>OX439139.1:174044608-179044608 GCA_949318255.1 Pollenia labialis
TAGCATTGTAGTTGCTCGCTACTACTGTTGCAAAGTATTATGCAGTACAAAACAAAAAAATATATACACATATATTGCAAAATAAAAGAACCTGCTGCAGAATAAAGACTCAAAAAGAAGGCAAGAGGAGTGCAACATGAAAACAAAAATAATAGTACCATATTTTGTTACAATGGTCATATAGCAAACAAATGTAATTTCATACGTATACAAAAATAACTTCATTGTAGAAGGGAATTGGTTGTACGACCAGTAGAAAATAAAGAACTTACGACTTCTGATACTTGCAAAAATTGCTCTCCAAATTACTGAAACGTCGTTTGGGTTTCCACAATGTGAAAGTTTTTAAATCAACTGCTGTTAGTCTGGCGATTAATTTCCATCCCTCAAAGAATAACTGATAACGCTTTAACTCTAGTTCTTTTTATTGTATTTTCATCTTCTCTTTTTGATTTTTTATGAATAAATACGAATATACTAAAGCCAACTTCAAAATAAAAAGTGTAAAAGTACAAAACAGAATTGCAGAATACATAAAACTGAGTCCCCCCCAATCTTTTCACCCCTCTCAACCATCAAGAATTGCTGCAACAAAAACTGCAAGGGAGTAGAATGCCTAACTTCGTTTAACTTGCATTTAAACAAATAATTAAATGTTGTTTTTGTTTTACATGTTAGTTAAACGAACAAACTCTTCGTTCGAAATCGATGAACAGGCCATAAAGCTATACATTTTCTATTTATGGAGCTACTTAAGTTTTGTTCTCTAGTTTTTATTCAATCTTATACGATTCTTGACATGCTTTTTGAGAAACTCGTTAGATATTCCACATCTAAAACGATTCTCCCTACGATTAAATTAAGCCTCTTTCGCTGCGTCATGGAAGAATCTAAGGTAGGAATCGGCACGTGTAACAGTTTCTTCCGTGTGAGTGATCTTCTACGACGACTCTCAGAAAACTGTTACAAGATTGCAAATGCCAGCTGGGTATGAAGAAGTTATGTTTTTGTCTGATTGTTTTTGTTATTAAAATCGACTTAGTAAAAACCGAAAAAAGTGTTCAGAAAAACTAATTTTAAGTTATCCGACTTTTTTTGATGATTTTTCAAAACGAGAAAAATAATTTTTCAAGCAAACTCTTGCTTTTGATTATGTTGAAAAATAAATAAATTCTGTTGATACCCCTTTTATTAAGCGTTGTCAACTTTGAAATTGCAAAAGGCATCAAAATGTAGACAAAACGCGCCATTTAAAATAAACGCACTAAGTTTAGATTTTTTTTATTTAAAATATTTATTAAATTAAATATTTTTATATTTAAAATATAACAATAAAAAATCCTTTTGGAATTGCCTTACGTTACTTCTATTCCTTGTTAAGCTTATGTTTCGTCTGTTTAATCTCAATATAATCCTTTTTTAGTATAAGGAGTACATGTATAAATATGGGAGTATATAGAGAGCCGTATTAGTATTAGTATACTTCCATTTTAGTTTAAGATCTCAATATACTCCCGTTTAAGCATCGTTGTGGGTGGTTCTATAGTCGTATTAGGGCTCTAATTATAAGTCAAAATTGTAAATATTTGTATTATCCGAACTTATATAGTTAACCCTTCGTCTTACTCATAAGTCTGGCCAGACCTTTTTTGATTTTAAATATTTTTTTAATATATTTAAAACACAGGTAGAGACTTGAAATTTTAGGTACCCTTATAGCATTTAGTTAACTATAAAAAGCTGAAAAAATATACTCTAGAAAGGATATATAAGGAAACTTATTCGAATATTTTACTGCACACAACCCATTAGTAACACATGTGGTCTGGCCAGACCCATATATATTTTGTATAGAAGATGCCGTATTTTTAACTTTCTTTCTTGCTGTTTTTAGTTTTTTTTAATTATCTATTATTTATTTAATTTTATTAAACACTCAAACTAGTAGAGCCATCAAGTTCTCAATTTCAAAAAAAACCAAATAAGCACCGTAAGTAGTAACTCACGTTCAGAAGCAGATTTTTACATGTGAAGAGTGCAGGCTAATAACTTAGAACATAATAAAGCTACTGCGGAAGGTTATGAAATTCAACCATTCACAGCTGAATAGAATGATGATGTGGATTACTTTCCAAATAAAAACGATTTATCCGGTAATGAAAATAAATTGGTCATATAACCAAATGAATCGTTTGCTTCTAAGAACAATGAAGAAGAACCACATGTACAAACTTGTCAACAATACTCTGCCCATGAGATCATTAAATTATAAATTATTTTAATTATAAATGTGTATAATACTACATTTATGTAAAAAAAAAATTGGTTTTATTTATTAAAAATTGGATGGGTCTGGCTGGCTAGACTCATGCGTTACGAATTTAAACATCAAATGTATCTAGAATTTAGACTAAATTATTTAGTTGCAGTAGTTAAGTTTGCACTAGCTTCTACTTTACATTTCAGTAAAGAATTCAAGCTATGCAGTAAGGCAGTTTAATTTTAGCTCTTAATAATTACAAATTGATCGCAGGAACTCAAAAATCCCAAGTTATTTCAATCTTAAGCCGCTAGCAGGTCAAATCAATGTCTTTTTACATGATTTCAAATAAAAAATGTTCAATCCATTTCCATTTGGGTCAATTTTTGAATTTATTTCTGTTTATTTGTAATAATTAAAAAGGCAACATTAAACTCGTATCCTTAGTAATTTAAAAAGGGATTTGTCTAAGTTTATTTATTTCTATATGAGGAGTGTATTAAATGAAATAAACATATAGACTGGTATTTTTATAAAGTCTATAAAGTTATATTTATGGCTTAAAATTTGTTGCTTTGCTCAAGACAAAAATAAAAAAAAGTAGGTTTTTAAAATTAAAACAATTTAAGTATAATTTAATAACCCAATTCTATCAGAATCAGCAAATTTATGAAAGACTTGTTTTTTAAGATTTTATTATTTCAGTGTAAATCGCCATGTAAAACAATGTTACCCTTTCATTGTACTGTATAACAAGGCAGTAAATAACGGGAATCAGACAATGGATTCTGGTGGAGGAGAGTTTTATTTTAGGAGGGTTTAAAGTTGTACCCGCTTGTTCTGTTAGTGCAGCACTATATGTGTTCTTTACACCTGAGGTATAAGGTATTTTCAGCAATTTTGTAGAAAATGTTACTGCAAATATATAAGTGGAAAAAATTAACTAACCCTTTAACTCACCTTCATAATTTTTGCTATTATTCTGACAAATCTAAAAAACACTCCTAAGAAGGGTGAGATCAAGGACGGAATACACATGTCAGAGCACACCAAAGCCTAAAACTTAACACAAACAGCATAAAACAGCCAAACTCAAAATTGTCCTTTAACAAATATTGTCCGCTTAGAGTGCAAACTTGCTTAGTCAATTGTTTACATTTTATGACATTTTGGTACCGTTTAAAAGATAGAGATAATTAATATACTTATTAAAATATTAAAAAATAAACCAAATATATAATGGTATTGCTTCTTAAGTTAAAAAACAACACATTTGGAGTTTCTTGTCTGCCTGGTTAAATGAACTAGAAGTTAATTAGCAGGTTTACACTCTAAGGCGACGATATGTGTATTTGGAAAAAAAAATTTTTAACTTTTTGCAAAATATTTCAAGGAATTTTACAATTGTGAACAATTCTATTATTTTTTTTTTTTTTTTGGAAATTTGACACAATTCCCTTACATAATTTGTCTACCTCCCAGGCGCGGATCCAGCTTGAGTCTTAGGAGGGAGGGGGCATTTTTTTGATACCAAAAAGTAAAAAATTTGTTTTTAAAAGTTTATTAAAATTAATATGTGTATATTATATTAAAAAAAACTCAATAATTAGGATGAATGAAATATAAGATCAGTTCAATATAAATAAATTTTTTTAAATAAGCAATTTATGATTGCCTTGTGAGGCAAATTTAGATAGTACAGTCATTCTTCTGTCATTGTTGATCTATCCCATGTTTTTATTAGACGACGGGTAAGAAATTACCTCTCTCTCGTAGAACTACTGACGAGTAGGGCAAGTTTTTTATGGCATATGCCATAATGTTTTTGCCATTTCTTCAGTTATCTTTTTAAAAAGCAATTTTTGGTCCAGCTTCCCAAAGAATACATTTTTGCAACCTAGAAATAAGCTTAGCGAATATGAGGCTGAATCCATTCGAAATGCTAACTGAATAATGCAAAAATCGATGCATTTGCTCAAGCCTCTTGAAGTTACAAACGAAAGGGATTTCTATGAATGAAAGCTTTGGCTTAATTGACAGTGCTAAGGAAAATAATACAAGATGTCAGTAAAAAAGATTTTGTTGAAAAGTTTAAAAAACGTTTTAGATCGTAATACGTGTGGAAAATTATTAAATACTCCTCAAAATCTATATGGCTTGGCATTTCAATTTTAAAACAGTGTTTTAATCGATTTTCTGACATATTTGTTTTAATGAAAGTGAGACGGATGAATTTATTGACAACCTTTCTCCATCTGAACTTTTAGAACTTTAAACGTCGTTCTTTAATAAGATTTCGCTGATAAAAAAGTTTTATGACAAATATTATAAAAATATTTCTTTATTAAACAGAATTTTCTAACAAAAATTAGATTAAAAGTGTATTAAAAACAACTTCCAAATTCTTGCGTTTTGCCCCCTAGTATTTTTTTTTTGACAATTTGAAAAAACATACTATTGTACTTACAATAAAAACTGAATAAAATATTTACCATTTTTCGTGCCATTTTGTATACATTTTCGTGCCATTTTGTATACATTTTCGTGCCATTTTAAACTTGCCCTGCTAACGAGCATTGAAACGAAAATTTGAAATATTTTTCTTAGATTTCAATAGATATCTTCATCACAATTTATTAAAGCATCTACAATGTTATCTGTTAGATTTTCAGATATTTTCCATATATGTTGCCAATGCAACAGTTCAGGCTCAAGCTTAGATGTTAGTAGGTGTTTATCTATCTCTTTTATCAAACACAATCAGCTCATCAGCTAGTTGTGATTTTAAAAGTTTTGTATCTGCATTTGACTTGATTACATTTTGAGGTAGAAGTTTAGGTATGTTCAATACATTTAGGAAATCTATTGGGAAATGTATTTTGAGATCTTCTTAAATAAATTCAATAAGAGGAATGTAACCTTCAACTCGGTAGTAATCTTCAACATTTTGAATGTGATTGGAACCTCGATTTGAACGCGGATAACTTTAACTTTTTCAAAAATCGCTTTTAATAGTTCTTCGGCTTTATTTCTTTTCTCTTCAAGGCACATGACTTAAGTTTTGATAAGGCTTGATCCTTTTTGAAAATCTATATCGTGCTTTTGTAAAATGATTCTAAGCGGCTGTGATGCAATAAGTATCACACTTAATATGTTTATTCCGTAAATGAATTCAAAAGTACTAAGCGAGTTCCTTAATATAAGGCTTTTGATGAAGTATCTCTACCTTTCCACTCAGATATTTTTTCCAAAGCTTCTACCATATGATGTGCACTTGTTGCAAAGTGTAAAATTGATTCGTGACGGTCCAACCACCTTGTCTCGCATAAAGTAGAGAGTTTGGCTCCCAAATACTTTGCTAAAACTGCGTTTCGCTTGGGATGATTATATTTAAAAAAAATTTTCGTTTCTTTGGCAAATGATACAACTTATTGTATTAATGGCACTTTGTTGCTTTTTAAAATTGAGTTGTTTGTTTTTCTGCTGACATCGGAGGACATCCATCTGTTCCATTTCCTACACAATTTTTTAAGCCAAGACTAAAATTTGTCAAAGCTTTTAGAATTATTGATGATAGTGCCTTCGCATCAATTGGCATATCAACGTCATTATCAATATCCTTTGAAGCCTCTTCAAATGCGTTTACAACAAAGCCAAACTTGAATGTGCAGCTAAGCGAAAAATATTGTAGTTCAAAACATTTAAATTAAGGAAGGCATACTGTCAATGTGTCTAACTTGCAAGGTTTTGCTAGTAAAGCGTTCATACTTTTACTTTTTTTATTTTTAAGAAATTGGGGAAAAAAAAATTTTTTAATTTTTATTTCACTCTTTCGTTGCAAGTTTCTGTTAGTAAACTAAATGAACACACCTAATGATATGATATCAAAATTAATTTGAGTTAATCGTATTTTTGAGATCTAAAAGCTCTAAAAAACTAAAATTAAATTTTCAAAAATCCAATTTAAAGGTTAACATTTTTTCCTAAAAAATTATGAAAAATAGATTTAACAACTTTCTTCTTATTGACGTAGATATAAACGCCAAAATTTTGCCATGTAACGCCCAGATCAAAAGTCATATCTTAAGTTATCTTCAGGTGACATGTGATATTTTTTTGGATAAAATACTTTTGAAGTAACGTTCTCGAATATTACAAGGCAAGCAAAATAAGAATCATACAGTGTATAACTAGTTAGAGAGCCAAAATATCTCTAGACCACACCATAAACCTTATGAGTAATTTACACTATCACACAAGTCTTATGTATTTTGAAGAGAACACAACCCTGCCGTGATAAGTTGTTATTGTTTTTTAAAAAGCTTCAAACAATAGTTAAATCTGGGATGCATTTACTTCAAAATACATAAGACTGTGCCAAAATGGGACCAAAATGTTGTAAATGCCGATACGTATATATTTTTTGGCTCTTTTGCCAGGGGCCTGGTTCTGGCGGTCATGATCGAGTACTTTCTTAATTCGAAAGCAATTTTAATATCTAATTATTTCAGTAAATACTGAACGTATCGGAATTTTTTTCAGTGTTGTAAAGCATTGATTTGAGTTTCACAATACTGAAAAAATAATTTCGATTCGTTCGTTCAGTATCAACTTAAAGAATTAGAAATAAAATTGCTTTCGAATCGAAAATGTACGCGATCACGACTACCAGAAATAGTCCACTGAATACTTGTTAGAAACTTTTCGTTTTACAAAAATTTCGATATTGTTGTATAGTGTTATTAATTTTAAATATTACATGTTCCTATTGTATTAAGTTGAAGCTTTTTAAAATTTTATATTTTCATCATGCATAAATTAGACACTAAATTAACCCCTTGGCTTCATTATTTGGTCTTTGTCTTTTTTTCTAAATGACTACATTTTTTCTTCTTGTAGTTCAAACCCCACGCAAAAGGGATTAAAATATTCCTTAAATACCCACAAAAAATCCAGTGTACATGTTGAGAATAAAAAAATCTTATCGATTTTTAGTGTTTCTTACAATATTTTTTTACTTTAGTGTTTTTTGGCTCAAAGAGTATTTTCGTCTGATACCTTTTGGCAGCGCGTGTCCACAAAAAAAAATATTGCAATTACAGCCACATACAACACAACAATATACAGACATCAGAATATTTTAAATGAGACGTCGTTTTTATTTTGTTTAACCATTGTTAAGGAATTATTAGTTTTATTTTCTCTTGAAACCTTTTAACTTCCTTTCTTCTTTAGAGCTTAAGGAAATAAAAAAATTTTTAATATAATATACTTGTAGGAAAGTTAGGAAAAGAGTTGAAAATTTAGGAAAACAAAAAGAGTGCTCTGAATGGTTGGTTAAGACACTTTTATAACCTGCGAAAATCTTTAAAAAAAATGTTCAAACAATTTTCGTAATGTTTTATGACCATGTCGAATATCCTTTTAGAGGGACTTTAAATTTTCAAAAAAATCACTATATTGAGATCTAATAAAAGGTGAAGATCTCTTCATTTGCCCAAAAGTCTTTGGGTAAATGTTTAAAAATTAATTATGCACAAATTTTGCAAACCTAAATTTATGAATGTTAGCCCTACATTAGCCAGGCTTATAATTGGCCACCTTCTGATTATTGAAATCGAGTGAAATTTAAGTAAGTACTTAAGAGAATTCTTTGTATAGACATATGGTCTATTCTCCAAATTTTTCCTATTTTATTTTAATCGAATTCGATTTATGACGTGATCATAAAAACTTTGCCTAAAGTGTGCACATATGTATGTTACCTAATTCAATTTGATCAATATTTTTATGTGTTCCAATAAATTTTATGATCTTTTAACACCTTTTGATTGAATAATGAAAAGTCAATTTTAGTAGAGTATAAGTATAAATCTAATAAATCAACAGAATGGGTATTTGTTGATTTAAATGATACTTTAGAATTTTCCTATTCTATCTAATGAACAAATAATATAGTTTTTAATATATTTTATATCACATTTTTTTTTTTTTAGATTTGAGGTTAAATTGTTTCGCAAATAACTCTGGTAAGATTTAGCGTGCTTAATCCAAAACTGTTCACAATAAGTTCATCAAGTTATATACGTTTTATAAAAATAAACATCTTAAATGAATTAAAATACCAATAAAACATAAAAAATTAAAAACTTTTATTTGTTAGTTCGCCTTCTATTATAAGTCAATAATAAGTTTTTTCTGCTTCTAGACGATCAATTTCCCAGCAGAAACCAGCCAATATTGCTGAGGACTACTTGCTGTTATATCCCAGCAAAAACTGATGCTTCCTCGGAAGCAATAATGTAAGGGAGAATTCGGAGTGAAGCGCTTACACTTCTATGAAATATTACATGATTTTTGCTTGAAATTCCTCGCGTAGAAGCTCTGCTGTAGAGATCTGAAGAACCCTTATTTCATGCTTTGAAAACTGACATGATTTACGCGTATAAAGTAAGTAAAAAAAACTAAGCATTGAAAAAATTGTTATTTCAGTGCTTAAATTTTTTTTTTTATAAATATGAAATATTTATCTGTAATTCAAGGATTATAGTTTTATAATAATTATGTATGATTTTTGTAAAATTAAGTAAAAATTTTTCATTTTTAATCAAAAGAAAATGTAATCCTTAAAAAAGGAATAAATAGAGCTTCACTTCTAGTATTTAACACCACATTTAACAATTGTAGGATTGTATGCCTTATCTTACAGCAGTAGAGTAAAGCAGTAATTTTTAGAAGCAAAAAAGGAAGCGGTTGGTATGCAGTATACGTGTTTATTGCTTCCAAATCTTGAAAAATTTTTGCTGGGATATTGTCTTGCCATGAGCGCAATAAATGCAAATGCATGAAGTGTATATTTAATGAAATTTTGCATCCAACTTGTTAATAATTGAACTTAAAAGATTTGTCTTATTAAAGGAATTCCTTTTAATTAATCTCATTTACGCGTATAAATACACCTTTCAAAAGTTTAAATATCTCTCCAGCTCTGAAAATTTGCTAAGTTGCCAATTTTGTTGTATGAAATGAAACGCTTTTGCTCTGCTATTCCACTCGTATTGAACTCTGTTAAACAATAACTTTATGTTTTCGCAGGCCTCTTTCATGTTTACTGCATCACAGATGGGGTAAGTGCACTTATTTTACTCTTTCAATTAACACTTAATGATAGAGCAAAATTAATACAAACATTTTGTTGAAGTTGAGTGATTAATTGGTAATACAAACGTAAATTATGGTCATGCTTAACATATTTCCACTTAAAGTGTAATAATTTTATTAAAAAAACGTTCATTGGCATATTGCAAAGTTCAATCGTCACTTAAGCCAGTAAATATGCAGTTTTTTTTGGTAGTAGTTTTATTTAGTGTTATGTAAATGCTAATTTAAATCTAGTTATATTTAAGGCACTACGTACTACATGAGCATATGACTTCAATATCCGTCTGTAAATGGTACGGACGAATATTGATTTCTACTATGTAGCTTCACTTCTTTCAGACTCAGTTTAGATGAGTCAGTAAAAAGTCTCAAAGACCGCATTTAGATTATGCAATAAACGAAAGAAACTCTTTTCACATTTACATTTAACTTTTTTCAAGCATTTTTTCAATCAAATTTGAACAAAACCAAGCGATTTAAAAATAATATTCTATAATTATAGGAATACATACCGCACTTGATCATAAAGATGTTATTTACACCAAATTACAAAACATTCAGTAGAAGCAAAACAATTTTAAATTTAATATTTAAGGCACGTGAAAAAAATTTTTAAACTAACCGTTTCATAATCAAAAATACACAAAATACCTGATATTTTTATAGCAAAAAATAAAAATTTTGAGTTAATACTAGGGTTTTTTCCCGAGATTTCCCGTCCCGGGATTTTTCTTGCGGGATCCCGGGAAATAAAAAATTCCTCATAATTTCAGAAAACAGCTATTTATACCTTAAAATTTAGTTCTCTATTCCCTAAAAATTAGCATCTGTGGATGGATTGCGGATAAGATCAATTGCAAGAAGTGAGTACATATTAAAATCAATGTATCCTGATGCAATAAATCAAGTAAAAGCAGAATGGGCAGTGAAACAGTTGATAATTATTACATTTAGTGAAGTGAAGAGTTAATAAAGTGCATTAATTCAAAATAGGATGCAGGCAGTAAAGTTTCATTGTCCATGAACAGGTCTTAAAAATAGAAGATACATAAACATATCGCTCCTTTATTGCAACATAGTCATATCTACAAAAACAAACGATCTTGGAAAAATGCGATTAAAGTTTTCAAAATGTACCGATTTAAAGATATATATTGCTATAACTTCAGTTCAGTTTGAGATATAATACGAGAAGGTGTAGAGCAAAACTTTGCTAAAGTTACTTAAAATTTTTGATTTTTTGAGATATGACTATGATGCAATGAAGGAGCGATATGTATATTATGTGAAAAACACAAATTTTTTCAATTTGTGTTGGTTTATATAATAGTAAAGATACTACAACAAACAACTTGAAAAATCTTGACATGCATTTGACTGATATAGACGTTGTTTATAAAAAAGAAAAATTTGCTTCTGATTGTGAATCCGAAGCATGCTACAACGGTGCACTTTTAACTATTTGTCCAACCTCGGTAAAAAATGAACGAAATTTTTCGGTAACATGATAATTTGTAAATTAAATCAGGCATATACTTTTTGGCGACTTACTAAGCGCTTTGAGTGTGTCAGAAAGTTATTTCCGAAGCCGTTAAAATGTTATATATTTGTTTAAAATATTTTATCTATTTTATTAATTAACCTTTTGATCTCATATCTTGAGTACCTCAATTTTTATTTTGTTTTTATTATTGTTGTATGAATTAAATTGTTATGTTTATGTTATCTTTTTATCTTGTATCTAGAGCATAATAATACGGAATAAAAGCATAACAATAGGCAATAAAAGCGTGAGGTAATAATAATTCAAGTTCCTATTTCAATCTTCAATTAATATTTAAGTATTGAACCATTTCTTTTACTTTCTTTGTAAACAAGTTCCCTTTCGTATTTTTATAAAAGTTTTTTTCATTAATAAAAAACAAAATTTACTTTGTATTATTTATATGGAGCGGGATCCCGGGAAATTTAAAAAAAAATCCCGCTTTCCCGGGAATTGAAAAAGTCCGGGGAAAAAAAACTCTAGTTAATACCCTCTTTGTGAACAAGTGCGATATGTATGTATGTAGGGAAATATAAGAAAACACAATATTGGTTTTTCTATTTTAAAGTTAATTGAAAAAACAATTTACATATATTTATTAATTCACTTGGGTATTTTCAATATCTTAAAACTAGTTGGTATAAAAGATTAATGATTGTATTTAAGTATAATAACAATAGGTGTATAAAAATGTCTGTCCAAATCAACTTTTATTCTTCACAACTTTTTCCGTCCGAAGTTAGCCCGACTTCACAACTTTTGTTACGACTTTACAACTTGCGTTTCTTTTGATAGCTCAACAACGACTGACTCTTCCTTTTAAATTCTAAAATATTCTTCCTAATTATTTCCATTCATGTCCGTCTGTGTTGCTAATTTTAGTATGTCAGTGTTGGGAACTGTGTCAGTCCACTATTTAACCCCCTTATCCCACATGTATATACATATTTGTAATTATTTATAAATTATTCAGATTATTTAAAATAATCTCCATAGCTAATATTTAGTTATAATTAAAAAATGTACTTCCTTAATAACGTACTTTTAAAAAAGGTACTTTTTAAAAATGTACTATTTTTAGAAAGCGGCTTTCTGGAATAACTAAGATTTGTTAAGACATATTTACACTTTTTAAAATATGTAATTCTTAAAAAGATATCTAATACATACATATTAAAAAACCAACACGCCAATAAAAAAAGGTTGAAATGTGCATATTATTTTTAGCTTTTGATTGTAAAATTAAAAAAAATACTGTCGATTTTTGCTTTAGATTGTTTTTTAAACCCTTAATTAGTTAAAAATATTTTTATGAAATCTCCGTTTTTTCAGAACAAAAAATTTGACAACATTTCGAATAAGAAACATTTAAGAACGAAAAAAAAAAATTAAAACAAAAATGAAAATGTATAGGCATGAGTCGTCGTGCAACTTTTCAACCCCGTTTTCTTCCTTACACCTCTTGCTAACAAAAAAATTTAGCATGCAAAGTTGAGGCGTTAATTGCATAATGTAAATATGGCCCAAGCCAGTTTTTTTGTTTACTGAGTAACCATCGATTGTTGTAGTTGTTGATACGTGCGTGCGTATTTCAAGGCCTCGGTTTCTTATTCACAAATACCTCTATTAGTGTCAAATGTAAACAGCACAACCCTGTGGACATTCAGTTAGCTTTAAATTAACTGAAAGCTAACTATTTCTCAAGTAGTGTTGGTTGAGACTTGCATTAATTTTTTATTAAATTAACTAACTATTTTAACATTGCGATGTCCTAGGAAGTAGTCAATTGTCCGACTCTGCATTACTTTCAATTAACTTTGAAGTTAGTTACCTATCCGTTAACTTAAAGTAAACCTTTTATAGCTAGCTATAAACTTACTACTATTAACTATAATTTAGTTAAATTTCTGTCAACGAAAAGTCAGTTGTTTACACGTTGGCTTAGAACTCACTATTTGTAACTACAAACTTAGCTATCATATTAACATCATATTAACGACAGTCAAAGTCGGGATGGGATGAAACCTACGGGAAATGTTATAGCGGTAAAAAAGAAGTTATACGTGTCCCGGCGTTTCGCTGGGTCACGTCTAGGAATCGAGATATATCGATTTGAAAAATGGGCTAAAAAACATCAACATTTTTAAAAAAACCTAAATTTTAGGGCTGCCATACGTCCAATAGATATGACTTATATACCATAATATCGGAAATTTTTAGTAGACCAAAATTAATTTTTTTTTAAATACCCACTTTCGGGAACCATAGATCTCCCCGAGTCCAAGCTTAATAGCTCAAGTAAATGGCAAATTTCCTCTTAAACACGTCGGTATATAAATCTGTCAAATTGCTAAGTTATAACCGAAATACTGAATCCCCAAAAATGACTTATGGTGTTTTCTTTTCGTGAAATTAAATTATTTATTATTTAAAAAAATCTAAGGCACATAAAAAATAAAATAAATTTGGTGAGCAATATCATTAAAAGAGTAAAAAATTCAATAAATTAAAAACATTCACTGTTATGTAAATAAAGCACATTTAATTTACATAAATATGTTGAATAGATATAAGTTATTTTTTTAAAACATCTGCAAAAAAGGAACTTGTTTAAAAATAGTTAACATACAGTTTTTGAAGAAAATATAAGAACGCGAAATAACGACCACTATAGGAAAAGTCCTTTAGACGGATAACCTTTTGGGTGGAGAATCAAAACCAATTTAGAACATTATCGTAAGCTGCAATAAAATATCTTATATGAAGTATCTGCTACTTCGGTTCCTTAAGAAATGTGATTTTCAGCTGCCGGTGGAAAACTAAACAATAGGTTAAACAAATAAATTGTTTTCCTACTCAAGTACAAACATTCAGTCAATAGTAATATCGATAGTGAAATCTGAACTATCGATAAATATCGATAGTAGAAAATATTGATAGTATTCCAGCACTACCTCACAGTGTTTGTATACACTTTGGTTAATGTAAATGTTGCATTGCGTAGTAGTTGGCTTTAAGTTAGTCTATATTTGAAGTTGGTTTTTTTGTAGTTAGCTACTCATTTGACGTCAGGGAAGTTAATGCCTATTCAAAAATTTTAGTTAAAACCTATTTTAAATATCTTAATTTCTGTCACTGGCATTTTAGTCTAAAGCTCAAAAAATATTTTTATGTAGTATTTTCTTTTATTTTTTTTAAATCAATGCCTCCTTTAAAGTATTTTTTTTTATTATTATTTTTACTTTATACATACTGCTCTCAACTGCCATTGTCAGAAATAACAACATCGGAATTTTTCAGTTTGTGGAAATATTTGCAATTATAATATACTATTTTCCACTGCACCGCTGCCATAAAAATCACACAGAAAAAGAGCATAAGAAAATATATTTGCATGCAATATATTTATTGATGTATATATTTATTTGCATGAAACAAAAAAAAAAATCAGTAAAGAGTGACTAGGAAATACCTTAACGAAAAGCTCAAATTTAAAAGTTTTCTTAAGCTTGATAGAAATAGTTTTTGAAATACACAATTACAGACTTCAAAAATGTTTGACTATTGTTAAAGCTTTTGTAATTGGTAAACAATACTTCAGGGAAAGAGCAGAGTGCTATTTTTAAACAAGAAATTTCAGCAATGAATATAAGCTAAACTTCTAAATTCTACTCTAAAGAATTTTTATCAAACTTATAATCAGTAGTTTAAAAAGAGAATCAAAAGTGTACATTTTTATGATACTGCTGTGTAAATAAATATCAACTAGTGAAAAGTTGGCTTTGCGTTTTTTTTTGCAATGAAAAAAAACTGACTTATAAATATCGATTAAGAAAACTAAATTTACATCATGACACCCATTTTAACAGAAAAGGCTTAATAAGTCTGGGATCACACTATGAAAGTTTTCTTTCAGAAAGTCTGAGTTTATTGGTGAGAGGGAAAGAGAACATGCTTTTCTTTTCTCCTCTCTCAGCCATTAACTCAGACTTTCTGGAAGAAAACTTTCATAGTGTGAACCCAGACTAAACATTAATACCACAAAAATATCAGCGAAAACTGACGTAGAGTACCCGATGTGCAACACTGACACCACAGGCAAAGTAATGTGTTTGGAAATATATTTTATGACTGACATTTTTCTGTTCACTTTTTTGTCATATTATTTATATTTGTACATTTATTATACAATTTGGAATGACTTGTTTATGTTCGTCGTTAAAAAAAAATTCTGTCTCGATTTGTGGGTTATAAGGACAACGAAATACAACTGTGTATGGAAATTTTAATTTAAATATAGACATATACATGTAGATTATAATATGAACTCGTTATATATAAATTCTTTAAAAGAATATCGTTTTTCGTTTTATTAAAAGGTTTTATTAGTGTTTTACCTTTTGACATTTTTTTCTTTTATCAGCAATGAAGTTCTAGGGCCATTATTATTACAACTTGCCAATAGTTAAAAGTCGGATTTTGTCGGACCGATAAATAGCTTTGCATTATAAAACCTTAATTTATTATGTTTTCATCTATTAAATATTATTATTATTGAAAATAACAGCAATAAAAAATGGAAGTTGTAATAATGCAAAGCTATTTATCGGTCCAGCAAAATCCGACTTTTAACTATTGGCAAGTTGTAATAATGGCCCTTAGTATAGTAAGTTCAATTTTACTAGAAAATTTATAAAAAATAGTAAAAGAATTATTACAAAAATTAAAAATTGTTTTTGGTCGTTACAATCGTCCAACAAAGGTTAAAATAAGGAATTTCTGCCATGAACGTTGTTTAGCGTTCGGTTGACACACCCTAAAACGATATATACATATATTTTTTAGTGTTTGTGTATACGAATACAACCCTAAAACCTTTCGTAACTATTTTCTGTTCTTCGTTAGAAAACATAACAATTGTAGTAGCTTGTGTGTGTATTGCGTATGGGTTTTGTTTGTGTACAATTTGTTTGCTGGCTTTTTGTTTTTTTTTTATTTATATGCATTTTGTTTTTGTACAAAATTTATGGATTTTTTTCCACTGAAACGAACGAACACTAAAGGAGCATGTAGACGACATGTTTTTGTCATCTGACATGTCAAATTTTCAAGTCACATGTAATTGTGCATGTCTGTCAAAATCGGTGTTTTACATAAGGTTTATAATATTCGGTCACAAACTTACATGTAATTTGCTTCTGACATTGTCTCTGTTTTTTTCGCATTGTTATTGCAGAAACCAAAGTAGTGCTCGGTTTTAAAACAGCTTGCTGCCGCCATTAAATTTTTTATTTGCGCCGTAAAATAGTTTAGCCATCTTAACATTTTTTTCTTTTAATTCAAAGAAACCAATTTAGGATTTAATAATAAAACGGTTTTTATATATATATTCACATAAATTCTTTTCAATGGAAAGATGATCAAACATATCTCGGTATTGTACAAAATAAACTTCAGCCGGCTTATGATTCCGTCAATAGTGGACGCCGCTGCCGGTTTTTCTTTCAATTGATATTTTTTTGTGAAAAAAGTTCAAATTTAAATTTCAATTTAAAATTTTTGAATTAAAATAAATTAAAAACTATTCGACAGAGTATAAAGTTACAACGTATTTATGTGAGTATATTATAATCATAAGATCTCCACTGAACTTTTTACAAAAAAGATGTATGTTTTCATTGAAAAGAACCAGGTAAAAAAAGATTTAGAAGCATTAACAGAAGGAAGGCCTAATGAAAATTATGAGTTCCACTGAAACACCACTGGATGCGCTTGTTACAACAAAAACAAACAAAAAATCACAAAATTCAAGTTTAAGTGAAACTATTTTGACAATTTAATAAATCAAATTTATCGTTAAATTCTAATAGGTTTAAAAAATATATATCGCTCATCCAAAATATGATATTTTGGAGTTAATGATGCAGAATTGTTCGCTATGAATTTATTTTGTGTGTGAATTTTATCTTTATAACTTTTATACTTTACCCGTTTGATGAAAATAAATAAAATATTACAATGAAATTAAATTAATTTTATTTAAAGTATGTAACCAACAAAAAAAATAGTTAATTTACCTAAAATCTATGGTAAATTAAACTTAGATAATTTTCCAAAAATAAAAATATAAAATAACTTTGCTATCATTGGTAAATTTTCAAAGTTTTTAAGTAATTTTAACAAACTAATTAGATACTTTTTCGAACATAGAAATTACCTAAGTTAATAGTTTTATTAACTAAGAAACTTAGATACTGCCATGCTACCCTTGCGCTTAGTTAATTTTATACCATATATTTAGGTAATTTTACCTATGATTTTTTTTGTGTGTAACATGATAAAAAGGCAACGAAACAATAATTTTATAACAAGCTACTAATTTCCTTAGAAGAAACATTTCATAAATTTTGCCACCAAGGACATTATAAATTCCAAAAATAATCAACGTTTGCAAGTACGCATGCTTTTATACAGGTGCTCTTAGTATGGATGAATTATATTACATACCAATTCTTGGGACACAGCGTGTTTCATCAGAATCATGAAAAAAGGCTATTTTACTTGCATCAAACGTACATGAATACTGCCAGTATTCATAAAAATTGTCTATGAGATTTTTCCTTAATAAGCGTTTATTAAATTTAAAAATCGTTTATGAATAAGGGGGTTAAAGTGTAAATTAAATTTGGCAAATTTAGTTCGGAAGAAATAAATTTTGTGCTTTTTATTGTATTTGACTTAAGTTTGAAACAATGCTTTTATGAGAGTTCTTTTAATGCAATTTATTAAACTGGTATTATATTGAGATGCATAAATGCGGAAAATGTCAACGCTTATACAGGAAACTATTTCGACTATTTAAAATAGCAAATTGCAATTCCACAAGCTTGGATAAGTCAAATTCTTATAACCGGTGTGCATATAAGCAATGAATGCTATAATTGCAATCTTAACCAAAACTTTACCAACCAAAATTCTATTCGCATGCTTATTTTTAAGAGAGTTTTTAAAACTCAAAAAACATCTACTGTAACCATACAAGAGCAAAAGCAAAATCAGACTAAGAGTCTAAGAAAGAAAGTCCGCAATGAAAATAAATTAGATTTAAATTTTATGCCGTTCCGCACTGCGGTTTTGTGCTTCAAAATCGTATAAAAAACCGCACTACAATAAATCATCGTTACATTGTGTTCGGACTCTATCTTTAAATAAGAGGGTTGGAAATTCGTTTTTTTTTAGTTAGCCCTTAACTAAACATTTTTAATCGCGTTTCAGGTACTTTAAAAAGGGGTTTGTTTAGCATGAAAAGGACTTAATGGGAATCATTCTACATTTTGTCTCACAGACCGAACACATACCTAAAGCTTTTTGTACGCCAGATTTAAGCTGTTAAAGCTTTCGCTCTTGTTATACTTTTCACCTAATGAAGTCTTTTGTATTACTTCTGGAATTCTTTATTATATAGATAATACATATATAAAAAACAACTTAAAGCGCTACTTTTTTTCTTTGTGCAAGGCCCTTTAAATATCTTATAATATCTTATAATTTAACAGGATGATGTGAAAAAATCGAAGAAGATGTAAAAAATTGCTTCTGTTACCTGTAAAAACAAAAATATTATTACATTAGGCAACCCTAATAATTTATATTGTTTAAATTGACAAATAAATTATATTAATTTTCAATTTCAATTTTCACATGTAGGTATGAGTTTTACCCAAAGACAAATCACCAATTGCTGCTCTAACAAAAAGCAATAGGAACCGAGTTGTAATCTGAGGTCTTGGAATGCAACTGTTTATATTTGAAGAAATAACTAAGTTTCAATTTAGATTATAAGAATCGAATGTAAACATTTGAACAATTCAGCGATCTGATGATTTCATTGTTTACAACAATGAAATCCAACTCATGCTTTGTTTAAAATCTAACTGTTAAAGAATCGTTGTGTTGGCATTAAAAAAGAAGAATCTAATTTCAATAAATGATTTGTATTTCCTTCTAGTTTGTAAGAAATTAAATATAAGAATATGATTTTTAAAAAATAAAGTAGTCTTAAAAATAAAACTCAACAGTGTGAACATTACTAAAATTGGCGCAGTCGGTGAAATAATCCTGCGAAAAAGGATTTAAGTTTTTTTTAAAATCCTGTGTAAAAGGAAAATAATTTTTTTTCTCTAGAAAAAAAAAGGAAAAATCCTGCGAAAAAGGATTTAAGTTTTTTAAATCCTGTGAAAAAGAAAATTTTTTTTTTAAAATAATTTTAAAAAAATAAAAAAAAAAAAAAAAAAAAAATATAATAAAACGGGAAAAATTTTTTTTGAGTTTTAATCCTGTGCTAAAGAAAAAAATAAAATAATAATATGCTTAAAAAAAAAAAAAATTTATTAAGTTTTTAATTCTTAAATTTTAATTCAACAAAGCCTGACATACACCAGCCTAACAAGCGGGTCCCTGGACGGCTATATAACAAAAAATTAGTTATTATTCTTCAATGAAAATGAATAAATGTCAAAATACAACTTAAATTTTAAATACTTAACAACATTGAACAAAAGTGACCTTAAGGAAGAAAAAATAAAATAATAAATATTAGGCTTAATAAAATAGTCTTTAATTGTCAATCAACGAAGCCTGACATACACCAGCCTAACAAGCGGGTCCCTGGACGGCTATATAACAAAAAATTAGTTATTATTCTTCAATAAAAATGAATAAATGTTAAAATACAACTTGAATTTTTAAGAAATACTTACCAATATTGAACAGAAGTGACTAAAAAGAAGAAAAATAAAACTAATAATAAATTGTGTCACCAGGCAACGAATTTTGCTTGGGCAGCGATTTAACTCATCACTAAGTCACCGGGCAACGAATATTTGCCTGGGCAGCCTTAACTCTGGACCTTGGGAAAAGGCATAGAAGGAACCTGTTTGATGAAAACAGGAGAATGCAACAGGAAGAAGAATTACAACAGCAACAATACCAACAACAGCAGCAAGTAGAAATGAATTATGCTAGGGATATAGATCCCCTTAAATTTTTAAGTTTAATGCCTAACTTTGATGGCAAAAGGGAGGAATTATATCCCTTTTTAGAAGGGATAGATAATGTAGTTTCGTGCATGTCGGATTATAATCCAACAGCACAAAGGATGTTTTTAACAATAATTAAAAACAAGGTTGTCGGAAGAGCCAGACTGGTTCTGGAGATTCATCCTCATCTTAATACATGGAATGAGGTTAAATCTCTTTTGGAGCTAAATTTTGGTGGTTTGGCTTCTGCCGAACAACTTTATGAAGAATTGAGGGGCGCCCAATATAGAGGGGATGTCCTCCAATTCTATAATTTTATTCAAACCAAACTGTCATTTTTAAATCAAAGGCAGAGGTTGGATGGCAATGTAAATGAAATCGGTCATAATAATAATGTTGCTTTAAAAACTTTTATTAATAAACTCCCCATTAATTTAAAAACTATTCTTTGTGCACTAAAGCCAGATTCTCTGGAAAAGGCACTTCATGAGTTAGGTAATTGTAACCTAATTCTAAACGAAAAACCAAAATCTTCAAAACCTAACATAAACCAAAGTACAAACCCCTCTTACCATAGGGCTCCAACCACAAATAGGTATTCAAATTACAATAATACATCCCAAAACCCCAGATACCAAAATCCTAACGTAAACCCAAATAGATATCCACACCATAGTAATACATTCCAAAACCCCAGATATCAAAATCCCAACGTTAACCCAAATAGATATCCACACCACAGTAATACATCCCAAAACCCCAGATACCAAAATCCTAATAATAACACAAATTTTCCAAGTAGAATGAGATTAGATGAGATAGAACCAATGGAGGTTAGCGGACAGACTCACAGACAAAACCATTATATAAATGACGAACAGAATTTACGTTTGCAAAATTTTCAATATATGGCCTCTCAAGCGAAGGATCCGCCGAATTTAGACTCCCCTATATTTTATTCAGGGGAAGGACACGAACCACAAGAATCTTAATCGATTCTGGGTCGACAGAAAATATTTTAGAAAGAAATCATTGCCGAGAAAATTTTATAAAAACATTAAGAAAACCCCAGAAAATCAAAACCGCTTCAGGTTTTCTGGTAATAAACGAAGAAGCCAATATTTCTAAGAATTCTTTACAAGTTCGCCTTGAAAAAGACGAAATTTTTAAAATCCTAAGCTTCCATCCAATATTCAACGGAATATTTGGATCTAGATTATTAAAAAATAATAATGCGATCATTAATTATAGAACGCAATCTATAATAATAAACGGTCAAGAATTACCTCTATATTTTGAGGGTCAGGATGAAAGCGAACATCCAATTAATCATCTAAAAGAAATAGAAGATTTGCCCGAACTCTATCATATGGAAGAATTGGGAATAGTAGATCAGTTGAGAACAGGGCACCTCAACGATGAAGAAAATCGAGCACTTAAGAATATAATTGCGAGATTTTCAAAAGTGTTCTACAAAAAAGGAGACAACTTAACTTTTACAAATAAGGTCAAACATACGATCCTCACAAATAACGAACAACCTGTCTATACGAGGTCTTACAGATACCCCGAGATACACAGGGATGAAGTTAAAAAACAAATGAATGAAATGTTAGAACAAGGTATTATTGTACCCAGTAATTCACCCTACAATTCTCCTATTTGGGTAGTCCCAAAAAAGGAAGATAAAGTAGGAAATAAAGAATGGCGTATTGTCATTGATTATAGGAAACTAAATGCGGTGACCAAAGAGGACAAATATCCAATACCAATCATCGAAGATGTCCTGGATAAATTAGGGAGAGCAAATTATTTCTCTTCACTAGACTTAACAAAAGGTTTTTACCAAATAGAGGTTGATGAAAAAGATCAAGAAAAAACCGCCTTTTCAACCAGTGACGGTCATTACGAATTTAGACGTATGCCATTTGGGTTGAAAAACGCTCCAGCCACATTTCAAAGAATGCTCAATAATGTATTAAGGCAATACATAAATAAAATATGCGTAATTTATATGGACGACATATTGGTATTTGGAACTTCTTTACAAGAGCATATGGATAATTTAGCCAAAATATTTTATACATTACAAAAAGCCAACTTAAAGGTTTCTTTAAATAAATGTGATTTCTTACAAAAGGAAACAAATTTCCTTGGTCACATAGTGACTACTGATGGTATTAAACCAGATCCTAGAAAAATAGAATGTATTAAAAGTTTCCCAATACCAAAAACGGTTAAGGAATTGCAATCATTTTTAGGTATGAGTGGGTATTACAGGAAGTTTATACAAAATTATGCAAAAATTGCAAAACCTCTCACTTTGAGGCTTAAAAAGGACAGGAAGATCAATGAAAATGACTCCGACTATAAGGAAGCTTTTAACAAAATGAGGAAAATATTATCATCCGATATGGTTTTAAGGTATCCAAATTTCAATAAAGAATTCGTACTAACCACGGATGCAAGCAATTTTGCGCTGGGTGCAGTTTTGTCTCAGGAAAATGGACCACTGGCCTTTTCCTCAAGAACCTTAAATCAACATGAAATAAATTATAGCACAATCGAAAAAGAATTGTTAGCCATAGTGTGGGCTTGCAAACAATATCGACATTATCTCTATGGTAGGAAGTTTCGATTACAAACTGATCATAGGCCATTAGTATGGTTGTCTTCATTGAAAGAACCTAATTCAAAATTGGTTCGTTGGAAAATTAAACTCAACGAATATGAGTTTGATATCCAACATGTACAAGGCAAAGAAAATAAGGTAGCTGATGCTCTTTCAAGAATCAATATAAAATCGGCAGAAATAAATTATTTCGAATGTAACGTGTGCCAGAAAGTTTATAAAAGAAAAGTTATTTTAGAACAACATATTCAGCAAAAACATGGAAACCAACTTCTTCAATGTAACTTGTGTAAAAGAAATTTTGAAAGCAGGGTAGGTGTAAAAAGACATTTTTTGCGCATTCATAAAGGTGAAAAATTAAATATTAAGGTAATAGAAAGAGAGATTTGTGAAAACCAAGTAGAAAGAGTTATAAATCGAAATAGAATTGGATCACCGATTCCAACTGTGCATAGTGCACAGGATGATGGAATTGATCATATCCCAGTTACAGAAAGCCCTCTTCAATTTGCGAACAAACAAATATTAATTGAGAAACAGGACAAAGACTCATATGAGGAAAAAACTCAATTCAATAAAAAAGTATATAAATTTGCAGTAAGCTCAAATGATTTTAAGGAAGTTTTAGGGAAAATAATAGCTTTAATTGAGAAAGAAGAAAATTTGGTGATCTTCTGTAATATTGAGGATTTATACCTTATGATCCAAGAAGAAGTTAGGAAATTAAAAAATATTAAAAAATTTAAAGTATATAGAACATATACTCTGTTAGAGAATGTAGAGAAGCAAGATTTACTAGAAATAATTATGAGACATCACAAATATGAAAATAACCATCCGGGTATTGATAAGACGTTTTTAGAGCTTAAGCAAAAGTACTACTACCCCAATTTGAAAAAAGAAATAACTAAAGTTATAAATAACTGTGATATATGCAATTATAAAATTGAAAGAAGACCCTTAAAATTACCATTCGAAAAAACAGAAACCCCATCATCTCCACATGAAATTTACCATACAGACATTTGGTACATGGACTCAAAAAATTCATATATTACACTAATTGATAAATTCTCCAAATATGCTCTAATTCAGAAAATTGAAGAACGAACACCGCTTAATTTAATTAAACATTTTACAATACTGTTTAATTTAATGAAGACCCCCAAAAAACTTATTTTGGACAATGAACCAGGATTTACTTCATCATTGTTTAAAGACTTTTTAGAAAGAAATAATATAGAGTTTCACTTTACAACTCCTTATAGACATACTGGAAATTCCGATATAGAAAGGTTTCATAGTAACTTAAATGAAAATATAAGAATACTAAGAAAGCGAGAGGAAACCTCAGATATTGTCTATAATGTAGATTTGCCTATTCAAGCAAATTTTATCTATAACAACACTTTCCATTTAACAATACGTAGGAAGCCTGTTGAAATTCATTTTAGTAATAATCCTTTAGAAAACCAAAAAATTAGACAAACAATTGAAGACAGAAAGGAGAAAAATCTTGCATACCTTAACAAAAATCGCAAAGACCAAGAAGTTAATGAAAATTTTAAAAAAGACTTTAGGGCACATAAAATCGATACTAGACATGAGAAGGTGACATTAAAGAAAATAGACGATAAAAATTATCAAAATAAAAACCAAAGGGTTTATAAAGACCAACTAATACGTGCCAGAAATACTTTCAGATCCTTGGACGTTCTGGTTGATCCCACGGACAATTATATCGAAGATGGAATTTCAGAAGATCTTACCAATGGTGTTAACAATGCTTGTAATCCGTGTGACGCATTGTCAAGAAATTGATTTTAGGGACCTAACTATAGGAAGTGGATTCAGCGTGATAAAGTTGGGAGAGAAACATTTGGTCGAAAAATATTGCAGCATTGTACATTTATTTAATATTACAAAATATGGAAAATATGTTGAAGATCTAGCTAGCAACGTAACGGAATTAAACGATGAAACTCTTAGACATAAAATACAGCATTTAAGAACATCATTAAAAAGTCTTACACCTCATAGACAAAAGAGAGGTCTTATAAATCTTTTTGGTACAGGAATGAAATACCTATACGGAACAATGGACGATGAGGACAGAAAAGAAATAGAAAAAACCTTACAGAGAATAGAAGCAAATACCCATAATGTTATCGAACAATCGAACAGTCAGGTTGAAATAAACCAACATTTCGATGAACAATTAGCCAAACTTTCAAATTTATATAAATTAGAAACAAAGAAAAATTATTTAGAATACATAAATGTCAATAATGAAAAAGTTTATGAAAAACATGAAAGCCAAAGGACACATTTAAATTTTCAAATTACGGAGCTCGAAAGAATAATTGACAAGGTAGAAGGAATTATACTAATATCGAGGCTAGGACTTTTGAGCCAGAATATACTGACCGATGAAGAAGTGATAAAATATAATATTACCTTCGAAAAATTACAAAACATAAAAATGACAATAGCGACTAAAAACAGAAATATACTTTTAATAATTCAAATTCCTGAACTTACCCAAGAATCATATAACTCCTTATATATCCAACCAATCCCAAATAATAATAATTTAGAATTAAGACAAAATGAAAAAAGATATATTTCAAAAGTTAATAAAATATATTTTGACACTAATTTTAAGAACAACCTTACTGCTGTAAAAGATAATTGTATTGAAAATGTATTAAATGACAAGAAAATGTTTTGTGATTACCAAAAGAATCCAATGATAACCATAATTGAGGTAGGCTCTGACCTGCTATTTGCTATTAATATGAAAAATGTGACCGTTAATCAATCTTGTAACAATATACCTATTATACTTACCGGTCATTTCTTAATAAAAATAGATTCATGTAAATTAAATATTTTTGATAAATGGTATGACCGAAAGGTTTTTGAAAATAATGTAATAATTCCAAGTTTTTCCAAGCAAATTGAAATTAATTTCAAGGAAAATCTATCATTAGATGATCTAACTTATAAACATATTAAAAATATAAAGTTTATAAAAGAATTAAAAGAAAACCAAAATAATGTCAACATAACTTTTTATATTATAATCACCTTGATTATAATTTTGATTCTTTCACATTTCATCATAAAAATTAAATCAAAGAGAACTATAAATAAAACAGTAATTTCGTTTCCCAAAGTTCCTTCAGAATTGGGGAACGAATCTTCGTCCGGGGAAGTTTTACCCAAAGACAAATCACCAATTGCTGCTCTAACAAAAAGCAATAGGAACCGAGTTGTAATCTGAGGTCTTGGAATGCAACTGTTTATATTTGAAGAAATAACTAAGTTTCAATTTAGATTATAAGAATCGAATGTAAACATTTGAACAATTCAGCGATCTGATGATTTCATTGTTTACAACAATGAAATCCAACTCATGCTTTGTTTAAAATCTAACTGTTAAAGAATCGTTGTGTTGGCATTAAAAAAGAAGAATCTAATTTCAATAAATGATTTGTATTTCCTTCTAGTTTGTAAGAAATTAAATATAAGAATATGATTTTTAAAAAATAAAGTAGTCTTAAAAATAAAACTCAACAGTGTGAACATTACTAAAATTTATGCATGTATACATGTCCCTCATCATTCGAAAAAGTCTTAAAACATGCCACCTAAGAATGGAAACAAAAAGAAATCTAAAACGCCTGCTGAAAGGGAATATAAACTATTAACCTTTGAGGAAATGAAGTTTAAAGAACAAAAATATAATAACCATTTAATAGAAATAACAAAGTGTCTCGGCTTTATAGATGGTAAGTTAAATCAAAAGTTTTCCAAAAAGATCATAATTAAAATTTTCGCATAAACTAGATGCTCTTTTGGAAATCAATAGCCTCAACGAAAAGCAATTACTACAGGATAAATGGCTAGATTTCGTGTCTTGCAATCCTTTGCCAAAACCCTATATACCGCCCGATTTACGCCTTTACTATAGTAAATTAGAATATGAGGAAAAAAACAAATCGGATAAATCAATAAATTGGCTTTTATCAGTGGATGAGAGAAGTATTTTGTCTCAAAATATCTATCGCAAGGATTTGACTCGCCGAAATTTGCAAACTAAAATAAAAGAAAGTATCGGGCATGAATATAATAGTTATATAAGCAACTCAATAAAGATCTTCTCCAATGTTGAAAGTTTTTTGGATAATGACGTTGAGGTTGCCAAGTGTCCCATTTCCATTCTGCATGAAATAGTGGAATATAAATCGGTTATAAAGGAGGAGATAATTAATTTATTTAATAGACTTACTTATCGCATAGTAAGTAAAGAAAATGCTGAAATGAAGTAAGTGAAATTATTTTTTATATTAAATGATCTTTAAATCATAAATCAAGAAAACATGTGTATCTTAGATCAATAGATGGAATCAGTGCTGAATATTTCTTCAAGGCCAAAAACTTTGAAATCCACATTTGGTGCTTAAAAAATGTTGCAATAAGACTGTCACATTTAAGGTAAGCGGTTTGTTAAGGTAACAAATATATCTGAGTTCAAAAGATCCATATTTTCTCTTGCTGTGTGGCAAGTGGCATCAGTGTTGCAAAATTGAAATTTTTAAATGGTACTAAACTTCAAGTTAAAGAGTACTTTTCCTACCAAATAATACTTTTTGTTCAAAAAAAAAAAAAAAACAAGTCCACCATTTATGAAAATATAAGGAACAAAAAATACTTATTTTATTTTTTTTTATTTTCCATCAAAGTTGAGAAATATGGATAGTTGGTAAATAACGACTTAGCTGGATAAACAAAAAGCAAACAGTACAATTATTGTATATGCTTTTCTCAACAAATAGATCTATCAATAGAATGACGATCCGTTACCAAGTTTTCGAGATATTGTCTTTGAAAGCTGACCAAACTATATAAAAATTGTCTATTTCATATCTGTATAACTGAACTAAAAATCTGATTGTAAAAAGAGAAGCATATGTGAATTTGTTGGACATTTTCCATTCAAATAGGTTTTCCAATATTTTTGAGGATCGCCTAAAATTTTTGATCTTTGCAACTGTGCGTCGGCAATTATGTACCGAAAAAATGGGTCGGTAATTAAAAGTTAATAACAATGGTAATGTACTATTAGTTTTCCCGGAAATAATATTTTCTGGAGTAAGCTGCCTATTATTTTTAAGGTTTTTTTTAAACAAAATTTAGTTCTGAATTATTCGCAAAATCTCTAATAAAATGATGGTTTTAATTTAAATTTTTATTTTACACTAACATTTTATCAAATGCATCCCTTTTTATAAATTTTCTTGCAACTTGTAAGAACAAATATCCCATTCTGGATGGCAAAATATAAATCCTGGCGTCCCCGCTTTGCATTTCAATATTAACGTCGTTAATTATTTATTATACACAACAACATACATTTTGAAACAAACACATGATTACCAAAGTCTGCTATCGAAATGATCACATCACAGTTAAAATGCGGCAAGGATAAAAAAAGTACTAAAAACAACGCGGAGGTACAGCGGTATTTTTAATAAGGAAAAGTTCTAAAAAAGTACTAAAGTACTGAATTTTTCAACACTGAGTGGCATCATCCTGTTGAAATCACATATTCTCCACGTCTAAATTATTAATTTTCCACCACGAAAATCTTCGGATCATCTCCCTGTAGCGATATTCAATGACCGATAGTTACTCAAATTTGGACGCCTTCTATTAGCGTTTGTTTTCTATTGGGGATAATGTTTTTTATCAGGGATTAAATTGTACAGCCAATCGTCCTTTAAAAAGCTTTCAAAGCTTTAGAATTGTTTTTTAATACAAAGTTCGCATATAAGAGCTGTACATAATGGAATATTTATAAAAGCTTTTGTGATAGTGATGCCACACACCTAACCACTATGTATGTAAAGCATTTGCTTGTTGTTGTCTACTTTCAGTGATCCCTGCCTTAAAGCCAATTTCCACTCAATTGAAGTCCTCCTACAAATACCATTAAAAATGCTTAAAGAAAATCTCCTCATTCGAGCTCTTCATCTGAATTTTGATCATCTTAGTGAGAATGCCAAAAGTTTTAAGCAAGAAATTACAGTTTCCACAGAAAATCTGAATGCTGGTATATTAGATCTACATGAATGTCTACTAAACGAGTGGGCAATGCAGTTGAAAATACAAGATAAAATACACCATGAAATGATTGAAAAACGCTTAGAATATGAAGAAAAAATTAAGCAATACGAAGAGCAAATGGAAAAGAATAAAGGACGGAATAAAGACGAAAAACCAGCTAAAAAGAAAATAAAAGTAGTAAAGCCCACAAATGAGCCACCACTCGTAGGAATCGATAACTATCCCGATACTTATGAGGAATTTCTTAGAGAAGAACAAGAGCAATATGAGCATTTTATTAAAACTGTTTATAATCCGGAAACGTTGGACTTAACACCGGATGAGGTAATGCGAAATAACAATTTTAAGCGGTAGCTCTACTCTAACTGGTGGAAGTATTTATTTAAGCTTTAATCATATTTTGGTTTTGCTAAGCATTTCAAAAATCTTGTTGTTGTCATAAGACATGTTTTGAAAGCAGAATATTTTATGGTTGGTTGAAAGCATATTGATGATTTTAAAGATGCATGTTTATGCCTGTATTCATAAAAAAATTTAATTTAGTAAAGGTTTACAGCACAAATTTTCTATGAAAATTTTCCACAAAAAAAGCTTGTTTAATTTAATAATCTTTTATGAATACGGGGATAATTTTAAGTATTGTTTAAGGCTTTAAGTTTACACTATTATTTTTTGTTTTAATACATATAGAAAACTGAATGCAATGGGTCATGAAAATGATAAGTATTACAAAAAAAATTGACAATCATACGACTTCATCGTTTTTTGAAATGTTTCTAAACAATAATGCTAGGAACACATTTGCGTCGTTCGCCGTAAGAACGTTGGATGTATGGACGTAAATTTATAAAAACAAGCTTTATTAACCCACAACTCTGTCGTATACGTGTTTTGTTTTCTTTTCATACAGCTCGCTCCAAATGCGACAATTCTGCTTATTGCCGTACCTATTCAACCAGAAATAGGGTTCAACGGAAAATAAAATTTTTAATGGGAATTCAAAATCAATTTCAATTTATGTTTGAGCCTATTCGCCGAATTATTTTAATTAAAAATTTCCACGCGTAGCTCTGATGTAGGTTAAATTATAATGAAATGTCAAAGTAAACTAAACAAAAAGCAACTTTCAGCTGTTAAATGGGTGGTCAAAAAAAACACCCTTTATATTTATTCAATGGTAATAGCGTCCCGGTAACCAAAAATTAGCTCAACTTGATTATGTTTTTTTTTTTTAATTAAGTAAACACCATTATGTATTGTAATAATTTGTTATCTTTTCATTATCTTACAGGTCAATCTTAAAAAACATTCCATATTGGGTGGCATATATCATTTGAATTATGTGGAAAAGCCTTTACATTATGATTTTGAAAGCTTTAACATGACTTGGCATCACAATGATGCCAAATTGCTTATCGACAAAAAAGTAAATATAGCACAACCACTCAACGAATCCGCCAAATACTCCGTAAATGATCCAACTAAGCGCATGACTATAACCGGAATAGAAAAACTACAAGCTGCAGCTGACATTGAATGCCAATTTTTCATAGTGACATTTTCCTTACCCGAAAACCTTTGCTATTGGGGTGAGCCAATAGCTTGTCACTTTGAGACAACAGTTAAGGCAGTTAAAGAGGATTTACAATCTGAAATTTTAAAATCTATAAAGTCTGAAAGAAAATCTAAAATACAACTTTCACAAACTAATTTGTTCCCGAAAGCACGTTCCGATACATTTAGGACTTTGGAATCATTTGCTCAACCAGACATTAATAACTTACTAGCTTCGCGAGATTCCAGTTTAAGCAGTTTTATTTTAAAAAGAAAACGATTAGCGTCCAGCCAGCAATACGTGCGTGGAAGTTATTTCAAAGATTCGTTGGTTAATTCTCTTCTACAAAAGAACAAATCTGATAACAAAACTTTAACAGAAACTTTCTTTATAAAAGACTTTTTTATTAATAATATCTTAACAAACCCTCAAATAAGAGTCATGGAAAGATATATAATACCACGTATTATTTCTTCATATAAATTTCCCAAAGAAATAAACTTGGAAGAATTGGAAATGTACAGCAAAAAACCAAAAGGCAAAGGAGGCAAAATATTGCGACAAAAAACTGAAAATTTTCAAACTGAACTATCTGACCGACAGTTTACTTTTAACGACAGGCAAAATAATCCTGAAAGAATTTTTGCCACTTATCCAAAAGTGGAACCCTTAGGTATTATATCACACTTGAAAACCCCCAATTTAGATGAAGAGCCAGAAGATCCACAAACCTTCGCTGAGCTCCTACAGATTATCAGCAATATTAAGAAAAAATATCGTTTACGCCTTCATCAGACAACAGATTTGAAACCTTTTGAGCCTCCAGTAAAAACTTATAATAAGCGTATAAGACAAATGCAAAGGAAAAAGGACTTAACAGCCTTGACCTCCTTTATGAACGGCACAAATATTAATACCCCACGTAGTGGCAGCACATTTCGAGCAAGTACCAAATATTCTATAACAAAACGTTCGATGGATAAGCCTATAAAAGAGGATGCAAAATTATCTAAACAGTATGTTAACGAATTACATGAGTCAGATGTTCAAGAAAAAATCTCAATCCAAGAGGATACCAATGAAGTTGGCTCAAAAGAAGCACCAGCTATAGACTACAAGTTGCCTGAATCTAAACCACTTACATATTCGCACTGGACTACTAAATATATTTTGAAATCAGAATTTGATAGAGAAAATCATAAAATTGTTTTGCACACAGATCGTTTGGGTAAGTTTATGAACTGATTGCACAGTGATACAAAAGTAAAGAAAAGTGTATGCAGAGTTTCTCATATAACAATTCTGCTTGGCTAGACTTTATAGATTACAAAACTACCCTGCGGGAAGTTAGTATCAATTGTTTCAACAGACTGGTCTTGGGATTTGTTCAAATAGACAAGAACAAAAACAAAAAACTCATTACCAGTGAAAGAACCACCAATCATTTAACTGGTATATGGGGAACAAAGATGTTGAAAAAGTATTGAATTATAACTAGTACAGTTTGGGACTTTCTAAAATTTTGTTCTTTGATTAAGTTCTAGGTTCTATTCATTAAGAATAGCGCTGTGACTTTTCAAATGGTGGTTGAAGGTGTCAATTGACCCCCTCCAATGACAACCCCATGTAAAAGTTATAGGTCACGTTCATAAAAAGTGTTAGAACTAGGACCAGTCTCGTCCACCAAAGACCTATCCCGGGACTACTATGGTGTCAGTTCCCTTCTTTCTAGGGTAGTTATAATATTTATTAGAGCAATTCTAGATTAACAGAATTCAGAACGCATAATTTTATTGTTTATAATCGGATTTAAAACATTCTATCTTATGAACATGTGTATAAAAAAATAAACTTGCAATTTTTTCAAAAAAATTTAAAATTCTTTATACATAAATTTTCTCGTTAACGAGTATTATATTTTGGCCCTACTCTGATGAAAAAGCTTCTTCTGTAAGGCTTTCAAAGCATTAAAACTAACAAAAATGGGTTCACATTATTAAGTTTTGAGTTTACAAGCACCATTTCGTTATAACCGTAATCTGACAACTCAAAAAAAAAAAAAAAAAATAGAGATACATATTGCTGATGAAGCTTAATTACCTTTACGAGTAATTAGTACTTATAGCAATTAATACCTTTCACCACAGATGGCAAAAGGTAATAAAAGTTTGTCCTCTTGTAATTCCTACACGCTTAGAACAATTGGTTGGGCCTGATTGCGGCAACTACACTATGTTTATTGTAACTATATATTGTTGTCGTACACAAAAAATGTTTATTTTTATTAAATATAAGCAATAGTATAGTTACTGTAAACATATTAATATTTTTCGCAATTATAAATTTGAGTATTTGAAAACATATTAAATTACTCACAACCATTTCATGGGTTCGAGACCCGCGGTAGTCAGGAATGAAAAATTATCAATATATTTTAATTAATGTCATGTCGTAAAATTCCTTTCTTCATAAAAATAATTTAATGAACATTTAATTTGATGAACTTTAGCCTTATTAAAAATGCCAAAATTTGAATTAAAAACAGTAAACAGTCCTAGAAAATATCCACAATAATAATTACTGATATTTGATAATCATAACATGATAACTTTCTTTGCGTGTAGTCATAGTATGCTTAACCTTTATGTCCATAGCTGAAAAATTATACTTACGTCAACAGCAAGCATACCCGGGTATTTTTCCTATTTTAAATGGTTTTAACGCATGAAAAATTAAAATAACGGGTGTTTTAGCAAAGACTTGTGCATTTTTTCTTTGCTTTCATGCATGAATATTTACAATAAGTGGCTTTTTAGCAAAAACTTGTTAGTTGCTCGTCGTTACTTGAACTGCAGTTGACGTAAGGGGTAGGAATGAAAAAATTACCACAACCATGGTCTGATTTGTCCAATTTTATTCAAACATCAGAATATGTTGGAAAACACTCTTAGTGAGGATAGCAAGAAGTTTGAGAGTGACTTTCAGAGATACAGAGTTTTTAAAATTCAAAACATACCCGGGTAGCTGTAGCTGTTGACATAAAGGTTAAGAAGCAAACAAAATATCTTTACTGTAATAATGTTATGTTAGCGACGCTTGTAAAATAATATTGAATCAGTTGTGTCGTTTCTTTTAAATATGCCTACCGAATTGTTTGTTAGTGAGTTGTTGAAACAATTAAAATAAAATTTTCATTAAAAAAATCAAGGGTAAAAATATTAAAAAAATTGTATTAAGAAAAAAATTTATTTTATTAATACATTTTAAAGGTCGAATAAAACACAAAATAAAATTGTATTAACATTAAAAAAAATTGTAAAGTGCAACAAAATAAAAAATCGATGCAAAAATAATTTATTTCTTTTTTGTTGTGACAACACCACTTTATCATAATATGATAAAGAGAATCATATAATGGAAAAATATTATGATGTAATATTACGAATATATTTGGTCATATTATTAATCAATGATAAACGTAATATGGAGCCTACAATCATAATCTTATCATAATAAGTTGCTCCTAGAATATGTTTACCATAACCATGTGTTTTCTTTGCGTGTACAATATTGATATAACCCTTTAAGGTATAGATATTCTGGGTTCTTGCAAGTAGAGAAGTTGTTTTGACGGTTTTTAATTTAGTTATAAAGCTTCACTGCTCCACTAACAACTTTTAAATATTCCAAATCGGTAAAAAAAAAACAACCAAAATAAGTCAAAAATTGTTTGGTCCACAATGTATCAAAAAAACTTTTATTTATCAATACATTTAGATTTTGGTAGTGTAATTGAATTTCTAAAAATGACAAAATAATCTACTCAAGTCGGCAGATAATTTTCTTGTCGTTAATTTATCATTTTTTGTCGATAACTTTCGATTTTGGGGGTGTAGTGGAATTTTTTGACAAATTTATAATCAGGCAACCCGTAAATATGAAGATATAAGTTTTTCCTTGTGCAACTAATTCAAATAAAAACAATATATTTATCCGTTTAAGACCTCTTTATGAAGCATCCTTCTCAAGCATATTTAGATACATTTAATTTATTTTTAATGAAAAAAAAACTCTTATATGAAGATTTTCCTCAAAATATAATGTTATTCTGTTTGGTCCATGACTGCCCGTAGGCTCCAAAGATATAACCTCGAAAATTTTACTGTAAATACTGTGGTGTAGGCTTAACCGATTAACTTTTTGAATTGTTTATTATATGCAAGAATAATTTAATTGATATTTATTTGTTCATATTTCCGCTTCCCTGAGTAAAATCTATGGAGAAAAGTGTTTAAAACTAAAGTGTTATTTATAAGATGTTGTTTTAAACATATTTTTGTTTTTTTGTTGACGAATTCGGTAGAGAAGAAGGAGGAATAGAAAAAAGACATGATTTCGTTTTTAAATTTTAAATTTTGCTATAAGGTTTTTTTTCATTTGTTTTTTCGATTTTCGAAACAAAAATTTAAAAAGAAGACATGTCTCATCTAAATGTAAAAAGATTTTGGTGCCGGCGTGAAAATAAATTTTAAAAAAGAAGACATACCAGTAAAAAAATTGGGTTTTTTGAATCACTTAAGAGAAAAAGCGCATAATCGAGCGCTTCAATAAGAGAGCTTTTATATAGCAGTAAATGATAAGTTTTAGTGCTGACAACGATGAGGTTTTAAAGCGAAAAAAATTAAAATATATAATGGTTTACGAAAATATTTAAAACAATGCATTTAAGCAACTAAAGGCAAAACATCAATGAATACGGAAATATAGTTATCCCTTAAAAAGGCGCTTTAGGAGTACTTTGTTTGCATGTTAAAAAAGCGCTGATTGTCAGCAGTAAATAGTCCTCCAAACCGGGAACACTCCATACAAAAATCAGGCATCTTATCAGCAGGTTTGAGGTATGCATTCATACATAAAACCTGCTCCTTTTGGAGCACATTTTTTACTGGGATGTATTAAAAATCATCGTATAAATACCACCTCAATTGTAAAACAATAAATACAAAAAATTTTCTTTAGGAATTTTTGGCTTTGCTTTCAAACGCTATGAACATTTTCCTTTTAAATCTTGGAGTATGGAACCTAGTCAGAATGAGTGAGTTAAAAAAAAACATTAATAAGATTTAATATGTAATTTTTTTTTTTCGTTTGATATACAATTATTTTACAGTCCTGAAAATAAAGTAATCTTTACCCTCGACACTCAATATGTAAGATGTGTTTTATGCATCACAGGCAATGGCATAAACGGCTATGTCACTGAACTTTCTAAGGCTTATGTACGTAATCCAAAAATGTATTTGGTAATTGAGGAACCCATTAAAGACTACAGAGAATTTAAAGAACTGTTTAAGGCAAAAAATCTAAACATATTCGCAGAACATGATGCTTGTTTTTATATAGAAAATGGTAAATTTAAAATATTCTATATATTTTGTCATGATTTAAAGTAAACCAACTTATTTAAAACTTTTCTAGGTTACTTTTCTGAAAAGCATTTATCCAACGAGTTGCATACTTACAGCTGCATGTCAGTTCACAGCACACAAATGCATTTCAATTTCTCACAATGGAATCGATTAGCAAAACGACGTGATATTATTTTACAATTGAAACAATACAAAGATTTAGCAGAAAATCTAGTCGAAGTACGTTTAACGCCTGGTGAGGCATTTTTTGTAGAAATTCAGGAATTATGTTCGGAAGATTTAAATGATATAAAATTGGAGTATAATTTAACCTGGAGAAATATTGAGGTAAGTCTTGTTTTTTGTTGAAGGGTTTCAAATAATCTTCAATTAAAATTTTGTTTATTATTTTAGTCTTATAGCGATTTACATCATTTGATTGTTGCCATGTATCCCGCAGCTACTGAGTTACGTTGTAGGAATCCGAAATTGATGTGTTGCATTAGGGATTTGTTAAGTGAAATAAGACCTTTAAGTTTTTCGTAGAAAAAATTTAAATAAATCTTATTTTTATTAAATATGTATGTACAAATAATATATTTTTAAGAACTTAGGGAAGATTTTTATGTAAGACATTTTTTGTAATAAAATGCAAGGTATTTGTAAAATACTTAAAATATTGAAATATTCAGGCAAGTTCAAGAAATCTAAATGAATTGGATTTAAAATGTCTCAAACTTTCAAAACAAAACTGTAAGAAAGTTCAAAAAAATATTATTTTTGGGGTACCTCATTTTTTGAGTGCCAACTATCTTTACAAGAAGCACTTCTAAAAACAGGAAAAACTGTAAATAATTGAAATCAAAATCTTGTTCGATTTCAAATTCACTTCATTTCGATTTCTAGAACATGCCCCATTATTTAAAATCGTAAAAGTTTATAGATCATAAGAAAGTTTTCAATTAAGTTAAATTTTCTTTAATAAGTAGTTACAAAAAGTATTCAAATTATTGAGTTAACAATCCGAAAAACTCATGTGCTGTTTTTACAACAAAAGTGACACACTACGGGTGGCGAGTAATGGAACAATACTGGAATTTTCTTTTCTTAAAACAATAATGCCTTTTTAATTTGTAATATTTTTTTTAATATTACTCACAAGCAGTGGTCGAAAATAAACATTACATTATTTAGCGTTCCGCTCACACACCCAAGTACGATATCTATTTGTTTAGTCATTCTGTAGACGAACACAACCCTTAATACTGTTCGGAACTATTATTTTTTAGAAAGAGCCGAACATTATACATTTTTTGTTCTTCGTTAAAAAAACAGAACAATTGTAGTGATTCTGTAGACAAACAACATATTCTAATGTTCTATAATGTTTCCTTTTTTACATTGATAAAAAATGAACAAGCAAAACTTTAACAACGAGTGCACCACGAACAGCTTGTGTGTGTATTGTGTATATGTTATGTTTGTGTACAATTATTTTGCTGGCTGTTTCTTTTTTTCAGCATGTGTGTTTTGTTTTTGTAAAAAATGTTGAGCCGAACCGAACGGATTTATATGTTCTCATCTTTTGTAGAGTTTGATAAAAACAGTATTATTTTTGTATTCGAAAGATGACTAACAGGGAAACGTTATTTTTTAAATGAATTGCTACACAAACACTATTAGCGTTTGTGTTTTCCACAAATTTAATAAACCGAACACTAAGGAGCGATATTTAGTGTTTACTTTCGAACACTGCCCACAAGTTACAAAGAGGTATACATTTCTGTATTTTACAAGAACAAAAAAGTCAAGCCAGTTATAAAAAATTACGTGATTTCCAACCACGAGCATTAAAATCTCACACCGTATATGTGTTTATGAGTGTGGTTTCGGCAATTGAAATTTTAAAAGGCACATGTGAATTAAGTTAAAGTGATTTACAGAACCGGCCTTAATATTTGAATTTTACACTTAAATCTATTTTTTATTTAACAATTCAAATATTATATGCAAAGCTGTGTTGCCGGAATCCAAATTCAATCTTCCACACTCAAAGAATCAAAAGTATCCAAAATTTAAAAGTAACACAATGCAAATTTTGTGTTTTATAATACTAACGATTTTTACGAATATACACATGGTGGCGCAGAATAATCTATATAAGAAAGTTAAATCCAGTGAACGTAGAGCCCAGTTAAAACCACTTATGTTTCATCTGCACTATTTGCTGTGAAACCACAAGGTTGGATAGTTTTCCAAAGCTGGCCTAGTAACCTTTTTAATATCGTCGGTGCATATCCAATCTAATGAGATTAAGGCCTGATTCATAGCAAGAATAACGATTTTGTTGTTGTTTTCTACAGCAATTTATAGTGCGTTTTAAAATTTTCAACGCCACATCTTCCCGATTCCTTTAAGCGCACTGCTTTAAGAATAATCTACAGAACAGCCAAATTTCATGTCAGATTTATAGAATGTCAATTTTTACTCATATTTAAAGCTTCACTCACTGATTGTGAACAGTACCTCAATTCTGTAACTTTTTTTAATTTCAAATATTTTTGTTTATTAATATTAACGACAAATACCAATAAAAATATAAGAAAGTCAAAGTTAAAATTTTTTAAAATTAATAAAAAATATATAATAAATTTGCTTGTAAAAAATTTATTTTAACAAAACATGAATGAAAACGTGTAAATATTGATTATATTTCTAAACAAATATGTTGGTTTCAAATATTTTTATACATAGGGAAAAAGTTCGAGGTGCTTGAGCCACTCTAGCACAACATTCTGCTCTTACTTTTTAAACTCACACTACTGTATGTGAAGAGGATATTATTAACCCTCCGTCATGCACATGTATCTGGCAAGATATTTTAAGAATTTAACAGTTATTTAAATATATTTCTATTTCAGCTTGTTGTTTGAGTCTCCAGGTACCCTCTACAATTATTGTTAGCTATCGTTTTATGAAAGAAAAATATTAAAAAAAAACAACAAAAACAATTTATGTGGATTTTTTCATCTACACATCATCTGGCCAGATACACTTGTATTTTGTATGAAGAACAGTGTAATTTATTTAAATTTTTTTATTTTTTTTTGCGTTTGTTTACTCAAATCAACTGAAACTGCATTTTATTTGTACTCAGCATTTTTATAGCTATTGCAATGTTTGAATTCAAATTAATCGAAATAAACTTTAAAACCATTATTTGTTTGAAATTTAAAAATTTTATTTCTCCTTAATTTTTTTTCTGGGTAGGTGGTTTAGCATGTACTAAGAAACAAAAACAAACAAAAATAGAAAATATGCATCTGCCTGGCGTGCGAATAATACAACAATGTAATATTATCACTAAAATAGCTTTTTTTTTGTATAAATGTATTGGAATACATAGTGAATCTGGACAGATACATGCGCAACATATGTGACTACCGAAACATGTGCATGACGGAGGGTTGATAACAAGGCCCGTCATTCTATCAGGCTGGCTGGTTGTCTGTTCAAGATAGTCTCGTACGCAAATTACTGGTCGTAATTTTAGAAATAATTTTATCAAATTTGGCACATATACGCTAATTATCACAAGGGGGAAGGAAGACTCCTCAAAAGTGGAGAAACGGTTATTTATTTTTCCCACATGCGAACTTCTTTCCGGAAAAGTGTTTTGTGCCCATTAACCATCTAGTTTTAAAGGCATTTGGGTTTAATTAGGTCCAAAAATAATTTGTTGCAACCTTCATATATAAGCAGAACAAATTTTATTAGACTGGGGCCATATTTGACCACAGCTCCCATACGAATACACTTATAATAAGTTTCCTTAATAAAAGCTTATATTTTTTCTAATAGTAGTAATCATAGTAATAGTAGCAGATATTTAGATAATTTTTGGCACAAAAATCTCTTATGTGAATCTTAACCGCAGAATATACTCTTTTTGGCGGAAATGCTTGATCGACTATAGTTTCTTACTTTTTGTGTGTTAAAAATTTGCTTCTTTACTCTATCCCAGTGACGCACGTGTGTTATACGTACTGAAATACGTATGCTATACTTTGTGTGTACGGGGTACTCGGAAGTGTATATACGTTTTTCGTTTACTTTTATATAGAACATGGCCGCTTTTTCATTGCTTACCATCAACCCACAAAGTGTACGAGAAAGTAAACGAAAAACGTATATACACTTCCGAGTACCCCGTACACACAAAGTATAGCATACGTATTTCAGAGAAAGTGTGTTACACTCAATTCTATACCACGATTAGCTTACTTCCTCTCTGCCTGTAGTACTGTTTCATGTACATTGTACAATATGAAGTAAGTGAAAGCATACTCTGTGTTACAATTCCACTTACAATTCTGAGTACTCGGAATTTTAGTCACTGGGATATTTTGATTCTGTTAACATCACACTTATTGTCGTTTTTATTTAAATAGAACTTTTTTTTTGTCGCTACCGATAAAAATTTTTAAAATTTCATTACAGAATAGATCTTAACGACAGTTTTCGTTAGCTAACGAATTTCGACTACTTTATGACAATTTTTTGTCGTTTAAAAGTTACAGAATTTCAGTTTCGTTTTTTCTTCTGTCTTATTTCTTCCCAAAGTATTTCATATATATTCCTTTCATTTTATAAACGAAAATGTAACTAAAGTTTTTTCAAAATTTTAATCAACTTGAACTTCAGCAACAATTTGTATGAAATTGTTTCTGAAGTTAAAAACAATTTTATTTAGTTTTGAATGAAAATTTTAACAAACTGTTGTAAAAAATTATAATAAATCATAATATTGTTTTGGCTAAAATCTGCAAACGGTTTTGGTTAAGAAATACCCCAAATTCGTAATCCCGGAAAAACGCTTTTAAAAAAAATATTTACTATCAAAATAATTTTCGTGGGAATACAAAATTTAATTAAAATGATTTTGCTATTCGTGCTTAATTCGGAATTATTATTATTTGATAAAAACATTGAAATTTATTGTTGCGCATTTCACTGGTTGCTTAGGCCAGATCATCAGGAAACTTCATCCATAAAGATTTTAGAAAAACTAAAGATATTTAACCAAATAAAACTGTTAAGTGTATAAGAATTACAGAAACAGTTCTATTTGTAACAATATCAAAGTTTAAACAAAATCATCAACAATAAACAGTGAGTTTATCTCTCCTTACATAATAAAAATTGGGAATTAAGCACGAATAACAAAATCAATTAAAATGATTTATTTCTTGATATTGATCAGAATTTTTCCGAAAATCTTGGATATATAAGTAAACATTGCTGTTTATATTTTTTAAAAATCGGTATGTTGAATTATTAGAATTTTCTACTTAAAAAAATGTAAAATTGACTAAAACTTGCTTCTACAAGCAAACTCTTAACGTTTTCTTTCGAAAAATATAAACATTATTGTCAGAGGTGTTCTGGAAATCGAAAACGAAAAACGCAATAGTTTTAAATGCCGTTTTTTAATAAGACTTCTGTAATAAAAGAATTTTATGGCAAATATATTATAAATATTTTTTTATTAAACAGAATTTTATAACAACAATTTTAAAAATTTTATTAAAAGTGTATTAACAACAAATTCCAAATTCTTGCGATTTACATTTTTGATTTCCAGTACAGCCCTGTATATAAAATATTTTTTTATCAGCGAAAGAACATATCCATATTATGATGAAATAGTAAAATTGAGTATTCATATTACCTTTATACGCATTGTTAAATGATTATGCCATTACACCATTGCTTAAAGTCAGCTTTCCTTCCATTATAAAAATGTTTAACCCACTATTGATAACAGTTTTATAAAAATATACAAAAAAATTTCATAGCGATAAATTGTGTTTTAGGGGGGTCCGCCCCTCAAAATTTGTCCAACTAAAAATATACAGACATTTTTTTATGAATTTCTTCCAACCTTGACTCAGGGTGCTCTCAAAGGACGAAAATCGACAAATGCAAGTTTCCATACAAAAAATTAATATTTTCAGGTGAAATTCCCTAGACGAATTGATTACAGGTTATCTTAAAAGCCTTGCTGATTAAATTTTATAATTCCTTGATATCTTTTTTTCTCTTTTGTTTTGTTTCTGTTTTTGACATTGTAGAATAATGTTGTGGCTATTGCTCGAGTTGTACTTGTTGATGATGGAGGGTATCAACAATTCTGCACAGCCGAATAAAAATTTTAACTTGTTTTTTTCCATTGTATTGTATACAATAGTGTCTTCTCTAAAATGGGCTAATAATTGCAAAATAACTTTTGTAAATATATTTTTCAAATCCATTTATTTTAACCTTATTGCACTTCAGATTTATTTTTCAAATGTACAAAAAAAATATAACATCAGATTCTCGTACATGAATGTATGTATATACATATGTATGTACATATGTATGTATGTCAGCATAAACATATACAATTACTATATAAAATTTTATCCTTTTCATAGACCTACAAGTACATGTGTGAATATAATCGATTTTTTTTATGTTGGTATTGATGTTGCATTAGTAGCAAAAGAGGTATTTTTATATTTTGTTAACGTTTTTGTGTTAAATTTTTCATATTCCAATAACATTCATATCCAGTACACTTGTTATATTGCACTTAAATAAAATAAAAATAAAAACGGAAGTTTTTCGCTACTCAAGGTTTCATATTTGGTTTCATATTTATAAAGGACGTATATTTTTTTTCCTTATAGGGTTTTTACTTCTGTGCAATTTATCGAAACAGAAAAAAAACTAAATATGTATGTATATGAAAAACTGGCAGCATAGGGTCATGTTTTTAAAATACTAAAGTGACCAGATTTGAGAGTAAATAAGTTATAATTGTTTGTGAGAATTAAAGAATAAGAATGGGTATAAATTCTAATGCAAATATAATTATATTATAACTATTCGAGGTAAAAATTTTACCCAATAATAACACTGTGCTAGAAATTTATACTTTTTTTTATACAAGCTGGGCACTTGTCGTTTTAATCTAATTCGGGTACGCTGAATCCAGTGGTGCTAGCCGTTTTTTTATTAAAGGGCCAAATACACCAGTCACGTGCTTGTCCAGCCGGCGAATTCAACGTGTACGTGTGCTGGACGTAATATTCGCCGCCATTTCTAAATTTTTTGATTTTTCATCAGGCGTTGTCGGTGTCACAATGCTTGATAAGTACTTTGATCAGTGTATTTTGGCCTTTAGGTTTGCTCTGGTTTTCGTGATACCGTTATTTTGAAAATTAAGGAGAAGGTTGCACAACATTTGTTCGCGTAACTCAAAAACGCTTTAGCTTATTAAAAAAAACTAAAAAAAAACCGAAGTCGTTTAGAAACATAATTTTTCTTTGGAAAAAAAATAATTTTTTCATCAAAATTTCGAAATTTTTGTTATTTAAAAATTCATAAAAAATTTGAAAATGCAGCTAGGCTTCTAATTTTTTCCAGACTTATGAAACACTGCGAACAAAACAAGCCAAAAATGTTTAAAATCTGCTACCAACATTTTATTTTATTTACTAAATTCGAAAAATATTAATTAATTTAAGAATTTCATAAAACGCAATATTTATATGGGAGCACCCTATGAAGTGGTGATAAGGGGCAAGTATGTCTTGAGAAAATATTTAGGACAAAAAACTAATTATGTTCTTACATTTTATCGCACTAGGGGTAACTCCTGGTCATTTATGGGACGTTTTCTTAAATATATTTCTAGTCTGCATTGAACAATTTGTATGGGAGCCCCCTTACGGAATGGAGATGGCGGTTAGGTATGTTAGAAATAAATGATTGAGATGAAAAATAAAGTGGGGTTGGTCATACACTTGACCCATCTAGGGGCTCTGCAGGGGCCAAATTTATAAATTTCATTAAATGGCCGTTTTTGAGTTACGCGAAAATATGTTGTGCAAACTCCTCCAAAATAACAGCATTTCTCGAAAAACAAGAGCTAACCTAAAACAACGGTTAGCACCATTGGATTCAGCGTACACGAATTTTGTTGAAACGCCATGTTCCCGGCAAAAGGAACTTCATTAAATAAAAGATGAAATCTTTTTAAAAAAAATAGCAAACAAATTTTAGGTAATCTTCTAAAATAATCTTTGGGAAGGAATATACAGTTTATCTGTTTATGTTCCAAACGATATCATTCTTTTGTTTTGATAAAACTTAATTTAGAAACGATTTTTTCACTTATTGCTGACGTTCGAGAGATGGTGTTCTTTTTCTAAAAATTGGTAGCCTTTCATTATATCACTTGAATCTGTTTTTAACTGTTTTTAACAGTTTTTACACTTTTAATAGTCTTGATAAGGGCTGGTAGAAGGTTGTTTTCATTCGTCTCAAAAAGAATCATTGAATCATTGTGGTAGACGGTTGTTTTCATTCGTCTCAAAAAGAATCATTGTGCTAAAAGTCTGTACAAAACAATCTTAAAAATAAATTATTCCCAAACTCTTTGGTTTCATTCTTTGTACTATACTATATTTTAAAAAATTATTACTTGAAGGAAATCTTCCTGAGCTAAGAAACAATAAAAGGGTATTTAAAACGTATCGGCTTATTCCAACATAAAAGAAAACAAACTAATACTGTGAAAAAAACCAAACTTTTGATTAATCGACATAAATTATTCGAATAATTGGCTAATCGAAAATACGCAATTTTAAATTTTTCGAACAGTTAATCGCCCAAAATTAATCGATTAATCGAAAAACGGTTAATCGATTGAAAACAGTAGTTAGAATTTACTAATTCTATTGCAATACTAACGAGGTTTTAAATAATGCTTACTGGGTATCAAAAATTAAACAACCTCAAATATTTTGTAAAATCTGAGTTGATCTTAAAGACAGATAAAAAATGTGTACAGCAAAATGGTCACCTTTTTAAGCACTGTCGCTAAACGTATCTAAAATTCAGTGGTATCAAGTTACGTATTTATAAATATTGTGGGCCTTAAACTTTATAAAAAGCAACACACGATCGCAAAAAAAAACTAATAAAACGAAGAAATTTAATACTTCATCTGTGATCGGAAACACAATACACACATATAAGCTATTGTTTTCTTCTTCCAGACACACACACAGCATTACACATTTCCTTAATGGGTTGTCCATATCAGTTTGGCGTTATTGGTGATAGTGGCACTTGTAGTGGTAGTTATGATGGCAGTTAAATCGGTATTAAAAATTTGTTTTGCAATAATTTCTTTTTTTGCTGGATAAATTTCGATTTTGCAATATGGTACGCTTCGCCAAGTTAAATACCGTTGTTGTTTTTGGCTTATGCATGTTGCAATTTTATATTTTGTATCGTGGCGATACCAGAAGTTCCTTTACAAAGTTGTAAGAATCAACAATAGTGTATGCATGTAGGCGTATGTATGTTGTAAGGATGTCGTTGCAATAAAACTTCTGAATTGCTTTGCCAATTCAACGCTTTTTTAACTCTTATTCTGGCATATATAGTATTCTATCTGCAGACATACAATAATACTTTTACAATTTCATACAAATTGCAATAAAGACGGAGGAATGGATCTGCATACACTTGGGTTCGAGAGCATTTTTAAACTTATTGTTCAATTTCTGTGTCGTTTTCCTGTTTTGACAGATACCCACCCTCTTACAGAAGTTGTGTAGTCTGGTGTATATTTCTATGGCTTCGATGTATGTGTTTCTTAATATTTAAGGCAATTGTTCTGGGTTACAGATGTAGACATACAATTAAACAAATCAGATGCACTTGCTTTTGTTTATAGCAGGGAGGAAAAAAATTAATACAATTGTATTTTTTTTTTCTTGGAACAATTAAGAGCTCAAAAGTACATGGACACAATAAATACTGCAGAGTATCTTAGCTGCTAGTTAGACATATAAGAAAAGGTACAATTTTTAATTATTTTATTAAAAGATACAAATTTAATTTTACATTTATGCCTTTTTGCTTGTCAGTAGGAAATTGAAATGTGTTTTACGTTTATTTCCTTTTTCATATTAAATAATAAATATACCCTGTAGGAAGTCAAACACATTTTTAAGTAATTTCAAACTGGTTTTTTTATAACCACATCTAGTTGATTAAGTGACTTTTTTCCTTGTCGACGACTCACTATTCCAACATAGGCATGTCAAAGGCAGTAGTAAATTTGCCATCTTTGCATGACTTTTAAACTGACTACTAACTATTTATTGTTCAACCTATTTGTAGTTAATTAATAGTATAGTCGGTTTATAATAAATTATCTAAATTTGAAATAATTTTTGTCAAAAAAATATATGTATTTATTTCCAATGAACAAACATGCATATTTTTAAATAGAAATAAATATTTAAGAACATTTTGCACCAAATTGCTTTAAATGATAATGTATAATAGTGCTGAAATAAATACCCTACATAATTTCTAGTACATAAACAGATTTGAATCGTTTTAGTTTTTAATTATTTTAATAAATTTGTATATATTTTTTTCATTTGACTTCATGGCATACATATGCTTGTTTTACTTATTTTGCTTTTATTTGTGTTTTACGTGTGCCACTATGCAATATGTTTGGTTGATATCTGCATGTGAATTAAACCAATTTGCAGTCATTTGAAAAATAGTTAACTTATAGTTAGTGTTTTCTGCAACTGACTATTTAATTTACTACAGGGTATTTACTACAATTGTGATTGTAGTGAACTATTGTTTCTTAATTGAAATTTTAGTTTTTTTTTTTTTTTTTAATTAGGCTTAAGTTCATCTAATTCAATTTGCATTAAAATTTTATTAAAATATGTATCCTTCCTTTATAAAAATTCAATTTGATGAACTTGAGCCTAATTTAAAACATATCAAAAATTGCCATATTTATTAATATTATAAATACACTTAAAATGTTGCTATTGCAAACTTATTAGCACACTTAATGTACCCACTTGCAAACAATAAATACGACTAGTAGAGATAGATTTTTTTCTATCTCTCAAAATATACCTGCCCTTAATTGTCTTTTATTTGTTGTTGTACAGAGTAAACACAATTTTTTGACATTTCGAATTTTTGTATATCGCTTTTTGGCACTTCTTGCGGGTTTTAATGTAAAACTATTTTTTGTTTCAACACATCTTTCAATTCTGAAGAATTTTTGCTTTAATTAAACTTACCAATTACGGTTAAATTGATTTTCAGATTCCTTGTGGGTGAATTACGAAAATCAACTCTACATCTATAGACACCTTCATCTTCTAAACGCACATTGTCTATTTTTAATTGTGCTGGATGTGATGTACTACTGAAGTATGCTCGTGTTCCAAATGCTAATGGCGATGACCACAATCTCGCTTGACCAAATTGTCTCCCTCTTACGTCAAAACTAGAGTGGTAGAAAGAAGAAAAAAGTTAATGGTTAATTGGTAAATACAGAAAACTATTTGTGTAGTGAACAATTTAATGACATTTCAGAGAAGATGTCTACACTTAAATCTATTATATTTACACAAATTAAAATGTTTGCACCAAAAAGTCGCTACTAAAAATTAAATTTTATTTGAATGTAGTTTTTATGCCCAAAAATAGACTTCTTACAAAACAAATTACATCTTACACAAAAGTGACTGTTGTTTTGACAAAAAGTCATCTTTTGTCCAAACACTTAATTTTTTCACAGCAAGTTACTTTTAGCACAAAGAAAAATAGCTTCATACACAAATATACTATTATTGATACAAGAAAACTATCTTAGAAGATATAATTTTAAACTAATACATACATATAAGTTTGCTTAATATGTCGAACTTTTCCTCAAATGTAAAACTTTGTACAATGCGTCAAATTTGCACAAAATTAGTGGACAGCTTTGAAGGTTTCGATTTTTAAACTATGTATAAAACTTTGATCAAAGTGTAGAATTTTAACCATGGTAATTTTAAGACCCCATTTAGTATATCGCACTTGATCAACAAGAACGTATTAACTCAAAATTGTTTTTTTTTCACTTTTCGGGACAAATCGACCCGTAAAATTCATATCTACACGCTGTAAAAATTTCCTGTTATTGTGTTTATTTTTAAATTTCAAGTTAATACCTTCTTGTTAATTAAGGGCGATATGTATATATTCCGGTTTCCTCAGTAATTTTAATTCGATTTAACCGTGCCAGTCTGTCTTTTCAAAAGAAAAGAACAATATTTGTTTCAAATTGTGTCCAGTAATCCTAAGCAGTTTTGTACTGAAGTCCAGAAAAATCGGTTTAGTAGGCTAAGAGCAATGAATCCAAATGTAGAACCACCATCCTAAAATATATATAATTTTGTTACAAAAGCTAACATAAATAAGATCGGTCCATAATTTCCCATATGCCCCCAAACAAAGCCTACTATCGTAAACCCCTTAGGACGTGATATATCTACGACAAAATGCAAAAAAAATTAAATGAAAAAGTAAAATTTGTAATAACGCTTTTTATATATGCAAAGTAATGAAGTAGAACTACATATATTCAGAAAAAATTAGAACATTCGATGCTAATGATTTGCGGATAAAAGTAAAAATATGCGCCGGCTCGACGTTGAAAAACCCGAAGTGGATTTTGACTTGCTTTACAAAACTGAATATGACTGCGAATTGAGCAAGACGTTTTTTGTATGAAATCTTTTTTTGTATTCTTTGGAATTATATAGATTTATTTCTCAAGCGATCTAATTTAAAAATCTTTGCTCCTTTAATCAACCGTTATTCCTTTTGTTACTAAATATAGAGCTAGTTGCGCTTTACACCAAATTATAAAAAAGTAAACTGTACATATACATTTTTTTTTAAACAATTTAATTTACTTCTGGCTTTACGTTACAAAAAGTAGACTTTTCGCTGGAACATCCCCTATGTGTAGGAATTACACAGTAAAATTTCGTAAAGATCGGCACGTTATTTGCCATAGGATCCATATAAAACGCACTTTCGGAAACCAATTTAGAACACGAAAGCCCGTAACGAATAATGATATTATAATAACTATAAAGCTATTATAATGACAAGAAATCGCATTGCTAACCTTAGTTAAGGTCGGTGCGTATTTAATCATACTGTCAAATTTCGTAAAGATCTAGTCTATTATTTAAAGCCCACTCCTGGAATATTCTAAGTGTCGGTGAAAGCCATCAAAAATTGGCTTTTTTTAATTGGCTTTGTTATGCAATATTGTACACAAGTTAGGTTTTTGCACTAGATGTAAGATTATTAGAGTTTTTTTCCCGGAGTTTTTCGATTCCCGGGAAACGGGAAAAATTTTTAAATTTCCCGGGATCCCGGGATCCCGCTCCATATAAATAATACAAAGTAAATTTGTTTTAAATTAATGAAAAAAACTTTTTTTTAAAAAAGCGTAAGAGAACTTATTTACAAAGTAAGTAAAATAAATGCCTAAATACTCTCAAAAATTAATTAAAGGTTGAAAGGGGAACTTGAATTATTATTACCTTACGCTTTTATATGTAAATTTCGTATCATTATGCTCTAGATACAAGATAAAAAGAAAACATAAACATAACAATCTAATTCATAAAACAATAATAAAAACAAACAAAAATTATGGTATTCAAGTTTTGAGATCAAAAAGTAAATTTATAAAATAGATAAAATATTTTAAATAAATATGTTTTATAAATATATTAACATTTTTAACAGCTTAGGAAATAATATTAAGACACACTCAATGCGTTTAGAAAGTCGGCAAAGAGTATATTTCTTATTTTATTTACTTATTACCATGTTTCCGAAACATTTCGTTCACTTTTTTACCAAAATTGGACAAATGTTTAAAGTGCAAATGTTTAAAGTTGTTGCATATTTCTAATTCGCAATCCGAAGTAATTTTTCTTTGTTATAAACAACATCTATATCAGTCAAATGTATGTCAAGGTTGATGCACAAAATAGCATCAAACGGACTTCTTCTTACAAGATCCACCTGTAATCTTTAGGACAATGTGTTTTTAAAATTGTATGTTGTAGTATCTTACACGAGTTTCCATAGTTTTTTTTTATTTCTATTTCCCAGCACTTCCCAGTTATATAAGCCGTCACAAAATGAAAAAAATTTATGTTTATCACCTTATTAACATATCGTCATATCTCAACACTTTTTTTTTAATTTTAAGTTAATTAAGCAAAGTGTTCCTTCTACTTTCTCGTAACAAAACATCGGTTTTTATCTCAAACTGAACCGAAGTTATAGCAAAATATAACTTTAATCGCATTTTGCCATTTTGTAGATATGACTTTGCTGCAATAAAGGAGCGATATTTTTGGATATCTCCTATTTGTAAAACTTGCCCATGGACAATTAAAATGTACTGCCTGCATCTTATTTTGAATTTATGTTCTTTATTAACTCTTCACTTCACTAAATTTATTAATTATCAACTGTTGCACGGCACATTCTGCTTTTGGTAGATTTATTGCGTCAGAAGACATTGATTTACGAACGTACTCACTTCTTGTTATTGATCTAATCGACAACCCATCAACAGATGCTAATTTTTAGAGAATATAAAACTAAATTTCAAAGTGTAAATAGCTTTTTTCTGAAACAATGAGGAACTTGTATTTCCCGGGATCCCGCAACAAAAATCCCGGGAAAACGGGAAAGAAAATAATTGGAATTCCCGGGAATAACATTAGCAAAAAAAATTGCTAAACTCAGCAAGTTTTTTGCTGAATTTAGCAACTTTTGCTAAATTTCGCAACTTTTTCTGCAAAGATCCTCCAAGTTGCTCCATATAAAATGTATACAGGTACCCAGGTACCTATTCACCCTAATAAGGGTGCAAAAAGCAAATTGATATGCCACGCCCACCCCCAACTGATATTGTATATAAACACCTATGAAAATATAATAATAACAAAAAGTTAGGAGTTCTCATGAAATTGTAGAATTGTAGACTAAAATCTTATATAAAAAATTTCGATTTGAAAACGCAATAGGTACACAGGTACCTGTCCACACACATAAGGGTTAAACATAAATACCGGTAAATTACCGATAAACCGGTGTTTAAGCAAAACATTTACCGTTTACCGGTAAAAGCAAATTTCGGTTATTTTATATGCCCTACACACAAAAAAAATCATAGGTAAAATTACCTAAAAATATGGTATAAAATTATCTAAGCGCAAGGGTAGCATGGCAGTATCAAAGTTTCTTAGGTAATATGACTACATATTTACTAAGGTAATTTCCATGTTCGAAAAATTATCTATAAGTTTTGTTAAAATAACTTAAAAACTTTGAAAATTCACCAATAATATTAAAGTTATTTTATATTTCTATTATTGGAAAATTATCAAAGTTCAATTTTGTACAAGAACATAGCTTTTAGGTAAATTAACTACTTCATTTCTTTACAACATTTTATTTATAAATATGTATATAATTTTTACAAAGATATACATTTAATGATAAACTTTTACACGCTACGTAACATTTTAATTTTCAAGAATTAACTAAATAATCTACTGAAACTTTCTTTCTAAATCTAAGTACATATACTTTTTTTTAATAACTATTAGAAAATATGGATAAAATTGGGCTACATTTCTTTTGCATTTACTTATACTTGGATATTGTTGAACCGGCTACATTATTTTTAGTTTGTTTTCCACCACTCAACGCAACATACGGGGTTTTCATCGAAAATGGTCCCTCTTCCACTTCATCAACAGTTTTATACAAATCGGCAGGTTAATTAGTTAAATCGGGATTATCTAAGTTCCATATTTTAATTTCCTTAGAAGTTTTATTTGTCTCAAAGTCCATCATATTATTGGAATTTCATTTCTTTTAGTTTTATTTAAATTTGAACGTTTTTTTTCACAAAAAAATAAAATCCAACTGACAAAAAAAAACTATTAAAAAAATTCGAAGAAGATACCTAACTCAATTAGAAATATTATCAAAAATTTTAGGTAAAACTTTTTTTATAATTTACCAATTATCTTAGGCAATTTAACTTAGTTTTTTGTTTTTATATGAAAATAAAATACCTATGCGAGCCTTGGTAAACTTACCTAGATTATTTTTTTGTGTGTAGTTGTAAATATGATGAACAAAATGAAAACGATAACAACTTGCTTTATTAACATAAAACAATTTTTACACCATTATTTCTTTGCCAAATTTATGATTTAAATATTACTTGTTTACTCGTTACACTTCATTAACAAATTTTCCAGAACAAACTTTAATCCGAATACTCTTAGGTATTATTCCGTTTGAGTAAAATATTACGATAGTTTGTGTAACATTTTAATGACCTTAAAGTACTTAGTAATCCTTTAAACAATAAATGCTTAAAAATAACTTTACAGGAATCTTAAGTGTGAGTATTTCCTCTTCCAAAAACCATCCACTAATTTAAATAAATTTTTTATTTTGAATACTAATCTACAGCTTTGTTTTTAATCTGGTTTGTTAAACTACTACTTTATTAATTTAAAAAACATAAACATCTAAATAACCCCTAAAAACTTAACTACGTAAAGAAAAGATGAGGATAAGTTACATTTTGTCCTTTAACACATTAAACATGATTTTAAACATAAATTAAATCACTTAGAATTAATAAGGAAGTGTCTATTCTTTTTATTTTCCTATCTCCTGGCATGATATTTTGCCAGTTTATTCCTCTTTTTTTTTTTTTTTTTTGTACTCATGATGATGAAAATCTAGAATCCTTTGGATATTACAATAGTATAAGATGAACAATTTTAATAAAGTATGTTAAGTGGAAAAAGCAAAAAAAACAAACAAAACAATGTTAGAAAATAAAACTTAAAACCGGAAACTATGGGGATAATGATGAAGATGATTATGTTGATACATTTGTTACTTACTTATAAATGGGTTCACCATCACCCTCACGAAACCACAAAACCATATAAACAGCATCGTCACGTTCCATTGGTGTTATATCACACGGCAGCATTGCCTGACGTCCCAACACACCCTGAACTGAGGTAAGAGGCACTAGAATAAATTTAAAGTGGAGAAGGAAAAAAAAAGAATAATATATTAGAATATTTGCTTAAAAAAAAACAAGTAGAAATAATAAAAGAAGAAATGAAAAACTACCAAAAAGCCAACAACAAATTGTAATATAAGAGTGAAACTCAAATTGACAGGTATTTGCTGATGGCACTTATAAGTTTGTGGGTGAAAGCAAATATTGAATTGATTTTACTTCCTGGTAAATAAGATATTGATAAAAGGGAACACACAATTTTTTGTTCCTACATACAAAGTAACTTTTCGAATTAACTAATGAAGTTTGGTGTTTCGGAAATTATCAGTTTACGAGTATAGTTTTAAAAATCTTTAGAATATAATACTTATAATGGCCGACTTATGCAAAAGCTTAAAAATAAAATGAAAATTGAAAGGCTTCCAAACATTTGCATCGAGCCCTAACCGCGAAAATAACATAAACATCATCATTTAAAATTTTTGGTTTTTGAATAAATGACATCATTGGCAACACTTGCGTCATCTCTTAAAATGTCATGGTCACATTAGGTACCGTTACGATTTTATAAGCCTAGTTCTCCGTTCAAATTTGTGAAAAATGTTGAGCAACAATAATTATTTCACTCAAAAATTTTACCAATCCTTCGAGTTTGAAGTTTTTGTGCTCTTAGTGGCACTGTTACTACAAAAGTAGAATGATTCTGGCCCTACATTGGCCGCACCTAACGGTGGTTTCAAATCACTCACAATTCATACTTGTGGAGAATGCTTTCAATACATTCATTCATCCGCTTTGGCCTATGAGGAGACTTCATTCTACATTAATTCTTTCATTCATAATACATAAGTCGAGGGAGTTTTCTCTCGCATAGAGAAAAAGCATTTTACAACCCTATTATCTTTAAAGTAGTCCTGCATTAACACGTCGCACAGAGGGGTGAAATCACAAAAAATGGAGATTAATTAAACTACTTATCCAATTTTAAAAATTCTTTCACTATTAGAATGCTACGTTATCACTGAGTGACATAGGCTACACATCTTTTGGAAAAGTGGGCGGTGCCACTCCCCCTATTAAAAATCGCTCTAGCGGCCATAGTAATAGACCGATTGTCATGAAACTTTCCTAATGTGCTGTTGATCTGCTAATAGTCCTTGGATATACTTGGTTATGATTGGATAAAAGGGCATGGCACAGCCCATATAACCTGAAACTTAGAACGGATATATCTAATGAACTATCAGAGGTATGAATATGAGATTTGGTATATCTGTTAATCGTACAGTATGAATTACATCCAAGGTGGAATAGGGCGGTGTCACGCCCCCTTTTAAAAAATAGCTCTGGCTCAGTCGGATTTTTTTTTTTTAAAAAGGTTGGAGGCATGTTAAACCACTGATACTTCTTAACAAAAAGTCGAGCTGTATTCTGAGCAAATACTCTAAATTTTTCTACATTTATATCATGACCACAAGATACGGCAATTAATATTGTGTGCATGTCCTTAATCAGCTCCAGATCTAGTTTCGTAATATCTGCTGTGATTTCAGCGTTTTCAAAAAATCTTCGTGCTGTGTTGCCATCATTTGAATTGCCGAAGCCGGGCTTAGGTTGGTCAATAATAAGTCCAGTTTTTTTCCTGAATTCCGTTTGAATACGACTCTTGTTTTCAGCAACAACAAATTTTTCGAAATCGGTTCTTGCTTGCCATTTTTTAATTGGTAATTTATATGCCACGTGAAGAAGACATTCATAAAAACGTATCCAACCATGCAGTATAGAAAGACAGAACTCCAATTTTTTAACCTCTTTAGCGATCATTCTTCCAATGTCGTTAAATTCTTTACTCGTGGATCCACATAAATAACACTTCTGGGTTGACAATTATAACAACGAAAATGTAGACAAAGCAAACAAAAGACAAGAACTGGTGTTCTTTGCTTGAGTGACTATTTTCACAATTAATTTAATAAAAAAATTTCGCGCAAAAACGCGCAACATCTTATTACTGAATATGAAAGCCTAGGAACTGTTGTTTCTTAACAAATTAATATTCTAACGCCAACTAACACCATTCATATTTAAATATCCACGAATATTTTGAAAATAGCCAAAATTGAGACATATTTTAAAAAAATTTTTAAAAATACTTCTACACAATTTTTGTTAACACAACTATTTTTAGAATAACGCTAAAATACCTGAGGTTGAAGTTTCCATAGTAGAAGTATTACTTTTGACTTGCGAAAAACTATATATTAAGCGTCGAAATATACCGACTTTCAATTAACACTATTGTGCGCGAATAGCTCAAAAATTACTTAACTTTAATGCAATGCATCTGGACAAGTAAACAACATATGACATTGAAATTTTCAGTAGTGATGTAGAATTTTATATACTGTAATCGGCTACTAAATATTTTTCAAAAAAACTAATTTTCATTTTTCAATTAATATTCATTTTTTGCGATTTCACCCCTCTGTGCGTCGCAAACATATTATGGTTGCCTCCGAACAGGTTATAGTCAATAATAACAAATAACAAAAATGTTTAACATTTATAAAAGCTTAGCTAGTTGGTTTTCACGCAAAGAAATTTCCCAATAAAATATTTTATCGTTTTGCGAAGCACTAATGGTATATTTAAAAAATAGGCACACAATTATGCGCTACGCAATAAGACATACAGAGATGCAGTAAAGTAAGTGAAAGAATTCTTAACAAGTTTCATAAAAAAAAAAAAAAAATTAATTTCAAGTGTAACACAAAGAAATATTTGTCTTTAGTGTACCGATTGTCTCAGAATCAATCTTACGTTGTCTCTCCGTCTAGCTAAGTTCCTGTCCATGTAAAGTTTTTGCTCAGTATAGAGACAAAAATGTTGAAGATAATTTAAAATTATATTTATTATGTTTCGATTTAATTGAACGAAGGACCAAGGCTTTTGAAAATGGTGGACTACTCATTTATTAAGGATCAATAAATAAAATATTTCATATCTTTAAAATTCTTAAGTCAATGGGCCGCGTGAATAAAAAGATAGCTTTAGCTAATACTTGAAATTTTGAAGTAAATACTAGCTTTGAGGTGAATAAAAATTTGAGTTGAAGCTACTACTTTATACTGACTAGTATATATGACTAGCTTATGATTGGGATGCTTGAAGTTTGTGTTTTGCTACATTATTGAAATAAAAATAAAATTTTTTTTATGTATTTATTAGTATGTATGTTTAATTTTATGAACATCCTGAAGATAATTTCAAATTGTATATTTTTCGGAAAAAATCTAAAATGATAAAATCTCTGTAAATGTAACAAATACATTTAAATATGTATGTACATATGTATGTTACAGTTTACCAAAGCAATTTTTCTTAATTTTTTAAATAGTTTATAAATTTTGTAAAAACAAGCTAAACAATAATAAATAATAATCATTGACGTTGCCACTAAGTTGTTGTATGATATACCCCATAAAGGTTTTATTCACTCGACCCAATGTTTACCACCGTTTGTAAATTACAATACAGTCTGACTTGACATAACCATAATGTCAATGCCGTCACCAAGACTATAGAAATCAAGATAAAATTGATAAAAAATTTTGTTGTATGTCTCTATTTTTTCGACGCTATTAAATATTCAAAAAATGTTTTATTATTGTGACAAATAGTTATAAAGAGATCGTCGGCAATGATTTTATTATTTATGTGGCTTGTACTCGTATAAATGAGTATTAACTTTTTTTAGTCATTGTATGGTAGTGGGCAGTTATCTTGCGACAATTTTTTTTTTTTTTGAGGTTATGAAATATTTCTTACTGTCGATTTCAATCATTTTACAGAAGTAGTTTAATCTCCAATGTTTTATTTTGATTTTCTTGTGAAACAACAAAGCAATTGGTTTTTTTTTTTAGAATTCCAACCAATTGCAGTGGTTGTTTATTGTTGGTATTTTGTTTAAGCGTTGATATTAGTGCAAGTAAAACTTCAGAGTAGTCATTCCTTTTTCATTTTTATTTGTATAATATCTTTAGCTTTTTTAAAGTTTTTGGGAAAAGGTTTCCTGATGATCTGACCTAAGCAAGCAGTGAAATGCGCATACGAATAGTTTAACCCATCAACAATAAATTTCAGTTTATCAATAGAATGAAATGGGAATTTAGCATATTTAAACGAAACCTTGTTTATCAATGTTTTGTCTCACCCGAAAAACTTTGAAAACTGTGTAAGTTATTTAGAAATTAATATCAAAATATCTACATCGGTAGATACTATAAAAGCGACAACTTCTTAAACCATCCTAGTTTATTTTTTTTCAGCAAATACTTAAAAACACAAATGCGAAAAAAAGTTTTATTTTAGTTCATTTTCAATTTGAATGTATTTTAACTTATTAGTTTGTTTTTCTCTTTTAATTAGAATTCTAAATTATTGGCATTTTTGGAATACATGAAACACTTATAATGAATATTATTCTGTTTGATCAATTTCACCAACAATGGCAGGTAACTACTATCTTCAACGGTCGGAACATACACAATTCTGACACACAATTGCTTTTTCGCAAGTATGCAACTTTTGACGTAAATACCATTATTATAACAAAGAACTAAAAAAGAATATTCCATTACTGTACAGAAATACACCACCAAGCATATTCATAAAATACTCATACTAAATAATAACATTCGATAACATCTAAAATAAGAGAGTAAAGATAAAATACTTATTATAATTTAACATTACATTTAGCATGAACGGATGGTTAGAATGATAGATGTTGCACAGTGGAAAACTTTGAACAAAAAAAAAAACGGAAACAGTTTTGGAGTTTTCTTATGCAGAATGTATAAATATTACAAAGTTATAAATTGGAAACTAAAACTGAAATACATCCATGTTGAATATGTTGAATATGTAAAATATGCATTCACACATTTTACATTTACTATCAATCAAAAGTGTCAGCATTTCTGAAAAAAAACCTTTTTTCAAGACATTTTTTCTATAAAAGTGCAAAAATTTTAAAAGGAAACACTAAAATATATTTCAAATTCATTAACAAGATTTTCTTATGATGTGCTAAATTTCCAATTTTTATTCTTAATAAATACAACGAAATTTATTATTTGGGGACAAGCTATTTCCTTTAACCATTTTAATGGTTGCTTAGGAATTCATTTTGTAAAATAATATAAAAAATATATTTTTTTTTTTTGATTTTGCTTAAAACTAAAAAGTTTTTGGCGAACTATTTAAGTTATAATGCCAGGGTATCACACAATTTTTTTGGAGCTTCAACCGCAAAACCTCGGTCGACCTAAACCTTCGTATAGGAAGGTGAGAGCTTCCAGAATCCGCTCCAGAGTATTTTGGTCTCCACCAGTAATCTTCTGAATTATTTCCTTGGTACTCCACCAGTAAAACGTCTGAGTTATATATGGTTCTCCACCAGTCACATTGAGTTTTTTCTTTGGTTCTCCACCAGACAACCAACACATTAAAATATTGAGGTTAAAAACGATTGCATATAGTTAATGTAGAAACCGCAAAAACTGTAACTCGGTACAGTTATACGACGCCGAACCACTAACCAATGCGGGGTGACAACGCAAGACGCAAAAAAAGCAGACAAACAAAAACGACCTGTTTGTCCTTAAGAAATAATGACAAAAAGCGCGAGCTGCTTCTCCACTCAGAGCAGTTTTACGAGTGTGATAAAAAATATAAAGAAAAATGACAGCGTTCAAAACAAATGCCGTTCTGTCAGTGATGCCATATTTATAATAGAAGGTATTGCCATTTTTCTAGTGCTGACCCTAAATTAATCGAAATATGCTGAATGGAATACAATGAGATCCAAAAATTAACATCTTTTAAAGATCTTTTAAAGGTGTTGGTTTTTAGCTTTATGTATTTCTTATGAGAAAATTTCAACATCTTTGTAAATTGATGTTAGATGTTGACAAGACAGTTCAATATTTTGTTTAAAGTGGAGACAATTGTAAAAGAAAAAATGTACTTATTGTTGCATAGCTTAAAAGTACTTATATTCATAAAATATATTTCAGGTTTATAAAACGAATTTTCTAATGAAATTTGCTAAACCTTTAATAAAACGGCAATCATTTTTATAAATAAAAGGATAGAAGACTGGCTTAAGAAATTTTAGAGAAATATAAAAAAAAACTAGGCAACGGGTTTGAAAAGTCTTATACAGACAAAATTTTGAAAATACGCGGATTCGTAGATTTGAAGATTTGTTTTAACAACAACGACTACAATTATCAATTCTAAAGCTACAACATGCATAACTTTAGCTTTATCAGTAAACTTCAATTCCCACAGTCCCCTATAATTCCCTCTTTTTTTCTTTAAAACTTTTCTACCAGAAAAATAAATCATTTGTAATTCGTGTTGCTTTATATTTCTCATTTCTTCAGTTTTCAGTTATTGTTGTTACTTTGTTTATTTTTCACATCATTGAATGAATAATCAATATTTTTCTGAACAGTTTTTTCCATCTTTGTATTAATATTTACGTTTCACTGCTTTTAAATTGTATGAAATTTAAATAAATACGTCGTTTAGTTTGTTACAAAGTTGAAAAATGAAGATGACTTTTGAAAATGTACATTTTTTTGTTGCTTAAAATACAATGGTATTGTATCGAATTAGAAATGGTCACAAAAATTCCATTATATTGCTTTCTTTGCGAACATTTTTTTGACTCTATCGATATTTTATTATTTTTACAAGTTTTGAACGGAAAATAAATAAGTATAATATTAGAAAAAAAATATAATTTAAAATCTCCATTCATATTTAAGTAAGGGGAAGGAAATATACCTGAAGCAAATCAACTTTTTGGAAAAATTCGGTTTGGTTTTGATGATCTTTTGTATAATTTGGCTTTTATTTCCGAAGATCATATTTTTGCCACTATATCTCGGAAAAAAATTGCAATTTTGTTTTCCTGTTTTCGGAACAATTGTAGCTATAGACTAGCAGAAAAAAGTTTAAAGCAAATTATTCAGAAAGAAACTGCATCTAGCTAGTGCCAAACATTGCTGAAATGTGTACAAATTTTGTTTATTTATAAATTTGTTTCACACTTTTTATTCCATTACCAAACTGTGGGAAATTTAAGAAAATAATCTTCAGGAAAAATATCCATTTTAAAAAAGTTCACAAGTTAACATATGTTAGTTATGCCAAATATAATGGAATTCCCACAAAATTGTTTTATTGAGTTGGCCGCTTCACAATTTATGCCCCAAATTTAAAAAAAAATCGTTGAACTAAACATATTATTTTGACGACATGACATATTGATCTCTTAAGCTCTCTGCTAAATCTTTCGAATACGAGCGGCATTCAGTAACTTTTCTATAAATGCTGATCCTTAACCCAGGAAGGTAGCTCTTCATTTTAGTACATTAAGGTTAAATTTTTTTTAGACATCTGAGAAAAAAAAAATAAATTAAAAAAAGCATAAAAAAAGTTTTTTTTTCTCTCTCAAATTTCGATTTTTTTTGTGTATTCCAAGGCGAATTTATTACAGGTGGTCTTAAAAGCCCTGCTGATATTAGCTAAAATCACTGTTGGATATCAAAATTTTGTTTATTCTCTTTTATTATCTTTGTTTCTGTTTTGTTTTATTTCTGTTTTTTGCATTGTACAATGATTTTACAAAAACAAATTGCTTGTGGTTTTTGTACGAGTTCTACTTGTTGTAGTACCGAGATTACCAGGAATGAATTCGCCTTGATGTATTAAAATAAATCAACTTTTTGAAATCATCTGCTTACGTTGTTGAACGTTATATGAGAAAGAGTAAACTAGCTTCGTTGATTCGACGAACAGTAACCATCCAGGGTTAATATCATATTCATATGCACTTAAATACTTGTAGCATGTCATTTGTGTTTCCTATTGACTGATTAAAAATTCCTTACTACTGATTTTTAATGTTTAACTCATCATTAGTATTGTTATTATGATGAAAATATATTGGCAGCATTTCATATTGGCTATAGTTTTCCAAAGAAAATTGTGTTTTTATGCAAACCAATACCAACAACAATGAGTTCATTATCCAACCTCACTCTAGCACTGTTTGTATAAGAACATTCAATGGATTATGAAAAGGAAAGATAAACAGAATGAGAAAAAAAATCTGCCAGTTAAAAAAAGGATACAATCATAAAATAACGTACCACATAATTCAGCATTAAATTGTGTCAGGATAAAAAGTAAAAGATAAGGCTGTCATCCATGAAAAACTGGGTCATGGGAATTGAAAATATTGCACGAGTTTTGTAATTGCGATATATTTCCATTGATTTTAAATTACAATATTAATAATTAAAATACAAATAAATTACATTTAGGTTAAAAATCTTAATATAATGTTTCTCTTACTAAAAACCCAATTCTTTTTCTCGGAATTTTTATACGTATTAACTTAAAATTTTAACTTAAAATATATTTTAAGAATTCACATAAATTTTCTTAAGTTCTCTTATAGCATTATCTTTTAAACAAAAAAAAATTATACAAAAAATATCCTAAAGAACAAACCAAATTGTACTTAAACTTCATCATAAGTTAATAGTTATTATGCACATGTGGTCAAAAGCACCATTAGAGGCAGATGCTGCAAATGTTCACACACAAAAAATACTAAAAAAAAATTCAGCTTCATAAAGAAAACTGCATAAAACTAAACCAAAAAAAAAAAAAAAAGTTTGCAAAAATCCATCTTGTGTAATTTATATCAAAATTACCTAACGGCAGCTGTAAGAATGCAGTCAAGTTTTTCATCTTTTTCCAGAGGCAAAACAAAAAATTAAATAAAACAAAAAATTTCAAGAAAAAAGTGTAACGTGCAGCTAAACTGACACAGACATCTATCTCTCTAGAGCCCTTTACATTTCCTAGTTTACTGCACAGTTTGTAATGGGAAGAACATTTTTAAGGTTTTAAACTACTTAATGCCCATAAGTACGAGTACGACTACGAATTGCCTGTAACACCAAAGATGAACGCCATCATCTGCATTACCATCATGAAAAATTCCTGTATAGCATGCTTAATATTAGAGTTCTAATACTGTACGCTATTGTAATAGTTTCATCTTCTAAGACAAGTAAGTATCGCAAAAATGTGTAACTAGCAAATAAAGTATATATACACATTTAACATGCCATCATAGATAATAGAAAATAAAATGAAAACTACAAAATTATGAAGTATACAAAATTTATGAAGCAACATATAATTGCCTAACATCCATTGTCATAATACTAACTCTAACCACTCCAAACCATACTGAACCAAACATATTGTTCCTAAAACTAAACTGCACAAAACATTTTCAAAATGCTCATAAACTAGAATCTCTATATTCTTTTGTGTACAGGGGACATGCAATAGAAAGAAGAAGTTAGTAGAAAACACACATCTTGAGATGCCTTAAAGTGCTTTTCAGTCAGCTGTAAAAACATTGTTTCATTTTAAACAAAACTAAATTGTTTGTAACACAAAAGCTTTTCATTCGATTTTTTTTTTTTTGCATTTTACAATATGTTTAAGACACGGCTTTTGGAAAAATTTGTGTAAATAAAATTTGAATAACTTAAAAAAAGTTAAGGTACTACAGTCAGTCATGTTGGAATATATGATTGAACGTTCGGGCTTGGTATGTTAGTTCGGCAAAAACATATTTTTGGTTGATGTTCTGCGTTTGGTAAAATTTTCCGCAAACTCCGAACTTTAAAAAAAAATGTTGTACATATCGAAGGCACCTATTTGACTATATTGAATGTTAAACAATTTCTATAACTACATACATTCTATCAAATAATAAAGGCATTCATTTCAGTTTGTTTATATGTTGGAAAAATGGAAAAGTGGAAAAATTTAATTTTTGTTACAACAACAACAAGAAAAAAAAATTCCACCGAATGTTACATTTTTGTCAAACTAAAACCAAGTGTAAAAAAGTCAGTCCACTATAAACGTAAAACGAAATGATGTTGCCATTCATAAAAAATTGCTAATTTTTAATGCAAAGTACGAAAAATTACATCTCTTTTTATAAACTCTTGAATTGTACAACTCTGATTTTAAAAATTATTTTTTATAGTTACAACATTTTAAACATAACTTCTTTCTCTTTTAACTTTCAAAAAGAAAAACACATATTAAGAATGAGTTCAATAAAAAAAGTTATTAAAAAAGAATTAAAAAAAAAAGAAATGAAATGAATGAGGTAAACATTTCTGCAATTTAATATTTCAAGGTTTCGTAAATATTATTAATTTTAGTTAATGATGTGACAATTAAATAATTTAATTAATTCACTTTTTACACTTATTTGGCATATTGAAAATATCAATTACTTCCACGAATTATTTGGCAGTTTTTTTGACAGTTTGTACTTTTTACAAAAAAAAAAAATAAAAAAAACCCGTTCACGTCAATAAGAGTGTAATTTTCCTTTTTTCAATTTTTCCAACCAAAAAAACTTTAAAATGAATACCCTTACTGAGTTAAAGAAGCTATTAATTTAAAAAAGTAAGCGAAGTTTTTACTGGGCACTCACTAACAAATAATTTTATAGGCTTATGTAAAACAAACAACACAACTGATGCAAAATTATTTAACAAATGGCGATAACAAAATATTATTAGTGTAAGAATATTTTGATTGCATTTTACCAATTTTACCAAATGACATCCAGAAATAAGTTGCTATAGAAGTTTTTATAGAAGCAGTTATATAAGAAAGCTACTAAATTATGAGTGAGAGAAGCTATTCATTTTGAAATAGTAAGCGAAGTTGTTATAGAAAAAGAAAAAGAGAAAGTTACTTAATAATGAGTGAAAGAAGCTATTCATTTTGAAAATGTAAGCGAAGTTTTTACTGGGTATAATATTGTTGATATTGAATAAAAATAACTATTTTTTGTGTACGACAACAATGTCTTGTTACCATAACCATAGTGTTGTTGCCGTAACCATGTCCAACCATATTTTTTTTTCTGCGTGCAGAAATAATTCACAAAAAAGAAAATGAATTAAGTCCCCAATTTTAAGGGTCTTACATCAGGTATAAAAAATACCCAAACAGAAATAAAATGATACCCAAATTTATAGCGACTTATTTCATATGAAAAAACACCAATTTCGAAAATGAAAAAGACCCTGATTTATGCTAAGTTCATACTTGGATTTTTATACGCATTTAAGCAAAATGTTGATTTAGCTAATCAAAGCCGTTAACACTACATTTGAGATGATTAAGATGACAGATGATTAAGAAAAAATACAAAACAAACAAATTTATATTTCTTTAAAGTATTAAAAATGGATAAAAATACTTTTATAAAGTTATCAGAAGATTATTTTAAGCATATTAATGATGAAATTGTGAAAATATATAAATTATTTAAATCATGTCAATTTGAAGCGATTAACAATCACTTCAATGTGTGGGTAATCATCTCGATTTTGAAGTGATAAGAGCTTAATCACGTTCGAGCTGCTGAAATGCGTTTAAGAAGCCAAATGTGAACATAGCATTATACATTAAATTCTACAGTTTTGGCTTTAAAAATCGTGCAATAGATAGCAAATCTGGGCATTCGGTCGTCTTTGGTAACTAACGGGCAAGGAATTTCTCCTTTGTGGTATAGCGAACACTGACTCAGCTTGCTAAAGTTTCTAAATTCAGGATTTGATATTGGGATTCTTAAATTTGGGACTTTTAGATTCCCAATTCCGAAATACGGAATTTAAAATTATCCTCATTTGACATTTAAGGATTTTTAAATTAGAAATTTTGTTACTTCATATCTCATTTTTTTAATATAAACGTATAAAGTAAATATAACGAAATGTAACTTGCATTGCTTAGACAATTTTTTGTATAAATTAGAAAATTAAATAGGGTCCAAAATAAGCTTTGGGAATATTATTTCATTTCATTTTTTTTGGGGTGTTATTTTACCAAATATTATATTTTGTCCCTTTGTACCAAAAAAAAAAAAAAATAATTCCCAAAAAAAATTATGTTGTTGCTTTCTGTACATTTTTTGTGGACTTAGACCATATTTACACTATGCAATTAACGCCGCAACTTTCATATACAACTTTTTGTTTGTTAGCAAGAGGTGTAGGAAAGAAAACGAGATTGAAAAAGTTGAAAAAATTATTGAAAAAAATTTAAATATAAATGTAAAAAGAGATTCGTAGTCACTGCTTTAAAAGAAAATAGAAATAAAAACTCGGCGTTAATTGCATAGTCTAAATGCGGTGTTAGGTACTACTATTAGGAAGTTTGCTAATTTTTATGAATTTTTTTTAAGGTAAATATAGTTCCCGTTTTTTGTCGTTGGAATTTAATATATCGTTTTAAAGGAATTTTTCTGTAGGTGTGAACATATTTGGACGAATTCGCGTTCGGACACACGTATAAAACAAACATGTATTAACAGTGCTTGAAAAAACCAATCCATCTTGGGAAAAATTCAGAAGTCCTTCTTACTTTATGCTTTTTTAAGGCCTGCTTAAAATATTTTTAAATTCAATTTCTATTCTTGTCTAACTGTTAAAGAAGGCTTTATAGAAGGCATCGGCTCTTGCGTATAAAAGATGAGATACACATTCCACATTCGATGTTAGCAAAAGTGAGTAGAGAAGGAGTAACATTTTTTGTATTGTTTTTTTGCACAAGCAAGAGCAAAATAGGTTTTATTATCCTGCTGGATAATAAAGAAGCGAGAGCGGAAGACCTACGCCGCAATGAGAAAGGTTTTAAAAAAGATATAAGGAGCGAGCAGTCCTTGTACATTCAAAAGAAGGGGTACAGAGGCCTTCTAAAAGGCCTCCGTACTCCGAAACAATGTTTCATTGAGTCCATTACGGAATTGAATAAAGTTAAACTTTGCAGTTGATTTCGTACCAGTAGCCGTTTAAACAAGAAATAATTAATTTCAATCGGACTATCAGTTCACTCTGGATGGCACATGAAAGACGTGTATACATCGATAAACACAAATCTCGCAAATTTGGCGTGCTATGAATCACATCAATATTACGACAATATAATAATAGTTTGAGAAAAAAATTTTTTTTAAAACTATAATTTTGCAGGCCTGTGTAATCAACAGACTTACAAAAAAAAATATTCTTCTGCAATAAGAATTGCTCTGCCCTTTGAAAATTAACTGAGCGGAAAATATGAATTTATTTTAAACATTTAAAAGAGGTTACAGTTTAATTGAAATAAATTAATAATATCACGTAAAGAAAAATATGTTTAAATAAATAAAGAAAATTTTAAACATATTATGGTTAATATAAGTGCCGGTTCACACACGTCAATTTTGACTTGTCAAGTTTTGAGTTTTTAAGAGAGAGGGGAAAATAAATGGCATTCTCTTTTCCCTTCTCTCCTTGAAGCTTAAGACTTGACGAGCCAAACTTGACGTGTGTGAACCGGCACTAACCATACAATTGTCAGCGATAATATTTTTAATTAACTGCAAAGGGTACAAAATAATTTTGTGTGTCACCATATTTTTTATTTTTTAGATTATCAGCAAAAGTAAGTTGAATGTCTTTTTTTTGCTTTATTTCTTAAAATATTTAAAAATGTCAAAACTAAATTCTGTCTACGACCTAGTTAAATAAACTTCTTTTAAAGTAATTTTATGTTGATCGTGCTAAAATAAAAGTTTTCTTCTTATTTAATATAAAACATCATTGCAACAAACCAAAAGTTGTGTGCTGCACAAAATAAATTATTGTGTGTTAAATAAGTGCGTAAGAGTATGTGAGTTTTCGTATAAGTTTTACTAAAATAAAGTTTTCAAACAAAAAGAAAGTCTGCTGCTGTATTCATAAAATGAAGAAAAACAACAACTACTCATCTGTTTTATCTTAAAGTAAAAGAGTTGCTTGTTTTTTTGTTGTTGTTCATTTCAGTTTACTTCAGCCTGTTGTGTGTGTTCTTTTGCAAGTTGTTTCTATAGACAAACATACTCGCAACACATCAGTTTACAAGATCTTCACTTTATTTTGTTGATTTATTTATTTATTATTTTAAATTTTGTTCTCGTTCTTTTATAAGTTTATAATTTTTTTTTTGTTTTTTGCTCTAGGCATTAAGACTTAAATTTACTTTAGTTAGTAACGCTTTAAATCTTAAAGTGAGATATTAGGTGGCAAACATGGTTGCTAAGATACCATAATTGCTGTTGATTATAAATGAAGATACTTAATGTTCATTCTCTTTGCTGTTGTAGTACTTACATACGTAGATACTTATTTTAACTTCATTCTACAACTACTACTTACAGATGTATGTATGTTTAAGAAGTACAATTTATGTATACAAACTTAATATATGTAACCATATTTTATATACATGTGTAGTTAAGTTATTTTATTTATTTTTTCTGTTTGCTATTTTGTAAACTCTATTTTAATATGTTTGTTGACGATGAATACAACTATCAAATAGTTCACGCCCCAAAAAGTCTGTGTTAAATGGTCTGCCGTCAGTTGTACTATGTCTGTCTGTCTGCCTCTTTTTTTTTGGATCCAGTATGTGTGTGGCATATGTATATGCTTTTTTTAACTAAGTATTTCGCTAAATGTATGATGATTGTGAGCGCTTAATTTACACAAGTTTCATAAATATTGTCTTGTAAGTAGAAAAGTCTGGAATGTTTTTTTTTTTGGTGTACGTTAACAATAAATTTTATGTAAATTGTTTACTTTATGATAAATATAAAATGTTTGTTTTTCAAATATCTTTAACAGAAATTAATAAATAAAACCAAATTTTTTTAACTAAAAGTTATATTTTATACATTTATAATTTAAATAAAATATAAAATTCATTATATGAAATAATATGCGTACATATTCATATTATTTTTATTTATAACACAGAAAAATAAAAATACGACAAATCAAATGTCATATTGAATACCAAATTCGTCAATACAATTAATTTTTAAATTGAAAAGTCAACAACAACAACCAAATTTGTAAATATCAAAAATAGTTTGTTTAATTCAAATTGTTAATATTCAACAAATATTTTTAACAAGGAAGTTGTTATATTGAATAAAGTTTTTGTTAACAATTATATAAAAATTTTAATTACGAATTTGTCTTATTAATAAAATATTTTGTTAAGAACTAGCTTATTGCCTTTTGAAAGATTGAAATGCATATAAATTTTTTCTTTAATTCATTTGTATTGAAATATAAATTAAAAACTACATCACAAACACCATTAACATATATTTCATCATACTTATTTAGACTAAGAACTGGATGCACAATAATGTTTTAACATCTTCATAAAAGGGAATCTTGCCACAATTATAGACTTGTATTTGAAAACTGAAATTAACAAAAGACCCATTAAAATCTCTTAATTTTTTAAACCGCAACTTTACTTACCCCTAAGATTGATTCAGTTTTTTAAAAATCTGCCTATCTTTTAGCGTTCAAGTGATTATAACCCAAAATATTTAAAAAAATTTCGTATTTTATTAATTTTTTTTTTTTGACACAAAATAAATTTTTTTATATGAATTTATTTTGTTAACTGAAACAAATTGTTATTATGACAATTTACAAACATGCTAATAAAGAAAATTGTTAAATATATTTGGAAAACTTATACAAATTGTCATTATTTACTATAACTCTTGTTATTTTTTTCTGTGAATATACAAATTAACATATTTTGACCTATCAAAATATTTTTAAAAACTGGAAAATAAGATCGTTGTATTTCTTAAAATGTATATAACATGATTATAATGTGCAATACTATTTTATTTGAAATAAAAAAGAGAAATAAAATAAATCAGCATTATGGATTTCATTAGCAACTGAAGCATGTCATTTCAATTTTAGAATGTTGCAGAGAATCTGAACACTTTGAACAAATTTTTTTTTGGAGTATATAAATATTCCATTTTCAATATTAAAAAGAACCAATTCGTTTGCAGATTTTCAAACATCGTTCCTTTTCAAGAAAATACACGAATACAAATTGTTTTAGTTATGATTATAAATGTAATATTTGGTGTGCAAAATCTCTTGAGGGCCTGAATTGGAATAGAGCCTTGTTTCATGGGCCCAACTCCACAACGCATATTATTTTGACACTGCATATACCAACATTAAATTAATGCTTACTTCATTTTGGTCAGTCTTTACCATAGAAATAATCATGGCCAGAGTATTGTTGACAAGTTTGCATATGTGGTTCTTCTTCATCGTCCTTTGAAGCAAACGATTCATTTGGTTTTATAGCCAAATTATTTATTCATCATTCTGCTCAGCTGTGAAAGGTTGAATTTCATAACCTTCCTCAGCAGCTTTATTATGTTCTAAGTTAATAGCATCCACTCTTCACATGTAAAAATCAGCTTCTGAACGCGAGTTACTAGTTACTGTGCCTATTTGTTTTTTTTTTTTTAAATTGAGAACTAGATGGAGCTAATAGTTTGTGTGTTTAATAAAATTAAATAAATAATAGATAAATAAACAAAAAAAAAAATAATTAAAAACAGCAAGAAAGAAAGTTAAAAATACGGCATCTTTTATACAAAATGTATATGGGTCTTGCTAGACCACAAGTGTTACGAATGAATGTGTGCAGTAAAATGTTCGAATAAGTCCTTCCCAGGATATATTTTTTCAGCTTTTTATAGTAAACTTAATTTTTGAAGGATACCTGGAATTTCAAGTCTCTACCTGAGTTTTAAATATACTAAAATAACATTTAAAATCCGTGTTGCATGTAACTTGAATTAAGAAAGGTGTTAAATGCATTGTATGACCTGAATTTTTAAGTTAAAGATTAAACAGCTTCTAGCATGTTACAAACTTTATTTAATTAACAAAACTCGTAGTAAAGTTTATTACCAACTCTAGTTATAATTCGGCTCATAATCTATGAAAAGTTCTTAAATTTCTCTTACTTTGTAAAATTTCATCAAAACGATATTATATCAGTCCTATTATCGGTAGTACCAAATCTTTGATACCCTTCAGAGAGCAGAAATATTTCGAAATTGGACTTTTTCTAAACTCTAGGCTAATCTTTGTAAAACCCGACTTTAGGTTTTAGGCTTTTTTAAGTCTATTTCAAGAGTACGCATTATTTGGAGTCTATGGTAACTTGTGAATCAATCTTTATGATTGTTTCTAGTCTTATTATCCCATGACAGGGCAGTCTTCACTAGAATAACATCATTCGTTACAGCTTAAGGAGCATGCAATCTTCATGAAATTTGGTAATTTGAATTTTTGTCGTATAATACGAATGTGTTCAAAATCTAATGACAAACTTTTAATTCCGCCACCAATTTATATAATTTTTTTAAGAGAAATATAAATTTGTTATTTATTAGGGTGTTGTTCCAGATTTGGCCCATAACTTTTTTCCTTCTGAACCGGTTGTGCTGGATTTCAAGTACAAACTGCTAAGGATAATTAGAAAACAATTTGACACTTAAACTGTCCTTTTCTGTTAAGTCTTTCGAAAGTGAGACGGTCATGACTAAATCGATTAAGAATTGCTCAAGAACCCATGGGGGCATAGATGAAAATTAAAAAAGTTTGACACGAAATAACAAATTTTGTGAACCCTCATTCACCAGCAGGGTATAAAAACTAATTAAATAAAAAATTGCAACTTACCCTTTCTTTGTTAAACAAAGCTAATACATTTACATTTTTTATATGTATTTATTCAATTAATAAACACCAATACTGTTACTTGAATTTATAATTTTTGCAATTAATAAAAGAAGAATATCATCAACATGGCCATAATGGATGGTTACAGACAATAAGTAAATATTTAACTACATAACTAATCGCCTTTTGTTTGAAAGATGACAACCTTTTTTTGGTGTTTGTCTTGAACCGAAGGCTTTTTACACAAGACTGGTTAGGATAATTAAAGAAAATGAATAAATAATGAACATTTTTTATACAAATAACTAAGAAAATAAAATTCCATTAAATGAAAGGCGTTATACATAGAAATCTAGAAGCCCTTTAAAAATAAACATACATACATATGAATGATGATGTTTTCTTTTATAAAAGAGCAAATGTGGCAAAACAGTGAGAGTTAATTATGATAAAAGAAACTATGTTTTATAGTTCAGACATTATAGAAAACAAAGAGAGGAGGTGGACGACTGTCTGCACGTTTTCAAATGTTGGCAATCTTCTTTTAAATTTGAAGTACCTGAGGGTCATGAATACATAAAGTTAAAATTACAAGTTCCTTAGGTTGAATTAAATGACTTATTCTTATCAAAAGCAATTACGATAACTTTAAAAAAAAATGTAATCTTAAAAATCTCGATCGATTTTTATATCACTCCATTATAATTGCGAGAACATGACCGTAAAATAGACAGACCATTGTCCATTATAAATGGGTTAAATAAAAGAAAATAGTAGCTGTTATTTATAACGAATTTTTTGTTGAATTGTGGCTTTTTCCAAATATATCTAACGGCATTTTGTGGATACATCTATTTGAAATTTAATGTGGTTTTATTTTTATTCACATTCAATATTTTAAATTTTAAACCCCCATCGGCTAGAGTACTAATAAGTCCTGATATCCCAAAACTGAGAGCAGGGCTATAGTTTTGCAATACATTCTGCTTCTGAACTACAAGATTGCACATTAAAATTTATCATATAAGAAAAACTTACAAAAACCCTTTGCAGTCAGAAAGTTGTTTAATGTCTGTCTTGTCAAATATCTTAATAAAAAACCACATTAGTTAACATTAAAAACAAAATCAAATAACAACACAATTCTCTATAGAAAACAATAATAAGTGTTGGATATACAAAAGTAAAAGTTACAAATGCTGAGTACAATACACGTCTTCTGCAAGTCTTTAAAATACGATTTGAATCTGCAATAATAACAGAAAATATTAAATAAAAATCATGTTAATTATCATAGAATTTTATAGATAACAAAAGAAACAAAACGAAATTATTTATATATTTTATATAAAGACCCTTCTCTTTACTGAAAGCTAAAATAAGGTCATTATGGTACGAAGGTCATTTTGATACATAATAGAGTTCGACCAATATCTAGGGGAGAAGGCAAGAAAACAAAGATAAGACAAGCATAATAAATTAGTTAGACAACAAACGACAATAGCATAAGTGAAGCAAAAACGCAAAGAAAAGGGAAAAAGGGCTCCTTTGGCAAACAAGATTAGTTTTTAACTAAAGGTACTTTTACACGCTGTGTAGTTTGCAGAAGCTTTGTCAGCTGTAAAATCCATAACTGTGCAAGACTGTCAAAATTGCTGTTTACGGCAGCAAATAATATACTGGTTTATAAGGGGTTGTCCAACCAAAACGCCTAATGTTAATTGTAAATAAAGCAAAAAGTTTCCTAAGAATTATCTTGCTATTTTATTTGATTATAGAAGGACCATCATGTTTGAAACAAAATATCGGCTAAATGTTCACCAAGGCTTCGTTGGCATACCTCTATCCGATGGTCCATATTTTCTTTTACTCTGAGTCATAATTGAGATTCAATGTTGCCAATGTGCCCAAATATATAAATCCAACGGTGTCAATTTACATAATCGTGACGGCCAATCAACATCGCCACGACGTGAGTTAACACCGCCATTGAATTTCTCGCGAAATAAAGCCCTTGTTTTGTTGGCTGTGTAGCAAGTGACACCATCCTGTTGAAACCACATATCTCCCATGTCCATATCCTGAATTTCTGGCCACAAGAATTCTGTTTTAACTGATTGGCCAACATCATTTTCTAAAAAGTACGGCCTGATGACGCTGCCAGCCCATAAACTGCACCAAGTAACCTGGGCGAGCATGCACAGGTGTTTTCACATTTCAGTTTGCTGAAATTCGCACACAATTCTACCAATTGTTAGGTGGATTATGCTGGCCAAACAAATAACGAAGTGAACGAAATGCCTTTTGATTTCAATCACAGAATACACAGAACTGTGAAAAATGACGTGTGAAAAGGGCCCAAATCAGTTGCGAAGGCAGCTTTCAAAGAAAAAGACAGAAAGCTTTTGTGGTAGTGTGAAGTGGCAATGTGTAAAAACAGGCCGCAACCATCAACACAAATGGCGTGATCAAAACAAAAAATGCAAAAAGGGCAGCTTTCTTAAAAGGAGACAAAAGAAAACACAAGATCTTCCGTCTCGTGACAGTTCTGTGTATTCTGTGATTTCAATGCCCATTTTCATAAAAGGTTTCAACAAACTAAATGCGCTGCTTATTTGCGTACCTTGATGGCTCCCTTTATTTCTGCGCACTTTTAGTTATTAGAAGAATAGAGAATTTTAGTAGAACATGTGTAAATAAATAGATTTTAATAATATATTTGGCGCCAGCTAATGCCAGATGGGTTTTCCGTTAATCTGAAAATTCGAGCTGATATTTACAGAAGCAAATTTTTTGGTTTTTACACGACATGTTTACATTTTTCCGTTGGATATTGCTAAATACATGTCGTGTAAAGCCACTTAAAGAAAACTTAAGTTATAGAGATTTTAATGAATTGACTCCAGACTTAAAGATACAAATTTAAACTATATCTCATTTTGCTAATTTACTTAAACAATATTTTTCACCAATATGTACTTTATTTTGCACTTTGCCTTTATGATCAAATTACCCATATCCTTCAAATAAAAGTTTCTGCAATGTAAATCGTTCACCCACGTTTTTGTAGCCTTCAACCTTTCGGAATCGAATCAGCAACCCTCACACTAAAAGACTATCTCACAACTAACTATTTTACCGCAGCACCAGGTTGTTTCATCAATAATTACAATTATCACAAAATATTTTCTTTGAAAAAATTATACAAGGCTAAAAGTTTTCTGCAACTTATATCTTCCTCCCCCCCCCCTCCTATTTCTTCTTCATTAGTGGCAGCAAAATGCCAAAATAACAAAAGATTACAACAATACTAGCAACAACTAGATAAAAACAATGATTTAGAAAAAATTATATAAAAGATAGAAAAAAGGATAAACAAGTAACACCATGAAGCAATTTTAGTATTGTTTTTCATTTTGCTATTTCTCGGGTTTTTTCTCGTTTAAGAATAAAACAGAACCAATAAGATTAATTACAGCTAATCAACAGACACACCAACAACAACGAAAAATAACTGATTTAACAAGGTCTAAAACTAAGACGACAATTACAATAACAACTCTGTATGTACAACTATGTATACAAGTTTGACACACAGAGATGAAGTTTTCATCGACAGGCAAATAAATTGATTCGCTATGATTCTGTTTCTACTTTGTTTTCTGTTTGTGCTTCTTGAATCTCTTTTTTCTCTCCGTAGGATTTAGTTTTAATCCTGTTAGTGTCGAAGATTCTTTAAGGGTTTCCCAGTTAAAAATTGGTTTAACGAAAGAATTATTAATTTGGTTTTTATTAAAAAGGAAACTTTTTATAAAAAATATATTTCAGATGATATTGTTGAAATATCAAAAGAAAAAAACATTTGAAATATTTTGCATATTAACTTAGTTATCAAATCTTTACAAGTTTACAATTAGCAAACAATGATTAATCGAATCTTATTCTAATGTTGTTTTTGAAGATATACCCTGCTAATGATCAACTATAAATTCCCTTATTATTTATGCCATGTTCACACCGACAGCAATATTCGTGTTTCGCTCATTCCTGTTTCGCTCCCCAAACATGATTAAAGCAACATGTTTTTCCATACAAAAGTTCGCGAGTGAAACAGCTCGTTTAATTTTGAAACATGCTGCGAAACAGAAAAAATTTACTATTATCTCCAATATTGATAAAATGTATCGTTAGTTTATCTGAACTAGCTCTCAAAAATCAAAACAAAAATTCATGTTAAATAAAATAAAGTGATAATTGGATGTGTCAGAAGATAAAAGGCCAAAGTCCACTTATCGAAAATTTCTTAATTTTTTTATAAAGCTATCTAATTAGTTGTGAACTCTTTGAAAATTCCTTAGTTCTTTTATAATTTAAATATTTTTCATTAAAAAAAAACATGAAAAACCTGTATAGGGTCTGAAACTTATCTAATTTTTTCAGAAGCTAACAGCCAGATAAAGGGAAAATATACATAATAATATTATTCCATTATATTTTGATTTAATATGAATTACTAAGCTTTGCGTGTTTGGCAACTTCTTTTTTGTAACATTTTTAATTTTGGTAATTTATTTTCTAAACAATACTAATTTACCAAATAGAAACTGGGATTTATTTCCTTCTGAAGGTTACTTTATATTATATTCAACATTTTTTATTTTTCGAATTTATTCTATGAGCTAAATTTCAGTTATGTATTTTAAAAAGCTTTTTTGTAATAGTCATATTCCTTCAATTTTTCAGAAATGACTTTATACACTATCAGACTATTACATTGTATTTTCTTGTTACATTTTACCTTAGCTTTCCGTTGGAAAGCAATGAGGTATATTGTATGAACAGAAAAATTTACAATTATTAGACACCAGCAGAATGTAATGGCTATATGGGATCTCTTTATGTTTTAAATTTCATTTAAATCGGGTTGATAGTCTCTGAGAGGCAAATATTGCACCGCATCTTCCCTCGTGGTCCCATTTTTTTAAAAATGCATAGCTTATATGTCCGCACAAATATGGATCCATCTATGTTTTAAATTTCATTAATATCGGTTTGATAGTTTCTGAGAGGCAGAAATTGCCCCCTATCTCCCTTCGTGGTCCTACGATTCGGTCCATTTTCAATAGGCTTGTGCCAATAAGAACCTATGTACCAAGTTTTATTAAATTATTTTCAAAATTGCGACCTGTACTTTGCGCACAAGGTTACATGGACAGTCAGCCAGCAAGCCTGCTAGCCAGCAGGACGGACATTAATTTAATTTATTAATTCATGGATAAGAATTGAAAAATATTTTGACTGTAGGAAAATATTTAATTTTTTATATTTGTTTTAAATCAGCTGATTTAAATTCCAAATAGCACACTAATTTATGAGGGGTTGTTCACAACAGTCTTATTTTTTCATGTTATTATTTTAAGACATATGACATATGCGCATTTCCATGTCATCGTACGTGACATTTGTACACCTTCAGAGAGATAGAAAATTTGCCAAAATAGTATTAACTGGACATTTTTTTTATCATTATGTTTCATTTAGAGGGTACTATATATGAAAAAAAAATTATTAAATTCGGATCCTTGTTGTCCAAAATATCGAGCAAAGTAAGAGCATATCGTACGTGACAGAAAACGGAAGTGATTTTGGGGTGAATGTAAAAAAATACGAAAATCTGCGAATTGTGAGAGGTTTTTCTTCTTTTTTTAATTTTTAACATTAAACCAGATATTTTATCTTTATAATCCGTAATTGGTTATTTTTTTTGGATGATTTAATAATGAACAAACTGTTATATCGTACGTGACATACCGTACGTGACAGATTTTTCTTTTATTGTATTTACAAGGCATGAAAAATATTTTTTGTAAATATATGTATGTAAATATATAAAAACTTAAAAAAAACAAGTTAGAAAGTATAGTCGGTCAAGCCCGGCCATATGACACCCTACACTATAATATTTAAAACGATTTTTTTTTTTGAGAGTGTACCCTATTTGGGTCCCATGGCAAATCAAGATCGCCAGAATAGAGTTATGCTATGAGGTTAAGAATTATATCAGAGTAATTTTATTACATTATTTACTAGCTTAACCCGGTGCGCTTCGCTACACTGCTTTAACCACTTTATCGGTTGAGAGATATTTAATATATGCATCCTATGGAAGGTAGTTCCCCCCTGCGCCTACCCGCTATATTTTTATTTTCTCACTATAACAGTTTTTAAGATATCCGATATTAAACATTGGCGTCCTATGGGGGGTAACACTTCCCCCGCTGCTATTTTATTTCAATTTTGGGGCTCAGAAGATCCTACTTCCAAAAGTTCAACAAATTGCTTGCAGCGGCTCTTATTAATATTTCTATCTATGAGGGGTACTGCTCCTCCTCTGGCTACCCCGACCATTTCTATATTGAAATTCATAGTTTATCATAAAAGTAGCTTTAACTACGTTTGAAGACTATCCCTTTAATTGTTCTTCAGTTGAGCGATATTTAATATATCGATCCTATGGGAGGTATTTCCCCTCCTACGCCTACCCGCTTTATTTCTATTTTCAAAAGTGTAGTATACCATAAGACTGACTTCTACAAAGTTTGAACATTCTCACTATAACAGTTCTTAAGATATGCGATATTTAACATTGGCGTCCTATGGTGGACACCACTTCCCCCGCTGCTATTTTATTTTAATTTTGGGGCTCAGAAGATCCTACTACCAAAAGTTCAACAAAATGCATGCAGTGGCTCTTATTTATATTTCTATCTATGAGGGGTACTGCTCCTCCCCTGTCTACCCCGCCCATTTGTATACTGAAATTTATAGTTAACCCTCATAGTAGCTTTAACCACTTTTGAAGACTCTCCCTTGAATGGTTCTTCAGTTGAGCGATATTTATTATATGTATCCTATGGGAGGTATTTCCGCCCTGCGCCTACCCGCTTTATTTTTATTTTCAAAAGTGTAGTTTACCATAAGAGTGACTTCTACAAAGTTTTAACTTTCTCACTATAACAGTTTTTAAGATATCCGATATTAAACATTGGCGTCCTATAGGGGGTAACACTTCCCCCGCTATTTTATTTCAATTTTGAGGCTCAGAAGATCCTACTACCAAAAGTTCAACCAAATGCGTGCAGTGGCTCTTATTTATATTTCTATCTATGAGGGGTACTGCTCCTCCCCTGTTTACCCCGCCCATTTATATATTGAAATTTATAGTTTGCCATAGTAGTAGCTTTAACCACGTTTGAAGACTCCCCCTTTAATAGTTCTTCAGTTAAGCGTTATTTAATATATGCATCCTATGGGAGGTTCCCCCCCCCCTCCCCTACCCGCTTTATTTTTATTTTCAAAAGTGTAGTATACCATAAGAGTGACTTCCACAAAGTTTGAACATTCTCACTATAACAGTTCATAAGATATGCGATATTAAGCATTGGCGTCCTATGGGGGGAACCACTTCCCCCGCTACTATTTTATTTCAATTTTGGGGCTCAGAAGATCCTACTACAAAAAGTTCAGCAAAATGCCGCCAGCGGCTCTTAAGATATGCGATAATAAATATTGGCATCCTATGGGGGGTACCAATTCCCCTGCCCCTATCGAAAAAATAAGTAGCCTATTTTATTTTTAGGGCTCACGTGATGTTACTGTAAAAATTTCAAGAAAATCGGTTCAGTAGTTTCGGAGTCTATAAGCCAACAAACAAACAAACACACAAACACACAAACATTTTTCATTTTTATATATATAGATGTATCTCCATCTATATGAGATTTGTGTGCCCCTAGCCGATTTAAGAAAGGGGGGTTATATGGGACCTATGGTTAATTTTTGGACCTACCCGCACAACATTTTATCATGATATAGTACCTATCGCAAAAGTCATTGTCGCCAATTTTTATGTAAATGCCAACATTTCTAAGGAAGTTATGACATTAAAGCTATTTTCGGGAGTAGCACTTGTGTGGGAGCTATGGTCAAATATGGACCGATTCCAAAAACATTTTGTAAGACGCTTTTGATTGTAATAAAATAAGCTTTAACCACATTTAAACTTAATACTAACATAATAAGATGATGCATTTAGTTGCATTTTAGTACTTACAATATCGTACGTGACGAGCTTTAAAAGCTTATAAAATTTTGATTTTACCAATTTAAAAAAAAATTCCGAACAATATTTTTTTGCAGCAAATATCTTGCTTTGAACTTTTATTTTGAAACACCTAAGACTGGCCAAATAGAAATGACAAAGATAAATGTTGTTTTTGCACCACGTACGTGACGTTAGAATAGCATCCAAAACAAACCAAAAAATATACCACTAATCGATCTATATACTTGGTCTTTCCTCATGGATCTTGTTCATTGTTGTTGTAACACTAATTTTAAAGCATAATTCCAGGGTTGCCAGTTTCTGTATTTAATCGGAAGAAAATTGAAAATTGTTAATTGCAGTTACTAAAAATTTATCAAAGAGAAAGTCAGTTTAAACTTTTATTTTTTGCTTTATAAAAATTGTAATAAGGTATAAGTACGTCTGCATAGTAAAATTTGGGTGTTTTATTTCTCTTTAATATATTTGAAAAAAAGTTTCAAGCGTTTTAATTTTTTGAGTCGGGGTTGACATTCTCATGGAAATGCCCATATGACACCTTGTGAATCCCCCAATTGTATTACCGTATAAACTAACCTTTAGTGAAATTGTTTTAGTATTCGATATTTAGTTCTCTTCGATATCAATATTATCGGAAACAGTGCCGTAGGCAAGTGCAATAGAAAATTTACATCAAATATTATTATTGTTTCTCTGGAGGACCTACATATCTCGATGCATATCGTTCATTTGCTGCTACAACGTCATAAGTCAAAAATAGTAAATTTTGATTTGATATTACTAGTGCGTAGTTAATCACGTGTTTTGCGCAATGAAAAACCAACACACACAAGTTAAAAAATTATGGTAGTAAGAAAAACAAACGTTGAAAAAATTTGGTTATAACACACGAACTTTTCGCGAATAAATCAGTGTCAGGATACATTTTTTTCTGAAAATTCCTTAAAAGTGTTGACATTTAAATAAAAAAAAGATAAGACTTATAACATATACCTGTAAATCAAAAATACTATGTTTTTTCTTAGCTGGACAATACAAAATATTATTCGCAAATATTTAATTCTAAGAGCCATAGTCACAAAATTTTTAAAACGCTTTATCACAAATATCACCCTCTTCCATTTATAATCCTCTATAAAACGTTTATCACACCAGTTTTTATTGACATTTATATTTTATTTAAACGTTGTCATAACAATCATTTTCCATTTTTAAAGGGTTAAACGCACATTCATTCATTCATTCATTCGTTCCCAGCTCTGTTATTCATGTTGAGTAAAGATATGAATACAAAGGAAAGTCTTGTTGGTGGGTTGCTGCGTGTAAAGCAACGTTAAAGCAAATAATGCAAATATCATTAAATTTCATTGCTTTTTATTGTAGGAGTTCTTTAGCCAAATAAATATGTATGTAGTTCCATAAGCAGAAATGAAGAAGATTTTGAAAAGTAAAAAATCCTTAAAAACAGAATAAACATTTAAAATAAATTTTTAGCCAGTGAAATTACTTTTACTTACAATCTGTCTATCCAACTTTTACGCAAAAATGTGCGTAAAGTTCTAAAAGTACTTTTAATCAGGCTTAAGTTCATCAAATTTAATTTTCATTAAATTATTTTTATGAAGAAAGGAATTTTATAACATGAAAATTAATTAAAATTGTTATTGATAATCATTCATTCTTGACTGACCTGAGATTCGAACCCAGGCGGCTGGTTACCATGACATGTTTCGATCGCAACCACTCGATCTCCTCAGATGGATTTGCCGTCTTACACTCGCAGCCATCGACGACTGCTGACGTCAATAGTCAAATATCAATCCTTAAACCAAATTGTATTTTCAACCTTTGGTAGATCGAAATTTGCTTTTTGAATGATTATCCATTTTTTAATCGATTTTACATGTTTTTCCTAACTTCTGTTTTTTCGTACTTATGTCAAGAATTCTTCTTGAAGTCCAAAGTACATTTTTTTTTGTTTTTTTTCCATTTTGTCTTTCTTTTTCTTGTTGACCTTTTTCAGAACAACTTGAAGGACAAATGTACACATAGAGCTCGTGCCTTAGCTTTTAACAATAATTAGAACTGTGGTTATTTTTTTGAACTATTTATGGTTTTTAATCCAAATTTTTTAATATTTTTAATCAGGCTTAAGTTCATCAAATTTAATTTTCATTAAATTATTTTTATGAAGAAAGGAATTTTATAACATGAAAATTAATTAAAATTGTTATTGATAATCATTCATTCTTGACTGACCTGAGATTCGAACCCAGGCGGCTGGTTACCATGACATGTTTCGATCGCAACCACTCGATCTCCTCAGATGGATTTGCCGTCTTACACTCGCAGCCATCGACGACTGCTGACGTCAATAGTCAAATATCAATCCTTAAACCAAATTGTATTTTCAACCTTTGGTAGATCGAAATTTGCTTTTTGAATGATTATCCATTTTTTAATCGATTTTACATGTTTTTCCTAACTTCTGTTTTTTCGTACTTATGTCAAGAATTCTTCTTGAAGTCCAAAGTACATTTTTTTTTTTGTTTTTTTTTCCATTTTGTCTTTCTTTTTCTTGTTGACCTTTTTCAGAACAACTTGAAGGACAAATGTACACATAGAGCTCGTGCCTTAGCTTTTAACAATAATTAGAACTGTGGTTATTTTTTTGAACTATTTATGGTTTTTAATCCAAATTTTTTAATATTTTTAATCAGGCTTAAGTTCATCAAATTTAATTTTCATTAAATTATTTTTATGAAGAAAGGAATTTTATAACATGAAAATTAATTAAAATTGTTATTGATAATCATTCATTCTTGACTGACCTGAGATTCGAACCCAGGCGGCTGGTTACCATGACATGTTTCGATCGCAACCACTCGATCTCCTCAGATGGATTTGCCGTCTTACACTCGCAGCCATCGACGACTGCTGACGTCAATAGTCAAATATCAATCCTTAAACCAAATTGTATTTTCAACCTTTGGTAGATCGAAATTTGCTTTCAAGTTGTTCAAGTTGTCCTTCAAGTTGTTCTGAAAAAGGTCAACAAGAAAAAGAAAGACAAAATGGAAAAAAAAACAAAAAAAAATGTACTTTGGACTTCAAGAAGAATTCTTGACATAAGTACGAAAAAACAGAAGTTAGGAAAAACATGTAAAATCGATTAAAAAATGGATAATCATTCAAAAAGCAAATTTCGATCTACCAAAGGTTGAAAATACAATTTGGTTTAAGGATTGATATTTGACTACTGACGTCAGCAGTCGTCGATGGCTGCGAGTGTAAGACGGCAAATCCATCTGAGGAGATCGAGTGGTTGCGATCGAAACATGTCATGGTAACCAGCCGCCTGGGTTCGAATCTCAGGTCAGTCAAGAATGAATGATTATCAATAACAATTTTAATTAATTTTCATGTTATAAAATTCCTTTCTTCATAAAAATAATTTAATGAAAATTAAATTTGATGAACTTAAGCCTGATTAAAAATATTAAAAAAATTTGGATTAAAAACCATAAATAGTTCAAAAAAATAACCACAGTTCTAATTATTGTTAAAAGCTAAGGCACGAGCTCTATGTGTACATTTGTCCTTCAAGTTGTTCTGAAAAAGGTCAACAAGAAAAAGAAAGACAAAATGGAAAAAAAAACAAAAAAAAAAAATGTACTTTGGACTTCAAGAAGAATTCTTGACATAAGTACGAAAAAACAGAAGTTAGGAAAAACATGTAAAATCGATTAAAAAATGGATAATCATTCAAAAAGCAAATTTCGATCTACCAAAGGTTGAAAATACAATTTGGTTTAAGGATTGATATTTGACTATTGACGTCAGCAGTCGTCGATGGCTGCGAGTGTAAGACGGCAAATCCATCTGAGGAGATCGAGTGGTTGCGATCGAAACATGTCATGGTAACCAGCCGCCTGGGTTCGAATCTCAGGTCAGTCAAGAATGAATGATTATCAATAACAATTTTAATTAATTTTCATGTTATAAAATTCCTTTCTTCATAAAAATAATTTAATGAAAATTAAATTTGATGAACTTAAGCCTGATTAAAAATATTAAAAAAATTTGGATTAAAAACCATAAATAGTTCAAAAAAATAACCACAGTTCTAATTATTGTTCTAAAAGTACTTGTAGTCGTTGTATCCTTGCAAAATAATTTATTTTAGATTGAGTGAATGAAATGTAGAATTTTGAATGTTTTACGAGTATTGAAAATTGGGTTTATTTTTGTTTTTTCTTTGCTGGTTAACGCGAGTTCTATTTTATTTTATTTGATTTCATTTATTTTGTTCTTGTTGTTTTCTACAGCCCTTTGGGTTATTTGTACAATAAATGGCTTTTATACTTTAAGAAGTTTTTTTAAGCAAAAACTTCTTCTTTTTGTAAGTTTAGCTATGAATAATGATTACTTTCTTTTGAAATTTACTTAATTTAATAGCTTTGAGTTATAAGAATTTTTAAGGTAATGGTTAAGTTAAATAATGGCGTTTTGTAACTGTTGTAGATAAGAATTATTGAAATGTAAATAAGTACTTAAATATGCAGATGGTATTTGGGTGATAAGTACAGACTTTTTTGGATGCAGTGTAATATATAGTGATACCCGGGTCACATCACTGAAGCAATTTTATAGTATGAAATAGAGAAAAATTTAAAAAAGTTTTAAAGTTTTAAATAACATTTCTATAAAACTAAACCTTTTCCAATTGTAATTCAGAAAGCGTCAATTGTCAAAATAGTCAAAAATGCTAAAAATGTAGACTACCGAGCACATAAAGGTTGATTCAAGTACCGATTTTCGATAGCAAAATACTTTAATTATCCACATTCAATCCCAATTTCGTATTTGAAATAATACGAAAATGAGATTGATTTAAGTAAAACTAAGATTGAATCAATCTCAAAGTGAGCTTGATTTAAGATATATAAAATGGTTTAAATCCGAATTCGTTCTTAAAATAATCCGAAAATTAGATTGATTTAAGTAAAACTAAGATTGAATCAATATCAAAATGCGCTTGATTGAAGTTATTTTGTCCCGAATTAGAAAGAGAAATGATTATGATTGATTTACTTACTCGTATTACACCTTACAGAATGATTAAACACCAACATCATGCCCGATATGGTTATTACTTTAGAAATCTTGTGTACATATTTAACCAAATATATAAACTAAATGAGAAGCAAGAGTTTAAATTAACTTTTTAACCCTACGTGGTACACATACCTTTTTCAATGTGTATAGAAAATCAAAACATGCGTAAGCTGTAGGGTTAGACACAACGTAAAATTTATTCTAGTTTTTACTTGATTTAATAATTTTTTCCCTTTTTTCAAGTAATTCTAAGATTGATTTTCGAAAGTAATCCCATTTAGGATTGTGTACGATTTAGCGTTATTCGTACTTGAATTTTGAGTACGACTCGTACTTGAAGTAATCGTAAAGAACTTAATTTATCCCGAGTGTTTTTCTTTCTGTGTAGTAACAATTTGTTTTATTTTTATTTTCGTGTCGAGGTCCCAAGATCTGCACAAACAAGCCAAGAATCTATTTACCCCATCGATTCGACACAATATTGGACGTAACTTAGTCAGCAAATTTCATGCTTCGCAAATCTTGAATGACATATTTTAGAAAGAAAGCGTTACAGTACAGTACAGTAGAGTAAGGAAATTATCAAACTAAAGGCTCAGTTAGCCGGGAGTAACAGTAACTTAACCTTAATGTAAAAAAGTAAGACCAATCTATTACTTACAGATTGAGACGTAACATCTTACTGATAACTATAATAGTTCTAATTACTTTACGTACAACAAAATTAAGCAGCTGATTTGCAACTTTACTGTTACTCCCGGCTAACTGAGCCTTTAGTATGATAATTTCCATAGTGTACTTTTAGGCAAAAAAATATTTTTTTTTCTCAACAAATTTATTTTTACCGGCAAAACTGTTGATTATAAAGAAAAACGTTATATGAGCGGATTAAAGAAATTGTAATTCTAAATTTTTTTCAGTTTGTTTTAGCAAAATCGGAGAAGTTGTTTTAGAGTTATTTTAAACAAAAAAACATCAAGATAAGGAAAAAATTTAAAATGACATAAAAAAAACTGACACATACGAACGCCAAACCCTTTGAGGGTTTTACTATACTGACCTAGTACCATCACCCTGACTTGGAATTTCTCACCCCCCAGATTGGCTGTTGCACTGTGTAATCAATATAAAAGCCTTAACCCTTTACGGCGCAAGAACGACAATTTCGTTAGTTTTTGGTTAACAGGTGGTAAATAGTCTACTATTAATGGAAAAATTAATAAAAAAATTTTTATTCATATTTAAGATCTTATTTATTGAAAAAAATTATATGTTGCAGAAATGCAACATTGCAGCAGTAGCTCTAAAAATGTAAGTTGAAAGTAAAGAATATGAAAATTTTTAAAGCAGTTGTTTTGCTTGTTGTAGCACAGACTAACCCCCCATTTATGCAAGATGTCTGCGTATAGCCTTTGCATTCTGGAAATTTGCATCTCATGCCTTTATCGACGATTAGGAGTTATATTACGCCATTTACGGCTCATTTTGATATTAAAGAAACATCATTCACAATAGCAAAATAATACACCTTAATAGGCAAGATGTCTGCGTATAGCCTTTGTATTTGCATCTGATGCGTTTATCGGTCCTTAGGAGTTATATAACGCCATTTGCGGCTCATTTTTACACTAAAGAAAAATCATTCACAATGTTGAAGAAATAGTAAAATAATACATCTCAATAGGCAATGTTGCATATATACAACAAACCAAAATCAGCATAAAACGTAAACGAAATTAGTTTTGCGAAAAAAATATGTAATTGACTATTGAAATATATCCTCTTACCTTTCACTCAAACCAATATCAATAGCCAAATATCACTATTACTTAAAAAAATATTTTTTTCTTAAATTAATTCAAAGAGCGAGCAACAGATTTCTACACACGTCTCACTTGAATGAAATTGATATAAACTTGTTGCTGTCTAGAAAGCTTATAGTTTTTAAACCGCAAGAATGATATGTTACCAAGCTGCAACATCAACTTAAATTGATATGCTACCATATATAATATTTTTACACTGCCTTTAAGGGTATGTTGCAGAAATACAACATGACGCCGTAAAGGGTTAAGTTGAGAATTGATAAAACATTGCTTAGATTTAACCAAAATATGGAGATGTTAAACTGAATATGTGTTTTTTAAGGTTTTGAGTTTAAACGCATTTGTTATAATTGTCATTACGATAAAAATACTAAATTCATTACAATTGTTAACTAGCTACACTTTAAATTATTACGCATTTAAATCAAAATAAACTTTTAGTACAAATTTTGACCTTAACCTTAACCCATACCTTGAGTAATGAAAACAAAACTGATTTTTTTATAAAAAATATAAATCAAGAAAGAAGTAAAAGTTAAAATAAAAAACACTTTATTTTCTTTACAATTATTTAAATTAACTCACTATACAAAAGTTATAAAATATATTTTTTATAGCAAATTTTACTAACATATGTGTATTTAGTTGTCCACCAGAAACATTTTCAAATATTCCAACAGTTTTGTAAACAAAAATTATTTATGTTTATTAAAGATTTTTCTTCGAATTTACCATAATTCCATTGTTTATTTAATGTGATAAAGTTGAAAGCTAATATGATAGCAAACGGCATGATGGTTGGATAATTGAGAAAACATTCTCAAAAACAGCATTTATACTTTGGCTTCGACAATAAAATAGTTGATTTTATAGATATTGTGTGAGAATACACAACCCGTTTAACTGGTCCATAAGAAGCGAAAACAAACTACAAATGTAAATTGCATTAAAAACAAGGCGCTAAAATCACTACCTTTAATTAACCAGTAACGACGACAGCAACAACGCAATGCCACACAGTTTACTTAGTAATAAAAGAGCTGAGGCTGAGCAAACAAAAAAAAAACGACATGTTACAACGAGAAAATGCATAAATGTTGCTCATATTTGCATAGAAATTATCTACATAGAACAAGAAGGCAAGCAAACATATCAGCCCTATTCACAATCTTGGGCAAATTGTCTTTATCGTAGCATTTTACTTTACACCAACAAAAAAAAAAAAAAACAGCCATGCTCTTGCTACTCTTTTGTTAATATATGAAGTAAATTTCGTGTTTTGTAACAAGCATTGTTAACAAATCTAAAGAGGTCATATGCAATTGATAGGAAATATTAACAATTGCATTGATTAGCTATCTCAAATGCACAAGATTGTGAATAGGGCTATTTTACATATACTAGAGTGTCCACAGGTTCGAATAATTGAAATGGTCAATTTCGATTCACGAATAACTCGAACAATTTATGCGGATTTATCGATTAAAATTAATTTCTTCGAAAAGGCTTCTCTTTAATATAAAAATAATTTTCTTTTTAGATTTCTAGCTAATTCAATACCTTAAACCTAAGTTACATGTTGTTACCCAGTAAATAATGGTGCTAACTAGTTAGCGGTATTGTAAGGGAGAGAAGTACAATTCCCCCTTACAATTGACATGATTCTTATATGGCGAATTCCCCTTGGGAAGCACTACATTTCCTCTCTGCTAAAAAAACAATTTGATGACTTATTGCGTTTTAAAAAAATTTAATTTCTCGGTAATAGTTCGGGAATGATCGTAAACACATTTTAGAATCATTACTATACAACCTGCTTCCATGTAAGGGAATAACAAAAGCACTTAGAACATGGTTCGTGAATTTTCTATTTAAACAATGATTTTAATTTTTTACTTACTGCCTGCTTATTTATAAGGGACAATGCGAAGTTATTCAATCATTTCAATATGCAAAAATCAAAAATTCACTTCAATGGTATTCGATTCTCTGCTTCTTCTTGGTAGTATGTAAAAGCCAGCGCATATATCAGCGCCCACGTACTTTTCTTGATTCCAGAAACCTTACATTTTTTGCTGGGTACCTTCCGCATTTTTTTTATTACACGTAATTTTGAACAGTTTTTAGATGCGGATGTATGGATGACAAATTAATCGCTAAATTATGCAGAATTGTTAGTGCTACGTTCGGCAAAATGTTACACTCGCCCCTTTTGGAAATATGCCAGCAGATTTTGTTGCCTAGAAACAGCACCTAGGGACGATCCTCTCTTCAGCCGACCTTTATCACTGTTAGTGATAATCCCGCCATTTAGTGGAATTTTCAGGATTTCCCTTACCACGTGATCTCCGAAAGTATCTTTTCAAAAGAATAGAGAAACAACAATCTTCGTTAAATATAGAAAGCCTACTACTTTTCTTGGTTCCAGATATGATCTTTGGTCAGACGCGTTCACAGGAGATCGTAAATATATCCTGAGACCTGTAAAGTTTTTGATTTTTGTCGAATTTCAGGTATTGGCTGCAAAAGTCGATATATCATTAAGATGATAACTAAATACCCCTGGGGGGTAAACCGAAGTAGTGTTTACTTTTTGATAGCTTATTTTAATTTTGTTTTCAAATTTTTTTTCGGTCTTTTTATATATGTACATATGATTGTTTATTGAACGTATAATAAAAGTATCAAATCAAAAAGGCTTGTCGCTCGTTTGTTGCAATGTGGTCAAAACTCACAGAAATATATTTGAAAACAAACGAGTTTAAAGTTTGCTCGCACAACTGATAAAAAAAATGGCACATTCTCTTTAAACGGGGAAAGTATAAAAGATATAAAGATGGATTTTATACACAATATAAAAATAGCGAACAATTGCAGCACAGCCGCGAGCAACGTTATCGTTAACATTACTATCTTACATTGTTTAAACATCTTATCATCCAAAATTATGCACCGCAACCTCTTCAAAATTTAATACAAAGAGTCAGGGAGTAAAAGAACGTTGTAAGTTACTAAACAAATTAAACAATTTAACGGTTTTGCAAATTGGATTAATGTTTTAAAAGCCGCTTGCGCAGTGGAAACACGTTTTAAATGACATCAAGATTGTGGATATGAAACGTTTTTCCACTAAAAAAAGTTGTAAACTGTAAATTTGCATGTTAAAATTTCTTGCATACAAGTTTTTATTATCATTAATTTTGATTATCTAAAAAAAGTTTAAAAATAAGTAATCCTGCCTTTAAAAAATGTTTTTTGCTCTCCTGAAAAATAATTTTATTGTCACTTAAGTTATTTGCGGCTGTGCTTCAATTCTCTATCAATAACTCCATATTTGAATAATTTTAATTATGACGTCGTTGCAGCAGATGAATATTTGAAAATTTCGAGTTATTCAAATAAATTAAATCTTTTAAAAATCGATTTATTCCTTAGTCGGACGAAGCCAAAAGCAAACTTATTGAATGCTCTAACGTATACACAAAGTAAGAGCAGATACATACAAATATTTATGTGCTATTCGTTTGCATGTGTGTATCTCTTTATGACTTTTATACTGTATATGCCCAAAAAGGCAAATGAAATCTTTTAAAGCCACATAGTCAGCTAATCAAGTAAAGTGTAAAGTCTATTTGATTTTGTATGCAATGAAACGTATAACAAGTTAATAACTGGAAAATATCTATTAAAACACAGGAAAATTAATAATTGTAAATTCAATATGACTTTAATGTTTGCTAAAACCGCATTAAATAATTAAAAAAAATATAGTTGACATGCAATTAAAATGTTTAAAATTTTTATTATAAAACATACTATTTATGCGTTTTATTATTTATATTGTTTTTTTATTTTACCAAATAATAAAGGATTAATATTCGTACAAAAACTTGGGTTTTTATTAACAACTTTTAATTCTGTAAGATGTGTTTTTTATAAGTTTTAAAAAAATTTAATATTTACATATTCTTTTTTTTCGTACTTTAATCCGATTATTTTTGCCAATCACACTTAAGTCTCTCATAATAATGGCAACCAACCCACATTAAAATTAATTAAATAAAGTCAGAAATGAAAGTAATCAGGTGCTAAATTATTTTTCGGTAACAACTTTCAAGACCGGTTTGTTTTCAGATTTTAAATTACCGATTTTCCCTCGGAAATTATTTTAAAGTTAAAATTAGGAAAATAAGAAAAAAATACTACACAACAAGCTAGAGTGCTATATTCGGCTGTTCCGAATCTATAATATCCTACACCGACAGTTCGAATGTTTCAGAAGTGGGATCCATATGAGATCTATGGACGTCATCATTAAAATTTATTGCGGTTTAGACCTATATCATATTATTAATTTGAACTAGCTTGAGTAATATCTCATGATTCGTAACAATTTAAGCCGAACTTAAATAATTTTCAGGAGGGAAATTTAAATTGGCGCCCGGTAAATTATGGACCAAGCATTTAAAAACATAAATTTGAATGAATTTCAACACAGCGGTGAAATTAGTTTTAGCGTTTACAGTGAATTTCAGAAGACTGCTTAATATGTGATCTAAGGTAAATTATAAACCGTATATCATAAAATTGCATGACATTTTTTCTGGCCATATGAAGCTAAGTTGGAACAAATTTTACCGAAATATCTATGTCTGGTTAATTAATTAACCAGAGTAGGCCTATGTCCAATTAAAAATTGAGCTTCAAACGAAGCAGGTTTGTAAGGGAGAATGTAAGAGTTTCACTTACCATACCGCTTACGGAAAACATGAATTGAATATACTACATTTAAGATTTTCAAATTTTAATGGTATAATTTTTGCCAGCATACATATTTTCTCAATAGGATCGAGATACTACAAAGCATAACAAAACTGGGTGATATAAAAATCAAACTATCGATAACATATCCTTGATTAGACAAAATGAGACGAAATCTTGTTTTATCTAAGAACACGTCCAATAATTCACTGTGCAATACACAATGCTACATAGACCCCACAGAACATTATTTTAAATGACTTCAAGTACTGAAGCAAATTCAAAAATACCTAAACCATTTACAGATTATGTCAAGAGTAACCCATAATAATTCTGTTCCTTAAAACCAAAGTACACTTTATTTCTCTTAAAAATTGTTTGCTTACGTCATAAAAGGTCCATTTACATAAAATAACACTTTTTGCCCGCAATATTTAATGTGTGTGTATGTAAACTTTTTTTAAGTACAAATAAATGTGTTTGCTCGAATAAAATTTAAAAAAAGTACCAGATAAATCTAAAGAAGGATTACGGCAATCCTTATTTTCATATTTTCTTTTATTTTTCTTTTGTTCGAACATTAAAGTTTGTCGATATTTTTGTTTTTTTTTTTTTAACATTTTTTTCGTCCAAGTTTCTGTACCAATATTATATTTGGCAGAAAAAATTGTTGGTTGTATTTAAACTTTTTGCACATTGTTTATGTGTTTCTTATTTCGGTGTTAAAATATGACTGAGAGGAGAAAAAATATTCATATTTATATTTTATAGTTCTGGTAACATTTATTTATGATAAATTTTTTTTTTGCTATTTTTATCTGAACACGAAAATAAATTCTAGCAGTAACCCAGATTGAAAAGTACCATTAAGGTTAAAAGAGATAAATAGAAATCTATTTCAACAAATAAAATTTTAACTTGAAAAATATTTTAGTTTTAGTTCAAAGAAATGCTATCATAGTAAGCGAAATCTTCTTTAACGTTTCGCAGCGCTTAGGGAATTTAAAAAACGAGGAAAATAGACCCAGTCTCAAAGAAATTCCTAATTTAAGCTTAAAATATAATCCTGATAAAGGCTGCAGCTTGGGTAAATATTTTAGGAAGCTAAAAGGAAATTGTTTATATTTGTTTTTATTTTTTTAAAGATCTTCTTGTCCGGTTCCAAAATCATAAATTGGTTTTGAGGACTGTCCCCACCAGTGTGGCCGGGGGAAGTATAAATCCAGACACAGGTCCAAGGAGATATCGTGACAACCCGTGGCTAGTCCAGCACTTGTAAAATATTTCTTGAATAAATAGAACATTTATGTGACTTATTTAAAATAAATAATTTTATTCCATATTTTAATGATAACAACAAGGTAAATAATATTACCTAATTATAATTTTAAATAGGTGAAAATGATGGATGAACAAGTTTTTATTTTGATACACCCTCAATATTTAGTCAATTATGTTGGAATTTTTTTTTTTTAATTTCAGTTGGTTAAGTATTCTCTTGCGTTGCAAAATGGACGCATAAAATTCAACATATTTATTTGTGCCATGTACCAAAAGTTAAGAAATGTTTGGCAAAAAAACCAATATGATATGATGTTACGTTGGGCCTTTAAAAGTTGAAAAAATGCAACAAATGTGAACAAACGGTTCACATACATATGTTGACGCTAAACATTTTTCTAGTGGGACGAGTCCTGTAGCATCTCTTCTCCTTAGGTAATAATCATTTAAAATATTTCGAGCTTCTGGATTTGGGTGCAATTTAAGTCTTTTTAAATATTCTACTGAATATTTCGTGATCAAACAAAAAAAAAGAAAAACCTCTTACTAAACTAAAGTTGTTTCTAATTACTTTAAGTACGAGTCATACTTAAAAATTGAAGTACAAAAGTACTTAAAACAATCCAAAATGGAATAAGCGTGCGTTTGAAAAAGTTTGCTGTAGAAACAATAACAATAAAAGAAAAACAACCATTATTTATATGTTTAAAAAGTAAAACCCCAAGCCATAATTTCCATATTCTATTTGTTAAAATTATTTAGTTAAACATATCAAAGATTACGAAAACCATATCGATGATGATGCAATACAACAAAAGTGAGACAAGCATGTGCACGCAGAATTTCGAACAAAATTAAAGTTTTTTTTAACTAACTTTTAGTACAAGTCGTATTAAAAATGTAAGTACGAATAATAATAAAAACATTCCTAAAGCGAAAATAATACTCGTTCATACGCGGGTGTTTGTAAAAGTTTGTTGCATAAACAACAACAAAATATCAAAAGAAACTAACAAACGATTTAATTGTTTTTTGTAGGAACACACACAACACTACAAGAAGAAAAATATAGATTGTTTCCATGTTTAAAAAATAAAAAGCAATTATTTCCATATTCTATTTGATCAAATTATTAAGTTAAATATCAAATTTTTAAAGTAGAATGATCATGAAAACCATGGTGTCTTATAATTGAGACTTTTTAAAATAAGGGGAATCAAAAAAGTGAAATAAAAATGTGTAACGAACGGGTAAGTAAATAATAATATTCTCTCTATCACTGGCTCTCTGGGTTAATCTCACTTTCGGGTTATTTTAAGTAGAATCGGGATAAAAAAAAACTTAGAAATTCTAGAATTAAACACAGTTTGCGATTCACTTTTATTTAATTTTTACTTAAGTCAATCCAGGCTGTGGATTATTTTAAGTATGGGACACTTGAATAATCCGATTTTGAATCAAGCATTCTGCACATGATTTAAGGAAATTATTTACACCGCTTAGGCTTGGTTCAGGTACGGATGTATTCATTTTTATACCCACACCACAATAGTGGGGAGGCAATTTCTGCCTTTTACTAACTTTCTTTATAAAATTATTTTGATTGATAAAATTACAACTTCTAAAACAAAAACTGACTGTTGTTTTTCTTTTTTTTTGTCAGTTTATATAAACTATGAGATTTGATTTAAGTTGACGAATATTAAAGTTTTCTCCCCTACCAATTAATATCCCAGTAAAAACTTCGCCTACAAAATAATGTGTTGAGTAATCAGAAAAACATGAAAGCACTACTTACAATTCTACTGAAAGAACTAATGAATTTTACAAGGGATGTCCCAAAATGAACGCAATCAGAAGGAAGCCATTATTTTTTTTAACTACTTACACCCAGAAAATAGTAGTTATAGAAGTAGTTGTAGAAGAATTTAAAGTAGAAAGCTACAAAAAAATGTGTGAAAGAAGCTATTCAATCTGAAAAAGTAAGCGAAGTTTTTACTGGGATGCGTTCATTGCATAAGTATTTGTATTTGTACATACTTATAGTATTTTTCTAGAACGTCTTACCTGACGCCAACATACTTTCTGGCATAAATATACTTTAACTAACAAAACTACAAAAGTATTTATATAAAATTATAATTAAATATTGATTATATAGATTTCTTTCTTAGCTTGCAAATTTATTTTTACTGTTATTAAATAAACAATAAGTCATGTTTGTATGTATCAGAGCTATAAAAGGTTGCAATCACATGATTTCTTGTTTACGATTGCTAACTTTTTTAACTGCTTTCAAAATCGGAAAATAGATTTAATTTCATTTTATTAATATGAACAGATTAAATCTAATTTTAGGAATCAATATAAATTACAATTGGTTGTAATCAAATCTAGTGCAATCGGTTTAATTGTAATACTTTAATTTCAGTTTGATTCAGTTATTGCAATAAAAATTAGATCACATTCAATATCTTCGTTTTATTCAAATAAAACTCTTTTTCCTAGCAATAAAGCTGACTCTGATAATCTTGAATCAGTGTTCGAAAATGAACAGTACATTATTTTGCATTCGGCTCACACATACCCAAGAACGATATCTATTTTTTTAGTGATTGTGTAGACGAACACAACCCTTAATACCGTTCATAACTATTTTCAACAAAAAAACAGAACAATTGTAGTGATACTGTAGACAAACATTATATTTTAATGTTCTATAATGTTTCTTTTTTTACATTGATAAAGAAACGAATAAACAAAAAATTTTAGCAACGACCGCACCACGAACAGCTTGTGTGTGTATTGTGTATATGTTTTGTTCGTGTAAAATTATTTTGCTGGTTTTTTGTTTTTTTTTTCGTATGTGTATTTTGTTTTTGTAAAAAATGTTTGGTTTTTTTACCAGCCAAAAGCAATAAACATTAATGAGCTGAACCAAACACAATGAAGTTTGTGGATTTCAAAAAAAAAAACCGAACAGAATTAAATATTCCCATTTTTTGTTGAGTTTGTTAAAAACAGTATTATTTTTGTGCTCGAAAGATGACTAACAGGGAAACGTTATTTTTTTTAATGATTTTTTCAAAAACGCTATAAGCGTTGTGTTTATTTAGTGTTTATTTTCGAACACTAGATTCCAATATAATTGGAAGGAATTGATTTGCAGTCGGATAATTGCAATATACATTTTATTGCAATCGAATTAATTGCATTTAATGATTTCTAAAAATAATGATTTTAAAATTATTACAATCAGAATATAAATTTTTACAAGATTTCACAATGAAATCTGAAATCATTTTGAAATCAAAGAATTAAATAAATTTAGTTGAAATCATTTTATTTCAGTACAAATTGATTGCAGTTTTTTAAAGCTCTGGTATGCATATAAATAGGATTTGTTTCTCCTTTTTTTGTTGCTCTTAAGTTTCTTCTAACAAAAAAGCATAATTTATAAATAAATGCATATTATATTTTAATTAAATTAGTTTTGTTTAAATTCTTGGTAAGTCAATATTGTTTAAAATCTAAAAATATATAAAACTAAAAATAGTTTTTTTTTTCAATGCAATAGCAATACCATATAGCAATAATACTATTAATATAAAGAAGATAAAACAAATAAGCCAAGTATATAAAGAAATAATTGATCCTCAGAGTCTAAAAATAAATACTTACGAATAAAAAATTTAAAATAAAACCTTTTTCATGCCTTTTTATGAATATATTTTAAGGTTTTTTTCTAATAAATTTATAATTTCAACAATTTTTTGTGAATTTAAAAATAAAAAGAAAAGCTATAGCTTTTTTTTTGTTTTACTTGAAATGCGTAATTTCAAAATCCAAAAGTAATTAATTTTGACAAATGCATACACACACATGATAAAATTTAACATAACAAAATCATAGGAAATGACTAGAGAAGAAACTCTCAAAAAAAAATTAGCAACATTTTTTCTCAAAATTTCGTGCATGTAAAGTCACAACAGCAAAATAAACACATTTCAATCATAGAATAAGGTTTTTTTTGACAGTTTGGATAGGTTTTTCTTTCTCTCACACACTTTCTATTCTATTTGTTTTCTATGGCTACAATTGGCAATGATTCATTTTAAGCGTCCATTTTCACCGTTAGGAATGATAACATAAGGACACTAAATTCGGACTTAAGTAAAATCACGCAAATAAGAAAACATTTAAAAAAAATTCGGGTACGTCTGAAGTTTTTCTGCTCTCTTTTATTTTGGCCATAGGAAACGACTAGTGCAAAAACTTTAAAAAAAATCATATCAAAATTGAGTACGTACAAATAAACAAAAAATAAGCACAATCATAAACTTTATTTTTCTCTTCATCTCTTTTCTTGTAATTTTTCTATACCTAGTAAAATCTTCGTCTACGAAATAATGTGTTGAGTTATCAGGAAGTAATCACTGAAAAAACCAATGAATTTTACAAGGGAAGTCGTACAATTATCGTATTCACATTTAACTAAATTGTACTTGAAAGTATAACATACATCAGAAAAGAAAGTAGTTATGAAATGCCCAAGTGATAACACTTTGCCTCCCAAAAAGGTAAAATTATACTTGTAATAATTAAACTATAAGGCATTTAAAGGGTAACGTAGTTACTAAAGCTCTTTTAAGAAGCAAAATTGTAACTACAAAGCAAATAAATAAACATGATTTATTTATATATTAAACATATTTCTTTGTTTGGAATCACTTTTGTAAATCATGACATTGTCAGTGCTTTTTTATTGATTTTGATAATGGCTTATATAATACGTTATAAGATGTAGTTATGTTGGAGCTGCAATGAAACGTAAATAGTAGCGAGGAAGGTTACTAAATAGTAGTTGAAATAAACTATTAATTTTTAAAAATGAGCGAAGTCTCTAGTGATAATTATGTTCCAATATTTGCTTACAAGTGCTCGTTTTTGGTTAATTTGCATTGGTTAGAGTCTTCACATATCCCCATTAAATAATCTAATGGCGTCAAATCATGAGAAAGTAGTTTAAATTTCGTCAAATTATACATTTGTCAAATGTTTGTCTCAGTAAACTGATTGTAGCACGCGAGTCATGTATGCCCTCTTTGATACTCAACTCAAACCCACCAAAATTAATGATAATCAGGGCAAGTTTTAAAAGAAAAAAAATGGCACAAAATGGCAAATATAAAAATTTTGTTATTAAAGAATTATTATTTTTATAAAGGTTTTGATTGAATAGTATAATAGAGTTTTTTTCAAATTGTCAGAAATAAATAATCTCCTTTTTTCTCATAGAACAGTTCAATAAATGGAAGACACTATTTCAACATCGCAAGAAGTAACTGGAGCCTATTTGAACGCTAATAGTTTAAGACTTGTTTACAATATAACACAAGTCTTACGTATTTCATAATACTTTGTGAGATAGAAATCTAATGAGTTTTGTTGCGCCTGTCAAAAAATCTAACAAACATGAACAAATATGCTTTTTCTAAAATGCAACCCTGCTCAAATGAAAAGTATTATTGTTTGGAAAATTTCAAAAAACGATGAAAACGTATGGGATGTCAAATTGTTTTTCGTAATACTTGTCATTATCATGACACTTTGCATTCACACTATCACACTCTCAAAGCATAATGGTGTTAACTAGCCTTTAGATGGAGAAAGGTTGTCAGTAAATTCATCCGCCTCACTAACAATTAAATATGAGTAGTCCACTTGCATACACCCACTAAGTTAAAAAAAGAAAAGTCATATAAAATCGATTAAAACAGTTTTTTAAAAGAAATGCATGAGTATTGAATAATTAACCAGAAATTGCGCGTAGCTTACGGAGTTTTGTACGAGATTGACAATGAAAAACAAATAATATAGCGGATTTTATAGAATTTTTACTTATTTACTTAGCGGTGTTTGCATGCAGACTACTCAAATATACTCTTTCTTATTTTAATTAATCTTGTAATCTGGTATTACGATCTTAATTTTTTTTAAAACTTTTCAACAAAATCTTTTTAAACGCTGTTACACACTATCCCACAAAGTCTTACGAATTTTTCAAAAATGCTTCCCTGGTCTAATTATTCTTTGGACATTTCCAAAAAACAATAACAACTTATCATGACAGGGTTGCATTTTTCGTAAATTACTAAAGACTTTGTGGGATAGTGTTAAACGGCCTTTACTGACGTTGTAATATTTCGCTTAGCACTGTCAATAAAGTACATAAACAAACTGAAGCTACAGTCAGAAAATAAAACGAAAATCCTCTCAAATGCATTTAAAAAAACAAAAATAAAATAGAAAACATTTGATTCCGTTCCGAATGTGCAAACACTTTCGCACTTTGCTAAAGGAAATTACAGTTTCATAAAACTTAACAAAAAGTTTCCTTATGTTGAATATGGGTTTACACCTATAATTAACATGTATTCGCTCAGTTGCACAAGCTATGTTATTCACATTCTGGTTAGTCCTTAAGCTTTCATTTATAGAAAGTCCTTTTGCTTGTAATTTCAAGAGACTTCAGCAAATGCATTGAAAGCGATCTTTTATTTACACTTAGTCACTTTTTACTTCCGATTTTTTGAACATTTCTTTAGCATTCCAAATTGATTATGCTTCATATTCACTAAGCACTATTTAAAAGTAATAATAATGTCATGCATTACTTTTATATGACTAGAAATTTGTGTGGCAAATTTTATGAAGATTTTTCCATAAATTATCACAGATCCCTCATAAAGAAATTCTTACTTTTGGTAGAGGGTATACTACATTCGCCATAGCCAACTACAGCGTTCTTACTTATTTGTATAATTTTATATTTCGGGATAATTTTATACAGTATTTAAAGATAAATTCATTATAAAATAAATTTTAGGGCTTTTTTGTAAAATATGTTCACCATAATATGGTTGTGTACTAATTTAACCATAATATGGTTGTCGGTGACTTTAATATGGTTGAATTAAAAATTTCATGTTTAAAATGTTCATTGAATATAGTTTTGTTGGAGGCGACCATATGTTTTTTCTCTGGGTGTAAGTATTTTTTTTTTCAGTAACGCTAAGAAGTTGAGTTTTTTCTTTCCTGCCGGATTTATAACTATAGCTTTAGTTTAGTTCATAGCAGATATTTGCACGAGGCGTACGTGCTGCTGTATTCGAAAACATTCGCTTTGAAAGTCAGACAACGGTCGGTTGCCGCATGTCCAGATTTTTATTTTGAGCCATAAAACTTAGTCCACCTATGATTTATATTGTACATGAAGTGTTTTTATTTTTAATATTGCAAAAGCTAATTTTTGATTTTTAAAGAAAAAAAGGTTTTACTTTTAATTTTTTAACATTTAAAAAAAAAAAAAACCCGTTTGTTTTGATGGCTGTGTTGTAAAAGATTTAAATCCAATAAAGTTAACGAAAATAAAAATAAAATGCGTACTTAAATTTTTTTTATTATATCTTCAAGTTTAAAAAATGGTTTTATCATCGTTTTAATGAGCTAAACTCCCAATCTGTACTCTTAATAAACCCTCTCAAAATTACTGTTAATTGGATTTCACTCGTTGCTTAGGGGAGATTATCAGGAAACCATTTTCTAAAGACTTTAGAAAATCAAACGATTTTATACATATAAGACTGTAAAGGGAATGAGAATTACAAACACTCAAGTTTTACTTGCAATGATATCAAAGCTTAACAAAACAACAGCAATTATCTGTTTTTTTCAACTCAAAATGTTGTTATAAGAGTTTTGTTTCAAAAAACTAAGAACGAAGGGTTTCGGGCTATGAGACGGCTCACGGGTATACGTGTTACATTAATTATCGTGGGTATAAAAAAAACGTATGCACTCATAATATTTACAGCACGAGGAAAATTTTGCAATTTCGCATGAAATCCTATATCATTAAAATTACAATAAATGTTTAATCTATAAATTTATTCAACAAAGTAGCAAGCAAAATTAATATTCAGAAATCTCAGAAATCTGACAAAAACAATTTAACTGACATTTAAGTCATCTGATGAACATAAATTAAGCCCAAGAAAACAGCAACATTTGATTTAAAGGCGATTTCAAAATAAGCAAACAACAATTTGACTTCTAATTTTCATCTAATTACGGTCTTAAAAAAAGAGCCCACAAAAATACATTTAAAACTAATGATAAAATAATAGAAAAGTTGTTAACAAAATGTGTGCACAGATAGATGCGAGATATATTTTATGTTATTTATTTAATTTTGTTAAATAATAATGGTCATAAATTCCTAATGAATTGGACATATTTCATTAGAAAATAACTTCGTCATAGCACATTTTCAAAATTATCTTTATCTATAAGAAAGTTTGTTTATTTTTGTATGTGAGTGCTGTCTTGATAACTAAGTAAGTGTGTATTTGTACAAAAATGAAGGTGCCATAAAAGAAAACCTTATGACATTTTCAATATTTTCACAACATAAATTAGTTGATGTTGCTATAAATTATTGTTATAAATAACTAAAGTTGTACCAAATAGTAGCTGCCTTATGGTTGTACAATGAAAAGTTAGTGGTCGTGGATTTATTTTATACTACTCCTTCGAGTAAGAAGCAAAAATCATTTTAAAAGAAAGAACAAAAATAAAGAACTTGTATAATACCCATGACTATACATATTTTAGGCTATTACTCATTACTTTATCAACTTTACTATCATCAGCATAATCATCTGCCGCTCGCAAAATACCATGTTAGAAAAGCGGTCAGTATTTCTCAACAGCAATAACATCATAACATTTATATTTAAGAAGGTATTATCAGTTTGATGAAGTGTTTTAAAGTTACTATGGAAATGGAATGTTTTATTTCATACGAAATAATGTATGTAGATTTGTTGTTAAATAAACATATTATTCTATAAATTGGCAGTAGGCAACTACATATCGAGCCCCTACCACAAAAATAGCTTAAGCTTAAGTTGTAACACGTGCTTTATCTCATATAATTTCAGTGAAAAATAAGGTACCATTACGATTTTAAAGCAAAACAAATTTTAGCTTAACCGCTAACCTTCATACTAAATTTGTATGATAAATAATAAAAAAAAAACTTTTCCTGAAAAATTTTGTTTTTTTGCTTAAGCCTTTTTTGTCGTAGGGCACGATTTTACTAATTTGTTTTTTTTTTTAAGTGAGCTTTAGTTGGGGTCTTAGGTTTATTAACAACCGATCATCACAAAATTTTACCGTGGTTTTATAAAAATTAATTACATCGAAATTCTATTGCAATTTTATTAGTTGTTTTTTGTTAATGCGTAATAAAGTACTTTAAAAATGGGACCTATCGTAAATTACAGACCGATCATTGGAAAACAGAGTAGTAACGGGTCTGCCATATAACATTTTTTTTCAACTAGTGCTTATTTGGTGAATGGTAACACTCCCGCTGAACGAATATGGTTTTGTATACGCTTGAACAACGCTGGGAAATATGCGTTTTCGCTTCGCTATGTGGGCCTGCGATCGACTTACAGAAGATGCCGATTTTGCCAAAACAATCATCTTTTGAGATGAAGCTCATTTTGATCTTGGCGGATATGTTAACTAGCAAAATTGTCGCATTTGGGGCACAGAAAACCCGCACGCATACACGCAAAGAAAAAACATGGTTGATACAATCACAAACGCAAACTATCATTAATGTTTGTGGTTATGATTGTGTCAAACACGTCTTAAGTAACAATATATGTTCAGACACAATGTTTTTAACTTATTATTGTCTCAAACATATTATTATGTTCAGATGAATAACGCAAACGACCTTTCCAACCATGTTTCTATATTTCCCTACACCATACAAAATGTCTATTTCAACATGTTATATGGTTCTCACAATAAAAACAATAACAAATTTTTTCTCTAAAATATATTGTTTATTAAAAATACACATGTGTGTACATATATGTACTTTGTTTTAAATATACACTAAAGCATATGCTAAAAATTAAATTAAATACATACATTTAAGACTTGTCAAACACAAACTATCCATTTTAATATCCACCGTATCGAATAATGTTGAACGGCAATTGAAAAAAATCGGGGCTGACTTCTAATAAAATTTTGTTTCAAAATTTCTATCCCGTCTCCAACGTTGTAGGTGTTTTTGGCTGCAAGAAAGACAACGTTTATAGATGTATGTATGTATTTTTATAATTATATTTAAATTACTTACCTGTTTTAATAAAAGTTTTGCAGTTTTTTTCCGAGAGAAAAATTTTAATTTCTGTGTAATAATTTAAGTTTTCTGATTAGCTGATGCTCGCAGACGTAAATGACGTAATTTTTTTCCTTTGTAAATACAAGATTGTTTGTTTTGACAATAAATGTTTGCTCAATAAGAGAATGCGTTTTAAAGCAAACAAAAATTATAGTACTAAACATACCTTTTGTGTGCACCTTATATTATGATTTTATTTGTAAAGTTAAAAATAAAAATATTTTAGTAGCAAACATATCACATAATTTAATATGTTTAGCTAGATCAGAGTAACGTTTAAGGTGTAAAACACCATATAATATTATTATAGTGATTTTAAAAATGTTACGGACAAAAAATATTTTTTCAAGTTATAGTAGGACCATAATAAATTTTTGAGGGTAAACATATTAGGCAAATATTAACAAAAATGGTCGTAGTGACCACTTATTAACCATGTTTTTTCTCTGCGTGTACATTGAAAAGCCGTTGCACCCAAAACGAGTCACTGTTTGGTGCGGATTTTGGTAAAGAAGCATAATTGGGCCATTTTTCTTCGAAAATGGACAAGGAATGGCCGTTACAGTCAATGGCGATCGTTATCTGGCCATGTTGAAGGAATTTTTGTTCACAAAAATTGAAGAGGAGGATATTGGCAACATTTGGTTTCAATAGGACGGCGCTACGTGCCATACAGCCGAAGCTAAACTCTATGTTTTGCGCCCTGTTTTTGAAGATCGCATTGTCAACCGTAGAGCTGATGTCGGAGCTGCGATTTGACGCCGTTGGACTATTATTTGTGGAGTGCCGTCAAAGATAAGTGTTACGCCGGCAAACCAGAGACAATTGACGCTTTAAAGGACAATATTCGTGAAGCCATTGGTGAAATACAGCTGCACACAATCGATAATGTGCTTAAAAATTGAACCGATCGTGTAGGCTACTGCATGGCCAGCGGAGGCAGCCATTTTAATGAAATTATTTTCCATTATTAACCGGAAGGATTGTACTTTCAAATAAAAAAAGAAATTTGAGAAAATATGCAGTAGTTTTTTCTTTATAGCTTTTAAAAAAAAAAAAAAGTTATTTGGCGGACCCTGTACAATTTATAGTGAAAAAGGCCGAGTTCTTATCAAATTTATTGAAAAAAATTGGATTTCGCTACCGATTTGATGCAAATAATTTGTTAGGTACATCCTTGAATAACCTTGAATAGCAATTATGTGCTGTAAAATGTGGTGGCAGCACGCCATTTCCAGACCGAAAACAACTTTGGTTGTCTGCATCAACTATGAAATAAATATTATTACCAGTTTTGACTTTTATAAGCGAGTTGAAAATTTGAAAAGTCAAATGTTAAAACCATGTCGTGTATGATAGGTTTCAGTGGGCGAGCTAAAACGTTTTTTACTAGATCTACACAGGTCTACAGGTTTTACCCGTCCGTCTTTTTTTTAATGAAAAAGGATGAGTATTAAGTTTTTTGTGTATGTAAAGGTGTAGACTTCACCTTTACGGGTCGAGTAATTGATCGCTTTGTTATTGATATTTTGATGTAAATGGATTTATGGGTACCATTTACTCCAAAATATTTCCTTGCAAACTGTGTTAGTAACGACTTTCATATACTCTTCGTACTGTATAATAAACTGATTGTATTCTCTAAATTTCTATTTACAATCCGAAGTTATTAAAAAATATTTCACTAAGTAACCTTTAAAAAATAATATGAATTTTTAACAAATCATCGTTAACATAAGGTTGTGCTTTAAAAAAAATCAAGATTAAAACTCTTTTTTCACTGCATTATCTATCTCAAAATATAAATGCTATAAAAAGTTAAAATATTTAATAAAGCTCTTTATTTTCGTTGTAACCCTAAGAAAAATTCCACTAACATTTAATTTCTTTGGCTTTGTGGTTGGGCGATTTTTATACAACAATTTGCCATCACTCAAAAAAAAAACAGAAAAAAAATAACAAAAACAGTTCAAAGCCATTAATAAACAAAGTTTTTTTTTTAGTGGTTAGAAATTTGGTTTACGTTTTGAATATAAAATTCATTGTAATTTATTCTTGCGTCTCTAACAAAAGTAGCAATTCTAAGCAATTTAATGTTTGCGGTATCATGATTTGCACCAATGACTAAATGAAATTGATGTTCTTGGCCTGTTCTTTTTAACAGTTACCAAATGAGGGGTCAAACAGTTTTATGTTAACCATTAGTTGGAGTATTTTAAAATGTTTTTTTTTCGTGTCGATATAGTAAATTATAAAAATCGTATTGTGTTTAAGATATTTCCCATAATTTTCATTGAATTACGATTTATTGGAAAATTTATACACAATTGGTGATATTTGAAATTGAAAAAAAATATGATTTATTTTGTAAAAATTTACATTAACAAACCAAAGTGAAAAGTTTGGAAGTAATTTCATTATGAAGAAGATAATTATCGTTACAAGGAAACATTGTTTTACTGAACTATTGAAAACAAACTCGTTTAGCGTTTGTTTATATACCAGGCAAAAGGCGAATTAATGTAAACGGTGGTGGTGATACTAAAACAAGTAACAACACCAAAAACACAACATTGATAGATAGATGCAGGGGAAAGGCTGCTCCAAACTTGGCAAGTACTATGGGATAAAACGGATAAGGGTAGATATACCCACACTCTTATACCGAACATAGGGGCTTGGATGGGTAGAAAACATGGGGAAATTAACTTCTTTTTTACCCAGGTATTTAGTGGGTATGGCAACTTTGGCACATACCTAAAACGTTTCAGGAAGAGGGAATCGGATTTTTGCGAACTCAGCTGTAGCTCCGAAGATAACGTTGAACATACCGTTATGAAATGAGGCTTTTCGAGGAGCAGAGGAAGCATATTTCAGGAAATGTCTGATATATTTAACTTAATGCTATCAAGCCCGGAGAAATGGAACCAATATTCACGTGCAATTGAATCTACTCTGAGAGCGAAAATGGAAAGGCAACGAGCACAGGCGCCGAACCCCTTATCTCATACGGATTTATGCTGGACGGGGGAGTAGGAAAAGTTGATGGTTGATGACCAGTAAAATGAACTCCACCCCGAAGTAAAGCTATAGAGGTTCCGGGGTGGTGGTTCCGGTGTAGGGCCACTAGTTGATAGCTCGCTATCACTACGTCCAAAAAAAAAAAAAAGATAGATAGATAGATAGAACAACTTTATTGAGTATATAAAAAACAAATAAAGCAGGAATAGGCATTGACATAGTGTCGTCAGCCTATATAATTAAAAATGTATTACAACAATATTATAGTGTTCGATAAGTCTTAAGGCCTAACCAGAATATGCATAACCTTGCTTAACCTACTGTCAAAAATTAACAAAAAGTCTCTCAAATTTATTTAAAAAAACAAAAACAAAATAAAAAACATTTGATTCCGTACTGAATGTACCATTAGATTCGCCCCTTGCTTAAGCAAATGACAGTTTCATTAAACTTAGCAAAAGTTTTCTTAAGTTCAATATGGTTTGGCTCATATAATTAAAATTTATTTGCACATTTTCTTAAGCTAACTTAATCACATTGTGGTTGGGCCTTTAGCTAGAAATGGCTTTCTGTAGCTCCAGTTTCTAAAGCCAGCGTATAATAAGGGGTGCTATCCGGTCATTTAAATATTATTTTAAGAAAATATCTTTGAAGCTTATCGACTGTCTCAAAAGTTGTAAGCCCCCAGACTTGCGCACCATACGCCTGTACCGCTCTGCATACAGCTTGAAATATTTTCCACTTTGATCTTAGTGTTATATTTAGATTTTTTAAATAGTTTTGCGATGTAGAACTAATGCTAGATTTCGCTGTGTTGTTTCTACGTTCAACATGCTTCATGAAAGACATTCGTGGTGTAAAAAGTATTCCTAGATAGCAAAATTCTGATGATATTTTAATTTACTCATCTTTATAAAACCACTTTTCATCCTTTGCCATTGCATTTATTTGTTGCTTTCGTTGGTGGATATGCTAAAAACACAAGTAACTTTTGACAGTCCTCTATCTAATTAAGACAAAGGAAGTAGCACAGGTGTGCTTTCAACGCCACCTGAAACATGAATTCGCCTTGCACAGACACTTACAATTTTAAAACAGAAGCCATTAAGAATTTTTTTAGTTTAAGGCCCGTTTTCACAACTTTCCGATAGCTAAAGGTAGGATATTATCGGCCGTATAAAAAGTGTTCCATTATTACAACTTTACTTTAACCTACAAGGTGGATGAACATAATTTACTTTATCGCTCACTTAAGGTTAAAGTAAAATTTTAATAATGTAACACATTTTATAAGGCTGGTCAAAGTCCAATTTTAGCTATCGGTAAGTTGTGAAAACGGGCCTAAAACTGTTTTTTGTTTTGCTAAGATCTATGCTGTGATTAAAACCCAACTCTCTTCGGAAAATTTTCGCCTGCTGACAACCCCTCTCTATATTATTCTTTCCTAAAGCGGTTACCATCTATTAAATCTGCATAAGAAATGACGGCCCCACGAAAAGCCCCCCAATGAAATAAATCCCAAAAATTGGAAATAACACCCAAAAACATTGAATGAAATAACATCGAAAAATAAATGAAATAAACCCCAAAGCGAAACCGAAACAACCCCCAATATTTGGGAGTTATTTCATATGAAATAACACCCAACGATGAAAATAAAATAACCCCAATGAAATAAACCCCATCAGCAACAAAAATGAAATTATGCCCAAAATTCATAAAAGAGTCAGTTTCACCCACCCCAAAAACCAACAGCTTTAAAAATGAAATAACCCCCGAATAAAAAATGAAATAACACCCAAATTATACACGCTATGAAACAAGCCCCGAATTTTAAAAATTTGTTGGGTGTTATTTCATTGGAGATTATTTCATAATTTGAAAACCCCAAATGAGGAATGAAATATTTCCCAAAAAAAAATGTAAAAGGGCCCAAAAAATTGGGTGTTATTTCATATGAAATAACACCTAAAAATGTATGAAAAAAATTGGGGGCATATTTCATTTCTCGTTTGGGTGTTATTTCATTGGAGGGCTTTTCGTGGAGCCGAAATGACAACTGTTTACAAAAACTCAATTTAGGGAGTTTCATAACAAAATGATATAATTCAACTCTTCAAGTTATTTTCTTATACCCTTCACCACCAGGAGTGGAAAATAAGGGTTAGCTTGTCACTTTCAATGTAACACCTAAAAATATTCATCGAAAATCCCATTCCCATATCGCATTCAAAATTTTTATTTTTTCACTTTTTGGAAAATCAAAACTTAATATTCAAATCTACCCGCTGTACAAATATCGGGCTATTTTAATATGCATTTGATGTTATATTAAAAATTATTTTACTTCTATTGACAATTTTTAAATTTTGAGCTAAGGCTCTCTTTATGATCAATACGATTTAGCCGTTTCCATCTATCTGACAGTCTATGCAGAAATGGTCCAACCTTCCTAAAAATTGTTATTTCATCTTTTTACCACGCGCTAACAATTTAAAACAGACACTAAGCAATTTCGTATTTTGTTATTTCTCTGTCCACTTAGGTGGACGCTTCATCACAAAAACGTTGCAAGATGACAAAAGTGTTCATAACGTTTATAGAGAAATGCTGGTGTTTTTTTTTTAAATATGGCATGACTTCGTTCTTCTTCGTAGTTCGGCACATAAAGAAAAAATAAGTCCATTTTTAAATTCGCCTCCCGAAAACCTCGTTATGTCAGAAACTTTAACAAACAATTTATAAGGTGAAACAATTTTATTCAATTAATTCTAACTAATTAGTTTTGTGATGATCCGCCCGTAATTTAACATAGACTGTGTTTAAAAACATTAAAATACTTTGCAGTCAAAACTGTATCAATAGGTTTAACGATGCGCAGTATGCTTATTGTATACGCGTCGATAACTTGTTTGATGTAATTTGTCAGCTAGAATTTTCATATGTGTTAAAGACTTGTGAAAATACCTCACGACGAGCGCATGTATTCCTCCACAACAAAGCGAAAGACGCTTATATTATTCGTAGTGGTAGCCGTTTACAAATAATGTAAAGATTATCTAACGAGTCTTTTAAAATGCATGTCTAGAATCGTTTGGATTGGTATTGTCTTACAACTCGTTAAATGCTCAGTTGTATTATTGTTATGTATGTCTCTTGACCGAGAATACAATGCATGGGCCGGTGATGCAAAGACTGTTTTGAAGCTATCAATCGTGTGTAGGAAAGTGCAAAGCTTCTCATTGGTAGCAGAATGGGTATCCATTTCTACAGACACCCTTAAGGGATCTGGACCCTAAAACACGTACGTTTCCTTAAGACCCCATCATTTGGTGGTCGATTGGCCAGTGCGTCGTATAACGCAAATTCGTTTTTTAAATTCGTTCTTTAGCCTGACTGTTCGTATGTGAAATGACCTTTCTGCTGAAGTCTTCTCCCATTTTCACCAAAACTAGGTTTGATTCGCATGATCACAAACACTACTTCCTCTATTTTCCTTCCCATAACCTTTTTCCTAGTTCCAACACAATGCAATGCATTAGTAGGGGTCATCCCATGAGTGCTGATCCTTACAACAAATAAAATATCACTAACACATAGGAAATCAGGTGTTTTATAAAGTGGTCATTTTAGCAACAACAAATATTTTTATTTATTTAAAATCGTTATCAAAAATATTAGCAGTTTTGGCGATGTTGCAGTAAATGAGCCACATGATTCATACAGAGAATCGTAAAAGGTTCATTCGATGATGGTTTGAGGAAAGATAAGCAAAGTGTAACATTGTTGGTTTTGCACTCTTGAAGTAATCATTAAATGATTTTTTTAGGACTTGCACTTAACATTTAAAGATTCAAATACGAACGTATCAGAAAATGTATTCTTTAAGTAATTTTGCTACAACACAATCACCTAACAAATAGCCTATGATAGATCGGTTTATACCGACATGATTTTAAAATTCTTCACGGTTGAATTTTAGAACGCATTTACAGAAACATTTAACTTTGCAACTAACTTTTTGTTCTTCCATTAAAATTCTTATGCCGAAAATTGTACAAATAATGATATTTTGGTGAAATTTTGTCCAATTTGATTCTGTAAGATAAGATGTAACAAAATAAAATATTGTTTTGATCGGTCTAAGTATTATTTACCCTTACAAAAGTTATATTATAAAGCCTTCTGCAAGCTTTAACCAGTAACAAAAATATTTACATATTTCTTATTTGATAAATCTGTGGCCATTAACTTTCACTCTGTCAAAGTAGGGAAATTCTTATTTACAAAAAATCAGAAAAATACAAATTTTTATGTAAAAACTAGGTAACTCCATGCATTTTTTGAAAAAAAAACAAGGTATGCCTTCTTTATATACATATGCATATTATACCTTTTCAGAAGTTTTTGATTCATAGAATACGGCTGCCAAATAAACTTAGCTTATTTTTTGTATATACAAGAATGCAAGTAAAATAAAATATTTTTTGAAACAACTGGGTAACTCCATTTTTTTCTTAAAAAACGGGTAAATTAACGTGCTGAGTTATATAGTTAATGTTTTTCCACAAATGATTAATATAGTGCCCTTAATTCCTTAAAATGAGTTTAATAGATGCAGAAATCCTCTACATTATTTAAAACTATGTTTTGTTTAATGCGCATAAATAAAAACACAAGTTCATATTGAATAATTTGTGAAATATCTTGAGAAAAAATGGAGTTATCTAGTTTTTCCATACGGCCACAGAAATATGGAGAATATAAAGGAAATTCACTAATGCCCGTTATTTATACAAAAAGAAATCTAGCTGTGCATAGAAATCTATTGTGTAAAAGCTGCCATATTTTAAAGAAAACTGTAGGTTAAAATACGTAGGCAAAATAAACGTTGAAATACGTATAGATAACTGTTAGGTACGAACACGACCTGCTTTCTTTTTGTTGAAATTACGGGCATAAGTGTTCTATTGTGCCGTATATTTTTATACACATCCCGGTAAAATCAATTTGGGTTTTTTGAAGCACTTAAGAGAAAAAGCGCATAATCAAGCGCTTCAATAAGAAAGTTCCTATACAGCAGTATATAATAAAGAATAAAATATACAAAACAGCTGGTATTTTAGTGCAGACAACAAAGAAGGGCTTAAAGTGAAAAAAAAAATATATAATTGTTTACGAAAATGTTTAAAAAAGGCATTTAAATAAGTAAAAGCAAAATATTAATGAATATGATAATCTAGTTAGCCCTTAAAAAAGCACTTTAGGAGAGATTTGTTTCCATGTTATAAGAAGCAGGTTTGCATCAATTTGAGGTATGAATTCATTTTTCTCATTTTCTACTGGGATACTACAGTTGTGAAGTGGGTATTATGCGTTTGTGCTGATATCTGTAACTTTTTAAAATATAGGTTCTAGACATCCCTTTACATATAAACTCAGCTGTCCATCCGTCCGGCTGGCTCTCAAGCTGACAGTTTGGCTGTATCCATATTTCACATTATGTGACCCATACAAATACTTCTCTGGATCATAGCTTTTAATGCCACAACTTCCGTATTAATGTTTGTTTTTACACAATAAAAAATTGACGTGAATAACTTTTACAATAGCTACTATGGCACTCATAGTCCAACAATCTCATATATATGTAACTAAATAAATTTCGACACACAGAACTTTTACATGAATCTTAACTGAATAAATTTTTTTTTCTGGTGGGCCCATGATTGCCCATTCATCTCAAACACGGTGCACTCACGAAAAATTGGTTTTCGAATTTAAATACTGTGGTGTAGGGTATTATATGGTCGGGCTTGACCAACTATACCTACTTACTTGATTTATTTAATTCTTGTCATTTAAATTTGTCGTTTTTACTAATTTCTCATATAATAATAGAACAGGTTGTTCACAACCTTGCTAGTTAGCCTAAAATCGTATTTTAGTACATAGTGCTTCAGAATTCTTTTTGAATTGGCTTATACACACCACTAGGGATGAGATTTTCATGCAATAAAAATTCGAAAATATGCGCTTAAAATATGCACTAAAAATCCAAAATATGTACTAAAAAAATAAAAAATATGCACTAAAAACTTAAAGTTTCCATAAAAAATCGTTTTTAAATTTAAATTAAAACAAAAATATAAAAAATTCAGTCTGTTATTAGAAAATACTAATGCTTATTGACGTCTGATGTTCTTAAAGCTTAATATTTCTTTTTATCATTGGCATCAACATTCTTAAATTATTCAAAGTTGTTAGAATAGAATTCTGAAGCATCTAGCCATCTTGTTACTACTGGCTACGGTGGAAGGGGAATCAAGGGTTACATTTAATTAAAAATTGCAATATTATCGAATTGGCTTCTAATTTGTAACAGTTTTGGATAAAATATTTTAAACCCATTGGGAAAAGCCTTAACCATGTAAGGTGTTGCACCGGGTTAAAAAAGAAAGGTCTTTTGCCGAAGTCTTGTATTTAAAGCAAAGCTCTTAAAGATTTAATTTAATGATTTTGATTTTTTGGGAGTTTTTTTCATATGGAAATTAATAAAAAATCACTTAAAGATTTCAAATTTCAAATGCAAAAATATGCATTTTTAACAAAATATGCAACAATATGCAAACACGAATCGATGCCATTTTAATGCAAATTTAATGATTCGGAAAGATAATTGGTCGACATCGTTTTTAGACTATCGACAAAAAATATCCATTTGCATCGACATCGCATCCCTTCTCATTACTAAGTGCAAAATTTCATTTTATAAGTTATGACGACGTTGCAGCAAATGAGCGATATATGAATATACACAAAAGTAATCATTATAATTTTTGTTTATTGGAAGTTTGCCCAGCTAGCATTTTGTATCATAATCTGATCATTTAGGAATCAGCTTCAAGGGCAAAATACCCGTATATGAGCTCATTTATCAATCATAAATGATACTCTCGTTGTGAGAAAATGGTACCCTTCCGATGAATTACCTGAAAGAATCATTTGTGATACAATTTTCTGATTCCTTTTTGATAATTTTAATGTTAGTTTTTCTAATCATTATTGAAATCATTTTTTAATCACTCTCCTAATTGCTTAGGAATCCTGTTTTGATCACTTTTCTATCATAATCGAATCATTTAAGAATCAGCTTTAGGAGCAAAATACCCGTATATGAGCCGTATATTGTACCCTACCGCCGAATCATAATTATAATTTGTTTTGAGTTTAGTAAAGTTTTTTTTAATGTTTTTTATTTAAACGATTTCCCTAAGTCGTTTTATAAACAATTGTAATAAAGTAAAAACAGTTAACAATAAAGTAAAATTAAAATTGGAATATAAATAATTAAATAGTAAATAATAAAAGAATGAATAATAACTACAATATTATTAACAATTAAGAATAAAGTAAAATAAAAGTTGAAAAAATTATGTATGTAATAAAAAGGAAATAATAAAATCATTAACAATAAGGTTTATTAAAAGGTGAAAGAAATTAATTTAAAAGTAAATAATAAAACTATATTAGTTACAATAAACTGAAAATAAAAGTAGAACAAATAAATTGAATTTAAAAGTAAATATGGAAAAAATTAAATATAAATACAATAACTATTCACGTTTTTGCCTCTTAATTCTATCTGTTGCATGCATAAAATATTTCTGAAGTACACTATTCATATCTTTATCATTACAATTATATGTACTTGTAATGACAAACATCTAAGAAGAAACCAAATTATTATAATTACTGGTAATAATATTAACTTAACATTTATTAACTTAAATGAACTTACTTCTTATTGTTATAATTGAAAATTATTTTCCCCCACTTGGTTTTGTGGGCTTCTTTTTTAGCTAATCTTTTTAATTGTTTGTCTGACATCACTTTCGTTTTTTTAGAAAATTAATGTTTCGAATGAAGAGAAATTTTATAAATAATTAAAATTAAAACGAATGAAAAGAAATTCAAATTTTTAAAAATTTTAAATTCAAAAAATGTTTAATCATTTTTTAAACACATAAATTAATCATATATGAATCCTTTTTTAATCGTTCAAGTGATTAATCAGTTTTAAATTCAAAAAATTTATAAATCATTTTTTAAACATATAAATGAATCATATATGAATCCTTTTTCAATCGCTTAAGTGATAAATCAGATTTTAATCAACAAAACTGATCTGAAAAGAATCATTTGGGTGATTTTATCAAAAACTAATCAGCCAAATGCTAGCTGGGTTAAGCCAGCTACGAAGAAAATTTAATTTTCCTATTTTTCCGTGTGTATCCCTCTTTATTAAACCAAATTATAAACCGTTTTTCAACATAATCCATACTATTTTTCCAATTTTAGTGCCGGTATACCAATTTTGAATTTCGTCACAATCTTAATGCGCTTTTTGGTAGTAATATCCATTATTTTCACCATTTTATCTGTTATTGAGAGAATTTTATGTATTAATATTTGTATCTAATCAATACAAATTTGGTATACCGAAAAACAACTGACGTTACTTACAAAGATTGACTAAGTTTTACCGGCTTTTAAGGAATATAAAAATACTTTTGAAAACAAAAAAAAATGTGTAAATAATTTTGAAAGCTGAAGCATAAATTTCTTTCCTAGTTTATCAACAACTAGCAAATTTCTTTTTAAAAATTTTTTAACTTTTCACTTTAAGAATTTACACAGAGACCTCCTGTTTTCCAACTTTCTTGATAAAGTAGCAAAATTATGTTTATTTCGTATCAGGTTATAAATTTTTAATTTGTGTAAATTTATATGCAAGTAAATATAAACTTTCAACAGTCAAAAAGAATAATGATTAGTTTTTCTTATATACAGAAATCCTACTTTTATATAGACAAGGCTAAAAAAAGCCGTGAAGATTTAAAATCTACCATTTTTATTAAGTAAGACCCCAATATTTCTTAATATTTGAATAAAATTTTATGTTTTTAACATTCGAATAAATTACGATGATAGGGCCGATGTTAAATGTTAGCCACACCTAGACGTTAAGATTTTCTTCTGCATTTCATTTGGCATTTCTTAATTTCAGACCAATTCAATTTGAAACATGGAAAATACACAATCTAGCAACGCGTCGTCAATGGTCAGAATGGTGGCACGAAATGACCAATAAGACCCCAATATTTTTTAATATTTGAATTAAATTTTTTGTTTTTATCATTCGAATATTTTATTGTAATTATTGTAATATTGTTAAATTGTAAGGGCCGATGTTGAAAGTTAACCACACCTAAACGTCAAGTTTTTTTCAGCATTTCATTTGACATTTCTCACTTTTAGACTAACTAAACTCATGGAAAGATATATAATTGAGCAACGCGTGGATGATAAATTTGCGAAGAAAATCATCTTTTGTGATGAGACACACTTTCACTTCAGTGGATTCATCAATAAGCTGAATTGCCGAATTTTGGCGAATGATAATCCAAGAGTGACTGTCGAAAAGCCAGTGCACCCAGAAATAGTGACTGTTTGATGAGGTTTATCGGGCCGTTTTTTTTTTCAAAATGTGGCCGGTCAGGCAGTTACTGTGAATGTTGTTCGCTATCGGGAGATAATCAAGAAATTTGTATAGCCGGAATTGGAAGATAAAGATGTGGACAGGACGACGCCACTTGCAACACAGCTAACGAAATAATGGTTCCTTTGCGCGACAAATTCAATGGCGGTGTTATCTCACGTAATTGCGATGTCAATTGGCCGCCAAGATCATGTGATTTGACACCGTTGGACTCTCTTCTTTGGGGTTATTTGAAAGAAACGGTGTAAGTCGGCAAGCCAGCAACAATTCAAGCAGTAAAGGATCAATTATGCGTCATCGGATGGAATATTATCATAATAAAAAGAAATGACAATAATTTCCTTAATAATTTGTGTTTTATTCAGCATCGGCCCTTTAAATTTAACCAAATATACCCACGACAATTTTACAATTTTTTATAAGATCGTCTATACAAGTTATAAAGTAAAACTAGTTCTGTCGCGATATAACGAAAAATATATTATAAACATACATACCAAATTAAATTTATAGTTTTCTTTAGAAATTTAATACATACCTGCAAATACAAAGAAAAAGAATAGTTAATTAGTAAATTATTAAAAAAAAGTATTATAGAACATATTAAAAAAATAAATATAAAAGCTTTCTTAAAAAAAAAAATTTCTTTGTTGCAATTGTTGCTAGAGAAATTTAACTCTTTTTGTTATTGTTACAATAGATTATTTTTTTTTTCTTAAATACAATATTAATTGTTTAGCTTTCTTTGTAAGGCTTAAAATATGAACAGTCTTGTATTTATATGTATATTAAAAATATTAAATTCTATGAATGTAATACAAACATTTTAATTCACAATTTAACAAGAGGTAATGTAAATACGCAATTATATGTTTGTGTCTATATGTATAAATTTGCTGTCCACACCTGTTTGACCTAAACTGTAATCTCTCCGCCTACAAAATAATTTTCTTTATACTTGTTTTCCATTGTTTAAGTTTTCAGTTTTGTGTCTGCAACAGCAAAGAGTTGTAGTTTTAAAACTCATCATACTTATTACATGTGCCACAAAAACATACACATACTTAAACTTTTTTAAAAACAACGCATTAACACATTTAGTATGAATGTAACGGGTCCGCCATCTAACGTTTTTTTCAACTATTGCTTATTTCGTGATGGTAACACTTAGCTCATGTCTGATTTGACAGACAATTAGTTTTATCCTTCCGCTGAACGAATATGATTGTGTATGCGCTTGAGCAACGCTGGGAAATATGCGTTTTCGCTTCGCTAAGTGGGCCTGCGATCGACTTACAGAAGATGCCGATTTTGCCAAAAAAAATCATCTATTTAGATGAAGCTCATTTTGATATGCGGATATGCCTACAAGCAAAATTTTCGTATTTGGGGCACAGAAAACCCGCACGCATACATTGAAAAGCCGTTGCACCCAAAACGAGTCACTGTTTGGTGCGGACTTTGGTCCAGAGGCATAATTGGGCCATTTTTCTTCGAAAATGGACAAGGAGTGGCCGTTACAGTCAATGGCGATCGTTATCGGGCCATGTTGAACGAATTTTTGTTCATAAAACTTGAAGAGGAGGATATTGGCAACATTTGGTTTCAATAGGACGGCGCTACGTGCCACACAGCCGAAGCTAGACTCGATGTTTTGCGCCCCGTTTTTGAAGATCGCATTTTCAGCGCAGAGTCGTTTGGCCACCTCGTAGCTGCGATTTGACACCGTTGGACTAGTATTTGTGGGGTGCCGTCAAAGATAAGTGTTACGCCGACAAGCCAGAGACAATTGACGCTTGAAAGGACAATATTCGTGAAGCCATTGGTGAAATACAGCTGCACACAATCGATAATGTGCTTAAAAATTGGACAGATCGTGTAGGTTACTGCATGGCCAGCCGAGGCAGCCATTTGAATGAAATTATTTTCCATTATTAACCGGAAAGATTGTACTTTCAAATAAAAAAAGAAATTTGAGAAAATATTCAGTAGTTTTTTTTATAGCATTTTAAAAAAAAAAAGTTATTTGGCGGACCCTGTATAATAAATATCCATGGGAAATAGCAGATATTTAAAGAAGTAAAATGATCAGTAAAGTATCAAATCCTTAACTAGCCCCATCTATGATCTTTTTGAATAATTGACCCAACTATAATTAAAATATCAGTTTATCAGTCAGCTTGAACAGTGACTTTTCTTTAAAAAAATAAAAAAATTAATTTTTTTTCCAATTATCACATTAATTAAATTAATACAAAACTAATCATAATTTTTTCAGTGTTTAGATTAAATGATGATTAAAACATTTAAAAGTGTTACAGCGTTGTTACAGCGTTTTAGATATCAACATTTTAGTAAAAAGATGAATTATGAGGTTTTATAGTTAACCCACACCACAATAGTTAAGAAGGTATTATCCATTTGCGCAGATGTTTGTAACACCTTAAAATATTTTAGCATGCCGATCATATTAAAATCACTTTCTGAGTCGATCTAACGTGGCCTGGCCGGCAGGCAGGTTGTCTGGCATGCTGGCTGGCTGTCCATGTAAACCTTGATTGGCAAGTACAGCTCGCTATTTTGGAGATAATTTAATGAAATGTGGAACAAATGGTTGTAATTGTCACAACGAACAAGCCTGTTAAAAATTCTGAGAATCAGTGCATAATTTCACATTGCCCCCATACAACCTTCTTCTCGGATTAGAGTCTTTGAGCCGATAAACAATTTTATAAGGTTGGTATTAAGTTTAGTCCAAACTTATTTGATTGCAATCTTAATCATCTTAGCAAATTTTATTGAAATCGTTTCATATTTGAGCCATGATTTTCTTACAAGTGCTGGTATTGACATAATAATTGGTCACGACAAAATTAACCTTAGGTCTCTTATAAATCCCCATTCCAAAAACACTTAAAGGCAAACAAATCTCATGTAGATAAACATATCTAAATAATAATATTCGGCACAGAGAAATTTTTAACGAATCTTAAACTTATAACATAATTTTGTTTTGAAAACTGGTTCATGATTGCCCAGTTGTCCTAAATTTGTTTTTCAATACGATGGTGTAGCGCATCATATGGTCGGGTTTTACCGACTACACTTTCTTACTTGTTTTAATTTATATCAATATTAATGTTTTAAATAACTGTTTGGTAAATGCTGCAATATCAAAGATCTGTTAGCTTCCATAGAAGATAATCTTTTGCTTAAATTTGGCGGCATGAAATAAGTCCTCAGGAAATATGAAAACGAAATGAAATAAGTAAACAATCGCTGGTGTTTGCAACATCATAGAGGAGAAAATCCGTGCGCCCGGCCGCAAGCCTAACCTTGCTATCTATGCTGGTTTCTAATAGTTGTATAGAATTTCTGTACCAATTTTCTTCATTGCTAGCGAAAGGATGGCTAAAGTAAGTCTCGTAACCGAAATATACAAAAACAAAATTGCTGATAGTGCATAGAAAATCATCCTAAAAAATCTTAAAGGAATAGACTATTATGCACTTTATTTCTACAAATAGATATCTAGCTCTGTAAAAGTATCTATGGATTTATAATTTTAAAACATATTTCTTACCTACGAGTTAAAGTGTAATGTATTTTTCACCATTGATTTTCGATAGTTAATTTGCAAAGGCAAAATTAAAGTTGAAATTACCAAAACAGTGTAACTGTTAGGTACGAACACGACTAGCTATCTGTTTGTAGAAATTACGGACATCAAGTATGAAAGCTTTATAAGTTGTAATTTGACTGTGAATACACATCCGAAATAATATGAAAATTTATATAATAAATTAAACTCACCATTAGAACTAAATTCCCAGATTATATTTGATTTTAATCTGAATTTAATCTAAAAATGAAATAAATTTGTAAAAAGGGTTTTCATATATACAAAGTAATGAAGTAGCACTATATTCAGAAAACAAAATACAACAATCGACGCTAAGAATTTGCAGATATAAGCAAAAATATACGCTAGCGTGACGTTAAAAACGGAAGTGGATTTTGACTTGCATTACAAAACTGAATAAGACTGCGAATTGAGCAAGACGTTTTGTATAAAACCTTTTTTTAATTAAACTTTGGGCTTATATAGATTTATTTTTCAAGCTATCAAATTTAACCTTTATGTCAACAGTAACATACCCGGTTATGTTTTGAATTTTAAAAACTCTGTATTTCTGAAAGTGGCTATCATAGCACTCTGAAATTTCATGATATCCTCACTAGAAGTGTTTTCTAACATATTCTAAAAAAATTGGACAAATCAGATCATAGATGTGGTAATTTTTTCATTCCTACCTCTTACGTCAACCGCAGTTCAAGTAACGACGAGCAACTAACAAGATTTTGCTAAAAAGTCACTTATTGTGAATATTCACAAAGAAAAATGCACAAGTCTTTGCTTAAACACCCCTTATTTTAAGTATTCATGCATAAAAACAATTTAAAATGGGAAACAGCGCAAATAAAATACAAATAAAACGAAAAAACACTAACAACAATATGTACTTGTATACCCGGGTATGTTTGCTGTTGACGTAAGTATAATTTTTCTGCTGTTGACATAAAGGTTAAAAATCTTTGCTCGTATAAAGGTACATATGGGAATTTTCAGCGAAAAGTCTTCTTTTTTTAATGTAACGCCAGAATGCAAATAGGACCATTTTTTTCAACCGTTATCCTTTTTGTTACTTAATGAAGAGCTTGTTGCACTTTACACCAAAATATAAAAATCTAAACTAAGCATATACAATTTTTGAAGAAACTTATTTTTTTTTTTTTTTTTTTTTTTTTTTTCATTATTTATTTATTGAATCTTCATATAGTAAATATGAACTCACAATAATTAATCAAATCTTAACCTAATACTTTATTTTATGTCCTGCCAGTGCCAGACAAACAATTTTTTTCATCACGGGTTCTGTTCACTTATATATGTAGGTGTTTATCGCTCATCTAATTGGACAAGTGCTGCAGTGTCTCTTCTTCTTAAGCGAGTGTGGCCGCTATCATTTAAAATATTTCGAGATAGTGGGTTCGGATGCAATTCGAGCCTTTTTAAGTATTTTACTGCATATTTCGTTATCACAGTTTTAACTAATGGAACATTGAGATCCTTGTGAATATTTGAATTTTTAACATACCAAGGGGCAGCTGTGATTATTCGAAGAAGTTTATTTTGGCGCCTTTGAATTTTATCGATATTAGAAGCCGAGGCAGTGCCCCATAACTGAATACCGTAGCACCAGATAGGCTTTAAGATAGAGTTGTAAAGTAGGAGTTTGCAGTCGAGACTAAGAACAGAGTTTCTTCCAATAAGCCAATGAATTTGTATGGCTTTTAGTTTCATTTGAGTTAATTTTGCCTCTATATGGCTTTTCCACGTCAAACGGCGATCTAAATGTATACCGAGATATTTTACATGCGAATTTTGAGGTATTATTTGATTATTCATTTTAATAGGGGGACATGATTCCCGCCGCAAGGTGAATGTTATATGTACGCATTTTTGCTCATTTACCATTATCCTCCACTGTTTTAGCCATATTTCTAGTTGAAATATATGATCCTGTAAATAACGAGATGCTTCATAACTGTTTTCGTGGACGCTTAGAAAAGCTGTATCGTCTGCAAATGTTGAAGTTTGTGTGTAGTTGCTCGTTGGCATGTCCGAAGTATAAAAATAAGTATAATAGAGGCCCCAGAATGCTGCCCTGTGGGACTCCAGCGCCAATTGGCTGAGGTGAACTAAAGAATTTTCCTTCTTTAATAATAAATTGACGACCGACTAAGTAGCTTTCTAGCAGCTTGTGTGTGTTTGCTGGAAAATTTTGCTTCAATTTATGTAATAAGCCTTCATGCCAGACTTTATCAAAAGCTTGAGAAACATCGATGAAGAGAGCGGAACAATATTTTCTTTCTTCAAAGGCTTTTCTTATGGCGTTTACTATACGATGGGTTTGTTCAATTGTGCTGTGTTCTCTTCTAAAGCCGAATTGGTGGTTAGGTATACATCTATTTTCACTTAAAATTGGAGTTAATTTTGACACTAACAGCCTCTCAAACAGCTTTGATATATTAGAAAGTAAGCTTATAGGCCTATATGACTCAACTTTTGTATGATCCTTTCCTGGTTTAGGTATCATGGTGACTAAGGAAACCTTCCATTTTTGAGGATAGTATTGAAGACGTAAGATAGCATTGAAAATTAAAAGAATTATTTTCTTTGCTGTGCTGGGTAACTCCAAAAGCAAAAGAAAACTTATAAAATGAAAAATTTTGTGGGTTTTTTATATAAAAAAGAGAATTAAATTTAAAAAATTTAAAAAGAAAAAATTTATTTTAATTTGCTTGTGTATAATTGTAAACAAATTCAGATTTTTTACAGTGCTGCTAGAAGTTTTTTGTGTTGCCAAAATAAGTTTTTAGAAAAATAGCACAAAAATAAAATTGGTATCCTCACGATCAATCAGAATATGCACTGCAAATTTACACATTGCAAATTTGCACAATGACCATCGTGATTACCCTTAAAATAAGAAAATATGTAAATTAAACAAAATAAAAATTTTTGAAATTGGCCATTAAATTTTGATAAATCATTTATTTCTTCAACTTCAAAATTCCAATTTTATATAAATCTGCTATTGAGATCATTAGAAAAAATCTTCATAATGCAACTTTTTATACAATTAATATTATATTTTTTTTTTGCTTTTATACAAATTTTTTCAAAACCAATTAATTCCTTTAAATTTTGAAACACTACATTCATAAGGAATATGCAATTTAATAATATGACCAACCTTCTTACTTTGTTGTTTTTCTTTTGTATTGCTTTCTATTTGTAACACTAACCCCTGGCTATTCATAGAAAACAATAGATTTTGCAAGTCATTTACACACACACACATACACTCACATACATATGCGAGAAAAATTTGCAGTTTATTATAACTCTCATGAACATGTCATATTTATGCTTATGACCAAAAACTATGTGACATTTTGTATGCATAAAATAGAACTTGTTTTATTTTCTATGTAAAATGTAAAAAACTACTAAATCCATAGAAATAATGTATGAATTCATTTGAGGCTAAATAGTCATGGAGAATGGATTTGAAAATTTATGACTTAATACGTTTATGCATGGTATAACGTAAATCTAAAGGCATAAAAATACACAATATATTTATTAGGAAAAAATATGTATGAGGAGTTCCATAACAAAAAGATACATTTAACATTTTTATGTTCATTTTTTGTTTTCTAATCAAATTCAATTCGAAATACTGTTAACTTTATTTTAAAATACCCTGATATTTTAAAATATGCTGATATGGTACAATTGCACCTTCTTCATTTTGTAACTGCAATAAGAATAACTCATATACAACAAATACTTGAAGTTTTCTTAAATCTTTTAGTTGTAAATATATTTTTGCCATTTCCAAGCAAAAATTTAACTCCTTCCCCTTAAACATTTGATATCCTTTAAAGAGTGTTCAGTAGATCGTACCTCAATAAGAGTTATCCCAAGCGCCCTCTAATCTAAAGTATTATTGAAAGGAGGAACCAAGAAACAATTTTTTTTGCCTTTTTATCTTTTTACATTTTTCGTTACATTTTAGGCGTTTACACTCCGATCTTATAATAATGTTTTTGTCTCAAGAAGACCAATGTTTTGCTTTTAGGGGCCATTCACCTCAAGTAACTCATTCAACAATTAAAGCACCAGATATCTGTGTGCACCACTCTAATGTCAGAAGAATTAAAGCTCTCAAGACACTATAAAGAAATTGGATAATTTCAGCAGAAACAGTTTTAAATTTAAAAAGAAAATTCAAACTCGCTCAAAATCATTACATTTTTGCTAAGGATGTTTTTCTAAAATTGCTGCAGGCCAGTCGGATCTTTAAATATTATGTAACAAAATCGTGTCTTTTTTGACTACCCCTCTTGCTTCTCTAATCCGTTAGCTACCAAACAAAAGTCAATGTTATGTTTTTTTTTTGCCGAACGTAGGGGTCTTCTTTTTATATTTTTTGTTATATTTTAGGCATTCACAGTCCCTGCAAACATTCTTTATATTAGAGGGTGTACGCCGCTCTTCTGTATAGTACAATTGTACCTTCAAAGACTTGAATCTTTTGGAAAATAGTATAGATGCCTTCAAAAAGGCCAGTCACTTGCGGTTCTTCCCATATTTACTACTGGTTTTTACTCTAATTTATCAAAAATTAATTTAAGGGGTTTTACGTGGTTTTGCTATGGAATTCTCCATAGAACGGAGGAGAAAAAAGGAGCAGACGATTAAAAAAATGTGAAAAAATAGACTTTTATCAAGGAATTAGACAAGGTCAACTAGTAATAGTAATAACAATTCCTATTAAATCAGATAACAAACCAGTTTGAAGAGTGGAATAGTAAAAATGCGCAGTACAATAATGCAAAACTTTTGAAAATAAATATAATGAGCATTTTTTTCTCAAGCTAGTGCTACCTAATTACCCAATGCTTTAAATATATATTATAAATAATATATAAAAGACGTCACGTAGGTTAAAGTTAGTAACTTTTAAAATCTTAACTTTGATATATAGAAGAGTGTATGTGAGTTCACTATCATAAATATGTGTTAGATTTATATTTCACATTAGAATACAATAATCTTTTAAAACCCCCTAAGGGTTAGAAAAAAATAAAGGATAATATAACAACAAGCCAACACAAACTCGTATATCCTGTTTATGTGTACGTGTGTGTGTTTTAGAATATTTCAATGCATTTATTAATGTTAACATGTATTAGACTGTGAGAGAGTTATAACATCTATTTGTTAGCTTCTTAGTTATACATGTATAAAGTTATGTAGAATTTGCAGCAAAAAATTGCAAAAAAAAAATGATTTTTGTTATGTCTCGTAGTAAAGTCATTTGTCATATCGATTGCAGTAGTAAGTTGTTGTAGCAAGTTTGTAACACTAAAGTAAAGCAACAACAAACTTTAGAAAAAATGAAGAAAAGTAGGAAAAAAATAAACAACTGCAGTTTAAAATTGCCTTACTGCAACATTTGTTGCAAGTTACAGGACGAAAAAAAAATAGGAAACATTGTAAAGTTGTAAATTTTCTCAAACAAAGTTCCATTAAAAATTTGTGGAAAAAACGAGAAAAAATTTAAAATTCAAGTAAAGCGGCCCATACACTTGCAATATTATGGTTTATGATATTCTCCATATATTTTGGAATAAGTCGCACGCACAATGCTTTCATTAATTCAATAAAATGGTGAACATTACCTATAGAAATAACATAAAAAGCATTGTACAATGTTGCCAACCGATTTCACTTTCTTTTCGTTGTGCAATATAAATCAAAGGTCTTTTGATTGTTGCTAATATAATAATAATATACACATTGGCAATATAATACACATGTACATTATGTACAATACATAAAATTTAAAAATGTTATTGAAAATGTATGAGTCGCTTAAGTGCAGTTAAGAATCGCAAAAGATATTGATAAATTAAAGAATGTTTGTGAGCTTATTTATATCTTAACCACTTATTTATATTATTCTTGAAAAAAAAAACTTCTAATGAAAGAATAACTTTTCCATGCAATTTTATTAATTGACTTTTACTCAAGTTTGTTTCTAGTGTGTACTTTAGAATATTTGCTTAAAAAAAATGCGAGAGTTGAGCAAAAAAAAGTTAAAATTTGATTTTACTTCGCTAAGAAGCAGATATAGAATCTTATAATAAAGTTGCAAGCAAAATTAAGTCTCCTTATCTTTATCAAGTGAAGATCATATAGTTGAGCGCGACAAACTAGAATAAAAGGTGAATAAAAAAAACTCATCCTGCTTTCAAAAAAAGCTAATTCTATGATTTTGATATTGAAAAATGTGCTTATTTTGATGTGGTAACGAGGGTTACCGTTCTCCCGACTAAAGTCGCAACTTTTTTTATCACAGAATTTGGTTTTGTTTTAATGTTACTATTCGATAGAAAGAACTCTTTCGCACATCGGAAAAAGACTATTAATATTTTTATAAAAAAAAAAAAAAAAAAAAAAATCACGTTTTGTTTTGACGTTGTCAAAATTTAAAAGCAATTCACTGATTAATGTTCTTTTGGCAACAATTTTATTACTTTTTTGCAACCTTATTTCTCAAAGTTTCAAACAAAGGTTTTAGTAAAATTGCTTTTGAAAATAAAAAATTGTGGTGTTTGCAGGGCTCATTTTACAAAATTATTTTTAGCCAATGAATGATGATAATGTTAACATCGCTACAGGTCCTTCCAAGAAACGTTATATTTGGTGATACTCTTCGAAAGACTGGGACGTGAAGAACATATGGCTTAACCAAGACATGGAGCCAAAGCAGTCTTTTGCAGTGTTTTTAAACAGCTTTCAATGAACTAAACAATCATCTTCAAAGACATGGAAAAACACATGAATAATATAAAACAGGCTTCTGAAAAAAAAATACAATAGACTGTTCTGTTTCAATTGTTTTTTTTTTTGTTTTGCTATGCTTTTTATTAATAAAAAAAACGCTAAAACAAGATGGGCGACTGTTATTTTCTCAAACGCTTTTTTTTGCGACTTTATTTTTGTAAAACGAACTTTTATTCTAATTTTTAAAAAATTCCTAACGGTAACCCTGGTGGTAACTGCTTGCAGGCGGATTCCAAGAGACAATTGTTTTATTATCTAAACAAGAGCGGAAAGCATTTTCTAGCTGTGAAAATTTCTAATGCTATTAACCCTTAACTACCCAGTATGATTTTGTATCGTAACTGACCAGTAGTGTCCAACGGACTCATTAAAGCAATTAATGAAACTTAAAGAAAAACAAAGACAGTATACATTAGAAAAAAGTTTTATTTATATTATATACTTAGGTATTTTATTTATTTAACTTTACTTAGTTATTTTTTAAACAAACGTTACAAATAATGAGTGTTATTTTTGTCAAGCCAATAGAGCCTAAATATCTTCAATGTAATTAAAATTTAATTTTTGATTACAATATTTGTTTATCACAGATTTCATTTCTCGCAGCACTGTTTGGAAATTCTAGATATTTTTGAGGGGAAAATGTGACAACGCTTCTTTCGTTTTGAATCAGGTTCAGATGATTGACCAGCTCAATATATTTTAATAAACAATATACTAATGTGTCTATTGGACACTTGTGTGTTGAGGCGCTACTTTTTTAGTTAATTGATAATAAATAATAAACTATTAATGCTACAAATATTTTTATTGCGCATTTCTATTTTCAAGACCATAGGGGTTGAATAGGTAAAACGGGGTTTCTCAAAAATAAATACTTTAGCTTTTATGAGCAATGGAATTCAAAAATGTGTCCGCTTTACAGTTGTGAGTAGTTAAGGGTTAAAATGTGTATGTGCATACCGAAAAAATGCGGCTGCAATATTTTGATTTAAAAAATCCGATTTTGAAAACGCGTTTAATATGGAAGATAGTTACAAATAACAAAAAATGTAAGACACAAATAAAGAAGGAGAAAGGAAAAGCAAGAAAAAATATTTTTGCAATTAGAACACATTTTATACACTTTAATATTTTGTTTTTTATATAAAATTTTCATTTACAAATCACAAACACCAATATTCTAATGTACATATTTTTTTGTTAATGTAATCAGGGCCCCATAGGAAGTCAAACACATTTTTAAGTAACTTCAAACTGGTTTTTTTATAACCACATCTAGTTGATTAAGTGACTTTTTTCCTTGTTGACGACTCATTATTTTAACATAGGCATGTCATAGGCAGTAGTCAATTGGCCATCTTTGCATGACTTTTAAACTGACTACTAACTACTTATTGTTCAACCTATTTGTAGTTAATTAATAGTATAGTCGGTTTATAATAAATTATCTAAATTTGAAATAATTTTTGTCAAAAAAATATATGTATTTATTTCCTATGAACAAACATGCATATTTTTAAATAGAAATAAATATTTAAGAACATTTTGCACCAAATTGCTTTAAATGATAATGTATAATAGTGCTGAAATAAATACCCTACATAATTTCTAGTACATAAACAGATTTGAATCGTTTTAGTTTTTAATTATTTTAATAAATTTATATATATTTTTTTCATTTGACTTCATGGCATTCTTGTTTTACTTATTTTGCTTTTATTTGTGTTTTACGTGTGCCTCTACGAAATATGTTTGGTTGATATCTGCATGTGAATTAAACCAATTTGTAGTCATTTGAAAAATAGTTAACTTATAGTTAGTGTTTTCTGCAACTGACTATTTTAGTACAGGGGGTTGTTACTTATTTTTTTATAACCCTGTTGTAAGCGTTTGACGTACTCTCTTGTTTAGGTATGGATGGCATTTCAGCCTTAAAACTAAGCGGAAGCAATTGTTCCGCTTTCCCCTTATTCTAGAATTTTTCATCATTATCTTTCAATAAATTACAACAAAATCAGGTATTTTTGTACAACTTGCTTTAGTACAATTATTACTAACTAGAGCGATGATAGATTTTATGCAAAAGACGGGTTTTCTCCAATGTTTAAATATTGCGAAGCCTTATTTATAAAAAATATTTAAGGTTAATAACAGGTTTATAAAACGAATTTTCGATGAAAATGAATTAAATATCAATTAAAATAGAAAATAATTCAAAGCTAATTTCTATCTAGCAATTGGGTGTAAAGATTGATGTTTGACTTTTGACTAGGGTAATCAATTAATCGGTATTTTTGTTAGATTAAACGATTAATCAAAGTTTGGCATTTTGTACTTATTCGATTAAACGAATGTAATTTGACAATTAATCGATTAATCGAATAATTTAAAATCCAGAAATTTTATAAATAACGAGTTTTTTTTTTGATAACTTTAGATTAAAAATGGGTACTTAAGTAAATAAACATTATTAATTACAAGTATTTAAACATTTTGTTAACAAAAAAAAAAACAAAACAAACGTAACAATTTATACTGATTCATAAAACGTTTAAAACTAACAATAAATAAATAAAAGATTATACAATTTTATATGTACAAACAATTAAACAGTTTTTTTAACAATAAAATGTTGTTAAAATGTTTTGCTTTAAGACGATTTTCGTTTTGTTTTTCTAAAGGCAGACTTCGAGAAAACTCTCTCGCTTTTTGTAGAAGTTGGCGATATCGAAAGAAGTGCATTAAAAAGCATGTTAAGTTTTAAGACATCTTTTATGCTTTTTCTAAATAGATAAAATCGTCGATTATATTATTGAGACTTTTTCTGACATGGGACTGTTTTGACTTGAATCATCAACTGTTTCATCTATAATACTATCATCTGATACATTCGATACGTCCAAATTAACAACTTCTTTAGATTCAATGATTAAGAGTCTGGCAAACAATTTATTCCTGAATTCTTTAGTTTCATTTTAGATTTTAAACAATATTTTAAAAAACTAATACCAGTAGGAATTGATCCCGAAATAAGGTATAAAATGTGTTTTGTGCTTCGATCATTTAAACGATACTTAAATCTTTCAATCAAATCATTTGCGAAGGAATTATTTGCCTTTACCACACTGTTGATTAAGAATTTAATAATGACTTCAAATTTAATTAGCTCTGAGCTCTTTAAAAGCCATATCCAGAGGCTTTTTAAGTATTGCTTAAGTTTGTTAATATGTACTTCAATTTTATTTTCTCTAAAACAAGCCAAGTTAAAATCAGATAAAGTATGGTTCACTCATTTATATAATCAAAGAAAATTTTGAATCATATTGGATAAAGGTGACCAACGATGTTTAACGTCATGTATAAGTTATGTCTCTTTTTTTCTGGCAATCATCAGCATTTTCAAATAAAACTCAAAAAAGCAATCTGTAGTTAAATACGATTTTACTGCCTTGCCTGTTCAACGATTTCGAACGTCATATAGAAAATTATTTTTTAAGGAAAAACAAAATTCTTAAATTTGTTTTTGTTTTAAATGTAATTCTCTATGCGAACGTTAACGTTCGAAATTGATAAACAGGCTGCAAGTTTTTATGAAAATTATCATAATATTGCTTTAAATGCTATTCTGAAATTTTAATATTAAAACAATTATAAATTTAACAGAAAAACCTTATATTATTATTATTAGATTAATTGGCAAAAATTCTTCGATTAATCCTGTAGTCGAAATAAGCAATTTTAAATTAATCGAGCAATTAATCGTATAAGATTGTGCAATTAATCGAACAAGAACTAAACGGTTGAACACCCTCCTATTGACTGCCAGCTTTCTTCAATGGCTGTGAGTGTTAAACGGCAAAACCCTCTGAAGAGATTGAGTGGCTGCAATTGAAACATGTAGGGGTAACCTATCAGTGAATGCCTGGGTTCGATTCCCGCGGCAGTCAAGAATGAAAAATTACCAATTTATTTCATGTTGTAAAATTCCTTTGATGAAAATTAAATTTAATGAACTTTAGCCGTTTCTAAATTTTGAAATTTTTGTCATGAATTAGGGCATAAGTGAATAAGTTTATACAATCATATTTATATATTTTTGGATATATTATTGTTTTTTGCACCTTTTTTAAATAAAATTAATTAACATTTTTTTATTATTCGAATTTATTCTATGAGCTAAATTTCAGTTATGTATTTTATAAAGCTTTTTTGTAATAGCCATATTCCTTCAATTTCTCAGAAATGACTTTATACACTACCAGACTATTATAATAAAAAAATGTTGAATATAATATAAAGTAACCTTCGGAAGGAAATAATTCCCAGTTTCTAAAATTAATTAATTAAAAATTCAACGCTTTAGTAGTAACAAAGTTTAAGCAAAATATTTTGTGTATATTAATTTTTTTTTAAACCTTATATTAATTAAATATATGATGCTAGAATATTTATTGGTTATTTACCTTATATTAATAATAAAATCATAATGCTAAAACTAATGCAACCTATTGCCTTTATTAACATAAATTTTATTTTATTTTACGCATTTGTTCTAAAACAACCTAAATGCTTCTTACTTAAAACTTTCCTTTTTATTGAATGGCCGAAATTATGAAAGAAACCTCCATATTTCTTAAGTAGTTTTGTGGCTTTTAAAAATTATTTACTTAACATACCAAATAATTAATATTTTTTTCGGAATTTTAAATTACTTTCTATTAAATAAGTTTTGTTTCTTTTTCTTCATTCTACATAAAATTTCGTTTTACTTTTTTTCCATTAAGTACTGCAATTAATTAAAAAAAAACTTCAAACTGGACATTAAAGTTTTAAATTTGTTTATAGGAGGGGTATAAAAATAGAATGTTATTAAAAAATTAATCATAAATTTAAACCACAAACTGTGATTTAAGCATTTTTTCTGTTATGTCATGTTTAAACTTCCAAACAAAAGCCAACAACCCTCCCTGGTGTTAAAGATTTTATTTCTCACAGGGTTGAGGGATTTTTTTTTTGTTGTGTTGACCTCTTAAGGGAATTATATTACAGTAATTTATAAATCTATTTTAAAGAAATTTTATATTTTATCATTAAAAATAATTTTATTTATTTTTTTCCATCGCATTTTTTTTTTTTTGTTTTTGCTGGTTCTAAAAGGAGAGAGAAATGAACGTTTTATCGTTTGGTCATAAACTTACGTTTAGAGAAATACAAACTCAACTTAATACACTTTTTCTAACAGATTTTCAGCAATGCCATCAGTGATTTTATAGCCTTGACCGGGTATATTATTCTTCATGTTTGGTCATAATATTAACTAAAAATATAGAAAATTTATATTTAGGTGTAAGGATAGGAAAGAAACAAACTGGGTCAGAGAAAAAAATTGTATGAGGAAAGAAACTCTTTTTACTAGAATGAATATTGCTTTCTTAGGACACATTTTCAATTTGTGGCAAGCGTCAGAGAAAACAAGCTCTTTAAATGAAAATGGCGTTATAATTGAAATTATAAAATGTTTAATGTATTTTTGTAAATAAAAGACAACATTACGATAAACAAATTTTCAACAAAATTTTTACAACACTTTAAGCAAATTGCGTACTTCTTAATCAATTATGTGAAAGAAGGACAATCGAAACTCACGTTTTGATATACTGTCTTTTTTATCTCCTAAAGAAACCAGTAATTTTATACTGAGCCAGCAAAAGTACAGCTATAGAAAATATTTACATGCATACCTGCCATACCCCCTACTCCATAGATGATCTTGACCACTGGCTGATAAATAATGCGTTTACGGACCCCCTAGATGTGAGCGGAGCCAATACTCCCAGTATGCAATTTGAGTGGATAATCCGCCAAAATTATAAGCTCGCCCCTTGCTTTCTTACCTCTGCTGTTTTTTTAAATGCTAACAGCATCTGCAGAGTACCGGCAGCACCTAGGGATAATCCTCTCATAGGCCGAACTCTTCCACAAGTGATGAAAAATCAGCACCTTAATGGGATTTTCAGGATACACGCTCAGGCGATTTTGGTTAGTAAACCACAAACGCCACGTGATCCAAGAAAGTATCTATTCAACGAAAAAGCAAAACCTAAGCAAAGACAATCTTCTTGAAAGACACAAAGCATTTTCCGCAAGAAGCATTAACCAATAATCAGTCCAGTGCCGTGCCGCCGGGGGCTCCTGACTTCCGTTCTACTAAATAAGATCTCTGATCAGCCGCGATCGCAAGAGATCGTGAAGATCTGTAAAATCTGTCAACTATTTAATGCAGGATATACCATCAAAATGTGAAAACACCTTAAGATAAACCTACAAGCTCCCGCAAAATTGAAACGTGCTTATTTGGTGCCGAAAGTTTTTTTCTTAAGTAAAAGAAATTATATCGGCAAAGTGACCGGCGCCAGAATTTGTTACCGTAATGGATTAATATTTTTCAATTACTCTTACTAGAACTTCATGTGATAGGTTCCCGCATTCCTAACGCATATTCTCTTTGAGGACTTCCAGATTCTGAGGCTGTTGGAAGTAATTCGTGACTTCAAGAAACCCCATAAAAAAAGCCTCGAACAGTTTAATTGGAAAAAATCTTGCTGACCAGTGCAAATCACCAAAACGAATGTTAGGCGACAGGAAATGCAGCCCTCAGAATGTCGATATAATTTAGGGGCATATCGTTCCATTTCATATTGACGTTTATTTTGTATCTGTTTACTTTACAATTGTCAAAGCAGAACTGACATTTACCGCCATTGGCAAAGTTAATAGAATCTTCTGGCCTTTTTTTTAATTGTTCAATCGTTTTTTATTTTAATATCGATTGGGACTTATTCGAAGCCATGATGTTTGTATAAATTCTTATTTTATATCTGACAATAAAAATTGGCTTGTTAATAAAAGTTACTAGAACATTAATTTGACTCCTTCCATTCCTCTTATAACCAAAAAATATTTCAGTATGTCTATCTTAAATAAGGTCTATTAAGTGTATTTGTGATATACATGTACTGTATATGTATGTATAGAGGAGTTATTTTTTTCAACGTTTTTCTAGCGCCCTACCACACTTCTGGAGTTTAATGCTTTATTTCATTGTAAAAATTTTACCCGGACACTGGCAACTGAAAAATATTGTATAAAAGCAAAAGAATAAAAAAATATATAAAGAAAAATATTGCAATCGTTAAAGACACATTATAAATGTTTAATACAATTTTCGACTAAAGTTAGAAGTAAAATAAATATCAACGGCAACGAGCAAATATGGTACGTACTGGTTGGTACTTCTTATAGGCAAAAAAAAAAAGAAAAAGATTTATAAGTATTTTTGTATGTCCCCAGTCTTGGCAAATCTTTTCTATTTGGCATTCAACTTCCTGGGTTTTCTTTTTTTTTTGAGTTTTTTCAAAAAAAAACCATCTTAAACCAAACTGTTATACAACTCGTGTCACAATGTTTGTTTGTATTTGTAACTGATAACAAGTATATACATATACTTTTTTTAAATGTTGCTGCTGCTGTGGTTGTCATTGTTGTAGATGCTGTTAGATGTTTGTGGGTTAATGCATGTTGGCAGTAACACTTCTATTAAATGTTTTAAATTGCATTTTATGCCAAAAAGTCTACAGGAGGGCGTAAAAATTACGGAAGTTTTAAATTGAAGTTATTGCCCTATTATCCATTAAATAATCTATGTTAGTGTCATTTAATAGAAGACTGTTTATAAAAAATATCGAAAGCAAAATCACAGCTTTGTTTACAAAAGACCAAGTTAAACAATGTTGTCTAAGTTTTGCCATTAGGTTTCTGTTACGAAAATAAATTCTACATTATAACCAAAAGAATGGTCAAAACTTTAAATGATTTTTTTTTTCAAACTTAAATAAAACAAAAAAAAATTTAATGACACTAAGTGGTTTTAGCTTATTTTAAATTCTAAGCAATAAACAATTTTGGAAAAAAATGTTTTAAAAGAAGTGGTGATAAGATATAAATTCAACTTTTAGGAAATGTTAAAATTAATAATTAATTGCGGCAGTAATTTGCTAAATGCCATATTGTTGCAAAGAATTATTTAATCATAAACTGTATAAAATTTAATTATATTGGCGGTACTATAAATATATTGTTTCAAACGTGATTTCCGGATGATATTTGAATGGATTATAAGATATCCTATTTCAAAGTTTAAGTATAAAAAATATCAGCGAAAATTAGAATTTGTTCTATAACAGGAGAACATTTATACATCTGTTGTCAATTTTTTAAAAAAAGTTGTCAAATTAAAACCAAACAAATAAAAAGTTTTCATTGTCTTCGAATTGACAACTACCTGTTTTCAGATAGATAACGCCCTGTTGTAATTTTTAATAGCGTACATATGTTGTCAAACTGATAACTTTTGTATTCGCTGCTTAACAAATAAAAATGTGCAAATTTTTATAATTTAAAATTACAAGCTCAAAATATAACATGGGCATGGATAATAGTGATACCGATAAAAAAAAATGTTTTGTATCAACTTATATAAACATGGAAGGAATTTAAAATTATTTAAAAGGTAAGTAAAAATTAAAAATAATATAAGTAGCTGTAAGGGCTATAATTTCTTATGTCCTACGCACCCCTGTAAGGAAAGGCTAAAACCAAAAATGTAAAAATTATAAACATCATTTGGAGGACGACATGTCAATCAACATATACTACGTTTATACGCACCTCTTATTTGCAAATAAAAATATTGCAAGTAAAGAAAATTGCTGCATAAACAGTGAATTAAATTTTTATTTGCGAATAGCTAACTTACGAAAACAATTCCTGATTAACGACATTATTTGCAAATAAGATTTAAGGCATTGCCACACTTTTTACCGTTTTACGTTTTTATTTCGATGTGGCACATTCATACGACACTAAAAGTAAAATCAATTCAAAATTGTGGAAATAAAATTCACAAATACACAACAATTTTTGATTTTTTCATTATTCATTAAAAAATAAAAAGTTTTTATACATACAGTGCTACCAAATGAATAAATTTACCATCCGGCATCACATAAAAATAAGAATTTTCAGTAACAAAAAAGGACATATAAACAGTAAGTTAGTTAATCGCAAATAATTTTTATTTGCGAATAGTCTACGTATAAACGTAGTAATAGTTTGCTTCCTTCTTGCGAATTTTCGGTTTTAAAAGTAGAAATTATTTCATAATTTCCTTTTGAAAGTACCATGCAGGTTATTACTACAATTTATTTTTATTTTTGTTTTTTTCATGATTAATGTTAATTATAATTTTATTTGAAACATAATTTAAAAAATGTAAAAATGTAGTAAAACATTTTCGGGGCGAATTTAGCCTAAAAACAAACATAATTAGCAAGTTTATAAACAAAAAGATTCTTTTTCAAAAAGGAGTTTCATGTCATGGAAAGTACAGTTCGATTCTCACCATTTACATAGGGTTTGTCCTTAGTGCAATTTATTATCTATTTACTAAGTTTTATCAATTTATCAACAAAATTGCAACTTTTGCTTTACGCACGAGGCCTATACAAGCAGCTAGACAAACGGTTTAACGTCGTAAGATCTCTTTTAAAAAGTGATTCTGAGTCGACCAGTACAAAAAAAGATGGATCTCGATTTCAATGTTTTACACACGTCAGAACGAAGGAATGACATTTATTTAATTTTTGCTTCTGTAAAAAATTTTACAGGTAAAAATAACAGATATCTTTAATGGCAACCTGCTTTAGCTAACAATTGTAGAGGGAAAATTATATATAGATGGCAAAATTAAACAAGAAAAAAGCCCCGGTTCACCAGTTTTGTTTTAAAAAAATTTATAATTCGCTGCGAAGCACTTGTAGGCATCTAAGTAAATAGAAAATGTTTAAAAATAAGCTTTAAAATTATAAAATATGCGCTATAAACTTAAAAAATGCTGCAAATATTACATGTTAACTAAATTATACAAAAATAAGCACATTAAGATCGATGCCAAAATTCATATAAAGCTCTAAAACGAATAAATATGTATACCATGAGCTCACACTGAATAAGGATGTTGGCGGTTAGTTTACAATCCACCCACCTTAGGGTATTCTTTTACGGGCGGGATAGTCAAAGCCGTCTTCAAGTGCCATGTCGGAATGTAAAAAATAGACAATTGTATATTTCTAAGATTTCTCTGGTAATAAATATCAACTAGAACTACAATAAACAATAGTTAATGTTATACACTTATGTCTTCTAATAATTAAGAAGTCCCTAAATCACGCTTTCAATTATTTTCTTATAGTTGTTTGATTTTATTACTTTTTTTTAGCAATAATTTAATACTGGCTATTACTATCGAATTGAGAATTTGTTATTTGTTTTTTTTTTTTTTTTTTTTTTTGATGAAAAAGGAGGGTTTCTGGTGAAGGGTATATAAGATTCGGCATAGACCAATAAAGTAATCTTACTTGTTTCCATATAGGTTGGAGATATGCTAGGCCATATGGGATAACCATAGGTAATGATTTCTCTAAATAATGATTGATCCAATAATTTTCCTTTAATTAAAATGGTAATGGCAATTATCTAATTATCATTTTACTCCCTTGTTTAGCACATGTGCTCGCTATTAACCCAATCAAGTATTTCTACAATCTTCAAATCTAAGTTCGGGTAGATATTTTAAGCATCTTGTTAAAACTTGTCTTATTTCTTCAAACAAACTTTTGTTTGTGGTTCTAGTTCATTATTTGTGTCGCCTACAGTGATAAGCCATCTAATTCAAGTGGATATAACTGCTTAAAATTAATAGAAGAAAACAATTTAAGTACATACATATATATTTTTTTTTAAAAAACCCATAAAAAATCACAAATCATCTTTAAAATAATAAAAGTTTCCATCAGGCTTGGGCAACAATTTAACCATTAATAACTCATCGTATTGTACTCTTTCCAACCCAAACTTAAGTATACAATAAACTAATATAAGACTAATTGTAAAACAGAAACAAGTGAAAGGTCGCCAGATGTTTTGCAAATAATTAAATTTAATGATGTTTTGCTACAAGCATTAAATGACCTTTTTGCTTTACAACAAAAATGTTACCCTGACTAGGCCGTAACTTATTTCAAAAATTAAAAAAAAAACTACCGACTACAAACTTCAAACTCCTTAAAATTTAAACAACAACTTGTTGTTTTAAAGCTCTTTACTGATTTTCAATAGCCATACATCCACTTTTTCCATTAGATTTAAAAAAATAAACAACAAAAATTACTTGTATATTTAAGCAAAAATATTGAAAAAAATGGTCAAAAGTTTTTATAACGAGAAATGCCATTAGGCCGTTAAAGAAAAATCACATGCTTTTAAGGGTTGACAAGCTTTTCTAGCGTAAAAAAATAAACAAAACGCATACACAACATTTACCATCAACTAAACATTTGGTGCTGATTTTAACCATTTTTTTCTACACAACTCAACGGTTGATTGATGATATGTCTTTTTCTTAAAACAAAGGCACTTTTTAGTCCTATTTGTTTGTTTCCTTTTTAGTTTTTTATTTAATATATATTATTTTTTTATTTTATTGTATATTAAATAGAAAAACCCTTTTTTATATAAAATGGTAGTATTTCAACTCTGCCCCTTTTTTTTGCCAGGAAGGGGCATAAAAGGAAAGTTCGCAAACAGAAAAGAAAAAAAGAATGTTAAATTGTTGGTTATTAAAAACATGAAATTAAAGGTCAAAATAACAAACCTCCTTCCTCCCTAAAATTAATTTTTTTGTTTTTTTTTTTTTGTCATCATCAACAGCAAATTTAATAAAATTATACAGACCCTGACTAATAAACAATAGTATTGTGATTTTTTATGTTTCTGTTTTTCGGTTTTTTTTTTTTTTTTTTTTTTTTGTTTCTTTTAATTTGAGGACAGGAAATTCAATTACGGGGTGGGAGTTATTATTTTCATACTTTTTTTTCTTTAACAAATTCTTTGAAACATTTTTTATGTTTTTGGCTGATTTTATTTCTTTTTTTTTATATGTTAATAAAGGCCTGCGGAATTTTCTTCTTCTTAGACATTCCTTTGTACAATTTTACGTGTTAAGGATATTGGAGGGTATTTTTTCTTTGCGCTTTCTATTTAAACAAAAATGACAAATGAGCAATTTAAAATTATAATCTTCTTTTGTGTAATGTGATGGCAAATGAAACAGACGAAATAAAAAAATAAATTGAGTTAAAAAAAAAAAAAATACAAAAACAAAAGAAAATATTTTTCATAACTTTTTAATTTAATGATTAACGAAATTTAAAAAAAAAAAATGTTCTAAAATATTATTTATTAGCGGTTGGTTTTGTTATAACTTTCTTAATGTTTCTAATTTATACTTTAAGGGTGAACTTTCAATAATTACGTTTGTATGTATATTTTAAAGTTTGTGTTAAAAAAAAAATACAAAGGTAAAAGAAAATATATGTCATAACTTTTTATTTTAATGATTAACGAAATTTAAAAAAAAAAGTTCAAAAATATTAGTTTAATATATATAAATATAAAATATTAGCTTAAGTTAGTAAAGTGTTCTAAAATTTTGTTTAATTTATAATACAAATTAACTTCCGATATAGAAGTTAATCATTCTAATTTTTAAAAAAGTTTGTATCGTAACAGAATATGGCCGAAATATTTATTTAAATTTACACTTTTAATCCAGCTTTAGAATATCAAACTTTAAATAATTGCAACCACACGATTTCTCGTTACGGATTGCTAATTTTTTGATTGCAATAAAAATCAAAAATTTACTGTATGATTTCAATTTGAAATAAAAAATCACTACGATGAAAAACATTGAACACCTTTTTTTTAAATCAAAACGTAGATCTATTGATTGCAATCAAATATGATTGCAGTCGATTAGATTGTAATTCTTTTATAACGTGTTTATTATTATATTTTAAAACATTTTTTAAAAATTTTCTTTTAAAACTAAAAAAAAAACATTATAAACATCCTTTACAATTTCATACAAATTGTTGCAGAAGAAGAAGAAGACTCAACTTTAAAAAAAACTTTAGAAGGCTGTATTTATACAATGTCTTTTCAAACACGTCTGTTTTCTCACATTCTCTTTTGAACAAGCTACCAAAAAACTGTTTGCATTTCCTAGATGTTTTCAAAACTTGACTGTTTGTATGTATAATTCTTTATCAAATTTAAAAATAAGCATTAAAAACTCATATTAACAAACATGAAAACTCATTTCGTATCTGTTTGGCAGCACTTGTTTCTTCTCTAACCCGGTCGCCTAGAAACAAAACAAAAGTGTTTGTTAGACATGTCTGAAAAGACATCGTGTAAATGCCCGTCCTTACATTTTTGTTCGAAAAATTGACAAGGATTATTTTACCGGTTTTTTTTTTATATGAAACAAATGCAGCTTAAAAAAAGAACGTATCATATTAATTCAATTGTTCATTCCAAAATTATATTTGATCATGTTTAGAAATATATATAAAATATTGCATTGGTAAACTTGGGAACTACTTTTTAACATTTTTAAACAAACTATGCGTTTTCGAATTTAAGCACATGTAGCGTGTCCTTTTTCTGCTTTAAATTACATTTTATAACTTTTCAAACTAAGATTTTTTTTAGAATTATGTACACACAATATTTTTGTATTTTCCTTTGTTTTCTCTTTCCTTTTTTGGGGGAAAAAATTATGCTCAATTGTGTCATAATGACAATATTGCAAACATTCTAATTCACAGAATTTATGTAAAAATGTAAGGCAACAAGACCGCTGTAATGAAATTTTATTTTATTCATAACAATTTATTTCTTTTTTCTTTAATTTTAGCTTTAAACCCTCTACAAGTTGTGAATGAGGGTATAATATATTTGTTATTCCATGTGCAAGCCAAGAAATATTCACCTAAGATCCCCTTAGTAATTCTAAAGAGCCAACTAAACGAAACAAGTAGTTTGATAACAACAACAACAACAAGATCTAGATCTGCCTACACCCAGAGAAAAACATGTTTAAAAAAACTATTTTTAAAGGAAATTTTAAACTTATTATATTTCATTTCTTGATATTCTTTAATTAGGCTTGAGTTCATCATTAAATTATTTTATTATTATATTATTGTCACCTACAACCATTCTACAGTAGTATTAGTCATCCATCAAGAAGCCATATCCATGTACGAACATGTTATGGTTAAACATAAATAAAACATGTTTAACACTTAAAATAAGATGGTTGGTTTTAAACCAGGACATGTTGCTCTTGGAAATGAGGAAAATACTATTGTAATTTTAAAACAAATTATTGTCATATTTAATCAGAGCACGTTTAGAGGCAACCATAATATGGTTGTGGCTTCTTTACTGAGGAATTATTTAACCAATATAAAGTTTATGGTGACAATAATATGGTTATATTAAACATAATATTTTCAACATTTTCTTTAAAAATAGTTTTGTTGGAGGTGACCATATTTAAACATGTTTTTTCTCTGCGTGTTCACATTAAAAATTATTAATAACACAGTGCAACATTTTGAAGTCATCGAGTGAAAATTCTTTCTCGTTAGGAGTCTTTCAAAGTAATATGCGAAACTAACAAACACCATTTGGGTTTTGCTAATTTTAACTGATTTAACGGATTTTATGGCCTCATGCATATTTTGCTTTTTATGTTTTGCACTGTGTGTTCACACAAACATTCTCCATATATTTTTTATATGTTTCTTTAACTGTTTGCGTGGCTTAGTTGGCCCTAAAAACGGCTTAGTTATACAAATGCCAACCTAATTGCTTTTGTAAGAGAAGAGTTATGGACCTAAAAAAAATAAATATGCCTTATCTTTTCTCACAGTATAAACTACGTAGAACCAACATTATTTACATTTTTTAAAAAAACTTATTCATTTTAATCGGTATTTTTTCTGCTTTTTTTTAAACTGCTATGCCTAAATTTTATAGAATACGTACCGTTTGTATACTACAGCTTTAATAAACAATAATTTATAATAGCGGTTTTCACCGTTTGTATTAAGTATACAACTCAGCTTTTCTTAATACGATTTTATACTACAAAGCATGAGTATCTTTTTCGCTTGTATTGTAAATTAATGAAGTTGCTGAGTGAGGAAAAGAGACAGATATAGTTTCTTCAACGGTTCTATTCTGGGTAATTTTACAAACGTGTTTACTACAGCTTTTTGTTGGATTTTCAACAACAGCTTAGTAAATTTCAGTCTAATACGTTTTGTTGTTGCAGTGTTGTAAATCTTAGTACTTTTACTAAATTAATAAAATTTACAAGGACTACAAGGGACATTACTATCAAGGGTGAAAACCGCTAATATATTTTTGAAGCTATACATGGTTATTCTACACAACATATTTAAGATGGATTTGATTCAGCCAGTCATATGTATGAATTGTATAAAAATTAAAACTGTTACTATGCAGTTTTTACAGCAAAGAATGAAAATAGTAAAATCAAAACAAAAAACTACAAAAAAATACACCAAAGTTGATTCAGACACAGGTAAATATTGGTGTTCGCAAGCGCGAACTTTGGTCATATAAAAATTACTTCTGGCTACGTGTTGCAAGATATTTATGGCCCTTTTCTTATTACGCGATTATCTTTTTTCCCAATGAAAAACTGCACATTAAAGAAATTTGGTTTTCTCACTGTCTAATTTGCACTCATCTGCCAGATATTTATTTTCCCTTTATTTGCCGTACAGATAAATTCAATTAGCTGACTCCCAACTTTTGCATGTATTTTGAGATGTGTTGCCAGCTGAAAACAAGGTTTTTTGTCGGTACATTGAGAAACCCAAAATCGTTAACAGTTTATCACTCTGATAAATTAACAGCCTGTTCAACGATTTCGAACGTTAACGTTCGCATAGAAAATTATATGTAAAACAAAAACAATATTCGACAATTTGTTTTTGTTTTAAATGTTGTTTTCTATGCGAACGTTGACGTTCGAAATCGTTAAACAGGCAGTAAGTAACAGAAAGTTTATCGATACATTGAGAAAATGGCCATTAGTGGATTGACGAAGAGCTGTGTCTTTAGATTTTCGTCTTTTAGTTGTGTTTTTAGTGTCGTACAAGTTAGAAATCGTATTTTGTATAACATATGACGCGTAAAATGTTTACCGTTGAAGAAATAATTGGTGTAATTGTGGAATAAGATGATGGTGTGGAGACCGTTTGTGTGCTTACACCAGATGAAATTCCCCTAAATTATATCCCATGTTTATCTAAATTTTATTATTTCTAATACAAACTTACATGTATGCTTGTATGTATGTAATGCCTAATTTTTAAATTATCAATTAGTTTTGCAAGAAGTTGTAGGAACGTTTATTGACATTACTGATTATTCATCAAAATCTGCAGAAGCCATAAGAAAAAAAAACGAACAAAATAACGAACAGTTCCATACGGACATGATAGATCAGGAAAAATTTTAATTATTTACAACCAAACTCCGATGAGCTCGATCAAAGTTATTTTCTGAAATTAAGGGAATGTGATCACTGCGGTATTTTTTTCAGAAAAAGTTATCATAAATGGATCAAATAACTATGCACAAAAAATGATAGACATTACCTTGAAAGATTGAGTTACTGACTTCCAATTTGATCAAACAAACAATATATTTGTCTGCCGTTGGGCTCACAACGGTAACTAATTTAGACCTAATTCATCTAATCACACTGTCAGAAGATGGCAAAAAAAAATTCACCAGCCACAAATATTTGCTATTATATCCAAGGCATGTGTTTTTTTTTAATTTGGAAGACAAGGTCATTCAAAATATTAGTATAAATATCCGATCTTAAAAGTGATATTGCGCATTGTTTATATTAGTTTTAAGATCTTCTATTGTCAACGCATAGAGGCTAAACTTCTTTGTTTCAATAGAAAAAAAAACTTTTATTTATAAAGTAAAAACGTAACAATATGTTCATATTAATAATTAACAATAATAAAAAACAAAACAATTTTATATATCAACAAGTGTTTAATTATTTAGGTGAAATCGTACGAATTTAAAATTTGTCATTGCGTCCGGCCTGTAAACTTTCCTTGACGTTTGGCTAAAAACGTTATTTTAATTTTCATAAAATATATTACGTAAAACTGGATTTAAGCTAAAATAAGGTTATACACCATAACAACTACAACTAAAAAGTGTATCTAGAAATAATTCACCACTTTTAATATACTAAGTTTCAAACTTTAAAGATGTTTATCTAAAATGCATTTTACTTGCAAAGCTCACACAATCAAAACAAATCAAAAATAAAACTCTAGAAGAAAAGTGGAAGGAAATTGCTTTCAGCATGGTTTTTCTTTCATTTGCTATCTGTTATCCTCAATATATGTACATACATACATATAGACATCTGTATCTATGTATTTCATTGTTTGTATTTGCACACTGATACACTTCACAGCTTGAAGAAAAGAAGAAAAACTAAGTAAATTTTCAAATAAAATAGCAAAATAAGAAATCAACAAAAGAAAATAGTAAAAACAAATAAATGAACAACATCAGGACAGGAATAGAACAGAGAACACAACAATAGGCTGTTTGTTGCCTTGTATTATTGCTTCTTAGTTCTTTACAATTCTAACTCGATTCCTTTTTATTAGATGGGAAAACAATAAACATAAAAAATGTTCTATCTACAAAATACACTATTAAAAAAAAAACTCAATAAAAACAGCAAACATTTGGTGAAAAACATTTATAAAAAATACGAAATATACAATAAGAGCAACAAAAAAAGTTTGACAAGGAAATTAAATAAAACAAAAATTGACAAATAAGGCAAAAAAAAACTAAATAAATGGAAAAGTATATTTTGTTAGATATTTTTGCGAGCTAAACAATATTTAAGTGATGGTATTAAATATGCTACAAATTGATTGAATTTTTTTATTAAGTTTGTTGTCTCTTTGGTTTGTTTTGTGTGTAGGTGTAACATGGGTTTCAGCAGGACAACAGGGTGGGGATTACAGTGATGTCACGTTAAACGGTACTAATGAAACCAGCTCAAGAATTCTGCTTGTATTATATCAAAAGCTAAATCGTTTTTATGCGTACTTTTTGCGCCAACAATATAATTTGGAGCTTAAACAAAACTTCGTCTAGCCTGCAAAAAGTTCTATTTGTTTTAAACAGGTTTTCAGAAGTGCGAAATAACTAATTTATATTATTCTTTTAGGATACTTTATTGAGATTTAAAGCCACAACGATTCGCAAGTGTATTTACTAAAATATTCCAGAGCGCTGCACAATTTTAAAGAAAATCTACACATAGCCCAAGTGAATATGTGACCGACTCTACATTTGACACAATTTTCGATTTGTATTGTCTTATATTACGATTAGTAATATTTTTTTTTATTATCAATTTAAACATGGCTTTGTAGCAGTTTCAACAATTATCCGATAGAGAAAAAAATGGCAACCAACGATATTTTGAAATATTTATATAGTAAAATGTGAACGTGACTGACACTACATGCAAAAGGAAGTCGTTTTCGAGAGTGTTTTAAAATTTCCTCTGCACTTTCGTAATAACTTTAATTTGTGTTTTTATCGAAAGTTCAAGAATCAAACTATAATAAAATGCTGAAATAAAAGCGGTTAGTTATTTAAAAAAATATTTATTAGTAAAATATATTGTGACTGACACTACAGCCCAAAACGTGACCGAAACTACACTCACTTTGTGTAGTATAAAAGTCAGTATTTTTACATGAAACGTTAGAATTGAAATCACAGCGGAAAAAAACAACTCTAAAATTATTTGAAAGATACAAAATATTTGAAATCGTTAAAATGCTATTTTTGAAACTCTAATAATAATTAAGAAACCAAAATTGAAACTAAAAAAATTCAAAACAAACCCTTTTTAGATAAAATAAATATAAATGTTTCAAAAACTTAAAAAATTAATTTTTTTTTAATTCTAATTTTTTAAAAAAAAATCAAATTTTTAAAAAAACAATATCAAAAATATTTCCATTTATGGAAGACTTTTTCGTGGAATTTCCCAACATCCTTTTTTAAAAAAATGTTCATACCAGCTTGAACACAATAAGTTTTGTTTATTGAAGAAAGTTTAGTATTAAGTTTTTATTAAAAAACAAAAAATTACTTTCAACACAAAGCACTTGTTGCTGGAATATTTTCCATATAACTTCTAAGCCCATTTAGGTATTGCAAATCCGCTTTGTAGATGTATGTCTGAACAACACAATGGTGCAATAAACAAATGTAACACACTTGCAGGCTAGACGACGAAAGCATACATAATTTTGTTAAATTGTTAAATACAACAAACACAATCACAAATTATATTCTAACTAAATTTGCAAGAGGCATTGAGATGTGACGTCCAATTTATTGTCACTCCTTCCCAATAGAAAACTTCACCCACTGTCTTTACAGACTTGGTGCTCCCTGTTATTTACAAACTAGGCCCTGTCGGCCAACCATGGGCGGAATAACACCAATAACAGTAAAGCATAAATGCTAAGATCCAAAAGGAATGTCTGGTTGCTCAGTCAACAGCCCAAGCACCAGAATCGAACCAATCACACGCTCGCAATAAACCCAAACGATTAGCGAAACTGAAACAAATACAACCCAAGCGAATGGACCTATATTCCTCCTAGGAACTATAGGATAATATATACGTAAAGAATGTCTGCATGCTAAGTCAGCAGCCCTGGCACCAGAACCAAACGCAGTGTACCAATAACCCGATCGATATCTATAAGCTGAACAATAGTAATGTACACCTTGAGCCTGTTGTAATGAAATAGACCAAAGTCTCTCTTGAGGATCGAAACCGCAACCCCCGCACAGATGGACTAGCTTGCTACCAACTAGACATGGGTGCCCCGGTAACCCATATCATTTTAAAATGATTTTTTTTAAGAAGAGCAGAACATACATATTAATATTTTGTCAATATTCGCTTAGTATATTGAAGCTTGTAGCTATTAGAAATTGTTACTAATTTGTACAAATGTATGATAGAAGATTTAATATTAGCAAATATTCAATATTTAAGAATGTGAACTTTGAACTGCTTCCAAAATCCAGTTTTTTTTTCAATGTATAACAAATTTTCTAAGATTAAAATACACTGACGGCCGTCGTTCGCTACTCTAGTGTTTGTCAAATGTCATCTAAACATTATTGAAATGTGTTTCGTGTATATATGTTTAAGTAGGATCCACTATTACAACTGCAATACAAATTTGTATACCTTCTAACAACTTTGGCAACAATACGCATAAACATAAAATGAGTCCATTAGGGCAACATAGTATAAAAGTAGTTAAATAAAGGTGACAACAGTAAAAATTAATGCGACTATTAAGAAAAAATACAAAAAATTAACAAAATCCTATTTGTAAATGTTTTCTTTTTTCATCAATATTTAAAGGAATCATTAGTTTTTTTAACAACATGTTTATTTCATTTAATTCAAAATCAACTAAACATCAGGGGCCTAATTGATTAAAAAAAAGTATTTTTTTTAAACTGTATTACAAAATTATTTAACCATATAATTTGTAGCAAATAGAAAATTTAAAACATTTTATATCGTTATAAATAAATTGTTTTTAACCTGCTTCTCCATTAATTTAAAGCCGTGTTCCCCTTAGTTTTTTTTAGTTGCAATTCAGAAAATGAGGTTGAACAAATTTTTACTCATGAAAAAAACATGTTTCTCAACAGACAAAACTTATTAAGACGACATTTCTTAAAAAAATAAAATGGATTAAAGGTTGCTTTTAATGAGTTTTCGAAAATAAACATTAAATATCGTTCCTCAGTGTTCGGTTTGGTAGATTTATGGAAAACTCAAACGCTGTGTTTGTGCAGTAAAGCATTACAAAAATATATATTAAAGTAATCTTTATTCTGGGCTCATCAGTATAAAGTTTTGCATGAGGTTAAGATTGATATAAGAGTTATTTGTGCTGAATATTATCTAGATACATCAAATATATAAGATATTTTGTGTAAAAGAAATGAAAGAAAAGGTCGCTAAATTTTAAATTGTGTTAATATTTAAAAGTATAAAAAACTTTGAAAATTTTAAGAATTGATATTTGAAAGTAAGCTGTATTTTTAAACCTGAGCCAAATTAAATTTTAATACGAACATGATTTAATGGTTTATGCACATAAAGAAAGAAGTTTTCATGGGGACTGTGTGATATTATAGACCGATTCTCACAATTTACATAGGATTCGTTCTTATGGCAATTAAAACGTATTTACCAAATTTTATCAGATGGACCGATGGACACGAAAATATCACTTTAAAACGTGTTTCTGATTCGGTCTACAAATCGATGCGTCCAGATTTCTGTGTATCAGCACAAATTTATATTTTCTGAATTTTTTACAGGAATACCATTTAACTTCAACGCAAACTTGCTTTGGCTTACAATTGTAGAGTGAAAATTAAATGTAGATGGTGAAATTAAAGCAACAGAAAATTCATCTGTTAACTAGAAATTTAGGCAATTATTTTTTTTTTGTGAGCAATACAAGTGCAGCAATAGCTAAAATATGCAAATTATTTACAAATAGATTGAAACCAAAATTCATAAAAAGCTCTAAATCGTATCAATATATTTGGGGGTAAGTATTCACAAGGTATGCCATCATGTTATATTGTCGTAATGTTCTAACATTTTACAATGGTTTAAAAAAATTGTTGTTGCTTTGTAAACAAAAAGTGTTTTAAAATTATAGAACTTTGCTTGGTATGTTTATTGTGCTGTCGTAATTAATCAGAAGAGACCTGCGCTGAGTGGCTGAGTCAAACCGCATTAGTTTTTGTAGCCGTCGCCGTGGTGTAGGTTTATCCGGCTAACATCCGAATTGAACCTGCGGCTAGCAATTTTCGCCACAAAATACTTGCGGCGTCAAATTAGATTGGCTTAGGACTCTGATGTTTAGTAAACAAACAAAATAAAATTTATTTGTGGCTTGCGTCGGAAAAATGGAAAATACTCAGGAAAAATCTAATATAATTTATTAATTCATGGATTAGAATTAAAAAATATTTTTATTTTTGGTAAATATTTATTTTTTATATTTGTTTTAAATCAGCTGACTTAAATTCAAAATAGCACACTAAATTATGACGGGTTGTTAACAACAGTCGTATAGTTTTATGTTATTATTTTAAGACTTATGACTTTATGACACTTTGTGAATCCCCCAATTTTTTCTGCCGTAATTGGTCGCACAAGAAAAAACTTGCAATTACATATTTACGGTTTCCCTGATCATAAGTTTGTATGTATGAGTACGCTTTTGTTAGTAGGATATGTCAAGACATCTCAAAGGATCATTTTATTGCTTTCTATTTAGATTTAGCTGAAACATGTTGAAATTCCTTTGTCTTAACTTTTTTTCATAAGCTAAGGTATCTCGTTATTAAATACGTTTAATTACCTCACTAAGGTATTAAAACGTATTCGCTTAATAACCTCAACGAGATAGTTAAGCGTATTCATTAAAATGCTTGGAATACTGTAATAACTATAATAATAAGGCCAGAGTATCATTCCATAGTTTATATAAAGTATGGCGACCTTGTCATTATCTAGAAAAACTAAAATACCGATATTTATCTGAAGTGTCATGTTAGTCCTACTTTATGGTTGCACAGCCTGCCAAGCTTCAAACTTTAATAAATTGCTGCCTCCGCTAAATACATAAACTGTTCTGGTCAAACTAAATAACTAATCAGCAGCTACTATCACTGTCAAATATTGCCGAGGAAATAATAAACTGAAAATTGAATTGGATAAGTCACATAGTACGTCGGCTTAGAAATTACATTGCAAATGCTGCCCTAGAATGGAATCCCCAAAGCCACCGTAGACCAGGTCGCCTAAGTAACATGTGGCCACGTACAATTTTAAAATGTTTTTTTAATAGAGTTATTTCATAAATGTAGTCTACAGGCTACAAAGAGCTACAAGGGAAAGCAAAACTAACAAAGTTTTGAAAATACTAAACGTAAAAATTTAAAGCATTTCATATTTATTTTAATTAAATCAGTTAAGAAATAGCTTTTTGTTTACATGTAGCACAAATCTATGATGCATTTCTCACACAGTAATGAGTAAATTTAGAAATTTTAAAAATTGCGTGGAATTCTTTTTCGCACATTTAAGCAAGTAACTGACTTGATTCTGACGAACGTTGCGCAGGTTTTCTTTTTGTTTTTGCTTAGATTTCTCCTTCCAAAAGTCGACATGTTAGGGTGGGTTAAGTCCTAATCCTACATAGAGATTCTTTTACTTTTAGGCGAAAGTTTCTCGATAACATGAACCCCTTGATTTATTTGCATTCGCTTTTACAAAAAGTTAGACATTGTAGGGTCCTTATAGTGATTCTTAACCCAAAAATATAAAATAGCACTCTAACGAATTTGCTTGAGGCTGTAAAAAATAGATTCCCTTTTCGCTCAATGTAGCCAACAAGACACAAATACTTAATTTCATGTGAGGCAAAACTCGCCCGTTTAACTTACATTTAAAACAAAAACAAATTTCGAAATAAAAATACTACAAAAACGACTGATATTTTGACACTAATCATACAGATTCTCACAAAAAAAAAACGAAGCAGAGTTTATACAACAATTTCTTATTAATTAATTATTTTAAAAAATGTTCACTTTTTCAAATTATCTTTAATTTTAACGATAAGAAACAATCAGCTTATGCTTTTTTGCAATTGACGTAAAGAACGGAATGTGTATGCTAGAGTTTATATAAGTCCCAATTCACATTATACGATTTTTGTCGTTGCGATTATTGTCGTTTTCTCTTTGAAGTCGGTCTGATGTTTACATTGTACGATTTTTGTCGTAACGACTTTTTATTTTGCAACCGAACTACATTTTTCGTCAAATGAAAGAACAATGAGAGAACGAATGAGCGAACAAATTTAATCGAAGAGTACACTCGCTTGTGTACCCCTTTTAATTTCTCTCTCACCTCTCGTCCATAAGGTAAGAATCGCAACGACAAAAATCGTATAATTTGAATGGGCACTAACCTGGCAAGCCACAATAACTATTACTATGATAATTATTGAGGGATGACCAGAATGTTGGCTGTAGTATACTATATGTTACAGAGGGTTACAAATTTGCATTTTTTCTTTACATTTGTAAACTTTCTTTATCGTTATTTTTTACAATAACTTTTTTGTGTCGTTAGCTACCGATATTGCCTACCAACAATAATTGTTAAAAGTCCAATTAGACGTTACATAAACATAAAAACCAATATGCAATTGCTTTGTATGGTTGTGGTAATATCGTTATGGTAAGTAAGTCATCTATAATCAGTAGGACTGAAAGGTAATTATCGTAAGTATACGATTTTTGTCTAGTTAACGACAAATTTTAGTCTTTAAAAAGTTGCGCAAGTAACTTGCCGAGTGTGAAAGGGGTCTAACTTTTTTTAACGATAGTAAACAGCTGTATTTTTGTAACATCTCTGCCTACAAAATATAAAAAAAAAACAAAAATCACAAAAGAGTATAAAATAAAAACAAATGAAATTGTTCTTTTACACATGTTTTTTCAATGCATTGAAAAAAGTTTGGCCAGACTCATGAGTAAGACGAAGGGTTAATTTGTAGTTTTTATACATATTTTTTTTTTGTGAATTTTACATTTAGAATTTTGCTATTGTTAAATTTTGAACAAGGCGAGTTCATGTAAACGGTGGTGTCGATACTACAACAAGTAACAACTCCAAAAACACAACAATGTAATTTTTTGTTGGTTTCGTTGGCCGATATGTCAAAAACACAAGTAACTTTTGACATTCCTCTCTCTAATTAGGAAAAAAAGTAGAACAGCTGTGCTTTCAACGCCACCTGAAAAATGAATTCGCCTTAATTTAGAATTTTGTTTTTGTTCATACATATACATACGAATATTTTGTATGTATGTAAGCTATGTTAAACATTAATTACATTAATCGATTAAATAAATACAACCAAAATTATTGTCGCTAAAATAATGACTAAAAATTTCTTTAAGTAACAGCTGACTTCAAACGAGAGCGAATATCGTTAAAAATTTTACTGAATAGCATATTCGATATATTTTCGTTATTTATATTTTAAGGATTCGATTATCGTTATAAAAGTTAGTGAATCGCACTACTGAATTAAAAGATTTCAATGTTTTTTTTATTAAATCTCGAATCTCAGGTCAGTCAAGAATGAATGATTATCAATAACAATTTTAATTAATTTTCATGTTGTAAAAATTCCATTCTTCATAAAAATAATTTAATGAAAATTAAATTTGATGAACTTAAGCCTGATTAAAATATTAAAAATTTGGATTAAAAACCATAAATAGTTCAACAAAATAACCACAATTCTAATTATATAAAATAATTTAACTGAAGTTTAGGAAAATATTAAAAGTTATTACACATAAATAATATACAAACATATTCCATACTCTCATATTAATTTTTTTCCATCCTTTCAATATTCTTTTACAAAAATATGTCTTTAACCTAAACTAATTTAAGAACAATATGAGCTTAAGTCTTCCTCAAACTTAAGTCTCCAAACAATCTTTAATTTTAAATTATGTTGACAATTGATAACTATCCGTGTGTGTGTGTGTACGTTTGTTTTTATGAAAATAAAAAATTGAATTTCCAATAAAGATTTTTTATTTCACTTTGAGAAGAAACATTTTTTTCTCTTAACAAGGTACTTATAAACATCTCATCTAGCTTTGGCTGTTTACTTTTAAGTTTTTGTTGGCATTTGATATTACAAAATATTGAAACTTTTATTTGCTCAGAAGTAACAGAAAGAAAAAAAAATCATAAGAAAATTGTATTTTTCTTTTTAAGGTAGCAAAGCAAACAAAGTACTAGTACTTAGTACTAGAAGTTTCTTCTTCATAACTTTTTTTTTTTTTGTATTGTTACTTAGAAAAAATTGTAATAAAATCACGTTTCACGTTGCATACCATTAAATCTCAGCTTCTTACTTGCATTTCATCATAAATCTGCAAGAAAAAACTTTCAAATAGAAAATGCATTTAAAAGTATTTATTTGTAACGGTGTGAGTAGAAAGGATTTAACTCATGTTTAGTGTTACCAGATTTAAAAGAATGGGTACAGGTAAATCAATCTTTAGAAAAATATGCTAAGAGTATATATGTATATATCTTGCGATCTTGAGTATTTCTAAGTCAATTTCTCCATTTACTGTGTGTCCATATTTCTAAACAACGATAGCTTCTAAACGACTGAATAGAATAGCACAACTTTGATGTAAATTTTTCTCTTACGCTTGATTCAGTAGAAAAGAAGCTTTGAAAGTAAATTAATATTTCTGTAACAAAAACCAGCATAAATTAGTGGCGGAATGCACCGATTATAATTTTATTTTGAACAATTCCGTTTTATATGACTAGGAAGCCCGGATTTAGTTAAGCAGGTGCAAATTAGAAACCGAAATAAAATTAAAGGGTACCGCCTGTTAAATTTTGGCTTTCAGCTAAGAACATAGCCCGATAAACCGAAACAGAGTTATTTTTTTAGTTTGGTTCTAATTTCAATCTTGCTTCGGTCTTTTTAGTTCATTTACAGCCTGGCCCAAGTCACTCATTATCGTTCCTTTAAGCGGCCTACTAACTATCGACTTGTCGGCCGACAGGTTTTAAGTTTCCATCGTAATTCATTTATTTATTGTCAAATGATTGTATTGCCACATCAGCCATTCCACTAAAAAGAGGCTAGTTGGAAAATAAAAATCGGCAAACCATATAAATTAAGCCATTAAAATACAACTCTGTGCTACAAACAAAGCAGAGTATAAAACAAAGGTTTTAAAAAGCAAACAAAGCTGTAAACAAAAATTATAGAATAGAATTTTGTGAAAAATTTTTAAAAAAAACTATATAATTTTATAAGTGATAGTGTTTAGCAGAAATATAATTATAAAAAAATATTAAGTGTTGGTGTGTAAGGAAATATTTCGTTTCAATAAAATGCCTCTGTCGACAACCACAACACAAGTAACTGATTTTGACCATTTGTGGTCGCATAATAATATAAACATTGTTACGCTATCGTTCGCCTGCATTGTTGAACGATTTGTCGTTCTTAAGGCTCAGTTAGCCGGGAGTAACAGTAAAGTTTCAAATCAGCTGATTCATTTTGCTGAATATAACGCAATTAGAACGATTATAGTTAGCAGTAAGATGTAACGTCTCAATCTGTAAGAAATAGATTGGTCTTACGTTTTTACGAAAAGGTTACTGTTACAGTTACTCCCGCCTAACTGAGCCTTAAGTCAGCATTTTTTAATTATATATTTTATTACAACTGTTTATTGTCACAACAAGTTACAAAATTTTAAAACACTTAATTTTAACCAATATATTTGTTTCTAAGAAATTTTCCAAATCAAGCTACAAAATGTCATCTTTATCATTTTGTATCCCTAAAAATGCTCAAAAAAAAACATACCAAATGTAAAAGTTACAGCTAATTCACAATTTAAAATGCTAAATTTAACTGCAAAAATTAATAAAATGGCCACACTGCTCTTGATAGTTAGAGGCGGTAAGAAAAAGGGAGAGAAAGAGTGAGCAATGCAAAAAGCAATCGTAACAAACTAGACATTAATAGCAAAAATGTAAAAAAAAGCTTTGATTAAGTTGAATGTTATAAATTTTACAGTGTGGGCTTTAAGAATTTTTATCGTTTTTCTATATACATACTTTTGTGTGCTTATATTTTTTTCCTTATTTTTTGCCTTTATAGTTCATTTATATTAATAGTAGTAAAATACTTTTGCAGCTGCAAATGTTACTGAATATTTGTAGGAATGTTTTTGATTCTTTGACTTTTTTTCTCATTTTCTACTGTCGTTAAACATCACTTTGTAAGGAAATTCAAGTGTAAATGAAGCAGTTTAATGCTTGAATGCATAATTTCTTGCTAAAAACGGAAATGAGCAAAAAGGGGAATATCCTATGAAAGTATTAAAGCATTGCAACGCTCTCCTTTGCAAGGGATAAGAAAAGAGAAGAAAATGCCGTTTGCACAGTATGATGATGAAACTTGTACACATATGATCGTTTGCATTTAATGCAATAAATCCCAATAAAGATTAATTTTATATATTTGAGAAAAGGAATTTGGAATTTTGGGGTGATTTTCTATTTTGTTGAATATGTTACATTTCTTAAAAAAAAAGAAAAAGGAATTGAATATAAAGTTACTAAAGAAATAGCAATTTACACTATTATGTGTAAATAGGGGTATAATATGCATTTCGATGCGAAATGTGTTTTAAGTGCTAATACATTGAAGGCAAATAAGTACTAAAGAAATCGTAGTTATTTATGGTAAAAATAAAAATCTTAATCATTAAAGAATTTAAGTTATTCTCCTAAATAATGTTTTCTTATATAATATTTAAGAGCTTTTGTACCTTTTCGAGCGAAGCAGGTTTGTAAGGGAGAAATGCAAGAGTTTCGCTTACCATTACGCTTACGGAAGACATGAATTTTATATGGCGAGTTCCTACTCTGAAGCAATACATTTTTGACACATAAAGCGCATTATTCAGCGCATATAAAAATTGTTGGATGTAATGATCAGCTCTACACACTGAATGATTTGATACAGTTATTTTTTAGTATTCTCCCTTACAAACCTGCTTCGTAGTAAGGGAATGCCGTAGCACTTGAAATTTTATTTTTTTTTATAAATATTGTTGAGAGTTCTTTCACTTACTTTACTGCATTTCTGTATGTCTAATTGCGTAGCGCATAATTGTGTGCTTATTTTTATAAATGTACCATTAGTGCTTCGCAAAATGATAAAACTTTTTATTGGGTGATAAATAACTTCAGTTTTCATAAAGCAAAAGAATTTACAAAAAACGTTTTTAAACAAATAGAATCTGGGAATTTATTTCTCAAGGTGCGTAGAAAATATTCCTGGAAAATATTGAAGGAATAACACTATTAAAGTGTGAAAGCTTAAAATATATTAATTTGACTTAAAATTGACATTCGATATGAAAATTTTTAAACTGATGTTCTAAAAGTAAGTGCTATCTTTCCCTCAACAATAAATTTCAGGGTATTTATCAAATATGAAAAACTGGGAATTTAGCACGTCATACGGAAATCGTATTAATAATAAAATTTTGTATTCCCGAAAATAACTTTGACTTTTTATGGTTATCTTTAGGATATTTTGAACATCGTTTGGCGTAACAAACCAAAAATTCAAAATCGAGTTTTTGGTTCATTATTACGAATGCCATAATACTACATGTTTTGACAAAATTCTACACTTCTGCGATCTAAAATTACGCTTTTATTAACAAAAAATCTAACGAAGTTTAATGAAATGGGGTTCTTTGACAATGATATGGTTTCATTGACAATTGTTTGAATGTATGTTTTCCTGAATGTTTATAATTTTCGTTTTACAAAGTTTTTTTTTTCTCCTGTAAAATTATATTTTTGCTAGTTACGCCTTTTTGTATTTTAGCTAACAATTTGTAAAGGAGCTTAATTAAAACTGGAGCAGGTTTGTGAGGGAGATGTGTAAAAGTTTTGCTATCAATCTCGCTAACGGAAAGCATATGAATTTTAAATTTAAAAGTCAAAAAGCGTTTTATTTGACGCTTATTAAAACTGGTGAGTGTAAGACCTCTTTCTGACTCGGCAAGTTACTTGCGCAACTCTTGGTTTGTAGATGTCAGCGGTAAAGTCAGATTAAGGGTAAACCAAATTGAGTACAGACTTTGTTGTACTCGGCAAGAGGCTGGCGCAACTAACTTGCCAGTTTGCACACTGAATTATTTGTTGTTGCAGTTATTCTTTAATATTTGTCCATACATCTTTGTGGTATTGAAATGGCATCGCACAGTTGCGTGATTTTCTTTTTTTTTAATTTTCAACGAATACTTTTTAGAAAATAAAAATAACTTTAAAAAAATTCATCTAAATAATTCTGGCGTGTAAAAACAATTTTCACGAATTTTTGTTTGTATTTTCTACATAATTTAGAACCATAAACCCTTCGATTTTATAAGCCATATTGGAAAATATTTTGTTAGTTTTATACAGTTCGAGTATTGCAAGTCTTTTCCTTGAAAAATAATTTTTGGCATATTTTGTAAGATTTTTGGAAAAATATTTTATTCACATATAAATCCATATTTCTTAATTTAGCAATCAATGTCTTAACAAAAGTAAAACGTTTTGCCATCAATGACTTTATTAGGATCTTAAGCAGAGCATTCACTGTTCCAGCATACTGGCACAAACAAATGATATTGAACCGTGCTCGAAACACAAACCATTCAATCATACTGGTGCAATGTTAATTTCTTTACAAATTTTGTACTGATGTGATGTTGACACTATTATTAAGAATATTTTGGTTTTGTTAATGATTCGTAATGAATAGGGACACAGTTTGATATTAAAAGTTTTTTAATAATAATTTAAATTGCACCATTACAAAACACCACACAAAACGTTGTTTGAAATCGCTAAACGTTAAACGGCCTGCACAATCACTTCATTGCGCATCCATACTGTAGTCGTGTAATTATTTTTCTAACAACTAAATAATGATAACATTTCAAATATATTTACCCCCTTATTTATAAACGATTATTAAATTTAACAAACGTTTATTAAGGCAAATTTTCATACAAAATTTGTTTTGGGAACCTTTATTAAATTAAAAAAATTTTTATAAATACGGGCGTTAATGTTTATCGCAATTATAAATTAATTATTATTTCTATAACAACTAAATAATGATAACTATGGAAACATATTAAATTACTCACGACAACTATTTCATGATATTTAATAGCCATAACATGATAACTCTCTATAACGTGTAGTCATAGTATTATTAAGAAACAAAATATGTTTACTCTAATAATAATTTTTAATCAGTTTGTTTTAAATATGCATATGCAATTATTTGAACTATTCTGAGTGCGTGGTTAAACTATTAAAAATTAATATCAAGGCCCATCTATCAGGTCTGCTTACTTGTACAAAAACAAAATACGATTCTTTTTAGTTGTCAAAAATTTACTACCACATATTCAAACCAAAAGGAAAAAACGTGTATGTGTGGCATACCATAAACGTATACATGCACATGTAGACAACTAAAAAGAACATAAACAATAATCATCAGGCTTCTTGCACAGACCTTTTCAATGGGCCTTGATTAATATGTACTCATTAAAAAAAACAAGCGCAAAGAAATTAAAAAAATATAAAAATTGTATTTACATTAAAAAAAACATTGCAAAGTTCAACAAAATAAAAAATCGATGCTAAAAAATTACAATTTATTTTTTATTGTTGTGGGAGCAAAGCTGTATCATAATATGATTATTTCTAAATTTATTGTGATTAATATGACAATAATATGATTACTTCGCAACTTATTATGATTGACATGACAACAATAAGATTACTTATTATCTTATTTTGATTAACATGATAAGTATATAAGTAAGGGAAACATATAATGATGTAATATTGCGAGTATATTTCGTCGTAATATGATTTAATTGTAATCGTAATATGGTGACTACAATCATAATTCTTATCATAATATGTTGCTAGAATTTATACGCCACAACCACGGTTTTTTATTTGCGTGTAATTACCAAATATTACTAAAAAGGTCGGCGACTTTACTAACATAATGTATTTGATACAATCTATTGATCTGTCCGATTATACAGGCGTTTGCTAGAAACGAAGGAAATTTATTTAGTTATATGGAATGATAAACGCGCACCAGCATCCCGTTTCGTTACCTCTAGTTGTCGGGATACAGCTTTTTTTAAAACAAATAAAAAGCACTTTCTGCATTTTGGTCCAACCAAAATCCATGATGTTGATTGTGAGTCACACCTTAAGTGTTTCAAAAATTCAAACATGGCGAGGCACACAATTGAGCAGCGCGTTAAGATTGTAGAAGCCTTTTCCGAAAATGGAAAATTATAGTACATTTAGTGCACTTTGTGATTTTTTTGGTCAGCATAATCGACCAAATGTGTTTATAATCGATAGAATTATGCGTAGATTTTAGCAAACCGGGTCTGTTAATTGTCCGTCCCGATCATGTGATTTGACATAGTTGGACTTCTTACTTTGGGGATATTTAAAAGAAAAAGTGAACCTCAATAAGCCAAGAACAATTCAAGAGCTTAAGAATGAGATAATTCGGCAAATTAACGACATTGAACTTCAACTATGTCACAGAGTAATAGAAAATATGACCCATCGGATAGAGGTATGCCACCGAAGCCTTGGCAAGCATTTGGTCGATATTTTGGTTTACAATATAAAATTAATATAATTACAAAAAATATAAAAAATTGGCATAGATCCTTCTAGAGTAATACAAATATTAAGATAATTCTCTGAAAACATTGGTTTTTTATAATTAATATCGTGCGTTTTGGGAGTAGCATGACTTGAGTAGGGGTTTTCCCTATTCAATAACAAAAATCTGCAGTTCGACATCAAAATTGTCTTTAGGTCGAATAAACATTGTTTCTAAAATTACTCAGTAGCTTCAGAGATATCATTAAAGCTTGTCGCAAAAAATAAAAATTTTATGTTTTTGTTTTTAAGAATTCGGCAAAATTAATACAATCAACAACGAGCCAAGTTTTTGTGCAGTTAGTAGCATGTATCTATAAATATATTTCAATGTAGTTGAGCCCTTTTTCAATAAGAAAATTAAAAGTTATCACCAATTTCTGTGAAAGAGAGGTCAATTCATTGTGTTTTGAAGTTTTTTATTTTACTTAATAGTGCGAAACATGTTCAACTTATTTGTCCTGCAAGTGACTTTATTTTGAATTAAACGCTAAATCACGAAAACTAGAGCTGATAAAAAAGTTCTAATTATACATCGAAAATCTGTACATCATAAGAAGACTAAAATTTTTAAGTTGTGTTATTAAAATTTTTAAAACTTTAAAATTTTTTCATATATCAGTTGTAAATTTTAAATAAATTTTTTGGTGGGCATATTTTTAACAATACTTCTTTGTTTTTTTATTTAAATTTTTTATATAATTTTAAACTATCAAGAAGACCTTCTGTTATAGTTTTTATATTGATTTTTATTTACACAAAGAAAAAAATTCCTAGAATTTGCTTTTAAGTTAAGATTTAAAAAATGTTTTTAGTTTTTTTTTTTTTTGTTAACAACACCCAAATGATTGCTTATTTTTAAGCCAGGTATGTACACTTAAAGCTTTTTTCCCCAACATATATGTAAGTCTGCGAAGCCTGTCTGCAGCATACCTTCACATCAAGACTTTGATGGATTCTATACTCACGAAAGCGAATAGTAGAAAAAGAAAAAAAATTAATTTCCTTTTAACCAAAAATTGCTTTTAGGTAAGAAAACATCAATCAATATAACAATATACGATAAAGTCTGCTTAGCACAAATAATACAACTAAACATTTTTTTAAATGTATAAAAATAAATATATTTGAGGGCATAACAAAATTATTAAGAGCCTAAAATGAAATAGTGGAAATGGTGTTTTTGCCCCAACAGCTTAAAGGGGATACAGCTTGTTTTATGGTGTTCGAGGTAGTTAATTGATACTCTTTATTTTTTTTGGTTGCTGTTATTATTAAATTAAAAAGATATTTATAAAAAAGACGATAAATATTATATTTATTATATGTATATGTATGTATGTATGTATGTATGTATGTATGTATGTATGTATGTATGCACTAGTAGGACAGGGTATCTTTGCTAAAGAAATTTATTGTTAACAAATTTAAGCCAAAAAAGGAAAAAAACCCAAACGGATGCTTTTATTTTGTTCCCCCAAACCAACCGAAACATAAATTTTTTAATTTATTATGCGAGTTTTATTAGGATTTTAATTTCTTAGCTTCAGGGTGAATTTTGTAGACATTTAACGATCTCATTTATTAAAATAACAATATAATTTTAAATGTGTTTTTTCTGTTTTTGTAACTCCATGAAACGTGTGGAAATTTTAAATATAATTAAAACAATTTTAATAACAAAGAATTATATTTTGACATTAATGATAATTTCGAATTTAAAAACCTTCATCTCATTTTATTGGTTGTATATTAAAAGTTATGTTTTTTCAAAATAAATTCGTTAAACATTTTATTTGATTAAACTTTGACATTTATAATGCTGTATTTGCTATGAATTTAAATTGAATGGCTATTTTAACACTTAAGAGAAAAAATATCAAATTTCTAAAAACCGTGCTTAAACATTTAATTTAAATAAAAAACATTTCAAGTTTATTAAAATATATGTGAAAATAATAATTTCACGGTGGTACAGAATGAAAAAGTAAACAGTAATTCTTAGGAAACTTTTTTTCTCAATCACTTATTTTCTGTTAAATAAATTAAAATCATAAGTTAGTTATTTTTAAATGATTTTTTTTTTAAATCTTTTTATATTTTTGTAAACAAAAGTATTGCGGTTTGAAAATTACTGTATTACGGTCGTTTAAGTTCAAAATACGCAATTTGTTTCAATTAAATTTTAGTTTTGAATGATCCAGAGAGACTGATTTATCTTTATTTTGCCAAAAAATTAATATTTATAACCTTTACGAACACTTCACAATGTAATACATAGCCAAACTAGTAACAAAATATCGTCGGTCAAGGCCTACCATGGATACCCTACACTAATTTGAAAACAATTTTCGAGACTGTAACCCATTTGGGACCAATGAGCAATCATGGCCCCACCAAAACAAAATTATGCTTTGAAGCAAACACTTAAATGCCATGAGGTCAGTACCATGAATTATAATCAGGGCTCACTTTAAAAGCTTGCGGATAAATAAAATAAATTGTTAGCAAGCTGAAACAGTAGATTAAGGTACAGTTACACTGTCTGCTTTATTTAGAAGCATTATATTATGTTTACATTTAATTTAATTGAATAATAAAGAAACAAGTAATGTACCATACATGGTACGGTATGCATTTAAGGGTTAAGGTTCATGTAAAAGTTCTTTGTGCTGAATATAATTTAGGTATCATCATTTACTTATATGAGATTCATTTCTCTTTAAGTGATTTTATGAACGGAGTTTATATGGGACCTTTGGGTTATTTTGGACCTCCCTTCAAAGCATTTTGAAATGACATAGACGCTATCGCAAAAGTTATTGTCGCCAATTTGTATGTCAATACCAATATTTTTAAGATAGTGAAATTTTCGGAAGTAGTAGTCGTATGGGATTTATGGTCACATATGAATCGATTCCAATAAAATTTGTTAAGAGAATATAAATTACTAAAAATTATATTTACAAAAATATAATTTAAATACCAACATAATAAGATGGCTTATACGTACAAAGACTCTATTTCGAAATGATGCTTGTATGGGGGCTAAATTATTTTTTCAACAGGCTTCGTCCCTATGGCAATTTGTACCCATGTGCTTAACTTAATTTATTTATTTTTAAAATTTCGACCTGTACTTTGCGCACAAGGTTCACATAGACAGAAATTCAGCCAGCTGGACGGACAGACAATGTTTGATTGATTTAGGCCTGTTTTCAAAACTAACCGATAGCTAAAAGAAGACTTAAAACGGCCTTATAAAAAGTTTTCCATTATTAAAACTTTACTTTAACCTAAAGTGAGCGATAAAGTAATTAAAGGCACATTTATCCTAAAGGTTTAATAAACGAACACATTTTATACGGCCGATTAAATCCTACCTTTAGCTATCGGTAAGTTGTAAAAACGGTCCTTAGAAAGTGATCCAAAGGTGGGAATAGTATAAATATTTTTAAATAAAACACACTTGCATTTGTGCTTAAATGCATAACACTTTAACTATTATGGTTAAGCAGGTAATAAGAATCATGGTTTTTCTATAATCTGTAAATTTTAAAATATAGAATTTTCACCTTATATTTTTTCTGTAGCACAGTGTTATTATAAAAAAATGTTTAACCAAAATTTTAATTTATTTATTAAAAGTATCATATTTAAACAGGATAAGGGAATGATTATTGATTACTGATTGAATTCTCATTTCTTAACAATACAAATTTGTGCGTTTAAAGCATTTAAACTGTTATTTTTGTTATGCGTTAGTTAAACTCGTTCCGTTTGCTTAATTAATGCAAATCATTATTTTTGTTGATAACTATTTTATTTTTAATTTATGCCAAAGGCATTCATGTTAAACAAATAATACGTTTAACTAACATGGGTTATTATTAAAACAACGTTTAACATTTTAAAGCCTTAAATTAAAAATTATTGCTGAAAATGTTCTTGCAACAAATCGATTGAGAATGAAATCATTAATTTTGTCTTTATAAGTTTTATTTGGAATTAAATTATATACGCAGTCTAATCGGTGAATATATTATTTCATTTATTTTAGACTAAATCAGCGTTGCATACTTTCTCTTATGGAAGACTATTTTTAAACTTGAATAAAAAGTTGGAAGCACATCAAAACCGAAAGGATATTTTCATAAAATCAGGTTGATGCATTAAAGTATAGAAATTTACTAATGGGTCGATTATGTATGGCAAGCCAAAAAATGAATATTTTGACAACTGTAAAATGTTGGTTGCTGTGTAGATTTTTTCAGTAAAAGGACAACAAAAGTAAAAACTAAGTACTTTTATTACATATTTCTTATCTTGGTTAACACAATAAAAAAAAATTACAACTGGACAACAATTTGACTTACCAAAACAAAAAATGAATTGAAGTCCAAGCAAATGTCAAAAACTTTTAACCATGGAGAAAATTGTGTCGGCCGATCAATTTGAAATCAGTTTATATAAATATATAATCTATATAGGAATATAAAAATGAAAAATGTCTGTCTGTTTGCGGTGGTCAACTCTTGTACTTTTAGGAGAGAAGGGAAACGAGAATGGCATATCTTTTCCTCTCTTTCCTAAAAACTCAAGACTTGACGGCTAACACTTCAAGAGTGTTCACCAACACTTTGTTTGTTGGCTTATACTATAAGCCTTATAGACTCCTAAACAATGAAGAAATTTGCACAGTAACATCACGTGAACCCCGAAAATAAAATAGACTACTTATTTTTTCGATAGGGTTAGGGGAAGTGGTACCCTCCATAGAATACCAATGTTAAATATCGCATATCTTAAGAACTGTTATAGTGAGAGAAGTCACTCGTATGGTAAGCTACATATTTTAAAATAAATATTAAGGGATAGACGCAGGGGGAGCAATAACCCATATATTAAATATCGCGGAACTGAAGAACTATTATAGCAAGAACCTTCACACGCGGTAAAAGCCACGTTTGTTGTAAACTTTAAATTACAAAAGAAAAATTAGCGGGTTAGACGGAGGAGGAACAGTATCAGCAATTGAACGAAAATATTAAATACCGCATATTTGAAGAAAAATAAATGAGGCATGTACATACAAATTAATATCCGTATGTTTAGAAACTACTAAACGGATTCACAGTCATTTCGTGATCACCCAAGCTTCCAAATTTTTTAAGTTTAAAAATCAAATTATTTCCATTCTCCAATGTTCGCACATATTATTTCTAGATAAAACTTTTAAATCCATTAAAAGGTCCTAAAATATTTAGAAAACAACTTCACATTTTATCTTTTTTTAATAGTACCGACAAATTTTCTCTTCCGATCATAATGAAATAGTTTTACGAAATTTATTTTTCAGAGAATACATACGAAATTTTCAAGTATTAAATCATTGCTAACATTACAAAACCTTTATGAGTTATTTTTACAATGTCTTTTCTGTGTAGCCATTATGGCATTTATGATACATTAAACAAATTATTATGAATGGCGTTAAAAAAGGAAAATTTTAAGAATTTTTTTAACTTAATTTAAAAAATTTTTAGTATTCATAATCAGCGAATAAAAATATATAACAATCAGTTATTTTGATTTCAGAAAATTAACAAAAAAATTTTAACATCCTTTCAATTACAGTATGAGATCCTGATATATTTATTAATGTGACTCTACTCAGCGAAAATTGATTTTTTTTAGATAAGTACACAGAAAGAAAAACACTCGGGATAAATCAAGTTTTTTGGGATTACTTTAAGTACGAGTCGTACTCAAAAATTCAAGTACTAATAACACTTAAACGTACTCAAAACAATCCTAAATGGGATTACTTTTGAAAATTAATTTCTTTTCAAATTTTTTTTTTTAAATTTGAACTTATGCTACTCATTTAGTTTATATTTTTGGTTAAATATGTACATAAGATTTCTAAAATAAAAACCATATCGGGCATGATATTGGTGTTTTATCATTCTGTAATGTGTAATACGGGTAAGTAAATCACTCATAATCATTTTTTTTTTGTAATTTCTTTTGTGTTTTTTTAATTATGAATTCAGGATAAAATCATATTATATTTATATTACTTGAATCAAGCTCATTTTGAGATTGATTCAATCTTAGTTTTACTTAAATCAATCTCATTTTCGGATTGTTTGAGGTACGAGTTCGGATTAAAACAATTTTATAATTTTTGAATGAAGTGCATTTTGAGATTGATTCAATCTTAGTTTTACTTAAATCAATCTCATTTTCGGATTATTTCAAGTACAAAAACGGGATTGAATATGGATAATTTAAGTATTTTGGGATTAAAAATCCGTACTTGAATCAATCTTTCTGTACTTGATTCAAGAAAATCCGTACTCACCGTACTATTAATACCGCTTCGGATTGATTTGAGTACGGATGGATTGATTTTTTTTTTGAGTGTAATACAGAATCTATTTAAGGTTAAAAGGATCGTTCGCAAAATAGTATAAATAAAATAAAAAATGGTTAAAATTATGCAAATTTAAAACTAGAGCTGATAGGGAAAAACTAATGAAGCCGTCTTCATCAACAGATGAAAAAATCATAAGGATTAGCTGTTTTTGTTTTATAAAATTTAAAAAAGCTTAATTTTGTTATGCTGTGTGCTTTTAACTAAGTTTGACTCTTTGCAAGATAAACTTCAATGGTTTAAATTTACCATTTCTTTTAGATTACTATTAACACGAAAAATTTAAACACATTCTATATCTGCTTATCACATTCTTACACATTTTTATTTATTAAAAATATCTTTAAAATATCTGACAAAAAAATTAGACCATATCGATTAATTTCACGTTTTCTTCTCTGCATATAACGCATACTTTGAATATCAGAACAAATTTAAGCAGCGTAAGTTTCTTTTTAATGAAAACATGTCTCTTAAAGGCATTGTCCTTAAAATAAACCATTTATAAAACATTACATGGAACTACACACAGCAATACACTGACACAGAAACACTTAAGTATGATACATAGAAATAGCGCAGATAACTAACAGAAAAGTGTCACCACATGATACCACAACACAATATTGCATTTGAAGGAAAATCAAACCACATAACTGATATTCCCTAAACGAACATTGTAGCTCAAATAGTATTAAGCCTTTCCCGTTATTGTCACTAAACAAAGCCACATACACATCTGCAGAATTATAGATATAGAGACACATACATTTGCTAACAAAAACATACAAATATGGTGTATTGTGTAGTGTAGTAAAGATGTAAAAGGGCGATCTGAAAATATATTTTTGTGGTCTTAAGTCTATTAAAAAAATGCATACTGTGTTTTGAATAGAATTGTCAGACTGTAATCAAAAACAATACTTAATAATTTAAGAATACTTATAATACAAAACTTGTAAAAAAAACACATTAAAATTGCTCTAGTTATTGACTGCGTCATTTTCATATGAAAAATAATGCAAAAATATTCAACAAAATTTCAGTTTAATTTAAAATGTTAGTTGTTAATTGGTTTTTTTTATTTCAAATACCATTTCAAACCGACCTCCTACAATTGTGGTGACATATATGTATGCATGTTGAAAACGATTTAAAAGCTTGTTAAGCTGACTTTGACAAATGCGCCAAACACATACAACGACAATAACAACAACAGCGCCTGCAATTGAAAATACAATAACAAAACGTATATACAACAAGCAACATGGCACTAAACTTAAAATCTACAATAGTAAAGATTGACAAAACAACAAGTACTAAAATATAAAACACAAACCTAAAACATTGATTTGAAGTGCAAACATGCATAGAACGAATCACAAAATGGGGGAAAAAGCATAAAAGCAAAAGCGACAACAGCAGAGAAGGCGACAAAAAATTGGCAGCGAAAAACATGACATTAAAACGTGTATACAAAACTGAAATTCTCACGCTAAACCAAAATCAACACCAACAAGAATATTTTTAAAACAAAAACAGCTTTCTAGGAAATAATGCAGAATACACATACACACATAAACGCACTCTGATGCATTAGCTAACGTTTACACATTAAATTTTGTATGATATACAAAATTTGTATTTGATGGAAAAATCATAATGTGTTAAGGGTGAACGGCGGAGCAGGACTCTACAAATGAAAAAAGAAATGAAACTCATACACTTTAAGTGGATTTAACAATTCTTACTTTTATATATTTTCCTATTTTTTCTTACTTGATAGATAAACAAAAAATAATTAATTTATTATGGCTGCAAAGAAGAGAAACTCTTGGTTTTTGACAATTTTTCATTTCCAGTTTTATAATAGACTAGCATTTAATCAGCTACTTCGTTAGCGTCTTCTTATTCTTCGTGGACATATCTGTATGCGAATGTTTGTTTTCTCATTCACTCAGGACCTTGCATGTTTAATTTTATCTTTCTAGGTCCGATACTAACCGAACTTCAAAAAGTACCAGTTAATGAATAAAAAAGTACCAAAAATTTTCCTCATATAGATTCTCATCCACTCAGGACATTGCAAGTTTGATTTTATGTTTATAGGTCCAATACTATCGGACATTCAAAACGTACCAGTTAATGAACAAAAAAGTACCAAAAACTTCCCCTTATAGATTCTTATCCACTCAGTACATTGCATCTTGAATTTTATGTTTCTAGGTCCAATACTAACGGAAATTCAAAAAGTACCATTTAAAGAACAAAAAAGTACCAAAAAGTTCCGTCATAGAATCTTATCCACTCAGGGCATTACATGTTGAATTTTATGTTTCTAGGTCAATTATTAACGATAATTAAAAAATACCAGCTGTAAAACCAAAAAGCTAAACAAAAATATCAAATTTCCCGTATTTCATTCTTTGGTACTATTTTTCCCCCCCATTAAAGTATCAAAAATTTCAGTATTGTAGTGGGAGCCCATAATTTAGTACGAATATGTCAAAGAATGGAGGAAAATGTTTTGCAAAAAAAGTACCAAAAATAGTTACGATTTTCACCCCTTAAATGTTCGAATTTCGAAAAAGTACCAAATTCGTATTCGTATTTTTTTGATAAGTTTCGAATGTGGTATAAACTTTGGTTCTATGTTTATTGGTTCAAAAGATAGATGGGGTGTCAAAAAAGTACCAAAATTCAGGTTTTACCCGTTTACTCCCTAAAAGGGCTAAATTTCAAAAAAGTACCAGACACCTGTCCGCTTATTTTTCCAAGGAACAACGATAAGTATTTCATTTTTTGTGTATCTCTTTTAGTTTTGGAGATATAAGGTTACCGTATTTTCCCGTTTTTACCCCCTAAACATTTGAATTTCCAAAAATCCCGTCTTAGTGGATCGCTTTGGAGAGTGACCAATCTCTGGTCTAAATTTCAAGTTATTAGCTTCAGGCGTTTAGGCTGTGCGATGATGAATCAGTGAGTTAGTCAGTGAGTCAGTCAGTAACGATACAATTTTATATATCGACTTATTATATTCAATACCTGCCATCCGCCAAAATACAATTTTTCAGGAGAGAGAAAAAACGGTTTCTTTCGAAAATTCTTAAGGTATGAATTGATCTTTCTTCTATAATAATTTTTAAATATGACTACTAAGTCACCCTTATAAAAAAAGTAGAACTTTAAATTCTATTCGTAGCGATATGGTTGATGTCGGGTATTGCAACTGAAATCTTCATATATTTTTATGGCGTATAGCGGTAATTGCACAGTAATAAAAATATGTTTTTTTGCTCTAATATGTAATTTTATTAAATTAAGCATTTGTTTAACGTTTTTCCAACATAAAAGAATTTAATAACAAAACAATAACAAAAAAATAAACATAATTAAAAATGGTAAATCAAATTGGACATTGTCACATTGCTCCTTATTACTTTGACTCCATCTGAACTAAATTATCATAAAAGTAATGATATTCTAGTGGTATAACCGTCTTCAAATCTTGAAGATGTTTCCAGGCCGAATTGGTAACTCAGCAGTATGCAAAGGCTTTGGTTTGGTATATCCTGTGTAATTTTTAATTCTGTTGGGTAAGTAATTGTATTCTTCATTAAAGTTAACTTTAAATTGAACTTCTCCACTTGGCAAATACTTTAGTGATCTTAATTGAGAAACTGTTGGATCATTTTTGGTTCGACCAGGTCTAATGGATAATAGTGAACGAGAACTGTTTGATAAATCTGTGAATGCAGTGAAAGAACTATTTAGGCTCATAAGCAAATCAATGGTTGTATAGAATTTCCTTGTAGCTCAAGTTTCGTAAACAGCCTAAAAAAGTTGCTTGTGGTTATTTCTACTACTTTGTCGGGTGACTCATTGGCATCATTGAAGTTTTTAAAAAAACTGTAATTTAAATACATGGCATCAAATCAAATTTCACACAAATGATTATGAGTGTTTAAAAATGCTATGTGCCAAAAAACAATGCCGTAGGTTAAAATTTAATTTTTTCTTTGTATGGGAGGTGGGCGTAAAAGTGGGCGATTCATTTTGATTTTTCCATTTTTTTCTTAATTCAAGCAAATGCCTATGTGCCAAGTTTCATTATCCTTCAACAACTTCTTCTATTTTTTGCCGCTCGTTCTATGAACTTCAACCAATGTGTGGCGTATGGCGGGTATTGCATTAAAAAAATCGTGCGGTTGATATCGGTATCACAAATATTTAAAAAAAAAGAACTTATATTAATTTTTTTTTTCTGAAATTTTTGTCAGAGATAAAGCTGGCATCAGTCAACAATTTGCCATCAAAAAGTCATTTTCCAATAATTGGTGTAGGGCGGGTATTGAATATAAGCCCTCGATATATAGATAATCCCCTTGCGGTTATAGTCCATACTTAGAGAAAACTAATTTTTCGATATGTTCACCTTAAATAAAACTATTTTTCATAAATAATTTTTTTTATTATATAATGGTTACTGTAGCCATATTATTTGGACTGGCAACCATATTATGGTAAAATTAGTCCTTCAGCAAGAAGCCACATACATATCTGCGTGCAATTTGTCGACAGTTCTTACTTAATAACTCTAATTGATTTTAACAATTTTATTGCAATAAAATATAAAGAAAATATTTAATCCTCTTTTAGAAACAGGAGATTTAAATTTGATTTAAAATCAACTAGTACAAATATATGCCACTCAATTTAGAAAAACTAAATTGTTTGCCGACAACTCAAATCTCTTTAAGCCTTTTGTTGCTTAAAGAGAGCTGTCCGTTTTACATTCCAGAGCTTTCGCAAATAATACGTAAGCATATATCCACATATACTACTTACGTAATACGAATATTAAAATATATCTTGTCTATGAGCTGGTACTGAGAAGTTAGGAACCACTGCTTAAACAGGAAGCAAATGAGAAGCAAAATTTTTAATCGATAGCTTGTTTACTTAATGTAAGTGTATTTTTAAACACAGTGTATTAAACAGCTTAACAAATATCCAACTTTAAGTATTATCTGAGGTCGCATTATTGCATTATAATTGCTTAGCTCTAATGAACATGAGCGAATGAACATTTCTATGGAAACAGCTACACGTTCAATATATATTGTGATGTTTGGATTGCAATCCATTTTAATTGATAAATCACAAAAAAAAGGATATTCTGCGATATTGGGTCGAGGTCGCCATATATTTAACTTGTAGCAGTGCCATATCACGTCTCAATTGCCGGCACTTTTGCCAATTCAGCATATTTAATGCTAGATGTAGCATTATATTAAATGCATGCTCAAAGCTTTAGAACTTAGAACTTTTTTAGTATTTTCCCAATATTTTCTATTAACTTACAGCTTTTTTATTGATGTACAACTATGGTCATTTTGCAACAATAATAGTAACTGGAAAATAATTATATCATTATGTTTAATTTAGGAGGAACCTTTTGGTCCAAAATATAGATGGTCGGAGAAAGGTGCAAGCTTGTCAGAGGGTTGCTATGCTTGCTTCCATGTCGGCATGTCGGTCTTTCGGACTGTTTCTACGGATGCTCTTCAGGTCTTGCTGGGTGCGGCTCCTCTTGGCTTGGAAGTGATACGTCGCGCTATTGCTTTCAATATAAAGAAGGGGTTGCCACTTCTTACGCACGATTGGCTTTCTGCTCTTGTCATGGTGAATAGAGATAGTAGGGACATCAAGGTGATGTTAGCCGATCATCTTGATTCTAGGTGGCGGACGTGCTGGACAGACTCTGACAAGGGTCGTGCCACGTATGCTTTTATGCGCGAGGCGTCGTACTTACGTGAACGCCCAGATTTTTGCTTCGGCATGAGTGTGGGGTTCTTACTGACGGGACATGGCTCGCTCAATGCATTTTTGCATAGAAGTTCCTTGTCGGACACTTTGGACTGTGGGTGTGGGCCTGAGGACGTGCGGCACGTTATTGCCGAGTAACATTACTATGATGACATTAGGGACCTAGATAGTATGGGCATCACTCATACTGGGACGGGTTGGGATTATAGTAGGGCCTTAGAGGATGATCGGTCGATGGGGAAGTTGGGTCAATTTGCCGGTGATGTGTTTGCTAGGAGAAAACGGAGATAGTGGAGGTGGGCTCGCTTGCAGTCATTTGCGAACCGACGCTCGCGTATATCGTCGAATTGTCAGCTCTGCGCACTGCTGTCGTGCTCGGAGGTCGGTTGCTGGTTTTGGTGCAGTCTCGGTGTGTTGGTGTCTGGTGATTTGCCCATGCTGCTGCTGTTTGTTCTGGGTCACTTGTGTCTCTGGTCCCTTTGGGCTTGAGATGGGAGTTTCTGTCCGTGAGGGCGACTGTGTTTATTGTTATTTTATGTGGCCATCGCTTGTGCGTGATGTCTTTTGCTGATGTCACACGAGGTGGCCAAAGTGTCGCTTATGAGAACGGGTGTTTACTGTTTTCGTCTTGTCAATTGGTGATGCTATAGTCCCTATATGTAGATGTGTGTGGTGTTTTTCGCCGTTTCAGTATTGCAGTTTTATGTGTCGCTGTTTTTTAGTGTTGCTGTGTTGCGGTTTGCTGGCATCGTGAGCAGCTGTTTTTGCTGTGGGCCACCAGTCTCGGTACAGTTTGGGATCCAACTGGCAGTAGTTTAGGCCACGAAGCTGACCGAAGTCTTCATTCGGTACCACGGGAACCAAACTGGTTATGGTGACCCAGTGTTAAGAGCACAGTGAGGAAGGTTCTTAGGACGATGAACACGTAAAACTGGACGAAATCTATCCAAAATAAAGAGTAACATAGGTGCATATTGTGATATAAAACGAAAGGGATTTTTTAAGTAAAAATATTCGAAATTCAACTGTATCCACGAAAACAAATTAAAATGTTCAAATAATTCTTTCTAAGTTATGCGTTTCTGATTGAGCGGATGCGTTTTTTTTAATTTTTTTGCATTAAACTAAATAGTTTTCCATTATAATCTAATAATAAAAATAAAAAAAAATTTTTTTGAAAGGGATCCCAAATTCCAGGATCCTGTTATTTGACGGATTTTTCGGTATTCGGGGTTTTTTGAAAATTAAGGGATAAATGCTTTTTATAGTTATTTATTAAAAAATTACGTCTTTGAAAGAGGTTTTCAAAACAGAGTTTTTATATTTAATTTATTATTTTAAAGTTCATGTTATATTGATTACTAAAATTTGTACAAATGGAAAATGGATAAAAAAAACAGCGTACGATTTCGAACAATGTGTTAAATGATTAAATTACAAAATAATTGACATAACATCTATATTTGTGTTGATTCAAACTAAAAAATAATTAATATTGTAATTGAAGCAAACTAGTAATTGATTTTGTTGTCAGATTCTATTAAAATTTTTATAAAATGAATAATTAAAATTTGAATTCAAAATTAGTTAACAAAATCAATTTATTTAGTTTACCATAAAAATCTACCACTAGTAGTAGGAATTATGTAGTGTAAAAATCACATTACTATTTTTGGTAAAATCGCTCCATAAATTACCATTGGTACTATGCCTGCTCTCACTTTAAAAATCCTTACCCTTTAAAGAGTAAAGCTTAAATTTTGAATTTAGAGCACCAACGAAATGTTTTGTGTTTTCTAAAGACATTTTTTTCTTTAATTAATTTCTTTTTTAATTTTTTTAACACTTTTCACGTTAAAATTTCTTTATAATCGTTGGATACGCTTGAAAAGAATAACAAAGTTTTACTTTATTTTTTCGTTTTCAATAAAAGTATTAACAGAGTATTAAAAAAATATTAAAGAACCATATTCAGTTCGCTATCCTTTTAAGAGAAATTCCATGATGATTTCCTTTTTATAAAATATGTAAAACAATAAAATTAAATTAAAAATTTCGGGATTCATGAAATCCCGAAAAGGCCGGGATTAAAGAAATCAACATTTGTAAGGAAGTAGGGGCATTTAATACTACTTTCTGGAATACTATTTTTATGGGAGTTATGGTCAGCTATGGAAAGATTCAGGTTAAATGTGTTTATATGATTGAGATAGCAACAGAATAAGTTTGGACAAAATTTAAAATAAATACCGACACACTAATATAATAAATTTAGTTGCATTTGTAGTATGTACTTGCAACATCGTTCGTGACGCCTTTAAGAAAATATGTTTATTAAAGTTTTGTATAAGTAAAAAATAATAGACATTAATTTAAAACCTTTCGCTTTGTAAAGATCCAATTATTTTATGTTAAATAAATAACTAATTTCAAAAAATTTTTTTTTTTAATTTCAAACCCCTTTTTTGCTCCGAATTATAGCAACATATTATTAGTTTGCTTATTTTAAAATATCGAAAAGAAAGAAAACTTACAAAATATTATCCGGAATTATTCAATGCCAAGGTTGTTTTCTTAAGATTGCAGTTTATTGCAATCTACACCGAATTGCTCAGCAAACAATTCACTAAGCACTTCTTGTTTTAGATGCGTAATTTGTAACATCTCATGCCGAATTTTAGACTTACAAATTTTTTATTCAAGTAAATGTTTGTTGCCAAAATGTTTGCGAGGACATGTAGCATAAAGAAAACATGTAATCGCATACTATTTTGCAACAGAGAGAAAAACACATTTGTCAAAAGCTGTATGCATTTTTCACATAGTTAAATCTACATATCTACTACCTTAAATTCTCAAAAACAGCGCAGAATATATTTTAAGGGATTCAACGAAATAGAAAAAAACTTTTGGATTTTAGTAATATAATTTTGGGAATTTACGAGGTGTGCTATCGAGTCGTATTGTCGTAATATCCTAATATTTTACAAAAGTTTAAAAAAATTATTGTTTTATTTCATACAAAAAAAGTCATAAAATAATAAGATGCTGTTTTAATGGTTTTGTCGTAACTGATCAGTAGAAATCTTAAATATGAGGGTTGCTAAAGAAATATTACTGCCTTGTAAACTGTATGCTATCAAGTCATATTGTCTTAATGTTCTAACATTATACAATAGCTTAAACATTTTTTTGTTGTGTTACAGCCATAGAAGTTCTAATTTAATAACAATTTTTATTCAGCGTTTATTTTTTTTTGTCATAACTTCACAGATGAAATATAAATCACAAGGAATTTATTCGAAAAATTGATTTCAAAGATTAATGAGGTGACAAAAAAGTACCAAAATACAAGTTTTACCCGTTTACTCCCAAGAAGGGCGGAATTTCAAAAAGTACCAGACACCTGTTCGCTTATTTTTCTAAAGAACAACGATAAGTTTCAAATTTGTTTCGTATTTCTTTTAGTTTTGGAGATATAAGGTTACCGCATTAAGCCGTTTTTATCCTTCTTTGCATAAGGCATAACGTTAAAATTTCCCAAAATCCCGTCATAGTAGATAGATTTGGGGAGAAACCAACGTCCGGTCCATATTTCAAGTTTTTAGCTTCAGTCAAGTAGGCTGTGATATGATTTATCAGTCGGTTAGTACTTTTACAATTTGATATATCAAGTTGAGGGGTTTCTCACAGAAGTCAGATTTTTCGTGATATTGTTTAAAGACAGATGACTGTATGACCGTTTAATCGCTTAAATATGTATTCCTATTTAGCTTATCTGATGCTTGGATATTTTATGTTATTTTAAAATCATTGTTTGGTGTATTAAAGACATTTGTTTGGAAGTTTTTTTTTGCAAGATGCTGTAATTTCTTCCGATGCCAAAGAGTAAGCTTTCTAAAAATTATAATCAAACATCTTCTGGTCCTTTTAGCTGTATATATTTATGTCTTTTAAATACAACCATCTCTGTAGGAATAAATACATTTCCATCCGCATAATATGCAATATTTTATTAATGTATTTTCTTCTTGTCTCTTGTTCATTTTAAATTTAAACTGTAACAGAAATAAAATTTAAAGAATGAAAAAAATTTTGAAAGAAAAGAAAACTAAAAATTAGCAAAACCAAAAATTACTACCACATGAGTGGTAACAAAAGCGGTTTACTGTTACTAAGAGCTTTGCATGCAGAACATGTATGCACGCATATATTACTTCATATTAACAGCTGTATTGCAGGTAAAAATTACATGTTCTGGAATGTAGTAAGAAATATGGAAATTCAAATGACTACGCACGAAAAACGGAACATTGAAAATAAATCCAGTTAAAAAAATGTTAGCTTAAATATTTGAAAAACTTAAATCAATAAAGTATAAGATTTATTTAATAGAAAACACGTTGTTGGATATTTTAATGTTTGATTACAGGGAATAGGGTTTTATTTGTGTGTAGAAATGTAGTAATATAAGTGTAACCACATGATTAAGAAGGTGCCCAACACTTTTAGATACATTTTTAATAAAATAAAGATAAGTGCCTGTAACCAAACAATTTTTTAATTTACCTAGAGGGAAGCGAACTGACACCAAAGCAGTCCCGTGATAGGTCTAGAGACCGGTTCTACCTCTAAGACTTTATATGAGTAAGCCCTATAACTTTTACATTGCAGGGGGTCAATTGACGCTATGACCATTCACACATCTAATCTCAATGTAGTATTATTTCGATACAATGTAGTATTATTTCAATGAAACAAGTCCTAGAACTAAATTTAAGATCCAAATTAAAGAAAGTCCCAAAAAATGTGTGATTCATTACTTTTCTACCTTTTTGATCTTCATATACCAGTTAAATTATTGCTCCTATTTTCACTGGTCACGAGTTCTTTTTTTGGTACTTGTTCTATTTTCACAAATCCCAAGACCAGTCTGTTGGAACAATTGACTTAAATTTCCCGCACGGTTAATACTGGTTTACAGAACAAATTTACAATGAAAATGATCCTTAATAAACGTTTGTTAAATTTAATAATCTTTATGAATACGGGGGTAGAACTTTTACATCATGTCCTAATAGAATTCAAACAAGCTTGTTATAACATGTAATCAGGGTAGCTGAAACCGAAATTCAAAATTACAATGAAAAGCATTAAAATCATACAAAATCTTTTGAGAACATCAAGATTATAAAAATTTTATGAATTACACAGAATTTGCTTTTTATTTATAAGCGCTTTTTATTTACGAATATACTGGGTTTCCCAAAATGCGCTGTATAAATTGGTTATAAACAGAAAATATGCACTTAAACGGGCATGTTCTAGAAAAAGAAATTAAGTGAAATTGAAATCGAAATCAAACGATAATTTAAATTCAATTATTTACAAAATTACCGTAGTTTTTCGTGGGCTTAAGCAGGGTTGTTAGACTTTTTTCCTCAAAAATCGTCAAAAGCTTCAACAAAATTCGTCAAAATCGTCACGAAAATTGAACAAAATCGTCAACAAAACGTCAAATATATAAATTTTACAAATTAAAGACAACTTATTGCATGGATTGGTTCGAAAATATAAATTTTTACCAAGAAACTCTATTTATGATTAAGAAAGTGATATGGTTAAGTTTTATTCTATTTATTTCAGCTCACTTGAATATATTTATCATTCAAAAAGAAAACATAAGAAAATGGGATTTTTCTTTTACACACAAATAGAAAAATTCTTCACATGTGATTATGACTTCATCGAAAAATACATTCGCATCAAAACGCAAAGCGGATTTAACCAATTTTTGGTCTGTGATGGGGGAGGAATTTTTTTGTTTAATTTTCAAAAATTTTTGTATTTCGAAGAAATTGATTTTTAAATTTTGGACTGTTTTCAATATAATTGTAAATATTTCTTGTGTGTTTTTTTGATGCCAGAAAATCGTCATAACACTATTACTTTTAGTAAAAAATCGTCAATTTTACTGTATTTTCTTTAAAAAAAATCTTCAAAATGACGAAAAATCGTCACATCTACCAACCCTGCTTGCCAGATTAAAGTGTTATAAAATTGATGCCAGATTAAAGTTGAAAGTAAATATATTGACGGGATTAAATCGTCAAAACATAAGTGACTCTACATCAAAAATCGTCAATCGTCATTTTGGTAAATTCATCGAAAAAAATCGTCAAAATGACGTAAAATCGTCACATCTAACATCCCTGGGCTTAAGTGTTGTTTTTGCAAAAATAATAGATACTTAAAGAATGAAGTGGATACAATCGAATATTTTTATAAATTTACATTACATTTTGATCCACTTCATTTCAATTTCTATAACACGCCCGAAAAAAACTGTTTAATGCGCATTAAATATGTAGAAAAACTTGCTTTAAATATATGTCCTTAAAATTGATCAAATTTGATGATTTGTAGTAAAAGTTTTTGTAACAAATTTAATCTAAATACGAACAACATTAGATGGCTAATGGACATAAATGGAACCGATTCTTGTACTTTACGCACAGGTTTTCCATGAACCATTCAGACGGACGGATTCTGAGTCGGTCGGTATAATAAAGGATGGATCTAGTTTTCTGCGTATACACACATTAGGTACAGACGATCATATATACAAATCGCAATATCTTTAACTTTCTGCATATGTATAGAATTTGATTGTTTGAAATAATATTTAGCTTTAATGACAATTTGTTTTGGCTTATGCTAGAAACACAACTGGGACGAATTATTCGCTAAGAATATTCGTCGCCAGAAATAGAACACATTGGTGTATATGAAAGTACACACAATCATTGCGTAGACCGAAATTCATCGAGCTAAACTCTGCAATAGTTTTATTCTATTTCTTACGCAGATAAACGACAAAAAATTTTGGACAGCTAACCGCGGCGTGATAGCAAATATTTATAAAAATCGTGAAAGCTGTAGAGAATTAAAAGGAAAAATCCCTTCTATTGCGAACTTGGCTAAAACTCGCGAACAATTGTAAACTTTTAAACAATTAGAAAGCTAAAATAATTACTGTCGTAGTCATAGGAAATTAATATGGATTTAAAAAAAAAATTAAATAGAAAAATTTTTATAAAAATTTTGCCTTAAAACACATTTCAAATTCATTTTATTTTTTATGAATAGGGCAGTTAAAATGTTTAGGTTTCTTATTTGTGGGCTCACACACCCACACACAGCCATACACACACAAAGCCAAGCTGTTAAAAACAAGATTTCAACACTCATACGTACTGTTGTACACCTTTTGATCTTAATGGGGGGTTGTGTAGTCTACTTTTAGGTGTAGCAAAAATTTTATATATTTTTGTCGCGTCTTGTGCTATGCGTAATAATTAAAATGTTTGTTTTGTTGAGTTGTTTTTTTTTTACTTTAGTTTCGTTTCACAAGGGTTAACTTAAGATTTGGGCATCGGTGGTTCTTTAGGGTAGTTTTAAAAATATTTCGTAAGTAATAAAAAAGGATTGCTTTTGGTTTTCGATAAAAATTTTGATAAAATTGGATGGATATTTCAAACTTAGCTGCCATATTATATAGACATCCTTAAAAATTCAAAGAAAAATATTTTATGGCATAAATTTTTATCACAATAAAACTATGTTTCCAACATATCGTCGTTGCTCCGACAAAATCATCTATGGGTTTTTTCCTGGTTTTTCAGGAGAGAAAAAAAACTGTTTTATGTAGTTACCTTAGCATCTATTTTTAAAGTGAAACGTTTAATTGAACATATGTTAACATTGCTTTAAGTATTTCGAGAAATAAAACTCGACTTACTGGCCATTTGGCATCTATAACAAATTTTTTCGAAAAACTACACAGAAGTCATTTTGTTGGAGCATTTCTAATAATTTTTTTTACTTTTTTTACACATTGCTGTTTTGGTTTGAAGAGAGAATGAATATTTTAAATAAGACTTAGCGAATTTTAAGCAATATCTGTGTTGAAATTTTTATTTGGAAAGTTAAATAAGAAATAATAACAGATTAGACAGATATGTTTAATCCGTTAAATCGAACATATAAATGAATTAATGGAGACTAAGGGAGAATGCCTCTTTCAATCATGACGAGAATTTTGCAAAACGTCCAATTTTAATACACTTTTGTATCTTTTCGATAACTTTGTAGAATTTTAGACATCATTTCTTTTTACTGCAGTCATTCTTTGACAACTTATTCACGAGGTGAAGCTTACTAAAAGAGCTTCTAAAGCGTTCTACGAAAATCGTGGTTCCAAGGAATTAAAGTTTAGAAGTTAACCACAGTTGATTTGCAAATTTTATAACTGAATGCCCACTGGTATCTTAAGTTGCCGGTTGAAAACTCAAATTACCAAATTGTATCCGCGAAATCGCTGAACAAAGTATATATTTTAGACAAAATGGACAATGTGTTTCATGCCACAATTGCAAAAAACAGTTCTAAATGGGTTAATGCTAATTAATTTTGGAAAAATAGCCAAAATGAATGAATTTAATATTTTAAAAACAGAACATAAAATAGTTAAAAAAATAGTAAACTAAGAGCTAATGATTTAAATTATCATTAAATGCGTGGTTATCTTTATGCATATATTTTTCTTGAGTGATTGCAGACTTCTATATTTTAACCCTTCTTTTTTCTAGATTCTTAGATACTCCGGCGGGCATTGAACCCGCAACCAACGCACTGATACCCCAGCTCACTACTATCAAGTCTACCGGGGCACACTTTTTTGACATAAAAAAGCGTAAATACTGGTTAAAATCTATGTGTTTTCAAAACGGTGAAGTGAAGCTTTACACATATTTAACCCTTTTTGTACGAACATTTTGTATATGGGTTACACATAGCTGCTTTTATTAACTTCTGAACCAGTAAAGATATCATTAAACGGTTTGGTGGGTGGATGTATCATTAACAAAGGTTTAAAAGGGTGCAAAAAAAATTTCAAAATTTTGCACATAGCTGATGTCCTTTCGAAGTGTTTTGTTGCATTTCGTTAATGTTTACAATTTAAAGCCATTATGTTTTTTATTTATTCACAATATTTAAAAATAATCAGGGGTGTGCTGGAAATCGCAAACGCAAAACGCAAGAATTTGAAAGTTGTTTTTAATAAACTTTAAACATAATTCTTATAATTTTTTGGTTTAAAATCCTGTTTAATAGGGAAATATTTGTTTAATATTTGTCACAAAATTCTTTTATTACAGAAATCTTACTTAAAAACGACTTTTAAAATTCTTGCGTTTTACGTTTGCGATTTCCAGCACACCCCTGAATATTTTTTGTTGTTTAATTTTGACGTTCACACTAATTTATCAAATGATTATACAGCAGGCTGTTCACAATAGTTCTATTTAGTCTTTAAAAGTACCTAATAATAATTATATAATTTGACTTATCTACATATGTTTAAGTATATTTTTTTTAATTTTAAGCTAGTTTTTCCGCCTACTTCTTATTCCTTTAAGCTTCTAATGGACTTTTAAGCCCTCTCTTTTATAAACACTTGCAACATGGTTTGCCCCATTTGCAACTACACCCACAGCAGATTTATTCCATTTCAGACTTTTGCATGGTTATGACTTTAATTTATAGTCGTTTTTAGGATTGGAAAAAGTATGCTATTGACCATTTTTTGATGCGACGTTATATTGCTATAGACGAAAAAATAGTCACTGGTCTTTTGGTCATATGTCAGCAACAAAAAACAATAAAAACCACAAAAAAGAGTTGACTTTCTAACAGCATAACATTAAAAAAATAATCTAAATATAAAAAATTGTTTAATATTATTTAACTAAAAACTTAAACTTTTACCATTTTGTATGCTTAAAAAATGCTTCTACCTTAAATTGTTCGTTCAAATATTCATTTTTTTTTAGTTTCTTTGCAAATATAATAAAAACTCTCATAATCTTTTGCTCTTAAATCCTAGACAAGTTTTTGAAGAAGATAAAATAAACATGACTTTCATCAAAAGTACATCAAGAATTTGTTTTCTTATGCCACATTGTTTCTATATTGTCTATTGCAGCACACTGCATATTGTTTAAATAATATAATGCCAACTTTTTTTTTTGCGTGATTGTGCGTGTTTTAGTTGGTATTTGAGTTTACTTTAATGCACTAGTTTGCTTTGTTTAAATTTAGATTGAAACTGAAATTTTCGGAATATAAATTTCGAAGTAGCAACTTTTAAACAAACAAATGAGTTGTTGTTACTTTCAGAAACTAAAATTTGTGAATATTTAAGGAATTCAGAGCTCAACGTTTTATTCAACAACTTTAAAGTTATTAACATATTTAAATATTTTTTATCAGAAAATTTCAAGTGAGAACAATCATTTCTTAATCGTCACCTAAGATGCAAAGGTCCTATCTAACATTTTGAAAATTATAGAGGAGAAGCAAACAACTATTTAAATGATAAATTGATAAATCCTCTTAAGCTGTTTATAATTTATTTTTCTTGTAAAACCTACCAGTTGCTTTGACCAGGACTGTGGAGTCGGAGTTGAAGTGTCGGAATTGAGGTTTTTGCACCGGAGTCGAAGTCGAAGCACCTAGAAAAACTCACGACTCCGACTACAAAAGTTTTCGGCAAAAAATTTACAAATATTTTCCAAAAACAATTCTTTGAAATTGACGATGCAATATTTAAAATATCGATTTGATATTTTTACAGAATAATTTTCTTGGGATATTTCTTTATTTAAAAGGTACTGCATTAAAAAAAATAGTTAAAAGTCAAATAAGGACAAGTCTCATATAGTTTCATTTAGCATCAATGTTAGAGTCGAATCGGACTTAGAAAATATCAGCAGTTGGAGACGGCGTTAGAACTATATTTTGATGACTCCACAACAAACTCTGCAAACTCTTAGTAAGAGCCAAAACGCACGATGTTAATTGTAAATAAAACAAAAAGTTTTCGGAGAATAATCTTAATATTTTTGTTATGATGGCAGGATCTATGGGCCATGTTTATCCGATGGCCCATGTTTTCAGTGACTCTGAGACATAATTGAGGTTAAATGACGTTAATGTGGCGAATTATCTCATCCTTTAACTCTTGAATTTCTCTTGGCTTACTGAAGTACACTTGTTGATTAAAATATCCATAAATAAAGAAGCCCAACGGTGTCAAATCACGTGAGACGTGAGATATAACGGCAATTGAACTTTTCGCGTAAAATATCCCTTGTTTCGTTGGCTGTGTGGTAAGTGGCACCATACTGTTGCAACCACACATCTTCCAGGTCCATATCCTCAATTTCTGGCCAAAGGAACTCCATATTGTTTGCGATGGCGAACAACATTTACGGTAACTGCTTGGCCGACCTCATTTTCAAAGAACGCCGCTAGTTTGTTTTTGTTTGATTTTTTTTTTGTGGAAGAAATATTCTTAGTATATATGTATATGATGATATTTGTATCAAAGTCCATAAGCTGCACCATTCAGTCACTCTTTGTGGATGCATTGGTTTTTCAACAATCAATCGTGGATTCTCATTTGCTCATATGCGGCAATTTTGGCTCTAGAAGTGCACAAAATGCATTTTGATTTGAAGCCCGCCCCCGATTTTCGTTAAAGGTTTCAACAAACTTAACACATTGCTAAATTGTGTACCTCTCCATGGTCCGAAATGTCAAATTAAGTTGGGCAAAAAACTTTATAATCTTTTGTAGATAGAACAGTTTTTTTTTAATAAAATTGCTAAGTGCTCATATACATTATATGATTTTTGTCGTTGCGATTATTGTCGTTTCTTTTTTGAAGTCGGTCTTTTATTTAGATTGTTCAATTTTTGTCGTTCAAAAGTTTTCTGTGCCAACAAACTTAAAAACATTTTTCTTCAAATGAGAGAACAATGAGAGAACAAATGAGCGAACAAAACGAATCGAAGAGTACACTCGGTTGTGTACCCCTTTTAGTTCCTCTCTCTCCTCCTCACGCCAATCAGGTAAGAACTGCAACGACAAAAATCATATAATGTAAATGGGGGTTAATATGGTCGAAATATTCCAACATTTTTCGTAGACGTTTGTGTTGATGCAAAAACACCAACGAAAAAGTCAATTTTTAAATTTTGGTAAGTAAGGGCCTTTTGCATTTTAGGCAACGATATACTGTTTTTCTGTGTGCGTTTTAAAAGAATAAAGATTTTTCATTTGTTAGTTGTGCCTACTAAAGTTTCAGATTAAAATTTTTAGAATTATTACCTTTGAAATTATCAATACACATAAACACGTTTTAATGTCATTATGAAATAAGATACTTTTATTTAGGACAAAAATGTATCAGTTTGAAAATAAAATTTAATTTAAATTTTTCTATTGATATTTTTAAATAACCATTATGATATAGATAGGCGGTTTTCAATGATAACTGCAATAAATTGTTAAAACAAATATTATTGTCATATCATATATTTAAAATTTAAAAAAACATTTTATATTCCTCTCTAATATTTAATAATATTTTTGCATAATATGACAAATATTTAGTTAAAAGAAAATTATAAATTCATTTAAATTCCAGTATCCAGCCATGTTTGAAATTTATGCCGCAGTAATTTTAAATTTGTGGTTTTATTTGTAGCAGTTTGTGTTATTAGTTGTTTTCTAGGTGTTGAAATATTTTTATAAAATATTTATGCAGAAACATCTGTTGTAATTTTAAATTATGCAAAATAGTGACGATTGCATTTCACAATGTGTTTTTAATAAAGTGTTTGAAATTAATATTTTATATATAATTAGTTTTACATAATTTATATATGGCTTTCTAATTTGTTAAGTATCGGCATATGAAATGAAGTAGTAAAACATTTAGGTTTTAATTTAAATGTTTTTAAATAAAGTGAAATTTAAATATTTCAATTGGGCAAACAATGCTTTTAAAGGAAACTGTAGCCGTTAATCTTAAAGATTTTCTTATAAAAAACATTTATATTAATATTATTTTATAAAAAATACTAAATTTATATTATCCAATATTACGTTACGCATTTTTGTGACTTCTTTTTAACATCTTCATGAATAGAAATAAATGTGTTTTAAATTTTTGCTATTTCCGATTCCTTATCAATTAAATATTTTATAAAAAAAAAAAGAAATAAGACATCAAGCTTAAGGTGCTATCAGATTGTACTGTCAAATTTTCCATCTGTAAAAGTTGTACACGTCGTGTGATACATATGAAACTTTGCATGTGTAAAATACATATGGAAATACGTATGTAATTTTTTCGATTAGAACACACTCTATTTTTCCTGTGGCAAACATAAACAAAACAGATGGTTTTTGTTCCTTTTTTTTATTTTTATTTCAGGTATTACTTCAATAATGCTGGACGCCACAATTATTTTATTAGCAGTTGTTACATCCATTTTACTTTTAAGAACTTTATAATTTCAGCAGCTTTATAATTAAAACAATTTATACACGTTAAAAAGTCAGCTTTTGTTTACATTTTTAGGTTATGTCATAAGGAAAAACATAAGCAGGTGTGATAGCAAAAATTATAAATCGTATGTAAAATGGAAATTTTGACATACATACGGAATTACATATGGGTAAGAAAAGTTACAGTACATATGTAAAATACAGCCCGTCTGATAACACCTTTAATAATAAAAAAAATTAATATAAATTTGTAAAGGTCGAATGCAAGACAATCTATTAAATACTAATGTATGTAACAGGGTACCTCGGTAAATTTATGTATTTTAATTGCTATGTGTTGATGCGGGGAAGTTTTTCTTTTTTTTAAATTTGATCTAAATGAAAAATTTTAATGATTTTTGACTTCTGTTGAATTGCAGGAACTTTTGTTCAATTCCATATTTTTTCTAAAAATTTGCAGTTATAAACTTTTATATAGCTTTTGTCCATAATTGGCTGTAGTTTCAAAGAAAAGCCAATATCCTTTATTCTGAACAAATACATATTATGAAAATTGTTGGCGGTGAGTACATTTTAATAATCTTCTTCTTTGCAGTAAAAATGTCATAAGTCAACAAAGACAGACACGGAAAATAAAAAATAATATATCTCTTAAGTCTACACAGATAGCAAATCGTACATACTAAATTTAAGTTTTTTTATTAACTTTAGTACGAGTATTATTCAAAACTTTAATTAAGAATAACACTTAACCCTTTGACACATATGACATATGTCCCATTTAGTTATTTCGTCATTTCATCCACATTTTTAAATTGATTTTGATCTAAATCGCGATGTTCTAAAAAAACCAATTGCTTACTGCAGTATTCGTGCTAACGATAAGCTTTTGTTGTGTCAACTGGGCTAGAGGTTTTCATAAAGTCAGAAATTCGAATTTACTTTTTTGTCATATAAGTTTTCAAATATATCGGGCCCTAATTATTACTGTTGGACAGACTTTTAGTATTAAATGCACTCATTCGTTATAAAAATTTATTGATTTACGCATTTAAAATGGGTTCTATAGTTTTCTCGATGGATATGAAAGTATGATGGGACTTAAGTGTCCCACTAGGCGTGAAAGGTGAAAATAAATGCGAATTTTTATTATAATTTTTTTTTAATTTTTTTTTAATATCGTCATCTTAAAGACCTAATAAACTATCTGCAAAAATTTTAAAATTGAGTTTTTATGGATTTTTATTCCATATGTGTGCAAAATTTTGAACATAAAATATCACAAATGACAAAGTTTTTGTACCAGAGGATTGTTACGGACAAAAAAAAGAGAAAAAAATCATCAAAAATCACGATAAAAGTTTAATTTTGTTGCATAGTGTAATTTAAACAAACATTAAGCACTTTTTTTACTTAAACCAGTAAAAGAAACTATAACTGTTATTACTTAATGTATATCATATTCATATCGAGCCTTTGGTGCAATATCGTAGTAACTCAAAACTTGAATTTTTTGAGCTGGGTATGCAGATATGATCTTTGGGGAAATATCTATCTAAAGAAAAAAGATTATGATTCCATCTCTAACTGTTCAGATTTTATAGCTAAAAATGTCTTTATTGCCTCTAGCTATTTCCAACCATATTGATATTAATATAAAAAAAATATTTAATATAAATTGACTGCTATTCGACCTTTATAAAATTTATTATTATTTTATTAAGCTTGAGGTCTATTTTTTTTATAAAAAAATATTAAATTTATTGAACCAATATTTTTTTTTTTTAAAAAAAAAATAGACCTCAAGCTTAATAAAATAATAATAAAAAATATTTAATATTATTAATAATTGTTCACCTTTTTTTAATTACAAAACATTCCTCTTTATTTAAAAACTTGTAAAAACATAACTTTAGTAAACAAAAATGCTATCAAAAATATGGCTGAAAACTTCAAATTCATTTTTCTCAGTTCACTTTTTTTTGTATTATTACGGTATTGGACCAAAGGCTCGATATGTATTTCATATTCACACTTATTAGTAATGCAGATAGGTTAATTGGTTTCAGATTTTTACATTTCCAAATAACCAAATAACAAATAACATAAGCTGTGTTTAGAAAAACAAAATTTTCTCAACCGATATATATTGCTGGTTTCAATTTAATCAAACTGTATAATTTTCGTTTCAATATTGTAGGTAGTTTCAATTTTATAACGTTTTTCCCCTCTCCTGTAAACTTTTGAAAACTGCAGGTTATTTCGTCTTTAAGGTGACGATATGTTACCATTAAAAAACAAAAAAATCATAAACAATTTAGTAAAATCATAAAAATGAAAAATTTATTTTAAATTATGAGATCCCATAAATATTATCAAAGTAATTTTTGGGAATACAGAATTTTTAATTAACAGGATTTGGTTTGTCGTGCATTATATTTCATATAAACTAAATCAAAATCGAATTTAGTTATAGTTAATTTTAAAATGATTTTTTTCTCAGTAAAGCACATTGGTTTTTCGCATGCGTAACAAATTGTGTTTGTTTGACTTTCGATTCCGTTTTTATGCAAACAAGACATCGCTCTCCTTTCATTCTTGTTTGGCAATGTGGGTCTCGAGTCCTAATCTTGGAAATAAAAGGTGTTGAATATATGCCCATCGTAGACCAGAACAATTTAATTTCTGGAGATCTGTGGATAGCTACTCATTACTAAAATCATCCCAAAAAATAGTTTCAATTCTTCTTGACGTATGAATAATATAATACCTTTGTGGTAGCAATAAAGTTCCGTTTGCTGAATTATGAACTCTGTTAGTGCAACGAACGCACAAACTTTATTGATCACTTCTGAAACAGATGGGACCTCCTCACAATCGCTACACTTTGGGTTTTTTGGCTATATTAGGTGACGCAATCAACTCATTTAGCAAAAAGCCAACATATATAGATTTGTAACTATCTTTTTTCTTTAAATTAAATGATATATGATAAAGGATAAAGTGCAAATAAAAACATGAATTAACGCACAAATAGCAGTATGCAAACCGTTAGACAGTTGAATCGTTTTTGTGTGTTTCGCAATGTAAATAAAACAAAAATCATGGGCATGCAAACTATTATACAAACGATCAGCAACTGCAACACATAATGTATTTATTTCCAAATTTTTTTGACGACGAATGGGACACACATGTCCATGATTTTTATGCAGAAGGAGTAACAATTAAAAAATTTTGACAACACTTTAGTCTTGAAAAGTTTCCATTCCGAGTATTCCAGCGGAAAATTGTTCGTCGTCAAAGGGTTTAAAGTACTTAGACCAATCCAAAATGGGATAACTTCCGAAAACCAATATGCGTGCAAACGCATATGCTTGTAAAAGTTTGTTGTAGAAGCAACAACAATATAGATTATTTTTTTTGGATAAAAAGTAAAATAAAAAGAAATAATTCCCATATTCTTTTGGTTAAAATTATTTAGTCAAATACATGATATGACGGAAACCATATTGGAAATGCTGATGGTGTTTTATAATTGAGAATTCTTCTGTAAACAAAGGGAAAAATACAACAAAAGTGAAATAAGGATGTGTAACGGGTAAGTTAAATAATAATTTAATGTCTGTTTCTGTGGAGTAAGTGTTTATGTTAGATTCAATTTAATCTCACTTTCAGATTATTTTAAGCACGAATCGTGATTTAGCCATCCTAGAAATTCTTGAATCAAGAACAGTTTGAAATTTTTTAATTAAGTCAATCCTTTTTTAGGATTATTTTAAGTAAGGGGCAATATTATAATCTATACTTGGTGCAAGAAAATCCATACTTGCCGTACTATTGACACTGCTTTGGCTTAATTTAAGTATGACTAGATTGATTTTTTTTTTGTGATGTTACTAAATCCAAGCAATTAAAGTGAAATTTCTAAAATGCACGTTAATCTTTCTTTTAAGTATTTCATTACGATATTTAATCAAAATTCAAATATTTTGACTTATGTCATTGCTTTTTAGCACATAGTTATTCAAAAATTATTCATATACGTAAAAATTTGTTTATCTAACAACTTTTTACATACAACATATATTGTTATATAAAAGAAGTATGTGTGTACATATGAATGTACATTTAAACAAGGACATTTTTAATCCATGTTTGTTTGTATCTAAATGATTTTTTTTAACGCCAGCTTGACTTACATATTTAAAACAGAAAAAAATTGTTTAATTGTCACGAAAACTTTCAATGTACATGTATGTCGTTTTTTATTGCAGTTCGCAAGAGGTCTTGCAAAGTTGTCATAATGCATTGTGAAATGCAACATTTGCAAAAGTCTCTAATTCTTTTATATTATGAATATTTTGTATGCCATAAAAATATTTCTGTACATATTGACAATTTGGTTGGCATTTAAATAAGGATTAAACTGTTGCCACATTTTTTTTTTCTTTGTTTTTATGAGTAGAAAAAAGTCAGGAGCATTAACGTTTTTATATAAAAATATTTCGAAATTATAACCGCTAACTAAAAAAATTATTTGTTCCTAAACATTCAATAAAAACCTTTAGGCCATCTACAAATGTGATATTCATAAAAATTATAGTATAACTTAACAATGTATGTATGTGGGTGATTCTCATTTCAAATCCTATTTTTCTGTCCGTTGAAAGTATGGTAAAGCATTTCATATAGTTAGTAACACATACATTTCAATTTAAAATTAACTTTAGACTGATTTGCAATGTGCATATTATTCATGCAAAAAGTAAAAAACCTTGCGCTAAATGATTAAATAGCAGGCCAAATTTCCTTTCAAATAAATTTTTATGTCAATACCAAAATTTATAAGAACAAAGAAATATGTTAATCAATAAAAAATCTGCGGTAGTGATTTTGCCTTCTTTTTACTTTATGTATGTCAATTTAACATGATTTTACAATTAGTTGCGAACAATATTATTTTCTTTTCAAATAATTATAATTCATCTTAATTTAACATTCCACTAAAGTAAGGGCAAAAAAACATTGATATATAAAAAACACTACGAATCAACGTTGAAAGAAAGTTATTTGTCGTTGAAACAACGTGAATTTCATGTAACATAAATTTTCTCGAGTAAAATAACATCCTGGGTTCACAGTCTTCAAGTTTTAGCCGACAAGTCCTGAGTTTGGGAGAGAAGGGAAAAGAGAAAACCATTTATTTCGCTCTCTTTCCATAAAATTCAAGACTTGACAACTTAAACTTGAAGATTACTTAAAATTACTCTTGAACTAAAGAAATATTACCCGATTTAAGTGAAATTATACCTGATATTTGCAAAAAAAAAGGTTTACAAAAAAGAAATACTTAAAAAAATTAATTAAAAGGATGTCAATTACAGTCAAACTGTTAAGATGACTAGTTACATACTTAAACAACTGTACCAAATTGTCCAAATTTACTTTGAAAATCGATCATCGATTCAATATTTAACATATTCCGTCCATTTGAACGGATTTGTTAATAAATAAAATTGACGCATATGGATTGAGACTTATACACAGGAGTTTCCATGAGACCCAGCAAAATGCATTGTTTTGTGCAGTTAACATGTTGGTGGCTTCATCGGACCTCCTTTTTTAAAAAACAAAGCCGATTGGTTGATCACTTAACCTCCATAGTCGGGCAGCATGACGCCTATTGATTATTTTCCTTAGGGCTACGAAGATTAACTGATAAATTCACAAAAATTAACGCTTTAGAGGCTACTATTGTTCATGTTATTGAAAACAAAGATATTTTAACTTTTTTTATTCAATATTAATATGAAAAAATTATAGCTTTATGGTCACCAAGAAGCTTTAATAAGAACTATGTGGAATTAAGGACTGACTCTCACAATAATAAGAACCTATGTACCAAATGGACAGCCAGTCGAGCGATCGTTATACTAAACGGTGGGTGCTACAGACATCAGCACAAACGCATAATACCTCTCGACTATTGTGGTGTGGGTGTTACAACAAATTAGTTTTTTAACATTAAATCGTTGTAATCAGGGCTGTGGAGTCGTCAAGAAAAAGTTGTAACTCCGACTCCATCCGCTGAAATTTTTTTAAGTACGACACAGACTCCGACTCTAACCTTGATCCTAAATGTATATGAGACTGGTCCTTGTTTGCCTTTAAACTTTTTTTAATGCAGTAGGTTTTACGGCCAATTTCACCAATTTCAGTTACAGTTAACAACCAGTTTTAACTGTCAAAACGTACTGTAACGGAAAGTTAAAGTAACAGTTAGTTTTTACTGAACTTGGTGAAATTGGCCGATAAATGGATAAATATAGAATGAAAATTACTTTGTAAAAATGTTAAATTGATATTTTAATTCTTGTACGTGCCGCATTGAGCTTTAATATAGTTATTTACACATGAGTAGGCGAGATGCAAAAAACATATCGAGCATTTGCTGCAATAGAGTCATAGGTAAGGTTAAGTTAGGTAAAACGGGCAGCCGTCACGAAGACAACTCACTTGGGTCCTTATAGCGGTCCCTTTGTGATATCTCTAGCCAGTGCCAGGAGTCAGCCAGCATCCACCAGACTATTCCCCAGAGGTCACTACAGCCTCGAACCACCCCGATTCCCTGCAGAACAGGGAGATCGATTTCAGTTACACATTGGACATATCGTCCAGACATGTCAATTCTGGTCTCCCAAAATGCATAAGCCTAATGCTCCGAAGACCGGGGCATTGGCTGAGAAAGCGAAACACCGTCTCCTCCTCCTCCTCATCATGACAACTCCTACAGTAATCATTATAAGCAAGACCCATCCTCCTAGCATGAGTCCCTACCACCCAGTAACCCGTAATGACCGACATCACTGTCCTTATCCGGTCCTTACCGAGACGAAGTAGTACGCGCGTTCTCGCCACGTCATAGCCAGGCCATAAAGTCCTGGACATCAGGCAGGTAGCTCCCCTTGCCATCTTTCCTGAGCCCTTCTGTGCGACTCTCGACTGATAAGAGTCTTGCAGTGGGCCATCGAAGAGACAGCCTAGTTTGGCCAGACTGACACTCAAATGTTCCGCGATCTCATTTAGAGCCATCCGGCATTCCACTGTTAACATAGATGTCGTAAAGACACCTGAAAAAAATTGTTGTAAGACTTGTATTTGGAAAATAGCAAACCTTTTGTTGTTGGACTTAGTGCTGTTTTTCTCATTTCCTTTTTTTCTTTTTTCATTCACTTTGAAGGTTGTAATTTCAAATGCAAGTTACTTAGTACCTTCATCACAGGAGCTACAGTAGATGTTCAGTCATATATATGAACATCGCTACGAACTAATTTTTAAATGTACGATTCATTAAAACCAAATATGTTAAAGCGAACTTGTTTACAAATTTGTATTTGAACAACTGGAACAACTTGTGTCAATTAATCGAATAAAATTAATTTCTTAGAAAATTCTATTTTTAATCTAAACACATTTTTTTCGATTTCTAACTCATTAAATACAATAAAACTAAATTACATGTTGTTACGTTCTTCTAAACATAAAACTACGTTGATTTTTAAAAAAATTCAACTGAGAATATCCATCGACTTCAATTCAATTCCACTAGCTTTCCAAGAATAATAAATTGATTTAAAATATTTTTGATAACTATCAAAAAGTAAATTCAAATTTGTTGGCAGCTCTCAACTCTGTATATTAATAAACATATGTACATAATACAACTATGAATTCAAATAGAGAATTATGTTTTTTCCATTGGATAAAATTATTTGAATTATTCGAATTAACCGAGTAATTCGAACAATTTAAAACCTTTATTCGATTAATGAAACATTTTAAAAAATTCAAAAATCGATTAATTCCTTACTCGAACAAAACTAAAAGTCGAAAAATTGGATACTAGAGTATCCATATTGAAGTAATTAAAGTAGTTATATAGGAAAAGGCTACTAAATAATGAGTGAAAGAAGCTATTTATTTTAAAAAAGTAGGCGAAGTTGTTCTGGGATGTTCTTATTAAAAATTTTGATTTTCAACACGTGCCATCAGCTTCAGTATTTGATTACTTGTCATCACACACGTAAAATTAAAACAGCACTTCCTAACAAAAAAATTACTCCAATAAACCCAACTTTGTCAATGGTCAAACTATAAAATAGTTTTAATTTTTTATTTCTTTACAAAAATTTTTAGTATCTTCAATCTTTACATTTACTAACTCATCCGTCCCTTCATTTACAAAAAAAAAACAAAATCTAATTATTTGCTTTTCAACCCGCTTTAATTTAAAACGGCATACCAAAATTAAATTAATTTGGTTTATCAAAAAAAAAAAAAAAGTTTATTAGAAAATCCGGCTGCAAGCGAAACATTTCAAATGCGTTGTTTTAATGGCACAAATAAAAATTTCAAAAACAATTTGCCATTAAATTCGTAGATAACTCAGGCAGCCAAACACATTCTAAATATGTTGTTTGTAAAACAGAAAAAAATCATAAATTATAAAATAGCAATAGAGCGTAGCAAACGAATTGCAATCATGGCCAAACTGAAAATTTGGTACTGACTGAAAAAAGCAAATATGCAGTTGTACATTTTTTTGTATAACTAAAACTCTTCTTTAAAGTTATTATTATTTTTTGCCTGTATCTATTACAGTGTATAAAGTTAAACTATTTTTATATTTTTGTTTTTTGTTAGTGCATTTCAACTCAATAACAAAATAGTGATGTAGTGTTTTATTGCCACCCATGAGTTGTCTGCATAAACTACAAAATATTGAAATGGCAAAACCAACATGATTTGCATGATTTAGCGGTTTAGAAGTGAAAACAAAATTGAGTTCATGTGTGGTCGGGTTAAAAATAAAATACAGCCAAAAGACAAAAAAAAGTGAAGAAGGCTAAACATCATATTCGTACTTGTAACAAGTGGTATTTCATTTCACATGACTTTCAAATATGTATTGACTTTTTAATTTTTCCTTTCTGCAGTTATTTTTGTTATGAGAAAAAATATTTTTTTCTTTTGTTGGAGTTTTCAATTGAAATAAAAATATTTAAAAAAAAGCGTTCATGTTTATGTTTCTTTAAATATTTTTTTCTTTCTTTCTTTTTGGTTTTAAAGCAGCAATAAACACAACAACATTTCAAAATGTCTTTTACCCGCAGCAATATTTTGTAAGAATTACAATTTTTGTAGTTGTTGTTATTGTTGTTGTTTTTGTTATGTCTTGTGGAATATATTTTTTTTAACGAATACAAAATACTTTTGTAAAATTTTTTTTTTTCTTGGTTTTGTTTTTTATTTTGTAACATTTTTCCCATCACTTTATTTAAAATGAAAATACAAGGAAAAATCCTGTTAATACAGACATTATTTTCTTCTTCTTTATTTTGTTGTTATTAATATTTCTGTTTGTATGTGTTGATAAGACAACAACAAAAACAAGAATAGCTACAAACAACAATAACAAAAGCAGCAAGAAAAACAACAACCTTAACACATGTCCCCCCAAGGATATGTCAGTACTTTTTATTAATATTTTTTTGTTATTTAAAGAACTTGTTTTTATATTTACATTTATTTTATATAAACATGTTGTGTTATTTGTGAAAAATAATTTAAAAATATTGAAAAACAAACAAATAAAAAAAAAAACAAGGTTTTGCTTTACTTGGAAACATTTTGGAGGCAGCAGTTGTGGTAGTCGAAAGGACAAAAATCTATTTAATTCTTTTTTTATTTTTTGATAAAAATTTTAAGAAAATAATTTTCGTGGGAATACAAAATTTAATTCCCAATTTTTATTATTTGATAAAAAAACTAAAATTTATTGTTACTTAGGCCAGATCATCAGGAAACTTCATCCATTAAGATTTTAGAAAAACTAAAGATATAACACCAAATAAAACTGTTAAGCGTATAAGAATTACAGAAACAGTTCTATTTGTAACAATATCAAAGTTCAAACAAAATCATCAACAATAACCAGTGTGTTTATCTCTCCTTACATTCCCCACTACAATTGATTGGAATTCTTCCAACATTAATTTACAACTACAATTGTGGGTTAAGAAAAAACCAAATAAAAACAAAAAAAAACTCGCTTTATTTAAAAATCTTTGTGGATGAAGTTTCCTGATGATCTGGCCTAAGCAACCAGTGAAATGCGCATAGGAATAGCTTATCCCATCAACAATAAATTTCAGTGTTTTTATCACATAACAAAAATTGGGAATTAAGCACGAATAACAATATCATTTAATTTAAAGAAAATTTAAATTGACCAAAAATATTAAATGGCTAAAGAAAAGTAATATTCAAGGGCAATAGTAAAAAATACAAGCTTTCTTATCTATCGATGACAATATCGATATTTAAATTTGTAAAAGACTTTCGATAGTATCTTTCTGATATCGGCTTAAAATAACATTGCCACTTGTTAAGTATTTGTTCGAAAGTATGTAGTTAAAACAATTTCGTTTTAATATAAGGACGGGTGGATTTGTATCGGCCGTAGAGTTAAAATGAAATCTACAAGAAATTCAAAGAAAATGTTCTAAAGACAAAATGGGTATAAAGTCAAACCCTATACCGCGTCTATCGCAATGAAAATTGATCTCTGCTTCTTTGGAAGTTTTCTTAAATTTTTTGATGATTACATTTTACTATGCGATTTTTAAAAAAAAAAACTGATCCAGCTAAAATTTTACAATTTTTTTGTGACTAGCTGGGCGCCTGGTGGTTTAACCTAATTCGGTAATGCTGAATTCAGTGGTGCTAGCCGTTTTTTTAGGTAAGTTCTTGCTTTTGAGATATACCGTTAATTTGAAAATGTTGGAGGTTGCACAACATATATCCACGCAATTCAAAAACGGTTTAGTTTTTGATCTTAATTTGTTAATAACTAACACCGTTTTCATTAACTTGCAAACTGCTTTCAGCTCAATTGACAAACTTTGGCGAAATAGGAAATAAACAACTAAAAAAAATTGTAAAGCAAGATTGAGGAAGTTTTTCTATGTTTTGTATTTTTGTATATGAGGGCTTGATGAATAACTTCCTAACTACCGCCAGGTTTTCGGATCGAGAGTTTATTTATGATAGACAGAGATTCGTATAAAGGCGTTCAAGGATAACCTATATCGGGATTTATTAACTGTAATTTGTGTGTTGTTTTTGGCATATTATCTGCCATAATAATAAGCTGGTTATATATCCAATAAATGATATAGCTGATATATCCATTAAATAAAAAAACATCGCCAGAGGCCAACGTCTTGTTGCTATTTTGGTTGATTATTGAGACAACATTTTGTCCATTGTGTTAACTCATCCACTAAGTATTCTCATAATAATAGATTTCTTGAAAACGCAAATTGAATGATTAAAGCCATTATCTACAAAGGTACTTACTATGAGTTCACATACAAAAATGTCTTCATTTTCTCTCTTTTAAAAATTAGAAAATGCGGCTATGCTTCTTAATTTTGCAAACAAAAGAAGCCATAAATGATTAAAATCAGACTACGACTTTTGATTTTATTCACAAAAGATGGAATGTTTTAGTTAAACCAAAGAATTTCATAAAACGCCACATTTGTATTGGTGGAACCCTAGGGGGTGGTGATAAGTGGCAAGTATATTTGGAGAAAATTTTTAGGACGAAAAACTGTTGTAGGTCGGTTATACAATTTATCACTCTAGGGGCGAATCCTTGGCAGTAATGCGACTTTTTCTTAAAAATATTTCTACCCTGTATTGTCAATTTTATATAGGAGTCCCCTTAAGAAATCTAGATAACGGCTAGTGATGCTAGAAACAAATGATGTGGGTGAAAAATAAAGTGGGGTTGGGCCTTATATCGTGGCAACATTGGCGTTGCAGATGTCAAATTCAGAGTGTAATAGCAGAAAATACCTTAGAACTTATTTTAGTTTTGAATTTACACAAAAGTTGTTAAACCGATGTGTAGCTCGGTATCCAAATTTGCTCTAGCCTTGTGGCAATGAGTAATTCGTTGCTGGGGAATTTTTTGAGGGCCAATGTACTAAATTATGCTCCTATCAGCTAGCCGCATTTAAGCATAGCCCATGTTTTTCCACTAATGTGTTTCCGTGTCACTGTTTTATTTCTCATATTACTTGCTGTTCATACGTATTTGATTTTAAAAATGCGTTAACTTCCTTAGCCCTAGAGTATGCTTTAATTAGATGATTTACTTTGGTTTTTTTTAACCGCGTTGCTGGAACATTGTTTTTATTGGTTTTGTCCTCGTAGAATCGTTGAAGGTTAGTATTATCATGACTTTTTTTAATTTATTAGCATAAATTGCAAATATTGTAACTCACAAAAATAAAGGCAACAAGGACCTAGTGAAAAAAATACAAGAGAGAACACAAGCGAAGTAAGTGCAGATCATGCCATTTTCAAAAAACGCTGAATGTAAACATCAAAATGTGGTCAAAACAAAAAGCCATATGAAGAGAGCACACATTTGAGCTTTTGACTCTTTCATAAGGTGACATTTAACCCTGAAAGGTTAATATTTATTTTGCTACATTAAGGTTACTCTTCGTCGAATCGGCAAAGTTTATAAAAAAAATCTAGCGCAATGATTTTTAAAGTAAAAAATTAACAAAAACGTCTTCTTCTCACTGTTTATTGTTGTTGTGTTTGTTTAAGCTTTGATATTGTTACAAGTAAAACTGAGGTTTATAATTCTTATTCGCTTAACAGTTTTATTTGTATAATATCTTTAGCTTTTCGAAAATCTTTGGATGAAGTTTAATGACGATCTGGCCTAAGCAACCAGTGAAATGCGCATAGTAATAGCTTATCCTATCAACAATAAATTTCAGTTTATAAATAGTATGAAATGGAAATTTAGCACATTTAAAAGAAACCTTGTTAATACATTTTTGAATCCCAAGAAAAATTTTGATAACTAATATGCATGTGGCAGTGTAAATAAACTGAACTGGCAAAATAAAATAAAGTAATTTGTTTTTATATATGTTTTTTCTTTACCCACTTTACACAATCCCAAGAAAAACTTTGATAAAAACTTCTTTTGTTAAGCATTTTATTAAAAAGAAACTAAAATAAAATATAAAAATAAAAGTTGTTCATCTATGTACATACATTTATAATATAATATTTTATTTCAAGTATTAATACATTTTCGAGCTTGAGGCCTTTTTTTAAAAACTTAAAACGTCCCAGCAAAAACCTGGTAATGACTTGCCATTACTGAACAACTTACTTTTCAATGACTACTTCATACCATCTGCATTACATAGAAGTAGTTTAGTAATGGCTGACATATAATCTGATACCTAAGTACTTGTGTATGAGTTGATTAATTAATTTAATCTCATGTTTACGCTCTTAATTGAGTAAAAAACATAGTTTTTTTATCGAAAAACTACACTGCTCCAGTAGACAAGCTGGTAGTGAGCTAGTCTATCAGCACCGAGGTTGCGCGATCGAATCCCACCAGAGACAGAAAAAAAAATAAAAAATAAAATAAGAAAAAATAGAAAAAAAAATAAAATAAAGTAAAATAAGAAAACATAGAAAAAAATTTTTTTTTTCTTTATTGAAAGTATTCATCCAATGAACTTACTTAACTCCCTATTTGTAAGCGAATGTGGTAATGACTTATTTAACTCCCTATTTGTAAGCGACGGTGGTAAGTACTTGTCTCCAATGACATCACCGTGTTAATATAATGAGTTAAAATGCCAATGAATAAGTAGTGAAAAGTCGTTTTATAAGCTTTTTAACTCATTACTTTGCAACGTAAGTTTTTGCTGGGGTGTATTTACCCAATATTTCGGCACTTTTTTGAGTGCCTTCTTCAGGGGTTTTTCTTCCTTATTTTATAAATTTTCTAAAAATGTTAACAAATTTAACAATAACTGACAAATAGAAAATGTTTTTTTATTAAAAACAAAAAAATATTTTTTAAATCAAACTTGGTCTATTACAATATAAATAAATTGTTCGTCTTTATTTTTCATCTATCGCAAAATTTGATACGAATTTTAGCACTTTTTTGTGTTTTCAAATGATTTATTTTTTTAAAGCATTCGTCATCAGCTAACGTTGTTGAAAAAAAGAGCGTAATATGAATACACATAAAAAAGTTATATGATAAAAAGTAAATAAGCATTGTCGATTCGACGAAGAGTAACCGCGCAGGGTAAACAAAAATTTATTTTTTTTAAGCTAAAAATGTTTTTTTTATGATTTGACTCATTTTTAATTTTTCAGTTTTACTTACAATCATTTTTAGATCCCTTTTTTAAGATCCCCAAAAAATGTGCAACATAAAATGAATTAGTCCAAAACTTAAATAAATCGTTTATCTATATGAATAAAAATAAAACTAGGTTTTTATATAGACTTAAAGATGACACAATTATTAATAACATTTATTGAAAAAGAATATTTGGTTTCAACCCATAGTTAGAGACAGTTAAAAAGTATATTGTCCAATCGAAGATATGTCGTTGCAACGTACATAAAATATGGTTCGTACTCTTGGCTTAAGTAAATCTAACGATTATTTTATTAACATTAATAAAATAACTTATGAACATTTCTAAAAATTACTTTCGTTTCAAGTATTTATTTTCCTTTTCACCATTTAGTATCTATTTATAAATAAACTCCTAAGAAATGAAAAATTTGCAATAAATCATTTAATTCTACCGCAAATTTATCATGAAAAGATTTAAAAAAATGTTATAAAAAAAGCAATATAAGGAATATAACTGTAAACTTACCAGGACGATCCAATTCGTGTATTAGTTCATCCGGTTCTAAGTATGAGGCATAAACCAACATTGATGGGACAGATGATGAGGATGATTTAATAATGAGATTTCCGATATTCAAATTACGACCACCATTTGTAAAGAAGATTAAACAAATGCCAAATAGCCACCATAGATAGTAGGTGACAATATTGTGAGAGGGTTTATGCCATATCCCGCTGGGTCGTTGATGTTGATAGTTGCTTATTTGTTGCTGTCGTTGATGCCGTTGCTGTTCCTGTTGTTGTCTACAATAACTCTGTTCTTGTTGCTGGCATTGATAATAATATTCATGATGTCGTTGTTGTTGATTCTGTACATGTTGGTTATGTAGGGAATTGGTGAGTTGTTGTTGCTGGTGGTGATGGTGGTGGTGGTGGTAGTGATGATTTTGCTGATGGTGTTTGTTGTGTAGGTGATGCTGTTGATGATGGTGGTGCTGGTGATGATGATGTTGACAATGTGTGGAAGATCTTGCACATTCTGTTGTACATGTTAAGTCTGTTGTTCTTGTTGTTTCTGTTGTATTTGTGCTGGCGACTTCTCTTGCAATTGTAGTTGTACTCGTTGTAGCTGTTGTTTTTGTTGTTGTATAACCGGAGGAGGAAATAATAACCGCAGGAATCATTTTTAATTCGATTATTATTATTTGATGCTTTTGTTATATATTTCCTTTTTGTATTATTTTTATTATATTTATATATGAATTTACGTAAACACATTTATGTGTCTTCACACACAGATACTTGACAAAAATGTATTTTTGTTATTTCTTTAAAAGTTAAAAAATAAAATAAAAAATAATTTTTGGTTACCAAAACCAACAAAAAATTAGTTTTTCTTTTCTTTGAAATATTAGTTTTTTTTCATAAAATTTTTCCTACTGTATGTTGCCATCATTGGCTGCTTGTTGTTGTTAGTCACCAGTTTGCTGTTTAGAGGTTTGCTTTTTTTTCTTTCTTTCCTTCTCTGCACTCGTGAGTTGAATATGCATGTATGTAATCTCTTTTTGTTCTGGTTACACTGCTAACAATTCTCTAATGTGTTTTAAAATTTTATATAAATGTTTCTCCAGCTTTGTTTGGTTCCTTTTTTATTGAGTTTTTTCCATTCCTAGAATTTGAAATGGAATCCTTTTTGAACACATAATATTGTTGCTATTCATATACATTTGTACAAAGGCATAAGTATGTGTGAATATAAAGAGCTACTTTAGTGTTACTAGGATGTTGTGTTTTTTCAAAAAAAAAAAAAGGTTGAAGTATTTGTAACATGTAAAATCTATTTTTCTTAGAGGTTTTAAATTCAAAATTTACTTTTTTTTTGTTTTTTTATTGCGATAACACACATTCACACAGGCTGATTTTATATGAGTATTTGGGTATTATATACAAGTACGTTGATATGTATTTCCGTCTGTTTCCGGTTTGCTCTACATTTATCTATTCATAAAGTTATTCGTGTTTTTTTTTATATTTTCATTTTGCTGTGTTTACTGTGGAATTTTTCTGCTCTGATGGCTAACTAGCTGACTAACTGGCTGCATGTCCATATCAACACATACTTGTACATATGTAATTTAAAAAAATATTTTTTATTCTGTTGTGTTGCCGTTTAAGCTCTTACTCTGATATTCTATTTCCCTCTCACTGTTTTTCAATTGTTTGCCTTTGGTTATTTTAGCGCAAAATTTATATTTATTGTTCTTATTTGTTTACTGTTTGTACAGATATACATACATACACTTTCAGATGCATATATAAAAGCAATTTGTTAATAAAAACAAACATACGTACATATGTATATTTGTACATAATATCATGGGATTTTTTTTTTTTGTAAAATTTTAGTTTAGATTTCCGCTGCGTTATGTGTATATAGATGATATTTTAAGTTTCTGTTTTGTTCTACTTTTGTTATTATTCCATCATCCAATGTTCATTTGATTTACAAAAAAAAGAAAAACAATTCAAAACTGCATCCTGGTTTTGTCAATATTTTGTTGTTTTTGTTTTTCTTCTTCTACCGTTGTTGCTGTTATTTTTTGCTTGTTATTGTGAAATTTTGTAAAACTTCTGTAAAAAAAATAAGAAAAATGGAAGGAAAACAGAATTATTATTTTTAGTTTGTTTAGTAAAAAATAAAAAAAAGTATACATAAACGAAAACAGTTTTTTATTGTATTTTATAAATTGTTTATTTAAGTCGTTTTTTTATAGCTTTACTAAAAAGAGAAAATATTTTTACTTGTTTATAAAATTTATGATGAATATATAAAAATTATTTTGAAGTTAAATAAAAAAAATGCATGCTTTATTGAATAATCAAATGATAAGCTTTAAAATTTAACTATTTTATTTTGCCGGCTTATTAAAAGTAAGCTGGTATATCAGTGCCTGGATAGCGGATTCGATTTCCGGCAGAGACTATGGTTTGAAAGTCTATGTTACAATTTAAAGATAAGTTAAGTTAGAATATAATTTGTTATTGTATTTGTTACTCTTAATATATGTATATCTGTGACATTTCAACAAATCATCTTTAGTCGAAATAAAATTGCAAATAAGTTTAAAAAAACTCGGTGAAAAAATAATTTTTATCAAATAATAATATAAACCAAAATTAAAGATAGATTTCGTTTATATTACAAAAGTTTAAAAACGAAAACAAAAATTACTTCGTGCTTTGGTTTTGCCTCTCCTTAATTTATATAAATAAAATGACTTTATTGAATTTTTTTGTTGATTTTGTTGATATATTTTGAACAAAAGTTCATTTTCGGGATCTATACCAATAACAATAATAAGTAAAAATAAGTAAAGTAAGGTTTGCGGAGTGCTGTAAATTATTTTTTTTACCCTGTTGTTGTGTATTTTTTTTTTATTTAAGTTTTTCTGCTAAAATGCTAGAAATGTAGACTACCGAGCACATAAAGGTTAATTTATTTAATACTGAATATCAATTGTTTTTTGTACGTTTCGGCTAAGTTTTTTATATAATTATTAATTAAAAACGAATAAATAACGCGATATATTGTGCTTTAACCCTCCGATGGGTGAGAAGGTCCCTTTTGCCTTTTCAAACTGAAATTACTCCTACTTCGGCCACTACAACCAAAAGTTACTCTGTATTCCAAGAGTATTTTGTTGCGCATCATTGCGCAGCCGATCGGATCATTACTTTAGAAGTTGTTGAGGTTTTAGTGAGAATAGTACGCGGACGTGTGAATAGGTCCGTATGGACCTTGTACTGAATTTCACTAATAAATGCATGTTGTTGGGCATCATTATAATTTTTTTATTATTTCAACACATAATTTACTTGTTCTGAACACAAAGACCTAAACTCAAAGACATTAGGGATGATGATAAAAACAAAAAATACTAAGAACAAAAATACTAAGAACAAAAAATACTAAGAACAAAAAATACTAAGAACAAAATACTAAGAACAAAAATTTCGAAGAACTGGTTTATTGCTAGTAGAATAAAATTAGAATATTGTGCCTTGAAAAAATTTTTTTTGTATGTAGAATTTAGTTATAAACAATAAAAACAAAAAAAAATATCAAAAAAAAAATAGTTTATATGAAAAAAACATGATTTACAAAAAAGGTCCGTAGGGACCTTTTCACACGGCCGTGAAGTTCAGAACTGTCACTCATCGGAGGGTTAAGAAAACAGTACACATATGATAAATATATGAGTTTTTTTATTATCAAATTTATCACAATTCTGATAACGCCTGATAACTGATTAATACATAGAAAAGTCGTCATGACTAACGGTTTTTTGCTTCTCTTTGTCTTCGGTTTATCGCCACAAATATGTTCACGTTGTAAAATCAACTATGTGATTCTTCTGTATTAAAAACAAATTTTACTAAATATGCTTAATAGAGAAAAAAAATTACATCTATAAGTACAAAAGGCAAAAAAGTACTTTATCGTACTTATTTAAGGGATATGCAGATAACAGTACAGTGACTGCTGAAAAAATTACGTCTGGCTAGCCTACTTCCATAAGATGGTTTAAATATTCTTAATAATTTGTATCTGTGCAAATAATTTCATATTTTGAACTTGTCATTTATTTGTGCTTCTAAACAATTCGTACGCGTCAGTCACTTTTTATACGGCCGGTAAGTTTAAAAACGGGCCTAAATCAAATTTCAATTTCAAAAGTTTTTTTGTAATAACCCTCAATATTTCACATACTTTTTGCTAAAACCAACCTTTGGTTAACATTTAAGCTTCAGTCTTCGAAACACTATCAGAATAACGATATCCTTTTTATACTGTTACGAAATAAGATTTAACTTAAAATTATTTTTTAGAAACTGGTAATTATTTCCTTCCGAAGGTTACTTTATATTATATTCAACATTTTTTATTTTTCGAATTTATTCTATGAGCTAAATTTCAGTTATGTATTTTATAAAGCTTTTTTGTAATAGTCATATTCCTTCAATTTTTCAGAAATGACTTTATACACTACCAGACTATTATATTGTATTTTCTTGTTACATTTTACCTTAGCTTTCCTTTGGAAAGCAATGAGGTATATTGTGTGTAAAGAAAAATTTACAATTATTAGACACCAGCAGAATGTAATGCATTTTCTGGTGTGTATAAAGTCATTTCTGAAAAATTGAAGGAATATGACTATTACAAAAAAGCTTTATAAAATACATAACTGAAATTTAGCTCATAGAATAAATTCGAAAAATAAAAAATGTTGAATTATTTTTTAGTTTTAGTTATAAGTTATCTTGTAAATTATAGTTTATGTCATATTGGTTTAAAATTGTTTTTTGCTCCACTGTAATTGTTGACTTTGGAGTGAAATGTATAACACTTGTTTAAAATAATTTGAGCAGTATGTTTTGGAATCGACTAGAAGGTTCTTGAATCTACTAATTCTACTAATACATACTATTGGTTGTGAACTATGAAAACAGGCTAACTCATAAATGTTTGCTTTATTTTGTTTTGAGACATTAAAACGGTTCAGTTCGTTACTAACAATGAAGGATAAATTTTGGGAACATTATAATTAAATTCAATAAAGTTTGTTAAATGGAATAAGTGTGTGTATTTATTTTGATTTTTAAATAAAAGAACTTAAAGGTTTATAACAAGGGGAATAAACCGGAAAGCGTTGTATAAATTAAAAACGTAACAATATTAATGATGATGAAACCTTTAAGGAATGGTTGTCAACACGTACAAAAATAAATATTATGTGGTTGCTGCTTAAGAGCACAGTAAATATTGGGGTATCTATAGCATTTAAATTGGTTTATTGTTGCTTATTAAGCTTTCACATGAATGTCGCTTCAGGGTTGCATTTGATTAGGCCAAATAAGTACAATATTGTTTTGGGTTGCTGTATTAGCCAAAAAATTGTGAAATCACACCGTTGACATATAAAATAGACCAATAGTTAGTAAATTCCTTCCATCTGTGATCTTTACTTAATGATACTTGAGCTAAAAGAAATAAAAATAATACAAAAATTTTACGAAATAAAAATACGCCCCAACATACAAAAAAAAAGTCCCTTAAAATGTCTATTAATATTCATAAAAATATTGTTTTCTTACTACATAATTTAAGATTATGAAAAATTACACCTTGAACTTTTTTTAATTATAAAGTATAACATATCTTCAAGTGTGACAAATAATTAAATATATCAACCCCTCAGAAAAACTAAAATAAAAATATTAACCACAATTTACAGTTAATCCCGTAAACGTAATTGTTTATGTTTAAATGTTAGAAAGTGTTTTTGTTACACGAACCCCCACCACCCCAGAAAAAAACATATGTTGAACATGATATAATTGTTTGATTACGAATCTATACCCCAAGCCATACTTAATATTAATACAGAAAAACACTTTCATAAAAACAGGCCTACACACATGCATATAGTTCACTTCAACACTAATACAGTTGTTAAGTACCCTGCAAATATTATTGGACCACCTGATCCAATTTCATGAAATGGACTACTCCATGGACTGGTCCGATGTAATGCAAGCAAGGACCATGTCATTGTTAAAAAGTGTTTGTAGTGAGGCGACATGTCTTCGTTTTTTAACGACATGTTTTCGTTTTAAACGTTTAAAACTACTGCTTGTAGTCCCAAGATGGGTTATATGGTCCTGCCATAGGACATCGTAATGTTAAATACACCATGTTTTTTCCATACGTTTGGGTAACTTTTGGACTAGTCCTAGTCCCTTGTGGGCTACTCTTTACACGCGTGTTTGGACTGGTCCTATTATTTGCAGGGTAGTACACTTCTCTCTGTGATTTTGTACAGAAAAACATATGTGCTTGAATGTGTTGTCTGTGAACACCCATACTCATTATGTAAACTACAACAAATGCTATTGAATTTTTTATAAATTCCTATTAAGGGAAACAGTACTAAAAAACTCACTCATACTTACAAATATACGTTTATTCTGTACGAATGTGTATTAGTTGGTGTTGATTTCCTTGAAGTCAAGAAAACAAAAATGAAATAGGAAAATACAACTTAAAGAAAGAAAAAAACCAAAAATTAAATAGTAAAAAACGGTAAATGAACACGAAGAATAGACATGCAGTGAATATAAATTTTTGTCGCAAAAGTACAATATGTTACGCAAGAATTTGTTTTCAAAATGTATAAAAAAGAAAACTATAATCGTTTAACAAAATTTTTTTAAATTCAAACTGAAATTCCAAACAATATTGAACATATGTACATCTATTAGGGTAGACCCTATGGAGAACTGTATAGATCTACCCTAACAAAGATTTTTAGGTTACTTGAAAGTTTAAGTCAGATGAGTTTGTTATAAATTTTATAGCGAATCAGTAGTGGCTTGTCTCGGTTGATGAAAACATCAGATTAATAATATTGAAAAATTAAACAGATGATGTTTAAAATTTTCCTTAGAAATAGTTTTGTTGGAGGTAACCATATTTAAACATGGTTTTTCTCTACGTATAAATGTAAAATTTGTTACAAAACAAATAAGATGTTTCTTAAGATAAAATTAATCCATTTTTAAAAGAAATTTCTTTTTGATTGCAACTTTTGACTCCTAATTATACTAATGATTTAATAAGCAGAACGCAAAGAAATTTCAAAGTTTCTTTAAATGTCAATCCATCGCAATGAATACATTAATAATATGTGTAATGGGATCGGAATTATCTTCATCCCATTCCAGTTGTCGATAATTTTCGTACGATAATTAGATAAACGAACTTGAGTTATTTTTAAATTTTTTTTTTGTGGCAGCACAATACTTCTAATGTTTGTTTGCTTTTTACTTTACTAAAAAATTAATTTATTTTGCGTTAAATACAAAAGGTTTTTTTGCATAAAAATTAATATTTTTTTGTTTCATTTTATGCATTTTTACTTTTTTGTATGTTTTTTTTTTTGTTTGGAAATGTACTAATAAACTATTCGTGAAAATGTTGTAATTTAGGCGAATATTCGGAATCTCAAATACGAATGTTCGTAACATCACTTGTACTGTCCCATAAAAACACAGATACCGCATCGGTACTGCCGTACGATATTCGCACGATAATGGTGTAGTAAGCAATGAATCACAAACCAAACTAATGCATATTAAGCCAAAAAACATACTATATAAGAAAATCATGTAAGGTTCCATTCAACAGAATGTCTGCACAGTAGAGAAGTTAAAAATTTGGACTACAGTAATAACCTATTTTGTTCTACAACCGAAATGGTCTGCACATACAAATATCTAAGCGTTTTTGTAGACCATTTTAAATGAATGGGTGGTACATGTATTTGTACATCTAAAATCCAATTTTAAATGTAAAAAATGGTGGGTATTTTAAATGTGATGAATTACAACAACTATCAAAAATTTTTAATATTGCATCACATGACGTTTCACAAATTGATCGATTTGATTCCCATTTTCAAAATATTGATGCCGCGGTATCACTATGTTAATTGTAGCAATATATTGTTGTCGGACACAAATTATTGTTATTTTTTTTATTTTATATCAGCAATATTCTAGTTACTGTTAACATTTCAATGATTACCGCAATTATAAATTTGATTATCGTTGACCGAAAAATAATAATTTTTCTAACATTTTAGAATAATCATAACCATTTCATGATTACTTTCTTTACGTGTGATCATAGTACACGCAAAGAAAACATGGTTGTGGTAAACATATTCTACTGTAGGTACCATATTACGATTACGAATATATTTGGTTATATTTTCCCTTATTATCCTGTTAATCATACTAAGTTAAGCACTAATCATATTATTGTCATATTATTACCATGTTAGTCATAACAAATTTAAAAGTAACCATATTATGATTCAGTGGTGCTGTCACAACAATTAAAAAATTGATTTTTTTGCATAAATGTTTTATTTTTTGGCACTTTACAATTTTTTAAATGTTAATACAATTTCTTTATTTTTTTAATTTTTTTAAAGTTGTTTTTTTAATTTGTATTTATTTTAATTGTTGAACAACTCACGAACAAATAACTCGATAGGCATGGATAGGCTACCAAAATATTAGTAGAGTAAAAATATTTGAAAGCATCTTAAACATATTATGATAAATATATAGGAAGTTACCATATTATGGCTATTAAACATCATGATATGGTTGTGAGTAAAATAATCCGTTTTGAAAGTTATCATAATTTAGTTGTTAGATAAATAATTATTTTTCAGCCAACAATACCCAAATTTAAAATTGCGATAAGCGATATGTGTACAGTAATTATAATATTGCTAATATTAAATAAAAATAACAATTTTTTGTGTACGACAACAATATATTGTTACAATAAACATAGTATAGTTGCCGTAACCATGCCCAACCATATTTGTTCTTTGCGTGTATGCTTAAGATGCCATCAAAATATCTTTACTCTAATAATTTTTTTAGCGACATTTGTAAAATAATTTTGTATCAGTTGTGTCAATTGTTTTAAATATGCATATCTATTTATTTGTTAGTGAGTGGTTAAAAATTATTATGGTTACACACAGAAAAAAGTACCAATGTTAAATTAGCATGGCGAAATTTTGATTGAGAATCATAGTAAATATCTGCAAAAGTATGCCTTTTATTTAAATTTATCATAATTTCATATTATTTTAAATGAAAAATATTGAAATAACCTTAAATAACATTTATTTAATATTATTCACTGTTAAAATAAAATTGTTCAATATTAAATCCATAAAAACCTGTTTTATATTAAAATCAAAAGTTGATCTTGTTAAATTAACATGCATACATACTTTAATATGTATATTTTTTTTATGTTTAAAATGTGTTATAAAAAGAAGATAATTCCCGAATTCTTTTAATAAAAATTATTTAGGTAAATAGTACATCAAGTTTTCAAAGTAGAATGATGACGAAAACCATATCGGACCATTCCGCTGATGCTTCTGTTAACAAAGGAGAATACAAAATAAGGGTAAATGTTTCACACTGTTATATCACACTCAAGCCAATTTGATTCTACATGAAATTCACGTTGTTTCAACTTGAAATAACTTTCATTCAAAGTGGGTTGAATTGTTATTTCAATATCAATGACATTGCTCTAACTTTACTGCAATGTTAAATTAACATGAATTATAGTTATTTTAAAAGAAAAAAATGTTGTTCGCAAGTTATTGTAAAATCATGTTAAATTAACATGAAGTAACAATGAAGCAAAATCACCACCGAAAACGGTCGAATCAACCTTGTTTTCGACGATTTTACATTGATATTGTTCTGTGTGTAACTTATTATGATTAACATGACAACAATATGATTACTTCTTAACTTATGAGGGTTAACATGACACTAATATGATTACTTCCTAACTTATAATGATTAAACCACAACCATGTCTTTTCTTTGCGTGTTTCTGAGAATAAAATGCAACGATTTAGTGCTTTTTGAAATTCAAATTCGTAAAGAAATTCTGGCACTCCATCCTATTGTACACTGGGGTATTCAAATCCGATTTTTGGCTTTTCAGCTCAACTTTTAATTTAAGCAATAAAAAAGGCTTTATTTGAAATAAATTTATATAAACTACGTCACTTCATATTGTTACCTAAAGCCCAAAACGCCCTAACTTAATAAAATTGAAAACAAACTTATTTACAATTTTTAAAGTATCTCACCAAATTACATCGGAATTTGTTAAAAAAATTTTCTTAAATTTTTTGTTAGTAAGTCCGGACTTTTTGCGTTTTATGTGATGATATATTCGTACATATTACGTATTAATGTTAGTGTTAAATTAGATTGCTTATACATATGTATATTATAGCATAACTATTAATTGTATTTATTGGAGTGAACGTATATTAATTGGTCCTAATAAAAGAAATAGAATGTAAAATACCAAAGCAATTGAGAAATTTATTTGATTAGAATTTTGTAAAGGAGAAATAAGAAGGTTAGTAAAGACTTAATTGATGAAAACAAACCTTTGTTGTATAAAAAAAAATTTGTTTTAAGAGATAATCAGCAATTACGTAAAACATAAAAGAATATTATAAAGGCTCTCTCTATTATATAAGAGTGTTAAAATTGTTTTCTAAAGATTAGGAATATTCGAATAAGTATGTATGTATATGTTACGTTATTAAAATTTTAGTATTTACAACTAATCTTAACTTAATCTTAAATAATATAATTTTATATAACCGCTCAATAAATTATTTTACCGCTACCAGAAAAACCACTTTGTTTGTACAAATGTTTAACTCTGTTACGATTCCTTTAATTATTCTAAGGATTACCGTAATGTTCAAATAGCGTTTTGCACGTTTGACACACAAGTTAGTTCATAATTTATTTTAGCTTAAAAAAAGACTAATGGAAAAAAGTCATGTTTTCCGCACAATAAAATTTGTTATATTGCTTTTCAGCATCTTCTAAGGCATTTAGAATTAAATCTTTTTAACCCTTATCTCTACACTCACATACCTGTGTATGTTTTTATACCCTTCACCGAAGGTAAAAGGGTATATCTAAGTTTGTCATTCCATTTGTAATTTCTACGATATTGATCTTAGACCCAATAAAGTGTATTTATTCTGGGGCCTTATGAGTAGCGAAGTTGATTTAACGATGTCCGACTGACCGTCTGTCTGTTGAAATGGGTCTTCCGAAAACCCAAGATAAGATGAGTTCTGGATTGTTAAAAATTTCTGTCACATCTGCTCCTTATAATTTTGCGATTAAAATCGGTGCATTAAAGGCTGAGAATGAGCAAAAAACCACGATTTTACTTATAAATCCCTACTTGTTTTTGTTTTCTATTCCCTTTTTCTATATATCTGGACAACGGAAAGAGCCAAAGTTTCCAAATTAGGTACAAGAATATTGGTTATCCATACACAACCTTTCACAAATGGCGGGAAAAAGACATTTTATATTTCTGTATATCTGGAGAACGGCTGGATCCAAAGATTCCAAAAAAGGTTCAAGCGTATTGGTTATAAATTCACAACGTCCCACAAAATGTTGGCGCGATTGGAGAACTGCGCGTGGCAAAAAATAGATGTAAAGATATCTAAATAACGTTGTAAGCACAACCCAGCAAAAACTTTACTTCCCTGGTAAGATAGCAAATAATGTTGGAGAAATATAAACACTTCTTATTTTTCGGCTGAAAACTACTTATTTTTGTTCAAGGTGTCCACAGAATTCAGTACTTACAATACACTTACAAGAAGTAAAAACAAAATCTGGTTATTATTTTACTACGAATAAGTTGAATTGTAAGTACTTCAAATATGCTTATAAGAAGCCAAAAAATCACTAGTTAATAGATGTAATAAGCAGTTATTAACTACGTTACCAGTAAGTTAATATTCAGTACTGAAAACAATATAACTAAAAAGTAGTTATTGAACTGATTATTAGTAAGCAAATATTCAGTAGTGAAAATAATAGAAGTAATAAGTAGTAACTGAGGACATTACTAGTAAGAACTTCTTGCAGTTTTCAGAATAATGACAATTGTAATGACAACTACTTACCAGGCAACGTATGCAATAACTCGCCCCTATAACCAAAAATCAAAAAGTTTTTCCTGGGAACTTTCTGTTTCTATTGCGAATATAGCATTCTTACTTGTTCAGTTTAAAAATCTAAAATTTTTTTTAAGTTCTAGATAATGTACCGACATCACATTTGTATCAGTCTCATAAAAAACAAGTAGTTATTACCGTCGAAATGGCAACACATGCATAGTGGGGTGATGCCCCATTCTTATTTTTACAGAGTATAAAGGTTTATATGTAAACCAGTAGCTGCATACCTGTGTATGCTGGGTCTATGCATACGTACATTTATTATGGGTGTAGACATTAAAGTTAAATAATCTTTTCGAATTCAAACTTCTATTTTCGCAACAAACCATTTTTATTTTGTTTTATATAGAGAGCAGGGCTGTGGAGTCGTCAAGATAAGGTGATAACTCCGACTTCGACTCCAACTGCGACTCCTTTGATTCGCAATGTAAATGAGACTGGTCCGTATTTGTCTCTAAGCTCTTTTTTAATGAAATACATTTTAAATGGTTACTAAAGCAAAAAAAAAGATTCCGTAAAAATTTTAAATCGGTATTTCAATTTTAACACGTGCCGCATAGAGCTTTAATATAGTTATTTACATATGAGTAGGTGAGATGTAAAACTCGTTCGTTACACTTTATTCGAGTCTTGGGAAAATGCAAAAAACGTATAACGCTCGATTAAATGGATCAAATCAGTTGAACTATTTTGATTTTAATTCTTGATTTATAACTCAACAGTTGAACAATTTAAACCAACGAGAAATATACAAAAAAATAGATTTTATTTTAGAGCTAAAGAGTTCTGCTACGAAGATTCGAAAGAAAGAAACGTGTTTTGCTACAATCCATATGGGATCGAACTAGTTTTCCAATACACTATAGACCACCAGGAAAATTGTTCATTGAGCTTAAGTATATTTTGAAAGATATATTTAGCCCAATTATGAATAAAAATTCCCCGGGAGTTTTTTCCCTTTTCCCATTTTAACAATTGAATTTTCATAGGAAATATGGGAGAAGGGAGAAAACTCTCGGGGAATTTTTATTTATAATTGGGCTGGTTAATTTATTAAAATTATGCAAACAGATTTAAAAAATGTAACAATAGTTCTGTAGTGGAGGGATAAACTGCACCAATTCACATCTTTTTTAAAATACGATTTTTATACTGTTGGAATCAAAATTGTTCCTCTATGGACGTGTCAATTCCCATAAGTCTTATCTAATTTCGATTTTAAGATAAAAAAAAGTTGAAAACAACACCATCTCCAACATGCTTAGATGTAAATTGCATCAAATTTATTAAGTGTGCTTTACCACTGAATTTGTAGACAATTTTTATTTAAACTGCAGATGCGCTTTCACTTCTTACGTGAATAATTTGTATAACACATTTCGAAGAGAAAATTAAGGAAAAAGAAATTGCACTAAGCCTTGTAAAGTATGTTACCTTATATGATGTAATTTTATTATGGATATCATTGATATAAAATAACATATTAGAGTCATATAAAATATTCGAACAAAAGCACATTTTTAAAACAGAAATAGAAGTATTTGTGATTTTCAACATGTTTTTGCGGTCTTCTCTAAATTTTTTAAAGTATGACTTGTTGTAGTTTGTCTCCCACCTGATGATTTATAAAAATATGCATTTTTAAACAAAAAAAAATTGAAATCTTTTTCTTCAGTGTACTCGCCATAGTTTTTTTCGTCCCATAGTTATGTATGGCTATGTCTATGAACATCGCTACAAAAACATTTTTCAATATAAGATTTATAAAAACCAAATATATCCAAGCGAACTTGTTTACAAATTTGCATTTTTTAAATTCCATAATTCGACTCTATTTCATCAACAATACCTTGGCGCACTTCAAACAGAACGTTTAAAACAGTGAACCAGTGAGTTTTGTTACAGAAAATGCAAAGAGATAGTTTTGAAAATGTCTGGTGAGTGAATCGAAACAGTTTTGTTACCACCTGCACTCCTAAAAACATAGTAAAAGACATGATTTGATCTCAATTTTTGAAAGTCACCTACTCATAACTTTAAAATTTCAAAGCAAAAACTCTTGAATTTTTTTTATTTTGAAAAATATTAGAAATGATTTTATGCCGAAAAATGTTGGAGTCGGAGCCGAGAGTTTTTGTGGGTACTACGACTCCAACTCCGACTCCGTTACAAAAAACTCAACTCCGACTTCACAGCTCTGATAGAGAGTATACAACTTTTTACTTAAATCAAAATATTTTACATTTAAGCAGCTAAACCTTAAATTAAGTTATGTTCTTCACTTCTAAATAAAGTTAATTATGCCAAAGATGTATAGTTGTTTCATTATCATTAAAAATAATTATCATGACGAATAACTGCTTGCGGGCTTTTTTCTTTGCCTAGTTACCTTTATGTTTGCATATATTTTATTGCATATTCAAGTCCATAATTTTCTACTAATATTCATAATTAATATTCTTTTAAACTACTAGAGTATGTAATTAATAAATATTTATTTATTTGTATATAGGTTTAGTTGACCCTATTATGTAATAACCATATAATATTATTAATTGCTCATTTACAAAGGATATTGTTATGACAATTTTTTTTTTGTTGCCATAATCTGTTTATTTGTAGTTGTTATAATTATTATTACGATTGTAAATTATATGAGATTGTTATGATAAATGTTATTTTATAACGGAAAAAATAATAACAACTATTTATTTGCCGATAATTTAAAATTAAAAAATTAAGATAAATTATAATTTAATGCTTATGTTTTTAGTAAGTAGATTTCAAATGATTAGATAATAGAACAATTCAGACAAATAACACTTTCGTTATCTGATTCGGAAAATTTAGAAAAATGATTTCAAAAGTCTTTAACTATTTCTTAAACAACAATCACGATGAGAAAGACCTTTCAAAAATGTATTTAGGTACTGATTTTTGTTGATGTGGGGTTCTTTTTAGAATTAATATTGAAAGACTGAAAAACTGAAAAACTAATATTGAATGTTTTGTAAACAAAAAAAAACTAGACATTATCAAATGCTCTTCGTTAAGTTGTCAATAACGTAATTTGCTTCATTAAAATCAAATTTATGAGATAAATTACTGTAAATTTATCACTATAATCCACAAGTAACATTGTTATAATTTTGTAATTTGAGCTCAGAAATAATATTAGTTTTTTGTTCTTAAGATTTTCTCGAGATATTCTTGCCCCTTATCACCACTTCTTAGGGGGCTCCAATACAAATATTGCGTTTTATGAAATTCTTAAATTTATTAAAATTTTTCGACTTTTGTGAATAAAATCAAAATTTGCTAACAGATTTTTACCATTTCTGGCTTGTTTTGTTTGCAGCTTCGTTTTTTATTTATTTATGAATTTTTAATAAACAAAAATTTCCAAATTTTGATAAAAAAAATATACTTTTTTTTCGGAATTTCGTTTTTTTTTTAGCAATTTTAATAAACTTATCAAATATTTGATGTAAAAAACGGGCCAAATAAGAAAACTAAATAATCATTTCCTTCAATTCCAATATTTATTTTGATAAATATACCACATCTTACAAACAACAATTTTTGCTATGTCTCGTAGTATAATCAGTTTATTTTGTGATATTAAGATCATGCTAAATCTCAATAACTTTTAACAAAAGTAGGGGTTACGCTTATTTGGTCAAATATTTAATAAGTGTGACCGTAGCTTAAGCCGTTTTTGAGTTACGCGAATATATGTTTAACCTCCTCCCTTCATGAAATATCGGTATAGTTCGAAAACAAGAGCTAACCTAAAAAACGGTTATCACCATTGGATTCAGACGTATGTTAAAACGCAAAGTGGTCAGCTTGTCTAAAAAAAAGTGTAAATTTCGAGGACAGTGTAATTTTATCAAAATATTATTTTGGTAAGTCCAACAATTTTGATATGAAGTTGCCAGGGTTGTAAAAGTTTTATTGTAACATGCAAACGAATTTTAATTAACCTTGAAAATAATATTGTTACAACAATACGTTGTTTGTGGCCAATGCCGGACCATTCTATGAATTTTCTATTCATTATTCAACCATGATTTTTTTTCGGAGTGCATTGTTTAAACGACGATATCAAAATAAGAATTTAATGTAAAAGAGCATAAAATTTAAATACATGGATACGAATATTTACATTAAGGAAAATTAAAAAGATTTTCATTTAAGCTGTGATTGCAGTCAAAGCAATATTTTACCCTGCTTTTCAGAAAATTAAACTAATGGATAAACAGATTTTCTGTAATCTTTTTATGAAGAGCACTAATTTAAAAGCTAACTTTAGCTTTAAATAAGGAAAGTTAACTTAAATTGTGTAATTCACTTCCCATAAGACACAAACTTTTTTAACCATGTAGGAATATTTTATAATATAGACAAAATTTGTACACATGCAAATATTAAATACCTGTGTACCAGAGCTTAAAAAACTGCAATCAGTTGTAATTGAAAACAAAATAAATACAACTTAACTGATTATACTCTTTGACTTCAAAAAGATTTCAGATTTTAAAACGAAATTTTGTCAAAATTGCAGTATTTCGTGGTTGGAACAATTTTAAAAATCATTGAATGCAACTAATTTAGTTTTAGTTTTTAGTAAAATCATGTGATTTCAATTAGTTCCTCTGTTATAACACCAATAGCATAATAGTGAAAGTCCAACGAAAAGTATCTTGACATTTGAAATCTAGCGGGTGTAAACATATTGACACTGTTGGACAATTCAAGATTGTCAGAGTCAGCTTAATATCTAGAAGAATGAGTTTTATTTGAAGAGACCAAAGATTTTGATTCTGACCTATTTTTTTCAATTGCGGAATTTAATTGAAATTAAAGTATTGCAAACAAAGTTAATAGCAATCAATAAATATATGAATTGATTAAAACACATTTCTTCAATCTTTTTTATCGTATTGATTTCCTGATTTCAAATTGAAATCAATTTTCCGATTTTTAATGTAATCAACAAAATTAGCAAATCATTAACGAGAAATTCTGTGATTTCTATCGAATGAACTGCAATCTTTTACAGCTCTGCTGTGTACACTGTACATATTACATTATTTTTTTTTTTAATTTATTAATTTGTTTTTTTGTTTTTTTTACAGTAAATATGTATAAACATTTTAATGGGCAAAAATTAAAACATATGTTTATGTACTTGTTATTAAGGATTAATTGATGTTTTATTAATTACGTTTGTTTTATTTTTCGCCATTTCTTTTTTTTTTACATAAAATTATATGATAATTTTTTAATATAAAATTTTATGCGCATTAAAAAGCATTAAAGCAAAATAAAAATTTATTAATAAAAGCATGTTTATTTAATCGGACATTAAAGAAAGGCTTATTTAAATGAACTTTAAGGTTTAAAAGGAGGTATTATTTAACAAATTAATAAATGGATTGAAATTACAATTTAATTAAAGTACTTGTTTATTAAACTGAAAGCAGAGTTCAAATATTAACATTTTGATACAAGTTTGTGAATTAAGCCATTAAAAATAAAAAATACAATCGTAAATCTTTTGTTAAGGGGAAAAGTGAAATTCCTGATATTGCAGTTCAGGTTTTTTATTTCGAGCAGTGGATTAATGAAAATCAAAATGCGTTATCGTCTTTTTCTTATCACATCTGCTATTTTGTTGAACGGACTTAAAACGTTCCAAAAAAATGTAAAATGTATGGGTATAACCCACATCACCTAGCACACTTTCAATTCTAATCAAAATTTATTATTGTTGTTAAATGACAAGAACCGGTCTATAATTTATGTTACACTCCTCTTATAAAATTCTTTTGGGAATAGGATCTAGTGCCCAAAAACCATCTTATTATATTGGTATCTCGTCTTTATCGCAATTTACAACATATTATGGTTAGTTTTAACTAAAATATGTTTAACACTTAAATTAGCAATCTTGGGTTTCAACCATAGGACGTTGCTCTTGAAAAAGAGGAAAATACTATTGTTAATTTAAAAACATAAAATTGTCGTATTTAACCATAACATGTTTAGAGACAACCATAATATGGTTGCGGATACTTGATAGGGGAATAAAATCTTCTTTAAACATAGTATTGCTGGAGGTAACCATATTTAAACATGACCAGAATCAATTTGAAAGCAATAGTGCTCTTTTCTTTAGAGTTGTTCAGAAGTGAGCGTGTTTTCAACAGGCAGACGGACATAGCTAAATCGGCTTACAATTACTACAATGAATAATGCTAGTAAAAGATGTAAATGCCTAGATAGTTATTTGACATAAAGCATATTTACAAGAATCTTAACTTTATAACATAAACAGCTTTTTCCGGGTACATGAAATCAGATGGTTCCCAAATAAGGTACACCCTCGAAACTTTGCCTTTATATACTTTGGTGTAGCATCCGACTTAATCGAACATAAATGCTTACTCATATTATTTAGTTTTAACGACACTTTTATTATCTTGACTCTACTGAAATTTACTTAAGATACAAATCTGCTGAGAGAATTTCTGGTAAAATTTCCTCGCTCCAAATACAGAGACAATGTATTTGGCACAAAACAAATCTTAACCTTACACCAAAGTTCAATATGACAAGTCTAATATTGTGCCGGGGTCTTATATAATGTACACTTTTAAAAATGTGTTTGTTTATACTGTGATGTAGAGTTTCGCATTGTCGGGCTTGGCCGACTATTGTTCCATATTTGGTCCTATCACAGAGTTGGAGCATACATTTCTAATTGAATGGACAACGTGTTTTTATTATTAAAACATTTATTGAAAATGGCAAAAGTCTACATGAACAAAATTCGATAGTGAAAATGATCCAAAAAATCGCCCATTTGGAACTCAATGGTACGTCAACAAGCAGAGTTGCCGTATTAGGGGTGAAGAGAATACAAGAGTTATATTAAAGTAAACATTATATCCAAAAAAAAGATACGGGTTGGTGTGGTTTGTGGTCAGGAGGAATCATCGGACCATATTTTTTTTTTAATGAAAATGGAAATGCGATTACGGTCAAAGGAAGGTCAATGGAAATCGCTACAGGCAGATGCTCCGAAGCGTTTTGCGGCGGAAAATAAAGAATTTAGACGTAGAGAATATGTGGTTTCAAAAAAATGGGGACACTTGCTACACATCAAAGAAAAACGATGGATCTTTTAAAAGAAAAGTTCGAAAATTGCATTATTTCTCTTAAAGGAGGAGTGAATTGGCCACCCAAGGCTATTTTTTGTGTGGTTTTTAAAAGTCGCAGGTAAACAGCAATAACCCCAAAACAATGCAAGAGCTTTAAAACAACATTATCAAGCAGATATCAACCATTGACAACAGTTTGTTGAAAAACGTGATTGAGAATTTTGGTAGAAGATTGGCAGCCTGCCGAGTTAGTTGGGAGGGGATTCTCAAAAAATAAACTTTTTTTTATAAAAATTAAAATTGTACCTCAAATTTGGATACCCGATATTATTTTTTTCTTTATTTTAATATAAAACATTTAATATTTGCCACATTATATGGGCGTAGTCATTAAATTATATTTGTACTATTATAATTATGTGATATCTGTGGTTAATTACAACTATTGAAAATTATATATGATTTATTTATTTTGTTTACTATGTGCATATATTAAATAAAAATAAATAATTATATACCATTTATTTATTTATTTTAATTACATAAAATATTCTCTTTGATTATTCAAATTAAATTCGTAAAAACAGTTTTTATATTTGGGTTTTCTTTTTTTTTTTTTTTTTTGTTTTAATTTTTTGCTTTATAAAAGTTTTAATGATTATGTCAACAAAAATTTTACAAAAGTCAATTGGAAAATATGTAAATCAAAAAAAATATACTAAGAAAAAACTTTAATTAAAAAGTTTTTAATAAAATATTGTTGATTTTGTTTGGCTTCGCAAATATTATAAATCATAGATTTGAAGATAATGACAAGTAAAGTAATTAAATTTAAAACACATTTTTAATGTATGGCGTTTTTATTATTTCTTTTTTACTCAAACAAAATTAGTTTATAATTGTGTATATTTACAATAGAATTAACTTGTAAATATAAGTTAATTAAATGATTAAAATATGCATATTAGTGGAGATAAAATATTTTTTGTTTTTTCTTAATGAGATAATTCCTAAAATTAGTATTATATTTAAAGATAACTTTTAAGATGTTTAAACTAAATATAAACTTTATTTTCCCGATTAAATTCGAGGAAAGCGGGAACATTTATAGGATCTCCTGGGATTCCGAAAATTTTTTTGAAAAAAGGAAAAATCAAATTAATTCATTTCTTTGTTTGAAAATTTTAAAAGTTTAATAATTTTCAATTTTAAGATTTAAACTCTTAATTCATCTACAACGTACACATATGCAGGAATTTAGAAAGACATAAAACAAAACAATATTTTTGGTGCTAATAAGCAAATTGCAACGAATGGGATGTTTTAAAGTCATTTGAAAAAATAACGGGAAAATAAGAACAGAATAATTTCCAGATCAACAGAAAACTAACGTTACATATTTGCAATACCATGCAACGAGGGGTAAAGACATATTTCTAAGTACGATATTTCTGGAGCTTGGAGCTAAAAGGGTCATTGTCAATACCTTGCTGTTCTGAATTAATCCTTCTATAAAGTTATTTTTCTTACTCCCTTTCTTATTGCAACAGCCAATTTAACCCAGAAAAGCTAAAGGAGCTTTTTTTTTTTGGCTTACCAGTAACTACGAATATTGTGTTACTAAAATGGCCAAAATTCAAACCCACAGATTTCTTTTTAATTATTTTAGCTATTAAATACAATAAAAAAACAAGTACAAAATTATGACTGAATTTATGAATTTACTAACAATTTTTTAAATTTTAACGATATTAAAGATTCATGGGCAGTGACCCACGAAAGGTTTATTTTTTTTTTAACAAGATGCCCTTAATAATGAACCACCTAAATTAGTGCGGCAAGCGTTTTTTATGCCAAAACTTGTCATCTTCATACAGTTTGAATGCGTGTTCAACCCCAGCCGAATGAAAAATCTTATTTTGACGGATCGCTAGGTTAGTTTCTTTTATTGAAAAAAATTTGGCAACAGAATTTTCATATTAAAAAAAACTTTTGCCGCTCTGCTTTACGTAGCTCAGTTAAGAAAAAAAACAACAACTTAACTATCCAGAATAAAATACATCATCCAAAAGGAACATATTTTCTTATGTAAAGTTCATTTTTTAACAAGAAAAAAAACTATTTTATTCAGTGTTCGGAAATAAAGAAAGCATTATTTAGCCTGCGGCTCACACCCAGAAGCGATATATATATTTTTAGTGTGTGTGTACTAATACACAACCCTTAATACCGTCTATAACTGTTTTCAATAAAGTAATGAGCACAATATAGTGTTCTGCTCTTCGTTATAAAACAGAACAATGGTAGTAGTTTTGTAGACATACATTATATTTTATAGTTCTATAGTGTTTTTTTTACATTCCCAGCAAATAAAATTGGACCACCTGGCCCATTTTGATAAAATGGACTACTCCATGGACTGGTCCGATGTAATGCAAGCATGGACCATGTCATTGTTAAAAAGTGTTTGTAGTGAGACGACATGTCTTCGTTTTTTAACGACGTGCTTTCGTTTTTAAACGACTTCAAAACTAATCCTCTTGAGTATACCATGGAGTAGTTTTAAAACTACTCCTTAGTGGTCCAAAGGTGGGTTATATGATCCTCTCCTAGGACATCGTAATGTTAAATAGACCAGGTTTTTTCCATACGTTTGGGTTACTTTTGGACTAGTCCTGGTCCTTTGTGGACTACTCTTTACACGCGTGTTTGGACTGGTCCTATTATTTGTTGGGTTACTAAAGGAATTAGCATACACAAAATTTTAGCAACGACCACAGCACGAATAGCTTGTGTGTGTATTGTGTACATATTTTGTTGGTGTAATTTTTTTTTTTGCTGTATTACACTTATTTTTTAGTATAGTATTATTTTTGTGTTCGAAGATAACAAACAGAGAAACATTTTTTTTTGCTGGTTTAAACCAGTGTTCGAAAATAAACATTAAAAATCGTTCCTTAGTGTTCGGTTCGAAAGTTTTGTGGAATATACAAACGCTTATAGTGTTTGTTTAGTAAAGCGTTTCCCTGTGTGTCATATTCGAGCATAAAAATAATACTGTTCTTATTCAACTCCATTCGGTTTTTTACAAAAAAAAACACGAACTTTTTTATGTTCCGTTCAGCTCATTAGTGTTAGTTCGGTTCAGCTGTGCTTAGCGCCCTTTTGGCTGTTTAAAAATAAACAAAACATTTTTTACAAAAAGAAAATAGATATACGAAACAAACAAAAAGCTAAAAACAAAAAAATTCGTGCTGTGGTCGTTCCTTAAATTTTTTGTTAATTCATTTCTTGCTCTATGTAAAAAAAGGAACATTATAGAACATTAAAATATATCTAATATTTGTGTACAGTATCCCTACAATTGTTCGATTTTTTAACGAATAACAGAACACTATATAATGGTCGCTTCTTTCTTGAAAATAGTTACGAACGGTATTAAGAGTTGTGTTCGTCTACACAAAAATTAAACAAAATAGATATCGTTATTGGGTGTGTGAGCCGAATACTAAATAATGTTATGTTTATTTTCGAACACTGGTTTAAGCACATTTTTAAAGAGTGTTTAACTTACTCTAAGATATTGGCCATTAGTGTACGATTTATCGTATGAGGAAGAAAGTATGGCAGAACTAAACTTAGTTTTTGCTCTAAAAATTAATCCCAATTTTCGTTAAGAAAAGCATTACGCAATTTTTACCATTTTGTTTCCTTAAGGTTTGACACCCATCGTAAAACTTATTTCAACTAGAAATGCCTGTACTAACATTAAATAACCTACTCGCCATTGCAAAAAAAACCCTTACTTAATCTTATGGACGGACATAATCTAACAATTAACTTACCTCAGGTCTACATAATATAATTTCCCAGTTAAAAATGTGCTCAGAAAGAAGCAGGTTTTATGTATTAAATCATACCTCAAATCGCTTCAAACCTGCTCATGTGATGCCTGATTTTTGTATGGGGTGTTCCCCGTTTGGAGGACTATTTTCTGTTGACAATAAGCGCTTCTTTTAAAATGCCAACAAAGCACACCTAAAGTGCTTTTTAAGGCTAACTATATTAACATATTCATTAATGTTTTTCTTTTACTGGTTTAAATACCTTTTTTCAATCATTTTCGTAAACCATAATATATTTTCATTTTTTTCGCTTTAAACCCTGCTTCGTTGTCAGCACTAAAATAGAAGCTTTTTGTTCATTCATTATCATTAACTGCTTTATAAGACCTCTCTCTCTCGCGTTTTCACTTAAGTGCTTCAAAAAATTCAAATTTATTTACTAATGTTAATCTTATTGTTAACTGAACTAAAATAAGACTTTGATTTTATAACGATTATTTTAGTCAACACAAAAAGTGCGAATTTAAAATATTATTTAATATTTGTGCTGGGAAACTATCGATAGTACTATTGATACTAGTACTATAGTCTTACAATATCGAAAATATCGATAGGTTAAATACCGATATCGATATTATTATTAATATAGTTATGAAGACATTTAACAGCAGCTACACACACACAGTTTTTTCCGCAAGTTTTTAATTATTATTTTTAAATCGGGCCGAATTACAGCAATGAATACAAACAACAAGAATGGCAGGTGGTATGGATTGCCAAGCTGTGCTTTTTACTGCTAATTTGCGGCCTTTGTGTCGAAATTTATATATTTTTTTATAGGGACTGAAATGTCGAATATTTTTGTAATGTTGTAAATAAAAATGAAAATAAAAATGCCATTAGACCATTAGAGAAAAAGTTCGGTAGATTTTGGGTTGATTATCAAAAACAATTTTTGAACATGATTTAAAATTGCAATTAAATATCTTAAAGTCCCTGCTACTTCGGTTCCTTCAGAAAGGTCCTTATCAGCAGCACAATTGTTCAAGAACTTTCATCTGAAATAACGTGCGAACATACGTTCAATAAAGTGATAAACACATCGAACTGTAGCCCGATAAAAAAGCACTTAACATTTTGATGGTCAAGTACAAGCATTCAGTCGATAGTAATATCGATAGTATCGATGGTGAAATCTGAACTATCGATAAATATCGATAGTAGAAAATATCGATAGTATCCCAGCACTGTGTTATATAAAAAGACTCTTTTATAAAAATTTTTTTTTATTTTATAAAACGTAACTTTTTTCAACAATTCACTTTTTACACAAAAAAAAACTCAATTGTTCCTCAAATATTAATTTGCACACAAAAAATAAATTGTTACATTATTTTTGTTTTTTTTTTTTGCACAAAATGTCACCATAATACATTAAAAGTCACTTTTTTCATACAAACTCCGATTTTGGACACCAATTGCAGTTTTGTGATAACACGATTGCTCGCAGTACCATAAAATAAAAACTTTTTATAAAAATTACGCTTAAAACTTAATCTAAAAAAAAGAAAAAAATAAACTGAAAATGGTGGTTTATTTTCGTTATTAACGTTCAAATTCTTGTTAAAAAATTCTTCAATATTTTTTATTTTTACGTTTCAATTTAAGTGAAAATAAGCCAAAACAGTTTTTTCGCCAATACAAAGAAATTTCTTGTATTACAAAACAACAACAAAAATTTTATTGTAGAAAAAAAAGAACTTCATTATTTGCTTATTATTTAAGCACCATTAAATAATTAAATGATTGGAAAAATTCAAGGCTCTTATAAAGCACTTTAAAAGCAAATGAGAGAGCAAAATGAGAAGCGGATTTTAAACGCGTTCTTTTGTTTATAAAATAATAATATAAATTTTTAAGCAGAAAATCTGTTTATGCTTTACAAAAAAACAAAAAAAATTTATTAAAAGTTCATTTAGTCAAGTCAGCTTCCGGAGTAAATTATTAAAAAGTAAAGAGAAAATAAGTTTATGTGTGAGTGGCTGTAAGTATTTGTGTATTATAAACAACTAGGATACTCACAAACATCAAAGTTAAAAATGGACGATATTATCTAAACAACTGTATATTAAGCTTCATATTTAGCTGCTTATCATTTGAAGACTTTAATAAATATATATTTGAGGGATTCACAAGGTGTGCTATCAAGTCATAATGTCCTAAATAATATTTTACAATTGTTAGTATTAGAATTAGAAATATTATACTTACGTCAACAGCAAACATACCCGGGTATACAAGTACATATTGTTGTTAGTGTTTTTTTCGTTTTATTTGTATTTTATTTGCGCTTTTTCCCCATTTTAAATTGTTTTATGCATTCATACTTAAAATAACGGGTGTTTTAGCAAAGACTTGTGCATTTTTATTTGCTTTCATGTGTGAATATTTACAATAAGTGACTTTTTAGCAAAAACTTATTAGTTGTTCGTCGTTACTTGAACTGCGGTTGATGTAAGTGGTAGGAATGAAAAAATTACCACATCTATGATCTGATTTGTCCAATTTTGTTCAAATGAATATGTTAGAAAACACTTCTAGTGAGGATATCATGAAATTTCAGAGCGCTATGATAGCCACTTTCAGAAATACTGAGTTTTTAAAATTCAAAACATACCCGGGTATGTTACTGTTGACATAAAGGTTAAAATTAATGTTATTGTGCTTCAAACTAAATCAAAATTTTAATGCTGTGTTCATTGATACGTCATAACTGTACAGTAGAAAACTAAACTATAAGATGTAGCCCACAGCAGTCATATATATGTATGTCATGTAATTATTTTAAGACATATGACTTTACAACGTTATGACTACCTTTTGAATACCCCAATTGTTTTACAAAACCTACGACAACGATACGTGTAGTTATTCTAAAAGAAATTATTTTGTTTAGAAAACACTTTAATTAAATTTAATTTATTTTTTTTATTATAACTCGACTCTTTAACTTTTGTATAAGTTCTGGTTTTCGGTCAACTGGAACTCATTTTTTAGTGATTATCCCAAATGTAATGTTTGTATCTGACTATAGATAGTTAGCAATAGCAATCTGCCTACGTACATATGTTTATGTGCAGATACTAGCTGGTATTTTCAATAAATTGAAATACATGCAAAACAAATTTTACAATAACATGTTACCCACATGTTTACGCATTTTTGGCTTAAAGCCAAATTGAATTTTTCCAACTGCATAAAAGCGTATGACTGCATATAACAAAAAAAAAAAAAAAACAGCAAAGAAAGCCATAGCAATTGTCTATAATAACAACAGCACTGGCAAAATAGTGTTTAAATGAGCAAAAGATATAAAAACAGAAAAAAAGCCACAACTACAACTTTAACACCAAACTTTTAGTTTGGAAAATAAAAATAGCAGCAATGGTAAAGTTTAATTTTTTTTGTTTTAACAATTTTAGACTTAAAATGCCGCAATACAACCAACAACTACATTGAACTCTATTCTTTTAATTTTAAGGTTTTTTTAAAAACAATTTCCAACAACACAACAATAAAGTGAACATGCTACAAAACATGGTTTCTGCTAAAACACCCTATGGATATTCGTACGCTACATCCAAATGCTAAAATGAATACACAAATACATGTAAGCGCACATACATGAAACTGTAGCGGCAATTTTTCATGTGTGTAAAAGTGTGTATATGACAAATAAAAAAAGGAGCTAAACTCCAGACAACAAAACGCAGAAATTCTTTTGTTTGCATAGCAAATGCATGCATACATATACAAATGCTAAGAACTTTCATGTATACTTTGGCAGTTATAGAATACCCAGTGAACATAGAGATATAATTTCTAATTAGAAATAAATTTAAATGAAATTACATAAATGTGCTGTTTTCACACCACAAGTGATTGAACGTGTGGTAAAATTGATATAATAAGAACTTACCTGTTACCTTTTCAACGATTTCTAACAAATTTTAGAATTTTGTTTTAAATTTAATTTTCTATGCGAACGTTAACGTTTGAAATCTTTTAAAAAGCTGTTAGTTTTTGTGTGCTATTCGTATAAATTTAACTTCACGTTTAATCACTTGCGTTGTAAAAACTGCACATAAGCCATACTTCAGATGATACAGTGTAATAAAGCCATGGAAAATACAGCCATATGACTTTATCTCCATTAAGAAATAAGGTTATATAACTTTATTTCCATTTAAGAAGTGAAACAAAGCCGTTATGGTTTTATTGGTCAATAAAACATTTTTTGTTTAATATAATTCTTGAATTGTTTTTTGATCGATCGTTCTTCGATTAACCGAATAGTTTTGTGCGATAAGCTCTTCGAATAATTTAAAATTGCTTATGTTCAATTAAAGAATAATTCGAATGATTTATGTCGATTTATCGATTAATCAAAAACTTGTTTTTGCACAGTATTAGTTTTTTTTCTTTTATGTAAAATATAAGCCGGTACGTTTTAAATACCCTTTTATTGTTTCTTATCTAAGAAACATTTTCTTCGAGTAACAATTTTTTTAAATATAGTACAAAGAATGAAACCAACGAGTTTGGGAACATCTAATTATAATTTTAAGAATGTTTACTACAGACTTTTACCACAATAATTCAGATGAAGATGATTTTTTGGAGACGAATAAAAACAACCTTCTATCAGACCCTAACAACAATATTAAAAAAATTAATAATATATTCAAGTGGCATAGTGGAAGACTGCCAATTTTTAGAAAAGACGAGAAAAAGAACAGAGAGATGGGAAATGCTTTATAAATCTTTACATTCAATCTCTCCAACGTCAACAATAAGTGAAAGAATATTTTCTAAATCAAGTGTTTTCAAAACATGTACATTTAAACAGTTTTTGAAAGATTATTTTAGAAGATTAGCTTAAATTTCGATTTTTTTTATAAAGAAAGTTTTCCTCTTTTATTACATGAAGTAGCTTTTGTTAAATTGTTGTTACTTTTTTAATAACATTTTTATGTTAAAAAATATAATTTGTTTTGTCCTTTTTTAAGCTTCTAAACGGGGCAAAATTAAAATTATTCGATTAACCAAAGTTTAAAAATACAATTTGGTTTAAGGATTGATATTTGACTATTGACGTCAGCAGTCGTCGATGGCTGCGAGTGTAAGTCGGCAAATCCATCTGAGGAGATCGAGTGGTTGCGATCGAAACATGTCATGGTAACCAGCCGCCTGGGTTCGTATCTCAGGTCAGTCAAGAATGCATGATTACACTGCTATACAAAAAAAAAAAAAAATCTGCGGCAGGGATTTTGTTAATGGTTTTTGTTAATACTCATATTAGACCTTCACGCTGCATGCTTATTTATTTTTGATTCACTCTGGTTATTGAGATAAACGGAACTAAGAAATAATTGAAATACCCTATAAACATTGTGGTTCATTGATTTGTTTTCACTTACGTTTATTTCTTATTTCAAAAAGAAAAAGTTTTTTATGATCTTCATTTATTTATTCTAGTTAAAGGTACCCCAAACTAATATTTTTGTGTATTTTTGTAAAGATAAACAATAAAAATAAATTATAAATCTTTTGGCCCATTTATTGAAGCATTTTATGGAAAATGTTAGAAGCGTTTATCTCAAAAACTGGAGTCAATTTGACAATTCTGGTATTTTTCCCGTTATCAGCACACTCGTCTTATACAAAATCGACTTCAAGTATGCCTGCCGCAAAATGACTGTATAGCAGTGTTATCAATAACAATTTTAATTAATTTTCATATTGTAAAATTCCTTTCTTCATAAAAATAATTTAATGAAAATTAAATTTGATGAACTTAAGCCTGATTAAAAATATTAAAAAAAAAAGTTTTACTAAAAATGTTTACATTTTTGGATATGAAGATTTGGCAGCACTTTTTTGTTCTGATAAAATTTATGTTTGCTGTGTCTACGATAAAACATTTATATGTATATTTGTTTGCATATATCGCTTCCAAAAAATGTTCGCTTATAAACTGACAATCATTTGGTAAAAGAACTAAAACATGAGTTGTATCATTTTTATTTTATTTTACTATTATGTTACCGTTTATTCTCGTACTAGGGCATAGACTTTTTAACTTTAAGTATTTGTAAATAAAACCAGAGATTAAAAGTAACTAAAGTTCAAAAATCTTTAAAATCTTGAAAGTCGACTGCCCAATTTTCAGGATAGTTTTTAAATCTATATTAAGTTAATGTTCATACAAACTTAAATCGCATTTAAATACAGATTGATTTTTGAGTTTTATTTTAAAAGTCTTGTTTTAATAAAAAAGTATGGTAGCACTACTAAATACAATATAATATCATAGAAAAGTATAAGTCTAAATTTACACGTTTCATCTTTTGATGCTCAACTTCTTTTCAATTCCCTTTTAAAGATGCCAATATATTCACACGCAGCAATCGGTTTCAACTTTTTACAGTACAAAACAACAACAATTTTATTAATAGCGAATCAAAGAGAAAAATAAAAGAAAAAAATTACATGCAGCCATCGTTGTGCATATACCAACGAATAAAAACACAAAGCGTACTGACCGAGTACAGGCATCTCCGTACTAACCCCCTTTCATCTTTCTTCTCTCACCTAAAAACATAAGAGTTGAGCATCAAAAGATGAAACGTGTAAAAGCAGACTAATTATTTACAAGGTGGTCACAAAAAACAGCTGTCTGTTATTGTTTTGGCTGTTACTGTTGTATTGTTATGAAATTGAGGCCACCTTGCTAGGTTAATACAATGGAAACTTAAGTTGAATTTAAATCTACCAGCTTGGTGAATTAAGTTGCATTTAAGTGCTTAATGAAGAACATAATTTTGTATTGTAAACGATTTTAAATATAAATGTTATACATTATAAAACCTAAAAACTGGCCGTAAAAGTCATTAAAATAGCAACCGAGGATATCAATTATTAATTTTGTCGTTAAAACTTTGTTAAAAACAAAAACTGACCAAACTTACAACAAATTAGAGTTTCATATTTTTTATTGAGTATAATTAACTTTGCTTATGTAAAGAAGTAATTGTACAAAACCCTTGAATTACTTTCGAAATGCTCTTATATCAACAACAGTTGTTTCGTGAACCGTGAAATATTACTGAATAATGACTTGTGCACTGTGGAAGTTTTCATGGAACAATGAAATACAGAGAGTTTCCGTTACATTTTGTAAAAGAGCTACGATATTTTGCACTTGCTCTTTCGCAACATCCCGGTGCTGTTAGACCATCTTACAGATAATTCACATTTTGCTGTTACATCCTCCGGACCATAATCAGATGCAGCCAATACCGGGATCCGGCAAAAATTGAAAATGTACTGGTCACAGGAGATTTTCACGATCTCCTACGATCGCAGCTGATCAGATAGTCTATAAAGTGCCACAGGAGTCGAAAGCCTCCTGTGGCATGCCACCGGACTAGCTATTGGTTAAGAGAGCTCTGTTGATATGGTTCTTGCGGCAAATACTTTCGGGATCACGTGGTAATACTAGTTTACTGAAATTTTTCCAAAAGCAGCAGCTTATAAACAAGGTGCTCTGTTTGCCACCGAGTGGTTAAGATCCACCAAAGAGTAAGCCCTAGGCATATTTTTCACAGCTGCTCTTTCGCAAGGCCATTTGCACTAAAAACTAGTTCACATTTTAATATAAAGTTGTTATGCACATGAATGGATTAAGATATTTATGGAATTTTATAAGGACTCTTTATTTAAGGGTCTCTAACCAATATCTAAGTGCCACAAAAAAACAAATATATGACCGATATTTCCAACGCAATATAATTTGTCAACTTTGTCTTTGCCAGTAAACTTTTTGTATTTGAACTTGATAACAGTTATCCTACTAATATCATAATATACTTCCTCCAATATTATGTAGCACTTTAATTCTCATTTCATTGCAACAAATTTTAAGCCTTAACCTGCCAACTCATATAAATATCCACACAAAATTGCAAGCAGAAAATCATGAAAATATTTTTGTACACAAATCTACGTTTGTGAAGTTTTTTCGCATATAAATTAAATGATATTTTATTAAATAGAGTCTAGGTTGGATGCAAAAGCAATTAAAGTGTTTTATAGCCAATATTACAAAAAGGGCTGTATATTCACTTTGTCATTTTGTTTTTACTACATCGAAAAAACCATTGGAGATCTGCTTAGATATATAATTTAAGCTTTTTGTAAAATTCAAAAACGATCTAGCAATGTGTTCTGTGTGCTGGGATACCATCGATATTTATCGATAGTTAAGATTTCACTATCGATACTATCGATATTACTATCGACTGAAAGTTTGTACTTGAGTAGAAAAACTTTAGCTAGTTTTTCATCAGGCTAAAGTTCGTTGTTTTTATCACTTTATTGAACGTATGAGACGTACGCATGTACATATGTACGCACATTAGTTTAGATGGCAGTTTTTTGCTGCTGATAAGCACCTTTTTGAAGGAACCGAAGTAGACTATAAGATATTTTATTGCAACTTTAGATAATGTTCTAAATTGGTTTTGTTTCTCAACCCAAAAGGTAATCAATCTATCGGACTTTTCCTCTAGTGATCGTTCTTTTTATTGTCTTCTGATCGCAATTGCATTAGCGTTTTTTTTCAACATTACAAAAAAATTTGACATTTCGGTCGTTCGGAAACAAGGCAGATTTTAGAAGCTTTACTTAGCGAAACCGGTACTTGTAATATCATAAAGGAGACAATTCTTGCGCCCGCCCAAAGGCCGGATATACCGAGAAGTTTAAGTTAGCAATGCCGGTGTTTGTTATTCCATAGAGGAGAAAATCCATGCGCTCGGCCGAAGGCCGGCTATGCAGAGAATTTTAGTTAGTGAAGCCGGTGTTTGTTATACCGTAGAGGAGAAATCCTTGGTATCTTTAATTTGTATATTTTATTGGAACACACAAATATTCAAATAACATGGTCTACTTAATTCGAATCTGGCATAACAATTTTTTATCGCATGCTGGCAATACTGTAAAACAGTCAATACTGGCACTATAAATTCACAATTATTTGTTTGACAGAAGCCCAGAGAAGTTTAAGTTTGTGAAGCCGGTGTTTGTTATACCATAGAGGAGAAATCCTTGGTATCTTTAATTTGTGTATTTTATTGGAACACACAAATATTCAAATAACACTGGTCTACTTAATTCGAATCTGGCATAACAATTTTTTATCGCATGCTGGCAATACTGTAAAACAGTCAATACTGGCACTATAAATTCACAATTATTTGTTTGACAGAAGCCCAGAGAAGTTTAAGTTTGTGAAGCCGGTGTTTGTTATACCATAGAGGAGAAATCCTTGGTATCTTTAATTTGTGTATTTTATTGGAACACACAAATATTCAAATAACATGGTCTACTTAATTCGAATCTGGCATAACAATTTTTTATCGCATGCTGGCAATACTGTAAAACAGTCAATACTGGCACTATAAATTCACAATTATTTATTTGACAGAAGCCCACATTCATCCTAAATCTTCATTATAGTAGGATTTAAGCATATCGATCGTGTGTTACTGATTCAAGCTATTTTTGATTTGTGTGTGGTGAATATTTGGTTGGAAAAAAGGATATGCAATATCAAAACGATTTTAATATGCATATTTACATTATTATGATTTTGCAGTTAGAAACTTGCACAAACCTTGGACACTGACAATGTTTTGCATATTCTTCATTCGCATTTAGATTTTCTTCAAAAAAAAAAAAAAAAACTAAGTGCAGTGAGCGCGAACAAGAGGAGCGTGCTCACCAAGATTTAATGAAAATTTAAAGAATTTATTAAACATTTTGAGACTAAAAACCAAAACCTTGTTGGCTAGTGTTCTCTATAACGTTTAATATATATTTGCATAACAATATAAGAAAAACCCGTTTGAAGATTGATTTAAGAACTCAAAAATTTTAATAAAATTAAACAACATTTTCAATGAAAACTTTTTATTATAAAGGAACAACAAGACAATTTCGGTAAATTTTTATCTGTTTTTTAAGATTACAAACCAGAACCCCCATACGTTCATAGAGCAAAAATTAAAATATTTAATCAAGATAAAAACATATGAATTAGAAATCTTCTCCATTCTGCTGCATTTACCCATTTCTTAAATGACGATAAGCAAAAATCGTGTTACTTTTTAAATTATTCTATTGAAAAGGTTTTCACTATTCTGATTTTTTAATAATTGCAAAATCAAAAATAATGTATTCAAAACTTACCTTTAGACTTAAAAATTTTGAATGCTAGTTTTTTCAATTGGTAACTTAAACACACATATTAAATGAGAATCTCCATAACAAAACCGAACAATTCTACTTAAACAATATTTGGATAAATGAACAAAGTGTTTTTATCAAGAATAAAAACTGGGAATTGAGCACGAATAACAAAAACTTTTGAAATTAAAGATTTTGTATTCCCAAAAATTGAAATTACTTTTTGATAATAAACAGGCAGGTGCACGGCCTAAAAAACACTTAATTGACAACATCTTTTGTAAGTTGTTGTTGTTTTTATTTTGTTTTTCTTAACCTACTTACAACTACAATTAATGTTGAGAGAATTTCAACTAATTGTAGCGGGGAATGTAAGATGAGATAAAGCCACTGTTTATTGTTGATGTTGTTTTGTTTACGCTTTGATATTATTACAAGTAGAACTGTTGCTATAAGTCTTAAGGCCTCGTTACTCTTACGTAAACGTATACGTTGCTAATCAGCTGTTCCGTTTTCCTTACCAAGCTACTGTGCAAATAGGTACTCTTACGTAAACGTAACGTTGCGTTGCGGACGAACCTGATAAAATTAAAATTTCTCTCCGTTTTTACGTATCAGCTGTTAAGAATTGTATTTTTGTTTTGAAGCAGTGTTGTCAACAAAGCTTATTAATCAGCGGTTTACTTTTAAATTTTATTAATGAGATTCTCATCAAAACGGTTATTTAAATTTGATGTTATGAAATCCAATGTTATTGGTTTTTTGTTCGAACTGAAATTAATGTTGGCTTTATGTGTCACAGAAACCAAAGTTATCGGGTTTTTATTGAAAATAAAAGAAGCAGCTTACAGCTCTTGTTTATTTGTTGGAAATAAATATTGTTGTTAAAAGTTTAATGTTTTATTTTATTTTATCCAACAGTTAGATTATTTCCATAGGTGGAAGTAAATTAAATTGATAAATGTTAAAATAGTATTTTTGCATGTTTCCGGCAGCGGGCTGCTGCAAATTTACAAAAGCCTTTTTCTCACTTTTTCTATGGTCAATTTATTTATTTATAAGTTTGAAACAAGAAATATTTTCGTATTTTAACTAAATTCGCTTTATATATTTACAAAACAATAAAAGTACACAAATATAAACAACAAATGAAAGTTATACAACGATGGTATTTATTTCATATTGCACATTAGTATGTTTACTGTATTTCCAATTCTTATTTTCTTTTCTATAGTTTTCATTTATATTTACAACAAAAGTTTTAACAATATTTTAACGCAAAATCATAATTTATAAAATTATTAAATAAAAATTTAATTTAAAGCTGTAAACACATGAGCCAAAACATAAAACAGCTGATTCGATTATTGATTTTATTATAAAATAATTATTTGCCTACATTTTGGACAATGCAAATAGAAAAAAATCAGCGCATAGTTCCGAATATTCGCCTTAACCTTATTATATTAAATATATATATTATTTATTTTTATTTGACCTTTTTTTCATAATTATTTTGAATTATTTAAGCTTGAGGTCTTTTTTAAAAAAATATAGTATATTTATTTATTTTTCTCATTATTGCGCTAACCTTTGGTTAGCATCTTTAGGAAATTAAGTTTACAATAAAATAATTTTTTTTTAAATTTTTGGGTTAAGCTTTGTTTATAATCAGAGAAACAATTTCGTTTTTTCTTCTATCTTTTTTCTTCCAAAAGTATTTCATATATTTTCCTTTCGTTTTAGAACACAAATTTAACTAAAAATTTTTTAAAAATGTAACTCAAGTTGAGTCAACTCGAACTTCAGCAACAATTTGTATGAAATTGTTTCTGACGTTCAAAATAATTTTATTTAGTTTTGAATGAAAATTTAAACAAAATGTTTACAAAAATAAAAATATATGCGTAATATTGTTGTGGCTAAAATTTGCAAACGGTTTCTTGATGCAAAATGTGTGTAGTTACAAAAGAAATTGTTGCTCTATTATGAACACCAAGTGAAAATGTTTTTTTGATTGTGAACGCAGCTTAACACATTGGTTATATCAAGTTTCATTTAAAGAGATATTAATAACGGCTAAATATATTCTAAGGTTCATAACTCCAAAACTAGATTCTCAGGCGCAATAAAAACTAGATAAAAAATTAAATTTTTCAAAGCAATTTTAGTGCTGGATATGTATAAATATACAGTGCCAGCTCGCTTATCCGAAGGTGTGTAATCCGAATGTAATCCTGTAATACAAATTGAATTTATGACGTATTACATACTCATACGAATTTTCATTCAAAAAACATTTTTGTTTACATATTTAAAATTTTGTATTATTAACGAAATTTTTCTTTAAGTTTGATTTTTTAAATGTTTTTTTATTTGATAAAAATGATTTTTTCAGCGAGTTTTTTTAAAGCATTTTGCTATCTTATCACGACTTAAGATGTTTTGTCAAAATGCCACAGATATGTATGTATAAAGTATTTTATTTTTTGTACAAAAGCGCCGGTATCGGTATGTATTGGCGATTTTAAACAAGAATGTTAACAACATGTTTTGGAACAAGACTGTGAGCAAAATCAAAACAAATAATGATTTACACACATACATATGTACGAGTACACACAGACACCTCAACAACATATAGCACGTTTACGTTTTTGTAGTAACTACCAACATTTCAAGTCGACCGCAACGTTTACGTATCCGCAACATTTACGTAAGAGTAACGAGGCCTTTATACGTTTAACATTTTTATTTGGTTTAATATTTTTAGTTTTTCTAAAATCTTTATGGATGAAGTTTCCTGATGATCTGGCCTAAGCAACCAGTGAAATGCGCATAGGAATAGCTTATCCCATCAACAATAAATTTCAAGTGTTTTTATCAAGAATAAAAACTGGGGATTGAGCACGAATAACAAAAACTTTTGAAATTAAAGATTTTGTATTCCCAAAAATTGAAATTACTTTTTGAACAAAAAAACTTAATTAAAGCCAGTACCATGTTCGTTTGTATATGAAATTGTTGCGTTTTAATACGATTCAAAATAAAATTTAAATCCTTAAAACAATGACTATAAAGATTTAAGTATTAACAATATTTTTCATTTAAAAAACATGATATTTAAAAATTCGAATTGTTGCGTTTTATTACGGTCCTCCTCAAAGATTCTAAGTGAATATGGAGATGAGCCCTTTTCGAAATTAATTTTAAAAAGCCGCCTGTTTTTCAGTGCTGTGAAAGGGGTATATAACCTTTTTTTCTCACAGTACATCGGTCTATACCCCCAAAAACAGCAAAAAAAAATTGATTTACATAAATTTTTAGCTGAGCCCTTTTTAAAAAATTACATCCAGCCATAACCGCAAAGAAATCTTGAGCGACAAAAAAAAATGTTTCCTTTGGGAAGGTTTTTTATTTAATTTCATCAAATTTTTGTATGAAGGTTGTCGCTTAAGCGATGATGCTATAAAATCGTAACGGTACCCATGATATTTAAGGAGATGATGCAAATATTGCCCATGAAATCATTTGTTAAAAAAAAAACGAAAATTGAAAATGATGTCGCTTAAGCTTTTTCTTTCGTGAAATTTATAATTATTTAGCCCCACTTTCAGAAAACATTTTAGACACTTTGGTACGAGAAGATCCCATATAAATTGCCCTCCTCAAAATTACTTTAAGACCACGAAAATTAAAACAAATTTCATTTTTTATAATGTCAAACTAAGTTAAACATGTCTAGAAATAAAATCATAAATCTTTGTGTGAATCGGCCCAAAATTTAACACAGGTCCATATAAAGTGTGCTCTCGAAATTTAATTTAATACGACTAAAACTGCAACGTTTTAATATTGGGGTTCTATATCTTTTATAGATAGATATTTTTTATAGATATAGATAGATAAAGCTTCCTTATTTTTTTCTTCCTATTCTTTTTCTCACTGGAGGGTATAAAAACTGCAACTTCTCCTTGGAGGGTATCACAGATTCGGCACAGCCGATTATAGCCTTCTAACAAATTTAATCGTTTGCTTATGGCGCAAATATTTTTGGGGCAGTTTTTTGTTTCCAGAAATTTTTTCATATATTTATATTGCATACACATAACTTGCTAACAGTGAAAAGTAAATTAAATTCCGTTTTTGGACGTTTTTTGTTTGCTTGAAAAATAATACATATATTTTTTTTTTTTAATTCCAGTCCTAAAATTGAAATTCACTGAAATATTTAAATTGTTTCAAATATTAATTTTATTTTCGTTATTTAAATTTATTTTATTAAATAAGAAAATTGCCCTCTAACTTAAACACGTTTACAAATTATGGGACAATGAATTGTAAATTTACATGCACGTTTAAACAAATTTTTTAATAAATGACAGTTTTATTCTTAACAAATTGTTTTGTTTGCTACCCAAGACCATTTTTTCGAAAAAGGAAAAATAATGTAAAAATACATAAATAAATTTTCTTGTGTGATATTTTTTTCGTACAATATTCCAAATATTTTATGGCAAATATATTTAACACATTGCCTTCTTAGATTCCTCTTGGTATGTTTTGTGCCCAATCGAACGGAAAAACTTTGATTTATTGGTGTGCTTTTTATACGAGGACTGAGTAAAATTTTTTTCTGCAAGTTTTTTTTTTGTATTTATTGCTATTTTTACACAATAATGTCTTGAATACATACCACACAAATTTGTTGTATTCAGTAATGTACATGTGCGTGTGTTTTTGAATTTGTATAGCCTTAAATATTGTTGGCAATATTGTGTCACTTTTTTGCGATATTATTATATTTGGGATTCTAAGTCGATTTAGCCATGTCCGTCTCACTGTCGAAAGACTTTAAAGAAAAGAATATTGTCATGTCGAATTGTTTTCTATTTCTCTAAAGCAGTTTGGGATTCAAATCCATTATAATCTGTTTAGTAGGAAAAGAGTTATGAACCAAAATGTGGAACAACCTCCCACAAAAACTGATATTTTTGCTTCAAAATCAAACTTAAATTGGTGGAAAAATGCACCGATTCACATAAAGTTTATCTTAAATTCGTTTTATATGACTGAAGGCCATGCTTCCAAATTTTTTGAAGATGGGTTCATATATTACCAAAAACCTTATAAAAAGCAGATTTCCGTCCAAAAATTTAACGTATAATGATATTGGATTCAAAATCTCTGCACCAAATTTCGTGTAAAGCCCACACCTGAAATATTTGAAACCTTTGACTTATCGCACACTTTGGGTTAAAGAAAAGTTTAATAATGCAACACTTTTTATACGGTCGATATAATCCTACCTTACTTGTTCCTTTAACCATAATCATACCGACACAACATAACACAAACCCTACCAATATTTGTCACTAATGGCTACTGAATCAATGAATGTTTATACGTTGAAATAGTTAAACTAAACTTAAATTTATATGTTGTTTAAACTTAACAGCTGTAAATTAGTACCCCATAAAAATAATAATGTGGCACCCCAATTCATATGGTTAGTATTGGCAGTTTAAACGCCCAATTTTATGAGTTTAGAGATGGTTTAAATATTTACTGAATTATATATTTGCTAGAACACATTTTAAACCAAAAAGAGAGATAAACTTGCACTGATCTATAAGCCCTAAGACACATTTGTGAAAAGTTTAAGAAAAAAGCTTTTATTAATTAAAAACAAGTAGATTTAGAGAAAGTTTTTTACTAAACACATAATTTGCTTGCATAAAGATTTCATACCATGTTCATAACAAACATTTTTGTAAAATTTTTGACCGAATTGTTTACCTTTACGACTTTTTTAGAATACCACATACAGCATATTTTGCTTTTATTTGTTGCACAATTAGTTACTTTTGGTGAAGTTTATTCCTAAAGAACTTTCTACATGCACTAAAACATAGGCCGTTGTTATGTATTTCGTGACCTTTGGCGTATTTGGGGACTAATAACTTCTTCAGTGTCTAAGAAAAACATGCCGGTAGTTTATGTTGCATGGTTCGTTTTGACTTATAAAAATAGAATAATAAGGAATCTGAAAATTATTTTAAAATCAATATTAAAAACATTTTATAAATCACTAATTTTAAATTAATAAGGTTTTGTTTGTCTTTATTAATGTAAAAATTGTATTCCCAAACATTACTTTAATAACAAATTTGGAAGTGCACGGCATAAAAAACTGAACTGACAAATTGCTTTCTTTTAATTTTCTTGCGAAAACAATAAAGTGTTTACAATTCTCTTAATTTTCTTAATTTTCGAGAGAGAGAATGTTTCCTGATGATTTGGGCCCTGTTTCTCAAAACTAGAAGTAAAATACATTTGAAACGTATTTTACTTGTAGATTTGTAACATGTAGTTTTGAGAAACAGGGACCTGGCCTATGCAACATGTGAAATGCGCATAGAAACTAGCTTATCATCCAACTAATGGCTTTATATTTTATAAAGGCTAAAAAACACAATCTTCATTACAAATAAGTAAATTTGTATATGTCAGAGGCCAGAAGGGCCAGTCCACTCTGCTCCACTTTTGGAAAATTTCTCAATTTAATTACAATATTATCTACTTATTGTAAACTATTTTTATTTATTTATTTATAGTTAATCTGTGTAACAAGACAAAAGTCTTACAATAACACAGAGTTACATGTTGTGCACTATTCAATTTGTAAATTATTTTGACAATAAAAATTTAACATTGATTCAAAAACAAAAGATTACGAAATTAAAAAACTTAAATAATTAAATAATAATTTATAAAATGTTGAAATAATAAATTTATTATCAATAATGAAGAAAAAAAATCAAATTTATTTAAGAAAAATTAAGAAAATAACTCAAATAATTGTTTTTTAAACTGTAGAGCGTTGCTTATATCTTTAATACTTCTGGGCAGTATGTTCCAAAGACGTATGACTTAATATAAAATTGCCACTCCGAAACTGAACAAAATTCTTTGTTCGATTAAGTCGGCCAAATCTCAGTCTATTGTATAAGTATTCAGGTTCACGGGAGTTAATAATTTGATGTAAGAAAATTAATGATCTTATTTTCAATAAATCATCAATCTGAACGCCATATAATTTCTTAGTATACGCGGAAATGTGATCAAACCTTCTAAGTTCATACACATAAGTTCTTGTAATCGTTTACTTTCTGTGTCACAGGAGGAGAAAATTTCACATCCATATAATAACGTTTTGATAAGGTATGTTGTAAGTAATAGTCTCATTTTAAGCGGGTACAATATTGTGTAGACCAAAGGGTTCAAAGCATTGGATATGTTCTTCCACATGCTGCAGAAACATGATCGCTCCATGTCAAAGTGTTATTGAATATAACTCCTAGGTTTTTTTGCTATTTCAACAATCTCAATACGCTGATTATTTATATAAATGTTTGGTTTCACAACTATTTTGCTCGTTTTTTTCCGAAAGACAATGCATTTGGATTTTTGCGGGTTTAAGCTCACCCCATTAGCTGTAGCCCAGAGGGAAATTCTATTTTGTATCCAATCATCTAAATCATTAAAATATTTTGCTCTTCTATTATTAAAGTAGTTTTCATTAAAAGATATGAATAATCGGTAAAATGTTTTAACTTTATTTGATTGGATTTATTTTAGACCGTTATATATTGGTGTAATATGAATTGCTACGTTTTGCTGTTCGAAAACTTTCCTTTTGTAGCATCTTAAATTTTAGAAACTAATTTTAAAATATGGCTATTTTACACAATTTTTTATTTTGTTGATTTACCTCTTTAAGCTTTTGGCACATCCATTTAAATAATGAAAAGGTTTTGTTTATAAATTAAAAAAAAACTGTACAAATTGTGATAATTTTAAAAAGCAATAAATTAAACAAACATTTAAAAAAAAACCTTACCACAACCGTTATCGATTTGTATAATTAATTACAATTTGTAACCCAATAAACAAGACAAAAAATTTTAAATGAATTTGGTATAAGAACTGAATAATAAAAGCTGTAGCAATCAAACTCAATACTTTAAAATAACTCCCAAATGAAAAAAAGTCCCAAAAGGAAATTTAGAAATTTAATAAAAAAAATTGTTTCAACAAAAAATTCTAGAAGTTATTTCATCATAAAAAAAATTGTAATGACCATTATTACCACCTGCCGTTAGGTTGATGAAAGATTTTGTCGGATCAAATTAGGGATAATTTTAGTTTAATAAAAGTACCATTTTTTTCTATCAAAATTCACATATTCAAAAATTTAATTATTACAAAAAAGGTATTGCCTCAGCGTCCATAGGACATTATTGAGGCCAGTTGGTAAAGAACTAAAAACTTAACAATTAATACAAAAAAAAAACACATTTTCAAATCTATAAATAAAAAAAAACATAAAGTTTACATATCATTGTATGCATACTACAATTCGTACTGAACACAGTTGAAAGCTGTGTTTAATAAGATACCACATTTATACTACGTACATTTTGGAAGTACATAAACCAGCAATATATGTACCACTTTTTTCGTGGTTAAAGTGTAATTAAGGTTGACACACATGTAGTATACTATGCTAGTATTGTATACAAATCCTATGTCTGTTAGGGGTATTAATATTCAAATAAATATTCTTTAACATTTTTCTTAAGAACGGAAATTCTTTGGATAATTTTTAAAGCTTCCGGTAACTTGTTGTATTCCTTGTTTTGTTTTTTCTAAGCGGTAAATATCCACTCTTAGATTATTCGCATTTTTTGTGTTAAAGGCATATTGATGCCTGCAGAATAGAATAGTACGATGACCAATATCGTGTAAAAATTTAAAAATATACATTAAGAGTTGCGTTTTGTATAAACCATATACGGGAAGAATTCCTGCAGTTATATCTTTATATAAATGTTTGGAAGATTGAATAGAGTTTTCAACGCTTTATTATGAGATCCCTGAAGTGCTTTCAGCTCACTGTTTTTTTGCCAGCTTGGTATATAATGAGCTTTGTTTTAACGTTTAATTTTTTCTTAAACTTATAAATCAAACCGGTGGCAGATGCAATCTTTGACTTCAAATTTTGTATATGAATATCCCACGATAGGATACAATGAAGATGTATGCCAAGACCTGTACAAGTTTACCATCCACAAATATGCTTAAGTTTTGATCATGAACCATATACGGCTTAAATCTTAAACGTTTGGTTTTTTCCGCATTTAAATATATCTTATTTATCCTCGCTACTGGGGAAGTTTAATTTTACATGAATCTGCATTTTTATAGAATTATGTAACAGTCCAAAATCAATATAAATGTGTTTCCATCGTTGGGAAACGCTCTTACTAGAAATCGCTTTTTTTCTAAGATGTTTTGAAAATTGAGTAAAATTGCTTTAGACTTACAAACTCAGCACATCTTAAGACGCAAAATCCAAACGTCAACAGGAAGATATTTGCAGCTAACTATGGTCAATAATCTATTTAAATTTATAATGTACCAATGTTTAACAATAAACGCCATGTATAGACATGTATATAAAAAAGACAGTGAATTAGGAATACAATAATCAAAACTCAACAATAAATATCAGTTTTTTAATCATATAAAAATGGGGAATTAAGCACGTCATCGAGAAATCTTAGGTTAGGTAATGTTAAGAAGGGTTATGTGCCCAAGGGCACACTTCCACTCGGAGACCAATGCGGTCCATTCTGAATCCCTTCAATGAAGAGAAAAGTAAAGAAAAGAAGTATGAGGTGGATAGAATTAAGAAAGTTAGAAAGTTGGAAGGTACCACGTAGAACTATTACCCTCTCTACAGTCCTCTCAACAGAAACAACCGCACTATTTCCCTGACAAACCCCAGTAGATCAGCCGGATTACATCCAGTGAAGCACCCCAGTTCGTCGTGAAATCTATTTCATAGCTACTTCTGTCTGAGACCCTGCATCCTAAGACAATGGCACAGTACTTACTTATAATACATTTTGTATTCTCGAAAATAACTTTGATTTCTAAAAACTCATTTTCTTTACATCACGTTTTATAGAGATTTTATGGCTAAAAATTAATGTATCAAACGCCGAAAACAAAATAAGGAAATATTTGATATAACAAATTAAGTAAAAGCGTTAAATTTTAATAATTCCAGCATTCTTTATTTCACAAAAACTTGTAAATATGAGATCAATTATTTTGAAAGAGAACAACACTGCAGCGCTAATCACCTATGCGAACGGGGTCTACGATCAGGAGAATTTTCGTCAGGCATTTGCAGGACGTAGACTAAGGAATTTGAATACGATTTGATAAGTTATTGTTAGCTCATATTAAATATGTGAAAATTAAATAAATAACTTAAAATGCTTAAGAGGACTTTAAGCCAAAAAGTAACAAAATAATTTTTTACTATAACATAAGATTTGTCTATGACGTGCAAAATTCCCAATTTTTATTTCTGTTATATGCATTGAAATTTTTTGTTGAGGGAAAGCTAGTTTCTGTACACATTCCACTGGTTGCTTAGGCCAAATCACCAGGAAACCTTTTTCCAAAGATTTTTGCAATAAAGTTAAAAAATAAGAGATGATTTTGTTTACATTTTTTTATAACAAGAAAATACACATGGCTAAAATTTCAAATCATCGATAAAATGGAATTTATTCATCATTTTACTCGTTGGCAGATATAAAGTAAGAAACAAATCATCACTACATAAGCATTATAGCAACTTTTATCTAATTTGTTGGTCATAAATCTCATTTTTTATGGCTAAACAAGCTTAAAAATGGCCCAATCTAGCCACTGTATGGCTAAATTGGCAACACTGAAAAGAATACAATTCTATATGTATTAATATTACCTACGGTATATACATTTTAATCAATAAATCTAATCTGCGTAATATATGAATAAAAATAAGCCATTAAATTGCAAAAAATATATGTAATTGTTAATGTATGAGTGTAAAGGACAAAAAAACGATGAATGTATGAATCTATGTGCCTTTGTTTCCATGCATATGGTTATTTTTCTATGTATATACATATAATGCTTGTTTGTGTGTAGATTTACCTCTGTAATTGTTTATATTTTATGTTATTGTCATAATGTTTCAACATTAGTTGGCATATCCTCTAAAAACGGAAACGGAAGTGATTTAAATGTTTGCAATTTACAATTGTTTTTATCAAAGCAAAATTCTCACAACAACAGAAACAAAACAAAAGCTAGCAAAAAATATTGAAAAAAAATCACAAAATAACGAAAAACCAAAGCAAACAATAATTTTACATATGAGCGAATATGACTTAATGTGCTTGTTTAGATTACGAGAATATATTAACGTTTTATAAAAATTATGATTACCAACAATGCCAATGATTTATTCTGACATATTTGTCACAAATTTACAACATGTGACATTTATATTTTTTCTATGAATGTATTGAAATATATATATAAAAAAATATACATATATATGTAAGTGCATTTGTATGTATTTGAGTATGTATGTATGTATTTTTCATATACAAAAAAAAAAAAACAGAGCTGAAAAAATCGTTGAAAAAAACTTACTTACACAAATTGCTTTACACAAACATTTACCTAATAAAAGCACACCCAGTAGGAATTCATACAGATTCATTATTAAATTTGTTATCAGTAACACTGACCAGCTGTACACCAGATAATGCTTTGTCCTATTGACATTTAGCGTGTGCTTGTCCTGGTCGTTGAAAAACCCCCACTAATCTAAGAACTAATGACTAGGAAGTTCTTTTGGGTCCATATGAAGTAATTAAAACCAGAAATTCACTTTTAAATGGTTCTTGTATACACTTTTGAATATTTTTACTATATTTTCCACTTTATTGCAACGTAGTCATATGAATGAATCTTTGCAAAATGCGATTAAAGGGTTTAAAATTTATCTCAATATACTGACTAGCCGAACCCGCGGCCGTGCCCGCTTAGATTTAATTTTGGACCACCTATAAAAAAAAATAATATCGGTTGGATAGAGTCGGAGAGGCAAAAATTGCTTCGCGAACTAATACTGGTACAAAGATTGAAACAAATATAAAGTCTGTGTGTTTTATTGTATGTATATTAGGGGTATAACCAAAAAAAATACCTATCACGACGGGGTGGCCACTGATGTATATATCAAGAAAACAGTTTCTTGAGATCAATTTGGATAAAAAACCTCCCCCCCCAAACCGTTTTTTCCATTTTGTTCAAAAAAAGAGTTTCCGTGTTATTTTAACATAATTTTAACTGTTTGGATGTAGTATAATTGGTGGTATAAGGCTTATTTGTGAAATAGTAAAATAGAACTGAACGTTTTTTGTTTTTACAATAGAGATATTGTATTTTTAATTAACAAAAAAAAATACAAATACTAAACTTCAAAGTGATTTGGGGGGGAACTTTTTTAACGCCCGCGAAAAAGTGACCCCAATTTTTATCATAGATTTTCATGGTCTATATGGCATGGATAGGTTTTTTTTGATAAATTAAAAAATTGTTCAAAAGTTGTTCCCCTAATGTATATCCATGTTTATATGTTTATTGTAGCAATAAATAGTTGTCATACACAACTAATTGTTATTTTTATTTAATATCAGCAATATTATATTTACTGTATACCTTTATTGCGATTATAAATTTGAGTATTGTTGACTGAAAAATAATTACTTTTCTAGCAATTAAATAATGTCAACTTTGAAAGTAATAACATGATTACTTTCTATACATTTGTCGTAGTATGTTTAAGATGCAATCAAATTATCTTTACTCTAATAATATTTTGTTATCTCCATTTGTAAAATAATTTCCAATAAGTTGTGTCGTTGTTTTAAATACGCCTAATATTTGTTAGTGAGTGGTTCAACAATTAAAAAAAAAATACTTAAAAAAACAATTATAAAAAATAAAGAAATTGTATAAGAATTAAAAAAAAATTTTAAGTGCCACAAAATAGAAATCGATAAAAGTATATTTTCAGTGGTGCTGTATCATTATAAGATGACAATAATATGAATGCTTCTTAACTATAATGATTAAGGGAAAAATATTTTAATGTAATATTAAGAATATATTTAACCTTAATACGCTTCAATAATAAACGTAATATGGTGACTAAAATCATGAATGAATGAATATTATCATAAGATTTTTCTCTTAGAATATGTTTACCACAACTATGTTTTTCTTTGCGTTTACTATAATAATTTTCTGCCTGTGGAACCATGACCGTTAAGAGTTTCCATTCTTAATTTTGTTTAAAACGTTTTGAAAATTTTACCGGTAGTTCCGAACACGCAAAAAAACATGGTTGTGGTAAACATATTCTAAGAGCAAAATATTATGATGAGATTCATGATTGTAGTCATCATATTGCGATTATTATTGAGTCATATTATGACCAAAATATTTGTAATATTGCATCATAATACTTTTCCCTTAATCATATTATTATCCTGTTAATCATACTAAGTTAAGAACAAATCATATTATTGTAATGTAAATCATAATAAGATAAAATGTAGTCATATATATATCATGTTAATCATAGTAAGTTAAGAAGTTATCATATTATTGTCATGTTAATCATAGCAAAATTAGAAGTAATCATATAATGATACAGTGGTGCTGTCACAACATTTAAAAAAAATTCTATTTTTTTTATATCGATTTTTTATTTTGTGGCACTTTACAATTTTTTTTTAATGTTAATACGATTTCTTTATTTTTTTTAAAATAGTTTTTTTAATTGTTGAACCACTCAGTAACAAATAATTTTATAGGAATATGTAAAAGACACAATTGATTGAAAGTTATTTTACAAATGGCGCTAACAAAATATTTTTATTGCATCTTTTAGATATTATAATAAATGTATAGAAAGTTATCTTGTTTATAAAATATCATGATATGGTTGTGAGTAATATAATATGTATTGAAAGTTATCGTTATTTAGTTGTTAGAAAAATGATTATTTTTCAGTCAACAATACTACAATACAAATTTATAATTGCGATAAACATTAATATGCTAACAGTAACAATAATATTAAATAAAAACAACAATTATTTGTTTGCGACAACAATATATTGTTACAATAAACATAGTGTAGTTGCCGTAACCAGCTCACTAGGCTTTTAAAGCAGTCAAAAATGTCCCTTGTTTCTCAAAAAAAGACAAAAGTGTAGACTCTTTGTTGACAGTGTCACCAAAAAGCACCGAAATAATCGACAAAAGAGGCGACATGGATACACTTGATAACATGTTTCCTATCGGGCATTTATTATTAACTATTACATATAAACTGATGTATGTATGTGTGTATGCACATATGTATGTATGTTAAGGTCTTATTTTTAAATTTTTACACCAAGGCGACAATGTATAATTTTTTTTTATAAATAATTGAAATTTATTACTGACAGCAAGACGTTAGAGCCAACAGAAATGTGTCAAAAAATTGGTTTTATTCATTTCTTATACTTAAAAACTTCGTTTTTATTTAACAAAATTATACGTTAAAAACATGTGTCCAACTGTTTACATAAGTTTTTATAAGGTATTCAGATATAATAAATATGTGTTTGTTTCCCTAGAGTCTAATCTTTTTGCAATTTCTAGAATATCTTGTTTTGGTTTTCCTGACTTTTTTTTAAGTCGAGACAGATTTCTGTAAACACTTTAAAATTCAAGACTACTGACACTTAACTGACACACGTTAACATTTGCCATTATATTATGGAGTACATATGGATTGAAGAAATTTTAATTTAATTTGCAGAAAAATTTTGGCTTGGGGTGAAACCTTTCTAAATAAGAAAATTTAAAAATAAAAAACGTTATACTTATAAAGCAAGGTATGTAATATGGTACAATTAAAAAGTTAACCGTAGTTCTACAACAAGTAAACTAAGGCAAAAACAAAAAACATGTATAACAATTAATACTCTTATTTGAAAAGAAGTTGTTAACCAATTGTGACCTAATGCATGGTTCCAAAACAATATTCAGCTGGGCCACTAGAGTTACCTTATAGTTATATTGTACCATTCTGTTGCAGATACTTTAAATCGTACTCATATACTATACATGAGAGAAATCGTCTGTGATCGTTACTTTTTCTCTTGAATATAACTTTTATCATGATTAAGACTACGTTGCAAAAATTTTCCCGATAGCATTAGATTTACATAGATAGCAATTAAAATTGGACAAACGCTCTAATATTTTCTATTTCCTTCCTACAAAAGTCCTTCTAGTTAGGATAAGCATTTTGAAATATTTAAGACCACAGAAGTACAGGAAGAAGGAAAAAAGTATAGAAGTATAACAGATGATTTACCCAAACAACACCGTACATAGAGGATAGAAAAAAAAACGCTTATAAGAAAGTATGACAGAAATATCATGACATTTTTCAAATTTTTCAATAAAAAAAAGTATTTTCTACAAGAAAAACGCCTATAAGAAAAAAACTAAAAAAAGATATACGTGGCTGCGGTACGTAGTAGAAATAATTTTTATAAATGCCTTTCTAAACATATGATTTATTTAAATAGAGTCAGAATGATTAAATTGATGAAAAATATTTTTCTGCATCATTTTCTAAATATATCGTTGATAAACACATTTAAAAGTAATGACCCTAATCTAGATCGCGGAAGTACACCAGACATTTGTATGTTAGATTAACGACGGTGTGCTAAATGACCTCAGGAAATATGGCCCCAAAAAGGAAATGAAATACGGCCCTAAAATTTTACATGAGACACAACAACACGCAATTTTGAGGCAATTTTTTTTTTCGGGTTGTTTTTCATTTTTTCGTGGGAGTGTTTATGTATTTTAAGTGAATGAAAAATGACCACAGTATCATCAAGGAATGAAAAATGACGACAAATAAAATTTTTAGAAAATGAAAAGTACTCCAAACATTTATACACAAATTTTATAAAATTTAATGTAAAAGTTTCTAGTGATAGTATCAAAAACCCGAATTCTTCTAACAAAGTGGAGAAATCCTTAGCGGTTATGCAGAGTTGCTTTAGTAAGCAAAACTGGTGTTTGTTATACCATAGTGTAAAAAATCCTTGCATCAGGTCTTAGGCCGGATATTTAGAGAACTTTTAGTGAGCGAAGCCAGTGTTCGTTATACAAGAGAAAATAAAATCCTTGCGACCGGCCGAAAACCGGTTCTAGAGAAGCTTTAGTTAGCCAGGGCAGTGTTCGTTATTCCATAGAGAAGAAAAATCAAATTTTTAAATATAACTTTCTTTGTGTTTTTTTTTTTGGCTAAAATTTATTATAAATTTTGGGGTAATTTTTCATAATGAAGAATTACCCCTTTTTAGGTAAATTTTTTATTAAAAAAATAGGGTCATATCGCATTATGAAAAATAGCCTCAAATTTGGGGTCAATTATCATTTATTTTTTGGGGCAATATTTGGCAGCGCCTATTTTAACATTTAAATAATAACCCTTGTGTGTTTTTAACCCAAATTTTTTTACGGAAATTGAAAATCTGCAATTACAAAGCTTTTTGAGAACTACTAACTTTAGTTGCTAACTTTTAAGTACTTTGCTGGAGTACTGCTAAACGTGCATTTTATTTGTTCTATACACCCAAAATGTTGAACCAAGGTACTCGAGTACATGTACATGTTTTTTAAGGGAATACCTCCATTGTAAGTATGTATATTATTTTAAAGTTGTTAGTACCTTTGCATAAATAAATGAAAATTTACATATACACGCAGAGAAAACCCAGTTTTCAATATGGTCACCTGCAGCAAAACTATTTTTAATAAAAATTTGTGTACATTTATGGTTAACTTACCAAATTATTCTAACCGGCATCCATATTATGATAAAATTAGACCTCCATTACGAAGCTACATGCATATTAAGTTAGTATCCTTATAAAATGTGGATTAATTTATTGGTCTGTAAGGATTTTAGTCCATAGACCGTGATTAAATAAGTAAATAAATAAAAATATTATGGCTGACTTAAAACTTGTTATGGTTTAATATAAATTAAACCATCATTTCTAAGATGAACATGCTATGGTTGAAAAACAACCGTTCTATTATAAGTGTGAAATATTTATTTGTTATAATTGACCATAAAATGGTCGGAAGCAACCATAATATGGTTGCGGCTTCTTGATGGAGGACTTATTTAGACATAACATGGTTGCCGGTGAAAATGGTATGTTAAAATTAACCAAAAAATATTTAAAAATGTTCGTTAAAAATAGTTTATTGGAGGTGACCATATTAAAAAATTTTGTTTTTCTGGGTGTAGAAAACTTAAACGTTTACAATTACATTCATGACATAGAAAAGCATAAACAAACACAACTTTAATAAATAATTATTATAATAGAAACAAACAAAAAAAAATTTAATGCAGATTTTCCGAGCACTTTGTACCTTAATCGAATGTTTTATAATATTGTTTAACTGTTACTGAGTACATTACTTTAGCAAAACTAATGCCCATTTGAAAAATGACGCTTAGTGAAAAAATCTTCAGTCAGAATTAAATCTTACTTTTCAAAAGCATTTATTTTTTAAGCAAATTATGTAAGAAATCTTCGAATAAGCAGACGATAATAAACCAGCAACGCTTAAGTCAAAAGTCATATGCTAATGCAGATAATATTGGATTTAATTAAATAAATATAAATATTGAAAATATTGGCGTGGCGATAAAGGAAGCAAAACAAAGATATAATTATAATTAGGAACAAGGAATAAGGAAAATAAAATAAAGTCTACTTCTTGCAGCAGGTGTAATTATGGACTAAGCCAGCATTTCGAAAGTGAGGCTATTTAAAGGAAAACCAAAACCAGGCTCTTTAACATACTTTTGATACCTGTGCAGTTATACGGTATCGAAACAATGTACATAGAGAAACAGACGAAGATGTTATGTACCTACAAGAGATAATGATGAGACTGCGGTGAAAAAGAATTGAAGGAGACTAAAAACTCCTTGGTGAATCGAACTTGTGACAACGTTAAAAATACCGAAGAACTATTTTAAACACACCAGGACCAACAAAAGTTGCTTGTGCCAACCCCATATGATTTGCACTGTTCCTATATATTAAGCGCGCAAGTGCTAGTTTTCTGAGTTATTTTCATATAGTTAGCCGGGCACTCTGCAGGGCAATAAATAGTATTAAGTAGCTATTTTTGGCGCGCACATAAGGGTTAATCAATATTTGGTAAAATTTGTAATTCTCGACGGCTAAATAACGGAGTAGTTACGAATTAATTATTATGCAGTCAAATCGACCGGCCATTTCTTACGAATTATAGGGGTATTTGATTTAGCGGGGTTTCGATTTAACAGGGTTAAAATAAAATAAATACGAATTAACGGGGCTTTTCAATTTATTTACTAAAACGATGCGTGCGCGTTGACATTTTTGTTTATTATTTATGTAAATTATGTTTCACCTTAAATCTTTAAATTGTAAAGATACTTTCAATTATGAAAATTAAGTTATAGCTAATAATTTACATTATTATTATTATTGCCTGTATGAAGGTTTTTGTGATGAACACGCAATACAGAATAAAACATGTACTTCTTGCAAACAAATGCAATAAATACGCGCAGTTTTTTAAAATGGATTATGCTTTAATAAAATAGTTAAATAAATTAACTTTATTTTGTTTTATTAATTTTTCTTCATACAAAATCCTTGAAGGTACAATTGTACCTGTACAGCCTTTAAATGGCGTAAAATAGTTTAGGCTCTATATCCAGGCGAAGGAGCTAAGTTTTTGCTTTGAAAATTCAACTAAAAGTTAAAAAAAATTTTAAGTATGTGTTGTATAGGAGAAAAAAGTTATTGCAATTTCAAATTAAAAAAGGTAGAATTGTACCTTATCAGTTCGACGCGGGTTAAGTTTTTAAAATTTTAAATCTGGTTTAGAATTCTATTATTTTGCTATTGATTACAATCTTTTTAAAAAAATAATTGTATGCAAATTTCATTGATTTGTTAATTAAATATTTAAGTAATAGTGTGTTTAAAATTCTATAAAAAAAACCATTCATAATTCATAATAAAAATATTAGAAGCAAGAACAACATTTCATTTAACTAATTAACTAAAAATTGTGATATTTTAAAATATGTACACGAGTAAACATAAATATTTATGGTATTTGGTATATAGCAAACTTTCGTGCCCAAAAGACTTAACAAAACGTTATTTACATACATCTGCCTAATTAGCATTAATATACCAAAATTGATCATTAGCTTTTGTTTTTTATTTTTTATTTAAAAAATCATCTTTATTTTATTTTTTAAAGCAACATAAAAAACATAACCAATCAATAGTTTTTTCTGATAATTTTGATATTTTTTAGTATTTGACTTGTGGCTTCATGTTGGCTACTAATTTATTTTATTACTCAAGAGACAAGTTGTGATCATATAATTTTACAAAAGTTGGTTATTACAAACAAAAAATCAAGATGAGATGACATGCTAATAGCTTTAAGGTCAAAGCAAATTTGTGGTTTAGCTTAAAGCTGGTTTTGTTTTTAAACACTATGGAATATTTTTTTAGGATCTAAAATTGCTTACTTTGTTTTTTCTGAGCATTTCTTAACTAAAATATTTTGTTGAATTTTTTTAAAATTTTTAATTTATCTAATGTTTTCATCGATAACAAATTTTATCGAACTTGTTTAACTTGTTTATCTAACTCATCAGACTTGTTGACGCTTTAAAAAAAAAAATTAAGTGTTTTTAAATTAACAAGCCTTAAACTAGCTCATCAAAATAAGTCTCTTCTTTTAGGCCAATAATAGAATCAAATTCAATTTATTTTTTTTTTATTTTGTCTATTTTTGATTTGTATTGTTGAATTTTAAAATTTATTAAACACGTACACGGGTCTGTCATGTTGGATGTATCTTCTTATAAATTCTTTATTGTTATGCTAAATTCAATTAAGAGTTTATTTTGAAAATTTATCGCAAATAACAAAAAATATTGTGAGACAATACAAGTCGTTATAAATTTAATACAAATTAAAGTCACATATCCATTTCATCAGTTTGATTTATGAGTGATAATTTACAAAAATTAAAAATGGACTTTTTGTAGAAAAATATGTTTTTAATAATTTTATTGAAAGCTAAATTTATGTCATTCATTAAAGATATGCTGTTTATTAAAATTTGATAATTAAAAGGTTTTAGATAAAAACCAGAATTTTTGTGTTAAAAAAATCCATTAACAATAAACCATGTTTTTGGAAGTTTTTTTAAAACTTTTTCGCCCATATTCATAGAAAATATTTCAGTTTCATTAAAAGTTAATTAAACCAATTTTCATACAAAATACGTCTTACAAACCTGTTATAAGCATGCCATATTGTTTATGAATAATAAATGTGAGGGGATTCATATCAAAATGCAACAATTCAACTAAAGCAATCTCTAAGTTAAACTATTAATTTAAGTCAGTAGGATGTTTATATTGATTTAAACGACAATAAGGGTCTAAGGCTAAGGGTAATTGTCTTCTGTTAATATAAATTATAGAAAAATTTAGTTCTCTGCCAGTTTTTAGTTTTCAAGGTATTAAGGGCCATTGTACCAACTTACAAATAGTAATTTTTAGGATGATATCTGACATATATATGGTTTTTGGTTATTACAAGATAACATTAACCATAAAAGTGACTGATAACCTGCTGTTAGGGTTTATCCTCATGGCTACTTTATAAGTAAACTTTAAGAATTTTAAGCTGCCATATTTTCTGCTAAGATATGGGAATTCAATGACAGTTTATGCCAAATAATATTTTTTTAACACAATTTCACCCAAATAACAAAACAATTTACCAAAAACACCAAAAACAAAGTACAAGAAGTTGACATTTTCATTCAATTAAAGAAATAAACAAAAATAGGTCGTTGCAACTAGGTTTTTTAAAAGTTGTCGGTACCTACTGCAATGTTGCCACTGTATATGTTGTTTGCATTCTCGATTTATCTAACAGTTGTTATAATAGTGAAAACTCAATCTTCGTATCGTTCACGATAGCTATTGTTCACGTTTACTATCAGAAACTTTATCATTTGATTGAAATAATGACCATAAAAAACAAATTTGGAATTGTTGCAATTTAATACGATTCATAGTAAAAGTTCATTTTGATATGGATCGAATGAAAATATTGCATTTTCAGAATCACTTTTTGAATCGATCTAACTATATCCGTCTGTTCGTCTGGCAGGCTGGCTGTCCATGTAAACCTTGCACATAAAGAACAGGTCGCAATTTTAGAGATAGATAAATTTTCGTACATAATTATCACAAGGAACAAGCCTATTAAACATAGCAATTAGTTCATAACCTCACATAGCCATCATACAGACTTATTTTCGTAATAAAGTCGTTGTGCCCATTAACTATTTTTTTATATTGTTATCTATATTAAATTTGGTCCAAACATATTTGATTACAATTTTAATCATCTTACAAAATTTTATATTTTTTTTTTTGGAATAGATCTATAGTTAACCAGAGCACATTGGCTGCTTTTATATGGGAAGAGCGGCCAAAAATACTTTAATGGATTCGCTGCCATGGCTGTTTTTATGAAACCAACCCCCAAGGTCAGTTCAAGTTGTTTGTTCATAACGAGAAACAATACGATAGATAATATTGTGTAAGAAACCCTAAACAATTTTATTTAGGTTGTAATTTTCTATTTTTGGGTAATTTTATGTACTACGAGATATCTCTAATTGTCGGCAATCAAATAGTTTCTACTCTGAGTTATCACGTAGAGATCTTTGCAATAGTTTAATCAAACAATTCCCTATGCCAAAATAATTAAATGAAGTTAACTTTACCCGCCATGTTAAAATTGTATTATGTGTAATAAAAATAATTGTTACGAGTTATCTCGTAGCCGGGCTCAACGATACGGATGTCGACTACGAGATAAATGCGTTAAGTAGACATATTGGAATAAAGCTTTTACTATGAGATCTGTAAAGCGAAAGAACTGTCGTATCTAAAAATGAGACACGCTCACGCACTATTTTCTCCATCAAAAACAAAAAAAAAAAAAAAATTAGTAAAATATAATAATGAAATGTAACTTTATTCTGAAGCTTCAGTATACAAAAAGAGTATAATCAAGTCAATATTGAAGTTCAACTTTGCCTGGGACGAGCTCACGACAATTTCATATGGATAGCTTTCAGTTTTAGCCTGCAGAACCTCTTTGTAGCTGGAAAACAAAGCATATGAAACTTTTGAAATTATAAGTCAACTAACTAGCAAATATTAGTGGTTTGTTAAATTAGTTTCCATCAAAAGCAAAAAAACTTCATTAGTATTTTTTTGGGAAAACAAGAGATGCAATGAAATAACAGATGAACATAAGCAGCCGACTCATTATATTTAGAAATTTTTGTGGCGTCTATTCTTACATTCAAAAAAAAATCTATTTTAAGACGCCTACGACTCGAATTGGAAACTGTTGGTTGGTAACCACACTTTCATTACTGTCGAGAATGGCCTTTTTTCGATGTAACTTTTGCCAAAATAACGCAATTTTTTTAAAAATCAGGAATATATTTAAGCAATATATCCGGGAAATTTGAATTTTAGCAACTCTATTGGTGATATGTATAATTGTAAACAAGATGTGTCATGAAATAGATCTTAAGGCTGTTTTACACTATCACACAAGTCTTACGTATTTTGACGAAAATGCATCTCTGATCTAATTATTGTTTGAAAATTTCTAAAAAACAATAACAACTTATCATGACAGAGTTGTATTTTCCTCAAAATACGTTATACTTGTGTGATAGTGTAAAATAGCCTTTAGCCGTTAGGCAAAAAACTTTTAAATCAAAAGAACACATTTTGAGTTTTTGATTTATTTTAATTCAATTTTTGTTTTCGCCCATATTTAATTTATAAAAACAAAAAAATGTTTTACGCACTTGCTTTAAAAGATTTAATGATTTTATATGCAGAGCATCTGCACAAAAATTATTTATAAAGAAAACGCTAATTCGATGCAAAGAAAATAATTTTTTTTAAAAGGTATTGCAAGAAGCTTCCTGAAAAAAATTAGAAAAAGGCTTTCAAACGATTCTGTAAATGTTTATTCTGAACTGAAATTCTATTTAAACAGAAATATTTTGTAACAATTTGTTTGAATAATTAAACTAATAATTTATGTATGTAAATGCTGTTGACTTTGAATTAATTCTGTGGTAATAAGTTTAGTTTTATAAGAAAACAGTTTAAAACTTAAAAGATGTCCTTTCGAAATATACTACGAATTTCATATAATCAACGGTAATAGTCATTTGAGTATTTATTCCTACACAGTCCTTATGTTACAGATCGGTTGCTGTTGTTATAATTCCAAATGTTATCGCATATTGAAATAGATAACTTAAAAGTAATTACGCAATAACTTCCTCCAAAATCCTACAGAATAATTGAAATTTGTTTTGGTTTTTGTAGCCTCATTTCCAATTTTTTTAAACGTAATGTGAGCCGGGGGGGGAGGGTGATTTTAGATACACGGACATTGGGGTTGGGTCATAATTACCCACTTATTAAACTCGAGGTTTTCAGCAATATTTATAAAAAATATATACAATTTAGATTGAATTTAACCTTATTAAGAAACTAAAACATGAAATTATTTAAAAAAAAGGCAGAGCACATGTACCTATAGACAGAAATAAATGATACAATTCATTCGTGTAGCGTTTTTACAACTTAACACAGATTGCAGCATGTAATCGAACACAAACCAGAGAGAAAAGAGCACAAGAAACAAAGAGAATGCAAAAAATAGTAACTGTAATTATTTTTAATATTTTATAAACAAAATCTAACGGGACTTAGATTAATATGAGGACACAAAAATGTTAAAGCTCAAATAATTTGTAGTAAATATAACAATTCGTTTCGTAAATGTAATGATGTCGTCATCAATTTAAAGTAATTTATCATTAAAGGTTTAAAAACAAACAACGATAGGAAAAAAAACATTTCTCACAATCTTTTTTTTTAATTGTTAATTAACTGTGGGAGGGGTTGGAGTTATGTGTCCGAATTTTAAAATCCCGAATTTTAATTCCCGACTTTGTAACTAAAGCTTCTCTGGATAGCCGGTTTTCGTCCGCCCACAAGAATTTTCACTTCTGTGGTATAAGAAACATCAGCAGCCGCACGCAGAGAAAAAATATGGTTGGGCATGGTTACGGCAACCACACTGTGTTTATTGTAACAATATATTGTTGTTGTACACAAATAATTGTTATTTTTATTAAATATCAGCAATATTATAGTTACTGTAAACATATTAATGTTTATCGCAATTATAAATTTGATTATTGTTAAGCGAAAAATAATTATTTTTCTAACAACTAAATTATGATAACTTTCAAGACATATTATATTACTCACAGCCATAACATGATATTTGATAGCCATAACATGATAATTTTATATACATTTATCATAATAAGTTTAAGATGCAATCAAAATATCGTTACTCTAATAATATTTTGGTATCGCCATTTGTAAAATAATTTTGTATCAGTTGCGTCGTGTTTTACATAAACGTATCGAATTATTTGTTAGTGAGTGGCTAAATAATAAAAAATAACCATTAAAATTAACAAGAAATTAAAAAAAAAAAAGAAAAATATTAAAAAAGAAATAACAAAATAAGCATTAAAATAAACAAGAAATTAAAAAAAAAATGTCACAAAATAAAATATCTTTTCTAAAAAATTTTAATAATCTTAAAGTGGTGGAAAAATTTGTGAAATATTGGTGCAAAATATTGACCATTGCTGGTAAGTTTTGTGTTATTTTAAGAAAAAAATAATGAAAACTCCATAAAATAAAATTATAAATAATTGCGTCCTACGACAAAAAGATTACAGTAACTATATTATGTTTTTTATTTTATCATAAGTATTTTTTTCCAATAACAATATTATGTTTAAAGTTGTATCATATTATGATTTTTTAGTATTTTTTTCCAATAACAATATTATGTTTAAAGTTGTATCATATTATGATGTAAAATTTATGTATAACAGTTCATATCACTTTGCATCATAATATGATTACTTCTAAACTTATTATGATTGCCATGACAATAATATGATAACTTCTAAACTTATTATGATTGTCATGACAATAATATGATTACTTCTAAACTTATTATGATTGCCATGACAATAATATGATTACTTCTAAACTAATTATGATTGCCATGACAATAATATGATTACTTCTAAACTTATTATGATTGCCATGACAGTAATATGATTACTTCTTAACTTATTATGATTACCATGACAGTAATATTATAACTTCTTAACGTTTTATGATTAACAGGATAACAATATGATTAAGGGAAAAATATTATGATGTAATATTACGAACATATTTGGTCATAATATGATTTAATAACAATCGTAATATGGTGACTACAATCATGAATCTTATCATAATATGTTGCTCTTAGAATATGTTTACCACAACCATGTTTTTTCTTTGCGTGCGTATTCTGTAATTCGGTTAGCTAAAGCCTTAGAGGATACAACATTTAAAAATTTTACCGATGAAATTAAAAGCTAAAATTGCGGCGAATTAAATTTGTATGGCAATGCTAAATTTAGCAATGCACGTTACAGTATTACATTCGTAGCCAAAAATCGCTAAATCAACTTTTTAGATTTTTAGCGATAGAGATTTAGCTTTAGCGAATTACAGAATACGGCCACAGTAGCTTTGCTTACTAACTAAACAAATTTGATATTGGGATTCCAAATTTAGGATTATAACGTTCGGGATTTGTTCCAAAATCTCAAAATACATTAAGGGAATGTGATGTATCATTAATTTAATAATTCCGAATTCTGAATATCTGGGTTAAAGAAATTAGCGATTTTGACATTTCGTGAATTTTGAATTCAGGATTTCGATACTATGCCTTTCGTGAGCCTTTTAATGAGAATGTAAGCCACAGCATTTTTTACTTTAGATAAGAATAAAGGGGTAAAAAAATATATCACCAAAATCAACACGAAACATGATTATCATATAACCAGCACACTATTCCTTTTGTATATATTTGGTTGTCTGATTCGCAAAGGGAATGTGGACTACTGACTCCCTTGAATCATTTCAAACTAGTTGCCAAGTTTTTTTTTTATTGATTCTGTCTATTTTTCGGACAAAGATAGGAAATTTCGGAGCTCTCCTTTTTTACCCAGTTTCCAGCAATATATAGTTTGTATCAGATACGCACTTGTTATTTCCAAAGATATTAAAATCTTTTTGCGCTTTAATATTAAGGTCCATGCAACCGAATCCATTTGGTTGTTAATTTTCGCATTAAATGAAGGGATGCTTTTTTATTGAGATAAATTTAAAATTAGTTTTTAATTTGACATAAAAGCTTAAAAAACAGCGGAGTAAAACTTTATAATGGTTTAAAATCTCTTTATGCAATTATACGATTTTTTTTGCACTAAAAGTCATAATTCCAAAATCTCGAATAAATTATTCTTTTAAGTTTCTTGACATAAATGAGCAATATTTTTTATTTTTTCCTTCACTATATATATATATAATACACATTTCCTTGAATAACATTTTGACCTTTTTGATTTACCTTCAAATTAAAAAAAAAAATAACGTAAAATATAAATAATTCATAACCACTCACAAAAAAATCAAACTTCCTCACTGTTGTTTCTAATAAAGGACCTCCTGCTAACATTCAAATATCTTCCTTTTAGAAAAAAATATTTCAAAAATTAAATTATGGAGAATCCTAAGCAACAAATGAAAAATAAAACTTACTTTTAAAACATAGAACCAAACAAAAAACTAATACAATCTACTACAAAAAGGACATTTATATTAAAAACTGTGATGAAAATTTATACCATTTTTTATATGCAAATATGTATGTATTGTACTATACATAGTTTGTGCTTATTTTTTTTTTTGTAGTTGTTTTATTAGACAGAACACAAGTGAAAAACAAAAGTACGCCACAAAATAAAACACACAACAGGACAGTTTTATTCAAATGAAAACCTCTTAAACTCAGCACGAAATAAAGCAATATTCTTAAATATAAATAAAAAGAAATTGTCAACACCGTGAATGGCACAACTACTATTGTCACAACATTTGTTTGAAATTAATGTTTAAGAACCATTCTGTTTACCGCAGCAATCATAAAAGTTTTTATATGGGATAAAAGTTTTTAGCCGTAAAACTTCAGAATTCGTGATTGATTTTTTTAGAGCATTGGCCATCGTGAGCTATGACTTTTTCCCATCTCTCTAGCAATACATTAATTCCGAATCAAGACAATTTAGAATACACTTGGCAGCAGTAAAGACTTTAACCGTGAACACGTTTTGCATTGAGCGGAATTGGTAGTTATGTTATGTGACCGATTTGCACTAAAAGGCAGGAGGCAGAAATTGCCAGCTGCTTTTTTCTTTATATATTTTTTAACTTGTCGTGCAACATGTTGCCGAGCGTTTTAATAAAAAATATAACGGTTTAACATTTGATAACTGTTGAAATAAATACATACATTTATTTCCAACTTAAGCAATTTACTTTGCATATTTGTACTTTGAATTTTATAATCAACTTCTTCTTTGTGAAATATGTATGTATGTATGTATGTATTTAGAATTTAATAATTTTTCTTTCTGGTAAAATATATCGAGATTATAATTTTAACAATGGAATACTGCGGGCTTACTTCACATGAATTAATTGGCTTCGTTACAGATTCTCTATGGCCCCTATGAGAGACTTTTATGGTTACAACAAGGACATAGCAATCAATACCTTGGCGGAATAAATATTTGGCTACGGCGTTGGTTCGATTAGTTGGCCGATAAAATTAGAAATTTCAACTTTAAATAATATTTTAAGATGTTTTGGCAGTTTTTTCCTAATTCCCTTCTGAAGCAACAATCATATGATGAATTTTAGTGATATGGCTTTTCTTCAAAGCGTTACCAAAAAAGTCAATATTGAATGGACTGTTTGAGGAAAAGATTTCTTTAAAATTAATGTCTGTAGCGTTTTAACGGTATAATGCACCCTTTAGTTTGTTTCGAAAAAGTACTTTCATATCCATTATCAATTCAGATCTAATTTCATTTTAAATTGAATATAACGTATTTTTAAACTACTTAATTAAAAGTAATTAAACTGTATTTACAACTCATAGCAATTTCAAATGTCACATATAAATTAAAGTTTTGATTGTATGTATATTCGTTGAAACTAGTTGCAAAAATATTTATCTAATCATTTCTGGTTCAGTTAAATTAATTTCAATTGCAGTTATAATACAACTAGCAAAGCATAAACAAATGTTTAACTATCGTGAAACGTAGTGATTCCCAATGTATTTCATATCAAGGACTTGTAAACGGCTATAATTTTATTTGCTGACCCTAAAATATTTAAATCAACACTGAACATTTTTTTCATTTATTCTTTGTTTGCAGCAAAAAATTATTTTGCGTAAAATAAGTTTGTAATCAAAAAAAAATTTAGATATTAGTCCGAATATTTGATCCGTGTATAAAATTTACTTTAACTTGTTTTTTTTTTTTTTTAATTATGCGGCCTATGAATGGAGTCCCAAGCAAATTTCCTTTTTAGACCTTAACTGTGCAACAAAATTTTATTGAAATTTTAACATCTAAGGCAATATGTAAGCTACAGTGTGGCCCAAAATGCCAGAAGGGATTTGAATTCCTTATTACTTTTTTTATAAAATATTTTTTTTAATTTCTTTTCATTCAGCTATGTGATTAAATACGATTTTGAAAACAACACGATTTGTAAACGAAACTATCGTTTTCAGTATCTTTAAAAATTGAATTATAATACATTTTTCTCTGTTTTCCTGTATATATTCCTTTAAATTTCTTATTATGTATATTTGTTAAGTAAACTGTTTTTTGAACGAAAAGAATAGAATTTTAAAATCGGTCGATATTTATCACACCTGCTAAAAGCGATAATTTGAATAGATCGATTTTCATCACATACCTGATTGTTTCGTAAAAAAGCTTTGGGGAATTTAAAGTGGAACAGTATACAATTGAACAACGTCCCCAAATCGTTAAATTTTTTTCCTCAAATCAACGGTCTATTGTATTGAATTAGCGTGCATAACCTAATAAAATATCAACAAGGAAACGTTCGTTCCAACTTGGCCTCTCACGAGGGTCGCCGCATACAATAAGAATGTTTCCATTCAGCTTGTTCATGAATTGAAACCGACAGACTACCAGCAACGACTTGATTATGAAATTTATTTCCGACAAAATGCAGAAGAAAATCATGATTTTATTCACAATTTAATTTTGAGCAACCTATCCCATTTCTAATTAAATGGGTAGTAGGTCTATAAATAAATCCAAATTGTAGGAAGGAGGAATAAATCTTCCATTCTAGGAGAGGTTTTTATTATTTTATGTTTTATATTTTATTTATTATAGAAGCAAATTCGTACCAGACGATTAACGTGTTAGTAGAATAATATTTGACTATTTATTTATGAAAAGAGTCTAATCGGACTGTACAAGTCTTAATCCGACCTCTTTTATATTAGGGTTATTTTATTATTTTTATATTAAGAAAATACCGCTTATTTTTAAAATCGACTTTATTAGTCAACAGTTCATTGGCAAATGAATTTTATTTTTAAAATTATTTAATTCCAGGCTTTAAGCAAATTTACAAAATAATACCGTTAATCCTTTTAAATAAAAATGAGAATAAATTGAGTGCAATTGTATTTGAATGCATTGTTAAGAAAAACAACATAAACAGAAATAAACAAGTGTCAATGAGTTATAATTTAATAAACATGTAAATAAAAATTGAGTAAGTTATGATTACGTATTGGAATGCTATGTGCGTGATAGTAAAATAATATAAAGGTTACAGTCTGTTAAATTTAAATAAACGCACATGTATAAATAAAAATAATTTTAACAACAAATAAAAAGGGTTAACATAATAATTGAATTTATAACAAACTAATAAGGCAAAACAAAACATTAAAGTCTACACATAATAATGAAATTAATACATCACGTGGTAAAATAATATAATGTTGTTCCGCTACAAAATAGTACATTGAAGTTCAACAGCTGCATTTACATACATATGTCTAGGTAAAAGTGCTGTTTGGTGCGGTATTTCGTCGGAAGGATAACTGGCTTATATTTTTTGGAAAATTATGTCGCCGTTTCCATCACAGGTGTTAAATATCGGAAAATGTTGGAAATTTGTTTAAGGCCAGCCGTGGAAAACCATCCGCGAGTATGGAGCCACAACGCACAACGCGAGGAATACAATGGCTCTTTTACGCGACATCTTTAGTGAACGCTTGGATAAACATCAGTAAAAGCAGCACAAATACTACGATATAACATCAGTAAAAGCAGCACAAATACTACGATATTAATAATTTTATGTTTAAAACAGCAAATGATTTGCATCCCTACAAACATTTTTGAAAATTTTTGGCGATTGCTTGTTTGGCGATGATTACGCGATCCTTATCAGGGAATACGCTAACCATCGCCTACGCCTTACAACTAGGCGATGAATATGCGAGCGCATACTAGTAGCGGCAATCATCATTCGATAGAATTTTTTTTTGTCTTGTTGTTTTGTTAAGGTAACGGGAAAATAAGTATTTGGTTTCAAGGGAATCGCGGTACACGATGTTCTCGCGAATCGCGGTACACGAATCGCTTGGTTGACACATGCGAACGTTTTAGCGATTCGCCAGAGGATCGCATTTAGCTTCCACGCGATGCATCGCAGCGATGTTAGACAACTTGCCGGCGACTCGCGGGCGATGATTTGGCGATGGAAATTGTGTGCAGGGATTGAACAAATAAATAATTAATTTTTAATAGTGTTAGTGCACTCACAATATTATTACAGTAACGGACTGTAGTTTATTTAAGAAGTATTCCGTTCAGTCATTTATAATAAATAAACATTTAAAATTCCAAGCAAATTTATTTTTAACTGATTCTAACAGTTATTAAAAATAATAAGTGCATATTAATACGGATTTTCAGTTGCAGTTAATATTGTCCGTTGATTAAGTTAAATTCTTCTTTATGTAAAATTAAATAAAAATGTAATTTAAGGTAAGGAAAAGTTCATTTAATTTTTACTGTCAAAAATTCCACCGCGAATTCTGTAAAAACAAATGAATTTTCAGTTAATTTATATAAATTAACAATCAAAAAATTAACTGAATAATCAAGAAAAAACAAAGGAATATTCAGTTATTTTACATAATTTAACTACCAAAACTAGTTTTTAATTTTCTTTAACTACCAAAACTAGTTTTTACTTTTCTTTAAAAAACGATGCGTTTGTTTTGTGTAACAAATTCCCATTTTCTATTTGTTAAAATGATTTAGTTAAATACATCGAATTTTTAAAGTAAAATAATTGCGAAACCATATCGGTCATGCTGATGGTATCTTATGATTGTAAGTTCTTCTGTAAACAAACGAGGTCAGTACAACAAAAGTAAAACAAGCGTGTGTAGCAGGGTAAGTAAACAATAATGTTCTCTCTCTCATTAGCAAAACAAGCGGACAGGTGTCTGTCGGTGGGGTTTTTAGAAATTCGGCTCTTTGTGGAGTAAACAAAAATTACTGAATTTAATAAAACAACTGAATATTTTTTTGTTTTTACGGAATATTCAGTTAATTTTTTTATAGTTAATTTATATACAATAACTGAAAATTTATTTGTTTTAACGAACATGGGGTTGAACAGTAAAAACTAAAAGAACTTTTCGTTAAAAATAAATGAAAAATAAGCAGACCTGTTTTTAAGAGAATTTTAATTTATGTTATATTACAAATTCAGTTAATTTTACGTACAGAATATTGTGTGTGTGACTGGTGCTAGCAAAATTATGTTACTTAAGCCTGGGAATTTGATAAAATGCCCATCAGTGATCTACTGACGTATAAAGCAATTCATGATTGTTTTAATTTATGTCTTTCATACTCATACTTTATTGTAAGTTTGTGAACTATTTTGATACTCATACATATGTATATACATACATATATATATTTTAAACATTTTTACAGCTTGAAACATTTTCCATTATTTTCTATTTAGTGCAATTCAAATCAATAACACTTAGCTAACTTTGTTTTAGTTTAACTCTCATAAAATATGCAAAACTAACTAAATTACACAGAATTAAAAAAAATGTATATATTCTTAATGAATGTCAAGTAAAACGAACAAAATTAATTTGAATTCTAAGCACTTGAGATTTAAGACTGTGGAAATAATTTGCAATGCGAAAAAAATCCACACACCCCTTAGACGGATAAACTCAGATGCAAATGCTGAATGAAAAGCTCGAAATGATTTACTCGTATTGAAAAATTTACATACTTTTTCTATTCGCAATCCAACTATGATGATATCAACGACTCCTTGACATAAAGTACTGTTTAGTGTTTGGTATAGATGCTAGTAAACTATTATTTAAATTAGTATGTTCTAGTAGTTTGTTTTACAAACACTAGTATGCGATAACAATTTAGTTTGCTTACAAATGTGGTACAAGTTCGTACAAGGCCAAGTGAGTGGGTGCGGAAAGAATCCTCGATAATTTTTTTTATTGATATCAAAATACTTCATTTTGTTGTAGTTTTTTTCTTTTAGTTCTTGTTTACCTGCTAGCAAATGACACAAAAATCATTAGCCATTGTTAGCTTTATTCTTTTTTTCTCATTCATGTATTTTGTAGATTTTTTTAAGTAGTATTGCTAATTGCATAACAATGAGCAGCACTCTCATTTGATTCATTAAAAGTCCGCCTTTTAAAAGGCTAAATTGTTTTGTAATTCTTGTCTTATAAGCTTAACTAGGATAACGTAATGCTTAATTTAGTGCCATGCACATTCAAGGAAAACATTCTCTCCCTGTATGACCATTCAAACTTCTACTTAACAGAGACTTATTTAACTTGGCACACATTAAGCATACCCAAAAAACAAAGCAAAGGAAAATGTGCAGTGCCACCCCCATTTAATTGAATAACTTTTTTCAAGTAATTCTACTTTACCCATTCTTACGTATGGGTATTTTCCCGCCCCTGGGAAATTTTTAGCAAAATTACTATTTTAAAAAAATTTAATTTTTTTCGAAAATCCCAAGAAACGTTCAAGCATTTAAAATGCCAATTTTCCAATTCAACAACTTCTGAAAGTCCTATGCTGAATACTGATGAAACCTTTAAAAAAAATAGAAAGTAACCGCCTGAACCATACTGCATTGCAAATCAGTGTCATTATTTCACTAAAGGTGTTATGATACTTGCTATTTTTTGTATTGGATTTTTTAAGGATTGACTGAATGAAACAACAAATGCGAGAAAGAACAAGAAATACAATTTGATAAAATGTAAACAAAACAAACAATACTGCCCACGTTTTTTCCCCACAAAAAACCGTCATTAAAGTTAAAAATCGCAAAAAAAAGTTAAAAACCGTTTCTTTCGATCAAAAACTAAAAAAATTGGAAACAGTGCTAACAATTAATCCGGAAATGTAAATTTAAAGTTAAAAAATTGTATATATTTTTTGACAGTCTTAGATTATTTATCGATAACACATGTTTATTTGTTTGACATTTCAAGATTTTTTATGATATAATCATACTCTTTACACTTAGTCAGTTTTCCTATGCAAATATGTTTGCACTGTTCTCAAATATAGAAAAAATACAAAAAAATAGCAAGTATCATAACAGCTTAACACCCGTAAGCAGGATTCGAATTAAACACTATATGGTTAATTTGACCACAATATGATTAATTTTGATTAGGTTAGGGTTTTTTTTTTACCAAATTATGGTTAATTTTAATTATGGTTATGTATATTTAACCACAGTATGGTTTAAAAAAAAAAAAAAAAAAATAGAATTGTTAAAATTTAACCAAAATATGTTGCTCTTGGAATATGGCTACCTTCAACTATATTTATTTTTTGCATGACCATAGAGTTTCTTTTTTTTGGCAGCGATTCTCTTGTATTCGTTGTATACATTTTAGACTAAGATTATATTCTCTTTTACCTCTGTCCACACAATTTGTTTTACAAATTGTTAAAACTGCGAATATAGCCAATCCACGTCGTGCTCATTTATTGGCCAATTATTTTTCTTCTTACAGTCCCTTGCTCGTTTTTCTGTCGCTGCTAATTCTGCTGAACTAATCCAGCAATTTCTGTCTGTTTTACTGTTTGTTTATCTGTATGTATAATAATTAAACTCTCCTGTTCACTTTTTTTTTATTTTTGCCTTTTTCCTATTAAATTAACTTTTTTATAAAATGTTATTGAAATGTTTTCTTACTTGTAGCAAAGTGTTTGCTGTTGTTTTATTTTGTCGTATCTATGATGTTTTTTATCATTTGATTTTATTGCGAAAGCAGGAAAAGTATTGCTCACTGCCATCACCAACATTATCATTTTTTTTTTTTAATAAAATCCAACAACAGCTCTTCGCAGTGATTTTATGCAAATTTTATGCAATTTTTTATGTTCGCTGTTCTTATGACTGTCATAGTTTTTTCTTATTGCTTTTTCCCTCAACTTCTTTTTATTCTATATTTTCTTATTTAAGAATAATTTATGTTTATTTTTGTACAATTTTTATTTTGTTAATTATTTCTTTGATTGTTATTGGACTTTTGTTTACTTATTCATTTATTTAAATGTGCAAAAAACTACAAAAAGAAACTGAAATTGTGGTATAAAACAAAAACAATACGAATATTTTTCGTAAAATGGTCTGTAAATAATTGTGTCCGTAATGTGTATTTTCAACAAAAAAAGTTTATTTCTTTTGTATTATTGATTTTATTCATGTTGTACGTATAGCTTTCTCTCTCTTTCTCTCTATTTGTTACGTACTACAATAATAATTTGGTTGGACATGGTGTGCATATTTATGAGCGTTTAAATTAATTCTGATATTTTTGGAAAGATTATTTCAAAGAAAATAATGCAAAAGCTAAGTTGGACTTTAATGTGAGAATGAGACATTTGTGTCAATATCAGTAGCGTGACTAAAATGTGAGGTGTTGTGAGAACTCGTGATTGGATTTTTATCGCTATTAGTCATAAATTGTAGAGTTGAGAATTAAAATTAAAATATTGGTTGGAAACAAAAAAAAAACTAAAATTGTGGTTTATTTAAAATAAATTTTGAAATATTATTTTAGTCAATGTTATTCATAAAAAGTTAGCTTTTTAACTGTAGAAAACATAACCAGAAAGTATAACGAAAACACATGAACTGGGCACCGGTGGACACAGTTATAATTCTTAATAATTTTTATCTTCACAAGAAAAAAATATTTCATTTAGAAACCATTAATTCAAAATAAATTTTGAAATATTATTTTAGTCAATGTTATTCATAAAAAAGTAGCTTTTTAACTGTAGAAAACATAACCAGAAAGTATAACGAAAACACATGAACTGGGTTATAATTCTCAATAATTTTTATCTTCACAAGAAAAAAATATTTCATTTAAAACCATTAATTAAAATTTTAGGAAATTTTATTTAATACATAGTTAAATTGTCATAATTTTAATTTAATTATTTAAACAGCCTCTTTTTTGCTTAATTTTCCATATAAAAACAAGAAAGGAAGTATAGTAGAACAAACCCGACGAAGAAAAAATGTTGGTAAGTGTAAGCTTATTGGGACCCAATCCAATGACAATCATGGACCCGCCAGAAGAAAATTATGTATATTAGGTTAAATTATATATTTATCTCGTAGTTCCTAGTTGAAACATAGGGTCGTAACAAATAAATTTCAATTTATTCTATCTAATACTAAATACTTGATTTCTTTCCTTGTGCAACCTGCAGCCAGTGCTTCAGCTTCAACGAGTCTTTCCCAAGTAAATGCTGGTTTTACTGATCTGCGACTGCCTTACGGTTACAGTCGAGGGCAGTTCGGCTGATATCGTCATAAAGCCTTCTCAGTGTATCCCGATCCACTTACATTTTCGATTTATAGTTGAATTTTTGCATGTTTTGTTAAAGGCCGTGGGGTGGTGTTGGAGATTGTGTGGGGTATATAAACAAATAAGAAAATATAATAACACTTGTGCCACTACTTATTAGATTTTCTTAACATTTATTTAATGACAAACTGTCATATTACTGATGTTACTAAGTCACTGCACTGATGATATTTCTTATCAAACTGACTCCAATTCGTCATATCTGTGATATTGTTGTGTCATCCAATTGATGACATAATATTACCTGAGGAAAATAAACCCTTAATTACGCAGTTTATCTTTAAATATACAACCAATAAAACTGGTGTTATTTCCACAATTATAAAAAACTAAAAAACTTTGCAGATAACCACTAACAACACTTTTTTCTTGTTTTTTTTTTATAAAAAATGGAACGTTTTTGAAAACTATAGAGCCGTAGATTCAAAATTTCAAAATTCGTTACTTTATTAATGAAGCTAAATCTGGAGGTCCACATGCGTTAAAAGCATTTTTGCTGTTTAATCTGTGTAGTTATATGTAGCAAGTTACATGCACACTAAAACGTAGAATGCATTGAGGCGTTGAATGCGAAAAGTAAGTTTACTTTCTACTTTTGTAAGAGCATTACAAGCAGCGTTCGAACTAATCAGCTGATTTTGATAAAAAGCGTTGTATGTAACTTGAAGCGCTGCATCTAACTTGAAACGCGAGTAAAGTATACAAATCACGCAATGCGTGGAGGCGAAACCGCGTGTTGTGGACCTCCAGCTTAAGTTTTACCCACTTTTATTTGCATTATTTTTTCACGACGTTGCTCTTAAAAATCTGTGTTGATTAAAATGGTGTTCTTTTTTAACTATACAGACATATTCAATGCCCTAAATCCCCTCGTAAATTTTAACTTAACTAAATGAATTTGAATTATATTGAATACAATCGCAGTAATTTTTCATTTTTTTCCTATTTAAAATAAATTTCACTTTAAAAATTCTTTAATTGATTCTGCGTGGAGTGCGTAGTGTATCACATAAGATACAGTCGGATTTTCCTTAATAAAATTACAAAAAAAACAACAAATTATGAAAATAAAAACACAGTTCTTAATTTACTTCTTATTGACGTACAATATATATGGGCAAATCCTGCGTGTCCAACGCTATATTAGCACGCGTTTTCTGATTGATATATACATTTGTTGGTCTTTCAAAAAAGATAGCTTTAGCTTATATAAAGTATTTAGTGATAGTAATATATACTTACGAATGGCATATATCATAATTTCTTAACAGGTATTTGTTGCGAAATAGTTGATCACAAAGTTATGTAACGCAAGCTACAAAAAGAGGAAGTAACCTTAAAAGTTGTTGTGTGTTTTCCTAATTTTTAGCAAATATTAAATCATTATGTATATATAAATTCCTGGGATTCCTAGTTGGAACAAAGGGCCATTATGTATACAACATTAAATTCCTAGAAGAAAGCTGAATGTAAGAGAATTCTTAAATCATTTGTTCGCAGCAAAACAATTCTGTGAATTTTTGACAAAATCTATGAACCTTTTGTGACGCACGCTACAATTTTTCCAGTAGTATATAAACCCAAATTTATTTATTTTAGCAAAACAAATTATATTTTTATGAATTGCATTTCTTAAACTAATTTTGTGATTATTAATAAATAGCTATACATTTTTTTTAACGAAATTTATATTTTTATGAATCTGCTGTAAATGTTATTTAATGCCCATAAAGCACCTAAAATAATGTTAAATTCATGTATTACATTAATACATGAGGGGTTGGGTAGGATTTGGCAAGAATTATTGTAGTATTCGAAATACATGTTTTTTATTATAAAAATGAAATTATACATCTAGTCTTATATTTTATTAAAAAAATTAATTTGAAAAATTTTTGGTTTGTGACTGTTTCTGGGATTTGCCCATATATATACAAAATTCAATACCGTGCGCATTTAAGGGTTAAATCATGTGTGCCAAATTTCATCTCTTAACCCCGAAATCTTTGCAATTAATAATTTTTTGCACTTAAAATTATAATGTTTGTGTTAATGACAAGCAAATAACTGCATATTTGGTTTTCGTAAGACACAAATATCAGCTGATTTACGAGCAGTCGAATTAGACGTTTGCAAGCAACAGCAGTGCAGCATAAAAATGTACTTTTGACTTTTTCCATGTATATAAACTTTGCATATCTAAGCTTTTGATAATATTCGCTTGCCCTGATGTATTTTTTCCTTAAAAAAGTGTCCATGCTGAAATTTATATTCGATACTATTTTTGATTTATATTATTTTTTTCAGACAACCTCAGCCTGGAATATAACTACTAAATTCTAATGTTTAGATTTGTAAAAAAGAAAAAAATGAACAAACTATATTATCAGTGAAATCGATTTAAATAATATTTTAAAAAAAGATATGGCTTCGTTGAAGTAAAAGTGAGAAACTTTTTGTAAAAATGTATCATTAAGGTGGCACAAGGTCCCATTACGTACTTTCATCGTAGCGAATTTCAAAATCGTTTATCCGTTCATTTTCGAGATATTTAGTTTTTTAATTTTTTTTCATATTGCGGTAGTCCTAAAAATGTCCACTATAACAAAAATAAAAAAACCCAGCCTTGCGTGTTTATGAAAACTCTTAAATTTTAAATTTCAGACATATCGGTCCACAATTTTGGCCCTAATTAATTTTTTCCTAAAAAGTAGCTCAAATTACCCAGTGTGCATTGTAATGAAAAATTTCTTTTTTTCGCATTATGTTTCGTACACTTAATAAAAGTTTCAGTATAAAGCTGCGTAACAATGTAAGGAACAAGTTCTTTTTTCTTCTATTCTATTTCTATTCACTTATTTTCCTTTAATTTAAAAAAAAAATGTAACTAAGGTTTTTTTTTTAAATGAGTCTGCTTCTACTTAGGCAACAAATTGTATGAAATTGTAAATGACGTTTATGTATGTATGTTATTTATTTAATGATTTTACATAAAGAGTTCAGTTAGAAAATAACTTATTTACTTAAACATAGGTGGAAAAAATATATATTATATCAAATTTATTATTAATAATTAAAGGGGGAACAGGAGATACAGTAGAAAACCCAGAACATGATTTAAAGGAAGTCAGAGGGTAAAAAGTGTTATAACAATTTTATATTTTTCTGAATAAAACTTTTATCGAAATATTTGGAAAAATTATAATAAATATGTATGAACGTTATATTGTTGTTGGCAAAATTTGCAAAATTTTTTTTTAATTAAAAATGTGTGTGGTTGAGAAAATGCGTTTTTTGTTATGAACACCAAGTGAACAATTTGCTGCCACTGTGAACACAACATAAAATTTTACATTTGTGTTTTCCGATGTATAGTTCTCTTTCGGGCGCTACACAGAGTAATATTATGGTTTGGTTGAAATAAATTATATCCTACTTAACTGAAGACTAAATTGAGAGACTTTAATTAATTAATTTAATTAATTGGATGAAAAATTAGCGTGTTATAGTGCATACAATCTAAGAATTAATAAAGTTATTTTCACCATATTTTTTATTTCAGAAGAATTTTTTTTACCACAATTAATAAAAAAATTCACAGTTTTATAATTTTATTGTATAAGTCCATTTGAAATCGAATCGAAACTAAAAGTCCTTTGCTTGTTTTTACAAAAAGTTTAATTTTAAGTCTAATTAAAACATTAAAATATGCCATAAATCAATTGTGATTTATTTTGTCAAAAGCTATCTTAATTTATTTTTCTATGTTAAATTTAAACTCTTGGCTTTATTTTAATTTGGCGATTCACAAGGTGTGCTATCAATTCATATCGTCATAATGTAAAAAATATTTTCATTGAGTCGTCATAACTGTACAGTAGAAATCTAAGTTATTAGCGGTTACCCATAGCAGTCATACATATTTCTTGTAATTATTTTAGGACATATGACTTTAAAACTTTATGACTGCCTTGTGAATCCCCCAAATATATATTTTATTTTATGCCTGTGTATCTGAAATGATTTGTAAACTTTTTATATGAAATAAATTAATTTCTTTCCAGAAAACTTTCCTATTTAGTTTTGTACTTACGAGGTAAAGCCATAACAAGACAATGAATTTCCATTTCAATTACCTAAAAGTATAAAATGTTAAAAATAAATTAAAAACAAAATCGTTACTACATAAAGAAAGCTCTTATTTGCTAAAATTTATGTTTCTATATTTTTTAAATACATGTTTAAAGAACAAAGTAAAACTTGTATAGAAATAACAAATTTTTAGAATATTTTTTTTATTAAAATCATGTTCTTTTACCAAAAATTTAGAATAAAAATCAGACTGAAAACTTTCGAATTTTTCAACAATATCACTTTTGTTTAACAGAACCTTTTTCGTGAAACAATGACTGTAGTAAAAAAAAACAAGTAATTTTAAACAGACAATGTTTTAACTAGAACACATCTGTGCATAAAATATCTATTGAAATAAGGTAAAAGAATAAAGCCGATAAAAAGTGTTTGTATGTAATTTATGCATGTTTGTGGTAGAGAAAGTAAAGGATGTTTTTATTTTATATTCGTGAGAATGACACTCTATATAAATGAAAACTTTGTAACAGAGATTATACATTTGCAGAAAATTTGGTTTAAAAAAAACTTAATGAAAATCAGAAAAATTAAAAAAGAAAATAAAATAAAAACTAAGGAAAAAAACTTTCTTTGGGGCAAGGGGAAAAAACTCCCAGGGAATTTGTATTCATAATTGGGCTGATGGAAATGTTCAATAATTAAACAATTAGGAACGGTTAAGCCCGACCATAGAACAACCTACACCTCTTTAGTGTAAAGTGATCTTTTAAGTTGATTATGATGTAAATATTAACATCCAAGAATGATAATAAAAAATTTCGCAGTTAATTATTAAACAAATTTGGAGTAAAATTTTAGTTTAGGTGAAATCGTATTACGTGACTTCTCTGGCTTGCTGTCTAAGTGATACCTAAAATTTCAAAACGAATTTTTCTAAATGACCACATCCAACAAAACTATTTTAAGCAAGAACTTTTCAAACATATTCTTGACACCGGTAATCATCAAGAGGTACAACCATATTTTTTTTGCCTCCGAACATGTTTCGTTAATAATAACAATAAATTGTTAAGCACTAGCAAAATTGTGTGGTGTTAAATTAACAACAATATATATATATATATATAATTTTTTATTTTGCAGAAAAATATGTTATGGGTAAAAATAACCATATAATTAGCTGCAAACATATCGTTGTTATTGTTTAAAATAACATGCTCGTAGGCAACTATAACATCGTTGTTGCCTCTTGATGTGTCACTAATTTATTTAAAATATGGTTTAAGGTAAAAATAAAAGTAACCATAATAATATGTTTACATATTTTTTGTTAAAAATAGTTTGGTTAAAGCTGACCATATAGAAAAATATGTGTTCTCTGCGTGTATAGACCAACTGTTATCCAATTGCATTTTTATTGTGATCTGTACCAGAAGATTATTTTGTTTAGATAAAACCAATTTTAGCTGATGTGAATAGGAACTATTCTTGGGACGAAGAGATATTTTATGGTAAATTCCATTAAACTACCATAGAAAATGCGGCCTGTAATTTAAAGACATACTTTGAATGTCATGCACCTCCCATACAAGTTTAATTTCGATTTATGCGTATCAGGAGAACGAAGAAGCAAAATTTCCAAATTTGTTACCAATATCTCGATTGTCAATACACAACATCTGAAAAAACATGGGAGGGGTTGGATAAGTGGGCGTGGTAAAAAACAATTTATTTATATCTTAAGAACGGTAAGAAAAAATTGTCCCAATGAAGACATCTAGCTGGGCTATCAATACATAACCTCCCTAACAAATGCGCGGGACGCGAGAAGTGGGCGTTGTACCTACAAAACAAAGACATTAAAGATAACTGTATATCTAAAGTTTACAAATTTGGCACAAATGTATGGGTTATCAGTGCGTAACATCAATCAAAAAGTGAGCGGAATTAGATAAGTGGGCGAGGTGCACTGGGTTAATGTAGTTTCTTATAAAAATGAAATATAATTTTTATTTAGGGAAAAGATTTTTACCAAAATTCCCCCAAAACTATTTTTTGAGCTGTTTCTGAGTGCGTCTGTAACTAACTGCCCGTCTATACCAGAGATAATTATTGCGACATATATTGCAGTAATTGTCAAAATTATGTTATCTTTAATGTAGACAGCAATTTTTTGTACATATTTATTGCTAACAATTTATGTTGCAATAATTGTTAGGCCATTTTCGTTGACAATTATTGCTTACAAAAAACGTCAATTTGGTTGTCAGTTGAAAAAAATAATCAAAAAAAAAAAAATAGCAGCAAATTGTGTGGGAAAGAAATTAAGTTTTTTGAGATTGTAGCAAATTATAATTGTAGTAAAATAATTAAATTAAAAAATTAAATAAACACTAAAATAAAATTGCAAAAATTATAATTTTTTCCTTATTCGATCTTTATTGTTAAAATTAATATTAATTTGTTAAAGTTCGAGTTCTTTTTTATATAAAAATAATAATTTTACATTAACAAAAATAAAAAAATTAATAAAATTAATATATTTGTATTTAAAATGACCTCAAGCTTAAACAAATTAATATAAATTTAAATAATAAAGTCGAATAAGAAATTAATAATAATAATTCTTGTAAGATACCGCCATTTTTTACACTGCACCTACTTTCTTGATTTTTTCAAACTATGAGTTAACATAAATACGTTGTCCCATGCCTTTAACATAAGCTGAGCAATAAGAAATATTGCTCTGTTATTCTGCCGACGTTATTGCCAACTTGCTGAGATAATTATCTTTAGTGTAGACCTAGGGTAATGTCGTAAACTGTCAAAAGATATTACGAAGCCGATGTTAAATTGCAGACGTTAAAGTCGCCAGTAACACTAATTGTTAACGGCGACCAAAATAAACTAAAATCAAAAAAACTTTAAACGATGGTGGCGAAAATAAAATCGTCGGCTAACCAAATAATATGTATGTATATAAAATGCGATTTTAATATTTTTTTGTTTACAAAATAGCTTTGAAAACATTCCTATATTATGCAAAGTGTTATAATCAGAATAAATAATTTTGCTTTTTTTTGAAATAATTAAGCAATGAAAAAATCTGTCGTTTTGAAATAAATCTTTTCAGTGCTAAAATTTTTTCTCACGTCATGTGTTAAGAGGGAACTTTCTCACAAAAATTTTACCGACACACTTTGTTTTTTTGTAAATTCACGATTAGTTTCCTTACGTAACAGCTATAACTCGTCAAAAATTGTAAAGACGCTGTTAAGGGAGAAAAACAGTTGCTGTTCAACTTATGGCATTTTTATTTCATTTCCCACATTTTAATCGAAAAGTTTCTCGACGTGGGAATTACAGAGGTTGCGCACAGCACATAATATTTTTGCCACCAATAGTGATCTAATAGGATCCACGTCAACTTAATATATGAGCCTTACCCTTGACTCTTAAACCAGTTTAAATTTACTTTTAACAATTTAAGTTTTTTGTAGTAATCAATTTAATAATTTTTTTGCACTATTCAGACCCGTTCTTAAAGTTTAAACTCTGAAAGGTACTAACCGAAGCTTGGGGAAAAACATCATATTCCGATGAAACTGTTCACTTTTTATATAAATAAAATTTTAAATCCAACCGATTTGCCAAAATTGGTGACACAGAGATGTTAAGTTCACTTAGAATATGAAATTTTCATTTGCATACCCTCCACAATATGTGTATGAGAAATTCTAAGTCGTTTAGCCATGCCCGTCTATTAAAAACACGCTCCCTTTCGAAAAACTCAAAAGAAATGAATCAACTTGGTGTCAAATTGCTTGTAGTTATCCTAAGCAGTTTGGGATTGAAATCCAGCAAAATTGGTTTAGTAGGATCAAAGCTATGAATCAAAATGTGGAATTACCACCTTAAAAAATTAATATAAATATAAACCCTACTCCCGGAAAACAGTTTAGCAAGCCTAAAACCGTAATAAATAATGCTATCATTTCAAAATTTGATACGTCATTAGTTTTATAGGACTAGATATGGTAATGTGAAACTTCGTGAAGATCTGTCCATAATTTACCCTAGGCCCCATATAAGCCCTACTACCGGAAAACCCTTTAGTACGCCTAAAACCGTAATAAATAATGCTATCAGAATAAAATGTAATACTTCATAGTTTTAATGACTAAAAATCGCACTAATAAATTTCGTGACGATCGGTTCATAATTTACTATAGGCTCCATTTAAAGACCACTCTGGTTAATTAAATACGCCTAAAACCGTAGCAGAATAGATATTACGGTAAAATTTCTTCCAACTTAGCTTCATATGACCAGAAAAAATGTCATGCAATTTTGTGGTATACGGTCAATAATTAATCTTAGATCTGAAATTCACTGTAAATGCTAAAACAAATTTCACCGCTGTATTAAAATTTACGTTTTTTAATACCATTTATCGCTCTGCAGAATTTGGGTATGATTGGTTCATAACTTACCATGGCACCAATACAAATTCCCCTCCTGAAAATCATTTAAGTTCGGCTTAAACTGTTACGAATCAAGCGAGTTAAAATTGCCTAGAGTTGCAATACTATTGTCCCATAAATGGAAAATTCCAAAAAAAATTTCTTCTCTTTATTACAAAATATTTTACAAAGAGTATCTGAAGGTCGTCTGTAACCAACTTCTTTCAGTTTGCTTAGTTTTCATTATTAAAAGGTAGCTAAAAAAAACACAATGTTATGAACAGGTGTTACGAAAATTATTTTTGCTCGTGTAGTGCAAAACCTTTTTACAAAAGTTACACAAGAACAAACATGTATGAAATTTTTAAAATATAGTCGGGCTTTTGTCACGAAATATACTCATATTGTAGGTAAGTAGATGTCGGTGTCATAAAATGTCCTTTGGTTCATACATGAAAACTTGTTGTATGTTGTTGCTGTTGTTTTGGGTTTTTTTCTAGATTTTAATTTTTAGATGTATCGTTCATACTTGTACAAACACGTAGACACAAAGTGATACTTAAACATGAAAATAACATTTTATGTTATTAACCAAAAAGAACTATATTTTGTTAGCATGAAAAAAAATAGTATAACAAGGTTTATAGAGAATCCTTTAGTAGTTTAATTGTAAACATACCAAAGACACCAGTTTAACCTACATTCTCACATAGACATAATATATTTTCATACATATGTGCATACATGCGGACTTATATAAGTTTCCTTTTACTTATGGTGTATGTATGTATGTTTATATTAGAGTATGATAGTCCTGTTGATAGACAACCTTTAGAGTAGGGTATTTGGTTTTTAAGTTATATGAAGTGGCTTGTGGAACATTAGCATTTGGTAAAAATCTTTCAAGGGGAGAAAACTAAAAAAAAAATTTTAAATAAAATGGAATTTTTAAATGTAAATTAATGCATTTCTTAAGACAAATAAAACAATTTAAAAATTAAATTTTAAATGTGTAGAAACCTTAATTTTGTAAAAATCCACAGAAACTAATTAAAATTTTCAAATAACTCTAACTAAGTTATGTGTTACTGATTGACTTAATTGACTTATGGCCAATTTCACCAAGTTCAGTAATAATAAACTTTCAATTATGACTGTTAAGAGCACATTGTTAACTGGAAGTCAAATAATACTTAGTTTTAATTGAACTTGGAAAATGGGCCGTAAATAAAAATAATAGAAATAGAAATAAAGAATTTTTGGAAAGCAGAAACCCTTAGCAAAACAATGAAAGAAAAACATCCAGTACCCATTTCGGGTAACTTTGTTTAGAAATTCTCGCATCAAAAAGATGTAAAACAAAATATTCAATCAAACATTTGTCTGCAACTCATGCCGAAAACCATCAAAAGAGATATCGTTGTAATATTAGAAATGTTATAATATTCTACTCGAAGCCGATGTAAAGACGTTGAGAACGCTAAACAAACATATAGTTGATGGCGACCAAAAATACCTACAAAAACCTGGGAAAATTTAAAAAAGAAAACCCGTCTTATTTTTGTCGGTTTTAGTGCTTAAAAAAAAGCGGTTTCGAACATCTAGACAGCATTTAATATGTTTTCTATATTACAAATTGTTTCTCTTGCGAAACTAAATTCAAACGATGTTTCTAGAGAAGTGAAAAATAATGAAACAAAATTGATCAAAATCATTTTGTTCAATGTTTTTTGCTACAAGAGAATGAAGTCAACCAAGCGGTCTGAGTTGTCAAAAAAATAATAATACTTCATCAAACCGAATGAATGAACGCCTGGGTTCGAGCCTCAGGCCAGTCAAGAATGAAAAATTATCAATAAATTTTTATTAATTTCATGTTGTAAAAATTTCGTTCTTCATAAAAATAATTTAATGAAAATTAAATTTAATGGACTTAAGCATATTTAAATACCAAAATTTGGATTAAAAACTATAGAACAGTTCAACAAAATAACCACAATACTAATTAGTATTTAATATATATACATTTATATTAGAATAACTGATACCCTGCAAATATTAAGACTATACAGGCATGAAAAATTTAGTCAATAAGGGACTAAGACTAGTCCAAAGGTAACACAAATGCATTGCAAAAATATGGTATACTTAACATTACGATGTCCTAGGGCTGGACCATATTAATAAGCTTTGCACAACAACAGAGTAGTCTTAAAATACTCCATGTTCATATATTATTATATTCCAGCGGATTCGTTTTGAAATCGTTTAAAATCGAAGACATGTCGTTTGAAAATGAAAACATGTAGTTTTTAAGCGTAAACTACAAGTACTTTTTTAGCAATGACATGGTCTATTTATCTAGAATGTATCAAGAAGTACGATATGATTTGCAGGGTATGTAAGCAGGTCTTTTACCATGCCACACTTTTATGGGTGAGGGTATGACGTTGACTTCTCACCAGCCTTTCAACCTTATCTAACCTAGTTTTCCTTTTATATAAATCTCCTTATTTTTGTTAAATATTTTTCCCTGAAAATAATTCAAACTACACAAAATTATTCAGAAATTTCGACCCTACTTTAACACACAAATGTATACCTTTTTGTCATTTGAAAGTCAATTAAATCTAAAAATAAAATTCTCAGCATAAAGTGTTTCGCCAGTCGTGGTATACGGAAAATATTTATGTTACAAATCTATAAATAATTTATTATGTAGAAAAAGGATACAAAAGCTTAACAATATTTTTTTCGAAACTGTTAAATTTGTATGATGGGCTTATTTTTCTAAGGGGCATTATTGAACATTATATTTACAAATTAATGTTGTAACTTTTTCAAGAGATTTGGTTGCGTCCAGCTTTAGTAGATTTGTTTTTCTTTTGTTTAAGTTAAAATTTAAAGAAAGATACTTTTATAGCTGGAACATGTAGGTATATAAAATTGTCTCTTTATGACACTTTAACTTTAAATAAAAAAGGAAATATTTTTATCGACAACTTCAATATCAAACACATATACATACACATTATTTAAAAGTAAGCACATAAAGGGAAAGGGAAGACGAATAGAAAAAAACCCCTGTTCAGTAGTTGGAACTTGGGAAGTTTAAACATGTTTTAAGTTTTAATATTATTTGCTATTTTCCAGGGAATTCTCTACATATTCATGAGAATAAAAGAAAATCTACAAAAAAATTAAATAAATAAAAAAAAAACTAAAGCAGATTATTTTTTCCAGAGATGAAAACAATTTTTGGACTTTACACAATTCCATAAAGGGCAATAAAACCAGCAAAAGGCCAGTATTTTAATTAACCTATTTTTAAGAGGACTTTCATCTGACGACAATCTTCACTCACTTGCAGATACCGAGTATTATTAACCTCGAACATGATTTAAACCACAACAAATACAACTAAATTTGGGGATCAACTCTAAGTAAACGTATACAAGTCCCCATAATTGCTTTATTCTCACTTAAAAAAAGGTAAATTTTTGTTATTATACGACCATACTAAAAAAAGGATTTATTTGACATCCATTACACAAGAGGCATTCAATATTTGCTTCCATCTTCTAGGTGGTTTTAAAAAAGAAACATCAGTCAAAATCTTTGTAAATAAAATTTATAGAAATAAAAATAAAATTTTAGTCTATAAATACGAAAATGGCTTTAAAAGGACTTTTTTTTAATATTTTAAACTTTTGTGTTATGTAGAAAGCAGGGAAACCGAATACTTCAATTGCATGTGTATTCTTGAGCGACCAATGAAGGCAAAAACTGTTGTTGTTGTATTGTTTTTATAAGTCAAACTGGTTTTTATAATTCTTATACGCTTAACATTTTTATTTGTATGATATATTTAGTTTTTCTAAAATCTTTGGATGAAGTTTCCTGCTGATCTGGCCTACGCCACAGAATACCACATAACTGTGAAAAGTGACGTGTAAAAAGTGCCCAAATCAGGTGCGAAGGCAGCTTTCGAAGAAAAAGACAGAAAGCTTTTTTTGGTAGTGAAGTGACAATGTGTAAAAACAGGCCGTAACCATCAACACAAATGGCGTGATCAAAACAAAAATAACAAAACACAAACCACGCTAAACAAATGCATTAGTTCAACAAACGCAAAATCTTCCATCTCGTGACAGTTCTGTGTATTCTGTGCCTAAGCCACAAGTGAAATGCGCATAGGAATAGCTTATCCCATCAACAGTTAATTCAATTTTATCAATAGTATAATTTGGGAATTTAGGACATTTAAACGAAACCTTGTTAATTAACTTTTTGACTCCCACGAAAAACTTTGCTAATATTTTTGGTTAATAAATATATGGTTAAAAAATATATTTCTTATATAATTTTATTCATTAAATATACATATTAATCTATGGATTAATATAAAAAAGGCCTAACTCATTTTTTTTTTTAAATAGCTTTTTTGTTTATGATGGCAGCTAATGGCACATGTATCTTGATTTAGAATGTTAAATTTTTTATCTAAAATTTTATGGATTTTATTAAGTTTTTTTTCTTTCCCTGTAAACAAACAAAAAAAATGAGATAGGCCTTTTTTTATTAAGCCAATTGACAAAATTGAGGTTTTTCCAGCTTTTTCGGTAGAGGTTTTAGAGGTCGGTCAAGTCGAATTTTTGCCAAAAATCGCTTTTGCCGGGCTTTTTAAGTTTTCTGCAAAACTTTGTAGTAGATTTTCTTTACTTTTGAGGAAACCATTTAAAAGAAAAATGTTCGAGCTTTATTTTTTTGTGCGAAATCTATAAGTTTTTACAATGCATTTGTAATTTTTACATACAATTTGCAAATAACTATTTATAACTTTAAAAATTTTAAAAAGTTGAAAAAAATTAAAAACGCATTTTAAAGGATCAATTGATTCTAAATAATTTAGAAACAAATATTTTTGAATTTGCCTTTACCGTTCCTGAGTTATACCGGTATTCGGATTTGCACCCAGCTTATTATCTTATTACTCGCACCCAACAAACAAATAAAATTCAAACTTTTGCTTTGCTTTGCTTAAAAATCATTTTTTGAGGTTCTTATGTACAGTTCTATGCCCTGCAATAAATTCTAAAAATCAGTTTCAGAAGTTGTGACATTGATTACCAATAAGATTACCGTGAAGATTTGAACAGTTTTACTAAAGGCCAGCTTGAAGACATGCAACGAAGAGAAGACTATAAGGAATTGTTTTATAGGAGTCTTGGCTTAGACCTCTCCAACAGTTAGAGCTTTAGGAGCTATTAATCGGGCTGGCTTGCAATCCTTGCAATTCTGCAAGGGCAATTAAAAAAATGATACGTTTAAAACTTTTCTAGGTCATCAATGGTACTTTACCCCAAAATTCGCTACCTTTGCGTTTTTTGATGAACATGTCGTACACCAAAACTTTGAGTTGAATGGCAAAACATCTACATACGCCAAGTTGCGAGAACGAGGTAGTACATTTTAACAGAAGACAACCTTTAAAATAAATAAAATTAAGGATTAACTCCCTAACCAGTATTGTTTTGTTTAAACTTGCAATATATTAATTGATTTTTTAAAAACAGATCCATAAAATTGGAAAGCCAACAAGTCATTTCCTGATGCAAAGAACAAAGTTTAACATTTACAAAAGGTAAATGATATGGGTATAAGTAATAATATTATTAGCTGGGTACAAATCTAAAAACCGGTATAACACAAGAACGGTAAGAGCAAGTTTAAAAATATTTTTATGTTTTTCTTTCAATTGAAGATTCCGTCTGCAAAAATCATAAGAAGTCAGCATTAGTATAGTTGTATTCGAGTATTACTCATGTCAACAACACTTACGCGAAGTAGCAAAACAATGGCAAGAACAAATTTTTGAGAACAACAATTTCAATTGTAAATTCAATGAAATTATAAGAATAAACGCATATTTATCTGACGGGACGTTGTACTAAAATGCCATTAAAAACAAGTCAACATTTCTCCGTTAATTGTTATTTGTATGATTATTTGCATTTATTTAAATGTTTGTTGTTGCTCTAGCAAAAGTTTTGAGGTAAGATTGCAATTTCAAAATAACTATTAAAAATGTATGTTGCAAAGAGAAAATGCCCTAAGAAATAACGCAAAACTGACAAAAACACGAACTTCTATTTGGAGCCCGGTGTCTCGCAATTGCAACTTAGGAAATCCTTGAACTCCTTATATTAATAAATTCTAAATACTTCGCTTTTATAATACAAGAAAAAAAACTGTGAGTTAACATTTAAATAATTAAAAAATGATGGTTGTCTAGATTTTTATAAATTTAAATTTTGATATTTTTAATTAGGCTAAAGTTAATAAAATTTAATTTTTATTAAATTATTTTTATGAAGAAAGGAATTTTACAATACGAAACTAATTAAAATTTATTGATAATTTTTCATTCTTGACAGCCGCGGGGCTCGAACCCAGGCTTTCACCGACAGTTTACCTTTAAATGTTTCAATTGTAATCACTCAATCTCTTTAGAGGGTTTTGCCGTTTAACACTCACAGCCATTGATAACTGCTGCCAATCAATAGGCAAACATCATTGGTGGATCGAAATTTGGTTTTAAATGATTATCTATTTTTATTGATTTTAATGTTCTTCCTTACTTATGTTTTTTCGTAATTTTTGTCAAGAATACTTCTCGAAGTCCAAGGTAAATTTTTTTTGTTTTTAATTTTTTGTCTTCCTTTTTCGTGTTGACCTTTTTCAGCACAGCTTGAAGTACAAATTTAAGCAAAGAGCTTTTGACCTACCTTTTAGCAATAATTAGTACTGTGGTTATTTTTGTTAAACTGTTTATGGTTTTTAATCCAAATTTTGATATTTTTAATTACGCTAAAGTTCATCAAATTTAATTTTTATTAAATTATTTTTATGAAGAAAGTAATTTTACAACATGAAATTAATTAAAATTAAAAACCATAAACAGTTCAACAAAAATAACCACAGTACTAATTATTATTTTTATAAATTTTAGGCATTCTGGTCTTCTTTTTGGAAATACTATATTTTTGTTTACCTTAATTGTTCTTAAAGCTAAGATCCCACTATCGGCTCAAATAGCACAATCTGTGACGATTTTTATCGTGCTATATCGGCGCATATTTGAAAACATTGCACAATTTATTCTTAGGCAGACCCATTATCGTCGCACATTGTGACAATTTTTTCGGTTCATATCGGCCAGAACTTAATTGCGACAAAAATCGGTACAATGCGGTCACACTATCGTGCTATTAGCGCAAATGAAATCATATGTTTGCTTGTTGGCAGACATAATTTTAATTTAGAAATTCGCAAAATTCTCTGTCTGAATATTCCATTATGTTTTCTAACAATTTTAAATAATACATTAATCTATAATAAAAAATTTATTAAATTTTATTCAAACTTACTGCAATTGTTCTTTTTTTTTTTATTGTAATTGTTGTTTTGTAAATAGATGTTTGTTTACAAACCAGGGATGGCAACATCGATACAACTGCAATGTTTTGGTTAAAGCGAATTGTTTTCTTTCATTTAACAGTACAAATGTACTATTTACCGTTTTAAAATATAAATTATAGATAAAACAAATGTAATTTTGGTACAATTAAGTTCAAAAAAGTAAAATTTTAGTATCCAGCGGTGCAATTTAAAAATTTCGTTTTGCCATCTCTTGTATCGGCGCTGATTGGCGAATGTGGTCGGCGCACAAGTGGCCGATAAAAATCGGTACATATTAAACAAAATGATTGCTCCACATTGTGAAAAAGTGTGTTCACATTATCGGCGCATCAAGGTTAATTTAGATTGTCCACAGTCAGCAGATTGTCGCATATTAAAAAATTTTGACCGTTCACACTATCGGCTCATGAAATGCGCAAAAATTGGTACATTGCGCCGATAGTGGGATCTTAGCTTTAGAACAGACATCTGATGTGTTCATATACAAATATGTATGCAACTGCCTGAGTTAATGTGTATTTGATTTGATTTTATGTTTAAAAATTCCTGTTGCAGAGTCCGATAACTAATTCAGAATAAAACTTTCGTGTTAATCTTTCCTCCAACTCTTGCTTACACTTTCACTTGTAAAAACTTAAAACTTTCAAATAAAAACTTTCAAATAAAAACTTGCTGTATGTAAAAAGGTTCTTAAAATTATATTTAGAGACTTCTTTTCTTCTAAAATTTTGTCTTGTTTTTAAGTACATAACGCATATACTTAATTAAATATCTCGTACATTCGACATAACAAATTTATTCCAGAAAGTAGTAAAGTTATTCACATCATTTCCTCCATTTCTTACATTAAATTGTGTAGAAAATTGAAGAACTCTTAACATTCATTTTAAAAAACAATCCAACAGAGAAATAAAAACAGATAAAGAACGAATTTAATGACCATTTTTTATACTCATAAACATTTGCTAATAAATTGTAGAGCAACTTACTATTGGGCTTCATATATGCAATGCATTTGGAAAGCACATATTTTACTCGTGGCTACCACAAGTACATGCAGAAGTTTTTAAACACTATCCCACATACACAGAGAGGGTGTATTTAAAAAAAATACTTAAGTCTTTTATATTTGTGTTTGTATACATTTTGCAGTTCTTTGCTACAAGTGTATGAGTTAGTTTTTGTGGGTGAAGAAATGGTTTCACAAACACACTAACATGTAGTGCCTAAAGTATACTTTTCCCTCTAAACACTGAAACTGCCCTGCAGATAATATTGGACTGCGTGATCCATTTTGATCAAATGGACTTCTCCCTGGACTAATCCAATGATATGCAAGCATGGACCATGTCATTGTTAAAAAGTGTTTGTAGTGAGACGACATGTCTTCGTTTTTTATCGACATGTTTTCGTTTTTAAACGAAGTTAAAACTTATCCTCTGGAGTATACCATGAAGTAGTTTCAAAACTAGTCCACTAGAGTATGTATGAACATGAAGTCGTTTTTAGACTACGCCGTTGTAATGCAAAACTGGGTTATATGGTCCACTCGTAATGTTAAATAGACCACCTTTTAACCATATATTTGGAGTACTCATCTATGGACTACTCTTTACATGCATGCATGGACTAGTTTCGTTATCTGCAGGGTGTGTAAATCAGCTATTCATTGATATCAAAGTTGTTGAGAGCGTTAAAGAACAATTTAAAACAAGTGTGAGCTTAGTGATTTAATTGCAAAGAGCATGCAAATAGCGTGATTATAAAAATGCTTGCTTTATAAAAATGTGTATGAGTTTATATAAATGTATTTCAGTTTACTCATACATATCCCCTTACCCATACACATATATAAATGCTTTGGTATTTGAAAGATTTATTTGTAAATAGTATTTGTTAATTCACTAAATAAACAAACTATTTCAGTAGACCTAAGTGACTAAAAGTAACAAATCAATGAGAAATAATTGCGTGTTTGTGGATTAAACATTTTTTTTGTTGTTGTATATTTTATTTGTTTTCTATTTATATTTTTTGAAAAATATTTACAAATAGAATCTGGGAATTTATTTCTCATCGTGAGTAACAGTTATTATATAAATTTTTATATTACTCGAATATGTATTCTAAGTCAAATTACAATCCTCAAAAGCTTTTATATTTCAATAGTCTTATTTCTTCAATATTTGCCAGGATAGTGATAGAAAATATTTATTTATTTATTTATTTATTTTCACATTACCTATAACCTAGCCTTTAAAGGCCATAATCGGTTACAAATTTCTACTAACAATTGTAATTAAAATTTATATATGAAAGTATGTATGTATATGTATATAAAAATTCAAATATATTAAAGTTAAAATATAATTACAAAAGAGCTAGATAGCCTAATTAAAATGTAAGAGTTCCAGCTATGAAAAATCCCAAAACGAACGATTCAGAAGATTAAATGTAAATACATGTATACACATGCATAAGTAATAAAATAATAAAAATTTCTCCAAAATATCATAAAAAAAATAATATATTATTTCAAGTTTACACAGAAGAAAAATATAAAGTGGATATCTGTTAACGTTAGAATAAATAAAGAATAAATATTTAAATATCATTCCTTTAAAGCATATTTAACACATCAATATCAAACAGTTATATAGAAGATTGATTTCTTGAAAGTTCCAGAAAAGATCGTTTAATAAGACTATTAAAGTATAAAAGCTTTTGTGGATTGTAATTTGACTAGAATAGACATTCGAATAATATAAAAATTTACAAAAATATTTACCTAATAAAAAAATTTATTTATGTATACATGCATTTACTTGCTAATTGAAAAGCAAATAAAAAATAAATAAATAGATCTGTAGTGCGATTCACTCACTTTTATAGCGATAATCGTATCGTTTAAATAAATATAACGAAAAATTATCGAACATGCTATTCAGTAAAATTTTTAACGATATTCGTTGTCGTGTGAAGTCAGCTGTTACTTTAAGAAATTTTTTTGTCGTTATTTTAGCGAAAATAATTTTCTTTGTGCTTATTAAATCGGTTAAGTCTGTTTTATATTTAAAATAGCTGAGGCCCAACTTATTACATACATGCATACAATCGTATATGCATATGTATATGAGCAACTTCAAAAATTTACGACAAATAGACACCCTGTAGGAAGTCAAACACAATTTTAAGTAATTTCAAACTGGTTTTTTTATAACCACATCTAGTTGATTAAGTGACTTTTTTCCTTGTCGCCGACTCACTATTTTAACATAGGCTTGTCATAGGCAGTAGTCAATTGACCATCTTTGCATTACTTTTAAACTGACTACTAACTACTTATTGTTCAACCTATTTGTAGTTAATTAATAATATAGTCGGTTTATAATAAATTATTTAAATTTGAAAAAATTTTGTCAAAAAAATATATATTCCTTTGAACAAACATGCATATTTTTATATACATAGAAATTAATATTTAAGAACATTTTGCATCAAATTGCTTTAAATGATAATGTATAATAGTGCTGAAATAAATACGCTACATAATTTCTAGTACATAAACAGATTTGAATCGTTTTAATTTTTAATTATTTTAATAAATTTGTATATATTTTTTTCATTTGACTTCATGGCATGCTTGTTGTACTTATTTTGCTTTTATTTGTGTTTTACGTGTGCCTCTATGCAATATGTTTGGTTGATATCTGCATGTGAATTAAACCAATTTGTAGTCAGTTGAAAAATAGTTAACTTATAGTTAGTGTTTTCTGCAGCTTGTTTTTGTTACTAAAAATCTCTTTTGTGCAATTTCAGTATAGTATATATATGTGTTCCTCTAACTCCCATTGGAGCATAGGGCGCCAAAAAGTATAGTAAATAGTAAATACATTTTTAATTATCTCTTTATTAATATTGAAATGTTTTTTTTTTAATATTCTTGTTAAACCGTTTTATAGCTACTATTTAGAAATTTTTTAACTTAATGTTTAGCCATTTTTAGTAGTTAAGGGTTGGCATCACTAAATGCGTTGTAGAATGTTGTGATCAGAAAGAGCGAAAAATTTTAATTAAGAGCCATTTAGTGTTGCCAGTGGAATTTCGAGAAAGATGCATTTAAGTTTCCAAAAAAATACGCTTTTTCCCAAAAAGATACAATTTGAAAAAAATTTTAAAATCCATTTTTAACTTTTAACATTAAAGCTTCGTTCACAATCCCAGAAACATTTTCACTTGGTGTTCATAATAGAGCTTCAATTTTGTTCGCCACCACACACATTTTGCATTAAGAAACCGATTGCAAATTTTACCCACAACAATATTATGAATTTATTATTATTTTTTTAAATATTATGCTATAATTTTCATTAAAAACTAAATAAAATTATTTTAAACTTCAGAAACACTTTCACACAAATCGTTGCTGAAGTTATAGTTGATTCAAATTTTTAAAAACACTTTAGTTACATTTTTGTTTATAAAATGAAAGGAAAATATATGAAATACATTGGGAAGCAATTAGGTAGAAGAAAAAACCAAATTGTTGCTCTGATTGTGAATAAAGCTTAATTAACATAACATTTTTACTTCATATTTAATGAATACTGTAAAGAAAATAATATCATATAAATTAATCGTTATATTTATTTCAGTTATAAATATTGGCTACCGTATTTATACAAAAGAAAATCCGTTTGAAATGTGTTTTAAGGCAAAATTTTTTCTTAAAATACAATTCAAAACCATTTTAATTTTTTATAAATACGGCAGTAGGTATGTAATTTTTAAAAATACAGTAAGCAAACTTTAAAATTACTTAAACATACTTTTCGTTTATATTTTTATCTGCCTATTTTATTTAATATAAAGTACATATTAACGTTATAGTCCATTTAGCGATATAAGTACACTTGCCATATATGCCATCTATCAACAGTCATCAAAGGGAAAAGTAAAGCAAATGAATGGCGTTATAGTCACATTAGAAATATTTACTAAGTTCTTTTTAGTTTTCGAAACCACAATCCATCCAAAGAGAGAAAGAATTAAATCGTTTAATTTTTATCATCAAATCTCTTCTCGTAAAAAATTAGTTTTTGGTATCAGTTATGAAATATCTTGTTATTATTTTAACTATTTTTTATATAATATGCAACTCTGTTGCAAAACTAACTATAAGCCTGATTTCGGTGTAATTTATATGAATTTTTTATTTTCTATATTTACATATCTTGATTATATTCGAATTCGTTGTGGCATATATGTGAATTAGCCTCATAGTCACATTAGCGATATAGTCCACGTGACGTGACTATAAGCGAAAAGTACTGTATTTATTTTTGTAAAAATTAACTCATACACAAGAATAAGCAGACGGCAGAAGAACTTAGAAAACCTAACCACAAAACGAAACCATAACTTCAAAAATCTTTAACAGAGACGGAAAGCTTAATAGTGTATTTGTATACATTTTGCGTACAGATTCAATAGATACGAAAAATGTAAAGATTATACATGGTACCTGAAGTCAGCAAACGAAACGAAAAATGTATCTTTCGTATCCTAATGGCATCACTGCAGCCATTACAAGAATGTGGAATTTCACTCATTTATTACTGAAAAATATGCGCAAAAAACAAGCTTAAAAAAGTTCAAAATATGATTTCATATTTAAGCAAAAACTAATTGTGTACTTACTGTATTTGTTTTTTTTTAATTCAAGCATCAAATTTTTTAATATAAACTTTATTTTTATTGGGCATACTAAAAACTACACCCATACTAACTACAACACATATTTTTATCTGTATCGGCGATATTTTGCTGTCGATACAACCAAACTTTTTATATTTTTTTGGAGTATTTTTGATTATTTTTTGCATAGCAAATAAGATAAATAACACATAATAAAGCAGAACATAAAATTAAAACAGAATAACGAAATTGTTTTATATAATAAATAAATGTACGGAGATGTAGAATAGTTCACAGTCCCAATATTTAGCGGCAGACTTAAGGCCCAACCATAAAGTGCTTAAGTTGACTTAAACAAATGTACGAATACATGCAAATCATATGAGGCAAATCGTATTGAACTTAAGGAACTTTTTGTTAAATTTAATGAAACTGTCATTTGCTTAAGCAAAGTGCGAAACTGATCGCACATTCCATACGAAATCAAATGTTTGTTGATTTTATTTATGTTTTTTAAATACATTTGAGAGACTTTTTGTTAATTTTAGACAGTGGGTTAAGCAAGGCAATGCATATTATGGTTGGGCCTTAAGCATTAGCTTTGAATAAATGATTTGAGGCTTTAGAAAATAGTTTAACCTATTGCTTATCTACAATCTTTGCCTTCGATAGAATTCTCAGATACTTTAAAGACAATCAGTTTGCATGAAATTCCACTCCCTAGTTATTACATTTTTCAATAAGAGTAGTTGGGGTTTATTAGTTTTTTTTTTAAATAATTATTTATACCGTTTTTTGTTTAAAGATTTATGCCTTTCATAAATTACATAATTTTAAATTTAATAAATGTTTACAATTTTTCTTTGAAAATATCCTTAATAAACGTTTGTTAAATTTAATAATTGTTTCTAAATGAGGGAGTACCTATAAGTATAATAAAAAATGACACTCGAAAACTTTTATTTGCATGATTAAATATTTATTTTTAAAATCAATTTGTTAATGTTTGGTTGGTTACAGAAATCTACAGTACGTATGGTTACTTTTTCATTGCGTATACGTCTTGTAGGTTCGAGTATCAGACTCTAATGCTCGTAATTTCTACCAAAAAATTTGAAGCTGGTCGTACCTTCCAGTTACCTTTACCTATTTCAACGTTTATTTGGCCTACATGTCTTTACCTTAACACAGCTAGATATCTTTTTGTAGAAATTACGGGCATAAGTCTATGTTCACACTATGAAAGTTTTCTTGAAAAAAGTTAGAGAGGAGAAGCGAATATGCTATTGTTCTCTTTCCTTTCACCAAGAAACAAAGGATATCTGAAAGAAAACTTTCATAGTGCAAACCCATACTAACTCAAAAGTTACAATAAGTCACAGTTTTTTACAAAAAATCATTTTTTTCCCAAAAAGTCACATTTTATCAAAAAATTACATTTTTTACATCAAGTGACTTTTTTCACATCAAGTAACTTTTTGTACATGCTCGTAAAAATAGCACTTTTCAACATTCCTTTATACCATATTACAAACATTAAATAAGTTTTCTTTACATTCAGAAATAAATATTAAAACATAACCCTTCCTTGACAGTCGGGTAAAAATACTAAGGCATATGAATCTTTGTCAAAAGGAAGAAGTGTAAAATATAAAAAGCTTAAAGCGAAATGAAAAGAAATATTGTATGTACAAAAAACAACCCGGTTTGCAATTTTAAAGACGGGCCAACGAAACAAGGACTTAAATGCTTAGAAAAACGTGTTTACAAAACACTACAACACTAATACAATTACACACACTTGTTAATGCATACGTAAAGAAAATATTTTTGTAACTTTTTTAAAACTTACTTATGTTTAGTGTTTTTATCTAACAGCACAAGCAATAAATTTTACGCTTATTTGTTTGTATTTCATAGAAATGATGTACAAAATTCGTGTAAAACTACCGTCTTTTTGGCTTAAAGTTGGCAAAAAATAAAAAAATTCTGTAGCTTTTGTTGCTATGAATATTAAAAAAAAATTCAACGAGAAGAAGAAGCCCAAAACTTAAAATTATAGCAACAATTTTTATTTTTCTTTAAAAACTATTTGCTCCTGTGTTCTTTTTTTATTAACATACAAAAAAAAGGAAAAAGTTAAATTATTCTTGTTGGTTTTTTTTATAGAAAAATCTGCAACCGGTACATAAAAACTGGGGAGGTTGTATAGGAACCCGCCTTAACTTCTGGTTTTTTGATTCTTTTTTTATTGTTTCTGCTGATGGTGGTGTGGTTTTGTATGTATGTATAGATATTTTACTTGTGGTTGTGGTTATTTTAAGTGGTAGCCATTCGAAAGGATTTTTATAATAAATTACACTGCACTCGAAACTCAAATATTTCATTCTCAATCACTAACACAGTAAAGGTGGGTAACGTTGGCAGCGTTAGCAACAATAATAGCAATAGCTAGTAAGACGTACAACATGTACATACGTTTATATGTTTGTGAAGTATGTGCTTGTGTGAATGCCTTTGGCCAAATATAGATAAAATCTACAACAGCAACAGCATATACAACAACTGCTAACTATCAGTTTATAGTTTAAGGAAACGGAAATGAATGCATGTTGCTTATACGGGCTGCAATTGTTTTCTGTTTGTTGTTGTGATTGTACTTTTTTTCCTTTTCTATATCCATAGATATTTTATTTAAACCTTGACTCTTGTAGGTAAGTAACTAAGTATTTGCTTAATTTTCTTTTCCAACTTTCTTTTTTAAACTGATATTCCGTGCATACTTACACTTTGCTCTTCCACGAAAATGGTGTGAAGCAGTTGATTATTTCTTTTTTCTTCTTCCACATATAATTTTTTAATGTTTGTTATTAAAAAAATGATTGGAAAGAATATTTGATTTTGTTTTTTTAGTTTAAGTATTTAAGTGGTAAATATTTGAAAGTTTTAACAAATTGCAGTTTTTTTTTTTTGCATGGCAATTAAAAAAAATTTTTTTTTTTTGAAAATCGTTTGATGGTCAGTGAAAGAAATATTTTAAAAATAAACGCATATTAAAAAAAGAAAATATTAAAGTAAAACAGAAAATTGTTTAATGTTCACTAGTAAAATACTGTTTTAAAATTTTACAATTTTACTGTACACTGAAAGAATTTTCTTCACAGATCCAATGGGTTTTGGCATTAATCAAATGAAAAGTTTAATTAAAAGTCAACCTCTGTCAACTCATTGGATTAATGAAGAATGCTACATAAGACTCCTTTGATATGGTTATAGTTCAGCCATTTGTTCAATGTGCGTTTTAAGTTGTTGTGGATTTTAGGTTATTAATCAAATCATCAAGTAACATTAATTTTATTTCTTTTTTATATTTCTGTTACATAACGTTATCTTCTACTTTCGTAAGCTTAGCTTTAACGACCAACATCTGCCTTATTTACATATAACTGGGTTGTACTACTACGTAAATTTTGAATTTTTAAATTAACAATTAATGAAAAAATTAATGTGAGAATTTTTTGCATTCTTTTTTTCTTTCTCGTTGTTTGTTTTTAAACCTATTGCTAACGTTAAGCTAAAATTAGTATTTCTTTATCGTAACAATGTTATGAAACATTGATTTTATGAAACAATTTGGGTATTCACAAGGTGTGTTGTCATGTTATATTGGCATAATGTTCTAACATTTAACAATGGTTTAAAAATCTTGTTGTTGCTTTGTAAACAAAAAGTGTCTTAAATAAATAGAACTTTGCTTGCTATGTTTATTGTGCCGTCGTTATTAAACCGAAGAGACCTGCGCTGAAAGGCTTAGCCAAGCCGCATTAATTTTATAAGCTGTCGCCGTTCATAGTTAAATTATATCCGGCTTACATCTGAATTTAACCTGCGGCTAGCAATTTTTGCAACAAATCACTTGCGGCGCCAAAATAGATCGGCTTAGGACTCTGCTGTTTGGTAAACAAGAAAAATAAAATTTATTTCTAATTTGCATCTGAAAAATGGAAAATAGTCAGGTAACAACTAATTTAATATATTAATTCATGGATTAGAATTAAAAAATATTTTTATTTTTGGTAAATATTTATTTTTTATATTTGTTTTAAATCAGCTGATTTAAATTCAAAATAGCATACTGATTTATGAGGGGTTGTTCACAACACTCGTATTTTGCATGTTAGTTTTTAAGACATATGACTTTATGCCACCTTGTGAATCCCCAAATAAAACTTACAATTTTGTTTCATATATTTTCATGTCTATGGCTAAAAATTAAATTAAAAATTCGTTTTTACAACAGTTATAGGAAGACAATATCTTTTAGTTACAATTATTTTAAAGCTAGAGAACTTTATCTAATTTTCATTGATTTTGTGACATTTTTCATAAAAAATATGAAGTCACAAAAGATTGATCTTTTCATTAAATGAGTGTAAATAAAATTGCTTCATTATATATGTAAAATTTCATTACCGTAATGATATTTTTCACTGTATTAAAGAAAAAAATGTAGTGAAATTGATTCATTAGATTTATGAAGCATTATTCTTTCAGTGTATAAACAAATTGCTCCAAGCGAAGAGCTGAACGACGTACATAAGTTGACAATTTAGAACATATAATGGTTTATACAAAGTCACTCAATAAATGGTACAAACACATCTACGTCGCAAGTTGGCTTAGATCTAATTCTATTTCAAAAGCCAGTTTTTACAGTATTATAATAAAACAATGGAACATTAGTTCATAATACATTTCTCAATTAACTGGCATTGCTGATCATATATACACTCAAAAGCAATCCGAAGCGGTATTAAAAGTACGGTGAGTACGGATTTTCTTGAATCAATTACAGAAAGATTGGTTCAAGTACGGATCAACTCCAAATTCATACTTGAAATAATCCGAAAATTAGATTGATTTAAGTAAAGTTGCAAACCCACCAGAAGATGTCAGAGCCAAAAACGACACAATCAGCAAACAGCACGCAAAAACCAATGCTACGTGGTATGCACAATACGCCAGCACAGCACATTTAATATCACTATGGTGATGACAGCATGGTAATACACCAAATGCACCACACTGTACGATTAGCTATTCACAGCTGTTAGTGTGATAATTGTAATAAACATTTTTAATTTTTATTTAATGATACTCCAGTTGGCCATGTCTTGAAGACATCATTAACGACGCGTCTACAGCCATAGAAAATCCTTGACGACGCGTGGGCGACCATCCATAAAAATCGATGATAACTTTTTCACACAAGTGTGCGGAAAATCGTTCACGACTTTTGAGCGACATTACGCTCATTACGCTGTCGTCGACGATATATGGGCAACACGGATTACTTCTAGGGGCAGCTAGGGGCAGCTGGTCGGGGCAGCTTGTATGAGAGATTTTCTATTTTTACGTATGGTTCCTATATAAGGGGCACGGGTAAAGGGGTTTACCTTGAGGATAAAAATAATAAAAAGTCATGTAGGGTTCCCGACGACGGCAGTATATTTTTGGCGGAAGTTTTGGGGAAGGGGCGCGAATGTCACTATGTGTGTGGACAGATCTTAGGGCCTTGATAGGCTGTGAATTCCAACTAGTGAAAGATTGTAGAATTTAAAGATTTTAAAATACATACATACAAATTAAAATTTTTCAATTTTTTTTAGTAGAGGAAAACGTAAGCGCCTGTTGCATGGATTTTGTCGTCAATGTGGATTGAAACACGGCAAAATACACGTTTTCTTACTTAAGTTGTCGTCATCAATGTTATATAGGCGACAAATTTTAAAATGTCCCGGGGACATCGTTGATGACATAAACGCCTACGACAATTTTGCCAACTAGGACTTTTTTGCTTTATCTATTTGTACAACGCCTAAACGTCAAATCTTCCTCTGCATTTCATTTGACATTTCTCAATCTCAGACTAATTCAATTTTAACTTTGGAAAGACACACAATCGAGCAACGGGTTAAATTTATTCAGGCTTATTATGAAAATGGGCGTTCAAATCAAAATTTAACCGTCCAATTGTACGTACAATCGGAAAAATCGTGCAAAAATTTGAGCAAACCGCTTGCCGTTGATGAACGTTATGCATAAAGACTTGCACTTACACGCTTACAAGGTGCAATTGATTCAAGAACTTAAGCCTTTTGACCATTCCAAACGTCCGCAATGGTCAGAATGGTGGCAAAAAATAAAAATTTTCACCGCAGTGGATTCGTCAATAAGCAGAATTGCAGCATTTGGGCGAATGATAACTCAAGAGTGATTGTCGAAAAACCAATGCACCCACAAATAGTTACTGCTTGGTGCGATTTATGGGCTGGCGGCATCATCGGGCCGTATTTTTTCCAAAATGAGGCCGGTCAGGCAGATACTGTGAATGGTGTTCGCTTTCGTGAGATGATGGCCTGAGTTGGAAGATACAGATGTAGACGATATGTGGATTTAACAGGATGGTGCCACTTGCAACACACCTAACGCAGCAATGGCTCTTTTGCGCGACATATTCACTGGCCGTGTTATCTCAAGTGGTGGCGATGTGAACTGGCCGCAAAGATCACGTGATTTGACACCGTTGGACTTCTTTCTTTGGGGTAACTTGAAAGAAAAGGTGTACGTCGATAAGCCAGCAACAATTCAAGAGTTAAAGGATGAGATAATACGACACATAAACGGCATAGAACCTCATTAATGCCTCACCGCCATCGAAAATTTGGACCATCGGATGGAGGTGTGCCGACGAAGTCGCGGCATCCATTTGGCTGATATAAAGAGAATTTACGATAATTTCCGAAATAATTTGTATATTATTAAAAATCAACATCGGCCCTTTAGATTTTACCACCCTTTACATACAAATATATAAGAAATTAAAATTCGTTTGTATGTGTGTTTTTCCCCCTTTTGCCTTCCAAACTACTGAACCGATTTTCCTGACATTTTCACCGCAATTTCACGATTATCCAGCCTTTACCATTGGCTGTAAATACAAATTATAGTTTACATATCTGTAGAATAGTTACAGTAAATGTTTTCTAATTTGGGACAATAATATTTGTTATCAATACGGGACATCTGCCCAAAGCGAGCTAAACTAGAAACGTTAACGTGGAACCTGCAAGGAAAATGTATACAGTATAACCCGGTTAATTACCTCACGCTTAAATGCCTTTCACGCTTATTTACCTTGAGTTTTAAATCCCCGTTTTTTTTCTTCCTTTTTTCAAACAAAAATCCACGTTTAATTGCCTTACGCTTAATTACCCAATTCGGTTAATTGCCTTAAAAATTAAACTCCCAAGACAAAATTACACCTTAATTTCATTCGTTTAATTGCATCAGTACTATTTGGCAACAACACAGTAAGAAATGCAACCAAGTTTACATGTTAATAATTTGAAAATATACACTAAACATTAAAAAAAATAGCCAAAAAATATTCCACAAATTAATATTTGCATTAAATAAAACTTTCTTCAGGGCTCACCAGAATAAAGTTATGTTATAAGGTAATTTTCATATAAGAGTTATTTGTGTTGAATATTATCTAGATACACCAAGTATATGAGATATTTTGTCTTAAAGGGATTAAAGGAAAGGTCGCTAAATTTTAAATTATATTAACATTTGAAAAGATGAAATAGCTTGAAAATTTTATTCCGACTCCGATGGCTTGAATATTTACCGACTCAACCATATTTAATTTGCAGTAAGATATTTTGGGCCAAATTTAATTTCAATACGAACATAACAAAATGGTTTATGGAAATAAAGAAAGAAGTTTGCATGGGGACTATGTGATATTATAGAGCGTTTCGTAGGTTTCGTTATGATGACAATTAAATGTATTTACCAAATTTTATCAAATTATCTAAAAACTTTTATTTCCCCACAAGGTTTACATGGACATACAACCAGCCAGATGGACGGACGGACACGAAAAGATCACTTTAAAAAGTGATTCTGATTCGATCGGTTTACTTAACGATGCGTCTATATTTCTATGTATCAGAAAAATTTTATATAATTGGTTTTTTCCTAATTTTTGCATACATACATATAGGTATATAAAAATTTACAGTTTGGAATAACATTTATCTTCTTAGCGAAAACTTGCCTTGACTTAAAATTGTGGAGTGAAAATTAAATGTAGATGGCGAAATTAAAGCAACAGAAAATTCATCTGGGTACCAGAATTTAAAGAAATTTATTTTATTTGCTGAACATGTATTAAAATATGCTTAAAAAACGTGAAATATGTGTGCAAAAAAGCAGCAATAGTTTAATTATGCAATTTATCCACAAACCGATACCAATATTCATAAAAAGCTCTAAAACGGACAAACATATTGTTTCCGCCTTTATTTGTCGCACAAGAAAAACCATGAAACTGCATATTTATGGTTTCCATGATCATAAGTTTGAATGTATGAGTACGCTTTTGTTAGTAGGATATGACAAGACATCCCAAAAAGCATTACAGGTAAAATTTAAAACAGCAAATCCCATTGCTTTTAATTGCTTTCTCTTTAGATTTAGCTGATACATGTAAAAATTCCTTTGTCTACACTTTTTTCCTACATCAAAGTTATGATATCTAGTAAAAAATACCTAGTAAATAATTACCTCACTGAGATTTTTAAACGTATTCGCTTAATTACCTCAATTAGGTAGTTAAACGTATTCTTATAATTACCCCAACGAGGTAGTTAAGCGTATTCGTTTAAATGCTTACCCCGCATAATTACCCAAAAAGTTTGGCATTTTTGCCGAGGTAATTATCCGTGGAATACTGTATTACTGAATATTTGGAGAAGGAGAATAGTAGAAGTATTAAAATTTCAACACAAATTGCTTCGTTATCAATACCCGAGATATGTTTGAAAAAAATACACTAATTTTATTTTAATTGGAAAAGCAAACCGCACCAAGTTTAGCTAGTAAACTATAATTAATCATTAATGTTAATTTACTTTTTTTCCTAATTTAATAGTCTTAGCTTTAAATAAATTTTACATATTAAAATAAGTTATAATTAAGTAGTTATTGTTTTATTCCAAAGCCCCATCTCATACTAAAAAATTAAATTAAAATAAAATAAATTAAAAATCTACTTTAAACATGGAAAAGTCTAATCCTTGTAAATTAAAATAATCCACATTTTAATAATTTAAATTTTATAAAAAAAATAGCACACACAAACAATAACACTTACATAAGTAAATAAGGGCAAACGAAAGATAAAAAAATATTATAAAAACAAAAAAAAATTTTTTTACCCTGTCGTTTGCTACTTTAAAATAAGCTCAACAGTTTTTGAATCTTTTTAAATTCTTGTATTTCTTTTCAGACATTTTGCTATTGCAAACAACACACTTAAGCTTAAGCATATATTATTTCCCAGAAAAAAGTTAAGACAAAGTTAAGATCCTACCTTACCCCAAAAGCATAGACGGCTGGGGAGATTTTGCAAATGGAAAAACAAGGACAGGGTATTTTAATGGTACTTTTGTTAAGGCAAACCTACAGAAATAAAAATAAGTAATGGCCTCGGCTGAGGATTTTTTCTTAATAAGAATTAGAGCACATAAATGTGTAAATTAAATGCTAAAGACTAAGTAAAATAAACAACAACAGCAACAACAGAAAATTCCTGCAAGTATGACAAAAAAAAAATCATTAAAAAATACTTTCTAATATTCAAATACACATGCATAAATATGTATGTATGTACACAGTAACCAAGCAGTAAATAATGAAAGGGCCGCAAGTGTCAGGGCTTTTTAAAGGCCCTTATACACGTTTCTTTAAGTTTCGTTTCTTGTAATATCCTGCCTTCAGAAAAATGTATTCAAGAAGATTCAAATTTCTTTTAAAAAGACCTTCGAATCTCAGGTCAGTCAAGAATGAATGATTATCAATAACAATTTTAATTAATTTTCATGTTGTAAAATTCCTTTCTTCATAAAAATAATTTAATGAAAATTAAATTTGGTGAACTTAAGCCTGATTAAAAATATTGAAAATTTGGATTAAAAACCATAAATAGTTCAACAAAATTACCACAATACTAATTATTGTTAAAAGCTAAGACCTTCAAAATATTTATTTTTCATTCGTTACTTCCTTCTTTTAGAAGGGACAAACGAAGTAAAGGTATAATTGTTTTTGGATACCCCCTTCTTTGGAAAGGAAAAAAGTTGTTCTCTTTTTATATATTTATTTTTTCTTTTTTGTCTAGTCTTTTGCGCAACACTTGGTTTTAAGATATCAGCGGTAAGGTCGGCTTAAGGGGGCTAAATTAGTACAGACTTAGTTGCGATTTTGGCTGATAACATTACCAATTTTCTCCGTTTTTACGTAGATATACGCTGTGAAAGAATTTTTTATTTAGGTATGGTTATTCAAAAAGGGAATATTCCATTGACGTACATGACGTTTTTTAGTTTTGAAGTTTTTGATATTTTAATAAATTTAATTTAAATTTAATTTTCACTAAATTATTTTTTAGTTAAAGAAGGAAATTACAACATAAAATTGATGATTTTTTTTTAATTATATCCTTGACTGAACATGGAATTGAACTCGAGTCGAATTTAAATGTTTCGAGAATAACCAAAAGTCCATCATCAGAATTCTTTGCCGTTCTACCGTTTGCGCCACTGCGTCGCCTGTAGTCAAATATAAATCTTTTACCAATGGTATAGTTGAATCGAAATTTGATTTGAGTGCAACGGTGGGCTAGTTGGTAGTGAGCTAGTCTATCAGTGCAGGGGTTGCGGGTTAGATTCTCGCCGAAGACTCTAACCTCCTGCGGCCAAGCCTAGAGCTTCGCGGGATTAGTTAAGTTAAACAAAAAAATTCTGTAATAGACTATCAATTTTCAATTTTATTTACATGCTTCTTCCTTACTTTTGTTTTTCGTACTAATTTGTCAAGACTTTGTCTTAATTTCTTTCATTTTATTCTTTTCACGTTAACATTTCTTAGTACAACTCGAAGGACAAATTGATGTAATTGTGATTTTAAATATTTTTAAACAACAAATAACAAATGGTTAATTATAATTAATTAATTCAATATTTTTAACTATTCTCAGATGTAAAATGATCAAACTCGGTCCACGGGTTCAAAGATTATGATCACATTTCTTAAATTTTAATACAATTTCATATATTATTAATATTTTAGAGCAACAATATATGAAATTGTTTTAAAAATGTAAGAAATGTTATCATAATCTTTGGACCCCTGGACCGATTTTGCTCATATTTTACACTTAACATCTGAGAACAGTAAGAAGTATTTATGCGAAAAATCTGGTAGTTTAGGGGAAATCGAAACTTTTCCAAGTGACAGACAGGTCGATTCACTTTAAAAATTTAATTGCGCATAAAAACGCGCAATTAATTAATCTAGAAAAACTGGTATATTTTCACAATTTGGTCAGTTCGATCATGGGTGAAAAATCGTGTCGTATTGTTAAATTATTTGTTTTGATTTGAACGCTTCTTAGCATGTTTACGTACCTAATAAAAAATTGTATCATTTTACGAAGCACTAAGGGTACATTTAAAAAAAATATACAGTAAAGTGTGTGAACAACCTCTTATAAAAAAAATCATTTCAAGTGCCACGTCATTCCCTTACTGCGAAGCAGGTTTGTAAGGGAGAATACTAAAATATGACTGTAACAAAACATTCTGTGCTTATGCCTAGACTCACCAATATTTATATGCATTGAATAAAGTGCTTTCTGTGTGGGAACTCACCATATAAAATTCATACCTTCCATAAGCGAAACTTTTTCGTTTCTCCCTTACAAACCTGCTTCTTTGGAAGCTCCATTTTTTATTAATGTCGACCGTTACATTCTTCATATTCCCTTTTAAAAATTCTTTCCTCGCCTGAGTCTTTTAAACTTTTTGTAAAAAGAAGGGAGTGTGAAAGAGCTTGTAAAAAAGGACCTGTGCAAAAAATGTGCAAAGTAAAGAATTCGGTGAGAACTAATTGCGTCTGCTAAATAAAGCCTTCTGCTAGGCCTTTTTACTTAATCTTTTAACCGCTTTCTCTAATTGCACACACACAAGCATACATATGCTTAACGATTTTTGTTCCGTCTTTTTTTCATCTCCTTCTGCTCCTGAATGGAATGTCACAAAAAAACCCAGATTGGTTTGGCCTTGTCAATGTTTATGTTATAGGTATTTTTATTCTTGCTGTTATGGTTTTTTCTTAAGGTACTATATTTATAATTTAGTTAACATTTATATTCATGGTATAGTTAAAAATTGTGTTTTTCTTTTCTTCATTCATTTTTTTTTTTTACTTTGCTTACAATACATTTTGTTAAAAATATTTTTCATAAAAAGTCACTTTTTTACAATCGGGGTGTACACAAAGTAGTTATAAAATCATATGTCTTAAAATAATTTCTAGAAATAATTTGAATGTCGTGACGAACCCATCATAATTGAGTGTGCCATTTAAACTTTGAGTCAGCCGATAAAAAACACAACTATAAACATTTGATGTCATAATGACAAGAAAAAGCCAAAAAACTAAAATAATAACCAGATTGTAAGCAAATAACATATTGAACGTTGCAATAGGTGACTAAAGAACAGAAAGTTATATAAATATATATAAACGACTGCCTAATTTTTCGGATGTCTTGTACTGGTATTGAAGATATGTGTACCAAATTTTCTCCTACCGTTATGCAGATATAAATTCAAGTATTTTGTGCCACTTTTTGACAAAACTTTAACTGCTTCAATTCTCATGATATATAGAAAATATTAAAATTTTGGATTAAAAACCATAAATAGTTCAACAAAATAACCACAATTCTAATTATATAGAAAATATTTTTTTTTTTTGTATGGGAGGTGAAACTCCCACTTCTCAAATACTGCACATTTCTATGAAGAAGTTGTGTTTTGATAACCCAGCTATGTTTTACAGATTTTAACAATTTTTCTCTTACTGTTCTTAATATACCTATTTTGTGCCTTGACTACTTCTCCAAGCCAGCCCAAATTTTGTCGAATTTCGTTCATTGATAACTCATGTGCTTGCAGCTTATATGGGAAGTTTGGCTTTATGCGTTCTCTAGATATACAGATATCTATAATGTCTTTGTTAGGGTAGTGTCACGCCGTTTTCAGGACAAAACAACATCAAGGCATTTTTCGATAAATTAGATGTTGCCCTAGTTTTTTGCACATATCTCAGTCACTGGACTACTTATTAGGGTGATCGCTTATTCGACATTTTTCAATAACCGGTTTTCGAATATTCCGAATAGTTGCTTTTAAAAAAAACCGGTTTTCGGGTAAGCATTTTAAAAATAACCGGTCAACCGGTTTTAATTCGAATACATCACAATACAAAAATCAAATTAGTTTTTGTAATAAAAAGTTAATTATAATAAAAACAAAACAATTCACGAAGATAAGGATCCAACAAAATACATATATACATATACATATGTTCCCGTCGATCCCATAAGGAGCATAGGGCCTCAATACATTGATTTGACTTAAGGTATTTTCAGACCACAAATATTTGACGATAAAATCAAAAAAAAAGCGTGACCAGTAAATTGATTAAGCTTAAGCATTATTTTAAACAATTTCTAGTAATTTAGCAAATTATAATTTATATATATCTAACATTATAATTGAATTTATGTATAATGTAGTTAAGAAACCGTTTAATAATGTTTGCTCTTGCCAAACGTTTTGCAAAAGCAAACAATTCTTTAAGAAAACTGGTGGTTACGTTAGGAGTCAAATATTTAATAGGTGTGAACAAAGCTTTAGCATTTTTGAAAAACTTGGGTTTTAAAAATATAGGAATTTAATAAATTTATTAGTTGAGAAATTCTCCCAAATTTATTGTAAGTGAGTTTTAATTTGTTGCTGGTTAAGCATGTCTATATGAAGCAGTAAACTTCGGCCATATTTTTAAAAAGTGGCAAACAAAACCTCTTATCCAGGATTATATATTTCAATTTTTTTTGATTCAGTATTATAGAAACTGTCAATTCGTCGATCACACAACTTAAACCCTTCCAGGACATTTTTGATTCCTTTAATTTTATTTTAAGTTCTTGGTGTTTTAATAAATAAAACTGATGAATTTTCCCATATCGTTGATTCCGCCAATATGTTCTTGTTTTAAGCATATGCTAGAACTACTTAAGAGTTTTTCATTCATTATTGGCAGCATATTTTCGCAAAGTATTATTTGCAGTCTCTTAAAAACTACTTGGAACAGGGTCAAGTTTTACTTGGCGTATAATTATGTCAAGCTTGTAGTATAATTTAAAGTGATTAATAAGTCGTGACGTTAAAGAACCTTTGCAACTTATCATTTTAGGGCCATTTAAGCACAATTTTCATTTAAGTCAGTTCGAAATATCACCAGAGATGGCATCTTTATAAAAATATATATAGTATTTATAATACTGTCAAATTGCTAATTACTTTTTAAGCTGAACTTTTTTTGTAGTACATATTTTGAATTGTGTTTGGTTTTTGTTACAAGAACACACAGCGATTTGTATTGACATTGCTCATAATATTTTTTTGACTTTTGTTTCATTTTGTTTTGACATTTTTTATAAAAAGTTTAAGTTTGCCAAATATTCAATTAGAAAATTACTTAATTTACGGGTACATTTATAACAAAAGTAAGGAAAACGTATATAAATTACACATTAATAAAGTAACCGGTTTATTTTTCGAAAATAACCGGTTTATTCGATATTCGAAAAATGGACATTTTAAAATATTCGACTTGGGCAAAACTAAAATAACCGGTTAAAACCGGTCGAATACTATTCGATCAATCACCCTAGTACTTATCTGACTGAATTTCAACACTAAGTCTTAGCGGAGTGTATTTGGTAAAAATACATTACAAACTAGTCCCCATCATTTCTAAAATCCTCGGAAAACCCATTTCAATGAACACACGTACAGACGGATAAAGTTTAATCAACTTCGCTACTCTTTAAAAGCCATAATATATATAAAGGGTGGTTCAATTTTAAGAACCGGTGTTGATTTTGAATAAAACACAAATTATTATGGAAACTGCTGACATTTATTTTTTATTATGATAATATTGGTATGGTTCAATTATGTATGGAACAAAATATCGGCCAAATGGCAGCCGCGACCTCGGCAGCACACCTCCATCCGATGGTCCAAATTTTCGATGATTCTGAGGAATAGTTGAGGTTTAATGCAGTTAATGTGCCGAATAATCTCATCCTTTAGCTCTTGAATTGTTGCTGGCTTATCGACGTACACCTTTTCTTTCAAATAACTCCAAATAAAGAAGGCCAACAGTGTCAAATCACATTACCTTGGCGGTCAATTGACATCGCCACCACGTGAGATAACAAGGTCACTGAATTTGTCGCGTAAAAGAGCCATTGTTTCGTGAGCTGTGTGGCACCGTCCTGTTGCAACCACATATCGTCCACATCCATATTTTCAAATTCGGGCCATAAAAAGTTCGTTATCATCTCACGATAGCAAATAATATTCACAGTAACTTCCTGACCGCTCCAAAGAGTCACTCTTTGTGGGTGCATTGGATTTTGATAATCATTTTTGGATTATCATTCGCCCAAATGCGGCAATTCTGCTAATTGACGAATCCACTGAGGACAAAATGTGCTTCATTATTGAAGATGATTCTCTTCGAAAATTTATCATCCACTGTTGCCATTTATTGCCACCATTCTGACCATTGACGATGTTTGCAATGGTCAAGAGGCTTTAGTTCTTGGGGCAATTGCACCTTGTAAGCGTGTAAATGCAAGTCTTTATACGAGCTGAGGTGGACGGCTCTTCAGCCACACAATCGCGAGCATGCACTGGTGGTTTCACATCTCCTACAGACCTGTTTTGCTCAAATTTTTGCACGATTTTTTCGATTGTACGCATATTTTGACGAATAAATTGACCTTAAAAATCACGAAGTGCACGATATACCTTTTTATTTGAACTCCCATTTTCATAATAAGCCTGAAAAGCTTTAGCGCGTTTATCTTTCTTTGGTTCAAATTGAGTTAGTCTGAAATTGAGAAATGTCAAATGAAATGCAGAAAAAAAATGATGTTTAGGTGTAGTTCACATTCAACATCGAATTTAACTACCCTTTACTTTATGGGTTCCAAGATTAAGGCCCTAATTCTGTAAAACGCAACCGCAACGCCAAAAATGAAATTGAAAGCAAAAACAAAATAGTTCATTATGTTGTTGTTGTTTTCCACAGAAATTCATATTGAATTTTTAAATTTCAAACGCTGCATATCTTGTGGCGTTGAAAATTTTAAAACGCAGTATGAATTTCTAAAGAAAGCAACAACAAAATTATGACAAATTTTTGACATTGTTTCTGCTTTTAATGTTATTTTTGGCGTTGCGGTTGCGTTTTACAGAATTAGGGCCCAATATTTATTTATTTATTTATATATTTGTTTATTTATTGTCTATGGATTAATCCCTACAGACATTTTAGACATTTAAAATTACACTTAAATTAAATATGCTATAACTAATTTGATTACATTACATAAATTTTATCATCAATTAAGAAAAGCAATTATTAATCTACTTATTGACTTTGGATCCAATGGATAATCAATAAATCTATATAATTGATTGAAAGTGTTATACATTCTTCTAAGATATAATGGTATGAAATTTTGAGATGGTCGTTGAGGAATATTAAATGAATTTTAGAAATTTAAAACAAAAGGTGTGTATTTTTTTTTTGCTTTAAGGTAAGTAGTTTGATTCTTATAAGCACTTTGGGAACTAGATAACCCTTTAAATGCTTTACAGTTAAATTATAATAACTGACATTTTACCTTTTTGGAAAGAAATGTGTAACCCACTAGTTTTTGAACTTTTAATAACTACTGGCTTTTCGGATGTATGTCAGTATAAAAAAGGTCTTATTCATTAAAAAATATTTCAGTTCTATAAAAAAAATTCGTTAAATTTTTTAATAAGCAGGTATATTTTCAAGTACAATTTAGTTAAATGTGAATGTGTTAATTTTGGAACATCCCTTGTAAGATTCATTGGTTCTTTCAGTAGAATCGTATTAATTTTTTTTACCGTTTTTTTCTGATTACTCAACACATTATTTTCTAGGCGAAGTTTTTACTGGGTTTTAACACAAAAATTCATTTTATATTAACAAAATACACTTTTTAAAAACAAAATTAACTTTTACACCAAAAGTTTACTTTTTACAAAAAATACACATTAACATAAGAAGTCGCAGTTTCCTTAAAAAAAAAATCAGTTTTTATACAAAGACTTACTCTTTGCACAAAATCGCCTTTATGTAAAATTAAATTAAGCTAATTCTTATTGAAAAAACGTCTTTCTATTTATTTATTAAAATATATTGTTCTTATCCCTACTAATTGAAAGAAGAAATTAAAATAAATTGTTTGTGTTTGGCAAGTTGACTTTTATGTTACATTAAATACGGTTTTAACTTGAAACAAAAATAAAGCATCATGATTATGTTTGCTGCCTAACAAAGTGACTAGTAACAAGATAAAATTATAAAAAAAAATTTTCAAATAAATCTCAAAACGCAAATCGAGAAAAACATAAGAATTCCATATAAATTTAATTAAAATATTTTTTTTTTGCTTCTCCTATGAGTTGTTTTCAGGAAAAAAAATCATATTAAAAATGCTTAAAAAACAAATAATAATAACAACAATAATAATAAAATTTATTCAAGTGCTAAAGTTTTTAAACTTTTTGTTTCCATTCCATTAAGCGCCATGGATGGGAAAGTGTATGTTTTAGTTTTATTAGTTTTTTTGATATTCATACAAGAGTATAAAAAACTGTAGCTGTGTATTTGTATTTATAAACTTAGACATTGCAAATACAGTAGATTTAATTCAAAACCTTTAAACCAAAAAAAAAAATAATCACAATAAATAAAATTTTGAAATAAAAACTTTTGTTTACCATATGCGTTATTCATACTTTAAAACTAATTAGCAAATTGAAAAGTTTCAGCAAAAACCTATACACTGGTAAAACAATAAAAGTGACAAAAACTTAATACACATTTTGACAAAACTACAATGAAAATTAGATTTTCGTATCTTAATCTGTTTTATTTAACCTTTAAAAAAAATCCATTAAATTTGAATTAAAATACCCACAACCTCTTTGAGAACGTAAAATTAGGGTAAGCTGTAGAAAATGTATAAAAAATCTCTATTAAAACTACAAAACTTTCTCAACAAATTTTGTGTGTACCCCACTTCCACTTCCTTTGTATTTAAGACTTTTTAAGATTTCACGTATTTACTGAAACTATTTTCCATTGTTTTTGAGGTTTAATTAAACAACAATTATAAATGTTGTTTTTATGCGGATTTTATTTATGAAACTAATTACCTTAAAAGCTTTGTTCATACTGCTGCTTCAACTACTATACTGCAAAATATTTCATAAAGAAAAGAAAAACTTTAGCTTTTCACAGTTACAGTTTTACATTTCGATTGTTACACATAAATATTAAAATATAAATTTGATTGTTTCGTTTTTTGTTGTTTTGTGTTTTTGAAAACTTCCAGTTAACTTTTTGCTGTTGTTATTGTTTTAGTTTTTTTTTTTGTTTCATTTAATACAAATATGCAAATTACCAGAAACTCAAGCAAAAAACAAAAGATTGCAACTAATATGAATTATTAAGAACTGCAGCAATTTTTTGTATGTTATAGAAAGAATATAATTTAGTTTAAAAAATACTGTTACAACCATAATTTCAAATACTTTAGATATTTATTTATGCAAAATGAAAAATTTAAGGGAATTTTAAAATTGCTCAAAAGGAAGTATATTGTTTTCAGAGTACTCATAACTACCTGTTAAAGATTAAGAGCTAAGTTAGAAAGCTGCACGAAATAAAGTCACGCAAAAAAGTCATCTTATTAGACCAAAAAAACAGGATTTTAAAACTGCAGTCTAAGTCAAAAACTGTCGAACAAAAAACTAAAATTTGTGTACAACTTTTCGCTTTTTGAGTTGATTTGACAGCAAATGAACATATTTAACAAACAAGTAAAAGCAACAGTTTTTTTAGGCCAATGCCAAATGTAGAAGTGGAAGAAATGTCAGTATTTCTACGTTGACTGCAGTTTTTTAAACGCTGGACCAAAATGATGTCCTAATAAGGTCACTTTTAACTTAAGTTAACACTTATCCCTGTATTCATAAACGATTACTAAATTTAACAAACGTTGATTAAGGATAACTTTCTTAGTAAATTTGTCCTTTAAATCTTTATTTTTATGAATACAGGCATTAAAGTTTACATTTACTTATAAATTGACTTTCTTAACAGTAGGAATGGGCAAAAAATATCGATATTAAAAAAAAATAAACGATATATATCGCCGTTATTTCAAATACCGATATATCATCGATACAAATATCGAATTTAATATTTTTTATTTTCAAAATTTTAGCCGTTTTTCAAACAATAGGTTTTTTTTAAGAATTGGCATCATTGCATGCACCATATGTTTTTTAAACTTATATGAAGATTAAAAATTATTGGCATTTATAAGAAGCAGTGCCGGATACGAAATGCAGATTGACAGGAGTGCACATAAAACAGAGAGTTATTCTTATGACCATATCTGGTGACTGCTGGCTTGACTAAAACAATCAAACAAATTTCTAGTTAAATTTGGTACTTTTTGGGTACAATTTAAATTTAATGTAAGTTGGTACTTCTAATGACTTATTAACTTCCACTTAAATTTTTCGTTATTTACTTTTTTTTTTGGATTTCATATGGTGTTCTTGTATTTTTCCCTTTTGTTTTTGTTATAATTGAATTTTTTGTTTTTTGAAATAAAATGAAACAATGTAATAATATATAATATGTTTGTTCATAAATATGTTTGTACTATGTACTACTATTATACGTTCGAATTATCGATATTTTTGAAATAATATATATCGATACTCTTAAAAAATATCAATTCGATATATATCGATATATATTTTCAATTTGCCCATCCCTACTTAACAGACAGTCGCATAATAAGCAACATTTGTTTGCAAACCGACAAAATGTATGGTTTTATAAAACAGGGGGCGGGGCAAATTACGCCATTCGTGATCGAATACTTTTTCGATTCAAAAGCAATTTTATTTTGAATTTTTTCTGTCCATACTGAATGGATCGAAATTATTTTTTTTAGCGTAATAAAGTATTTATTTGAATTTTCACAACACTGAAAAAATAATTACGATTCATTCAGAATCGACGGAAATAAAATTGCTTTCGAATCGAAAAAGTATTCGATCATGACTGCCATAATTTGCACCCAGCCTGGCCAAAAATTGCGATAAACAACTTAATCGAGCGACACCAAGTCACTCATTATCGTTCTCTTAGGCCAAGTCCACGCAATGAGCGGCAAGTGGCTTATTACTAAGCGGCACTTTTGGGCGGTCAGTTGTTAAATGCCTTTCTCAATAGAGGCTTGTTTAATGTTATTAAGCGAATGATGTTATGGTGCTCATACTATAAAACAAGGCGAATTACGGCGAACTTAACCATTTATATACAAATCTACGCAAATTTTTAGACAGATTTTTGTAATACTGCCGTATGTCTGTGAAATCTTTTGATTTGCTGTTGCACAAAGTTTATCTAATTTGTCAGTTATCTAGGCTGGCAGCTGTAAAGGCCTTATTCGCAAACTACATGTCACAATTTTGAAGAGAATTTAATAAAGGTTGGTACATACATACGTTTTGCTTGACATATGGAAAAAATGGTGAGAATCGGTCTAAAATTTCCAATGGCCCTCATACAAACTTCTTTTCGGAATAAGGTCTTTATGCCTCATTTGGCAATAGCTTAGTATACATACCACTCTTATTAATTATCTAAAATGTTTTAACATTATAACTAATGACAGCTTACTTAGTATGAATCTTAACCTCATTCTTTTTGTCTTGGGGGTCTATGATATGGCATGATCTAAATATGCTACAATCTTGAAACATTTCCTGTGTATATTAACTGTTATACGTGGAAGCACCTCTTTTTTTATTTGCTGTTTTGCTAAAAATTTCTTTTGAGAACAAAAGTTTTTTTTGTTGCTTTGTACAACTTTTTATACAACACATCCGCTTATTAGATTTAAGTCCCACTATTTATTTTTTTTTTTTTTTTTGCAAAAGTTTAGCAGTTTAAAAACCCTTTTCCTTTTTTGAAAAAGTCAAGATTATTTTTAAAAAATTTGGTAATGAGCGTGTGTTCTATAAAAATTAGTTATAGCAATTCCAGGAAAATACAAGGTTATACAAATATTTCATATACTCTATTAATATTTGTTTAACATTTTCCATTAAACAAATTATATTCGCCTTGATTATGTATAGTCTGTAAAAATGCTAATAATATGGCAAAATAAACATTGTTATTGTTATGAAAAACACATTCAGGCATAAGTAAACACACATTGTGGAATGGTTACAGTATTAAGTAAATTTTAAACAACTTTTTAAAAAGGAATTATTTAACATAAAATCCTATTAGTGAAATAATTTTAGAAAAATTTTAATCACGTGATATGTATTTTTTCTGTTTAGGCTTGTTGTTCTTATACTTTTTCCTATCACAGTACCTAACCAACAAGGCAACACCCATTCCATTACACCGAAAAAATATTTATTGATTTCGTAATGTATTTCTTGATTTTTACAAAGCTACACTCACAATATTATTACAGTAACGGACTGTAGTTTATTTAAGAAATATTCCGTTCAGTCATTTTTAAATAAATAAACATTTAACATTCCAAGCAAATTTATTTTTAACTGATTCTAACAATTATTTAAAAAAACTAAGTGCATATTAATACGGATTTTCAGTTGCAGTTATTATTGAGTTAAATTCTTCTTTATGTTAAAGTAAATAAAAATGTAATTTAAAGCAACGAAAAATTCTTTTAATTTTTACTGTCGAAAATTCAACACCATATTCCGTAAAATCAAATAAATATTCAGTTATTTTGTAAAATTGTATTGTCAAAAATTCAACACCATATTCAGTAAAAACAATTAAATATTCAGTTATTTATTAAAATTTTACTGTCAATTTTTTACTGTCAAATTGACCCCATATTCAGTAAAAACAATTAAATATTCAGTTATTTTATATAATTTTACTACCAAAAATTAATTTTTACTTATCTATAAAAAATGAATTGCTTGTTTTGTGTAAGCAATACCCATTTTCTATCTGTTAAAATAATTTAGTTAAATACGTACATCAAATTTTAAAAGTAAAATAATTGCGAAGCCATATCGGTCATGCTGCTGGTGTCTTATAATTGAGAGTTCTTCTGAAAACAACGTGGTCAGTACAACAAAAGTAAAACAAACGTGTGTAACTGGGTAAGTAAATAAAAATATTCTCCCTCTCACGCTTATAAGAAAAACAAGCGGACAGGTGTCTGTCTGGAATTTTTTAGAAATTCGGCTCTTTTGTGGAGTAAACGAAAATTTAATAAAATAACTGAATATTTAATTGTTTTTACTGAATATGGGGTCAATTTGACAGTAAAAAATTGACAGTAAAATTTTACAAAATAACTGAATATTTATTTGATTTTACGGAATATGGTGTTGAATTTTTGACAGTAAAAATTAAATGAACTTTTTATTAAAAATAAATGAAAAATAGGTAGACCCAAGGTATATTTACACAAGGTAAACTCATTGGCCCATATGTTTGTCAGCTGTTTACCTAAGTTGGAACACCAATGTCAAATTCCGTGTATATGAGCCAAAATTTGTACATGTGTGCGTTAAATTTATATGAAGACAATTTTGACAATTCCGTTCCACTCGGTTATTTTTATAGAGCAGCATGTCTACACTCCCAAATGAGTCTACCTTGTGTAAATATACCTTGGGTAGACCGGTTTTTAATTGAACTTTCATTTATTTGATATTACAATTTCAGTTAATTTTACGTACAGAATATTGTGAGTGTAGAAACACAACTGCGACGTACGACAAGGAATTTGCAACGAATATTCTTTTCAGAAAAAGAACACATTGGTGGTCGTGCGCAACGAACTCTGCAAAAGGTTTATTTTTTTTTTTTTTTTTTTTTTTATTTATTCAAACTTTATTTATATATACAACAGAATAATGAATTGCCTCAGCGTCACTTGGACATTATTGAGGCGAGCTGGCAAAATATTTACAGTTTTTAATTTTTTAACAATTAAATTAAATTAGATATTTATAATAAAAAAAAGTAAAATTACAAAAATGTAAAAAATAAAATTAAAAAGTTTTTTTTGTACACACTTTAATATAAAATTATTTAACTTTGCATTAATTATATGAGAAGTGTTTCTAAATTACGAAGCAAGTAGTTTTTCACTCTATTCTTAAATACAGAAATTCTTTCAATATTCTTTATATCTTGAGGGAGATTATTAAACTCAAAAGAACCCATATATTCAACGCGTTGCTTTGTAGATTCCAACCGACATCTCGCTATTCTAAGATTCATGTTATTTCTGGTGTTAAATCTTGTTTGGTTTCTATAAATTGGGGCAGACTTAAACGTTTACTTATGTAGACAACATTTCTGCAGAAAAGCTTGTTTATAACAAGAAAAAGTTGGTTGATTCTATGAATTTGTTTACTGTTGCAAATTTTATTAATTTTTCAATTAATATCACAAATTGTTTTAATTGAAATAAATTTTTATTTTTTTCTGTGTATGGCAAACGCAAAGTTGCTTTCGTCTGGATTATTTTCAGTGTATATACATGCGTGTGTACCATCAACATAATGACTGTGTATACCCTGCAAATAATAGGACCAGTCCAAACACGCGTGTAAAGAGTAGTCCACAAGGGACTAGGACTAGTCCAAAAGTAACCCAAACGTATGGAAATAACATGGTCTATTTAACATTACGATGTCCTAGGGCAGGACCATATAACCCATCTTTGGACTACAACGGAGTAGTTTTAAGACTACTCCATTGTATACACAAGAGGGTTAGTTTTAACTTCGTTTAAAAACGAAAACAAGTCGTTAAAAAACGAAGACATGTCGTCTCACTACAAACACTTTTTAACAATGACATGGTCCATGCTTGCATGACATCGGACCAGTCCATGGAGTAGTCCATTTTATCAAAATGGATCAGGTGGTCCAATATTATTTGTAGGGTAATACTGATATGCAAACTTAAAAAACAAAATAAAGCCATAAGTAATAATAATAATAACAGCAAAAACAATAACTTTAATGTGGGATTCCATAATTTCTACGGTACAAAAAATTTAATGTACTTGTATTTATTGCAAAATAATTGTTCTTGTTTTTGTTTTTATGATAGTGATTGTTTTTTTATTTCCCTACTATTACTATCATTATGAAAATTGTTTGCTTGTGTAGTGGTATTTGTTTTTAACAACAAATGACAAAGTTTTATTATTTTTTTTTGCTTTATTTTTCTGTGTTCGATTTTACAGCAGTTTTTTATTTGAATTTATTTTTCTCCATTTACTGTTGTATAGTTTAAATGGTTTACAATTGTTTATTATTTCTTTTCACAAAAAAAAATAAAAAGTTTAAAATACACAATAAAATTATGTGTAATTTAAACTTTTGCTTCCATAATAAAACACTTGACATTCTATGGAAATTCTAATAACCTTTAATAGCAATCGTAAATAGTTTAAAACCCCTAATGCCGGTTAACTGATACAAATTGCTGGTTGTTTAGAAATTCTATTTTATTTTAATTTGTGGGAAATTAAATTTTATGATTTAGAATTAATTTAAAGTATGTTTTTTAATAAATATTTATCAAAATTATCAATGATTACACTATGCAACATTTTTGTAGTCATCGCACTGAACCAAAAAGGTACGTGGAGACAATGAAAATGAACGTTAAGCAAACGAAAAAATTATTAATTTTCGTCTAATAAATTTGTTCGTTCTAACAATGTATGACCGTTCTTTCAAAGATTTTATTTTAATATTTAATGAACTGTTTTTTGATAAAACGAAAAATTATCAAAAATTTTTAATTCTAATTTAATGAAATAATTTATCAATTCAATAATCTATTTCGCTAACTAAGTGAACCTTTACTTTAATTCAACGCAAAATTTTGACTCAACGTACCCATAGGACGCCAATTTTAAATATAGCATATCTCAAGAACTGTTACAGTAAGAATGTTCCAACTTGGTAGGATTCACTCTTATACTAAAGTACACCTTTGAACTGAAGAACGATTATAGCGAGAGTCTTCAAACGTGGTTAAAGCCACCATTTATGTAAACGATAAATATCAAAATAAAATGAGCGTGGTATACTAGCAGTGCACCCCATAGAACGAAAAAATTAAATACCAAATATATGAAGCCCAAAGTCTTCAAGATTTGTAGGACCTTCTCTTATGGTAAATTATACCTTTCAAAATAATAATTAAGAGGAAAGGTGTAGTGGGAGCAATAAAAAATAAATAAAAATGAAAAAGCGCACGTTTGCTTGCACCCTATTGACTCCTCAATCACTGAACCGATTTTACAGAAATTTTCAGTAATTTTCTGATTACCCAGCGCTAAACATAGGCTATTTACATTTTTCAATTGGAAGTAGCTGTGGTACATCCAAAACAATGACAATAAAGATTTCTACATACACATTTGGAATACTGTAACAGAGAAAGTATTCTAATTTGTACAAATATCCACGATAAAAATACACAACATCTTTAAAAAAGTAGGTTTAATGGGAAAAGAAGGCATGGCACCTCTTATACGAAAACACTTGAAATTTCTGTATGTTTGTAGAACGGTTACTTTAAAAGCATTCAAACTAAGAACAAGATGCTTTGTTATCCATACACGAGATCTCTGTTGAAAAAATTTTTCTAATTTGTTTCGATGGGGTAGCAAAGCGCACCGGGTTAAGCTAATAAAACTATAAACTTTTTACTAACAACATTCCCACGCAGTCAAGATTATTTTCAATAAAATTCAGATACAAAAAACAAGCACTGATTATGCTATACTACAAGTTAGTGAAGTCTCAGTGGCACTTAACTCAGCTAAGAGGATCAATAGCAAAATACCATCGAATTCTACGTGCACTTCTTCACGAACACAAGTGGACGAAATCGAAGCTCGTTTTGCGAGAAAACAGTAAATTTATTTTCCACAACTATGCTATTATTAGCGAAAATTTATTTTGAGCTTTTTTAATAAAAACATGAGAAAAATTTCTTTATTATCAACATATGTAAAATATATTGTTTTTTTATAGAATTTTCATTTTATACTTATATTTTCATTTAAGATAGAAATATTTAAATGCTAGAAGTACATTGTTATATTTTTTTTTAAGAGAACTTAAGGTTATTTTACAATTATGTTGTTGAGTAGCTTTGAATAAATTTCTATACAAAGTGTAAATGAATTTATTAAATTTAGGTGAAAAATTAGGATTTATAGAACTGTTTGCTTGAAAAATCCCACAATCACTACAGTTATTTTAAATTTTTTACTATTACCTTTATTACCAAGAAATTAAGTTTTGCAAAAATCTTTACCAATAAAAAAACTAAATTTATTGTTGTTTCTAAAGCAACGCAACATCTCTTTACATAAATTAAAAGAATACAAACAAAATGTTGTAATTAAATTCATTTTAATAATTTCTAAATAAAACTGATTTAAAATATTTGTTATTTTTTTAAGGAGGAAAGAAAGTATTCTATGAATTTTTCATTTGTTACTAAAATTAATTTAGTTTTAAAATTTTTTAAGGTATTTCTCAACAATGTTCAATATTGAGTTAAACATTTAAAAGTTGGTTATGGAGCTTATTGCCTTCTCCAAATTTTTTAAAACAATTTATTTTCAGAGAATTTAAAACGAAAAGCACTTCAAAAATTGTAGCTTATATTAAATTGTATGTAAACATTTTATTTCGTAAAAGTAAAGCTTTCGTATACAAGTACATTAAGCAACAAAAAAATCTTTATTTTTTTCTATTTATAATAAAAAATATTTTCTTTTTTTTAAAGAAATCTATTTTAATGAAACTGTTTTTTAACGTTAAGATTTACTGGGTAATTTTTTTCCGCAAGTGCATAAAGGGTTCATTTATATTTTTTTTTCTGTTGAAATTTTAAATACCAATTATGATAATTATGATGTTCCACGATATTTCGTTATCAGTTTCATAAAATATCAAAAGTTTCCAAAAAATTTAACTTTGATCTTGTCATTTGACTTTTGGCTTGGTTTGAATCATAGAAGTCCGAACAGCATTAAATGGAATTTCATAAAAATAGATGTACTTAATTACATTGATAAATGTTGTGCAACATAAAGCATTTTCCTCCAAATCCGTAGAAATAAATCTGTTGTCCTACCCAAGCATATCGGGATAACTGTCCAATTTTTATACCCTCCACCACAATTATGTCCGTAATTTCAGCAAAACTAAATCTAGCTGTGCATAGAAATCTATGTTGTAAAAGATGCCATATTTTAAAAGAAAATTTAAGGAAAAAACACGCAGGCCAATTAAACGTTGAAATAGGTAAAGATAACTGTTAGATACGAACACGACCGGCTTTCTTTTTGTAGAAATTACGGGCATTAGTTGTGAAGAGGGTATTATAAGTTTGTCATTCCGTGTGAAACTTTAGACCCCAAAAAGTGTATATATTCTGGTTCCTTAAGTAATTCTAAGTTGAGTTAGGCATGTCCGTCTGTCTGTCCGTCGTTCGTCCGTTGAAAACACGCTCATTTTCGAAAAACTCAAAAGAAATACAACAAATTTGGTGTCAAATTGTTTCTAGTTATCCTAAGCAGTTTGGGATTGAAATCCAGCAAAATCGGTTCCGTTGCATCAGAGCTATGAATCAAAATGCTAAACCACCACCCAAAAAAAATTGATAATGTTGTTACAAAAACTAACATAAATGGTGGAACAATGAACGGAATGGTATTAGATTTTGTAGAAATTCCTTTTATTCAACTGGAAATTATACTGTTACATTTCGTAAAAATCTGTCCGTAATTTACCCTAAGCCCTACTCCCGGAAAACAGTTAAGTACGCCTAAAACCGTAATTAAAATGCTATCAGAATAAAATTTAAAACTTCACAGTTAAATAAGACTAGAAATCCAACTTATAACTTTCGTGATGATTGGTCCATAATTTACTATTAAATTTACATAATTTAAAACCGCCTAAAACCGTAGCAGATATAGATATTGCGGTAAAATTGCTTCTAAATGAGCCCCATATGGCCATGCAATTTTGTGATATACGGTCCTTAATTTACCTTCGATCTCATATTTAGCGGCCTTCTATACTTCACTGTAAACGCTAAAACTAATTTCGCCACGGTATTGAAATTCATTGAAATTTATGGTCTTTAATACCAGAAATTTCTCTGCGGAATTTTGGGATGATTGGTCTACAACATACCATGGCTGCAATATAAATTTCCCTCCTGAAAATCATTCAAGTTTGGCGCAAACTGTTACAAATCAAGACATTTACTGAAGATTATCGGTCGATAATTTAATATATGTAGGTATAAACCGCAACCAATTTTAATGCTGATGACTGCTTTTTTTTAATTAAGATAAATTAATAACAAATAGATATCACTGCTGAAATATTGAAGCTGTCGGTGGAGGGTTTCAAAGATTCGGCACTGCCGAATATAGCCCTCTAACTTGTTTTCTATTTATAATTAAAATTGTTTTCTTTTATTATAAACGTTTACAAAGTATTGGGTAATTTTTTTCCTCAAGTGCATAAAAGAGTTAATTTCGATTTTTGTTTCTTTTTCATAGAAGTCTAAATAGTATTAATTGGGAGTTTCACAAAAAAAGAAGAACTTAATCACATTGATTAATTTTGTGCGAAATAAAGCATTTTCCTCGAAATCCGTAAAAATAAAACCATTGCACTACCCAAGTTTATCGGGGTAATTGTACAATTTTTTTAAAATTGTTATTCTCTAAGGTATTTTTGAAACAAGCAACACGGTTACAATGTTTTTCCATCTGTCATTTTACTTGCGTCAAGTGTCAAAAATTTACTAGCAAGCGAATTCTCTTGCAAGTTGAGCTTCAAGTACGAAAAATGTGATGGTGTTAGTAAAAATGTGTAAGCAATCTCTTTGAGAACGAAAACCGCATGTAATACCCGTGCCGAAACAAGGGTACTTGCAAAAATCAGAAAACACGTTTTAGGTATTTTTAAGAGAAAATTAAATTGTTAAATTTGTGGAGACATATGCGTTGATGAAGAGTGACGAATGAATCATTATCTCTATGAGATTTACACCACTGTGTACATCGTAAGACGCATAGAGAAAGAACGATTGCGCTATCTGGGACACACGAATGATCGCAGTTACTCCAAAATTAAAGATATTCAAGAATATATATGAAGGAAAGCGAAAATGAAAAAGACATAATAAGCCCAGCTGCATCGAACTGGAGACAACGTACAAAAGATCGAAGCGCATTGAGAACAATTTTTTAAGCAGACCGCGACCAACAACAGGTTAAAGTTTCATCTAAGTAGGTCATCTAGTGTCTGTTGCCAAGTCCATTAATATTTTACAGCGTTTTAACTAGATATTTTTTTTGCGAAAATGGTTGTTTACTACGTATCAACCTTGCCGCCCATTAGTAAGTTTTTTTTTGCGGCGCACGTAAGGGTTAATTATATAATATAATTTTCACGATTTCTTAACCCATTAACGTAGAGTTTGATATTTGGTCTATATTTTAAAAATAAGCACAAAAGAGGTGAATTAGTTTCAATTAGTATACGGGATAAAGAGAGTGGGATCAATATTTTAAAAGTTTGAAAACTTCAGCACGAACGCAAAATCCTTTTAAAAGTTATTTTTTAAATAAAAGATGAAATATATGATTAATGCTATTGATGCGGTGCAGTTTCTAAATTTACCATTCTTATGGTTATTTAAATTTAAAAAGAAAATTTATGATTTTTAATTTTGTTTCTTTTTAACAAAACCATGACCTATTTTTGGTACACATGGCATAAAGCAAAAAAAAAAAAAATCTGGCACAAACTTATACTTCTTTACTTACAACCACTCACAGACTACACCTTTTCCAATTGTCAGAATACGTCAATTATAATTCTGAACGCGTCTTCAGATTAGTCAATTTTTATTCAGAAAGCGTCAGTTGCAATTCAGTACCCATGTTCTGTAACTTAAGAAAGAAATTCTCGCATCGAAAAGACGTGAAACAAATTAGTCCATCTTTTCTCGAAAAGTAAGAAAAAAGTGTATCTGTAACTTATGTCGAAATCTATCAAAATAGATTACTTCGTTACGTTATAAATGTCATAACGTTGTACTCGAAGCAGACGTTGAGAACGCCAATCGCAAATATAGTTATCGGCGACCATAATGTACTAAAATTGAACAATTTTAAACGACGGCGGCGAAAATACAAGCGTCGGCTATACCAAATAATGTAAAGTGCGACTCCAATGTTTGTTGTTTGCAACCGGGCTTTGAAAACATTTTCTTATAATTCTTTGCATTTTTAATATGATTTTAGTGTTGAAATTTTATCGCGCCCTATTTTTACCAGACACACTTTTTAATGTATGAGTAATTTCCTTACGTTACAGATATTACTCGCCAAAAAAGTTATAGACGCAGTTAAGTGATAAAAACAACTGTTTGTTACAATTTATGGCATTTCTGTTTCATTTCTCACATTTCAATCAAACATTTTCTTGACGCTAGAGTTACAGAATATGGGCACAGATTAGTCAATTTTAATTCCTAATGTGTTAATTGTAAATCAGAAAAGTGTCAGTTGTAATTCAGGAAGTATCAACTGTAATTCTGAAATTATAGGAAAAAATCCATGAATTACAGCTGGAAAAGGTGTAGTAGCAGCATAAGAGAAAAAATACACAGAAAAAATCCTCCAAAATTGTTTACCAATTTTAACCAAAAATTTAATCAAGTGAATTAATTAAACATTAAATTGATACTATTATGGCAATTTTCTCAATGTTTCGACAAACTGTCTGTTACTTAATGTCAATATAAATTTATTAGACTGATAAATTGTCTGTTAAAAATTTTGCGTTTCTCAATATACCGACAAAAAACATTGTTTTGAGTTGGCAACACTTCTCCAAATACATGTAAAAGTTGGGAGTCAGCTGATTGAATTTATCTGTACGGCAAATAAAAGGTCGAAATTGAAGCAAATGAGACATTGAGAAAATCAAATTTCTTTAATGTGCGGTTTTTCTTTAGGAAAAGAAATATTAGCCTAATGAGAAAACGGCCAATAGTTTGTTTACTGGCGCAAATTTAATTAACTTTTTAATAAATATGACAAATTTTTTAATTTAAATCAATGTTAATTTTTTTCTGTGTATGTGTATTTTATATTGTAAAATATTTGTATTGGGGGTTTTAACGTCAAAAGAACGAACACCATTAAAAAGAGAACTAACAACAACACGAACTGCATAAATAGTTAGTTGATGTTGTTGTATCGCTGTTTTCGTTTTAATTTCCTTATAGACTATGTCAACCCAAAAAACATTTACACACACACACATATTCACTCCCCAAAGATAGGCAACTGAAATCACAAATACAAACAAGCAAACAAAATTAAAGAAAAAACAAAAACAACACAGCAAACCTACACAAATTTTTGTTATTGCTTCAGCTTTTACTTCTAGTGTTTTTGTGTGAGAAGTCTGTTATGCCAGTAGGATTAAGGCCTTACACTCATTTATATGTGTTTGTAAACCGGCTAACACACATACATACTTGCATACATAAAATTCTTGCACATGCATGCACGTGAAAGTATGAAGTACTTTGTTGATGGCCTATGTTTAGGTTAACTTGCGGTTAAATCAAAATGTTACAAAACTGCCCATTAAATTGATTTTTTCGTTTTCCCTAAAACTTTTCTTACGTTTTATGCCATTTTTTCAACATTCTTTTGTTTTCCTTTTTGTAGTAACTCCTTAGAAAAACAAAACTGTCCCCAACCCTCCTAAAAGAATTTTAACACACAAGTCGTTCTAAAAGTATCGCAGTAGCACGAATGGATTTTTCCTTAGCCATTTTAATGACAACAAAACATTTCAAAACTAAAAAAAATCTACATAAACGTATAGTATTTTCAAATCAATGGCATGGACAAAAAAAGCAGGCAAAATAAATAACAAAAAAAAAAACGAAATACGACAAAATATTTACTACATTGACTTGAAACATTTTACGACTATAGACAATTATTTGTAGGGTTGGGGTTTCACTTCTCCGGCCTACACAGGGAAGGTAAATTAAGGGTGAGATGTTAGTTAATTGTTTTGCGTATCGGACAATTAAACAATGTCAACTAACTCACTCTGTTGGAGAAACGTGAGTTCAGTTAAGTTGATAAATTTAATTTAATATTTATAACATTTCCAATGTAAAACAACAATAAATGAATGAACGAGTATAAACGTTATTAAAATAAATGACAATTTGTTCTTTTGTTTTTCTTAAAAAAAAGCTGAATTTGTTAGAATTTTAAACATAAATGGTTTGAAAAAAGCGCAATTAACTTAAAGCTAAAATTTTTAAAAAAGTTAAACGAAACTTAAGTAAATTGTTATACACGGCCGAATCTTTAGCTAAAGACAACTTCAAACAACAATGGTAGTATGTATAGTCAGAAAAAGTTCGAAAATACATTAAAAGTGATTAAAAGAGTGGTCAACCATAATGCACGATGATAATTGTGATTCACCCCTTTTTTGCCCGACTTAATTTGTTTCAGTGTTTGACAAATTAAACCATGGAGCGCGCCTTTTACGAAAATGGGCGTTCAAATCAAAATCCATTTCGTGATTTTTGTGGTCAGCATAATGGATTCGTTAACAAGCAGAATTACCGCATTTGGGCAATCCCCGAGTGATTGTTGAAAAGCCGATGCTTCCAGAAAGAGTTACTGATTGGTGCGGTTTATGTGCTGGCGGCGTAATCCAAGAAGTTGGAGTTCAATATCGCGAGATGTTAGCGGACTTCTTGTGGCCAGAAATTTAGGATATACACCTGAACTGTGTTTATGTGGTCCCATTAAGATGGTGCCACGTAGCCAACGAAACATTGGCTCTTTTGCACGAAAAATTCAATCTCCGTGTTATCTGACGTCGTGGCGATGTTTTTTGGCCGACACGATCAAGTGATTTAACACCGTTGGACTTTTTTTTTGCGATATTTAAAAGAAACATTGATGTTTTACATATTTTTTGTTGTACTTCTAGTTGTTTGCTTTGATGTTTTTATTTATATTTTGATTTTTGTTATTTAATAGACAGAAATAAAATAAAGAATATTTTATACAAAAAATGACCTTGAGCTTGGAGATTTATTTGTTATGTATATTAATAAAAAGGTCGAAAAACAACTTCATATATTTACATATAACAACTTGGTCCCCATCCTATCTTGGGTCTTCGGAAACCCAATTTTAACATACACTTTTACAGAAAATCTGACAAACAGACAGATGGACATTGTTTAATAGACTCCACTACTCATAATATCCGTAATGTATCCTTTATTAGTTCTCCGGTCAATTCAAACGGAAGAATAAACTTATACAAAAATTTAACTTATGTAGAATGGGTATCTTCCTGTGATGAAGGGTATTAAACAATAAATAGTTATTTACCCACAAGTAAATTTATATATTTTTTTACTATAGAACATAATAAACATCGCCTTATTTTGTCAAATTGTTAAGAACTAACATTTTAGGTATGTGGTTGTAGTTCTTCTAACATCGAAAATTGTTTTCTTATTCAACTGCAAACCAAGGCGTGTTACAAGAATAACATGGCTTTAGCTATGGTCACACTTAACAAATATTTGACGTTCCACATGAACACTCACAATATTATTACAGTATTTTATTTAAGAAGTATTCCGTTCAGTTTTGTTCAAACAAATAAACATTTAAAATTCCAAGCAAATTTATTTTAACTGATTCTAACAGTTATTAAAAAAAAAAGTGCATATTAATACGGGTTTTCAGTTGCAGTTAACATTGTCCGTTAATTAAGTTAATTTCTTCTTTATGTAAAATTAAATGAAAATGTAATTTAAAGTAACGAAAAGTTCATTTAATTTTTACTGTCAAAAATTCAACAGCGAATTCCGTAAAAACAATTGAGTTTTAGTTATTTTATATAAATTAACTATTAAAAAAGTAACTAAATATTCCGTAAAAAACAAGGAATATTCAGTTATTTTACATAATTTAACCAACAAAAATAAATTTTCACTTATATATAAAAAACGATGTGCTTGTTTTGTGTAACAAATTCCCATTTTCTATTTGTTAAATTTATTTAGTTAAAACATAAAATTTTTAAAGTAAAATAATTGCGAAACCATATCGGTCATGCTGCTGGTGTCTTATAATTGAGAGTTCTTCTGTATACAAACAAGGTCAGTACAACAAAAGTAAAACAAGCGTGTGTAACAGGGTAAGTAAACAATAATGTTCTCTCTTCATTAGAAAACCACGGTGTCTGTCGGTGGTGTTTTTTAGAAATTCGGCTCTTTTGTGTAGTAAGCAAAAATTACTGAATTTAATAAAACAACGGATTTTTTTTTTGTTTCTACGGAATATTCAGTTAATTTTTTGATAGTAAATTTATATAAAATAACTGAAAATTTATTTGTTTTACGGAACATGGGGTTGAATTTTTAACATTAAAAATTAAAAGAACTTTTCGTTAAAAATAAATGAAAAATAAGTAGACCGGATTTTAACTGAATTTTCATTTATGTCAAGGCGAATTTTCTTTCAGGTGGCGTTGAAAACACGGCTGTGCTACTTTTTTTTCTTAATAAGAGAGAGGAGCGTCAAAAGTTTCTTGTGTTTTTGACATATCGGCCAACGAAAGCAACAAAAAAATACATTGTTGTGTTTTTGGTGTTGTTACTTGTTGTAGTATCGACACCACCGTATACATGAATTCACCTTGATTTATGTATTTTATTTTACAAATTTATTTAATTTTATACAGAATATTGTGAGTGTAGACACTACTTTGACTTAGAGTATGTTTGATTTTGCATAATGTTTGCTACATAAAACGGTTTTCCACAGTTTTTAATGCTCCGATAATATTTTTAGAAACAAAGCTCAAGCTATGTTCCCACCTGTCAGATATTTCACGTCCCACACTAGTAAGCACTAGTTTTATTAAAAAAATTGTTAGCGTTTTACAATTATTTCCTTACAAATAAAGTTAAGTAAGCCAATTAAAAGTGTTAAAAATAAAGCTACAGTTTGATCAATGTACTGGCCATGTTCTTTTGTATGTTTTTGTTAAATATTTGTTAGGACTGCACAAACCTTAAGTAAATTAACAAAAAAATGTTAAACACATTGTTATAGGTTGATCAATTTAGTGGTCGTGCTTTTTCTGATTTTTTCTTCAAATATTTGTTTATTGTGAACACACCTTTGGCCATAGAAAAACAACACGTACAGGTAGTAAATAAAAATAAACTACAACAAAAATATTCAACAAACGCAGCACGCGTTTTTTTCTTCTCTCTTTTCTTTTTTGAGCCACATAATTTGTTTGCTGTACTTTCAACGCTGTTTTTTCCAGTATTTTCAATTAAGTTTTGACACCAAGGCTATAAGTCAATGTTTTTAACGGAAGTTGACATGTACAAATAGCAACGTAAAATTTAATAGAAATACGCAAACATGAGGAGAAAAAACCATCTCACAACAACAAAAGGAGAAACAAACAAAAATTTGGAATTCCCTACATAAAAATGCTTTTATTTTCTATGGCACGCATATGTATATGCTATAGTTTTACAGTTAAGGCAGAAGGCAAAATAAAAAAAGAGGGCGACTAGCTTAGAAACAAGGTAAATATGGCATTTGCAAAATGTTTTTTCTTAATACAAACATAAATATTAATTTAAATATTTATTTTATTCCTGACAATAGGCTTTACCTAAGAAAAATACTCACACATACCTTTATGTACACGCATAAGGTATTTAGCACACCATCTCTCACATAAAGCCCCTTTTACACCATTCTACAAGTCTTAAGATTTTTGCTCTCACAAAATTCCATGATTTAGATTGTTAGATTGTCAAAAATCAAATAGAAAATACAAAAAGCACAAATAAAAAAGCTCTGGTGAAAATAAACAGCTGTTCAATAAAAAAAGAAGCATTAATCTTATTGTTTTAGGTGCGCTTAATTTTTGGCCGATGCAAAAAAAAAAAACAAAAGTGCGAAGCTTACAACATAAAATGTAAAAAATCTTTAACATTAAATAATTTTTATCCTGATGGTGATTCAAATTATTCAACATCTGTTTTTGCAATATTCATCAAGGTTGGGAAAGTTGATACGAATGTACTTTGTTGAGCGATTTATTTAAATTTTAACCCTTATGTGAATTGCAAGGAACCCGGGTAGCTTTGGCCTTTTCAGTTAAATGTTTTTATAGAAAGAGATGATCGATCCACATAGCTGAGACTTTTTGACAACTCCTAACTATTAATAAAATTTAAATTATAATTATTTTTCAGCTTCAAAAAAATTTGGAAAGGGCGCAGTGGATAAATTTTCATCGCACACACTAAACGGTATGGCAAGGTTCATACATTATAAATCAACGATTATTGCAAGTACATTTTTAGTCAAATGTTACTAAAACAAAATTTAAGAAAGTCGTTACAAATATTTTAGATTAATGTGTTGTGAAAACAGCATATAAAACTTTTATTTGGTGAAAGAAAAACTAACAAAAAAAGTTATTTTATTCATATCGACCCCTTTGCGCGAAATTATCGTATATGCCAATTTTTTTAAACTGAGTTTTTGATGCAATCTTGTTCTACACACTTCGTCTTATCTTACCTTATCTAAGCACTTGTATATTTTCATTTTGATATTGCAGGTGAAAGCAGAGAAAAGTAGAAAAATGGCTGTCCAGTAGAATTTGGTATTTGTAGCATACGATAATTTCGCGCAAAGTGGTCGATATATAGATAGATGAGTAAAAAAACAACCACAAATGAACAAATAAATTGTTTGTGCATATTGGACAATTTGTCAAATGCCTGGCTTGGTACAGCTGGTGCCAGCTTTACGTGTTTTTCTTTGCTTCGTACGTGGCGAGCACACATCGTGACAACTCCCTACTACGGGAGTGAGGCCGTTTTTATTATTTTTTTGCGAACCGGAAATGTTTGACTTCAAAATCTTTTAAAAGCACGCTCTGTACTGCAGATTTGACTAATGATTGGGAGATAAGGGAAAAAACTGGCAGTAGTTATATTCCTTCATGAGTTTTTGAATGGAAAACACATATCTAAAAGCGTTCTTTCGAATATACGTTCCATGTAAAGCTTAATTCATCGCAAGCCAAAGAAGGTTTATAACTCTGACGTTAATTATCATTCGCCATCGTCTAAATATCTGAAAGAGCAGCATCTCTACTAGTTGCTGCTCGTAATATGAAGGTTTTTTCATTATCCAAACGAATGCACTGTAGCGTCATTTTGACAAAGCTGCCCGAAAAATCGGTAGGTGAGTAGGTTTCCGCAGCTCTGTTATGAGTTCTCTCCTTGACTTCTGGACACCAGCGTGAATAAGAATGCCTATAAATGCATCTTATTCTTCTACACGAAATGGCTTCGATGTTTTAATTTTATTTCTGCCTATTTTTTATTTATTTATGGTTACAATTCACATAAAAAGTTTATCTTTGCAATAACCAAAATCACCGGAATAATATTTACAAGTTGTTTTTTTGATATTTATTAACTTTGATATGCATGGAGAAATATGACCGTTAAATTTCAAACTTGCATATCCTAGCAGTAATATGTTGCATAAACCATAGCGTTTACACAATTTTTAACTGTAAGTTTCAGAGTTATTTTCTGTGAAAATGCTCATATTTTCGTCAAAAAATTTGAGTTTCCAATGCTATTTTCATATAGGTTCCTGGCTACCTTGCAACGCTGTTAAAGGTGTTTTTCGTCATTCATATAAGGGTTAAAAGAAAGCACTTGAAATTTTACAAAAGATAATTTTTATCATTATGCATTTTTTATTAGAAAGAAAATAATAGTGATAACTTCTGAACAAAATTTAAATTTTCCGTACCTGATTTCTTCGTGAGCTTTTGTAAAATACAACTCTAATAAAATGCTGAATCTAATCGTTAAAAATAATTTAAAAAAAAATGGGTAGAGCCTTACGACTGTCCAATTTCTTTGCATATTTTTTGATGTTTCTTAACAAATTGTTTTCATATAAATGTTTAATTAATATGAGTTTTTGACATGCCTTACTACTCAGTATTACAGTATAAAAGAGCCTTAAGAAACATTTTCTAACTCCCTTCCATTAAATAATTATTTAAGTTTATTTATTTACATACAAACACAACCACACATTCACAGGAAAAGAAAGAATATTGTGTAAAAGCGTTTTTGCAAAATAAAACGTAAAACAGGAAAAAAGAAAAGCACCATTAATAGAAATGAAAAAGAATGTTATATAAGGCAGTGCCGAATTTTTAATGACCTCCGCCACAAATTAACATTTTAAAAATTTATCGTGACTCGACTTTATAGTGATCTGTGAAACGTTATGATCTAATCTTTATATAACAAAAAAAAATCAGTTTTTTATGATAAAAAAAAACTGCTCCTTGCAACAAAAAAAATTTTAAGTATAATAAAACCACATCTGTGTTTAAAGATATTCAACAATACATTTCGGTGTTTTTATCAAGAAAGAAATTGGAAATTAAGCACGACTAACAAAATCTTTTTAAATTAAAATTTTTTATTCCCAAAGGTTACTTTGATAATAAACTGGCATTAAAAAACTTAATGGCAACATGCTTTTGCAAGTTGTTTTTGTTTGCATTTTGTTTTTTCTAAAATCTTCGGATGAAGTTTCCTGACGATCTGGCCTAAGCAACCAGTGAAGAAATGCGCATAGGAATAGCTTATTCCTTCAACAATAAATTTCAGTGTTTTTATCAAGAAAAAAAATAAGAACTTGAAGATGCCATATTTTCTGCTGAAGATATGGTAACTTCAATGACAGTTTTATGTCAAATTAAATTTACTTTCATTATTTATTTACGCCATTTTTAAAAAAAAAAAACAAAACACAAAAAAACAATTTACCATAAAAACCAAAAATTAAGCACAAAAAATTTACTTTTGATTTCAATTAAAGAAACAGGCGAAACTAAGGCGTTGCCACCATGTATTTTAAACGAACAAAAGTAGTCGGTATATACTGCAATGTTGCCACAGTATATAAATTACATTTTTTATTTTATCGGACAGTTATAATAATGGAAAAAACTTATTGGTCACTTCATCGTTCAAGATAGCTATTGTTAACTATAACTATCAGCAACTTTATCATTAGGTTGTAATAATGGCCCTTATTGTGTCATATTGGTTGTATATTCTATCAGTTTATGAATGTGATATTTATAAAAAATAAAGCAAGTTTTGCTTTTCTCTGATTCTAGTAGCCTTCTCTAGGTATTAGCTTTTCTTGAACTCTAGTAGAATTATTTATGTATTAACGGGTCTACCTCTTCTCCTGCTGCCTTGAGGATACCAGTCAATTGTCATCTTAGATATATTGTCGTGAGGTCTTCTCAAAATATGGCCATCCCAGATCCATTTCCTTTTTTGGTGGTTCGCCTGCTCTTTGCCAAAAGTCGCTATTGGCAACTACATTTGGCCAAAAAATTCGCAATATTTTCCGCAAGCAACGGTTTATGAATACATGAAGATATTTTATATCCTTTACCGTAAAGTTCCAGGATTTACATCCATTTAGCAGGAAAGAGCGAACAATTGAGGAGAAAAGACGCAGCTTAGTACCTGTATGTATTTATGGTGACTTTTATATTCCTTCTAGTGCACCATATGCCTCTTTTCCCTTTTTCGCCATATCTTCACGTGGAGAAAGTAGCAAAACGATTGCACATCATCTAGCTCTATGTTGTTGGCCCTGAGCTTAGAAAGGGGTTGGCTATGTTGATGCATATAACGTTTGCTTTGTCGATGTTTATATTATTAAAATGCAAAATAGGAACAGATACACAAGCTTTCATCGGGCGTCGGCCTTTATATAAACATCAACAAATACAACCCATAGGATACAATTAAAAACTTTGTGAATTGCATAATTATAAATTTAAAAAAAAATAATATTAAGTATCAAAATCAAATTTAAAAAAGGCATACGATGCATAATTGTTTAGCCAACCGCCTCATTACCAAAAAGTACACAAAATAGCATTTTATTTTACAGCGGGTAGATATGAAAGTAACGTGTCACTAAAAACATATAAATTTTGGCGAAATTTTTAAGAATAGGCTTCATTCGGAATTTATGGTAACTTATAACCCATTCATTACGCAAGTTGGTAGTATAGTTTCAAGTCATGCTAAATCTATGCAAATTTTCATGACACCGCCTACATTTCGCCACCGACATTATGCTACTTGACAAATTTAATATACCGTCGCTGTTTGGTCGTGTGGTGGAGTGTATTAAATCAAAACAAACAACATTATCACCTTCATAAAATCTAAATGCAACTGTAGTTGTGGCCATTAATTTAAATAGTGTTTGAGTTAGTTTTAACGTTTTTTCTTCTGAAATTTAATAATTTTTTTGCTTTATTCTGTTAATGTAGTGCGTTTCTGTTTCATTAATTTAAGCGGAAATTTGTTTTTAACTACATGTTTGTTTATGGAAAATGAAAATATTTTGATAAATTAGTGATTGTTTATCTCTGTTACCGTCAGCGCTAAGCAGTTTACGTTAAATGGCAAACGTGGAGATTATTAAAAAAATTACAGTATGGGGAAAATATTTTTGTTGTTAATGTAATTAATATTCTTTGGAAATAAATCAATGTTTTAATTAATTATGATAGACATGCGATTAAGCTATGTTTTTTTTTATTAACGACTTAACGAGAACCAAGCAAGCATTGCTCTGTGAAAAGTAACTAAAACAAAACATAATTTGCTATAAAATCGTACGGCCTATAAAAAGAACCAATAAAAATCTATTAACAATAAAAAATTTGTTCAGCCTTAATAATAATGGAAATGATAAACAACATTTTGTTTATAAAGTTATTTGTTTGAAAACACACAAATAAACTATTCATTAATTTTTCAAGAAAGCTAAAGAGCATTAATATTGAAGTTGAAACATTTACTTAATAAACGTCATCATCACATTTCCTTCCATTTCAAGGACACCGTTGCTTATGCGTAATGATTAATTTTAGATGTTTAAGAAAATTATTTATTACTTATACGTAGTGGTATTTTATGCAAGTTGCTAACTAGTTTCCTTTTACAAACAAATAAAAACTTTTTTTAATAAATATAATTTTTTTATTATAGTGACGACTTCTTAAATTGGTAAAACAATAGGTGATGAAAATTATACAGGTTAATTAGTTTAATTCACACTTAATATATATGCCTTCTTTAATTAATGCTTTGACCAGAAATAATATATTTTATTACTATTTTAACAAAAATTACTTGGTTTTAAAGTCATTATGAGCTTTTCAGAGTGCCTGTACATTAGAGCGTACCACATTACAAGTAAAAAAGTGTGCCGTAAAGGGCAAGTATGCTTTGAAAAAATGTTTAGAACGAAACACTAATAGAGGCCAGACATGTATATTCAATTTTTCGATCGATTTTTTTTTACGGTTTCTGAAATCGATTAATTGAACCTCAAAATCGATTTCAAAATCGTTTAAGATAAATTTGCAAACTTTTCCTTATATCATAAAGGGGGATACACCAGAATTTTTTTGTAAACTACTGGAGAAATTGAACTAAGATTTGTACAGTGGGTAGATATGACTTCTGTTTATACTTTCATGCAAATATAGAAAATGTATAAATTTTGAGATGGCCTTTAGAGGAACAAGTGCGATAAGTATGTACATTTCACATTAAAATTGTGTTCTTGTGTAGCATTTTGCTTCACATAAAACGAAATCACTTTTGATCAGAATTGATTTGTGTGGCAGGCATGAATGTAGGCATAGTATTTCAAAGGATTATTGCAACAGGTTCTGCCGGAGGCGACTGCGTCTTTGCTAAGTTACTATAAGATAGTTTTAGAAAACAAACGTTTGCATGTCATTGATGTCGGAAAGATGCCGATTTATTTCCTTGTTATTTCGTTTTGGTTAGGATAAATTACATACTTTTTGTTTTGCACTCTGCTTATAACTAGATTTAAATATCGCTCACTCACTGGTCTGTTTGAATATTAGAGTATTTGCACAGGAATGCCATGGCATAATACTCCTGTTGTGTTTCTATAAAATGTTGATTTTCACAAAGCTGACTTCAGTGTTTGTTTCGGTACGATATGTTTGGACTGTTTTGTTCACTGTCCGTTGATGATTTTAATTTCTGAAGAACAAGAGCCCCTGTACTAAAGTTGAAAGTACCCCAAGGGTACTAATAGGTAAAGACGCAAAACTACAACTTTAAACTTAGGGAACTGCATAAACATAATTTATCATTTCAATTAAGATTAAAAATAAAAATTGCCAAAATTTTGATAAAAATAAAAAAATTGATTTTAAGAGCCCAATAATCGATTTCAGTATAAAATCGCATACGTAAATTCAATTGCAAAAAAACGATTTTTGTACCACTAAATCGATTTTTGATTGGAATCGAAATCGATTTACCATTCCCTAGTCTGTATTGATAATTGGTATTGGAGACACCTTATGAAGTAGGGATACCAGGTAGGTATGTTAGAAAAAAATTATGGAGATAAAAAATAAAGTAGGGTTTCACATAGATTTTAACCGTCTAGGAGCACCCTATGCGCTGCAGGGTCTGAATTAAAGAATTTAAGAAATTTTATTTTTCGTTTTCTCTTCGTGTAGAAAAATTAAGAAGCATAGCGGCACTTTTCAATTTTATATGATTGTTTTTTAGCAAAAATTTCGAAATTTTTTTTTTGCCAAAAAAACTGCGCTCATAGGGAAAAAGTATAGCCTTTTTAAAAGGTAGTTTCGGTTTTAAGTTTATTTAATACGCTGAACCGTTTTTGAGTTACGAAAATATATGTTGTGCAACAAGCTCCATTTAACCCTTATGTGAAAATTGTTAGTGCGAAACTAGAAGTCCCCAAAAGGTTATTCGAAAAAGTGAACAAATTTTGTTTCTATTTTTTTTTACAAAAGTGCACAAAAATTTAAAAATATCGATACTTCAACTAGAACAAGATAAAGGTCAATGAGCAAAAATGTGTACATATGCCATTCAGTTTTCGTAAGGGATCAAGGCCCCCATTAAAGTTTATAATCATATAATATCTCAATACTCGCACGCAAAACATCTCGGTATTCATCTAGATAGGCGTTTAATGTTAAAATGCCATAAAGAGGCAAAATGAACTCATATGAAACTAATAAATATTAACTTTTTTTGGATTATAAAAAGATATTTTATCACTCATCTCTATCTTCATCTTTATCTGGTGCTACGATATTCAGTTATGGGTTACTAACTTGCCCGCAAATAGTGAAAAATCTAAAGCTTTAGATATGTCTTTTGTGTACTTACAATTAAGCAATAATATTAATTGTTAAGTTTATACACCAAACTGACATAGACGAATGGACTGTTTAACTTCGGCCATGCTGGAAAGCAAATGATGGCCATTTGATAGAACTCTGATGATGAGAATGTTGGTGTTCTCGAAGCCTGTACACTCTACCTGAGTTCAATCCCCCGTCGAGTCACGAATAAAAATTATCAATAAATTTTAATTCATTTCATGTTGTAAAATTCCTTTTTTCATTGAAATATTTTAATGAAAATTTAATTTGATGAACTTGAACCTGAATTAAAAATAAAAATAAAAAACTGGATAAAAAACCATCAACAGTTCGTTTAAACCACAAAGAAACTAATTATTTTAATTATTTTCTAATTACTACCGACATCCTCATAAGTATTTGTCTGCTTAACTGGATATTAAAAATATAGTGATTATTTTGAATAGCTCAATATTTACACGATATTGTATAAAATTGTATTCACCAGTCGTTCTTATAATACTTTCTAACACATACAAATAAACGCACACTCACACACACATTTTCCATCGTATATCAATTGACACATATTATAAGAATGGGGTTTTACCAATTTATTTACTCTATTCAATGTTAACATATTCATTAAACTGAATACATAAATACATACTTGTTAATCAATAATTTATTTTTAATATGTAAAAAAAATTGTAATACCTAAAACTGCAAGTAAAATTGTAATGTTATTAAAACTTTAATAAGATTTAAATATAAAAGAAAAATATACATACACATTTTTTCTAATATGAGAATATTAGTTAATGGCACTGCTATGATAAACCGTTTTATATAATATTTGTCATCTTTCTTTGCTTAATATTAAATAATTGCAAATTTGTTTAACAGTTGAATTATTCTTAAAGTGATATCTAAGAATTGAATACATTAATTATTTAAAAATAAGCGCATAAAAAATGCATTCAAGAACTTATAAAACGCCCTGCAAATAAACTCAATATACCATAATTATTTAGCATACATTCCCATAGATGCCATTAGGGGACTAGTAGGAGATGTGGGATATTTTATGATTGGGCTTGCCTATAGTTCACACCCAAAGGCTAGGACTTCCTTACAATGACTTATGTAGAAGTTGGGGCGATGAGAAGGAGGAAAAGTCAACGGACCATCTTCTCTGTCATTGGTCGGCATTCGGAGATTAAAGACTTGAACTGTTTGATCGAAGATACAGGATCCACTCCTTTATTGAATGAACTGGATGGGTGAGTGAGAACATAAGCAGCTAGACAATATAGGATCCTAGGGAGACACGGCGCACAGTACTTTATTCCATATACAAAAATAAGGTGAAACAATGATGTACCAATGTTTTAAAAAATTACTGTACTGTATTCGTGTCTAAATAAATTACATGCAGGAACAACCTTTTTTATGTTAAATGCGATTCGCCGCTGTTGGAGGTCGCTAAGCTTGTCCTAATTTTTTAATAAAATTTAACAAGAAAATTGAACTTAATTCATGTACAAGAAAAAAATAATTAAAAATTTATTTTAAAGACGTACCACAATTTTAAAGTTAGTATTTGGTAAAAAAGACATTCTTCTTTGATACTATGAGCCCACACTTTATTTTAAGTATGTATTAGTAATGATCTGGATGATTTTTAAAAAGAGGGAACAATTTTTGATGGACCATTAAAAAATTGAGTGAATAATTTTTTGAATTTTTTCTCCCGTTTAATAAACCAAGTGTCCGCCATTAAGAATCAAAAGACAAACTAACCACATTTTAGTTCTAACTTAGAGATATATCATGATTTTAAGAGGCCCAAAACGCATTTATGATTTTTTATAATTAAGGTCTTTAGATTAAAAGCTATAAATATTTTTCTGTACGATAAAATCATGCTATTTTCTCTGTACTGTGTTTAAAAATTAACGTTCTAAAGAAATTTAATTCAAGAAAATCTCTACCGTTATTAGACATTATTTATTAGGCCGTAAAAAATGCAGGTTACTTTTGCAAAAGTTATGAAAATCGTCAATATTTACTTTAAATTTTAAAAAACTTAGTGCACCGTTTCTTTAGTTTTTTTAAAGAATATATGCTCCGATGCCCTTACTATTAATGTAAAGAAAAAATTTACCACATTTTGAGTTTAAGTGTAATTTTGCCGGAACACCAAATTGTACTTGTTTTTTATATTTTTGTATAAAATATTTTAATTATTAAATATTTAAATTGTCTGTATCATTGTTTGTATCCTTGCTAGAGTTTATAAAAAGTTAAGTACAATTGATGTAACATTATATTTAGATAGATTTGGTAACATTCAACAATTCAACATAAAAAGTGTTGCCGAGTAAAATTTTTTTAACAAAAGGATCTATGGGAGGTACATGAATCGTTCGACGAAATTTTTTCCAAAACTTGAAATTTTGTTTATTATTATCATCAGGTATGGGCACCACTATATTGAAAGCTGTGCATGTGGTTGGTTTTATGCTCTTTTGCTCTTTGTTTTTTGTGTATGTATACACATCGTTCGCTCTTTTTGCATTTTCATTTTACATTTGCCCATACATGATTATGATATATACCTCCATGCAAAATATTATTAGTCTGGGTCAACTCCTTCTATTTTTGCATAATGGCGTAACACGGAAACTGATTAATGGACCCACGTGACACGGCTGCCAATGGAATCCAACCTAACCTTACCTTGCCCATAGTTCTCAATAATTTTCTTGGGTTTAGTTTTGAACTGAAAACAACTTTTGATGAACGTAGATTTACTCTCTGATTGAATTAACGCTGCCGATTGAATGACCGCATGCCCTTGTAAACCTTTAATACAAAAATTATATCGAAAGTTGAAAATCTTTAAATCAATCTTCTGAAACAGTGTTTGAATATCAACGCTTAATATCGGTCCTTAGTGTTCAGTTCGGTAGATTAAAAAATCATTTAAAAAATAACGTTTCCCTGTTTGTCATCATTCGAACAACAAAAATAATACTAAAAAAACTTTATTTATAAAAACTTAATGAAAATAAAATAATATGCAATTAATACGCAATTATAATATGCATAAAAACAAAATTTAGAACATTTTTTCAATTATTGGCAATATCCATCCTTGTAGAAGTTGACGCTTGTGGTTCTGATGATCTTGTTTTCTTCGTAGGTTGTTCATATTCAGTACGTGAACGTATTTGCTTCGTCAACGGAATAAAATTTCTGAAAATCAGCTTGGCGTTGTCGGTATGATGTTGCGCTGACATTTTGCTGTGAGTTTTCTTCTCTTCAAAAATGATGTCAGCCATTCGGAGTCGTGTTGTGATAGTCCCAGCTTGGCCACAATGTAATCCATTTCGATTTGTGGTAGCGGTTGTGGTGCACTATTTTCAATATCGGGTATCCAATCAGCATCATCCAAATCGGTCGGATTGGTGAAAACGGTTTCGGCTAGCAGGGATACAGTATCCGCACTCGGAGGTTTAGGTGCATCGGTATCAGCAGGGCGTTGCACTGGAAGTGGGGCAGTAAATGCAGCAGTGTATATTTTTGTTTTCAATTGTTGTCTGTTTAATCCAGGACGAAAATTTATGCATGCATAGCACCTGGATTTATCATGTCCAGTTGTGTCTTCCACCCAAATTACTGGCTTCATAAAAGATAACTTTCTACTTTTTCCGTGAATCCATTTTAGAAGGGTAGTATAACAACTGTTGCACACTGTGTTCGGCGTAAAATTTGCACCACTTAAATCTGCTTCATCGAAATAATTACAATACGCGGTTTTGAATTGCTCAGTAAACAAATTGTTTCGATCTTTTTTCTGTATTTTTCGGACGATATGACCACAAACGTAACAATATTCATCCAAATATGGGCACTTGTTGTTTTCCATATTGATATATTTTATGTTTTGTTGTTATTCACTTTTAAAAAACTGGAGAAAAATCACTTTTACTATTCGCTGAATGCCAAAAATCGATCAATGCACACCTATAAATACTACGTATTTTTGAATATTTTACTGCCAGGTACTTATAAATGGGCGCATATTTTAAGGGCGGCTGGCTATATACCTGATTCAGCACTTGTACGTTTCAAACTGTGCAAAACTTTCCAAATAATGACCAACCTTAAATGTGGGTGCAATTTCTGTAAAAAAATCATATAGGTAGCCACCGGAAAAATCCAAATAATAAAAAGGTCCACTTTCCGTTTAATTGTCCACGTACATTTATAACCGCAATCATAAAAATCAAATAACCTTTTGTTTATTCCTTTTTTTTAATTCTCAGAATCATGAAAAAGGTGTCAATGTTTTCTCCAAATAATGTTGTGCATATCTCGAGCAAATTTTTGAAATTCATACATTTACTCAATTGCGAATAAAAGCGAAACGCGTGCATCGATTTTTATGATCTTTGTCTCATTTTGCTCATAGGTTATGTGACTTTGCGAAAAAATAACTAGACTTGAAACTTTTTTCCATTTTGGATTTTTTATGTATTTTTAAAAAAAAAATTTAAATTTTTGGCAAAAAATAATTTTTTCCCTTCATACATTCATTTTTAACTTCGAAAGTGTTACTTGTATACTTGTACAATATATGAACAGATTAAGGGAATTGTAATTCTTAATTTTTTAAAATTTATTTCAACTAAATTGGGCTAGTGGTTGTCGAGCTATGTCAAACAACAGGGCCTAAAACGTGATAAATTCCCCTATACGATAGTACTAACTTCAAATCGATACTAACTTCAAATCGCAGGTAAGAAGACAAAACGAATGATGCAGAAATTCTTCTTTTTGGGTCTAATTTCACATACAGTGCACAGAATTGAGTTGGCAAATCATGTGTTGTACTGTGTTATAGAACATTAAAATATCATATTTGTCTACAGAATCACTACAATTATTCTGTTTTTTAAAGAAGAACGAAACACTATATAATGTACGTCACTTTTTTGAAAATAGTCAAGAACAGTATTAAGGGTTGTGTTCAACTATACTTCATAAATTACTGTACTGTATTAACTATATTAAAAATTTTTTTTTTTGGGGCAATAGTGTGTCATTTTTAAATAAAATTCCATCCAATTTAAGACCAAAATCAACATAATTATTAGCCTTCCATACTCACCCCGTAGTAATTTTTCATCGCGTCCTAATAATGTCTCGTGGGCGGGTTTTTGAGATGTGGATTATGTTTAAATTTAGTTTGACGTAGTCTGAAACTGAAAGATTTTTCCGGCGAAATGTATTTTTTTTTATTATTTCTTTAAAGAACAACATTTAAAGCAAAACTAAGCTGTTCCGAAAAAAAATTTCTATTTAAACTTGGAAATCTGTATTCAAGTTAACTAAACCTAGTTTAACTGAAATCTTAAAAGCCTAGCCTTAAAGGTTTTTTAGTTTCTAAACTTATTATTTTTTTAATAATTGTTATTTTATTTGTTCTACGAATCAAGCAGTTAAAAGGCAAAAACAAAAAATAATAAAAGACGTAATTTCACCCAATTCCAGTGCACGCAGAGAAAAAATAGTTGTCAAATATGGTCACTTCCAACGAGAGTAAAGATAATGCTAAAACATGTTATTAATTGCTATATGAATAAGTCCTCCATTAAAAAAAACCTCTAAGCATTTAACGGTTAACTATGACAATAGTTTTTTATTAGGCGCTATTCAAACCCTTAGAAAAGTATACTCTAGTGCAGTGAAGGGCACTTTTGCAAATCCTATGTACGCTTGCATAGGAATAAAAATTCGGCTTGTGTGACGTCGACACATGTACACTATAAACTTATTCGTGTGGTCTGTGAAAATGTACGTTCGGCTGTTGCTTTGTTGTTATTTCTTGTTGATAAGCGTCATTCGTTTCTGCTGCTTCCAACACAAGCATAAATGTGATGATATGTGTGTTGCCCTTCACTGATCTAGTGCCAGGCTTTCCAATTTTCCCAAATTTTGCAGACCGGTGTAGTTCTTTGGTATTAAATTAACAGTAGTATTTTCTATATTACAGGATCAGCATGCTTTGGTTGAAAAACAACAATTCTATTACAAGTGTCAAAAATTTTTTTTCTATTATTAGCGCTTACATGTTAAGAGGCAAGTATAAGATATAAGTTGGAGATATAATCACCCCTATCGTGAATAACAAGTGGAATTTTTGTTCCCATGAAATTTTCATTCCCCTCGAAGGGAAAAAGCAATCATGAATCACATGAAAAAATTTTTCACGCTATCAGTTCCAGTGAATATAACAAAAAAGAAGAAACATTAGGAAATATTAAAAATCAATGAAATTTATGTTCAAAAATATTTACGTATATATTTTAAAGAAAAGTGAAAATAATAAAGCTAAATGATTACTATTGGAGGGATAGGTTGATTAGTACGTTAGTTTTTTGCACTTTTTAAATTTTATGTAGTAAAATATTTAGCAAAATTCTGCCACCACGTTTTTCGAAACCTTTACAAATCCGCCGGCAATCAACCTCTTGTTTTGCATTTTGTTGACCAATCGGTTGGTGCCTTATTAACGAAAATAGACCTTAATATTAGATTTATAGGAGAAACTACTTACATGAATGTTCTGTTCCCTAGCAAAAATAAAGTGAGAAAATCTAAGGGAAATGTGAACAAATTACGAGGGAAAAAACTTTTCACGATAAGGGGAATTTTTTCACGTGAACATTTTTTCACGTTATTATTCTCTTTTGAAAGACCTTTTTTCATGGGACTTTTTCATGATCGCAAATATTTGAAGAGGGGAAAAATTACGAGGGAAAAATTATTCACGATAGGGGTGATTGAATATTGAAAAATGTGTAAAGGCCATTCTGGTAAATTGATTAAATATGCCTGAAATCGTAGCAAATATAGATATTACTGTAACATTTTTTCCAACTCAGCTTCATATGGCCAGAAAAAATGTCATGCAAAAAAAGAAGTAGCCCTCTGAAATTCACTGTAAACGCTAAAACTAATTTCACCGCTGTATTGAATTTTATGTTTTTAAACACCAGATATCACCCTGCAGAATTTGGGTATGTTTGGGATATAACTTACCATGGCTACAATATAACTTCCCCTCCTGAAAATCATTTAAGTTCGGCTATACTCAAGATTGTGAATCAATTTCTCGCAAATTGATCAAAACGGTGGAGAAATATAAGATAAAGGATGTGAATTAAGAGAAAATTTATCACTAGACAACATAAAAAGTTTGACAAAAATCCAACATGTCTGCCAAATATTAAAAGTTTTAAATATTTAAACAAACATGCATGAACAACACAAAATATTTGTTCAACCGTAAAATTTTAACATGTTTGCCAACCAAAACTCAATTCAATAATTCACATGTATGATGCTAAGTATGTTCAATATTTAGTTTTTATGATAACTTAACTAGAATAAGAAGTTTTGCGTATAAAAAAACTAATATAAAAAGTGGAATTTGAAGTTCTATATCGAATGTATAGAGATTGCAAATAATGTAGTTTCAATGCACTTGAATATTTGATCAAATTTAATTAAAAATTTAGCATTAAATTTTTAGGTTAAACCACTTATTATAAGTTATTATTAAAAAGGATTATCTGATAATATAATTTAAGAAATTAAGGTTGTAATAATATTTTTGCTTAGATAAATCATAAAAACACTTGAACTACTACTAATGAATACAACAGTGTAGGGAAAAATACCAGCAAGTAAAACTACATGTTAAGCATTTCAAAGCATTTCATTATTACTCTCTATGGTTACACGTACGTCTCAATAATACCTTGCAAATAGTAGAATTATTGGAAAAACAAAATCTTAATTTTAACTACATTGATGTTGTAAAAGTAACTAAGTCAATAACTAAACACTCATGTTGCTTTATATACTTCACATTTCATAACAACATATTTATGAATCATTAGGTATATTTATTTAGTAAACATGTTCATTCAACAAGTTTTGTGTATAGTATAATAAACACTTGAAACCAAAAAATGTTGTAAATTATTTCATAGATGATGATTCTAGTGTCCTAGCAACTCTTGAAAGAAAATAAATATTTGACATGCTTTGTTAAAAGATAATTATTTCTTACAAATTTCATTTGGTATCTTTAAGTATTTTTTTTTAATAAAAACAAACTTCCCATGATTTATCATTTAATAAAAATTTGTTTAAATCAACTCAGCATTTTAGTCTTTTATGTAAAATGTCATGGCTTGTCTTGTAATTTGGTATTTAAACAATTTATTTAAAGTAAATTACCATATACGATGTTGAAAAGCCATTTTTTAAATTACATATGACAGTTTAGTTTTAAATAGTTTTTTTTATTATGACCGTTCAGTTGTTAAAATAACCTACTCATTGAATATTAAAATGTTAAGGAAAATATAAATAAAATAATTTATAACCTCATGTTAACAAATTATATGTCTAGTTAATAAAATTGTAATAAATAAGATGTATAAATAATATTTTATACTGGAAGCAGACAATAGAAATTGATTAGTTATAACCAATCATTTTGTATGCTATAAATATTTAATTTAGCAATAGTCTTGAAAATACCACCTGCTTGATATACACATAAAACGAAAAGAAAATAAAAACAAGTAAAAAAGTATTGTCGGTCAAGCGCAACCATTAAATACACTACACCACAGTATTAACAGAATAATTTTTGTAATTGAATACTAAGTGGGAACCATGTACAACCTTGAAACCACCAAAACAAAAATTTTATTAGAGTTCTTTGTGTCGAATATTGTTTAGATGTCTACACCTATCATTACAAGTCAGAGTGCTAAATACCATTCTTTAAATATAAAAAATTCTATATTTTATCGGATGTCGTGTATTGTTAACCAAGATGCTTGTACCTAATTTGTCAACTTTGGCTCTTTCCGTTCTTCAGATATACAGAAATCAATAATGGCTTATAATGAGATGTACCACGCCCACTTTTCGAATCCCACCCATATTTTTTAGAGAGTTTGTGTAGTGATATACAATTTTTTATAACCCTTCTTAATATATGAAAATAAACAATTTGTGCCACACCCACTACTCCAATCCCGCCCACATTTTGTGGGATATTGTTTTTGATAACCAAAATGCGTGTACCTAATTTTGAAACTTTGGCTCTAGCCGTTCCTCAGATATATAGAAAAAAAAGAATAAAAACCAACAACAAGGGATGGTTAAATAAAAGGCAGCCGTGGTTCTTTGCCCATATCTCAATAATCTATAAACCAATCTGGCTTAATTTATAAAGCAAAACTTTAACAATGTATATCTGACATACAAACATAGTATGAAAACAAACAAAACATTTTGCAAACGTTTGCAAAATGCGCAAAACTATTCAAAATTTTTTAATTGTATTTTACATGTGCAAAACCAAAACAAAAACTTTTCAAGTGTCAAAGAGAGAAAACGAAACAATTGGCTTTCCACTCATGAGCATTTTTCAATTTACCGTTACAATCGTACATCTGAGTACAAAACAAATAGAGAAACGTTTTGTTTGCAGTAATTGATTTAGTTCTTGTTTGGTTTTTGTAGTGGTTTTGTAGTTGTTTGACTATAATAGTCAAAATAAGCATTAATAAAAACGATAAAACCTAAAAACCTCTCTATTTATTTTACTTAGCAACAATAGTGTAAATGAGTAAAGTTTATAATGAGTAAATCAATTACCAAACGTTGGTCAAACGTTTTTTCTCTGAATGTTTCAATATTGTTCTTACTCTTTTCTTTTCCAGCTGTGTACGTTTATATTAATGTACAATTTGCGCTCTCGAGCAAAAACAATACAAAACAAAATGGCACAATCATTCTCATTGTTTTGGTTTTGTTTTTGTTTTACTCACTGCAAAGAACAAAACAAAACGAAAGCAAACGTTTCGTTTTGTTTGTTTTCGTACTCTGATACAAATATAACAACATGGTCCCCATCTATTTTAGTGTATTCCCAAAACCCATTGCAACGTACACACGGTCAGACGGACAACTTTAAATCAACTTCGCTACTTATAAGGACTCAAGGTTCTTTATAGGGTATTAGATCAATATTGTAGAAATTACAAACGTAATGACAAATTTATATATGAGGAGATTTATAACTAAAACGCAACAATTCCAATATTTATAGTCATTGTTATAACGAATTTATTTACAACAATTTCAAAAATATTCACTTAAATTCATATTTTTTTAATTTATCCAAAAATTTTTAATAGTGATATTCACTTCGGTGAAGGGTATTATTAAAGCTGCAAGTCGATTTTTTTTCGGATCAATTTATATTTATGTACTAACAAAATAGACAAAAAGATTTGCACGAATTTCCATATTATACTATGTTCACACTTGGGTTCTTTAACGCGTTACAGCAGCTCTAATCAAAATCGTGATGATTACCCATACATTGAAGTTATTTATTAATCACTTCAAATTGACATGATTACACTAAATCAATTCATTGAATCCACTGAACATACCGCAAACTGAGTATAGAATCGGCAACATGAAGCTGTACAACCGGCCACGATTTCTTCTTAATATTTTTATTTTGTCCTTAAATAATCCATAAATTTTCACAGTTTCATCATTTATACTATTGGGGGATTCACAAGGTGTCATAAAGTCATGTCTTAAAATAATAAAATGAACACATACGACTGTTGTGAACAACCCCTCATAATTTAGTGTGCTATTTGAATTTAAATCAGCTGATTTAAAACAAATATAAAAAATAAATATTTACCAAAAATAAAAATATTTTTTAATTCTAATTCATGAATTAATAAATTAAATTAGATCTTTCCTGACTATTTTCCATTTTTCAGACGCAAACCATAAATAAATTTTGTTTTGTTTGTTCAGAGTCCTAAGCCGATCTTATTTGACGCCGCAAGTGTTTTGTTGTAAAAAAATGCTAGCCGCAGGTTAAATTCGGATATTTGCCTGATAAAACTATACCATCAACGGCGACGGCTACAAAAACTAATGGGGTTCGGCTGAGCCGCTCAGCGCAGGTCTCTTCTGATTAATTACGACAGCACAATAAACATACCAAGTAAAGTTCTATTAATTTAAGACACTCTTTGTTTGCAAAGCAACAACAATTTTTTTAAACCATTGTAAAATGTTAGAACATTATGACAATATTACATGATAGCACACCTTGTGAATACCCCATATGTTTAAAATTTTTAAGGTATTTTTTATAATTTTTAATACTTTAAAGAAATATCAATTTGTTTGTTGTGTTTTTGTCATAATCATCTGTCATCTTAATCATCGCAAATGTAATGTGAACGGCTTTGATTAACTTAATCAACATGTTGCTTAAGCGCGTTTAAAAACTCAAGTGTGAACATGGTATTACGCATGTTGACAGCCGTCTTTAACAGAAGAATTGCTTTTGAGACAATCTGCTGTAATTAGAAAATAAAAATATATCGGTCCTTTGCTCTCATATGCATTTCCTTAAATGGCAATAAATGATTGATTTTAACTACGAACATAAACATTGCGAAAATCCAACCCTAGCATGTTGCTCTAAAAATATGGTTACCTGCAACTAGAGGTTCGTAAAAATTTGAAAACCGCGGTTTCGGTTTTTCAAAATTCTTAAAACCCAAAATTCTGTGGATTTTCCGTTATTACGAATTTAAATTTTTTATGAAACACCATGTTATTTTGGCAATCCATTTTAACAAGGGTTGCTAATATAAAAAATTGCTATTAAAACCGGGGAAAATTAAAAAGTAAAACCGACTTATTTTTGTCGGTTTCGGTTTCGGTTTCAGGGCTTAAAACCTCGCGGTTTCGGTTTCGAATTAAACCGACCGCGAACCTCTACCTGCAACCACTTTTTTCTGCTCGTAGGCTTGGCCTTTGTGACAAAGAGAAGCTACGTACTTAATTTCATCCAATAATCTTTATAATAGAAACAACCCAGATCTATTCGCACAATGTTAACCTTGACAGCCAGGCATCCAGAAGGCCAACCTAATGAATGGACATAGTTATATGAATTCTGAGTTAATCGTTATACTTTAAGTTTCCTCTTTATCCAATATTTTTATGTGTAACACACATCAGCACAAACGCATTAGTCCCTCTCAACTGTGATGGTGTAGCTATGTATAAGAACATAATTTATCTGCTAATATCTTACCAATCAACATAAATTCAATCATTCATTCATTGAGAGATTTTTGTTGTATGTTGAATGTAGATTAAAATATTTCAGTGGGCGTTTTTAGTGAATTTTGGCTATTCAATTTTATGAATAGAATTTGGGTTAAATTTATGGCTTTTTTATAATAAAGATGTTAAGAGCATCTAATACAAATCTTATTTTATTTGATTTATTTTTATTCTATAAATGATTTTTAAAAATACGGAATTAATTTGTAGCAAATATAATTAGAATAATAAAGTTAAATCCCTGCGCAAGCTGAAACGAAACGTATTTGGGCTTAACATAATATGTTATGTTATGCATAATAATATCTGATAATAATCTAAAGGATTCCTTGTTGATATATATTAACTTTGACACTTAAATATTTCTTCTAAATTTTAGCTAAATACCAGCTTTTCTATTTGTTCAAATACCACCTAATAGAACTTAATATTTTGCTTTCTGTTTTAATTAGAATTTTTGATTGAATTCATTAAACTTATGGATTTATTTCTGTATAAAGGGTGGTGCAACCATAATGTATGATGTTTATTGTCAGTCACACCTTAACGTCAAATATTTCGCCCACCTTAATTTTACATTTCTCTATTTCAGTGTTCAACCATGGAAAGGCTTAAAATTGAGCAGCGCGTAAAGATTGTTGAAGTGAATGTTGACTTTGCAAAGCAAATCATCTTCAGCGACGAGGCACACTTTCACTTCAGTAGATTCATTAACAAGCTGAATTGCCGCATTTGTCCAAATGAGAATCATCTAGGGATTGTTGTAATGCCGATGCATCAACAATGACGGCCGTATTTCTTCGCAAATGTTACCGTAAATGGTATTCGCAATCGCACGATGATAACGGACTTCTTGTGATCAAAACTTGAGGATATGGACCTAGACGATATGTAGTTACAACAGGATGGAACCACGTGCCACACAGCCAACGAAGCAATGGCTCTTTTGCGCTAGAAATTCAATATCCGATGTTAATTGGCCAATACGATCACGTGATTTGGCGCCGTTAGATTTCCTTCTTTGGGGATATTTAAAAGAAACTAAAATAAAATATCAGATAACGACATTGAGCCTCGATTATGTCTCAGAGTCATTGAAAATTTGGACCATCGGATAGAGGTATACCAATGAGGACGTGGCAAGCAATTGCACGATATTTTTCACACATAATTGTCATATAAAGATAACTCTTTAAAAACGTTTCGTTTTATTTACAATCAACATCGTGCGTTTTGGTTGGACCACCCTTTACTTAAAACCTACATGATATTATTTATAATTCTGGCGATATTGCTGTAAAATTAACGAAAAATTATATGACTTTCAATAGATTTAAAAAATATACCTTTTGCGCGCACGGTTGTCAGAAGGTAATTCCTATTACGAATCCTGTCAAAATCTCGAGATCGCAGCCCGAAACATCTCCCAATTCGCGCAGATATCTACTTCCTAGCCACCTCAGACTCTTGTCCTTTACCCTGGGACAACCTGCATATATCCGACAAGTTGGATCCTAATCTCACCGCCCGTGTTAATTACTATCATAGAAATAGTTCACAATCCTGCCAGATGCAGATCCTTCTCCTGCCCATCAGCGAATCCGAATAGGATTTCATATGCATCGCTCACAGCGTGCGCGATACCCTGCAGTCCGTGCGGTTCCCCAGCCTCGATAGTTCCCTTTTTGGTCTAATCAAAAAGTATCTTTAATATTGGCAAGAAAGTTTTATAAATTGAAATTTTACCCAAAAAGGAACATTTGAAAAAATGTTTAAGTCTCTTAAATCTATTTGGTGTTCATTTAACTCGTTAGTCCTCGTTTTGAATATGAAACAAGACCTCTGATGTATAAAATCATTTTGCAGTTTATCTCAGTTCATGTCGCACCCAAATTTCGTAAATGGGAATACTTTTGAACAATATTTGATTGCGTTACTCTATCGCTAATTCTACATTCTCAATTACTTTCTTAACATTTAAAGCAAGCAAAGTCATCTGTTGACATGATTCGAGAATTAACTTATACTACCGATGTTGCAAATATATTTTTCTGTCTTGGATTTTTAGGAACTGAATTTTAAAATATTAAAAAAGTTAGTTGTTTTTTATAAAAACGTTTTTTTGTAACGATTGAAGTTATTATTAAGTAAATTTGACAATTTTGCCAATTTCTTTTAGATTTCTAACAAATCGACGGCTTTATATGCAAGCCTGCTAAAACCACTTTTTAAGTAAATAAGATAGAGAAAGCTATGCCTCGTCGACCAGCATGTAGGTTTTCTTTAATTTGAGTCTTGAAGTGTGTTTAAACAACTATATTTTTGGTTTTCTCTCAAGCTGCACATCTGAATTATAAAAAGTGTTTTGTCTCCCCTGTAAAATGTGCTGAAAAGGAGTTAAGCCTATAGTACACGGAATGTAAAAGCCACATGCACATGTGGTTCTGACGTAATTTTGATGACACTACAAAGCCACAATAGCAAGTTCGTGTTGCGTGATGACGACAAAATTGCGTCAGAACCTAATGCGCATGTAACTTTTAACATTCCGTGTACTATAGGCTTTATCAGGTATGCATATTAGGCCGACGATATGTTGCCTAGCAACTACATCTGGCGGATAATTAAAGGTTTCTTTATTATTATAGATTTTCCGTGAAGTATGTTTTACACCGGTATTTTAAGAGAGCTATGACAGATAACGTGATTTTTGGAAAAGGCCTCATGGGGACCGCAAACTAAAATCTAAGCTCTACAATATAAATTTACCAAACTTGTTAGTAAAATAATTTATCAAGCTGAAGTACATTTGTTTTTTTTCCTTGTGGGCGTATGTAATAGTGATGCTAAAAACCACTTAGTGGTACAGCTCTAATTTTAAATATATTTTTATTTTCATAACTTTCTTCCAAATATTTTTAATACTAGCATGTTTTTCTTAAATAATGCCACAAAAATATATTGTACAATAATATTTTAGCAACAACAACTGTTAGATTTATTTTTTTTTTGCTATTAAAGTTGTTGCTGCCAACACTGAGCATTGTTATCATTGTAGTTGTTCTTCTTAGCGACAAAACAAGAAAAAATAATAATAAACATTTGCAATTCAAATTTTAAATAAGAGAGCAAAAAAAAATTTAAAATATTACTAAATAAAAAAAGAAACTTTGGGACCAAACAGCGAACGAAAAAATTTAACAAACAAAAATCTATTTTGTGACAGGAAATGGAAAAAAGCTTCGTTTGTATTTGCGAGTATGAATGTGAGCTTGTGTGTATGTAATTAAGTATGCTAAATCTATATTTTATGGCCTCCATAAATTCTTTGTTATTGTATTGTTTTTTTGTTTATGTAGTCGATGCTGTTGCTGTTGTTGTACTTTTTTATATTATTGGTTTTATCTCATTTATAAAGATTTGCCAAAAAAGCAAACAACAAAATTATATAAATGGGATTTTTTTGTTGTTTTTGTTTCTGTAAATCAAACAATGGCTGCTGTTAAAAGGAAAAAACGAGCAATAAATGATTACAAAAAAAAATTAAATAATCAAAAATTAAAATTTTATGAGATTATTGTCATCTGGTTGATTTCATAGTATTTTTTCCAATTATAAAATTATTAAGAACCTATAACAACAAATAAATACAATAAATGGCCATTATAAAAATGGTAAACAACTATAATGATTAATGGTTATAAAATATTTTGAAAAGGTGTGGACTTTTAACAACTTTATTACTATTTATCCGATAAATTTTTTTAAATGAATGGCCAAGTGATTTATAAAATTAAAGTTAAAAAAATAATACATCTTTGTTTAAAACTCTGCCTTAATATTTGCATTTTTACTATTTTCTATTGTTTAAGTTCAAGTACTTAAAGCTATCTTCTTCTCTCAAACAAATAAAATCAATGTCCAATATTCTTTTATATAGAAGTATAGAAAATAGAATAAATAAATCCAACAATAAAAAAATGATTTAAATAATGGATTTTTCAGTTGACAAGGCAAGACACAAGTTTTTGCTTACGTTTTCGAGATGTGCTGTAAAAGCGTTGGATTTGTTCCAGTGAATATGCGCCAAATCTAATGGGTTTTTTTTTAATAACGCTGTTTTAACATATTTATATGTTAGGCTTATAAATAGGGTTAGAAAATAATTGTTATATTATGCCTATAACTTAGTTTATATTTAATTATTCACAAAATATTATATTGTGTTAAAAAGATAAACTCACTGTTTATTGTTGGTGTTTGGTATAAGCTTTGATATTGTTGCAAATAAAACTATTGGTTGTAATTCTTATTCGCTTAACAGTTTTATTTGTTTAATATCTTTCGTTATTCTAAAATCTTTGAATGAAGTTTCCCGATGATCTGGCCTAAGCAACCAGTGAAATGCGCATAGGAATAGCTTATGCCATCAACAATTAATTTCGGTTTATAAATGGCATGAAATGGGAAACAAGATGCAACTTTCATTTGTTGTGCCAGCTGTTCCAACAAACTGGTTCTGGGATTTGTGAAAATAGAACAAGTACGAAAAGAAAGCACTCATGACCAGTAATAGGAGAACTAATTATTAAACTGGTGTATGAAGAACAAAAAGGTAGAATTACAGTGAATTACAGTGCAGTCTTCACCGGTGTTGTGACACATTTTTATGCATTTTTTTTTTATTTGGTTCTTAAACTTAGTGCTCTCAATTGTGTTATAGAAATTATACTAGATTGTAGTAATACTAACACTAAACACGTTCATTGAGAATAGATGTGTGACTTGTCAAATGGAGGCTGTTAGAAGTCAATTGACCCCCTTCAATGACAACCCCATTTAAAGTGATAGGTCTCATTCATATAAAGTGTGCGAACTAGAACCGGTCTCTAACGCCATAGACCTATTACGGGACAACTTTGGTGTTCGTTCGCTTCCCTCTACGGTTTATACTATAGCCCCCAGATATTTGAAAGCAAGGTGCATTTGTCATTTATATACCAGAATAAACAAAAAAAAATTGTTAACAGATTTTTATAAATATCTGAGATTTTTTTTAGATTATCAGGGGTGTTCGAGAAATCGAAAACGCAAGAATTTGGTAATTGTTTTTAATACACTTTTAATCGAATTTTATTAACATTCAGTTAAATAAAGAATTATTTGTAAAATATTTGTCAAAAACTTGTTTTATTACAGAAATCATATTAAAAACGACTTTTAAAATTCTTGCGATTTACGTTTTTGCTTTCACTCCTGTATATTTTAATTATGCAAATGCTGGCTCTTTTAGTATTGAATACCTTTAAATTCCATAACATTTTTGATACATACTTACATATTTAATGAGGATGCAAATCCTTAAAATAATTGCATAAATTCTTTAAACATACCTGAAATAAAAAAGAGAGAAAATAAATATTAGAAGCTTTTAAATAAATTTGATTTAATATTGAAGAATTAATTCAAGCAAATATTTAATAATAATCAAATTTGGATTAAAAAGCAAATATTTTATATTACAAAAATTAAACAATTTTTTTAATTAACACAAAGCTAAAAAGTAAAGAAATTAATAAAAATTTCATTTATTTTAAAAGACGGCTAAAAAAATTTTTCTTGCAATTGACAAAAAAAATTGGTGGTTTATAGTGAAATATTTTCTACGTCACTTGCCTAATTTTAATTGGCAAATATCCTGTTCGGCTAGTGGGAAGTAATCTTAACCATCAGAATAAGGGTTACGAGTTCGAATTCCGCCAAAAATTCTGTCTTGTACGTTATAACAGGCTAAAGATAAAGCTATAATAAATAAATAGGTATTGTAGCTCAGTGTTGTCAATAATTTAAAAGTAATAAATTCTTAATAAGTCTATTGATTTTCAGAAAATGTATTTACATATTAAACTTGCTATTTATGGACTTATTTCTTTCCATTTGCATGTACATCGATATTTTCCTTTTAAAATACATATACAGCACATTTGTTATATGTATTTTAATATGCACAAAATTGAATCATTTAAATATACATAAATATTACTTCCGTTGTATGGTTGAGGTTGTTTCTTCCCTTTTTTTATTCCAGCTACTTTTCTTCCATTAAAAATCTTTGTAAATGTAAATAAATAAACGCATATTTTCTTTATAAACGGATCTATGGTATTTCCTTCCTTTCTATTGCCGTTCATTCATTTATTCACTCATTCATTCATTCAACTGTATTGATAATATGTAAAATGATTTCATATAGAAATCATATATTAATCTAACACAATACGAATTGCAAACTTTCTATACAAAACTTTATTTTATTCAATATGTCTACATGCATACATATATTTTAAATATGAAAAGATTTGAATCGAACAAAGTAAAAATAATAATACAGTTTATTTGTAAACCTACACACATACACATAATTTCAATATATCCTTTTAATTTTGTAGGTTTTTTGTAAGTAGACCAACCTTAGAAACCACCCCTTTTTTCCTGAATATTTTTTTCCTACACATACATATTAGTACTTGAGTATTTGTATTTCAATAGATTTATTTGTATTCAAACATATCTGATTTTTCAAATTTATTACTTTCAATTCACATTTTTTATTTCTTCATTTCTTTACAACTCTTGTATGGAATTCTTCTTTTCTTGCTCAATTTCTTTCAACAAATTATCAAAGTGATTTAATCAAAAATTATTATCGATGACATGATTGCATGCATATAATAAGCCAAAATAAAGACATAATATAATAAGTTAGAAAAAGAAGGGGAGAAAAGTGGAACAATTTGAAAAAAAGTCACTTACACATCCTTCGTTTTGATTATATGTATGTATTTACTAAAGAGCAAATTTTTTCCATTTTTTTCACATGATTGGAATATAAAAAGTATTTTATGAATGTATATCGATCATTTTCTTCAATAGTGTCATAACTTTAAAAGCAAGATTTCGTTAACTAAGTCGCAATATCATGATTGATATCGTAAAAAAATTTTAAATTTACCGATTGTGATAAAAATACGCCGTTATTGTTTTTAAGCGTTATTTTTTTAATTATAACAATGACACATTTGAGTTTTGCAAGGGTCGTCACAAGGTTAAGTTAAGCTCGTGAATATGAGAGTAAAAATTAATTTCTCTTATAAAAAAAATAAAGTTCAGAAACACAGAAAACCAAATTGTTAACACAAGGAAGAACGTTTAAGTATTTTTTTTTCAAATGAAGAAAAAATCTGGAGACAAATTGCTGCATTAAATATCGATCAAAATTTCAATTCATATTGTATAGGAAGTTCGATCGATATCGAATGTCGTTATTTCCCCACAGGGCTTTTTCATGCAAGAAGAGAATGAATTTTATTCTCTAAAAACCGCTCTAATTTACACAAACTTAATGGATCCCAAACTAGAATAAAGAAACAGACCTTATTATACCGTGATCCGATATGGACCTTAATTGAGCTCAATTATCCACATAAAATTGCAATTTAGTTATTGCTCAATTAATACGAAATTGTTATAAATATTGAGTAAAATAAAAATGCGACCCTGTCACAAGTGTGTTTAGTGAGTAAAACACAACTTACTAAATGAAGTGTTTTGACATTTGGCAACTGAAACTACAACAAAACAAAGGTCCATCCATTAGGTCTGCGCAAAAGCCAGATGTTTATTCCCTAAAGATGTCAAAAGTTGTTTACATTTCGCTTATACATGTACATTTGTGTTAACGTTGAATTTTGTATGTAGTAGTAGTAGTATAAATTGTGTTAGCTAAATTGTGTATGTGTGAATAGAAAGCTAATTATGTCAATAAACTGAATATTGACTCAATAAAAAAGGTATATCGGAACTAGGCATTATATATTTTCTGTAAGAACGATATTTAAGATGTATATATATATATCAGAGCTGTAAATGAATCATTCATTTTTAATTTTAATTCCTTACGAATTAGCTAGATTTTGAATTAACCCATTAGAGGTCAAACAAAAACTGGCCAAAATTTTTAAGTTCAACTTTATTCATTGATTAAAATAAGTATTAAAAAAAACATAAGACCGAAAAAATTAAAAAATAATTTTTTTAAAACTTAGTACACTGACTTCTTATGTATGAAAATGTTCAGAACATTGTTATTCAATGCAAAGTGTTTTAAGCAATTCTTCTACTGCCAACGAGCTCTTATATGGCAAAAATTTATCGCAGATGGTTTTATAGTTTAGTAGGATAGTGTCCAACCCCATCTTGAGATTGATCTTCAAACCGTGACCCAGACGTTACTCTAAATTTCTACGATCAACATAAAGATTGTATCTAAAAAAAGTTTTAAAACACACGATAATAAAACAAATGTTTAACAACACGTGAAACAAATGGATCAGAAGATTCCACATGCGTATTTTTGGAGTACAAATCTAACTGGCAGTAATAGCCGCTACACAGTTTTTGAAGACGAATCGAACTGGATATCTTTGAATGAATTGCTGCGCTGAATGGTTGTCAAAATTAACTTAACATTACCTCGTCTTAAGGAATATTTTGGCCACCATATCACTAAGCATTTCATTCGATGAAAGCTAGGTCGATTCGACTTTAAGAACTGGAGGTTATAAGGTCAAAGACAATGTAATCAAAGACTTCTTCACGTACACTATTTAATCTACCCCAAACTTCAGAGTTCTGCTGAGGGGTTGAGCTCTGCGATGGAAAGCACTTGCAAATAGGATTTATTTTCTTTGCGATGTCTTGCCGAGTTTTCTTTGGTGCCAACGGTTCATCATCACTATCGTCTCTGATTCAAGGATTTCAAAATTTACGAAAACTTCAATAGTACCAGGTTTGTCTTTTAGTAGAATTGAAATCGTTATATGTTGTTAAACACCTCCTTCTTCATCACATGATATGCTATCAACAACTTTTGTAAGGCTTTTGAACACTTTTGGGCCGTAAATATTCTCTACTCATCGTTAAAATCTAAAAAAAAAAAAAAATACACAAAAATCTGTTTTATGGTGTTTTTTTTTTTTTTACAAAAAAATGTGCCTTTTTTTTAAAAATAATGCAATTTGGTGTCTGTTTCTTAAAAATTTTGCTCCCCAAAAACCTTGAGTTTTTTAGAATAAAACAAGCCACCCTTTTCGGGAGCAAAATTTTTAAGAAAAAGACACCAAATTGAATTTTTTTTTTAAAAACAAAAAATAAAATATAAAAAACAAAAAATCCTTTTTCTCTCTAAAATTCAATACGAATTTTAAAACTTTTTTGTTTGTTTGTTAAATGAATTAACTTTTTAAAACAACAAAAATTAAAAGTAAAAAATACTTTTTTCCTTCTCAGCCTTTAAAGAATATCAGTTAAATAATACAAAAGTTATTAGCCTTATTTTACACATGAGACACAAAGTTCAACTTTATATTCACAACATATATTCTAGCATATATTACGTATACTTCATGACATTCTGAGTTTGCTAAAGGGACAGTGCTAACAAATCTTACGCTCTTATTTTCCCTGGACAACATTTTCAACGTATTCTTGACGCTTAGGTATTTTATTTTGATTTTTTTTCCTTAATTAACCTCTGCAAGTAGGTGTCTCGTATCTGCCACTTAAATAGCGAGCCAAGAGAGATTAATGAAGATGTTTCAGGTACTGACGTCGATTTTTGAGTTTTTGATATTTATTGTGAGTATATATGACGTAGCTGTTGATATATTTAAATATTTAAAATTCCAAAAAATAAACACAAAAACTAAGGTTACTCTTCGTTATTGCGACAAGTACACACTTTAAAAAAAATTAGTATCCAGCGTACGTCCACTCACTACAAGCTTTCGGCATCAGCAAAATCATAACAAAGTTATATGATAAAATTAAATGAACTGTAACCATCCAGGGTTAAAGTTGAGCATAATTAGCTCAAAATTAATAAAAATTTGGTCAAAATAAAAAATAATTTGTTGTTAATAAACCAAAATTGTAACAAAATAAAAAATCAATAACATGTTTTCCTCCTTGCCTCCGATCAAATATCGTTTGTTTTGACCACGCTCTCACTGGAATAATTTCTACTTCAAACGATGGAAAATCATCAAAACTGCCAGGATTTTAAATTAATTTCTATTGTCACTTCGTATATAACAGATTTCTAGAGGTAAGTTAATTTCTATATATGTGAACAAGGCGATATATAAAAGTAAGAATATAAATATTTATTGAATAGTAACGACACAATGTAATTTAATATATGGAAATAATATAAGAATATGCAAGAAAAACAATCTGCTTAAACTTTGCCTAACATTAAAACTATGTTAAAGAATGCAAAGCATATAATTTTTTTTTATGAAACAAAAAAAATTCTTTATTAATATCCATACAAAAAATAACTGTATCAATAAACATGCAGACAATTTGTGTTAACATGGATACATGATAAACCCAATTGGAAATATTGAATCTCTAAGTAGTATTTGATACATACTTGCTTGGGGTGCTTTAAATTCTCATTCATTTTATTTTAATTATTTAATAAAATAAATAAATTAAGAAATATGATCCAGGAAAATAAAAGTAATTAAATTTAGGCAAAATCGTTCCTTTTGTGGAATCGTTCCGACCGATCCGAAAGATCCAAGGATCCTTTCGTTCATCGTTCCGGTATTTACTTTGAACAATGAATGCACGAGGAACGAGAAACGAGAAAACTTTTCTGTCGTTCGTTAAAACGTCAACAATCAAATATTTGCTATTGTTTGTTTCTATGTTGTGGTGTAACAACTGCTTTAATAAGAATTACATATGCATTTTTTAAATGTTTGTAAAAATAATAAATTATTATTAATGTGGTATATTTTTAAAAGATATTGCTTTGGTAATTAGTAATTGATTTAATTAGAAAATATGCAAAAGTCGGCAAGTTTGATCCAACTGATTGCAATTGCGGAACGAGGAACGACAAAAAAGAAACGGAATCATTCAATGGAACTTGGTCGTTCCGGAACGACATAACTATAAAAGTTAAGAAGGTCTCAAAGGGTGGAAAATGATTTTAATTGGATTATTTATACAAATGGAACTAAACACGAAACAGGAAAAAAACGAAACTTGACACTTAATAAACAAATTAAAAAATGAATGAAATAAATAATCATAATATAACTTTGACCATAGTATTGTTAACTCTGACCATAATATGAACAATTTATGGAAAGTTTTGACCAATTTGGGAATTTTTTGAGAAATTTTTTGTTAATTTTGGCAATATTATGGTAATTTTAACCCGTAGTATGGTAGCCTGCACACATAAACATGGTTAAAATCCAACCATAGTATGTTGCTCTTAAAACATGGTTACCTCCAACCATATTTTTTCTGCGTGTATCATCACTATTGTCCCACTCTAAGGCCTCCATTACGGTTCACACTCAACTCAGTTGAGTAGTAAATCAGACAAATGGTTGTGTTGAGTTGTAATTTTTTTTTTTTTTAATTGAGTTGTAAACCGTTATAGGAGCCTTAATGTCAATAAAAGCTTAAGGTAAAGTAATGCCGCTGTTATAAAAATAGTTTTTTAAATAGTCAATAACATAAAAAAAATTATATTCTTCACACCTTTTGATAAAACTTGAATTTTAAGAGTTTTTATGTTGCATTAGCAAGACTCTCTTTGAACTTCTCAACCCCTCAAACTCAAACGATAATGATTTATATGTGACCAAATTAAGAACAAGTTTCAAAGAATAAGATATAATTTTTATCAAGACAAATTTGTATACCAAAGGTCCCAGTTTTTACTGTTATTAACAAAATTTGCAAGATTTAACACGATATTTATATAATGAAGCTTTTATTTGTAAGCTGAAATATGCTTAAATAAACATATTGAAATTCTTTTCACTCTCGAAATAAAAATTATTATAGTTTTGGTATTTACAATTCAAATGGCCATTTTCTCAATGTACAGAAAAACTGTCTGTTACTTAATGTCAACATAAATTTATTAGACCGATAAACTGCCTGTTAACAATTTTGAGTTTCTCAATAAACCGACATAAAACATTAGTTTAAGTTGGTAACACCTCTCAAAATACATGTAAAAGTTGAATTTTTCTATCTGGTAAGCTTTGCGACAGAATAGAAAAAATGAGAAATTGAGAAACCCAAATTTCTTTAATGTGCACTTTTTGGTTGGGAAAAAGATAATCGTGTAATGAGAAAACGGCCATAATAGGGGTTTAATATTTAACTAAAGATAATACTGCAAACAACAAGATAACACATTTTTTTCTATGGTTTACAACAGATATTTATGTTCATCCCAATACCCACCCGGGTGGTAATCCACATTTGATTATAGGCGATGAGCAGTTGTTTGTCATAAATTTCGCTACAATTTATTATGCCATTCCGTTTCTAATTTCTAAAATATTGATCTTAGTTCCTTTTAAGTACACATACTCTGGGTCCCAACCTATGTTCGTCTGTCTCCGTACAAATTGGTTTTCCGATTTGGTGGGGACTTGGTAATTATATATTTATGTCACATAGAGTTCGCAATTGCTTGCTACTGAAATTCAGCCTGATCGTTCCACAAATTGCTGAGGTATGACCACACAAATATGCCTTGTTGTTGCCGTTGTTTTTTTATTTTATTTTTATGTATATGTATCTGTTAAACGGCAATAGCCAAAATTTTCAAATTGTATACAAACATTTTGGTTATCAATTCACTACATCCGACAAAATGTGGGCGGGATTGAACAAGTGGGTGTGGCACAAAGTTCATTTATTAATATCTAAAGTACGATATTTATAAACCATTATTTTTTTTATCGTACAATTTCTTGTTTTTTTTTCTGTTTTTTGTTATAGTTTTTTAAAATCATAAGGGCAATAATTTAAAGTTTTAAATACTGTACTAGTACTGTAATATAGTTCAATAACTTTTAATAATTTATTTCTTAAACCTAAAAGAAATAAAAAACTTAATAGTTATGATAGGCAGCCTTAACGATTTTTTTTGAGTCTTATAGCCCACGATTTATATATTTCAAAATTTCCAACCTGTCATTATAACGCAACTATTTTCCCTTTCATAAAAAAACTTTATTAATTCTTTATAAGCAGACACGTATTACAATTTCCACTACCACCACATTCTTAGCTGAAAATATGAATATGCCTAGATGTTAATAAATGCGTGTAAGTGTCATATATCCCTGTAAACACTCATATGTGAATGTTTATTAATCATGCAACTTGCCAACAACCAACGGAACCATTCATTTTTAACGACTGTTATATCTGTTATTATATCTAGATAATTGGCAACAATAAACAAAGGCGCGCTTTTAAATATTAATCAGTTTTATTGTAAAGATGTATGTATGAATGTATTGCTTAGTATTCCATAGTGTCATATGTGACTGAGTGTGTGAGTAAATGAATAAGTCTGTCTGTACAAGTATGATTACACTGTGCTAGAATTTGACACTTTTTTTAGACAAGCTGGGCACTTGTCGTTTTTACGTAATTCGGGTACGCTAAATCGAATGGTGCTAGCCGTTTTTTAGGTTAGCTCTGGTTTTCGAGATATACCGTTATTTCGAAGGTGGAGGAGGTTGCACAATATATATTCGCGTTTCTCAAAAACACTTTAACTGATTGAAATAACTAAAAAATCCGTAATGAAAATTCCTTTAAGTTTAACTTTTTCTAAAAATTTTGAGGAAAAAATTAATGTTGTATCAATATATTTTTGTTTGTTAAAAATTCATAAAAAATTGGAAAATGCAGCTAGGCTTCTAATTTTTTACAGAAGTAAAAAACCAAATTGCAAACAAAACAAGCCATAAACGATTTAAATCTGTTGGCAACGCAAATGTCGAAAATTTAAATTCATTTAAGAACCCAAATTATGTTAAAACGCCATGTGCCCGGCTTGTCTATTTTTGCAACTAGCACAGTGTTATTAGTAGGATCATGTTTTTTTTTTTTTTTGGTAATAAATGTTTATGGGTCAGAGTTGAATTTATTAACACACCCTTTCTTTTATTGGTGAAACAAAAAACAAGAATGTGAAAAATTTTGAAAGGATTATATTGTTTTGTTATCTTTTTAATTAACCAAAATACAACAAAAAAAATGTTTATGTATATTAAAAAAGTTTGTGTATACACTTCATTTGGTTAAACATAACTTAACAAAAGGAAAGAAATAATCAATAAACTATTGTGTGGGGTCAAGGATATATTAAGATGTTAGACATTAGATACTAAATTAATTATCATCATTTTATTTAATTGTCTTTAGGGTATTAGAGGAGTTTTTTAGAGGCTTAACTTTCCGATAGTTACTAAAACAACATAAGGTTAGCAGATTTGGAAACTATGTTATTTTTTGTACTTAGTGTATTTATGCCGCGAGTTTTAATGGGCATTTTTCGACCAGTTAGAAAATTTTAAGCTCATGTTTACATTTTGAATAGTCAAAATTAAAACTAACTTTCACAAAAACGTTAAAAAAAACTCCAGACTCTTAAATCGATTTGACATCGCATACAGAAACTGAATCCTTCTTTCTCCCTTTCTCCATCCATTTAGCAAAAAAAAACAGCCTTAAGATCTTTGGCTACGATCTCATAAGATTTACACACCATTTAACCAAAAGCTTGCTTTTACTTTGACTCAATGAGTATGTTGAAGAAATGGTGGCTTTGTAATGACATCAAAATTACGTCAGAGCCTAATGCGCATGTGGCATTTCACATTGCGTATAGTCTAGGTTTTAGAAAAAAAATATTTTTAGCTCTTGGAGTGAAAACAATGTAACACGGCGTTTCCACATGCAAGTAGCGCATACGTACTATCAACGAAAAATCGAGGAAACAGCCGATTTGCTGAAAGTACAAAAATTGTGTTAATGTTAGTGAAAAAGTGTGAGTGACTTGAGTTTGCATGTGGAAACGGTGGGTGAAAGAAATTCTTAAAGTGGCACTCTCTCCACAGACAATACAGTTTAACTGTATGAGGAATTTTGAATTATGCCGGTCTTTATATACCGAAGAAAACATTGGTTTCTATTTTTTAGAAACTTGGTCAATGCGCGATGTAGCTACGACTGGATGATAACCAGTTATTTTTGGTCTCAATATGATGAATTTTCGCTTGAAAATATTTCCTTGCAGAACAACTTCGCCATATGTAATTTTAAATAATAAACTGAATAAGGGATTTACACCGAAAAAGTTTGTACAACTTATCGCTTTGATTTTTTTTTTATTTTGACTAGAGTTAAAATGTATTAAGGAAAATTCTTTTAAGAGTTGAAAAAAGTTCTATTTTGAAACATTTAAAGATTAATGGCAATAAACAGTCCTCTAAATAATTTTTGTTTAATGTTATTTCGGTTGAAGTCTTGGTGGGTGTAAATAACCTTTAATTAAGTTTTTGTTTTTATTTTGAAAAAGCTTCACTTTACATTGCTACTTTTTATATGGTAATATGCTCCTAAAAGTATGAACTACCTCAAAAACACATATGTACAGGGATGAACTCTTAGTCCTTTTTAAGCTAGATTAAGGCTTTCTTAAGTACCTTTTGGCACGAAGAAAAACGCCCAAATTAAGAACTTTTTGTTATTTATATGACATATAATTTAAATAAATAATACATATCTTCCACATTGAGTTATAGTCCACATTTAAAAAACATTTCAGAATTACGTTTTAAAATAATGGCATTTTTTCAATTTGAGAATAATTTTCCCTTTTTGATGAGAATCCTATGATTTTCAGAAAACGTTTGATTTCAAATCATTTTCAATTTAAAATCAAACCTCCGTGTTGGTTGGGTGGTAACCGTAAATATAAAGGTATTCCTAAAAGTATGCACTACTCTACTGCTTATAAATATTATTGCATAATAAATATTACTCATACGTTTCTGTACAGCAACTTTTAAAGTACGAACTAGAATTAATATGTTTATACTCTCCAACACTAGTGGTTAATGTGCGTATACTTAATATGTCAGTCCGTCATTTACAAATTAATATTCATCTAAAGCGGCTCATACACTTGCAATAAAATTGTTCAGTTTTACGTATTGTACAAATATATCGGCAATGTGTTTGTGATATACGCACGCAAAGAAAAAACATGGTTGTGGTAAACATATTCTAAGAGCAACATATTATGATAAGATTCATGATTGTACTCACCATATTACGATTGTTATTAAATCATATTATGACCAAATATGTTCGTAATATTACATCATAATATTTTTCCCTTAATCATATTGTTATCCTGTTAATCATAAAACGTTAAGAAGTTATAATATTACTGTCATGGTAATCATAATAAGATAAGAAGTAATCATATTGTTGTCATGGTAACCATAATAAGTTAATAAGTAATCATATTACTGTCATGGCAATCATAATAAGTTTAGAAGTAATCATATTATTGTCATGGCAATCATAATAAGTTTAGAAGTAATCATATTATTGTCATGGCAATTATAATAAGTTTAGAAGTAATCATATTATTGTCATGACAATCATAATAAGTTTAGAAGTAATCATATTATTGTCATGGCAATCATAATAAGTTTAGAAGTAATCATATTATTGTCATGACAATCATAATAAGTTTAGAAGTAATCATATTATTGTCATGGCAATCATAATAAGTTTAGAAGTAACCATATTATGATGCAAAGTGATATGAACTGTTATACATAAATTTTTTACATCATAATATGATACAACTTTAAACATAATATTTTTATTGGAAAAAAATACTTATGATAAAATAAAAAACATAATATAGTTACTGTAATCTTTTTGTCGTAGGTCGAAATTATTTATAAATTATTTTATGGAGTTTTCATTATTTTTCTCTTAAAATAACACAAAACTTACCAGTAATGGTTAATATTTTGCACCAATATTTCACAAATTTTTCCACCACTTTAAGATTATTAAAATTTTTAAGCAAAGATATTTTATTTTGTGACACTACAACCCATTTTTAATGTTTTTTTTTTATTTTTGTTTAATTTCTTGTTTATTTTAATGGTTATTTTGTTATTTCTTTTTTAATATTTTTCTTTATTTTTTTTTAATTTCTTGTTTATTTTAATGGTTATTTTTTTGTTATTTAGCCACTCACTAACAAATAATTCGATATTTTTATGTAAAACACGACACAACTGATACAAAATTATTTTACAAATGGCGATACCAAATTATTATTAGATAACGATATTTTGATTGCATCTTTAACTTATTATGATAAATGTATATAAAGTTATCATGTTATGGCTATTAAATATCATGTTATGGCTGTGAGTAATATAATATGTTTTGAAAGTTATCATAATTTAGTTGTTAGAAAAATAATTATTTTTCGGTCAACAATACTCAAATTTATAATTGCGATAAACATTAATATGTTTACAGTAACTATAATATTGCTGATATTTAACAAAAATAACAATTATTTGTGTACAACAACAATATATTGTTACAAAAAACACAGTATGGTTGCCGTAACCATGCCCAACCATATTTTTTCTCTGCGTGCGATGATGGCACAATATAATGGCAACAATCAAAATACTTTTGATTTTTATTGCACAACGAAGAGATAGTAAAATGTGTTGGCAACATTGTACAATGCTGTTTATGTTATTCCTATAGGTTATGTTCACTTTTTTATTCAATGAATGAAACCATTGTGCGACTTATTGCATGGTATAAGATAAAATGGAAATAATATTGCGAATATAATATACAATCACCCCAATTATAAATAAATATTCCCCGGGAGTTTTCTCCCTTCTCCCATTTTTTTTCTATGCAAATTCAATTGTAAAAATGGGAAAAGGAATTTGTATTCATAATTGGGCTGAATATAATTACAAGACGCTTAAGACCTCAAAACCGAAATTTTAAGATATTTAATAAGGTTATGTTTTAATAAAAAGATACACCAGATTTTATAATATAGCCCCTTGAAATTTTCAAGTAAGATGCGTTTAATTCTGAGAATCATAAAACAAGTCATCAATGTTTTTTCAAAAGAATTTTGTGGATATCTCGACTTGACACTTTTTTTACCGTTTTGGATGTTTTATGAATTAAAAATTTAGTTTAATTTAATTTAGTCAAATTTAAACTGTGATACCAAAAGAAAATTCATCTGTGATATATTTTATTTTATTATTTATTTTGTGTTTTATGTGGTACTTGTTGTATTGTTTAAAAACAAATTTATTTAAAATTATAATGTAAAGATTATATATTCAATAAAATTTAAGTCCCTGAGGAAGTTGAAAAAATCTCAACGAAACGTCGGAGTAGTAAAATTATGAATAAATAGTCTTTTATTTTTCATTTACTGTGACCTTGAAAGCCTGACTTAGATAATTCTACGAAAAAACAACATAATTCTAGATAAGGTCAATAAAAATTATACTAAATAAAAAATTTAAATTTTTTGGGCAAATAATATTTTTTTTCTTCATACATTTATTTATAACTGCGAAACTGTTGCTTATGTATTAACAGATTAAAGGGATTGTTATTCTTAATTTTTTAAATTTTGTTCAGCTTATTCGGACATGTGACAAACTCCCCTATATTATTGAGGTACCATGACCAAACTAATGCTGCAGAAGTTTTTCTTTTTGGATCTACTTTCATAAGCAATTATCAGAATTGAGTCCCAAGTCAATCAACTGAAAAATGTTGTACTGTGTTAGTATTCCTTAACCCGTAACGTACTATTACAGTAAACTTTGGTCTGCCCTAGTTTAATAAGGCTGGAATTTACATTGCAGAATTTCGTTCTATAAATTAACATGGAACACATACATATAAAGCCCACACTGAGAAAAAACTTTTACACGCCTAAAAGCGTTACCAATAATGCTATTGTGTTAAAGATTAGCTGGAAACCACAACCCAAATTTTTCTTTGGATTGAGCCATTATTTACCACAGCTCCCATATCAAGCGTATTTTTGAAATATTAAAACCTAATAAGCCTAAAACAGCAATGAATTTTAATACTGTGAGGTTAGTTTTCTTTTTTATTATTGGTCCACAATTTGTAGACATAAATTAATAATTAAAACTTATCTTGCCAACATTTTGATGTAGAACTTTTCTCAAAGTGCATACAAACTACATGTATAATAAGAAAGTAAGCCTAATTTTTTCAAGTCTAAAGATATTCAATTAAAGTCACACAAATTCTAATCCCCTTTCAATCTTATTTTTTGCTTATTACATTAAAAAATTTCCATTTTATTATTGCTTAAACTTTATGTTGTACAGCTTACTTGTTTTCCAATTAACTTTTGTTTAATCTTTTATATATAAAAACATATCAAATTTTTAAATATTTACATTTGAACAAACACAGACTTAAATCCTTTTTAAAGACAAAGATTGACATTTTTTTCAAATGTCTGCTTTTAGTTTAAACTCATTATAAATGAATTAAAATTCATCGGAATTTTATTAATAAATGTCAGCAAAATACATTATTAGCAATCACTACATTAAATAAAATTTGCCAAATATTTAAAGAGGATTAAAAAATACAAATTTATTTTATAAAAATATGTACATTTTTTTTTTTGTATTATTTAAAGTATGCAAATACAAGATTCGATATTAATATTTCATGTATACTACTCATACTAAGATACATTTACACAGATCAGAATCTTCAAATGTAGACAATATAAGCAGAACATGACAATAAATACGTAAGTGTTTGTTAATTCAAATACCCATCAAACACAATTTTCAAACCTTTTTCAATTGCTTGATATTAACATATGAAATCAAATTGATATTGATTTGAATAGTTATTAACATTTGGCATACTATGTTTTATCAATTTGATTGCGAATTGTTAGCAAAAGTTGTCCTCAAATCAAAAAAAATAATTCGGCAGCACTGCAGCGAAAATTGATGTAAACACTTAAAAATGGCGATTAAAGTTAAATGTGTTCCACAATTTATGAAAAGTTACATAATACGTCAAGTTTATCCGCTTTTAAAAAACCTTAATTTCTTTAACAAAAAAAATATTAATTATTTCTTGGTAAAAATTACCGGAAAGTGAAGAAAATATAAGTTTGTTGTACGATCGCGGTGACACATCATGACAATCCTTAAAACGAAAAGAAGCCAATTTTTTCGTCATGCAAAGAATTAGAGGATGGAAAGAACTCTATTTCATCTTTTAGCTATGGATGTTTATCTCATAGTTTATTTAAATAAATAATCAATTTAAATTAAAAAAAATATATATTTTTTTGTTCCACATTTGAAAAACATTACGAATCGCATTTGAAAGGAAGTTGAAAATAAATGCATTTCTCAATTTGAAAATAAATTCCCCTTTTTTTCAAATCATTATCAAACGTGTCCCGTTTGAGAAAATTTTTGATTTCTTATCTCTTTCAGTTTGAAATCAAACCTCCGTGTTTGTTGGGTCACAGGGCAAGCAGTAAGTGTGAAAGCAAGTGTTGTTGATTATCATTAAGTTTCTCAGAATTGCATAATAACGACTACTAGTATCGGCTTAAGAATCTACGAGGGTAAGCATAAACAATATTTTGTATCAAGCAATATCTTCACTTTAAAAGAAATATTCATTTAAAACTATGGTTAAAAAATATTATTTCTTTTATTAAAATAAATATTTAAAGATCTCTCAGGTATCCCATTAGAGTTCTTAGTAATGAATTGATCTCTCAGTGTGAGGGTTGGTAGAGAATCTGATTTCTATGTGATTACAACTAAGTTAAGGTCAACATTGCTTTTACTTGATAAAATAAGTTAAAATAAAATTTTTAGCTTTATTTGTAACAAATAATAAACAAAATTATTAAAAAATCCTTTTGTGTAAGCCCTCGCTGCTATTCAAAGTTCCATAGACACAATGATTTTTTCGATATGGCTGTCGATGCAAACTTATCTTTGTCATCATTTTCTAGAGACATCGTTCAAGCATTAAAAAAATTCACAATTAGTTGATAAAGTCCTCAAAAAATTGTCATCATTTATTATAAGAATTGTTAAATAAGAAAATGTTTCTATTTATTTTCTTTATAAAATTCTTAATAACTTAATAATGATCATATTAAATATTTATAATATTTACTTGCTTAAATACCATAAACTTTAAAACAAAAATTTTGTTTAAAAATAATTGAACAAAATCTTTATCAAGTCAAGGCTCATAAAAATTGTATGTTTGTGTTTTTTTTTTCTTTTTAATTTTTTAACAGCATTCAGACATGTGATTTTTTTTAATCCTGTTTAAATGAAAACTTAAAAAAAGAAAAACAAATTACATGCTTTTAGTGTCCTTGTTATAATTTATTTGCAACTTAAGTACAACAATTTTTTTAATTTATTTATTTGTTCTTATTTTCCGCTGCAGTTCGCAGTAAAAATAACAACAAGAACAACAAAAATTAAAAATAGTTAATGCGTTTACATTATGTAATAAAATATTTACAGTGGTGTGTAGAAATAAGAATACAAGGATACAACTTCTAGAGAAAAGTAGGTAGAGTCAAATAGCAAACTTTGAGCAAGTACATATAGTAATTAGCATTTTGTATGGTCAAACATTATTTTTTCGTACTCTATTCAAAAAAGTTTACATTCTATTTATTAATTTTGTTACCATCCAAACCAGCTGAAATATTATTTTTAGAAATATGCGTATATAAAAAAAAATAGAAAAAATGCTATATTAAGCTATGCCGAATCTTATATATGTACCCTTCACCATGGCTTGATATACAATATATGGTGACCGGCCGTTCGGTATCATACTCTACTCTCTTTCGGATATTTGTTGTATTTATGGTTCTCTATTTGAACTGAAATAGCATTCCAACCGTATTTGCCTTTTCCTCCAAATATACAGAACAACAGACATCGTTAAATAAACTGTGCTGTACATATTCGTATTTGTTCTGTGTAAAAATACGCAAAAATAAAAGTCCGAAAAAATATAAAAAAAACAACCCCAACAACAAGGAATTTTATAGAAAAAATTAGAGGAAGTCGTGTTTTTTTGTTCACATCCAAGCCATTTGGCTGGATTACAATAGATAAATTATTACATAACTCGATTTGAACTTCTCGCCTCATAAGAATCCAGAATTGCTTAATAAGCTCTTAGATCAATACTGCAGAAATTACAAATGGAATGACAAAGTTAAATATGAGTAGATGGGGTAAAAAACTCGTTCGTTGCACTTTACACAAATTTTGGGAAAATGCAAAAAACATTTAGCACAATATATTATTTAATTTTCCATTATTTGGGCTTTTATTTCAATAACCTTAAAAAATTCCTGTAAAATCCCTCTAGTGTACTAATTGCATGTCCTCGTCTGTGTTGTAAATTTTGAATGCATATAGTTTACCATGTAGAGGCGGTTTTGTTAACGATGGAAATTTTTAACATGAATATTTTCACACACGTACATACATATAAAAAATTTTAAATTCTTACACATATACACAAACACTTTTATTTATGAATCTGTGCCAATATGGAAAATTAAGTTATGTCGAAAGTTGTAGTTTGCAGATATCTTCAGTTTTGTTGAATTTTTGCTTAAAGTCTGTATCGTGTGAGAAAAGACTTATATTGAGACTTTAAGTAAACTTTTAGAAATTAATTTTTAATAAATATTAAGGATTTCACATCTTTTCATATTATAATACCCAGGGAATCAAAAAAATGCTCTTAGAAAGGTGTGTTTTGCGCATTAAAAATGCAGTAAAAGCTTAAAAATATGCCCTAAAATTTGTTAATAATAAGCCCAATAGAAGCCTTAAAAGGCTTAGATGAAAGCAAAATATTCAATTATTTAATACTACTATAAATAAAAAAAAAATCATAATCGGTAAAGCCCATACACCATGGTATTTGCAGACTTTTTTTCGAAATTTAACTCCATTTGGAGCAGATGAGCAAGCTGGGCTCACCAAAACAAAGTTGAGTTCTGAGGTTAACATTTATAAAAGTTATTTTTTCCGGTTATTCGGCGTTATTAAGAGTGTCGTTGTCGTGGTCGAAAAGCAGTTATTTGTAGAAATTGATATTATTACTGCGTTAAAAAACCTGCAGTCAAAAAAGAAAAACTGCCATTTTTTCACATCTTTATTTGTCATTGGCCAAAAAAAAATCAGTTGCTTTTACTTCTGATACGTTAAATGTAAACAGCCGTTGTTAAACCAACTCAAAAAGCTAAAAGTTGTAAATTCATACATTTTCGTTTTTTTTTTTTGATCGACAGTTTTTGGTTTCGACTGCAATTTTTTAAACCCTGTATTATTATTACCGTAAACGACATAAATACAACAAACTTTCTATGTGTTTTACATGGTCATTATCGTGAAATTTTTATTATAATGCTATATATTTGAAACCAATACGACAACGACTTGCGTAATAAGGCTGACTATCAAGCTACAATAAAGTGTCTATTCCAGAGTATTTTTTGAAATTATAGGCCGATTTTCAGCATGTATTGAAAACCAACAATGCAGAAAGACGGACGGACAACGTTCGTTCGCTTTTAAAAGTGATTCTGAGTCGTTCAGTGTAGTAAAAGATGTTTCTATGTATATAGATAGATATTAAAAACAGAAAAGCCATCTTATAACCAAAATTTCACTCAAATTCTTTTTATTCTCTTCAAAATACTTGTAACATTTATCAAAATATGCCTTAAAAGGTTATATAGGCGCTGTAGAATTAAAAAAAAGTTTTTTAACTAAATCTTACAAAAAAAATTCTGCAAAGTGTAAAATATGCACAAATATTTACAAACAAATCAATGTCAAAATAGTTAAAAAGCTCTAAAACTTCACTGCTCACACAAGGAAAAGCATGCGATTGCATATTTACGGTTTGCCTGGTAATAACTCAATTTTGTCCTATGTCGACTTAAGGTACTCTGCAACATGACTACAGAAATATAAATATTACACACAACAAAAATAAATTTAATTCATGATTTTGTTAAAGAAAAATATTAATGTTTAAAATATATATACACACCCTGCAGGAGATACAGATTAAGGGCACTACTTGTAGACTTAAAAAATTTTTTGTAACAAAACTAAAATTCCAGTACATATTTCTATGTTGATACTGCTTCTTTAGTTTGATTTCAGATCATTTATTAATGGTATTTTTATTATAAAAAAATGTTAAAATGCAAAATGCAAATGCACCCAATGTGGTCCAAGTGTACTAGTACACGTCTAGAACCAATAGTACTAGTGATGTTCTTAGCACACACAATGCTAATGTGAGCACCAAGATGGTATTGAAAAGTTTACAGTTGAGAACTAGTGCTGGTTATTTTTGTACTAGTTTAGTACTAATTAGGTACTTGCTCAATCTCCTGCAGGGCATTTAATCCCAACTCAAATTTTGTATATGTGAGTAATTATTCTTATAAAGACCCTGTAGTTTTGATGTCAAACCCATAACTAAAAATGTAAGTAGAAACTTCATAACCCTCCGATCTTTAGTCCTTGAGTGTATATAAAATTCGTGTTTCTTTTTTTAAGCATCTGCATAAATATATTTGTTATGTTATGACTGTTAATGTACAAGTATGCAAATCTGCGAACGTTGTTAATTTGTATGTTGTGCATGTGTTAATGTCAATATTTGTTATTTTTTCGCTTCTCTCCGCTGCACAATGTAAAAATTATACAACTGTCTTTTTACATAATTTTGCTATATACAACTCTATTATGCACGACCAGAGTATAAATGTGAGTGCACATGTGTGCGTTCGAAAGCACTTGTCTGATCTGAATGATTTTTTTTTTTTTTTGGGAGCCCTTTTTGTTAAATTTATAGGTTTGGAGAAAAAAATGCTTCACACATGAGCAATTCTCTTTGCGAAGGCTTAAAATTAAAAATTTTGTTTTTTATGATACAATAAACACTTTAGCATGATAACTTGTAGATTAAGGATTCCTTTAAGCTGCTTTACCTATACATGGGCGCCAAAATTATAGCGTTTCAGAAAAAGAACATATTTTGTGCATTTAAGATAAATTTTTGACATTTCAAAGCAACAAATAATTATTAAAAAAACAAATTTATCAAAGATAAAAAAATCTCAAATTTGTTGGATATCAGTTGTGTTTCTTAGGTTAAAGTCCGAAAAAAAATCTTTATCCAAAGAAAATTCACTGGATATACGTAGAAAAAAATGGTTGGAGGCAACCTTATTCTAAGAGCAACATACAATGGTTAGATTTTAGCAATACTAATATTTGTAGTCAACCATTTTATATTTAAATGTGATGATAATATGGATCGGCTCCAATACTTGAACAACTGCAAATTATTCCCGACCATCAATTAGGGTTTTGTCAAAAACATGATACTCCTAAGCAGTGTCATAAAGAAGTCAACATCATCCGCAAATCTTTTGAAGAAAAGAAGTATTGCTCTTCTTGGAAATTCAACAGGTGTAGGACAGAGCCTGCCATATTGGTATGTTGTCTAAGTCCAGAAATCTTCTTCTAGCAACATTTTATTCCATTTTAAAGTCGTATATACACAACAGAACATTTTGTGTAAAAATTAAAGATAGGAGATCAAACCTTTTTGTTAAGAGAGCAAATGTTATTAGTATTGTGGTTATTTTGTTGAACTGTTCTATGGGTTTTAATCCAAATTTTGATATTTTAATTAGGCTTAAATTATTCAAATTTAATTTTCATTAAATTATTTTTATGAAGAAAGGAATTTTACAACATGAAAATTAATGAAAATTGTTGACTGACCTGAGATTCGAACCCAGGCGGCTGGTTACCATGACATGTTTCGATCGCAACCACTCGATCTCCTCAGATGGATTTTCCGTTTAACACTCGCAGCCATCGACGACTGCTGGCAGTCAATAGTCAAACATCTATCTTTAAACCAAATTGTATTTTTAACCTTTGGTAGATCGAAATTTGCTTTGAATAATTATCTATTTTAATTGATTTTACATGTTCTTCCTTACTTCGGTTTTTCTGTTTTTTCATAACTTTTGTCAAGAATTGTTCTTGAAGTCCAAAGTACATTTTTTGTTTTTCATTTTTTTTTGTCTTTCTTTTTTCTTGTTAACGTTTTTCCAGCACAACTCGAAGGACAAATGTAAACATAGAGCTCGTGCCTTAGCATTAACAATTATTAGTATTGTGGTTATTTTGTTGAACTGTTCTATGGGTTTTAATCCAAATTTTGACAACTTCTGCATATCACTTATTTTGCTCGATTCTCTGATCTAGCTTCTTAACCGTAGAGCGCATAACCTTGTACCAGTGTGTCCACTAGCAACTTCTAACGTTTCTAACTTAAAAAACCCAATACTAATAGAGTATTGAAACTTCGGATCAAGAAAATTCAAGTCTTTTTAGGACTTTTTTTTTACCATTTATGAAATAACCGGGGTACCCGCTTACCCAATAGTTTATTTATATAAAAAAAATTACCAAAGTCCAAAGATATTTTTAATTAAATATAATTAATTACTTAATAACTTTTTCTAAATTTACTATTAAAGGATTTTAAAAAATTATTTTTTTGTAAAGGTAAAAATTACAATGGGGTACAAATAATTGCGAGGTATTTTTTGTTTGTTTGCCTACTGCATGTATGTACAGTAGTTTTGACTTAACTGCCTTTTGTTTACGTGCACTTTTGACTTAACTGCACAAAATTGATGATTTTTGGAATTATTCTTTCTAATTCCATACAAATTCCTTTTTTAAGTGCACTTTCTATACCTGCACATTTAAGATAAATGCACAAAATTTTTGGCATTTTAAAATTATTTTCATACAAAATATCAAAGTTAGCTGCACTTTGACTTAACTGCCCAAAATAAATATTTTCTGGAATTATTCTTCAAAATCCTTGTTTACGTGCATTTTGTATACCTGCACATTTTTCATATTTTTGGGCAGCTTTAAAATATTTTCATACAAAACATCAAAGTTAGCTGCACACATAAAACTATATGTTGGCCACTTTTTCACATAAATATCCAATTTAAGCTGTTTATAAAAATATAAATCGCAATTATTTTGTTTTTTTATGTTTTATGTTCTTTGTGAATTCTCATTGTTATTGTTAATGCTTCTTTTATATTAAATAAACATACATACATGTTTAAAATGATCTGCTATTTCCCAGCTAGCATAGGCTGTTTGTTAGACGATTATGTTTAATATACAACTCCTAAAAGAATCTTCTGGTGATTATCTGACAACAAAAACATCTAAATCTTTTCTTAATTTATTTATTTTTTGACACGCTCGTCTGTAAATCTTGAAATGAACCTTTTGGGACTCTCTGTAGTCGTATAACAATTACTAAGCTACCTAAATAAGACAGTTTTTGAAGTATGAAAATGCTATTGCCAATACAATTTTAATAAAACAAACCGGTCTAAGGATCTGCAAAAAAGGATTTTCCGACAGGATGGTATTGATTTCGCGACCTTAAGGTTTGTTTTATAGAAATTGTATGAAAATTAGAAGTTTTGGCATGAAAAATACGCCTGATGCCCTTATTTAGGTAGCTTAGTCATACGGCTGAGTATTTCACGGGTTGTAAAATAAAACCTACATGAGTCTTATACGACTCTTAGCATGCTTTTGAAAGACTCGTTAGATAAACTCAACATACATCATAAACGATTCCCTTTACGAATAATATAAGCGTTTTTCGCTGCTTTATGGAAGAATCTCTGATACGAATCAGCACGTGTAACAGTTTCTCCCGTGCTAGGAATCGTCTACAATTAAAAAATGATCTCGTCGACGATCAAAAAGACTCTTTGTGAGATTCCTAGTAAGTTCCTGGGTTGAAATAAAATTTTAATAAAATATAAATTTATGTATTAAAAAATAATTTTTTTATTCTACTTTTAAATCAAATACTTTACTTTAGCTGCACTTTTGTGCAGGTAACCACAATTATGTACCTTTTATTTAAGATAGCTGCATTTTTGATTTACCTGCACAAAAAATCGTGCAAAGGAGATTGTGCAGCTAAGTCAAAACTACTGTATATTGATTAGGGTGATCGATTATTCGACTTTTTTTAATAACCGGTTTTCGAATATTCCGAATAGTTGCTATTTTAAAAAACCCGGTTTTCGGTTAAGCATTTTTAAATAAACCGGTTAACCGGTTTTAATTCGAATGCATAAAAATACAAAAATCAATTTAGTTTTTGTAATAAAAAGTTAATTAGAATAAAAACAAATCAAAAAGGTAAGGAACCAACAAAATACATAGATATGACTTAAGGTATGTTCAGACCTAACAAACATTTGACGATAAAATCAGACAAAAAAAAAACGTGACCTGTGAATTGATTAAACTTAAGCTTTATTTTAAACAATTTCTATTAATTTGCTTGACTTTATGTCTAAGATGATAATTGTATTTATGTAAAAATTAGTTAAGAAACCGTTAAATAATGTTTGCTCTAGCGAAACGTTTTGCAAAAGCAAACAATTCTTTAAGAAAACTAGTGGTTACTTTAGGAGTCAAACAATTAATAAGTGTGAACATAGCTTTAGAATTTTTGAAAAACTTTGGTTTTAAAAATATAGGAATTTAATAAATTTAATATTTGACATATTTTCCCAAATTTATTGTAAATGAGTTTTAATATGTTGCTGATTTAGCATGACTATATGAAGCAGTAAACTTCAGCCAAATTTTTGAAAAGTGGCAAACAAAACCTCTTATCCAGGATTATATAATTCAATTTTTTTGTTTCAGCACTATAGAAACAATCGTAATATGAACATGCTTTTTGTATGAAATATCTTTCAATTCGTCGATCACACAATTTAAACCCTTCCAGGAAATTTTTGATTCCTTCAATTTTGTTTTAAGTTCTTGGTGTTTTAATAAATAAAACTGATGAATTTTCCCATAACGTTGATTCCGCCGGTATGTTCTTGTTTTAAGCATGAAGATATGCTAGAACTATTCAAGAGTTTGCATTCAATATTGTCAGCATATTTTAGTAAAGTATTATTTGCAGTCTCTTAAAAACTACTTGGAACAGGGTCAAGTTTTACTTGGCGTATATTTATATCAAGCTTGTAGACTAATCAAAAGTGATTTATAAGTCGTGACTTTGAAGAACCTTTGCAACTTATCATTTTAGAGCCGTTTAAGCACCATTGCCTTTTAAATCAGTTCGATATTATCACGAGAGATGACATCTTTATAAATATATATGTATATAGTATTTATAATACTGTCAAATTGCTAATTACTTTTTAAGCTGACCTTTTTTTGTAGTACTTTAAATTGTTTTGGTTTTTGTTACAAGAACACACGCTTATATAAGCGATTTGTATTAACATTGCTCATAATGTTTTTTGACTTTTGTTTCATTTTGTTTTAACATTTTTTATAAAAGGTGTAAGTTTGCCAAATATTCAATTAGAAAAATACTTAAATTACGGGTACATTTATAACTAAAGTAAGGAAAACGTATATAAATTACACATTACTAAAATAACCGGTTTATTTTACTAAAATAACCGGTTTATTCGATATTCGAAAAATGGACATTTTAAAATATTCGACTTGGGCAAAACTAAAATAACCGGTTAAAACCGGTCGAATACTATTCGATCGATCACCCTAATATTGATTTATAGCTTATCATAATTTTTTTGTTATATTAATTAATATACAATAAAAAATTGTATCAAATATAAAAAAATATTTAATTAATATGTAACTTTTTGATTAAACGGGTTTTATCCCCTGAAAATGATTTAAAATTTTAATGGGGTACAAATGTGTTGGCGAAGTTTTTTTTTTTTTTTTGTTTTCTATTAACTTAAGGTCATGCTTTAAAACATTTTAAAATAAAAAAAGTGTAGTTAATCTGTTGCTGATTCTAAAATATTGGCATTTATAAGTCTTAACCCATGATAAGTGATTATAATCAATTTATAATTATTAAATAAACAAAAATGTAGTCAGTTTGAATACAAAATGTAATTTATAAGCGTTTTAGGCAGATCGATTAACGTTAAAGCCAAAATAATTGGTAACGGCTAAAGGCGTTTGGTAGTGTTTTCCGAAAGAAGGCTTTATATGAGTCCGAATTTTTCTAGTGCAATTTCTCGTCATATAAAATTAAACTGTTTAACGGCCAATTTCACCAAGTTCTGTTAAAATCAACTATTAGTTTAACTTCCAGTTAATTTTAACTGAACTAGCTGAAATTGGCCGTACATAGAATAGAAATAAAAATTTTTTTTGGATGGTTAAACCTCATTTGGGTACACAACTACTTGCCTTCTGAATCGTTTGTACTGAATTTTTAATAATTTACTACTTGACACGAAAATTTGTATTTCCCAAATAAATATACAAAATTACTTTTTTCACTTCCCACATGAGATTTTGATTAAAATGAAAACCAAATTTTGGATACGAAAACAAAATGTTTACTAATTTTTTTTAGAGATGAAATAACTTTTCTTATATAACCACTGTAAGCAAAATTCTATTATTTATTTTTACAAAAACATCCCAAAACTCTTGAAATACTTCAGAAACCCCCAAAGGCAACAGTTTAGACGGTGATAAGGAGAAAATTTAATTTTAAAATGAAAAATAGATGAAAAGTACATAAATATTTTTGAAAATATTTATAAATATATAAATATTCATATGCATAACGTATGTATCTCTACAAAACATAATCTTATAAGAACAAACAAATTCCACCCGACAATTTTAATAATAATAAATAAAATTTTCATAGACTTTTACAAAGAACTTAAGAAATGAAAATGAACGAAAAAATATGTATAAAAAGAAAAAAAAATTATAAACGAATTTGAAAACCTAATGTCCTTGGTGTGATTTTTAACATTATTATGAATTATATTTTATACATTAAATAAATGTGTGTGTGTGTGTGGGTGTCTATACATAAGCTTTCATATTTAAGCCAATGTATGTGTGTATGTGTAAAGCAGCAAGGACAATTGAACCAACGAAATAAAAAGAAAAACAAGTACTTGACAAAACAAAATCTCATTATACCACTTGACAAACACAGTCATAAACGAAACACATACACGAGTACAAAAGCATGTATGAATGTAAAACTACACTTCCATCTTTTTATATTTTTTTTTTTTTGGGAATCGTTTTTTAATGCTTTTGAAAAGTATAATTTTTTTTAAGCCAAATGAATTTCCAAAAACCATTCTCACATATAAAAACATACTTACTGATATTTGAATGTTACACTGTCTGTCATAACAATAGCTGCACTTTAAATATCGGTTTAATATATATTTGTACCCAGTAAAAGCTTTGCCTGCCAAATAATTTGTTGAATAATCAGAAAAAAGACCAGTGTTTAAAAAAACTTAAGACAAAAGTTGAGAAGTCGCAAAATTTTAACTTTTCTATGCTGCTTTGCTTTTTAAAATCAGATATTGGTTCTGTTAAAACTTAGGAAAACAATCGGCAGTCGTGTGCTAAGTTTTCTTATGCTTTTGATAAGTTAAAAAATCAAAATCATAAGCAGTGTCTTTGACTTTTACTAAGGATGATCCAGAATGAAAATGGTTCTGGAAAAGTATAGCTTTATTTTTATACCGATGTATCCGAAAAGTAAGTGGTTAAAAAAAGTCCACAAAATAAAAAATTTTGCAAATTTGTTAAAAATCCGTTTTCACTTTACGTAATATTCACATCCTTTAGTTGGAGGGAAATCGTGGACTATATCGCTAATGTGACCATAAGCACAAAAAAAAAACTATGGTACTAAACATAACAACTTATATTATGATTTTAATTGTATAGTTGAAAATAAAAATATTTTAGTAGCAAACATTTCACATAATTTATTATGTTTATCTAGATCAGAGTAACTTTTTAGGTGTTAAACACCATTTAATATTATTAAAGTGAATTTAAAAATGTTAAGGACAAAAAATATATTTTCATGTTATAATAGGACTATAATAAACTTATTAGGGGAAACATATTAGGCAAATATGAATAAAAATGTTCGTAGTAACCATTTATTAATCATGTTTTTTCTCTGCGTGTATATATGTACGGATAATATTTAAACTATTCTTAACAATTGGACACGGTCCGTCCACTTTTATTGGTAGCCCCCTTACATTTTGAATAAACTGGTCTGTTGAAACGATTTAAGAGAATTCCGAAAAAAAATCGTTAAAAATAGAGAAAATCTGCAGTACTCTTAATTTTGTGGACGTACGAGCCAAACGGACCTCTAGTTTACAGACCACATTTTATTTTTATGTGACTTTTCGCAATTTAAGTTGGTGACAAAAACATGCTTAAATTAAACAAAACATGTTAAAATTTTTCTTTAAACATATTTTTTCTCTAGGTGTATATAGAATTTTAGGCCGAATTAGCTAAAATAAAATCTAATTAAATGTTATTTTTACATTAACACTTCTCTCAAAAAAATTTCGTTTATATATCGATTTGAAAAATGGGCTAAAAACATCAAAATTTTTATAAAAGCCTAAATTTTAGGGCTGCCATACGTCCTATGCATATGACTTATATACCAAAATATTTTTAGTAGAACATATTTTATAAAAAACTCGGAAAAATCGGTTCAGATACAAAAAAGTTATGACCAAAATTAATTTTTTTTCTTAAATACCACTTTCGGGAACCATAGCTTTATAACTCTAGTAAATGGTAAATTTCTTCTTAAACGCGTCGGAATATAAATCTGTAAAATCGGTTAAAAAATGGCTGAGTTATAACCGAAATACTGAATCCGCAAAAATGACTCTTTTTATAACCTTCACCGAAGGTAAAAAGGGTATATATAAGTAATTTTTGGGGATTCCCGATCACTGACCCTTACCATTTGTCGCACAGTGTTATTTTATTTGTCTTTTTTTTTTAATTCAGTTTGATCGTTTAGCTTTAACTTTTAATATTTTGTGTGGAATCTTAACTTTCGTTCTAAATTTTCTCAAAATTAACCCATTACAAGACCTAAAATTTTGTTATTTCTCATTTAATGTTCTGTTTAGTGCTATTATATCTTTGCTCTAGTAAGTGATGCTCTATCGAACATATTTATTAAAACTGAATAATAATTATTAATTAACTTATTTACTAACTTTATTAACTTCACAAAATTATATATAATTTTTAAAAAAAATAATACTGTGATAATACAGTTAAACGCTTCAAAAAACTTTATGACTTTATAACCGAAACCTTTAATAAATATTTTAAGTCAAGTGCGCCTTAAATTAGAAGAGGTGGTGTATAAGTACTTATGCACTGGTATATGAGAGTATTTTTTGTTTGTATATTCCATATGCTAATACACCTACTACTTATGTTCATACTTTTGAACATATTTATTCTTATGTAAAGCTTTTTGTCATTAACAAAATATGAAAAATTAAAAAGTTTTGTTTGTATTTAATTTTCTTTATGTGACTCTAATTAAATTTAGCTTCAATTTGGTGAATACGATACGACTAACGCTGACTTATAATAACGAATATTTTTGTGCATTTTACCTATAGAGTTTGTCTTAAATTCTTCATAAATTTAAATATATATATGAGTAAAATTTTTATAATAAATTTATAATGCCATTTAAATTTTACATGCATCTAAATGAATTTATATATTTTCCAATTATTTGGAAACTTAGTTTAAAACAACTACATAGTTTTGGCATAGTTTCACAATGTTTTCGAAGTTTTTATCTTTATTTCTCAGCTTGTTTGCTTTGAAGCTTAAAATAGTAGCTAGCAAAAACAACTGTCATAATTTAGACGAATATTTTAATACCCACATCAACATAGTAGATAGGTTCCCAATCAGTATTTTTTTTAAATATTAAAAATATTCGATTCTTTTCTGACTTCCTTGCGCGATTAATATAATCATTTATGCGCTCGTTTGTGCCGTATGACAGTTTGTGCTACAACTTTAAGATTACTTTCTTATTTAAAATTTTAATCTAAAAGCACAAATTAATTGTTTATCAGTTTTATTCCTTACAGCATGATCTGACTAACATAAATTAGCATAAATTCACAAAACTCACTTGCTTCGAAATCTGTAAAAAATGGTCTTATTATAAACAAAAACATAATGCTTAAAACAGTCACGTTTCGATCATCTGCATGGTCAATTCATAATTCCGCACATTCTGTACATTTTGTTTCTGTTTTTTAAGTCACTTGCTTAGCATTTGTGTGAATTATTTCCGATTCTTCATTCATTTTCGTTTTTGATCATCTAAGGTAGCCTCATAAAACTCAGTTTGGTGATTTGATCCAGGGCAGTCAGGTACTTTTTTCCTTGTCCCCAAAATATTAAAAAAAAAATCCCAAAAATCCTTAAACTAAAAATCAAAACCTTAAAAAGTTAATATTTTTTTCTGACCAAATTTTAATTCTTGTTAATGAAAAATTTTAAATTTTTTTTAAAAACAGTAAGAAAAATTTTAATAAGAAATCCCCAAAAATTCCCAAATAAATATTTTTAGTAAAAAAAAAATTTTATTTTGTTTGTAGCGACTGGTTTCGGCATGTTTTATTAAATCCTTTTGATGTGATTTCAGTGAGGAATTACAAGCAGAAAAAAATGCTGTTTTTGAAGACGAATGAGCCAATTTAAAAGAATATGGAGCTTGTTCAATTGGCTTTAGCCATCCTTAAAATAAACAAAAAAAAATGTATATGTATATCCGTCATTTATTTAATACTTCGATGCATAATAAGAACTTATCCATAGACCAGCTTTCTTTTATCCAAACTTTATTATATTGTCCTTCATATTATGTCACCTTAAACGCAAAAATCCCTATCTAACATTTAAAAAAATTCACTGCAGAAGCAAAAACTATTCACAATGATAAACTAATAAATCGCCTTGAACTTTTTTTTTTCTTCTATTTTTCTTGTAAAGCCTTCCAGTTGTTTTGACAATTGACAATGTTGTTTGTTCTGCAAACTGTCAGTTAGGCCTTTTAGCGTTTGTAGGTAGGGCCTTTTGTTTTTGATAATAAAATCGAAAATTTTAGTCGAAAGATTCCAAAATTTTTTTGTGAATATTTCTCTTAATGCAGCAGCAATGAAAACGTTGATTTTAAATTTTTCGTTAGTTAGGGCTTTTTGCGTTTCAGGTAACGCTTTACTAATTTTTGGGAAAGAAACGTTTGCTTGAAAATTTTCTTTAAAAAATCAAAAATTGTATGTGTTGTCAACGGTTTAAAATTCCTTTTTTAATTCTTCCTTTTTAAAACACACTCAAGAATAATCACCGTTATTGTGTTTGGCGTATTTAAAATACGCCTACGACTGTTTGGTAATAGACTTAAGAGAACGTGAATTTATTTCTTTAATCTCCCTACCAGAAATTGCTGATGTAAACTAACACATACAAAACTTATAAACTACAACCCTCGCAATTTTGTATTAAATTCTCGTATATATATTCAAGTTCACAAGTATGAGTGGGAAAAAATGTCACACGTACACGAATGTTTACATCAGTTTTTTCATATTGCCCTTAATAAAATGATAGAATCTTCTGATGTATAAACACATCAACAATGTCCATCAGATGATGCATCAAATGACTGTCATTGTTCTTGTAGGATATTACCAAACAGTCGTAGGCGTATTTTAAATACGCCAAACACAATAAGGGTGAATAACATAAGTTTATTAAGTACCTTTTACAGACTTAACACTGTATTAGTTGTTAAAGTTTTGCAACTACAAATGTACCTTGGTACGACACAAAGAAAAATAAGCGTAAATAATAAAAGAAGGGACAATTATATTAAAAATGTATAAAATCCCCGAATTTGTTTTTTTATTTCCAAATGACTTTATTTGTCCTTTTTTGCTCGCATGAAACCCGCAACTTTGGGGATAAATCCCAAAGTCTGGCAGACCTTATTCGATCCCCCACATGCTGAATGGGTTATAATTTTTTCATAGTCGCATATTTTCTATACTTTAAGAGAAAAATTATGAAGAACACGAAAAACATATTTCACTAAGAAATAATGTTTACATAGAGCTAAAATAAAGAATTAAGGATCGTTTTAAGTTTTTATACTACAGGAGGTGTCCTACTTTGGTAAGCTATGGCGCCTCTCCTGATAAATCTAAAACATAAACTTGACCACAACTATTTAATTGTCACCTCAAATTACATGCCACTCTAGCCAATCGATTATAAAACATTTATTACCATTTATTTTTTCCAAATTTCCCACACTGTGCAGCGGTCATATAAAAAGAATAACTTACAGTCTGGTCCACGTCGTATTCAACCATTGAAGCCTGTTATTTCAGAGGAATATCATTATTTTTATGATAATTTAAAATATGCGGGCAAAGTTGAATTTTTTATTGCTTTTCAATGTATGTTAGTTAAAATTTTAACTTAATTTCGATTTCAATTAACATGATTACGCGTTTCTTAATATTTTACTTTTCCATTACACATTATAAATGTATTTTTTTTATTAAAAAAGACGAATTATTGTAATTTAAATTCGTGTTAATTAAATTAAAGCCTTTCAATAGTTTTCACTACATCTGATTATTCGCACGCAGAAAAAAATATCGTTCGGCATTGTTACGGCAACTACACTATGCTTTTTGGAACAATATATTGTTGCCGTACGCATTGTTATTTTTATTTCATATCAGCAAAACTTCAGTTACTGTAAACATTTCAATGTTTATCGCAATCATATCTTTAAGTATTATTGACTAAAACACATGGTAGGATACCGAAACAAATTTCGGTATCGGTATTAAACTTTTTTATTTCGGTATCGGTATTGTAATTATATCGGTATCGGTTTACCGGTATAGCAACTTTTATAACGATATATAGGTATATCGGTATTACAATTTAAAAATTTGGCCGTAAATAATTTGGGGTATTTTTTATATTTAAAATACTCTTTGATTTGCTAAGCATGATATTTTTTAGCATATATTTTCTTTAAATATGATATCGAACACAAATTAAAAGAAAAAAATAAAAGAAATTTCAAAATCGCACTTTTAAAGCCAATTTGATAACACAACTTTATTTATTAACTTTTGTGTAATAAACAACTCTGTACTCTAACATATTTTATCTCTATTTTGTAAATACTTTTTTAAAGTTAAATTTTAGTTTTACCAAAATATGTACATACATGTAACATGCTTTTAAATAATATATTATTTATTTTATTGCCAGTTTCATTTCCCGAAAATATAAAAATTTTAAAAGAATTGCACGGCATTTGCTACCTGTTTTGAATAAAATTTTTTTTTTCAATTGGCTTAAGCTGTTAGTGTGGTTCTAGCATGGCAAAAATATAAAATTCATACAATATTTTTTACGACTTTTAATTAGTTTCTGGCATATACAGTGAGTCTCAAAAATATTTTGCATATTTTTTTACTCCGTAAAGCTTAAAAACATTCATCAAAATGAAGTACAAGTTGTTTTATTTTTGAAAAAATAGTCCATTTATTACATGGTTGATATGTGTTACAACTTAAACATAATAATTAAATAACAAAAACTTGTAATTTCATGGTCTCTTTCTGACATTAAGACTGTTTTGACCCTCTTATTAATACTCAGAAAAGTATTTTGCTTTGCTTAAAATAAAAACATCTTATCCTTGCAAATATTGCTATAAATTTGTACATTTTAAAATATAACTAAGCGTGCAAAATAATGTGGAAATATTGAAAATTTGGCACGACATGGCCGTCGAAAATTGTTATCAGCCAGAAGTGAAATTAAAATACTTAAAGAAATTCGTGAAAGCCCGCATTTATCTGCTCCAAAACTGATTGATAAGCAGAGAGGAACTCTATGCAACAATGCTAGCAATGAAACACTTTGTAGAGTACTACGATCAAACAACTCTAATGGTCGTGGAGCAGGAAAAAAACCACTAATTTCTGAAATTAATAGAAATATGCAATTATCCTTCGCTAATCCACATATAACGAAAAGTTATGACTTTTGGTTATCTTATATTAAGCGATGAAAGCAAATATAATATTTTTGGGTCGGATGGACTACGCATGGTTTGGAGAAAGCCGAAGGAGGTCCTTAATATAAAAAATATCAAGCCGACAGTAAAACTTTGTTATGGTTTGGGCTGTATGTCATCCTCAGGAGTTGTAAATATTTATTTTATAGTCTTTATAGATGGAATTATGGACAGACATGTGCATCTTTCAATTCTTAAAGAAAACCTTAACGCGAGTGCTGATAAAATGGGACTTTTATCAAGAGGTTTTTATTTCCAACAGGTCAAGGATCTCAAATATACACATAACACCTCCTCAAAGCCCGAACATTAAAATAATGGAAAATTTATGGGCGTATTTGGAGCAAAACGTTCGCGAACACCACTATCTTAGGAAACTACGTTGAAACTAGTTTTGCTACAATAATGGGAAAAAATACTTCAACAAAAGTGCCGAAATTTTGTAGAATCTATGCAACGGCGACTAGCTTCAGTTGCTAAAAACAACGGATATGAAACAAAGTATTAACTGTGGCATATGATATGATATTGCTCGTAAAAAAGGTTTGGCTACGTAAAAAAGGTTTAGCTACGTAAAAAACTGTAGTTTGTAAACAAACTTTGACAAGCCGACCACCGAAAAAACCTATAGGTTGACTTAACCCACCTTCTAGTGAATTTGCTTTGATGTAGACGTTGTGTCTGCGAGCCTATAAGACTGTTGTCATGATTAATGCCAAATCGTATCATGACACATATTTACTGCCATAAAATCTCGTATAAAGAATATAATAATTATGATATTCTATTTTTTTTTTTATTTTAATTCTTTGTCTTTCCCCTAACACGTTAATAAAAATAAATTACTGTTTAATATAATAAATAAATGGATACCATTCAAGTTTTTTCTAAAAAAGCTAATTTTTTATATACGCAAAGTAATTACGAGACACACTGCATGTATGTATCATGATAATCCATTATTTAGTTAACCTAAAACCAACAAGGTTTTTTTTGCTAAAAAAAAATTGTTCAATTTCATTAATTTTGATTCTATTAAATAAAAAAAATTCAACTCAAAAGAACACGAGTAACAACCAGACCTAAAAAAAATCATGTATCTCGGCATTTACAGCGAAAATCCTAGTTTTTGTAACGTTACACCAGCACGTAAATAAGTTTGTATTTTGGTCAAATGTTTTTCAAATGTTATCCCTTTTGTAACTTAATGAAGAACTACTTGCGTTAATTATACATTTTTCATTTGATGAACTTTAGCCTAATTAATAATATCAAAATTTGGATGAAAACCCATAAACAGTTCAACAAATTAACCGCAATACTAATTATTGTAAATTATACATAAAAAATTTTTCGAGAAAAAATTTTAAATTCTGGAAATGCCCATATGTAAAAAACATGTCTGCATATTTTGCAAAAATATATTACTTAACAGTTTACTAACATTTTGTTCTTATTTTTCTGTTTATCTTACAATTTGTGTGGAAATTTTTAATTATTTTAATAGCATAGACAAATAATAAAATAAATAACTAATCTATGGTATTATTAAAATCCACAAAATGTTTGTGCAATTCTCATCAACAAAATCCTTAACATAAAATTTTTTAATATTTAGATTTTAAAAGACAAATTCTCTGTCAATATCTTAAGCAGGCAAATTTTGTATTTAAAAAAAAACCAACAACAAACATGTTAAGCTTTAAATGAAGCATACACATTAAATGAAGTGCGAATTACATCCCACAAAATTACTAAGTACTTTAAAAGAAGATGAGCAATAAGATATTTTGTACAAGAGGAGCAAAAGTGGCAGTATTTTAAAAAGATTAAAAAGATTGTAGCCAAATTACAGTTTTATTTCAAGCATTCGTGTCTGTATTTTTCATTATTTTCTGCTTTTCTTCTTATCTCCTTAACACATGATAGGGTGTGTGTTCCATCACTCTCTATACGCGATCTTAATCTTTGCATTAAAAGTATTGACATACATATACATATATATAGTTCATTCGAAATCTTGTATACAACAATATATTTGTATGAAATGATTTATTTTATTTACTGATTGACATGGCATGTATTGTATGTGTATGCATATGTATGAAAGAATTCTTTCATACATATACATATTCATACATATCTTAAGATATTGCCGGGCGGTAAAAAAGAACAAGTAAAAATGCTTAATAAAAGGCCTTATTAAGCAAAAAAATAAGTTCTCCTCACCGTATTCCACACATATTTGTTTTTTACACAGGTTGTCATTGAGAGCATGCCCTTGCACCTCCCTTCTTTTTACAGGCATTCTTAAAGGCTTTCGTATGAATGTTTTTAAAAAGAGTATATGAAGAATGAGGTGTAAGTTTTTTTATTTGAGAGTTTTGTAAAAAAATATAAAATAAAAACGAGTTTTATGTCGTTATAATCTTCGCTTTACCTATAAACATTACCAATCACAAAATTCTTGAACAGCTGATACGTAAAAAGGGAGAAAAAAATAATAATATTATAATGTTCGTCCACCACGCAACGTCACGTTTACGTAAGAGTAACGAGATGAATAAAATATAAAAATATAACAACTTCTTTTCCTTTTCAAAGAAGGGAGTAAGTACCTATAATGTCCCAAAAAAAATTAGACTAAATTCGTTCCTCCCTGCTTAAAGAAGGGATAAGTGAATACGTATTGAATATTTTACAAAGAAAGAAATAGTATTTCATGAGAGAAATAGTGTTTCATGAATGTAAAGACTTTTAAAGCTACAATTTCACATACAATTTAACATAATGTTATAAATTGGTCTTAACATATGAGTAAAACGAACAAGAATTGTTTTTGTTAAATTGTCGGGAATTTTAAATCAATATACAAAATGAATTAGCAACATTTACGAAATTGTTACTTCAAAAATTAACTTTAAAATCGAATAATAACTGCCTGGGCCACATTGTAGACAAGAACATTTCTTTCTATAATTATAATCGGCAAACTTTTTAAAAAATAAATTTCTGCGTAACGATTTTTAAAAAAAGGTTTTAAAATGGAGAAGTGGTAATGTGTAAAAAAAATATACAACCAAACAAATTTCATAATGAAAAAAACTTATTTACAATGAAACATTTTTTCTGCGATATAATAAAAAAAAGTTTGTGGGATTTAAGTAAACAGAAGAATAGGAAAAACCCAAATTTAACTTTCACTTTTAGTATAGAAATTAAAATTATTTTTGATATATGCAACTGAAATAAAATGGAATATTACATAAAATGCGATACGAACGAAATTTTTAATCATCAAAACTCAAATTTGTACGATGCATCACTGAGCCTTGATATAACGATGCCCTCCTGTCTGTGTGTATGTTGAAAAAGGTTTTCCGAAAACCCCAGTGATATTGGGGACTGGGTTGTTCTTTTTTTAAATCACGTATACTCCGTTTAAGTTTGCTGAGATGTGTGCAAAAATCCACGATTGCCTCTACTTTTTACCCAAAAATCTACTTTGTTTTTTTTTATGTATTTTTTTATTCAACATTTTTTATTTTTCGAATTTATTCTATGAGCTAAATTTCATTTATGTATTTTATAAAGCTTTTTGTAATAGTAAAGTAAAGTAACCTTCAGAAGGAAATAATTCCCAGTTTGTATTTTTTTTAACAAAAACATTTGTGATTTACCGCTAAAATCGAGAAATGTGTATTTAACGGACAACCGTACTCTGTATATATTTTATATAATGTCATTTGTTTAAATTTCTGACCTTTTCGCAATGCGGTATATGATGGGTATACAAGACTCGGTAAAGTCTTACATGTTTAAGTTCTTTTTAATGCATACTTCTGTATTATATTTGTCCTTGTCATTCTTGAAAGTAGTTACTCTTTTCAACACCTGCTCTGCTATCGATTATCGCGAGAGTGTTGTGTAATCTTGTCATTTCCTAACAAGTATTCGATAAATACTATATACATACGTACAAATATCTATAAATTTCTTGATGTTGTTGTTTTTATACTTATTCCAGTATTTTCATCATCTACTTTTTAAATCATGAATTTAACGTAACATATGGATTCAAGTGACAAATTGGCAGCGACAAGTGATGTTTATGTTGTAGTCGTATGTCATAGTGACAACTGTTGTTGACATTTAAGAGAATTTGTATACGTGCTGTATTTTTTCAGAACGTTTTTTGCTTACAACTTTTTTAGATTTGCAAATTTTTGTATGTGTTTGTGTCAGAGGGAAATAATATTATTATGAATTTCTTGTATTTTGTGTGAACTAAACATGTTGAAAGTTAATCAATTACCGTTTTTTTTGTGGCAGATTTTATAACATTTCTACCTTATAAATATATATACATACATACGTTTGACTTGACATAAACACATACACATGTTGTTTTTATTTATGAAAGTAAATAAAGATGACTTTTTCTTCCGATACTTTTATCTTTTAACTGTCTTTTTTAAGTGTCATGACAAAGAAAAGAAAGAGTTTAAACGAATTCAAAAAAGAATAAAAAAAAGAATGGAATTTTCCTTAGAAATAAAAAATAACATAACGGCTGCGTAGTTGAAAGTGTAGGTGTGACTGAAATAATCTTATTGAGATCCCAGGAAACACATACTCAAACCTTTGATATAAAATAACTTAAAATATATGATATCAAGCCCAATTTTCGAACTGTTTTCAATGATTTCATCTAAACATATGAATTAAAACTGATAATGATTTGAATATAAACATTTGACAATTTGTTATATCCATTTGTAATCATGTGTTATTTCCAAATTAGAAATAAACTGGTGAAAAAAATAACATAATTTATTTACTTTGAGTAATAATTCGAATAAGACAATATAAAACGGGAGAGTAAAGACGTTATGAGTTTGTATGATTGTCTATGCAGAGTCAAGACCATCCAGGAAATAAAGAGAAGCATTTTGTCTTTGAAAGCATTTAAAACAGAGAAAATGTTTTTTCATCTTTTAGCAGCAGTGGTGCTGCCAAATGCTTAGCTGACTGTTTGTTTCAGTATAAATTTTAAGGGCCGATGTTGAATGTGAATCACACTTAAACGTCAAGTTTTTTTCTGCATTTCATTTTACGTTTCTCAATGTCAGATTAACTAAATCTAAACCATGTAAAGATACACAATCGAGCAACGCGTTAAAGTTATTCAGGCTTATAATCCAAGAGTGATTGTCGAAAAACTAATGCACCCACAAAGAGTGACTGTTTGTTGCGGTTTTTGGGCTGGCGGCATCATCGGCCAGTATTTTTTCCAAAACGAGGCCGGTCAGACAGTTACTGTGAATGGTGTTCGCTATAGTGAGATGAAAATGAACTGTTTATAACCCGACTTGAAAGATATGGATGTGGAAGACATGTGGTTTTAACAGGACCGTGCCACTTGCCACATAACGAAACAATGGCTGTTTTGAGCGTCAAATTCAATGGCAGTGTTATCTCATGTGGTGGCGATGTCAATTGGCTGCCAAGGTCAAGTGATTTTAGTATGAGTATGAGATAATTCGGCACATTAACGGCATAGAACCTCAATTATGCCTTAGCATCATCGAAAATTTGGACCGTCGGATGGAGTGTGCCGCCGAGGTAGCGGCGGCCATTTAGCCGATATTTTGTTATTTGATATTATCAAAATAAAAAGAAATTACAGTTATATCCTAAATAGTTTCTTTTTTATTCAAAATCGATAAGGTATTTTATGAAAAATAAATATGAATTTACAAAACAAAAATTGCCTTTTAAATATGTGCCACATTGCATTACAACCCAGATTTGAAACGTTTGGAGCCAGGTTCAAAGTAAATAAATTTCTCAATTTGAAAACACTTTCCCCTTTGTTTCGCGAGTACCATGTTTTATAAATTATATATTTTCAAATCATTTTCAAACGTTTGTTGTTTGAGGAAGGGCTTAATTTTAAATCGTTTTGAATATCAAATCTAATCCCTGTGTTTGTTGGGTAAAAATGTATGTGTGTGAGTATGTGTATATTAGTGCTTATAAATGGTTATTGCCGTGTATAAATATTTCATGATATAATTTGCCTTGATGAGGTTTTATGGTTAATGTAATATTTTTATTGACTTCTAACTCCTTTCGTTTTTTTTGTATTCATTTGTTTGTGATTTTGCTATTTCCCTTTTTTCATGTAAGCTGATATATTTATTGTGTTTAAATAAAAACAAAAAAACCCGTTAAAAAATACGTATTCACAGTCACGTTTTTTTTTATGTTTAAACATTATGTTTATCAAATATTTAAGAAGAAAATCTGTATAAAGGATTTTAGAGCCATTAAACTGCAATATACAATTAAGGGCATGACATAAAATCTTGTTTAAAATAAAAAAGGGTTATGTTTAAAAATTGTGCGATATATATTAATTTTAACAGAAAACATTTAAGAATAATATTTTTGGCCGTGCTGGATCTACCACCCAGTTAATACTTATTAAAAAAAAAAACGACGAGGCCAATTTTATTTCTTTGGTGGCTTAAATTGATAGTGTACCAAATTAAAATCTTTTGCTTGAGTAAAATGTCTGAAGGTACAATAGCAAATAGCAAAATAGATAAAGATCCATGAAAATTAACCAAATCACCAAAAACTTCATTTAGACAAATTATAGGCCAAAACATTATCTTGATAGTTAAATAAAAGAAATGCATAACTTAAAAAAATTCCAGAAGTATACACACAGAAAAAAATGTTGATAAGAAACCATAGTAAATGTCTGCAAAAGTATGGACTTTATTTAAAATTTCAAATGTTAAAATATCATTGTTCAATATTGAATCAACAAAATCCTGTTTTATTTGTTTTGTACAGAAACAATAACAACACTATGAAAAGAAACACATACATTTTTTTATTTTCATGTTTAAAATTATTTATAAAAAGAAAATAAAATTCCCGTATCGTCTTTGTTAAAATTATTAAATTAAATATTACATACAATTTTCAAAGTATAATGATGGCGAACCCATATCGGGCCATTCTGCTGTTGTCTTTTAATTGTGAGTGCTTGTGTTAACAAAGGGGAAAACAAAAAAGGTTCCGTGGGTAAGTAATGAGAATGCTTCTTAAATTAACGCATACGTTGCGATGTCGGGATTTAACAATTCTTAAATTGTACCGTCTCAATGGCAAAATTGTACCAAATTTTGGCTTTAAACAAAAAACCATACATAGTAAAAATGTATAACACCTTTTTATTCAATAAAACAATTAAGAAAGTATAGTCGATTAAACTCGGCCATTTAATGCCCTACACCACAACTTAAAAGGAAAATATTTCCAGAATATAATCTATTTGGTACGCATGGGCGGAATATTATTTAGATCTTCATCTTGTCCTTAAGTGATTTTAGAAAGGGAGAAAACATGGCAGCTTATTCAATTTGGGCCTACCAGCACAATATTTTGTCATGACACAGTAGCTATCGTAAAATTAATTGTCGCCAATTTTTATGTCAATGGCGTATATTCATAAATTATCACTAAGCGTTAACTTTTTTAAGTACCTATTTAAGTTATTCACAGTTACTTTTAGCAGAAAAAGTTTACACTTAATTATGGGTAAAGCTGTAACTAAATGTCAACTAACTAATACAAACAAAGAACAGCTGATTAATATTATCTTATAATTTATTTGAATAACAAAAAAATTTTGGCACCAAATTTGTGTCACTTTAAAAGACAGCAAACTGTAAATACTCTTACATTTTTGTAAATAATAAACTTGCTTTATTACATTTGCCACTTGCATCCATTTATACTGCGTCCAAAAACATCCATAAAAAAATGAACTAAACTAGAGATGTGTTTTTAGTCACCAAATTTTATTGAAAAATTATGTTTTTACAAGCCCCTATTTTAATTGATTTATATAAAAACTATAACCAAAAAATTACATTTTTAAAATTTGTATGCATTTTTTTAAGAACAATAACTGTTTTTTAATAGCTTAATAAGCTTTTATATTAACTTCAGCATATATCGTTCAAAATATTATCGACATTTTGTTTTCTCTACATGCCAAATGCATGGTTGCATTTATTCAATCAGCTGAAAGCAGTTGCTAAGCTAGTTATGAATTATGAATAAGATCTTTTACTATCTATGAACTATTTTTTAGTTTCTCTTTTGTTAGTTGCGATTCTGATTATGATTTCTGAATATGCGCCAATTAATTCAGGAGTATTATTTGTATGGGAGCTATCGTCAAATATGGACCAATTCTAATAAAATTTAGTAAGATGAATTGAATTGCAATTAGTTTGACCAAAATTTAATCTTAATATCAACATAATAAGATTATTGTGTTGATTGATCCCAGGCTTCATAGAGCGACACGAGTACATATACTTATGTATGAACTTAATACGTTAATTTTACATCATGAGCAATTATACAATATTTGGTAGTTTTGGTCAGAGCTGGATATATAGATGTTAATAGAAATTTTATTATTGAAAAGAAAAAAAATTAGTTTATCCACTTTAAAGAAATGATAAACTTCGTCGATTTTTGTTTTTATTTTTAAATTGTACCAAAAAATAATGAATTGTACCAATGTACAAAAAAAGTTTCGATTGTACCCAATTTGGTACAATTGTTCCAGAAATCCCATCATGGATATGTTGTTTCTGAAGCTTCTTCTCACTGTTATTTCAAACTCAAACCAATTCGATTCCACATGAAATATACGTTGTTTCAGCTTGAAATAACTTTCATTCAACGTGATTTGGAGTTTTATTTCAATATATGTATATAATTTTGCTCTAACTTTACGAGAATGTTAAATTAACATGAATTATAGTTATTTTAAAAGAAAATAATTTTTGTTTTGCAAATTATTGTAAAATCATGTTAAATTAACATGAAGTAACTGTGAAGCAAAATCACTACCGAAAAATGTAAAATCAACCTTGATTTCGAGGATTAAACATTGACTTTTTTCTGTGTGTAGGTAATTTAATGGCAAAACATAATGTTTTTACACCTTAGCTACACGAAAATCGCATGTTGGTATTTTGTATAAAAAACAAATAATCAAAAGAGCCGAAAGCCGTATGAGAGTCTACTTAGATTTTGTAACAATAAGGCACACCTTAAGTGGACATTATATGTATGTATGTTAGATTACATGTGTATGTGATAAACAAATATTAAGAATTTTATAAATTTCAATACAGATATTCAACATTTACCTTTTAGCTATGATTATACCAGTAGTTTTTGTTTAATGGCCCAAACTAACCACATACAAATTTAGAAACAACAGCACTAAAATAAAATGTATCATGCTAAATAGTTTAAATGCCTTTGAGCATTAAAATTAAAGACTGAAAACTACAACCATAATAAACATTTTAAATAGAAAAAAGCTTAAAATATTTGGATTAATTATAAGACAACTTTATACAGATAATGATTGACTTGGCTGACACAAACGTCTGTCAGGTTTTGGCTAAAACCAAAAAATAAAAAGCGACAAGAATAGACACTGAGATAAAAAAAACAACAAGCGGCAAATTACTTTTATAAGAGTATTATCATGACTTGTCTTCTCAATTCTATCACTTTTAATCCAATTTTCATTTATTTTTTTTTTTTATTTTTGTAACTTTTCTCATTTTTGTCTGACATTATCTACACAGAATAAGAGTACGAGTATGTTGTAGCCCGAGGCTTGTCAGCAACACTTTTTTTGTTTTATTCGTTTTCTTACATTTTAAATAAACCATAGAAACCACTCTTCTCCACAGTTAAAATAGAGTTAAGCCAGAAAGTGAGTAAGTGAGTGAGTGGAGTGTGTTCGCATTAACGATTATGAAAATGAAAATCTCCAAATGTGTGCAAACCTTCTTAACCAATCAAACAGGCAGCACTTCAATTGACTCCAACTGTTTTGTACTTAAATTTATAAAATAAATGAAATGCATAAAGTCTGATGACTTAAAACCGAAACTTGAATACACTGACTGACTGGTTATATGGATGGTTGTGCTATTGTGTCTTAATGGGTGCGTTAATATTTCGTGTGGTTTGGCGTCAGTTTCTTAACTGTGTGGCACTTACAGACAACAACATGGGCAACTATGTTTGATAAGTGCCGCTGTTTTTTTTTTATTAAAAATTTCGCCTTTTGGCATTTTTGCTACTCTCTCCTGCTGCTGTTGGTTTATCTTAATTTTGTCTGAAGCTCTGTTTGTGTTTTTTTTTTTTTTGTTTCTTCTTAAGCCAATTCATATTTATAGACCATTTTATATAGTTGTATTGAAGTTTAGGTTGGTTTCCTTTTCTTAAGTTTCCGTCAATTAAGATAAAGTTTTTTAACAAAATTTTTGAGCCACAAAAATTGTTAACGTCTATAAAAATTTATTAGAGGTAACAGTTGTGGTGCCGCATTTATATGGTGAAGTAATTTGTAGTTTAAGGCCTAGTTAATGGCTTAAATGTTAAACAAATATTTATAACTATGAAAATATATAAAAATATTAAACACAACGTATGTATATAACTTATAAAAGCATCTTCGTATGTAAAGTAGTTTTCGAGATATTCAAGAAATAAAGTCAACATTGGCCAATTCGGTGAAGTTATGACATTTTGAATATGATATAACTTTTGAAAAAAATAAAATTTTTTTTTTGTTGATATATGTTCCTTATAGGATTAAAGGAACTTTCTCACCAAATTTCATTCAAATCGAAAGGGGTCGGGTCCCACTCTTTGTCGATTTGACTTGGAATTACCCATATGTATTTTAACATTAAAAACAAATTTAGACTGAATATCGTCCAAATACCAAAAATTAAGTTAGTCTTTCGGCCTTCTATATACTTACGAATATGCACATTTAAAATATGAATCTTTAGAACTCAAAACTTCAAATGTTGCGTTTATCAAAATACTAAAAAAAAAAATTTGCAGCAAAAATTTAGAAAACTTTTACAGAAAACCAGTAAGAAAGCGCGGTCAATCCCGATTATTGAGATATCTTCATCTATATCTATATCTATATGCTATCGCAAAAGGTCTTTACTCAAGTTTTCATGTTTATACCAACATTTATAAAGTGTAGTTGTATGAGAGTTATTGACAAATGTAAACCGATTCCAATAAAATTTGGTACGATGATTTATTTAGCTGGCAATAAAAAAAGTTAAGACTAAATTTAATTAAAATATCAAGATAACATCATTGACCCTATCCCCAAAAAAACCTGTATGAGGGTTATGCGATTTACCCCATTTTTAATAAGCATGATACTTGTCAATTAGAATCTATGAACCCAATTTCATCAAATGATGTCCAAAATTGAGACCTGTACTGTATGCACAAGGTTAACATTGGCAGCCAGCCAGCAAGACGGATGAATGCACATTGTTAGATGGACTCAGATTCTAAGTCGATCGGGATAGACCCACCTTTAAGTGGGATTAACAGCTAAAAACACTTTCTAAATTATCGAAGTATATACACAGAAAGAAAAACACTCGGGATAAATCAAGTTTTTTGGGATTACTTTAAGTACGAGTCGTACTCAAAAATTCAAGTACGAATAACACTTAAACGTACTCAAAACAATCCTAAATGGGATTACTTTTGAAAATTAATTTCTTTTCAAATTTTTTTTTTTTTAAATTTGAGCTCATGCTACTCATTAAGTTTATATTTTTGGTTATATATGTACATAAGGTTTCTAAAATAAAAACCATATCGGGCATGATGTTGGTGTTTTATCATTCTGTAATGTGTAATACGGGTAAGTAAATCACTCATAATCATTTTTTGTTTGTAATTTCTTTTGTTTTTATTTTTTTTTAATTATGAATTCAGGATAAAATCAAATTTATATTACTTGAATCAAGCTCATTTTGAGATTGATTCAATCTTAGTTTTACTTTAATCAATCTCATTTTCGGATAATTTTAAGTACGAAATTGGGATTGAATATGGATAATTTAAGTATTTTGCGATCGAAAATCCAGACTTGTATCAATCTTTCAGTACTTGATTCAAGAAAATTCGTACTCACCGTACTATTAATACCGCTTCGGATTGATTTGAATACGGATGGATTGATTTTTTTTGAGTGTACTTATTTATATATTTTAAAACAATGCACATTTTAAAAATAATGCACCACTTGTTGCCACAACTCTGTTTTACAAGAACACTGATAAAAAACTCAATATTTTGTGATTTTGATTTTTTATGTATTTAACTTTTTTTTACCTAAACTAATCCCGCGAAGCTCTACGCTTGTCTGTAGGAGACCTTATGAAGAAATCATAGCACATCTAAGAATAACCATGTTTCGAGCATTCAATTTTTCCGTAAAAGTTTCTTGGTTTTATATTAAGTTTTCTTAAACTAACTAGTGCTACACGTTTTTATTAAAAAAAAAATTTGGCTTTTCTTCTGATTTTTTAAATAAAAAGCAACAAGAACTTGATTGAAGTAACTATAGAATTAAAATAATTTTTTTTAACTGTATTAAGTAAAGTTTAGTTTGCTTTGAGTCATAACTTTTTGCTTAAACCAGGCTTGTTTACGATAAGAAATTTTTTGCTTGGACGAGAATGACGGACAATTTTTTTGGTGCCCTATTTTCTGGTGATTTAGTTAGTGCTGGTTCACACTCTTCAAGTTTTAGCCGTCAAGTCATGAGTTTTTAGGAGAGAGAGGTAAATAAATGGCATTCTCTCTTCCCTTCTTTCCTAAAACCTCAAGACTTGACGGCTGAAACTTGAAGATGTGAACCAGCACTAAATCTTTCTATACGTGTATATTTGAAATTATATTACTTTTCCTGAAATATCAGAAAAGGCATTTTAAAAATGTTACTGATTTATTAACACTGCTCAGCAAAAAATCAAAAAAAGTCGGGGTAGAGAACTTGATTATATGAGAACTTGATAATTGACTTTTGCGTGCTGAATCCAAAAAGTTTATTAAATAACTTCTGGTTAACATTTTGTTTACTGATATTCATGATTGCATGTCCTATTTTATTCATAATATAAATCGATTTCTGATTAATGGCAAAAAAATGGCCACTAATTAAGAAATAATTTTGAAAATAATCATCAAAATCGCACAAATCGTTCTCAAGTTATGAAATGTATGTACCATAACCTTAAAACCCTTAAAAAACTAGAGATGATAGAAAAAAGGGATTTGAATTAAGCGCTGTAAAATCTTTATATTTCATATATTTTTATTTTAAAAGATTTTTTTTGACGACCGGTGTAATTAATAAAACTTGGCTCTTAAACATTTCATTAAGTTTGTTATTTAAATTTTATTTAGCGCTTATTGATTGGTGGCACGGCGCTTTTTGATTAGAAATTGTTTACAACCCTGATCATAACGGTACATTGATATTTTGTGAGATGATGCGAATGATTGAGAGGTAGCGATTTTAAGCAAAAACGAAAACTGATAATCATATCGCTCATGTCATCATGCTTTTTTTAAGGTTATGGCTCCACATTTGGCTAGCTAGGTCTTAAGAAAAGTTTGTATTTATTCGTATTAACTTATTTTTCCAAAAGGGGTCAAAAAGAAAACACCACTGCTTTAATTCCAAGTATATTTTGTTTAACTTTTTGCTCAAATAATGTAACATATTGCTAAAAAATTTTTTTGTTTATAGCATTTAATACCAGTATAAAAAGTTGCAAAGTCAGCAAAGAAAAATTTTTTTTTTTTTTGAGAAACTGATTTTTTTTTTATCTTCCTACTTTAGTACGTGCAAGTTTTTTTCCACGTATTTATTACACATATAATTATTGTTATTAGCCAAATGTTTCATATCATAAAACATAAATGTATCAAGGTTAATATAATATACATAAGTTTCTTTTAAGAAAAATTTCTTAGTATAGAACATTTTCCTAATTACGGAATCTTTAGGCATTTAAATAAAATATTTGAGAATTGAAATCATGGATTTGTTTGTGGCAAAGAGCCACCTTTTGTACAAAACAACAAATAATATTTTTCCTTTCGGTCTCCAATTGCCAAAAAACTTTAAAATGCTTTCCACAATTTTTTTTATTTTGTTGTTGCCAGTAATTACTTTATTACCTTTTCCAATTTGTCAAAATATTTTTATATGACAGTGCCTATTTTATATTTTGCAAACAAAAAACAAATTATATATTTACTGAAAAATCGTGTCTTTAAGTGAGAACATTTATCATGGTATTAAGTTTTTTTCTATGTCTTTTATATTTTGTTTATTTATTATTTCAAACTCGACCCTAAAATAAGAAGCAGTAACAGAAGTTTAAGTATATTTATCATCTGGTGGTTTTGTTATAAAAATATTACATGTTCTTTGGCGGTTTGCTATATGTGTGTAAATATGTACATACTTAGATATGTATATCAATATGTATCTACATTTTTTCATATCTCGATTTATAATCTTTTTTTACAGGGACGTGTTATATTTCTGCTGGAGTTTATTTTTTTTTGTTTTTTGTTCTTTTTTTCTTGTCTAGAAATGAATATTATTACAATTCCTCTTTTTATATTTTAAAAAATAATTTCTATGTATGATTTTGTACATTGTATGAAAATCTGTTAGACATTTTGTTTTTGCCTGTGCACAGCACCCGTACACAGAAAGAAAAACACTCGGGATACATCAAGTTTTTTATGATTACTTTAATTACCAGTCGTACTCAAAAATTCAAGTACGAATAACACTAAAACGTTCTCAAAACAATCCTAAATGGGATTACTTTTGAAAATCAATCCTGGAATTTCTTGAAATAAGTATAAAATTCTTAAATCAAGTAAAAAAAATATTAAACTTTCCGTTGGTAGCGCCATTCTGAGAGTAAAATTACAAAATGAGGGATTTCATCTCAAAAAACTTATAAGTCTTATCTCTCAACATTGCAATCTTTTATGCATACTTTTAGATTTACAAAAACACAACACAGTTTGAATAAAATTTTTGTGTGTAGAAAAAACAGAACATGTTTAACCCTCCGGCTTACGCATGTTTTGATTTTCTATACACACTGAAAAAAATTTCTGGCCAGACTCATGAGATCCACGAAGGGTTAAAAATAAATTTGAACTCTTGCTTCTCATTAAGTTTATATTTTTGGTTAGATATGTACATAAGATTTCTAAATTAAAAAACATATCTGGCATGATGTTTGTGTTTTATCATTCTGTAAGGTGTAGTTCGGGTAAGTAAATCAACAATTATAATTTTTTCTTTCTAATTTCTTGATTTTGTTTTTTATTAAGTACGAATTTTGGATGAAATCAACTTTATTATACTTGAATCAAGCTCATTTTGAGATTGAGTCAATCTTAGTTTAACTTTAATCAATCTCATTTTCGGATTATTTTAAGTACGAAATTGGGATTGAATATGGATAATTTAAGTATTTTGCGATCGAAAATCCAGACTTGTATCAATCTTTCAGTACTTGATTCAAGAAAATTCGTACTCACCGTACTATTAATACCGCTTCGGATTGATTTGAATACGGATGGATTGATTTTTTTTTTGAGTGTAGTTGTCATATGTTGGCGTGAGTATACACGTTTCTTATTGACATCATCCTAAGAAATTTTTTTTTTTCGTTTTGTTTTGTTTTTTTTTCTCGTATTGTTTGTGTGCTTTTGTGCATTTTGTGTTTATGTTCACAAAATACTATATAGCACACTCGGTTTATGTGACAAACGTCAGACAGTTAAAACATTACGTAAAAAGCCACAATCTAGATATTGGTTTATTACCTACTTTACTTACGGTGGAGCAAGCGAAATAAATTATTATGGTATAAAACTTTTAACAAAAAAATTATATTTTTAAAGTAATAATAAAGGAGAATTTTAAGGTAGTAGTATGTCTCTTACTACTGTTACTAACTATAACTCTATTTATTTATAATTACAATACGTAGACTTTATAGTATTCCCTGTAACCTATCAATTGATGTAAAAAGATTATTGGTCAGGTTTTGGTAATGGACTTATTTTATGTGGCTCCGAATTTTATAAAGGAATATTTTTAAAGGATGAAAAGATTTCCTCCAAAAATAGTTCCAACTCCGACCCAAACATCGGAAATTTTTTAAGTTCGACTCCGACTTCCAACTCCGATTACATTACCATAGAAATTTTTAATCGCAAATATCGCGAATACCAGCGCTAACTTCGAAAATGCACCAGCAACATTAAATACTCAAAACAGCATTACTGGCAGGCCCAGCGTTTTAAAAAAAAGGGTCAGTATAATTATCAAAATACTATTTTATTGGAAACTAAAAAAACAAAAATATATTAACAAAACTTCGAAACTTAAATCTAAAGTATAAAATTACCTACCCATTTGCATTTGCTCAATAATAATGCTCTCTAGTCGGATCTATTGATTCTGAGTACAGAAAATAATCCTTCTACGCATTTGTGCCGGTGACAATGCCGTGACGATTACACCAACATTCTGAATATTCTAAGGGTACCTTGGCATTGCATCTTTCGTTGTTAAATTTAAAGAACAGTCTATTTGACCACTTAGAAACTGTAATTATATACAATGTTTAGCAGATTTCCGTGTTGACGGTTGAAAAAATTTGATATCAAAATTGTGGAAAATTCCTGTCACTTCGTTCTTTAAGCAAAAGTGAATGAATGAAACTCCCGCAATTTATCCGAGCGCATTAAATTTACTACAGACATTTAAAAATCGCCGACCTGTTGTTTTAACTAGATCAATTACCAAATATAAATTCGAAAATTATTTAGCGTTCGGCTCGCACACGCAGGAACGATATCTATTTTTTTAGTGTTTGTGTAGACAAACACAACCCTTACTACCGTTCGAAACTATTTTCAAGAAAGAGCCGAACATTATATAGTGTTCGGTTCTTCGTTAAAAAACAATTGTAGTGATACTGAAGACAAACATTATATTTAAATGTTCTATACTGCTTCTTTTTTTTCATTTATAAAGAAGAAATAAAGGAAAACTGTTAGCAACGACCGAAGCTCGAACAGCTTGTTGTGTATATGTTTTGTTTGTGTAAATATAATTTTGCTGGCTTTTTGTTTTTGTAAAAAATTTTTGGTTTTCTTTTACCAGCCAAAAAGGTGCAACGCACAAAGGAAACAAAAGAACATTTATGAGCTGAAACGAACAAAATAAAGTTTGTGGTTTAAAAAAAACCGAATGGAATTAACTGTTCTCGTCTTTTTGTTGAGTTGGATAAGAACAGTATTATTTTTGTGTTCGAAAGATAACCAACAAGGAAACGTTATTTTTTTAATTATTTTCTACACAAACCCTATTAGCATTTGTGTATTCCACAAATCTGCCGTACCGAACAATAGGGAGCGATATTTACCCCCATATTCATAAAAAATGTTTTTGATTTCTAAAAGGTTGGAATTTTAGGGGGGAATACGGGGGAGTGATTATTTTCGAAAACTTGTTTAGACTTTTGCCCGCATTTGTAATTAAAATACAAGCATAAATTATGTTATTACACATTTTTATATTACTTAACTTAAGAACTTCAGTGAACTAACTCTCATATAATAAAATAAAATCTACTTATTATTACGACTCCAATTTCAAAGAATTGTTATTTTTGAAAATATTTTAAAAATACTTTGGCATTTTTATGCCGCGTAATACTGAGAGTACCCCGCCTTCAAACACTGCGACTCCGAATCCACAACTCCGGCTTTACAGCCCTAGTGATTATGAGTTGCCAGTTTGTGAGCATGCCTGGGCATATGCATTTGATTTTTTGGGAGGTTTACTGTCTCGCAATAAGCTTAAACTCACTGAAACCTTACTTTCCACTGTTGACAAAAATGGTTAAAAATTTTTTGGTTTATTTGGTAACATTGAAACGAAAACTCTGCGAAAATAAAATTGGAAGAAAACTCTAGAATTACACCAGAAATCAGAGTAAAAAGCATGATTTCGTCAAAAGAAAATTATTCCACATTTCATTATACATTTTTCGAACAAAAAACTTTTGTAGAAACCACTAATTATAGAAACAAACTTCAGTGGCACATTAAAACTCTTCCATATAACGCATTTGCGTCGGATGACAAAAATAATACAAAATTAAACTTTCTAAAACGACAAAAAAGTTTGGTTAATTTACTTTAACATGGGTTTTTTTACGGCAGTCGTGAGCGAAACCTTTTTCTATTCGAAGGCAAATTTATTTCTAACTCTTTCAGTCGATACTGAACTGAATGCTTTACAACACTACAAAAATTAATTGCAATACTTAATTTAAAAAGAAAAAATTCGGTGATGATTGTGCTTACAACCAGCAGCCCTCCTGGTACTAGAGTATAATGAATGATAGCAATGACGTTGTAAAAATGAAAATAATCATCAACATACAGAGGATTTTTATTGGCCATGAACATGAAGTTGCTATAAGAATTTAAAAATAACTAAAACATGATGAATTTTTTTAATTTTATTTATTTAAAGGTGGACCTCAAATAATTTTAATTCAAAATAAAATTTCTGTACGTAATTAGTCTTGGCAAGACAAGATTAGTCCACAGTTGTTTGAATCAAAACATGATTATTCCTCTAGAGAACATAACAAAACTTGATTATTCCGATCAGCCGTGTCAAAACTAGATTATTCCAATTTAAATTTTGGATTTATTTAAAATATACTATTGCTAAATTTTTGGATCCTCTACGATGCAAAGACTTATCATGGCATCTATAATAATGCAACAAAAAATTGGTTTAAATATATAGTTGCATTCCTAAAAAACTCAATTGTGCAAAAACAAAAAAATTGAAATAAGCAAGTTTTGAAACGATATTGAATTATGATAGTAAGAATTTTTCTTTTAATTATAAAAACTTATATTGTTAGTAAGTCAATAGAATGATTTTCTTAATATATTTTTGGTTAACAGTTTTTAAAAGTTGGAACCCAAATTCGCAATCGGGAAAGCGAAATAAATTTATAAATATATGTATGTATAAATAAATAAATTAATAAAGCCTTTTACTTTAATATGTATATAAAACAATTGAATCCGTTGTATCTTTTTATTATTTTGTAGTTTAATTTCACAGATATACATACCTAATAAAAAAAATAAAAGCTTGATGTGATGTAGCGCCCAGTTTTGTGTCTGCAACAAAAAATACCTAGGCTAACAAATATCGCTTTAATATATACAAAGCAAATGCAAGGCAAACAGAGTTTTTAGATGGTTACTTCATATTTCCTGTCATAACTCCTTATACCATCACGACAATAGTGGAGAAAGTATTTTGCGTTTGTGCTGATGTATGTTAAACATAAAAATATTGGGCTTAGACCTTTTAGTATACCGTTCGACTCAGAATCGCTTCCTATGTCGATGTAACAAAATTCGCACGGTCGGGTGGCTGGCTGGTAATCTGTGCCTGTAAACTTTTTGCACAAAGTACAGGTCGCAGTTTTGAAGATAATTTTATGAACTTCGGTACATACGTTTTAATTTTCATAAGAACACATCCAAACATCTTTCTGAAATAGAGGCTTTGTGTGCCCATTATATTATGTTTTTTATTATTTAAAAAAACAAGTGATATGGAGTAGAAGCTTTTGCTATGTAAAATAACGAATATTTATACAATAAAAGCTTACTCCATACAAACATATGTATGTACTTATGCATGAATTCCATAAATTCTTTTAAAATCTCCATTTCACTTCCCATTTTGCCAAAATTGTTTTTATTTAATAACAATTTTAACACAACAGCTGATCAAAACAAATAATAATATGGCGCATAAAACGCATTGCATATAACTTTCATTTAGAAACGCATTAAATGCACAAAAAGTATCATACGCATGAACGCATGGTGTGCACCTTCAGCTTTAAGAGTTCGATATGCCATGCCGCTTCCAAAAAAATTGAGTTGAGTAAAAGAGTGATGTGAATTTCTATACATTTTATATGGCGTCTACATATGTAGACTACAGGCCAGATGATGGTAATTCGAAAGGAGGGTTTGCGGCGCGCTGTAAATTATTTTGTTAACGTGCTAGTGGCCAAAACTGCTTACAATTGATTTTTAGGAACCTACTCAAATAAAAATATTTCAGACCCTGTTGTTGTGAAGAAATTTTTTTTATTCAACTTTTTCTGCATTTTCTTTTTCTGTAGAGTACCGAGCACATAATGATTAAAACTTACATTTATGCTTAGACGCTTTTTACCAAATAAATGTGCATATTTAATCAAATTACTTATTGTAACTAATTGGAGAAGTGTTAATTTGTCTGGATAACACAATTGCCTTTTTTATTTTAATTGAAAATTTTAATCCACAATTGCCATTTGATATTGGTAAGTGCAATATAAATGACTGGTGGCAGTAGGCCCAAACTCGCAAACAAAATTTAAAAAAAAAATTGATTCCAATAAAAATTCTATTGCGTGGAGTGCTGAGGCTAGAAGATATGTAAGCCCATATTTAATTTGTAGGAATTGTACAGTGAGTTTTTGGCTTTTTTACGTTTATCTTCTTACTACAGTCGACTTATTGCAAAGGCAATACCAAACAAAGTTAAAAAAAAAACAATGGCCTAAGTTTTTAATTTAAATATATATTTTTTTTGAGTACATTCCCGAATACTTATATGGCTTATTTTCCTCCTAAATCAAATATGTTAGTAAAATCATTGATGCAGCATTTTCAAAACATTTTTTTTTTTCTAAAATAAAACATTGTGATACAACACAGCCTACGGTTGTTGAATTGTTGTACCAAACACCGACTGATGCCACACATTGCCTATTCAACACACATATCCAAATCATGTATGAAGCAGACGAAATAAAACCACAAGATTTCCATACCAACCCGCCTGAATCTTTATGAAGGGAAAAAGTGTTGAAAATCCCCTCTAAATATAAATACTACAATGAATGAGCGAGTAAATGGAGACATATAGTCGTATTTTAGGCATTTAAATATTTGTGCTACTGTGATATATTATGTAGCAATATTTTTTGGAATTAATGTCATATTTTCAATGCAAACACACAGAAACAAGAGGGCCCGGCCCATTTACACTATAGCCAAACGAAAAACATTTTAAAAACAAAAACAATTTAATTTGTATTAAAGCTGTTTATTTCGGTTTAGGGTGCATTATTAATATTACTATTAATTATATTGTTAATGTTAACATATTTACGATTTCTTACTCAAAATACAAACAAAAACAAACTACAAAATCTGTCACATCTTAAATGCTTTCATATCGTTGGGATTTTAAGTTTCAAGATTTATATCTTTCAAATAAATAACTCAATATTAATATTTCTTCATTTGGCTTTAAGCAGTCGACAAAAATTCTTGGAAAATGTGAAATTTTATAAGTAATATTTTTTTAGGGTTTTTTTTAAAAAAAAATTTTGAAAAACGAAGAACAGAAACGCTGAATGAACATTGTTGATAAACATCTTGTTGTGATGTCATTAAGTAAGAAATTTTGTTCTTTATAATTTAATTTTCTTTATTTGTACGAAAGAGAAATATTCTTGAATTACAGAATAAAAAATTAGGTCATAAAAAAAGGTAGGATTTTAAGAAGATTTATTTTAAGAAAAGTAAGCCACTTAATTAGTATAAAGGAAACAAAATGTAAGTCGCTTTTGTAAATACATTTAATAGAGGATATTTAAGAAAATATAAATTTGAAAAAAAAAAATCAAAATATTTGAATTATAAACTTGTCGAAATATAATATTCTACAACACATAAAATGCTAAGGCCATCTCGTGTGCCATTTCTTTAAGTAATCATCGCAACTAACTTAACCCTATTTGGGTTTTACTAGTTTAGCTGCCGTTCGGATTTTATGGGTTCATGGAGATTTTGGCTAAAACTCAATTTTTTCAAACAATATTTATACAAAAAGCGTTGCTTAAATTTCGCCATCAGCATTTAATTTTCACTCTACAATTCCAAGCGAAAGCAAATTGTCATTAAAGATTAATGTTATTTTTAACGGTCCATTGTTATACATGGCATATAACTTATTTCTTTCAAATGTTACAGTAACTGCATGCCAAGTTTGAAGAAAAACGATTGTTTAGTTTAGAAGATATAGGTAGAGGGCGCTTTTACCCCTCTTGCCCTATTTCACAACCTATTACCTATAACCCCTAAGATGTAACAGTGGCTGCATGCCAAACTTAAAGAAAACCGGTTGATTAGTTAAGAACATACATAGGGAGCTTTTACACCACTTGCCCTATTCCTTGGTTTCAGATTTCATAAAAATAATTTGATCAAACCAAGCTTTCTTGAGTATTTTCAGAAAAAATTTAAAAAATCCTTGATGCAAGAAGTTCGATTATATTTTAAAATCAAGAAAACCAGAGTATTATTAAATAAATGCAGAAATATCTTTCTAATTTTAAATAAAAATTAGCAACTTTTGAATTTATTATTTTAAGAGTTTTTTGGTTATGAGAAACAGTTTCTTTATTTAAGGAAATTTTACAAATACGAACAAAATAAGTTAAAAGTATGAAATTATTTTTGGATTTAGTTGTTTTAAGAAACGAAATTAATTACTTTAGAAAATAAACTTTTTTCCTTGTACCAAATATAATATATTTGGTAAAATTGCCTTTATTTTGTACATAAAGTTATACACATCGTTATACCGATTCAAAAACAATTTTAGGTATACGAGAAGATGGGTTTGGGACCCACATCAACAGAACTCCTCAATAGCCTGTCCACCTGTGATGCAGTGGGTAAAAGTAGTTATGTATAGTACTTTGCAAGCAAAATAATAAATAATTGATCCACTTATTTTTTTAGTCTGACAACTTTTCTCCTGCCAAATCGGTTTGGCTAATTTTTGATTCAAAATCGAATGTATGCGTGTTTTAAACCAGTTTTGGAAAATAAACGCTAAATATCAAAACACAAACGCCAATAGTGTTTGTGTTTTCATTAAAAAAAAATAACGTTTCCCTGTTATTCATCTTTCGAACACAAAAATAATTCTGTTTTTATCAAATTCAACAAAAGATGAGAACATTTAATTCCGTTCGGTTTTTTTTTAAATCCATAAACCTCATTGCGTTCGGTTCGGCTCATTAAGTTCGTCCCTTTTGGCTGGTAAAAAAAACACAAACATTTTTTACAAAAACAAAAAACACATATGAAAAAAAAACAAAAAGCCAGCAAAATATTTTTAAACAATACACACATGCTGTTCGTGGTGCGGTCGTTGCTAAAAATTGTTGTTGGTTAATTTTTATATCAATGCAAACAAAAGAAACATTAAAGAACATTAAAATATAATGTTTGCCTACAGTATGACTAAAATTGTTCTGTTTTTTTTAACGAAGAACAGGAAAATATATATTGTTCGGCTCTTTCTTGAAAATATTTACGAACGGTATTAAAGGTTGTGTTCGTCTACACAATCACTGAAAAAAACAGATATGTATCGTTCTTTGGTGTGTGAGCCGAACGCTAAATAATGTGCTGTTTATTTTCGAACACTGTTTTTAACAGACGGGTATGGCTATATAAACTTCCGATTTTGCAAGAATAGCAATACCTTAAATTGTCTTTGTTGCATAATTATTTGTGTTATAAAAGGAAGACAAATTTTATATGCCATTATTGAACCATGTTGATTGCTTTCGGCAATACATTTACTATAAACATTTTCGAAAAAATTAAATCAAAAAAAATCTAAATATAAGTGGAGGCAAGTTTATACAGATTTTTCTTGTAACAGTTTTTAGATTTAACGGCAGTTTTGTTATATTTTTTTTATTTTTAAATATGATAATATTATTAAAAATTATATAAGAAATCTAACATTCCGGCATATTCAAACCATCAAAAAAGTCAACAAAAACTTTTCCTATAGAAATTTACTCAAGAAAAGTTTCAATAAAATTTATTTCTTTATCAGTAGTTTTAAATAAAAATATAAATATTCAAACTATTAAGACATCTGTTTAATAATAATCAACCATATCTGACTGATTATATGTTGCCTTATGAGTATAAATTTCAATAAAACCCACGTTTTAATATAAAAACTATAATAAACCTGCGGCATTATAAGCAACTGGGTGTGTGTAACTACTGCTACATAAAAAGAAACCATTTTTTGCTGCGTCATTTTGTAATAAACTTGTTGCTCTAGATTTTTCTCTTTCAAGTACATGATTAACTATTATTTGGAAAAGTAAAATAAACGGTTATAATATTGAATGGATTTTAAATGAAATAAAATTCATTTAAAATCAATTCACTATTATAACCGTTTATTTTACTTTTCCAAATACAAACAATATTTTATTAAATATTTCAATGAAATTAAATACTGTTTTTCTAACGAAAAGTTAATGGAAAATGATTTATTTTGATTATTCACATTGTGAAAAAATTAACGTTTCAAACGAAGCTTAAATTAAATTTTTCTGAAACATCATTAAAGAAAACAACCACAATTTAAAAGGGTTCTACATAATATTGATGTCTGGCATTCGGTAAAGTTTTCACCGAAAACCGCATTTTGTAAAAAAAAAAACAAAAACTTGTACCTTTTGTAGGTTATGACTGGTAGTCCGCATGGCGTCTTTTTGTTTAAATTAAATTAATAATAATCATTTCATTGTTTTATTAATTCAAAGGGAGAGAGAGGAAGAGAATATCATACACAAATAAATCAAAAAGAATGCAAGATATGTCAATTTAGCCTCTAAAGTAGGAAAACTTTTTTTGCGGCCGAATATAAAAGTCACGAAAGACAAAAATTAGTCCACTGTCAAGCCATGAACTACGATATGCGATATGATGAGATCGGACTTTGTATGGCAGCGCTATATATAAAAAACCAAAAGGGCTGTATTTGGGAGCGGTTTTAGAAACATCATTGACATAAATTTCATTCTAGGGGGTGACTGGCACAACATTTTGTTTTTTGTACGGAGATCGACCCGGTCTAATGTTCATACCCAAAAGGTTCGTCCGTATGGAAAGAAAATATCTGTGGCATTTTTACAAAACATCTTAAAACAAATTTAAAAAGTTGAAAAACTGTTGTTGATCATACGAATTTTCATTCAAAAATTATTTTGGTTTACGTTTTTTAAATTTTGTACTATGGACGTGTGTGAAACGGTACTCATGGAAGAAACACTTTGGCACTGTTTGGGTGAATCAAATTTCATTAGCCCTGGGGGCAGGACGAATTCATAAAGGTGACCACATCATGAGATAGAGCTATGCTAGCTATCCCTATTCTTTTAAAAATACTATGTATTTTGTTTTTGTATAAAGTTAGAGTGAACGTCAAAATTATTTGTTGAAAATATGTATACAGAATTGCTTTTGAAGGTAAATCTTTTTCCTGTATTGCAAATTTATTGTAGCTCCACTTTAAATACATTTTTTTTCAAGTTCTTATTTAGATTTTATTTTAATTTTAAATAATTTTTTCACAAAATGTAAACAAAACTTGACATTCAGTATACACTCAAAAAAAAATAAACAATACACAGATGACTCGAAAATGTCACCTGTATGAATTCGCCTTACCTGGGGGCTAGCATAAATTTTGATATTAGCGTGAAAATTCTTGACAATTTTAATTCACCATAGAACTTTGCTACCGTTTCACACACACCCTATAAACAAAATTTTTCTTTAATTTTTGTTTTTTTTATTATTTGATAAAAATTATTTTTTCACCGAGTTTTTTTAAGCTTTCAAAATCAAAATGCTACAGATATGCATTTCAGCACTATATTAACAAGTTTAATTATGTTCATTATAATATTGTTGACAGTGGGTACTTTACACTATCATACAAAAACCCTTCCTGATAAGTTACCTACAAGAAATAAATGAGCGAGTAGTCACATTTTTCATTTTGGTGTTTAGAAAATTATAGAAAGAAATGATCGAAATCTAGTGTTCGGACACATTAGGTCATTTCTTTCTATCATTTTCTTAACGCAAAAATGAAAAATGTGACTATCCGCTCATTCATTTTTTGTAGGGTTGTAATTGTTTTTTAAAAAGTTTCAGGGATACATTTTCATTAAAGTACGTAAGACTTCTGTGATAGTGTAAGGTACACTTTAGTTTATTTGACTGAGCCTTTAAGCTCTAAAAACTCAAATATACATTAATACGCCTTTAAGGTTTCACCAATTTTGTTCTTAAAACATTTTTTTTATCGATTTTACCATTTTTTTATAGAGCAATTTTCTACGATAACTTGAGTTAATTAATTTTTAAATTTTGTACGGAAACCCCTGAACTGGGTTGCCGAAGGGTTAACATTTTTTAAAGTAAGTTTGTGCTTATGAAATTACAGGTTGCCAATCTCAGTGTAATAACACATATTGTGTGTAATGTCTACTCGCATGTATAGACCATGTGTAATAAGTATGGATGTGATTTCTATGCAATTTCATGTTTTTCTGTCAATAGTCTCAAAACGATGACGAAAATGATAGAAAGAAATGACCGAAATCAAGTTTTCGGTCACATTCGGTCATTTCTTTCTATCATTTTCTTATCACCAAAATGAAAAATGTTTTAAATATTTTAAATCCTTCAAGTAACCACCAGTTGTATATAAAAATTGTTTGCTGTTACAAAACGTTTGCTAGATCAACATATCTTCTTACAAATAAAGTTCAGTAAATCAATAGAAATTGTTAGAAAAAAAAGATTTTCGGATTTTTTCGTCAATTATTTCTTAAAGCTGAACAACCCTTAAGCAAACAAAAATATTAATGCAAAATTTTAATATTGGTGTTTTTTTTTTGTTTTTTATACTAAATTTAATTAAAATTATCAAATTTAATTAATATACGTGCAAATTAAATAAAATTTTTAATTAATATCACAAATTTTTTAATATTAATTAATTTTTTATTTTTTTCCGTGCACCTAGGAGTAGTTTCAGTGCTGCGGAAAATATTATTCCGACAGAAAAACAAATTTTTAAGGCAAATTTTCCACATATCGTATACCTTTTCCAAGGAAATTACGAATTTGTTTTTAGTTTCTTGGTTTAGCATCGGGTAAGGATTCCGCTTCGGTCTGAGAAAGAGCAACATAAATTGAGTGTAGGAAATTGAGTTGTAATCTCCCAAAACTTGTCCGAATTAGTGGGATATGATTATGATTTTCTTTCATTTTTGTCCACAGTCGATAACTTTATATACCAGAAATATTTGTTACTTAAATCGGTTCATTAGTTTGCCTAACCCATACACGAATATTATTTTAAATTCAATACGATTGACTTTGCATTTTGCTTTAAATCTGAAACCCGTTTACTTTGGCTTTTAAAAACTGGATTCTAAATTTTTAAGTGCTTCATAAATTTCGTAAAAATCTAGCATAAAATTAAATTAATTATAATTTCAGTTATTAAATATATTTTAAGTTAATTAAAGAAACTGTGTTATCAGTTATTTATATCTTGTTCGGCCATTGAAATCAGAACAACATAAATTTTATAGTGAATATAAATTAGAGATTTAATTGTTTGATTTGATTGTTACTTAATAACTTAACATATGTACATCTCATTAATATTTAAAATTAATAATACACTGTTATTTTTTTATTTCAAACATTTACATGAACACCAAAAATTATTTGTATTTTTTCGATTATTAGTGTTAAGAAAACAGTTTAAAAAAATTGCGGTAAATAAAATGTGAATTAATGGAGTACTACTACGTTTTTTTTTATTGGGAAACACATAATCCACAAACATCACGCAAACACATAACCAGAATAACCAATTATTATTTTGAATAATCTTTAGTTTTACAAAAAAAAATATTTAATTCCGAAACCCTTAAATAAAAAGAAGTTAAAAAATTATATATATTTACTATAAAAAGTATTTTAAGAGCCTTTTTCATAAAAAAACTATTATCTGTGAGGGTGTCCCGTCTATCTAATTGCGCAGGTATCATCTTTGGAAGCTTTCAGTTATGAAATTATGAAATACTCAATTGACATTGGGATTGCCACTACAAAAGTTTTATTCTTCCTTTGTTTAAGAAATTATAATGAATTAATTAAAGAAAATATAATTTTTATCAAAATTTTTACAAATATTATGTAAAGATGATGTAATGATTCAATTACTTTAGAACTTACGATTATTTAAAAAATGTTGGCAAGCTATGGATCCTATTACTTAAGCCTTTGATCGAGTGTAGGGTATTATAAACTTGTCTCAAACCTTAGCCGTAACGATAAATATTTAAGCCACCTCTCAAACCTGTCCACCAGTTTGGCTACACTTTATTAGCAATTAATTAATATAAGCACTACTCGCAGCAACAGTAGTTGCTTGGAATATATTGTTTTTTTTATTACGGATTTTAATAATAAACATTTTTTAAAAAATGTTTTATGAAGTATTTTTGTACCTTCTATACATTTTTATCAAAAGTTTGACTTGAGATAAATTTGGTTCCTCTTAATTATTTTATATTTTGTTGATTGCTCATTAAAAATGATGATAATGATAATAGCAAAAAGGTGTTTCAAAACAAAAACGCCTTCAAAGTAAAACAAAGTAAAACAAAGAAATATATTTATGAACAGGTAGAAAAACAACATAAACAGTTAATGAAATTTCGTCTGGGTTAAAATTAAAATTTAATTAGAAAATATAAGAAAAAGTCAAATTAAAATAAACTGTAAAAAAAATAAAATAAATAATAAAAAACTAATTGTAATTAAATAAAAAAAAACGTTGTAAACAGAACTAAAATCAGAATTTGCAGGTTGTAGAAAATGTCTGGCAATTGCAGATCTTTGTACTAATGAACCTTCATGTGTGCGGCAAAAAAACCCTTTTATTGGGCGACAAGATATTATGCTGTTTTTGACAATGAGTTGACGCAATGACAACTGAATGTTTTCAATATACCAACGTATGTTCTCAAAACCGATAACAACATGTTGTCGGAATGATATAATTATGGTGATAGGATTTTAACATAAATGGCAAGAAGGTGGTTAACAAATATTGACACCATCCCTAATCAAATTGAACTCAAACGTATATGGCTTACTTTTGACAAAGGATGGTGTCAATTTTGGTATTTTTGTAATGGATCTTTTCTCTGTATTGGTTTAAAAAAAAATTGTTTAATGACCCTTAAACCACAACTGAATTTATGATGAATATGTCACTTTTTGTTGTTTCATTTTACATCTATATTAAGTTCGTAATTGTCTGTCTACTGTTTAATTGAGTCAAGTTTTGGCTATACAGAATTATCAGTAAACACATGGCGTATTTGGATTCATGCTTTGTATGTAGGATTTCTCTTGTACCTCTAAATTCACCAAAAAGCACTATTTACCTATTTACTCATTATTCCTTAACATAATGAGATGGTTATTGAAAACTAGTTTTTCAAATACCACGAATTTGCGATGTTAGCAGAAGCATAATTTTTCAAAAAGTTCCATTTAATTGACTACCAAGATCCTGCGGTTTAACGTCCTTGGAGTTCGTTAAATCAAATGTTATAGTGACAAATCTTACAATTCTTGACAAAAGCTACTTTTGGATATTGGCACAATTATTTTATTTAAATGAAAAAAGAATGTAAAAATGCATAGCGTAACCTCGGTTAATGCAACCAAAAGAAATTTAGGTCATTGCGAAAACAAGGGTTGTTGCGAAAACCCAGTAAAAAATGTCTATGGCTTTTTTTGATTACAGAAACACCGATTAAAATAAAAAAAACAGGTTCTTATGCATGTAAGTTTCAGTTTTTATCAAGTTAAAGATTAAGGCCGGGTTTTTGAGATGTAGATTAAGTTTAAACTTAGTTTAACGTAGTCTAAAACTCGGATTTTGTCCGGCGAAATTGGATTTTTTTTTTATTATTTCATTGAAGACTAACATTTTAAGCAAAACTAAGCAGTTCCGTCAAAAATTTTAATACAAATTTGGTAATGGCGGCACAAATCTGTTTTTAGATTAACTAATTCTAATTAGAATTGTGGTTATTTTGTTATTTTTGAGATCTCAAAACCCCAGCCTAACGGCCTTATTTTTTTTAAAAATGTATATAAATAAACAAACAAAAAAATTTATAAAAAATAAAACAGGTTTATACAACCTTTCTAAAACGGATTTTCAATGAAATTTTTTTAAAAACCCCTTAATTAGCCTGTTTTAGTTTTTACAAATAAGGCTGTAACTATTTAATGAAAAAATCTTAAATTCGATTCGGAAGTATTTTTTGAACTACAGTTTCCAGAATTTGTTCAAGACATTATATCTCCCCCACCCATCGGAGAGAAACGTAAAAGCATTCTGACATTTAATTTTTGAAGGTTTTGGAACTAGTGCAACATTTCACTGCATATAAAAACACACAAAATGCATGTTGTTTATGTATTGTTGTATGCCTTTGTTTTAATATCGAAGCCATTTTGACAAGGAAATATTCCATGTACGTTAGTTATTGCCTTAAAATCTTACCGATAAATAAAAAATATTAAAACTTTGTTTGTGAAGTTGCGCTAATTGAGGTATTGGTTTTTGAAAAGTTATGTTAATAAAGTAGGGTTGCCAGATACCAAGAGTTAAACAACTGGACAATAGAAAAAATTCACATGGATTTTGAAAAGATAACTGGACATTTTTAAAATGCACTTAACTATAAGAAAAAGTAAAATTTTACTTCAATTTTACTTTAGAATACAAAAAAAAACATGAATTGCAAGGAATCACAACACTTAAAATACAGTCTTGTATCATATTACAAAATTATGTATATGTCAGGACCAATTCACTACAGGCGGGAGCGAAAAACCAGCTGCTTTTAATAGTTCAAACTAAGTTGTTTTGGCTTTACAATGTTTTGTTTTAAAATGGTTGACATTTCCAACCGTAAAGACTGCAATGCAATTTTTTGTTGTTTTTGTATTGTTGTTGAATTGCTGTCATCGTATACATAAATTCGCATTGGTATATGGCTGGCTTAACATGTAAAGGCTCTAAGTCCACTCTTTTAAGAAATTGAGATTTTAATGCAGAAATGTGCAATAAGTAAAAATACATTGTTTACAAAGGAAAAATTACAGTTATCTCATTTTTTTTTTGTTGTTTTGTAGTGATGAGCAAAAGCGCTAAGTCCAATTTATCACAAGAAAAAGCTATAAGTCCCAATTAAAAGTACAGTTTAACCATTTCTCTCAAATTGTTCCATCAGATGTATTTTGATTGTTTTTTGTCTTTCCTGTACAATTTTCAAATATGGACTTAGCGCCTTTACATGTAAAGCCAGCAATATATTAATTTAAATCACATAAAAAAATACTTCCCTCTTATGGAAATCGAAACCGAGTGAAATTGAAATCAATGGAAATTTTCCGTTACATTTCTTTTTTTTGAAAATTACCGTAGTTTTTTCTGATTTTAAGATTAGTTCTAATGAAGATAACCTAGTATAGAACTTTAAGCACTGATTATAAAACTATAGTTTTCAAAGTTTGATCGATTTTAATTTCATTCGAATTCGACTTACAGAACATGGTTGATAACTATTTGTTTAAACAAAAATACATATTTTGTATTGTTATTTGCAGAATTTAAAACATCTATTACTTTAGTTGTGAGCAAAAATGTTTGAAACATTTTGCAACTTTCATCACAATATAGACTTATTAAAATTGTAGCCTTTGTTTGGTCGAAGGAATGGGGTCTTGTGAGTAAAGATTTTTAAAATACCTTAAGTCCTTTCACAAAACGTATTGCTAATTGGCATTAATAACAAACGAAATTAATTTTTATATAGATTTTTGTACGTTATTTTTATAGCATTTTAAAAAACCGGACCGTATCATGTTAATTGGAATGTCTTTAGGCAAATTAAAATTTTTTCTTTACAATTTTTGTCTTAGTATACGATTTTGTTCTGTGCAACATATTAATTAAATTATTAAAAAATATAATTAATAAAAAAGTAATTTTTCAAAATTAAATACATTTTTAACTGGACAAATTGTAGTTTAGCTGGTACCTAGACAAGACCAAAAAAACTGGACAATCCGGGCCAATCCATCCCGTCTGGCAATCCTATAACAGAGTCACTAATGTTAAGATCTTGGGTGCTGCAATTTTCGAGGGTTGCGTTAACCGAGGTTACACTGTATATTATTTTTATCCTTTAGTAGTTGGGTATATAATTGTAAATTTGGCAATTAAATTATAGGGCAAACAGCAAATCTTAATCTCTAATAAGTCCACGCAAAAATGCTTGTTAGCAGTTTTATAGAAAAATTCAATACAAAAAAAAACTCTATGAAATCTTAATTTTATTAACGTAAAGGAACACTAATATTTAAATTTTAAAAAAAAATATATGTATGTATCTGTAAAACGTTCTCTTTAAATTTAAACTTACCTTTTTAATTATTTGTTGCTGTGTGCGTGTTTTGTTTAAGTCCCTGGAGAGAAATTAAGGAAGGACAAAAAACCAACTGTCGCTCAAAATCAACACACAAAGTGATTGTTCAAACTGACAAATCTTTTTTTTTTTTATTACATCGTTAAGCGAAAAAAAAGCCTAAAACAAAAAAAGATGTTACGTTTTTTTTTTTTTTTTTTTTTTTTGGTTTAATTTGTTACTGGCGTCACATTAAAGTATTTTAGATTTAAAGTACACAATTTGCAGTAATCTCATGGACATTAATGTAGCCGTTTAGCTTTTCGCAATTGGTTCTACTTTACGTATTTTTTTTACAGTGCAATGACGATGCTGGAAAACAAGATGTTTAAAATATTTTTTTGGTTAATTTTTTGTTATGTATTTTAGCGAATACTTTTCGACAACTACCGTATGCTGGACAAAAGGCGGATGCGGTAGTACATTAGAATCGTTTAGCAAAATTTGTATTTATTCATCATCACTGTGATCGTTTCTACTACTCAGTCGTTCGTACGCCGTTATCAGAAACAAAGTTAAAACTAATTTACATTTAAGTACAATTTGTAACTGGCTTACAAACAAAATTAAAACGAATTGAAATGGAACATTGATAACAAAAAATAAATGGAAGGAATTTATATTTTGAGAGATACAACGCACCAACGTTTACAGATTTTCATTATAATTCCAACTAAATACGGCAACGTTTATTTATTTTTTTTGTTTTTGTATCTTTTGTATGCTGGATGTTTGTAAAAGTGGTAGTCAGCTTTGCAAGCATCTATTAGAGTGGAACTTTTTTTTAAACTAATGAATTAATTGGCAGTTGAAATGGGATTTTATTACTTTTTTTTTTTTTTTTGTTTTTTATTCTTGTTTTATTTTGTATTTAATTTCAATGTATTTGCATAATTTGTTGCCTAAAGTTGTTTTTGTATTTATATATGTATCTGTTTTTGTGAGTATATTTTTTTAAACATTTCTCATTTATTGGGTTGTATGTATGTGTTTGTTTTTTTTTAATGATGTTTAAATTATATTAACTTAATTTGTTTATTTAAACACATATTTCTTTTTTTTCTGTCAATATTTTGTATATTTTCTTTTAACACAGTTAATTTGAAATATATTTTATTTATTTAAACAATTCTTTTTTTGCTTTTTTGGTTTTAAATCATGTTTTAATGGATTTGATATGATGTTTTTAATTTTATAAAATTTTTTAATTAATTTTTTTACTAAAACGTTTTGGTAAACTTTAGACTTCTACAGACTTAATTAATTTTATATGATGGGTTTTTTTTCATATTTTTTATTCTGTTTTTTGTCTTGATATTTAAAAATTTCACACTGTGATATGCTTATTTCGTTTATAGTTTTTTAAACACTTTTTTTTATTCAATTAAGTAATTTTTCGTTGCATTCGAAAGTATTTTTACGAAAAATCTGAAATGAGACAAAAAAAAGAAATTTAATTAGCAAATGCTTTTAATGGTTATTTTGATTTTTTTAATAAAAAGTTTTATTAAGTGGAAAATATGCATGTTTGTGTTTAACCATCGCAATACAATACACTTTATCGGATAACACAAACACGTTTTAACTGCTCAAAGGATTCAATAAACTAAATTCTGTTTAGTTTGGGTATGTCATTCAAATACTCTTTTGAATTTTCCTGTTTTGTAATAAGACTAGCTTCATATTCAAGGTTCGTGTCAAGGCGAATTCAATTACAGGTGGTGTCGGAACTACAACAACCCAAAAACAACAAAAACAACAAAGGGTTTTTGCATTGCATTGTTAGTGCTTATGTATTTCATTTGACATTTCTAAATTTGAGACTTACTCAATTTGTACCATGGAAAGATACACAATCGAGCAACGCGTTAAAGTTATTCAGGCTTTTTATGAAAATGGGCGTTCAAATCAAAATGCATATCGTGCACTTCGTGATTTTTTTTAGTCAATTCAATTGTCCAAATGTGCGAACAATCGGAAAAATCGTGCAAAAATTTTAGCAAACCGGGTCTACAGGAGATGTGAAATCACCAGTGCATGCAATAGTAGATGATGATGATATTCACCTCAGTAGATTCGTCAATAAGCAGTATTGCCGCATTTGAGCGAATGGTAATCCACGAGGTATTGTCGAAAAACCAATGCACCCACAAAGAGTGACTGTTTGGTGCAGCTTATGGGCTGGCGGCATAATCATATTTTTTTAAAAATGAGGCAGGTCAGGCAGTGGATTTGGACGATATGTTGTTTCAACAGGACGGTGCCACTTGCCACACAGCTAACGAAACAATGGCTTTTGTGCGACAAATTCAAATTCGTGTTATATCACGTGGTGGCGATGTCAATTGACTGCCAAGATATTGTAATTTGTGGACTTCTTTTTTTGGGTTTATTTTAAAGAAAAGGTGTACGTCGATAAGCCAGCAACAATTCAAGAGCTAAAGGATGAAATAATTCGGCATTAACGGCATAGAACCTGAATTATTTCTAGGCGTTAACGAAAATTGTGGCCATCGGATGGAGGTGTACCACCGAGGTCGAGGCGCCATTTGACCGATATTTAGTACCATACATAATTGAACCATACCAATATTAGCATAATAAAAATAAATGGCAATAATTTCGTAAATAATTTGTGTTTTATTCCAAATCAACATCGGCCCTTAAAATTTAACCACCCTTTAGCTCGAAATGTCAACCATTCTTACCAAAGCCCAAGAGAAGCTCTAACATCACCGTAGTTAATTCGCCTTGGTTCGTGTCATTTTTCACATTTAGAGCAAGGAAAATTCAAGAGAAATTCTCTTAAAATTTTTTTTTAACACAATTTCGAATAAACTACAGTTTATAGAAGTGTAATTAAAACTAAATAAAATAAATAAGAAAGTACACTAACTACAGTATATTAAGACAAGTTTTCATGAGTGTTACCTATTTGGTATTATTTATGGACAATCATTAGCCCGGCAAAACAAAATTAAATTACAAGTTCAATATTAATAAAAGAGTTCTTTGTGATAATGTTACATCCAGAGAAAAAGATGTTTAAATATGGCCACCTCCAACAATACTTATGGTTATGGTTGCCTCCGACTTTGTTTTAGTTAATAATAAATGAAATATGTTTAACATTTATAATAGCATGGTGGGTCGGTCTTGGTAAAGAGGAATAAACTTGAATTAATTTGAAAACAAATTATTGTCATATTTAAACATAACACGTTTAGAGGAAACAATAAAATGGTTGTGGCTTCATCATGAAATGTTAATTTAACCATACTATGGTTGTCGGTGATAACAATATAGCGAAATTAAACAAATATGTTAAAAAAAAAATTTTTTAAATAGTTTTGTTGCAGGTGACCATATTGAAACATATATTTTCTCTGCGTGTGGATAGCTACATCTACATTGGGCAAATGAGTATTGGTGGTAGATTTGGGTGTATATAGCAGCTTTTGCTTATCACTATTGCCTTGGATTTTTTTGAGTTAAAGTAAAGGCTATTTATCAAAGTCCATCTATAAACTTTATTAAGATCGTGTTTTAACTTTTCGATGCATTCATTGATATTGGATGGCGAACAGCTTATGAAAAGTTGTACATCATTAGCGTACATGTGAGTTCCACAATAGCAGAATTTGAGAAATGGCACATGTGTTTTAATTTTTGGCAGAATACAGTGTGTTCAACAGTATAAATTGCCTTTGAATGATATCATGTTATCATCCATCTTTGATCGTAGTTCCTCACAAACATCGATTAACGTAGATGTACTGCTGCGTTTGGGTCTGAAACCAGATTGCCTATCAGATAGTATTGATTTATTATATTAGTGCTTTGTCATTTGCCCATAGACTAATCTTTCAAAAACTTTTGACAAATTCGGCAGCATTGCCATATGTCTATAATTTTGATCGGCCTTTTGAATATATTAAATTTGTGCCTGCTTCCTTGTTAATGGGAAAGTTGACGTTGTTATTATTGTGGTCATCAAGTGTGTTGATTGTGGGAGTTTAGTTATATGGATTTATTAGTTTAATAAATAAAGGATGGATAAATATACCACAATAGTCGGTAATAGCTTTACTTTAACTTACTTAAAAAAATTAATTAGAAATTATTTTGTTACACCACAATAAAGTTCAAAAAAAGAAAGTGATTTCAAAATACATTTTCGCAATTTTGCAACTTTCACAGGCATTATGAAAACAACAAATTATACTCTTCTAAAACATGAACGCAAAATTTAATAAAAAGAAATATTTTAATTTTTGTAGCAAACAAAATTTTTTTTTGTAAATTACAAAGTTAAACCCTAAGCCAAGAGGGTTAGGCCCTCTTATTGCTTGCAACATTTTTCAAATGGCAAAAAGTAAGAAAACAGCTTCGGGAGCACTATATATTATTGTGTGTTGTTTTTTGGTTTTGGTTTGCTTTTTTCCTTTGCGAGAACATACGCGATTTACACAATACATTTCATCGAAACCAGCCAAATATCGCATACAAATTTGAATGATATGAGATTACAAAACAAAATATCCCTTGAATGGACAAATTTATGCAGTCAAACCGTTTGTTGGCAAATGAGAAGTAAAGTACAGAGGTTGTTATGGATTTGTCAACGAAACATTTTCATACAGCACTTATTGCGTACTGTCCCAGTTATTTCACAAGACTGACACTTGCACAGAGTTTGATAGAACTCCGCCTAGCTCTTGAAACATCTTCAAAATATTACCTCCCATTATTCGATGAGTGCAATTTAAAAACAAAACGCAAAACTCATTTCCACTATGGTAAGTGTAGAAAAGCAATATGCCTGCAACATGGAAAAAAAATTTAAAAGCTACACTTACGAGGACTGTCATGTAGAATAAAATAATAAAGTTATATAATGTTTTTCGCATAATTATATATAAATTAGGCTTAAGCTTATCATATTTAATTTTCATTAAATTATTTTAAGTGAGGGAAGGAATTTACAACATGCAAAAAAATAAAATTTTTCGCATAATCTAAAAAAAAACTTCAGAAAACTTTATGTACATGGTTATTTTTTATTCATTTGATTGTTTGAGCTACTCTGATTGTGAGCTGGCCAGACCAAGAGGAGAACTAAGTGGTAAAAAGTTATCGATAATCCTAGGTTTAGAGCATATGTATGTGTTTTAAAAATGTTGAGTCAAACATTCTTACAATTTATATAAAATTTTTTTGTGAGAAAATTATATAGACTTATGAGATAGGGGCTTTACTGGGGAATGTATTGGAAGTACCTTAAGAAAGGTCCTTAATACGTTTTAGCCACTTATTCCGTATAAATCTTGACGTTCATATTACATATGTCACAAATAACTTGTTCAAACTAACACCTCATCATTCCATTTTTTTTTGTGCGTAAATCGAGAACAGTAGTACGATTTACTAACTTTTAACGAACAGGCAATCGTAATATATGTCGACATAGCGCTCCTTTATTGCAACATAGTCATATCTCAATAAAAATCAAACTTAGCAAAATGCGATTAAAGTTTTCAATATGAACCTTTATTTCAATTAAATATATTTTTCTTACTATAACTTCGGTTCAGTTTGAGATAAAATACTGATTTTTTTTACATTTAAAGCAGGTATGAAGGAAAACCTTTGATTAAGTAATTTGAAATTTTGGATATGTTGAGATATGATTATTTTCCAATAAAGGCGCGTACATTTTCGCTTGGAATAACGTTAGAGTGATTCTGCAATTTTTAACGACAGCATTCAGCTGTGCTTTTTGTTTTTTCATTTAATTTAATATTTTGTATTGAATATCATTATTTTACCAAGTTTAGTTAAAACTAAAAACTACTTTAATTTCCAGTTAACAACATGTTTTTAATAGTTCTAACTGATAGTTAATTAAAAATGAATTTGGTGAAATTGGTATTTAATATCGTATGCCAACTACTCAAAAGCTACTTTTAACACAAAATACACTAACTTTATCGATTAAATACACGCTACGTGAATTACGAAAATAGACTGCTTAAAGTAACAGCTGACTTCAAGCAAATATCATAAAAATTTTGCTCAATAGCAAATTCGACAAATTTTCGTTATATTTATTTTAACAATATGACAATCGTAGTAAAAGTTATATATTTTGACCTGAAGAAAAAGTAAATAAAATTTGATAAACTCAACACATAAACTAAGTGGAAAATAAAACCAAACTCCAGTTATCAACCATTTTCAAGGTAAATTTTCTTAATCCTTAAAAATAAAACATTTCAAAGTTTTACAAGTGTCGCTTTAATGAAAATGAACCCTTAAAAGCTTATAAATTGCAACAACTCCAAACTGTAACATAAAAAAGCCAATTAATTTATTTTAATTACACTCTATCTAAACACCGAAAATAATTTTGCCACTAATTTAAAAGTTTAACACATGAATTTGCTTAAAATTAAACTAAAATTCAAACGAAAACTAATTTACTTAACTTAAAAGCGTATGCACACTCAACAATTATCTATGTATGACTTATTTTATGTGACCTTCTCCGAGAAAAGGGATCTAGTGTGTCAAGAAATGGGTTTGGACTTAAGAGTGGATTCTGGTATCTAAAAGGGTGTAGAATAAGATGAAATGACTTTTTCTCAAAACTTAATTTTCACACAAAAGGTCCCTTTTCTCGGAGAAGCTCACATATAGTAAATGAATGAACGTTAATTTGGGTAGAGCAGCATGATTTTAATATTTTCCCGTAAAAGTTTACAAACATCATTATAGAATTGGGATGAGCACACTTAATTATAAAATGTTAAAACAAAGTTGTGTAATGGTACTTTTTTTGGGAAAAACTATTGTTTTAAAGTTTGGGTTATTACTCCCTATTAGAGATGTACAAATCCCTTGAAATATAGAACTTTAATTATTATAATGAAAGTTTAAACGTACTACAAAATAACAAATTCTATTCAGTTATCCGTTCTGAACCATAACAATTTCTAGATAATTGTGGAGAACAGAAAAACCATTGTACCATCACACACAGTTCTGAAACAGATGGTAAAAAAGTTCCTAAAGAAGAGATATGCAAAAAGGCGAATGGGTGGCTGAATGGGTTTTGGCAGTAAGAAGTCATTTAAATATTTTTTGGAACACTTAAACTCACTTCACTAACTTACAAGCCAACAGCCATCTAAAATCTCTCTATCCATCCATCCAACCATCGAACAAACCAAAAAAATTTGCATGCATAACTGAACCAAGTCACATTTAACATACAACAACGACACCAACGACAATAAACGAAAAACAAAACACACATTTTTATTTTATTTTGTAGTACTTTTTTCGGTTGTATATTGTGCGGTTAAAATTGCTCGTTCGTTTGAATGGTACTTTATGACAAAATAAAAAAAGAACACACTAAAAAAGGCCACAATAAATATATTTTTACATGTAAAATTATTTTGTGTTTTGAGTAAAAGTAGAGATAGATAAATAGGTAGACATACAACAGCTTGCCGATAGTTAGGGCAAAAGTATTATGCGAAGGGGGCTGTGGGCTGTTTGCTAGGAATTGAATTAACAAAAAAACAAGGATATTACTAGCAATGGCAATTATGTGTATGTATATGTATTTGTGTATTAGTAAATTCCTATATAAGTAAATAGAAACTTGTTTATATTTTTAAGTACACACGTGGAGGATTTTTTTGCTTATTATTAGTTTGGTTTAGGCTTTCAGAAATAAAATATATTTCATACGTTCTTTACCAACAACAACAGTTTTAACAGCAGCGCTAATAAATGTAGGTTTAAAATAATAGAGCATTACCAGTAGTAGAATATTATGTATCGTTAACTAAAACGCAAATGGTCCTATCTAACATTTTGAAAATTTTATAGGAGAAGCAAAAAACTATTTAAAATTAAAAATTTTCTAAAACTGCTTATAATTTGTCAAAGGTATTTTTGGGAATACAAATTTACTATTAATAAGTTTTCTGTATAAAGTTCAAAATTCCCCATTTTTCATATTTGATAAATACACCAAAATTTATTGTTGAGGGAAAACTATGCGCATTTCACTGGTTGCTTAGGCCAGATCATCAGGAAACCTCTTCCAAAGATTTTAGAAAAGCCTAATTTATTATACAAATAAAACCTTAAAGCGAATAAGAATTATAAACACTCAAAGTTTTCCTTGTAACAATATCAAAGCTTATACAAAACACCAACAATATAATTTATGTTTCTTCTATTTTTCTAGTAAAACCTACCTGTTGATTTAACCGTGTTCAGATATACCTTTTTTATTAGGTCAATATTCGGTTTATTGACATAATTATTTTTCTGTTCACACATAGACAATTAAGCTAACTCAATTAGCAATTGTCAATTAACTTAAGCAAAATGTAAACAACTTTTAACATCTTTAAAGAAAAAACAATCTGGATTTTTCGCAGACCTAATTTTCGTTGTTTTGTTGTTGTCAAAAATGTCAAAACACTTTGTTTAGAGAGATGGGGTTTACTCACTTAACACACTTGTGTCAGTGTTGCATTTTAATTTTACTCAATATTTATAACAATTTCGTATCAATTGAGCAATAACTTAATTGCAATTTTATGTGGATAATTGAGCCTAATAATGTCATTTATTGCGTAAAACTCAATTAAGGTGCATATCTGAACACGGTATTAACAATGTTGCATATTATGCAAACTGTTAGGTGTTTAAGCGTTAATCAAGTAATCTTTTGTGGATTGGGGTTTTTATAAAATCGCTCAATTTGGTCGAAAGATGTTTGGACACTGATCCAATACAGTAGAATTAAGGAGAAATTTAATTTTTAATTTTTGGCTAGTTAGGGCCTTTTGCCTTTTAAGTAAAGATAAGTTAGTTATTAAATTATATTATTTGAAAAAATTTAATCAAATGATGAAAAAAGTATAAAAAATAATTAAACTGTCAATATTGAAAATACAAAACATTTTGGAAAAACATTTTTACAAAGAAAGTGCTTTAAAAATAATGGCCCAGAATTATATACATAGTCGACTTTTATATTTTATGCTGGGTACACACTATGCAACACATTTACGCAATCTAGTGAATTGAATTCATTTTCATTCATTCCAGATTGCATCAACATCAAAACGCTTTGATATTTTGAGGTTGCATTGAAACAGATTGCATGTAGGTTGCACTGCGTTTACCCAGGATTAGAAAAATGGTATTCGCATGCATTTAAAACCGGTTTTTATTTAACGTATACCTTATTTTGACTATGAGTATCAACTATATTGAACATTTTAATATATTTTAGCAAAAATTTACAACATTTATTATTATCCATTTTAGTCTTAATATAAAACCAAGAAAAAATATCTGTACAATTTCGGTATACGTAACACACTTGCTTTTTGAATCCTTTAATAATAGAAGTTCTTTAGCGCTATGAGAAGCTACCATATTTTCCAAGGTACGCTGAAGCAGCGCCAATAAAAAAATACCTCCTTTTCTGCGACTAAAGCTTTTCTGCATAGCTTTCGACGGGCGTAAGGATCATCTTATCAATGGCACTACAAACATCGGCTTCGCCAGCAAAAGTTGCTCTGCATAGACTGCGGCTGAAACTGAAGTTCCAGCGACTTCTGATTTCTGTTGTACAATAAAGGATTTTTAGAAAGGGGCAATCGCAAGGGATCTTTTAGTTTTGAACTCAGCCAAATTCCAGATATTGACTGCAACTTATTTCCCCAGGAGGTGAAATGCTCTTATGATGCAAGCCTTCATGCCCACAGTGGTGGTGGAAAGGGTTTATAAAAATTTGGAATTGGTAGAAATGGGGTTTTCGAAGACCCCAGATATGATGGGAACAAGGATGTTGTATGTTTTTTATTCAAAAAAATTGGATTTTTTTTAAGCATTTGTCACTGAAATTTGGAACAAATCGACTAATTAAACCAATTGTAAATTTCATATACGCCATATATAAAGAGAAAATTATTACCACTTTTATATTCTGATCATATTAGCCTAAAGACCATCGTATTGCAGCTTTCATCGCAAAATTCAAATTTCAAAAGGAAGCACAAGAAGGATCTAAGCCAAAATATAACGTCAAATTCTAATTTATATGCTTCTCTTAATCGGTGCTATAGTAATAAACAATAATTTGATGAATATATAACATTTTAGTCGCTATCATAAATGTGGTCTTCAGAAATTCCATCCAATGGATTCAAAAAATTACTGTAATATTGAAAATAGTACTTCAAAAATTTTTATCGATATCAACTTCTATACAATGTGGCATGAGGCAAACGGATTTAGAATCTTATAAATATTATAATTTTATAATTTAATCACAAATTTACAACAAAAACTAAAACTAGTTTGCTATTATTTTTTCTCAGTTCTGATTTCGCACACTTGCAAAATTGTTTCCGTTTTAAAAGTTTATTTTTTTTTTTTTGGGTAATAAATTAAAAAATAAAAAAAAATAAATTAAATTTAAAAAATTCCAGGTTTTTAAATTTTTATATATTTTTTAATTATAAAATTTTAATTTGTATAAAATTTTAGAGATATATTAATTTAATATCAAGCATATTTTTCATGTATTGTAAAGAACAAATGGAGTTGAAACCTTTTAATCTTAATAGAAAGTATTATTGGTAATTTTTAAGATAAATGAAACAATTTATAATGTATTTCACTTATATCGATGAAAGTTGAAAAAATTTATATAAATTTGTATTAACTCGAAACGGTACATTTTGAGAATTTTTCAATCGACAATCCTAAAATTTTAATTATCTTTTGTAATTTCGATTAGAAATTGTTTTTAATTTTGCGACACAAGATAAAAGATAATTTTTAAAATATGGAAATTAAGAATTTTTGATTAAGATATTTGTATTAAATGAAAAGTAGTACGATTAGGAGAAATAATAGTCAATTTGCGATAATACCGTATGTGACATTTTATTGAATTTTTTTTCTGTTGCAAATATTTTGCAACGACGAACAAATTCATAGAAACGAATAAGAGCAAAAAGCCTATCCAATTACATATATAGCTCAGCAAAAAAAATAATAAAATACCTTCTTCTGTAAAAGTCGCTTACGATATATTCGGAATAGGGGGTCGATATAAGCAAATTATCACAAATTCAAACTGTCGTATTCATACAAAACTAAATAGAATTTGAAAATTTCTATGGAAATTTAATTTTACAGTACATTTAATATATTAACGCCCGTCTTTATAAAAAAATTTTAAATTTAATGAAGGTTTACAAAACAAATTTTGTATGAAAATTTGCCTTAATAAACGTTTGTTAAATTTAATAATCGTTTATAAATACGGGGGTAAATGTTTTTCATGAATACGGCAGTAAATGACTTAAAAAAAATACAAGAATCTCTACTAATATATTTTATTCAAATTGATAAAGTTTCTCAAGAAACTAACAGTTTCACCAAGTTCAGTTAAAACTTACTATAACAATAGTTAATTATAACTGAACGTGGTGAAATTGGCCGTAAAAGTTATTTAATAATTACCCCCTTATTCATAAAAAATATTTTAGTTTTATTGAACGTTAGTTTTATTAATAAAGCATGGACTATTGTTTATCAATAAGGCTTTAATAATTTAAAGAAATTTGATAATTTTTTTCTAAAATTAGAGAAATATTTTTTATATAAAAAGTTAAGAATTATATTTTTTTCATTTTACAAAGTCAAATAGTTCAATTTAATATTAAAATAAGTTTGTTTAAAAGACTTGAATTTGGTTCTCCACTAGATTTAGGATCTGTATCAACTTTTTTAAATTTGCTTCGAATAAATTTGTTTTAAATTTAATACATAACAAATGTTTATTTATCTTTTAATGTGTAATAATTCCCCTTGTCACTAAAAAAACTATTAAATTAAAAAAAATAATTTTAAATTAATTAAATCGTTTTATATAAAATAAAAAACGTGTTTATAAAAACAATATAATAAATTTAAACATTTTCTTAAGACAGTTTATCTTTAATTTTGTCTAATTACCACCCTTTAAATAACAACCCCCAGTTGTATTTAATAAACAAGGGTTTAAAAGCACCCATCAGCTTGATGCTTTTTATTTGTGCTTTTGCCACTGCTATTGAAATTTTTAATTTTTATTCCAATAGCCAATGTTTTGCTTTTCGTTTGTGCGAAAAAGTAAATCTCCTTTTTTGTATATTTTTATTTTTTTACAATTGCTTTTTTACCAGCTTGCGACAAGAAAGGCCAGCCACATAAAAAGCAAAAGCTCAAAATGATTCTTATGCCTTTTCCGTTTTTTACTTTGTCCTAAGAGCAGAACTAGTTAAAAAAGACAAAACTAAAAAATCTAAAAATCAAATTTTTCCTTGGCAGGTAAAAACACTGCTAAAATCAGCCGATTTATGTGCTAATAAGAAATGATCAGCATTTGTGATCAATTCATACGTACATACGTATGTCCATATTTGCACAAAAACGATACATGTGTCAATACCTAAATAAGTTTGTACCTATGAATGTGCATACTTAAATTTTGTAAATAAATTGTTTTTGGTTTTCATATAAAATTGTAACAATGCAACACACAAAATTTTTGAAGTGGTTTTATTATTTAATTGTATAGAAAACAACAAAAAATTCTTGTTGTGTTTGTTTTGCATGAAAAATATCGAGTGTCTCTTCGAAATCATGTGCCATTGGCACATTAGTTTGATTTTTTCGATGCGTTTTTCTCCTGCTTGTGTGGCTGCTAGCCTATATTGGTTTTTGATTTGGCGGCTAAAAATAAATAAATAAAAGCGATTGCCGTTGCTTTTTGAGTTCCATCAAATTGTTAAAAAAGAAAAGCTGGGAAAAGCCAGTGCCCATTATTTTGTCTGTTTATTTTGCTGTGTGGGCTTTTTTAGTAGTGGAACTTGTCGGCTTTTTAATTTTGATTTTTTTTTTAATTAAGAAAAAGGCAAAACTTGGCTGCTTTTGCTAATATGGCCATAGCATTTTAAACCCTGCAATAAACCTGCTTAGACCTGCTGATGCTATGTTTACACCTATTAAATATTTAACGCCCTACACGTACCAGATCAAGCATCATTTAACAGTTTCTATATAACATAACTAAGTAAAGTTAAGAAAGTTAACTAAATCAATAGAAATGTTTAAAAATTAAGCTAAAGTTTCATCATATTGCTGGTCACGCTTTTTTGTGAATTTGTTCGTCAAATATTTGTTAGGTCTGAACATACCTTAAAGAATGAGAAAAAGTATCGATAGCTTTTCAAGCAAGTATTGTGTTTAATTTTAATATATCACTCTTAAAAAGTTGTTATGAGGTTGGGTATGAAAACCATAGCTATGTACCAAACTTCATTTAATTATCTCTAAAATTGCGACCTGTACTTTGCGCACAAGGTTTACATGGATAGCCAGTCGGACAGACTGGACTTTACTTGAAGTCATCAGCCTCTAGATTTCACTGGTTAATTATTTTTAGATTATTGACAATTCTAAACTTGGACATATTGTATTTTATTATGTGGAACGGTAAGCAATTCCAGTATCTAGCTTATACAGAGGGCACAATGGAAAATGCTTCGAACCATGACCGTAACGCAATGGTCTATAAGAAATGAGAATAACCAACCTTTAAAGACTCCACTTTAAAAAAGTCCATCCTAAATATACTATTCAACTGAAAAGCCATCCAGATCCGCTAATAAGGTAACATTTTCAAAGAAGAACCTATCTTTCACCCACTAGGGCGAACACCGTCTAAACATTTATGTTCTACAAGAGGGGGACTAATTTTTAGTTTTTAGATTTTTACTACTTACTGTTAGGCCTAACAAGTTTTCCAAATCGGTTTTAAGATTTGGAAATAATAATAATAAAACAAAAATTTATCCTAAAGTTAAAATTAATTTATAAAAGGTCCTTTAGATAACATTATTTGTTAGTAACAATAACCCAATATTAAACAATAATTTCTTTGTCAACACTGTCCCATCATAACAAATTTGTATGTGTGTAGAAATACTCGTAAATTCCAATTATCCTGCCGGCATACAAAAATAAATATCAGCTTACGAAAACAAACGATGTTACGTAAAAAAACTGTTTCTTTCTTAAAAAAAAAACTTTACACAGAAAAATAAAATTTTGTTGCTGTTGTTCTTTGCCAGCCATTCGGGAAACTTTGTTTGTCTTCTTGATGGATACAACAGCAATAACAACTAAATCAAAATTTTTAACGAAGTTGATAGTTGTGCCCCAAAAAGTATATCAGTTGAAAGGAAGAAAATTTGTTCAAATATTTTCGTGGTTGGGGTTTTTACGGGTAAATAGTTAAGAGTTCCCAGCCCTCTAACCTATTAACTATGGTTAAATTGAAAGAAAACATTGTATGTCTTTGAGTTTCCTTTTTGTGTTTTTTTTTTCACTTTTAAATTTTTAAACAACATTATTTTGACAGAAAATTCAGGTGGCAGTAGTTTAATTAGCAAAAAATAACAAACAAATTAGTTTCAAAGAAAGATTAATGTTTGGGTGGTTAAAACGTCGTTAATCAATGTCTCTAAAACATTAAGAAATATTTTTAATAATAGCTTTTGATATATGAACAATGCAGCCATTCTTATATTTGAAAGTTATTTTTATTGAAATCCATAAATAAATAATTTTGACTTTTTATTTAGTTTTAAAGACCGATACATCGTTAGGTAATTGGGTTAACAGGTCATGCCAAAAACTTCAATAGTTTTCGAGAGTTTTAAAATGTTAAAATATATAACCACAATCACTTATAATTATCTCAATTAAGTTTTAGGGTTTAACTAATACTTAGAAATCTTATTATGGTTTATTTACCGCAAATTTTGTCAAGATAGATCGCCAAACCTTACAGTAGTTAGTACTACGTATTTTTTTTGGGCCGGATACGTTTTAATATCTAACAAATTTTATAGTAGTGGTGGTAGTAATCACCTTTAATATTCGCTTGAATCACTAGTTTTGCTGTTGTAAACAAATTTTGTTTATCCCTTAGTTTTCGTTAGATTTAGCACAGCAGCTTGTTTCATTGATATTTTATTTATTATGTTTTGTTATATTCACACTCAATAATTGGAAATTTAAAGCAAACAAATATTAACGAAATCTTTACAATTTGTTTAAATTTTTTTTGAATATTTTTTTTCTGAAAAAATGTATTGCTAGTAGATATTTTTAACTTTTGACAGTTTGTATATTTTATTTAAATTCTGATAAACCTCGAATATTTTTGCAAAGTTTTGCAAAACAAATTTTTTTTTTATTCTTAACAAAAAATAAAACAAAAATTGTTTTATCAATCGTATATTGATTTGAAAACCGTTAACGTTACGAGCTTGTTCACTGCACGTTTTATTTTTTTCTATTTTGAATTTTAACTTTGAATTTTATACTTTATTTATATTTTTTATAAGCGTTTCGATTTTTTTTTTAAATCATTTTTTTCTTTTACACGTCTTCAACTTCACTTTAGTATCTAACGAAAAAATAAAAAGCAAAACTGACGTTCTTTATCCGCCTTCAATGTGTTCACCGTATTGAGTTCGCGTATCTACTAAAGTGCCGAATTTCTTACAAATCACTTCGTTCGTTTAAAATGTTGGGGCAACTCTCTGCATGAATATTTTCGTGTTGTTTTTTTTACTACATTTGTTGTTTTTGTTTGTGCTGTTACTTTTTGGGATGTTTATGCTGCTGTTTTATTTTTCTTTTTTAGTTTAGTGCATTGGTATTTTGTCGTTTGAAATCGAAGAGTTTCTAATAAGAAACTCCATAAAATACGATGCGCGCAGGCTCCCTCTCAGTGCATCTCGGTTAAAGTATTTTTTTAAGAATAAATGTGCTCATTGAATGTTTATGAGCAAATAACAGTTAACTTGGTAAAAATAAGAACTGTTAAGTTGAAACTCTTGTAATGTTAAGTATTGCGAATAAGATGTTAACTCTATGTTAATGAACTGTTAAGCAGGCGCTAGTAAGACCTGACATTTATAATAGAGAGCTTCTAAAAGATGCATCTCTGTTAAATCCTTGAATATGCTGTAGTATTCTTTCTTCGAATGTAAATTGGTAACTTATATTTAACAAAATACATATTGCTCTAATGTAGAGTCTTTACTAGTGATCTGTTAAATTTTTTTTCTTAAATAACTACTATATTTTTTAATCCGCTGTTACACCTAACGTCAAAAATCATCATTATTTCAAATCTACGGTAGGTTTTAAACATTTTTTTTCCCAAATTTAAGTTTTTTTTTTTTAAATGCTGCTTCATATATTGTTATAACTTTGGAACAACGTACTCGATTTTGATTTGCAATCCGTCAAAACGTTTAAATTACGCCAGATTTAAGTCTTTCAAATATCATTTTTTGATTTAACCATAAGTTTTGGAGTTTTTGAGGCACAAGTGGAAAAACTTTGAATTTTTTTTTTGCTTTATTATACAATTTTTGAAATAAAAAAATGCATATAAAATTTAAATCAACAAATACTCCACAGTTTTAGTACTTAATCGTAAAGCTGCATCTTTTAGAAATAAAATAAAATTTTATTTCATGCAAATCCATGGTCAAATTCCTGTTTTATTCCCGATAAACTGAAAGTACCTAGTTTTGACATTTTTTATCGCAAATTTGTGTAGAGCTAAAAATCGCAAAGTTTTACCTTTTTATTACATAATATTTCTTTTTAATCCTTTACTTTAATTATAAAGCTGCATACAATAGAAATAAAATGAATTTTTTTTTCTTAAAAATCCATGGATAAATTCGTGTTTTATTCCCGATCAAGTGAAAGTACCTTATCACAAATTTGTGTAGAGGAACATGTTTAAATATGTTAGCAACATGTTACCCTATGCAAATTTGCTATAAAAAAAATTCACATGTTTAGTTTAAGTTTACAACATGTTACATTTCACAAATTTGCGATTAAAAATGTCAAAAATAGGTACTTTCACTTGAAATTATCTATGAGGGTCTAATCAACTTCCAGAAATAGAATCCATATGGGAGCCAGGGATAATATAATTTTTTTATAGTTAAACACTTGGAAGTAATTTTTCTTAAAGCAAAAATGCACGACATCTCAGTACTGGAGATTGGAGAACTTAAAATATTTGTCCTATAACCAGTATACCGATCGACTTAAATCGGCCCATAATTCCACTAGCCCCCACAATAGCTTCTTTCCGGCATAGAACCTTTGTGCCCTCATCTTATTATGCTGGTATTTAGATTAAATTTAATCCAAACTTGTTCGATTGCAATCTAAATCACCTGACCAAATTTTATTGGAAATTGTTCATAATTGACCATACCTCCCACACAAACAACATTCCGGAAAATTGCTTTAAATGCCATATTGACATAAAAATTGGCGACAATGAACTTTACGAGAACTTCTATGTCATGACAGATACTTTCGCTGGTAGGTCCAAAATTAAACATTGGTCCCATATAAACCACATAAAGGCAAATAAATCTCGTATAGATGAAGATATCTAAATAATATTCGGCACAAATAACTTTTCAATGAGCCTTAACCTCATAATATTATTTTATTCTGGCGGGTCCATGATGGCTCACGGGTTCCAAATAGGGCACACTCTCGCAAATTGCTATTTTAATACGGTGGTACAGGGTATCACATTATCATATAGTTGGTTGGTTAACCAACCAACTTTAAATTTTTTTCTTGTTATGGTTGTTTTTGTCAAGTTCTTCATAATTTCATCATACAGGGTGACCCAAATAAGACCTACCAATATATTATTTTTTTATACATGAAATTGTTTTTTGTTTCTTTTTACAGGTTATAATTAAATTCTTGAAATTCTATAATGAATGCATATATTCGTCGTTACGGCTGTGGCATTAAGGTAATGTCACGTCTAATTGGAGCTTTAGTTAGCCGTTTTGTGGAACGGTGTTGGATCTTTGAATACATCTATACAAAATTCAAATTGTGCTAGCACTGCTACCGCAAGGCCACCAACAACTGCATTGGTAGATCTTATTCGGGCGATCCTGTATAAATACTTACATCCTGTCTACTCAAAAAAAAAACATGTTTGGGCCATTATAACAACTTACCGTTAGTTAAAGGTAGGTTTTTGTCGGACGTAAAACGTGTTATTTATTATTGCAACTTAACTTTAACCTACGCGTTAAGATCAACCCTCTTTAGCTATTGCTCACTTAAGTTTAAATCAATAGTGAAAAACTTTTTATACTTGGGACAAAATCCTACCTTTAACTATCGGCAAGTTGTAATAATGGCCCTTAATAAAGTAAAAAGTCCTTATATAACAAGTAAATGCTCCACCACTAACCAATCTGTTAATAAAAATTTGTTGACTGTTAGTTGCAGAAAATATTTTATATTAACATTTCATAACGAATAAATATTTGAACAAAAGTTTTTAATGTTATGAACTGCGAAAGTTATGTTGACACAAATACGATATGAACCAATGTTAACTTTACAGTTTTTGTTAAATCTCGTAAAAATGTTAAGAGATGATAACATTACAAATGTAACATTTGCATATCATTTAAATGTAAAATTTTTGTTTTAAATAAAATGAGAAAATCCTTTAAAAACAAGTATTGAAACAATTAAATTATTTAAGGAAATGGTGAAGAAAAATTTAATTTTAGAAATCTACGTTTTAAATTATTTTTAATTATTTGGATTATTTGATCCGCTGCTTATCGAATGTTTTGTCTTAATGCCCAACTATAATATGCTTCAGTTAGCTTTAGCAATGATGCGAATAATAATATGTGTCAAACCATATTGAACTTAAGGAAACTTTTTGTTAAATTTTATGAAACTATCATTTGCTTAAGTAAAGTACGAAGCTGATCGCACATTCCGTACGAACTCAAATGTTTGTAGATTTTGCTTTTGTTTTCTAAATGCATTTGAGAGGCTTTTTGTTAATTTTTGACAGGAGCTTAAGCAAGCTTGTGCATATTATAGTTGAGGGTTTATTAATATTAAAAGTATGTGACAAAATTAATTCAGATATTTACATGAGAAATTATGCTGATTTTGCTATTTCGTATGTAAAATATCGAAATATGTATTTATAAAAGTCTAATTATTTTATATTATGTAACTTTGTGAACATTTGAAACGTGTCGGTCTGCCTATTTAACAAAAGTAACTAAATTGAAAATAAACATAAAATTTTCTTTTGATATTAATTGTTTCGTTTGGTATTTAAGGTATAAAGAGAGTTTCCTTTGTTTTATCAATATTTTCATTTGGTTTTGTAAGTTCTAGTGTTGTGCATTAATTTTTTAAATTAACTTTAAATTTAACTCCACCATTGGGTAAATACTATAGGGATCGCAATTGCGCAACTGTTCATGATATAAGCGATTTATTCCTGTAAGCCTTCTGATTTTTTTTACAGCTTACCGGGGTTTTTAATCAATATTCGACTTTGCTGTCATGCCGCAGTTAACAAGTTTTTTGAGAATTTCCGCTTACTTAGCAATTTTTACTGAATTTTTGTTATTCCTTATAGTTCAAACTACTTTTAGTCAATTTCATGGCTTGTTTAAATTTTTGGACTTCTAATCAATATTACAATTTGCAACGTTTCCGAATCTTTGGAATATTCACCTATTTTCGCGACATTTTCTTATTCCTCACAGTTAATAAATAGTTGTAGGATAGTTAAGGACAGTTTATTAAAAAAGAAAAATTAAATATTTGATAGACAAAGAAATCAAATTTAAAAAAGGTAAAAAAATTAATTTGTTTCCATCTGAAATTTTTGTTAGAGATGTAGCTGTCATCAGCGAACAGTCCATCAAAAAGTTATTTTCAAAATATTTGCTCATAGCTGGCATTGAATGCAGAACGTCGATATGAAGATTCAATAAACAAATATTGAACAGAAATGTTTAAAATAAGGGCTGAATTCCAAAACGTGAATTGCCATGCAACCGAACAAAGTGATGCACTCCTAAACGTAACCATCTAAAGATTGACAACGTCATACATCCCTAAATGTATAATAACAGGTAATGATGCGCAAACAAAGGGCAAACTGTTCAATAATAATGATTTTGGTGCTTTGTTGACATTTTATTTTACAAAGAAAACAAAACAGCATGTAACTGTATAACAGAACAGTGTCAAAACCGCATCACTTAATCCTAGATGTCATCAAGTCTATTAAATAAGTTCCTGCGATAAAATTTAATTTCCTTTTTTTATCAATAAAAAACGATTTCTTCGTATTAAAAAAATGCATAATGCGTTAATTATTTATTTTGGCTAGCGAAGGTTAAAGTGACTTCTGCGAATAGATTATCAAACCTTAAGGGCTTGGAATAAAGAAATTGTGGTGATTGTCTAAAATTCTATTTTTTTTTTATTTTTTTTGGAAAACTTCTTAAAAAATTTGATAAATGTGGAAATAGGATTATATATGAGGCAATCCAAGTCAAATCGGACAGCTTGAAACAAAATATTTTTTGATTTCCTACTGTGTTTCAGCAAAAGTTCAGATTTTTTTTGGCTTATGATAATAATCGCGTTATAAGAAAACTATGTTCAAATAAATACTCATAACTTTTCCAATATTAGTCCAAATAGAATAATTTTTTTTTCTAGTAAAAAATATAAAAAAAATTTACACAGTGGGCTTGGATGCGATTTTCGGGATTTAATATTTTAAATAAATTTTTTTCACTGTGTGCACTCTTTAATTTCCAAGAATTTTTTTTTTATTAAACTATGATTTTTTCCACAAATTTTAAGAACCATTTGGCTGTGGGATTCAAAAAACTATTATTTTTTCTGATTTTTTGAAATTTGTGAAAAACAGTTTTTCGATAAACCACTGTGCAACATTTGTTTGTTTGTTAAAAAACATTGATTATTATTTTTTTTTATTAAGTATTTTTCTTAAAATTCTTGCACACATTTTCATTTTTTGACGAATAAAACTTTTAAGCAATTATTGTACCAGCATTAGAAGGAATGACAGGCAAGTGATTGTGTAGTCAAATGTATATGAAAAGCACTCAGGTCAATTTTACTATACAATTACTTGTCTGTTATTTAGAAACAGCACATCAGTCTTTTCATATCACAAATCCAAAGCTTGCTTTGCGTCAAAATAATGCTGTTCTGGAGAAAATTTTACTTCAATGTTTGATAAATTACTTGGCTCGGATGCACATTCTTACAATTGCAGAGCTGTGGTTACTTGCTTATCAATTTGTCTCTGAAGACTTAGGCTTCCGGCAATTATTTTTAATGTGGCTCCAATACCGTCACATGGCCCCATACAATGTGATGTTGCAAAATAATGCCATTCTGCAGCAATCTAAGATTTTTACTTGTAAAACTATAGCTTTTCAAAATTTTTTAAATTGCTGCGGAGCGCCATCAGAATTATGACCAGACTTAGATAAGTGAGCTCTTCATTATTATGCTTGAAATAAATAACTTTCGGGAATATGCTTGCCTGATTATTATTCTAATAAAAACTTGGTGCTGCGTTCTGTATAACAAGTTTTCAGCAAAACCACAAATCAACACAACATCATCTTCTTTTAAGAATTCTTTGATTTGTTTCAAAAAAGCAAATTGTTTTTTTTTTTCTCTAAAATCATGTGTTAAAAGACTGGCAAGGTAATTGCAAAATATATCAACGAATTCCGAAGAGATTTTTACAAGTGTCTCGAGGCTGTAACTAGGGTTAGATATCCAATACTTATACGAAATATTTTCAATAGCATTTTAGCAATCAGTATATTGCCCTAGATCTACTGTTTCGTTATTAGTACTGCTATGTAAGCACCTGTCATGAAATAAAATTATGTGTGCACGAAAAGGGTGAAGGGTGCTATGAACAATAATATATTTTGCTTAGATAAAAGTAAAAACATAGTCAATGCAAATAACAAAATATATGAATTATTATTGAAAATATATCCTGCGGATATAATTTTTTTTTTGTTTTAACAAATTTCAAAAAGTATTAGTTTTTAGCATTCCACAGAGTACAAACAGTAAAAAAAATTTATTTAAAATATTAAATCCCGAAAATCGCATCCAAGATCACTCTGCAAAATATTTTTTTATTTTTATTTTTTAAATTATTCTATTTGGACTAATATTGAAAAAGTTGTGAGTATTTAGTTGAACATAGTTTTCTTATATCGCGATTTTTTTTAATATTCGATATCTCTGTAATCATAAGCCAAAAAAATCTGAAAATTTGCTGAAACGTGCCTTTGAGAAGGAACATCAACACCGTAAAAAAATAAAGGAAATCAAAAAATATTTTTCTCCAAACTGTCCGATTTGACTTGGATTGCCCCATATATTATATTTTAGAGTACAACTTAGTTTGGCTTGTATTTCAAAAGAAAACAAAGAACCCTTTTTGAAAATAGTGATATTAACTATCTATTAATAATCCATTAAATTTGTTTGCATCGAACAATTAACTTATTAAATAAAAATAAGGAAGGTTTAGCCTTTAATTTGTGCAAGAGGCACATAATTCAATTTTCACAGTTCTATTTCTCCGTACAAAGGCTTTGTTGCATTTTAAGCACGCTAATTTTGTCCTTGGTCGTTTAAACGGTGGACAAAATACGGATATCTGTTATTAATTTAACATGCTTTCTTTGTTATTATATTAAAAGCACAAAGACACAAAGACTTAAATATTAACTGAAAAAATATATACCGAAAATTTAAAGTAAAAGTTTCATAAACTTTATACTTTATCCTTTCGACGACGTATATGCTAGGAAAACCTTATTTATCTAATCCGTAGACAACTATACATGTGCAGACGTCAAGAGTTTATCCACGGCTGCCGCTATTTAAAAACTCGGTTAAAAAAGAACACAAATACACCAAAAGAAATACGAAATAGAAACATGCATGGTCAATTCGACGAAGTATGACATTCTAGGGTTAAATAAGTCTAACTAGATTACGGTATTAAAATGCCAACTTCCTATTATAAAATGTCTGCAATTACACAAAAAGGAAAAATTCTTCTACGACAATATACGAAAGCAATTTCCCACAGTCCTCATGTTACTGTACAATCAAAAACATCAGCTTCTTTATAGCACAAATCTTGCACAGTTTAGTTTTATTTGTGTGTTTAAAGAACAATTACGCTGGAAAATGCACTTTTACAGTATAAACGCTCAGTTATCCGGGAGTAAGAGTAACTTAACCTTTCCGTAAAAAAGTAAGATCAATATATTTCTTACAGATTGAAACGTAACATCTTACAGCTAACTATAATCGTTCTAACTGCTTTACATACCCCGCTATCTGAGCCTTAAGAAATTTATAGTTAACGTGCTTCGTTTCTGACTTTGACTGATAAGCAGTTTGATTGGAGTTAAACAAATCTATCAATAATTTTAAATTTGTTTAAACATATACATATATATATATATTTCTATCTATATGTTATACATATATATATACATGTGCAAATGTGAATTGGTTTAAACTTTTGATATAAAAAGGATAATTAAAAAAAAATTAATGCAAATCATAATTCAAACTTTAAAACTGATAGAAAATAATTTTAATTCCACATGAAGCTAAATATTTTTTAAAACAGGAAACACAAGAAGAAAGTATCTAAAACAACTATTTGATCTAATCTTTTGCCTCATATTTGCTTTAAAGGCGCTAGTTATGTCATTTGCATTATATTTTTTTATTCAAAATCCTGTACAAACATTCATTTTCTGCGGAATTTAAAAGTTCTCAAGAAATCTTCGCGGTTTTAGGATTTTCCTGCCTGCAAGGCCCGTCTACAACTAACGCCACCAAATGCTGCAAAAGTACTTTAAATTCTACTATTAAAGAAAATTTAATACTATTGTTTATAGGTCAATATGCAACGTTTCGTTAGTGTTTGTTCTTAAATTACAAACATCACGAATACAATATTTTTCTCATAACAGACTTCAATCTCTCGCACATTCGCTCTCGCAGCAAATATGTACTCACTTTTCATTTTCCACCAGTAAACAGAGGTTCTCTTAAATAAACTCTTAAACTCTTAAGAAAATACCGAAGTGTCTTGTGAAAAAAGTAGAGAAAAAAAAATCGTTTAATTAAAAAATGAAAATTGTTTATAACAAATGGATAAAACAAGGAAAAAAGCTATAGGAATATTCCCACAACAATATGTGAATTATGACGGCATGCGCCCAGGCAAGATTCACTTGCAACAAACATATGTAGGATGTAGTACATCGAATAACGTTGATATACCTCACTGACTAAATGGGAACCTTACTGCATATACACTTGCCACACATACATCAAGTGAACGCGTACTTTTGGAGTTGGTGTTGCATGAAACAGCACTATTGTTTTGTTGTTGATTATTTATAATAAAAGGTTGTCATTGCCTAAGGATGACTTTAACACTAACTGTAAAAAAAAACAGGAAAATGGCACCAACAACAATGCAATGAATGAATGTTGTGTACCTATTGAAGAAACTATGCAGACACATATATAAAATATGATGCATGTAGCATGCCTTTGTGTAGCAAGAGGACGTTGCTAAAGTGTTTACGTTATTCTTTGCCTGGTATTTATGTGTATTTGTCTCTCTGTTGCCACAATACGATTTAACTTAATCCGCTATTGTTACTTGAATGTTAAGCTGAGCAAAGAAGTGAAGAAACCATCAATTTAAAAAGAATAAAAGAAAATAATACGATTGTGGGAGTAAAATATTCCTAATAAAGTGTATAGCACTTGTTACAAACCTAAAAATATGTATATTTTTTTATAGATGACTTTGTGTTTTTGTAAGACTTCTTTTTATTCTAAAAGAATTAGGAACTTTTCAAAGTCAGGTAGAATATATATTTTGAAAATTAAATATAAATTATTTGCTTATAAAAAGTGTTAGGTGACTAAAAAAAAAAAGAAAAAAAAAAAAGAAAAATAATCGATTTCATCGCATTTTCAAGAGATAAACAGGTAGTTAAGATTATAAAAGAATAAGCTAATCGAATTCATTAAATAAAACTTATAGATTAAGGTGAAAAAAAGGGAGGATGCTTTAGTTACATTCAAAAATACTGATACTTGGTTGAGTGCAATTAACATTGGGCTTGCAATCAGGGCTGTGGTGTCGTCAATAAATAGTTCTTACTTCGACTCCATCCGCTGAAATTTGTTAGATACGACTCCAACTCAAACTTTGATGCTACATCTATATGAGACTTTAAAATCTTTTTTTAATGCAGTACCTACCTTTTAAATGGAAAAGGATTTCGTAGTTCAGATTTAGGTCGATATTTTAATTCTAAGACGTGCCGCATTGAGCTTTATTATAGTTATTTACATATAAGTAGGTGAGATGCAAAACTTGTTCGTTACACTTTATTCGAATTTTGGGAAAAAGCAAAAACACCTGATTAAATTAGCCAAATTGGTTAAACTTTTTTGATTCTGAAGACTTATGCCATTCTTGATTAAAATTGAAACATTAAAACCAACTAAATATAGAAAAATAATATATTTAATTTTGGAACTAACGAGGTTGCTACGAATTTCGAAAGTTTTGCTGCAATACATATAGGATCGAACTAGTTTTGCAACACACTACCCGCCAGGAAAATTAACATTGAACTTAAGTATACTTTAAAAGTTGTATTAATTTATAAAAATTATGCAAACAGTGCTAAAAAAATGCAACAATAGTTCTGTAGGGACAGATAAACTGCACCAATTTCCATTTTTTTTCAAACACGATTTTTATACTGTTGGAATGAGACAAGGTCTATCCAATATGTGTGCGCAAGAAGCCAGATGTTAATTTGGTTTATTCATCAACGATGTCAAAACTTGTTTACATTTTCCTTATACATGTGTATTTTTGTTTAGGTTTTTTGTTTTTTGCAACACATACATTTAGTAGTAAGATTTTGACAACGGCGGGGAATTTTACACAAGCAAAATGCCTGTTATTGATACGATTTCCGTATGACGTGCTAAATTCCCAATTTTTCATATTTGATAAATACACTGAAATTTATTGTTGAGGGAAAGCTAGCTTCTATGCGCATTTCACTGGTTGCTTAGGCCAGCTCATCAGGAAACCTTTTCCAAAGATTTTAGAAAGGCCAAAAATATTATACAAATAAAACCCTAAAGCGAATAAGAATTATAAACACTCAAAGTCTTACCTGTAACAATATCAAAGCCAAAACAAAACACCAACAATAAACAGTGAGTTTATCTTTTCTTACATTCCCCTACAATTGGTTGGGTTCTTTCCGACTCGAATTGTAGTTGTAAGTGGGTAAAAAAGAAAAAACAAAATTAAAAAACAAACTGCTTCATTCTACTGTCTTCGTAAGAAAACAACACAAAAAACCAATTTGACAATTCAGTTTTTTTGCACGGGCACATGCAAGTATGTATATTATCAAAGTTATTTTCGGGAATACAAAATTTATTATTGATACGATTTCCGTATGACGTGCTAAATTCCCAGTTTTTCATATTTGATAAATACACTGAAATTTATTGTTGAGGGAAAGCTAGCTTCTATGCGCATTTCACTGGTTGTTTTTTGTGTTATTGTATTGTTGTAGAAGTAAGCAGACCTATTGGATTGGCCTTGGAATGAGAATTTTTTCTCTAACGATGTGTGAATTCCCATAAATCTATTTAATATGTAGTTTTCGGTATAGGAAAGTTGAAAACAACACCAACTCTAATTTACTAAGATGTAAAGGGTATCAAGTGTACTTAGGGTTGTTTACCACTGAATTTATAGACAATAAGGAGAATGTTCTTATAGATAAATTAAAACAATGCCAATTTGGTTTTATTTTGTTTATTTAGTCAAAAATGTTGGCCAGCTTTGGTAATCGTTTTCAGGATATTTAAATATATAGTCGGCTTAATATGCAAACCTGCTAAATCGACTTCTTAAGTAAACTGAGGTATTGATGCCGTGTGGTAGGGAAAGATACGCCTCGTCGACCAGCATGTAGTTTTTCTTCAATTTGAGTCTTTCGGTCTGTACAACAAACTAAATTTATTGTTTTCCTCTCAAGCAGCAAATAGGAAAAATAAAAAGTTGTTTGTCTCTCCTGTAAAAGGTATTGAAACGGAGTTAGCAGGTTTGCATTTTAAGTCGTCGATATTTTTATTTAAACATGCAGATGCGCAAATTTGTTCCATTTCTTACACCCAGTTATAATCGAGTGTAAGATAATAACCTTTTTTGCATCTACCTAAAGTACTTTTTTATGCAAGCAAGTATTTTTGTATCAACTTATTTCTTGTGTTTGCGTACAATTTGTGTTATATTGCAATTTTTGGTTATATTGTGATGGATATAAAAACTTTTTGTTTTCATTTGTTTTACTTTTATTTAATAATTATTTTTTTTCCGCAAAATTTTTAACAGCAGCTGACTTTAATTATTAAAAATCAGTGTTGCTAACGCTTATCGGAATTCAAAGAAAATTGTATGTTTAACATTGCTACAACCGTGGTGAGTATCGCTTGTTAGTACAAATTTTGCATAAAATATTTAACACGCTAAAATGTGGAGTGTTAAGCGCCCCTGTTTGCCAAGCAATCCGCCGGGAACCCAACACAAATTCATTTAATTCTTCAATTTCCCTAACTCATTCAAAAACGCAAAGCAGTCCATGACCAGACTGGACCTTATCTCCAAAGAAGAAAGTGCCCTAAGAGCGGGCTGGCTATCCGACATTATGTGCAGTCTTAATCCTCTTGCCCTCCTCCTGAAATATAGAAGGATGCTTGCCCATTGGCAAGTCCCTTTAGAAACCCGGGCCCATGATGCCCACACCAGTACCACCGTTTACCTGTTTCGAAACATCCGTGAACCAGACCTGTGCCGCGCATTCGCGGCACCTAGATTTTTTCGCCCATTGGTCCATGTCAGCTATAAGGACAATAAAATTCCTATACAATTCCAATGCTTTGCGAAGTAATGCCGAGTTTTTTGGTGCCAACTGTTCATCATCACTATCGTCACTGACGTCGTTGTCAATGATTTCAATATTTACAAAACTTCACTAGTACCAGGTTTGTCTTTTGGTAGGCTTGCAATCGTTATATGTTCCTAAATGCCTCCTTCTACATCACCTGATATACTATCAACAGTTTTCTGAAGGCTTTTGATCACTTTTGGGCCGTACAATGTTCTTCACTCATAGTTAAAATCTAAACAAAAAAACTCAATATTTGTACCTGTGCATGTTGTCAGTATACTCAAACGAGTACAGTCAATTTTATAAGTTTGTAATTTGTTTTTGTTATTCTGACACGATTTTAATTAAGGCCTTTACACACTATCCCACAAAGTCTTACGTATTTTTCAAAAATGCTTCCCTGATCTAATTATTCTTTGAACATATTCAAAAAACAATAACATCTAATCATAACAGGGTTGCATTTTTTTTAAATTACTAAAGACTTTCTGGGATAGTGTAAAACGGCTTTTATAAAAATTAAAAATTATTAAAAAATAAAAAAAATTCAATTTTGTTTTCAATATTATCAAAACAGTGTTAATACCTCACACCGTTTTCGTGACAAATGTTAAAAACGATATAAGAACAAAGAACTTGCGGAAACTTTATACAGTCAACTTCTTACTTGCTACAGATTTTTTAATATCATTTTTTTAAACATTGATGTAGAATTAGAGATTGCGCTCACTACAAGGTATGACGGAATTCCACAATCTTGAGACTCTGAAAGTAAAATATCTACTCATAATTTAAGTGGAATGTATAGTTATGATCATTAAACTAGTTCTAGTAAAGTGAGCGAAACTAAATTTTTCCTTAAGGTAAGAAGGGTTTCCGAATTTAAAAATCTTATAAAATTGTAATAATATTCTCATATTTCAACTTTCAAAATCACCTCTCAATATTTTTATAGTATAAGAAGTCATATGAGTGTGTGATTTATATCTTATTCCAAAGATATATCGTGCAACTCTATTAAAACACTGTTTAAGTCTATTGATACTAGTTTTCAATACCCCCCAATAGACTGCTAGTCCATATATTAATATGGTTAGTTTAGGTTGAATTGGCAGCCATCGAGAGACAGCTCACTTGGGTCCTATATTGGTCCCTGTAAAGAAGTGATTCAGATGGTCCCTATTGAACCTAAGTAGAGAGCTAGTTCTCCGTTCATCATATCCAGTGATATAAGAATTAATCAATGAATTCGTCATCCATATGACAACCTTGTTTGGCCAGCCCATCTGCTACCTGAATGACCGGGCACTCTGAGTGCCCCGGTATCCATATTAGCGTTACACTTGAATGATTCGCAAGCTCATTTAAAGACATCAGACATTCTATAGTTAACCTAAATGTCTTGTAGATACCCGCTAGGAAAGCAAGGGCATCCTTGCTGTCAGTAAATATACGTATATCTCCCGATATGCGATGATATCCCAGCCATATTTCCGCGCACCTTATAGCCGAGATCTCCGCCTGCTGGACACTATATCCATCCAGCAGACGAAAGGAAACTTTCACATCCAGTTCCTCTATGACGAAACCTCCGCCAACCTTTTCACCTTACTCGAACCGTCAGTATAAACCCCTAGGTTCGGTCCATGGAAAGTAGTCGTCGGCACATTGCTGTGCACCAGTTGTGTCACGAACGCCGCACCAAAGAAAAGCCCCAGGGACAATAGTCCACTCCATAGGGGACAATCGAACATTTGATGCCACGTTCCTCTTTACATTACTTGGTAAATACAGGGCTAAAGCATATAAGCTTCTCAAAATGAAATGAATTCTTGAAGCAACATGATTGGTATGAAACTCTAAATCTACGTTATTATCTTTAAAAAATCCTAAGACTTTATAATATGAAACAAGTTCTATATTCCCCTCACCTAATACCAAATTCGGTGTTATATAAAAACACTGCAAAGACCAAATGCTTGAGACCACTCCATAACAATATCTAAATCTTCATTAACCTTCATTAGCCAAAAAATTAAGACCACGACTATTGTCATCCGCCAGCAACTGAACATCATCGGCATATGTATAACACCTACAGAAATTTATGTGATGATATAAGTCATTCATATAAATCATAAATAATAAAGGCCCCACAATGAAGCCTTGGGGTACCCCCTATAGGTTTCAGCCAATGTATGCTGTACATGTTGGTACCTATTAGTTATAAAAGAGTCGATTAATTTGCAAGCAGAAAATCCCAGGTTAAATTGAGAACAGCTCGTAAGAAAAAAAAACTAAAAGCGGATTTCTATTCAGAACTCTAGTCAATAAAATTTGCCGTTTTTACCACAGGTCCAATAAAAATAATTTTCTTAAAAATCATGCATTTACAATAAAAACGGTAATAAAAACGGTATTGTTAACTTCAACTTTTTTAATAATACGGAAAATTATACAAAATTTCATCATAAACCTTTTTTTTAGTTATCATAGGTCGCTAGAAAGTCTATTCCAGAAAAATATTTTGAAAATCCATCATAAGTTCCAATCTCGGCAAATTCTTAAAATCCTCATTATTGATAGAGGGTAACAGAAGTTGGTCAAAACTGAATATAGCATTTTTTGATGTTTGTTATTTTTGACATTAAATTTAAATTATTTAAGCTCTTTTAGCTTTTTCAAATGCACATTAAAGTTGTCAAAAACAATAAACACATTTTTGTGTTTCAAATCATTAACCGCACAAATTTAAGAATATTTTTAATTTTAATAACCAAAACCAAACATTTCCTCACCGGGGGCAAAAAGCTTTTAATTATGATCACATACAACTTTTAATGTGAAATTTGATTAATAGTTTTTCTTGTATACATATTTATGTTTTAAATGTCATTCCACACTACATTAGTAGACAAATGAGTAAAAGTGGTAGCAAATTGAAAATTAGCTAAAACAATACCGGCAGCAGCAGTTTCTTCAATTAAAGGTGCGGGAAGTCATAGCAATCTATTTAATTGTATTTTTGTAGAGTCATAAAAAACTTTAACTTTGTTACTTGTGTAACAAGTAAAAGTACAACAATAAAATTGAAATTACAACAACTGTAGGAAAAAAATATAAAACCTGCTAAACATACAGCAAAGTTCTATGATGTTATAAAGTTGCTTTTACAACACACAACACACAATTTATAATTTCATGTTTCTTTTATTTCCTATGTTGCAGTGGTATGTTGTATTAAATGGTGTAAAGATGAGAACACGTGAACAAAAAACAACAACAAAAACAAAATATACAAAGACCTGTTGCTAGTGTTTACAACAACTTCTATGTTTATGACTTATACTGACAGTTAACAATATTACATATGACTCGATTTATAAACGTAGCATGCAAGAACATGTTTTTCTTTTGTAAACATTTTGCAATAGCAACAACCAGGGAAATTGAACTACAATTTTTTTTACATTGAAAAATCAATACTTTTTTTTAACTTTGGTTCTTCAATTCGTTTAAGGATTAAAAAATCAAAGTTAGTTTTTACAAAGCTGTCTATTTTAAAATTGTACTTTTTTAGCAAAAAGTACCTACTTTTACAATTGGATGAATACTAAAATCTAACGAAAGAATTCGAGTTTAAGTCTTTAAAAGGATGTTAATTGTAAATAAAACAAATCGTTTTCAGAAAATTACCTTATTTTTTTTATTAATTTAGAAGGATCTACGACAATTATGTGTGAAAAAAATATCTTGGCATGGCTTTAATGGCAAACCTCTATCCGATGGTCACTATTTGCAATCCCTCTGCGAGATTATTGAGGTTCAATGTCGTTAACCTTTAGCTTTGGCTGATTAACATACACGTTTTCTTTTTAATATCCTCAAAATAAATAAGCCTAACGGTGTAAATCACGTGAGACGTGAGATAACACGGCTATTAAACTTCTCGCGCAAAACATCCATTGTTTCGTTGGCTGTGTGGCAAGTGGCATCATCCTGATGGAACCACACTTCATCTTGGTCAATATCTTCAATTTCTGGCCACAAGAAGTCCCCAACTCGCGATAGCGAACACCATTCACGATAACTGCTTGGCCGACCTCAATTTCGAAGAAGTATGGCCTGACGACGCAGTCAGCTCATAAACCGCACCAAACAAACACTCTGTGTATTCCATTTCCTACAGATTGGGTTTGCTGAAATATGCGCACTATTCTCCCGACTGTGGACACATTTGATCGAAGTTTCGCAAGCTTTTGATAAAGTCTTTCATGAAGGCTTATTACATAAATTGAAGAAAAATTTACCAGCAAACACACACAAGCAATAGAGGCAAAATTAACTCAAATGAAACTAAAAGCCATTCAAATTCATTGACTTATTGGAAGAAATTCTGTCCTTAGTCTCGGATTGCGAGCTTCTAATTTACAACTCTATCTTAAAGCCTATCTGGTGCTACGGCATTAAGCTATGGGGCACTGCCTCGGCCTCTAATATCGAAAAAATTCAAAGGCGCCAAAATAAACTTCTTCGAACAATCACAGCCGCCCGCTGGTATGTTAAAAACTCAAACATTCATAAGGATCTCAGTAAAAACTATGAGTACAAAATATGCAGTAAAATATATAAAAAGGCTTGAACAACACCGAAATCCACTATCTCGAAATATTTTAAATCATGCCGGCCACACTCGCTTAAGACGAGGAGACACTGCAGCACTTACCCAACTAGATGAGCGATAAGCACCTAGATATGTGAACAGAACCCGTGATGAAGAAAATTTGTGTCTGGCACCGGCAGGACATAAATAAAGTATTAGGATAACATTTAATGAATTATTCAATAAATAAATAATGAAAAAAAGGAGAGCCGAAAAACCATTATAGATCAAACTATGGGCTTGGTATTGAACTTTTTCCAATTGAAAAGAGCGTTAAAAATTAAGCAATATGGCATCAACTACAAAAGATAGAAAAAATGGACATACGCAGTAAAACCAGGTATTTAAATAACATCAAATTAATTATTGATCCAGTAACATCTGATATGGATTAAGATCACGAACTTTCCTCAAAAGTTGTCAAATAGTGGCAGGTCAGAGACTGAATTACGCTCACATCAACATCGACGATGTTTCTTTTTATTATTAACCAAAAGAGTCAGTGTGGTCATGAGTGCCCCGATAGGATATCTGGTAGTGACCTAGTCTATCAGCGCCGGGGTTGCGGGTTCGATTCCCGCTAGAGACTCTGGTTTCTTTCCTGCAGACAAGCGCAGAGCTTCGCTTAGGGAATAAAAAAATCATTCCTTGGTACTGTGTATTATCTGCACAGATGTACGATTATGCGCACCGTAAACTTGAAGAAGAGTTACATATATACATTTTACGAACAGAGCGTGCATTTTGGAAATAAATTCCCATAATTTCCAACGTTGCTTTGTGTTAAGCTTCGTACAAACGGTGGTCAGATCTTCCAATGTTGGCATTAAAATTGCCTTAAAATGTCTTGCAACTGTTTGAACATTGTAAGCTCAGTTTCATTTGGCAGATGTGTAATATTCCTTAAAATGGTATATGGGCATTTCCAGCGAAAAGTCTACTTTTTGTCACGTAACGCCAGAAGTATTTTAAATTGTTTCTCAAAAAAATGTATATGTATCGTTTACTCTTTTATATTTTGGTGTAAAGCGCAACAAGCTCTATATTAAGTAACAAAAGGGATAACGATTGAACAACATGGTCCGAAAATACAACCTTATTTGCAATCTGGCGTTACATTAAAAAAAGTAGACTTTTAGCTAAAAACTCCCATATTTAACTTAAAACGAGCAAAAATATTAAATTTGATAGCTTGAAAAATATATCTTTAAAGGTCCAAAGTTTACTAAAAAAGGTTTTGTACAAAACTTCTTGCTCAATTCGCAGTATTTTTCAGTTTTGCAATGCAATCAAAACCCACTTCCGTTTTTTTAACGTCACGCCAGGGCAGATTTTTGCTTATATCTGCAAATCCTTAGCGTCGATTACTGTAATTTTTTTTCTGAATGTAGAGCTACTTCATTACTTTGTATATGAGCAACTTCAAAAATTTACGACACCTAGACATTTTTTTTAAAATTTTTTTTTTTGTCAGACATCAATGTGGATTAACGTGTGTATAAACCGATATTTGAGCATGTGAAATCCGTTCGCGTTAATTATTTTTATTACACGGCGCAAATTTTACTGCGGTTTAAAGTTAAAAATTAAAAAAAAAATATAAAAATTACAGTTTTTGTTAAAATTGAAAAAGGATAACGCGTGTGGATAATACCCCTTAAGGGCTTTCTTAGCACACTAAAATATTTGTAAAAGCTTGAATACTTTTTAAAATACACTGGAAAAAAAATATAAAAAAATTTTTTTTGATCGTGTATGCATATAAAAATGTATTTAAAGTTGTTAAACATTTTACAAAATTACGGCTAGTATAAGACATAATTTGCAATATTTTGGGAAAAAAAACTTTTAAAATGTATAATCTGAAACCAAATCAAATATTTCATACAAGGATGCTTTTTGAGGTTAGAAACATTTTGTTTCCGCCATAAAATTTTAAATCCTTAAAATTTTTTGGTGCGTTTTCAATTTAAGTATGCGGCTCAGTAAAGTCTTCTATTCGATGTACGTTTGAGCGGAATTGATACAGCGCTTCAGTTGTCACAAAGCGAAATGTGTTTGGAAAAAACTGCCGCTGCACGCGCCAGGGTTGAAAAAAATTATTTTTTTTGCACTTTATCAGTTTAGTCCGTCGCGAAGAATCTATTTAGATACCTAAACATGTTCCCATGACATGTTTTGATATAAAAATAAAGCTTAAAAATAAATTGTTTTTTTGCAAAAATTTTCAAAAGTTAATAAAATGTTTGCGTTTAAAATTTTTAAAGTGCGTTTTCGCCTCGGAGGTGCCCTTTACGAAGTTACTCACATCACGCAATACACTACCCAACTTAAAAGGCAATTCAGATTGTCAGACGCAAAAAAGATACATTATTAAAAAATTTACGCTAATTTCTTTTAAGTTTGTGAAGTCCGTGATACGTTATTGGTGCGCTGACACCAACTTGATACACCTCAAACTTTATAAAATTACGCAGTTTTTTTAATTCTGCGCTTAAAACTCATTTATATTGAACGGCGCAAAAACTCTATGTAAAATCTTCAAAAATTTCAATATTCGGAAAATTTTGGTTTCACTTTAAAACACCATGCAACTTTTCACCCAGCAGCGATATCAAAATTTTGTTTTTAGTAGATATATCCTCCAAGTCTAGTGACTATATTTGGTATGGGTTTGGATCTGAAAGCTTAAAACTATTACAAAGAAAACGGAATGAATGAAAAAACTCTTGCAAGTTTCAAGTCGGTTTTTTAATTTTTCGAATTTTATATGACCACCAATTCTTCAGGTGAGGACTTTTCAACGTAAAACTTTGCACGTCATATCCTTCAAGTATAGTCATCCAAACCCTGTACAACGTTTTTTTCAACTCATAAAACTTAACGAAATAAGAGCTATAGTATGTCGGTTTCAGCAGGTGCTCAAAAAATTTGAAGTAGCCCATATATAAAAACCCTTTTTACAAATTTGACTTCGTCATTTCATTTTTTTACATTTTGTGGTACAAATATCACGACACGTCAAAATGGAAATGCCCATATATTTGATCAGTTACAATAGATTTATTCTTAAGTAGAATAAACTTTCTACATACCTCGCAATTATCTAAACAAACAAAATAAATAAATGACGATATCATAGGCCAGCCCGATAAACAAAATAAAAAAATTAAACATTTCATCTAACCCATATCAATATCTTCACCTTTCATAACAATAATAAGTCAAAGATTTAAAATTTCATGTCAACAAAGGTATTAATATAAATAAGTTTTATTTACCAAAAAAAACCGGCACCATTGTCATAAAAATGACAACTTTGTAAGATCTGACTGACCACCGTCTGTATGAAGCTTAAGTCTTTGCATTAATATATGCCAAAAAAAACTTAAAAAAAGTAAAAAACACTTCATTAGAATGACAGTTTGTTTCAGAGTAATTCCTATCGGAATTACAGTACGTCTTGTATTTGTATACATTACAAGAAAAATTAAACAACAACAGCCTCTTTATTAAACTTACAAATAAATATTTTACGCCACAAACCCAATTTTCATGTACTCAAAACCTTTTCGAAAATTAAAAAGTATCAAAAAAGTACAGTTTATGCATTTATTTCAATTTCATTTCCGCAACTCATATTCTTAAACAAAATTCATAAAAGACAAGTTCTTTAGCCCTAGTCATCGACCTGCATTACAATTTGATATCGCTAAAATAAAACTTATCAAAATTCTGAAGTAAATTTGTTTTGTTACTTCTTATTGTTTATTGCAATTTTTTTCTGCTTCGAGTTCTCATTGTTGTATTTGCTGTTATAAAATTAAATTGTACGATGGCATGTCATAAAAGTAGCAGCAATGTCATAATTAGTAACATTTACGATTGACAGTTTAATTTCTATCAATAAAACTTACATTTCATTATGCAAAACACTTGAATCATATACCTACATACAATTTTAAAAGTGGTAACTTATCAACAATTTTTCCCTTTTGTTCTGTTAAACAAACACACATACACCTTCTATTGAAGTATCGTTTAATTTGTAAGTCTGCAAAATTCTAAAAGTCTGCAATGAAATACTAGAGCTGGGCAGCAGTTGGTACGTTATTGTATGGAATTTTTTAAGACGGAGGCTATTAGTGTTTGGTTTAAGGCAAATTATATAGAATATGTAATAATATGGCTGTGGATTTTTATAAATGTCTAATTTAATCATAATATGTCTGTCCGTGAAAGTAATATGTTTGAAGTACCCATGGGTTCCATTAGCATTCAAGCACAGCTTACGTGGGTCCAGCAAATAGTTCCCGTTAACATTTTATTAAGGTTGATTCAATAAAGGAGTGGTTCCTATTTAAATTAATGTCAGAGAGGTAAGTTGTATTCCTAAATATTTTGCGGCCAAACAGTTTGAAAGTTAGGTCACCAAATGCTGGGCAATAATAGGGAAGGTGTTATGTTGTCTCTTTTCCTTCCTCGTTTTCACAACTTCTACTCAAGTCATTGTAAGGGATCTCTAGCTTCTGGGTATGTATCCCAAAAGCAAATAGGCCAGATTTTTTCTAGTTTTCACACAGGTAGTTTCATCGTACCATTTCTGACTAGCAGTAATATGCAATTTGTGTACAATAAGTTGGTTCCTGTTCAAGAGCATGACACATATATTTGAGGAAAGAAATGTGAACCAACCTCTACAACATGTATATCTTAAGATTAAAGCTATGTTCACATTATGTGTATTTGTCATGTGGATTTTCACTTTTTCACATGTTAAATTTGTACATATCGTCTGAACCCCTTCAAATAATATCTTGTGGTTTTTTCTCTGTGTACAGTACATATAAAATTTTTGATTTAGAACGAGTTCTATTTTCAAGTGACAACGCATCAGACATCAGCTGTTGTTTTTTTTATTAACAAAATTGTTTGTGGCGGCAAAAATTAATTGAAATTTTAAAACATTTATATTATAATAGAAAATAAAAAATAAAACAGATTAAAAATGCACAAATTAATAATTGTAAAGGTTTTTTTTTATTTTTGATAGGTTTTGTCAAATGTACGTTACATACCAACATGTGAACATGTCAATTATAAATCTAATGTAAAACTCAAATTTTGATATTCACATAAAATCAAATGTGGGTAGAAAAGTGACATTCCACATGACTAATACACGTAATGTGAACATAGCTTAAGTATTAACTAACTATATTTTGTGTGTATTCAGACTGTGTATTGTTGACAATTCAAAAACCAAAAATGTAGAAAGTTATTCTAAATGGACGATTGAACGTCGAAATTAATTGGAAGCTATGGCTTTCATATGCATCTGAGGACTAAACATTGGCTACATAAACCAAAATGTATTAATTTTTTCACATCCAATCGTAAGCCACTATAGGCCAAACTTAAGGCTCTTACAAACTTTTTGCAATGATAATTGGGGTGTTTGCTTGTTTGATGAATATTTTTACGAAAGGCAAACATTTTTGACATGTAGAATATTTGTCAATACTTTTGCGATATTCAGTGAAAATTTTACAGAGTAAAAAGGGGATGGAGAAACAAAAAAGCAAAAATAGTTTTTTAATGGAATATTAAAAATAAACAAGTATGAGCAATGACCAAATAACATTCTTTAGATATAAATAAAACTATTTTGTGCCACGCTCACTTTTTTAATGCCGCTTACCTTTTGCGGAAGCTGTGTATTGTTAACCGAGATTCTTGTTTTTCTGCTCATGACATTCTCCAGTTATACACAAATACACACATAATGTCTTTGTAGGGGAGGTGATACGCCCACTTCTTTCATTCCGTCTATTTTTTTTTTCTTAATTTTAATAGCAACCTATTCCAGACTACGTGCAATGTAAATATATTTATAACAATCTAGTTTCAATCATAGTTGGGGTCTTTCGAAAACCCATTTCAACGGACATCGTTAAATCAACTTCGCTAACTCCATAATGTGTATACTTTTTAGGGTCTTAGATCAATATTGTAAAAATTACAAATGGAATGACAAACTTATATAAACTCTTTTATCTTCAGTGAAGGGTATATATTTAAAGTCTTTGCGCTGCTTATTTCTTAAAGGGAAGCGTGTGCGTCCAGCCTTTTATGTTCATAAGAGGTCAGTGTGTATTAAATCGTAACGAATAGTAGCACTTTTATAAAATTTGGTAAATATAACTTCCATATAACCTAAAACTACACCGTCAAATCGCATTAAAACTTTAAATTTCTTATTGAATTAATAAAACATAGACAATATTCTTTTATATCCTTTTCACACTTATACTTACCTGCCTTGCATAAAGAAAATTTCAATAATTTAAAATTTAGAAAGAATATGATTTATTTGAACCAAAATTTATAGGTTTGTCTACTCCTGCAGTGATAGCAATTTTACTTTCGATTTAAGGTAGTTTGAACAAAAAAATCAATAAACAAAAAACAAAATGAAAATAAATTGTCAGACCTTGAATGCATGCATTTTGTGCATGCAGGCAGTCGTTCTGTCAGACACAATTTTTTCAAGACTTGATTGCATTATGTGAAATTCCTAAATGTGTCGTTTATTTGAGGTTGTAGTAAAACACTAGTGTCTTCTTCTTTTAGTTTGTATTTGGATGTGTTTGATTAGTTATTCAAACATACATAGATTTTAATATTCACATTCTACTACAACTGCACGCCATCAAATTTATCCAATAATTTCGTATGCAGCTAACAATCTCAGTCAAAAGTCTGCCTTTTTTTAGTTGCTTGCCATCGATAAGGATCTAAATGCAGTTGTCTCTTTATACGAGTATTTTGGTGCTGTTTTATTTTTATGTTGTTGCTCTTCCCTTTTGATATGGGCCATGGTGCAACAGAATTATCTTCGTAAATATTTCATAAGATGGCTTATATTGTGGTTTTTTAAATATCGTTTTGCTGTGTGCTCAAGTTAAAACAAGAAATTCGTTTGTATCTTTTCAGTTTTTAAAATTGAAGGTTTAGTTTTCCTTATTTGTTTAAAAATAAGGCACATTCCCCTTGTTAAATGTTAATATTTTTTGCAATTTTATGAATATGGGCATATTTTACATCTTTTTTATGGCACATAATAAAAATTTCTATACTTTTTTTATTCCCTAATTCATAAGCCGAAAGCCTTAACATTTTTAAATGGTTTATTAGTGATGTTGGTTAAGGTAAAAGGATACATGCGTTTGTGTGTGTGTTTAAAGTAAAACATTAGTCAAGTCAGTGCTGTAGCTAAGTTCTTCTAAGAAACTTTGTCATGTCCTGTTTAGCCGGAAATTTACCATTTTTATTTTTGGTGGCCAAATAATTTAGGCGTTTACTTCACGCTATCCGCTGTAATTTTGTAAGAACTTTAGCCGCCAGCTTTTTGATGTTTATTAGGTAAGAATGTCATTATTATTATGCAAAACATGCCATAAAATTAATGAAATGTTTTTTGTTAAACGCCATGATCAAAGCGAAATTAATATTTTTAAGGTATTTTTGATATATGCTGACTGATAAGATTAATTTTAAGGTAATAACAAATTTTATTTTGAGTATTTATATTATTGAGCAGCTAAAAGTTTTTTGTCATCAATGTGACATTGATAACAACATTGGTAATAACCAAAAAATAACAATTAGGATTAAAGCCTAGTACTAGGGATGCCAAATGGGACCAGGTTTTTTGAAACCCGGGATTCGGGATTTTTTATTGAAAATAACGGGATCCCGGGACGGATCGGGATTTTTCGGGATTTCATATGTAAAGCCCAATTTTTAGAATTCATATACATATTTATAATAAAATGTTTATGTATAAGTATTAAAACAAATAAATTCATGAAGAATATTAATCTCATTACAAAATAAAACAGTTTAATGTATTCTTTTAAAGGAATATGGAAAAATTATGTATTAAAACTTATATTTTAAAAAGCTTCTAAAACAAATTAATGACGTCTGATAATCGATACTTTATTTTATTGCAAACATATGCTGTCTACGAAACCAATGTTCGCATTCAACACTTCTGTTTGATATAGTAAATTAATAGATACATATATGCAATATGACAATACATATTTAATTTATTTTTATCAAATATATACATATGCAAGTATTAATCTAATAAAATAAACTTAAACAAATCTGTCAAAAGAAATTTAGTAGCATCCCCTAAAGTTTTTAACACCTTTTAGCACAACTTGCGTTCGCAGTTCTATTATCATTCACTTAGAAAAAAGACCACACCGAACTTTATCTTCAGATTTTATTTTCTGGGTTACAAAATGCATTGCACGTAACATTTATTCACTTGCGACTTCTTTTTGTAACCAGTTAACAAATAGATTATTTGCCAGTATAATTTAATATTAAAATTTTGAAGTTTATTTTAATATATTTGTATTTAATAAAAAATTACCTCATATTTTCTTAATCTAAAATCTCGGGATTTTTACATAAAAAATCCCGGGATTCGAGACTTAAATTTTTAGAATAATCCCGGGATTTCGGTATTCGGGATTTCGGGATTGGCATCCCTACCTAGTACAGAGTATACTCTGTTCAAATTTGTGAAAATTGTTGAGCAACACTAATTATTTCACACGAAAATTTTGACATGTATCAATGTTAACTATCATGCGAGTTTGTACAATTTGACGTTTTTATTCCTGCAAAGTAACAAACCCCACATGTGTTTAACTAAAAATTATTTTTTTTTACCAAAAAATTTAATAAAAAAGAAAGTGTTATTTTAATTTTTTTTCTTATTTAATAATTAGTTCATACTTTTTTATTTAAAATCCACGTGAAATAAGTGCAGCTTACATTATTTCGCTGTTGTAAAAAAAAATTTTGGAACTTTTTCACAAAATGAACAGAGTACAACTCTATCAACATTATTTCATAGATATTCCGCTCAAGTTTTTCTCATATGCGCTTTGTCAGTATTTCACTTGATATGTTGAACAGAGTACCAGCCTTAAGCTTTGAATAAATATTTTAATTTTCGACAAGAAAGATTAAAAAAAAAACGAAAAAACATCAATGTGACTATAAATTGTTTGCCTAGGTAAAAGCTATGTCCAATAAATAGTTCAAAAAAAACCCATATAGATGAAGATGTCTAAATAAAATTCGGCACAAAGAACTTTTACATAGATCGCAGCCTCATATGGTCCATGATTTTCCATGGGTCTGAAGTCGGGTACACTCTCAAATTCTTGTATATTAAAGCTATGTTCACATTATGTGTATTTGTCATGTAGATTGCCACTTTTTCACATGTTAAATTTGTACATAAGATCTAAAACCCTTCAAACAATATCATGTGTTATTTCTCTGTATACAGTACATATGACATTTTGGATTTAGAACAAGTTTTATTTTCAAGTAACAAAGCATCTGACATCAGCTGTTTTTTATTAACAAAATTAATTGAAATTTTAACTAATATATATTATAATAGTAAATTAATAATAAAACAGACAAAAAATACACAAATTTATTATTATAAATATTATTTTTATTTTTGATAGGTTATGTCAAATATATAGTGCATTTACACTTGTAACTTTCAAACTAGTTTATGATCGTTAGTGCCGGATCACACACGTCAAGTTTGACTCATCAAGTCTTGAGCTTTTCTGTGAGAAGGAAAAAAGTAATGCCATTTCTATTACCCTCTCTCCTAAAAATTCAAGACTTGACGAGTCAAAATTGCCGTGTGTGAACCGACACTAAGCTACGTTCATAAGCTATACCGTTTACATCAGCATTTAAGACAGTTAAGTTGTTTATCTTTGACAAGTAAAAACATTTTTAGCCCCCATATTTAAAAAAAACGTTGATGCCCGAACATATGGACATATAAACGTCCTTTTTCCGTTGTCCTTATTAAAAAAAAAAACTAAAATTTCTTACAAATTTGGAATTTTTTTTATATTATTTTTCCTGTTGTTTTTTTCACAGGTAAATGTAATATTTTATTCTTGATCAAATGTCAAATAACACTAGCGTTGCCAGAACAAAATTTGAAAAACTAGTTTATCTCAAAAGCTAGTTACAAACGTGTTTAATGGATAAGCAAGATTCTCAAACTAGTTTATCAGCTTAAACAACTTATAACCTGTTTATGACGTAGGTGTAATTGCACTTCTATGTCAAACTCAAAATGTGACATACACATGAAATCACATGTGGGTAGAAAAGTGACATTGCAAATGACAAATACACATAATGTGAACATGGTTTAAAACCGCGGCTAAGTGTGTCAAATGGCCGGGCTAAACCGACTATAATTTCATACCTGTTCAAACCGGCAGTTACCGAATCGTTCCTCTTTCCCTTTTAATATTCCTGGAAATATACAATTTTCCCGGCAGTTTTTTCCCATTTTAAGCACTGAATTTTAATAGAAAAAAATGGGAGAAGGAAAAATCATTTTTTTTTCCTACTTGAATTGTTTTACGAAATATTCTAAATAACTTAAATTTTATTCACAAAGGTTTCTGGCAATTTAAAAGTAATTTAAATTTAAAATTGACGACTTCCTACTGTCTCAGTTTTACGTTTTTTTAAAAATGTTTTTCAATTTGCACTTACTATTTTATAAAACTATATAAAATAATTGTTACAGTTTTTATTTTTCAATAATCAATTAAATTTGTTAAATATTTTATATTCTATGATTGGTACTTACATACAACACTCCTTCACATAACAACCACCCTGAATTTTCAATAAAACCATTTAAACCCATTTATAGCAGATTCTAAATAAAAGCAAAAAAATGAGGGACCAGAATATAGGAATACCAACACACAAATGAGTTTATCTCTTTCCCTTACAAATAAGCGTGTCTATTTTCAACAAATATCTGCAAATCTCCTATACAAATGTATCTTCAAATTGTATACAAATCTATGGACAAAAATGTAAAAACACTTGATGTCCTCATCGCAAGTATACAAGAAAGGATGGTAGTTTGTTTTTATAAATGTTTTTGTATGTTGTTGTATTAATAAAGTATACATTTTTAATGCTTTTCTACTCTGAATGTTGTAATTTATGCTTTAGAATTGACTTCTATATGGCCTGCCATTTTGGTTTTCAAAGTTATACCGATTTTTGTTTTTATTGTTTTATTACCTTAGTTTTTTTCAACAAGTCCTTTGAGGTATGCTTGCTATTGGTTTCAATCATCACCATCTCTGTATATATCAAAACATTTTATGTTTTATTGCAGGAGTGATAGCAAAAGTAAAGCACAGTGGGTTGGCTTTATAATAAGGATTTTTACTATTGAAATTTGTCGTTAAGGATTGTTGAATCTTAAATTTTTGATAAATTTTAAAATATTGGCACTACTTAAGCTTGTCTTTCTGTTGTTAAGTTATCGACATATTTATCCATGATCCTTGTTAGTAAAGAGCTTTCGATAGGCACGACTGTAATACGAGCAGTCATACTAATGAAGTTTGTTTGACTGTTTTTTTAGTGTGTACATTAAAGACACACACCAGAAAAACGTTAACAAATCGTGGAAATTTATTACCTAAATTTGCGCTGTTTACGATACTCGATTCATAACCATATTTACTCCTATGGATAATATTCACCTCGAGCCCGAACCGTACCTACAGCAAAAACCATCGATGCTGTTGACGTGAGGCCCACTACTTGACAATTTTTGAGGAAGGATCTTGACTCTACATCCATATAAGATCCATCTGGTGCAAGAGTTAAAACCAGCCGACCATCAATTGACTGGCGTGTTTGGTGAATGTGCTAAGAATCAACTGGAAGTTGAATCAGTTTCATAAGAAGTATCTGTTACGCAATAGTTTAGTATTTTTGTATGAAAAACACTCAAGAGTTGTGCAACAGTTACACCTTATGAATGTGTCCAATATAACTTTAAAATTACACTTAAATTTAAAAATAACATTATAGTGAATATAGATACATATGCACCTTATTATTGCCTGTTGGCTCCTATTTGTGATGAACACGCAATAAATACAGACTAAACCATAAATTCCTTTTAAACAAATGCAATAATAAAATATTGTAAAATAACAAATAGAAACTGGGAATTATTTCCTTTCATAGGTTACTTTATTATATTCAACATTTTTATTTTGTCGAATTTATTCTATGAGCTAAATTTCAGTTATGTATTTTATAAAGCTTTTTTGTAATAGTCCTATTCCTTTAATTTTTAGGTATGACTTTATACAAAGTCTTTGAAAGTACAAGTGTACCTGTACAGTCATAAAAAGTTGTAAAATAGATTAGACTCTATATTAAGGGGAAGGAGTTGAGCTTTAGCTTTAAAATTTATAAACTATAGAAACAACTAAAGTTGTAGAAAGTCAGAAAATTTCAAATATGTGTTGTATGTGAGAAAATAGTTATTGCTATTTCGAAATGAAAAAGGTACAATTTTAACTTTTTAGTTCGACGAATATTATCTGGTTTGTTGAGTACAAAAACTAATTGTTTATGTCATTCATATATTTATTATTTAATGTGATTTACATTTCTAGTGTGCATTACAGTTAGTCTTGTTAATTGATTAATTAATTTTGAATTTGTATTAAGTACTTATAAAAGAGATTAGAGTGTTATTCTAAACGAGCTGTTAAGCCTTTCCCTGCCAGCCAGCGTTTAATTTTTTTTTACTATTGTTGCATATAATTTTTTTAAACTATTTTGACGAATTGCGATTGATAATTTCCGCACTGCTTTAATGTAGTCTTGGCTTTACATGCTATTGACTGACTTTCTTTTTACCATAGGCAAAAACTGCTCGATATTTTGAGTTAAAAAATATAGAATATAACTTAGCAGGCCCATTTTTCTTTTCGCCTCTACGCCCTAACATCGGATATCAAAATTCCAGCATGCCAATTTGCATCTTCCTAGGTCATTGAGGAACTTCCAAAGTGGTTAATATGTAAAAAACACAATATTCTGGCACGCGCCATTTTCCTCTTAAAACTCCGTCCATAGTCCAAAAATTTAACTCAAATGCTAACTACTTTGAGATAAGTCCCAACGTCGGCATCATATGATTGACAATTCTTGTCATGGGTCTTAAGGGTTCTTCAAGATTAGCTGAAAAGTAAAATAACACAATTTTGTTATGCCCACGATCCTCCCTATTCTACCTATGCATTGTTAGGACTATATGCTACGCAGCTTCATATGTCATTAGTAAACACATTAAGTTTTGACAGGCCCATTTTTCCTCTTTACTTCTACCCACAGGCCAAAAATAAAAGACCTTTCCTCTTTACGTCTGCCCACAGGCCAAAAATAAAAGATCTGGCTGTTTTACTATATGCATGCCGATTTTTAGGTTTCTTGCCCATCAGTGTGTTTAGAAAGCTCTATCTCTCTTTATTCCATCGCTCTTGTCAGAGCATAGTGACATAGTAAACATAATATGTACATTCATATAAAAATAGATAATGTAAAAATACAAAAATGAAAATTCAACCACATGCATATAATTATAAATTTGAACGTAATATGTTGTCTCTCCAGACTTCTCTGTCTTCAGCCAAGTGCAGGGCTTCACTTAAAGTGGTTCCTATTAAAGGCTTAAGTTGGTCGCACCACCGTGTTGGTGATCTTCCTCTCCCTCTTCTTCCCTGTACTTTGTTATCAACCATCAGTCTTTCCATTGTTCCCTCCCTTCTAGCAATATGGCCGAAGTATTTTAAATATGATCTGTTTACTTTCTTCAACAATCTATCATTAATATTCAATTCTTGAAGTATTGACACGTTTGTACGGAATTGTGAACCACATTTCAAAACTTTCAATTCTTTTTCTTTCAGCCTGTTTTATTGTCCATGTTTCTGACGCATAAGTGGCAATCGGGAAAATAAGCGCTTCGACAAGTCGGAGTTTTGTTCTTTTTGTAATTCTCCTATCTTTCCATATTTTGGTAAGCTTTGATGTTGCCGCTCTGGTCATCGATAGTCTTCTCTTTATTTCATTAGCACATTCACCATTATTGCATATAATTGAGCCAAGATAGTTGAAGTGGCTTACAACATCAAACCCGGCTACTGTTGTTAAATTGTGTTGGTTATTGTTAAGTCGGTCTATTATCATAACTTTAGTTTTTGACAAATTGATTTGAAGTCCATAGGCGTTGCTGTATGTTGAAAGTCTAGTCATGATATCTTCTAATTCTGCTGAGGTAGATGCAATTATAAGCATATCATCTGCATACCTCAAGTTGTTAATTTTTCTGCCTCCTACTGAAATACCTCCGTCCCAATCGCTCAAAACTTCCCTCATAATAAGCTCGGTGTAGGCATTAAACAGTGTTGGGGATAATATGCAACCTTGTCTGGTACCAGATTTGGTGGATAATGTATCCGATATTACGTTATTTACTCTAACTGTTGCTGTATTTTGGTCATATAGAGATTTAATTAGTTGAATGAGATGATTTGGAACTCCAAGCTTTTGAAGAACATCCCATAACAAATGCCATTTAACGGAGTCAAACGCCTTTGTGTAGTCCACAAAGCAAAAGAATGCAGGTACATTAAACTCTTTGACTTTCTCAATTATTTGTCTGACGTTTAATATTTGTTCCCTGGTTCCTTTACCTGGTACAAAACCACACTGTTCTTCTGCTATTTCAGGCAAAACAAATCGTCTCAGACGGTTGTGTATAATATGGAGCATAACTTTACTGGCATGAGGAATTAGCGCGACTATTCTATAATTTCCACACTCTGAGGGTGAACCTTTTTTATATATCGGAACGAAAACAGAATGTACCCAGTCTTCAGGCCATACCATAGAAAGCTCTGCATAGGCAAAAAAAAGAGGAACACACAAATAAGGTAATTATATATGTATCTTAGAGCGACTCACCAAAAAAGTGCTCGATGTACCCTCCTAAAAATGAACCGTGGACTTTTTTAAGATACCATTTTAAATATTTCGGCTCCAGCTTTGACCTCTCGTAAGCTGGACCATTTTGAAAAAGGGTCTGTTTTTGCATATTTTGTTAATTTGAGAATCTGTTTCCTTACCAACATATACAAATTGGGTATCATAAGAAAGGTTTTTTTAAGGCGCGTCCAACTATATATACAATTTGTCCAAGGACGATCTTCCATATCCTTTTTTTTCTGTAAAAAAAACGTTTTTTGAATTTTTTGTTCGAGGATGTTTGTAATAAAAATGCCAAATTAACATATTTTAATCTTTAATCGATTTTATTAAATACGTGTTTCCGCTTTTTTGAAAATTCGCGCTAGTTCGCGTTTTGATAAAAATGCAATGGGGTGGCAACCCTTCGTTTTAAATAGAGCAATATGGGTATCAAATTTTTTCTTTTGCCAAGTAGATCTTTGTATGTAAATAATTTAGATTTTTGCAAATTAGATGCATTTTACACGGTGCTCTGGAATATATATAAATGCAATTTTGTAGTAACTCTAATATGATAGCGGATTTAGTTTCTAGATCATGTATGGATGAAAAAAGGACTAAAGAAAGAAAAAAAAAATGATGAATGAATGTCATCTTAAAAAAGTCCAAGGTTAATTTTTAGGAGGGTACATCGAGCACGAGTTTTGCTTCCATACAACTTGAGTCGCTCTAATGTATATATATTTTTTTTTATCAAATTACTGAGTGCTCTTATTATAAATTAATTATTATCTTTTTCCAGGAACTATTAAGATTATGTGATATTTTAACCTCATCATACCGACATGAAATATTACAAATCTTACTAACATGTCGTGGTGCCGAAGTTATCTTGCCGTATATCCCCTGCAAATAACATTGGACTACCTGATCCATTTTGATCAAATGGACTACTCCATGGACTAGTCCAATGAAATGCAAGCATGGACCATGTCATTAAAAAGTGTTTGTAGTGAGACGAAATGTCATCGTTTTTTAACGACATGTTTCCGTTTTTAAACGACTTAAAAACTAATCCTCTTAGATATACAATGGATAAGTTTTAAGACTTCTAGTTTGTAATCCAAAGCTGGGTTATATGGTCCTGCCCTAGGACATCGCAATGTGAAATATACCATGTTTTTCCCATACGTTTGGGTTAGTTTTGGACTAGTCCTAGTCCCTTGTTGGCTACATTTTACACGCGTATTTTGAATAGTCCTATTATTTGCAGAATCACAAACATTTTTTTTTTTTTGGGAAATCGAATCTTAAGGTTCAAGATTTCGTTCACAAAAATGTACGTATTTTTGTTAGATATTGTGTTTGAAGTTTTTTTTTTATCGATTTATGTAAAAATATCCAAAGTCCGAAAATTTTAATTTTGACGAAATATTTTTTTTTTTGTGGGATATACATCAAAATAAGACATTAATAAGCCGCATTCACGTGTTTCACCAATATTAAAATTATAATAATTTTCGAAATGATAGTGACAAAAAAGCCGCAAAAAAGCTTAAGCGACAAAAACAAAATTTTACAGAAGAAGGTTTTTTTATTTTTTATTTTATAAAAATGTTGTCGCTCAAGATAAAATTGTTTTTGCTTTAAAATCGTAACGGTAACTTATGCGACCGTGATATTTTAGGAGATGATGCAAGTGTTGCCAGTAAAGTCATTTATTAAAAAAAAAAAAAATTGAAAATGGTGCCGCTTAGGATTTTTTGCGGCAAGGGCTCGATAAATTTACGTATAGTTATAGTTTTTATATTATATTATCGAATCTTCTTATGTATGAAAACTCTTTTGGTTTATTATAACCAAAGGGTGGTCCAACCAGAATTCACGATGTTAATTGTAAATAACACTTTAACGTCAAATTTTTGTCCAACTTAATTTTACATTTCTTTGCTTCAGTGTTTGAAAAATTCAAGAATGGAGAGGTACAGAATTGAACACCGCGTTAAAATTGTTGAAAATCGGCGTTCAAATCAAAAATACATTTCATGCACTTCGTGACTTTTGTGTCCACAATAGGGAGAATTGTGCGCAAATTTCAGCAAACCGGGTCTGAAGGAAATGTGAAAATGCCTGTGCATGCATGTTTGGCGCGGTTAATGGCCAGGCGGTACCATCCGGCCGTACTTCTTCGAAAATGAGGTCGGCCAAGCAGTTACCGTATCGGAAAACGGACTTCTTTTGGCCAGAAATTGAGGATATGGACTTGGACGATAAGTAGTTCCAACAGAATGAGTCACACAGCCAACGAAATAATGGCTCTTTCGCGCGAGAAATTTAATGGCCATGTTAATTGGCCGTCACTATCATGTATTTTGGCACCGCTGGCCTTCTTTCTTTCGAAATAAAAATTTATGCTAGTGACAAAAAAGCCGCAAAAAAGCTTAAGCGACAAAAACTACATTTTACAGAAGAAGGTTTCTTTTATATTTTAATATACATAAACGACTTTAAACTTCAACTATGTCTCAGAGTCATTTAAAATATGGACGATCGAATAGAGGTATGCCACGGAAGCCGTCTCACACATAATTGTCATAGATCCATCTATAATAATAAACAAATATTAAGATAATTCTCTAAAAACTTTTTGTTTTATTTACAACTTTTTTTTTTAATTTTCCTTAGCTAATCCCGCGAAGCTTTATGCTTGTCTGCAGGAATGAAACCAGAGTCTCTGACGGGAATCGAACCCGCAACCCCGGCGCTGATAGAATAGCTCGCTACCAGCTAGCCTACCGGGGCACAATTAGTGGCCACTAATTGCTTCACGACAAATGTCGCTAGTTTATGTTGCATTTTTTATGTTTTGACTTGTGAAAAATACAATAATTAAGAATGTTAAATCTTTTTTGTTAAACATACAAAACATATGAATGTAAAATAAAAGTCAAGACGTTTTGTTTCGATATATCGAATATTTATGTTACTAGATTGAATTTAACATAAAAATGTGTCTCAAAGACACATATTGGCAAGATTAGGGTTAATTAGTTTTTCTCTATCTTGTTGAGACATCTTAATTGTAGTCTTTTCTATTTGAATAATAAACTTATTATTTTCAAACCTAAGGTAAGATAATAAAACCAAAAGTATTAAAAAAGTAATAACCTACACATAAGCTTTTAATACCTAAACATACATATATTTACACAAACTCAGGCATTGTCTTGATACATACATATGTATATTTCTTCGCGTTAATCCATAACATTTTAATTAATAGTTTTTAATAAAAAGTTTAAAAATTGACTGCAACTAAAACAGTGCAAATGCACTGAATATCACCATAAGTATTAAATACAGGGTTTCTTTTTATAAAATTAATAAACATTTTAATAGTCAGCATCCTTCTTGCAAGCATTTCAATAACTGTTGGAAATTACATTAAAATCTTAAAACTCCTATCTAATTTCGCAACACTTAAATATTACTTACATATATAAATTCGAATGTGAGCAATTATTTCCAATTAAAGGTAACAATTAATAAACTGGCAATTATTATATATTAAATTTCTTAATTGTTAAAAATGTTCATTAATGCGCTTTAATTGGTGTCTACTAAAAACTTTTTACAAAATACATTAAAGCACAGTTGATAGTTAAAATTTTTTGGAAACAAATTTGTCAATTTAAGAACGATGGAACCAAAAAAGACAAATTGAAAAAGTAGAATTTTAATATGCTTGACAGACGGACAATGTGCTTTTAATTTCTCCATGCGTTCGTCTCTCTAACTGGATGGCTGCTTGGTTGGAATCTATTTAACCCTTTGTCTTATTCATGATTCTGGCCAGACCTTTTTTTAATTTTAAATGATATTTGAATATACTTAAGGTAGAGACTTTAAATAACAGGTACCATTCTACAATTCAGTTTACTATAAACAGCTGAAAAAATATATCCGTGGAAGGGTATATAAGGAAATTGTTTCCAATATTTTACAGCACACATCACATTCGTTACACATGTGATCTGGCCAGGCCCATATATATTTTGTATTCAAGATGACGTATTTTTTTCTTTCTTGCTGTTTTTTTTATATTTTGTTCAATTATCTTTTATTTATTTAACCCTGCTGTTAGGTTAAAAAAAAACTTAAAAATCTTAGGTCAGGGACCATTTTGGTCCATTTTGTATTTTCCATAACTTTTCCAGACTTTTGTAATAATTCATGAACGAAATAATAATGGTTCCCCAAATCCTTTCCAGTTTGTGATTATCAGTTCACTTTCTCCAGGAAAAAAATTGAAAATCGACTTAATTTATACAGCAGTGTTATTGTTGAAATTCTAAATGAAAGTGACCAAGATATTTGAACTTTTTCCACATAAGATGAAAACATTGAAAGGGAATGTGATTTTTAATAGATTGGAGCTTTAGCAGATAATATTATATCAGTACCACCAGGTACACGTTATGCGGTGTCCAGATGTCGTTTTGTTTAATTTTCTGCTACTTCCCTTCCGAGAGTAAAAAGATAATCATTGAATATACGAATAAATATGGTGAACTAATATTTTTGATATTGTGTAACGTTTAGTGCCAATCATAAGAATTTTGTATTGCAGAGGCAAAAACGAAAACTTGCAAGGATTGTTTGATGCTTGTTTTTGTCGTGCAATATTCCAGTCCATTATGAGCAAGTTCTGATGATGTTTTCAACAGAAGACAGCAAAAACTAGTTACAAGTTTGCTACTATTATTGAATTATGGGACAATTGGGAAGCTCTTCTTCCAGTGTTGTATAACCATCATGATTAGCTACTACAGCAAAAAATAAAATTAATCGATGGCCAAAAGTTGTCTTTTATATACAGAAATTGATTCTTCGTTGGCTGCAAATGATGTAAAACGCAGAAACCTGAGCTTTTACGCCCGCTAGCTATGTGTCTACCATAAGAAGACAACGTGCTTAAAAGGACAGTGAAACCGAAACTATTGACTCAACAACAAGCTTCGTCAACAAAGTGTGTACCATCTTCAAATTGTTTATGAGTTTTTGTATTGGGATCCGGGCTACCACTCGTCGACTTAAGTTGCTATTTAAACTTATTGACAATCTGCGACTTTTTGGAGGATTTTTTAAACTGATCGTATTTTGCTCGTAATTTTGTGGTGACCGTTTTCTTTTTTTAAACGAAAAAACTGGGATTCTTGCAGTCGTGATCCAAAACTTTTCGATTTGAAAGCAATTTTATTTCTTATTCTTTGAGTCGATACAGAACGAATGGAAATTATTTTTTCGGTTTTGTGAAAAATCCAATAAAAAAGGTTTTACAACACTGATTATGTTTGGGAAATTTTTTGAGGGTAAAGCACAGTCAATATATGATCTTCGATGTTTCTTCACTACCAACCAGCAAAGGCTTGCGGGCTAATGGTTCCCATGGTAGCATTTAAAACTCTGTTAACAATCGACCTTAGAATATGTTCCAATTTTTAGATATTATTTTATGAAAGTAATTGTTAAAAAGTTGTTAAGTAATGCTATGCTCACACTCGAATTTTTAAAAGCGTTTAAGCAAAATATTAACTAAGTAAATTTAAGCCGATCACACTACATTTGAGATGATTAACTTGGCAGTAAAAGACACCTGAGTAATAAAGAGAACATAGCAAACAGCTCTATAAATCTGAAACGGCCAATTTCACAAAGTTCAGGAAAGTTCAGTTTTTCATACGGGACTTAACGTCAAAAAAATTCCGGGATCCCGCACATTTCTCGAATCCCGAAATATTTTTGTGGGGATTCCAGGTATCTCCACATTCAATATAGTAATAAGTCTCTTACGAACATAATAGCAACATATTCCTTGATAGTGATATCCGATGGATGCCAAAAAATTGGAACAAATAAAATAATTAAATAAATATTATATAGAAACTGGGAATTATTTCCTTCTGAAGGTTACTTTATATTATATTCAACATTTTTTTTTATTTTTCGAATTTATTCTATGAGCTAAATTTCAGTTATGTATTTTATAAAGCTTTTTTGTAATAGTCATATTCGAGCTCGAAAAAACTATTTATTTTTATTAATAAAAAAGGTCGAAGAAAAAAAATTCAATTTATTTGTTAATTAACGTTTAATGCATTGATAAACTTGTTTAATTGTTATTTGTGTTTGTTCAACTAAATAAAATTATATATTTGACCGTCTTATATTAAGCGGGAGTTCCCGGGAAATTGGATAATAAATCCCGCTTTCGCGGAAAATGACGAAGTATAGGAACAGAAAAACTCTATTAAAAACTAAATATAACTTTAATTTCCAGTTAATAAAATGGTTTTGAGAATCATAAATTATAGTTAAGTATAACTGAACTTCGTGAAATTGGCCGTAAAGCATTAAAAATGGAAAGAAACACCTAAATAAAGATATCAGCAGATTATTATAAACTTAATAATTAGTTGAAGAAACTGGATTATTCATGCAAAATTTATTTGTCGGTTGTACATCTGAAAGGTATGTTATTGTGGCCGATGCTACATCATAATGAGTTTGTGTTATGTTCAGATGATTCTATGTGATTAATAAAATTTGATTCATGTAAATTTAAAGTGATTAAAAAATCATTTAAATGCATGGAAAGACATCTCGATTTTAATATCATTTTTTATTAAACCTAGCCAATAAGTGGATAAATTTGCCTTTCTCACTACCATTAGGAGGAGTACTGGAACATTTAAAACTATAAAGACCACAAACATAAAAATATTTTAGATTTAATAAAGCTTTACAAATAAATGTTACTTTAATAAACCTTTGTTTAATTTCACAATCATTTATGAGCACAGGGTTATTACTTCTATTTTTATAACAGAAAAAGTGAATTCGTTTTAATAACTTAAATTTAATTTTCTTTTTTAACATTTTCTCCTTCCGAGCAAATTTTTGTCAAAACAATTTTATAAAAGCTTTAAACCTTTACACGTAATATTCAACAATATTATCTCTTGTTGAATCTAAAAAATTATTTAAAATATTTTTAACTGTGAATTTAAAATAAATAGACAATAATTTTAATTTCAAAAATACCTCAGTTCTTTGAAAGCATAGCATTTTATCTAACAATTAGCTAACGAGATGCATCTCAATTAGTAGTTATTTCAGATACTTAATCTAAATGGTTTGAATAAGACTTTCTACGTTAAAAAATAAAGCACTTGAGAATTCTTAAAAACAAACAGCCATGACAGTAAACGGCAAACACTGTTACTATAAATGAACATATGAGGGATTCCGTAACAAAACAATTAAATTTTACATGAAAAATATTTTGGATGAATAAAATTATTTCAATTAGTCGAAGAAGATTTGAAGGGCTTGTTGAAGTAGCATCATATGCCGCGACTTCAAAGTTAAAAAAATATTAAAAATAGGGTTTTCAGGAAGTAAAAATGTACACCCTATTCGTCGTTTTGTTTTCAAAAGTTAATGTGGCTTATGATGTGAACAATTTTTAATATTTTCTGAACTTAAAAACTTATGAATAAACTTACTATTTTTTTTTGTGCAATAAGCCTCTAAAATTAAAACAAATCATGTATCTCGGGTTTTGAAATTTATTCATTGTTCATTCAAGCGTGATTCATATAAATCATGATTTTAATGCATAATTTCATCGAAATCCAAAATTTGTTGTAATCCGTAAAAATTTATGTGTTTCATTATATTATTACAAAAAAAGTTCAAAATAAAAACTTGAATATATCAAAATTCAATTATCGTCTAATGCCCAATTTTCAGGATAGTACAGGGTGCCTGGTAGCAGATTTATATTTTCAAACTTAAATAAAAACAATAATAATTTTCACAAAGTTTCATTGAGAGCATTGCACGATCGAATGAAAATACGGATTTTATTTTTAAAAGCTTATGTTATCCAGATGTCTTCCGTCGAGTTGAACGAACAGTTCAAAACGGAGCATTGTTTTTCGAGAACTTACGAAAAAGAAATTGTCAAATTATCCCGTGCGTAGATAATACCAACCATTACTAAAGTTTAATTATTTTTTTAAACAAAAAAGTGTAAGAGATTATTGTTTTTCATTCATGATTTATTTATTGAATCTTCATATATTCAATATGAACTATCAATAATTAATCAAATCTTAACCTAATACTTTATTTCATGTCCTGCCAGTGCCAGACAAAATTCTTCATCATCACGCGTTCTGTCCTCATATATATGAAAGTAGGTGTTTAACGCTCATCTAGTTGGGTAAGTGCTGCAGTGTCTCTTCTCCTTAAGCGAGTGTGGCCGTTATCATTTTAAATATTTCGAGCTAGTGGATTCGTGCCCCAAAACTGAATACCATAGCACCATATTGGCTTTAACATGGAGTTGTAAAGTAGAAGTTTACAATATTGTATAAGGACAGAGTTTCATCCAATACGCCAATGAATTTGGATAGCTTTTAGTTTCTTTTGAGTTAATTTTGCCTCTATATGGATTTTCCACGTAAAACGGCGATCTAGATGAATACCGAGATATTTTACATGCGAATTTTAAGGTATTATTTGATTATTGATTTTAATAGGGGGCCAAGATTCCCGGCACAAGGTGAATGTTATATGTACGCATTTTTGCTCATTAACCTTTATCCTCCATTGGTTTAACAATATTTCGAAATGAAATATATGATCCTGTAGGTATCGAGATGCTTCCTGACTGTTTCGTGCACGCTTTGAAAAGCTGTAACATCAGCAAATGTTGAAGTTTGGGTGTAGTTGTTTGTTGGCATATCCGAGGTATACACTATAACGAGAGCATTTAATAAATTAAATTAAAAAAAATCTTATTTGCACATCAAAAGATGATTTTAATTTAATTCTTTTTAGTATTTTATAAATTTAATATATATGTATGTATAGATTCCAATTATTAACTTTTTTTAACAATTTAATATATGTTTCTATGTAAGCTAGTTGCATAGTCTGTAAGGAATTTTGTTTTCCATAGACTGAAATATATAAATAAACAAGTATAAAGTGGGCCCAAGATGCTTCCCTGAGGGGAATCACCTTCTTAAATACTAAACTTTCCACCAACTAGATTTTTAACAGCTTTTGTGTGTTTACTTGTAAGTTTAGCTTCAATTTATGTAATAAGCCTTCATGCCAGACTTTATCAAAAGCTTGAGAAACATCGATGAAGAGAGCGGAACAATATGTTATTTTTTCAAAGGCCTTTCTTATGGCGTTTACTATTCGATGGGTTTGTTCAATTGTGCTGTGATCTCTTCTAAAGCCAAATTGGTGGTTAGAAATACATCTATTTTCATTTAAAATTGGGGTTAATTTAAGTTTTAAATAGTTTATATAGTTTCCTAAATGCAGGCTTCAAGGTCATTAAATTACTGTAAATAAAAGATTATTTATTTTATTCTTAATATGCTCCGACGTTTCGTTGGTATTCTTTCCAATTTCTTCAGGCATTGAGTTTTTGTTATTATAATAATCTTTTATTTGGCATAGTACATCATTTATAAAATGTGTATATTTATGGTTTTGTTATGGAGCTCCTCATATAGAATTAACTTAATTCTATTACCACTACTAAATACTACTTATGGATACTATCATATCCATAAGCCTTTCATAGAACAACAACATCATCATCGCCATCGCCATCACCTTCATCGTTGTCGTCTTTATATTCCTCTACGTCGTCATTGTATTTAAAGAGTTAAGATTTTATCATCTTAATCATGCAAGGTGAACACATTAATTTACACAACAGAGGTGTGTTAATGGTGTTTTGAAAGTAAAGAATCAAAAACAATATTTTCCTAAGAAAATGTTGAAAAACACTACTACGTAGATACTATATACGTTGTCAAGAGGATAAGGATGAAAGAGACGTAACTAAATAAGTAAGAAAGTGGCTGGCAATAATGATGACGGTATAATGAAGTATTAAATTTAAACATATAAAACTAAGAACATGTTTTAAATAGAATTGACCAGTATATCGTATAGTTACGGTTGAAAATAATATGTGTACTCGTAGTTTCATGTTTGGACGCTGTCATCGAACATCATTGACTTTTTAATACCATTTCAACAAGTTTTGTGATCATCAGATGATGATATTAAAACACTCTGATAGTTTTATAAGAATTAATAATACATTTTTCTTTTCACTTTATTTATTGTTTCGATTTAGTGCACATGGTTATTAAAAATGTGTGTAATTATATATACATATATTTGAGTTTTGGTTATTAAAAGGCAGTGTGGTAGCGGGTTTTGAATTGTTATGGAGTTGCATGGTGTGCATAATTATTAAAGATGTTGCAGAAATCGAAAGCAACCCATAATACAGAATATCTTATTTCTCAGTATTTTCCACGATTTCTCTAACCATATAAAATCTTCCATTTTTCCATTACAGTCCGATTTGAATATTTTTTAAACTGTTAACACTTTTAATTGTTTCGGAAAATTCGGTTAACTGATTATTTGTGTTCCTAGCGAGTGTTTCTCAAGGCGAATTCATCCCAGGTAATCTCGGTACTACAACAAGTACAACTCGTACAAAAACCACAAGCAATTAGTTTTTGTAAAATCATTGTACAATGTCAAAAACAGAAATAAAACAAAACAGAAACAAAGATAATAAAAGAGAATAAACAAAATTTTGACATCCAACAGTGATTTTAGCTAATATCAGCAGGGCTTTTGAGACCACCTGTAATAAATTCGCCTTGGTGTTTCTGCACAAAAGTTGTCAACATTTCGAATAAAAAACATAAAAAACGAAAAAAAATATTTAAAACAAAAATTACAAAAACTAATAAAATGCCTATACATGCGTCGTCGTGCAACTTTTTCAACCCCGTTTTCTTCCCTTCAACTCTTGCTAACAAACAAAATGTTGCATGCACAAGTTGCGGCGTTAATTGCATAATGTAAATATAGTCAAATTGTGCCTGTAAATTTTTTGTGGGAAAGTCAAACAAACTCACGAATAAAATCGGGGTAGTAAAAAAATTAAAACAATAAAAATATATATTTAAAAAAGCAAAATGCGAAGAATAGTAACTCGAAAGAGGTAGACATTTAGCCCGTGGCAGATTTTTTCATTGTTTAATTATTTTGCTATTAAAATTCTTATAAAATATACGAATAATTTTAAAGCTATTTTGTAAAAAACAAACATTAAAGTCGCTCTTTACATTATTTGGTGTTCGCTGTTATTGATATGTGTCACTGGCGTTCTCAACATCTGCAATGTCACATCGGCTTCGACCGAAATATTATGAAATATATTACGTAACGACGTAATCTCTTTTGATAGCTTTCGACATGAGAAACGATGGAACATTTTTTTTCACATGTTTTCGATGCGAGAACTTCTCACCAAAGTTATAGGACATGGCTGCAGGTCTAGTGTGTACCTTAAGGTACAGAATATCTCAGTACCTGACTTAATATTGATCTAGCTATCTTACAAAAGTCAATAAGTATTGAATATTAAGGAATATGGGCCATTTGAAAACAAGGGCAGGGAATCCTTACAAAAAACTTAGAACTCAGATTCCGGATTTTTAATTACATTGATATAATCCAAAACCTCATAAAGTATATATTCGAAGTCGTTATGGCTTCAATATGCAAACTTTATCGAAACCATGCAAGAGGCACATATTTTCAGAGATGCATATTATTTGTATTACCTAAGAATTTAATCAATTAATGATAGTCTTTTTAATAGTTTTAAACCAACATAATAATCGTAGATGTTAAAGATTTAAATTATTTCTGAATACAACAACTCACAATAATCTTTTTTTTTTTAAAGTTAGAAAGTGTAATCGTTATAGCCCGACCGTTGGGTAATTATGGCCCCGCTAGAACAAAATGATGTTATAAGGTTAAGAAACACGTAAAAGTTCGTTGTGGCTTAAATTATTAAAATATCTTTATCTTTGTCTTGAAGTTATTTTAATATAGTGGGAACTGTAAAACAAAAGCCGTTTCATTAAATAACGTCCTTTCGCTTGCGATGTGAAACAATATGTGTTTGCTAGTAACATGAATTAAACAACAGTTTGTTCAGTAATTTTATTTTTATTCGGACACGACTTCAATTGCTAGACATTTCAGTTAGTTTATGAATAAAGTTGTTTGTGCAGCCCTTTATTCCAGATCGTAGCTAATTTTCAGTACTATTGGGGTTTTCAAAGTTTTTAATAATAGTTTGCATAGTAGATCGGCTTAATCTCACTACCTTAAGGCCTTATGAGACTACGTGTTTAATGCATTGTTTAAGTTTTGCTGAACAGTGCAAATATAATGTGCAAAGAGTAAAGCTGTTTAGATATATAGCAAACTGTCAAAACTTTAAAAAAAGTAATCGATAACAAATGAAGTTATGTCAAAAAAAATTGCCATTTCAAGCTTGAAATATTAAAAGTGTTGCTGAATCAGCGGTTAAGGGGAAAATTCAGCAATTTTTCGGTTTTTGTTTGTTTTGTTTTTATGTTTCTCATAAACAAAACGTTGACAATATTTAATAAAATAAACGAAATCATAACAAAAGAAAAACTGGAAAAAAATTGTGGTTTACATTTTTTATAGTTTCCTCTTTCCAACATTAACTGTTTCTTTCTATTAATTTTATATCAATCCAATGATAAAAAAAATTAAGTGTCATAGGGGCTTTAGCAATTTCTACATAAGATAAATTTTTTTCGAAAATGGGCAACAAAATTTCGACTGATTGCGGTATCTCTTTTGGCGTTTTTCTTGTTTTCCGCCTTTAAATAGTTGAAATGTTGTAAATTAAAGGAAATCAAGAAATCTGAAAGAGTTTCCTTTTGTTGTTCTATCTACTTTTTTGTTATATTTTAGAGTTGGTAACGATTTTTCCCGCTTATAACTGTGTTAATCGCCAACTTTATTTCTTCAGATAAGTACTAATTTTTAAAATAATAACATCAACATTTTTTCTGGTATCATTGCTTAACCTCCAAAAACTCAAAAAAACAATTAAAATATTTTTTGTACAAATATTGTGTACAGTAATTTTGACTAAGCTGCACAATCTCCATTGCACGATTTGTTGTGCAGATAATTCACCCAGCCAGCAAAATAAATCGACGTCGTTAAGATATCTGAGAGAAACGACGGCAAAAAAGTCGGAATCGTATACGCATTCTGTCAGATTTCTGACCCAAAAATGTATGAAGTGGCTGTCACGAATTCTGACAGACATGTCGTGGGAAATCCTGGTGTTTTGTCGGCATTTCTGATAGATATCTAAGATTCCTTTTGCTTTCTAACTGATAGCTGAAATAAATAATTTAATTGCTAAATATGTAAAAGTACATACAAAATTTTAAATTTTACACGAACGTACCTTTTGTTATGCTTTTTATCTTGAACAAAAAAAATAAAATTAAAATTATTTTCAACTGAATGACAAATGTCATTATTTTAAAAAAATAATAAGTCTAATTAGACAAATCTGAATGAATTCCATCAGAATTTTATTGGACATATCTGTACATAAATTGCTCCCGATATACCCAAGCGAAATCGATCAGAAATAGGCCAGACAGTAAGTATAATCAAGTCTGACAGAATTCTGAACGAAGTCTCTAAGAATGAAGTCAGACATTTGCACGAAATGTCTGATTCAGACAATGTCGGAGTATTTTGTTGGCTGGGTCAAGGAGTCACAACATTTCTATTAATGAATTGATAATAACAATGACGTTCAAACAATCTGTATTTATTTGTTATGCATAATTATACATAATAAACGAGGTAGACAAATTGGTAACAATAAAGTGGGGTACAGAATAGTCATGTAGTACAAGGTTAAGAATAGCGCTGCAAGCTGTCAACAGTTAAAAACGGCAGTTTCAAAGTAGTATCAATAGAATACGTAGTTGTAGTAGTCGTTGAATATGAAGCCAAAATTTGAAATTTTGACCTTTGTTGCACAACAGAGCATTCGTCAGCTTCAAATACTACAGCAACTACTTTGTTCTGTTCCAGGCCTTAAATTAGCTATTCCTTTCATACAGTCGTGGTAAAGTTGCTGTAACCACAAACCATATGCATAAATCCACCACTTTTATGGATAACAATCTTGAAGCGATATGGTGGCTTAAGTCTTGGCTGTGGTTCGTGTCTTGGCCCGGGAATTTTGCCAGCAACTGGCGACTCCCGAGATGATGGCAACGAACTTAAAGGCCTTGGCGACGAAAGGTTATCCATCCCCTAAACCGAAGTGTTATTCGACCCGTGCCTATCGTTTGGTTTGCAGTCAGGGGTTACCGACTGTATTATTAGGACAACGAGACGAACCTAACAGCTTTAATTGAATATTTATGTGAAAAAGTGGCCACCATATTTTTTAAGTGTGAAGCTAATTTTGATGTTTTATATGAAAATATTTTAAAGTTGCACAAAACTATGATAAATATGCTGGCAAACAAAATGTACGTAAGCAAGGATTTTGAAGAATAATTACAGAAAATATATATTTTGGGCAGTTAAGCCAAAGTGCAGCTAACTTGCATTTTTTGTTTGAAAATAATTTTAAAATGCCAAAAATTTTGTGCATTTATCTTAAATGTACAGGTATAGAAAGTACACTTAAAAAAGGAATTTGTATAGGATTTTAAACAATAATGACAACAGTTATTAATTTTTTGCAGGTTAGTCAAAAGTGCACTTAAACAAAATAAGGTTTAATCAAAACTACTGTAGTACACATTTAGATAAACATAATTTTAACAAAAAGAATGACAAAATCGAAATACCAGCTGCTCTGAAATTAAGTTAAATTATATTTTTATAAGAATCCAAAAACTAGTTTAACTTTTTTTAAGTTGGCGTTCCTTGCACCATTTAAATAAGCAATAACACTTGATCTGAAACCCATATTTGCTACCAATTTTTTTTATTAAGATTTTATTCAAATCAACATTCAGATAATAAAGGGTGGTCCAACCATAATGCACGATGTTAATTGTGAGTCACATCTTAACGTCAACTTAATTTGACATTTCTTTGTTTCACAGTTTGACAAATTTAACGACGGAGAGGTACACAAATTCAATGGTTGGTTTAACAGACAGAAGTGAATGGTGGCTTTAGAAAGAAAATCTTCTTCAGCGACAAGGCACAATTTCACACTAGTCAATTCGTTAACACGAAGAATTGCCGCATTTGGGAAACGAGTTTTGTGCGGCTTGTGGGCTGGCGGCGTCATTGGGCCGTACTTCTCCAAAAATGAGGTCGGCCAAACAGTTTCAGTGAAGTGTGTTCGCTGTCGAGAGATGATAACGGACTTCTTGTGGCAACATATTGAGGAAATTAACCTGGACGATACACAGCCAACGAAACAATGGCACTTTTTGTTAATTGGCCGCCACGATCATGTAATTTAACATCGTTGGACTTCTTTCTTTGGGGATATTTAAAGGAAAAACTGTATGTCAATAAGCCAAGAACAATCCAAGAACTAAAGGATGAGATAATTCGGCTAATTAACGACATTGAACCTCAATTATCAATTTGTTCAATTTACAATTAACATCGTGCGTTTTGGTTGGACCACCCTTTATTCGAAAATTTATAAACGCTCCTGTCTAATAGAGAAAATGATCTTAAGCTACTTTACGACTACCAGTTGCAGAAACTATAAGTAGCTCAATTAATTTGCAGCTTTAAGTGGTAAAAAATAAATTCAAATCATCACCGTAATACATACACGTTTTCACATGGTTGTTTTGTGGCAATCTTTACTCATCTATCTGCAATTGGAAGACCATGAAGACAACATCTAGAAGCTGAACTTGAACAACAAAAAAAACGGCATCATTAGCATAAAACACTTACAATTTGCTTAAGCCTTCCAGCTGAAATACAGCACCGAAAGTAGTATTTAATGAATCGTTCTAAAGGCACCACCATCAAAATGATAATTTACGAGAAAAAGAAACGAACAAGTTTTTATTTAAATAATTTTTAATTTTTATTTTTGTGATAAAGAGAAAAAATCACGAAGAAAAAAGGTGTGAACACTGTAATTTGCTTTAAAAATTTTCTAAGAAAAAAACCTATAAACAAATTTGTTAATGTGGTTTATTCAGTAGTCAGATGATCGATGATGCGATCATATATTTTTATTGATCAGGTGGCATTGACTTAGCCCCTTGTTTTATTTCCTAATATTTAATATGTCCGTAGTTTTTGTAAAATTTATTATATTAAAATCAAAAATTTATTTCAAATAATTAAGTTATATTTTAGAAATTTATGTTATGCCAACACGATTTTGCACTTTGCCATAATTTCAACATAAAATTGCTTTAAAATAAACTTGAAACAGCAAAAGCCATTAAAAAAAAGCAGCAATGATGTTTTCCAAGATAAAAACATTTCAACTAGTTTTTCACACAGCTCGCAAACTAAACTGTTGACTACCTGTCAAACTAACTTTGGATTTTTTTCTGTGATTTCGGTTTTGGTGGTTGTTGGTTGATTCGAGTGGAAAAAGTAGAAAAAAATTTTTAAAACAAAGAAAAATAACCCGGTGCTAGGAAAATTTAAATCTCATTGTTATGCTGCACAGAGCGGCACTATTTTAACACTTTAAGAAAAAGTCAATCAAAACAGTTTATGGCCTGAAGTCAAACGCGTTCGTTGTATGCTGGAATAAGGAGTTGATACGAGTTTTGCTTTAGTAGGTTGATGGACAATTAGTTGAACAGTATTAAAGTTTTTTTTTCAATTTATTTAAAGTCTTTAACAATTTAATTACATTAATAAATCAGAATCTCAACGCTAATTTATTGAAATCATGAAAAACCTACAATTTATGCAGGTGATTTTTTATGATCTATTTGACTCGCTGTCGTGGGGGAAATGTGCTCGATATGACTGCAATAGACTTTAACGATTAACTAAAGTAACATGTTACAAAAATGTAGTAAAATATTGAGCTCTAAAGTTAGTGTGGATACGATATGCAAGATTCCTTTTAAACTAATTTATCCGATCTTTGTTAATAATACCGCTTAAAATAAAGACTTGTTTGTACACTACATTAAGTCGCTTTTATTTTACCATTCAAATCGAAAAAAAAATCAGTGCCTTTGTACAAAAAATATTAAGTCAAATATTTAAAATGGCTGGAGTTTTACCCAAATCCACTAGATTGAAATATTTTAAATGATGGCAGCCACACTCACTTAAGGACAAAAGCTACTGCAGGACTTATCCTAAGCACTTACATACATATGTGAACAGAATCTTACATTGGGAAGATTTTCGTCTGGCACTGGCTGGACATAAAATACGCACACAAGAGTAAAAATTAAACCCACTGTTTTATAAGTATTTGCATTCCACAAGAACCAAAAACTTTCAAAAATTGTATGCGGTTCCTCTCTAACCAATCAAATGTTTTTGTGATAGTGTGTTCGTAAGAAGTGTGAATCAGTACCCACTCCTATCTTCTTTTTTTGAAAACTTATTTTGGTGTAGGGTATTAAAAAAGTTTTTGTTTATCTCATCTTAAACATAATATTCATTTTACATAGTTGCTTGCAAACAGTTTTTAAATTACCACTTAAGCTAAAAACCTTTTGCGGATCTGGTTTTATTTAACACATCTTCTATTTAATGGCGTTACTAAAATTGCAACCAATCTTGGCGACGAGTTGCATTAATTAACACTTTGCTTTGGTGGTAATTTTATGAATATGTTAACCTTGATTTTTGCAACTTGCGGATAAATCACTAATTTTACTTGACTCTTTTTTTACACTGAAGCAAAACGGCAGAGCTTATGCAATTTTACAAACTATTTAAAAACTATCTTGCGGCTAAAACAGGTAAAAATACTAAATTTTTGTTTCCGTCCGTATGGGTTAATTTCCAATTTTAAATAAATTATTGTGTAAAGGTACGGTCACATATGGCAAACATTTGACAAAAAATATCAATTATTTGTTTGCCCTAATCTGACCACAAAAAATTTTTAAGGGGCAAATGGAAAAACAACTGATTTTGGCCAAACACAATTATTTGCTAGCAAACAAAACTACTCCTAATGTGACCATTTAACGTCAAATATTTTCCTCGTTTTAAGGCAAGTAAATATTTGTTCTTACAAAACTTTTGTAAGACCAAACAGCGGCAAATTAAAAAGCTTTAAAATAAAAATTTATTGAATAAAATTGAAAAATTAAAAAAATTAAATAATTTTTTAATGGCGAAAAAAACTTATTTATGTAAAATTTTTTTCCTGTGTTCTCTTGTCAGCAAAGAGTTTCTTAAGTAAATGGATAATATATTTGGTATGGGTATAATATATGAGCGTATGTCACGAATTATGCATTGCAACCATGGCGTATCCATATAAATAGATCAATTTTCGAGAGTGTACCAGTTTGGGGTCAGGGTACAATCATGGACCCGCCTAAATACAAATGTATAATGAATTTAAAATTTATAAAAAACTTATAAGTGCCGAATAATTTACCGACATCGACATCTTTATGAGATATTTTCGTCTTAGAGTGATTGTAGCAAGTGACCTAGAACTAATTCTCGTTCTAACAAGACAACATTTTGATACGACATACAAGCTTTTATAGGACATTTATAAGATAATTACGACATTAAAAGCTAATCACAGAAGTGGTATTTGCATAACAGCTTTGGTAAAATATGGAATGCTTACAATAACATAATGATAATCGATTGTCTATGAGCACAAGGACTCTTCTCAAGAAATAAGTTTTTGTGGGGGCTGAATTTATCGTCCGATGCTTGCCATCTCTTATGAAAATTAAAACATAAACACCAAATTTCATTACGATCAAGGTTTGTTCTTGGTATCGACTCGCATAATTGTATAATTCAGAAATTGGTGTTCTGAAATCCGCATGTTTTTGTGTATTCGAAGTTCTTGTTCAAAAAAAAATGTTAACGATGTTTTCTTTTATAGTGCCCTGTAAAATAGGTGACTACGGTTACGGGGCTATCTTAATAATAGCGACGATTGCCGAAAAGAGCAACAAAGGTACGCTAAAATTGCAAAACATTTCCAAAAATAGCGATCATTTTTAATATTTCAAACAAGCCATAAAATTGATTAAAAGTCCCTAAAACTATAAGGAATGACAAATATTCTGTAAAAAATTGCTAAATCAGTGGAAATTTGCAAAAAATTCGCAATATTTGTGTGAAAATAAATATTTTTTTCATTAAATTGAATAAAGAACATTTCAAACTAAAAACAAAAATTTTGATTTTGCTAAAAATGTTCTCACATATAAAAATAAAAGTCGATCCGTTTTACTTTCACTAACCCCTTACTACTCTAATTGAAAACGAATAAAAACATGTGAAGGTGAATTGCAGAACACAAAAATTTCTGAAGTGAAACACTTTTGAGTGAATTCGGATTTTTGGAACACACCCGATTATCTCAAAAATTGCGACATGTACTTTGCGACTAAGGCCGACAGCTAGCCGGACGGATGAAAATTTTTATATCGATTAAGTTCTTCCAAGCAGTTTAAATTGAAATTCAGCACTCTTGGTTCAGAAGGAGCAGAGTAATGGACCGAAATGTGAAATAACCTCCCGAAAAAATCGATATTTCTGTTACAAAAACTAACGTAAATTGGAATGCACCTTTTATTGCTAAATTTTGCACAGACTCAATTTATATATGCCTAGTGTCATATAGCTAAATTTCGAGAAGATCGGTCTATAATTTACAATAGGTTCACTGTCTAAAAACAATTTATTGCTTGCGTCTAAAAATGTTACTAATAATGCTTTAGTTTCATAATTTATGTTGTTGTATTAAGGTACGTTCAGACTAATGAAATATTTGGTAGCAAACATCAAATATTTCATTAACGTAGTCTGAACACAAAATATTTTTGAGTGCCAAATAAAATAACAGCTGATTTTGAGCAAATAAAAGTATTTGCCGGCAAACAAATATTTGTCCAATGTGAACAGTGTAAACACAAAAAATCAAATATTTTAGTATTTTTTGAGCAAACATTTATTTGATATGACAAAAAAATTGTAGGAGCAAACAACGACAAATAATTTTATCCTTGTTCCCGATAGAATCAATGTTTCCTTTAAGTTTTCGGATTCTTTACAGTTTTAAAATTTGTTAACAGTTATTAGACTTTGCTATCATGCCGCTATTAGCAAATTTTTCCAAATTTCCACTAATTTAGTAATTTTTATCGAATTTTTGCCATTCCTTATAGTTTAAGGAACTTTTAATAAATTTTATATTTTTATTTGTGAACACTTTCATTAAATAAGTGTTTGATGCAAATATTTGTTTTAGTCTGAACGCATGGCAAACAGGATTTAATTTATTTTATTTAACACTATTTGCCAACTGTTTAAACAAACAAAAATTGTCAAGTATTTGAGCTTAGTTCGAACATTAAACAAAATATTTTTTTGTTTCACACAGTTTGAAGCAAATATCAGAACAAATATTTTCGTCAAATATTTCATTAGTTTCATAATTTATGTAGTTGTTTAAGACTAGAAATTACTTCCGTTTATTTGTTATCTTAATCCTCTTTTACTTTTAAAACTGTTGTTCTCGCTCTTCTGTACCATAAAAGTTTCAATATTTTGCAACAAAATTTTTATTTTTAGTTTTAATAAAAAGTAATTTTATTTATTTAATTTTTATTTTTGACAATTTGTTCATATATTTATTTATAGGCAAATATTTGTATATGTAAACACAGGTCAAACATGTTTTTTCCATTTTTTATTTGAAGCTATTTAATATCTGTTTGAACAAACAAAAATGGGCAAATAAATGTGCGTAGTGTGACCAGCAAATAAAATTTTTATTTTTTTTTAACAAATTTTTTAAAAATGCCGGCAAACTAAATTTGACAATTGCTTGCCATATGTAACCGTACCTACCTTCCGGAAAAGAGAAATTATGTTTATAAACCGTAATTTTAGTACAAAGTTTTATCGGTATTGTAATAAAATTTGGCAAAAAAATTTAAAATAAACATAGAGATTTAAGTATTTAGTTTGAATTTGCCATAAAAAACTTTAAAATAAACATTATACCAAAATTAACATTTACCAAAATTTTGTGCTGACAGGTCAATAATTGCCCATGGGTCTCAAATTGAGACGAGTAAGTGCTGTAGGGTATTATGTGCTTGGGTTTGCCTGACTATACATTATTACTTGTTGGTTCTAACTATTAAATTCCAGAACTTTCTCCTTGGTTTCTGGTGTAACATATTAATTTCCTAATTCAAAAGTAAAAAACTATCAAATATTTAATCTAAAATACCTTGTGCGTATCCTGTAACATCCTACATTTTTGATACCTTTAAAAACTAATTTAGGTCACAGAGCTTCCCACGAATTTTTTAAAGTGTAAGCTTTTGCCATCTCCCCAATTGGTGTGATATTACATACACTTTTTAAAAATTAAGAAGAAATAAAATCAACAGCAACAAAAAAGCGCTCACGCCTAAATAATCAACAATCATAAATAAGTATCACAAGCAACAGCAACAAGATGCAACCGAAAAGGCAGAACAGTGTTAAAACAAAATCAACATTGCATGAAGTTACAAAAAAAGCGACACATAAAGAAGACACAGTGAGGTGCAAAATAACATACTCCCCCGGTTTTTTTGCGAAAAAGTTTCTTTTTTTTTTAACTTGCATCAATGGACGAGAATGCATTTTAAAATTTCACACCTTTAAGGTAGTGAAATAAGGCTCAACCCACATAGTTATCCTTTCAGACCGAAAACAAGCAGAAAAAACTAAAATAACATAAACAACAGAGTGCATTCGACATTGTTTAAATTGTATGATGATACAAGTACATAGTTACTGTGTGTGAATATGGAATGAATGCCACAACTTAAAAGGAATAATAAAAGATATAACAACATTATTGTTTTTGCCGGGGCTTGGGGTTTTTCTCTCTTTCTATGTCTTTTGATTTCTTTTGTTTATGGTTTGCACCATAAAATTATCGCCCATGAAAAATTGTGTTAACACCTCATCCTCACAAACAAACACAACAATTTGTGTACTTCAAACTACATGACGTTATTTTCCTTTTTTTTTTTTTTTTTTGCTGGACGTGTCCTTTATGTGTGTTTTCAATGCACTTTTTAAGTACATCAAGATCACTTAGCACTAAAAGTTACGAGTTAAACAAAAGGAGCATCAAAGTACCTTTTTCTGGCCTTACAAGGTAGTGGCGTTGTTTGCTGTAAATTTTTTAAGAATTAAATATATTTTTATTTGCCTTAAGCCTGGTACCCTACAGAAGTTTTATTTAAAATATAGCTTTAGTGCTAGTCATAGCCTAAAATAAAAAATGTTGAATAAAATTAATAACTTTTTTTCAATATGGAGATGCGAATATTTTTAAATTTTGGTTACTAAAATCGCTTAAATCGCGAACATGGCTAAAATTCGCAAAAAATTGCAAAGAGGAAAAAAACCCTGTTAGACGTCGGAAAAGAACATAAAAAGTGTTAAAAAGTGAGGTATAATGATGAAGAACAAACATTTTGTCAGGTGTTAAAAACAGGGCACTCCAATTTTAAATAACCCGTTTTTTCTCGTCAAATAATAAATAGAATTATTTCAGGATTGACACCTTTTCAGAAGGTGAAATTTTTTGTGTAGAAAAGAAAACCAGAGTTTAAAATTTTCAGTCAAAACAATTTCGTATAAATTGAGCAATAAATAAATTGCGATTTTAAATAATAAAAATAATGGAGCTCAATAATTTAATTTATTATTTTTTAAATGGCCAGCTCCCACCGGCGCTTCAGAATGCCGAAAATGTTTTCTATGGGATTTAGGTTTGGTTATTTAGCTGACCAATCCAAGACTCGAATCCTATTACCAGACAATTAATATTTGATTAGCTTTGGCGTGTGGTTTTGGTCATTGTCATATTGAATCACCAATAGAAGTGGCATTTCCTATTTGGCCAAAAGTGCTAACTCCACTCTTAGAAAAACGGGTCTACGCCATTATATTTCTGCTTCGATGGTTTATTGTGCCTTTACAATAAGGCCATTACATGTTTACCGTTCCCTTTGGTTTTCAATTGGTATATGTACTCCATCTTTATTTAACAATACTGTATATATATGAAGTAAATAAAAATGCTTATTTTTATAAACTTTCAAAGATCCTGTCTTTTTAAAATTTGTTAAATTTCAATATCACATTGACTCCGAATGTCAGAACATGGCTGAAAAAATATATAAATGTAATTTTAGTGTTTCACGAAACTTTAATGTAAGTTAAATGTTTTATATTTAGATTACTTTCATGGCCCAATTAGTAGGTCTGCGCGCAACTACAACAACCCAACAATAGAAAAAACCACACGCATTTTGTTTGTCTAAAAAATGATAAAAAAAAAAAAAAAAACATTTCCGCTAAAAAAAAATAAAAAAAAAAGTTTTAAATTTAAAAAAAAAAATTTTAAAATTTTTTTAAAAAAACAAAAAAAAAATTGTTCAAAAGATGGATCAAATAGCTATCGAAGCTACTTGAGACAAATTTTGCTAACACCAATAGGTAATAAGTTACATGGATACGAAAGAACACCTGTATGGCCAAAATGTCAAACTTTGACCCCCACTAACTCAGAAACTTTTAGACCGATATTGTTGAAAATTTGTGTCTAAACTACTATCCAATAGGACTAACCTTGGTGCAAATTTCATCAAAATCGGAGGACATCGATTTCAAAATTGGGTCACTTGACATGAAATCCCTCATATGTATATATTTATAATTTTATGCAATGGCTTGCAATATATATTTCAAATAGATCAATTTTGAAAGAGAAATAATAATAATTCTAAATTAAAAATAAAAAAAAACAAATTTTGAAATGTTGTTTTTGTTTAAATGTAAGGTAAAGAGGCACTTTTGCGCTCGCGTTCTTAAACCAGGCAGTTAATCTTTTATTTTATTCTAAGTTTCTCGTTAGTGTATTTTATTGCATTGATCCCACATAATGCAAATTATGCTAGGGAGGAAATTAATTAATTTCATCCGTTTTCCATACCAGGCAAAGCTGCCAAGTTTTATATACGTGACATCTGCTATTCAAGCTTAATAACAAAGTATAAGGCATGGAGTTTTTTCGGTGTAGGGCATGTAATACATCTTTAATTATTCTCCTACCAACATGATAATAAAATTTTTTTTTTAAATTGTTATTATTGTATAATGTGTAAATTGTATCTACTAAATAAAAAACCAGAGCAACTTGTAATTAAGCCCATATTCTTGGCCTCGTGATATTACAAGTAAAATTCATATAGACAAAATTTAATACCGTAAAACAGGATTATAACGAATACCGAATACAGTGAAATACATCAAAACGACGCTTGTTTCCGGTACGATTGACTTATGTTCTAATTTTCAGACAAATACAACGTTTTTAACGAAATGGCTGTAGCGAACTTGTTGATATCGGATACATTTTCGTGTCCACACACACAAAACAAAAAAATCATTGTAAAATCGTCGAAAACAAGGTTGATTTTACATTCAGCTACCGCGATAGAACGGATAATAATGAAGTGATTTTATGATCCCATGCAGATTCATTCTAGAGAAGTTCGACTTTAATATGTTATTAACTTTCGTTAGAAAAAATTATATTTTTAAAAATTAAGAGGGAATCCTGATAAAGTGTCTGCCTGCCTTTAGACAAATTATAATTATATTTTAGATTTCTTTGTATCGGTTCCGTCGAGTTCGCTTTAGCCGTGCTCGACTGTATTTTTATACAGAAATACTCATCGCGATATTTGTAAATGTAAAGTTAATTCATACTCGTTCTATATATACTCAATGTAAGAGCGCAAAATCACAAAGTGCTTCATTTATGGAGTACTTTACGTTAATGCAATTTGTTCGGTAATTTTGTTGCACAAGATTCATTTTTTTTCTGTTGTTGTCTTTTCGTTACGTTCACTGTTGTTTTTATTAGTGAATGTTGTTGTGTTGATTCTGCTACTTCTTGAGTTTTTATATAGTTAAAATTCTGTTTATCAGAGTTAAGCGCCAATTACCCTTAAGGTGTCTTTACTTGCCGTTTCTCTTATAAAAATGCAATATAATGTGTGTTTTTTTGTTTTGTTTATATTAAAGTGTAGAGTAATTCTTTCAAGGGTCTCGACGACGTTTTTCTGTTTTTTGTTTTTATTTTATTTTTTTTTTTTTAAGTTTTCGTATTAACACTGGTCCAGTATACTGTATGATTAATGTTTTCTGCATATTAATTATGTATGCAATGGACAAACAAGCTTTTATTGTTAATAAATAAATATGGACAAAAAAAAACCAAATAATGATAAAGCTGTGTTTTTGTTTTCGTATAATAAAAAAATAGACACTGCAACGTTGGGCTTTTTAGGTAAACTCCCTTTTATTGCACTTTATTAAAAAAAACGCGATAAGATATTTATTTTCGTTTTTGTACTTTTTTTATTTATTTTAAATACGTGTGGAACCCAATTATATTTTGTTTATAAATATAACGTTGCGCATTTTGCTTACAAAATTTAATTTACAAAAAATTATTTTAAGAAAGCCTTAAGAGTAATTTTTTTTTAGAAACAAAGAATGATTAAGTATTTTTTATTAGAAATTCAAAAATGTGTATGTGCTATTTTAAGGGTATTCATTTAATCGGGCTTTTTCTTTAATCAGTTAATCGCTCGATAAATTAATCAAGGTTTTGGTTTAATAGGTTAATAATCGGTTAATATTGTTATTGATCGGTTCACCGGTTAATAAGGTTTTTTTTTCTATATTAACTAATTTCAATACATACAAATTAAAAATTACCCTGCAGGTAATCTCACTAGAGTAAGCAAGTTTATTAGTAAAAACAAAAACAATAACATTATAATTCTTAATCTAAAATGAGCAAACTAAATAACTATGTAATTAAACCATTACATTACATTACATTACATAACATTACATTACATTACATTACATTACATTACATTACATTACATTACATTACATTACATTACATTACATTACATTACATTACATTACATTACATTACATTACATTGCATTACATTACATTACATTACATCACATTACATTACATTACATTACATTACATTACATTACATTACATTACAATACATTATATTACATTACATTACATTACATTACATTACATTACATTACATTACATTACATTACATTACATTACATTACATTACATTACATTACATTACATTACATTACATTACATTACATTACATTACATTACATTACATTACATTACATTACATTACATTGTAAAACATATGTTTTAATTAAAACATATTATGTTTTTATTAAAAAATAAACTGTGAGATCATTTTATTAATCATTTCAATAGTTTAAGGAGATCTTATAAAATAATGTTTTAGAAAAATAAATTGGTTTAAATGTTTAGGATTCAAGCGATTTGTTTCTTTAGTTTTGATTAACTTGACTTGAAAACATTCTTTCACCTATCGAAGATGTTAAAGAAATAGAAAGCAACCCATAATACAGATTATCTAATTTCTCAGTCATTTTCTTTTCATCATTTTAATCTTCCATTATGCCAATAGAGTCCTGTTTTACATTTTTTAATTTCCGTCATCTCAATCATCCTGACAAAGCTCAGCACCGAACGTTCTGCAAAAAAGTTTATTTCCGAATTCCTTAATTTCTGTTTTTGTACTGTATTTAAGAAATGTATTTCTAGAAAAAAATATATGTATTGTATGAAAAAATAGTTCTAAACAGAACTTTTTTGGTGTACTTTGAGCACTTTTTTGGAGAACTTTGGTACGATAACATTGTAAAATTCTACATGGTTGCATTGTAGAATGCATTTAAAAGGCGGGTTGTTTTGCAATTGCCGTTTTGGAACTCACCCATAATTAAAAACACAAGAAAATATGGTTTAATAGGTACTACAAAAAATTAAAAATTTCGTTCTTTAACTGAAGGTCAGGAATTCAGAAAAGTAACTGACCACGCTAGATAAAAATGCCAAGTAAAAAAATATTTGGGTTTTTTGAAGCACTTAAGAGAAAAAGCGCATAATCAAGCGCTTAAATAAGAGAGCTCTTATACAGCAGTAAATGATAAAGAATAAAATATAAGAAGCTGCTATTTTAGTGTTGACAACGAAGAAGGTTTTAAAGCGCAAAAAATAAAAATATATTATGGTTTAAGAAAATTATTAAAAAGTGCATTCAAACAAGAAAAAGTAAAACATAAATGAAAATGTTTATATAGTTAGCTCTTAAAAAAGCACTTTTGGAGTGCTTTGTTTGCATGTTAAAAAAAGCGCTAATTGTCAGCGGAAGATAGACCTCCAAACCGGGAACACCCCATACAAAAATCAGCCATCCCATCAGCAGTTTTGAAGCGATTTGAAGTATGAATTCAAACATAAATCCTGCTCCTTTTGGAGGACATTTTTAACTGGGATGAGCTGGCTATACTTAGAGGCAGCAGAGAGGCGAAAACCATTGAAGTGAACTTTTACATTACAGTAAATAAAAGTGATTTATTTACTCTGCATTATCCCTGTTAAGTTTATAATTTAAATATTTATTTGAAAGAAAAACAAATACGAATAAACTTTAAAGTTCTTCTGCTTATCCCTTACATAAAAGCAGGTTATATTGCAATGATTTTAATATGTATCTTCTATTATTCTCGAATTTTTTACCGAACACAAAAGATGCATGGAATTGCATATTATGATTACGCAATGAGTCGCTTTTGAGCAGAGAGAAAAAAAATTATGCTTCCAAGTGGGATCTCACCATGTAGAAATCATGAAATCTACTTAACAAAACTGCTTACCAGTAAGATCCATTTATGACTGAGCATATTAGTAGACTTTATTAATTCAGATACTTTTTATTTTATTTTTAACCATAACATGGTCGATGGAGGACTAGTTTAACAATGATAAAGTTGCCAGTGCCAATAATATGGTCTATGTATATAACAACAAATTCAAACTTTTAACTAAAAACGTTAGTCATGTTGATATTAAATATTAGCGGAATATACGGATTGCTATTGTAGACCTTGAACATCTTGTAGGTCTTGTAAATATTGATTAAAAAACACGACATCAACAAAATGCACAAATTTCATATTTACTATGTTCACGCCATCTACAATAATTTAATTTAAAATATATGCATTCTGTTTTTGTCATTTTTTAAATCAAGATTTACAATCCCTACAATAAGTACAAGCTTTACAATAGCAAGCCGTTAATTCAGCTTTCGTTTGTTCAATTATATCATTCATTACTTTAATATAACAATTTAATACTTTTTGTATAATTTTCTTCAATATAAAGTTCCAAACCAAAGGATTTCTTTAATATTATTTTCCAGAAATTTCTTACTCCCATGCAAAAGGCAAATAATTTTCAAAAAGTCTTGTAATTTTTTTTTTTTTTTTTTTTGTTTGTCAGTTTTTGGTTTCGACTGCAGGTTTCTAAACCAAGTATTAAAGGGTTTCCCCGAGAGTGAATTTAATATGGGGCATATGGGAAATAAAAACCCATCTTCACAAAATTTATTTCTATCATTATTAGTTATGCATGTTGAACAAATTTTTGCAGAATTTAATGACAATCGGACCATTCTGTCAACATTATTAGGGGATTCACAAGGTATCATATGTCTTAAAATAATAACATAAAAAATACGACTGTTGTGAGCAACCCCTCATAATTCAGTGTGCTATTTTAAATTTACATCAGCTGATTTAAAACAAATATAAAAAAAATAATTATTTACCAAAAATAAAACAAGTAAGATATGATACCCTACACCACAGTTTTTAAAACACATCATGCTTATGTGTCCATATAAATATGGATTTATCTATGTTTAGGAACTTCATGAAAATCGGTTTTTTTTATTAATTCCCTAAGCTAATCCCCGCGAAGCTGTACGCTTGTCTGCAGGAAAGAAACCAGAGTCTCTGGCGGGAATCGAATCCGCAACCCCGGGGCTGATAGACTAGCTCGCTACTAGCTAGCCTACCGGGGGGTTTAAAAGTTTGTGAGAGGCAGAAATTGCCCCCTACCTCCCCTTGTGATCCTATTTTTGAAAAACTGTGTAGCTAATGCGTCCATATAGATATGGATCTATCTAGTTTAATATTTCATTAAAATCGGTTTGAGAGGCAGAAATTGCCCCTATCTCCCCTCGTGGTACTATTTTTGTAAAAATGCATACATTTTGTGTCCATATAGATATGGTCTTATCTATGTTTTGAATTTCATTAAAATCGGTGTGATAGTTTCTGAGATGAAGAAATTTTCCCCTATCTTCCCTCGTGTTCCTACGATTCGGCCCATTTTCAATAGGCTTGGTCCTTGTGCCAATAAGAACCTATGACCCAAATTTTGTCAAATTATCTCCAAAATTGCGACCTGTACTTTGCGCACAAGGTTACATGGACAGCCAGCCTGCCTGCCAGCCAGACGGACATCGTTAATTCGACTCAGAAAGTGATTCTGAGTAGATCGGTATACTTTAAGGTTGATCTAGGACCACTATTATAAGGCGTTACACACATCAGCACAAATGCATAATATCCTCTCCACTATTGTGGTGTGGGTATAAATATATTTTTCAATTCTAATCCATAAATTAAATTAGCTCTTACCTGACTATTTTGCATTCTTCAGACGCAAATCAGAAATAAATTTTATTTTGTTTGTTTTTTTTAAACCATTGTAAAATGTTAGAACATTATGACAATACAACATAATAACACACCTTGTGAATACCCCATTTATATAATTTTTTTTTTTAAATATCTCTTTTCCTACTGAACCGATTTTGCTGGATTTTATTTCAAAACTGCTAAGGAGAAACAGAAACATTTTGACACTTAAATTGTTCTCTTCTGTTCAACATTTCGAAAGTGACCCTTTATTTACAGTCAGACAGACATACAGATATGGCTAAATCAACTGAGAATTACTCAAGCACCCAGATTATGTACACATTTGGGGCCTTTAAAGTATATTAGAAAAGTATCACTCGGAATGACAAACTTTGTATACCCTCATTCACTACTAGTCATAACAGTGGTTATTACTATTTGTTATGACATTTATTAAGATTTATAAAATTAATCCCGTAGTTCAATTAAAACTGCTGATTCGGAACAAATTAACACGATTTTGTTTTAACGAATAATTTTCCTATGACCAAATCTATATCTATTAAACAACTTTAAACATTTTTTTTAATAAACATGAATATTTTAAGAAAAAAACTATATTTAGATTCTAAAAGAGTTGTGAATTAAACCATTTTATTCATTTTAATGTCACATTAACAATATTTATGGGTCTGGTTTTAATGTTGGGTATTTTGTACTAATGAGTTTTAAAAAAACTGGTATCTTTGAAATCTTATCACTTTGAGAGAGTAAATGGAAAATATTATTCATAAATCAAAAGGTATGCTCTCTAACAAAAAAATTTAAATTAAAAAAGAAAAATACTTAAAAATCAAGCTGTGATATTGCTTCTTCGACATCAGAGCTAAACAATCGTTCTAACAAGAAAAGTAAAATATTTTTGTACCAGTATCTTTTACACAGCTTTGTGTTGTTTGAAGGAATGTATTAAGCAATTTTGTAAGTTGATTCTTTCAATTGGTTGTTAGGCACCTCACTGTGTATTGGTAATAAAAAAGTAAATTTTACTTTTAAAATTATTTCCCCCTCTTATACTTCTTTTCGGTGTTGACCATAAGATAAACAATTTAAATACTAGATATACAAAAAGGAAATATTTAAGAGGAAAACAAAGAATAAGGAAAACGCTTTATTCGAAATATCAACGTCATGAAATGAATTTAAATTTTTCACACTTTATTGTTTGTTGAAATGTATTTTATCGTTTATTTGTTTATACCAGTGTTTAAAATTCAGTCGCCAGTTTTTTTTTTTGACAGGCAACTATACTGAAAATAGTTCGACGCATCAATTTTCATCCACACTCATACTTAAATCAGTTGAACTGTATGCGCACAGTTACTGAAAAAACAGTAACAGAATTTACTTTTTTTTCAGCAGTCAAAAGAAGCAGCAGCCGACTCACTCCATTTCATACACACACACTGCCGAACTTGCGACTGAAACACAGCAGTTGATGTGTTTACAGTTGACGTAAACATTTTTTTTAGTTTTCAAAACAGCGTAGCTAGAAACTGGCAGTTCGACTGTATAGTCGCGTAACACAAATTGGCTGGTGACTATATTGAGTTCTGTATAGTTAAAAACACATTTGTTTTGTTTTTGAAAAGAAAAGAGAAATACAATTACATACATTTGTATGCATTAATAGAATGAAGAAACTTATTTGTAATGTTTGTAATGTCAATTATAATACTTTTTATTAAAAAATATTTATTTTTGCTTTATTAAGGTACATATTTAATGAAAAATTAAAAAAATGTTTTTAAGATAAAATGAAAATAAGATTTTGTATGGAAAAAATAGTAAATATAATAATTTTTTTCTGTTAGTTTTAAATATTATAAGTTTCTACTGAAATTATTTATAGGTAGTAATCTAAGTTTTTTTTTTGTTTTGTTTATACATATGTAGGTATTTTAATTATTATACATTTATATTGATTTATGTCTGTAGAACATTGTCCTTAAATTAGTTAATTCAAAATATTATATAAAATTATTTAAGTATTATTTTCAAGATTTAAAAACTATTTACAAAATATTATTATAAAAATTATATTTAAATAGGATTGTTTCTCATATAACTAATAAAAAAGAAAAGACTTAAAGTTGTGTTTTGATGTACTAAATTCCATAACAAAAGTATTCGACAATTTATTAAATAGAGTTCAAGCTCTAATAAAAGGACTATTAAATAAAAAATTAAAACGATGCAGTTGAATAAAAAACATTTTATGGACACGAAGATTCCTGCAGGGAACGTTAAAAGCAACAATTTATGTGTAAATAACCAATTTACTTAAAAATAAATGTGACAGTTGGTAAAATTTTTGGGTAAGAAGATGTGTTTTATTGATGTCTTAATGAAACTTTACCATTTTATGGTAACTATTTAACGTAAATTTGTCCTGTCACAATGCCTTTATACATTTTTTGCAGGCAAACTCAGGTGCGCATTTGGTATTTTGTAAAAAGTTATGATATACCATTAGGTAGAATAAAAATGTATGCACAGATATTTGAATGAATTGTTCTGTTGCTTTTTCTTATTGTACATTTTTCTTAGTATTGTGGTTACATGATTATCATTGTGGCAGGCAATAACTGTAAAATATTTTGCACTGGCAATGCAAAATATATACATATATTCATATAGGTAGATAGTTTTTACTGAAAGCAGTTCATAATTGGTGATAGACGACGACGAAAATAAAACACAGTTTATTAAAAAACAGTGCGTGCACATTAGTGTGGCCGCAAGTTATATGGACAATTTTTTTTCGTTTTTTTCACTTGGCAAGCCCCTTAGATTGATTCCAAATTAGAAACAAATAATATATAAAAAAATTTAGATCGTTTGCATAGTTATTGGGCGTGCCTTGAGCCCACAAAGTTTGCTAAAAATGCTATTTTTCTCACTATGTGTCGCTTTAATTATTGATAACTTCAGTAATATTTATTTTAGAGAAAAACCTTATTCACAAATATTCTAGGGCTATATCTTATGAACAATGTTGTTCTGTATTAGTTTTCTTTAACATTAATATTTAATCCAGAAAAAGCCAAATTAAAAAATAACACCGAAATTTTCACATACATATCTACGCATTCTTTGCCTGGTGATTACACTACGTAACAAATTTTCAACAAAGTCGTGACCAAATGAATCTAACAGCTAATCTTTATGCAAAACTTTCCCCTGAATCCGAAAATGAAGTCAGAATTGTCAAAAGTAGAACCGTTTTTACAAAATAACCGTTATTTGTGTTTTTAAAAAAGATGATGACTGAAATGCAATTATCTATAATAGGTTTTTTTCTGGACTGCGTAAGAACTTTTCAAAAAAGTGTATAACATCACTGATCTTCACTAGCAATCCATTGTTATTTTAGTAATTTTATTACCTCTCAAAAAGAAAGAAATACATAGTCCGTTTAAAATTTTTGAAGATAATTGCATTTTAGTCACATCATCTTTTTTAAAAACACAAATAACGGTTATTTTGTAAAAACGGTTCTACTTTTGACAATTCTGACTTCATTTTCGGATTCAGGGGAAAGTTTTGCATAAAGATTAGCTGTTAGATTCATTTGGTCACGACTTTGTTGAAAATTTGTTACGTAGTGTAATCACCAGGCAAAGAATGCGTAGATATGTATGTGAAAATTTCGGTGTTATTTTTTAATTTGGCTTTTTCTGGATTAAATATTAATGTTAAAGAAAACTAATACAGAACAACATTGTTCATAAGATATAGCCCTAGAATATTTGTGAATAAGGTTTTTCTCTAAAATAAATATTACTGAAGTTATCAATAATTAAAGCGACACATAGTGAGAAAAATAGCATTTTTAGCAAACTTTGTGGGCTCAAGGCACGCCCAATAACTATGCAAACGATCTAAATTTTTTTATATATTATTTGTTTCTAATTTGGAATCAATCTAAGGGGCTTGCCAAGTGAAAAAAACGAAAAAAAATTGTCCATATAACTTGCGGCCACACTAATGTGCACGCACTGTTTTTTAATAAACTGTGTTTTATTTTCGTCGTCGTCTATCACCAATTATGAACTGCTTTCAGTAAAAACTATCTACCTATATGAATATATGTATATATTTTGCATTGCCAGTGCAAAATATTTTACAGTTATTGCCTGCCACAATGATAATCATGTAACCACAATACTAAGAAAAATGTACAATAAGAAAAAGCAACGGGACAATTCATTCAAATATCTGTGCATACATTTTTATTCTACCTAATGGTATATCATAACTTTTTACAAAATACCAAATGCGCACCTGAGTTTGCCTGCAAAAAATGTATAAAGGCATTGTGACAGGACAAATTTACGTTAAATAGTTACCATAAAATGGTAAAGTTTCATTAAGACATCAATAAAACACATCTTCTTACCCAAAAATTTTACCTACTGTCACATTTATTTTTAAGTAAATTGGTTATTTACACATAAATTGTGGATTTTAACGTTCCCTGCAGGAATCTTCGTGTCCATAAAATGTTTTTTATTCAACTGCATCGTTTTAATTTTTTATTTAATAGTCCTTTTATTAGAGCTTGAACTCTATTTAATAAATTGTCGCAAACTTTTGTTATGGAAATTAGTACATCAAAACATAACTTTAAGTCTTTTCTTTTTTATTAGTTATATGAGAAATAATCCTATTTAAATATAATTTTTATCATAATATTTTGTAAATAGTTTTTAAATCTTGAAAATAATACTTAAATAATTTTATATAATATTTTGAATTAACTAATTTAAGGACAATGTTCTACAGACATAAATCAATATAAATGTATAATAATTAAAATACCTACATATGTATGTATGTATAAACAAAACAAAAAAAAAAACTTAGATTACTACCTATAAATAATTTTAGTAGAAACTTATAATATTTAAAACAAACAGAAAAAAATTATTATATTTACTATTTTTTCTATATAAAATCTTATTTTCATTTTATCTTAAAAACATTTTTTTAATTTTTCATTAAATATGTACCTTAATAAAGCAAAAATAAATATTTTTTAATAAAAAGTATTATAATTGACATTACAAACATTACAAATAAGTTTCTTCATTCTATTAATGCATACAAATGTATGTAATTGTATTTCTCTTTTCTTTTCAAAAACAAAACAAATGTGTTTTTAACTATACAGAACTCAATATAGTCACCAGCCAATTTGTGTTACGCGACTATACAGTCGAACTGCCAGTTTCTAGCTACGCTGTTTTGAAAACTAAAAAAAATGTTTACGTCAACTGTAAACACATCAACTGCTGTGTTTCAGTCGCAAGTTCGGCAGTGTGTGTGTATGAAATGGAGTGAGTCGGCTGCTGATTCTTTTGACTGCTGAAAAAAAAGTAAATTCTGTTACTGTTTTTTCAGTAACTGTGCGCACACAGTTCAACTGATTTAAGTATGTGTGTGATGCAAATAAAATACAGTTCATTTTTTTTCAGCATGTTGCTGAAAATAAATGCAATTTTTAGCAAATTTCGACTGCTTATAGCAGTTGTTCGAAACCCTGGTTTATACTACGATATTTCGGATTAAAAAGCTGAGTAAAATTAAGTTGATATCACTGTTGCCAAAGAAGAATTCGGAAATTAAACATGACTATGTTCCTAATTTAATATTTGAAGGAGAATTACACAAAAATAGCTTTGATACAACGAGTTCGTCTTGCATAACTTTATTGATATTCAATAAGGCAAAACTTACCTATTGCTGAAGTGAAAAATGGACAGACGTTTCTTTTCGAAAATAAGCATTATAGCGTCGGCAGAACATCGAGAAATAACGCCGGCAAAAAACTTTTATAAAATGCGCTGAGAATTGAAATTTATTTGATGCAAATAAATTTATAAAAAATTGTGGAAATTCTGCACGCACTACCTACATCATTGTCTTGAAATAAATTGTACATATATTTATTTATTTTTTTCACAAAACATTACACAGTACAACATTTTTCAGGTGATTGATTCGGGCCTCAATTCTGATAATTATGAAAGTAGACCCAAAAAGAAGAACTTCTGCATCATTAGTTTGGTCATGGTACATCAAATAATAATAAAAATTAATTTGAAGTTAGTAAGTATTGTATAGGGGAATTTGTCACGTTTTAGGCTTTTTGTTTGTCATAACTCGAGAACCAGTAGTCCGAATTAGCTGAAACAAATTGAAAAAAATTAAGAATTACAATTCCTTTAATCTGTTCATACAGCGTTTCGCTACATAAGCAACAGTTTCGCAGTTATAAAAATCCAATGAAACATTGTTTTTTAATGTCATAAACGAGAATTCCAAAATAATTATTTATGAAAAGTTAGAGTGATAAGTTATAATGAAAACGAAAATGAATTTTTTTTTGAATTCGCATTATCATAAAACAGTAATTGGCCCCAAGTTGTTAATCAAGTGCTGCACTTCTGCCTCTTTAATTGAAATAAATGTTGAAAAATGTTGCATTTTTTAAGGGGAACATGATGAGAAAAGAACGCGTTACACTTTTAAAATAACACTTCCTTTTTAGAAAAGAACTTACTTAGAAAAGAAAACACCATTAAAGTGCTAAATTGGCAGTTAGAATTGATAAAAAAAAACGATAAGTAAGAACCCCATAAATAACTTCTTAGTTAATAGAAAACCCTGAATATGAATATTTGTATTACCCAAAAATTAATTAATTTTTAATAATTCGTCAAATATGGCAACCGTGTTAGTCACTCGATGCATAGCAATTAGAAGTATGTTGCCTACTTAAACTATCATTTAGAAAAAAAAAGTGTGTTCATCGCTGATCTATATTAGTGTTTTTCATACAGGATTTCCCGGGACAAAAATCCACGGATCCCTCACATTGTTCGGGACAAAAATTCCAGAAAATTTTTGCGGGAATTCCAGGGATTTTCTTATTTAATTATGCCAACTTTACTGCTGATATAATTTTTAATAAGTCATATTAAGATATAGATGAAAATTAGAATCTGAAAGGTAAGCCAATGTTTGATGCTCTGAAATTTCGAACTAGTAAAAGAATATTTTTTATTCGATTAGATCTTGCAAACGCAGTAAATTTTATTGCCTGTATTCATAAACATATTTCAAATTTAATTAAGGTTTACGGATTTTTAATGCAGCAGTTAGTAAAGAAAATGCTTATTCTATTTAAAGAAAATGATTTTCATTAACAAGATTTAGTTTGACGTGCTTAGTTCCCAATTTGTATTCTTGATAAAAAAACACTGACATTTATCGTTGATGGGATAAGCTATTCCTATGCGCATTTCACTGGTTGCTTCGGCCAGATCATCAGTAAACTTCATCCAAAGATATAAGAAAAATTAAAAATATTAAACAAATAATACTATTAAGCGAATATGAATTATAAGCAACAGTTTTACTTGTAACAATATCAAAGCTTAAACAAAAACGACAACAATAAACAGTGAGTTTATCTTTACCTACAATCTTAAGCATTTTCTTAAGCACGACAAACCAAATTTTGTTAATTAAAATTTTGTATTCCCAAAAATTACTTTGATACGAAAAAAATTTTCTTTAAAAAAAGAATTACAAGTTTTTAAGGAAGTGGTGAGGACAGCGTATAAAAACTGTAATTTCTTCCACTTCTACATTTGTCATTGGCCGAAGAAAAACTGTTGCTTTTACTTCTGATTCATTAAATGGAAACAGTCGCTGTCAAACCAACTTCAAAAGGGAAAAGTTGTACACAAATTTTTGTTATTTGTTCAACACTTTTTGGTGTCGACTGCAGTGAGAATATTGAAAATCTCCAGCGATTATATAAAGTTATGTTGACCATAAAGCAAACATCCAAAGAAAGGTAACGTTTTTTCTCATTGATACCACTCTTTTTGATAAAAAACACAATAGAAATAGGCTGTCAAACCATTCTATAGGCGCTTATTCTGTACTAAAATCTATTTTCAAAGAATTTTGTTGTAATAAGTATTTGGTTTCAATATGTTAACGAGGCATCAATATTTTTTTTTAAACCAAATATTTTTCTATAACAATTGTGATTTTTCGTTGATCTGTTGGTTTTTAATTGAAGTTTTTGATATTTTAATTAATTTTATTTTCATTATATTGAACTCAAGCCTAATTAAAATATCAAAAACTTCAAAAGATTTTTCTAACAATTAGATAATAGAAGAAATCATTGAAATAAAAACAAAAATAAATTAAATAATAAATTACGTTGAATCCTGTGGTGCTAACTATTTTTTTTTTTTAATAAGCTTCACCATTCGAGATATACAGTTATTTGGAAAAACGGCTTAGTTTATTTTAATGAAAAAACTAAAATTAAGCCGAAATTTACCTTTAAAAAAGGGTTAATTGCGCAGTGGTGTTACAGTGTATCTCGAATACTAGAGCTTACCAAAAAACGGTTAGCAACACTGGATTCAGCGTACTCAAACTAGGTTAACGGCCGGGTGCCCCGCTTAAAAATAGTGTTATTTAAAATTAGTATATTTATGGTAAACATAATAATGTTTTATTAATAATATAATCAGGGGTAATATGGTCTTAGCTTTTTTCTTGAGGACTGATTTAACCAGAGCGAGGTTGGCTCTCACCACAAGATTGAAGGACGCAGTGTTTTTAGATTTTAAATAAATGCTAAGCCGACCTTAAAAATATATAAATTATGCGTGCTAAATTGTCTTGGCTTGCTATCTTCTATTATAAAAAAAATTGGTTAGTACGCTAAGAGAAAACAAATTGTAGTGAGATCAACTTCAGAATAAAAAAAAAATTCTAATTTAAAATGTCATATATTTTGCCGCCAAATTTCACACACAAAAGACAATGTAGGTATTCCGCTTAACGATAGAATGTATGGTTTGACGATAAATTGAGAACAACTAAAGAAAATGCCAATATTAGGGTTTTTAATGTTTTTTTTTTTTTTTGTTACTCGAAAACTAAGCGCTGGGTCGTTAAGCGGAATATCAAAATTTTAGTCATTTATTTCATTTATAAGTATTCGAAAATTCTTTGAAAAATCTTAAGCCGTTTACAAAACAAACGAACAAATTTTATCCATTTTTTGTTATTCCAAAGAAATTTATGAAATCATGACACAATGAATTGATTTTAATATTGTTGTAACACATTGTCGACATTGAAAAAGTTTTTTAGATAATTAAATATACAAAATAAGTGTATGTAGATGTTGGTCTCTTATTCTCTTCACTTTAACCAATTAAATTAGACTTTCTGAAAGAAAATTTTTCTTGTGTACAGCTAGACATACAAGCTAGGCAATTAAAATGCAAGTGTTTTCGCTTTTTTACTATGGGATTCTTAGGTTAAGAACCACTGTACTACGTAGCAATACGTATTCGCAGTAGTATTTAGTATTCAATTGTGTAAAGATACAAAACATATGAACAAATTATTGTATTTCTACTGCAAACTATAGAAGAATAATTTTTATTTTTAATGAAATACTTGTTATTCTACATATTTTCTTTTGTAAAAATATAACAAAAAAAAAAAAAATGCAATTTAAAGATACATTTATTTTATTCAGAATCTAAATACATTTTTATTATGTATCTATATAGACCAATGATTGAGATCATTGATTTTTATACCCTTCACCGATCGTAAAAGTTTATACATAAATTTGTCATTCCGTTTGTAACTTCTATAATCTAAGAACGTAAAAATAATATATATTCTGGGTTCTTATAAGTTTGTACGTCAGACCGTTTGTTCGTCTGTCTGTTTAAAAAGGTTTTCCAAAGGCCCCACATGTGATGCGGTCTAAGTTGATGAAAATGTATGCCACATATACTCCACTTAATGTTGCTATTGAAATTTAGCCTCATCAGTCCACAGAAATCAAAGATATAGGAAACAAACTAAGACTACCCCTAATTTTCTAAGTTTAACCCTAAATCCCTTGTTGTTGTTTTTGTATATGTGGATAATGACACGATCCAAAGTTTTCAAATTACGTACAAGCATCTAGGTTATCATAAGACAACGCCCGACAAAATATGGGCGTGGCACAAAATAGATTTATTTATATCTAAAGGCTAGATTACACCATCTTACAAACCTTACGTATTCCATAATACTTTTTGAGATAGAAATCTAAAGAGTTTTGTTGCGACTGTTAAAAAAATATAATTTAACATGACAGTTTGTAATCACACCATCACACATAAAATAAAATGCAACCCTGATCCAATGAAAAGTATAATTGTTTTGAAATTTTTCAAAAAACGATGAAGTCGTATGGGATGTCAAAATTTTTTCGTTAATACTTGTCATTTTCATCACACATGCATTCATACTATCAGACTTTTACATAATACTCGAGTTTTTGACATGTATTAATACAAAGTATAATAGTGTAAACTAGCCTTAAAGAACGATAAGAGACAATTTTTTAAAATTTGGTAGTCATTGTTACCTCTCTAAATATGCGCGGGATTGGAGAAATGGGCGGGGCACCTCTCGTACAAAGACATTATAGATTCCCGTTTATCTGGAGAACGGCAAGAACCAAAGATACCAAATCAGGTGCAAAACAACTTAGTTTTCAATAAACAATATCCGACAAACTATAGTACTCTTACTTATATTCTTAATATATCGCTGGCTTAACTTTTTTAAGAAATTGAGATTTTAATGCAGAAATGTGCAATAAGTAAAAATACATTGTTTACAAAGAAAAAATTGAAGTTATCTCATTTTTTGTTGTTGTTTTGTAGTGATGAGCAAAAGCGCTAAGTCCAATTTATCACAAGAAAAAGTTCCAAGTCCCAATTAAAAGTACAGTTTAACCATTTCTCTCAAATTATTCCATCACATGTATTTTGATTGTTTTTTGTCTCTCCTGTTAAGTTTTCAAATATAGACTTAGAGCCTTTACATGTTAAGCCAGCGATATTCGATAAAGCCTTTTAATCGTAAAATGTGAAAAAATCACGTCGTCCTTTCATGATACGCGGCCTTTGTTGGACAAAAAATTTTGCACTCATTTCGTTCGCAATAACAAAAATAATTTTTTATTTGTTTTGCTAGACAGTTGTTTCTACACGGTGGCAAAATTAATATTTAAAAGCAATTGTTAAATACTGAAACAGTAAATATTTACAGCCTTATTCAAAAAAAAATGTTAATTTTGGTTTAAAGAACATATTAGTTAATAAGCACTTTACGCTTAATAACCTTATTGTAAAAATTTGTATACAAAAAACGTATATTAGTTAATAATGACTTTTAGAATTTTTTTAGTTTAAGACTGGTAACACCGGTTCATGCACTTATGTGTGTGAAGTTAAATTTTAAAATTTATAACCCTAGACACATTCTGTTATGTTTACAGAGCAATGTTAACCACTTAACAGAACTTATGTTAACGCTGTTATGATGCATGATTCCAGATTTCTGGAAAAGGAGTCAACGTGGGCGATAAAAAATGATTAGGATTTGTGGACAATACTATTCTCCATCGTTCTCCATCCCCAGAATTTTTAACAGAGCGAGTTGGAGTTACTTATGGCCAATTTACTCTTTTGAAGTCTCTAGGGGATGAGTCCAGATTTCTGGAAAAGGAGTCAACGTGGGCGATAAAAAATGATTAGGATTTGTGGACAATACTATTCTCCATCGTTCTCCATCCCCAGAATTTGTAACAGAGCGAGTTGGAGTGACTTATGGCCAATTTACTCTTTTGAAGTCTCTAGGGGATGAGTCCAGATTTTTAGGAAAGGAGTCAACGTGGGCGATAAAAATGATTAGGATTTGTGGACAATACTATTCTCCATCGTTCTCCATCCCCAGAATTTTTAACAGAGCGAGTTGGAATGACTTATGGCCAATTTACTCTTTTGAAGTCTCTAGGGGATGAGTCCAGATTTCTGGAAAAGGAGTCACATGGGCGATAAAAAATGATTAGGATTTGTGGACAATACTATTCTCCATCGTTCTCCATCCCCAGAATTTTAAACAGAGCGAGTTGGAGTTACTTATGGCCAATTTACTCTTTTGAAGTCTCTAGGGGATGAGTCCAGATTTTTAGAAAAGGAGTCAACGTGGGCGATAAAAAATGATTAGGATTTGTGGACAATACTATTCTCCATCGTTCCCCATCCCCAGAATTTGTAACAGAGCGAGTTGGAGTGACTTATGGCCAATTTACTCTTTTGAAGTCTCTAGGGGATGAGTCCAGATTTTTAGAAAAGGAGTCAACGTGGGCGATAAAAAATGATTAGGATTTGTGGACAATACTATTCTCCATCGTTCTCCATCCCCAGAATTTTAAACATTCGTTCTATAAAACTTAGTGTTTCCATTTTAAATACCAATATAATATTGTAAAATTTATATTTTTATTATTTTGTTAGTTTTCTCAAAGTTTGTTGTGTTTGTAATATTATTAATTTTGGTTTAAAGTAGGGTTGAAGGTACTTTAAAATTCTTTCTTTTAATATTGAGTTACTAAACGTATTTTAGACTAATAATTGTTTTTGAATAATACTTTAACGATTTTTACTTAATAAGTCTTGGTAAACCTTTAGTAACTTTTTTTGAATAAGGCTGTTAAAGATTAAATACACTTTTATGCAAAAAAAGTTAAAGTTCACTTTACTTAACCAACATATTAAGCCCAGCCAAAGTTCACATGTTTAACTAAGTCCCTATTTATACAGGCAAAGTTTACTTTGCAAAGCCTTGAGTTTATAGAAGGGTGGCGAAAAGAGAACAGCGGGGGAGAACATACTTTGCAGAACTCGCAAATTCGTTTTGTTTTTCGTTCGTAATTCATACCAGAAGTTGGCTGCAACTTTATATTTACATACAGCGTTGCCAGAAAGATTGGTAAAAAAATCATAATTTGGCGAAAAAATCATATCTTGAAGAGACAAATCTGCAAACAACTTATTTTAATCAAGACAAAAAAGTGAAAATTATTAATTTTATATTTAAAAAATTTAGACGAGGTAATATTTTCATGATTTCTTTAGTACTTATATACTTAAATGAATTTAAAATACATACCTTATTTTAAAAGATTTTGTAAGTCGTGCTTAATTCCCAACTTTTATTATTGATAAAAACACTGAAATTTATTATTGATGGGATAAGCTATTCCTATACGTATTGTACTGGTTGCTTAGGCCAGATCGTCAGGAAACTTCATCCAAAGATTGTAGAAAAACCAAAGTTATTAAACCAAATAAAACTGTTAAGCGTATAAAAGTTATAAGCAACAGTTATACTTGTAACAATATCAAAGTTTAAATATAAACATCAACAATAAACAGTGAGTTTATCTCTTCTAAGTCCGAGTTTAGACGAGCGAACCTTTAGAAGGAAAACATCTAGAATTCTCTTTTGTTTTTTCATTCGCGGTCATACAGACGAACATGTTGTCGGAAACATTCTGTTAATATTGTTGTTTTTTTTTTTTAAAAAACAAAGTAAATGTCAACAAAGAAAATGAGAACAAAGCTTGCCGCTGAGTACCGATACCAAAAACCATTCTCTCTTCCCCACCCGTAATTTGCTACAAACCAAATGTTTCCCTTCCAAATGTTTCCCTGTCTAAATGGGCACTACTTACATTCCCCACTACAATTGATTGGAATTTTCCCAACATTAATTGTAGTTGTAAGTAGGTTAAGAAAAAACCCAAATTAAAACAAAAACAACTTTCAAAAGCATGTTCAAGGCGAATTCAACTACAGGAGCTATCGGAACTTCAACAATCCAAAAACAACAGAAACAACATAGGGGGTTTTGCATTGCATTGTTAGTGTTATGGTTCGTAATGTCGACAATTCTTAGCAAAACACTAACAAATCAAAACAAATAGGCTCGAACTTTCAAAATCAGAAGGCGTTTCTACACCACCTGTAGTTAATTTGCCTTGAGCATGTTGCTGTTAAGTTTTTTAAGCCGTGCTCTTCCCAGTTTATTATCAAAGTAATTTTTGGGAATACAAAATTTTAATTTTAAAGATTTTGTATTCCCAAAAATTACTTTGATGATACATACTTTGTTAGAAATTTTTCATAACTGAACGCTTGTAAAATTACATGCAGTATTCCCATTCAACTCTTATGTATGAATTGCAATATTGCACTATAGTTTGGTATGAATTCTTTTACGATTGAAACAGGTAGAATATTTTATGCAATTTAAATTAATAGTTGAGTTAGATTTATTTAATTTATACGTTTAATTTTAATACTTAATAGTTTTTTAAAAAAAGAAGGCGAAAAAGGTTTGAAACTTAGTGGAAAAAACGCATTTGCTTTGTTTTGTCAATTTTACGAAGATTTAAATAAAACCTGAACAACTTTTGATTTGTTCATTACGTAAATTTTGTATCAATATCACATTTAAAGATTATTTTCAATATATTTTAATGTTTAAAGTTGCTTCTTTAATAAAAAAAAATAACATTAGGATTAATATTTAGATTTTTGAAATTTTTTAAAAATGGAAAGTTTAAAACTTTAATAAAAAATTCAAACATCTACAAAATGTCTTCTTATCTTTAGTATTTTCATGTTTCATTTTAATTAATTTATAATACAATTAATGATGCATATTAAAATTAATATTAAGCACTAATGAAAACACGTGCTAGAATCATTGAACTTCATTGGTTTTAAATCGCACTCACTCAAATGCATTTTTTCAGATCAATGAAAATCCTCATTCATCCCTGAACTTTTAATGATAAGCTATTAACTAATGCCAACCCATTCCCGCGATCGACAACGCTAATGTTAAAATCTTGCATGTTTCGCCTAAAAAGAACCAGTGCATTATTACTTCTTTTGCATGTCTGTTTTTGCCGGGTGGTAATGTATTATTATGTGTAGTAATGAGCTAACGAATTGTCATATTTGTACAAAATTTAATAGGCTTACATTCTTTTCAGTCCAAATTTTTCTAAAAATACATTATAAATCAATTTAATTTCTAATAAATAAGAATGTAAAAAAGTCCATCTAAATTAAGAAGTTTCATTGAAAGTAATTAAATTCTAATATTATTTATTTTTAAATTTGGGCAAGACGATTTTAGTTTGACAGCAATGGTGCTCATACGTCATATGAAATCTTAAGGGTTCTTAGTTTAATATTATATATTTTGATTCGTTGTAATATAGAAGATATTTTGATAAATTTCGGTTTGAAAAACTCTTTAAAAAAATATGAATTTTTCTAAATTTATTCTTAAAATAATATTAGAACAGCTTTTAAGAGAAATTATTTAGCACTTGTGTATACATATTTACATACTTTGTTTAAAAATGATCATAAATATGGAAGGTGGAATTTTCAAACAAAAAGCTTCTTAAGTTCCATTAGTTTTACCTTTTGGTACTAATTACTTTATTTTTTTCTCTTTAATATATGAAATTTTATAATAATACGGATTTTCTTTTCACAAATATTTTTTTCATCAATATTCTCAAAATTAATAACCGCTATTCTATGATGCTTTTTTTAGAAAATATTTAAATTTTAGAAATATTTAATCCCATTTTATTATTTATTATTATTCTAAACACTGGGTACAAAAGCTGATACAAAACTTCATTGTTTTAAAAATGAACTGTTTTAATAAAATTGTGTATTTTGTACAAACAAACTTAAAGTTAATCATAATTTCTAAAAATAAAAAATCATCAATTGACAAAAAAGTCTTTAAATGGTAATTTTGTCAAAAAAATACTCAAACATATGATAAACCATCAGTTTGGCAATGCTGTTTATATAATATATTCAAGCAAAAGAAAACAAAACTTTATCAAATTTAACTTTGTGTGTCTAAACACCAAACAAAGTTTAAAAGAGAATTCAACAAGCTTTGTCAAAGTAAACTTTGTCTGTCTTTAAGGGGACTTTGACTTTTTTTGCATAAGGAAGTTTTTTAATTAAAATAAGATAATTAATAGCTAGGTGTTCGTATTTAAAAAACTTTTTACTTTTCTTCCATAATTATGGGTTTCCCTTAACTAAAGAAATTTTTAATACCCAAACCACTTAAACAAAACAAAATTATCATAACTTAAAACGTATTATTATAATTAATGTTCGATTAGGTGACTTTCATAAGCAAACGATTTTAATTAATTTTTTCAAAAAGGTGATTATTGGTTTTGAAGATAATTTCGAGCCCTAACCGCGAAAATAGTGTAAGCGCCAAAAATCAAATTTTACAGGAGAGAGCTTTTTTATTTTATTTCATATAAATTTTGTATGAAATTTGTCGCTTACAATAAAATTGTTCTTGCTATAAAATCGTAACGGTACCTTATGTGACCATGACATTTTAGGAGATGATGCAAGTGTTGCTTACAAAGTCATTTATTAAAAAAAACTAAAACTGAAATATATGTCGCTTACACTATTCTCGCGGTTAGGGCTCGATTTGATGATACGAAGTACATATTTACGTCTAAATTGATTATAAAGTCTATACAGAAATACAACAATAGAAAAAACAACACGCATTTTGCTTGTGTATAACATGATAAATATGTTAAAAACAATTGCATGAAATCAGCAGGCGTTTTGCGTAGACCTTTTCGACGGGACCGTTCTTTTGATTTAACAACTTTATTTTCTTAGAGAAATAAAGCAAAGCAAGAGTGAAATTTATTTTGTACATGGCATGTTAAGCAAAACAATACTTAAAAATTTCTACAATAATTGATAAGGAGCAAAAATAATGCTTAATATCTTAGAAACCATCAACATTTCATGAAACAAGGTTTTGATTCAGAAAGGGAATTTCTTTAGTTCACCTCAGCCAATTGGCGCTGGAGTCCCACAGGGAAGCATTCTGGGGCCTCTATTATACTTAATTTATACTTCGGACATGCCAACGAGCAACTACACACAAACTTCAACATTTGCAGACGATACAGCTTTTCTAAGCGTCCACGAAAACAGTTATGAAGCATCTCGTTACTTACAGGATCATATATTTCAACTCGAATTATGGTTAAAGCAATGGAGGATAAAGGTCAATGAGGAAAAATACGTACATTAACATTCACCTTGCGTCGGGAATCATGTCCCCCTATTAAAATCAATAATCAAATAATACCTCAAATTCGCATGTAAAATATCTTGGTATACATTTAGATCGCCGTTTGACGTGGAAAAGCCATATAGAGGCAAAATTAACTCAAATGAAACTAAAAGCCATACAAATTCATTGGCTTATTGGAAGAAACTCTGTCCTCAGTCTCGACTGTAAACTCCTACTTTACAACTCTATCTTAAAGCCTATCTGGTGCTACGGTATTCAGTTATGGGGCACTGCCTCGGCTTCTAATATCGAAAAAATTCAAAGGCGCCAAAAAATTCAAATATTCACAAGGATCTCAATGTTCCATTAGCTAAAACTGTGATTACGAAATATGCAGTAAAATACTTAAAAAGGCTCGAATTGCATCCGAACCCACTAGCTCGAAATATTTTAAATGATAGCGGCCACACTCGCTTAAGAAGAAGAGACTCTGCAGCACTTGTCCAATTAGATGAGCGATAAACACCTAGATAAGTGAACAGAACCCGTGATAAAGAAAATTTTTGTCTGGCACTGGCAGGACATAAAATAAAGTATTAGGTTAAGATTTGATTAATTATTGTTAGTTCATATTAAATGTATGAAGATTCAATAAATAATATTGAAAAAAAAAAAAAAAAAAAAAAAAGAAAGAAAATGGGTATTTAAATCTATATATTTTTTTGATTTTTTTTAAAAATGGTCGGTAGGACAATCCAATAATAAGCTAAATCCTATTAAATTGAAAAATCATACTTTTGTTTTAAATTTTTAAAAAAAGCTTTTATATAATCGTGTACAGTAAACTTCTGGTGTACTTACATATATATCTCGAAGTTGATATTTTCATAGATAGAGCTGAAACATTTTAGGTATAATATTACAAAATTTTAGCACGCAAACCTGAATTTATAGAAAAAATTTAAAAAAGGATATACATACACATCGTTTAATTGCTGCATCACCGTTATAACTCCAATATAAATGTTTTATAGTTTTCAACAAGACAAGAAAATTGTATTCTTCTCTTAAGAGTTGACTACAGAATATCTTCATATGAAATAATTACCACTTTGTAAAACACCTGATTTACCATGCCTTAGTGATAATAAGCCAAAATTTGATGTATTTCACTTATGACGTTGTTGCAGCAAATGAGCGATATATCGTTTACTATGGAACCCCTTATTTATATTTCTTAATAAAAAAGATCAAAGACTCAGATATCCATTCGGACAGTTTTCTTTTTTTTTTTGTAAATGGCATAATTTTGTTATTAACAGAAACACCATTAAAACTTAAAAGTAAATTTAACTTACAAACAAACCAACCAATCTACCAGCAATCAATAAAAACTATAAAAAAATTATTGCGTGACGTAGACTTCGCAGTAATTAATGGTTTAAGATTAACAAAAAAAAAAAAAAAAAAAAAAATAAACAAAATTTGCTTTTAATATTAAACAATTTTAATTTCAGATACAATTTTTAATGGAAAATGTTTACTTTTCCTACCAATACAAACAATGGGTATTCATAGTATTCGAAAATAAAGCATAAACGCAAAAACCAATCGGATGAATAAAACCAGTGTATTCCAGAGAAACACAATAAATAAAATAAGTTAGTGTTTGCCGTTAATAGCAAATTTTCAAAACAAAATCACTTTGCACTACTTTGGTAAATAGCTAAAACAATTATAAAATTAATACAATAATTTGCACGTTATTTAAGAGATTGTATTGTATGTCTATTGAAACCTACTACATATAATTTTCAAAATTTATTTTAATGTTTTAAGTAAGATGAAGTGACATGTCCATATCTCGTAAAAATTACTTTTTAATACAAAACTGTTCAGTATCTAGTTACCAAAAATAGAAATTTTATTTTCGGAAGTTATTCTGAAATAAACCGAAATTTATTTAAATGTTTAATCGATTTAAGATTTTTAACATAGTGAGGGTTATTGGTTTGATTTCCGCCAGAGACTCTGGTATATTTCACAACAACAGGATTAAGTATATTTATAACGAATCGTATCTAAAAAAAAGATAAGATAATATGAAACGCTAATAGTGTTTGTGTAGAAAACCATTAAAAAAAAAACGTTTAACTGTTAGTTATCTTCCGAACACAAAAAAAAAATACTGTTGTTATCAAATTCAACAAAAGATAAGAGCATTTAATTCCATTTTGTTTTAAATTTTAAATTTTAACAAACTTACAGGATGATCCTACGAACTGCTCTCAACTTTCATGATAAAGCTTACTCTTGAATGAAACTGCAAATTTAGTTTTTAGGATCAAAAATTTCACTACCAAATTTCGTGATGATCGGCAAATAAATTACCAACGCTCTCATAAAAAGCACACAATCGAAAAAAATTTAATACGCCAAAAAATCCATACCAATTGCTTTGGTGAATTTTGGCCACATCATGAAATTTGGCACAACTTAGTTTTATACGACCAACAATTGTGATGTCAAATTTTATAAAGATTTCTTCATCATTTGTTATAGAACCCATATAAAGTACAAGGATTTGGCACATCCAAAAAAAGAATTTTAACTTTTTTTTAAATATAAATCAACTTGCCACACCGAAATGTAGTTCCAATCGATCTTATTTTTTTGGAAATACTGACAACTTTGAATAAAATAAAAATATGATGACAAGGTTTTTAGCTTTTAGCGAAAAACAGAATCTTTTAGATCTTAAAATCCGTATTCGATAATAAACAGAACATTATTTAGCGTTCGGCTCACATACCCAGAAACGATTTATATTTTTTTAGTGTTTTCATAGCCGAACGCAACCGTTAATAACGTTTGTAACTATTTTTAAGAAAGAGCCGAACATTACCTATATAGTGTTCTGCTCTTCTTTAAAAAAACAGAACAATTGTAGTGACACTGCAGACAACATTATATTTTAATGTTCTATAATATTTCGTTTTTTACATTGATAAATAAATGAACAGACAAAAAATTCTAGCAACGACAGCAGCACCAATAGATTGTGTGTTTTGCTTGTTGTACTGCCTGTTCATCTATTTCCGAGCGAATCGCATCGATTTGGATCGAAGACTTTGTTCGCTTACATTACACTTACAGCAAAAACAAATAATAAAATATTGTTTTTGTTTTACATGTAAGTTAAGCGAACGAATTCTTCGATCGAAATCGATGAACAGGCCATGAAATTATTTTGCTGGATTTTTATTTCTTTTTCGTGTGTGCATTTAGTTTTTGTAAAAAATGTTTGGTTTGGTTGTTTTGCCAGCCAAAAGCACAAAAGAAACGAACGAACATTAATGAGCTGAACCAAACACACTGAAGTTTGTGGTTAAAAAAAACCGAACGGAATTAAATGTTCTCATCTTTTTGTTGAGTTTAATTAGAACAGTATTATTTTTTTGATTTTCCGAACCGAACACTTAGGAGCGATATTTAGTGTTTATTTTCAAACACTACTTTAAATATTTTTTTAAAAACCTCTAATGCTAAAAAGATGTTAAGTCGAGTTGCGCTTCTGGAAGTTTTAAAGCGCAGAGCCGAATTTAATTATAAAAATAATCAAATATATTATATACTGATTATAAATAACTCTTGAGAAAAATGTTAAGGGATTAACACTGCGATAGTAACTTTATTAAAAAATGGAACTAATTCTTCTCTGCTACATCCTCTTCAAATATGCTGGTATAAATGTATATATTTTTATTATTATTTAAAAGGATAATAACCAAATATATTGCCCCATAAAACGTGGGACTGCTTAAATCTTAATTAAAAAACATAACGAGCAACTCAGTTCTGATGATAATTTGCGTAAATATCTATAAAAAATAAACATGAAACAAAAATAAAAAGCGGCATCAGCAGAAAGAACAAAGCAGAAGGTAAAAACAGTTACGACATTTTGTCAACAAGTTACGACATAAAAAATATGTACACAAAAAAAAATAAACATGAAAAATTTTACGATTTCTAATAAAAATATGGTTAAATCTCACTTTTTTCACATTAAATATACACCAGAGCCAGTAAGAATATTTGCAAATAGTAGCAGAAATTGAAGGGAGCAAACAACATTCTCGTCATCATCATGAGCTTAAATCCAAGTCAAGTAGCTTCTAAAAACCATAAAAATGAACAAAATACTAAAAACTCGCACAATATACATCCGTTTTAGAAACAATAACTAGAAATGCTTAAAAAAGTATATGAGCACCCAAACATGGCCCACTCATTGTCTATGCATGGCAAATAAAACGTTGAAATATAAAACAATAAATTTTTTTGCAGCTCCAGAAAAGAAAGTGAACAAAAACTGTAAATACATAGAACATGCCAATGCATATACATTCGAGCAAGTAAAAGGTGAAATGAAAAAGGTGTAAGTTAAGTAAAAAAAATCATATACCCTCACAAAAAGTAAAATAAAGCAATGATAAATAATAAACAGTGTCGTTAAATAAAAAAATAAAATAAAGAATTGAAAATCAAAATTTGTTTTCCTCTACGAATTCTAGAAGCACTTTTTCTATAAATGTGAACACTAGAGGTGTTTAAAGTTGTATGGCCAATTCTAAAGTAAATGAAGGGGCTTGTTTGATTCCTTTGTACACTAAAAATACAAAACAATCAGGCCGAAGCGGTGTCAATAGTACGGTAAGTTCGGATCTCCTCGATTCATGTACAGAATGCTTGATTCAAGTACGGATTATTCAAGTGCCCCGTTCTTAACTACATCCGAAAACTGGATTGTCTTAAATAAAAGTGAGATCCAAATTAATCTTAAACCATGCTTGATTTCAGATTTCTGAGTTGGTGCAATTCCGAATCATTCTTGAAATAATCAGAAAGTGCGATAAGATTTTAACCTAAACATTTACCCCAGAGCACCAGAGATAGAAAGGATATTGTTTATTATTAACTTACCCGTTGCACACTTTTATTTGTATTCCGCCCTTTGTTTACAGAAAAAGTCTAAATTTAAAGACACCTGCATCATGCCCGCTATGGTTTTCTACTTTGAAAATTTGATGTATTTCAATAAATAATTTTAACAAATAGAATATGGGAATTATTGCTTCTTGTTTTACTTTTTAAACAAAAAAAAATCTGAATTTTTCTTCTTGTAGTGTTGATGTTGTTTCTACACAAAACAAGCAAATAATTTTTAGTTTTTTTTTGTAGTGTTGTAGTAGCTTGATTGATTGGTAGGAAATTTTAAAACACAGTTAAACATTTCAAACCACAATTGTGCTAAAGCAATCACACGTATACCAATACGCTCTTGTATTCAGTTGTCGTTAAGGTATTGGAGGCTACACATGTGCGAACGCTGACGAATTTTTTTCCAGGTTTTTTCTTGTTTTTTCAGCAATCCTTTTCCAGCGAACATTTTGAAGTCAGAATGATTTGTGAAATATAGTTCATGATAAATAATGCATTTAGTAGCATGCAAGACATTGCCAAATGTTACCAAATGTTTAAAGAAAAAAGGAAATATATTATTACGATTATTTTCATAGTGACATGAAAATTTTCGAAGATAAGAAAACAAAGGATCATTTAGATATAGTAAAAAACATTTATGAAGAAAAAAATTAAAGAATGGCTACTTGCAGTTGATGAAAACACAGCAAGGGCAGAACAAAATGTGTAAAAATTGAATTGATTCTCTTTGTGTTTGTTGGGTAATTCTCTATCACTAATACAAACTCATTTTTAGTTTGGTTTACCCCTGTTTTAAAATAAACATAACATAATTTCAACTAAAACTGCAGTTTTTCTTAACAGAATGCTACTGTTATTTACAACAAAATCTTTATTTTAGAATTTCCTACCTGCATTTACAGAATATAAAAATGTTGCCTCGTTAAATTAAAATTTTAGAAAAGTAAGCAAAAATGAAAATAAAAATTATAAGTTCGTTTTTGAGAATCTGAATTTGTAATTCTATGAATAAAAAACCATCAAGCAAATAGGCAATGTTGCTTTTAAAAACATTTAGGAAATTTAATAATCTTTCCAATGCATGCAATAAGGTTCAAATCCGTTAAGAACTGTTTAAAATAGAGGCAAAGTACTAAGCAAGATGTTTTTATTCTTTGGAAAATAAAAGCCCACAAATCTATAAATCGCTAAATATATAAACCACCTTTAAACGCATAAAATTGGGCGTTTTAACCAGCGTTTAAACCATCAGTGATTTATAAGCCAAAAGTCTTTCAATTCGATATGCTTGAGTCTCTTGATCAGCTGTCAAAATTAATGTTTGTAGTTTTCTATTGTAAAAAAGTTAAGTATTTTAATAATTGACTTGTAATGGCAAACAAAAATTATGTAAATTTAAATGCCATTTCATAATGAAATCACCAGTGAGCAATATAGAGATATTCTTACCTGTATTCGAAAATAAACACTTATGGTATTTTCTGTTCTACAAAAAAAAAATACCACATTTTAAAAGGTGCATGTATAAAATGTCTTGCCGAACATGTACTACTGCAATGTTTTATTTGACGACAACAAAACACAAAAATGGATCGCCCTGTTTTTAACAGCTAATAAAAATTTGTTATTCAATATACAAAAAAAAATATGCACATAAATCAAAAAGTGTGTTCTTCAGAATATAAAAAAAATATATATAAACCCGAATTTGTTAATAGAATGATATTAAATAAATAAATAAATAGATGAACAAAATAAATGACGAAATTCCACTTTCTTTAGTTTGTTTCTCATAAAATATGTAAACCAGAAATACCTTTGCCAGATTGCCGATTTATTAAAATCAAGTTTTTACGATTTCTTGATTTGACGTTTTTTTCAAAAACAATTTTATAACACCGAATCCATTTTAATTGTATATCACTGACAGCGTACCATTAACTAAGTAATACTTTCTCTTGTTTTTACTATAAAATAATAGAAAAAATAACTATTAAAACTTAAAATTTTTACTGTCCTGATTAGAGGCGATTTTTCCCAACTTCGTCTGGTTACCCCATGTATAAACAGAAACCATCATTTTACAGGGCTTTATTAACACTCCCGATTTATACGGGGCGTAAAGTGCAATAATGCCTTATGACATTTAAGGCAGAATTTTTTTAGAATAAAACACGCTGCCCTTTTAGAGAGCAAAGCATTTGTATGAAACGAAAACCAAGTTGCATTTTTTTAAATAAAAGTAGTAATTTTTTGTAGAAAAGAAAACACCTCAATATCGTTCATTAGTGTTCGGTTCGGTAGATTTGTAGAAAACACAAACGCAAAAAGTGTTTGTGTAGAAAATCATTAAAAAAAATAACGTTTACCTGTTAGTCATCTTTCGAACACAAAAATATACTGTCAAGCTCAACAAAAGATGAGAACAATAATCCACTGAGAGAAACATTTCGCGAATGAATAATTTTAGCGATTATGTCATTTGACGTCATCAGATTATTTTCTCTGGGTTTAGGTAAAGCCCCAGTTTTTTGCCAATAAACAGAAAACGGTAAAACCAGGGCTGTGGAGTCGGAGTTGAGGTTTTTGTAGCGGAGTCGGAGTCGAGGCACGCAAAACAATCGCGACTCCTACTTCAAAATTTTTCGGCATAAATAAGAAACTCAAAAAAATTTCTTATATTTTCCAAAAAAAAATTCTTCGAAGTTGGCAATGCAGCATTGAAAAATAGGAAATTAGGTTATTGGAAGGAGGACAGAGGGAGTAGTGTTTGTGAACATTTGGCTTAAACTTATTCATGTTGTAAGTGAGAGGGAAGACTTTAGCAGGAAGGTTATTCCACATACAAACAGTCCGGCCAAAAAATGAATTCTCCTTGTAATGCGCTTCGAACACAAAACGTGCATTACAAACAAGCGTACGGGGTTAGGGAACCAAATCCCTAATTTCGTCAGAACACATCCCATTGTAGTAACGATGAAACGATAAAATAGAATTAGATACTCTACTGTCACCAATGAGAACCTTCGCCCTCTCCTGCACGCGGTCGAGAGGAGTTCCAAAATAGACTTTGAATCCTACACTCACAATATTCTGTACGTAAAATTAACTGAAATTGTAATATAAAATAAATGAAAGTTCAATTAAAAACCGGTCTACCTATTTTTCATTTATTTTTAAAAAAAAGTTCATTTAATTTTTACTGTTAAAAAGTCAACACCATATTCCGTAAAATCAAATAAATATTCAGTTATTCTGTAAAATTTTACTGTCAAAAATTCAACACCATATTCAGTAAAAACAATTAAATATTCAGTTATTTATTAAAATTTTACTGTCAATTTTTTACTGTCAAATTGACCCCATATTCAGTAAAAACAATTAAATATTCAGTTATTTTATTAAATTTTCGTTTACTCCACAAAAGAGCCGAATTTCTAAAAAATTCCAGACAGACACCTGTCCGCTTGTTTTTCTTATAAGCGAGAGGGGGAGAATATTTTTATTTACTTACCCAGTTACACGCGTTTGTTTTACTTTTGTTGTACTGACCACGTTGTTTACAGAAGAACTCTCAATTATAAGACACCAGCAGCATGACCGATATGGCTTCGCAATTATTTTACTTTTAAAATTTGATGTAGGTATTTAACTAAATTATTTTAACAAATAGAAAATGGGTATTGCTTACACAAAACAAGCAATTCATTTTTTATAGATAAGTAAAAATTAATTTTTGGTAGTAAAATTATATAAAATAACTGAATATTTAATTGTTTTTACTGAATATGGTGTTGAATTTTTGACAGTAAAATTTTACAGAATAACTGAATATTTATTTGTTTTTACGGAATATGTAGTTAATTTGTTGACAATTAATTTATAAAAGATAACTGAATATTGATTTGTTTGTACGGAATTCGCGGTTGAATTTTTGACAGTAAAAATTAAATGAACTTTTCGTTGCTTTAAATTACATTTTCATTTAATTTTACATAAAGAAGAATTTAACTTAATCAACGGACAAAATTAACTGCAACTGAAAATCCGTATTAATATGCACTTAGTTTTTTGAATAACTGTTAGAATCAGTTAAAAATAAAATTGCTTGGAATTTTAAATGTTTATTTATTTAAAAATGACTGAACGGAATATTTCTTAAATAAACTACAGTCCGTTACTGTAATAATATTGTGAGTGTACACATGAGAGTTGTATTCCAGACGCGGCCGGATATAGGTGGCATACATAGTTGGCAGATAAGATAGAGTGAAGTTTATATCATACACCGTCTTAACAAACACCTTGAATATATGTTCTGTTCATCGACATCACATTGTACCTAAAACATCAAAAGATTCTGATTCCTCTATGATTATACCACCCATATATACAGATGAGGCACCTTGATCTGTTGCGCGTTCTTGCGTCAGCACGCAACATTAAGTTGTTCGGGCATTTAAATCGACCCTATTTGCAAAAACTCATTTCAAGACTATTTAAAGTTCTCGGCCAAGCGTATCATTTATATTCTGCCTCATACAACCGACATCGGATACGCTTTGTCTGCATTCAAAAGAGTACGACTGGCAAAGGTTGCTGTTATCTGCATAAGAGTAGATAGGGTTGGAAGTTTGACATAGAAGGTCATTTAGAAAAATAACAAATAGAGTAGGAGAAAGTACGGAGCCTTGCGGTACCCCTGAATAAATCTTGAACTCGTTTTACGAATCCTCATCTATAACAAAATTTTATTAAAATACCGTCCAAATGACCGAAATCATATATATAAATCCTTGTTTTAATCAACTTAAACTTAAACACCCGATATATTCGCTTCAGCTTTCATAGGTATTCTACTATTTTACACAAACATTAAACAAAATAAAAACCCATTATTTGAAGTGCATACTTTCTTAAAAAATACCTTGTGTGAAATACAAAAAAAAAAAAAAACGAAAAACTGTAAAATACAATATAAAAACCAATAAAACTCATTGCTTTTTTTTCTTTTTCTTATTTACAAGCTAAACACAAACATTATGAGTCCTTGAATTCATTCATATGACAAACATACATACATACATACCTTCATGTAAAGTAATAATAATAATTTTATTGTTTTTTATTAAGGTACTAAAACAAAGCAAAAACAATGGATGTAATTTAATTTTTTTCTCTGTTTTTGTACTATTTTATATCTCTGAACTTTTTTTCTATTTTATTGTCGACTTTGACGCCCCACAAAACAAAAAAAAATGATAAAAGGTATTGCAAAAGGAACTTCAACGTAAGCATTTTTTTTTTGCCAAAAAACAATTTATTTATATTTCGTTTTTTCTATTAATTTCTTTTTTTTTAAATCAAGCAGCCACCACCTGATGCATGCCTACTAAAGTGCTATTACTCGTAACTGTAGCAACAAATGTTGACATCAACACCTTTTACAAAACATATTTTTAAAAGTTTATGCGTGTGTCTTCAGATTTCTTTGAACGTTAAAAAACAGTAGATAGATAATAAGTTAGAAGATATCTTTTAATATATGTATGTATTTCCAAGGCAGATGCTTAAAAGATATTTTTCTTCGTTTCTAATTTTAATTTTAGGAAGATATTTTAGTCAGTATTATATGGATGTTAAGCGAGAAGACATGTATCGTTTTATAATTTTTAAATACTGATAAAAGTAACAAAGTTTCATCGATTCTACACAACAATAAATTAACAGATGTTAAAATATAATATATATTGAATAAATACATATAATTTATAATACTTAATAACTAATTAGTTAATAAATAAAAATTATTAAACTTTAATGGAAATTAATAATATGTTAAGTTAAAGAAATTAGATACATTTACCAACTTTTGCAATATCTTAAAAAATTCGTTAAATTAACAAAATTTTGTCAATAAAGCAAACAACCATTAAAATTTATTTTCTACATATAAAAGGTTATCCAAAATTAACGCAAGATTGGAATTTATCGCATTTGTACAGTAAAGTGTTGGCAACTCTAAAAAAAATATGACAGTTGACAGTTTTGGGTTAGTAAAAATGGAGTGCTACATTATAGAACAACGTGTCTTTATTATTGAACAATATTTCATAAATAATGAAAGCTTGGCGGCTGCAGTTCGAAATATCAAAATATGGTCGGAATATTGTTTTAACTTAGTCAGATGTGAATAGATTAATTAAAAAAGAAAAGCTTGAGAAAATAAAATGATATTTAATAGTTTAAGCCGAACTTAAATGATTTTCTGGAGTTGGATTTATATTGGAGTCATGGTAAGTTATGAACGATTCATTCCAAAATTTTGCAGAGTGATTTCTGGTATTAAAAATGTACAGCCCAATTATGAACAAAAATTCATAATTGGGCTGATAAAATCAATACAGTGGTGAAATTAGTTTTAGCGTTTACAGTGAATTTAAGAAGGCTGCTAAATAGTGGATCTAAGGTCAATTATGGACCGTATATCAAAAATTGCATGGCATGTTTTCTGCCCATATAAAGCTAAGTTGGAAACATTTTTTACCGCAATATCTAAATCTGCTACGGTTTTAGGGGTATTTAATTGACCAGAGTCCAGAGTGGGCCTTATATGGAGCCTATAGTAAATTATGGGCCGATCATCACGAAATTTATTAGTGCGCTGTCTAAGGCCCAACCATAATGTGATTAAGTTGGATTAACTAAATGAGCGAACACATGTAATTTATATGAGGCAAATAATATTGAACTTAAGGAAACTTTTTGCTAAGTGTAAAGAAACTGTCATTTGCTTAAGCAAGGTGCGAATCTAATCGCACATTCCGTACGGAATAAAATGTTTTTTTATTTTGTTTTTGTTTCTTTAAATACATTTGAGAGACCTTTTGTTAATTTTTGACATTAAGCTAAACAAGGCTATGCATATTATGGTTAGGCCTCTAGCCCTATAAAACTGTGAAGTATTAAATGTTATTCTGATAGCATTATTAATTAAGGTTTAAGGCGTACCAAACTGTTTTCCGGGAGTAGGGTTTATATGGGGCCTAAGGATCTTCACGAAATTTTACAGCGTCCTCTTTTTAGTAGAATAAAACGAATTTTTGCAAAATCTTACATAATTCCGTGCATTGTCCTATAATTTATGTTAGTTTTTGTAGCGAAATTATCAACCACATTTTGATTCATAGCTCTGATCCTACTAAACTGATTTTGCTGAATTTCAATCCTAAACTGCTTAGGACAACTACCAGCAATTTGACGCCAAGTTTGTTCATATCTTTTGAGTTTTTCGAAAGTGAGCGTGTTTTCAACAGACGGACAGACAGATAGACAGATGGCCATGGCTAAATCGACTTAGAATTACTCAAGGAGCCAGATTATATGCACTTTATGGGGTCTGAGATGAATAATAAAAAAGTTTCAAACGGAATGACAACTAATTGTTGTGCAGGGTTTAAGAGCAGGTTTCTTTTTTAGTGTGGAAACTCCAATTATTAAAAATATAAATTTATATTTAAATATATGCACGCCTATCGTGAATAAATAAAAACAGTTTTTGCGCTCGAAATTTTGCTTTCCCCATATATTTTTTAGGGAAAAATCAACAAATTTTGAAATTTTATTTAGGATAGGGCCGATTATGAAAAATTTCAATAAAATTCACTACTTCAAATCTTTCTTTTGACAAATGCTTCTTTTAAATGTTCTTTTATTGTGATAATGAAACGCAAAAAAAATAATAAAATTTGTTATAAAATTTGGTAGTTAAACTCATAATTCGTATGTGGATATAAAATTTTTGCTATGTGGCATAATAATTTATTACTTACCCATAAATAAACATGCAAAAACCGAATTACCATAAACCGTTTGCCAATTTATAGGTAATATTGGCGTATATATCACATTCTCTTAGGCCGGCAAGTGTTCATAAAATTTTGCAAAGGGTTAAAAATTTTACATTTAACTTGAAAGAGAAATGATGTCGTAAAAAAATAACATAAATTGTTTAGAATATAATTTACAAACCCATAATTTGTTCAATAAATCGACTTTAAATTTTTCTTTAAATGGCCCACACCTGCAGCACATACCGGCATAACAAATACTCCAACTCATAGCCCAGCCACATTGAGTAATCAAGTTAACACATCAAATTGAATAAATATGTCATAAGCTGAGTGGAGCAGATAAACGTAAAATGACAGAAAAAACGAAGAAGAAGAAGAAAAATATGTTAAAATAAATGGCTACTGATTTCAAAGGTGTCGTAAATTTTTTAATGTCTTACTTTTCTTTATGCATATTTGATGTATGGAAAATTTGTCGATATTTTTATATGACCATAATAAAAATATTTATAGGTATTTATGGGTTCGAAAAATATGAAAACTGTCAACTTAAATATTTTAGTTTTAAAGATTGAGTATGAGGAGTAGCATTGAAACAAGCATATATTTGGCAGTGCCGAAACTTTGATATTATTAACCGAAGTTAGAACATTTCATCAAGCTTCACATGGGATCTTTTATAAATTAAATTTTGTTGCGGTTTTAGTCGTATTAAGTTCAATAACGAAAATAGGCTTTATATGGACCGTTTAGCACAAAGATTTAGGATTTTTTTTTCCTAGTAATATGAAACTTAATTGGACCTCATTCCAATAAAATTATTCGTTATGTAGAGTGACTTCTAGTAATTTGTTAGCGCTGTGTATGGGACATATGATCAATTATGGACCGATTTTAACACAATTGTATCGTGTTATTTCTAGTCATATAAGCCTTATATTATTGTTCGTTACAGTTTTCGTACTGAACTGCTTTCCAAGAGTGGGCCTATGTTAAGTTATAGACCGATCTTTAGAAAATCTGAAGTATGATTTCAAGTCATAGAAAACGGATTTCTGGAATATTAAATATTACACAAGGAAACAAGGTTTTGGTTGATTAAAAACTAAATATTGTTCTGAAAGTAATTTGGGACGCTGAATTCAAATCTGCAATTCGCTCGACTTTTCGAGATATGCCGTTATGCATAAAATTAAGGCACTTTCGCTTCATATATTGGAATAACCTCTAAATATTCACCATATGCAGTTAAAAATAAAATTCAAAATTCGTCAACGATATTATCTTTAAACCGTGCTTACATTGGTTTTTAATTTGCGCAGTAGTTTCAGAGATATCGTTGAAGTTTTGAAAAAAAGAACAATTAAAACATATGAAATTTTTTTTTTTAAAAATTTATAACAAATAAAAATGCATTTAAAATCACAGTGTTAACAGGTTAACATATTATGAATCAAATGAGCTTTATTTCATTGTAATTAGTTATTAGTTCACAACTTACTGAGAAAACAGAATTGATAAAAATCGCGATTTCCATACAAAAATAAAATTTTTTTAACATGTGTGTGTTTGCTGCTGTTCTTTTTATGGGCGGGTTTCTTTCGCTTAAAATTGAGGTACCTTCATAGATTTTTATTTTTGTTCATAGGCTAAGTGACTTTACATAAAAGAAATACCACTTTAACTTTTTCCCCTTTTTGGATTTTTCATAATTTTTTAATATACAAAAATTTTTTTGATGATTTATTGTTTTTCACAGCTAACAATTACCTCTTAAAAAAATCGCGTAATGAAGAAACAACTTCGATTGATTTAACGGTTAATTTTTGGAAAAAAGTGAAAAATACGACTAGTACCTGTAATTTAAAAATTCCAGCTGATGGAGAAAAATTGAGATTATATTTGAAATCAGCATTAAACTTCCAATCAACACAAAAAAGTTAAATTTTGTTCCCTTGTGTAATCGGTACATTTCGCCACAAATCAATGTTAGTTTTTGTAACAGAAATATAAATTTTGTGGAGAGTTCGTTTTACAGATGTGTCCATAACTTTGCTCCTACTAGACTGGTTGCGCTAGGATTCAGTGCAAAGCTGCTTACGAAAACCAGAAATAATGTGAGTTAATCAGTAGTATACAGAAAAAACAACAAGTGTTATTAAGAAATGAATGAAATTTTTTTAAAGTTTTTCAAATCTATTTAGCTAGCAAATTTTCTTAATTAACAGGTTTGTAAATTGTCATATTAACAATTTGTTTCAGTTAAAAAATAAATAGTAAATAAGTATAATAAAATTTATTTTATGTAAAAAAAAAAATTTAATACAATAAATATTTTGGAATTAAATCACTAAAAGGCAAAAAGATAGGAAGATTATTGAAACACTGAATCAATCTTAGGGGTAAGTAAAGTTGTGGTGTGAAAAATTAAGAGATTTTATCGTGTCTTTTGTGTTTTTAGTTTTCAAATACAAGTCTATAATTGTGTCAAGATTCCCTTTTATGAAGATGTTAAAACATTATGATGCATCCAGTTCTAAGTCCGAATAAGTATGCCGAAATAAATATTAAAACACCATTAATATTTATTTCAGCATGACGTAGTTTTTATTTGATAAAAGGCAATTAGCTAGTTCTTAGCAAAATATTTTATTAATATGACAAACTATTAAAATTTGTATATAATTGTTAATTGTTAACAAATACTTAATTAATATTACAACTTCGTTGTTAAAAATATTTGTTGAAAATCAACAATTTTATTTAACAAAAGTATTTTTTATATATTTACAAATTAAGTTGTTGGTGCCTTTTTAATTAAAAAATTAATTTTTTAAGAGCGATTTTTACCCTTTGTAACTCGCCAATTACAATGATATATTATTATTTTTGTAATTAATGTGTTATTTATGTCGCAAATAGGTTGCATGTTAGGGAAATTTGGCAGGGTTCCCACGAGGGGACTGGTAAATCATTGGACTGGTGGTGTATAAACGCAAAAATTTTAAAATATACTTAGCAATTGTAAAGTAAAAGTAAATCGTACTTTATTGGACTAAATATATCGTTTTCGTTAACTATATTCTTATTATTTATATATATATAATGTCTTGTGGTTCCTATTCGGAACAAAGGGCCACAAAATTATTATTAATTATCGTGATATTTAAAAAAAAAATACCAATTAATGTGGTTTACGACATACTCAGCCCTAAAAAATCACTAAAAAATTAAATGTTAATTCAAATTTGTTAATATTATCTGAAAAATGTATACCACCGAAAATCTTAATAGCTAGAATTTTTTTACTTTTTCTAGAATTCCGTAGCCCCAAAACCATTTAGAATGGCCATCAAACCATTTTGTGCAGGTTGATAAAAGATTCGTCCCACTATAAATTGAATGAAAATTTTAAGTTCTGGCATCAAAAAACGCCTTTTGGTCTAATAAAGCCCTTAGAGTTCGGAGCATGGTTAATAATATATGGTCCGGAGTGTGGTCATTTAAATCCCCCATACGAAAATCAAATCATATACATCTTATTCACTTTTAAAAACGACTTTCCAGTTTTGCCTCTGCGGATATTTTTTATTGTACTAAATATTTTATAATCTTTTGGCTTCTTCGTAATTACGAAGACAAATATTTGGTGTTATAAGATGATTGAGTACATCATTAATTTCGGTTGCAGTTCCCATGTAATTTGTTACGCCTGCAGTTTATTTACAATATTGCATGCTCGACCAGAGTTACCAGTGTAATTTTATGCGTTCGAAATATCATTTTCGGAAAAATATATTTTGCTTGTTCTTCAAGTTCCTTAACCTCAAACTCCGATTCGCTGCTTTCACTCACATAAATATCAGGTATAAAAGTACGTTTTAACTAATTTTTACATACAGGGTGGCCCAAAATTACCGAAGGGGTTTGAATTGCTTATAACTTTTTTACTATCATTTTTTTTTCTTTTCAGTATTTTGTAAAGAAGACTTGGGGAATTTAAAATGGAGCAGTACCTAATTAAACAACGTGCCCAAATTGTTGGGCTTTATCTTTTAAATCAACGATCCATTGTTTTGACGAATTATTTTGCGTATAAGTGATTTTAATTGGCCTCCGCGTTCACCGGATTTAACCGCCCCAGACTGTTTTCTTTTGGGTTATTTGGAATTTAGCAATTATATAGCGACAAAATAAACAACATAACACCTGAAGTTTTGCGAAAGGTTATGGAAAATGTGTGAAAAAGCACTAATTTGCGAAGCAGAAAATCGCCAACACTTGAGATTTATTATTTTTCATAACTAAACTAAAAATATTCCCCATTTATATACTGCATTAAAAAAATTAAAATAATTATATCTTAAATAAAAGGTTTAAACGAATTCAAACCCCTTCGTTAATTTTGGCCCAACCTGTATGTAATAAATTCTTTTTTTATATAAAGAATTTAAAAAAATATCAAAGTATTAAAATTCACAACTTGCAATTAAACTTTATCCGACGTTATCCGACGGGACAAAATTGTTAAGCAGTTCAAAATTGTTGGCCCTAAACAACAAAGGAAACGAAATAGTTATTCAATTATTACAAAACAATTAATTAGAATGCAACTAATAAGTTTTAATACAGTATTTAAAATAAAACTCGACTCAATAGGAAAAGGAGAGAAAACCATTATTTTCGAAGTTATTAAAGAAAAACCAATCTTAGGGACCAAAAGTCTCCACTTCGTACCCTACAGTTAAGTTCGTCTGTTGACCTTGGGTTGGGTTATGCTCTTTATAGTATTTTTGGAATACATAAAACAAAAAAAATGATTTATATACTCAATTTTTTTATTATATCCTAAGAAGTATACAAATTAAGTGTTGTCTTACAAATATTTTAGAAAAAACATAAAACTCATTAAATATGTATGTAGTTATAATTGAAAAAAAAATCCACTTGAGAATGATTGATTTTTATAGTTTTGTGAGAGATAAAAACAAAAACTACACTTAAAAATTTTCCTTAAAATACTTAAAATCATTTTTTACATCTGTTCTAGTTTGAGATCGGTTCGTTGTTGTTCCTTTATATGCAGATGTAAGAAATGATTTTTAAAAATATAAAAACATTTGACATTGAGATGTGTACAGATGGTGAATATTTCTATGTTCTATTGTGACTTAACCGAAATATATGTTTAACATTTAAAACAATTTAATACACTTAACTACAGACATATCATTTTTTTAATATTTGAGTAAAAAGATGTAAAGAAGTAATGTAAAACATGTATAGTGTCACATGTAGATTATGTGTCATTTTTTTTCTTCCTTTTCATGCATGACAATTAACACCCATTATTTTAGATTTCCTACAAAAATATTTCTTTGTAATTTGGAACAAAAACATAACAATGCTGTAATTATGTTAAAACACAACACGATATACTTCCTGAATACTCATTTTTTTTTTGTTAAGGCAAAAACTTATGCACTATGGGTGGCCTATTAAACGAAACAAAATATTCAAAAATTTTTAAAGAAATCTTTTAGAATAAATTTTGTCAGATGTCTTGACTGTAGTGGTGTAGGCGCATCTTTGATTGCATGTCTGAATGAAGTGATATAAAAAAGAACTGTTAACGAAGTAAAATCAAATCAAATCAATATTGACAACCAAAGCTTGCATATCAATTTAATTGGGAATTGATATCCAGCGTAGATGTGGTTTCATTAAGATTAAAAGTAATATTAGAGTTATAATAAAACAATATTATTAGGTTGGCCTGAGTACTCATAAAGAAACCCGCACCTTTTTTATGCGTTTTTCCACTCAGGTTTGATATTTTATGGATTTTTTTTAACTTTATTTAAAAAACGGGATTGATACAAAAGACAAGCTGTCTGTTATCAGTTGATCTGTTAAAGAAATAATGAAATGTTAAGTCAAGTTCTTTTAAGAAACAAAATTAACCATTAAATGAGATGACAACAACGCATTTGTACTAGTTGAAATAAATAACAATATCTGGAGGAAATTTAAAGTGCATCTTCCACTTTTAGTTGTCGGTCGTGTTGAGTCTTCTACTCATTGTTTACGAAACAGCTTCAAAAGGGAGAGAGAGATCTTTTTATAAAGTTAAATATGAAATTTGTTTTAAAAATGGCCATAAAAGAAGAATTTACAAGAGTTCAGCATCTGTTTGAAAAGTACTAAAACTTGAACAAGATTAATTCATTAGGCAACATTTTTTAATTTTTGAAATCATTCCAATAAATTTATAAAAATTGTATTATATGTAAAAATAGTTTTAAATGCATAAAAATATTATTTATTTTAATAGTCTTCGAGTCTAAAAAGAAACACCGCACATCAAACTGGTCATCATCTGTAAAAGAATTTTAACAAGTCGCTCAATAAATCCACAACATAAATTTTCTTTTGCCACAGACTAAAATTTTTGTACAAATATTTTTATTTTAATAAAGGCTTACAAAAATAATTTTCTTTGAAAATTTTACTTAATAAACGTTTGTTTGATTTTTTTTCTTTTATTAATACACTGATAGAAAAGGCGTCATAACGCTGATGTATTTTGACATCAATACTATGACAAGTGTCTTCGTTTTTTACCCTTATGACACTTTTCATCATTGTGATGTCAACCTTTACATCACTTGGCTAAAGTGTCATCAGTGTTAAAATGAAATTATGTCATCAATAGGATGACACATCGGCATTACAGATATGACGAACATATCCTCAGTGCGATGACGCAGTAACATCGGAGAAAGGAAACATCAATTTAATGACAGTTTTGCATTAAGTCAAAGTCATTTTAATTGACTTAAGTCAAAGTGTGAGAATATTATTATTAACTTACCCGTTGCAGATGTTCGTTTCGCGTTTGTTGAATTACGACCTTTGTTTACAGCAGAACCATTAATAATATGGTTTTCGTAATCATTCTACTTTGAAAATTTTATGTATTTAACTAAATAATTTAAAAAATAGAATATAGGAACTTTTGCTTCTTATTACACATTGTAATCATGAAAATAATGTTAATAATAAACAAAATGTGGCATCGAATTGATGTTACTATATTCATAAAATAGATGACAAGTTATAAATAAACGAACGAAGACGTTAGTCATTGGAACATTGATGTCATGAATTTTTCTATCAGTGTACGGTGGTAACTGTTTGAAATCTTTCAGAATTTCTAATTTTAATATATAAATATACTTTATAATTCAAAAACAACGAACAAATTTCTTGAAAGTTTCTCTTTTATTAAATTTTATATTTGAACAGATTTACGGCCAATTTCACCAAGTTCAGTTATAGCTGTCAAAACATATTGTTAACTGGAAGTTAAAGTTATAGTTAGTTTTAACAGTTCGTTTGTTATCGTCACTATTTGAATTAAATTAAATCACTTAAAACCTTCAAACTATTGGCAGTTTCAATCATCGAAACCATCAAAATGAAAATCTGATTTAAAAACAATTCCTTTCCCCTTTTAGAGATATTGAGTACTTACAGTCAATATAACACACAATGTGGTCGGCCTTGCGTATGGACAGGCCTATATAATTATTTATTTTTTAGCGCCTACTTGGTGATAACAGAAAATCTTTCGAATTTCGAAACATCATTTGCGAAAATTTTAGCTTTACTTCTTTATCTTGAAAAAAAACAATGCAGCTGTACCTATATTCCATTCCATTGTTTCTCGAAAAATGAGAAAAAAATGTGTCTCTAACTTATGTTGAAAACTATCAAAAGAGATTACGTCGTTACGTTAGAAATGTCATTAAATAAAACGTGAAGCCGATGTGAAATTGCTGAAGTTGAAAACGCTTATAGCAATTTGAATTGAGTATTGTTCAACTTAAATTCTGTAACATTTTGGTGTTGATCTGATAATCCAATCCAAAGTTATGCACAAAAATGCTCTTAGAATAAAGCTAAATGTTTTACCTCTCATAAACTTTCAGATCTTCTCCTGCAAAACTCACTTTTTCGACTTACAAAAATGTCACACATTTTTCAAAAATTATTAAAGCAAAATAATTTAACAATATTTTTTTTTTTTAAATTACATCTCATTACACACTTTTTCTATAATTTGGCGAGTAATTGCCTTAAGTGACACCTTTTACTAGCAAAAAAAAAAAGTTACAGTCAGTGTAGTAATAAAAACAGCTGTTTGTTTCAGATGATCGTTTTTTTTTATTTAGCTTCACACGAATAGTTTCTCGACGCGAAAGTAGCAGAACATGGACACAATGCTCATCCTGAATATTTTCATCAATTCAAAGCAATAATTACAATGCATTTGCAGCCAAAGAAATTCTCAAAAATCAAAGGAATTGGGTACCACACAAATTGAAGGCGATTATGAAAATTAAATGGAGTACAATACTAAATATTGGTCATTGCAATAAATAATTTGCCTTTGTTAATAAATTTTATAATTTATTTATTATTTATTGTAGCTAATTATTGATTATTAGTATAGTTCCAATTCGTGAACAACAAAAATATAATTATAATATTTGAAACTCACAACCAAAAAAGAGCTACACATACATAAGTATGTCCCAGTTGTTTAGTGTGAGTACTGAGCCAATTATTTTCATTAAAATCTGAAATTTCTGTCAAAAGTAAAAAACAAATTTTGCGAGACCGAAGAACATTTAACAAAATAAGTTTTAGTTTTATATTAAAAAACAATTTGGTCGAGATCAACACCGTACATGTGGGCTAACTCTTCACACTCGCCCTGTCAATCCTATATTCCACCTTCTGAGCTTATCCAAGAAATCCGTTTTGGAGTCGGTGGCTGTAGATGATATCGAGGGTAGTACTCTCCTCCTCTACCGGTGATTTTACCACTATATTTAGCTCCGGGGTCATATTTCATTTTCGCCACATATGAATTAAGCCCACTGTTCCTCAGTTCATCAACACTTCCCGCTTGGTCTAATTGGAACTATTCTTTCCGTTTAAGGGAGTAGGCCCACCATATTCTCAGCACTGTCTGTTGGTTGGAAACTTCATCCATAAAGATTTTAGAAAAACTAAGTCAAAAACTATTTAGAAAAAGTTTTGCCTCTCTTTCCTTAAAGTCCAGACCATGTCCCGTTCGACAACCATTTTATTTGAAATTTGCTCCATTTTAAAACGTGCAGTCATTTTGGTTCCGAATCCATATGTAGCTAAATAGCCAATGTTTTGCATACATTTATATTACACTAATATTTAACAGTAATAAAATGGGTAATTTTTCATACTTTGCCGCACAGCTGCCTTGTAACCTTCAAAAGGTCTTCTGCATGGTCGATTACTTAACCACGTTCTTTAAAATAGCCGAATGAATTCCTTATAATAAAGGCTTTGGGAGATTTACTTGAATTTAAATATTGGCAATATTTTCGCTACGTCATAACAATTGATCCTTGACAAGAAGATACAAATTCAACGCGTTGTCGTATACTGTATTAGGGAACCAATCCCGAATACCGAAATTCCGGGATTATTATAAAACGGGTATGTGATGGAAAACGATTTTAAAAACAAAACTATTTGAAACCGAAAATATCGTTTTTAGTATCTTTTAAAATAGATTTTAAATACATATTCCTTTTAATTTCAGTCCTTATTCTTTTAAATTGTATATTATATACGTTAACTAAAGTGTATTCTGATCGAAAATGTTAGACTATAATTCAGAAATAGATTTTAAAATCCCTCGAAATTCAGCACACCATTTAAAAACGTTCGTTTTGAAATCGATCGATTTTCATCACATACCTGAAAATGTATGTCCCGATTTACTAAATAAACTTGAGTCACCCTCTAAAAAATAACTTAAAAAAATTTAATATTAAATCATACTGGCAGTGAATGATAATATCACTGCGTTCGCAAAATGCAGGTTGTGGAAATCAGTGTTAAAAACTTTAGGGGGTTATACCAAAGGTCTTTTGACACATATTTGTTTAAGTTTATTTTATTAGATTAATACTTCCATATACATTTGAGATAAAATATTGTCATAAGGCATATACGAAGCTATTTATTTATAACACCCAGAAATGTTGAATGCGAACATTGGTTTCGTCGGCAGCATATGTATGCAATAAAATAAGGTATCGATGATCAGACATCATTTGTTTTAGAAGATTTAAAATTTTTTTTTCTTATTCCCTTAGCTAATCCCGCGAAGCTCAACGCTTGTCTGCAGAAAAGAAACCAGAGTCTCTGGTTTGAAATCGAAGGTTTTATTTTGTAATGAGTTTAATTTTCTTCATGAATTAATTTGTTTTAATACTAATACATAAACATTAAAGTATAATTTCATATATGAATTTACAAAATTGTCTTTTATAAATGAATTCCCGAAAAATCCCGATCCGTCCCGGGATCCCGTTTTTTGAATTAAAAATCCCGAAACCCGGGTTTCAAAAAACCTAGTCCAATTTGGCATCCCTATACTGTATGCATTCATAATACATATGTTTCCAAGTTTTATATTTTTTTTTATAAAGTTAGTCTTATTGGGCTACCCTGTATTAGAACTCTTATCAACAATAAAAAAAATTTTTCTCAAAACATTTTGCAGAGAAAGTATCTTCTATTCGAACGTATTTTGTACAAAAACAAATATAAAAGTATTTAATTTCAAGCGTAAGTTTTTATTTTCACGGTAATTTACTTCATTTTTTCACATTCGACTTTTTATTTCACGCATAAAATCAACATTAATTTTTAAAAAGCTATCGTTAGTTTTCATGTACTTAAATTTAAATGGTCAGAAAAAATTTAAAAAAAAACTCAAAGAAATTTATAATCAAGTACATAAGAGCTTTATTTTATAATTTTTCATTAGCCTTCAAAAGAAGTGTGAAAATCATTTTTCGAACTGTCTTCAACATGTGAATGTTGCAGTTGTAGTGAAAGATTGTGTGCAAGTTGGTCAATAAAGTTCTACTAATTAATCACATTTAAGTACAAAATGTTGTAACAACAAATGGCCATTACTAAATTAATGACTACAAGTAAAAAAAAGAAACAAACTAAAAAGTAAACAATTATAAAATAAATGGACAGATATGGACTATCAATTAAACAAATCAAAGAAAAACAACCAGAGAATAGAGTAAGTTTAAGTGAATAAGTGTTAAAAATGCGAGAGTTGTAAGCGTGGTGATAAAATAGATCTACGGTCCAAAATTTTCAAGACAATTTATATTTCTAAACGAACTTAAAGCCCCAAATACTCTTGTCAAATGCTTGACATCAAGCTCGTGTACGTGTGCTTGACATTAGAACATACATTTGCTGGATGAGCTGTCAAGCATTCATTTTGCATTTTATTTTGAAGTGACAACAGCAGAAGCAAAAAATATCAAAATATAGATAAAAAGTGTTTAATTGTGATTACATAATTTTAACTGTGTTGCTTTTTAATAAATAAAAAAAGAATTGAAGAAAAGAAGGAGAAAATTATTAAATAACATTGTTTTTCCTCCAAAGCATTTTTGTGTTTTTCGTCCGACATTTTTAGTGTATGTTCGGTTCGGTAACGCCAATACATTCATCAAAATCACTCGTCAAGCATGCTAAATATCTAAATTTTTTGATTTGCCATCAAGCATCGTCGGTGTCACACATACAAACAAATTTCACTAATACTACCTTAATGCTGGATGGGAATTTGACCAGTGTATTTGGGCCTTAACACAGTTTATCTTAGATACATACAAACAAAATAATCGGCTGTTTATTTCAGCGATTCGAATCAAAATTTCTTTAAACTTTATACATAAATAGATTTTTTCGGAAATTCCATATTTAAAAATTCCCACTAATTTGAGCAGCACTACATTATGTTTACCTAAAACCATCTATTAGCTTCTTCTCACTAACTTATTCAAAGTAAGTCATGCCGAGTACAGACAAAATTCGATTTCAGCTTAACGATTTAAAAATAACAATATCCCTAAATTGACTTTACCAAAACATTTTTCTAAAGTCTTTGATATTTTTTTAAATTTTCCGTTGCGAAAAATAATACATTTTCTTTCAAATAAACGTTTAAAGGTTAGGTTAGGTTCCTTAGGCAGCCATCAAAAGACAGCTCACTGGAGTTTTTCAGTGGTCCCTTTCTGATACCCAGAACTAATGACCATCTTACAGAGCAGTCACTGCAGAATTCAACCAATTCGTCTTTCTAATGTAGGGGAGAAGCTACATTTGTTCTATCCTAGCTATATTTCCCAAACAGGCAAACACTGTTTCACCCAGCTATTTTTCCTTAATATCTCGAATTCCAAGACATTGACATTGAAAATTTAATGGGGGTTTCTCTTCCTCCTTGCCATATACACTTTTGCAGTAGTCGTTGAAATACTTGAAGAATAATATAATTCTTTTTGTATGGGAATGCCAAAAGTAGTGTGGAAGAAACTAAATTTAAAAAAAGTAAGATAGAATAGACGTCAAGCCCGACTATTTAATACCCTTCACCAGAGAGTATACCAAATCAAAACAAAATTATGTTGTGAGGTTAAGATTCAGATAAGAGTTACAGTATATGAGATTTGTTCATCTTAAAGCAATTTCAGAGATGGGATTTATATGGGAGTTCTTGTCACTTCTGGACCTACCAAAAATTGCCATGACATACTAGTATTTATAAAAGTAAATGTCGTAAAAGTTCATATAAATATATATATATATATTCCCATTGATCTTATAAATAAGTAGCGTACCGCCTCAATAATTAGTTAAACATATTCCTCTTCTGTGCTAATGCTATCACTTCACCCCAGAGCAGTGTTGCCAATTTAGCCATTTAGTGGCTAGATTTAGCCATTTTTCACCCTGTTTAGCCATTAAAAAATGCATTTAGCCATTAGTCATTTGTTTAGCCATTTTTCAACTGGTTTAGCCATAAAATTTTTCTTGCCGTTTTTCTTTTAAAAGAACAATTTTTATTTTATTATAAAAATATATAAAAGCAAAATAAACATTTTAAATAATTAAAACGGCTTTAAGTTAAATCACAACTTTTACAAATGTTGAAAATCGCTATAAACGATGATGATGAAACATCTTTCAAAATAAAGGAACAGTATTCCAATATTAAATTTATAAAACGGATCAACACAAACATCGGTGTTTCTTTCTGGTTGCAAGTATTTCAATAAAGAGATGCTGGCGGCAACAAATTTTTTTTAGAAATTTCAGAATTTACTATGAAGTTGCTCTCACTTCCATGGTCTAATGCTGAAGTAAACATCGTTAAAAGAAATTTCAGAAAAAGGTTACATTTAGCAACCGTTAATTCGATTTTATCAATGAAATATTTATACCAGCACCACAATTGTGGAGAGGGTACTATGCGTTTGTGCTGATGTTTGTAACACCTTAAAATATTGGTCATAAGCCCACCTTTTCGTAAACCGATTGACTCAGAACCACTTTCTGAGTCGAATTAACGATGTTTGTCCGGCTGCACATAGGGCTCGCTAGAACAAATATTTGGCCAAAATTATTTTAAAGCCATATTAATACTTTTTTTTAATGAAACAGCATTTACAACCAAGCTTGCGCTTATCTTCCTAAGTTTGGATCAATTTCTATGGTTTAACAACCGTTTAACCCTTTCATGCATATGTTGTATATATATATATAACAAATTTGTTTTCGTAAAATTTCGTAAACAGACAAAAAAAATTTTTTTTGCTTTTTTTTCTTATTAGGGCACAATATAGTCCGAAAAGCAATCTTTTTTAAATCTAATTCAGATGTTTCATCAAATTATCAAGAAAAACAGTTTAAATTTAATAGACATTGCTGCTGCTTCAACTAATAAATCAGTTTCATAATCCTTGGATTGTGAAAGTTCCGCTGCTTCCCTTCTTTTACTGCGGTCTGACTTTTCTGTAAATGATAGTAGGGGACGCCCAGCTCTTTCAGACCCAATCTTTTTTGGATCGTCTATTACCTCGAACTGACATTCAGTCTCCGAAGCACTTTTTGTTTTTTCCGGACCATCAAAGATTGCTTCAGAAGTAAGCCAATTCTCATATTTCTCATTTAAAACATCTAATCTTCTATGGCACTTTTCCCATTTAATTTTCAAATTTTTACAAAGCATGCGGACTTTTTCTGAAATATATTTCAAGTACTGATCAGATTTGTCTTGGTCTTCAATTTTTTCCAGTATATGATTAAGAATGACAGTGTACTTTTCTTCTTTGTTTGTGTGTTTTATCCACATTTGAAAAATCTCGAAATTTTTAAGATTGAGGGTTTCTAAAACAAGAATTACAAAAAAAGAATTTCGGAAAATATGCCTTATAAGTACTAAAAAAAAATTAAATTTTTTTTAGATTAATATTATTCCTTATTAACAAAAATTTTTTAAAAAATTTAAAAATATTTTTTTTTTTTTTAAATAAATTTGTAAAATTTTTGCAAAGTTATTCACGTAAACCCTAGCTACATTTTTGTAGAATACTAGTAGCAAGAAATTTGGATTCCCTGCAAGGTATATACTCAAAAAGTAAAAAAAAGACGATTTTTGAGGCACAAAGTGATTTTCATATGCCTAGACAGGCTCAGATTGTATCACTATGTTCTCAAAAGTTGGTCGTCTATGCCGTGGCTACATTTTTGTAGAACATTGTTAGTACAAAATTTGGACATAAATAACCGAAATCAGGAAAAAAACGGATGTGTTTTGACCCTTGAAAAAAAGTTGCTTCAAGAGCACCGTGCACGGCATATAAAAAGATGAATATCTCAAAAATCGCAATTTTTCGCAATTCAAGCTAAGGTGAAATGAAAAATATACATCAATATCTTCTTTATTTTTTTAGTCGTATGCCAGCCGAACTTAGCCGAAATTTTAAAACTCTACGTAAATTTAAAAATCGTAAAAAATTCATAAATTTTATAATACACCAACATATTGATATTTATTTACTTCACCTTAAATATTTTGAATTTTTTATAATCTTGTGAATAAACTATATACCTTCAGCTTTATTTTCCATTTTCAACTTTCAACTTTCAACTAGAAATTACTTTTTTTTTTAAAAACTAGAAAATATTTAAAAATGTTAAAAAACACCTGCTCTCAACTATTTTTTAAAGTGGACTGAAGTTTATCAACTTTAATACAGTAATGTTAAACGGTAAATTGCAATTTACAAAAACAAAATGCATTTGTAGTTGCTCTGTTGTGTTTGCTATTAGATTGCAACAACAAAATTATAACCGTAGCCCATGTAAAATATTTACTTTTGGCCAAAAATTTGAATTTTGGGACCTTAGTGGACTGGCTGGACGTCCATGTAAACCTTGTGCGTAAAGTACATATCGCAAATTTGCAGATCATTTAATAAAATTTGGTACACAGGTTCTAATGAGGTGTAGGGTATCATATAGTCGGGGTTGACCGACTATATTTTCTTACTTGTTTTTTATTGTAGATCTGGAATCAAAAGGTTGGGTAAATGTTGTCGTGTTACTATTTACCTTCAAATTTTTTAAAACTAATAGGCACGAGTGATTCCTATGAGATGAACAATAAAGACAACATTAATCGATGATTTTATTTTTTAATCAGCCTTATTTCGGTTGTCGTTATCGTAATCGATCAAGCCGTTTTTTGTTAGAGATTAAAGCACACTGATTGCGTGTTACTTTAATCTCTTACAAAAAATGGCTTAAGCGATTACGACAACGACAACCGGAATAACGCTAAATATCTTTCAGAATATTAAATAACGTTTATTCTTATTTAAGAAATTGATCTTAACTAAAAATTTCATCGTAAACAACTTTAAATTAATTATTTCTGTTGTGTTATTGAATTTTAATGTGTTTTTATTTAAAAAAGCTTTTAGCCATTTTTTAGCCCATTTTTAGCCATTTTTTAGCCATTTTTCCCGTAAATTTAGCCATTTTTGGTCTCCAAGTTTTGGCAACACTGCCCCAGAGTTTACCCATTCTAGCCACTTGTACATCGATTAGAGCTGGGCGTCCTCTTTTCGACTTCCTTGAGAGTTCCAGTCTGTGGCATTTCTTGTGATGACTTCCCTTGATCTTCTAAACGTGTGACTAATCCACCACCATATACATCTTTTTATTTCTGTGGCCTTGAGTTGTTGGTTGGATTGTTCCCAAAGCCTGTTGTTGGACACCACTCTAGGCCAGGTTATTCGCCATATCCAGCAAAAAGATTGATTCACCTGGATCTTTTGCTTGTCTCAAGGTTCACAGTTCGATGTCTCGCCATCGGGAGTGTAGACTCCATATTTAAGTTAGTATTGAAATTGAAATTCATTTATTTTTTAACAGTGTTTAGATGTTTATACTATAAATTGAACATACGACTATGACCAATGTCGTCATTATAACAATTGTGTTTAACGTTTGATTCAGATTAGTAATTATATTCATCAATAAGCTGTTTTCTATAACCTATTGCATCTATAACGCACAGATATATATTTTTAACTTTTGCATTATTTAAGATATTAATTAAATCATTATCAGTTATGTTGGTTTTTTTTTAAATATTGTTAGCGAATTTCACGTAAAATTGGACAGCTGGCAATAAAGTGCAGTATATTTTCAGTATCGTTTGTATCACTTAAAGAGCATAAGCGGGACCTCTGCGTCTGAAATCTTGTTCCATTGGACTCGATATTTTTGTTGGAGATTGTAAACTTTATACGCTGGGTCTTATTTACACGGTTGTCAATGTCTTCACTTGACTCGATATTTTTCGAACTTATGCTCCCAATATAACAAAAATGGCGGACATCCTCCTCCTGGGACGTCCCATTAACTCGCAGTTAAAGGACCAATTTAAAAAAAATTTATTAAGAAATTTTATGCTGCAAAAACATATTTTTGAGTCAAATAAAATCTAAATACTATCAAAAAAAGTCTCTATTCTAACCACTCTCATTTGGGGTTCCTCTTAATGAAAAGCGAATTATTAGATCGACTTAGAAAGCGATTCTGAGTCGGTCGGTCTACTAAAAGAAGTTTTATGTTTTCAACACATTATCACTATTGTAGTATGGGTATAAAAATTAGAACGAACTTGTTTATCTCTCAAAATAAATTATATTTACTTCTTTCATGACTCTTTACCTAAATCTAGAACTATGCGAATAACCAGCGCACAAAAAAGTTTTTGGGGTTATATAATACAAAACTCTGAGCTTTTTTTTCTAAAAAAAAGTTGGTTTCTAAATAAATCGAATTACAATTCGGATCGGATATAAATAGCATACATATTAGCTGCGTTCGTTTACCCCAAAATTTGCAAAAATTTGTACAAATTTGTACTGGATTTTACTGAAATGCGTTCGCGTAGACAAAAATTTGCAAAAGAGAACATCTACTGAGAGAGTAAAGTGACAGTTGTCAGCAATTAGCCTGCAAATTTTAACTGAACATTTTTTTGCCTGTAAAATCCAGTAGAAAACAAAAACATATGATTCAATATAGTAAACAAGCAAAAAGCATACAATTTGCAAACAAAAAGTCTACAATTTGTAAAAAAAAAACATTTAAAAGAACAAAAATTTAATTAAAACTGCAGCATAAACTTAAAACTAATTTTCTAATAGGTATTTTTGAAAAGTTAATTAAATTTAATATAAATATCATTGCATTAATATTTTAGAGATGAAACCCTAATAAATATATGAATACTTCTTACTGCATATTATTCAGGGTGCCGAATATCAAAAATCAAGTATTCATGTATTTTCGTATGTTATTTAACTAGAAACAAAATTAAAAGTCACGTGCAAACTAAAAAAGTCTTAAATCGTCCACAGAAGTTCAATTAATAAATACATTTTCTACGAATTTATAATTATTAAAATGCAGTGCATCGAATACCAAAAACAATGTATACTGGGTAGTCTTAATAACACATATTTTTGCATTGCAAGCTTTTGCAATTTTTCCGTTTGTTTACTTTTTTGCGCAAGAGCCATTTTTGAGGGCAAAATTTTCATATTGCCCAAAATTTACTCACCTTCTGGAATTTACTCGAAAAGGAAATGAACGCACCTATTATATATCTCTATCGGGTTTTCTTAATTTTAAAATAATTTCAAACGTTTCCCAAAATGCTAAAAGTTCGGGTTATTATTATAATAAGTCAAAATAAATTTAAATGTGCTTATTTGATATTCTGTGGAGGGATGGGCAAATTGAAAAAATATATCGATATATATCGAATCGATATTTTTTAAGAGTATCGATATTTATTTTTTCAAAAATATCGATATATCGAACGTATTTTCTGAAACTATTACCAAAATAAAAAATTTTATTTACCTTTGTACATACATATGTACATACATACATATTTTTGAACAAACATAATATATGTAATTACATTGTTACTTTTTATTGTTTCATTTTATTTCAAAAAATTAATAAAAACAAAAAATTCAATCAAAAAAAAAAAATCAGTTATAACAAAAACAAAAGGGAAGAATACAAAAACACCATATGAAATCCAAAAAAAAGTTAATTACAAAAAAATTAAAATAGAAGTAAATAAGTTCGTACCCCATTGTACCCCAAAAGTACCAACTTTATCTAAAAATGTTTTTGATTGTTTTTGTCAAACCAGATATAATCATGTTTTATGTGCTCTCGTGTCAATCTGCTTCTTGTATTTGGCACTGCTTCTTGTAAATTATCTTAATATAAGTTTAAAAAAACATATGACGCATGCAATAATGCCAATTCGATTAATTTTTTTAAATATCAATATATTGATATATCGATATTTTTTGCCCATTCCTAATTCTGTGCACTCATTTATCATACAAACCTCGGATTTACTGCGTCAATTAAGAATACTGAAACAAGCAACTCAGCGGATTATCCATCAATTGCAACATGTTGATGTTTTCCGTTCCAAACGAATTGAATTGAAATAAATACATACATTTACTTATTCACACACAAACAAAAGCAAAGAAATAATAACAAATAAATACACACATGAACTTTTGGTGGCATGGTATTCTATAGATTCATATTGCAATAAACACAACCTTCGTGCCACAAGTTTTAGAGTCAACAAGAACTGACAGTTTACAAAACGATGCATAAAACAATTTACCTTTAATTTTAAAACTAAACAAAAAAAGCAAACTGAAATGCATCATGTTTACATGACACAGAGCTGTGGATGAGGCCTTTTTCTGTATTTTTTTTTCTCTTTTATTTGTGTAAACATTTTAAGGTTGGAAGTGTATTGTGAATGATCAGGAGTAGTAGGTGGAAAGAGGGGAGTTTCAGCAGAGAAGTAAATTTTAAAAAAATAAAGGAGAAAAAAATTAAATGAACAATAAATAACGTAGGTTCTGTATGTTTTTTTAACAGAAAGACAACAAAAAATACTAAGTAAATGAACATTTTTATTGTTAATTTTTCCTTCTTTCTCTTAAACGGGTGCGTTATTTATTTCTTTTAACGTCTACATGAATGCAATAAACGCCTAGAATTGTTTTTTCTTTTAGGTTTAATATATTTTTAAGTTCTTTATTTTGTATTCTTGAGAAATGACAGATGATGCCGCTTTAAAAGTAAACACGTGAGTACTAAATAAACCGCCCATTAGCAATAGAAATTAAAGTGCTGCATTTATTTGTGCATCAAAAACAATTAAAAGGCACATGTCTTCAACAAAAGAACTTTTCTAACCAAAAGTGTCAAATGTTAAACAATCAACAAATATTAAACCCAAATCCCATACACAAACTCGCACTTACGAACATGTGTTCAATGTAGCATGTTAAAAAACTAACAAGAGATTGAAAAATTGAACATTTGTTAGAGGAAAATCTCATTTATCACAGCAGGTAAATTTGTGGCCGCAACAGGATGTCAGTTGAAGGTAAACAGTTAGAAAGAAGAGTTACATGTTTGTTGTTGCATCATCCACCTTCGCCTAATGCAAGAGTTATTAATGTTTTAATGGTGTTCATTAGTATTAGAAACCTTTTTCCTAATTTATGTTTTGTTAAAAAAAAGAATTACATTGATATAAATTTGTTGAGTACGAATACATTTTTTTTAAATTAATAATTTGTATTTTGGTTATTTTGTTGAACTGTTTGTGGGTTTTAATCCAACTTTTGATCTTTTAATTTGTCTAAAATTCATCAAATTTAATTTTCATTAAATTTTTCTTATAAAGAAAGGAATTTTACAGCATGAAATTAATTAAAACTTATTGATGATTTTTCATTCCTGACTACCTGACATTGTTATGCTGTGTTTATTGTTTTGTCATAACTACTCAGTAGAAATCTAAATTACATGGGTTGCTCTTAGTACTCATATTTTTTTCTTTATTTTATTTTATGACATATGACTTGTGAATACCCTAAAAATGTTTCAAATATGGGCATTTCCATTTTGACGTGTCGTGATATTTGTACCACAAAATGTAAAAATATTAAATGACGAAGTCAAATTTGTAAAAAGGGTTTTTATATATACAAAGTAATGTAGTAGCACTATATTCAGAAAAAAAATTACAGTAATCGACGCTAAGGATTTGCAGATATAAGCAAAAATCTGCGCTGGCTTGACGTTCAAAAAACGGAAGTGGGTTTTGACTTGCATTACAAAACTGAATAAGACTGCGAATTGAGCAAGATGTTTTGTATAAAAGCTTTTGTAGTAAACTTTGGACTAATACAGATTTATTTTTTAAGCTAAAAAATTTATAAATCTTTGCTCGTTTTAAGGTAAATATGGGAATTTTCAGCGAAAAGTCTACTTTTTTTTAATTTAACGCCAGATTGCAAATAAGGTTGTATTTTCTGACCATGTTGTTCAATCGTTATCCCTTTTGTTACTTAATGTAGAGCTTGTTGCGCTTTACACCAAAATATAAAAAAGTAAACTATACATTAAAAACTTTTTGAAAAACAATTTAAATTACTTCTGGCGTTACGTTACAAAAAGTAGACTTTTCGCTGGATATGCCCATATTAATATGCTGCATAATTTTGGATAGAACAGGCAATACTTTTGCTAACATATCTTTTGCAGTAGTTTTGACTTATTTGTCTTTTGTTTACGTGTTTACGGTGTTTTTTGACATTATTCCATACAAATTCCCCAAAAATTTTAGGAGTCTTAAAATTATTTTCATACAAAAAATTCAAGTTAGCTGCACTTTAAATTATTCTTCAAAATCCTTGATTACGTGCATTTTTTATACCTGCATATTTTCATATTTTTGGGCAGCTTTAAAATGTTTTCATATAAAATCTCAAAGTTAAATACACACATGATAAAATATGGTGGGCACTTTTCACACAAATATCCAATCTAAGCTGTTTATAAAAATATAAATAGCAAATATTTTCTTTTTTTTATAAATTTGTATTCTCTTTGTTTTTGTTTTTGTTAATGTTCCTTTTATATTAAATATACATACATACACACATGTATAAAATGATCTGTCATATGAAATTAAATTTAAATAAAATGTCAATTTTTGTATCAATAAAAAGATTTTTTTATTCTACTTTTAAATCAATCACTTTACTTTACAGAATTGTGTACATGTACATTAAGACAGGTAAATGCGTTTAAGATAACAGCATTTTTGATTTAACTGCACAGAAAATCGTGCAAAGGAGATTGTGCAGTTAAGTCAAAACTACTGTTCTATCTTCTGAATCTTCAATAATAATGGGAAGTTTGATTGTATTGACTTGATGAAGTATATAATTCCCAATAATTGTCACCAAAATCCTGATACGCTTGAGTCTCAAAACCATCACATTAGGGATGCCAAATGGGACCAGGTTTTTTGAATCCCGGGATTCGGGATTTTTATTCAAAAAAACGGGATCCCGGGACGGATCGGGATAAAATGTTTATTTATAAGTATTAAAACAAATAAATTCATGAAGAATATTAAACTCATTACAAAATAAGACAGTTTAATGTATTCTTTTAGTAATATGGAAAAATTATGTATTAAAACTTATATTTTAAAAAGCTTCTAAAACAAACTAATGACGTCTGATAATCGATACCTTATTTTATTGAAAACATATGCTGCCGACGAAAGCAATGTTCGCAATAAACACTTCTGGGTGGTATCGTTAATGTTTAGATACATGTGCATATGCTACATGACAATATTTAATTTATTGTATATCAAATATATACATATGCAAGTATTAATCTAATAAAATAAACTTAAGCAAATGTGTTAAAAGACCTTTGGTAGAATCTCTTAAAGTTTTTAACACCTTTTTGCACAACTTTCATTGTGCGTACGCAGTTCTATTATCATTCACGTAGAAAAAAGACCACACCGAACTTTATCTTATGATTTTATTTTCTGGTGTACAAAATGCATTGCATGTAACATTTATTCACTTGTGACTTCTTTTTGTAACCAGTTAAAAATTAGAATCATTGCCAATTTGATTTAATATTAAATTTTTAAAGTTATTTTTAACCCAGGGTGCCTCACGTTTATTTAAATATAGTTGTATTTAAAAAAAAATACCACATATTACTAAATCCAAAATCTCGAGATTTTTACATAAAAAATCCCGGGATTCGAGACTTAAATTTTTAGAATAATCTCGGGATTTCGGTATTCGGGATTTCGGGACTGGCATCCCTACATCACATCCAACAGTATTTAACTTGATTAGGTAAAAAGCCGAGAATTTTACTGAAATAAATCAAAATTTACTATGATTATAAGCTTATCCATTAACTATTCTATTCTATTGTTGTTATTAATTTGATTGGATAAACAGAGATCATTTAAATAGTCAGGATCAACGTCATCCAAATTGACATCATTATCACCAATTGAATGGCTATTAAGGACTGACCAATATCCTAAGCGTTTTTATTTTGAAAAATTAAACCATTCACCTTAATTTTTAATTTTCTAATAACTGATTTAATGCGATTCCTACAGCGCACTATATTTCAAACACCGCCTTTTTCGGTCCGAAATTCAAATTTGGAAACTAGCCATATTGCTTTGTTTTTTCCAACCAGTTACTTTTTGCTTTTTTTTCCTCAGTATTTATTTATTGAATCTTCATGTATTAAATATGAACTAACAATAATTAATCAAATCTTATGCTAATTCTTTATTAATGTCCAGCCAGTGCCAGACAAAAATTTTTTCTTCTTCACGGGTTCTGTTCACATATATAGGAGTTTATCGCTTATCTAATTGGGTAAGTTCTGCTGTGTCTCTTCCTCTTAAGCGAGTGTAACCGCCATGATTTAAAATATTTTGAGCTATTGGACTTGGGTGTTGTTCAAGCCATTTTAAATATTTTGCAGCATATTTTTTAATCATAGTTTTTATTAATTTCACATTGAGATCTTTATGAATGTTTGAGTTTTAACGTACCAGGGAGCGGTTGTGATTATTCGAAGAAGTTTATTTTGACGCCTTTAAATTTTTTCGATATTAGAGGCCGAGGCAGTGCCCCAGTGCACCGTCGCACCAGATAGGCTTTAAGATAGAGTTGCAAAGAAGAAGCTTGCAATCGATGCTAAGGACAGAATTTCTTCCAATAAGCCAATGAATTTGAATGGCTTTTAGTTTCATTTGAGTTAATTTTGCCTCTATATGGCATTTCTACGTTAATCGCCGAAACAGATGTATACCGAGATATTTTACGTGCAATGTTGAGGAATTATTTGATTATTGATTGCAAGATTCCCGGCGCAAGGTGAATGTTATAAGTACGCTTTTTCGCTCATTTACCATTATCCTCCAAAGTATTAGCCATATTTCTAGTAGAAATGTAAGTAACGAGATGCTTCCTAACGGTTTTCGTAGATGCTTAGAAAAGCTGTATCGTCTGCAAATGTTGAAGTTTGTGTTAAGTTGTTTGTTGGCATGTCCGAAGTATAAATTAAGTATAGTAGAGGGCCAACTAGTTACTAATACTCCAATTCAAAAAAGCTCAAAATACTGTTTGACAGCGCGCAGTCAAAGTCATTGTTCCCATACGTGTTGAAACAATTGTGCAAAATATCACGTTTTTATCGAAAGTTCGAGTATTTATTGTAAAAAGTGTGTTAAAATTTTATAAAAAGTTTGTAATGGAGAATGATCTGTCATGTAAGTACCTACGTAAGATTTGTTTTATTAATTCTTGAAATTTTTTAAATTTTTATTTGAAAAATTAAATTTTTAACATAACATAATAATTAAAATAGGTTTTTTTTAAAAGCTTAATATCATGAAAGCTTTTAAAACAATGTTAACGTTTGGCAAAGCAAATGTAAACATATTTGAAAACACTAAAGTATGGTTAATTTACTAGGACTTATCTCATATTGCGTAAAGTTGCGTAATCTAAATAATATAATTTTTTTCAAATTCCTATGCCTTGAAAATCGAACTTTTTGAAATTTGGTAAAACGACTCGCAAAAAACTCCAATATGCCTTAAATAAAGTTGATGCGTCTAAGATTGGCGATGATAGCAAGAAATTTTTCTGCAATTATCTAGAAACAAAATGGATAAAAAGTGGAAGAAGAAAAAATCAGTTTCAAAATGAAAACTTTTCATGGCTAAGTAGCGAGATATCTTTCCAAATTAAAAAAGCAGCTATTAAAACTACTTCTGCCACTGTGGGACGTCCAGAGGTTCCATTTTGCACAAAATCGGAATATGGGAAAAGAAGAGGAGCAGCGGAGCTTTCAACGGCTATGTTAGGGCAAATTTATTTATATGTACAAGCAGCAGCAACCTCAGCTAGGAAGGAAGGATATGCTAACTAAGCTGCAGTTCTTAAGAAAACCATAGCAAGTCCAACAAGACCTTTCAAAATTAAAAATATGTACTCAGAAAGTCAACCTAAACCAATTCCCCTTTCTGATGATGAAATGAAGCCTTAGCTTTTTTCATAGGAAACAGTTTCACAACATCACAGTATAACGCAATACGTCATGAAAGTAAATGGAGAAACTGTGACGTAAGTCCTCACTATAACCAAATTCTGTTACATACTGCCAATATAATTGTTGAAATGCAGAAGGAGATTTTTGAAGCCGTAATGGAATCTGAAAATGCTGATCATTTAAAATGTGAGTTAGTTTTTAGCTACGGATTTGACAGTAGCACAGGGCAAGTGAATATAAGCAGATGTTTCATACAACAGACCAATCCAATAATTCTGACGCTTCACTTCTAGCCACAACAATTATACCACTGATACTCGTACTCTCTTTTGGAACACCTATTTAGAATTATAATACGACCCAGTCAACAAGGTTTTGTCGGCCAGTTAAGCTGGTATTCGTTAATCAAATTAATAAATCTATTTTAAGAGAAGAATTGAAAGCTCCAACGACGGAAATACAGCCCGTCGAGCTTTCTCTAGTGATGTAATTTTCGCTGATATCACAGGTGTTAATCATAATCTAATTTTTCGCTTTAAAATTATATTGATCTTTTCATACATACACAGAGAAAACAGATTCGTGATCACAACCGAAATGGTCGCCAATCGAATTTCGTCGGTTACATGTACTATCACACAATTCAGTTACAAATACTGAAAATTTCGTAGCTTAGCATAATATTTTTAAAAGCAACATTTGAATTTTTGTACACTATCAGTTATAACAACAGATATATATTGCAAGTTGTTAGTATGGTTTTTAGAAAACAAAAATATGCTTATACCCGAATTTATGTTTATGCAACTGAATCAACACATAATTGGTGTTCATAACAAAAGGTTTGGTTGTCCTTATCAATATATTTTTTTAACTAGTTGCATAAACCATTTTCCCGATTTTTTGATAGAAAATCAAAATAATGCCAATAAACTAAATTTTTTTGTTAGAATATTTATTAATTATGCATAAAAATAACTTTATAACTTATTTAATTGTATTCAAACACATTCATACAGCTTTCCACATCATCACAAAGTGTAACGTATGCTTTGAATTTATTTAATCTTTGGCTGAATTTCAATGCAATTTCTTTCCAGTTGCCAGTGAAATTTCGAGAAAGATGCATTTCAGTTTTCAAAAAGATAAACTTTTTCCCAAAAAGATACATTTTGAAAAAAAAAAATTGTAAATGCATTTTAACGTTTAACATAGTATTTTAATTTCATATTTAATGAATATTCTTTAGAAAATATTGTAAATGAAAATGAGGTATATTCTAAGGTTCGACTAGAATTGATAACGAAAAATTTTTTAAATCCGCATAATTCATAAATTGGTGTTCTCAAATCCACATGTTTTTGTATATTCGAATTTTTTTGTTCGAAAAGTTGTGCTTTACTTTTTTTTGTTAAATGTTTTTGTGTAATTTAATTTTATTAAAAATCTGATGTTTTTAATGTAAATTAATATATAATTTTTACGACCCATGAAAAGTCACCAAAAATGTGACGAAACGTCGGGTGAAATGTAATAAATTCGTTTTTATTTACATCAACTTCATTCGGTCTTATTAGCTTAAAAATAAATATAACTGAAAATTAATTGGCAAAAAAATAAATACGAAAAAAAGTTTAGTTGAACTTCAGATCGTAAATTTGCAAACCGCAGCATGATAGCAAAGTCTAATATTTATTAAAAATCGTGAAAGCTGTAAAGAATAAAAGGAAACAATCGCTTCTTTCACAATTGCAAACTAAACAAAATTTATTTGAAATCGCTAAATGGGGTAAAAAAAATTCCAAAAATAGCGAAAATTTAGAGTATCTATTTCAAACAAGCCATATAATTGATTAAAAGTCCCTAAAACAATAAGGAATTACAAAAATTCGGTAAAAATTGCTAAAATAGCGGAAATGCTCAAAAATTTGCTAACAGCGGCATGATAACAAAGTCTACTTTTTATTATAAATCGTTAAAGCTGTAAACAATCAGAAAACTTACAGGAACAAATAGCTTTTATCGCGAACATGGCTAAAACTCGCGAAAAATTGCAAAATCTGAAACAAACTCTAAAACAAATTGTCGGGAAATAACATAAAAAGCGTAATAAATGTGTAATAATTACAATATAATAAAGTCGATTTTTAATTGTGGGTAAGTCAGGGCCTTTTGCGTTTAATGTAACTATATATTTTGATTAAATTAGTAATAGAAAATTTTAAACTAAAAACAAATTTTTTTTCTTGTTAGAAATATTAGAAAAAAGGTCGATTCATTTTACTTTCACCAACCCCTACTTCTCTAATTAAAAATTAATATAAACATGTGGGTGTGAAACGCAGAACACAAAAAAATTCTGACGTAATCCACTTTCGATTCATATTCTAGAACATATGTAATACAACTTCATATTTATAATTATTAAAGTCATAAACATAAGGTATGTATTTTTTTAAAAATACAGTAATAAAACTTTATAATTAATTATATGTTTGTAACTATCTTTAGATGTTATAAAACAAATTCATCTTTGTAAAAGCTAATATATGAGTTAAGGCGTTTTTTATACTAAGGCCATTATATCAAAAAAGTCATATAAATTTCCTGAAAATAAAAAAGACGTTATATTTCCTCAGAACAACTTTGCACTACTATAATCATCGATGTAGATGGATCGTATGTTAAAACACCCTTTATGCTTTCTTTCGGCAACGTTAATCAGTTCTAATAAGGTTTAGTGGGCTAAAAATTCTCTAATATTTTATTTCTGTACATTTTGCGCACAGATTCAAAAGATACGAAACATGGCAGGATTATACATGGTACCTGAAGTGATCAAAAGATACAACAAATTTATCTTTCGTATCCTAATGTCAACACTGTTTCTTTCATGAATTTTGTCTTGTTCTAGTTTCTGAAGCAAAACAGGATAATTAATGTGTGGTTTTTACAATACGAAGAAGTGATTAAATATGTAAATTAGGGTGTGTGTGAGAATCGGTAGCAAAGTACATGGAAGTAAAATTTTGACTCTGTTGAGGTGAATACAATTCCTCTAGCCCTTGGTGTTAGCATAAATTTTGACATTACCGTAGAAATTCTTGACAATCTAATCTTAATTCACCATAGAACTTCGCTTCCATACATTCCACGATTGTTTTGTCTTAAAAGACCCCTAGTGAAATTTGATGCAGAATATATTCGTAGAACATTTTAACCCTCTAACGTGCCGTTTTAGTGTAGAAGTTAAATAAGGACAAAAATTACCCCTTAAAATGAATGTTAGAGGGTTAATATATTCTATGAAAATAATCGCCAATTCTGCTGAAGACATCTCGATTATTTTTTAGTTCAGAAGTACATTAAGTATATTTTTTAGACTTATACCAAACGCCTTTTCAAAAAAATCAGGACAGTCAAGAATGAAAAATTATCAATAAATTTTAATTAATTTCATGTTGTAAAATTCCTTTTTTCATAAAAATAATTTAATGAAAATTAAATGTAATGAACTAAAGCCTATTTAAAATATCAAAATTTGGATTAAAAATCAAAAACTTTAGGGGCAAATATTTCGGCAGCCCGAGCTAAGTTTTACAAACCATTTAGCAGATTTGCTCTACTAGTAGTCTACTTTCATTTCGTGTTGCAAGTGTTGAGGCTTTCGGCGATAACCCGAATTTTGTTGCACAGTGTAATTAGCTGCAATAAATGAATAAACATTTATGTATATTACAAAATTTATTGACAAAAGAAAATTATTGATTGTAACGACCAATATTCAATATTTCATTGTAAATAATATGGTCGCAATAATTTTTAGTATTAAATTTAATAAGTTATCATAACAAATAAAAATATTGAAGAAATCATATTTCAGTAAGAATAACGTTTAATTAAAATCGGTTAGAATTATAAATTATTAATAGTTGAAATAAAAAATTATGGCGCATATTCATAAATTATCACTAAGTGTTAACTATTTTAAGTACCTATTTATGTTATTCACAGTTAGTTTCTTTCAGCAGAAAAAGTTTACACTTAATTATGGGTAGATCTGTAACTAAATGTTAACTAACAAATACATACAAAGAACAGCTGATTGATATTATCTTATAATTTAATTGGATGGCAAAACAATTTTGGCGGCCAATTTTTGTCACTCTAAAATACAGAGAACTCTAAATACTCTTACAATTTTGTAAATAATAAACTTGCTTTATTACATTTGCCACTTGCATCCATTTAAAAATATAAACTAAACTAGAGATGTGCTTTAAGTCACCAAATTTTATTGAAAAATTATATTTTTACAGGCACCCATTTTAATTGATTTATATCAAAACTATAACCAAAAAATTACTTTTTTAGAATTTGTATGCATTTTTTAAGAACAATAATTGTTTTTTTTAATAGCTTAATAAGCTTTTTAATAAACTACAGTATTTATGGTTCAAAATATTATCGACATTTTGTTTTCACTACCTGCCAATATGCATGGTTGCATTTCTTCAATCAGCTGAAAGCTGTTGCCAAGCAAGTTATGAATTATGAATAAGATCTATAACTATCTATGAACTATTTTTTAGTTTCTGTTTTATTAGTTGCGACTTTAGTTATGATTTCTGAATACGCGCCTATGTTACTTGATTAATATTTTATTACGGCAAACATGTAACAAATATGTTTTCTGTATGTACGATTCAATAATTTCGACGAAATACTTAAGCAGGCGAACAACATAAGCCTTTAAACCTTCCACATGAAGTTATAGATTTTCTAAGTTCCAATGGTATAAATGAAAATGTGGATGAAGAAAACAACTGCGAACAAGGCGAATTTGTATCCCCTTGTTCGAAAAATATTTTCAGTCAAATAAATTGCAGTTAACTGATACAAACAATTTGACTGAAAACTAAAGTAAAATAACTTTTTTAATAAAAAAAAATTATAATGAAATAAATTGACTTTTTTGCATCTAGTTGGTCACCAATGGATTAATTATTTCTTAGATTTATGTGGCTCCAAACAGCTTAATATTTTAAAAATTATTAATTTCGCACGGAAACAGTAGGTGTTTGAACCAAAGTGCAGCGGCAGGGAACTTTCAAATTACTATTAGTCCTATCAGATAAATATGACCTGTAAGCAAAGCCCCTAAGAGAAACATTGACAGCGTTTATGTGCAGATAGCTTTTAAATGAACTTATGAATTTTAAATATTTGTTGGGTTTTATTTCATAATTTTGCCACTTGTAGCCATTAAGATTTGGCAACACTGGACAAAATAGCATACCAACTTACATACTGGAAACATGTCAAAAGTAGAATATTTTTAAATCAATCCATTTGTTCATTGATCCCCACAGAATTTTTGCGTGTTTTTATAAATCTGTAAATAAAAATCGACCAACCATGAATTTATTTTAAAGTCCAACAAACTCTTTTAAAAAATCATATTTATTCACAATAAATATACAATATTAAAATGTAAATAAACTGAAAAAATAATTCCCACTTAATAAAGCCATTGTGTCAATTACCCAAAAAAAAAATACAAAAGATCTAAAGGAAAGTCATCAATATGTAAATATACAAGTATTTAAAGAGAAATATAAAAAATTATGTATGTAAATTAAGTATTGCATGTGATAAAAAATATCAATATTTTATTGAAGATTTCTAAAGAAATTTAAATACTCCTTTTTCGTTCCTTTTTGTAAGAGATCATGACTTTTTGTAAATATCGTTTCGACACGGAAGAACGAACATTATTACCCCAACGATATGAAAGATATAATGCAGATGAAATGTTTAAAGGAATTTTTTTTCCAAATATAAAAAAATTAAGTATCAAAAGATTAAAAATAAACCAAATTAAATCCATCAAACAGGCAACAATAACAAAAAACGAACACAAGCTAAAGATAAACCAAACAAATAATTAGAATTTCCTTGTGCGTTTTCTATAGAATTAATGCTCAAAAGAGAAAAGTAAATAATAGACGGGGAACAAATAAGAATAATAATAAAAATCAAGAAAAGATTTATATTTGTTTTGAGTACATTATCTATTTTAAGTGATCCCAAGAATATGTTAATATCCCATATCTGTACGCTGCATATCCAAATACCAATTTAAACACATGCAAGGCTCATCGATGTTTCATAAATTAATTTGGTATTGAAACGTATTTTTTAGACGCGCAAGCCATTGAACTTTGTAGTGCTGCAACAGAAAACTGATCTTATTCAATGTAAATTATAAATATTTGGAAAATCGTCTGAGTTATTGGAGAGTTTCACTTTTCTCTTGTGTTTTCTCAATTGGATTTTAATCGTATGCACACACTTTGTAAACATACGCTTCGTCCGACTGCCACCCACACTTCCGTTTCATATTATGGATGATACGAGGGAAAATTTAAAATGTTTCGTAAAACGTTTGGTCTATTTTATTATTTAGTGCTAACGTTTAAAGAAGATAGTTACACAGTCATATTTGGGATTGGGCATTAAGTAATATATTAAGCCAAATTTTTTATAGTGCTACTAACACAATTATTAATTTTACAGAAAATCGATACGTAAAATCATAGGCCGAATTACCAGTATATAGTTCTCAGGAAATCGCAAAACCGCAGATTTTCGGTGCAAATATTTAGATTTTTGTTAAAAATATACACTTCCAGTGAAAACCAGGGATGTAACCGAATTCCATTTAACGGCGATACTTCAGGTTTGTCGATAAATCGGAATCAGCGACATTTATTGTCTCTACGAGGTTTTTTAATTTTGTTTTTTTCTTTTTACCCACTAAAGATAAACTCAAACCCAACCCAACCATTTGTAGGGGAATGTAAGAAAAGATAAACTCACTGTTTATTGTTGGTGTTTTGTTTTGGCTTTGATATTGTTACAAGTAAGACTTTGAGTGTTTATAATTCTTATTCGCTTTAGGGTTTTATTTGTATAATATTTTTGGCCTTTCTAAAGTCTTTGGAAAAGGTTTCCTGATGAGCTGGCCTTAGCAACCAGTGAAATGCGCATAGAAGCTAGCTTTCCCTCAACAATAAATTTCAGTGTATTTATCAAATATGAAAAACTGGGAATTTAGCTCGACATACGGAAATCGTATTAATTATAAATTTTGTATTCCCGAAAATAACTTTGATAATATCAATCAATGCCGTTTTTGCATAGCAACTAAGCGCAATTCTTATTAAAGTCCGTTTCACACTATAATGCACGTCTTAAGTATTTGGAAGAAAATGCTTCCTGGCTTTTATTATTGTTTGTTCCCTTTTAGAAAGGCAAAGTTAACTTTGCAAAATTTTGAGTTTATTGAAGGGAGGGGAAAAGAAATTAGCGGAGAGTACATAGTTTGCTGTAATCTCAAATTCGTTTTGTTTTTCTTTCGTAGTGTGTACCTGAAGTAGGCTCCAACTTTGTATATATATACAGCGTTACCATATTCTTTGGAAAGAAAATCTTCATTTGGGAAAAAAAACATATTTTGAAGATAAAAATCTTTAAAATTTAATTTGTTTATTTAAATTTTTTTATAACAAGGGCAAAAAAGTGAAAATTAATGTTTTTTTATAAAAACATACTTAATAATCAAACTTTATAAAAACAAATTTATTTCTTTTCACAAAAATTTTTTTTAATCAATTTTCTCAAAACAAACAACCGCTTATCGAATATGCCTTTTTTAATATTTTGTATGCCGAGAAAAAATGATGCAATTTAATGTATTCTAGACACTGGGTACAAAAGTGTGCAAAACCTTTAAACAACAAGCTGATACAAAACTTCATTGTTTTAAAAATGTATTATTTAAAAAATTTTGTATTTTGTACAAACTTAAAGTAAGTATTTATTTCTAATAATAAAAAAAATCACTATTGAAGAAAAACAATCTTTAAATGAAAATTTTGTCAAAAAAAAATCAAATATAGGATAAAATCATCATTCTGGCAACGCTGTTTATATATTATATTCAAACAAAACTTTTTCAAATTAAACTTTTTTTGTCTGAACGCGAAACAAAGTTTAAAAGAGAAATCAAAAACTATGTCGATGTATACTTTGCCTGTCAAAAAGGGGACAGGCGGTCAAGCCCGACTATATGATACCCTACACCACAGTATTTTAAAACACATTAACGAGAGTGCACCCTATTCGGGACCCACGGAGAATCATGCTTATGTGTCCATATATATATATATGGATCTATCTATGTTTTAAATTTCATTAAAATAGGTTTGATAGCTTTATTAGACTTTACGGCAATGAACAGGTGGATGGGCTGGCAAAGACTGGAGCCGCTTTTAATATTTCACAGTCGCAACACCCCTGGGAACTATCAGAAGAGAAATCTTTAGACACTATCTAGATATGGCTGACGGTAAATGGAAGAAACTAAATGGCTGCAGGGCTACCAAGGTAACGTGACCCACATATGACATAGGTCGCTCTGAGCGACTTCTTAACTTCAATCGGAGAGACGTGTCGAGACTTGCATACTTGCTTACTGGTCACTGGACAATCGGAACTAATCAACTAGCAAAAAGTTGTTCTGGCTTAGCTTGGATTTGAATTGAGAATTGTAAGCCAAAAATTAGTAAATAAAGAGGAACGAATGGTAGTTTTTTAACTTATGCGATGTAAAAGCAATCTTCAAATCGGTTAACGATAAATAGCCTTGAGAAATATTACGTTTTTTATGTTTTGAAAAAAATGCTCAAAACCAAGTTTCAGTAAATATATAGAACGGGTTTTTGCTGGTTTCGATAGATATGGGAAACCGAAATCAAAATTAAGTGCCCACTTGATGACCTTGAAAATGGTTTACTGTTTTCGGTTTAACTATAAATTTTCATTAAAACTGTAGATTTTCATTAATTTACAGGTTTTGGTGAAATCTGAAGATTTAGGTGAAACTGCAGACTTTCAAAGAAAAAGTTAATTCTTTGCCGTCAGGCAAAAATATCTTAATACTATAAAAAAACGCATTCGGAGTTTTGAATTGTCTTAAATTCAATATTCTTTCTCTTTGGCTTGCTATCAATAACTTAAATGAAGCAAAACTGCTTATTTTGCCAGTCGTGATCGAATTTTTTTTTCGATTCGAAAGCAAATTTATTTCAGTCGATACCATACGGATCGACGTTATTTTTTCAGTGTTATGAAAACTCAAATAAATGCTTTACAACACTGTTAAACATAAGTTAGAAATAAGGTTGCTTTCGAATCGAATTTGATCAGGACTGCCATAATTAGCCTCCTGATCTTTAGGAAAAAGTCTACGAACAAAACACCAAGTAAATAATTTTCAATTTAACATTACGAAAAATTTTTAGTTTCTGTCTTAAGAAATTTCTGCCCTTCGATAAAGAAGTATAAACGCATATGTATGTTTCGGAAAAAATTTTAAATTTCAAAAACTTTTAATTTTTTATTAAGTATAAAGCAGAGTACACGCAAAGAAAAAACATGGTTGTGGTAAACATATTCTAAGAGCAACATATTATGATAAGATTCATGATTGTAGTCACCATATTACGATTGTTATTAAATCATATTATGACCAAATATGTTCGTAATATTACATCATAATATTTTTCTCTTAACCATATTGTTATCCTGTTAATCATAAAACGTTAAGAAGTTATAATATTACTGTCATGGTAACCATAATAAGTTAAGAAGTAATCATATTACTGTCATGGCAATCATACTTAGTTTAGAAGTAATCATATTATTGTCATGTCAATCATAATAAGTTTAGAAGTAATCATATTATGATGCAAAGTGATATGAACTGTTATACATAAATTTTTTACATCATAATATGATACAACTTTAAAAATAATATTTTTATTGGAAAAAAATACTTATGATAAAATAAAAAACATAATATAGTTACTGTAATCTTTTTGTCGTAGGTCGCAATTATTTATAAATTATTTTATGGAGTTTTCATTATTTTTCTCTTAAAATAACACAAAACTTACCAGTAATGGTGAATATTTTGCACCAATATTTCACAAATTTTTCCACCACTTTAAGATTATTAAAATTTTTAGGCAAAGATATTTTATTTTGTGACACTACAACCGATTTTTAATGTTTATTTTATTTTTTTTAATTTCTTGTTTATTTTAATGGTTATTTTGTTATTTCTTTTTTAATATTTTTCTTTATTTTTTTTTAATTTCTTGTTTATTTTAATGGTTATTTTTTATTATTTAGCCACTCACTAACAAATAATTCGATATGTTTATGTAAAACACGACACAACTGATACAAAATTATTTTACAAATGGCGATACCAAAATATTATTAGAGTAACGATATTTTGATTGCATCTTTAACTTATTATGATAAATGTATATAAAGTTATCATGTTATGGCTATTAAATATCATGTTATGGCTGTGAGTAATATAATATGTTTTGAAAGTTATCATAATTTAGTTGTTAGAAAAATAATTATTTTTCGGTCAACAATACTCAAATTTATAATTGCGATAAACATTAATATGTTTACAGTAACTATAATATTGCTGATATTTAATAAAAATAACAATTATTTGCTTACAACAACAATATATTGTTACACTAAACACAGTGTGGTTGCCGTAACCATGCCCAACCATATTTTTTCTCTGCGTGTAGTAAGCAAATTGGACTGTTTTTAACAGGCAACTACTTGTAATATTTACTATTCTCTTTATGTATGCAGAAATAAAAAAGTTTTTTCGTTACTATATTATATGTTAGAACTGAAATGGTAAACCAATATGGACGATATGTACCACAACTTTTCACCCTACCCACTTACAATTGATATACAATACGACGAATACAATTGTTCATTAATTGATTAATATTCCACATAGTTGGCATACTGCTGCATAATGTCTAGAATGGAATTCTTGGCATCCAATCAATATCCTCTATAATTTCATCATCATTAATACCATGACATATGTTGCCCCAAGCAACACAACACTCGCTTCTTTACCACAAGTAGCAGCAACTGCAGCATCATCATCATCATCATTTAATTTTTTCATTTATTCCTTCGTTAAGTGATACCACAACCGTGATCATTGATGTGGTTGCACGCACACACAATTCAAGACGAAGACCGGGAATGCTTTTTTGCTTTTGTAGTATTTTGTTGTATAAACAAATGAAATTAAATTGCTTCCAGCATTCAAAATTAACTGATTCTATAGAATATCTCTGTATCAGGGTTCTTAGAGATTACGTTGTTTTCGAGATCATTTTTCAATTCATATTTTTTGTTATATTTTTCCTGTTTATCGTGTTATTTGTCGCCTGGCAGGCATGTGTGACGTTGTGTTAAACAGATTCCCATTAGTGTCTTTGTAAAAATATGCCAAGTGACAGCCTTGAAGTGTGAAAAATGCCAAATGCATAGACCATGACATTGCATGTTTTGTTCATGTGTTTATTTTCTTTTTTCAAAAAAGGGCACAATTTCAAGCGCTCCTTGGTTTTTATTCAGTAGGCTGAAGGTGCCTCCTTATTAATGGATTTGTTCTAGTTCTTTGAACAAATGATTAAATTGTAATATATTATACTTTGCAGTTGGTAAAAATGCTAAAGTTTAAAATAGAAGGAAAATGAAGTTAAAAAACTGCTGCAAAATTATCAAATATTTTATTTGTTTTAATTTTTGTGTAAATAAATAATGACTTTAAGTAGAAATATCTCAAAAAAAAAACGTTGTTTCCAACTTTAAGATGTTAATACTTCTATTCATTGCAGGATATATTCGGCTACCTTAATTGGCCATTAGGGTGGCCCTCATTTATCCGTTGTGTGAAATATAGGCTGATATTTCCGACTTTAATTTTTCAACTGGTTTACTGATGATATTAAGTTCCTTATACAACGTCGTGATATCAAGTATCGGTTGTGGAAAAGATACAGAATACCTGAGTTTCATGAGGAGTTTCGTATGGCTTGAATTTACCTATTATTCAGATAAATTTAGTAACGCAGTCGATATGAATAAGACATGGAAACAAACACGAGATATTGGTAGGACAAAAAGACGTGTTATTGATGCTAATGTAAACGAACTAAATGAACTTTTTGTTAATGTCCCCATGCCCACAGTGAGCCCTGACTTTTACTCTCGAATCGCATCATTTATCCCACTATTTTAAAACTCAGTTTAATATTCTTTACTGTGGAAGATGGCGTGGAAGGTTTTAATAAAGTTAAATCTTGATGATATTAATCCTAAATTTATAAAATTCATCCTGCCCTGGATAATACGTTCTGTTATGCATTTATATAACACAATTATTATCACTAGTACATGGAAGTATGCCAAGGTCATTCCTGTCCCAAAGACAGGCGGCGAATTCCGCCCAATTTAAATTCTACCTTACCTATCCAAAGTTTTTGAACAACTGATTCAGCATCAAATATTTAAATATGTTACAGAAAAAAACTTACTAACTGAGCGCCAATCGGGCTTTAGGCCTCAGCATAGCTGTGTGACAGCCCTAACTGCTGTTGTTGAAAATATTAGGGTTAACTTAGACACCGGAAAAATAGCAATGTTGGTACTACTTAACCGCTCATAAGCTTTCGACACGGTTGACCACTCTATACTGTTCTTGAAACTATCAAACTTATTCAATTTGCTGTTAAGTTAATCTTATCGTATTTAAAAGATAGACTGCAAAGCGTTTCATCTGATGGACTTGTTTCGCATCCTTTATGGGTTGTAAGAGGTGTTCCACAGGGTTCCATACTTGGACCATTATTATTCTCCTTGTATGCAAATGACATACCGAAACAACTTAAGTATTCCAGTATACAAATGTATGCTGATGATATTCAAATTTACCTGAGTAGTTCCAAGGCATCCATTAGCTCTAGCGTAAATGGTCTGAATACTGATCTCAATAGTATTTTTCTCTGGGCGTCAGCAAATGGGTTGCGTCTTAGTCTAAATAAGTCTAAATGCCTAATAATTTGTAAGAAATCTGTCAAAATTGAATCTAAAATTCATATTTTCCTTGGAGGTACAATAATTCAAATAGTTAGTTCCGTCAGAACATCTGGCAGAGTATATTGTATGCCAAGGAGCTTATGGACAACGGAGTATTTTACACCTCTAAAAATACGGTTACTTCTTGTGAAAACGTATATACTACCTATTCTATTATATTCATCTGAGGTTTTTTATAATTGTAATTCAAAGGATACGTTGAAACTAAAAACCACAAAATACACAGAACTGTAAAAAAAGACGTGTGAAAAGGGCTCAAATCAGTTGCGAAGTCAGCTTTCGAAGAAAAAGACAGAAAGCTTTAGTGGTAGTGTGAAGTGGCAATGTGTAAAAACAGGCCGCAACCATCAACACAAATGGCGTGATCAAAACAAAAATAACAAAACACAAACCACGTTATACAAATGCATTTGTTCAACAAACGTTGTGTTTAGTGAAAAAAAAAAATTCATGGGGGATTCACAAGGTTGTCATAAAGTTGTAAAGTCATATGTCTTAAAATAATTACAAGAAATATATATGACTGCTGTGGGTAACCGCTTATAATTTACATTTCTACTGTATAGTTATGACGAATTAATGAACACAGCATTAAAATATTTATTTTATTTGATACACAACAATATTTTTTTAAACAATTGTTAAATATTATTTAGGACATTATGACGATATGACTTGATAGCACACCTTGTGAATCCCCCAACTGTTTTGTTTTATAATGTTATTTACTCACTTAAATATTTTTTACTAGTGTTGTGGTAATTTTAAAAGTTAATTTTTACAACAGTTTTTCATGTTAATTTCAATTTAATAAATTTGTGTTCATTGTATTGTGGCAAAAAAGATGGCGCAAAGAGAAATGCAAATAGGGCAGCTTTCTTAAAAGGAGACAAAAGAAAACGCAAAATCTTCCGTCTCGTGACAGTTCTGTGCATTCTGTGCTAAAAACTACTTTTAATAAGGTTGTACGCTACGTTTACGGGCTTAACAAATTTGATCACATATCCCAGTATTCTATTCGTTTTTTTTCAGTATAACATTTAAGAACTATTAAATGCGGATAACCCTTGTTCTGCTACACAAAATTATTATGACGAAAATGCCGAAATACCTTTTTGACCGCCTACAGTTAACTAGATCATCGAGCATCATCCAATATCGGAATAATGATACGGCATCTAAAAAGTAGTGTTTTATCTTAACAATTCGACTCTGGAACCGACCACCTGCAACGCAATTAGATTTAAACATTTACTCATGCAATGGTATGGTAATATACTGTTATACTGTAACTTTTTCTATCTTTTAACTTTAAAAAAAACTATCAAAAATTAAAAATTACACAAATATTGTTATTATTAGAAGTTATATTTTTATTTCTATTTTATTTTTATTAATATTTTCAATTAATTTTTATATTTTATTCAAATTGTCTAAATTTTTATAATCATTGTCCAATTATTATCACATTATGTAACTTGGCTGATTCTAAGACTTTAAATTATAAGATATTATGTCTTGTTGTACAATTGTTTTTAATTTTGGGATACTTAATTGGAACAGTAATCTTCCGTTTAAGATAAAAATAAATGTCAGTACACTAAACAAAAAAAAACTGAAAGAATTATGTGAAAATGGAAAAATACTAACTTTATATTTCAAATAGTACAAAAATAACACATGGATTTTATGCGAAGCAAACTGGTTCTGGTTTGGAACTTCAATATCTAAAATTCCTCTGTGCCGATAGAATGTTTTGTTCGGGCACACAGAAAATCTAAAAAAACAGAAAAAAATGCAAAGTTCTTAGTTTTTTGACATTTCGCTATGTATATCTCAGGAACTAAGCATTCTATCGTCATTCGGCACAGAGGAATTTGAGATATTGAAGTTCTTGACCAGTGTGCAAAGCTTCGAGCAAAACTCTTCAGCCATTGTTGTGCCATTTAAAAAACAAACGAGCAAACTTAAGCCATTTTTTGCTTTTCCAAAGAAATTTATGAAATCATGACACCATAAAATGATTTTAATATTCCAATTACACATTATCGACATGGAAAAATTATTTAACATAAGTACAATCCTTCCGGTTAATAATGAAAAATGTTGAGACCAAATATTGCCAATATCCTCCTCTTCAATTTTTGTGAACAACAATTCGTTCAACATGGCCCGATAACGATCGCCATTGACTGTAACGGCCACTCCTTGCCCAATTATGCCTCTGGAGCAAAATCTCCATCAAACAGTGACTCGCTTTGGGTGCATCGGTTTTTCAATGTATGCGTTCGCGCCCCAAGTGCGACAATTTTGCTTTATCCAAAATCCGTACGCAATTTTCGCATCCATTCTGCAACATTACCATGATTTTCAAAGTAATGTCGCAATATTTCCCAGCGTTGTTCAATCGTATACACAACCATATTTGTTAAGCGGAAGGATAAAACTAATTATCTGTCAAATCAGGCGTGACCTAAGTGTTACCATTCACGAAATAAGCACTAGTTGAAAAAAAAAGTTAGATGGCGGACCCGTTATATGAAACCTATGGTTAGTTCCGGACCTCCTAGTCCAAAACTTAGCCATGATATGGTAGCTATTATAAGAGTTATTTATTTAAAGCTATTTTCTGTACTGGTATTTGCATTGGGCCAATAGTCAAATATGGACCGATTGTAAATCGAATTCTGTCGCAATCGTACCAAATTTTATCAAAACATTTTGAAAATTTCGCGCTGTACTTTGCTTACACAATAACATGGACAGACAACAAGATAGCTAGACGGACATCGTTATATCGATTTAGAAATAGCTTCGATCAATATACTAAGAGATGGATCTAGAACCAATATTTCCATGTGTTACATACATCAGGGCAAACCAGGCCTGGGAAAAATGCATTAAATATGCTAATGCACTGACAATTTTTTACATTCAACAAAATTAATGATTAATGGTTTAGCGCTCTACCATTAACTTTAACCATTTTACGTTATTTTCTTATCAAAGAAGATTATAATTTTTAAATGCCATTAAGTTGTATGCTAATTAACAATTAACGCACCATTTTTATTATCAAACTATTTTTATAATTAAAACACTATCAGTAGTGCACTATCACAAGAGTAGTGGAAAATTAATAATGCATTTTTTTTGCTTTTTAAGCTTTATTAAGCGACAATTTTCGTTTTTTCTTAATAAATGGCTTTATTGGCTACACTTGCATCATCTCCTAAAATGTCATGCTCACATAAGGTACCGTTTCAATTTTAAAGCAATAACATTTTTATCGTATGCGACAAATTTCGTACAAATTTCATATGAAATAAAATAAAAAATCTTTGATTTTTGGGGCTTACATTGTTTTCGCGAAAAGGGCTCGATATTATGAAGAGCATACTTTAATAGAACTTCTTTTTTTATCATAGAAGACAAATAACAATAGATCTTAGCAATTATGAAATTTTTTGAAGTTGTGCAATTGGTAATTAAAATTAATTTTTGGAGCTAAAATATAAGTTATGGGAAGAAGGATAGAGGGAGTAGTGATTGTGGCCATTCGATATTTCAGAATGCACTGTATGTTTTGCTATGATAAAATACTATTTGCGTGTTAATTTAAATATCTTAATAACAAAATCCATTGAATTAATTCATAAGATGTTTTAATGATAATGCAAAACTAATGCGTTATTATTTTTACACTACTCTAATGATAATGCGATAATAATGTCGTATTAATGGCGAGTTTTAATAATAATGGAAAAGAAGTGCATTAATTGACATTTAATTTAAAGTATTTAAAAAAAATGCACTGCATTGAAAAGATGATAATGTAAAAAATAGTGCATTAAATAGCGCATTCCATAACGTTGCACTTAAATAATTTAAGACAAATTTAATAGCAATGCAAAAGTAGAGCGTTTGGCACAAACGCAATATATTATTTGGCTGTGGGTATAATTACGGTAAAACTAAGCGCTATATTCGGTTCCTAGAGATTTCTTTTAAAATGTTAAAAAATCGACAATATAGAACATTTATGTTGGGTATATAAATATATTTAATACAGTCAACGCCCGGTATAACGAATGATATAATGTCAAACCCCTTCGTTATAGTGAACAATTCGTTATATAGCAAAGTTTTTTATTTTATTTATTTATGTATTTTATATACATATGTATTTATATTTATTTAAATTAAATGTTAAAAAAACCTTTTACGCAATTTTAAAACTAAAGAACATTGAACAAATTATTCAAAGTTGTTTGCTTCTGCTCTATTTGCAGTATGGTTTTTTGTAGCTTTCTTTTAAAAGTCTTTACTAAGTCATCTCTTGATGCCAGCTTTTCTGCAGATTCCTTTAGAAGCCGTATACCATATCTCTTCTTAAGTCTTCCTAGCCATCCATCACTTGCATTAAATCCACCGCTACAAAACTTGGCATGTATTTCAAGAGCTTTTGGTTTGAGTCCCATTCCATTTACCGGATAAATTTTTCCGCTGTTTAAGAAACCATTCGTAAAGTTTTTCCTCCATGTCGGGATACTCTCCCTTTCGAAGTGATCGCCTGTTTTTCGAACCATTGCACAGTGGTTTCGCCAAAGGCCAAAAATCAAAAAATATTGTCACAACGTATAAAAAAAATTTGTAAGCAAATTGTCTCTAAAATGTTCAATCTTCGCAATGGCAAACCGGTTTTTACTGGAAACATAACGGTACTTCCTAAAAATAGAACGAAACGCACGAACACGTGTTCAGTTGTAACGCAAAGCTTAGCAATTGCAAAAACATTCGAAGCGAAAGTCAGTTTCAAGTGGATCGCATATTCTTGTTGTGAACAAAATTACATAATTTATCAATGGATTTTGAAGTTAAAGGTGTTTATTTTATTTTTGTAAATAATTAAAAACTATTTTGTGAATTTATCCTTTTAAAATTAATGTTTTATGTAACCTTAGTTTTTGTTCCTTTTTTGGGCATGGCTTTTATGTTTACTTAAAGTTTTAGTTGTGTTCCCCCCTGATTCCCCCATAGATATTATATTCATTGTATTAATCTAAGTTTTTACTTAATAAAAGTGTTTAAATCAGCTGCAGAAACTTGCAGATGTGTTAGAAATATTCAATAATCCGACCGTACGTAAGGTATTAATACATGGTTCTGCTGTAATACAGTATGCATTACTGTCGATTGGAGAGCTAACAGAGGAAGCTGCCGAGTCCAATAATAAGGAAATAAAAAAATGTAGACTTCAACACAGTCGGAAAATTTCACGCACACTTTCAAATACAGATGTTATTAACAATTTAATTTTAAGATCAGATCCATTTATTACAGGACAAAGACAACTACCTAAAAAACCAAAATCAACTATATTAAAATCTGTTTTTGATTTATTAGATGATTCTTTTTAATTTTTTTTATTCTCAACTTAGTTTTTAATTTACTGTTTTTTTCTAATTTACATTTTGTTATATTTTTTTTTAATTCATGAAAATACATATTTTGTTCTAAAATTCATTTCCTCTTTTAATATAAAATAAAATGTTTTGTTAAGAGGGGCTTACATTTTATTTGACGCTATGTACAGTAGATCAACTCGTATGGAGACATGACCTATGCCAGCTATATGATATAGTAGTCCGATCTGAATGAAATTTGGTTTGGGTATCGAATATGGCATACTGTGTGAATTTGGCAGAGATTGGCCAAAAAATAATATTTTAAATCCGATCGTCCCTATGGGGGCTATATGATATAGTTATCCGACCTGGCTAAAAATTTTGTCATATATTGGAAATAATTTAAAAAAATTTTCATGAAAATTTCATTACGATATTCCCACTCAAAGCATTTTTGGCCGCTGCTCCATACAAGCGGATCCACTGTGCATTATTAGTGCCTTCCAAATTTGATACAATTTTGTTTTCCATTTTCTTTAATGTGCATGTGGAAGATTTTGATATTCCATAGTTATTAGAAATTGCTGACAATGAAAGTCCACTCTTGCAAAATCTTAATTTTTTCCTTTTCTATTTCCCATATTGATCTGTACAACAGCTAACTCAACTAAAAACAAGCTTTAACTCTTTCATAAATTACTGAGAAAGAAGAGAAAAACTAACGATACTATAACGAATACATATTCTTCTTTTTTGTCTTTGCTTTTCTATTAAAACACATAAACAATCTTTTCTGTGTTTATTTTTTCAATCATTCGTTAAACTGAGCGTTAAAACTTAAAAATATTCGCTGTATAAGGTACCCTAGAGGGAAGCGAACTGACACTGAAGTAGTCTCGTGATAGGTCTTTGGTGGTAGGGACCGGTTCCAGTTCTAACACTTTATATGAATAAGACCTATCACTTTTACATGGGGTTGTCATTGGTGGGGGTCAATTGACACTATTTGACCAATCACAGACCTATTCTCAATGAACCTGCTTAGTGTCAGCTACTAAAAAGTAGTATTATTTAAATACAATGTAGTATTATTTCAATAAATTATTTTGGAATCTTTATAAAATTTTTCAACATAATAAAATAAATTCTACTTTGGGATCATAAAAGTTATATATTTTTCCGATATTTAAATATGCTGTAATAAAAAAAATATGCATAATTATTTATTTGTGTAAAACTCTTATGAAAAATTTACATTTATATATCGTCATCTGAAATATAGAATGCCGTACGCGACATAAAAATAAAAATTGACTTTTTTATAGATTATGATAGAATTAACTAAAATGCATCAAAATTAGTCAAAAAGTTAAATTTGAGTTTTTGTTGTTAGCGACCTTTTGGAGTTTAGATGACGATAAACTTTCCAAATTAAATTCCTTTTGAAACAAAAAAAAATAAAATGAAGTGTAAATCACGTAGTCATTGTAAGTCATAAAAATTCTACTATTTTCTACTTCCTGCGTATTTCTTAACTCATTCTCAAGTATCTGAACAAAAAACTTAAAAAGACATTTATTTGATTTTTATTGATTTAAATACGTAATTGGTAAGAAACTTCCGTCAATGTTTATGGTCTATAAAAAGTAGTTTTTTCAATATTCTCCCTTTTTTTATTGGTATATTTTACTAGACGATTTAATTTTCTAAATACTTTATATTTTATGATGCCATTTTAGGCACACAAACAAACATGTTTATGGTGTATGCAACAAAAGTTCGACCTACAAGCCACCACATACAAACATGCAACATGAACATTTGAAAAAATATTTTAATATCTGAAATATTCTAGGAATGCAGCAAACGACCAGAGAGTTAAACTAAACTAAAGTGGAAAAAAGTATAACGTCCATTGAGTATACCAACAAGCGCTCAATATAAAATGCGACCAAGCAAGCATGCAAACTTTTTTGTTTATAATTAGAAACATGCAACAAACATAAATTGCAACAAAATACCAAAAATTGTTTATGGCTTTGACCATAAAAGCGTTTTACAGTCTTATTTCCATGCATTCAAATCGTCACTATTCATTCAACTGTTCATTATTCAACTCGCCATCCACAAAATCACCATCATCAATGGGAATAATTATTTTTATGACATTTTCCAAAATAAATAAGAGAAAACACAATAATAGAAATAAAAAAAATCAGCTTGGTGGATATAAATTCCCAAAAATATTAAGTGTAGTTTCATATAAACGTATTAGTGATGTAACAAATATTTTTTTTTTATATTTGCGAATACGAATATCTGCTTCAATTTTAGCCGAATAAGAACATCCAATCTGATATCAAGCGCCTCTCGATATTTCAAATTTAATTAAAATAAATTTCCCACTTACATTGATAACAATCAATTAAAGAAAAAAAAAACTGTCGGACTAGTAAATGTTTTTAACATTATTATGATATTTCGATGACTGCCACTACTGATCATTTTTAAATGTTTATACTTCCTGACATGGTGGAAAATAAATAAGGAAAAATACGAGTTTATTTTACCTATAGCCAGGCAATATTTAGTGATACCACAATCGAGTGCTCCCAGCGAGCGATTGTTAAGTGGTGCGGGACTTATTTATACACCGTGTCGCAATAGGCTTGAAAAATAAAGGGGTTCATTTTGCATTAAAGACAAAGATTTTTTTTAATAAAAATTATTGAAAATTAATATTTTTGTTTCATTTTAATTATTTTTTTACACTTTTGCAACAAATTCTTTTGAATTTGGCGAATACGAATACGAATGTCATGAAATATGCGACCATTCAGCAATACGAATACGAATATTCGTAATATAACGAATATGTATGTTAATTGTAATTTTTTATGAAAACACAAATTATGAATTATGAGAATTGTTTCAGATAGTTTTTATTATAAAGATAGTGTATAGGTGTTTCATAACTGTATAAAGGTTGAGTCACATAGAATTGTTTGTACTTTATAAATCACGTTTTTCAACTAAGAACTAAGTTTATATACAGGTTTGTCCAATATCGTATAATGCCTAAGAACATTTAATGGTTAATCAACAATAGCTTATCCCTTCAACAATAAATTTCAGTTTCTCAATAGTATGAAATGGAAATTTAGCACATTTAAAAGAAACCTTGTTATTACACAAATATGTTTAACACTTAAAATATAATGATAATTTTTTAACCATAGCATGTTGCTCTTGTAACTTAAAGAACAAGATACTATTTCTAATTTAAAACTAAACAAATAATTATAGTAAGCAAATGATTGTCTTATTTAACCATAACATGGTTATCGGAAATTACAATATGATTGCGGCTTCTTTACGGAGGGCTCATTTAACCATAATATGTTTTTCGCTGACAATAATATAGTTGCTTTAATCCTAATACGTTTAAAATTGTTCAGTAAAAATTTTTTTAATTGATGTTACCATATTGAAACATGTTATTACTTGCTTGTGAAGACATTCAATTGAACAGAAACAAAACTGCTGATTCATAACAGAAAAGAACTTACAAAATAAATCTGCATTAAAGGGACTCTAAATCTTGTGTTCCGAACAATATTTTGTCCGGACAAAATTTTTTTTATATTGAGTTTGACATCTTACTTCTGAGAGAGAGAGAGAGAGAGAGAGAGAGAGAGAGAAATTATTTAGTTCGGCAAGTTATTTCTAGAATTGGTTTAATTTTAATTTTTGTTCAGATAAAAATGAACTGAGTTGACCCTTTTTTAATTCGTACTTAAGTTGAAATGTTTGTTTTTGTGCTGAATTATTAATTAAAAAAAAAACAATAATATCAATATATAAATCGGCAGAGTCAAAAAAGTTAAGAACACTTTTCATCTCTGTGTGTCAACCGATTTGAACAAAATATACACCATTTACTAACAGAAGTGCACAATATGTGACCTTCTCCGAAAAAGGGACCTAGTGTGTGAAATTAAGTTTTGAGAAAAACTCATTTCATCTTATTATACACCCTTTTAGGTACCAGAACCCACTCTTAAGTCCAAACCCGTTTTTGGACACTCTTGGTCCCTTTTCTCAAAGAAGGTGACAAAAAAATTTTATTTTAATCTGTTGAACAAATTCAGAGTTCAAATTTGCTACAAACACATATACAAAAAATTTGTTGTTTTTAATTATCAAATAATCAAAAAATTGGGTGCTCGACATTTTTCAGAAACCGGTTTTCGAGTATTTCGACTATACAAATCAGCACAGGGAAAACAGTTAAGAATACTTTCTTCCTTTGTTTGTCAATCGAACCTCTATGGGGAAAACAGTATCAAGAAATGGAAACACTGAAAATTTAATTTCTTTCTTTAACTTTTTGGTGCCTCATGTGATAATTTTTAAATTGTCTATAATATTGAACTTAGAAACATGATATAATAGGTGCATGGTACTGAGTGAATGAGCACCTATAAGTCGAACAATGTTGGTACTGTTTGTTTTTCATCTGGTACTTTTTGATTTTTGCTAATATTCGACCCACAAACATAAAAAATAAACATGCATGGTCCTGAGTGAATAAGAATGTATAAGTGGGAAATTTTTGGTACTTTTTGTTCATCATCTGGTACGTTAATTAATTTTCATTAATATTAGGTATAGAAACATAAAACTAAACATGCGGTGTCCTGGGTGTACGACAATCTATAAAGGAGACTTTTTATATTTATAGTCGAATTTTGACCATTAGACCAACACTAGTAAAATAATAAAATAATTTTTCTTTTTTTTGTCCATTTTTTTAATACACTTTTAGAAAACAATTCAAAATAAGTGGTTTACTAGTTGTGCTGCCATTGCGTATAATTGTTTACATCTGTAAACCATATGGTAGCTTTGTTTTTCCTTACAAATTTTCCGCAATGGCTAAATCGTTCTGCAGAACACTTTCAGCACAAACATTATTCTCCAGACTAAAGTATTGTTCAGAACGAATGGATGAATCCATCTTACGTAATTTAGAGCCATTTAGTTGTTTGCTGCAAAATAGACTCTTTTTCCTAAAATCCCTGAAAAACGTTTCTGTTGAATCCGCACTTTTAAAACTTAACTGCCGAATTTCTCTGCTCTCAATCTTATTTGAGTTTTAAGTTAAAACTATATTCCCATGTTTAATTTATAATGAAGTACTATTAAATTTCTAGAAATTATGAAAGTTTATTTAAAATGAATAAGTTTTTGATGATTTTTCAAGTATGAACACTAGAAAACAAGTGCGTGTAAAATGATGAGTTAATGAGTTCATTTGTAGTTCGTTGAATTTTATTGTATCATTTTTGTAGGGTATTTGAAATTTTAAGAACAAATTTTTGGTTTGTAGATTGATTTTAACATGTGTTGCAAACTATTTATGAATACATTTGTATGTATTTAAATGTAAATCAAAAATTTTATTATCAAATACGGTTATTACGAATTTAATGAGGTTTTTACCCGCTAATGAAAACAATTGTTAACAATGTGATTACCCTCAGTTTCCAGAAGAAAAATCTATATTAACTCCATACATTTTACTTTAATTATTTATATTTTAACGGAAAGTATTTAATATTTTATTTATGTTTTCTTCTCTTCGATGTAATCAAGTTTTATATCACTAAATGTTATAATAAATTATTTAAAATTTGGTTTTATTAAAAATTGCGATCATAATGTCTGTAACATAAATAACAATTATTGTTATAAATCCTGTTGCATTAAAATCCGATTTAATTTTCTTTTAATCGTAATAATATTCCATGAAATAACTTCAAGTCATGTTATATTATTTATTGCAAAATGTTATTCAATTAGTTGTAATTGACTATGAAAGATATCATTGGTGTCGAAAACTATTCATCGATTACATACCGACAACTAACTAGCAGCCAACAACAATTGGAAATATTTTTATACTCCGGAAAATTGGATTAGGGAAGTGGTTTTTAAATTTTATAGGTTCATATTACGTTATAATCACAAAACAGGTTAAACTAAAATGCGAACTGTAAAATGTGGAATTTTATGAAAGTCAAGAATGTTAGTATTAACTATAGTTAGTTGTAGAGCACTCATTATTAATTTAAATCAGCAGTGCACTATCAGTAAATAAAACTGCAAAATAATAACTAAGCATTCTTTTTTTACCAGTTTTAGAGATGATAGTTATTTGTTTAGCTACCTCTTAAATAATTAAGTGATATTGCAAATTTTTTCACTATCACTAAACGCAGATTGAATGTAAAAACCTGCACTCAACTCAAATAGTGCAAAATTTGAACTTGCAATCAAAAATTCTGCATACAAATATTGTCTCATTAAAGTTTTAACAATTTTACTTTGTATGTGCGTGAATTTTAATTTTTTTTTATTTTGATATGCATAAATTTTGGCAATAACGTTATAATTATTGGCATTAATCGAGAAAAATAAGTCTTTGATTTAAAATTTTGTGCACCATTTCTAGTTGCACTCAAATGAGTGAAGAAAAAAAAGTTGCAATAAACGGATGATTGCTTTTTTTTAAACCAAACTAGTTTTTTTTGAGTGCAAAATTTTTTAACATCACTATCACTCATGTTTAGTGAGACTGAAAATTTTCAATTCATCACTCAACATCAATAAGTGCGAGTTGAAACTGAAAATGAGTGCACTGCCCCCATCTATGGTATTAACAAAGTGTTAAATAAGTTAAATAGAAAGAAGCAAAATTACTATATGCTGAATCTTTGATAACGAATGTACAATATTTTAGGTTTGGATATTACTTAAACATTTTTTACCAATATGATTAAAAACTGTCCTCGCAGTATTATAATTCTATGCGGTCTTAGAAGTATTAAAGTCAATTTAAAAATATGCGCTTATCGTATAAAACGGACCAAACCTTACCAAATTTGACAATAGAACTAAACGTTACGATTAAGGCCTTTGTTAAATTATAAACCAATCTTCACAAAATTTCTGACCAAACAACACTAATTGAAGCATTTAATCAGAAGCGATATGTTCTTTCACCAATTTATGTTTGTTTTTGTAATAAAAAATTACAATTCTTCAGGGAGTTTGTGCACTTTTCCTACAGAACCGATTGTGCTGGATTTTAGTCCCAAACTGCTTAGTCCCCTTTTACAATGTGGAAATAAAAAGGCAGACAGATGAAGTTTAATGTCAAGAGGTTAAAGATGTAGAGTGTGTAGTAGATGACTATCTGGACTAGACATTTTTCGTGGTTCTATTCCACTGTTCGGAATTATCATGTCGTTGCTTTACATAATATAACTGTGGGGACGGGTAATAACGGACGAACGACAAGAAGTGGCAACTCTTATTAGGATTGCAACAATGACATGTCAAAGGGAATTGACTAACGAGTGACAGGTCTCTCATTATTTTTAAATTTAATTTCCGATAATCACAACACAATCTTTTGGTTCCATTTCTTCTTGGGTACTATTACTACGGGTGAAGCATATTGAGATGTACTTGAACGTATTATTCCATTAGAAAGCCACTCTTCTACCTGATGCTCAACAACACGTTGATCATCGTACGACAATCGCCGGGGTCCCTGATAAATTGGGACATCAGAAAGAATTATTTTCATGTTAATGGGTGAGGGTTTCTCCCTTCTCGGTCTATAATTTGCAATTAGCCCATTGACGTGGGATGCTTTTTCGCCAGACAGGTGAAACAAATCATACCCCTGATCTTTATCCTCAAATACCAACGTCGAACAGAGTAATTCAAACTCACCAATTGGTTCATGTAAATCATCCATTGTGCTGCTTTCCGATTCTTTCCACTTTTTTACCAACTTCGTACCCTCAGAACTCATAATCATATCAGCCTGTTGTACTAAATCATTACCTATTGCTGCCGGATTTACAAAATTTTCCGCCACGAAAAATTTGATATTAAACCTATCTCCATCAATATCGACAACTTTGCAAAAATACCCTATCGTAGTCAATATATAGTCTGCAGCGGTAATAAAATCCCGCCTCTCCGATGTTAGTCCCACGTCACCAAAGCGCTGAAAAACATCAACGAATAATTGAAATGTCACTTCCCGTATCTATAATCGCCGAAAATTTTACACCATTTATATCGATACTCTTGAAACTCCGATTAGCAGTTGTTTTTACCTCCTCTGTTATATCCTCAAAAGATTTCACCATACAAGAATTAGGTGTCTCCCTTTTAACTTCAGGTTGCGTTTGGGATTTACACTCAAAGGATTTGTGTCCTGGTTTTCCGCATTTAAAAAACTTGAATGTCGATGACTTGCATTCTTTGGCCATATGGTTTTTCTGGCCACACTTGTAACACTTTCGTTTTGCACTAGTAGAAGGCTTTTCATCCTTTACTCTACTCGATTCAGAAGATGGCTTCGAGGTTAGTGCCTGTTGACCGGATCCTCTAATTTTCTCGTAGGTTTTTAATTTCTTCTTCAAGTCCTCGATGTTGCAAGCTTGATATAAAATACTTTTCCCAAATTTTGAGTCTGGTATACCCTCAACAAAGTATTGAATCAGACTCTCCTCGTCTGATTTTATGGGCTTACCTATCTCCATCAAAATGTAGAGGTACTCTCTAAAGCTTTCATCATTTTTCTTTTTGCGATCCTTTAACATTCTACGGATATCCGCTGACGCCAATTTACAACCGAATTCTCCTATTAATGCTTCCTTTAAAGATCCCCAATTCTTTGTTCCACTTTGAATACGAACAAATATCTTAGCTGCACCCTTCAATAGTTGCTTAGCATATATAAATCTTTGCAACTGATTCCAAGCAACGGCCTCAGCGTTGTCCTCAAAGTCATCTAACCAGCTATTAATATCAATGTTGTCAGTGCCACAGAAAGATGTCAGAGAATGTTCTATATCCCGTAACGTAAATACACTCCTTTCAAAATTTACAGTGCCCGAATCACCCGCAGTCGGACCGAAATGCTCCAACAACCTCCGCTGCAACTCACCCTTGAGTCCCGTTGTCGCCAATCCCAACCCGGTCAACTTCTCCCTCAACCCCTCAACAGTCAATGCCAAAATCACCTGTGAGTCCATTCTGTCCGATCAATATTATAATATCCAAAAATAATTATTAATTTCCAAAATTCAGTAAGACAAAATAAAGAGTAAATAAAAATTATAGAAATAAACAAAAATTCAATTCACAATACAAAAGCTATTAAAATTACGTTACAATTCAAAATACATATTCTCAAAACAACAAAAATTATATTTACGTTAAATTCAAAACAAATTCCAACTTGATTTTCCAAAACATTACTCAAATACATCCGTATATCCAATTGGATTTTCTCTTTAATTCTAACTTTCCAGAAAATCAAAAGGGAATAAGCTTACACAATTTTTAATTATAAAAGAAAACAAAATTAATGTATCACTTAACTTATAGTATCTCCAACAATAAAAAAAACCGCAACTCGATCTCTTCGTAAATAGCTAGGCAGAATTTCTCTTGGCAAAACTTCACTTCTTGTCTCTTTGATTTGATACGAGTTGGTTTCCACTCTCAGCTTGTTGTTACACAATTTCTTTTTCTCTTGGTTTAGTTTATTTACTTTGCGATCAATATTACACAGTTTGTTTAATCCTACATAACTGACACCAAATTCATCTCCGTCAACAGCGAAAAAGAGCGAAAAAAGGAAAAGCATAACTTCTGTCTTTCTATTAATTTCGTGATTGTGAAAGGATAAAGCTGAAGGTCCACACCATGCGTTCATGCGTAGATGCGTATGATACTTTCTATGCATTTTATGCGTTTCTAAATTCAAGTTACATGCCATGCGTTTTATGCGCCAAATTTGTTTTTTTATCAGCTGTTTTGCTAATATGTTTATCAATTAAAAGCAATTTTGCCAAAAATGGAAAGTGTAATTGATATTTTAATAGAATTTATTTAAAAGAATTCATAGAAAAGTAAGCTTTTATTATAAAAATATTCAAGATTTTTCACGGTATTAATAAGTTTCCAGTTCATGGCATTTGTTAAAAAAAAAAAAAAATATAATAAACACAACAAAGATGACACTCAGAACATAAAAGTAATCGATAAATAGAATGGCAAAATTTGTTCGTGATAAAATTGTGCTTAAAATTAATTTTAATGTATTTTATTATTTAAAGTTTATACAATCTTAATAACGAAAGCTTTTTCTCTTATTAAAAACCGTTTTTAATGCAAAAAAATAGTGAAAAGTAATCCACCACACAAACATATTTATCGATAACATTGAAAATAAAATATGATTTGTCATCCATGGCCATCAATAACAGCTGACTTTTATTCACCACACATGCGACGGATACAAAAGTAGAAAGTAAACCTACTTTGATGCGTTCATACGTCTATGCATTCTATGCATTTTGGTGTGTAACTTGTCATATGCAATTACATTGATTCAACTTTTTTGTCAAATGCATAAAAAGGACAGACGCATAAACGCATGGTGTGGACCTTCAGCTTAAGGCATGTTCAAAAGAGAATAAGAAAAATGTCTGCCTTTCAATTTCAACATTGGAAAAGCTAACTTAGGAGAACAAAAATAAATTATTTCTTTTCTGTTGAGTCTTTCGCGCGTTACCGACGGACTTAAAATCACTCAAGGACCTAGCATATACATACATACTTCATTTGGTCCTTGATATATACAACAAAAGTTTTACACGGAAAGTGAAATCTGAAGGGTATAAAATCAAAATTGTTTATTATTTTCGAAGAGAAAATAAAATCATCAAGAATATTTATTTTGGAGATATATTGATTTTCTTTAAGACTTTAGTTTTTTGTGGAGAATATGGATTTTCGATATATTTATCGATGGAAATATTGATTTGGTTAGAACATCGCTTATTTTATTAGAATACCTTATTTCGAGGTAGGTTAACTTGATACATGTCAAGCTTTAGGTACGTATGAAATAATAAATATTGCTCAACATTTTTTACAAATTTGAACAGAGTTCCAAGCTTTAGACCAAAGAAATTCGTTAATTTTAAATAAAACTATCGGTATCCGCTAAAAACAATGGATTTTTTTCCTAAAATTTTGACTTGTAAGTATTTTAATAATATTATAGACAACGCTCCGTAAATAAGACCTATTACCTAAGATTTCATGTTTCCTTCCATATTTATTTGACTTTGAGTATTCAAAAAAAAAAAAAAAAATACAACTTCCAAATGCTCAACCACAGCGTTTGGTGTAGAACAAATTATGTGCTTTGTATTAACATGATAGGTATGTTATGGTTATAAATAACAACAATAAGGACAACATAACGCAATCACTAAGTTGACCATAATACAAATCACTATACAATTACTTGCTACATCTGCTGAACTGAGATTTCTTAGTTTTGTTGGTGTGTTGTCTGCTTTATGTGCAACTTACAAATATGCCTTCCACTTCTTCCTACATTAATTCACAGTTTATAAATACTTGTGTATGTATGTCTTACATTTATGTATGATGTATTAAAATATCTTAAATATGAGATCGTTGGTAACGAAACACCCACTAATTAGCGAAGTAAGCCGCCACTGAAGTCCGTTACCGATACCACAAACAATGTACGACCATTATAGAGCAGAGTTTTCATAAACGTTTACAGATTTTTTTTCTTGGTAGATGTGTTGCGCTAGTGGAGTTTTATAGGTTATTAATTATTTTGAACTCGTTTGTAACATGCAGAAGCTAAATTTATGATATTTGATTGGGTTTGTAAAATTTACACCAATTATATTAGTGTTTCGTTAGTATGATTTTCTATAGTAAAGCTTATCAAAGGCTGCAAAGAAATACATAAATACTGTTAAACTGCGGGAAAGTGGGTTGAAAATTAAAATTTTAAGATCGATTTTTGGTAACAATGTCGATTTTGGGCATTTCCGGTATGAACATCGATCTTCTTTTGGTATATAGATTTCGAATAGAAAATCGGTTGATTTTGAAAACATAGTTTTGATTTGAAAATATCGGGTGCCCCTACCGAGATCGTTGGTAATGAGCTAGTCTATCACTGCGAGCCTTGCAGGTTCGATTTCCGCTAAGAGACTCTGGCATGTTTCACTACAACGAAGTTCTAAGCTACCACAATAGTAAAGGGGGTTATGTGCCGTTGTGCTGATGATTAAAATATTGGTTCCAGATCCACTTTAAAGTATCTAGACCGACCGATTCAGAATCGCTTTCTGAGTCGATCTAAAGATGTCCGCCCGGCTGGTTGTCTATCAATGTAAACTTGTGCGAAAAGTACAGGTCGCAATTTTGAATCTAATTTGATGCATTTGGTACATACTTACACCGAAAATATTACGACAAATCAATTGCCATATTGAATACCAAATTCGTCAATACAATTAATTTTTTAATTGAAAAGGCACCAACAATCAAATTTTTAAATACATATAAAAAATACTTTTGTTAATTCAATTTGTTGATAATCCACAAACTTTTTAACAACGAATTTGTAATATTGAATAAAGTATTTGTTAACAATTATATACAAATTTTAATTACGAGTTTGTCATATTAATAAAATATTTTGTTAAGAACTAGGTTATTGCCTTTTGAGAGGATTATATGCATTTAACTTAATTGTTTAATTAATTTTTATTGAAATATAAATTAAAAGCTACGTCACAAACACCATTTATTTCAGCATAGGACTTATTCAGACTTAGAACTGGATGTTTTAACATCTTCATAAAGGGGAATCTTGACACAATTATTGACTTCTATTTGAAAACTAATGGGCCTGTTCGGAAATGCATCACTTCGCTGCATCATTGATTTCTATCATGGCATGAACAATTTTGTGCTGGCTGGTCCAAAATAAACCACAGGTTCCGCATAAACCACCTCCCTAAAATCACTTAGGGTGGGTTTTTAAAATGGAGATTAGGGATGTAGTCATCTTTAATCTGTGTTTTTAGTTTTTAAGATGAGGATAAGTTACTTTTATTTGCCAGTTTAAGCGGTCAATGTTGGTGGTTCAAACTTAATCATCAAATGGCAGAACATACACATGTATAACAAAAGCAGCTGTTGAAATTTTTTTTTAGAAAACAGTTAAATAGATTATTCTAGTAAAGATAAAGAATTTAGTGATTCTGAAATATATGAATGCCAAAATAAAATAATTAGAAGAATTTATTTTCATTTTATAAGAATTAAAAGGGCGAAAATTCTACCTCTGTATAAAATGCTAAGTGGATTGATACAAAAGTTGCCATTTTTAAATATGTTGTTGCCATTTGTTGTTATTCAGTATGGCAATGCTACGAGGTTTAAGCTACCTCTTAAAAACAGCAAACACAGTTAGTACACAATTAATTTTATTCTCAGATTTATTAATTATACTTTGCCGCTAGGATTAAACTCGATGTTAAAAGCAGTGTTGCCAAGAGCTGCAAAAAGCTTTAAAAAATACTAAATATTCATAATTAAGATTTAATGTTTTTTTTTTTAATACAAAGTATGAAATGATGTTGATAAAATTTATGAAAGTTATTAAACATAAAAAGGTACCTTAAGTAGCAAACAAGAAATGAAATCGTTAATAACGACTACAAAAAGACAAATATATATTCCCACCAAACAATTTTCGGAGCGCTCCTAAATATGACTCTTAAAAGATACCTTTTCTTGAGGGTTTTATGATTACCCTCCTAATTTATGAGCAATTCTGATTGATTTCGAAGCCTGTTGAATTCAGGACTCCTAAAAGACTAATTTTTATGAGCAATTTAGGAGCACATTCCTAGAAAACTCTTATTTATGAGGGTTTTCTGAGGGGCAACGGTAGTTTGTTTTCTTATTCTTAATAATTTCAATATTTTGCGTTTGTCTGTCATTATTGTGATCATTTTGCGCTGTTCGGTTGTGATTTTGATAAAATCTTTGAGAAATTTTTTTGGATTCTCCCTTAAAATCAGGTCTTGTTGGCATAACCACCTCCGATATTTTGCCACTTGGATTGAGCTCAGTAATTCACTAATGTTTCTTGTGTACTTTATGTGTGAATAGTTAACTAAACATTGTCCTTGTAAATCTTTTCATTAGACAAAACTATCCATTTGAAGCCTTTGTTAAAAGAAAATTAGGTGGTTTTGTTCGTTGAAATTGGTTTAAAATGATTATTATTTCCATGCACAAAACATATATGTATTAATAAAACTTTTCCCTTAAAAGCTTACAAGCATAAACTTACAAATAAAATGAATACCCTAATTTCAAGAAAAAGAAACACTCCTATATCACTCTCTTTTGGCTCCGAAATCCCTCTTTTATGACTCTTTTAAGAGGTTTTTATGATTGATTTGTGAGCAAAAAGGCTCACAATTTTCCATACAAATCGTTAAATTTAGGAGTCCTAAAACGCTCATATTCAGTACAAAATTTTTTTACGGTTTCATAGGAAAACACTCTCATATCTGAGGATTTTAGGAGCTTTTTTCTGAGCCTTTTGCTCATAAAAAGGAGTCCTAAAAGACTCTTTTAGGACTCATATTGTTTGCTGGGTTATTATACTTATATGTTTATATAGGTATTTATATGTTTATTTTTATATTTTTACATACACAAAAATCCAATTTAATTTTACTATTGTTTCAGAGACGATATTACTCCACAAAATTTATATCCATTTAAATAGTTGCGGTCTATTAAAGGATGTATAATATTTACTTTCAACATCAGTGAAAGAACCAGAACTGGAATTTTCATCAATTTCACATGAGTTTAATAACTTAAGAAGATCATAAGAATTTTCTAAGTGATGGCATGTACTCTTTTAAAAGAAAATCAAATAAATATTCCATAACGTATTATAAGCAATTTAACTTTAATTCGATTTCTTTATGTTGTCGTTACAATTTTCAATGTACTAAAACGCTGCGTACAATTAACACAAACGCAGACAGATTTTTGCATGAGTATGTTCGTATTTTAAGCCCAGACAGGGTAAATTGTGAAAAATGTTTAGCAAAATGTGGCATTTCATACGAAAATTTTGACATGTATCAATACAACCTATCTCGCAAGCTTGTAAAAGCGTTTGACGTTTTTACAAAAAATGCGACATTGGTTTTGTTGTTAACATAACCAATATGATTTTTAAATAAAAAAATTTTTTTATTAAAAATTAAAAAGGCTATAAAAACTCCACGAAGCTTAAACCAAAATTAAGAGGCTTAAACATAAATAAAGAGGCTAACTTTAGCCACAATAAGGCCAATCTTGCAATAAAGCAAACACTATTCTGTACGTAAAATTAACTGAAATTGTAATATAAAATAAATGTAAATGCAGTTAAAAACCGGACTACTTATTTTTTTATTTATTTTTAACGAAAAGTTCATTTAATTTTTACTGTAAAAAATGCAACTCCATGTTCCGTAAAAACAAATGAATTTTAAGTTATTTTATATAAATTAACTATCAAAAAATGAACTGAATATTCCATAAAAAACAAAGGAATATTATGTTATTTTATTACATTCAGTTGTTTTCACTTACTTCACAAAAGAGCAGAATTTCTAAAAAAAACTCTTAACTATAAGACACCAGCAGCATGACCGATATCTATGGCTTCGCAATTATTTTACTCTTAAAATTTGATGTATTTAACTTAACTATTTTAACATATAGAAACTGGGAATTTTTTACACAAAACAAGCAATTGTTTTTTATAGATAAGTAAAAATCAAAAAGTAATTTAAATTTTTGGGAATACAAAATTTAAATTTTCAAAAGATTTTGTTAACTAAGCAACCAGTGAAATGCGCATAGGAAAAGCTTATCCCATCAACAATAAATTTCAAGTGTTTTTATCAATAATAAAAACTGGGAATTAAGCACGAATAACAAAATCTTTTGAAAATTTAAATTTTGTATTCCCAAAAATTGAAATTACTTTTTGATAATAAACAGGCAGGTGCACGGCCTAAAAAACACTTAATTGACAACATCTTTTTGTAAGTTGTTGTTGTTTTTATTTTGTTTTTCTTAACCTACTTACAACTACAATTAATGTTGAGAGAATTTCAACTAATTGTAGTGGGGAATGTAAGATGAGATGAACGCACTGTTTATTGTTGATGTTGTTTTGTTTAAACTTTGATATTATTACAAGTAGAACTGTTGCTATAATTCTTATACGTTTAACAGTTTTATTTGGTTTAATATCTTTAGTTTTTCTAAAATCTTTATGGATGAAGTTTCCTGATGATCTGGCCTAAGCAACCAGTGAAATGCGCATAGGAATAGCTTATCCCATCAACAATAAATTTCAAGTGTTTTTATCAATAATAAAAACTGGAAATTAAGCACGAATAACAAAATCTTTTGAAAAGATAAGTACAAATTTATTTTTGATAGTTAATTTATTTAAAATAACTGAATATTCATTTGTTTTTTCGGAATTCGCGGTTGAATTTTTGACAGTAAAAATTATTTTCATTTAATTTTACATAAAAAAGAAACTAACTTATTCAACGAACAATATAAATTGCAACTGAAAATCAGTATTACTATGCACTTAGTTTTTTTTATAACTGTTAGAATCTGTTAAAAATAAATTTGCTTGGAATTTTTAAATGTTTATTTATTTAAAAATGATTGAACGGAATACTTCTTAAATAAACTACTGTCCATTACTGTAATAATATTTTGAGTGTACAGATGAAGATATATAAATTATATTCAGAACAAAGAACTTTTAAATGAATCCTAACCTCATAACATAATTTTGTTCTAGCGGGTTCCTGATCATCCATGTGTCCTTAATTGGGTACACTTTTGAAAATTTGTCTTTGTATACTGTCGTGTCGGGTATCAAATCCTCGGGTTTGACCTTTTACTTGCTTGTTATTGTTTTTTAAGCTCTTATTAAATAAATATTTGATTAATCGTGTTTCTTTGAAAACATCGATTTACTTTGAATATATCGAATTTCTGCATAAATTATTTATTTTCAATTTAAATATTTATTTTCGGTAAGAGTTTCGATTTTCGGTAAGAATATGGGTTTTTAGTTTTGGAAGGAAAATGATTTTCGGTAAGAATATTGATTCTGGGTATATGCATATTGATTCTTAGAAGAAATCGGTAAAAGTATAAAATTTCTCTAAGAAAAAAGTGTCTGTAGCCCGTTTCTGTATTTCTTACGTCGTTAAATGAAACGAACAGTGTGGCCATATCCAAAAATTATTTACAACTAAATCATCTTTAAAATAATGCTAGAAAATGCTGAAAAAATCCTAAACTGCCAAAAAATAATGCTAAAATTAAATAAATTTTATTTTTTTTTGTTATTTTAGTTAATATACCTTTATACATGATTTATTTTAGATAATTTTTCCCTATAAACTAACATCATATCAATAGAACAAACTGATTAAAAAATAACAATAAAATGTTTATAAAACATAAAAAGTTTTAAAACTATAAATTAAATATATTTCAGTCTTTATGTACATACGTACATAAAAAGTTTTCAAACAAAAGGTACCATACCATAACAAAAAATCAAAGGAACTTGGCCTAAAAATGGCTATTATCTAGTAATTCAATAAAATTTATATGACATGTTTAATAAAAAATTTAATTTTATATATTAAATACGTCATCAAATGAATATTTTTCTTCAGCTTCTGAAGAATCAATCAAGATATCATTATAATATATGTTCTTATCGCTTTTTTAAATGAGATCCTAATTTTTTTTTTAATATCGCAACATTTTAAACCACACCTTATATAAAGTAGCGAATTATTAGTCGTTAACGGGATTATATTTCGAATTTTCGTTTTTACGAGATTTATACCACCAAAAAGCTATTTTAACCTCCGCGTTGCTACATAGCAAAACCAAGAATTTCATTGCAAAAGAAGCTAATTCACTAAATGGATTTTCATTTAATGCATTTTTATACACAAATACATTTATCCAGAAATCAACTGTTGAGTTCTTATTTAACAATTTATATGAATTTTTACCCGTATTCAAAACAAAAATTTAGTTACTGCATATCCTCTGATTAAGGATTTCTTATTTAAAACACTTTTTAATAAACTATGATTATCGAATGATCAAAGACTTTTTAACTCCTGATTAACTGCTGTCAATTTGTTATTTCTATCAATTGAATTTAACTAAAACAGATATGTACAAATTTTTCTTAATCGGGCGATTAAAAAGTGTTTTGAATAACCTCATGACTAAATGGTGATTAAGCTTAATTAACATTTTAGTTGCTCACTCGATGAGCGGAGTATAGTCGGAGTACAGAAATTTTCGTTTTGAATACGGGTATTAGTTTTTATCGCACCAATCTACGTTATTGATGTACTTTACAATATGTTAGTGAAATAATGGATTTGGGAATATTGTTAGACAAAAAATTTGACTTTATTCAACATATATCGATGACTGCTAATAAATCTCGCAGTGTTCTGGCTTTTATTAAAAGATGGGCAAAGGAATTAAACGATCCCTTAATCACAACACGTCTTTTTACTTCGCTCGTCAGACCAATTTTGGAATACTGCAGCATTATTTGGGACCCGATCTATAATATTCATAATGATCGTATCGAATCAGTTAAAAAACAATTTCTTATTTTCTGCTTAAGAAGTGATTATAGAGGATGCCTGGTATTACCTTCATATTCAACAAGACTAGCTGAAATAAATTTACCAACGTTAAAAAGCCGGCGAATGATGCTAAATATATCTTTTATGTTTAATCTTACAAATGGTAGTACACGTTCCGAATTTTTATTGAATAACGCTACTTTTAATATTCCTCAACGTTCACTACTTCGTTTTTTCAACCCTCTATATGTCAGGACATGCCGAACAAACTTTGCGATGTCAGATCCAATAAGAAAATTATGCAGCTGTTTCTTTATCGACTATTCTCTGAACATAAATATCATAAAAAGCAATATCATATTATATTTAAATCAATAATGTTGATACTAATCTTTCTTTCTTTGCTTAAATAAATAAATTATTATGTTAATACATTAAGATAGTCTCTAAGGAATTTGTCCATAGACTTAAATTAAATAAATAAATATTAAAATATATGTAGATATATTAAATTAAAAATGTGTTTTTGTACTAACGAAGGTTTATTAAGGAAAATTTTCATAGAAAATTTGTGAAATTAGTCTTTGTTAAATTTAAAATATTTTTATGAATACAGACATATCTTTTTAATTTTAATAAAAACAAGTTAGAGTGCTATATTCGGCTGTGCCGAATCTTTGATACCCTCCACCGACAGATCAGTGGGCCTTATATGGGCCCTATAGTAAATTATGAACCGTGCATCACGAAATGTATTAGTGTGAGTAGTGAAGTATTCAATACTATTTTGATAGCATTATTTATTACGGCTTTAGGCGTACTAAACTGCGTTCCGAGAGTAGGGTTTAGATTGGGCCTAGGGTAAATTATAGACCGATCTTCACGAAATATTGCAGCGTGATTTCCAGTCGAATAAAACAAATTTTTGCAAAATCGTATCTAATTCCGTGCCTTGTTCCACCATTTATGTTATATTTGTAACAAAATATCTTTTTTTTTATGTGGTTGTTCCACATTTTGATTCCTAGCTCTGGTCCTACTGCATCCATTTTGCTGAATTTCAACCCCAAACTGCTTAGGATAACAACAAGCAATTTGGCAGCAAGCTTGTTCATTTCTTTTGAGTTGTTCGAAAGTGAGCGTGTTTTCAACAGACGGACATACAGACGGGCATGGCTAAATCGACTTAGAATCCCTCAAGGACCCAGAATATATTTACTTTATGGGGTCTGCGGTGAATAATGAAAAAGTTTTACAAGGAATGACAAACTTAATATACCCTCTTCAAAACTAACTGTCGTGGAGGGTATAAAAAAGAAGGTATTCAAATGACGATTAAATAATTTTAATGATGAAAATAAATAAAACCCAAATGTTATATTTTGTCATTTAAAGATTTATTTTTAGACAGGATTTAAGAAACTGCAGTCAAAACCAAAAACTGCCAAACAAAAAACTAAAATTTGTGTACAACTTTTTGCGTTTTCAGTAGAATTGACAGCGACTGTTTATATTTATGGTATCAGAAGTAAAAGCAGCAGTTTTTTTTGGCCAATGACAAATGAAAAAGTGGAAGAAATGGCAGTATTTCTACTTTGACTGCAGTTTTTTAAACGCTGTTTTTATTGATTTGGTTGTATTATTACTTTCGTTCGTTGACGTTTCGCTTGCGTTTGATACAAAATTTTTGGAAACATTCTAGTAAAACCAGAATTAGTTTCGCGTTTAAATACAGAAAAACCTTTTTCTTACAAACCGAGAAACGATGGAATTTTTCGTTTCACACTTCATGTGAGAAATTTTACGATGCGAGAAATATAGAAACGAACTACTGTTTTTTGTAAATATGTATATTGATCTTCTGCAAGAATATGGTTTTTCAGTGAGAATATAGATTTTAGGTAAGAATACTAGTTTTCGATGAAAATTTTGATTTTCGTTATCGTAAAGGAGAAGATATCGATTAAAATAAGAATATTTACTTTCAATTAGTACGTCGATTTACAGTAAGATCAAGATTTCAATTAGAATCATTTAATTTGCCAATTTTTATTTAATGTTTCTTATTTAATAAAACATATATTTAAACTTGACTGATCATTTCATACAATCCATGATTTTTGTGGGATATTTACATATGGTTACCGAACTACGACGAGCTCAAGGCTTGATAGATTTCTTAACCCGTGCATTGGCAAAATCTCCGCGTTTCAAATTCGACCTCACTGAATAATTTAAAAAAAAAAATCGTTACAGTCCTCAATTGCTCTACGAAAGACGCCTGCTATGGCCATAAAATTAATGTCTTACATTTAATGCACATTTAAGCGCAAAATCACCGCAATTTTGCTTTTTTGCTGTCGTTGTTGTAAAAAGACAAGTCAAGCGTATAACCAGGATATTTATTAGAAAATTATATACAAGACCATACGTATGTGGTTTGCCTTTTCAAGTAATTTACAGAGAACCCATATGTACACCTCTGTCTGTATGTATTTAAGCATGAAAAGTATTCATGGCAATTACATTGGGCTGCTAGAATTGGTGTTACGCTTTTGTGGCACCAACACATCTCAAATTGTGTACCACTTGTAAAAAAAATATTTTACATGCAACAGCAGTTGCCAAAGCATTTCTACTGTGGAATCCTCGTTACCAGGTGACCACATGTTGTGCCTGTGTATTGCAACAGCCTAGTTATTTGCTATACAACAATTGTCTGTGGTCTCTACAGAAGTTTTCATTAGTAAGTACTTTTATTCTACGGGCAATCTTAATATCTGGGATACCTCAGTTTCAGTTGCTCATTTAGGATTTATTTAACCAATAAATTTAGTTGTTTTTTTTTTTTTGGTTTTTAGGTTTTGTTAAATTTTACGTATTTTAAAATTTTGCTTGGCGAGTGTCTGGGTAGGCGTAAGTTTGCAAATCATTATATTTACAATGCAATACAAAGGATATTGGACTTATGCACTTCAACACTCTAAACATTTTGATATTTCCAACACGCACGTGTTCATGTAAAATAAGGCGTTTATTTGATGTTTAAAATGTTGCAAGTAAAATGTCCGATTCTTTTGTTGGGATAAGTTATAGATGGCTTTCTGTGGATATTGTGTAGGATACAAGGTGGAAATAATTTAAATTTATGCAAGTTGATGGGTTTTTGTTTTTATCTGCATATTTATGTGCCTTTTAAATTCGGGTCTTTGAGTTTCGGAAAGGCTAAGGAATATTGGTATTTAACTATACTGAAATATATAATGTAATATTTATATATAATTATATTTATAAGATTCGCGGGGACTTAAATTTAAGTTTTTATAAAATTAAGTGGTTTGTAATCCAACAAGAAGTGAAACAAGAATTTTTTCCACAGAAGAAATAACGCATCTCAATGCAGTTTATTGAGGCCAACGTTGTATTTAAACCTTTAAAGCGGATTTGATTTTAAGATGTCGGCTTGAAGTTAACTTAAAGCGGTGAGTAAAGGGGGAGGAAGAAAAATGTGAAGATGGTAAGTTGTAAGCTGTGGGACTAAAGATCCCAAAGGGAGGGAAAAACCTGCCTAATTACATTTGTATGTGTGTAAGTCTCATATGGTCGTGACAATCTAACTGCTTCAGGTCCCAAATATTTTTTTGTGTAATCACTCTTAACTTTTTAGCTTGTATGATTTTTTTTTGTACTCAGGATTACCGCCAGTCGGTCGGCAAGAACCACTCCATCCGGCGAGCTTAAGCCGCGCGATTCGCCAGCATGCCAGCGCCGACGACATCCTGGCCGCATTCACTGGGTGTTGTGTAAACAGTAACCAGCCTAAAACAGCGACTTCTATTGGAAATCTTCATTGGTTTATTTTCACCTGACTGTCAAGGATGTATGTACAGTGCTGAAGAAAAGTGTTGCACATTTTGAGGTGGGAATTTCACAATGCATGCAGCCCTGGTTTATAATTTAAGTAGATAGCCAAAAAACTTATGGTGTTTTCTTAACTGCAAAAAAAATGTTACATTTTATTGAACAAATGCAATTTGGTGTTCGTTTCTTAAAAATGCTTTGCTTTCTAAAAGGGTGACTTGTTTTATTCTAAAAAACTCACCCTTACAAATGGCATAATGCAGTGCACTTTACGCCCTGTATAAATCAACAGTGTTGATAAAGCCCTGTAAGAAGGAGACTTCTGTTTATATATAGGACTACCAGACGAAGCTGGGAAAAAATTGCCTCTTATCAGGACAGTAAAAATTTTAAATTTTAATAGTTATTTTTTCTTTTAGTTTATAGTAAAAAATATAAGAACACTCAACACTGTTAATTGTAGGTTGTCACTGATGCTAAAAGTAATGGTGATTTCTTTTCTGATAAATATGTTGCATTACTGCTACACGTTTTTGGGTTTTCTTGTATACAAAATACAACTATGTAAAATATTTTCAAGTCCATTATCAAAGTAACTTTTGGGAATACACAACTTCAAGTTCTTTTGTAAATTTGTTGATGAAAAACATGCCAAACATGTTGCATATTTTACCCTCACTTATACTTAAGGTGTTCATACTGCCATGTTTTACAACTTTGGTACTTACTTTGTTTGTACAACCAATGGTTTATTTTGTTTGTCATAATTCATACCGCTTATAATATTGTAAAATTATTAAGTTAAAATAAAACATAAAAATATTTACATAGATATTAAAAAAAAAGCCTATTTATATCAGGGTTTAAAAAACTGCAGTCGAAACCAAAAACTGTTAAATAAAAAACGAAAATGTGTGTAAAACTTTTCTCTTTTTGAGTTGGTTTGACATCGACTGTTTACATTTAATGAATCATAAGTAAAATCAACAGTTTTTTTGCCCATGGCAAATGAAGAAGTAGAAGAAATTGCAGTTTTTCTTCTTTGACTGCAGTTTTTCAAAAACGCTGATTTATATTATTATCGTCTTAATTTTTCGAAGCCATTAGTTATGTCAATATTGGTTTCCGAACCGTAAAAGCATGCAGAAACCGCTGAAATAGCTTTAAAAATTACTTATGGAGCACATTTTTTTAAAAGTGTAATACGTAGTTGTAAAACAAAGCAGCTACCTTTGTTCTATTTAAATTGCACAACATGTAACACTACGAGTGAGTAAGTTTTACATACATATATATACTGTAACATATTTTTTCTCAAAAAGAAATCGTGCTATAAAATTGTTCTTAAGAAAAAATCGTCAAATCAAAAAATCTTAAAAACAAAAAATCGGAAATCTGGTTTACAGATTTTATGAAAAACAAACAAAAGAAATTGGAGTTTCGTCATTAATTTTGTTTTTGATTTATATTTTTTTATTTTGTTTTTGTTTGTGTTTATTTTTTTATATTTTGAAAAATAAACATTTTGATTTACATTCGTTTTTTTATATTTTAAAGAACAAACTTTTTGTCAGCTGTTAAAAGCCATGGTGGAATAAGCAGGATGCGTCGTTACGGCAACAAACACAACATTACAACAAAAATGGAAATTATATCACCGTTTACGTCAAAAAATACTTTAAACAAAAATTAAAGCGTGCCGCTGAACGTGACGAAATAAATAAGATTTGAGCCGATTTTTATTTAATTACGGTCAATATCTTTTTTATTTTAATTTAAAGGTATCTAAAACTTTATTAAAAAACAGCACAAAACGTGGACTTTTTGTTAACCTAAACAAAACTTTGACATAAACCTAGACAAACAACGCAAGAGCAAAAAAATCGTCATCTGGGGTAGTGCTGCCACCTGTTTATTTTACCATGTTAAAAACAAGGCGCTCCAATTTTGTATTTTGTTCTCATCAAATAAAAAATTGCATTATAAGAATGTTGGCAAGACATTTTATACATGCACCTTTTAACAAGGTGGTATTTTTTTGTGGAAAGGAAAACGCCATTAGTTTTAAATCTTGTCATGTAAGAAACGTAAGAACTGACGACAATCAAGACGGTAGTTAGTGGAGCACTTATGAAATCGATAATAAATGAATTATTGTCGCTCACTTTATTTGTCGATCGACATCCCGGGCCAGGCATTAATTTTGCGAAAATGTTTAATATATTTTCTAAAATTGGCTTGTTCCTTCTTAAATTTGAAACTTTTTTACATTTACATAAAACATTTTAAGAACTATAGCAGACATTCGTATGTATCTATAAAGTTTTATCCGTTTATCTCTATTAATTATTAATATTGTTATTAAAGTAATGTATGTATAAAATAATCTGTTACATGTCAAAAAACTATATTGTATTTATCCAAACTACAAAACAAAAATCACTAAACATTGCATGTCGTAATGGTTTGGTTTTATTTTACATACATTCATATTGATATTAATATGAGCGTGTATATAATAGACCTTCTACGTATGTATATCTATCTGTATCCATATGCGGTTGTCTATTCTCAGGCGTGTCTAGAACTATTAAATTTGTGCGTAAATAATTGTGTTTAGTAAAGATCAAATAAATAGCAGCGAAACAAATATTCATTACAAAAACTACATGCCCCTTACGAACTCAAAAAAATATTCATCAGCAAATTTTACTCCCGCCTTTTGTGCTTGAAGCGATAAGGGGTTAAATGATTAGAAAAGTTAGTAATTTTCTTTTTTTAAATGTTTAAGAAAATTATGAAGATTAATTTCTTCGCAATAAATCTTCAAGCTCAACATCACTTTTATATAAAAAAATATTTATTAATGATCAAATATTTCGTTATCTCAAAGAATAACTTCTGCAGGTATTTTTTGGTTTTTAATTTTACATAAATTTCTTAAAACAAAATTTAATGAAACAACAAAATTATAGTAGTATGAAATGGGAATTTAGCACATTTAAAAGAAATTAATTTTTGAAATCCAAGAAAAACTTTAATAACTAATATGCATGCGGCAGTGTAAATAAACTGATCTGGCAAAATAAAAAAAAGTAATTTGTTTTTATTTTTGTTTTTTTTTTATCCAATAACAACTTCATATAGAGTTGACAAAAAATCAAGCAATTGTAGTCGGGACTGCAAGAAGAGATAAACTCACTGTTTATTGTTGCTGTTTTTGTTTAAGCTTTGATATTGTTACAAGTAAAACTAAAGTTTATAATTCTTTTTCGATTTACAGTTTTATTTTTATAATATCTTTAGCTTTTCTAAAATCTTTGGATGAAGTTTCCTGACGATCTGGCATAAGCAACCAATTGACATTTAAAATTTTTTTTTGTTTATTTTCATGATTTTTTTTTTAATTCTTTCGTTGGGGGTATTTAAATATTTTAAGTAAAATGAAAACTGACCGCAATAGCAAGGAATGAAAAAGGAGCCTAAACAAAATCGTAATTTTTACTTTTTTTACTAATATTGAAAGCTTTAGTTAGGAAACCGGTGTTTGTTATACCAAAGAGAACAAAACCCTTGTGTCCTGTCGAAGTCCAAAACATTATATCTGTTACGTGATTTGAAAAAAACAAACTTGTACAATTATTGCGAATATTAAAATTCATATTTTTGAAATTTGGTATTTTCAAATTCGGGATTTTCGAATTTGAGACTATGAATTCGCCATTTTAAGTTTTGCGCAACCCAAATTTCTAATATAACTTGCTTTGTGTCTTATTTTATTTTATTTTCATTTTTTTTTAAATTAAAATTAGGGTCATTGTTTCTTTATTTAGAGCTGCTTTTTTATTTTTTGGCGTGATATTCAATAAAAAAAATAAGGCAATTGGCGTCAATTTTAATTTCCTATTGAGGTCATATTATCGGGACCACAATTCGCAGCACCCATTTTTTGACAAGCTCGTCTTTTAATCTTGCAATGAACCTTTTGCGACTCTCATTAGGAGTCATATAACAATTACTGAGCTACCTAAATAAGAGCGTTTTTGAAATATAAAATTTCTATTGTCAATACAATTTCAATAATACAAACCGACCTTAACTTGATTTAGTTTATTATGTATTAAAGCGACCATATTTCATTATTCAACATTCATTATGATCGGGCCATAATTCATTGCAGATCGCCTATAAAGCCAACATCCGCAAATCTCTTTAATACGACTTATATGCTAACAAACTATATTTTTGTAGTGTAGTGTAAATTCAACAACTATATATCAGTGTCCCGATTTATCGTATGCACTACGATAAATCTTATCAAATTCATATGGTCTGTATTGGTTGTTTAAACGCCTAATTTTATTCGTTTTAAGATGGTTTATATGTTTAGTGATTCAAAGATTTGTTGGCTTAAACACATTTTAAACCAAAAAGAGAGTTTAACTTGCTCTAATTTTTTAAGGCCTAAAAGGTTAACCTCCTGCGAATTTTCAATTGCTGCAAAACATATCACTTATTAGCCTGGACAATATTAAAAAAAAAACGAAGTAGATATTATTTGTTCCATACAAAAAGTCATTGACACATCATTGCAGAAATGGAAAAATAAGAAAGGAGCTGAAAAAATTTACAATACAATTTTAAAAATTCTTTAGGTAAAATTTTTTGGAAATATTAGCTAACTTTTTCATTCGTATACTTCCGTTATTTTTCCTTTAATGCCGAAGTCGGAAGCAGATTTGGCCTAATGACTTTTCTAAATATTTAATATGCATTATTGCATATTGTCGGCTCAATATGCAAATCTGCCAAATCCACTTTTAACTTTTATTAACTAAATAAATTTATAATAAAATAAATTATTTATATCAAACTTTTAATATCCTTATTATGTTTAAAGATTTTTAAGCCAATTCTTCACTTTTTAATGTGATGTTTGTAAAGCATATCAAAGATTTTAAAAGCTTTTTTTCAAAAAGCACCTTCCCGCGATTTTGGGTTTAAACCACAGCCACTACGTGTACTCTAATTAGCGTCCCTCCAAAGGGCATCGACTCCCACAAAACAAACAACCTGAAAGACAGGAAGCATTTTTCGCAGAAGCCCACTAAAAAGAGACCTCACCACTGTCAGCCCAGCTTACGCCAGGGGCAGCTGACACCCGTAGTGCCTACTGTTTAAGTCCATAGGTCAGACCTCGAGTAAGCTTGATCCGAAGACCAAGACAAAACTCTAGCTTTTGATAGATTCGACGCTATCAAGTAGCATATACTTATTGCATTCAAAAATGTTAACTCAATCGATAACCCCTCTAATTGAAAATACTAGACGGGTAAGCTAAATTGAGTTATTTAATTTATCAAATTATCACTATACAAAGGTTGTGTTAGTACCAAAGTATTTTACTAAACTTCCTTAGAAGAGTAGTGTGATAATTTGTGTAACCCTGTTCCTTAGCCAACTGGAAATATCCAGTTGTTACCGGGAGCCACCACGCGGAGGTGGAACATAGGTATGTGATGACCATTGATGGCTTGCAAGGCACATCAATAGCCATCTTGGCTCCCAACTCAAGAGGACAGTGCAAACTAAGTTAGCAAAAAGTTTAAAGGCAATCGGTGCAAATTCAAAATGAAAATAGTAATTGTTTCCCGTTTACAGGCTTAAGTTAAAAAATAAAGCAATATTTAATTTTGACATTTTTTTTGCCCGCAGCTATTGCAGTTTAAATATGTAGACAATCTTTACCGTTACATCTGATTGTATATCTTTCAAGTTCATTTAGACTTTTACTCATACAAATAAACAATCACGTCACATACAGATATAAATATGTTCGTACATATGTATGTCTGGCAAGATATATTATAAAAACATCTGATATCATTGAAATATTACACTAATGCGTGTATTTGTAATGTAAATTTTTTAAATTTATTTTCTTTGTAAATTTTCTATTTTCTTTAATTTTTGCCACACACACAAACAAATTTATTAAAGTGTTACAACGATGATCGTTAAAAGAGAAGTTTGAGATAAGAAAACAACCTAAAACTTAATGGATAAACAATAAAGTTGCATGTGTAGACTTTATTTATTATCAAAATATAATAATATACTTAAAGAAGGAAAAAATAGACTAACTCACAGATACAGAGTCAAAGAATGGTTTCATAACCATCCTTGTTGTTGTTTATGCCATTTCATGCATTTACTGTTTGTTGGTTTGATAAACACACATATTTTATGTCAGTAGATATTAACTTAATGCGAGCAATAACAACACTTTAAGATATTAAAGAAATAAAGAAATAATTGCTTCAAGAGTAATTTAACGGTTGGAGTTAAGTTTGAAGAAAATACGTTGTATGCAGGGTTGTTAGATGTGACGATTTTTCGTCATTTTGGCGATTTTTTGAGAAAATACAGTAAAATGACGATTGACGATTTTTTAACAAAAAGTAATAGAGTCATGACGATTTTCTGGCATCAATAAAACACTTACAAGAAATATTTACAATTATATTGGGAACAGTCTAAAACGTAAAAATCAATTTTTCGAAATACAAAAATATTTGGAAATTAAACAAAAAAAAAATTCATCCCCCCACCCCCAACGCAAACCAGGTGGCTTTCATTAGAAGCATTAGTAATTCAAATTCTACAATTATACAAATGCCATCGATACTGCAAACAATATACACTAGAGCCCTGATTTGCGTCGGTTCTATTTGGTCCGCTTTTTAAAAATTGGTTAAATCCGCTTTCGTTTTTATGATTTCGATTTCTACATACGATTGCATTTTTCGATGAAGTCATAATCACATGTGAAGAATTTTTCTATTTTCGTGTAAAAAGGCGATTTCTCATTTAATTCTGTTAGGTTAGTTATTATAATTTCCATTTCTCAATGTACCGTCAAACTGCCTGTTACTTAATGTCAACATAAATTTATTAGACCGATAAACTATCTGTTAACAATTTTGGGTTTCTCAATAAACCGACAAAAAACATGGTTTTAAGCTGGCAACACCTCTCAAAATACATGTAAAAGTTGGGAGTCAGCTGATTGAATTTATCTGTACGGCAAATAAAAGGAAAATAAATAATCGGCAGATGAGTGCTGGTTAGCTTTGCGACAGAATAGAAGCAAATGAGACATTGAGAAAACCAAATTTCTTTAATGTGTAGTTTTTCGTTGGGAAAAAAGTTAATCGTGTAATGAGAAAACGGCCATAAGTATAGTAGCGTGGTAGGAAGTAAGAAGATGTGTAGAAAAATGGGTGTAAAGAGAAGACAATGCATTAGTGCTGGTTCTAACTCTTCAAGTTTTAGCCGTCAAGTCTTGAGCTTTTAGGAGAGAAGGGAAAATCGAATGCCATTTCTTTTCTTCTCTCTCCTAAAAACTCAAGGCTTGGCGGCTAGAACTTGAAGAGTGTGAACCAGCACTTACTTAGTTTGGAACTAAAATTGGACGTAATAAAACGTTTAAAGTCGGGTAAAAAGTCTGTTGATATAGACAGAACCGTTGGTTTAGCACCTTCAACAGTAAAAACAATTTGCAAAAGTGATAGCGCTAAAAATTAATCATTTAAAGATAGCTCGAGTTAATAGCAAAAGAGATTTTATTTTTATTTTGTTTAATTTCCTAAGCTACTAAACCCTGATAAATGAAATAAATAAATGTTTGTTATGCATTTATGAAAATATATTTTTTATTATGTATTCCTTTTCAAATGATAAATATGTTTCAGCCCACTTGCTGAAATAAATAGAATAAAACAACAATATAACTTTCTTCATCATAAATAGAATTTCTTGCTAAAAATTTATATTGTTGAACCAATCAATGCAATAAATTGTCTCTAATTTATAAAATTTAAATATTTTACGATTTGTTGACGATTTTGTTAAATGTTCGTGACGATTTTGACGAATTTTGTTAAAACTTTTGACGATTTTTGAAGAAAAAATTCTAACAACCCTGGTTGTATGTCAGGATTGGTGTTTACTTGGTTTTTAGGACAAGTAACATAAGACCTAAAACAATTCATATTCTAAAACCAATTGCAAAATTTAGTTTGAAGAACATACTTTATTAATAAAAGTGTCATTTAAAATGTATAAAAAGAAACAAGAGACTAATTATGAAACCTTCAAAGGATTTTTTCATATCTATAAACACTTGAGTATAGTGTTGTAAAATTTTAATACTTTTGAAGTATTGACTTAATACTACTCAATGCTTAACGTTTTTTAAATTAGAGAGCAAAATAAGAGGAAAATTATAAAAAAAATAATTTTATTTTTAAAAATTAAAGTTTAATAATTTCTAACACTTTGATGATAAATAAATATAAGGCAACAATTAAATACCCATAATATATAAGTAATTAAGTTATTTTTGAACTATATTATTTGCGAATATAATACAAACATAAATATAATGTTATAAGAAAAATTATAACTTCATAGCAGAATGTAAGAAAAGATAAGCACACTGTTTATTGTTGGAATTTTGTTTAAGCTTTGATATCGTTGCAAATAAAACTTTTGATTGTTTGCAATTCTCATTCACTCTGAAGTTTTGTTTGCTTATATCCTTGGCTTTTCTAAAATTTTTTGGGAGAATGTTTCCTGATGATCTGGCCTAAGCAATTTATTTTTAATTTTGTTTTTCTTAACCCGCTTATAGTGGGGAATTAAAGAAAAGATAGACTCACTGTTTGTTGTTGGTATTTTGTTTAAATCATCGACATCGTTGCATATACAATTTGAATGTGTATAATTCTCATTCCCTCAAGATCAAAATGAGCTTCATCTGAAAAGATGATTTTTTTTTTGGCAAAATCGGCATCTTCTGTAAGTCGATCGCTGGCCCACTTAGCAAAGCGAAAACGCATTGGATGGTCAGTTGTTCAAGCGCATACACAACCATATTCGTTCACCAGAAGGAGTGAACTAATTATCTGTCAAATCAGACATGAGCTGGGTTTTGTTGTTGGATTTTACAAAACAGCTATGATATTTTGCATTTGCACCATTGCAAGACTAATTCAATTTCTTTAAACTTATTTTTTTATGGGAATTTTTCTTTAAATTGTTTAACCGCTCACTAACTAATAATTCGATGGCATATTTAAAAAAAAAACGGCACAACTGATTCAAAATTATTTTACAAATGGCGCTTGCATAATATTATTAGAGTAAAGATATTTTGATTGCATCTTAAATATGTAGAATGTCAACCACGACTCAAAAAATTAAGACGCTTAAAATTTTTTTCAACACCCAATTTTTCTATGCAGACGTACTTATAGCTTATTACAATTTTTAAAAAGCAAAAAATAAAAGTTTAAACTGACTTTCTCTTTGATTCATTTTTAGTAACTGCAATTAACAATTTTCAATTTTCTTCCGATTAAATACAGAAACTGGCAACCCTGGAATTATGCTTTAAAATTAGTGTTACAACAACAATGAACAAGCTCCATTAGGAAAGAGCAAGTATATAGTTCGATTAGCGGTATATTTTTTAGTTTGTTTTGGATGCTATTCTAACGTCACGTACGTGGTGCAAAAACCACATTTGTCTTTGTCATTTCTATTTGGCCAGTCTTAGGTGTTTCAAAATAAAAGTTCAAAGCAAGATATTTGCTGCAAAAAAATATTGATCGGAATTTTTTTTAAATTGGTATAATCAAAATTTTATAAGCTTTTAAAGCTCGTCACGTACGACATTGTAAGTACTAAAATGCAACTAAATGCATCATCTTATTATGTTAGTATTAAGTTTAAATGTGGTCAAACCTTATTTTATTACAATCAAAAGCGTCTTACAAAATTTTTTTGGAATCGGTCCATATTTGCCCATAGCTCCCATACAAGTGCTACTCCCGAAAATAGCTTTAATGTCATAACTTCCTTAGAAATGTTGGCATTTACATAAAAATTGGCCACAATGACTTTTGCGATAGGTACTATATCATGATAAAATGTTGTGCGGGTAGGTCCAAAAATTAACCATAGGTCCCATATAACCCCTCTTTCTTAAATCGGCTAGGGGCACACAAATCTCATATAGATGGAGATACATAAATAATATAATAAAATTACTCTTATATAATTCTTAACCTCATAGCATAATTCTATTCTGGCGATCTTGATTTGCCACCGGTCCCAAATAGGGTACACTCTCAAAAAAAAAAATTGTTTTAAATATTATAGTGTAGGGTGTCATATGGTCGGGCTTGACCGACTTTTCTAACTTCTTTGTTTTAAGTTTTTATATGCATACATATATTTACAAAAAATATTTTTCATGCCTTGTAAATACTATAAAAGTAAAATCTGTCACGTACGGTATGTCACGAACGATATAACAGTTTGTTCATTATTAAACCAACCAAAAAAAAAAAAAATTCCAATTACGGATTATAAAGGTAAAATATCTGGTTTTTACATTCACCCCAAAATCACTTCCGTTTTATGTCACGTACGATATGCACTTACTTTGCTCGATATTTTGGACAACAAGGTTCCGAATTTAATAATTTTTTTCATATATAGTACCCTCTAAATGAAACATAATGATAAAAAAAATGTCCAGTTAATACTATTTTGGCAAATTTTCTATCTCTCTGAAGGTGTACAAATGTCACGTACGATGACATGGCAATGCCCATATATATAGTTATGGCTATTAAATATCATGAATTGGTTGTGAGTAACAATACTCAAATTTATAATTGCGATAAACATTGGTATTTTTACAGTGACTATAATATTGCTTATATTTAATAAAAATAACAATTTTTTTGTGTACGACAACAATAAATTGTTACAATAAACACCGTGTAGTTGCCGTAACCATCCCCATCCATATTTTTTCTCTGCGTGTTTAAACTGTTATTTAAATTCGTGCAAACAGTACGGAAATTCTACAAAATATAGTTACAAATGCTAAATTTTACAAAATTTCGTTTTAAAACCAAATAAATTGTTGCATATTTTCCTGCTGATATTAGCTAAAATCACCGTTGGATGTCAAAATTTTGTATATTCTCTTTGTTTCTGTTTTGTTTTATTTCAGTTTTTGACATTGTACAATAATTTTTTTTTTTGCTTTTGGTGTCGGTAATGATTTCTCTCGATTTATATCGAGTTTCCTCAGTGATCGCACTATACGTGTTGTTATAGATGGGATTGCATCAAACGAGTTTCATCTGAATTCAGGGGTACCGCAAGGTTCTGTCCTTTCTCCTACGCTATTTCTTATATTTCTTAATGACCTTCTTAGTCATACTTCAAATCCTATCTACTCTTTTGCAGATGACAGCAACATTTGTCATTCATATTCCTTCGATCATAGGCCAAGCCTTGTTGAGATTGGGGGCAAAAGGCAGAATATGAATGACACACTTAATCAGGACCTAGCTGCAATCTCTGAGTGGGGTCAAGCGAATAGGGTCGAATTTAATGCACGCAAGACCCAATGTTGTGTGTTGACCCACAGACGGGCCGTGGGACCAACTATGTCATCTGTAGTAATGGGTGGCATTGATATTGAAGAATCGGATACTCTTGATGTTCTGGGCATGAGAATACAGTGCGATGTCCGCTGGAATAAACACGTTTTTAAAGTGTCGAAGGAAGCATTCAAGTGTTTAGGTTTTTTAAAACGGTGCAAGACTTACTTCACTTCATCCGATCTCCTTACTATCTATACCACCTATATCCGACCGAAGATGGAATACAACTCCCATATATGGGCAGGGGCTTCAAAGTCTATTTTGAACCTTCTGGACCGTGTACAAAGGAGGGCGGTGAAGCTCATCAATGACAGTAGGGTATCCAACTCTATTGACTCATTGGAGCATCGTCGGAATGTGGGTTGTGTGACACTTTTCTATCGATATTACCATGGGAGGTGTTCCACTGAGATGAGTGAACTTATTCCACCCGCCCGAGTATTTCTTCGTAATACTCGCTCATCCAGTGGATCACATCCGTTTGTAGTCGATTGTCCTGTGTTTCGCACAACGCATTATAGGGAAAATTCGTTTTTCAGTCGAACTATCCGTATGTGGAATAAACTTCCCGCAGAGGTCTTCCCCGGTACTTACAATTTATTAAGATTCAAGTCAAATGTCCACAAACACTATTCCCTCTTTCCTCCTTCCCAAACCTTATTTTCCTGATCAACACAATGCACTGCATATATAGGGGGCATCCCCTGAGTGTTGGTTTATCGCTAAAAAAAAAAAAAAAAAAAAAAAACAAATTGCTTGTGGTTTTTGTACGAGTTGTACTTGTTGTAGTACCGAGATTACCTGGGATGAATTCGCCTTGGCAAGAATTATTCATTATTTTGTTTACAAAACAAAAAAAATTGTCATAATTTTTAAATTAAAAGTTATTAAATAACATAAAATATTTTTTTTTTGTAAAATTTAAGAACAATAATTTGCGCAAATAGGGCAAAACAATTTATATTTATTAACAAATAAGTAATATAATAAGCATCATACTGTAACTGCTAGTAAACAACATCTTTTTAACAGTTACAGTGATAGTTAATTATAACTAAACTTGGTGAAATTGGTCATTAAAAAACTACTTTAATGTAATGAAATGTTTTAACCACAAACTAATATTTGACAATTTAAAAAAAAGGTTATGTGCATACGTATATATTTTTTTGTTCTTCTAAAATATCTTTTTTGTGTGGTAGTCTTAGGATTTGCTTTTTAAATCCTTCAAATTACCTTATACCTGGTTTGAATCCAAGCAGTACGTGAACGAAAAACAAACGTTATAAATTTTGCTGCAACTAAACAAAATGTATACAGTTAACCATTTGCAACTTAAACGGATATGTCATTTTTTCTAACCACTAGTTATTAACTGTAGTGGCACTTGATGTTGAAGGTGTGTGAAAGTTTAGTCTAATAACCCAACCAATTAGCATTTTTATACTAATTAGCATATTTTCTTTGTGGAAATCCATTAAAAAAAATATGAAAGCCGAAAACTCATTTGAACATACTATTATAGTATATCTTGGATTTACTTAAAATAACATAAGTCCTTCAAAAACAAAAACCTTTTCACAACTTATACTACAACTGGCAGTGTAACTGTAATTGTAAAGTATAAAAACGTTTATAAAAGTTTCTTTTGAAATTTGTGCTCCTCAAAATGCTTCATTTAAAATCGTCTAAATCCTCATTAAAATATACACAATGTACAATAATATAAGCTCTAACATGTTTATTCAGGTACTTTTTTGCAAAAAGTGTTTGCAGCACTTCCCTGGCGACCAGACCTTGGGAAGGGTTTTTGTGCCAGATTTTAAGTGGAAATTTACGAAAATCACTAGGTTTCATTGCCCAAAAGGAAACAAAATACTTTTACATTGCATATTACGTGTCGATTTTTTTCCAAAAAGTGAACAAATAAAAATTTTGGGTTAGTACACTATTGTTAAAAAAGTGCGAAATGAAAGATATGTACATACATAAATTGTATATGGGCATTTCCATTTTGACGTGCCGTGATATTTGTACCACAAAATGTAAAAAAATTTAAGTGAAGAAGTTAAATTTGTAAAAACGGTTTTTATGTATCGAGGGCTTATATTCAATACCCGCCATACGCCAATTATTGGAAAATGACATTTTGATGGCAAATTGTTCACTGATGCCAGCTTTATCTCTGACAAAAATTTCAGAAAAAAAAAATTAATATAAGTTTTTTTTTTTAAATATTTGTGATACCGCTATCAACCGCACGATTTTTTTTAATGCAATACCCGCCATACGCCACACATTGGTTGAAGTTCATAGAACGAGCGGCAAAAAATAGAAGAAGTTGTTGAAGGATAATGAAACTTGGCACATAGTTTGAATCAAGAAAAAAATGGAAAAATCAAAATGAATCGCCCACTTTTACGCCCACCTCCCATACAAAGTAAAAATTAAATTTTAACCTACGGCATTGTTTTTTGGCACATAGCATTTTTAAGCACTCGTTATCATTTGTGTGATATTTAAAAAATATCCGCCCACTTTTACGACCACCTCCCATACAAAGTGAAAATTAAATTTTGACCTATGGCATTGTTTTTTGGCACATAGCATTTTTAAACACTCATAATCATTTGTGTGAAATTTGATTTGATGCCATGTATTTAAATTACAGTTTTTTTAAAAACTTCAATGATGCCAAACTTATTCGCTTTTCGAGCATTAGACCTAGTCGAACCAAAAATGATCTAACAGTTTCTCAATTAAGATCACTAAAGTATTTGCCAAGTGGAGAAGTTCAATTTAAAGTTAACTTTAATGAAGAATACAATAACTTACCCAATAGAATTAAAAATTACACAGGATATACCAAACCAAAGCCTTTGCATACTGCTCAGTTACCAATCCAGCCTAGTAAATGGAAACATCTTCAAGATTTGAAGACGGTTATACCACTAGAATATCATTACTTTTATGATAATTTAGTTCAGATGGAGTCAAAGTAATAAGGAGCAATGTGACAATGTCCAATTTGAATTACCTTTTTTAATTATGTTTATTTTTTTGTTATTGTTTTGTTATTAAAATCTTTTATGTTAGAAAAACATTAAACAAATGCTTAATTTAATAAAATTACATATTAGAGCAAAAAAACATATTTTTATTACTGTGCAATTACCGCTATACGCCATAAAAATATTTGAAGATTTCAGTTGCAATACCCGACATCAACCATATCGCTACGAATAGAGTTAAAAGTTCTACTTTTTTTTATAAGGGTGACTTAGTAGTCATATTTAAAAAATATTATAGAAGAAAGATTAATTCATACCTTAAGAATTTTCGAAAGAACCCGTTTTTTCTCTCTCCCGAAAAATTGTATTTTGGCGGATGGCGATTATTGAATATAAGCCGTCGATATACAAAGCAATGAAGTGGCACTATATTCAGAAAAAAAATTACAGAAATCGACGGTAAGGATTTGCAGATATAAGCAGAAATCTGCGCTGGCGTGACGTTAAAAAAACGGAAGTGGATTTTGACTTGCATTACAAAACTGAATAAGACTGCGAATTGAGCAAGATCTTTTGTATAAAACCTTTTTTAGTAAACTTTGGACTAATGCAGATTTATTTTTTAAGCTATAAAATCTTTGCTCGTTTTAAGGTAAATATGGGCATTTTCAGCGAAAACTCTACTTTTTTAATGTAACGCCAGATTCCAAATAAGGTTGTATTTTCGGGCCATATTGTTCAATCGCTATCCCTTTTGTTACTATTTGTAGAGCTAGTTGCGCTTTATACCAAAATATAAAAAAGTAAACTCTACGTATAAAATTTTTTGAGAAACAATTTAAAATACTTCTGACGTTACGTTACAAAAAGGAGACTTTTCGCTGGAAATGCCCATATGTGCTGTTTCCAAATGACAGGCAAGTGATTGTCAAAAAAAAGAGTGATTTTCATATAAATTTTACTACACCAGCACTTGCCTGTTATTTAGAAACTGCACATTAGTTCCCTTGAAATCTCTAAAATGTATTTCGGAAAAATATTTGCCCAGCGAAATATTGAAAATATAAATAAGTTGCTGCTGTTTTTTTGTCAAGTTCTCAAGTATATGACTCCATCTTAGTAAACTTAAAATCTACTTTTTTTAATATTTATTCATTGTATCTATATATATCTACATATATATTATATATAAACTAACAATAATTAATAAAATTATATTCTAGTACTTTATTATATGTCCTACCAGTGCCGGACAAAACTTCTTCCGTTCACGGTTTTTGATTAGTCTGGGTTTACACTAGGAAAGTTTTCTTTCAGAAAGCCTGAGTTTATGGGTGAGAGAGGAGAATAGAAAAGCATGTTCTCTTCCCCTCTTACCAATAAACTCAGACTTTCTGAAAGAAAACTTTCATAGTGTGATCCCAGACTTACATCTAATAGGATGAGTCTCTTCTTCTTAATCAAGTGTGGCCGCTATTATTTCAATTTTCTATTGTATATTTCGTAATCATAGTTTTTACTAATGCCACATTGAGATCCGTGTAAATGCTTAAGTTTTTAACATACCAGCGGGCGGCTTTTATTATTATTTTGTTTGGTGCCTTTGGATTTTTTTCAACATTTAAGGCCGAGGCAGTTGCCTCATAACTTTTGGATAGAGTTATAATGTAGATCTTTGCATTCGATACTAACTACAGAATTTCCCCCAATAAGCCAATTATTATGCAATTTCCACTTTAAACGAAGATCTAAACGTGTACATTTCATTTCTAAAGTTACCCTAAATTTTTGATATCGGGGCCCATATCACAAATTGTAAGTTTTGAATGGACAAGCGGAATAAATACACACAGAAAACAAATTGGTTGGAGTAATTAAATGTTGATCAAGTAAAATAATATATTATTGCAACTTTAAAAAAATGTGTAACTCTAACTGATTTTTAATACAAATGAACAGGGAAACCAAAAATATGCATTTGCATATTTTTCCTTGTGCGACAAATGAAGGCAGAAACAGTATATTTATCCATTTAAGAGCTTTTATTAATTTTGGCATCGATTTCGTAGTGCATATTTTTGCATATTTTACCCTTTGTAGCATTTTTTTGCATAATTTAGTTAAAAGAGCCTTTTTGCAACATTTTTTAAATTTATTGCGCATATTTTGCCCTTTTTAAAGCATATTTTGATACTTGTTAAATTTTTTTTAACAAACATAGTAGTAAGTACCAAAGTTGTAAAACAGGGCAGTATATAAAAGTGAGGGTAAAATATGCAACTTGTTTTGCATGTTTTTCATTATCAAAATATTCACAAAATAACTTGAAAATTGTTCCCACAGCCGTATTTTTTCTAGAAACAAATATAAAATGTAGAATATATGTATAACATTTATGCAACATATTTCTTAGAAAATCGACATAAAATAATTGTTAGTCGAAACCCCTAAACGAAGTAAACGGCTTACTATACAGTATAGTCCAACACATACTTCACATATAAAATTTTAGTAACTAATGATGGTTTTACTTTTTCTATAGTTGGTATTTAAGAAAGTCACATAATATGTTATTATTTCATACTGCATTTAATTACAATCCTAGTGATGACATATACAATAAAATACTTGGTAAAGAAATCTAAGCACTTACTAATACATACGAACATGTAATGAACCTACAAATACAACATGTTATATTTTACACAAGTACGTATTCATACTGCTAAACATATGTAGTCCTTTAGATTCACTTGCAAGTGTGCCGTGGTTTTTTTTTGTTTAATTTTCTTAAACTGCAATATCTACGTGTTTTTATAACGATGGGAATATGCTTATGGCTTTTCATGTATATGGTACTTGTAACACTACCAACAAGATTCTTCTTGGCTAATAAGCCACGATGATAGTGGCTATTAGTGAAAAGTGCTAAAATATTTTGTGAGTAAAACTGAAAAGTTTTGTACCCATATGTCTTGAATGCTGCAAAAATATAAAGTGTTGTTAATATTATTCTTTAAGCGATATTAACAACTATTAAAAAAATTAATTTGAATGAGGATTTGCTTAATTCAAAAGATACTTATTAAATATATAGCAAAAACTATTATTCAAGTTTATTTTTATTCGACATTTTTTTTCTCACATAAAAGAAGTAATTAATTAAGCTCGAGGTCCAGGTTTTTGTTTTTATAAAATCATATTTTATTTTCAAATATTTCGCTACAAATCAACGATGTTTTTTTAATTACTTCTTTTATATAGCTTTTTGCTATTGAGTTTTTTTTTGCTTTTGCGACTACTTTCTTCTAAAAAGCCTTATTATGAGTGAAAATTTGTTAAGGGGCTAGATCAAATAAGAAATCCATATGGCCTCTTTTTAACACCAAACACTTATCGCATAAATGAACCATTAACGCGAAACTTTTATCGTATAAGGAAGTAGACTGACTGAATTTTATTTCTTAAGTATGATCGCTTCATTGAAAGGTTAAGTAATTAAACACTTTTGCCCATTTTTAATATAAAATCCACATTTGGTTTGATGTCAGAGGAATGTTTCCAGGCAAATATCATAAGGATATTCTACCATTTGATTTAAGAGTACAATTTATTTATTAGCCACACACAATTCTACTATAAGCAGCTTATAGTAGAACAATGGATATATTCCAAAATGTTTAATTTTTTTAGCATCTATTAATAAAATTCCTGCAGGATATGTGTACATTATAACACATTTGCCTGATACAGCTGTTTACAGTAAAATCAAAATGAAAAAAACTGTAATTTATTTTTTTTTTAATTTAGGGCATAGTAATTAATACCGAAGTAAAATTTAATCAGACTGAAATAACGATAGTGAACGAATCGAACCATTTTTCAGTGTTGAGTTTTCAAAACACTGAAAAAATAATTTCGATTCGTTCAGTATTGAGTCAAAGAATCATAAATTAATTCAAATCGAAAACGTATTCGATCACGACTCCCATAATAAAGCTTTGTTCACAATCAGAGAAACAATTTCGTTTTTTCTTCCCAAAGTATTTCATATATTTTCCTTTTATTTTTATAACAAAAATGAAACTAAAATTTTTTTAAAAATGTAACTAAAGTTGAGTCAACTAGAACTTCAGCAACAATTTGTATGAAATTGTTTCGGACGCTTAAAATAATTTTATATAGTTGTGAATGAAAATTTAAACATTAAGTTGTGGCGAAAAAAAATGTTTCTCTCTTATGAACACCAAGTGAAAATGTTTCTGGGATTGTGAACGAAGCTTAAGCCTTCTTATTATTTAAAATAAGTTTTAGTCTCGAGGAAATGTCTATCATAAGTCTACAAAAATAATACCACCTAGTATGTATATTAAAGTAAAAATTGTTCCTGTTTTAGTAAGTAAGTAAGTTTTTCGTTTAGACTTTGTATAAACTGGAGCCCCGGGTTGAGTTGGTACTAGAGTTGTCAACCGATTAAGAATAATTCGATTAATTGATCAAACAAAACCAAACTCTTGTTCGACTACTTTTACAATGGCGAAAAACGAATAAATCGATTAATAAATGTCGATTAATCGGACAATTTTTTTATTAAAAAATAAATGAAATGAAAGCTAAGAATTTGATTTATTCTCATACGTTTCTAGTGATTTTATACAATACGTAGGAAAGTAAAAGAATATTGTAGCCATATCCCTGATTGTAATTAATTTTTTAAGCAAAAATCCTGTTGAGTACTCATAATATTTCAAAAATTTATTCTATATTCTTATTGAACAATCTTTGACAAAAAATTGTATTAACTGTTTTCTTTTTAAATCAAACGTTAAAAAAATTCAAGAAAGGGGTTTTTCAATTTTGAGTGAAAAACTTAGAAATAAACAAAAAGATAAAAAAATACAGAATGGATTTACATATATAAATCATATCATGAACGTAGAAAATGTTGTAATTGTATTATCCTTTTTTTAAATTATATATATATTTTTTTTTTTTACCATTTGCGTAAGTGTCACAATATTACCATTAAAAACGATGTACATAGTGAAAGATAATCCAACGACATCAAAAAATGTCGAACTTGGTCCAATGGAAAAATAGATAAAGAGAGACAGCGGTTGCTCTATAAAAGAAATTGTATACAAAAGTTTAGCTGAAGATGGCAGGTCAGCCAACGCCAAAGTAATTTTGGATTATTATGTTTTACAATGCCTTTAAGTAATACAACTATATGGAGTTAAGATTAAAAGTTTTACGTTTAAAAAAACAAAAAAAAAATCATTGCAGATTTTAGTAAAAATAAAGAAGAAAATGGAAGGTTTTTGTATAGTTGTAGATGAATGAATGAATGTAACTTATTCTCATCGATTAATCGGATAATTTTATAAATTTAATCGTTTGATCGAACGAACAAAAACAATTGTTTGAATTATTCGAACAAGGTTGAAATGCGAAACTAATTTAGCCTGTTTTAATAAAAAACTAATCCTTTACTAAAATTTTTTTATATCAAATAAGACAACTTAAAAATTGCCTAAAATACTACTATCAATTTCAAAAATGACTTCTCAATATCAAATAAAATATCGGATTCAGTTATGTACCGAAAAGTCGAAGAAGGTGCATTGAATGGCAATTAGCTACTTTTCAATACGTTTATCTAATCAAAACTTTTAAATAAAGTCATTTGTTAATTTATGTTTATCATTAAAGATGTTTACTTTAAAAAAAAGCACAAAACTGTTCTGTCAAAAATTATCTCATCACTCATCCACTGGGTATAGAGAAGTTTATATTAAAATCTAAATTCTTTTATATTGTTTTTGTGCTATTGTTGTCATGTGTAGCTTGTTTTATGTTACTATAATTATTATTTTATGGCAGACCATTAGAAATAGAATTATTAATGTGTATTTTATTAATTTTACAACCCAAATAAAAACTCGTCAAAATCTTAATTCATGAAACACAAACACAGCGAAGAACAACAGTAACTTGAGTACGTTTATATGAAGTTAAGCAGACGTTGTAAATCAATGTAAAAGAAAAAAAGATGTTTTAGTTTTTTAATTTGCTTATGTCCTGAGAATGTACAGATAAAAATACTTTCAGTTGCATTAAAACCTTTAGGAAAAGCGTTAGTGCAGTTAAACTAGAACAATTGTGCTGTTAATTTATTTAAATGCTGTAAAAAAATACAGGGTGGCAAAAAGTATGCGAAGCGATTGTTTGGTCTCTGTGATCTTCCTAGTAAACTGGTGTAAATTTTTTTAATCCAAAATGCTGTAATTTTGTTTGGTTATATTCATAGGAAATGGGTTATTAGCAGGGAAACCAGAAATATGCTCTTAAAAACACGACCTCATCACCCCCCTTAGTTTCGTTTTAATATAAAATGATCTCTGGTTTATTTTGTTGACCAGATGTAATTATACCTTTGTGCATTGTTGACAATAGCACAACTGATTTATTTTTGGCGGGAACATTGGACACTAATGTTACATCTTTAATGGCACATTAACTCTTTACTACACAATCGCACGATATATTGGATATGCATTTTTGCTCCACAGCTCTGTGAGTGTTTCCTTAGATGAGTAATGGGCACCTCATCTGTAATTGGTTTCCAAGTTCTTTGATTCTGTGGATTTTCAGAATTCGATTTGTTGTACTCAGCTTCGCCCTTTTTGTTTTGTATAAATATATATGACAAACCATGTACATAAAAACCGTTGGTAAAGCGAAGGATATTGAAGTAAGTTTTGGAAAACTAATTCAAATACCGTGGACGCCAAATATTACGTACATTCGTTTTTACGAATTTCCAATAGAACATTTCGCATTGACTTTTCTTTAGTACGAATAAAAAAATTCTGCTATTCGATATATAATTTTGTTCTTCAATATATAAATTAACATGCCTGTCACAGATATCGAGCAAAATTTATCGAAATTTTTTTTTTGTGTCATAAAACTCGATATCGAATGAAATGTATCGTAAATTGAGATGTTACATCCCTCGAGTTTTCATTCGATACGTCTGTTTCTATTGTATGCAGAAAAATACAATAGTTTGCTCGATACGATAATTCACTCTATATCGAATGATGTGATTAGACCTCAAATGTTATGATATGTTCACTCTGGGATTTTGAGGCGCGTTTTAGCAAAATGTTGATTAAGTTTGCATTCAATTTGAGATGAAACAAATTTATATTTCTTTATAAATAGTATTAAAAATGGATGAAAATACTTTAATAAAGTAATCAGAATATAATTTTAAGCATATAAATTATTAAATTGTGAAACGTGTGAGGTACGTTTATTGGGGCCGATTCTACATTATGCTTTTTTTGAAATTTTGTTGTAAAGTTGTTTGTTTAATTATTTACTAAATCACGAAAAAATATCGCTTGAACCAAGAAACTTTTGTCAAAAGTTTCTAAATATATGTTTGGCTTGGTTTAAACAAAAATAAAATTTTATAAGAAAATTTTACTAAATACGAATGAAATAAATTTATCTCAGGAAATTATAATAGATTTTCTTGTTTTAAGAAACGAAATTGACTACTTTCGTACATAAACTGGTTTCCGTGTATGTTTGTGCGCATCGGAAAATGGCAACCACTAATAAAATTAAATTTCTCATGTAAAAAACATTCTGTTTTCATGGGCCAAAACTGCGTTTTGAATTTTTTTGTAATGAATATCCAATTGTTTTCTTAACGAATATACAAAATATTTGATTTTAATGCTTTTTCGATAGGTCTGTACCAAAAAAGGTGCACGTCTTTTCCCTCTAATGTACTAGTGGTAGAGAAAATAACGAATATCTCAAGGAATTACAAATTTAACATAAAGGATATTGTGCCATCGTTAACTTTAAAGATTTTTTTTAGTAGTTATGTTAATAAAATGCAACGTCTTAAAATTTTTTTCCAATTCTTTGCGAAAGTTCCTTATGCTCATCTTTTACATTTTAAAATAAATAATTTCGCATTTTATATTGACAATGGTTTCTCTAACTTGTTTACCGATAAACAAAAATGTTTATAGAAGTCTTAACAAGAAAGAATATAAATAATACCTTACCTGGCACCATACAAGTTTAATAAGGGAATAGTGGAATATTTTTCAAAGCTCAATGATACAAAATGCATTTTAGAAACTCAAAACCTACCAAAAATTGTTAAGATTCAATGGAAATAAATATGTAGTTGCGTGCTTTTGGTTTAAATAGTACTTGCACTTGCAGTTATGTACGCACTTTCGAGTTTCGCTTATAAAATTCTTATTTTCATTATCTGAGAGAAAAATTTGGAGAGGATTTCAGCCAGAGTACGAAAACAAACAAAACGAAACGTTTGCTTTCGTTTTGTTTTGTTCTTTGCAGTGAGCAAAACAAAAACAAAACCAAAACAATGAGAATGATTGTGCCATTTTGCTTTGTATTGTTTTTGCTCGAGAGCGCAAATTGTACATTAATATAAACGTACACAGCTGGAAAAGAAAAGAGTAAGAACAATATTGAAACATTCAGAGAAAAAACGTTTGACAAACGTTTGGTAATTGATTTACTCATTATAAAATTTATTCATTTACACTATTGTTTCTAAGTGAAATAAATAGAGAGGTTTTTAGGTTTTTTCGGTTTTATTAATGCTTATTTTGACTATTATAGTCAAACAACTACAAAACCACTACAAAAACCAAACAAGAACTAAATCAATTACTGCAAACAAAACGTTTCTCTATTTGTTTTGTACTCAGATGTACGATTGTAACGGTAAATTAAAAAATGCACATGAGTGGAAAGCCAATTGTTTCGTTTTCTCTCTTTGACACTTGAAAAGTTTTTGTTTTGGTTTTGCACATGTAAAATACAATTAAAAAATTTTGAATAGTTTTGTGCATTTTGCAAACGTTTGCGAAATGTTTTGTTTGTTTTCATACTCTGATTTCAGCACTAAAACTGAAGGTGCACACCATGCGTAGATGGGTATGAAAATGTGTGTGCATTTTATGCCTTTCTTAAATTAAGTAACATGCAATGCGTTTTATTCGAAATATTATTGTTTTTATCAGCTGTTGTGTTAAAATTGTTATCAAATAAAAACATTTTTGACAAAATTGGAAGTGAAATTGAGATATAAAAAGAATTTATGGAATTCGTACATAAGTGCATATGTAAGGAGTAAGATTTTATTGTATACATATTCGTTATTTTTCACAGCATAAGTTTCACCTCCATATCACTTGTTTAACGATAAATAGAATACAAATTGATTTTTTTTCCTGACAAAGCGGGAAGTTAATTAAAAATCGTTACCAATTTTTTATATGCGTTGAATAAAGCTCTTTCAGCATCAAACATTTATTGCTTCCAAGTGGGAGCTCGCCGTATAAAATTCCGTAAACGATGTGGTAAGCGAAACTTTTACATTACTCGATTGCAAACCAAAAAACCGGTTTCGTATTTTTTGTTGGTTACGTAAGTTTGCGTTATAGCTAATGATATACCCTTTCTACCTGTGGTGGAATAACTGAAAAACCCTAAGCCATATTTTTTATGAAGCATATCTATGGTGGTGTGTGGTATAAAAATCAACTTTTCTACTTCAAATCTCAATGGTATTATTTGGTTGTGTTGTTAAAATCCATCATAAAGTGTTTGTTTTGGGCTTTTGTTCAACTTTTATGAAGAAATAAAATATTTATTCAGATTTTTCTCTCTATTAAACTATCACCTGCTCTTTAGAGTTTATAATTTATATTTCATTTTTATAACTTTTAATTTTTACGATCTCAAATCTATTAAGTGGGTCGTTTAAAGCGTTGGCTTTATTTTAGGAGTATATTGTTTTTAAATTTATCATTTCATAATTTTTTTGTTTGTTATCTCAACTCTTATCTTAAGCATCATAATCACAAATCCAATAAAATCCCAAAAAAGTAATAATGAAAACTTTATTGACAAATTTTATTTTGATTACAACCAATTTTTTTTTTTATTAAAACTAAAATTTTTTGTGGTTAACTAATTTGTTGCTACTATTTTTCATTTATTTGAAACACACACTCATGAAAATTCTTCAAAGTTTCTTTTTGTATGGTCAACGACACACTTTTCAAGTGATCAAATTAAGGTTTTCCATCTTAACAAATTTAAAATATGAAAATACATCGTTATTACGGGAGTTTGAATTAGATGTGTGCGCGTGATACTAATGGCGTTTTCTTTTCTAAAAAAAAGTGTTGCACAAGTGTAACATGTGACTTGGCAACATTTTTAAATTCTCCCTTAATTTTTAAGAAGTGTTTCATATTTTACGTTTACAAAAGAACACAAATTTCGGCAATAAGCAGTAAAGTACAATTAGCGCAAGGTAAATTCAATTACAGGTGGTGGCAAGACTACAACAATCCAAAAGCCAAAGGAACAACAGATGTTTTTTGTATTGCATTGTTAGTGTTGAACATGTAGCATTTATTTTAATTTTAAAGGGAACATCATCAGAAAAGAAAGATTTACACTTTTAAAATAACCCATGTTTTTCAGAAAAGAACATAAAAAAATGTAGAAGGCAGAATAATTGCAGAATTTTACTCAGAAAAGAAAACGCCATACGTTTTCGTATCACGCGTCTATCGGTTATGAATGTTATTTCTTTGAAATTATTGACAGGGCAAGTTTTAAGATGCAAAAAAAGTTTTGTCAATATAAATGCACATACACCAGCATATGCGCGCGAAAACCCAGAAACTTATAATTTTCAATTAATTTTTCTTGAGCAAATGCTTATTACCAAAAAATAGGGTGGTCCATCCAAAACGCACGGTGGTAATTGTTAATAAAACGAAAAGTTTTCAGAGAAATATATCATTATTTTTTATTATGATAGAAGGATCTTTGACAATTATGTGTGAAACAAAATAATGGGCAAATGCTCGCCACGGTTTCGGTGGCATACCTCTATCCAATCGTCAATATTTACAATGACTCTAAGACATAATTGAGGTTCAATGTCTTTAATACGCCGAATTATCACATCCTTAAGCTCTTGAATTGTTCTTGGCGTATTGACGTACACTTTTTCTTTTAAATATGCCCAAAAAGAAAAAAGTCCAACGGGGTCAAATCATTAAACATCTCCAGGACGTGAGATAACACAGCCATTGAATTTCTCACGCAAAAGATTCATATCTTCTTTGTCTGATTGGCAAGTGGCACCATACTGTTGGAACCATATATCGCCCATCGCAAACCACAGCAATGATTTCCGCAGAACGAACTGAGCGATCTTGCACAGGTGTTTTAACATTTTCTAAAGACACGGTTTAATTTCGAATTCAAATTTTAATTCTTTTAATACAAATTTTAATAGAATCTTACAAATAAATCAATAACTATGCAGTTTGCTCTTTTTAATTTCAGTATTAATTATGTTTTTATTAAGATTGAATCAACTAGGGTTGAATACAATATAGATTTTAAGGTAATTATTTTTTAATTGAATCAATTAACGCAATATGCTGCATTTTTGAGTAATATAATGTGGTAATTCAGAGTTGATTTATTTAAAGTTGGCAGATGGAGAAAAGTTTGTTATAAATAAACTATGTGCTGAGCTTAATCGGCATTCTAGTAAGCAGCTCGTTGTACGTTGTGAACAAACTGTGGCTAACTTTTGTTATGAATACAACTGTTAATCATTTAATAAGAAAAAATACACAATTTTTGATTTCTTCAAACTTTAACTTAAAAATAATAAATTATTTCATTATAAAACTTTTCTTTCTTCTTTAAATAAATATCTATAAAAAGCATTTATCTTTTAATTTTTAAAAACCCCGAATCCAAAAAAAACCAATATCCCGAAAAATCCCGGGATGCCGAAAAATTTGTGAAAACCATTACGATTGGCATCCCTAATAATAATAAACGACCTGTTCTAAATATTTATCATAATGTGAGGTCCCATTTACTTTTAAAATAAAAAAAACTAAATATTGGTTCACAATTGTTCACAAAACGTTTTTAATTTGTATTTTATTAATTTATATTCTCTATAAAAAAGTTATTAGGGAAACTTTATTTTTAAATACACTTACAAATTCTTTATAAAAGTCTCATAAATTTCGTAAAAACTACATATAAAATCTACTAATTTTCTATTAATTTAATCGGAATACGAAATTAAAGTATGTAAATATATTGGTGGAGGCGTTAATTTTGAATTTATTATCTCAAGTCAATTGAATAAATAAAAATAAAAACTAAATGCCTCAATTCTATTTAAATTGTTATTTGATGCCTTTGGGCACGCTTTCAACTTTCTACTGTTTCTACGTTGCACTGAAGTGAGTGAAAATATTTAGTAAAATAATATTTATTTTGTCTAAAGACTGATTGAAGTTAAAATCAATAACATTTTATAAAGATTGACACTTAAGACAAATTGTAAGAAAATAAATGGAAATTAACTAACAAAAAAAATAATACTAAAATGAAAACAAAAAGGTAGAGGAACAATGACAAAAAAAAAATAACCATATAATTTAACATCATCATACATCAATAAAGGTGACATATTTGTGTAAGAATGCGTATGGAAGTGTATATATACGACCGCCGACTGCAAAGTCTTTTAAATATTAATCTAAAAATTATAAGGAGTTTTTCGACGTCTTCTGTTTAAAGGGTGTCCAAAAATTTACTTAAGACTTAAACATTTCTATCCAGTAAACTGATGGCAAGCATAAAAAGAAAATATTTTTATAAAATATGTTTAATATTTTTCCAAAAAGGTAATTGAAAGTTAATGAGAAAAGATCTTGTATATTTTTTACTACTATAATCCCATTTAAAACTGTAATCCTTACCTAAAACGCCCTAACTAGCCAAAAGTTAAAAAAAAACTTTTTCATTCAGTCTGCTGAATTGCATCCACACAAATGTCCACAAAAAATGTAAGAATCTTTTGTTTAAAATTAGCAATTTTATTAACAAAAAACAGAAGGCTCTATCTTTAAAAGATTATATGATAAACGCTAAAAGTTTGCATAATATGCAACATTGCCAATTGTCAAAAAAAACTGGCAGGTTTTACAAGAAATATAAATTACACAAGTTTAAGGTAATTTTTCTAATTAATCATAAATAGTATTTTGCTTCATCTGTAAAACGCCAGACAGGGCCATTTGCGATTTAGGCAAAGATATTTTACATAATTCAAATTTTAAGTTAATTTTTGAACTCCCCTTATTTACACACTTAATTGGAATTTTTGGTTTTCTTAATCGATTTTTTTTTTATCGTAAAGGAGAAGGCAAATGCAATTGAGATCTTTTGGATTAACTTATTAATTACACTGGGATACAAAAGAATAGAAAACAAATTAAAGCGCTATCTTCGCCTGTGCCTGTGGCAGTTAGAATATTTCTTTATATTTTATTTGTATTTTGATAAAACTTTATTTGAGTACAATATCATAATTCGTAACAGTTTTATCCAAACTAAAATTATTTTGGAGAGGGGAATTTATATTGGACCCGTGGTTAATTATGGACCAGTTGTTGCAAAATTCTGTGGAGCGATTTCTGGTAGATTAAAACCATAAATATGGAATTTGTTATAGCGTTTTACAGTTCTAAAATGGTTTTAAGGAGGCTTTTTGGACAAAATTACATGGTATTATTTTCAGTGTTCCGAAAAAAATATAAAATATTTCTGCTTAGTATTCAGTTCGGTAGATTTTTGGAAAGTACAAACGCTAATAGTGTCTGTGTGTAGTAAATTATTAAGAAAATAACGTTTCTTTGTTTGTGATCTTCTTACACAAAAATAATACTGCACTTATCCAACTCTACAAAAAATATGTGAACACAGAATGAATTTGTGCAAAATTATATATCAATCCGTGCATTATACCATAATTTCTGATAGTTTTTGTAACAAAATTATCAATTTTTTAAAGTTGTGGTTCCACATTTGGATTCATAACTCTCATCCTACTGAATCGACTTTGTTGGATTTCAATCCCAAACTGCTTAGGATACCTAAATGCAATTTGAGACCTACTTTGATGTTTTATTTTTATTTTTCATGGGCATGGCAAAATTTACTTGACTTCATGGAGCCAGAATATATAAACTTTATGAGGTCTATGATGAATAATAAAAAAGTTAAACATGGAATGACAAACAGTATACTCTCATTCACCACCATAGTGGAATAGGACGGGGCTCTTATATAGCAATTTTCCATTGCTGGCTTCCATTGATTACGAATTTACTAATCATTTTTAACGACATTTTGTCTTGGTCGAATGACCTTAAATTTGAAAGTACTGACTCCAAATTACAAAGTTTTAGAGATTTGTATAAAAATAAACCTTTGAAGTGACCCAGCAAAAATTTTTCAAGATTTGGAAGCAATAAACACGAATACTGCATCTCAACCGCTTCCTTTTTTGCTTCCAATAATTACTGCCTTACTCTACTGCTGTAAGATAAGGCATGCAATCCTACAATTGTTAAATGCGGTGCCAAATACTAGAAGTGAAGCGCTGTTTATTCGTTTTTTTAAGATTACATTTCCTACTGCTTTATTGAAGCAGTGATATCATATATTCTTTTGATAAAAAATAAAAAATTTTAACTTAATTTTACAAAAATCATACATAATTATTATAAAACTATAATCCTTAAATTTAAAAAAAATATTTAATATTGATAAAAAAAAATTTAAGCACTGAAATAAAAAGTTTTTCAATGCTTGGTGTTTTTTGCTTACTTTATTACACGTAAATCATGTCAGTTTTTAAAGCATGAAATAAGCGATTTTCAGGTCTCTACAACAGAGCTTCTACGCGAGGAATTCCAAACAAAAATCATGTAATATTTCATAGAAGAGTAATCGCTTCACTCCGAATTCTCCCTCACATTATTGCTTCCGAGGAAGCATCAGTTTTTGCTGGGGAGTTATTTGTATTTGATGGCCTAACGATCAAATAAGAGCTTAGCAAATACAAAAACTTGTTGCTAAATTACTTTATTTAACTTAAGCGATGAGTTTTTTTAATATATTTATTTATATAATGCAAAACTCTAGTTTAAAATAAAAGATTAAGCAAAGTGATCGGAAAAAAACTACACAGTGTGATAGTGACATTGATGCCAATGAAGAATTCGGAAATTGCACATAACTGTGTTCCAAATTACATACTTGAAGAACAACATGCAAACAAAGCACTCCTAAAGCGCTTTTTTAAGGGCTAACTATATTAACATATTCATTGATAGTTTGCTTTTAATTGATTAAATGCATTGTTTCAATAAATTTTGAAAACCATTATATATATTTCATTCTTTATCACTTACTGCTGTATAGGAGCTCTCTTATTGAAGCGCTCGACTATGCGCTTTTTCTCTTGAGTTCTTCAAAAAACCCAAGTTTTTTTACTGGGAGTATATATACATATAAATCGAAAAAGTGTTTTTGATAGCATGAATTCAACTTGCAAAACCTTATAGATATTACATATTATCACTTAAAAAAGCAAAGCTTCCCAAATGCTGTAGTTAGAAAACCTAGATAAACGTCAGGGAACGGCTTTCTGTGATTGCAACAAATTCGCATTTTAAAAACACTTTAAAATAAACGCATTTGCTTTCATACAATCATACTTGCTAAGTCACACACATTCGCTGCTGCTATCCAATCATTTAAATAATGCACAGCATGTTTTGCGGTCTACACATGGACTAATTTTGTTAGTCTATGTCCACACTATGAAAGTCTTATTGCAGATAGTTTAAGTTTATTGTTGAGAGGAAGAGAGAACATGTTATGGAAAGTGAAAAAGTCGGGGTCTAAAAAGCAATTTTGACTGTAATGGAAACTGAAAGAAACTACCAAAACTTAATATTCTAAAAGCATATCTTGGCTGTCAAAAATTAATGGAAAATTAGAACTTTAATTAAAATTACACACAGATTACACATGGAACTAATTACACTTGGGCTACACATGCAAGTAAAAATTACACACAATATCTGTATGTACACATTAATTGGCAACACTGGATAGTGAGTGAGTTTTATAGAGAGACCAAAGTTAAAATGATAATTAAACAAGGAAATATATTTTTAATATCAATGAAGCGGGCTTTATTGGAAAGTAAATTTTATGAAATTGATGTTTAAATATGATTTCGGCAACGTGGCCGCCACGGCTGGCGCGTAAAAGGTGCAATCAGGAGCATCAATATTCAACAACTTATTAAACTTATTAAGTTAGACAAAATCTAGATAATTTTAACCTGTTTGTGCTCCATTATATATCGGTAGCCCAAATGCATAACATAGAATATTTGTTATAGTGTTTGAAGTGTTTCAGTAATCTTTGGGTAGAATTGTTATCTAAGTGCCCCCTGCATAACTATTTGCGTTGCACAGTGTAATTATTTAGTTTTATTTAACAATTTGATTGTGTTTTTCTTGTGACAATGTATATTCACATCAAGATGTACATTTATTTTGTTATATCTATTTCTAATGCATCAAATCAAATTAAAAAAATATTTATCTGGTAAAAAACGTGTTTTATTTGTAGATTTCTTGGCAACATTTTCTAAGGGCTTGATGTTTGGTAAACATATGAAAAAAAAGATAGACGACTATTTCATAAGGTTAATTTGTTTGTAACAAAATATTTGTTAGTTTAAAAATGAAATGTTTGTTTGTGAATTAAATTAAAATTATCTGACTGTAAATAAAACGCGGTACATATTAAAGAAATTTTTACAATGAAAACATTTTGACAAAGTACTTATAATGGAATTTAAAAAACTAGCAACAACATTCTTGATATTATTAGACTGCGTATTATAAAATTAAATTAATCATTTTTTATATTTATGTAAAAGAATTAAAGAAAAAAGATATTCAAAATAGGTTTTGTTCATAAGCTCTTCCAAATAGGATCGTAAAAATTTTCCTATCGTATTCGACAAAACTCCTTATTTTGGAACTGCATACATATGTGAAATATTTCCTGTACATATTTCTATTTTGATACTGCTTCTTAAATTTGATTTCAAATCATGTATTTATGTCATTTTTATTATAAAACAAGTAAGAGTGCTATATTTGGCTATGCCGAATCTTATATACCCTTCACCATGAAAAGAACAGAAGTTTATATATACATATATATTAAAATATATGTATATATACATGTATATTTATAAAATATATATCGTTTAGTTTTATTTAATTATTTGCACATGATTGCGTGCTATTAAATATTTTAAAAGTTAAATTAATATATAGCACGTTAAGTTTTGATCTAATTTCAGTATTTGGTCATACCGACATCTTAAAGTATAAAATTACCATTTACTTTGGTGATAAAACTTGTGGTCGGGAAGTTCTATGGTTCCCGAAAATAGGTATTAAAAAAAAACTTTATTGTTGACATTACTTTTTTTTACCGATATTCCGAGTTTTTCCAAAGATTTCCGATATTGTGTTCTTCTAAAGATTTCCGATATTTTAATATCTAAAACGTATGAATAGGTCATAATACTTAAAAATAATATTTCCATTAAATTGGCTTATAGGCATATATGTATATATACCTACATATATGTACATATATTTAAGCAAACTTAATTATAAAAAAAATAAACTTAATTATAAAAAGAGTAATTTTTGGGATTTTAGTATTTTGATTATTACTCAGTAATTTTTTAACCGATTTGGCAGATTTATATACCGACGTGTTTAAGAAGAAATTTACCATTTACTTGTGTTATTAAGCTTGGACTATCTTGGAGATCTATGGTTCCCGAAAGTGGGTATTTAAAAACTTTTTTGTATCTGAACCGATTTTTCTGAATTTTTTATAAAATATGTTCTACTAAAAATTTTCGATATTTTGGTATATAAGTCATATCCATAGGACATATGGCAGCTCTAAAATTTAGGTTTTTATACAATTTTTAATTTTTTTTTGTACAGGAGGTACCACGCCCACTTCTCCAATCCCGCCCACATTTTGTAGAATGGTGTGTATTGGCTACCTAAATGTGTGTACCTAATTTGGAAACTTTGGCTTTTCCCGTTCCCCAGATATACAGCAAAAAGTAATTAAATTACAACAACCACAAGGGATTTTTGGAAAATATTAGAGGTAGTCGTGATTTTTTGCTCATATCTCAGCCATTTGTGGATCGATCTTGCTGAATTTCAATAGCAACCGATGGTAGACTATATGTGACATAAATGTAAAACAACCTAGCCGCTATCATGTCTGGAGTCTCCGGAAAACACATATCAAACGTAAGACGGACAGACAGACGGACAGACGGACGGATATCGTTAAATCAACTTCTCTCCCCATAAGGACCCAGAATATAAATACTTTATTGGGTCTAAGATCAATATTGTAGAAATTACAAACGGAATGACAAACTTATATATACCCTTTTCCACCTGAGGTGAAGGGTATACAAATGTTAAAATGCAAAATGCTAATCCAAAATGCACCCAATGTGGTGTACCAGTACACGTCTAGAACCAATACTACTTGTGTTGTTCAAAGCACACTCAATGCTTATTTGAGCATTAAGATAGTATAGACAAGTTTACAGTTGAGAACTAGTACTGGATATTTTTGTACTAGCTTGGTACTAATTAGGTACTAGTTCACTCTCCTGCAGGGAGAGTGGGCCCAGCCCAGGGATGATAAATGACATTTCCAAAATTGTACTTAATTCAGAAAAAAATTCCACCTTTTTAAATCTTATTGTAATAAAACCCAAAATTATTTTTTACTAGTTAGAATAACTAAAAAATGTTAGGGCAATTTTTAAGCTGCATTAGAAATATCGATATCCGTAACTATGCTTTGAGAGCTGAGAATGTCAACTGTGTAGACATTTCCGTACAGTAAGATTTGCCAAGTCATTATGAATTGTTTAATGCTACAGCAACGCTTCCAAATTGCGGAAGTTTACTTTGAAAAAATAAACCTGTTCGCGGGCACTTTTAACAAAGAATTGTGTTTAGTGATTAGTGAATAAATGTATACGTCAATAAGCAAAATTGCTGTATTTGAAGACAATTTCAGGAAGTTGTCCTGTTCACGCGCGATTGAACGCATCTGGACAACTGTTTATGGGGCAGTGTTTGGTCATTAGTTTATTGGAAGCCAATATTCAAGCTAACACTGAAGCCACACTGCCAGATTTATTAGAAAAAGTGGTACAAAATTTAACAGAATGGACCCAGTAACTTGAAGCCGCGGTGGACATATGCCTGAAATCATATTTAAAAAATAAATGCCTTTAAATTATCTACCAGACTTTAATAAAAAAATTCATTCCAACCATAGCTTGTCTTGTGTTATCATTTTAAGTTCTCGTGCAGCTAAAAAAAACATCCTTTGCATTAAAATTCACTTTTAATTTAAAAAATTCACGTTTGACTATGATTATGGGCCAACATGTTTAAACAGTTTCTTAAAACTAGTTTTGTTGGAGGTGACCATATTCTCATTTTTTCTTTGCGTGAATGAACGGGGTAAATGTTAGTTACTACAATGTAGTGTTATTTTCCGCAGGGTTGCAACAACATTCATGTTGTTGTTGGACGATGTATTATATTAACTAAAACGATAAAAAACATACAAAACGATTGTTAAAAATAATATATTGATATAAAAATTATTCATAGTGGTAAACAACAAATCGTTCTTTCCATGTTTCTGTTGTTTTTATTACGACTTTTAAGTGGTAATTAGCAAACAATTACGATTTATAAGAGGTAAAGAAAATTTTATTTGAAAAAAAAATTACGAATTAGCGAGGGGACCAAAATGTATGGACATTTTACGAATTACGAATTATCGGGATACGAATTATCTGGATTTTACTGTATCATTTATTTAGTAAAATGTAACGATACTGACACTACATGCAAAAGAAAGTCGTTTTCGAGATTGTTTCTAAACTTCAATAATCTTCCTCTGCACTTTTGTAAAAACTTTAATTTGTGTTTTTAACGAAAGTTTAAGAATCAAAGTATTATAAAGCGCTGAAATAAAAGCTGTAAGTTATTTAAAAAAATATTTATTAGTAAAATAACCGACACTACCCTTTGTAATTTGCCATGAAATCACAGCGCATAAAATAGGAACTCTAAAATTATTTGAAAGATACAAATTTGTTATTTTTGAAATCGTTAAAATACTATTTTTGAAACACTGATAACACCGTCCGACACTCAATATTAGACACGAACCGGATGACATAAGTCTGAAACTAGAGATTAAATGGAGCAAAACTGCGTTCACAGTTTTTGATTTTCTGATCCTGTTGCCTTTCAAAAGGTCTTCAAAATTTCAAAGGACTACATTTTTAAAAAAATGTTTTAAAATACTTCTGCTCATCCTACTATGCCAAATTTGGTGTCAAATGATCAAGAAGAGTTGTAAAATATTTTGCATTATTTTGTTTTTATTCTTTTAGGATTAGAAGATGTCAAAATTGTCCTTTTAAATTTTTATCCTTTAATGTCCTTTTAGATTTCCAATAATTTTTTTTAAAACAAATAGTGCGTTGAAGGACCAAATATTGAATACCACATCTAGCTTTACTACTTAAGTGTAAATTAATACTTTAAATTTGCATTATTTTATTTTTTATATTTTATTTTAAAATTTCATTCGAAAAAAAAATAGCTAGTACTTAGATTATTTGGTACCTAACATATTTTTTCGTGGGTTCTGAAATAATTGCCACTTTATAAAAAAAAATTCAACTAGAATTGTTTAAATAAATTATAATTTTTCGTCAACGTAATAGTTTTTGCAAACGCGTTTAAATATGAAGTGCCCAAACCGTAATAAGTTTTGTGTTGTGTGTGGATTATTTGTACCATTTAATAAATCGCGAAATATAACAAAAACCTTTGAAAAAAGGTACGAAGAATACTTTTTAATAAACTTAGCTCCAAGATTGTGGTATGTGCCTGAAATTGTATGTAACTATTGCTACGCTGGTGTACTACCATCAAAGGACATAGGTTAAACTCGCAATGCAATGAAATACGTGTATCCAGTGGTATGGTTACGCCGCAGTGAACATTCTGCAGAATGTTGTTATTTTTGTCAGTTGTATCCGCGTATTATGAAGGTTAAATATAATAAGCGAGAAGGTATAAACTACTATAGTTCCGAGTCTTTGAAACCTGCAGTATTACGTTCAGCAATAAACCTCAACTCACCGTCTGAAGAACTTGTACAAGCTTCAGAAATCATTGAAGAAGAATCACATTGTTACGATACACATGTTGAGGAATGTTCTATATATGAACCAGCAGAAAGCGAGTTGGGTGCTGAACCACATTTTGTAACTCAGACCGACTTTGACGATCTTGTCAGAGATATGAATGTATCTAAAGAAAAGGCCGAACTTTTGGCATCACGCTTGCAGCAGTGGAAACTAGTTTGTTCTGATTTCTATGTCACATCTCCGCGAAAGCGTTTAAAAGTTAGCTCATTCGATCAATTTTTTAAGATAGACGACGAAACTGGTATTACATATGCAACTGACATACAGAAGCTCTTTGATACAATTGGAAACAATTACGATCCTGCCGAATAGAGACTTTTTATAGATGGATCCGTTAAAAGTCTTAAAGGAGTATTATTACATAATGGCAACGTGTACCCGTCAGTGCCCATTATTTATGGTACAGATATTAAAGAAACTTATGAAAATATGAAAGTCATTCTTAAGTTAATATAGTACGATGCACATCGTTGGTTGATTTGTTGTGACCTTAAAGTGGTGGCTATTCTCATGGGAATAAAAAATGGATTTTCTAAACATCAGTGCTTTTTATGTCTTTGGGAAGGTCGACGACGTGATTTGCATTATACCGACCATAAATGGCCGTATCGCCTAAGTCATCAGCTTGGGATCAATAGCGTTAATCAAATGCCACTTATTTCATCATCTAAGATACTTCTCCCTCCCCTGCACATTAAATTGGGTTTGATACGTAATTTTGTTCGGGCACTTGATAGTGATGGTTCAGCAATGGAATATTTGAAAAAAGTTTTTCCAAAGCTAAGTACTGCGAAAATTGAGGCTGGTAGGTTAAATGATCACAATGGGTTATTTTTATTAAAGTTTTATATTTTAAGGTGTATTTAATGGACCACAGTTAAAAAAATTAATGAAATCGAATGAGTTTCCCGATTTATTAACGACGGTGGAAAAGGCAGCGTGGAATAGTTTGGAAGATGTAATAAATAATTTTTTGGGCAATAATAAATCTGTAGATTATGAAGCTATTGTTAAGGAACTAGTGAATAGTTATGGAATAATGGGAGTCAACATCACTTAAAATTCATTTTTTGGATAGCCACCTGGATTTTTTCCCCAGTAATTTAGGAGACTTTAGTGATGAACACGGGGAGAGATTCCATCAAGATCTCGCTGTAATTGAGAATCGGTACCGTGGAAAAAATAGCGCCTATGCTGGCCGAATACTGTTGGTTAATTTGTCGTGATACTACTGGTCTACATAAACGACAAACCAACAATATGCACTTTTCTAAATAAAGCTTTTTTGTATATAAATAAAAATTTTTTTAATATTTTAATTTGAACTTTATATATATGAAGGCTAGTACTCTGTTCGTATTTGCCAAGTATGTTGAGTTACATTTATTTTTCGGGTGAAAAATTTGACATGAGAAAACTGTTGTTTTGATTTTCGTGCGAAAGAAGTGATGATCATATTATTTCGTACGAAAAAGAAATGTTGCAAGAAACTTGTTGCCGTTGAAAAATAATGTTTACATGTTTTTTTTTGCAAAAAGAACAGAGTGCTGGTTTGGTTTGGCTTTTATTCCACAAAAAAAATCACCTGCTTAAAATTTTAAAATATTTATTAAAACTTAAGTAAAAAAGATAGGAGGATGAAATTTTGGTATGTAGTATAAAATATTTGGGTCTTTAACGTACAATTTTTTTAAAAGGAATTTATTGGCAATCTTAAAGGATATTAAAGGATAAATATTTTAAAGGACATTTTTGACAACTTTTGATCCTGACAGGATAAAATAAAAATAATACAAAATATTTTACAGCTCTTCTTGTTCTTTTGACATCAAATTTGGCATTGTTGGATCCGCGGAAGTATTTTAAAATATTTTTTGAAAAGTGTTCTTCTTTGAAAGTTTGAAGTCCTTTAAAAAGGACACAGGATCACGAAATGAAAAACTGAAAACGTTGTTTTTCTTCATTTAATGCATAGTTTCACAATTTTATCATCCGGATCGTGTCTCACAATTTTTTTCTTTTTTTGTCGGACGGTGTAATAAGTTAGAAATCAAAATTGAAACTAAAAAATTCAAAACAAGCCCTTTTTAGAAATAAGAAACTTAAAACTTTTATTTTTTTCTTATTCTAATTTAAAAAAACAATCAAATATTTAAAAAAAAATCAAAAAATTGTTGCCACTATAAAAACTTAAAAGTAACATAATGTTGCCACCATATTTACGTATTTTTACAACCAAAATCAGATATTAATTTTTTCCATTTATGCAAACAAAGTTTGCAAATAAAGAGTATTTGATCTGAATATCATTAATATGGGATATATCCAATGGATGAGTTAACTATTAATTCATCCGTTAATGATATGTGGTTAAACATATGGTCTTTATTTTGGCCTTAATAACATGCACTTCTTATTTCCTACACATGTTTTGGGCACATGCTTCTAATTATATTCCTTACAGCGTTGAATTTATGCTAAAGAAGCTTAACGTTTATTTCTGCAGCAGACCATTAGGCAGCCTTTATTTTAACAAGGCCTTGAATTCATAAATATTGGTGTTGATTAAATCTAATATAAAAATTTAATACAAATTTTGAATACTCGTTGGTAAGCATTATGGTAGAGGTGTTAAGACAATTATTGAGTCATGGATTATATCAAGATACAATTTTTTAATTATTGCAACAATATATTTATCCGTTTAAGAGCTTTTTATAAATATTGGCATTCATTTGTTTGCAGCATTTTTTAAGTTTTTCGCACATATTTAGCTTTTTTGAGGCATATTTTGATACATGTTAATTATTTTAGATGCCTGCAAGAGCTTTCGCAGCAACTAAAAAAAAGAATTTTTTTGTGAAATTTTGGCTTTTCTGTATAAGGTCGAAGTCTATGTAAATAGTGAAAATCGGTCTATAATTCACATATTCTCCATTAAAACTTCTTTCTTAATTAGACTCTTTGTATCAGTAAACCATTTAATTATGTTGGCATTAAGATTAAATTCGCACCAAAAATAATTTACTGCAAATTAAATTATTTTGGAATCAGTTCACATATGCCCAACGCTCCCATCTATAAACTTCCTTTTAAATGTTAGTATTAATAAACAATTTAGCGACCGTTTCTTATATCCCTTTAAGACAAAAATCTCATATGGATGTTAATAGCTAGATAATATTCGGCACAAATAACTCTTTAATGAATTTTAACCTCTTAACATAACTTTGTTCTTGCGAGCCGATGACCCATGGTTTCCAAATAGGGTAAAATATCGAAAATTCATCTGTTAATATTACGGTGTTTGGGCTTTACTGATTATAATTTTAGAATTATTTTTATTTAAAGAAACTGTTATTAAATTATTAATTTCAAATTAGCAAATTTTTAATATTTTGGGGCATATTTTTAACAATTTTCAGGGCATATTTTCAAGTTTTTACTGCATATTTAATGCGCATAAAACGCATTTTGTAGAGCATATTATATATATATATATCTCCGTTAATAACTTTAAAGATGCATCTCGCACAAAACACCAGGGCATGTTGCATTATTTTTGAACGAAACCTCAAAAAGAACAACTCTTAAAACAAGGAAAAACTGCGTTCATTTTTTAACTAATTTAGTTAATTCCACTTTATTTCGACTTCTAAAATGCTTTCAACACTAATTATTTTACAAAGTCAGAAATTGTCTGTAGTGTGCATAAGTTTTTAAATATTAATATAAGAATATAAAAATATTCGCACTAGCATAACAAATGGTACAAAAATATACAATAAATAATACAGTGTGATGTTGATTTTCGCAACCCGATTATCGCAACACTCCGATAACTGCAACAAGCAATATTTTTAAAATTACAGTCTTTATAACTTGAATTTCTTGTTAATTAGCTTAGTTTTATTAAAGTTATCATATTTAGCCAAAACATACCATTTCAGCAACAATTATCACCGTTCACTATCCTATTTAGCCGTTCAATTTGTCAAAAAAAAAAAAATTTACTATGATAGTCTAATTCAAAATTAAACTGACTAACAAGCCTGTCCGACTTGCAAATGTTTATGAAAATGATTATAACATGATAGATTCCATGCGATCACAGTTCCATTTACTTTTAAAAGTGTCACAATGTCCACAACTTAACTTAAAACCAAAAAATTTAAATTCTTGCAAGCGAGAATCTATACAAATTTGGGATCATAGCCGGCCATTGGCCGGGCTAAAGGATTTGTTCCTTTATGGTATAACAAATACCGGCTACGCTACCTAAAGCTTATTTGCACAGCCGGCCTTCGGCCGGGCGCAAGGATTTTCTCCTCTATGGTATAGTAAGCACCGGCTTCGCAAACTATAGCTTCTCTGCGTAGTCGGCCTTCGTTCGAAAACGAGGCAGCTTTTAGAAGCTTAATTAGCACAACCGGTCTTTGTTATACCATACACGCAAAGAAAAAACATGGTTGATACAATCACAAATGCAAACTATCATTAATGTTTGTGGTTATGATTGTGTCAAACACGTCTTAAGTAACAGTATATGTTCAGACATAATGTTTTTAACTTATAATTGTCTCAAACATATTATTATGTTCAGATGAATAACGCAAACGACCTTTCCAACCACGTTTCTATATTTCCCTACACCATACAAAATGTCTATTCCAACATAGTATATGGTTCTCACAATAAAAGCAATATCAAATTTTTTCTCTAAAATTTATTGTTTATTAAAAATACATATGTGTGTACAAATGTATATGTACTTTGTTTTAAATATACTAAAAAAGCATATGCTAAAAATTAAGTTAAATACATACATTTAAGACTTGTAAAAACAAAGTCAAACACAAACTATCCATTTTAATATCCACCGTATCGAATAATGTTGAACGGCAATTGAAAAAATTCAGGGCTTCTAATAAAATTTTGTGTCAAAATTTCTATCCCGTCTCCAACGTTGTAGGTGTTTTTGGCTGCAAGAAAGACAACGTTTATACATGAATGTATGTATTTTTATAATTATATTTAAATTACTTACCTGTTTAAATAAAAGTTTTGCAGTATTTCTCCGAGAAAAAAGTTTTAATTATTGTGTTATTATTTAAGTTTTTCGATTAGCTGATGCTCGCAGACGTAAATGACGTGAGAATAATTTTTTTCCTTTGTAAATACACATCGTTTGTTTTGACAATTAATGTTTGCTCAACAAGAGAATGCGTTTTAAAGCAAACAAAAATTATGGTACTAAACATAACTATTGTGTGCAACTTATATTATGATTTTATTTGGAAAGTTGAAAATAAACATATTTTAGTTGCAAACATTTCACATTATTTAATATGTCTTACTAGATCGGAGTTACTTTTAAGATGTAAAACACCATATAATATTATTATAGTGATTTTAAAAATGTTACGGACAAAAAATATTTTTTTAAGTTATAGGAGGACCATAATAAATTTATTAGGGTAAACATATCAGGCAAATATGAACAAAAATGGTCGTAGTGACCACTTATTAACCATGTTTTTTCTCTGCGTGTAGAAGAGAAAATCCTTGCGTAAGGCCGGCTGTGCAAATGAGCTTTAGTTAGCGAAGCCGGAATTTGTTATACCATAGAGAAAAAAATCCTTTAGCGCAAAAGTGTTTTCGTTATATATTTTATATACACACCCAGAGAAGAAGCAACAAAACCATTTTTAAACAAATTTAACCATAATATGTTAAATTTAACCAAATCATTGTAACCGACAACCATATTATGGTTAAATTAGTTTCTTTAAAAATAGGTTTGTTGCTTGTGACCATAATAAAACATGTTTTTCTCAGCAGGTATGTAGATCTTTTTTTGTATTTAACTTCTTTAGTAATTACGAACCTTATGTCCATTTGCAAAGTGTCCGTGGACGTTATGACACTTTTTGGAGTGTCATAGTGTTTATGGACACTATGACACTGGACGCTATGACATGCCACCTCCATTTTCTTGAAAATGAGCTGAGTCATATGATTTTGCACTTCTTTTGTGTGATAGTGTAACATGGGCAACAGATTTTGCGAACACTTTTTTATTTCGGAAATAATTCTGTCAGATTTAAATGTGAATGAATCGTACGATTGTGTAGAAAAGTGAATTCCGACTTCAAAGGTAGAAGTACATTACACGCTTAAGTGCAATGTAGACTTCTGTCAAAAAAGTTAAACTAGTTTTTTTCATAGAACAAGTTATATAAAAAATAATTTGACGCGTTTGTGATAGGAAGTTGGTTAACTTTTAACTTTTTACCGCGTTTATTATTTTGAGTAGTGGAGTAAAAACGTATTGAAGAGGTTAAAAACCATACAGTAGAAAGCCAAACAAAAGGAGGCCAGGACTACAAAAACAAAATAAAAAGCCGAAGCTTGAAATTTTAAAAGCAAACCCCCGTATTCATGAACGATTTTTAAATTCACAAACGATATTTAAATTTAACGATCGTGTTCTAAGGAAAATTGTCATAGAAAACATGTTTTGTAAACCTCTAATAAATTTAAAAATTTTTATGAATACGAGCAAAATTTTTTTGTAAAAAAACGAGCGTTGCGTAACCTGCCATTTTTCATGTTTTAAGGTTTTTATGCGCAGGATACCCTTTGACGACTTGCCGCGTGTTTTACACTTCTTGGCCGCGTGCTTTCGATAAAAAGTTTGACTGTTACTCAAAACACTTTCATACATATTTTTTATATATTATAAACGCCAATTATTTTATTCTACTTTGTAAGGTTTTTTTTGGACTAATTTAACTTAAGTCTGATCGATTTGTTAATACAAAATATACGATAAAATATAATTTTTTATTAAAAAACGCGGTGTCACCCTATGCTATAAAAAACTCTCGGTCATTGCAACGTTTCGGCAACTACAACATTTCAGATTTTTTCGAGTTGCCACAATAGAGCTCGCACTGTAATCTCTTTAAAATTAACCATTAAAAAAAACTAATTTGTTACAGGGGATTTCTTTGGGGGTTTTTTTTCTTTTTAGTGGGGATAAAATACTTTCCTCCTATCTTGCACGGTGCGGATGTTATTGTATCAAGTCTATTATTTCGGGAAGAAAAATAATGTTATTTGGGTATAACTCAGACTTTTGTGAACTGAATGCGCTAAATTTCACTCCCCGTGTTAAGGTGAGAATATAATTAGAGAACATACAACTATTGAAAGGGAATAATTTTTAAGAATTCTTAAATTTTGCATAACAAAAAGGATTGCCTATGGGTTCTCCAGCTTCTCCTGTTGTAGCGGATATAGTTATGGAGAAGCTACTTGATACATGTATTAGAAGATTATCTATTAAACCAAAAATTATTACAAAATATGTAGATGATTTATTTTGTATTATTTCAGAATGTGAAATAGAAAATATGTTAAACATATTTAAGTCCTTTCACCAGAATAATAAATTTACAATTGAAAGGGAATGTAATCATAAACTTCCATATTTAGACGCATTAGTTATAAGAAAGGAGAATAACTTATTAGTAGATTGGTACCAAAAGCCAATTTCTTCAGGAAGAATTATTAATTATTATTCGAAACATCTGAGAAGGGTAATTATAAATACTGCCAAAAATTTTATAGATAAGGTGCTAAACATTAGGGATATAGTTTTTCATAGGAATAAAAAGATGAGAATCAAAAATATTTTAGGGGATAATAATTTCCCAAGGGAATTGATATGTAAATGGATTGGACAGTACAAAGGTCGTGTGAATACGGTAACTGAACCTAAAATTCTTTAACTTATGTACCAATGTTTTCAGAACGATTGAAAAATTCTAATATTTATGATATGAATAATTATAGGATGGCTCATAAAACATATAATACATTGGATAGATTATTCAGTAAAATGAAAGATAAGACAGACAAATTAGATAAATCAAATATTATTAACAAGATACCTTGTAAGGGTAAGGATAATGAAGTATGTAGTAAAGAATATATAGGTACCACAAAAAACAAATTAAGAAATAGATTAGCAGGATATACAAAAATACATCTTCTCAAAAAACTGCATTGTCATCACGCAGAGAAAAAACATGATTAATATTATTTTATTCATATCAGCCTAATATGTTTACCCTTATAAGTTTATTATAGTCCTAATATTACTTGAACAAATATTTATTGTCTTAAATATTTTTTTATTCACTGCAATAATATTATATGGTGTTTTACACAAAAAAGCTTAGTCTGATCTACCTAAACATATTAAATTACATGAAATGTTTGCTACTCTAATATATATATTTTCAGCTATACAATTGAAATCATAATATTAGTTGTATACAAAGTTATGTTTAAAAGTATAATTAATGTTTGTTGTAAAACACATTCTCTGAATGAGCAAACATTTTTTGTCAAAACAAACGCAAAATTAACGAAATAAATTTTTATACGTTTATTGAAACAGGTAAGGTATTTATAAAATACATACATGTATAAATATACAATTTAATTGTCTTTCTTGCAGCCAAAAACACATACAACATTGAAACCGGCATATACATTTTAACACAACATTTTGCCACTAGCCCCGAATTTGTTTCAATTACTATTTATGTATTTAATTTTATTTTTAAATATATGCTAAACTATATTTGCATATACACCTTATACAATGAATTTATATGTAATACATACATAAATATGTTTACTTAATAAAAAATAAATTTTTGAAATGACATTATTAACATTATTAACATGAAGACATTGACATTTTGAATGGTGTTGGGAAATAAAGAAACATGGTTTGGTAGAACGATAGCATTTTTCTTCAGAACATAATAATATGTTTGAGACAATAATTATCTATAAACATAATGCCTGAACATATATTGTTACTTAAGACGTGTTTGACACAATCATTACCACAAACATTAATGATAGTTTGCGATTGTGATTGTATCAATCATGTTATTTCTTTGCGTGATCGCATTGTGCCAATTTCAATCATACACCAGATTTTGAAAATACAACAGTTTTAAATACAGAAACAAACTACAAACGACGCTTCATGTTGGAAATGCTGCAAAATATAAACATACCAATGGAACAAAGAATTAATATTAAGGCAGATACGGACAATGTAGCTCAAAATTACAGACATTTAATTTATAAGAATAAGATGGGAAATTAAATAAGTTTATAAAAATGTAATAGAATAATTTTTGTTTCCTGTGTATAATTTTTATTAATTTTCATAATTGACAATTTTGTTGTTTCATAAAATTTGTTTTTTAAAAATTGTTTGATATATAAAAAACCAAAAAAATCCCTGAAGAAGCTATCCATTGAGATAGCGAAATATTGGATAAATTTTAAATAAATATTCTTTGTATAAAACAGACCTTGAGCTTGAGAAATTATTGAAAGGAAATAACATTAAGAAGGTCGAAGAAATTAAGCTAAATAATTTATTATATTAACAGCCGTATTCATAAAAAATAAAATAAGTTTGAAATCTGTTTTAAGGCAAAATTTTCATATAAATTTTTCTTAAAATGCATTTCAAATCCATTTTAATTATTTATGAATACGGCAGTAAAAGTTTAACAGGTACAAATAAGCTTTATTCGAGGCTTTTCTCACATCTTAGATGTTTGTTGACCGATCTGTCTAAATTTTAAAAGCCATCTAATTCGTATATAAAAACACACAAGCACAGCTACTTAATTATCGAAATAATTTTAGAAACTTTGCTTGAAATTTAATAGACTCCATTTAACCTTTTTTGTGTTTTAATAGAAAACAGTAGCGAATATTTTAAAGCTTAATCGATTTTTCCTAAGATGTAAATAGAGAAATGCGTTTAAATGCATGTTGTATAAAATCCTAATAATACTTTAAATCTCAATAAAATTTTATACAAATTTAAACATGTTTTTCATGTTTATTTATTTAAATTACTGTCAGTTTGTATATTTTGTTTCTGTATGCAGATTATTTTAATAATGAAGTTATAAGCGCCTATAAATAAACAGTGTGTAGTAAATATTAGGGAAGCCAAACGGGAAATCCCGAATCCCGAAAATCCGGGATTTTTCGGGATTTTTAATGTATCAACTTTCATGCACAAAAATGTTCGTTTTTACTGAATTTTTATACTATTTTTATATTTCCAAAGCAAGGGAGCCTTTATCCCTACTATTGGGCGCTTGACTGCTGTTGATAATATGCTATATTTGTAAGGTCTACAGAACTAAGAAAATCACTAAGAGCTCGTGGTTTTGAAGTTCCAAAATCTAGAGAAACAATAAAGGCAATATATGGAATATTTTCTTAAATGTAAAATGAACATGATAGAAGAAATCGTCGAATTAAAGTCAAAAGAAAAGAAATTTATTATCGTGTTCGACGAATGGACGTCTACTTCAAATAAGCGTTTTATAAACATCAATATTCACACAAATCAAAAACTGTTTAATATTGGTTTGGTAAGGATGCAGAAGTCTGGCACTGCTGTAAACTGCATTCAATATTTAGAAGACAGACTGAAGGAATTTGGAGTTCTATTGCTTGAAGACGTGGCCAGGTTTACTACTGATGGAGCATCAACAATGCAAAAAATCGGAAAGTTAATAGTTCCAAAACAACAATTGTGTTTTGCACATGTTGGTAAAGAACAAGTGTAATTTGTGAAAGATGTTTTTCTACCGCAACGAATGTTGTAAACAAAATTCGTTCTAGATTATCTGATGAAAATTTGACGCTTTAATATTTTTAAGAAGCTACTTACATTCGCCAAACTAATTACTTAAACTTAATGATGAACTTTTTCATAAAATTTGGGGAATTAATTTTTTAATTTGTTCATTCGCAAAAACAGCAAAGATAGCATGCTGTAACATTTTTTCCACCCTTGTTACAGGTATGTATATGCGATTTCTCGACAAATCAAGCTGAATTAATAGCAGACTATTTAGCAGTACATGGGATATAAATATAAGCTGGTCTCTTTAATATTTGGTATCTACGAAAAGACAATTTCCGATTACACATGGACAGAGGGACATTCTTAAGTCAACTCTAAGAATATATACACATACTTTATATGATCCAAAATTTATATTGTAGAATTACAAACCAAACGCCAGACTTTTACACACGCTTCAGCTGTGTTTTATACATTTTGTCACCTAAAATGCAAAACAACGCATCATCAAAAATTCGAAGTTGACTTTTTGTTCGTTATATTAAGCTAAATGTTCACAAAAATGCGATCAAAAAAGGCTACTTTATTAAAGAAATTAAACGCCAAATTCACTTTGTTGTTATTGATTTTCTATCTATATTATCGTGTTCGACGAATGGACGTCTACTTAAAATAAGCGTTTTATGAACATCAATATTCACACAAATCAAAAACTGTTTAATATTGGTTTGGTAAGGATGCAGAAGTCTGGCACTGCTGTAAACTGCATTCAATATATAGAAGACAGACTGAAGGAATTTGGAGTTCTATTGCCTGAAGACGTGGCCAGGTTTACTACTGATGGAGCATCAACAATGCAAAAAATCGGAAAGTTAATAGTTCCAAAACAACAATTGTGTTTTGCACATGTTGGTAAAGAACAAGTGTAATTTGTGAAAGATGTTTTTCTACCGCAACGAATGTTGTAAACAAAATTCGTTCTAGATTATCTGATGAAAATTTGACGCTTTAATATTTTTAAGAAGCTACTTACATTCGCCAAACTAATTACTTAAACTTAATGATGAACTTTTTCATAAAATTTGGGGAATTAATTTTTTAATTTGTTCATTCGCAAAAACAGCAAAGATAGCATGCTGTAACATTTTTTCCACCCTTGTTACAGGTATGTATATGCGATTTCTCGACAAATCAAGCTGAATTAATAGCAGACTATTTAGCAGTACATGGGATATAAATATAAGCTGGTCTCTTTAATATTTGGTATCTACGAAAAGACAATTTCCGATTACACATGGACAGAGGGACATTCTTAAGTCAACTCTAAGAATATATACACATACTTTATATGATCCAAAATTTATATTGTAGAATTACAAACCAAACGCCAGACTTTTACACACGCTTCAGCTGTGTTTTATACATTTTGTCACCTAAAATGCAAAACAACGCATCATCAAAAATTCGAAGTTGACTTTTTGTTCGTTATATTAAACTATATGTTCACAAAAATGCGATCAAAAAAGGCTACTTTATTAAAGAAATTAAACGCCAAGTTCACTCCCAGTAAAAAATGTGCTCCAAATAGAGCAGGTTTTATGTATGAATTCATACCTCAAATCGCTTCAAACCTGCTGATGGGATGCCTGATTTTTGTATCGAATGTTCCCGGTTTGGAGGACTAATTTCTGCTGGCAATAAGCGCTTTTTTAACATGCAAACAAAGCACTCCTTATGTTTTGCTTTTAATTGCTTAAATGCAATGTTTCAATAATTTTCGTAAACCATTATATATTTTTATATATTGTTCGCTTTAAAACCTTATCGTTGTCAGCACTAAAATAACAGCTTTTTTCTAATTGTATTCTTTATCATTTACTGCTGTATAAGATTTCTCTTATTGAAGCGCTCGATTATGCGCGTTTTCTCTTAAGTGCTTCAAAAAACCAAACATTTTTTTACTGGGCTTTGTTGTTATTGATTTTCTAAAGTGTTTGCTTGTCCTGTAAACTTTTAAAAAGCGTTGTTACGTTATTTTGCATTTTAGGTGAAAATAAAATATAAAAAAAACTACAGTTAATTGAAAAAGTTATATCTCAAGACAGTTCTATAAGAAAATGTAAAATTTTTGATATTTTATAATCCGACTTATTTTATTGCAGCCCCCTAATGTTTTCATATAGAAAATATTTGTACGCCTATTAAATAAGTAAATTTTAAAATATTAAAATCAACTTAACAACAAAATCAAATGCAAGCCATTTACATACTCAGCCCTCGTCTTAACATGTGCTTCTGAATTAATTTTTTTTCTAAAGTTATACAGCAACTAAATGATATTGACATTATTAGTTATTTTAACAAATTTTAAAGTTTCTTTTTTTGTAAAATGTTATCTAATTAATTTCTTTTGTTTATTTTTCAATTTAAATAAATAAAATATATCAATGATCGTATTGAATATGTAACATGCTGTGATATTTGATATTTAGTAAAAATTTCTTTTAAAAATTAGTTACGTAGTATGGAATTTATTTCACGATCTAAAGTTTAGATGGATGAGCTTATACCAGTATAATATTAGAGTTTCCTTTACATAAGCAGAGTTTGCTTTGCTGAACTTTAACGAGATTAATTACACTGTACATCAATTACGAAGTATTTTTTTCAAAATAACGGGGCTCAGAGGATGGGTAATGGTAGAGGGAAAAATAAAAATAAATAAAGATCACATCGGAATTTTATTTTAGGTTACAATTTTCCATTTTTGGTCTGTCCGTGCAGCATATCAGTTAATAAACCATATGATTTTTACAACTCAGGTATAGAATATGTTAAGCAAGTTTGCAAAAATATATTTACCCTTTAACTCCCCTTTATAACGGTAGGTTTTTGCTGTATTTTAACAAATCTTAAAAACACTCCTAAAAACGGAGAGATCGGCGAAGAAATGTTCTACAAAAATGTTGGCCATGAAATTTCTCTACATTAGTGAGAACACACCAAAAGCAACCAACAAGGGAAAAACAAAAGTTTTTTTACAACATGAAATTAATTAAAATTGTTTGATAATTTTTCTTGATTAAAATTTATGTATAATTTTCTTGATTAAAATTTATTGATAATTTTTCTTGATTAAAATTTTTTTTGCTTGAACTCGGGTCGAATTTCTTTGCAGTTTTACCATTTCTGCCACTGCGACGGCAGGCTGTCTATACTCAACAAACACAAAGTCAAACCTTTAATACGACATAGTTTTATCATTTGATGTCAAGTACGATTCTCAAATCTTATTCTCAAATTGATTACATTTCAATTCAAATTAATAATGGCTTGAATATAAACATTTGTACAGTGGGGAATGTAAGATGAGATGAACCCACTGTTTATTGTTGATGTTGTTTTGTTTAAACTTTGATATTATTACAAGTAGAACTGTTGCTATAATTCTTATACGTTTGACAGTTTTATTTGGTTTAATATCTTTAGTTTTTCTAAAATCTTTATGGATGAAGTTTCCTGATGATCTGGCCTAAGCAACCAGTGAAATGCGCATAAGAATACCTTATCCCATCAACAATAAATTTCAAGTGTTTTTATCAATAATAAAAACTGGGAATTGAGCAAGAATAACAAAATCTTTTGAAAATTTAAATTTTATATTCCCAAAAATTGAAATTACTTTTTGATAATTTGTACAATGTTTCATCAGCTTGATATCAAATTGTTATCTAATGTGATTCTCAAAACAAAAATAAACTTGGCAGCACTAAAGTGAAAAAATGTAAACATTAAAGTTAAATGAGTGTTACAATAAAAGAAACATTTTTTAAGGTGAATTTACTTTAACAATACGTTAATTTCTTGTGAAAAACTTATTAGAAAGTAAAAAATATACAAGTTATTTGTACGATCGCGGTGCTACGCCATGACATAAATAAAAAATTAATTTAAATTTTAAAATGAATAATTTTTCATTTATGCTCCACATTTGAAATATATTTGAGATAAACCCTTGAAAGAAAGTTGGAAATAAATGTATTTCTTAATTTGAAAATAATTCCTTATTTTTGTTGAGAATACAATTTCGAATAACTATCAAGCGTTTGTTAGTTGAGCAAAGGTTCGATTTCAAAACAATTTCAATTTCAAATCAAACCCATGTGTTTGTTGAATAGTTAAACATCAATCTTTTTTTTTTTTTTGCTTTACCTAGCATTTATACATGCCACTGCCAGTTCGAAAAACTCAATACACTCACACTTTTTTACTAATCCCAACAAACACGGAGGTTTGATTTCAAATTGAAAATGATTTGAAATCAAACGTTTTCTCCAAGGACCATCTAGCAGGACTGCTTACTTGTACAAAAACAAAAAACGATTATTTTTAGTTGTCAAAAATTTACTACCACATACACAAAGTAAAAGGAAAAAACGTGTATGTATGGCATACCACAAACGTAAACAAAAGTATACATGCACATGTAAGCAAAATGTAAACATCTTTTGACAACTAAAAAGAACATAAACAATGATCACCAGGCTTCTTACGCAGACCTTTTCAACGGGCCTTGGTTTTCTCAAACGACAAACGTTTGATAATGATTTGGAAATCATAGCGTTCTCAACAAAAAGGGGAAATTATTTTCAAATTGAAAAATGCCTTTATTTTCAACTTGCTTTCAAACGTAATTCTCAAATGTTTTTTAAATGTGGATTATAATTCAATGTGGAATATAAATAAAACTATTTAATTTTTTTAATTTAAATTTATTATTTATTTATAAACATTCGGTACCATAGCTAAAAGATGAAATAGTGTTATTTCCGTCCTCTTATTCTTGGAAAGACAAAATACTTGGCTCCCTTTTATTTTGAGGATTGTAGCACCGCGATCGTTAAGCAAACTTTCTTCACTTTCCCGTTTTATTATTTTTCTTTTTTTTCATATTTTTAATCATTGTAATTTCTGACAAATAATTTTTATTTTTCACAAGAAATAAACTGTTCACTTTATATAAAAATTTATTTTTAATAGTAAAACACATGTAACCACAAAGTAAAAAAATGTAACTTAATCGCCATTTTTAATGCTTACATTTATTTTTCGCTTTATTATTGCCAAGTTTATTTTTGATTTGATTTTAACATTTGACATCAAATTGATAAAACATTTGATATCAAATGTTTATTTTCAAATCATTATCAATTTGAATTAAAATGTTAAATCAAACAATTGAGAAACGTTTGAGAATTGCGTTTGATGTCAAATGATAAAGTCATTTCATATCAAAGGATTGACTTCGTGTTTGTTGGGAATCACATTTTTCGCAATGGCAGCTCCAGTGGCAGCAAAAATTGCATGCGAGTGGAAATTTGGCACTTGCATGCCACTAAATGTCAAAACGATAAGCAATGTTACCCTGTTAAAAATGTAATGCAAGTTTACTGGATTATTGTCAAATTGTAATTAAAGTTTTAACTTTATAAATGTACTATTATGATTAATTTTTGAAACGCGCATTAATAAAAGCAAGTTTGTTAATTATAGAGCATTAATATTGTTAAAATAATGCTTTTATAAATAAATGAAAAAATGTCCCTAAAAATGTGCCAATATGATTAACTCGGTAACTCTATTTTGTTTTCTGGTACTTTTTTTTTAATTTGAGAAGTAAACAAATTTGTTCAAGTTGACGCTTCAACGACATTTTGAAAATGAACTCGCAGTGGCATGTGTAATCACAAAAGCCAAAGGCATGAGATTCGACTATTTCGAACAAATTTTCTTCGATAATATGTCTACAATAGTGGCATGCCACTACTTGCATGTGTAAAGGCAGGGTTAATTAATTATTTATTTTTAATTTTCTTTGCATGTTTCTTCCTAATTTCTGATTTCGAAGATATCCAAAATTGGATTTATAACTTCTAATCTCAAAAGACGAACAGTTTTTTTTTAAAGCTTAGACCTTCTATTTCCACATATGTAATACATCTATTGAGTCTAAGTACTCAATATACTAGCAAAACCTTTTTGTACTACCAATATTATTTATTAATCTTTTTCAAATAATTTTCTTTTAGAATCTTACATATTTATTTTCCCTTCTCAATAAGAGCTTTGCTTAAAATCCTTTAAACCTTCTTAATAATATTAGTTTTAAATATTCATTATGCAAATATAAACTTATTTGCTTCTGAATTAAGTATTTTCTCTAAACAACTTTATACCTTTTATGCACAAATCTTTTTCTTTTCATGCAGTTTTAGCTTTAAGTATAAATATTGATCTTTGAATGGTAAAAATGGCATAAACTTAATCCAGAAATGTATTTGTTTTTTATATTTGTTTATACAATAAACAATATTTGCACTTTAGTAATACATGCATACATATCTACATGAACATATATATATCTCAGGACATCCATACCTACATCCATGGTATTTTGCATTCAATAGTTGACTAAGAAAGCAAATTTGAAAGTAAATGTTGAAAAGATTCATGAATATTTATGCAATTTGCATGCAGCAACAGGTAAAATAAATATAAAAAGATATTGATTTCTTAAAAGTATTTAGGTGTTATTGGTAAAAAGACATACAAAACAAATGGATGATGAACGTGCATATGAACAAAAATACATATTTATTCATACAATACATGAATATTTATGTTATGTGAAGTGTAAGCACTAAAGAAAAAATAAATAAAATTAAAGTTTTTAATACTGTCGAAGTACAATAAATTACAAATTATTTTTTAGTACAGATTTAAATAAAACAAATAACATGTTTAAGGAAGTGAAATTTGTTACTGAGATTTAGTGTGATTTATAGTAGATGGTAGATTAGAAGTTATTTAAATTAATTTTTTATATTTTTGCTTAAGACGCAAATGAAAGCATTAATCTCGTGTCACAGAAATCAATTCCGATCGAAAGTAGAAGTGGTTTCGTATCTTGCTTCGCAAAAAAAGAAATCACTTTCGATCGGAATTGATTTATGTGACAGGCCTGATAATTTGCTTTCCTTATTAAGAGATTTCAAATGAATTATCAGAAATACTAAAAGTTAAAATAAAAAACTTGTACAAATCACTGAAGTCGGGTTTTCCGTATCCCTCAAATAATCCATTAATAATATGAGTTTTAAGAACATTTCGGAAGTGCACTTTATATCAGATCAGTGATACATTATGAACAAATTTTCATAAAACTTTATATCAAAAATTCTATTTTTATTTAACCAATTTATTAACAATATCATTATTTGTTACGACATCATAAGTAAAGTGATTGTTTTATAACTTGTACCGGTACATACCATAACTGGCCCTATCTCTAGGTAGACCATCGCTACCTATTCTTCCGACCGTGCTCAGGGCAATGGGGTGGTGTTCTTGTCTTCCTTAAGATTTGTTAAAAACAGCTTAAAATTAAATTTAAAACTTCCTTATGGTCTTAACCCCTCCAACCATACTATCGTACTACTAAATCTTTTGATATCCCTAATAAATCACGTTGGTTCATTAACCATTTTAAACTAGCGTGTGCAGTTACTATTTTGAATTCCTGACATTCAGTTAAAGAACGAAATGTTTTACTGCCATTACTACAGCTAAACATTCGAGTTCTGTAATGATATAATTTCTTTGAGCCTTTTTTAGTTTATGAGACATGTAGGCAATTATTCGTTCCGTCCCGTCCCGTCCCGTCTTTGTCCTTTTTGCCAATACTACTCCCATCCCAAAAGTAATTGCATCGCATTGCAAAATAAAAAGTTTATTGTAATCGGGGTGAATGAGCAGAGGCGCAGTTGACAGTTTTGTCTTTAATTGGTCAAAAGCTCCCTGAGCCAGCTCGTTCCATATAAATGTCCTTACCTTCGTCAGAAGTTCTGTCAATGGTAAAGTCACTGTCGAGTAATCGTCGGTACCATCCTGTCATACCTAAAAATCTTCGTAAGTGCTTAATAGATCTTGGTATCGGAAAGTCCCTAATAGCGGTAACCATGTCCTCGTCAACTTGTAAAGTTCCATTTCCCACAACGTAACCAAGGAATTTTACTTTTCTAAGAGCAAAACTACTTTTGTTGATATTTTGATGTTTATTGTCAAACCAGTCTTAAGGGAGACAAGAACACTACTCCATTCCCTGAGCACGGTCGGAAGAATGTAGCGGTGGTCTCCCTAGAGATAGGGCCGAGTGCATTATGAACCGTTACATAAATTTAATGGCGCCCTGATGTAATGTTGAATTCATTTAATATAATAGATTTTGAATCATTTTAAATTATCTTACTAACAATTTAATTTATAAGTATGTATATTAAAAATTTTGTTGATTATGTTCGTGTGTATGTTAAATGTACTTATGTAAGTGAATGTCAATGTGTAATCTTGTATGTATATTTGAAAAATGTAATTACATATTTTTATTAAGTAATTTACGTTAAATAAAATAAAAATTATGGTTATTAAAGAAATTATCTTTAAATGATATTTTAAGTCAAGTTAGTTTAAATTAAGAATTAATAAAATGAAGAAAAAGTTAATTTAAGGGGGGGGGGGAGGGGTAACAAGTAAGGTTTAAGATAAGAAATTAAGCAAAATTAAGATAAGATAAAATTAGATTTAAGTAAAAGGATTAAAAAAACTAATTTCAGATTAAGTTTAAGTTAAGGGAAAACAAAAACAAAAACAAAAATTAAGTATAAGTTTAGGAATCAGCTAAGTTTCAAGTAAAACTGAGTTTCGTTATTTTATGTTTGGCGATTTCAAGGAAAATTGTGATTCGTAATTTTATGTTCGGCAATTTCAAGTAAAATTGTGATTCGTTATTTTATGTTCGGGAATTAGGCGAATAATTGAAAATCCTGACAGAAAATCGTTCTGGATGTAGAGGTTTGGTCTAATTATAGATTTGATAACTTCTTGAAGTAAGATAAAACTAAATAAATTGCTGACCAAGTTGATTTTATGCTAACTAGGTTTCTGAAATCTTGATATTCCCAATTCTTTTAATATATTTGATAATCCTAAGATCCTTCCTTTTTCCTTTAATGTGAACATTTTTAAAACTTATTTTTTTTAAAACCCTTCGTTCTTTTAAATGTTTTCAATTTGATATTTTTATTGGAATATATTCATTTGGAATTAAAATTTTTGTTTACAAAATTTTCTATGTATAAATATTAATTAATATGAAAACTATGTAAAGTATTTTAAGTCTAGCAAATATTTTGATGAAAACATTGCCCTCACAAACTTATTAAATATTTGACCTAATAAGCGCAACCACTACTTTTGTTAGTAGATAGTGAGATTTATCATGGTCTTAATATCATAACATAAAAATAATTACACTGCTAGATATAATTATTATAATGTGGTATTATAATCAAAATAAATATTGGAATTAAAAAAAGATATATTTTAGTTTTCGTGTTGGTCTCTTAAAATTTAGGTACCCTTTATATAAATTAAATTAAAAAAAGTCAAAAAGTAGCATGAATTGATTTATGCAGTGCCCCATAACTAAATACGGTAGCACCACATTCTTTTGTACACTCACAATATTCTGTACGTAAAATTAACTGAAATTGTAATATAAAATAAATGAAAGTTCAATTAAAAACCGGTCTACCTATTTATCATTTATTTTTAACAAAAAGTTCATTTAATTTTTACTGTCAAAAATTCAACACCATATTCAGTAAAAACGATTAAATATTCAGTTATTTATTAAAATTTTACCGTCAAAAAATTGACCCCATATTCAGTAAAAACAATTAAATATTCAGTTATTTTATTAAATTTTCGTTTACTCCACAAAAGAGCAGAATTTCTAAAAAATACCAGACAGACAACTGCCCGCTTATTTTTCTTATAAGCGAGAGAGGGAGAATATTTTTATTTACTTACCCAGTTACACACGTTTGTTTTACTTTTTTTGTACTGGCCACGTTGTTTACAGAAGAACTCTAAATTATACGACACCAGCAGCATGACCGATATGGCTTCGCAATTATTTTACTTTTAAAATTTTATGTATTTAACTTAATAATTTAAACAAATAGAAAATGGGAATTGCTTACACAAAACAAGCAATTCATTTTTTATAGATAAGTAAAAATTAATTTTTGGTACTAAAATTATATAAAATAACTGAATATTTATTTGTTTTTAAGGAAAATGTAGTTAATTTTTGGACAATTAATTTATAAAAGATAACTGAATATTGATTTGTTTTTACGGAATTCGCGGTTGAATTTTTTTTTTTTTTTTTTTTTTTTTTTTTGTTCATTGTTTATTTATTGAATCTTCATATATTAAATATGAACTAACAATAATTAATCAAATCTTATCCTAATACTTTATTTATGTCCTGCCAGTGCCAGACAAAAATTTTCTTTATCACGGGTTCTGTTCACATATATAGGTGCTTATCGCTCTTCTAGTTGGGTAAGTGCTGCAGTGTCTCTTCTTCTTAATCGAGTGTGGCCGCCATGATTTAAAATATTTCGAGCTAGTGGATTTGGGTGTTGTTCAAGCCTTTTTAAATATTTTACTGCATATTTTGTAATCATAGTTTTTACTAATGGCACATTGAGATCCTTATGAATGTTTGAGTTTTTAACGTACCAGGGAGCTGCTGTGATTATTCGAAGAAGTTTATTTTGACGCCTTTGAATTTTTTCGATATTAGAGGCCGAGGCGGTGCCCCATAGTTGAATACCGTAGCACCAGATAGGCTTTAAGATAGAGTTATAAAGTAGAAGCTTGCAATCGAGACTAAGGACAGAATTTCTTCCAATAAGCCAATGAATTTGAATGGCTTTTAGTTTCATTTGAGTTAATTTTGCCTCTATATGGCATTTCCACGTTAATCGCCTATCCAGATGTAAACCGAGATATTTTACATGCGAATGTTGGGGAATTATTTGATTATTGATTGTAATAGGGGGGCAAGATTCCCGGCGCAAGGTGAATGTTATATGTACGCATTTTTGCTCATTTACCATTATCCTCCATTGTCTTAGCCATATTTCTAGTTGAAATATATGATCCTGTAAATAACGAGATGCTTCATAACTGTTTTCGTGTACGCTTAGAAAAGCTGTATCGTCTGCAAATGTTGAAGTTTGTGTGTAGTTGTTTGTTGGCATGTCCGAAGTATAAATTAAGTATAAAAGAGGGCCAAGGATGCTGCCTTGTGGAACTCCAGCGCCAATTGGCTGAGGTGAACTTAAAAAATCTCCTTCTTTAATAATAAATTGACGGCCGACTAAGTAGCTTTCTAACAGTTTGTGAGTGTTTGCTGGTAAATTTTGCTTCAATTTATGTAGTAAGCCTTCATGCCAGACTTTATCAAAAGCTTGCGAAACATCGATGAAGAGTGCTGAGCAATATTTTTTTTCTTCAAATGCTTTTCTTATAAAATTTACTATTCGATGAGTTTGTTCAATTGTGCTGTGTTTTCTTCTAAATCCAAACTGATGGTTTGGAATACATCTATTATCATTTAAAATTGGTGTTAATTTTGAAACTAATAATTTTTCAAACAGCTTTGACATATTTGATAATAAGCTAATAGGCCTATATGACTCAACTTTTGTATGATCTTTCCCTGGCTTTGGTATCATGGTAACTAAGGAAACCTTCCATTCTTGCGGGTAGTACACTCACAATATTATTACAGTAACGGACTGTAGTTTATTTAAGAAATATTCCGTTCAGTCATTTTTAAATAAATAAACATTTAAAATTCCAAGCAAATTTATTTTTAACTGATTCTAACAGTTATTCAAAAAACTAAGTGCATATTAATACGGATTTTCAGTTGCAGTTAATATTGTCCGTTGATTGAGTTAAATTCTTCTTTATGTAAAATTGAATGAAAATGAAATTTAAAGCAACGAAAAGCTAATTTAATTTTTACTGTCAAAAATTCAACCGCGAATTCCGTAAAAACAAATCAATATTCAGTTATCTTATATAAATTAATTGTCAAAAAATTAACTACATATTCCGTAAAAACAAATAAATATGCAGTTATTTTATAAAATTTTACTGTCAAAAATTCAACACCATATTCAGTAAAAACAATTAAATATTCAGTTATTTTATATAATTTTACTACCAAAAATAATTTTTACTTATCTATAAAAAATGAATTGCTTGTTTTGTGTAAGCAATACCCATTTTCTATTTGTTAAAATAATTTAGTTAAATACCAACATCAAATTTTAAAAGTAAAATAATTGCGAAGCCATATCGGGCATGCTGCTGGTGTCTTATAATTGAGAGTTCTTCTGTAAACAACGTGGTCAGTACAACAAAAGTAAAACAAACGTGTGTAACTGGGTAAGTAAATAAAAATATTCTCCCTCTATCGCTTATAAGAAAAACAAGCGGACAGGTGTCTGTCTGGTATTTTTAGAAATTCGGCTCTTTTGTGGAGTTAACGAAAATTTAATAAAATAACTGAATATTTAATTGTTTTTACTGAATATTGGGTCAATTTGACAGTAAAAAATTGACAGTAAAATTTTAATAAATAACTGAATATTTAATCGTTTTTACTGAATATGGTGTTGAATTTTTGACAGTAAAAATTAAATGAACTTTTTTTTAAAAATAAATAAAAAATAGGTAGACCGGTTTTTAATTGAACTTTCATTTATTTTATATCACAATTTCAGTTAATTTTACGTACAGAATATTGTGAGTGTATTCAAGCCGTAAAATAGCATTAAAAATAAAAAGTATAATTTTCTTTGCTATGCGAGGTAGCTCTAAAAGCATTTTATTACTGATCTTATCAATACCAGGTGCCTTCTTAGTGTTTAAGTCACAAATAGCCTTTTCGATTTCTCTTATTTCAAATCTTATGGGAATAGATGCTCTGGCAGCAATAGGTGGTAACTCGACCGCAATATCGTTAGATAAATTTGGTGTAAATACGTTTTTCAAGGGACTCACAAACAGATTTCCTTTTTCAATATCGTTTCTTGCCCAACTACCATTCAAGTTTCTTAATGGTGGCTTTGATATAACTGGCCTTTTTAGATTTCTAGCTGCACGCCATAATGAGTAGTCAGATTGTGGAGTTGCATCAAGTTCCATAAGATATTTTTCTAGAGAAGCCGTTTTCTGGGTCTGCAGTAAGTTTCTAAGCCTTTTTGTGCACTCTTTTAATAAATTCTTAAGTTGCGGGGATCTGTAAAGTTGCCACTCTCTTCGAACTCTCCTTTTAACCTTGAAAAAAGGTTGAATTTTTGACAGTAAAAATTAAATGAACTTTTCGTTGCTTTAAATTACATTTTTATTTACTTTAACATAAAGAAGAATTTAACTCAATCAACGGACAATATTGACTGCAACTGAAAATCCGTATTAATATGCACTTAGTTTTTTGAATAACTGTTAGTATCAGTTACAAATAAATTTGCTTGGAATTTTAAATGTTTATTTATTTAAATATGACTGACCGGAATATTTCTTAAATAAACTACAGTCCGTTACTGTAATAATATTGTGAGTGTATGGACTATACCGTGTCAAAAAAGATAATAAGACAAACGAATGAGCATGTTATCGTTACCATGTATTTTTAAAATGCGTATTTTTAGTAATACCTAAATAATTAAAAGTGATTTACATTTACATACATACAAACACAGTGTGTGTATGTATGTATGTATTTCCAGTTTTAGATATTCCACTTGAACATTAATAAATGCCATAAACATGCATATAATTTCAATAGTTTTAATTGACAGATGACAAAGTTCTGTATTTTATTGAGTTGCAATTACTTTTACAATTTATTTTGTTATTGTTAAATTTTGTGAAAATCGTATTTTCATTTGACGTTTAGAAAATGTTGTAATTTACAAAAGATAATTAAATGCCTTTATAAGAGATAATTAAATTTCTTTTTAAACTTCATGGCTTTAACGAAAATATAATTATTTGTCATTGTAATGACTCAATTATTTATCACAATTTTGTTTAAACATTCACAAACACATAAATACAATACACACAAGCTTTTCAAATATTCAAATGATGATTTCAATTTATTTTAATTCAAGTGCTTTACGATGATATTCCAAAATGTCAAGTGTATTTTGGCCATAAAACAAAATATGTTAAATATTTTTTTCATCAATGGTCAATTCAATATAGATAATACAATTACAATTAATGATAATTTAAATCATAAATAATATTTAACTTTTATGAAGAGAACGGGTTTAAATAAATATGTTTGTTAATTATGTGTGTCAGTCGGTACTTAGAGTTCATCAAATATTTATGTATGTGAAAGTGCGACATACTAAAAGATCATAAAAGATAATGGAAAAGTGCATTTGTATGACACATTAACTGTTACACACATCCATTAGCTCTTGTAACAGTAGATTTAAGAGGTTTTTATGCAATGTATTTCTATCTAAAATTGACCTAAGATTATTTATATTTATTAAAGCTCCTGTATAAAGGTTTTGGTTTGTTTGTTATCTGGAAATTTGAAATATTTAATTTAAAAATTTTATATAATATTTTGATGGATTATATTTTTGCGATTCAAGTGGTATTTCAATTGATCATAAAGTACCTATTGATTGTCAAAATGTACTTTAATGGTTTTTATTGTGTCTTTCGAAATCACTGAGTATATCCAAGTGGTTACTTGGGGATATTTTAACAACTACAACAACTTTATACTATACAATATAAATTTTAGTAATACATAACTTAATACTTCATACAGTCACTTATGAGACGAAAAAATTATTTTTTCATGCATATTTCAAAAAGGCATTTTATTTTTATTTAATACTTACAATTATATACTCTTTGACTGAAACCCTACATGTAGAGATTAAAAGTAATACTAGACAAATTTGTGATCAGGGGACCAAGTTCGGCAACCCTGTTTGACATCCGAAATAAATTTATTCTTAGTGCACGAATAAGCCCATACTATTTCTTATTCATTATCGAACTTCTGTTAGAGCAAAAATAAATGCCAAACAAAAAAGTGGTGCTCATTAAAAGATTTAATAAAATGGTAGATAATTTAATAATATACCAGCTTTTGTATTAAAAAACATATCACACTACTTTGACGTTCTTCTTTGTGTAAACAATTTTGTTTTTTTTTTTTTGTATTGCCGTACTCTTGTCTATTTATGAGAGAAATATTTCCAGCAAAAACTTGGTAATGGTTTGCAATTACTCAACAACTTACTTTTCAATGACTACTTCATTCCATCTGCATTACATAGAAGTAGTTTAGTAAGGGCTGATAAGCAATCTGATGCACACGTAATTTGTTATGTGTTACTTTACGAAATTTATATTTGATAGATAATTAAATGCGTCTTAGGATTTAATTATTTAAATCTAATACAAATTGATTTTATATATTCCTTCTTGTAATTCGTTTTTTTATTTGATATACTTAAATGAAGAACAATTTGTAATAGATTTGAATATGAAAAATGTAAAGACTTATTTGATTTTCTAGGTATTATAATTTAAAGTATACGATATATATGTTCCTTTTACTCCTCTGGGGAGCATAGGGCCGCGTAATAATATACGATATTGTATCATAAACGATAGTATTTAAATTTTACCTTTCCATGAATATATCATATCGTTAGTCTAATTCGCAAATGTGTTAAGTCCCTTTTCCCAAATTTTACAGGAGACACAAAAAACAATGTATCTTTTTCAGTTTTTAAAATTTGTAAACTTTTTAAACGCAATTATTTTAACAAAATAGCCTTCTTTAAATGACCTTGATCAAAAATCCATTTCCACAAAATTTTGGGACGGAAATTCACACTTTTTGGACTTAGCATTTTTGCATTGTTAACTTATTCGTTTTATTGTGGACTTAGCACATTTTCCTACAATCAGTTTTAATTTTTAAATATATTTAATTTAATTTTTTATATTTAGTTTATTAAAAAAAACAGAAACTTAAGACAAGCTCAGTTTATTTCTATTAAAAAAATACAAAAATATAACTATATACATTTTTAAGTTCATTTTAATTCTTATTGTAAAACTTAAAGTAGAAAAAAATTCAAAGGTGAGGTAAATCATAGTAAAATTTGTGGTTTTCATTGGGTAAGATTGATTTGAGAAATTGTAAGTCTTCATACTTTCTTGCAGTAATTTTTCCTTTTTTTTTTCTTGATAAAGTTGCTGCAAATTTTCAAAGTCTATAGGATAAATTTTATCATCAAATTTCTGCCGTAATATTTTTCATACATCAGAAAAGCGAATTTTAAAATATATTTCTTTGCTTGGGTTGTACTTTATAGCTCTAATATCGGTAACTTTACTGTCACCTTTATTACGCCCAGGTCTGATACTCTTAAGAAATTGAACGTTATTAAATGTTTTGAAAAATTTATGATCTAAATACATAACATCATATGGTCTAGGGTTTTTTCGAGCATCTTTACAAACATCTATGTATTCTGAAGGTACGTCAATTACTCTTTTTTTCATAGCTCTTTCTATTGTGGAATGAACGTCATTTGCCTCCATTTGTGTATGGCCAATTTCAAGAATTTTTTGCTCTATACCATATTCTCTTCGCTTTTTATTTCTAACTGAAGTCCAAGATAGGTTTTCTAAGCGAAACCTCTTTCTCGGATGAAATGCGAGAGAATCGTCAGAGTTCGTATTAAACCCATATGGATCTAGTCCTACAACACCGTCGTCTGCTTCAATTCCATAGTTTTGGGAAGGATCCATACCAATTTCTTTAAAATACATATGTATTAAAATTATTGTAAATTACATTAATTATGATTATTTTTTTAAATAAAAACTAAAACCAAAATATTTACCATTCTTATATTATTTGTTCTTTTTAGAACTCCACTTTTCACGGCTTTAGAAAAAAAAGAACATAAAAAACCAAATTCAATTGAACAAATTAATATTCGTGGAGTTAGTACTTGCTCTTAATATTTTTCGTAGTTTTGTGGACTTAACATTTTTGCAAACCACAAAATTACAACAACTATAAACAACATAATGACATTTGTTGTTGTCGTAAAATATGTATTTTGTATCGTTTTACCGTTTTGCATTAAAATCTCAATTTTGGAAAAAGTGGACTTAGCGTCTTTGCGAATTATACTAACGATATCGTTTTTGTAATCATAAAGTTCTCTGGTTTATTGGGTACGAATATGTCCTTTATGCAGGGCGGAAAAATTGTGCGTTAGAATGCAGATTATATTAAAAACTCAATTTGTTTAACAAATTCAGGTTTATTGATACCAATGTGAAGCACCTTCCCAATAATCTCAATTATGCGCTATGCAATAAGAAATATAGAGATCATTCTGCGAAGCACTATTGGTACGCTACGCAAAAAGAATTATAGAGATGCAGTAAATGAAGTGAAGGAGCTCTTAACAAGTTTTATAAAAGAAAAAATAATATTTTAAATGCCACGGCATTATCTTACTATAAAGCAAGTTTGAAAGGGAGAATACCAAAAAATAACTTTAAAAATAAAAAACAATAAATAATAATGTGGAGTTGGTCATACATTTGGCCCATCTTGAAGCATCCTACGCGCTGTACCATAAAAATTCGATGGTTAAAAAAATTCTCCTGCAGGGCGTATGTATTACGGAATTTCGGTTTTTTAGTAATATTAATAAACTGAATTTTTTCCTATATATTTCAATATAAACATTAAAATCATTTTCGTATGTAAAGAAGTTTTCAAGATATTGAAGAAACAATCTCAACACCTGCGGCTAATTTGGCGAAATTGTGTCACTATGAAAAAAAATTTTAATTTTTGTTCGTTCATATACATATGTTCATTATAGGAAAAAATTTCACCAAATTTCATTAAAATCGAATAGGGTCGGGCCCCACTCTTGATCGATTTGACATGGAATTACCCTAGCACCAATTTAAATGTTAGTGGCGTTGCTTTTTGGCAACGCAACTGAAGTTAATTTATAATATTTTATTAATTTAATTTCTATTTTGTACGATTAAGCCATAATCTATGCTTTTGTCTATAATTTATATAAAAAACAGTAATTTGTAAACAGTGGAACTAAAAACTTTTGGATGAAAAAGTGAAAAGAAGTTTAAATCATTGCAGACTCATAGGAAGTAATGCAGCTTCCGATTTCTTTCGTTTCAAAACATTCGGATTCATTTAAAGAGAGGGACATCGAACGGCTCTAACGGTACTAAATCTGGATTTAGAGCAAACTCCGACAGGAAACGAAAAATGTTCATAATACTACAATATTATTTATTTATTTTTTTGAAAAATAAACAGTACAACATGACTTAATCTTATTTAATAGTACTGGAGAGATAAAGGCACATAAGATTAACACATTTACAAAAGCTTATCTTAAATCTAAAAACAATTTAAAAACAAATTATTTAGTTATGAGTTACAGATTTTTATTAAAAAGAAAGGTAATAATTATAACAACAAAAGATTTTTAGTTATGTGTGTGATTTTTCGTTAACCCAAGAGGGTAAATATTTCGCATATAAAGTGCTTATGCAAAGCAATGCATGCTTATTATCTGCATATTAGGAGGAAGTTCATTCCAGATGCGAATGGCATTAACATGAAATTGCCTTTCGGATATTTGCTTACAGTATCTTATGGTGTTTATTCCATTGCCCCGATTCGATCTTGAAAATGTTATTCTTTTGTAGAGATAAGTACGTTGTCGATTAAATATAAGTTTATGTAAAAATATAAATGAACGGCATTTCAAAAGATTTTCAAAACATATATATATTATATTTTTGGTTTGAAAACTGAGTTATACTACTATATCCCTATATATATCTGGCAATGTTGTTGTAGGTCCACATACGGCATTTACATGCTTTATCCATGTGAGATCATTGTTAAAAATAACTGCAAGGTTTTTGGCACTTTTCACGATTTCAATAGTAGAATGTCCAATTTGGATTGGCGGTAAGCTAGACGAAACAAGCAAAGATTATTATTCTGTTTTGTCATTAAGCAGCTGTTTGATTTATTAGAACCAAGAGAAACGAATTGACTTCTATCACATAGATATGAAGCAAGTAATTGTACAGTTGTGTTTGAAAAATGGCACATGTATTTAAGTTTTTGGCAAAGTATTGTGTATTCGACGGTATCAAACGCCTTAGAATTTCCAAGAAAAACGATAAAAGATATCATATTGTTATTAATTTTTGACCGTATTTCCTCTGAAACATCGAGGAGAGTAGAAATACAGTTGTGTCTAGGTCTAAAACCAAATTGTCTCTCGGAGAGCAGAGCATTTTCATACAAAAATTTGATCATCCTCTTATGTATTAACCTTTCAAATACTTTTGACATGTAGGGCAAAATCGCAATTGACCGGTAATTTTTATCAGATTTTCGAACAGGTATAATCTTTGCTTGTTTCCATATTGATGGGAAAGTAGATGTTTTAATTATTGTGTTAATCAAATGTGGTAAATGTTGTATTAAGAACCAGATTTAATGCCAAGCATAGACTTAAGAACATCGTCCTGGGTGACATGTATGCAATCAAAACAAAGTTGTTGATTGTTATTGTTAGCGTCGTTAAAGGCATTTGTAGAGTTGTAATATCTGAGATTTGCTTCTGGTATTGGTATATTGGCCAATTAAAAGTTAAGTTGATTAACTTCAATTGCGTATTCGGTTTTCATGCAATTGTTAACGATACCCATCGTACGAATTTCCCTTTTTCTCTTCTTCTCTTTTGAGCAAACAGCTTATTGGAACTTTTCTTGGTAAAACTTTGATTTTTAGTTCTAATTTTTAAATTAACGTTTTTCCTGCATATCTTGAAAAAATCATGGAGTTCCGGGGTTTTAACTCTTTTCCATCTTGCGTACGCATCATTTCTTTAATTGATTAAGGCTTTAATTTCGTTAAAAGACCAGGGTTTCTCATTTCTTATTTTTTTTACTTTTAGCTATCCTTGCCCAATACTTAAAAAAAAACATAATTATTATCCTTTAGCTTATTATAAAATATTCCTTAAATTATCAATACAATTTACCATCCAACAATTAAGTTTAAACAATATATTTGAAACAATTAATTGTAAGTACATAAATCATTTTAAGGTTCACACTTGTTTATTTCCTTTTACGAATTTCAACAGCAAGTAGGTACTCTTAAATTAATAAAAATAGGAATCTTTAAATATAACTACAAAATTGTATCAAAAATTTTGCAAATTTCTTAGAAATATTTTACAAATTCATTTAAATTCCATTTAAATCGTTTCACATAATTCACATATTTTGTGTGTGTTTATTAATAAATAAATGTCAAGTTAGTTTATCCATAGTTAATAAGGACACTCAAATAATGGAAATTTAGAATTTTCTATATGAATAATTTTAAAATTGTTGTCATCTTAAGAGAGGGTGTATCAACTACATCGCTTCATTTACAAAAGAGTCATGTTTGTTTGTAATTGGTAAACTTGAAAACTACTACACGAATTTCCACAAAGCTTTACACAATTCTTGTACGGACCGTGACGAGTGTTTCTGTGTAAAAAATAAAATTTATTAGTTTAAGTATGTGTTTTTGTATTTAAGTATACACGCACTATGTTTGTTGTAACAATATATTGTTGTCGTATACAAAAACTTGTTATTTTTTATTAAAATTAAGCAATATTATTGAAACTGTAAACATATCATGTTTATCACTATTCTACATTTGAGTACTGTTGACTGAAAAATAATTATTTATCTAACAACTAAATAATGATAACTTTGAAAATATATCATGTAGCTCACAACCATTTCACGATATTCAGTAGTCACCACATGATAACTTTCTATACGTGAAGTCATAGTATGCACAAAGAAGCAAACAAAATATCTTTACTATAATAATATTAAGTTAGCGCCATTTGAAAAATAATTTTGAATCAGTTGTGTCGTTTGTTTTAAATATGCCTATCGAATTACTTGTTAGTGAGTTGTTGAACGACAATTACAAAAAATACCCATTAAAAAAAATCAAAAGAAATTGTTTTTAAATTAGATAAAATTGTAAAGTACCACAAAGCCCAAGCAAGCACACGTCATTTTCAAAAGTGTCATAGTGTCCATGGACACTGTGTCACTAGACGTTATGACATGTCACCGTAATTTTCCATATTTTTCAGTATTTTATCAATATTTTTTATTTTGATGCACGATGTTCCCCATTACAATGGCAAATAAACAAATTGCGCACAATGATTCCGTTTCAGTTTCTGTTTTATGCTGCAACGCTCCTTGAACTGAACCGAAAAATATTCAGAACAGAGACGGTGACGAACAGCAACGTTTTTCAATTTTAGTTTTCGTTTCCGGCACCGATTACGGTGTATGCGGAAACTCTGTTTAATGAGTGTGTAAATACCAGGTCTGCAGGCGCGGATGGAGGAAATAAGGAAATTTCTCCCCACTAAATTATAAAAATTTGGTTTGTTTGGTTTATCTCGATAATACAAGAATTCCCAATAATAATAATTTTTTATATGCACAAAATTTTAGAAAATCCCAGCAAGGTTTTTTTTTTAAAGAATCTATCGAAATTTTCAATAAGTCTCCAAATCTTAATTCTAATAGTTATTTATTAGATATTTCCAATGAAACATCTAGTTTACTGTATTCAAATACTTATTATTCTACATTCAATCCCAGCAGGTGCCATCTATATCCAAAGAATAAACGTTTGACTTGAAAATGCATGTGGTTGAATTATTAATAAGCCTTAGTATGTATGTAATATTTATGTTTATATGTGTTATATGAAGCAAAATTCTATTCGATAATATTTGACGAAAACACAGATTTTTCGGGGAAAACCCAGATATCCTTATCTTTAAGATATTTCAACATACAACAAAAAATTATTAGGAAAGCAATTATTGGCTTTGTTGTAAACGCATTTGAAGAGGCTTCAAAGGATATTGATAATGTGAAGTGTCAATTGATGCGAAGGCACTATCATCAATAGTTCTAAAAGGAAATGGAACAGATGGGTGTCCTCTGACGTCAGCAGAAAATGGAGCTGTTATAAAATTCTGGCCAAATGAAAAACAAACGCCTTGCTATTCCCATAAATCAAACAACTCAATTTTGAAAAGCAACAAAGTGCCATTACTACAATAGGTTGTATCATTTGTTAAAGAAACGACAAATTTTTTTAAATATAATCATCCCAAGCGAACGCAGTTTTAGCAAAGTATTTGGTTGGACCGTCACGACTCAATTTTACACTTTGCAGCAAGTGTACATCATATAGTAGAAGCTTCGGAAAAAAATATCTGAGTGGAAAGGTAGGGATACTTCATCAAAATCCTCATATTAAGGAACTCGCTTAGTACTTTTGAATTTATTTGAGGAATAGTATCATTTTACAAAAGCACGATATAGATCTTCAAAAAGTACCAAGCCTTATCAAAATTTAAATCATGTGTTTTGAAGAGAAAAGAAATAAAGCCGAAGAACTATGTGAACCGATTTTTAAAAAAGTTAAAGTTATCTGCGTTGAAATCGAAGTTCCAATCACATTCAAAATGTTGAAGATTACTACCGAGTTGTAGGTTATATTCCTCTTATTGAATTTATTTTAGAAGATCTCAAAACACGTTTCCCAATAGATATCCTTAATGTATTGAACATACCTAAACTTCCACCTCAAAGTGCAATCAAGTCAAATACAGATACAAAACTTTTAAAATCACAACTTGCTGAAGAGCTGATTATGTTTGATAAGAGATAGATAAACACCTACAAACATCTAAACTTAAGCCTGAACTGTTGCATTTGCAACAAATATGGAAAATATCTAAAAATCTATCAGATAACGTTGTAGATGCTTTAATAAACTGTGATGAAGAAATCTACCGAAAGCTAAGAAAAATATTTAAAATTTACGTTTCAATGCTCGTCAGAAGGGCAAGTTTAAAAGAGCACGAAAAATGGTTAAAAACGGCTGGCAAAATGGCACGAAAAATGGCAAAAATAAACATGTTATTTAAGAAACATTTATTTTATTGAGTTTTTTTGTAAGTACAATAGTATGTTTCTTCAAATTGTCAAAAAAAAAAAAAAAAAAAAATTTGGAAGTTGTTTTCAATACACTTTTAATCTAATTTTTGTTATAAAATTCTGTTTTATAAAGAAATATTTGTCATAAAATTTTTTTATCAGGGAAATCTTATTAAAAAACGACGTTTAAAATTCTTGCGTTTTGCGTCTTCGATGTCTAGAACACCCCTGATAATCTCCTGTTATCACATAAAACTGTTCTATAAATTAAAAACACTCTTTCAACATCGCAAGATGTAACTGGAGCATATTTGACCACTTAAAGTTCAGATGGAGAAAAGTTGTCAATAAATTCATCCGTCTCAATTTCATTAAAACAAAATTGTGAGAAAATCGATTAAAAACCACACGTATTACGATCTAAAATATTTTTTAAACTTTTCAACAAAATCTTTTTTACTGACATCTTGTATTATTTTCCTTAGCACTGTCAATTAAGCCAAAGATTTCATTCATAGAAATCCCTTTCGTTTGTAACTTTAAGAGGCTTGAGCAGATGCATTGAAAGTACTTGTACGTCCGATTTTTGCATTATTCAGTTAGCATTTTGAATAGATTCTGCCTCATATTCGCAAAGCTTATTAAAAAAATTTTTTCTATGTTGCAAAAAGGTATTCTTTGGCAAGCTGGACTAAAAATTGCTTTTTGAAAAAAATAATTGAAGAAATGGCAAAAATGGCATATGCCATAAAAAACTTGCCCTACTCGTCAGTAATGCTACGAGAGAGAGGTCATTTCCTACCCGTCGTCTAATAAAACATGGCTCAGATCAAAAATGACAGAAGAAAGACTGTACGATCTAAATTTGCCTCACGAGGAAATCATATATTGCTTATTTAAAAAAATTTATTTATATTGAACTGATCTTATATTTCATTTAACCTTATTGTTGAGTTTTTTAATGTAATATACACATATTAATTTTAATAAACTTTTAAAAAAAAATCTTTTACTTTTTTGTATCAAAAAAAATTTCCCCCCCCTAAGGCTAGAGCTGGATCCGCGCCTGCAGGGCTGTGACAGCGGCAAAAACTCCGACTTCATCCGGTGAATATGGTACACTTGTACATTTTTTTTATATACTGTGGTGTTGGGTACCATTTTTACTTGTTTTTAAAGCAGTATATTTAAAGGGTTAAATATTGCAAGAAAATGATTCTGTTATAATTTCAAATCGACAGTGGGCTTTAATATAGTTATTTAGAAATGTAAAGTAGACTGGTCCTTGTTTTTTAAATTCAAAATTTTTGAAGCAGTTGTTCTTTAAACTATTTTTTTAGAAAACATTAATAGCCTGTTCAACCATTTCGAACGTTAACGTTCGCATAGAAAATAACATTTAAAACAAAAACAAATTTTTTATATTTTGTATGCCGAAAAGCTTTGTGGTTGGAGTCACGAGTTTTTATGGATACTTCGACTCCGGTACAAAAAACTCAGCTCTGACTCTATAACTCCGACCCCACAGGCCTGGTAAATACGACAACATTTTATATTTTCTAAAAACTTTTATTACAATATTTTATAAACATTTCGTTACCATTTAGTTACAAAACATTATCGCTTATTAATTGAATTATTCATGTGCATTTTTTATTTAATTACAATTGTCAACACTTGCTTGTAAAGCCAAAAGTTATCAAGTAACTCAGAAAACACAGAAATAGAGTTAAACTACATAATTACATTCTCACTATGCAGTCGAAACTCTTTAACGTTTCTTTCGTCTTCATGTATAGTTCGATATTTTAATGATTGTCCCAACAACTAAATAAATTAGATGCGATATTTATGTAGACAAATAATAAAATCGATTTGCTATTTTTAAGATGAACAATATCTAAATTTATCATCCCAATGGGTAAGCGTTTGCTAGAAAACAAACAAAAACATGTGTTCAGATTTAACAAATTGATAAAATATTTTAAATACACACTCTTATCACACTTAGGCTATCTGCGAGTATTGAATGACTAATATGCAACAAACTTTAAACATTTTTTTATTTAGTTTTAACTACATGAGAAGAAAAGACATTTCATAAAGTACGTATTGATCAGTGTTGCCAATTCAATTCATTTAATGGCTATATAAGACCATAATTCAACTTGTCAAAAAAAAAAAAAATTACCAATATTTATGCCATCCACTTTCGTTTTCACAAGTTTGCAATAGTACGAGAGGCAATTTCTTGGCATTGACTTCTCTTTAGTGCGAATAAAACAATTTCTGCTATTCGATTATACGAATAAATTTTTTTTGTACCCTCCAGTTTGCCATTCCGTGTGAAACTTTTTTAATATTTATCTAAGACCCCATTAAGTGTATATAATCTGGGTAATTGAGTAGTCTTAAGTCGATTGAGCCATGTCCGTCTGACTATTGGCCTGTTGAAAACACGCTCACTTTCGAAAAACTCAAAAGAAAATTTAGTTAGTTACGCAGTTTGAGCTTGAAATCTAGCAAAATCGGCTAACAAGTCATAGTTTTGTTAGACTAGAGATAACACTGTAAACTTTCGTAAAGAGCGGTCCATAATTTTCAAGAGGCACCATATAAAATACGTCAGTATGGGTAAAACCGTTATAAATAATATTCATTCTGTCACAGTTTATTAAGACCAAAAACCACTCTGTCAACTTTCGTGTAGATTTAATATAGACAGCATATAAAGTTTACTCCCGGAAAACATTTTATTACGCCTAAAACCGTAACGAATAATGTAATTATAATAAAATTCGGTCTGTCGCAGTTTTCTAAGACAAGAAATCAAACTGACAACTTTCGTTAAGATCCGTTAATAATATTTTAACAATCGAGCCATATCTGTGGATGGCACTGCCAAATACAGCACTCTAACTTGTTATAAGAAAAATTGTCTTCAAATTTAAAGAAATATTGCACCAACAAATGTTTTAAATGATGCAATAGTTTAGTTGTAACATTAAACATTTCCTTTTTATTTAGCGCAAATGATTTTAAAATGAAAAAATCAATTTCAACGATAGTTTGAGTTTTATTTTAACTAAAATTGTATTGATACAAACATATTTTCAATTTAATAAATAAATGTTATATTTTTTCATTATTAATACCAGTGTACGAAATAAACACTAACTGCCGTATTCATAAAAAATTAAAATGGATTTGAAATGCATATTAAGAAAAATTTGTATGAAAATTTTGCCTTAAAACACATTTCAAACTCATTTTATTATTTATGAATACGGCAATAAGGCCCTAACCATGTAAATATTTTAAAATGTCCATTTTTCGTATATTTTAGTAAAATAAGCCGGTTATTTTAGTTGTGTGTAAATTATATACGCTTTCCTTGCTTTTGTTATAAATAAACCCGTAATTTATGTATTTTTCTAATTGAATATTTGGCAAATTTGCTCTTTATATAAAAAATGTAACACAAGTCTAAAGCGGCTCATACACTTGCAATAAAATTGTTCAGTTTTACGTGTTGTACAATGATATCGCCAATGTGTATGTGATATACGATGATGGCACAATATATTGGCAACAATCAAAATAATTTTGATTTTTATTGCACAATGAAAAGAAAGTGAAATGTGTTGGCAACATTGTACAATGCTGTTTATGTTATTTCTATAGGTAATGTTCATCTTTTTATTGAATAAGTGAAAACATAGTGCGACTTATTGCATAATATCGGACAAAGTGGAAATAATACGGCGAATATCATATACAATAATATTGCAAGTGTATGGGCCGCTTAAAAGACAATATGAGCAATGTAACTACAAGTCGCTTATATAAGCGCGTGTTCTTGTAACAAAAACCAAAATCTATTCAAAATACTACAAAAAAAAAATTCAGCTTAAAAAGCAATTTGACAGTATTCTAAATACTATATGTGACCTCCACTACTGTTTAACATAGTACTTGACGTAGTTATGAACCAGTGCATGAATATGCATCATGGAATTTCGTGGGGCCTTCATGATAGGTTAGAAGATATTGATTATGCAGATGACGTCTGTCTTTTATCCCACCGCTTCTCTAGCATGCAATCTAAGATTCAAACCTGTGCTACACGTGCAGCCAAAGCGGGCTTGCAAATTAATATCATCAAAACCAAATCAATGCGCATAAATTCTTCATGCGACACGAACTTTCAGCTTTCGGGCCAACCCATTGACGATGGTGAAATCTTTTGTTACCTGGGGAGTATAATTTCAAAAACAGAGGGCAGCAAAGAAGATATACAGAATAGACTGTGTAAGGCACAGCAAGCGTATGGCACGCTTAATAAATGCTGGAGAACTCAAAATATCTCAACTCACTCCAAAATCAAGGTTTTTAATAGCAATGTAAAATCTGTGCTTCTGTATGGCTGTGAAACTGAAATATTTCAAGCCGTGAAATGAGTTGCATGCAAGCTTTTGTAAACCGCTACCTCAGGCTAATTGAAAGGATATTCTGGCCTGCCACGATATCAAATCTCGATTTGTGGAATTTAACCCATCAAATTTCTTTAAGTACGAATATCCGATTGCGTAAATTTAGTTGGCTAGGGCACACAATGAGAAAGCCAGCAAATAATTTAACTCGACAGGCTGTGGAATATAACCCCAAGGATCCAGGAGACCTGGTAGACCTGCGAATACTTGGAGACGCCAAATTGAGAACGAGTTGCATGAGCATGGCGTGTCCTGGAATGAGATGAAAACGATGTGCACTGATAGAATACAATGGAAAACATTTGTTGCGGTCCTATGTTCCACAGGGAATTAAAGGATTACATATATATATGTGACCTTCTTCGAGAAAAGCGACCTAGTGGGTGAAAATGAAGTTTGAGAAAAAAGAGATTATTATTATTCTACACCCTTTTAGGTACAAGAATCCACTCTTAAGTCCAAACCCGTTTTTTGGCACTCTAGGTCTCTTTTCTCGAAAAAGGTAACATATATATCTTTGTAAATATGCCATCTCTGGTGATAATATCAAACTGATTTAAAAGGCAATGCTGCTTAAACGACCCTTATATGTTAAGTTGCAAAGGTTCTTCAACGTCACGACTTATTAATCACTTTTAAATAGTCTACAAGCTTGACATAAACATGCGCCAAGTAAAACTTGACTCTGTTCCAAGTAGTTTTTAAGAGACTGCAAACAATACATTAATAAAATATGCTGCCAAAAATGTATCATTGGGTGAAATATTAGCCTGTTGTATTGCCGAGGATGGAATGCCCGTTAAGGCACTAAAAACTCTTAAGTAATTCAAGCATGTCTTCATGCTTAAAACTACAACATATCGGCGGAATCAACGATATGTCAAAATTTAGTTTTATTTATTAAGTGCCGGTTCACACACCTCAAGTCTTGAGTTTTTAGGAGAGAAGGGAAAAGAGAATACCATTCCTTTTCCCCTGAACCAGTACTAAATTACCAAGAACTTCAAACAAAATTGAAGGAATCAAACAAAATTGTCATCGACGAATTGACAGATATTTCATACAAAAACCATGTTTATATTACTATTCGTTTCTATAATGCTGAAACAAAAAAAATTTTAATATATAATCCTGGATAAGAGGTTTTGTTTGCAACTTTTCAAAAAAAATGTCTGAAGTTTACTGATTCATATAGACATGCTTAGCCACCAATAAAATAAAACTCATTTAAAATAAATTTGGGAGAATATCTCAAATAATAAATTTATTAAATTTGTATAATTTTAAAAACCAAAGTTTTTAAAAATTTCTACATCTATGTTCATACATATTAAATATTTGACGTCCTTCACGTAACCAATAGTTTTCTTAAAGAATTGTTTGCTTTTGCAAAACGTTTGGCTAGAGCAAACATTATTTAACGGTTTCTTTACTACATTATACATAAATACAATTATCATCTTAGATATAAAGTTTAGCAAATAAAAAGAAATTGTTTAAAATAATGCTTAAGTTTAATCAATTTACCGGTCACGCTTTTTTTTGATTTTATCGGCAAATATTTGTTAGGGCTGAACCTTAAGTCATATCTATGTATTTTGTTGGTTCCTTACCTTCGTGAATTGTTCTCTTTCCCTCTCACCAATAAACTCAGAATTTCTGAAAGAAAACTTTCATAGTGTGATCCCAGACTTAGCCGGTTATTTTTAAAATGCTTAACCTTTTCGGTTTTTTTCAAAATAGAAACTGTTCGTAATATTCGAAAACCGGTTATTGAAAAAAGTCGAGTAATCGATCTCCCTAATTAATACTCATACGTTTTTTGTAAAAAAAATGTTTAGCTTATTTTTTACTAAAAATGTAGCCTGTTTTATTACTGAAGAGTTGGCAACACTGTTACTATTATATGTATAAATTTCGTTGTAAGCAATAAAGATTGGTAAAGATTTAATCGTAAATGCGCAACTTATAGATGTAAATTGAAGGCAGCATAAAGAAAACAAACAGTTCCTGTTGCATGCGTCTTAAAAAAATACGTTTTTGCATCCCACTGATTTTGTACTACATGTACAAGTGTATCAGATATCTCAGCATGATAAAATAAAATACAAATTTGAATTCTAGATGTTTTATTTACTTTAAAAAAATTTTCGTTTAATTCCTTATTATCGTATGTTCATTATTTTTATTTCAGCCCAATTAAGGAAGTGATGGTTGATACAAACCAACTGTATAGTGGCGTGCAAAACAAGAAGTAAGAAATGCTGTATGAATGAAATGTAAGTGTAAGGCAAACACGTATACCCAAAGTCATGTTGAAGTATTTAGTGAACTAAAAATAAATTCCCAGAGTTTTAATTAGAGGAATTATAGCTTCAGCAACACAAAAAGTGTTGAAATGTTTGGATAAGAGTTGTACAGGTGATTGGGTTTTGACTAACGATCGCATTCACAAGGAAAAAAGGTCAATTCTTACCATCTCAATAGTTTACAATATTAAGAGCGAGCGATTCGATAGACTTATTTTAGATTATTTACCGAATTTAATTAGATCATCCTAAACATTTTAATTTAATTTTATTTATTCAGTTATTAAGAGTTACAAATACATTTTATATTCTAACTTTATCATCCGAGCAATAGTTACTGATATCTTTGGCCCGTTGCAGTGAAATAGACCATAGTCTCTGGATGGATTCAAATTCCCAAAACCCCTGATAGCCCAGCTTACAGCTCCGGTTCACATGGAATATTTTTAAAACACAAGGTTTACATGAGAGTCCCATGCTCCTTATGTATATTACATGAGGGGAGGAATATATAAATTCATCAAAATCAGAAGGTAATTAAGAGATAATAATGCGTTCACTAAAACAATCCATTTGCAAAAAAGTTCTTGAAATTATCACATATAATTGTCATCCCACTTTTGTCCAAAGAATATGATACCCTGATTAAAAATTACCACAATTATAGTTAGCCTTTGTCTAGTCATACTTACTTAGAATCTACAGATAATTCTGAGGCTCTAAGCTAAAACCACGGCTGCCAAGAATAAATTAAAACTTTCTTTACAATAATATCTCATGGACCCAGAGGCTTCAAATTCCTGTGGTAACAAATAAAAATATGATTTTCTGTGATTTCCCATTTGAGATCCCAAACTCTATTGAGGAATTGATAACATTGATAACAATCACTTAATAAGAACAAAAACTGCTTAAGACACGAAGGCATACTATTAGTGGCATATTTTTTTTATTGGGTCTACGATCAAATATTTCCAATTTCCTTTTATTTAAAAAAACCTTTAATTTTAAGCAGGTCAATGCTTTATAAAAAAAATTATTACAAATTTTAATATTGCTTGCTATTCAAAATATAAATATTTACATCGTTTGTAACAGGAAATAATAAATATAAATACAATTTGTTAAATCTTGAATCTACAAAAAACCCATAATGAATTCGATTTCTTTTGCAAGAAATCTATTTATTAAATAAAACAAATTCATGCCATTTCCAGACATTTACATAAAATTCAATTTATGTTTTCGTTGGGGAAGACGAGCGAGAGAGTTAAAGAAAAATATATAGAGAACATAAGAGAACAGAAGTAACAGTTAGAAAATGAACATTAAAACATTCAGTTTATTCAATTGCATAACAAACATATCCGTTTCCGGATTTGACTACTTTTTGCACACTCATCACTTCCTACAGCAATAATTTCTGCTTATCATGCAAATTCATAAAGTACATACAATCACTAACACATACACACACAAGCAAAAACAAAAACACAAATTCACAATATTCTTACGAATATGAAAAGTCAACAAAAAGATAGAAAGGCAAAAGTTCGAGAAACCAAAAGAATAAAAATCAAAAATATTTAAGGATGGAAAAAAGTGTCCATTGATAGATTTCCGTTTTAGAAGAATTTGACAAATTTGCCTCAACAATCATTGGGATTGCATGCATAATGGACATATCACTTTTGCAAACAAAATTCTACACAAATACATTAACATATTTTTTATACACAAATATTTTTAGATGGATATGTATGTGTGGATACATAAAAATAAACATAATCAAATGTTTTGTTGAGCTATGAAGTACAAAATCATTATCATCATCATCATCATTATCGACCATAATGCTTATGGTTACAACTTCCGTTTGCTGTCGTTTTAAATTTGGATTTGTCATTGTAGAAAATTGCATTCTGAGCATCAAATGTATACTATTAATTATATATGTATATAAGTTGGAAATAAGTATATCGCCACATGAGCTTGAAGAAGATTTTTATTTTATTGAATTAACCAATTTATAAAAGTTTGATTATAATAAAAACAAAATAGACTGAGTTGAATCTTTAAAACTAATAATTTTTCGATAGTCGACCTTCTCATAGATCTGTCTTGAAATAAACATGAGTCTTTTTTGGAACATTAAACTTAAATTGGGTTGAAAAATCTTGTGGTTCTAAGACAACATGTCACAAATCTCCAAGTAAAAGGCGATTTTTTACTCGGTGTGATATGTGACCCATTAGCCCCAAAGTACTAAATGAAGAATCACATTAAAAATTAACATGACACACAACAACACGCAATTTTGGGACACTTTTTTAGGTTTTTTGCATTTTACGTTTGGGCGGTTTTTGCATTTTTAATGTGTAACAAAATATTAACCCGAATAAAATTGCAATTTTTACTTTAAGTTTAATTTTTATTTAGTAATAAATAATGCAAATTTTAAAAAATATGAAAAATAACCTAAAAAAATCAATGTAAAAATTTGTAGTATTTTTCAAAATTTACGTTCAAAATAGGAGTTAATTTTGAGGCACATTTAAAGAAAAAATTAATTCAAAACTAGTTTTCGAAAATAAACAGAATAAACTGAACAGCGTGCGACTCACGCACTCAAAACCGATATCTATTTTTTTTAAGTTGTTGTATATTAATACATTAATACCGTTCACAACTATTTTCAAGAAAGTAACGTACATTTGATCGTAAATCTTAGCAAAGCTTCTCACTAGTATTGTTGTTATAGCTTGGCAATTTGCACGACCATATCACAAATAGATTGTGTGTATTTTGTGTACATGTTTTGTTTGTGTAAAATTTTTTTGCTGGATTTTCGTTTTTTTCATATATCGTCACCTCAGAGTTGGTTTGGCGCATATCATGGTAATTTAACCGATAACACGATATGTACTTGTTTTTTGTTATAAAATTGTTTGTTTGTTAACCGCCAAAAGGACACTAAGCACAACTGAAACAAATGAGCATTAATGTGCTAAATCGAACACAATGAAGTTTGTAGTTAAAACAAAAATAGAACGCAATCACATGTTCTATTTTTTTTCTTGAGCTGGATAAGAACAGTATTATTTTTGTGTTGGAAGATCAGAAACAGATAAACGTTTTTTAAAAAATTTACTTCAAAGAAACACTTTTTAGCGTTTGTGTTTTTAACATATCTACCAAGGGGACTTCAAGGCCAGAGTAAATTATAGTGCCAATGGAACCTGTTAACAACAAAACAAATCCCGGCTTATAATAATGGTTTCCAAAAAGATGATTTGAAAAATTAGTGATCTGTAAACAAAATAAAAGACGGTAAATATTTGGCAAGAGTTCTCGGAGGAGGAGACCTTAGTGTTATTATCGGTGTAAGAACAATATAAAGTGTACGTATTTGTAATATTTTTATATTACAAAGGGAAACAAATGATACAAAGTTTCCACATATAAAATGAGGCCTGCAATATATTGCCTCCAAAAATGTTATTTCGTCTCCTCGAAATGATTTGGAGGTCGTAGAAGCAATAAACCTGCAAAATGTGCGGGAAGCTTTAGGAGTATCTCAAGATACCGACAAATTATTATCTTATTTTCCTCTCTGAGAAACCCCTAAAATAAAATCATTTATTATATAGAGACAAAAATGTATGAGAGTAAAGTTTTTATTGGAAACATTTGTTTATTATAAACTGATTTTAAGTTACACTAAAATTTAAACAAAAAAGCAGTGTTTTAAAAATCAATTCAAAATAGGTTCAAATAGCTTCATTGTAGAAAAGTTCACTATATAGAAGTTCGAATGTATATAACCTAATCGTATAAAATAATATTCCTATACTTAAAGACTTTTTTCTTATTTTGTAAAACATCACTATACCTAAAAAATATTTTAATTTAAAATTTCTCAACAATTCAAAAAATTTTTATCAAAGTTTTTCCTATGATTCAAAAAATTAGGTTCCGTTAAAATGTGCTAAATTCCCATTTCATACTATTAATAAACAGAAATTTATTGTTGATGGGATAAGCTATTCCTATGCGCATTTCACAAAATTTGTATCTAACATTTGTATGGACAATATCAAACTACCGAATTTTTAACCAATATCTAATGGAGAAAATCGTTGCGCCCGGCCGATGGTTAGCTATGCAGAGAAGCTTTGGTTTGAGAAGCTTGTGTTTGGTAAATCATAGAGTGCCGAAGGCCTAACCATGCTATCTATCGTGCGATTTTTTAGAACCAAACTGTACAATTATTTGGGATATTAAAACAAACAAACTAAGTGGAAGGGTTAAAATTGTTTACCTATATAACAATATTTTATTAAAATACACTTAAAAAAAGGTTATTGCTGTGGGTTCTAAAAGAAAATACTAGGGCTTGCAAGTCAATTAAAATCAAATGCATTTATTTTCTCCCCTATAAAATATACATTAAAAATACTTTTTTTAAAAATCCTCCACTATGACAAATTTAATTATGTTATTAAAAATTAGCATGTTTTCAAAAGAAATATCCTAATCCCTACACGTGGTGGTGAAGGCTACAAAAATTTAATTAAAGTAAAATACTCGTGGTATTTGGATATTGTTATAACAAGATCCATCTGAAGAAGTTTAGTTACAAAATATTTTTTTGAAATTGTTATCTGCAACACGATCCCTTTCTTTGTGAAGAAAATTATTTTGATTATTTCTCTCACTTTCCTTCTGATGCAATTTCCTTTTCAGTTAACGATATTCACATTTGTTGGACAAAAGTTTCGGATAAAGTTAAATCTGTTAATGACAATTGTTATTCACAACTGTAAGTTTTTGTTGTATAAATATACAACTTTATCTCCTTCTCATTTTAATTTAATTTCTATAACATTAAATTGATTATTCATTGGAAGTTCTGCCTTGGACATAAGTTAATTTTGGTACGTTTTTAAAATGTTTATACAATTTGGAAAAATCAAAAATAATTTATATGAAAGTTCAAGCGATGATTTTAAATAAAAGTTTATATGACAAAGAATTTTGAAGGGAAAATATCAAAGAAGAAGAAAAGAAGAATATTTAAAAATATGTATGTATGTAAAGGATATAAATATGTCATACCCAACTACCACGAAGTAAAACCTTTGATATGAAATTACTTTATCATTTGACATCAAACACAATTCTTAAACGCTTTTCAATTGTTTGATTTTAACATTTAATTTCAAATTGCTTGGGTTTGCCCTTTATTGAAAAGTTTGGTAGTGTATATGAAGGTGGAGAAAACAATGTGCATACCATTCTTTGCGCATCCAGAAAATTAAGGTTATTTTTGTGGAGAAGGTGACGATAAAATCGAACAACAAGGTATTCCTGATGATGTATGCCTAAAACAACTAAAAGCTTATTGTGAAATTATACTAAAAAGTGGACGTAGGCCATCAACAATAGATGATCTGCATAACTGTCATGCTTCTTCCACGATTCTTTCTCAATAATCAACTATAACAAATTTATGCACGGTGTAAACGATTGGACCAAAATGTATCCTTTTATAGAACGTCATACAGGGGAATAAAATGGTTGCAACTAATTTTTTTCGTGGCTTTTAGGTAAAACCGTTCAAAACGCTTGGCAGATGTCCTGAAAAGAACATCCAATATGTCACAGATTCGGTTGAAAAAAAATCTATTCTTATCTATTATATTGCCAAATATAGAGAAAAGTCACAACGCCCAGGTTATCAGTTAACAGAAATATGAAGGAACAGCCTAGCGACATTATTTTTTGACGGTTGTGGTCACCATGTTGCACTTGTTGATAATAAGATGTGCTGATTGGGATATCTGCAAATCAACTGGTCGAACAGCATCTATCAAATACATTAAATTTGTTTATGATAATATGATTATACCAAACCTACAAAACACGACTTATTTGTCAAAAATCTTAAAAAATACCTTACAGTTTATTTAAATAAAATTTAAAATTAAATTAAAAATTAAATAATTATTTTAATACAATTTTTTTATAAAAAAAACCATCCCAGTTTGTACCTGTGAAGCCATATGGACACACCTGTTTTCTTTACTCTGCATATCGGACTGTTCGGAAAAAGTTTTTTTACATCAATCTGAACCTTAATTATTTATTACATTATTTATGTCAACCAAAATAAAATTCTTCACAAAAAAGTTCTGGTACAATTCAGGTTAATAGGCAACCAGAAAGTTATGCCATTATTACGATTTGCAACTTAACTCAGTTGAGTTGAAAATTAAACTACTTAACTTAACAACTCCTAGTGATGAGCTGTAAACGTTCGATGCGTTTTTTCAATAACATTAACACAGGGTTGTAAGCATTACTACCAACACACAAAAAAATAATCTAGGGTATTTTACAAATGCGTACATAGGTAATTTATTTTTATATAAAAACAAAAAACTAAGTTTAATTACCTAAAATAATTAGTAATTTAAAAAAAAGTATTGCCTAAAATTTTTGTTAATATATCTAATTGAGTTATATACTCGGATTTTCGAATATTTTATAATACATATATTGCACTTGTTCAACAATACTGTATTAACTCAAAATTTTAAAATTTTCAATAGAAGCAAAACAATTTTTAATTTAATATGAAAGGCATATGAAAAAGTATTTTTAAACAAACCGTTTCTTTACCAAGAGGTAGACAAAATAGCTCGATATTTTCACAGTGGGTAGATATGAATAATACCTGTCGATTATTTCCAAAAAGTGAAAAACTAAAATTTTTGAGTTAATACAGTATTGTTGAATAGGTGCGATATGTATGTTACTATCAAGGCCCATTGAAAAGGTCTGCGCAAGAAGCCTGATGATCATTGTTTATGTTCTTTTTAGTTGTCAAAAGTTGTTTACATTTTGCTTACATGTGCATGTATACGTTTATGGTATCCCAGCAAATAAAATTGGACCACCTGACCCATTTTCATAAAATGGACTACTCCATGGACTGGTCCGATGTAATGCAAGCATGGACCATGTCATTGTTAAAAAGTGTTTGTAGTGAGACGACATGTCTTCGTTTTTTAACGACGTGCTTTCGTGTTTAAACGACTTCAAAACTAATCCTCTTGAGTATACCATGGAGTAGTTTTAAAACTACTCCTTAGTGGTCCAAAGGTGGGTTATATACCATGGAGTAGTTTTAAAACTACTCCTTACTGGTCCAAAGGTGGGTTATATGATCCTCTCCTAGGACATCGTAATGTTAAATAGACCAGGTTTTTTCCATACGTTTGGGTTACTTATGGACTAGTCCTGGTCCTTTGTGGACTACTCTTTACACGCGTGTTTGGACTGGTCCTATTATTTGCAGGGATGCCAGACATACACGTATTTTCCTTTTGCTTTGTATATGTGGTAGTTAATTTTGGACAACTAAAAAGAATCGTTTTTTGTTTTTGTACAAGTAAGCAGACCTGATAGATGGGCCTTGGTTACTATGTGTATGAAGTTTTATTTTATTGTCAATTGGATTTTTTTTTTTAAAAAAGTTCAAAATTAAATATAATTTAAAGACAAAATGAAAATTTTATTATAAAATATGTATATGTATGAATGAATAAACCACGATTATAAAAGGTATGCATAAATAAACATTTCTTAATTTCAATTAATTATGGGTGTTAAATAAAAAATGTTTTTTTAGAAAGAAACTAAAGGAAAATCCATATATTTTACATGTTTGAGGAGGAACCTTTTATTTCTTTTAAATTTTCATGGAATTCGTCCTTTGGCTATGCGGCTTGTGATCACTGTATGCGTCCTTTGGAAACGGTTATAGAAAATATAAGACGTTTAGCCAGCAACCCAACATTGGTGTTTCCACTATTAAAACATTATCCCACTAAACAATGGTTGAAAAATTTTTGTTGCTGTCCCAAGTGTAGAGTGCGCTACTGTTCAGACGACTGTCGTAGCCTTAAAGAAATACATATCATCGTGTTGCCTGTATGGGCAACTTAAGGTCCGATAATTATCATCCCATTAATAGATTAAATTAAATATGGAAGTAAGTACACATTTTTTAATCAAAAATTATGAAGATTTGTATTGCTATGTTTTTACGGCCATGTATCAACAAAGTAATAATAAAGCAGAATTTTTGGAAATTTACAACCATTTCAGTTGCTGATTGTAAATGAAAAACATCAAATATATCACAAGATGTTAGATGTTAGGTGACAATTTTGAAATTCCTATGGAACAGCGTTTCAGTGAGAAGATTTTGGTAATTTATAAAATTTATTTTAAATTTGTTTAGAAGTTCATGTATTTTGACTATACAGTTTACCCCTCCTGATACCTTTAAAAACTTAATTGGTTTGGTGGGTACCAATAGCCAGGGTGTGGCTATAAGTTTTTTTTTTGGCAGAATTGGTTTAAGACATGATCAAATTTACATTTGCCCGAAGAGGATAAAAGTAAATTGGATAAATATATAGATGCCATTTATAGTAACGTGGGAGAATGTAAGAAGTTCGAATATAAAGAAGTCTTATTTACATATATCAAAAATCAATTAAAATTTTTTACTGGTTAGTTGCTGGCGATTCTTGCAGATTGTTAAAGAATATTATATATTTATGTGCCAATGCCCAGTAAGGCCAGTGAGGAAGAGTATGATGACGACGATATGGATATAACTATTGGACTTTTTGTATTATAAAGTTATAGACAATAATAATATAAAATGTAATAATGAAATTAAAAAGTTAATTTTATTTAAATAAACGTTTCTTTTTTAATGCTATTTCTATCAAAAAAAAAGTAGTCAATTTACCTAATTTAACTTATATAATTTTCCAAAAATAAAACTATAAAATTACTTTTCTTTATGGATATATTACCAATAATAAAAGTATAAATTAACTTTGCTATCATTAGGAAATTTTAAAAGTTTTTAAGTAGTTTTAACAAAATTTTTAGATACTTTTTCGAACATGGAAATTACCTAAGTTAATAGTTACATTACCTATGGAACTTAGATACTGCCATGCTACCCTTGGTCTTAGTTAATTTTATACCATATTTTTAGGTAATTTTACCTATAGATTTTTTTGTGTGAAGCAATAAAATTTCATCTGAACTAGAGTTGTGTTGTAAACCGCAAGCTGGGTTTTCATCAATAAACTTCAGTTTATTAATAGTATGAAATGGGATATTAAGCACATTTAAACGAAACCTTGTTAATTAATTTTTTGACTCCCAAGAAAACCATTAAAAACCCAGTTTGCGGTTTACAACACAGATGAAACTTAGGAAACTTCATCCAAAAATTTTAGAAAATTTAAAGATATTATACAAATAAACCAGTTTTACGTGTAACAATATCAAAGCTTTGACAAAAATAAAACAATAAACAGTGAGTTTATTTTTTCTTACAGTCCCGACTACAATTGGTTGATTTTTTGTCAACTCTAAATGTACCACTACATGTGGGTAAAGAAAATTCAAAAATAAAAACCAAAAATTTTATTTTGCCAGTTCAGTTTTATTTACACTGTCACACTAACAAGGTTATGCAAAATTTTGTTTTGCAAAGCACTAATGGTACATTTTAAAAATTAAGCTCAAAGTTATGCGCTATGCAATAAGACACATAGAGATGCAGTATGGTAAGAGAACGAATTTCTCTTACTACGAAGCAGGTTTGTAAGGGAGTATAAAAAAGCATAACGGGAACATAAAAATTCAGTGTGTAAAACTCATCGTTACATTCACCAATTTTAGTATGCACTTGATAAAGCGCTTTATGTGTTGAAAAATTATTGCCTCAAAGTGGGAACTAGCCATATAAAATTCACGTCTTCCGTAAACGAAACTTTTACGTTTATCCCTTATATACCTGCTTCGCTGGAAGCTTCGTTTTTAATTGAGTAGTTGTGGCTTCCTAATGGGGAACAAATAATATAGTTGAAGTCATAATAGTATATTGGCAAGTTAACAACTGAGACCATATTCAGCTCTGCCTTGCAACCGGCAGAATATCGATCAAGTGCGCTTTAATATTAAAATTCTTAATCAAAAAATAAATAAATTTTTCACCTTACCATCAGCGACTATAAAAATTGACATTTAAATTATTCTGGGTGGTATTTTTTCTATTTGTCTTTTTCTCTGAAACTAAACAAAAGAATTGTTTTATAAAAAAAATTTACGAATTAATAAAATTTTTGTGTTTATGATTGTTGCAGAAGTTCAAGAAATTTTAATGATTTTAATTGCTGTATAATTTCACAATAAAAAGTGTATTGCAACAAATTTTCTTTGATCTTGGAAATAAAATGTTTATAACAGTATGTTCATTTTCAAAACCCATAAAACTCTTAATTCTAAAACAAAACTTCAATAACCTTAACAACAGTTTTATTAGTTTCTTCTATCAACCAAATTTGTTTATTGGCTTTTCTTTAGAAAAAAAAAAACAAAAACCAAAAATTCTTAAAACTCACACGTTTTTATGACTGTGGTTTTTCTAAATGAAACTTAATTCATGTTTCATGAACGTATTTCATTCATTGGCGTTTAGTGTTCGAGATTTAAAGGTTATTCTCATGCTTCTTAAATGTATGCTGAATTTAATCATTGAGAAGTAATTTAATAAAATTAAAGACAATTTGTTTTTAAATTTGTTTTATATCAACAAAACTATTTAAAATTGCCAAAGGGCAAATGAAACAACACAATAACGAACCAACAATAACACAAAATTGAGTTGTTATTTATGTTAAACGATTAACAATAATTTAATTTGAGGATCGAAAGTAATTTTCTTGTTTTGTTTTTTTATTGCAAAATAAAACATATGTGAAGCATATGTATGACTATAGATGTGTTAATATTTATGTAAAAACACTGAACCAAAAAGGGATGCAAATTGCATTCAATGAGTTGAAGAGATAAAAATAAGATATTAATTTTCATGGACGAATAAGTAGAAGGTATAGTCATTAGAAATTTTGTTCTCAATTTCAAAACCCATATAACGTCAAGCAAAAGAAAATATGGAAAATAAATTAAAACAAGCGTCAAAAATCAAATAAATTAATATGACATTACTTGGGTAAATAATAAAAACTCTCCCTACTGAACATACTTACAACCATGATACAAATACAGAAGGTAGTTCCACTCTCTCTTTTTGTCGCCATATTAACATTCTGACGTTTATGGAAATTATCAAAATTTATGCTACCATATTTTTTTAAATAATCCAATTTTTCTGTTTTTGTTTTATTTATTTTTTGAAGTTTTAAAAAAATTGAATAGTAATATTCCAAGGTATATTTACACAAGGTAGACTCATTTGGGAGTGTAGACATGCTGCTCTATAAAAATAACCGTGTGGAACGGAATTGTCAAAATTGTCTTCATATAAATTTAACGCACACATGTACAAATTTTGGCTCATATACACGAAATTTGACATTGGTGTTCCAACTTAGGTAAACAGCTGACAAACATATGGGCCAACGAGTTTACCTTGTGTCAATATACCTTGTAATATTCAATTAATTCACAAATTTTTATACCTAGAATTCATAACTCGTTTTTTGAAAGGTCGGTCCTTGTAAGGGTAGGCAGACTGTGGAATCATTTGACTCATATATTAAGGAATTATCGTTTGTCTCCTTATAGCTATCAAAAAACTTTAATTGAGTATTTCAATACCATTTAAATAAATCGTTAACAATGTGATCTAATTTGACGGTATTTTTATTGATTTTTTGTTTTAAAAATTGTTGTAAGTTGATGCCATATTATTTTTATTAAAGAATATTTTTAGATTATTAAAGTAGGGTTCCATATTAAACTTTAGAAATAATATCTATTGTAATATTATGATTTGGCCATGAGGGCTTTTATTATTCCAAAATGTTTCAAATAAAAAAAAAAAAATATAACAGAAAATTTATATTAAAAAACAGAAACTGGAAATTATTTCCTACTGAAGGTTACTTTATATTATATTCAACATTTTTTATTTTTCGAATTTATTCTATGAGCTAAATTTCAGTTATGTATTTTATAAAGCTTTCTAACGGAAAGCTAAGGTAAAATGTAACAAGAAAATACAATATAATAGTCTGATAGTGTATAAAGTCATTTCTGAAAAATTGAAGGAATATGACTATTACAAAATAGCGTTATAAAATACATAACTGAAATTTAGCTCATAGAATAAATTCGAAAAATAAAAAATGTTGAATATATTAAAAAACTTTTGATATTTCTATGAATAAATAAAACAAAAAACTAAAAAATATATATTTTTATTAAGATTAAAAAACTGCAGTTTCAAGAAATATGGATTTATAAATGTCAGCCGCCGATTAATATATTTTAAAAAGTTGTGAAGCTCGAAACACTCGCAAGTGCAGGCTTAATACATATGTATGTATGTACGTACATAAGTATGTCCGTTTTGATGCTAAAAAGTTTGTGCTAATGTGTGTAGCACATAAAAATAATGGCTCTATGCCAGTTACGTGTAGCTCATATTCACAATGTGCGAGCTATTACAAGAGAGCTTTTGTGCTTTCACACCGACGAGAGCACTACAGCCAATCGGATCGGGGGTGCTTTAAAAGCTTTTTACCGAAAATGCAAATATCAAAGTATGTGTGTTTGGACGTAACTGCTCTAGACCCGTAATCACTTTCAACAATTCAAACAATTTGGACATGAGAACTTTTGTAAAAGCTAAAATATCAAGAAAAAGTTTTATGCTGGTAGATTTTGAATTAATCATAGGTTTCTACAAAATCCCTCTTCATAAACCAACTTTTTGACGAAAAAATCTCATATAGATGGCACAAAGAACTCTTCACCCATATTGTGGTTAGCGAATTATAAATACGCTTGCGATTTTTTGGTAAAGGATTAAAAAACACGTGAACTTATTTATATTACCAAACAGTCGCACGATAAGGGTGCTTATTTGAATCATAATTAATTTTGTTTCGTTTCGATTGCCCAATATGATGCACTCTCGAACCTTTATGTGCCACTTGTTAACTTGTGTAAGATTTATTTATTAATAATTTAACACAGACTAAAATCTAAATAAAATATAAAAACATTGTAATAGAAATTACACATTTTAACTAATAATTTCCAAGAGAAATTTGTTATATTTTTTTATTTGTGGCAACGCTTTTTTAATGTTTACAAAGAAACTAACTTCAAATAATTCCGATAAACTTCAAAAAAAATATTGTGAGAGAGAAGTGGAACTACCTTGTGTATTCCCAGCCAGCAAAATAATCCGACGTCGTTCAGATATCTGAGAGAAACGTCGACAAACAAGTCGGAATCGTATACGAATTCTGTCAGATTTCTGACCCAAAAACGTATGAAGTGGTTGACACGAATTCTGACAGACATGTCGTGGGAAATTTTGGGTTTTTGTCGGCATTTCTGATAGATATCTAACAGAAATCTAATGAAAAAGGCATGGGAAGTTCTGATGTGATAGCCGAGATTTTTTTTGCTTTCGAACTGATAGCTGAAAGAAATAATTTTATTGCAAAATATGTACATATGTAATTATAAATTTTACACGTACGTACCTTTTTTATGCTTTTTATCTTGAACAAATAAAATAAAATTAAAATTATTTCCAACAAAATGACAATTGTCATTATTTTTAAAAAAATAATAAGTCTCGTTAGACAAATCTGAATGAATTCCGTCGGAATTCTATTGGACATATCTGTACATAAATTCCCCCCGATATATCCATGCGAAATCGATCAGAAATCGGCCAGACCGTAAGTATATTCAATGTCTGACAGAAATCTGAACGAAGTCTCTAAGAATGAAGTTAGACATTTGCACGAAATGTCTGATTCAGACAATGTCGAAGTATTTTGCTGGCTGGGTTTGTATCATGCTTAATATACTATGGTAATTTTCATATATTTTAATTGTCAATTTTTTATGTATGAAGAAATTTAAGTAAATTTATAAAATTGTATATTAAATTCCTTCTATTTTGTTCGAGCTTTAGTTTTTTTTTTAATTTTAATTAACTAAACTAAAACTAAATATTGTGCAACCTCCCCCATTTCGAAATAACGGTATATCTCGAAAACAAGAGCTAACCTTAAAAAAACGGCTAGCACAATTGGATTAAGCGTACCCGAATTATGTTACAACGCCATGTGCCCGGCTTGTCTGTTTTTACAACAGCGTTATTAATCTTTTAAAAATAGACCATTCATTTAAAAAAAACATATTTCGCAAGCGCTAGGTGAAATAAAAGGTTAATTGTTTAAAAACGAATCCAAACCCATATAAAGAGAATGTTTTATCTCAATTTTATTTACCCAGTTTGTTTTGTATGAACCCTGTCGTACGTAAAACATTAAATTCGCTAAAACACTGGTATTGTTGCCACCAAAAATTATGGATAGATTTGGCTCATTTTAAATATTAAATATTCTTTATAGTTCAGAAACATCCGAGCCAAAGGTAGTACTTCTCCTAGCTTATATGGTATGGACTAAAGTGAATTCACTTTTCAGGTGGCAAAATCTGGTATTCCTATCCCATACCAGGGGCATAAGCAGCCCCTGCTGAGTTGGTACCAGACTGACTATTTCTCCGTTAGTGTTTATCTTGCAGGATATTTTGTATGTCCTTCAGAAAGAAGAAGGGCTGATGTTTTACCATTTGAGGTAGAGTTCGGCCTGAGGGAGGATAATACCTAGCTTCTGTTCCTACTCATCGGATACTGCTAATATTTTTCCAAAAGCAGCAGAGGTAAGATAGCTTTTTAACAAGGAAATGAGCGTATAATCTTTCGGATTATGCACTCAAATTGCTACCTGTGTGTGCTGATTGCTCTCACACTCGGGGTCGGTTGGTAAAAACATTGTTTGTCGCCCATTGGTTAATGATTAGAAGCACTTAGTCCTTAGGGCAGGTATCCATGTAAATATTTTCCACATCTGTGTCAAAACCACGATTTCAAAATAAAAATTGATTTAATATTAAAAAAAACTTCTTGTATTTTGCTAAGTCTATTTCGGGTAAACATTTTAAAATAATGTTCATAAATTATAAGAAGACTCCAAAAGTTAAAGTTTATGGGTAAAATTTAGATGCAGTCAAAGTTTTTTTCTCGTATCTCAGCTATTTGTGCAGCGATCTGACTTAAGTCTATGTGTGTTGTTATCATATCTAAATGGGGTCTACAGAAAACTCAGTTCAAGAGATACACGGACAAATGTCAGATTAACTGCGCTACATAGCAAAAAATGTTGCACCAGTAAAAGCATCAACCAAAAATAAAATCAGTTTTAATTAAAAATTTAATCAAGTAAATTAAACGTATAATCAAGTGAATTAAACGTTTTATCAACTGAATTTAGCCTTTAATTGATATTATTGATTTGTTTACAGATGCCAATTAATATTGTCAATTAAAAGTTTTATTGCAATTGATTAAACGTTTAATTCACTTGATTAAACGTGTTCTGTGTACTAACAAGGACCCATAATTTATATACGTTATAAGGTCTAAGTTCAATATTGTAGAAACTACAAATGGAATGACAAACTTACACACAATTTTCACCTGTGGTGAAGGGTGAAAAAAGTAACTATTCATATAAATAAAATGTGTTCAAAATGGTATAACAATTTAATATTACTATCGTGAATTACATATGTAGGTCTGCGATTAAAATCTTTTTTAAATAATTTAATAAAAAAGTTAGATATTAGTTCAGATATTACAAATATAGACATCGTTTGAATGCACCACAAAGCATTTGCGAGGCAACGATACCTGCGTGTTTTTCGATGTTAACTTCTCGTTGAGGCGACATACAGTGGGAAAAACTGGTTTGACTTGAATTTTTTTCAAATGGACTATAGAATTAAGTCATAAAACTATGTATTTTGTTATATATTGTGGTAAAAAAACATCTACCGAAATGACAAAGATTTCATAATATCTTAGATTTGATCCAATCAAATGCACCATTATCTCACAAATGTGGTGTGCTATGAATCATACCAATACCCTTCCCGGTAACTTTTACGAAATAAAACCACAAATAATAACTGCCTGTTCAACGATTTCGAACGTAGTCGTTCGCATAGAATTTTATATGGAAAATATTTTTAAAACTGAGTGTTGTTCATATAAATTTTCTATGCGAACGATAACGTTCAAAATCGTTGAACTGGCAGTAAAAGTTGGAGAAAAACCATCGTAACAATATCAAATAGTGCAATTTATTTATTTATAAAACTAAATTGGGCCAAATGTCGTTATCTTTTTATACATTTTTCGTTGATATTACAAAATTTTTGCTTACACTTTGAAAAATGTTATTCAAATTCATTAATTTGCAACATTTTTTAAATTACAATACTTTAAATATTAAATAAAATTGAATACCATAAAGAACACTTTTCAAGATTTACCCCCATATTCATAAAAATTTCGAATTTCAAATTAATCAAAATAATTTTTATGAATATGGGTGTTAAAGTAGAAACATTTCATAATAATGTATAAATTCTTTTAAGGCTTTAGATTAAAAGTATATCTAATCTGTTGTGCATATGTATGACATATAAATACATTGCAATCAATATGCATTATAGTTTGTAAAAAAACCTATAAATAATCAATAAAATCTCATACTATACTCCTCAAGTTTTTCGATATCAAATATAAAAACACAAATTGACTTAACTCCACAAGTAATAACAACAAAAGACAAACAACAACAAACATTTTTTATTAAATTAATGTATACAATTGCAAACATCATAGCCCGCAGTCATTTGAAGTCCCAATTACTAGTTATAACTTCATGCTGATTTTGTGATGTTTAGTATGGCATCAATATTTACAAGCGTAACAGCGGGCATGTCATTGCTTATTTATAATATTATTTACACAAACAGACGAACGGAGATACAAAAGTTGTATACTTGCGATTTTGTTTTTATAGTATATTATCTAAGCCCGGTGCGCTTCGCTTCGGTGTGATAAAAATAAAGCAATTCGTAAAACAACTATTATCAGGGTTGGCTGCCCACTGGGTAACCCAGAAAAACCCACCGGGTTTTAACGGGTATTTTGTTTAAAAAAACCCAAGTGGGTATTTTTCTTTATATTCATTTAAACAAAGATGGTATAATTTTTACATTTTGTTTGCAGAAACATAAAAGAAAATAATTATAAAATGCATACAATGTGTTTATTTGCCCATTTGTCCGTATGAAGATTAAACTTTAGAGGGCTTTTCTCTATTTATTAATTGAAACATAGATAGTATACCACTTGAAGGTATTTAACTTCAAATTCGGCCTTTTCTAAATCTAATTCATTTTAAAAATCAAAATCAGTTTTTTTAAAATGAATTTGATTAAAATTTATTTTAATATTTAAAGTGCCGAATTTGATTTGAAAAATGCGGAATATGATTTGTAAAATACTCAATTTGATTTCGAGAATTTCGGAATTTGTTTTTTAAAACCCGGAATTTGATTTTGAAAAGGCCACAACTGAAGTTTAAATCCTCTGCATAAAAAATCACATGAAAATAATTAAAAAATTCATAAAAATAGCAGCGCAAGCACGTACATAAGGCTCAGATTTTAAATGTTGATAAATTTTTACAAGAGCTAATGCTTTTTCCAATCCAAGACGATTTCTATGGTTATTTTATATTAAACAATAACTTGAATTTTTTTTCTATTGATGCTGGACTAGCAGGGCAATTTATTACTGAAGTGAAAAAGTCGTAAAAGTTTTCTGGTAAATATTTACAATTTTTGACATTCAGATTTTTTTGATTGCAAAAATTCATTTTTTCATTTAATCAATCAAATAAAATCTTAACTAAATACCGTTATTGTGAAAAATATTCTGCAGCTTAAATTTTAGATGACAAATACAGGAAATGTGAGGTGGTTTTGAGATATCCATTCTTCTGCTTTCTTTAAGGGATGCTTCATATTCGCTAAATAATGAGTTGGTGTAAGTACGCTTATCAACAAAATCCCGTTTGGAAAGTAGTATATCATGTTCAACAAATTATATCAATAGCAGTTGCATTTGTAGCGGAATCACTTTGTAAAGCATTTAGAGCTTTTTGAACTTTGATAAGCATTTGTTGGATATTCAAAGCTTCTTTATACAACTAAACGTTATTTAAAATTTTATGAATGTCATACTCAAGGTTCAAAAAAGTTCCACTGTACAACACTTGGCAGTTAAGCATTAGATTAGGGAATTAAAAAAAACAGAGCTCAATTTTAAATCCACTTTTGAATTGCAGAACATTGCTAAATCTATACCAAAAAGGGCTGAATGGACAACATTGCTTAGACCAATTATTATATCATTACATGAAAAACAACAAACCCCAACAAAGCCCAAATAAAACCCAAAAAACCCATGAAAAAACCCGCTGGGTTGGGTTTTTTTTTTTAAAACCCGGGGTTTTGCCAGCCCTGACTATTATCCATCTCTGAATAATGCTGAATAATGCGCTTTATGTATCAAATATGTATTGCTTCAAAGTAGGAACTCACCATATAAAAATCATGTCTTCCCTCAGCGCAATGGTAAGCGAAACCTTTATGTTTCTCCCTTACAAACCTGCTTCGTTGGAAGCTCCATTTTTTATTGGGGTAGTGCTTGCTGTTTTTGGTGCTGTATATGCGTAGTGTCGTGTTGAATGTGATGGCACCATTGTTGCTGTGATTTATTTTGATGTCTTTGTGTTAGAGATGACATGCCGACTGGAAACTTTATAAATAATAAACGCCATAATTAAGAAATTTAGGAAAATCGGTACAGTAGTTTAGAAGTCTATAAAGAACAAACAAATGCATTTTTGATTTTGTGTATATAGAAGCTTTTAAAATATTACGTATCCTAAAGCAGCTGGATTCGCTTAAACATGCACGCTTTCATGATTACAAATAAAAATTAATTGTCTTCATTCATGCATTTGTGAGAGTTATAATAATTGTCTTATTTAATGTAATTTTTCAATGTTGCATTTCCTTTAAATGTAGTTTTAGGATCATAATTTTTACGTAATGTTGGTTTTCATTAAAACATGGAAATGATATTTGATATTTAATAAAGGGATTGAATGCAAAAGGATCAAATTTTATTACTCATATCCTTTTGCTGCAGGGGGGGATTTTAAAAATTAACGATTTTTCTTTAAGTTTCTGATTGTTTTCAAATGTATCACAATGATATTTTATTTATCAAATTATGGCTTAACTAACAAACAATTTTTTTAAAAAAATGTTTAATTAAAAATTCCATTTCGGTCCAAAAATGGTTAAGTTATTTAAATTTTTATTAAAAGCGAATTGAAAAGTATCAATAAATTTACATAAACATCGCGCTATCTCGAGTCAGTGGTTAGATTTTTAAAATGTTTTAATGCAGAATCGAAGAATTCCTTAATAGTTATAATATTTGGCCATTCACTGGACAAAACAAGATTAACTTAACTTTCTATGCATGCAATATATACAATTTTTGGACCCTTTTTTGAGGCGGTTAAGCTCACGGGAAATTATCGCTAGAGCCAAAATATTTTGGGAATCTTCATAAAACATGTCAAAGTTAGTTTTGAGGGGGTACATCAACAACTTTTTTTTTGAGTCGGTCTAATAATAAATCTTTTTCAAAATTTATGATTATTTAATTTAGTAGCTTAGATATTAATTTACGAAAACTGTGCAACGCAGTGTAATTATGCACCATTTTGAACCTTGAGAACAAAATGTTATTTCTATGGTTAATTGAGCCACAGAATTTGTATTGCCGGGCCGTTTTTTTTTTATAATTGATTTAAGTCATTAAAATTGTTAATTCCACAGTCCTTCTAAACTGACATATAATATTTATCTATTGTTAAGAAAATCTACCCAATGTTGGGTGTTCAAAATGTACTAAAATTCTATGCAAGATACTTTAAGAAGCGACTTTAGGCAGCAGATCATGTTATGCCAAGTCCAAAAGGTTAACTAAAACTTTATTGTGTATAATCGCATCAAGGATCCTTAATTCGAACTTAACTTGTGAAGAATAGTTGTTGATGGGCCTATCGGCGCTTAGTCCCAATTTTACGATGCAAGTCTTATTGATCAGCTTGGTACTTTTAAAGACAAGAGGGGATATAAACGAGTGCTCAGCGTGAAGTAAACGTTTTGTTATCGCATTTGAAATGCAAAAAACAGCACACATGTGTGTCCGTGTCATACATAAAAAAGTAATATTGTAGCAATAAGACTAGCACCGACTGAACGCCGAAGATAGTTCGAAAAAAACGTTAAGTTTGTCAATAAGACATCCATCGTTAGAATTTGGACTTAGTAAAGCCAATAAAATTTTTAATAAAGTTATTTCTGACCTTTTCATTTTTAGATATCACACATTTAGAACGAAATTATTTAAATTCCGTATTTGCAATTTCCATCGAGTTTGTCTTAGTTTCTTAAGGATTTTTTATTTTTTTTTTAATTAAAATACGGATTAACTAACATTTTCGATCGGAATTTATTGCTGTGACAGACCTGGTAATTATTCTGTTATTTAAATTATATCCAGAAGAATTTAATTTCTGTAAAACTGTGTCCTTTTTATGATGGATAAGACTATTTATTATCAGTTTCCACAGGCTCTGGCTTTTCGGCCTAATCTTACACTGCTCTAAGCATCAAACAAATAACAATTTCTCTTCCAACCACATTCTAGTGTACCTTATCCGAAATATTTAAGATACTATACCCTGTGATATGATCAGGTAAGACTCTAGTCAGAGCGGGATCCTAAGGAAATTTGATCCAGGTAAATATAAATTATTAGCTGCACCAATATCCCGCCGGGAGTGGGAATATTATTTCATTTTTGGGGCATAATTGGGTGCAGTTCATAACTGGAATTCATCAAAAATTCAAAATTGATATGTTCATGAATTCTTGCGATCGCAGCAGGTACCATGGGTGGCAGCAGCCTATTGGTTGGGTCCTCTGTAAGTATGCTTCTTGCGGAAAAGGCTTTCTGTCATTCAGATGGATTTTCTTTGCGGATGTTTCGCCTGTCCGCTGACAGCATACTTTCAATTTCGGAAACAATTTATAGGCCAGATTCAATTTGTTCAAACTATTTTAAGTAATTTTAACACATTAATATCACACACAGACCTGATTGACTTCCAAATATGAAGATAATTTATGTTTCTCTAGTTATTATATCCTGCTCAAGATGTTAAAAACAATTTATGTCAACTAACATAAGCGTATCAAAATTATCTCAATATTCGCATCTGTTTTTAGTTTCTTCTTCATTTTTTGCACTTTAGAAAACAAAATAATTGAGAAGGCAGTGTCGAATCTATAATACCTACCACTATTAGCTCATAAAACAGTGCATCAATCAAACAAAAAAAAAAAAAAAAACAAAGAGAAAAGAGTCAATCAGAATTATTTTAAAAGGAATATTTAACTTTAAGAGATATAAAAGTTTTTAAATAGATATATAGTTGATCAGAACGTAACGTATGTGATATATTTTCAAACTCGAATATTTTTCCCATATACTTATCAAAAAGTTTTTGCGCGAAATTTCGTTGCCAATGCTTATCCAAGGGTTAAATATATACATACATATATCGCTCCAAAAGTCATATGCCGCGGACACAGTTTGATGGGCTGCTTGTTAAAATAATAGACATTTCTGGCCGTTTTTAAGAACCAAACATACAAAACAAATTGAGGCCAAATTTTGTTGTTCTATCTTATTGCATGTAGCCCATATTGTATTAAAAGCATTGTTCGAAATTATACATTACATATTGTCCTTGGTGTTCGGTACGGTACACAATAAAAATACTATACTAGTCCAGCTCAACATTAAAATGATAACATTTCATTGCGTTTGGTTTTTCGTAAAAAACCAGAAACTTTGTTATGTTTGGTTGTTGTGGCTGTTAAAGATAACAAAAAATTTTTTTTACAAAAACAACACATGTTACGATACACACACTGGCTATTTCTGCTGAAGTCGTGCAGATTGCCAAGAAACAACAACAATACAATTGCGAAGCGTTCTAAAAAATGTTTTTTAACTACATAATGTTTGTAACTTTCGTTAAAATAGTTATGAACGGTATTAAGGGTTATGTACTAATAATAGTGTTTTTTATACGGCATTTCCCGGGGAAAAAATTACGGCAGATTTGTGCGGGAATTCCCGGAATTTTTTTTATTTAATTATGGCAACTTTATTGCAGGTTTAATTGTTAATAAGTTCTGTCATTAATTAGATCTTAGCCGTTAGCCAAAAAGGTCTTTAGCCAAAAAAAAAAACGCATTTTGAGTTTTCGATTAACTTTAATTCCATTTTTTTATTTTGTTTGGTTTAAATTACTTTAGTCTAGCACAACTATGAAATACACCAAATAAATATTTTTCAATTGACCATAACGAAAAGCTGCAGTTTTTGACTTAAGACATTTTTGCCAAACGCCAAAGAGATATCAATTCATATTCAATAAGTTGCCTTACTTACTTATGTTTAATACTCTAAAATTTCGAAAGAATAAGAGTAAAAATGTTCAAGATTTTTATTTTGTCTAAAGACCAATTTTTATTTTATAAAAACGAAAAAAGTTGTTACCACTTGCTTCAAAAATTTAATGATGCAGAGCAGCTACATAAACGATTTTTCGGATTAAATTCTGTAAGAGATGATGACAAAAGTTATTAATAAGGAAAACGCAAGAAAATAATTTTTTTTAAAGGAATTACAAGTTTTGAAGAAATTGCTAAGAAAACTGAAAGTGTGTAGGGATTATATAATGTTCCTTTGACTATAAAGGCAAACATCCGAATATAGGAGAACAATTTAAAACTTAAAATGTGGCTTTTGGAAATATACTCCGAATTTAATATAATCATCAGTACTCTGCGGTGTAGGGCTTTACAGTTTTTATTCCTAAACACTCCTAAAGTCACAGATCGGAAGTTTTTATTACTCCTAATGTTATTACACATTGAAAAAATATAACCGAAAAGTAATTTTGCTATAACTTCCTTAAAAATCCTACAAAATAATTGAAATTTTGCCCATTTGTACTTTTAGACACGAAGATCTTAAGGTACCTTTAAGCACTTTTTCCTTTTTGCCACAGAAATAAAAAAAGTTTAATGCATTTATAAACTTATTTATTAATCTCAGGAAAGGTAATTTGTTTAAAAATATTAAATAAAAATATTCTTTGCATCGATTTGTATTGAGCGGGAATTCCGGGAATCCCGGGATATTGAAAAATAAATCCATCGTTCCCGTAAAAAAGTCCGGGAAAAGAAAAACAATAAAAAAATAGAAATCGTTTGGTAAAACTAAATAATGTTCGGTACATTTTCGAAACTTGTTACACAGTGCAACAAAATTCGGGTCATCACCGCCAGCCTCAATACTTGCAACGCGAAATGAAACTAGACTATTGGTAAAGCAAATTTGCCAAATTGTTTTGAAAAGTTAGCTCGGGTTTCCGAAATCGGCCCCTAAAGTCTTTGAATTTCTTGAAATGCGTTTAGTGAAAGTCAAAAACAAAATATACTAAACGCACTTCTGGGCTAAAATACTATTTCAGGTGTCTTCAGTAGAATTGTAAGTCGATTCGATGCCTAGAATATATTAAAACTCTAACACCAATTTTAAGGGGTTATTTTTTAACCTTTGTTTTAACTTCCATACAAAAGTATACTAAAACGGCACTTTAGAGGGTTAAAATGTTAAAATTTTCTGCATTAAATTTTACTAGGGGTCTTTTAAGACCAAAAGTTCTTGCAACGTTAGGGTAAATATCATCGCCATACAATTCTACGTAAGACATCAGAAATAGTCTTTTAGCTCAGAAGTACATTAAGTATATTTTTTGACTTGTACCAAACGCCTTTTCAAGAAATTCAAAAACTTTAGGGGCCGATATTTCGAAAACCCGAGCTAACTTTTCAAAATCTTTTAGCAAATTTAATCTTCCTTTTTTTTTGTTGCACAGTGTTAAAAGCCTTATTCCAACATGATGTTTGAATGTTGACGAAGTGAAGTACTGGACAGCGTTGACCCATTTTCGCCACCTTTCATTTTTTATACAAAAAAAATATATGTTTGTTAATATTTGTTACCAGCGGCATGACAAAATCAACATACATCCAATATTTTAGGTGGTGAGTATAAAAATGCTATTGGTGTCAATGGAATTTATGCTCCAAGGCAATACTGCTCTCAATTGCTCATAAAATCATTAATGATGATTTTCTTTTGTTGTCTCTCCACTACAAAACAGGTAATTAAAAGTTTATAAGGAGAAAGACAAAAAAGAAAAACTGTAACGAATAAACTTAATATTTCAATACAATTGAGCTCAATAAACCATAATAGAAAGAGGTAAGAATTTGTATTGTTTGTACGCTACAATAAGTACTGTCAATCCTACAAAAATTATGTTGTCTTATAAAATTCAAGTTGCACCTGACTCTTAGTCGGAGTTAAGAAAGACATTTTTCTTGTCATTGCCATGAACCAGAAACAATCTAGTTTGTCAAAAAAAAATAGGTTACCAGTTGAGTTTGTAGGATTGATGTTAAATTACTTCTATCTAAACATAAAACAAAAGATAAATTTCAAGATTATAATTTTCATTGCATTAAGGTGTCTTACTAACAGCAGTTACTTACCAAAAATTTTTATTAATTTCCTCTTCAGTACTGCTGTGTCATTGTTGAGAAATATAGCAACGAAATAAAAAAGACATCAGCGAAAAACAATTTAGATTTTTGAAAGCATCAATTTTATTTAGCACTTCAAGTGTTAAATTTGCCGTGACATTTATAGCCTATAAAAATCGTAACATTTTAACTAATAAAAAGTTTGTATGTATTTTCTCCCATGGCAAAAATAGCAGTAGATATAACACCGTCATCATATTGTACGATAGATAAAAGATAAACCCAGTAAACATGATTGGAATATAAAGCTAAATATTTGTTTATTATAGATTACACGTTTTAATTTATATTTAATGGCTTAATTAAAAGAAACAATTGTTAGAAATGTTTTTATTCTTTATTTAAACTTTTTTCTTTTTGCGATTGGAATTGGTAGAGCAGAATCGTATCACGTCACAATTGCGAGATAACGCTATATTTGTGTTTATTTACAGAAATATACTTCCCGTTCAAGCGCCAGAGTAAAACGCTAGTTCGGAGGCCGGCTATGCCGAGAAGCTTTATTTAGCGAAGCCGTTGTGTCATACCAAAAAATCCTTGTGCACGGCCGAAGGTTGGCTAAGCAGTGAAGTTTTATTTAGCGATTGTGTATTTTAAAATTTGAGATTTTGAATTACGGGTTTTAAGTTCGGGATTTTAAGTTTTGGGTATATGACCCTAAACCAAAATGGAAAAAACAAATTTTTTATTATTTCTCGTGCCATGATCACCATTTTTTGGTTATACAGCCATGTAACAGAGAATAAGAAAACATATTTGGTTACTGATAGAAAGTGTATTTTGATAGTTTTTGGGCCTTTCAGATACACCAAACTCCAATTCCGTTCAAGAAAACAAAAATGGTTTGTACTCTGTTTTGTACGGAATTGTACTCTGTGACATGGCTGATAATATCCATTTTGTCTTGGAGTTCTTTTATATTTTTCAGCCCTTTTTCATTTCTTTTCGATGGACTTTATTTCATTATGAAATATCGCTTTAAAGTTTGGATATGTTAAATTTTTGACTTATGAATTATTTTGGACTTATTTTATTGCGATTTCTTTCATTGGGAGTTATTGCACTGGGAATTATTGCACCTGGGATCTGGATAGACATACAATGCAGCATGATATTGTAAGCACCAGACATTGTGTTTGCTGGGTAGACTCGCTCTCTTCACTAATATGCAGGAAGACAAAAGCAGCTTAAATTTTGCGCATGTAAGTATTTTCTGTTCTTATCGCGCCATGCACTCCTACTTATTTTTTTGTCTAAGATTGAATAGAAAACTAAAAAACAATCGGTTAAAAAGTTAAAGCTTTGTTCACACCTATTAAATATTTGACGTCCTACACAAACCCTTAGTTGTATAAAAAAATTATTTGTTTTGCAAAACGTGTGGCTAGATCAAACATCATTTAACAGTTTCTATACAACATTATAGATTTATTTTCTTACAAGTTAATTAATTAAAATTGTCAAAAGCTAAAGCTTGAACAAATTACTGGTCACGCTTTTTTAAATTTTTTTGTAAAATTTTCGTTAGGTAGTAACCTAAAATTTAACATTGCACTGATAGAAAAATGCATCTTCATATTGATTATGCCCTAACATCAGAATTGTGACATTACTGTTACTACAAATGGCATCAATGGTGCAAAAAGTAACATGAATCCAATGATTAACGTCTTTTGTAATTTTTTACGTGTCTACTATTATATGACTATAGTGACATAATAAAAAATGTTGAATATAATATAAAGTAACCTTTGAAAGGAAATAATTCCCAGTTTCTATTTTTTAAAATTGTTGAGTTAAATACATTCAATTTATAAAGTATCACTATCCAGTGTGACACAAATGAATGCATTACTTTCTGCTGGTGTCTAATAATTGTAAATTTTTCTGTCCAAAGGAAAGCTAAGGTAAAATGTAACAGGAAGATACAATATAATAGTCTGGTAATGTATAAAAAAGTCATTTCTGAAAAATTGAAGGAATAGGACTATTACAAAAAAGCTTTATATGATACATACCTGAAATTTAATTCATAGAATAAATTCTAAAAATAAAAAATGTAGAATGATTACGAAAACCATATGGGGCATGGTGCTGGAGTTTTATTATTGAGAGTTCTGCTGTAAACAAAGTTCGTAATTCAACAAAAGTGAAACCAACATATGTAACGGGTAAATAAATAATAATATTCTCTCACTTTGACTTAAGTAAATTCCAATGACTTTGACTTAATGACAAATTGGCATTAAATAGATGCTAATGTGTCCTTTCTCCGATGTTACTTCGTCATTGCCATTGATTACATAATTTTATTTTGACCCTAAAGACACTTTGGCCAAGTGATGTTAAGGTTGACATCACAATGATAAAAAGTGTCATGGGGTCAAAAACGAAGACACTTGTCATAGTACTGATGTCAAAATACATCAGCGTTATGACGCCTTTTCTATCAGTGTAGAAGCAAAACTATTTGGAATTTAATAAGGCTAATCACGATGGGTAGTGCAAAGTGTGCAGCCGATGAGAATGTGTTCAAAAATACACACAGCGAAATGTACGTATTTGCAGTGTGCTTCAGTTTACTTCGTTAGCACTTTAAAAACCTTGAGCAAAAATGGTAGTGCATATTTTAAATACGGACCGCCATATTTTTTTTATTTGTAAAATAGAAAAAATAAAATAAAAGTTAAAATGCTTGTGTACAAGGCCCATTGAAAAGGTCTGCGCAAGAAGCCTGTTGATCATTGTTTATGTTCTTTTTAGTTGTCAAAAGTTGTTTACATTTTGATTACATGTGAATGTATGCGTTTATTTACGTTTATGGTATGCCACACATACACCTTTTTTCCTTTTGCTTTGTTTATGTGGTAGTAAATTTTTGACAACTAAAAAGAATAGTTTTTTGTTTTTGTACAAGTAAGCAGACCTGATAGATGGGCCTTGCTTGTGTATAATTGTAAACAAATGAAGGTTTTTGACACTATGCTAGTGCTGCCAGAAGTTTTTTGTGTGACCAAATAAAATTTTTAGAAAAAAGCATATTTGCACAAAAAATAAAAGTGTTATGCCCACGATCAATCATTATATGCACTGCAAACATTCAAATTGCAAATTTGCATAATGACCAACGCGATTATTCTTAATATTAAAGGCATATGAAATTTTTTGATCAACCATTGCATTACCAAAAAAGTAGACAAATTAGCACGACATTTAAACAGGGGTAAATAAAAAAAAAACAATTTGGATTAAAACCCTCTTCATGATCAAGAAAACACCTATAATGTTGTTAAAAATCTAGCTATGAATTTTTGACCAAAAATTATAAGGCCTGATATTAGAATACTTTTAGATTAAAACCTTGAAACTTAGAAATTTAAATATTGCCTAAATTATACAATTGTAAAAGGGAATAAATCTCATTCAGCAAAGCCGCACATAGCCCCCATACTTGTTGCTTATTCGCTTTATTTTTGTTTATGTAATGTTGTTTTTTTGTTCACTTGTTTTCGCTTGTTCAATTATTTTTGTTTGTTTTAGTATTTGTTTTTTTTTTTTTTTATTCCACTTTTTTTGCAGACGAAAATTGAAGCCGAGTTTTATTCCTGCCGTGTGCTACTTCTTGTTGGATAAGAGTTTTGTATACCCTTTACCGCAGGTGGAAAAGGTATACATACCATGTGTATAAGTATGCAATTTCAACAATATTGATCTTACCCCATAAATCATACACGCAGAAAAAATATGGTTGGAGGTTACCACATTCTTAGAGCAACATACTATGTTTGGATTTCAACAATCTTAATGTTTTTAGGTAACCACATTATGGTTAAAAATGACTAGGGCGTGGAATTTCACGCATTTTAATTGGCAAATATGCACATAAAACATACTTAAAAAAAAATTCAAAATATGCTTTAAAAAATAATGAAAGATGCATTTACTATTTAAAGAATAACTATCAGTTCACTTACTGTATTTGTTTTTTATTTTTGTTTTAATTGTGATATCCATATACATATGGTAATATTTAATCAAGTGGGTAGATTTTGATAAAGCATTAGCTAGCAAGACCTCTATACAAGTAAAATACGATCAATTTAATTTGTGTTGCGATTTAACAGCTTCTAGAAAACAATAATAGTTCAAGAAAAGTTAGAGCTTAAAAACTATTATTATTTCAGCAGTTTTAAGCAAAAAAAAATTTTCAGATATTTAGTGGGATTAACACAAACAGCCGAACATTTATGCTATAGACTTTTTAAATGTAAATACTTGTATATAAATTTTGTTTATGTATTTTACAAACCAAACCAGTTACCAAAAGTTGCACATTTGCATTGTCATACTTATAATATTTTAAAACGAAAATAAAACGAAATTTTTATGACAGTTATAAAATTATAGCAAATACCACCAATATGATAAAATAGAATACTTTCTGAATTGTAATTGTAGCTCGTTTTAAATTAATTAAGTTTTATAATACATGTTTTTGCTTTCCCTTACTTCTAAATAATATTCCGAAATAGTTTTAAAAATTTAAAAATAATAATTATTTACGGTTCCTGAAAATGAGTTCGTATGTATAGCTTTGTGATCAGGATTGATGGTTATTGCAGAATTTGGAAAAATATTTTTTTTATATTATTCTGCTTCTTAGGTAATTAAAAACTTGTTTCTAAAGCCCTAAGACCCAACTATAATATGCATGAGCTAACTTAGGCTACTGTCAAAAATAAACAAAAAACATCTCAAATGCAATAAAAACAAGTAAGTATGTTGTATTCGGCTATTCAGAATCATATATGCCCTTTTGGGACATGTTGACGTTTGGATGGTGTAAATAATTGGTTTGTTTGCGCGTGTGGGTAGCGACTGTCGTTCCTTCATGTGGAACGGGATTAAATGGTGCCATCTGGCAACCCATCATTAAGGCTGTGACTCAATTGTGCTCTTAACGCCACCTGCAAAATTAATTCGCTTTGATCACTGTTTTTGATAAATTCGAACCAGCCAGGTGCCGGCAAATAATTAAAAGAAGTTAAAATATAAAAAAAGCCCTAAAAAGCCTAAAATTAATATTAAATAAAAGAAGAAAAAGTGATTTTTATTTAAACATAAAAGAGCCACAAGGTAAAAGTGGCATTGAGCCACAAAAAATAAGGGTTGGTTTGTTTATATCCCCAAAGTGTGTGTGTAAACGAGACACGACCAGCCGCAAAAAGTTATTGCTTGAGGTCCCCGGACTACGCTTAATTGTCCCGCAGTCTACCCAGTGCATTCATCCAGAAACAGGTAGCCCCCATTTGCACTCAAACAAGAAATTTCTTATAGCAAAATTCTCCACTTTTATATATTTGGGAAATACTTTCAGTTTAACTATTGACAAAATATTGTCTACTGGGTAATTTTTGAAATAGACACATAAACATCAACCAAAGCCATGCTGTCAGTTAACTGATATCGCGAAAGCAAACATAATACTTTTTACTCGCACACACACGTACAAACAAATATGTTTATAATATACAATCAAACACGTAAACCGTATCAATACACTAGAATTAAACATATAAAACTTTACTATCTTACAGAGTTACGAAAATCACACAAACTTTCACATTGCACATGTCCCTGTTCCATATTCAGTTTCACACACTCAAATACATTTCTGGTTGTCTTAATCTCATGTATGTATTTGTCAATAGGAATATTCAATACGTTCACGTTGCGAGTATGTGCAAACACATTTAGTGATTTTTTTTTTTTTTTTGTTATCCTGAATGTTAAAAGATATGTATTCAAACATATATGTACTTACTTAGTTAGTAAGCTGGATTCATACGTATCGTGTACATGCAGATAAATATACTTTAGTTTTATGGCGTCGCGTCAATAAATTCAAAAAGTATTTTACTGAACTTCGTCAAAAAATTAACGGCGCGTAAAGATTTATATGAGATTTATATTAGTTTGATGTTGTAAGCAAAAAAAAAAAAAAGACCTATAACTAAACGAACTGGCACTTGTATATAATGGCCATGCAGTTGTGCCTTTGATTGATAAAAAGTTGGGGTAAAAAATATATATGTATCTTTAACATATTGATTTTAATAGTTATAATTTTTCATACAATTTTTAATAAGCTACAATTTACTTAAATTGGAATATTAGGATATCAAAAAGATACTTCGTACTTTGAACACGATACCTCAAATTAAAATTCTAGATTTAAGTATATTTTAAATAAATTCATGGGTGCTAAAGATCCCTGCGAGAAATTTGTGTCAATTGTTCCAACAGACTGGTTGGGACCTCTAGGGATATTACAAATACATACAATAATAAAAAGATTCTTGAGTATCTGAAATGTACTAGATAATGTTAAGCTAAGTCTACACGATATGTTTAATCAGCTAATTTATGTTGAAAAATTAGCTTTCAGCGCCAACATATCGCGTATTCAGCAATTTTTTTCAACAAACGTATGCTTATCAACATATTACAGGCATTTGTTAACGAAGTCTGCAAACGTTTGCTCACAATTATAGCTTATCGTCTAGACACAATATTTTTTAAGTATGTTGACAAATATGTAATTTGTTGAGTGTTTTAGCATACGGCAAATTTTTTTTTTTTTTATATAAATTCAGTTATTTTCCAAAAAAATTCATTACAATGTAAGTGCCTCAGCGCCTTCAATGCATTTTAGAGGCGAGTTGGCAATAATATATTGCATTACTTATTAAATAATTTCTTGTTAACAATAAGTTTATAATAACAAATAGAAAAAAATAAAAAATATTTAAATCAAAAGAAGCAAAAAAAAAAAATTATATTTTTACATTCAATATGAATTAGAATTACATTAAAAGTTCCTCTATATTTCGAAGCAAAAAATTTTCTAAACTAGTTTTGAATAAAGAAATGCTATTTATATTTTTCAAATTTCAAAACCATTGTATTCACGACTTCTCATGTGCTCAATACGTTGCTTCGTAGTTTCTAGCCTACACCATGCTACTGCCAAGTTCATATTATTCCTTGTATTTAGTGAGTGCTGATAACTCGAAAAATATATGGTATGATGTCCAACTCTGTTTAAACACTTATTTATCATTTAGTTAATTATTTGTTCTCAAAAAAGTGGAAATTCGAATGTGAAAAATTCTTTCAAAGACATTATCCATGCTTGATAAAATAGCGATTGGTCTATACATATCAGACGTACAACTATTGATTCCTTTTGGAATCGGAATTACCTTATGAATTTTTAAAATATCAGGATAAATGCTCATATTTACCATATCATTACAAATATTTACCAAAATAGTAGTAAACTCATTCTTATTACTCAATATAACTTTGGGCAGAATATTATCATGTCCCGCGCTTTTATTTGGCTTTATTTTTAATATAACATCCTGAACCTCTTCATATGTTGTATCATTAAGATGAAATATGTTATTGCAACGTACCATTGTTCCTAAAGAATTATACGAGTCAGTTGGAAATTGTTTAATTTTCACCTTGACGTCTTTAATTGATTGAATAAAAGAAATTATTTAGCACATCCGCCTTTTCAGAATCATCTAAAATAAGTTCAACATTAAATCTTTAATGTTGATTGTTTTTCATAGAAGTTGTTCATAGACTCTTAACAAGCTCTCTTTACACGCAAAGAAAAAACATGGTTGAGGTAAACATATTCTAAGAGCAACATATTATGATAAGATTCATGATTGTAGTCACCATATTACGATTGTTATTAAATCATATTATGACCAAATATGTTCGTAATATAACATCATAATATTTTTCCCTTAATCATATTGTTATCCTGTTAATCATAAAACGTTAAGAAGTTATAATATTACTGCCATGGTAATCATAATAAGTTAAGAAGTAATCATATTACTGTCATGGCAATGATAATTAGTTTAGAAGTAATCATATTATTGTCATGGCAATCATAATTAGTTTAGAAATAATCATATTATTGTCATGGCAATCATAATAAGTTTAGAAGAAATCATATTATTGTCATGACAATCATAATAAGTTTAGAAGTAATCATATTATTATCATGGCAATCGTAATAAGCTTAGAAGTAATCATTATGATGCAAAGTGATATGAACTGTTATACATAAATTTTTTACATCATAATATGATACAACTTTAAACATAATATTTTTATTGGAAAAAAATACTTATGATAAAATAAAAAACATAATATAGTTACTGTAATCTTTTTGTCGTAGGTCGAAATTATTTATAAATTATTTTATGGAGTTTTCATTATTTTTCTCTTAAAATAACACAAAACTTACCAGTAATGGTTAATATTTTGATCCAATATTTCACAAATTTTTCCACCACTTTAAGATTATTAAAATTTTTTTAGCAAAGATATTTTAATTTGTGACACTACAACCCTTTTTTAATGTTTTTTCTTTATTTTTTTTTTTAATTTCTTGTTTATTTTAATGGTTATTTTGTTATTTCTTTTTTAATATTTTTCTTTATTTTTTTTTAATTTCTTGTTTATTTTAATGGTTATTTTTTTATTATTTAGCCACTCACTAACAAATAATTCGATACGCTTATGTAAAACACGACACAACTGATATAAAATTATTTTACAAATGGCGATACCAAAATATTATTAGAGTAACGATATTTTGATTGCATCTTAAACTTATTATGATAAATGTATATAAAGTTATCATGTTATGGCTATTAAATATCATGTTATGGCTGTGAGTAATAAAATATGTTTTGAAAGTTATCATAATTTAGTTGTTAGAAAAATAATTATTTTTCGGTTAACAATACTCAAATTTATAATTGCGATAAACATTAATATGTTTACAGTAACTATAATATTGCTGATATTTAATAAAAATAACAATTATTTGTGTACAACAACAATATATTGTTACAATAAACACAGTGTGGTTGCCGTAACCATGCCCAACCATATTTTTTCTCTGCGTGTATAATATTGCTAACTCTTTTCAATCTTTCCTGAATATCTAAGTTTGTTTTTGTAACAGATTAATTTTTGCAAATTAAAAGTCATCCATGGAGTAATTTCTGCTCTATTGGACCTTTTTTGTCTTTTCTCGAAGGTGGAATTTCTGACAGCGTCATCAACACAAAGTACTAACAGAGATGTATCAATAGATGGATCTCCTGTTTGGTTTATATTCGGCAGATGGTTACAAATATAATCATAAACACGATCGTAATCACAACACAAATAAACATTTTCTCTTAATATTTGATTTTAAATTTCAGTTCTGATTATGGGCTGATATTCCACGGATTCAATAGACAAACAATTTAGAATGTTACTGTATATATGATCTATGGATGTTCCGCTTTCTGGCCCAGTAATCAATGTATGACAATTTCAAAAGTCATAATTTTCAAGCAAATTTTACAAATTGTCTGACAAATGTATTTGAAAACCATCAATATTCGAACCTCCAGCAAAAATGCACGGCTTTCGCCCACAACTATGAAGTGGATTCTCCAGAAACGATAAAAATCTATCTGTGTTACTTATTAATACGATTTCCGTATGACGTGCTAAATTCCCAGTTTTTCATATTTGATAAATACACTGAAATTTATTGTTGAGGGAAAGCTAGCTTCTATGCGCATTTCACTGGTTGCTTAGGCCAGATCATCAGGAAACCTTTTCCAAAGATTTTAGAAAAGTCAAAAATATTATACAAATAAAACCCTAAAGCGAATAAGAATTATAAACACTCAAAGTCTTACTTGTAACAATATCAAAGCCAAAACAAAACACCAACAATAAACAGTGAGTTTATCTTTTCTTACATTCCCCTACAATTGGTTGGGTTCTTTCCGACTCGAATTGTAGTTGTAAGTGGGTAAAAAGAAAAAACAAAATTAAAAAACAAACTGCTTCATTCTACTGTCTTCGTAAGAAAACAACAAAAAAAAAACCAATTTGCCAATTCAGTTTTTTTGCACGGGCACATGCAAGTATGTATATTATCAAAGTTATTTTCGGGAATACAAAATTTATTATTAGTTTTTCATATTTCATAAATACACTGTGTTACATTTTTGTGATCGATAGAACGAGGCAAATTGTATAGGTTTACCATTAATTTTATTATTTTCTAATGTTAAAACAATCAAATCTGTAAAAGTTTTGCTCTTACATATTTCCACTTTATATTGTAAGTGATCTTGAATAAAAACCGAAGTACCTTCATAGCCATCGGGTCTACAACAATGAAAACTATTGTAATCTGGAATATTATTTAGTTGAACTACATTTTCCATGATCCATGTTTCTTGAACAGCAATTAATTATATAGGGTAGCCGTGGTAAACTAGCAACTAAAGCTTTGAATTCATTAAATTTATTTATTGAAGAAATACTCCTAACGTTAATAGAGATTATTTGAAAATAGCATCTTTACTTGTTTTTTATGTAATTATCAAAAGACTTAAAATTGAAAAAATACTGATTATTAATCATAAGAAAAAACAAGTTAGAGTGCAAGTAATTTAAACTAGCTTGAGTAACAGTTTCAATTCAAATTTTATCGGTTTTAGGCGTACTAAACTGTTTTCCGGTAGTAGGGTTTATATGGGGCCTAAGGTAAATTATGGACGGATCTTCACAAAATTTTACAGCGTGATTTCCAGTCGAATAAAAAAAAATGTTTGCAAAATCCTTGAACAAACATAAGTTCAAAAAAGATAACGATACTCAAGAATCTTTTAAATTTTTTAGGAAACTATTGAAAGGATACCAAAGTACATTTGGGGGATTCAAAAGGTGTGCTATCAAGTAATATTGTCATTATATTGTAAACTTTCACAATTGTTTACAAACTGTAATGTGGTTTTTTAAACTAAAAGTCCCAAAATAATAAGACTTTACACAAAGGGTTTTCATGATATCGCTTAAAACTCTCGGAACTGTGCATTTTCACGCCTTCGCAAATGAACTGTCAAAAATTGTATGAGAATTCATTTACACAAGCTTCGTAAATTGGCCAACAATTTTGACTCGTAAGCAGGGTTGTTAGGCTTTTTTCTTCAAAAATCGTCAAAAGTTTTAACAAAATTCGTCAAAATCGTCACGAACATTTAACAAAATCGTCAACAAATCGTCAAATATTTAAATTTTACAAATTAGAGACAATTTAATGCATTGATTGGTTCAAAAACATAAATTTTTAGCAACAAATTCTATTTATGATAAAGAAAGTGATACGGTTAGTTATTCTATTTATCATTTGAAAAGAAATACATTAGAAAAAATATATTTTCATAAACACAAAACAAAAATGAATTTAAATTTAATTTGCTATTAACTCGAGCAATCTTTAAATGATTAATTTTAAGCGCTATCACTATTGCAAATTGGTTTTACGGTGCTAAGCCAAGGTTTCTGTCTATATCAACAGTCTTTTTACGTCCAATTTTAGTTCCAAACTAATGCATTTTCTTCCTAACACGCAACTATACTTAGAATAACTTACCTAACAGAATTAAATGGGAATTCGCCTTTTTATACGCAAATAGAAAAATTCTTCACATGTGATTATGACTTCATCGAAAAATGCAATCGTATGTGCGACGCAAATCTAAATCATAAAAGTGCAAAACTGATATAACCAATTTTTAAAAAGCGGACCAAATGGGACCGATGCAATTTGGGGCTCTACATAAAGTATATTTTTTGCTGCATCGATGGCATTCATATAATTGTAGAATTTGAATTGCTTATGCTTCTAATGAAAGCTTTGTAATGGGGGAAGAATTTTTTTTTTGTTTAATTTCCAATAATTTTTGTATTTCGAACAATTGATTTTTACGTTTTGGAATGTTTCTTGTTATTATTTTATTAATGCCAGAAAATCTTCATAACACTAAAAGTGATTAGTTAAAAAATCGTCAATCGTCCTTTTACTGTATTTTCTCAAAAAAATTGTCGAAATGACGAAAAATCGTCACATCTAACAACCCTGCTCATTAACTTGCGCGGTTCAATTTTGCATTTATACAAACAGATTTTTTAACGCTAACCTAGTTTGAAAGTGATTGTTGTATGTGATAAGTGAATTACAGGGTTGGCCAGTTATCATTTAATCTGGAAGTCCATATCACGAGTTTTTGCCTCCACGCTTTTGTGCATGTAACTTTCTACGTACAACTACACATATTCTACTTTTTTGACAGCTGCGTATGCAGCGAAAAATAGAGTAACGCGTGGTGTGGACCTCCAGCTTTATTTCTAAAATACTTGACAGCTATTTTAAATTATCAAATTATTGTTTTCCAATAAATTTTCTGTTTTTGATGCACGTTTATAGTCTCTTTCTTTGAATGATTTATTAAGATACATTTTTTATAAAAGTTTTTGTGCCAATTAAAGAAATACGATATGCAAAAAATACTTCATCACACCAACTCACATTCATCTCACCAGAAGCAGCACGCAATGCTAAATGTCATCCACTATTTGTAGACACTTACGGAAGATTTAAGGTAACTTTCCTTGCAAAAATCTACGAGCTCGACTTAAACACGTCTATCAAATTTTTTTATTATAAAATAAATAACAATAGTTGATTGGGTGGTGCCAAGTGTATTTCCCGTGATTGGGCTTTGAATGGGGCTATGGTAAATTATAGAACGATCATCACAAAATTTAGAAGTATGATTATGTTGAATGAGCAGTTGGCATGAGGACGGCTCAGTTGGGGTCTTATCTGTTCTAAGAATTTCTCAAGGACCAGGATATACATATAAAATTTATGGGATCTTAGATGAATATTAAAAAAGTTTCACAAGGAATAAAAAACTCAGCACTCGTGGTGGATGGTATAAACAAATGTGTACGAAATGTACAACGGTATTTTTTTTTTGTTTCCAATGTTTTCACCACTACTGTACTAAAACGTTTCATGTTGCATGCAACTGTACAAAAAAAGAGCAAATCAAAAAGTTGATAAACTTAAAACTCTTACTCGAATAGAGTTTTGTGGTGTCGGTAATTGTATGTAATTTCATTAACCTAAAAAATCTAAGAGCACAATTATTAAAAAAAAATTAAACTAAATTGAATGTTATTTCTGACGTGTTTAAGGCCTCTACACATTCAAAATCATATGTAGTACACCAGGCGCGGATCCAGCTAGAGTCTTAGTGGGGAGGAAATTTTTAATGATACAAAAAAGTAAAACATTTTTTTTAAAAGTTTATAAAAAACATACACTTATTGTTAATTATATTAAAAAAAACTCAACAATAAGGTTGAATATAAATTGAAATAAACTAATCTTTTTAAATAAGCAATAAATTATTTCCTTGTGGATGTGATAATTTCGTTTAAATCTTGTCTTTTCGATTGGAACCTCGTCTTGAGCGCAAATACCATAAATTTTTTCAAAAATCTCTTTAAATAGTTCTTCGGCTTTATTTCTTTGCTCTTCAAGGCACATGATTTAAGGTTGGATAAGACTTGATCCTCTTGAAGATCTATATCGTGCTTTTGTAAAATGATACTAAGTTACAATAAGTAACACACTTACTGCCGTATTCATAAAAAATAAAATTAGTTTGAAATGTATTTTAAGGCAAAATTTTCATACAAATTTTTCTTTAAATGTATTTCAAATCCATTTTAATTTTTTATGAATACGGCAGTTAATATGTATATTCCGCAAATAAATTCAAAAGTACTAATGGTGTTTTCTTTTCTACAAAAAAATGTGCATTTTTTAAAAAAAAAAATCAATTTGGTGTCTTTTTCTTAAAAATTTTGCTCCCGAAAAGGGTGGCTTGTTTTATTCTAAAAAAACTCATGCTTTTCGGGAGCAAAATTTTTAAGAAACAGACGCCAAAAAGCATTTTTTTTTAAAAAAAGGCACATTTTTTTGTAGAAAAGAAAACACCATAAGTGAGTTCCTTAATATAAGGCTTTTGATGAAGTATCTCTACCTTTCCACTCAGGTATATTTTCCAAAGCTTCTACTATATGATGTACACTTGTTGCAAAGTGTAAAATTGAGTCGTGACAGTCCACCCATCTTGTCTTGCATAATGTAGAGAGTTTGGCTCCCAAATACTTTGCTAAAACTGCGTTTCGCTTGGGATGATTATATTTTAAAAATTTTGTCTTTTCTTTAACAAATAATACAACTTTTTGTATTAATGGCATTTTATTGCTTTTAGAAATTGAGTTATTTGATTTATGGGAATAGCAAAGCGCCCATCTGTTCCAACTCCTACACATTGTTTTAGGTCAAGACCAAAATTTGTCAAAGCTTTAAGAACTATTAATGATAGTGTCTTCGCATCAATTGAAACATCAACGTCATTATCAATATCCTTTGAAGGCTCTTCAAATCCGTACTTTATCAAAAATTATCGAATAGTATTTTGATTCATATAACACACATGTACATAAATATTGCATATACTAAGGCTTATTAATAATTCTACCGCACGCATTTTCAAGTCAAACGTTTACTCTTTGAATAAAGATGGCACCTGCTGTGAATAATAAGTATTTGAATACAGTAAACTAGATGTTTCATTGGAAATATCTAATAAATAACTTTTAGAATTAAGATTTGCATACTTATTAAAAATTTCGTTGGAGATTCAATTAAAAAAAAAACATTGCTGGGATTTCAAAAATTTCGTACATTTAAATAAAATATTAGTATTGGGAACTCTTTTATTATTGAAATAAACAAAACATAGTTTTGTAAAAAAGGAATAAGGAAATCGTCCCCCTCCTGAATCCACGCCTGTAGTGCACATACATGTATGTAGATTACAACAAATATTGTGCAACTGCTGTAGATTGTTATATTTTGGTTAGTAGAAAACAAAAGAAAAAAAAACTAGAAAATATTTTTCGAAGTTTAATGAATGTGTTTTTAATTGATTACTATAACAAATTTAACAATAATAGTTTTTAAAACTTAAAAAAAATACGTTGATTGGTTTTTATGATCCTTTTTGCGCTTTTTGCATGCCAACGAATTTAAATGGAGAGGGAGTAAAAAATTTAAATTGTTTTAAAATTGATAAGAAACTTTAACATCAACTGTTTGTTCTATTGCACCAAATTATTGTTGTATATTTCGCTCCTTTATTGCAACATAGCCGTATCTTAAAAAATCCAAACGTGTTCTTTCATTCGTTTCTATATTTAAAAAAAAATCTGTTTTATATCTCAAACTTATCCGAAGTTTAAGCAAAATGTATTTTCCTAATGTGTTTAAAAAGGTACAGTTTAAAAACTTTAACCACATTTTGCAAAGTTTGACTTTTTTGAGATATGACTATTTTTCAAAAAAAAGCGATTGTTAATTTTAAAATAAGATCCTAATTGATATTTATATATAAAATCACATTCTACATACATAAGTGTTAGAATGAATTTTAACATTTACAAAATATTTCACTAGAATGGAAGAATGCAATTTTATTTGTTTTAAAAATCGAAAAAAAAACATCAAAGAATTTCGTTATTTAAACAAAAATATTTGGTTTATGGAAATAAGTAAAAAGCATGATATTTATTTTCAAGTATTAGAATAATATTTTCGGATATATGTTTGTACTTATCATTAGATAGTGAAAGAGATATGAGCGGGTGTGTGTTTTAAAAAAATATAAATAAATATACAAATATTCATCTGCAGCTTTTTCGTAGATCTATTTAAGCCGTGGCGTATCTTATATACCCTTATCCATAGTACTGAGAAATCAGTTGTTCCCTACCGCATGTGGTTTGGGTGCTATATTGTTAAAATCATAATTTGGAAAAAAGTCTTTTATAAACTCTTTAACTCATTATTAATTCCTTATTCAGAGCGAAAATTTTCATATTCCTTTAAGAAGTTTAAGCATTTAGTTTTAAGGCAGTTGTAAAATTTTTTTTGCTGTATAATTCTGTTATTTTGTTGTGAATCGGTTTCCTGATTATTTTTGATTGCTTTCAACTTTTTTGCAATGGGGGGTTTTAAATTTTAAATAATTCTTTTCCTTCTTTTCAGTTAGTATTTTTGTTATCCAAAATGGAATATTTAATAGGATAATCTTTAATTTATATTATATATGCCACTTGTTATATTTTTCTGGTTTATTGGCCCTGAAGGGCTTAAAAACTCAAGTAAATAAATAAATAAATAAACGGATTTTGTTATTTTACACTAATAGTTTATTAAAGGTTAATAGGAAATCATAATGTTTATACGCGCAGAGAAAAAATGTGGTTGGGCATGGTCACGGCAACTACACTACCAATATATTGTTGTCGCACATAAACAAATTTTGTTTTTATTTAATATCAGCAATATTTTATTTACTGTAAACATTTTAATGTTCATCGCTATTTTAAAATTGAGAATTGTTGTTGGTGAAGGTAATAATTTTTCTAACTTTGAAAACATATTATTTTACTCACAACCATTTACTGATATTGTATAACCATAACATGATAACTCTCTATACGGGTGCATACTCATATTATGGTTAAGATGCAATCAAATTATTTTGAAATATTTTGTATCGATTTCCTTACTTGGAAGCAGGTTTATAAGCGGGCATATGAAAGAATTAGTCCAGCAATAAAAAAACCGGTGTGTAAAGCTAATCAACACGAGTCTCGATGATGTTCTTCGGTTAATAATGCTGAGCTTGCTTGGACACGTCGCTATATGCCGACACAGAAAAAAATCGTATATAAACACGTCGGACATGGGCGACGTCAACTTCATTGGTTTTATTAGTAGTAGCATATTGTGTGCCACTGCAGAAGCAATAAGATTTAAGTTAGTGCCCAAATTCTATTTTTTGATTTTTTTTTGTTAAACTATAACGGAAATTTTCGTGAGTGGGAGAAAAATAGCACGTCGGCTATAGCCGACTTAGTTGTGTGTATTTTTGCACAGTTCCAAAAAAGTGTCATTGGGAGAGGGCGTAATATTTTTGGTAAGTTTTATTTTTTTTGCTTTGTTATTTTTGCTGACACTGAAATAAATTGGGTTTTAAAGAACATTAACAACAATTGTTTGATATGTGCAAAATAAGAAATATTAAATTACTCTTGTAATAATTTTATATTTAACTTTTTGTTTGTTAAAAAATCAACAATTCTTAAACATATGAAATGGCCAAAATGTTATTAACTTAACTATAACACACTGCTACAAAAAAACACTTTTTGTCAGAACTTGAAAACCGACCTAGTGGGGGTTGTAGGCCTAGGTGAGGACATACAAAAATCGTTTTCAAAAATTTTGAAACACCCTCAAAATTTTGAGTTATTTTCAAAAAACTGTTTTAGGGTAGGTCGTAGCCCTTTAGTACCTCTAACTCATACATTTTTTGATCGATTTCAAAATTTTAAACAGTTTTGAAAAGGCAAAGAAGTAAGCTTTTATAAAATGTATTCATCAAAAATATATTCCAAGAAATTAGGTGAGTGTTTATCAAAAGTTTCTAATTTTTTTTATTTTTTTTCATAATTTTTCAAATTCAACAAGAGTTATTTTAATTTTTTTCTATGAAAACCTATCTTTGTTTGCACTGTATTTTAAAGATAATTTTGTGTAGAAAAAAACGGGATATCATTTGTTAAAATCGGCTAATATTTACAAAAGTTACTAAAGTTTTAAATCACGCAGAAGATCGCAAAAATATGCATTTGTCACAAAATGTGGCTCAGCCGATTTTGGTAAATATTCCAGATTCATCATCACTTTGTTTATGTTAAGTTTCATTACATTTAATTGCACTTAATACTGGCTTAGTAACAGTTAACACATTAGCATACTTAATGCTATCACGATTTTTATATTGATAACCAGTGATGTTTGTTTGGCAAAAATAACAGTCTTGTGGTTTATGGAATATTTGATGATGCAAAATCATTGGGAAAGATAACGGTAATGGCTGGCTTATAACCTTTTCGGACTTAGTTTTCTTAAGCATACTGGAACAGCTTGTACAAATACTTTAGGGTTTATACCATTTGCTAGAACTGTAAGAGCAGTTAAAAACTGTATTGAAGGCATTTACCAAGGCATTTCTTCAGATGCGATGTTTTTTGTCAGCGAATAAACCGCAAACATATGTCTGTCTGTCCGTCTGTTCGTATGTTGAAAACACGCTCACTTTCGAACAAACTTGGTGCCAAATTGCTTGCAGTTATCCTAAGCAGTTTGCGATTCAATTCAGCAAAATCGGTTCAATTGGGCCAGAGCTATGAATCAAAATGTGGAACCATCACCTAAAAAAAATGATAACTTTGTTATAAAAAATAACATAAATGGTGGAACAAGGCACGGAATGAGATAAGATTTTGCAAAAATTTGTTTTATTCGACTGGAAATCACGCTGTAAAATTTCGTGAAGATCCGTCCATAATTTACCCTAGGCCCCATATAAACACTACTCCCGGAAAATAGTTTAGTACGCCTAAAACCGATAAAAAATAATGCTATCATAACAAAATTTGAATTGAAACTGTTACTCAAGCTAGTTTAAATTGCTAAATAATTTAATATAGATCTAAACCTCAAACCAACCAATTTTAATGCTGATGTCTGTTTTTATAAAGATAAATTAATAATAAATAGACATCATATAGATATCCCTCCTGAAATATTCGAACAGTCGGTGGAGGGTATTAAAAATTCGGCACAGCTGACTATAGCACTCTAACTTGTTTTTATTCATATTTTTTGCGCGGAGGGAGAAAATACTAAAAATAGGTGTTAATGAAAAGTTTGAAGATTTGAAAAATTAAGACCATGTTTTGTTAAGAACTAAATTTTCTTCATACGCTAATATAAATTTGTATAAGCTTTCCTATTAAAATAAGCAATGAAAAGCTACTAAAATCAAAAAAGTTTATAATTTTTTTTGTAGATATTCTTAACAAAAACAATACTTATAATTTACAAATGTATAAAAAAATGCACGTAATTTTAAAGCGTAATCAGTTTTCTTTCCAAACCTGTTAAAAAAATTAAAATCGGACAAGAACTGACTGAGTTACAGGTCGATAAGTTGACGAACATCACTGAAAACGGTTTTTTTAAAACAACTTCTGAATTTGAGGGTGTTTCTGAAATTTTTTGACACAATTTTTAATGTACTCAACAAGACCAATAACCCACGCTAGGTCGTTTTCCAAGTTTTTTTACACTGTAGCACCGTGTAATTATCGGATTATTTTAATTACGGATCAAATTCAAAATTATTTTACTACCTTATTAATAAAATATACAATAATTTTGTAAAAAATGTAGTTTCAGACAAAAATATACGTTCAGATTTTTCTTAAAACACATTTAAAATTGAAATTAATGGATTATAAATAATGCTCTTATTTGCTGTTTACAAATGAAACAATCAATCGCCTGTCATTTGGAAACAGCACATTAATGTTTTTATTAAAAATCGTTGCGTGCGGTAATTTCTTCTCAAAAACGGTAATTTTTAGAGGGCCGTAAGGTAATGAAAATAAAAGTTAACATCACTGCCCATCACAAAAAAACTTGTGTGTGTACAAGTATGGTTTGAGTAAAGCGCACCATCCATTTACAATATTTTTGCATATGTTGTTTGCCATATTATTCTATAGTGCCCTATATTATTCAATAAGTGGCACAATGCTTTCAATTATTAAAGCAAAACAACATCGTATAATGTTGCCAACACATTGCACAGTATATTGCACTTCTTTTCATTGTGGTATAAAAATCAAAAGGATTATCGATATAATTGTACAATTATATTGTAATTGTAGGATCTGCTTAAGTTTTTTTATTAAGCTTTTTTTTTTGCTCGAAAAAGCTTTACTCAAAAACAGAAAAAAGGTCGGGTTTTTTATTTAAAAATAATTGTAAAAAACAGCATCGTACAATAAGTTACTTATTGTATTTCATCTTACTTATTGTATTTTATCCTTACCTTGTTACACTCATTATCTTTTTATCCACTCACATCCACTCTGTTACAAGGTGGAACGCATGAAAGATGTTAAAAATGTCCAATTAGTCATATTTGATAAATTCACTGAAATTAATTGTTGAGGGAAAGCTAGTTTTAATGTGCTAAAATCAATTGAAAATTTCACCATTTCTGAAAAACAAAAATTAAAAAGGTTAGCTTTTTTCTTTCAACTGATTTTCTGCAAATATGAATGTTTTATTTTAGTCTATGCTATAAGTTTTATTACTGAATTACATCGTAATTATTAAGCTTTAGTAAATCATGTAACTTTGTAACTTAAAAAAAAACAAAAAATTTAAAAATTTCGAATTAACGTATGCGGCATAAAATATGGACCAGCACTTAGCAGTAATAAAAAATTTATATCAGGTATAAAAAATTCAAAGTTACTATGCAATTGTTAAAATACACAACTTAAACATATTTTACAATTAGATATCTAGCCACACCGATGGGGTTTTTTCATATTTTGAGGCACCCTACGGACAGATTCTTGAATCACCTTTGTGTGCGTTTTCTATAACATCCATTTAATTTGAGTGATAAGACATTATAGGTTTCTTGGTTCCTATCCCCATTTATAGAAATTTCTTTTCAAATTCGCCTAAAAAGTTTGAATTGGTGTCCTTTTATGAGCGTCCATTGTTAAGAAGCTCCTATCATACATGGTACAATTCATGGTCAGCCTGGAGCAAACAAATTTTGTAACAAAGCACGTATTAGATGTTTGATGATGACTGACTCTTTCCTGAGACTGCTGGAACAGCTTTCTTTGCATATTTGACTACTCTGATGTGTGTACGTACTTCTAATTTTAAACTCTTCATTTATTTGCAAAAGCATGGTTAGATTTTGAAGTATATCCGGCAATTTCTATCTTCAACTTAGTTTTGAATTGCTTTCTACACTGTCATACTTGGTATATCAGCATGGAAAGATGAGGGGGAGAGAGAGAACTTTGCTATTAAACTACTATGCCAAGTATGTCATACATTAATGTTCAATCAAATACTGAATGGTGAACTATGTGTTTGTAACTTTTTTAATTATTTTTCTACAAGTTTTTCATAATCTTGTCATGTCATATGTCTATTGTGTTACATATAACTATATATCTGCCACAATTGTGGCAGGTTTTCATACACTTCAATAAACTCTTTTAAAAAAACGGGTTCTAAACAAGCCAGCTTCTTCACCCATTGCTTACGAAAACACAAATGCACTGACCATGACAAAGAGCTATTACACGAGACTGATGGTAAGATCGCATACCCAAAATATCAAAATATTTTGAAACACCAAAAATACCAAGTATGACCGTAAGAACTGCATAAGGGTATTATTTCAACTCACTAATCTTTCATTCCGTTGCAGATTTTTGAGCTATAATTAATTTGTCATTTAATTAGAACTTTTCATTTCTGTGAGGAATTTAATTTAAAATTTTAATCCTTTGCATTAAAACCCAAGTTTAAATATGTTCACATACTCCTTTTCAAGGAAAAAATTATATACCACCACTCGCATATATCGTTTTAATGATTCATTCTCTTCAACACACACAAACGCATACTTGGTTGTAACCCAACAAACCCAAAGTTAATTAATTCGAATTCGAATTTAATTTTCAACCCACTTTTTTAAAAGGGCTTTTTTTATTCATTTTGTTATCGAAGTTATTTTCGGGAATACAAAAAATTTGTTTTCCATTAATTATGATATGCTAAATTCTCAATATTTATTAATTTTTTGTTTAGATATTTTTCAGAGTGGGGTGAAATTCCAGTACAATATTTGAATTTCGTTTGAAAATAGCTCAGATGTTAGAAGCAAAATAATAATAAAAATAGTATTTATAAAATCTATACAGCCTGCTGAAAACTTTTGAAAATCCAGAATAATAAAAAAAAATTCAGTACATATCGCTCCTTTATTGCAACAAAGACATATTTAAAAAAAAAAAAAAAATCAAACTTGGCAAAATGCGATTAAAGTTTTCAAAATGAAGGTTTATATAAGGTTGAATGAAATGTATTTTGCTATAACTTCGGTTTACTTTGAGAAATAATGCTGATTTTTGTTTTACATATAAAGAAGGTATAAAGGAACACTTTTACTTAAGCAACTTAAAATGTTTGTATTTGTGGTATGTCTATGTTGCCATAAAGGAGCTTTTTTCTTTAAAATTTGGGGCATACTAAATTACAAATAATTTTAAAATTTTAATGGAACCTCTGTACGGGAATTTGGTTTGAATTGTCCAACAGAACTGGTACTAGAAAATATAAAAATTAAATTAGAACAAAAAGACACACTTTTGAGTCATGTAAACAAGAACTTATCACTTATCTGGTACATAAGAATTACAAGAGTAGAAAATATATTGAATTAATTTATACGCGTGTTTTTCTTTGTATCGGAAAATACTAAAGTGATATTCCTTTTATTTATTTAGTTGTAGCACATTTCATTAGGACTATTTAAAATTCTATGATTTTTTACAAATGCCTACTATTGCAGGAACTAACACTAAACAGGTTTATTGAGAAAAGATGTTTAACTTGTCCAATGGTCGCTGCAAGGTGACAACTAACCTTCTCCAATGAGAATCTCATGTAGAAGTGATAGGTCCGAGTTTTGTAACTTAAATCGGTCTCTTCCACAAAAGAACATATCACTGGAATACTGAAGTGCCATTTCGCTTTTCTTTTGGACTGCTTTACAATATTTGTGAAAAAAGAACTTTTAATATATAAATAATATATCACACATTCTAAATATCGTATCGAATGCTTTGTGTCCAATTGCTGTTTTGGTTTATTTGCCTTAAATCTATTCCTTAAATTGCTTAGCAGAAAAAAGACCAAGCGCGTAAATTTGCAGTAAATTTATTATTTCGTTCATTTCGTGGTATATCGTAACCCTATCGTAATATATGAAAATAAAAGTCATTATATCGTTATCCGTTAACAATAAGCGAATTTCCAGCTGCTTTTTTTTAAGACTGGAACCCCAACATTATCATTATCAGACCAAACCATAAAACTAGGAAATCATGAAGGCTTTTATTAAATTTGATTTTCTTATTTTTTTCGGTGTAGCTTGGTTTCAAGTCTTTCTCAATTTAAGATTTACCAGTGTGTTTGCTGGGAAAAGTTGCTTCAACCATTCCAACTTCAAACACACAATTGTTTATACAAACAAAGCGAAACCAATAATGAAAAACAACAACAAAATTGTACAGTGTTGGCTCTTAAATTCATTATTTAAAAATACTCGTACATGTGTGTTTCCGAACAAATATATGGATCTGTTTGTATCTGTATTTCTGTAAGGTATTTTACCATTGATAAACTATTTAGGTTATTGACTAACTTTTTGGTAAAAGAACCAGAGTCCAGAATTTCATTTGTACAATTCAATTTTGTTAGTGTGTTGGTTGGCTTTAAAATATTTCGTTTTTCGTGTACATTTTTGTTATTTCTTCTTCGTTCTAAAGTTGGTTTTTAACCTCAAAACAAATTGCATGTTTAATCATTTGATTCTTAAAGTTACAGTGGTATTTCGTTTGTAAGTTTACAAAAACTTAAGAGGCATTTTGTACATAAAAAACAAAAATCTGATTTAAGATGCCTTATGTTTTATAAATGTATGTACATGAACCCGATTTTTGTATTATCACTACTGCCTAATTATTACTTAGTTTTTCAACAGTGCTACCACTGTGTCAATCTATGCAAAAGTCTAAAGCCTATATTACATACTTTTAAACTTATTAACTAAATGGTGTTTTTTTAGACGTATAGAACTTCCGATAGGGATAACTGTAAATATCGCTGTCACGCTAATGCAGTGTGTTTGACTTTTTTTTCAAAATACTTTGGCAAATCATTATGCAAAAAATTATAAAAGAGTTGCGTGAGTGACTGACTGACTGACTCATTCATCATCGCCCAGCCCAAACCGCTGACCCCAGAAAGTTGCAATTTGGACTAGCGATTGGTCACTCCCCAAATCGATCCACTAAGACGGGATTTTTCGAAATTCAAATGTTTAGGGGAGTAAAAAATGGTAAAAACAGGAAAATTCGGTAACCTTATATCTCCAAATCTAAAAGAGATGCAAAATAAATGTGATACTTGTCGTTGTTCATTAGAAAAATAAGCGGAAATTCGGCCCTGTTAGGGATGAAATTCAGATTTTCGTACTTTTTTGCCGCCCCATCTATCTTTTGAACCAATAAACGGCGAAATATGGCCCCAAAAAATAAACGAAAATTTACCCTAAATTTTTGGCTATTTTTCATAATGCAATATCACTAAAAAAAAAGAAAAATAACTCTAAAAATAAAATGAAATATGATCCTAAATTTTGGGTAATTCTTCATTTTTAAAAATCACCTAAAAATTTATAATGAACTTTAACCCCAAAAAAGAACACAAAGAAAGTTATATTAACCTTCGCTTTCATGAAGAATTTTTTTACGTCAACACATAGTATCTACCCGGGTAGATATAAAAATATTTTCTTAATTTTATATGGGGAAAAATACAAACAATGTCAAACAAGGCAAAAATAAATATAACTTATAAATTATACTTAAGGTACTGCATTTGCTTTTTTCTACTAACTTTTTTTTAAGTGCAGTTTGCCTTGTTTTAAATTTATATTTAAAATTTTTAGAAAACCACGAATCTGCAATGCAAATAATAGGACAAGTCCAAACACGCGTGTAAAATGTAGTTCATATGGTACAAGGTCTAGTCCAAAAGTAACCCAAAGGTATGGAAAAAACATGGTCCATTTAACATTACGAAGTCCTAGGGCTGGACCATATAACCTAGCTTTGAGTTACAAAGGAGTAGTCTTAAAACTACTGCATTGTATACACAAGAGAATTAGTTTTAACTTCGTTTAAAAACGAAAACATGTCGTTAAAAAACGATGACATATCGTCTCACTACAAACACTTTTTAACAATGACATTGTCCGTGCTTGCATTACATCGGACCAGTCCATGGAGTAGTCCATTTAATCAAAATGGATCATCTGATCCAATATTATTTGCAGGGAGGTGGTCCAATATAATTTGCAGTGTAGTAACCTTTGAAAATATTGTGACCACATATATATATAATTCTTGTGACCTTGTGGGCTACATTTAACACGCGTGTTTGGACTAGATCTATTTTTGCAGGGTGGTGATTTCAGTTCGTCTTGAATATTTGTTGTGAAAGTTTTTGTTTGCGAAAAATTAAATATGAACAACGGGAGCGATGTTTTATACCATGTCCCTGGCAGCATATATAAATACGTCACCAACAGTCCACATAGTGCGGTAAAAAAATTTCACGTAGACAATTTATACACAGCTTGGGTGAAGAGCAACTGTTAAATGCATTTTATTTATATTTTTTAACCTTTATGAGTGGAAAAATATTTAGTTGTTTTTGTTATTACAGGCGAGTCATTCTCTGTATAAAACTACGAATATGAAGAATTTGACGCTGATGATGTCCCAGAACGAGATGCAAGTGGGTGATACATGTGCTACATTTGTTTAAAAGGAAGAGAGCTACACGGCTAGCATGTGTCAAATGCAAGAAGCCCGTATGCGAAGAACATAGCTTCACCCAGACAAAGTGTGAAGATTGTCATATGGGCCAATCTTCGTCCTCTCACAATTTGTGTAAATAAATATTACATAGATACATACATACATATGTCTATACTTTATCTCACTTTTTTGTAAATTTTTAATTTCACTAAACGAAAATCCATTTATTTACATGATGTATTGTTTTTCTACAAGTTTCAAATGATTATAGTAGGAAATGTAAGAAATTTTCATACAAATTTCGATATACCTACCCGGGTAGATACTATTAACTTACGTAGAAAAAAATACAAAATTTCAATAAATGTAAGAAGTTCTGCAGTAAAATCATTTTTGTTTGCATTTTCTGCTTTAAGTCGAAAATTTGATAACTAACTAGGCGGCATTTTCAGATTTGATGAAAGGTCGCTCATCTATTTGCAAATGAAAATCGCTTTCTCTACCCGGGTAGGGATTATGAAAGCGAAGGTTAAAAATTTTTGGGTGGCGTACATATGCCCGAAACTAAAAATCCCGAATTTTGAATCCCGATTTCCATGCAATGCGCTAGGATTTTTCTTCTATGGTATAACGAACACTGGCTTTGCTTACTAAAGCTTCACGTTATAGGCGGCCTTCGGCCAGGCGCAAAGATTTTCTTCTCTATGAAGCTTCTCTATTTATTCGGTCTTCGGCCGTGTGCAAGGATTTTCTTCTGCCTTTGCTCACAATAGCTGCTATAGCAGGCCTTCGGCCGGGCGCAAGGATTTTCTTTTCTTTGGTATAACGAAACCGGCTTCGCTCAGTAAAGCTTCTGGTAATAGCCAGCCTTCGTCTACTGAAACATCTCTGCATTACCGGCAAGGATTTGCTCAACTTTGGTTTTTATAGTATCCCTAAGCATTTACATAAAGTTTTTTATAATTTGTGTAAAATGTTTTGGGGTGATTTTTCTTTTCTTAAAATTTTCATTTTTTTTATTAGTTAACGAAAATAGCCCCAAAGTAAAAATTGTGATTTTATTTGAGGCCATTTTTCATTCCTTGATATTGGGGGCAAAAACACCCTAGCGAAAAAATGAAAAATAACCCCAAAAAAACGGCCCCAAAATTGCGTGTTGTTGTGTCGCATGTAAAATTTTGGGGCCGTTCTTCACTTTCCTTTTGGAGTCATATTTCCTGGGGTCATTTTGCGCACAGCCCCAATAAACATAGAAACAAAGTTAATACCACATTCGAAACTTATCAAAAAAATACGTTTACGAATTTGGTACTTTTTCGAAATTCGAACATTTAAAAGGTTAAAATCGTAATTATTTTTGGTAGTTTTATTTACAAAACATTTTCCGCCATTCATTCACATATTCGTACTAAATAATGGGCTGCCACCACAATACTGAAATTTTTGATACTTTAATGGGGGAAAATATAGTACGCATAAAAGGAAATACGGGAAATTTGATATTTTTCTTTAGCTTTTTGATTCTACTAAAGTAGCGGTTTAAATGCTTGAATTTAAACAAGTTTAAACCTAGAAAAATAAACTTTGGCATAAAAATATGTCCGCGAAGAAAAAGAAGAAGCTAACGAAGTAGCGGGTATATGCCAGTACGATATAAAAGAAGATAAAATTCAACATGAATAACTGTTAAAATTATTGATCAATGTTGTTTACTTTTTTTGTTATACGCTGTCAATGTTGAATAATATTTTATAATCCGGAAATATTTGTTAAAAAGTATACATAAAGATATGTATATTTATTGCGATTTGTTAGAATTGTTTTTTAGAAAACTTAACTTATTTATTAATTAATTATTAATAAATGATTGTAGAGAAAAATATTGCGGAAATATAAATTTTTTTTTAATTGGTCAAAAAAACAAGTTTTTTATAAAGAAATGCTGATTTTCAAAATATTTGTGAGAATACTTGGGCAAAACTTTTTAATGATAATGTTTAGTGGAATTTAAATTTTGTTTTATTTATAAACTAAACACTCAAAAAAAAACTATGTAATTTTTTCGAACAATATACATACATACATACGTATTTATTTTTGAAACAAAGCACATTCATTGCTACAATATGGAATTAAAAACCATCTATCTTCACCTTCATTGATATCATCATCTTCATGTTATCATCATCAACATCGGAAATATATAGCAGAATCAGCACATCAAGTGCTGTTTGTCGTTAATTTAAATTATGTCGTTTTTATCATAATGTTTGTTTTTGCTTGAAATTAAAGGATATAAAGTTATAGACAATATTTCCGATGTTGAAGATGAAAACATGAAGATGATGATATCAATGAAGGTGAAGATAGATGATTTTTAATGCCATATTGTAGCAATGAATGTGCTCTGTTTCAAAAAAAAAATGTATTGTTCGAAAAAATTACATAGTTTTTTTTTTGTGTTTAGTTTATTAAATAAAACAAAATTAAAATTCCACTAAAAATGTACAACAAATGTTTTTTTTAGTAATCAATTTACACAGCATCCAAAAAAAAGATATTGTGTTATATATCCTCGTTTTGCATATATTTCACCTCACTGTGCAGTGGGCCATCAATTGCGACGAATGTTTGGTGAATCAACTGGAATTTGAACCAAGATTTTATCGTCAAATAATATTCAAAGATACGGCTTCTGAAGTTTTTTGAGACAGCACAGTCCTCATTACACTCCATGAAATCCGTAAAAAATCACTATTTGGTGCGGATTACATGCAAAATCCGACATGGATGCCAAAATTACGCTGAATGGCGAGTTCTACAGGAAAAATGCCATTACAAATTTTTTGGTGGCAAAATTGTTCGACCAAGATGGCACAAAATGTCATACAGTACGTGAAACCATCACTGTGTTTAGTTAAACGTTCGGTGACCGAACTATATATAAAAGTTTACCTGAGATTTGGCCACCTCGTTAATGTTATTTGACATCTTTGGACTATATTTGTTTGGGAAAGTCACATCTCGTATATTCTGATAATCCAGCAGCAATTGATCATTTAGAACCCAACATTCGATTCACTATTGATGAAATAAGACCAGGGCATGTTTAAAAAAGTGGTGCAAAATTGGACCGACAGGATGACGCTCATAAGACACACTCGGGGGGCAATATGCAAACAAATATTTTAAAACATTAAATGCCATAAAATTTGTGGGCTAATAAAGCCAACATTTTGGTCATTCCATTGAACTTCTTGTGTTTTATTTTTAAAAAATTATATGCCTCTAAAAAAAACACCCCTAACATATGACGAAAACCAAGTGTGTTTGTAAGTCCTTTGAAATATCAACATTTTATATCATCCTCTTTAAGGGAATACCAAGGAAAAACAAATACAAGTGAAAACTATTAATTCGGCTGTGCCGAATACTTGATACCCAACAGTATTAGTAAAAAAAAAAACTATATAGTTATATATATTTTATTTTTTAAATTAAGCTCCAGGTCTTATAATATTTAATTATTTATATTCGATATTTCGCTAACCTTTGGTTAGCATCTTCAGGAAATTTAATTTAAAAAATAAAAAAAAATCAATTAAACAAGGTCAAATAAAAGCTAAATAGAAAATAACGTGAAAACTTTTAAAAATTTCAAGTTTGTGGAAACAGGCGCTTATTCGTTTTATCTAATATTTGTAAATTGCACTAAAGGTGATATGTGCAATAATATATCGATTGGTATATATTTATGTAGAAATATATGCACCAAATTATTATTTATTTATTTAATAAGTGTTACAAAAACAATTACAAATTATATTCTAACTTAATAAACCGAGCAATACTAACGTATACCTTCAGCCCGTTGTAGTGAAACAGACCAAAGTTTCTGGAGGGAATCGAACCGACAACCCTCGAACCTGATAGACTAGCTCACTACCAACTAGACTACCGGCCACCCATATGCACCAAATATCGTTGCACTTACTTGATCTTTATATCGGATATTATGGCCAAGTCCCTTATCACGGGCAAAAATTTGAAAAGGAGGAAGAATTCGTTGTAAAATGGAAATATTTATAGCTTTTTCAGAATGCGTCAGGCTTGTTGTGCCATGCAAATCGCTGAACGGTATGAAACATTTTCGATTTATTATTTAGGTACATATTGGTTTTCCTCTTCTGTTTAATCGCTTTTGTGCTACAAGTGTTTTTGTGAGGACATTTGTATGGGAGGAAGATCAAATAATTAACCGTTATGGTAGATTTGTTATATCAAATACATACAAAAACCAATCATAGACGACGCTGTTGAATGGTCGCGTAGACAAAGCTGCAGGAGCCAATAGATGGACGTGTTTTAAAGTATGAATCGACTTGTTAGAACCATTTGGCTAGAAGAACGCATGACTGGAAACTAAGTGTGTCGTGCACTATGCATAAGAAAGGTGACAAAACCGTATGCGCCAACTGAGACTTAAGTCTCCTTTCTTTTGCATACAAAATTCTATCGAGTTGTTTATATGAACGATTGAAAACTGAAGATAGCGTAATACTAGGAATCTACCAATGTGGCTTTAAGCCTGGCAAATCGCCCACCTACCTTATATTTGCATTACGTCAGATCCCGAAGAAGACCCAAGAAAAATAAATCGACACCTATCATCTGTTCGTCGACTACAAAGCTTTTTTGACAGCCCGATACGAGCAAAAGTATTTAAAGCTATGTATGAGTTTGGAATACCTGCCTAGCTAATACGCTTATGCAGAATGACGTAACAATTGGAAAAGGAATACTCCGAGACGTTTAATACCAAACGAGGTTTTTGGCAGGGTGATTGTTTATCCTGTGATTTTTTCAACATTTTTTGAAAAAAGCCTGTGTAGTGCTGATGTAAATAGAGGGGCGACTGTGCAAGAGGTAACTGCAACATTCTCCAGTATCGAAAAGGTATCGGCGAAAGTAAAACGAAAAACTATTCTTGCTAATAGATGATATTTCGGTCTAAGTTAGCGGTTTAAAAAACCTTCCATCGACGAACAAAAATTACACTCTATAGAACGCTTATATTACTCGTACTACTCTTTATGGCGCTGAAGCGTCGGTTATTACGCAAGCAGATGAAGCTGGTTTTAGTCAATGCGCATTGAAAACTATTTTGAATATAAGAGTTATTTGTGCCGAATATTATCTAGATATTAACATCCGTATGAGATTTTTTATCTTAAAAAGATTTTAGGGACGGTCTCTAACTTTTTTATTAATGTAAACATTTAAAAAGAAGTTAAAGCTCTTTATAGATGGAAGCCTTGGCCAAAGGTAAACTGATTCAAAAAACATTTTATTTGCAGTAAAATATTTTTTTAAATAACAACATAACTAGATGGTTTGCGAACACAATGAGCCTAATTTTGAAAGAAGTATTTGTGGGGAATATTAAATAGGTTAACATAGACAGACAACTAGCCAGATTGACGGACAGACATCGGTAGATCACTTTAAAAAGTGATTCTGAGTAGATCGGTATACTAAAAGATTGGTTCGGCAAAAAATATAATTTCCTTAATTTTTGCTTGAATAATAAAATTTAGAAGCTTTAAATAACATTTACCTGCTTTGTCTTACAATTTTCGAGTCAAAATTAAATGTAGATGGAGAAATTGAAGAAACAAGTTAGGTAGACAGATAGATATTTAAAACAGAAAAGCCAAAATTTGCAAAAAAAATAAATAAAAATATTTTTTTATTTGCTGTGAAAGCGCTTGTGGACATATAAACAAATTTTACGTGTATACAAATATGCCTCAAATGTGCAAAATATGCGTTTTTAACTTAAAAAATGCTATTAAAAGTCTCTTTTAACTAAATTATGAAACAAATACTGTAAACGGTAAAAAATCAAAAATATGCACTAACAAATCGATGCCAAAATTCATAAAAAGCTCTAAAACGGATAAATATATTGTTTCATCCGTCATGGGTCGCTCAAGGAAAAACATGCAATTGCATATTTATGGTTTCCCTGTTTCTAGCCATCTTAGCAAGCGGGCAACATATAAAAAGTAATCACGACAAGTTTTGTTGCTTTATCTCATTCCTACGGGAAGACATTTGTGTTGGAGCTGGGTAAATTAGTGAACCGATTTGACCCAACTGCAGAGAAGTATTAGGACAAACCATGTTGTCTTAACTCAAATAAAAAGTATTCAGGGCAATTTTTTTGTGTTGAGTGCCAAAAGCCCTATTACAAAAGGCTATGTGAAAAATTGGGCTAAATCGGGTACCATTTAAAGTACCGAGCCCTTTTTCGTAGCTTGAGGTCATACCATATGGCCGTTATTCCGTAGGGACACATTATTTTGTGGGCTATGTGAAAAAAATCTATAGATATGCTCGATTTTTTTCGAATCTGCAGAAAATTATATCATGCTTTGAACGGAAAGACGGACGCATATGCCTAGACTGTCTTAAAACTGTTTAAGGATCCAAAATATGAGAAGCCTTTAGGGGCTCCGACGAGTATTGCAATTATTTTGTGTTACAAATGGAATGTTAAAATTAATCTGCCGCGCATCTTTTTGGTAGTGGCTACTAAAAAAGATAAACAAGTGCGTCTTTATGGTAAATTGGAAAATCAGTGTGGTTTTTAGTATTCATTGTAATCGTACAATAGAATAGAAAAGTTAGACCACTAAGGTAAACTTAACATTTGTGGTAACATGTCAGTGATAAATTTCACCTGCCAAACGAATGTTACTCCGCAAATTTATAAATGAACTAAACCAAAATGAATGTGTTACGATTCAGTATATTCTTCACCTACACATACTTTTATTAGCGTAAATGTATTGTGTAAATATGCATAGCGTCGGTGCCCCTGAAAATGGCTCATAATCGCTTTGACATAATTATAATAATTATTATTTCTTATTTAATTGTTAAACATAAACATTACTTTATTGTCCAAAGAAGTTTAGGGTTCATCGAAAGAATGTCTGTATAGCACTAAGAATTTGTTTTAGTTTCTGTAATACTTGGAAATATTTAAGTTTAAGGCCTACTTTCCACCCCACCTATAAGCACCACCTTTTAATGTTTGCTTGGATAAAATAAATATTTGTTTGTTGAATTGTAGAGATAATTTGATTTGATTTTAGTAGGTAGTTAAAATTTATGAAAAATCGCGTAATTTTTATTATTATTATTTAGTTTCCTTAGTTCTCAGGTGGAACATAGGTTCTTAACAAGCAAGTTAGAATTTGGTTTATCTCAGTATCAACCCGTCTCACAGTGTCAGATTTTACAAATTTAGGGGAACAAAACTCTAAAATTAGTTTTTTATTTTTTTCATCAAGTTTGAATTCAGTATGAAAGAAAACTGTCCAAATAATAAATAAATGTATATCAAAGTTATAAAATGTGAAACAAAACAAAGAAACGGTGCTCCGAATGTCGTGTTTATTACAGACAATAATGGCCATTTTCTCAATGTACCGACAAACTGCCTGTTACTTAATGTCAACATAAATTTATTAGACCAATAAACTGTCCGTTAACTATTTTGGGTTTCTCAATATGCCGACAAAAAACCTTGTTTTCAGTTGGCAACACCTCTCAACATACATGTAAAATGTGGGAGTCAGCTGATGGAATTTATCTGTACAGTAAATAAAAGGAAAATAAATAATTGGCAGATGAGTTCTGGCAAGGCCCATCTATCAGGTCTGCTTACTTGTACAAAAACAAAATACGATTCTTTTTAGTTGTCAAAAATTTACTACCGCATATACAAAGCAAAAGGAAAAAAGTGTATGTGTGGCATACCATAAACGTATACATGCACATGTAAGCAAAATGTAAACAACTTTTGACAACTAAAAAGAACATAAACAATGATCATCAGGCTTCTTGCACAGACCTTTTCAATGTGCCTTGAGTGCTGGTTAGCTTTGCGACAGAATAGAAGCAAATGAGACATTGAGAAAACCAAACTTCTTTAATTTGCAGTTTTTCCTTGGGAAAAAATATAATCGCGTAATGAGAAAACGGATATAAGAATGTTAGTTGTACCTGCTGCGTGTGCACTAAATTCAAATCATTACAACATTTGTTTCTTTAATATTTTTTGACATTTTGTGTTTCTATGTTATAATAGTAATAAAGCTTGTTAATAAATAGCTTATGATTAATTTTCCGTGCCGGTTTAGATAAATCGTTTTGTAGTAAGTCCATATGTCTAAAAAGTTAGAAATCTTTCATGGACTAAAAAATATATCAAATGATAAATTGAAACGTAACATATTGGGATTACATGAACTCGCAAATGTCGCATCAACAAATTTTCGATGTTTGATGTTCATCTGTGCCAAATAATAAATATGAGCGCATCTTTGATTTTATTTTAGGAAATATTTGTAATGGATCCAATCGAACTATTGATCTTAAAAAATTAAAAACATTTATTAGTAAAATTTGTCATGAAATACTGGAAAAGTGGAGGAAGTCTCAAAGATCAAAATTGAAGTTTTTAAAATGCAACAGCCATTGGTTCGCACATAAATTGATTTCTTATTGAACTTATGTAAAACTTCTGACTCAGAGCCCAGTGGAGTCATATAGAAAAAAATTTCGATTACTGTTGTCATAAAACAAAAGCAAAAAAAGCTAAGAAGCTTCTGATAGTGACTAATCCGAATGAGTTGTTAATGGAAGATGCCTTACAACTCCATTGATCTGGTAAGCGATCTTCAAAAAATCTGAAAACTAAAAAACATGTTTTAACTCCTGAAGTTTTGGCATTGTTAAAAGAGCCAAAAATTTATAATACAGACTCTGATGTCTTACCTACCATGTATTATATAATTCTGTAAAAAATATTGAATGAATAACAATATAAAAAATTATACGGCCCTTCTCCCATTTTTCAATTATTAAAATGGGAAAAGGGAAAAAACTCCCGGGGAATTTTTTTGACCAGGTGTAACATTTTTTTTCAGTGTAGTAACGTCCGAGTAACTTTACATTATTGTTTTGGCGTAAGGAATCCCCTGGCGACCGTTTTGCATCTTTAAGTGGGACATCCTATGCATATATATTATAACTGGTATATGGGGGTGGGCGTACCAGTTCTCAGATTTTGCCCAATTTTTGAAAAAAGATGCGTAGTTTTATGATAACATCTTGTTCAAAAACCTTTGATAGTTTTCAAAATACAGACTTTAGTTCCCCTAAAATGGCCAAATCTGACACTGTGCGTCTCCTCTATTATTATCTCCTCATTATTTTCTTCAGCTTGGACGTGATGATCTAGTGATGCTGTCTGGGGGCCTCGTCAACGTAGGTCCAATTCATTTCTATTAATGTAATCAAATTTCGGGTTTTATAGGCAGTTGGCCTGTTGTTGCCTGCAATGTTGTTTTGGCCAGAATACGCGAAGTTCTTTCCGAATACACCGGTTTTTAAATACTTGGAATGCATTGATTTCTGTAGTGGCAGCGTGCTGTAATTCGCACCCGTACAAAACAACGATTTTTACACTTGTATCAAAGATTTTGAGTTTGGTTCGCTTAGAGATGAATGCTGATCGTCAGACTTTTTTCAGTACTCCAAACGATATTCTACCCTTTGCAGAATCTTAAAATATTACTTGCTCTATCATTACTGGAAATGATACTTTCATGTAGCAGAAACAGTCGACAGATAGAGGTTGAGTATTCTCGGTATAAATACCCATAAGCTTAGTTGTTGCAATATTAGCCCTTAGGCCTGATCGGGCTGCATACTCGCTCATAACGGAATGGAATATCGTCCTTTAATAATTTTTTTTTTTCAATTGAAGTTAAAATCTGCATATGGCAAAATCGACTAAGATAGATCCCATATAAAATGTTTTTAAAAAAACCTTACCGAGTTTGATATTGAAAGGAAATTGTAAAATGTAAAACGACTAAATATATTGTTTGTAAGCCCATAATTTATTTTTTTTTCAATTAAAACACGGCTTATTTAAGTCTCAACGACGATACGCATATTAAATTATTTGCCGGACTCAGATATTTTCATACACATGTGTACATACAAATGTACTTATAATCCCTGAAAGATAAGACCAATCTTAAATACAAAGAATACCTTTATTATACATACAAAAGGTTATATTCAATGTTCTTAGTATTCGAAGAAACAAAGAAATTGAATATTTCCACAGAATTGATTTATAACTAAATTGTAACGCCGTAAACTAATTAAGCTGACTTTGAAGAGGATTATTGGGGAAAAATAAGGATCTATTAGTCGCATATTGCAAAATTATTCATTCGTTTAGTAAAACACAATTAAATTTTTAAATGAAATTTCAGCATTTTCTATACCTAACAAAAGTTATGTAGAAATAGTTGTTATATTAAATTTATATATGTATGTATGTATGTATGTACATTAAAATGAAAAATCAAGCCGAAGCAGTGTCAGTAGCATGTTTAGTATGGATTTCCTTAAATCATGTAAAGATTGCTTGATTTCAGTATGGGTTGTTCAAGTGCCCCGTACCTAAAATAAACCAAAAAAATTATAAAAAAGTTAATCTCAAACTGTCATTCAAGAATTTCTAAGTTGGTTTTATCCTGAATTCGTACTTAAAATAACCCGAAAGTTCGTTTAATTCTATTATTATAATATTTACCACAGAGAACCAGAGAGAGACTATTATTATTTGCTTACCCGTTATATTTGTTTGTTTGTATTCCTCCTTTTATTTACAGAAGAACTCACAATTATTAGACATCAGCAGCATGCCCGATATAAATTTCTTAATCATTTTACTTTGAAAATATCATTTAATAATTTTGACAAGTACAAGGCGTACTAAAAGTAAATGGAAAAAGCTTAAATTTAGTACCAGGTTTTTCTTTCTGTGAAATTATAGTTTAATGAACAACAAACCCGACTCACAAGTATACGTTTTAAAAATATTCAACTTGAATTCATTATAATTATGAATATTAAACATAAAAATTATAAGCAATTGTATTTTAAAATGTTACCGGTACTGGAGTCGGATTCGAAGTACCCCCAAAACATCGTGACTTCGACTCCAAAATTTTTCTGCATAAAAAAATTTTGTAATATTTTCCAAAATATGTAATACTTTTTTAAATAGGCGATGCAATATTTAAAATATCGGTTTGAAATTATTACAGAATAATTTTCTTGCAATATTTAACCATGTAAATGGTACTGCATTAAAAAAAAAAAGTTTAAATCAAATAAGGACCATTCTTTTATACATTGAGCGTCAATGTTAGAGCACAAGTCGGAGCCGGAGTTGGAGTCGGGATCGTACCCAAAAAATTTCAGCGGTTGGAGTTAAAATTATTTTTTGACGAATTCAGATTAATCAATTAAAATTTAGAAAGCGTCAGTTGAGTTAGATTAGTAAATTTTAATTCAGAAAAAATTAAATCGGCAATACAACTTGGAACGCCAGCATCTCTTTTTTTATTTTTATTTTTTTAGTTTATTAATTTATTATCAAAAAGTTTTATTACAATATTAAGTTTACCACAGCGTCATATGACATGACATTGTTGAGGCGAGTTGGCATTAAATTTAATCAAATAAAAAATTAATTATGATAATAATTAGAATTTCATAAAAACAATTTTTTTTTATTACATATTACATTAAAAGCATTTCTAAATTATTTAACAAATGCTCCTTTTAAGAGGATTTAAAAGTTGAAATTCGTTTAATATTTCTTATATTTTGTGGTAGGCTGTTGAACTCCCAACACCCAATGTATTCAATTCTTTGTTTTGTGGCTTCGAGTCTAAATCTTGCCACTCTTAAATTTGAGCTATTTCGTGTGTTGACGGCTGATGATTTATCCCAAAAGATATTGTGTTGTGGCCAATATTCTGCAATGCTGTAAATATAAACATTAGCAATTGCATTGTATAAAGTCCAAATATAGGTAACACACTTTTTGAAATATTTTTGTATAACGAAAGTGTGGAATACGTTATCGGTAAATTATAAACAGTTTTTAATGCTTCTGTTCTGTAAGTTCTGTGTTATTTTTAGAACCCATAAAACACTTAATAATTTAGATGGCTTTGAATCAATGCTTGATATAGAACAAGTTTTGTTTTGTGCATATTCCATGACAAATTACTTTATAATTCCACTCCTAAATACCATAAAGATTGATTTCAGACACTCAATCTTTTAACCAGTAGTACTGGTGGATCGAAATTTGCTGTTATTATCATTTAAATTTCAAATTACATGTCGCCTCCTTTCCCCCGTTTTTTAATTAGAAATTTAAATGATAATTACTGAAAATTTCAAACCATTGATATTTGACTGTTGGCTGGCGGGCACCGCAGTGGTGCAGTGGTTAGAACTCAAAGATTTTCTGAAACTGTGAATGATTCTTGAAACATGTAAAAATCAACTCGGGTTCAAATCCCAGCCCAGCCAAGAAAAATTATCAATAAATTTTAATAAAAATTCCAAGTTGTAAAAAAATTCCTTCCTCAGTGAAAATAATTTAATGAAAATTAAATTTGATGAACTCAAGCCTAATTAAAGAATATCATTAATATTTTTATTTAAAAAAAGACCTCAAGCTTAAACAGATTAAGAAAGAATTTATATTAATAAAAATATTTTTTTCAAGATAGCGCCAGTTTTTACACTGCACCTTCTTCCTTGATTTTTTTCAAATTATACGTTAACACATATCCGTTTTTCCATGCCTTTAACATAAGCTGAGCAACAAGAAATATTGCTCTGTTGTTCTGCTGACTTTATTGCCAACTTGCTGAGAAATTAATCTTTAGTGTAGACTTAGGGTTATGTTCGCAGTCAACTTGTGTTATATTTGGGCTTATCATAAAGTTGTAAAGACATATGTCTTAAAATATTTAAAAGAAATATATATGACTGCTGTGGGCAAGCCTTTATAATTTAGATTTCTAATGTACAGTTACGATAAAATTATGAACACAGCATTAAAATTTTTATTTTGTTTCAAACACAACAGTATTTTTTTAAACAATTGTAAAATGTTATTTAAGACATTCTGACGATATGACTTGATAGCACACCTTGTGAATAGCCCAATTATAATTTTTGGTTAAATTATAAAAACTTTTTGTTTTACTTTTAGTTAATAAATAATTATTTTTTTTTTGCACAAAATTTTTAACAACAGCTGACTTTAATTCTTGAAAATTGGTATTTTTAACGCTTGTTGGGATTTAAAGAAAATTTATGTTGAAAAAAGCTACAACCGTGGTGAATATCGCTTATTAGTATGAACTTTTCATTCAATATTTAACACGCTAAATACACATTAGCGTTAAGTGTGAAACGTAGCTATTATTTTGTTCCATTGTTATTTAGAAAAATGTTTCACTTTGTATGGGTGCGTGTAACCTGATAAATATATTACACAATTATAATGCATTATTATTTTTTAGAGAAGAAAACACAATTAATTACAACTTATTGTTAGTAAATACATTCAATTATAAACAAATATAATTAAGAGCTTTCACAATAGCAGTTAAAAAGCTTTAAGTTACATTACAGGCAATTTTAATTAAAGATGTTTAGGTATTGTAACTTAAATTGATCAATGATTTAAAATTAATTGAAGTGTCCATTAAGGAAATTATTGTGACCGTTATATTTGCTGTGCTTAAAAGGCAGTAAAATGAATATCAGAGAAAACTGAAATTTAAATTTTGTATTTTTGCATTTTGGTATGGAATTCAAAATATTTGGCAACTTTAAAAATTGCTCCTACTTTGAAATAATATTTTAAATGATTAAGTTTTCATAATTAAACTATTAATGAAGAAATTTATTGCCATCTTTTACTTTCCGTTTCCTAAGCGCGGTAGTATAGCTTTTGCACGTGTTCTACGATATCTTTCTAAAAACAAAACAATAGTTAAATTAATTTTAATTTATACACAATTAGTATACAAAATATTTGATTTTAATTGTTTTAAATTAAATAGCAATTAATTTAATCCGCAAGCATATAGAATAGATAAAAGGTCATCGCTTATGATTAAGTCTCCATAAAATATATTTTCATAAATTTATTTTATAAAAATAATAATAAAAAACGAATCATTAATTTCATTTAATGAATTTCTATGCCACTGGATTCAATTATTCAGAAGAAATTCTTTAGTCATGCACAAATAAATCTGTGGCAAAAAAGTAAAAGTGGTTAAGTCGGCTTAAGCAAAATTTGATAATATGGCACCTTTGTTATCTCCTAGTATGAAAGTACCCATGCACAAAGTTTCAATTATTTTGTACGACTTTTTAGGAACTTGTAGTAAAATTACTTTTTTCTTTTTTTCGAATTTGCAATAACATTTGGAACAAAATCTTAAGTAAGGGCATGTTCGTTAAAGCATCACTGCGCTGCATCAGTGAGTTCAGATGTTTATGACTGATATTTATATATCAGTAAAGTAGATGTGGACCAAAAATTTACTCCACAAAAATAATAGTTACACATTAAAAAAAATTATAATTATGTTTTTATCGGCACAAAAAAAGTTTGCTTTTCTGACACAGCGTAGTAATGCATTTACGAACATGCCATTAACTTCCGATTTGAGACGTATGACTATAACCGAAGAGAAGTGATGATTTTATTAGAATAAAAATATATTTTAAAAAATAACCTTTAAGCTTCGTTCACAATGGCAGCAACATTTTCGCTGGTATTAACTCTACAGCAATTATATTATTCATAAACATACACATTTTTTACAATTTCATACAAATTGTTGCTGAAGTAGAAGTTGGCTGACTTAACTTTAAAAAAAAATTTAATTACATTTTTTGTTCGAAAAATTAATGAAATAAGATACAAGAAAAAACGAAATTGTTGCTCCCATTTTGAACAAAGCTTTACATTTTAAAATTGATTTCCTATAAAACTATAAAAATAGACTTAAGCATTTTTTCCATTTTGCCACAGATATAAAACATTGATTCCATATAACAATAAAATCAACATCATCATCACCATCAACAACAATAATGTAATTGTCATCATTATTGCTATTATTGTTTTTAATATTCATTAACATGATTAAGTTCATTCAATTCATTTTGTACAACCATCCAATACCAGTAAAACAAAAACAGACCCAAGCAAACCATCAAACACAAAGCACACTCAAACAAAAATAACTTTAACAATTGTTTGTGTTTGTATTGGTTAATTTATTTAGTTTACTATACATTTTTTTGTTTCTCAGAGAGAATAGGATCAAAATCTGGATAAATGGGGTTCAATGGTAATGCCAGAAACTGACAATTGAGTACATTCTTTAATATTGATGACCATTCAACACTTGTCAAAAACAAATGAAATTTCTGAAATACATTTTCTTTGGGAAGCTTAATTAATTTTCCAAAAAACAAAACTAAAGATAAAATTAATGAAATGGCCAAAAAACAATGAAAAGTCATCATCAAAATTTTACAGGAAATGGAAAATTAACATCTGCAGAAGAAAAAAATGTGTCTGTTGAATTGTTTCAAGACATCTTCGATATTGGTACTGTGTTGTTGTTAATCATGATTTAGCTGATTGTTGAAGGTAATTTTTCAGTAATTTCCTGGAAATTTTTGGAAAGTGGTATTTAATAGCGCAACATTCTTCTTTGTTTTCCTGCATACACCACAAATTAATTAGATTCATATAAAAAATATCTGCTATATTAAACAAATAGAATTTAAAAATATAATATGGTTAAATTTAAAGGGCCGATGTTGAATCTGCACCACACCTCAACGTCAAGTTTTTTTCTGCATTTTATTTAACATTTCTGAATTTCACACATGGAAAGATACACAATCGAGCCACGCGCAAAAGTAACTCAGGCTTATTATGAAAATGGTCGTTCAAATCAAAATGCATGTCGTGCACTTTGTGATTTTTTCGGTCAATATAATCGTCCAAATGTGCGTGCAATCGGAAAAATCCTGCAAAACTGTGAGCAAGCCGGGTCTGTAGAAGATGTGAAAACACCACTGCATGCTCGCACAGCTCGTACTGTAAAAAATATTGCTGCTGTTCTCGATAGTGTGGCTGAAGAGCCATCCGACTCAACTCGCCTTTCACGCTCGTCATTGATGAACATTATGCAGTGGGCTGGCGGCATCATCGGGCCTCATTTTGGAAAAAATATTTTTTCCAAAATGAGGCCCGATGATAACGAACTTTTTATGGCCCGAATTGGAAGATATGGATGTGGACGATATGTGGTTTCAGCAGGACGGTGCCACCCAGCTAACGAAACAATAGCTCTTTTGTGCGACAAATTCAAATGCCGTGTTATCTCACGTGGCCGCCAAGATTATGTGATTTGACACCGTTGGACTACTTTCGCTGGGGTTATTTGAACAAGAAAATGTACATACGTCGATATGCTAAAGAATGAGATAATTCGTCGCATTAACGGCATAGAGCCTCAATTATGCCTCAGCGTCATCGAAAATTTAAGCCACCAGCTGGAGGTGTGCCGCCGAAGTCGCGGCGGCCATTTGGCCGATATTTACATAATTGAACCATACTAATATTATCATAATAAAAAGAAATAAAAATATTTCGTAATAATTTGTGTTTTATTCAAATTCATAATACGTTATTCAAAACAAAAGTTCGAGAAATGCTCAAGACTATATAGTAACACTATGCAACACATAAAATGCAAACTCTTTTTCGACTGTAATTTTTCGAAGAACTAAGGTCAACTAACAAAACCCTATTTGGGTTTTGCCAGTATGTTTAAAATTTTTACTCACAACATATTAAGTGATTTTTCTATTTAATATTTATTAAATTCTGAATTACAATTGCCGCTTTCTGAATTATAATTAAAAATTAACAATTGACGCTTTCAATTGACTAATCTGAATTAGAATTAATGTTTTCTGAATTACAATTGACCATTTCTGATTTACAACTTACGCCTTCTGAATTACAAGTGACTAATCTGTATAACAATTTGCCCTTTCTCCATTACAATTGACTAATCTGAATTAAAAATTACGATTTCTAAATTACAACTGGAAAAGGTATAGATGCATTTTTTTGAATTAGTTAGTTCAACTTGTTTCTCCTAGTCTATAGCTACAATTCTAGAGAAGAGAAAAAAACAATTTCCGAGGTATAGATGAGAAATATTCATGAAGCGAAAAATCCGAACAGCAGCTAAACTAGTTAAGTCCAAATAGAGTTTTGTTGGCTTCGAAAAATTCCACACGAGAAGGAGATTGCACTCGCTGAGTTCAAAAACATTGCACAGTGTTAAGTACGTTAAGATTGGAGTATACGAAAATTAAAGCTTGAAATTCAGATAGCGTCAATTGTGATTCTGACGATTGAATTGTAATTCAGAAATCAAAAATAGTAATTCAGATTTGTCAATTAAAATTCCTAAAGCGTCAATTGAAACTTAGAAAGTGTCAATTGGAATTCAGAAAATAATAAATGTGATAAAGAAAAATCACTCAAAACTGCACTTTTTTGTAATAAAAATATAAAAATTAATAGTCAATAAAACTTGTTTACTTTCTAAATTGTAATTGATTGTAGAGTTGGAGTATAATAGTAGTATAGTTTGATTAGCGTTAGGATGGAGTTAGAGTACAGTAAGAATAGAGTTGGGGTAGTGTTGGCGAACTCTACTCTAACTCTACTCTCTAGCCTAATTTTGTAAATCACAACGCACGCCAAAGTATTATATTGAAAGCAAAAACAAATTCATGAATATTTTGTAACATTGTTGTTCCCTCTAACAGAAATTCACCTTGGTTTTAAAGATTTCATACGCCTCATTGCTTGTGGTGTCGAAAATTTTAAAACCGTAAATAAATTTCTGTACAAAGCAACAACAAAATTACAAAATATTTATGAACTTGTTTTTGCTTTTAATATAACACTTTGGCGTGCATTGTGATTTACAAAATTAGGCTAGAGAGTAGAGTTAGAATAGAGTTAGAGTAGAGTTAGAGTAGAGTTAGAGTAGAGTTAGAGTAGAGTTAGAGTAGAATTAGAGTCGAGTTAGAGTAGAGTTAGAGTAGAGTTAGAGTAGAGTTAGAGTAGAGTTAGAGTAGAGTTAGAGTAGAGTTAGAGTAGAGTTAGAGTAGAGTTAGAGTAGAGTTAGAGTAGAGTTAGAGTAGAGTTAGAGTAGAGTTAGAGTAGAGTTAGAGTAGAGTTAGAGTAGAGTTAGAGTAGAGTTAGAGTAGAGTTAGAGTAGAGTAGAGTTAGAGTAGAGTTAGAGTAGAGTAGAGTTAGAGTAGAGTAGAGTTAGAGTAGAGTAAGAGTAGAGTTAGAGTAGAGTTAGAGTTAGAGTTAGAGTAGAGTTAGAGTAGAGTTAGAGTAGAGTTAGAGTAGAGTTAGAGTAGAGTTAGAGTAGAGTTAGAGTAGAGTTAGAGTAGAGTTAGAGTAGAGTTAGAGTAGAGTTAGAGTAGAGTTAGAGTAGAGTTAGAGTAGAGTTAGAGTAGAGTTAGAGTAGAGTTAGAGTAGAGTTAGAGTAGAGTTACAGTAGAGTAGAGTTAGAGTAGAGTTAGTGTAGAGTTAGAGTAGAGTTAGAGTAGAGTTAGAGTAGAGTTAGAGTAGAGTTAGAGTAGAGTTAGAGTAGAGTTAGAGTAGAGTTAGAGTAGAGTTTGAGTAGAGTTAGAGTAGAGTTAGAGTAGAGTTAGAGTAGAGTTAGAGTAGAGTTAGAGTAGAGTTAGAGTAGGGTTAGAGTAGAGTAAGAGGAGAGTTAGAGTAGAGTTAGAGTTAGAGTAGAGTTAGAGTAGAGTTAGAGTAGAGTTAGAGTAGAATTAGAGTAGAGTTAGAGTAGAGTTAGAGTATAGTTAGAGTAGAGTTGGAGTAGAGTTAGAGTAGAGTAAGAGTAGAGTTAGAGTTAGAGTAGAGTTACAGTAGAGTAGAGTTACAGTAGAGTAGAGTTAGAGTAGAGTTAGAGTAGAGTTAGAGTAGAGTTAGAGTAGAGTTAGAGTAGAGTTAGAGTAGAGTTAGAGTAGAGTAGAGTAGAGTAGAGTAGAGTAGAGTAGAGTAGAGTAGAGTAGAGTAGAGTAGAGTAGAGTAGAGTAGAGTAGAGTAGAGTAGAGTAGAGTAGAGTAGAGTAGAGTAGAGTAGAGTAGAGTAGAGTAGAGTAGAGTAGAGTAGAGTAGAGTAGAGTAGAGTAGAGTAGAGTAGAGTAGAGTAGAGTAGAGTAGAGTAGAGTAGAGTAGAGTAGAGTAGAGTAGAGTAGAGTAGAGTAGAGTAGAGTAGAGTAGAGTAGAGTAGAGTAGAGTAGAGTAGAGTAGAGTAGAGTAGAGTAGAGTAGAGTAGAGTAGAGTAGAGTAGAGTAGAGTAGAGTAGAGTAGAGTAGAGTAGAGTAGAGTAGAGTAGAGTAGAGTAGAGTAGAGTAGAGTAGAGTAGAGTAGAGTAGAGTAGAGTAGAGTAGAGTAGAGTAGAGTAGAGTAGAGTAGAGTAGAGTAGAGTAGAGTAGAGTAGAGTAGAGTAGAGTAGAGTAGAGTAGAGTAGAGTAGAGTAGAGTAGAGTAGAGTAGAGTAGAGTAGAGTAGAGTAGAGTAGAGTAGAGTAGAGTAGAGTAGAGTAGAGTAGAGTAGAGTAGAGTAGAGTAGAGTAGAGTAGAGTAGAGTAGAGTAGAGTAGAGTAGAGTAGAGTAGAGTAGAGTAGAGTAGAGTAGAGTAGAGTAGAGTAGAGTAGAGTAGAGTAGAGTAGAGTAGAGTAGAGTAGAGTAGAGTAGAGTAGAGTAGAGTAGAGTAGAGTAGAGTAGAGTAGAGTAGAGTAGAGTAGAGTAGAGTAGAGTAGAGTAGAGTAGAGTAGAGTAGAGTAGAGTAGAGTAGAGTAGAGTAGAGTAGAGTAGAGTAGAGTAGAGTAGAGTAGAGTAGAGTAGAGTAGAGTAGAGTAGAGTAGAGTAGAGTAGAGTAGAGTAGAGTAGAGTAGAGTAGAGTAGAGTAGAGTAGAGTAGAGTAGAGTAGAGTAGAGTAGAGTAGAGTAGAGTAGAGTAGAGTAGAGTAGAGTAGAGTAGAGTAGAGTAGAGTAGAGTAGAGTAGAGTAGAGTAGAGTAGAGTAGAGTAGAGTAGAGTAGAGTAGAGTAGAGTAGAGTAGAGTAGAGTAGAGTAGAGTAGAGTAGAGTTAGAGTAGAGTTAGAGTAAAGTTAGAGTAGAGTTAGAGTAGAGTTAGAGTAGAGTTAGAGTAGAGTTAGAGTAGAGTTAGAGTAGAGTTAGAGTAGAGTTAGAGTAGAGTTAAAGTAGAGTTAGAGTAGAGTAAGAGTAGAGTTAAAGTAGAGTTAGAGTAGAGTTAGAGTTAAAGTAGTGTTAGAGCAAAGTAAGAGTAGAGTTGGAGTAGAATTGGAGTAGAGTTGGAGTAGAGTTGGAGTAGAGTTGGAGTAGATTTAGAGTAGAGTAAGAGCAAGAGTGGAGATAAAGAAGAGTTAGGGTTGAGTTAAAGTAGATTTAGAGAAAAGTTAGTGCAGAGTTAGAGTAGAGTTAGAGCTGAGTAAAGTTATCATGATAAATTTATGAGACTTTGCAATAGTTTTTATTTTGTTTTATTATCACGAGAATATCATCATATTTCTAAGTTATTTCATTTTAAACCAATTAGTAATATTTTGTCCAAGATCAATAGTACACGTAGTTTTATAAAAGCATTTGATAGGAGTTAAAAATTAAATTTCCTCCTTTGCAAAGTACAAAGTATCAAAATTAGAAATAAATCAGCAGGGGTTAGAAATAAAACGTTTCGTATAGTCGCTATACAATAGCGTTAACTTACCAACCAATCATGTTTATTTTATAATTGAAGTTCTAATATTGCGTGATATTTCTGGTTAATTAGTTTCATAAAAAATATTGCTAAAACATTTTATAAGCATAAACGGTAAAAGTGCTATTTACTTTTAAGTCAGTCAAAAGCGAAATATTCTAAATGGTTTCGTAAAAATACCTACATACATTTTTCAAAGTTTAATGAATTTTCTAAATGACAGATTGCTGTTGGAAACAAGGTCTGCTTAGCAATCTAAATAAGTTTTCGTAAATATAAAGAAGCGATGGTTCAATAAATTTATTTGTATTTAGTCAACATATCAATCAGTTAAAACTTTAATCAACATCTCACTACAATTACATCCGTTCTATCGCTATTTTGCTAACTGCTTTAGAGATGTTGTATACTGTGACCATGTACCAGCTGTTTCAAACAAGCCAGAAATTAAGTAGTCAATGGTAACAGGTTCATTTGAAAATCATTAAGACGGTAACAAAAGTTGAAAAATATTTTACAAATATACATAACTACATACATAGATGTGTACAGACTTACTCAAAAGATTATAAGAAAGGTCTCGTATCAAAAATATACTTGACTAATGATGAACACACATCTGCAAATCGTGCTCCGCGCCAGGTTGTTGTAACAACTTTACTTTAATATTTTTTATTCCTATTGTGACTTTTCAACAGTTAATACATCAAATCGTCCGCATCGATTGTTTAAACTTTAAAGCGCCATTTTTGCGTTCATTGATTTTGATTTTTTTTTAATTTTTAAATAAATTACTAAAAGAAAAAAATTAATGCCTATTTGTGTTTTTAGAAGCAGAGATTTGGAAAGCTTGTTTGGGAATTAAGCACAACAAACAAAATCTTATTAAAGAAAAAAAGGTTTTTGCAGGAGAAGTGATACAACATTCAGTTGTATTCTTAGTTATTTTATTGTACATTACTTTGAATTTAAGTTGAAAAATACTCAATTCAAAAACGTGAAACATTAAAAAAGCTTAGTCGGCATAGCATGTTATGGAACTGAGCTGTCGATATATGGATCAGCCTTTTTTTGAAAAACATTAATACTTTATTAGGGAAAAGATTCTTATATGATGTGCTTTTGCATGTTTTGAGTTGTTTGAGTTAATAAGTAAGATTTGGTATTGAATTTAGAAGATATTTAAGTACCAAGGCTCTATTATTTGCGAAAATGTTTGCTAGTGCAATCCAAGTCAACTTTGAAAGATAACCACCTATAAATCTGCCATATTATATATGCCATGAATATTTATTAAATTATCTTAATTAACACTAGAAAAAAAAATCCTTGTTCTTTAACTATTTTACTTTATTAAACTGTAACTGATTTTGATATACTTTTTTTATATTCGTCTTTCACGGCATTTTTACGTGAAAGTTTTAATAAAAACTCATTTTAAATACCATATTTAAAAAATTACTTATATACACTCATGATTTTGTTTTTTTAAGAACAGATGCCGCGGTAATCAATATGACAAATAGCTTTTAAACGTTTTCTTTGCCGCACAAAATGTTTTGCTTAAAAAAAATAATAAGAAGAATAATTCTTTAAGATTATATGATATTCTTAGAGAATATAAGTATTTCTTAAAATTAAATTTATAGAAGCAACTTTAAAAAAAAAAGTATTTCATGAAAAGAGTAAGCTGGGCTAGTTATAAGGACATTGATTGACAACTTATTTATATAACCTTAAACATCACAAGAAACTTTTACGCAGAAATATTACATAAAAAACAAATTTGTTTTTCTCGCTTAAAACAGGTTTTTGTTACTTTTTGCCTAAATTATACTACGCACCACTTATTCGCAAATAAAAATATTGCAAGTAAAGAAAATTGCCGCATAAACAGTGAATTAAATTTTTATTTGCGAATAGCTAACTCACGAAAACAATTCCTGATTAAAGACACTATTTGCAAATAAGATTTAAAGCATTGCCACACTTTTAACCGTTTAACGTTTTAATTTCGATGTGGCACATTCATACGACAAAAAAGTAAAATTAATTCAAAATTGTGGAAATAAAACTCACAAATACACAAAAATTTTTAATTTTTTCATTATTCATTAAAAAATAAAAAGTTTTTATACATACAGTGCTACCAAATGCATAAATTTTCCATCCGGCATCCCATAAAAATCGCAATAATTTTTATTTGCGAATAGTCTACGTATAAACGTAGTAATAGAAATCTAACCTTTTGTATTTTTTATTTTTTTTTTTTGTAAATATATATTTCTAAGTACAAAAGGAAATTTCTTTGTCTAAACTCTTAAATTAATTGTGATTTTACTAGGGTGTTCAATCGATTAATTCTTGTTCGATTGATTGAACAATTTAAGACGATTATTTGTTCGAATAATTTAAAATTTCTAATTTCTATTAAAGGATTAATCGAAGAATTTATACCAATTAATCGAATAATAATAATAAATAGTATTTCTTTTAAATGTATAATTTTTTTATAGTTTTAAGTCGAATAAACAAACCAAATGTATGTGTCCGAAGGAATTAAAAAAAAAACAGTCATGTTAAGTGAGTAATTTAGCTTATATTTTTGTAATATTTTTAAACAAAATCAAATAATTTAATTCACAAAAGAAAAAACAACATACCCTAACTCAAAGATTTATATTATTCTTATGTATATCCGTGATGTTCTAGAAATCGAAATGAAGTGAAATTTAACTTAATTACCGCTTGCATAGTAAATATAACAAAGTACTTGAAGAAGATGCTCCACCAGCAAAATCAAAGTGGGCTACAAGTGGTCCAATAAATAAATAGTTATTTTAAACAAGATACTTCAATCGATTCTCTAGAGGAAAACAGAGTATGAAATGTGCATAAAAAGTTTCAAAAAATTCAAAGTTATATTGACTTTTTTAAAATTTAAGTGCCCGAAAGTTAAGCAACAATTTGCAGCTACGTTGACTAGTTTTATTTAAAAAATAATGTTTATTTGCTTAAATACTGATTTTTTTCTAAAATTATCGAAAACAATTGTTCGATTAATTTTAAAATTTTATTCGTTTAATCAAATATCGATTAATCGTTTAATCGAACAAAAATAAACCCGATTAATTGAACACCCTAGATATTATGAAAATAAATAAATAAAAAAAAATTAAATTTACACTAGAAAGCAAATTAATAGTATCCATTGAATATTTTTTATATTAACAACATTTTCTAGATTATATTTGTCATATTAGTAAATGTTTAATTCAGTTCATTAAATTTTTAGTAAAAACTGAAAAAAATTGGCGAGTTGTACACTTTTGAAATATATATATGTATGTATATGTGCATACATATAAGTATATACTAGCGGAATTCCACGCCAAATTTGTTTAGAACTCTTCCTTCCTTCATTTTGAAAATGAGTGTATCCTTGGTTTTTTTTTGACAATATTTAATTTTAAGCTACTATCAACCCAACAACTTTAAAGCCTTGTCTTGTAATGGGCTTACCATATTTACATTTTCTCGATCGAGTCTAAGCCAGTTACATCTGCAACATATTAATGCATAAACTTTGTTGATTGATAACTACATGGTGGGCCAAACGTCACGCTTGCGCCTTTGATGGTTTTCAACTGGTAAAAGTTGTTGGGCCATGTGGACCTTGTATAGATGTATGTGTAAATGACGTTATCAAATGCGTCGAAGTGATGTTCTAGAGGTGCCTAGTTGTCCAGAACGTCTTCGCGTTAAGGATTCTGGATATTCTTTAACACTGTCCCATGCACTAGCAATGTGCACTTGGTTCTGTACTTTTCTCGGTCTTCCTGACCGTGCCAAGTCTGATTGCGGTTTGGCTAGGTGCATTTGTGGTGTTGCAATAATTTCGATTTGCTCGTTGCGTCAGTAAAATTTAATGCCCATTGGAAAAGTAAAATTCTACCACTTTGGTTCGTTGCTCGGTAGTTAAATTTTGCATGGTGCTGTAACACAGTTCAATGAATAAAATCTAAAAATATAATGATAGACAAAAGAGTTACTCAAATTGTATATGCAGGCGTGACTTTTGGCCTACTCTGTTCTTTAAGCTGAGTTGTATTATAAATAAATTATTACGAAAACCACCCGCCGTCGGGGTGAAATTGGCAGTGCACGAAACGCTGTAATTTTTTTAATTTTTGCTTTGAAATTTCGTTAGTGTTCAGATTATGAATTTCTAGTCTTGCAATTTTTGTATGTTTATCTTGTCTATCCTCTTCTCTTTTTTATATTTAATATAAAAATACAAATACATCTACAGCCAACTTTAAGTTGAAAAGTGTTAAAATTATTACAAAACAAAATTACAGAATACATGAAACTGAGTACCCTTCCCCAATTTTCTCACCTTCCCCACCAATAAACAAAAGACTTGCTTGCGGCGTGTAATTGGGGCCATTAAATAACCAGTCTGTTCCCCACGTAAGAGGTGGCTGGCATCGGGCGTCGGTTCTTGTAGCAAGCGGCATACAATAAAAACGCGCCATGAGGCACAACACACAACCTGCCTGGAGGTCATACAGGCATCCATAGTTCTAGGATCGGATGCAGAAGCCCAATCGGCTACTTATCTTAAACCAACTGATTGCCGAAACTTCAAAATCATTTGATAAAGTTTTTTGCTTTTCCTGTAAAATTATATTGTTCGAATTCATTTCTTTGGCCAATTGATTATTAATTTTTTTTGTTAGTTAAGCCTTTTTGCATTTTAGCTAACAACGTGTATGTGTGTGTATTATGACAACAAAATTCATACCTCGCAAATGCTAAGCAAAATAATATCGTAAATTTTCCGTCATTAAAAAAAATTCTTTCTGGTATCATCGATCCAAAATAAGTACCAATACAGGGTACAACCACTTCCCAAAATATTGTGGCTACTTTAATATAATTTTGAACAACTTAAACCGAACAGTTGTGTTACTATACTTCTGCATTTCGAGTCGGAAAAATCACAACCAACTTTAGCAGGAAAAATAAGAAAAGATATACTCAATGCTTATTGTTGGTGTTTTTTGTCTAAGCTTTGATCTCGTTGCAAATTAGGCTGGAGTTCTTGTAATTCTCATTCGCTTTACAATTATATTTGTATAATATCTTGACCTTTTCCAAAGTCTTTGGGAAAAGGTTTTCTGATGATTTGGTTTAAGCAGCCAATGAAATGCGCATAGGAACAAGCTTATGCCCCAACAAAATATTCAGTGTATTTATCAAGAATAAAAATTGCGCATTTAGCACAAACAAAAAAAGACTGGAAAGCACAAAACAAATGAAATTTGGGTGACAATCAGCCATCAAATAAAAAAAACAAAAACATTTTTATTTTCATCAATTATTGCCGACAATAATTAAGTTGGCCTTACACGACATGTTTTTGTCATCTGACATGTCAAATTTCCCACTGCAAATCACATACATGTCATGTGTTACCTTTTTAACTTTGCTTCTGTAAAAGTCAGACACAAAGTCATCTGGCAAAATTTCAATTAGAGCGTGCTCTATTTTCTTCTGACAAACCATCACTGTTGTTTTGAAAAAAAAAAAATTTGTTAAAAATTTTTGCAAGGAAGCCGGCAGCGACGGTGCACTATTGACGGAATCATTAGCCGGCTCATTATATAAAAAATCTTTCATTATTATATCAAAAATTAGCATCTTCGGATTTAAAGAAAAAATGTTTAAGATGGCTGAACTCTTTTACGGCGCAAATACAAATTTTTGTGGCGGCCGCACGCTATTTTGAAACCGAGAACTACTTTGGTTTCTGCAATAACTATGCGAAAAAACAGAGACAATGTCAGAATCAAATTACATGTACGTTTGTGACCGAATATTATAAACCTTATGTAAAACAGCAATTTTGACAGACATGCACAATTACATGTGACTTGCAAAGTTGACAGGTCAGATGTAAGAAAAATGTCGGCTATAAGCTCCTTTAAGTAGAGCCAAAAAAAACCGACCGCACGCACTCAACTACAAATTTGATTGATGTTTTTACTTGATACTCTCCAGGGCGCTTAAAAAGTGAACATTTTTTAAAAATACCTAAAGAAAATCAAAAGACTAATTTGCTCTGATTATTCTAAAAATTTGTTGTTTGTGATTTGCCAACACTTGAATTTTTCATTGAAAACGATGGTTAGCTTAAAACAAATCGAGCTATAACCGCCGGAAGGCTAGTTGGTATTGAGCTTGTTTTTCAGCGCCGAGGTTGCCAGAGACTCTGGTTTCTTTCCTGCAGACAAGCATAGAGCTTCGCGAGATTAGCTTAGGAAAATTAAAAAAAAGGGCTGTAGCGACATGGTAGACGATTTTCGTTTTATTATTAAAATTTAATATTCATGATCATCTGCACCATCTCACAAAGTACAATTCACTGTTTGTTTACAAATTTTGTTACCACGACTGTCGCTTGCGTCTTTATTCCTTTTTTATAAATTAATCCGTATTAGTGGCAAAATAGAAAAATATTACATTTTACATCATTGCTTTTTTAAAATGGAGCTATGGAAACAAGTGGTAAGAGTTTTATTTAAAAAATAGATAGAATTTCTATAAATTGTATATAATTTTCTGGTAATGAAAATTTTACTTTAGAGTTCGCCCAAAACCGGTCTTGTTCCGTATAGTGATACTGATTCTTCTAGACAAAAGCTTTGTTTACAAACACGTTCCAGTTCAGGATTTTCGGGCAAACGGAGATACAAAAAGCAAAGAAAAACACCAAAGAGAATACAAAATAAAAAACAACGAGCTACCAGTGTTCAACCGAATCCATGTGCAAATAAAAAGTGTAGAAATTTTTGTAGTGATAAGTTCAGCGAGTCAGATCGGTTAGCAATAAATGAGCATTATTGGGGTATTGGCAACAAAATAGGGCAAAGAGCCTGGCTGATTTCATGTATTTCGCGTATGTCTATCAAAAGACGAAGATGTGATAGAAACAATAGAAAACTATTTGGGCTCCTAGTGAATGGTATACCATGATTTCAAATGCAAGGTACGATCCTGAAAATTATGAATGCATTTTAATGAATAATTCAGATTTTAAAGATTGGAAAACATTTGCCCAAGCTATGTTCCCCACTTCAATGAAAATAACGTTTACAACATTACGTTCTGCCTCTTTTAATAAAAATAGTTCTATAATGAAACTTAAGTATGGATATTGCGATGACTCCGAAATTAAAGAATATGATCTCAACTCTATTGCTCGATCAAGACATAACGCTGCTTTGATGTAAAATGAACCCATCCGTTTATATGATAACTTTTTAAACATTTTTTTAAAAAATTCAAAGATTTAAAAACACTTTGTGATAAAAACATAATTCCTGCAAAAGTTCACAACGAATTTTTTAATTTGAAATACGATGAAACTATTAAAGATTCGCTACCTGTTAAAACTTTTTTACCTACATACATATATACATTCATTTCGAATTCTGAAGTAATTTTCTATAAATTTTAAAAACAAAAACCGTTAAATTTTTTATAAAAATCACTGGATGTTAATTTAACGTTATGTTTAATTTTATACACAAAAATAATTTGAAAAAATAAAAAAAAATTAAAACTGAAAGCTGTGCTTTAATAAAATCACAAGGGCTTAACCGCCTTAACATTGGTAAAGACCTATCCAGCGCCATAAATAGCTGTTATCTTGGAGATACACAAAATCAAAATCAATCAAATCAGAAGTAGCAATGTTTACAAAACTAATTTCACCGTAATCCTTAGACATGGTCCAAAGATATTTAAAACAATGATCTTCCTGTAAATTTTAATTTTTGGCGTTTGAGTCTTTTTGGCGGTTTGGGCTCGAAAAGTTTGTGTAAATGCACAATTTATCGGTGCAAGTTTACGAGTAAAAACTGTAAGGCAAATTTTCGAAGTTTGTGAAAATGAATTCTTATATAATAAACGGTCAATCGTTTGCGGGGGAGTAAAAATACACAGTTTGCACAGATACGAGGCTTTAAAGCCATAAATAAACATTTTCTTAAACAAAACATCTGCAGCTACTTGAATTTAATTAATTGTCTTGTTCTTCAACATCAATAATGCAAAAATCTAGTAAACAATTTTAATAAAGTGACTAGAAGTATTAAAATGTACAAGTGAATTTCTGGTTCCAATGTCTCCATATGGTTTCGCAAGAACTACTTAGTCAAAAGCTTTAAGGTTAGTAGTGGATTTTCAATGACAGGCGAGAAGTACTGGTAACAAAGTCAACAGTTAATCAGTACAGTTTCACTCTTGACATTTTTTACAGGGTACATAGGGAAATGTAAATGCCACTGGGACGACTTATCTTAAATCATCCAAGAGCGGATGGCGTTTTCTGGCTATCAAACACCCTTATGACCATACACTTTGTATTTTGCATACCGAAATTACGCAGCGTCAACTTTAATTAAAATATTTATTTTAATCTTTTTTATATAACTTTAGTTTTCATTAGAACTTTTCATTACATAAAACAAAAAATTTACAATTTTTATCTTACCATTTAAACTCGTACCCTTAAAACAAGTATCAGGGAGTAGATTTCTTTAAATTTTAGCAAAATCTGCTCGCAATCAACAATCCTACCTGCAGTAAAGTTTAAGATTCGATGGCTTAAATGCATACAAATGAAAAAAAAGCATTGAGGTTGGGCAAATTCGTATGCAAGTTTGCTTCCTTTTGCGTTTGGCTCTTTTACAGAGTCAGAATAAATATTTTAATTCAAAATACAAGAAACATGTGTTTTCTTGCAATTAATCAACTTGTGCGGTTATCAAAACTGAAGACAGTAGCAAATTGTTATGTACAATTTACACATGTTGTAAATGCACATTTAAGTTTAAATAAATTTAAATGAAAATTTAATTACAAATAACACGCGATTCACATTAAAACGCCAACTATAAAAAAAAAATCCTTTTTTTCTTTCGGAAAACCACCAATACTAACCCATTAAAACATTCGACCAAGAGAAAACCAACAGAGATGCTTTGTTTTATTACAAAACGTATCCAAGATATGAGTAAGTTTTATTGTTAGTTTCCCAGTGTGAACAATTAGAGGCACTTCTACTTGTTAGGCCTTTTTAAGGTCTACAAACGCATTCTTAATAAAATTTTACTCTTTCCCCTGTCGCTTCTTTGAAAAGGTCTTTACGAATGTCTTTTATTGAACCGTACTAAAAATTCAAATTATCCTTTAAAGAGAAGGCCTTTCAAAATCGTCCTCTATGAAGTTTTTTTTGGGAATGTGTAGGAAATAAGGGTGGTTAAATTTTAATGGCCAATGTCGATTTTGAATAAAACACAAATTATTTAGGAAATTATTGTCATTTCTTTTTACTATGATAATATTAGTATTGTTCAATTATGTATGGAACAAAATATCGGCCTAATGGCCGCCGCGATCTCGGCGGTACACTTACATCCGATGTTTCATATATTAGATGGCTCTGAGGCATAATTGAGGTTCTCTGCCATTAATGTGCCGAATTATCTTATAATTTAGCTCTTGAATTGTTGCTGGCTTATCGATGTGCGCGCGTAGAAAAAAATTTGGCTAGAGGTAACCATATTCTAAGATCAACATACTATGGTTGGATTTTAACAATGTTTATATTTGCAGGATACCATATTATGTTTAAATATGACCATAGTATAGTTAAAATCAACAAAAATTTTCCCGAAATCAAACATCATATGGTCAAAATTAACCGTATTTTGGTCAATATTAACCATAATAATGTTCAAAACTAACCATTTTATTTTCAAAATTAACCATAATATGGTCAAAACTTTCCATAATTTTGCCAATAGTAACCATATTATGGTCAGAATTAACAAAAAAAAAATTTCAATATTAACCATATTATGGTTATTTATTTCATCAATTTTTTCAATTTGTTTGTTAAGTGTCAAATTATAATTTTATAAAAAAATCCCCTTTGATTCATATTCCAGCCTGTGAAGGTCGTCATTACCATTTATTCTGTTCTACTAGTTTATTCTACGCAAACCTATGTATTTTATTCAATAATTAAAATATAATGAATGAGAATTTTAAGCAAACCAAGTAAAATGCAAACAACCAGAATGTTGTTGCTTTTAAAACATATTATTTTGAATTTAAATTTAAACATACAATATTTTAAAATATTATAATTTCGAACATACTATTGTTATTAAATATTAACCATAACATGTTTGGAGACAACCATAATATGGTTATAACTTTTGGATATATGAATTTAACCATACTATGGTTGCCGTGATAATAATACGGTTAAAATAACCATAATATGTTTAAATGTATAGTTGTAGCTTTATATTATTAAAACATGATATTGTTAAATTCAACCATATTTGAAGTTTCAAGGGAGGTTAACACTTTATTGTTAAATAGAAACAAAAAATTATCAATCGTAAAAAAAATTTTGTTAAAAACAGCAAAAGTTTATTTGTTGCCATTGCAGGGACCATTATATGTTTTTTTTTTACCATTCTTCAACAATTTTTTTTTTCTGCGTGCACCTTTTCTTTTAAATAACCTTAAATAAACAAGTGCTAAATCACATGATCTTGATATCGCCACCACGTGAGACAACACGGCCATTGTTTCGATAGTTGTGTGGCAAGTGGCTTCGTTGTTGACACCACATATCGTCCACATCCATATCTTCCAAATGCGGCAATTCTGCTAATTGATGAATTTACTGAGGTGAAAATATGTCTCATCACGAAGTGCACGATATGAATTTTGATTTGAACACCCATTTTCATAATAAGCCTGAATAACTTAAACTTTTCTCGATTGTGTATCTTTCCATGGTTCAAATTGAATTAGTCTGAAATTGAGAAATGTCAAATGAAATGCAGAAAAAACTTGACGTTTAGGTGTGGTTCACATTCAACATCGGCCCTTAAAATTTAACCACCTTCTCAAATTTAGAAAAAAAATACTGATCATTAACGGTTATTTATTAACTCATTTCCCATTATTAGCAAAAGCAATTATGTTGAGGTAAAGCATATATCTGACTTATTTTTTAAGGCGTCTAATTGAAGAAATTAAGGTGGAGTGTGGTTGGGAAACCATATCGTTCCTTTATTGCAACATAGTCATATCTCAAAAAATTAAAGTGTTCCTTCATTACTTCTTCTTTATATTTAAAATAATAATAAGTATTTTATCTCAAACTGAAGTAATTTTGTAGCAAAATATATATTACTAAATCTGTATTTTGAAAACTATAATCGAATTTCGCCATATATTATTTTATTTTTTTTTTTTTGAGATATTACTATGTTGCAATAAAGGACCGTTATGTCTGTAAAAAAGCCTTTCTGAAGGCCTCCTTACAACTTCTTGTTCCCGCTGGGCTTATGAAAGTTTTCCATAGTTCGTTAGTATATGTGTATTGTATGTGTATGTTTGTGAGCGGTTGTTTGTATTTTAAATGCGAGAAAATTATTTCAAGTATAGTAATTTTAATTCACGAACACTTTAAATTATTTTACGGTGAAACAGGAAAAAACAAGAATTAGAGAAATAAAATGTATAAAAACGTTTGAATATTTAAAGGTATTTGTAAAATGAAAATTTACTACTTCGTATGCCGAGTTTAACATCACGATTACGCTGTGGTTTTACAAATAAATTCCTAACAATGAGCACTAATATTGCAAAACGTATAAACCATTGAAAAATAAATGATGCCAGACTTTTGAAAGTAACTCAAAGTTTGAAAACATTGAAAGAACGTGTTTTAACATTTATATGAAAAACACTCAGTTTTTTGAGTGAAAACAGCACATTATTCTGAAAAGTTTACGTAAGTTTTAAATAAAAAAATTAAATTTATTTGAAAAATTAAGAAAAAAAATATATTTTGAATTTAAGTTTTATTTTTTAATAAAATTTTAAAAAGAACCTTAAATCGTTGGTGAATTATGATACTTTTTACTATAAAAGATGTTTGTGCTTAAGGATTTTTAAGGATTTTTTTGGTATGTAGTTTGCTTAATTTTATCAGTCGATCGAAGCATGTGTGCCAGTCCCACTGCAGAGAAAACAAAATTGATTCAGTTAAAAAGTTTGTGATATTATCCCTCTAAGTTTTAGAATAAATGTGAAAACATTATGAAAATAATTTGTTTATGTTATTTTTAGTTCAAAAAAAGATATTTTTAAGCCTGTACAATGAGTCGTATACGTTCCAGGTGAGAAAACATCATGGAGTGCCTTGAGGCAACCTTGGGCATCTAGTAATAAAAACACATTTAATTTTTGTGGATGAAACAAATTAAAAATAATTTTTGATATTCTTTAATTAGGCTTGAGTTCATCAAATTTAATTTTCATTAAATTATTTTCACTGAGGGAAGGAATTTTACAACTTGGAATTTTTATTAAAATTTATTGATAATTTTTCTTGGCTGAGCTGGGATTTGAACCCGGGTTGATCTTTACATGTTTCAAGAAACACCACTTTCTATCGTCAGAAGATCTTTGTGTTCTACCCACTGCACCACTGCGGTGCCCGTTAGCCAACAGTCAAACATCAATCTTTAACCAGTAGTACTGGTGGTTCGAAATTTGCTGTTATTATCACTTAAATTTCAAATTACATGTTGCCTCCTTTTTCCTCTGTTTTTCGTATTCTTTCTGTCAAGACTTTGTCTTGAAAACCTGAATACATTTGTTTATTATGTTTTTTTGTCCACTTTCATCGACATTTTTATTTGTACAAATTAAAGTACAAATGTAAACATTAGAGCTTGTGCCATAGCTATTTCTAAGAACAATTTTGATTTTTTTAGTTGAACTGTTTTTAAGACAAAGTCTTGACAGAAAGAATACGAAAAACAGAGGAAAAAGGAGGCAACATGTAATTTGAAATTTAAGTGATAATAACAGCAAATTTCGAACCACCAGTACTACTGGTTAAAGATTGATGTTTGACTGTTGGCTAACGGGCACCGCAGTGGTGCAGTGGGTAGAACACAAAGATCTTCTGACGATAGAATGTGGTGTTTCTTGAAACATGTAAAGATCAACCCGGGTTCAAATCCCAGCTCAGCCAAGAAAAATTATCAATAAATTTTAATAAAAATTCCAAGTTGTAAAATTCCTTCCCTCAGTGAAAATAATTTAATGAAAATTAAATTTGATGAACTCAAGCCTAATTAAAGAATATCAAAAATTAAAAATTAACAGTTCAACTAAAAAAATCAAAATTGTTCAAATTAAAAATATTTAATTTTGTTAATGATAATCAAAAACAAGTTAGAGTGTGCTATATTTGGCTGTGCCTTATCTTTGATACCCTCCACCGACAGTTCGAATATTTCAAGAGTGATATCTATTTATTATTAATTTATCTTTATAAAAACAGACATCAGCATTGGTTTCGGTTTAGACCTAAATTAAATTATTGGACGACAATCAGAAAGTTGTATGCTTTTTTTATAGCAATTTTTACTAGCTTGAGTAAAATATCATGATGCGTAACAGTTTAAGCCGAACTTAAATAATTTTCATGAGGAGGATTTATTTTGGAGCCATGGTAAGTTATTTACTAATTATTCCAAAATTTCGCAGAATTATTTCTGGTATTAAAAAAACATAAATTTCAATACAGTGGTGAAATTAGTTTAAGCACGCTCTTCATAACTAATTGGGGTGGTGGGTATAAAACAATTTTCATTATTAAAGCATCATAAATGAAGTTTGCATTTTGAACAAAAGCATTGTGTTCGATATTGCTTATATTTCTTTATTACAATTCTTTTTCTAGATCTTTAAGTAATTCTAAAAAAGAGAATTTAATATAAATTAATTATGTATTGGACGTTAGTACAAATTTGTAAAGTATGCCTTGAGGCACTCTCAGGCACTAGTAAACAAATTAAAAGTATCAATTATATTTATTTGATTTAACAACATTTTTTACAGTTATGTTGTTGATTGCTTGATTTAATTTTTAAATAAAACTCTTCTCATTTTTGATTGATTGTTTAATTGAAAAAAAAAATTGGCAAACATTTTTTTTCGGTGTTTTTCGCTAGCAGACTATTTGTAGGTCCGAATAAATCTTTCATAAAATGAGCATTTTAAGATAATTTGATGAGATAGTGGTTTATAAGCATAATTTCACCTAACCGCAACGCAAATGTCTTCCTGGAATAGAGAATTTGTAAATCTTTTAACCAACTTACCAAATATTATGGTTATCGGTCTATATTTGATCATATCTTGCTGCAATAAAAATAGGGTGCTTTAAAACCATGTGAGATAAGGCCATGATGGCTTTATCTCCCATTCAAATGAAAAAAAGGCTTTATCGCCCTATTGAATTAGAGATAAAGCCATCATGGCCTTATCTCATATGGTATTAAAGCACCCCCTCTACAAGTATGTCTCCCGACAATTGCTTTCAAATTACTAAATATAAAACCAAATTTAGTATTTATAAACTTTGAAACCATTTACTATAAAGAATTACAATTGAAGCAGCGACTTAAATTATTGCAATAATACCACATATTCATAATAAAAAATATGTATCTCAAAGCTCTACTTTTGAATAATAAAGGGTGGTCCAACCATAATGCACGATGTTAATTGCGATTCACACCTTAACCTCAAGTTTTTTGTACAACTTAATTTGGCATTTCTTTGTTTTAGTGTTGGACAAATTCAACCATGGCGAGGTACACAATTGAGCAGCTCGTTAAGATTGTTGAAGCCTTTTACGGGAAATTAACTTTCAAATTAAAAATGCATTTTGTGCGCTTATTTCAACAAACCGTGCATGGTGTTCGCTATAGGGAAATGATAACGAACTTCTTGTGGCCAGAAATTGAGGATATTGACCTGGAATATTAGTGGTTTCAACATGATGGTGCCACTTGCCACAAGACCAATGATTTGACACAGCTGGGCTTCTTTCTTTGGGGATATTTAAAATAGAATGTATACGTCAATTGGCTTAAAACAATTTAAGAGCTAAACGATAATTCGGCACATTAGCGATTTCGAACCTCAATTTTGACTCCGAGTCATTGAAAATATGAACCATCGGATAGAGGTATGCCACCGAAGCCGTGGCGAGCATTTGGCTGATATTTGGTTGCTGACATAACTTTCATAAATCTTTTTATCGTAAAAAAAAATGATAAGATAATTCCCCAATAAAAATTGAGCTTCAAACGAAGAAGATTTGTAAGGGAGAAATGTAAGAGTATCGCTTATCATCTTGCTGAAGGAAGCAATACATTTTTGAAACAAAAAACGCATTATTTAACGCATATAAAACCTGGTAAACGTAACGTTCAGCTTTACACACTAAATGTTTTTTACTGTTATTTTTTAGTACTCTGCCTTAAAAAGCTGCTACGTAGTAATGGCATGCCGTAGCACTTGAAATGTTATTTTTTTATAAAACTTGTTAGGAGTTCTTTCACTTACTTTACTGCATCTCTGTATGTCTTGTGCGCTTATTTTTATAAATGTACCATTCGTGCTTCGCAAAATAATTAAATTTTTTATTTGGTCTCTGAAACCTTTTTGTTTTATTTACAATTAACATCGTTAGTTTTTGTTGGACCTCCCTTTATTTTCGTAGTTGAAATATAATTCAACTTAAAGTATTTACTTAAATTCGTTGCATAAAATTGTTTGTAATTGAAGAAATTTCTTGTGAGAGATCCATATTGAGCTACGTACATAAACATATTCCAAAATAAACGCAAGTAGCAAGTTTTTACCGAGATATGTTTTGCCATAAATCCCATTCATTAAATTTCATAATGTTAAGCCTTTAATGAATGACATAACCAATTTCCTGAAATCACTCCGTCTAAAATCACATACAATTCTGTGGAAGCAGGACCATATTCAGATTAGTCATCAGCCGGAAATTACCTGCACTACCCAAAATCTTAAAATAAATATATGTATTTAGAGACACAAAAAAATTCATCTAATCAAAATTTTAATAGGAAGCTTCAATATTTCTATAATAAATCAAAGTTTATCTATAAGGTTTATACTCCGAAATTGCTCTTAGCCCCGTTTGCACAACATGCCATTAGCTTAAAGTAGGATTTAGTCCCACTTATAAATAGTGTTTCACTATTACAACTTTGCTTTAAACTAAAGTGGCTTTAACAAGTTTTTTACCGAGTAGGTTAAAGTAAAGTTGAAATTATAAATCAAATGTTATGGTGTGAAGAAATCCTACCTTTAGCTAACGACAAGTTGTAATAATGGCCCTTATTCTGTTTGTACCGATGTAATATTTAAGAGCCAGCTCTATATAATCAATTGAGTTAAGTATTTTAATTTTTCCCATTTAAATCGTTATTAATATGAAGCAAACATTTTTAATATGGCATCACTTTAAAATACCGTGAAAAATTTATGTTGAAAATAAACAATTTTTTTTTTGGCGGAAGAACGTTAAACACCCACAAATAACACTATAACGACCATACAGTAGTATGCAATTAATTTGTTCCATTTGATGGCGACTCTACAGAAAAATATTTTTTTTTAAGAACCAGGGCAGACCTGGTATGTGAGCTCAAACCTCTTTAGCTGTTGAAATTTTTGTAATGAGTAGGCTGGATGGCGCTTCAACAATTGTTGTTTTGCTTTTTCTATCAAACATTCAACAAAAAATGTAAAAAAGTTACATAAATTAAAATATTTCACATTGTAGTTTAGAATAAAGAAATTCTTTACCTGTTTAAATACATTTTTCATTTCAGTAATAAATATGTACAGCAATAGCAGTAAATGAGAACTTTCACAACGAAACGAAATAATTGCACACAAAAAATTATTAGACATATTTAATATCGATCATTTGATGGAACATCGTCATAACTTAAAAATATTAATTGTACATAAAATGACTCTACAAAAATTATTTTAAAAATTTGAATTTACACACAATATAGTGGAAAAAGAAAATTTATTTCATCTGTCTACAGTTCATACGATATCTTTACAATATCGTCATCAGAAGGATTAATTATGCATTAGTGATGTTAAGTCAAAATTTGCGATTTTTGACTTGTGACGTTATTGCTGAAAAGGTACGATATAAAAGGTGTTACCCTGTGGTAACCAAATTGAGTAAAGAAGCCTAATAGAAGGACTTGTTTACCAATCATAAGCCCTTCTCACCGCATTCCATACTTATTTATTTTTTACACAGGTTGTGATATCAACTTTGATTCCTTCCCATAGAAGGGAGGAAGGAAGGTCAAGAAAAAAATTAAAATAAAGTAAAACTAAACAACTTTCTTTCTTCTTTCTTAAAGAAAGTAGTAGCAAATGTATACTGAATAATGTGGATGGTCTCTTAGAAAGAAATGTATGCCTTCTAGGAGGCATACTTCTGAAGGCAGGAAATCATACGAAGCAAATATTAAAGAAAAGAGTATAGAGGCCTTCAAAAAGGCCTGCCACTTGCGGTCCTTTCAATATTTACCGCTGGGTTGTGGTTAAATTGTTGTAGATAAGCTTGTAAATATAATAAACCCAGAAATCACTTACACTGTCATCATTTTTTTTTTAAATTGGAATTGTGACAAAATTAGGCAAATACACCTGTTTCTAATAGCTTGTTTGTTAATACGGTTGTTCCAGAATAGACTATATGTTTGTCACGTATTAGCAAACTTTCCAAAATGACAAAAACTCTGAACAGACTTTGACATTTTTTTTTCAAAAATTATTTATTGAATCCTCATTAAATATGAACTAACAATAATTATTCAAATCTTATCCTTCTACTTTGTTTTATGTCCTGCCAGTGCCAGACAAAAAGTTTCTTCATCACGGTTTCTGTTCACATATCTAGGTGCTTATCGCTCATCTAATTTGGTAAGTGCTGCAGTGTCTCTTCTTCTTAAGCGAGTGTGGCCGCCATGTTCAAGCCTCTTTAAATATTTTACTGGATTTTTTGTAATCATAATGGCACATTGAGATCCTTATGGATGTTTGAGTTTTTAACATACCGGGGAGCGGCTGTGATTATTCGAATAAGTTTATTTTGACGCCTTTGAATTTGTTCAATATTAGAGGCCGAGGCAGTGCCCCATAGTTGTATACCGTAGCACCAGATTGGCTTTAAGATGGAGTTGTAATGTAGAAGTTTGCAATCGAGACTAAAGACAGAATTAATACCAATAAGCCAATAAATTTGGATGGCTTTTAGTTTTATTTGAGTAAATGTTGCCTCTATATGGCATTTCCCCGTTAAATGCCGATGTAGATGTATGCCCAGATATTTTACATGCGAATATTCACCCTTATCGTTGTTGGCGTATTTAAAATACGCCTACGACTGTTTGGTAATAGAATAAAGAAAATAAGTTCACCTTCTCTTTAATCTATTACGAAACAGTCGCAGGCGTATTTTAAATACGCCAACCACGATAAGGGTGATTAATTATATGATTATTGAATTTTATATTTCCGCATTTTTACTCATTTAATGGTCAATGGTCCTCAATAATTTTAACCATATTTCTAGTTGAAATGTATAATCCTGTAAGTAAAAAGATGCTTTATGTCGATTTTTCTGCACTCTTCTTAAAGCTCTATTATCCGCAAATATTGAAGTTTGGGTGTAGTTGTTTGTTGGCATGTCCGAAGTATTAATTAAGTATAATACCGTCCCGAGGATGCTGCCTTGTGGGACTCCAGCGCCAACTAGCTACGGAGAACTTAAGAAATTTTCTTCTATAATAATAAATTGACGACCGACAAACCAGCTTTTTAAGAGTTTGTGTGTGTTTGCTAGTAAGTTTCGTTTCAATTTATGCAATAAGCCTTCATGCCAGACTTTATCGAAAGCTTGCGAAGCAATATTTTTTTTCTTCAAATGCTTTTCTTATGACATTTAATATTCGATGAGTTTGTTCAATAATAAGCTTTTAGGCCTATATGACCCAACTTTTGTATGATCTTTACCTGGCTTTGGTTTCATGGTAACTAAGGAAACCTGCTACTTATTCAAATTTCTATTATTATTTATTTTAAATTGTTTAATTAAAATTGTTATTGCATTAAGGAAATAATCCAATCCCTAGTTTGTTCAATGCAATTAATATGTTTATTATTTTTTTAGGCGGTGCGCAAAATTACCCCAGGAAATATGTCCCCAAAAGTAAAGTGAAGAACGGCCCAACATTTTACATGAGACAAAACAACACGCAATTTTGGGGCATATTTTTTTTTTTTTTGGTTTTTTGTGGTTATGTATAATTTTTTCGTTAGTGTGTTTTTGCATTTTAAATGGAATGAAAAATTACTCCGATATCAAGGAATGAAAAATGGCTCCAAATAAAATCACAATTGTTACTTTGGGGCTATTTTTAGTTTACTAATATAAATGCAAATTTTAAGAAATGAAAAATCACCCCAAACATTTTTATACAAATTATATAAAATTTTATGTAAAAGTTTCTAAGGATAGTATAAAAAACCCGAATTCTTATAACAAAGTGGAGAAAATCCTTGCCGGTTACACAGAGAAGCTTAAGTTAGCGATGGCAATGCTCGCTATATCATAGAAAATAAAATCCTTGCGCCCTGCCGAAGTCCGGCTAATTAGTGAAGCTTTAGTGAGCGAAGCCAGTGTTCGTTATACCATAGAGGAAGAAATCCTTGCGCATGGCCGAAAGCCCAACCATGCTATCTATCGTTCGATTTTTAGTTTCGGTCATATGAACTACACCCAAAATTTGTAATATAACTTTCTTTGTGTTCTTTATTGGGTTTTCAATTCATTATAAATTTTGAGGTGATTTTTCATAATGAAGAATTGTCCCAAATTTAGGGTCATATTTCATTTTATTTGTAGGGTTATTTTTTATTTTGTTGGGGTAATTTTCCATTAAAAAGAGAGGTCATATTGCATTATGTAAAATAACCTCAAATTTGGGGTGGATTTTCATTTATTTTTTGGAGCCATATTTTTCCTGTGGCCATATTTCGCAGTGCCATTTTTTTTAAGTTATTTTAAATTAACTGAAGTAATTAAATAATATTAAGAAGGTCGAAGAAATTAAGCTAAATAATTTATAATGTTTTTTAATTAAATCAATTGATTCAATAATTGAAATCGCACAGTTTTTTTATTTTTAGAAAGAAATAGAATAATTTTGGAGAAAAGTTTAAAATCAAAAAATTGTTCTACTAATTTGGTAATTAAAATCAACTTCAAATTTGTTGTATATTTATGCGATATTTTTGCTATCGTTTTTATTTCATAATTCCACTTTTTGGACAAATGTGTAAATTTAGCAATTTAATAATTGATTTCCTTATTTGTTTAATGCTCATTTATATGTATGTAGGTATTGTAAGTACTTTTATTTTTAAAATTACATTGAGACACATGCATAAATAATATGTTTTCATTTCTTTGTTTAATTTTTTTACAGAAGTGCCAAGTTTTTTTTTTATTTTAAAAATATTAAGACCTTCTCATTTTTATATACGAAACACAAAATGTTTCTTGTCTTAGTTTGTTTTTTTTGCTCGTTTAATTGCTGAAACGTGCCATAAGCAAATATTTTTACTCAAATAGAAATTCTCTGAAACAAATCTTATGTGGCAGGTTGTTTTTAATGAGAAATGCAATAAATGATACAAAAATATTTTCACCCTCATTTACTGAAATGCACACACACACACAAGCGCATGCATATTTATACATTTTTCTTCTTCCTTCATTCATCGCACTAATAAAGCAACAAAAAAGTCACGTTTCTTACCAGTAAAACAAATAAATAAAGTATTATTTCCTTCAAAGAAAAGAAATAAGCATAACACAAAAAATCCTATAAATTAAAAAATATCTTTATTATAAAAACAAAAATATTCAGAGATTAAAAGAATTAAACAAAAATTTGACAATCTGCAAAATTTTAATCCGTAAGTGGAGAAACTTTATGTAACTAGGCCCACAAAGTTTGTTGGCAATTTAGACAAACGTAAACAAGTTAGAATTCTCCATCAGGAATTAGAAACATTTTAATTTATAGAGTTAAAAGATATCACTGTTAAATAGTAGAAATATTTATATAATTTTTATGATCATTAAATTAGTCGATATGATTTGATGAAAGTTAAACCATTTAAAAACCAGACTCTGAGAATTATTTATTTTTAAAACTTTTTTTTATTACAAATATATTAACCATTTTTTTTATTCGAATGTGTTTCATGAATCAAATTTTAATTTATAAAGCTTTCTTGCAATAGTCCTTTTCCTTCAATATTTCACATACTTTTTGCTAAGCCAACCTTTGGTTAATCCCAGCAAACACAGAAATACACCCCATGTATTGCGAAACGTATTGCCTGAATGAAAACTATTATTGCGGCAATTATCGATTTCGTGTTGCGGAAGAAACTTCCTTCGGGAAAAAACGTGTCTCGATGGCAATTCTCCTTGGCAATACGAAAGCAAATCTGCTAGATGAAAAACTAGCAATATTGCCAGATAACCACTTATAAGAAAATAGGAAGATATCGCCAAATATCATTAGGATGACACAAAGAAGATTTTGCATTTTGAAAAATATTAACGACAGATTTTTATTTTAAATTAAGTTGTTTATAATATAAATCATATTTACAAATAATAGAATTTATAATTAAAATAAAGTAGTATAAATAGCGAAAATTGAGAAAGAATAGAAAACAAGAAAGTATTTATTATTAATACGATTTCCGCATGACGTGCTAAATTCCCAGTTTTTCATATTTGATAAATACACTGAAATTTATTGTTGAGGGAAAGCTAGCTTCTATGCGCATTTCACTGGTTGCTTAGGCCAGCTCATCTGGAAACCTTTTCCAACGACCAAAGGCCAAAATATTATACAAATAAAACCCTAAAGCAAATAAGAATTATAAACACTCAAAGTCTTACTTGTAACAATATCAAAGCCAAAACAAAACACCAACAATAAACAGTGAGTTTATCTTTTCTTACATTCCCCTACAATTGGTTGGGTTTTTTCCGACTCGAATTGTAGTTGTAAGTGGGTAAAAAGAAAAAACAAAATTAAAAAACAAACTGCTTCATTCTACTGTCTTCGTAAGAAAACAACAAAAAAAAAACCAATTTGCCAATTCAGTTTTTTGCACGTTGATACAGAAACGAAAAAAAACTTAATCTTTATTTAACCCATGTGCGGCCGGCCCTCAATTTCAAGACTGTATCATGATTCGTTAAGATTTAATGCATTTTGTTGCGAAAGTTAATTAAGTTAAGAGTTAGTTGTACTTGTAGTAGGTTATCGTATTACTTTTAATTGTTATTGTATTAGTCATGCGTAATTGTAGTGTTAGTATCACTGTACAGAATATTGTAAAAAATGTGTTTAAATATCCGTTTAATGAACAGCTTCAATATTACACAGTACAACATTTTTCAGTTAATTGATTCCCAACTCAATTCTGTGAACTGTATGTGAAATTAGACCCAAAAAGAAGAATTTCTGCATCATTCGTTTTGTCTTCTTACCTGCGATTTGAAGTTAGTATCGATTTGAAGTTAATACTATCGTATAGGGGAATTTATCACGTTTTAGGCCCTGTTGTTTGACATAGCTCGACAACCACTAGCCCAATTTAGTTGAAATAAATTTTAAAAAATTAAGAATTACAATTCCCTTAATCTGTTCATATATTGTTTTCCTATACAAGTAACACTTTCGAAGTAAAAATTAATGTATGAAGGGAAAAAATTATTTTTTGCCTAAAAATTTAAATTTTTTTTTTTAAAAATACATAAAAAATCCAAAATGGAAAAAAGTTTCAAGTCTAGTTATTTTTTCGCAAAGTCACATAACCTATGAGCAAAATGAGACAAAGATCATAAAAATCGATGCACGCGTTTCGCTTTTATTCGCAATTGAGTAAAGGTATGAATTTCAAAAATCAGTTATAGCCACCACCCTTAAAATAAAAATATAAATTAAAAAATTATCATGCAAAAAAAACTTTATTTATAAAAACTTAATGAAAATAAAATAATATGCAATTAATACGCAATTATAATATGCATAAAAACAAAATTTAAAACATTTTTTCAATTATTGGCAATATCCATCCTTGTAGAAGTTGACGCTTGTGGTTCTGATGATCTTGTTTTCTTCGTAGGTTCTTGGGACACAGTATCCGCAGTCAGAGGTTTAGGTGCATCGGTATCAGCAGGGCGTTGCACTGGAAGTGTGGCAGTAAATGCAGCAGTGTATACTTTTGTTTTCAATTGTTGTCTGTTTAATCCAGGACGAAAATTTATGCATGCATAGCACCTGGATTTATCATGTCCAGTTGTGTCTTCCACCCAAATTACTGGCTTCATAAAAGATAACTTTCTACTTTTTCCGTGAATCCATTTTAGAAGGGTAGTATAACAACTGTTGCACACTGTGTTCGGCGTAAAATTTGCACCACTTAAATCTGCTTCATCGAAATAATTACAATACGCGGTTTTGAATTGCTCAGTAAACAAATTTTTTCGATCTTTTTTCTGTATTTTTCGGACGATATGACCACAAACGTAACAATATTCATCCAAATATGGGCACTTGTTGTTTTCCATATTGATATATTTTATGTTTTGTTGTTATTCACTTTTAAAAAACTGGAGAAAAATCACTTTTACTGTTCGCGTTCGTCGGCACTGGCTGAATGCCAAAAATCGATCAATGCACACCTATAAATACTACGTATTTTTGAATATTTTACTGCCAGGTACTTATAAATGGGCGCATTTTAAGGGCGGCTGGCTATATACCTGATTCAGCACTTGTACGTTTCAAACTGTGCAAAACTTTCCAAATAATGACCACCCTTAAATGTGGGTGCAATTTCTGTAAAAAAATCATATAGGTAGCCACCGGAAAAACCCAAATAATAAAAAGGTCCACTTTCCGTTTAATTGTCCACGTACATTTATTCCCGCAATCATAAAAATCAAATAACCTTTTGTTTATTCCTTTTTTTTAATTATCAGAATCATGAAAAAGGTGTCAATGTTTTCTCCAAATAATGTTGTGCATATCTCGAGCAAATTTTTGAAATTCATACATTTACTCAATTGCGAATAAAAGCGAAACGCGTGCATCGATTTTTATGATCTTTGTCTCATTTTGCTCATAGGTTATGTGACTTTGCGAAAAAATAACTAGACTTGAAACTTTTTTCCATTTTGGATTTTTTATGTATTTTTAAAAAAAAAATTTTAATTTTTAGGCAAAAAATAATTTTTTCCCTTCATACATTCATTTTTAACTTCGAAAGTGTTACTTGTATAGGAAAACAATATATGAACAGATTAAGGGAATTGTAATTCTTAATTTTTTAAAATTTATTTCAACTAAATTGGGCTAGTGGTTGTCGAGCTATGTCAAACAACAGGGCCTAAAACGTGATAAATTCCCCTATACGATAGTACTAACTTCAAATCGATACTAACTTCAAATCGCAGGTAAGAAGACAAAACGAATGATGCAGAAATTCTTCTTTTTGGGTCTAATTTCACATACAGTTCACAGAGTTGAGTTGGCAAATCATGTGTTGTACTGTGTTATTAAAGTCACAATTTTCATGTTGGTCATGCGATACACTAATAAAAAAAAGGCGTCATAACGCTGATGTATTTTGACATCTATACTATGACACCTGTCTTCGTTTTTTACCCCATGACACTCTCCGTCATTTTCATTGTCAGCCTTAACATCACTTGATCAAATTGTCATAAGGTGAAATTATGTCATCAATGGGATGACACATCGTCATAACATAAATTACGAATCGGAGTCAGTTTAATAAAAAATTTCATTAGTGCAATGGCTCAGTAACATCGGAGAAAGTACTTTGGACTTAAGTCAAAGTGTGAGAATATTATTATTTACTTACACGTTACACAAAGTGCGGAATACAACAAAAGTAAAACAAACACTTTTGTTGTATTCCGCCCTTGGTTTTCAAAAGAGCTCTTAATTATAAGACATCAGCTGCATCCCCGATATGGTATTGATTATCATTCTACTTTGAAAATAAGATGTAATTAACTACATAATTTAAACAAATAGAATAGGGAATTTTTACATCTGATTATACTTTTTGGACATGCTATCGTTGTACTGATAGCATTGATGAGGCATAACATTTAACTACATTTTATGATTACGTTCATCATTGAATTGATGTAAATTCTTGCCTGATTGATGCCATTTGTAATAATCAGGAAAACCTAAAATATTCTCTTAAAAATGCGCATTACATATGCAGTAAAAAAATTCAAAAACTTGAAAACAATATATTCAACAATTTAGCAACAGTTCCATTTAACAAAAACAATCCTTATTATAATCGGTAAACAATAAAGACCGAAGTATTTGCAGATGAATTTTCTATATTTGGAAAATATGGGCAGTCGTCGGCTCACAAAAATAATGTAATCTTATGAGGTTAACATTCATATAAGAGTTATATGTGCCAAATATTATCTTGATATTAACATCCGCATCTGATTGTTTTATCTAAAAGGAATTTTAGGGACGGTCTTTAACTTGTTTATTAATGTTATCATTTATTTGAGATTTAACCCTGCAGTACTAATGTTAGTCATTTTGACTAACACTGTTTTTATTTTTGCGTGTAACTTTTTTTTGCTGCTATGAAAAGATCTCATTTTTTTTGTAATCTCAGTTGATGGTACGCTCTTGCTTATAACGGTCACTTTGCTGCAGTAAGTAATGCTATTTTTGAGTTTTTGAAGTCATGTTAGTCAAAATGAATGAATGGAGCATTTCACTCTAAAAAATATTTTTTTTTTTTGCCTTTTCAGTATTATTTGACATGTTTTCTTAAATTACCAATGAATTTAAAATTTCTAATTTTTATTTTTTTACTTATATTTTTCATTAAAAAATTTGTGTTTGCGAAAGTGTTCCTAGAAGAGCACCTTTAATGAAATAAATGCAAAAATTAAATTATTTGGGAAAACTTTCATATTATTGTTTTTTTAGACACTGGACAAAATAAGTTATCAAATTAAAAAAATATTAAAATTATTACATGTGAAATTAACAAAAAAAATCGGAGTTATATTCATGTTAGCCGATTTGACTAACAATTAGTATTAATGTAGAAAAAAATCATGTAAGTACTCTAGGGTTAAAAAGAAGTTTAAGCTTTTTATAGATGGGAGCCTTAGCCAAATGTGAACTTATATAACGTACATTATAAGATGGTTTACGGACACAAAGAGCCTAATTTGAAAGAAGTATTTATGGGGAATATGTGAAATTACAGGTTAAGATAAAAATGGCAAAAAATTAGATGTTTAGAAAAAATAATTGATATATATCTCCGATATTTAAAATACCGATATAAATATATTGATATTGAAATACGACTATCGAGTTCGATACTTTTTAAAGTCAGTCTTCATTAAAAACTCAAAATTTCAGCAGTTTTTCAAACAATATATTTTTTTAAGATTTTACATTACTGCATGCATCATATGTTTTTTTAAACTAATACGAAGATCTAAAATGATTGGCATTTATAAGAAGCAGAGCCCTTCAATGGCAACAAACAAACTTTTGTTGTCCTTGACAAAACTTTTTTCACGATTGATAGTATTTTGTTTCTATTTAAAAATAAAGTGTTTACCTCCCTTGAAACTTCAAATATGGTTGAATTTAACAATATAATGTTTTAAAAAATATAGCTATAATTATATACTTAAACATATTATGGGTACCTTTACCATACTATTGTCACGTCAACCATATGCATTTATCCAAAAGCTTTAACCATATTTTGCTTTATTGCCATTATTGCCTTCAAACATGTTATGGTTAATATTTAATAACAATAATACATATGTTCGAAATTATAATATTTCAAAAGATTGCATGTTTAATTTTAAATTTAAAATAATATGTTTAAAAAGCAACAACGTTCTGTTCGTTGCATTTTACTTGGATTGCTTAAAATTCTCATTCATTTTATTTTAATTTTTGATAAATATACATAAATTTACGTAATGAAGGTCGTCACAGGCTGGAATATGAAACAAATGGGACTTTTTGTAAAAGTGGAACATAACACCTATAAGGATTAAAAACTTAAATAAAATTCCAATTTGGTGCTTAACAAACAAATTGGAAAAATGGATGAAATAAATAACCATAATATGTTTAACATTGACCATTATTCTATTGTTAATTCTGATATGGTTACTTTTTGACCATATTATGGTTGATTTTGAACATAATATGGTTAGTTTGTCCGAAATTATAGTTAATATTGACCATAGTATGGTTAATTTGGACCATATTATTGTTGATTTCGGACATTTTTTTATTTTAACCATACTATGGTCATATTTAAACATAATATGGTAACCAGCAAACATAAACATTGTTTAAATCCAACCATATTATGTTGCTCTTAGAATATGGTTACCTCTTACCATATTTTTTTCTACATGTATGTAAATTAAATTTTTTAATTTGGTAATAGTTTCAGCAAAATACGTTCGATATATCGATATTTTAGGAATACTAAATATCGATACTCTTAAAAATTATCGATTCGACAGACAACCAGCCGGATGGACGGATAGACATCGTTAGATCACTTTAAACAGGGATTCTGAGTAGATCGGTATACGTAAAGATTGGCCCAGATTTCTTTGTATTACACACATCGGCAAAAACGTATATAATTTCCATAATTTTTCTTAAACATACAAATTTAGAAGCTTAAAATAACATTTATCTTTAACAGCAACCTGCTTTGTCTTACAATTTTCGAGTTAAAATTAAATTTAGATGGCGAAATTGAAGAAACAAGTTAGGTAGACGCATAGATATGTATTTAAAACAGAAAAGCCAAGATTTTGCAAAAAAGCTCTTTAAACGGTAAAATATGCAAAAACATGCTCTAACAAATCGATGCCAAAATTCTTAAAAAGCTCTAAAACGGATAAAAATATTGTTTCTGCCTTCATAGGTTGAACAAGGAAAACATGCAATTGCATGTTGGTAATAACATTGATGTCACAATTCTCATATTTAAATATTTATTTAAATATGTGGAACATTTTATACAATTTTACCCACAGAGTGTTATATGATTAACCCTTTTACGGTCATAGCGATCGGAATAGGATAAATAAAATCTGGTTTTGATTTAGGGTTACTATTGATGACTAAAAATATAATATAAAAAAAAAAATTTTTTTTTTAGTTTTTGATTGGTGGTAAATATATTCCCTCTGCCTCCACCGGGTAAAGTAATACCATGTCCACTTTTTATATATTGTTCAATTTAATGTAATAAAAACACAAATTTAGATTTTATTTTTTTTTATTTACATTTTTTGAAAATTAGCGATTTTAAATTCAAATTAAATTCATCAATTTTATAAATTAGAATTTCATAAACGATTATAAAGTATATTTTCCATGTATTCAGAAGGCTATAAAGTTATGTTGGTGTTTGTTTGTGATAGTTCAGAAAGCATGGTGTTATGCATAATGGAACTTGACATTTGCTACACTGGATCTTAGACCGCTTATCCTTTAGCTTAGTGCCACAATATCGGCATCTTTGATATGATGGCAGATCAACTGGCATGTGTTATCCAACGTTAGTAAAGCGAATTTCTGGGGCAGTAGTATGAACCAACTTTTGATAATTTTCGAAAACTGCAACCTTTTTCCTTACGATGTAGTTAACATCTACAGAAGGACGTTTTCGGGATGAAAAGCCTTCAATGAGACCTCTGGCTAATGGGATACGAAATTGTAGGTTAGTTAGTTTCGTAGCATTTATATTTTTGTTGTAAAGCAAAAATGAATTTGTGATGCAGGTATCAAGCAGGAAGTAAAATATGCGAAGCCACCACCTCTTGCTTCTACGTCCAACTGAATAAGTACGTTTGATATGATCGAAGTGATCAACTCCACTCATTCTTTTCGTATATTCTTTTACTATTAGCGGACATTGAACTTCAACCTTCGTACCATCTTTTTGTGTTCTGGTTACTGATGTTTCATTGACTTTTGGGTGGAAAGCATTAGTTAGAAATAGAACTTCCTTTGTATCCTGCCAGATCACAAAAACAACGTCTCTTTTTACTCTCCATTTATACTGACCCTTTTTAAATTTTAGTTTTCTTTTGCTCTTTACCATTTTTGGCAGGTCTGCCCTTTGCCTGCGTACAGTACCGGTGGCTAGAATACCATTAGCAGAGAGATAATTCATGATATCATAGCCGCAAAAAAAATTATCAAATGTGACATGAATGGCTTCCATTCCTTTTAATTTTTCTGTCAATTTCGTGACCACCTTTGCTCCTAAATTGTTTTCTACTTTGTCACTATCTTTTCCAGTATATATGTCAAACTCGTATAAATATCCAGAATAACTGTCACAGCGGCACCATTCCTTGAAACCCCTTTTAATCGGCTTCATAGGCATATATTGTTTCAAGGAGGACCTGCCTTTGAAAACAATCATCGACTCGTCTATTGATTGTGATGAAGAGTTATGCGCATTTTCTTGAAAACCTCTATTGAGAAGTGTCACTAATGGACGAATTTTGTATAATTTGTCATAAGAGGAGCAGGGCCTTGGGAGCTGCATAGAGTTGTCATTCAGATGCAAGCATCGCAAGATTTGCTTGAATCTCCTGTACGGCATGGTAGAAGCTATTACGTTAACTCTAAAATCGGGATCTGATGACCAGTAAAGATCTAATGAAGGTAAAATATTATAGCCCATTATAATTATAACTCCCAAGAATGCTTTCAATTCTTTTGCATCAATTTCCGTCCACCCTATTATAAATAAAAAAAATAAAACTTCCAGAGTAAAAATTTTTTCGAAGTAACGAATAGGCCTAGCATTTGCTGGTAACATGCGGGTTGGGGTCATCGGGACACTATCAAAAGTGTCAGGTTGTGGCCTGATGTTATTCCATGAAGTTTTCTTCCATGTATCTTCATCTTCATCAGAAGCATTTGTTTCTGGTTCCTCCTCCGACTCTGACGAGTCTGTGCTAGTTGTGTGTTGTTATTTCTATTAGGTAGGTTTGCACTTGACGTGGAAGGTTGAGGCGATAACGAAGCGTTTTTATTTCTATCAGGTAGGTCTGCACTTGACGTAGAAGGTTGAAGCGATAACGAAGCCCTTATATGTTCGATAGACCGCAGGCCTGGTTCATCACTCGAAGTAGAAGGCTGAGGCGAAGCCCTTATTGCGCCTTCAGACCGCAGTTGTGGTCCATCTAAGTCCTCTAAAATTCGTTGTAGTTTCGTGGCATTAAACGTAATTTCTTCCTCGTCCGATTCCTGATCGTCTTCGGACTGCTCTGGATCTGATGGTAAACCGTATACCTCATCCAGCACCAACTCTATTTCATATTCTTTTAGTACTTTCTTGCTCATTTTCAGACAACCTATAAAAAAAACTAACATGGTTAGAGGGAATATTCTTCCCACCAAGAAAAATCCCACAAGGAAAAACAATGTGGAAGATAAGTAAAAGATATGTCTCTTTTCTAAGATATTAAATATAAATCTATAAAACGTAGAAGAACTTACCATATATCACCACGAGATTTCGAAGATATATACCGATTTCGTTCGCAGTTGCAAAAACACCTGTTTTCAATTTACAGAAGACCCGTGTCGAAAAAAATATTTATAATCCGTCACATACAATGTTAAGAAAACATACTTCATTCCTTTCAATTAATGTTGCCAAATCAAAAAAAAAAAAAACAACTGCGACTGATCAGTTACCTAACCGATGAAGAAAAGTTGGTGGGAAAATTATTCCCTCTAAATGTAATGCTAAGCTTAGTAAAAATAATGGACCGATATATTTTTCAAAAAACCTGAAATAAGTTTTGAGCCAACTGAAAAACTAATTTAATGGTTAAATTTTAGCAATGACTTTTGTTTTCGTTTAACACGTTTTAATTGTGCATGAATTTGCAGTTGGTCAAGCTTGACCATATAAATCACTACACCAGATTATTTACATGCAGTTTTTCGAGAGAATTTTGGACCCGCCAAAACAAAATTATGTGTTATGGTGAAGATTTATTTAAAAGTTTTTTGAGAAGATTATTTTCTTGATCCCTACATCCACATCAGATTTTTTCGTATTAAAGTAATTAAAGAAAGGCGGCTTATACTACTACTACTACAACGGCACATATTAGAATTGAAATCAAAGTTATTATGTATTCAGGGAAGTCGCACTGTAAAAAAAAGAAAACATTTAATTCAAAAAAATTTATCAAAGTTTCAAGATTGTTGCAGAGGTACCTACTAAATATCTTTGGAAAGAATTATTTCAAACCCATAAAGAAAATAAATATGAACACTTTTATACAGCCTCTGGCATTTACATATGTATGTTCTTTTCAACAAATAGGTATATGTATATGTAATTTATTCAAGACTATGTCAAAACAATAAGTTAAATCAATAAATATTTGTTAACCTTTCAGACATATCAAATTACTCTGCCCATGTACAATTATCGTCTACAGTAAAAAACAAGAATTCTTTGTAAAATAATAATAATAATAGCGATAAATAAATTTCATCTTTATTTTTTTTTTTTGCTCTTTTACTTATTTTACAGTATTTTGTATTTTATGCGATACAAAACAGGTACGCCTACTTCTAGTATCGATTATTATTTAAATGCTTAAGCGAATCGATATGTTTCCACCTTTTGACCAAGTGTTACGGCTGCTGTTGCGAATTTTTTGTTCAAATCGCACCGCACTTCTCGTTCTAGTAAAACTGTTAAACGGCAGATGCACCAAACTTACCAATAAGTTTAACACACACACACACTCAGTTACACGTTACTTATATATATATGTATATAAGGATGCAAGTTAAAAAACACAGTATGTGTTTGTATGTATTGTAATTGAAACCAAACAAAGAAACAGTTGCTCTTGTAAATGCCAGGCCAAAAGGCGCCATCTATCTGTTATAAAGAAACGCGTTTTCAGTGTTGCAAAAACAAATGTTTTCTTAGACATCAGAGTACACGATACCCTACACATTATTGTAAGTATATAAAATAAGTGAGTATCTAAAATTGTTTGAATTGCTTATAAAATGATTTACAATTTAAAAAACATTAACAAATTTGAAAAGTTTATGTCTGATGCCTGTTTTTATTGCGATTCTATAAATTTTCATGTGCTCTTTAGAGTTTGTGTTGTATGCGCTGCGATATTCTGTGTGTATAAATAAGGAGTTCCATAACAAAATTATATAATTCACTCTTTAAAGCAGGGCTGTGGAGTCGTCCGAAAAAAGTATTAACTCCGACTCCAAATGCTGAAATTTTTTAAGTGCGTTTCCGACTCCTACTGTAATCTTGATGCTAAATGTATGTATATGAGACTCAGTGATGTTAACTTTAATTTTTTATTACCGTATTAAACCTAATTCTTATAATTTTTGGTTTAAAATCCTGTTTAATAGGAAAATATTTGTTAAATATTTGTCATAAAATTCTTTTATTACAAAAATCTTATTTAAAAGCGACTTTTAAAATTCTTGCGTTTTACGTTTGCGATTTCCAGCACACCCCTGTATATGAAAAGCACTCAGTCCATCGCCTGTCATTTGGAAACAGCACATAAGAGCAGTATTCATAAACCATTTATTTAAATTTTAAATGTGTTTTAAGAAGATAATTTTTATTTTGGAAATTTTTTTTAAATTTTTTATGCCGAAAAACTTTGGAGTCGCGAGTTTTTGTGGGTACTACGACTCCGACTCCGGCCCAAAAACATCAACTCCGACTCCGAGTCCACAGCCCTGCTTTAAAGTGTATTGCTTGAATTCAATTCTATTTATATAACAAAATGTATATAATAAAATGTAACAGTGCAGACCAAAATAAGACATTTCCATTTTCATGAGATTTGCAACTTTGTGATATTTGTGTTAAGACAGTAGAAACAATTTAGATACAATTTTTGTTTAAACATTAACCTTCTGGATCAAAAAAGTGATTTAAAATTGCTTAATGGTCATTTGTGTCTGAACTTAATTTATTATGCATATCTCTAGGGGAAAGGGAACTTATACCAAACATGTAACTTGGTTTAAAGTGGTAGGGGCAGGTTCTAGATTTCAAACTTTATATGAATGCCACTGTAACACGGATATGTCCTAGAAGGGGGTTAATTAGCACCTTTTTGACACTTTGTAACAGGCCACAGAAATAGCCTAAATAAGCACACTTAATTGCGATAAGTATAATGCCACAATAAAAAATTGTGCTTCAAACTAAGCAGGACATGAATTTTATATGGCGAGTTCCCACTTTGAAGCAATACATTTTTGACACAAAAAGCGCTTTATTCAAGGCATATAAAAACTGGTGAACGTAGGTAGCAGCTTTACACAGTGAATGATATTTTTACAGTTATTTTTGATGTTCTCCCTTACAAACCTGCTTCGTAGTAAGGGAATGCCGTGGCACTTGAAATATTATTTTTTTTTAATGAAACTTGTTAAGAGCTCCTTCAATTACTTTCATGCATCTCTGTATGTCTTATTGCGTTGCGCTTATATTTTTAAATGTACCATTAGTACTTCGCAAAATAATAACATATTTTATTGGTGCCTGTCGCAGATATTGTCCCGAGTGAACAGGTTACTAAACGTACAAAGTGTTATAGCCACAAATTTATTAACTCCTTGGCCAACTCTATGTTAATTTATATAAAGTAATAAAAGTAGATACAATCTGCCAATAAGCGCACAAAATCTAGTCACGTGACTAGTTTTGTGTCAATTACTTTTCCTCTAGACAAACTACACTATCACCTGTTGAGTGTTATTTTTTCACCAAGTTTACTGGATTAGGAATTATATTTGTACGCATTTACGCTCTTTTATATTAAATTGTGCGATTCTATTACTGTCCATGTACATACTTATATGATATTTATGTTTGACTTAATAACGAATTTAAATGAGTGTTAACCATTTAATGCTAAATTTTTGTGTCTGCTTCAAAAATCTTAACAAAATAAAATAGATTTTCCCGTAGTTTCTAGTTGAAACGAAGGAGCCGTAACAAATAAATTACAATATATTGCTAAATGTTTGATTTCCCTTTATGTGCAACGAAGTCTTGCACCGACCTTTTGTTCATGTAGCCGGGTAAAATAATTCGCAAAAATTTTTTAATTTGGTCATTTTCGAGATGTGCATCTACCTTCATATTTAATTGAGCACCCCAAACGCCGCACAGCTTTTATTAACGAAGAAACGAATGTCATCTCCCGAACCGGCAGTTGTCGTTATGATTGTTGCCATTCTTTTTTGATTTTAATTCGTTACGAATTAGCTAAATTCAAACGAATTAGGCAGAAATGAATATCAATTCGTTAATCAATTCAAATGAATTTGTAGAATGAATAGCAGTTTGTTTCCACTTAAAATTAATTTGTTAAAGTGAATTGCAATCCATTTTACAGATTCACTTGAATTGAATTGATTTTGAATTCGTTCAAATGAATTGCAATTCAAATGAATGAAATCAAAAATGACTTCCAATCTATCAAATTCAAGAGCAGATACTAAAATTATTGCAGTTGGAAGGTTTTAATACAAAAAGTAAACAAATTTTTCAATTGTAGGAAAATAAGTAAGAATTTCGTGTTAACGAACAATGAATTGAAAAGATGTTGTTGAGATTTAAAGTTGCTAAAATCTAAAATCAGTTCAACTTTAATGAATCTGTTAAATGAATTTCAATTCACTTTAACAAATTCATTTGAATTGGAAACGAATTGCAATTCATTTTACAAATTAATTTGAATTGGAAAAGGAATTGAAATTAATTTCTGCCTTATTCATTTGAATTGACTCAAATTTCATTTAATTAATTTTTTTGTGTGAAAATAATTATTTCAAAATTTGCTTATTCGGTGCATGAATAATTCGCGAATGAATTCAAAGATAAATAATTCATTTCGCCCGAAATATCGATATCACCAATATTATACTGCAGTCCCCATGTGATTTCCTTAATGCTGTATAGCAACGAAAATAAAACGCACTTTTGACGTGTGTTCCCGCTAAGCTGATGTTTGTGTCGGTCTCGGCTGGTTGCACCGCAATATAGCTCTTTAATTAAATCTTCTGGGGTACTTATTTGCACTCTATTGAATTTTAGATTGCGTCATGATTCAATGCATCAAAGTCTTTCTCAAAATCAATAAGGCACATGTTTAGGTCTTGAAGCTGAAATTGCAAGTGATAATTCGGGTATACATGCACAGGTGATTCTTATGTCCTTGATCTCTTTTTGTGTTCGATAAGGTCAGCTTGCCATTGTCTTTTTTCAAAGACCTACTGGTGGGAAATTTGTTTATTGTAATGTGTCGCATTGTGCGGAATAGATCGCGACTCCGGTGGGTGTCTGCCGATGCCTGTGCGTTAATGGCAGCTTGTTCGCTCTATTACCTCTAGATGGTACATGCGATGTTCTTCACCAATCGGCCATTGAGATGTAGTTCAGCTTGGCAGCTGCTTTTGCAAATCTAGTTTTCCCACGGTTCGTGATATTTATAGTTTCCGCTCATTGATTAATAAGACCCTAGTTATAGTCTAAAATACGCCTTTACGCCCTTTTGCCGCTCTAAGGTATCCATATAGCCGAGTTCTCCAAGGCGGGAAACACGCAGTGAATCGTTTCTAATTCAAATTAATAAAAATATTTCAGTTCTTCCATCAATATTTCCATATTAACCCTTATGTGTGTGGAAAAAAAACACCTTCTATAGGGTGGATAGGTACCTGGGTACCTTCATGCAAATTGTATGAGAAATGTAATTTTTTGTCTTGTATTGCACAAAAAATCGATGGTTAATGATATAATATTAGAATTTTACTCTGGTTTTCCCCTTTTCATATATTTTTTATAATCCTACACCCAAAAAAAAAATTTGTAATATCAGCAACTTTTTGCACCCTTAATAGGGTGAATAGGTACCTGGGTACCTGTATACGTTTTATATGGAGCAACTTGGAGGATCTTTGCAGAAAAAGTTGCTAACATTAGCAAAAAAATTGCTAAACTCAGCAAGTTTTTTGCTTAATTTAGCAACTTTAGCTGAATTTCGCAACTTTTTCTGCAAAGATCCTCCAAGTTGCTCCATATAAAACGTATACAGGTACCCAGGTACCTATTCACCCTATTAAGGGTGCAAAAAGCAAATTGATATGCCACGCACCCCCCAACTGATATTGTATATAAACACCTATGAAAATATAATAATAACAAAAAGTTAGGAGTTCTCATGAAATTGTAGAATTGTAGACTAAAATCTTATATAAAAAATTTCGATTTGAAAACGCAATAGGTACACAGGTACCTGTCCACACACATAAGGGTTAAACACAATTTATATAAAGCCCGTAATCATTTGAGGGTTAAATGAATGTTCATGTCTAGTTCTGTGGTCTTATTGGCATTAACGTGAAAGATTCTCTTCATATCCAAATTTGTTAAAATTTCATGGCAAAGAAACTGCATTTTCGACAACATTGGCGAATACATACATATATTGTTGATAAGTTGGAAGAGTTTGACATTTTCCAACAAAACTTTTGGTAATAAACTTTATTTTAGCAAACAAAAACCTAATTAAAAGCATCAGCCAACAAGCGACCTAGAGATAAACGATTTTATTTAAATTTGCATATTTCCTAGACAATTTTTAATACAACAAAATCAAAAAGATATTTTCTTAGACTAATTTGAAATTTCGATTTATTCAAAAGATTTTCCAAGTAAAATAAATTTGTTTTGTTATGGAAGTCCTCAATTGTAGTCTTGATTGCTGGAAATTATTCGTTTATATTGGGCAATTGCGCATGTTCGACTCTCTTATTAAATGCAATATATTTAACAAGAATTGCTGCCTTGTGGTTAATCCATAAATCAATTGTAAACTCTAGCCGGACGTACATACATACATACGTACCACATGCGAGTATCAGTATGTTTTGTTGGCAAATAAGTGGGAGTTGCTTTACTGCTATCATCATGTATTTCAAATCTTACGGCAGGTATTATAAGAAAAATGGAAAAGAGGAAATGCTAAAGTGATTATTTGTTGATTTGTGGTGTTGTTTAGATTTATAGACATATTATACAATGAATCTATCGTCAATTTCCTTAAGGTAAAAAGTACTTAACTTAAATTTGTTATAATAAATAGAAAAGTGTAAAACTGTTGGTGGTTTTTTTGAAAATATAAAATATTTGCAAAAAAAAAAATTGTTTAAATTTGTATTATATTTAATATGCGAGTTATATCCCTGCAGAAGATTAAGAGTTAATTGCCCAAGTGCAATTACTAGAACAAGAGGTACTAGTGCTAACGGGGTTAGAGTTTTTATATAAAACTACTATTGCATATGAGTACCAGTACTTGATGTAGTACAAGGGCACTACTTGTAGACTGATAGAATTTTTTGTAACAAAACTAAAATTCCAGTACATATTTCTATTTTGATACTGCTTCTTAAATATGATTTAAAATCATTTATTTATTGCATTTTTTTTTATAAAAAAAATGTTAAAATGCAAAATGCTAAAGCAAAAAGCAGCCAATGTGGTCCAAGTGGACTAGTACAAGACTAGAACCAATAGTACTAGTGATGTTCCAAGCACACTCAATGCTAATTTGAGCATTAAGATGGTATAGAAAAGTTTACAGTTAAGAACTAGTACTATTTATTTTTGTACTAGTTTGGTTCTAATTAGGTACTAGTTCAATCTCCTGCAGGGATATTTGAGTTACGATTTGAGCGTCTAACGAAAATAATTCTTGTTTTGGCGAAGCCTGTATAAATAGCCTTTAATAATAAAGTGTTTAAAGATTATTATTAGGTATTTTTTTTTAATCGATTAGCCGATTTGACATTATTGACTTAACAAGTGAAGGAATTGTAGGGGTTATCTTAATTTTTTTCTGTAAGTGAAAACGATGTTGTCATACAGTATTTTTTGAGAGCTATAGACATATGTATGTATTTAAGACAGTTAAGCATTACTGATACATTTTTGGATAAGGATCATATAACTGTTACTCTTGCCATTAAGTTTTTAAAAGAAAATTTAATTGACATTAAACCCAGGTCTACACTAAAAATAAATATCGCAACAAGTTGGCAATAACGTCGACAGAATAACAAAGCACAATTTCTTATTTCTCAGCTTATGTTGAAGGCATGGGAAAACGTATTTATGTTAACTTCTAATTTGAAAACAAATCAAGGAAGAAGGTGCTGTGTAAAATTAAAAACGAATTCGTGATATTTTTAAAATACGTGTGGTCTAGTGTGAAACTCTGAACTTATCGACATCAAATGAATTGGAGCACTATTCTTAATGACAGGTTTTTCAAAGTTTGGGGTCATTTTGACCCCAAGTGCAATTAGTGGTTTATCTCTATTTTTGCACTGTAGGGTACAGTCTTCTCCAGTATCAAAAAAAATCTGCACAACAATATACAACATTTCGCTATCCTTCCCTTAGAAATTTCAAATATATCCAAATTTTGACTTTCGACCTTCATGAGTTTAGGGTTCAGGTTTTCCGATTTTCGTACATCCTTTAGAGTAATTTTAAAATTATCTAAACTTTAATATTTTAGAGAAGTTTAACTTGAAATTTATTACAGAAATTGATGTCAATCGCCAAAATATGTCAAAAAAATTTGCTTTCCTGAAAAATTCAAATTGCATGTACGGAAAAACTTTTTAAGATTTTCATTCCCAATTTTATCCTCAATAAGCCCCAATGTTATGATCAAAAATATAAAAATATGTTCAACAAAATTTTTAACAATTTGAGAATGGAGTTTTAAAACTGCAGTTAAACCAAATATTTTTTTTGTCATATTTACGAACAGGTAAACGGTATCCTATGAAAACAAAAACTCATATACAAGAAAATACGAAAATATTTAAAGTAAAAATTAGCACTTTTTCAAATATTTCTTACAATGTGTTAATTTTGCTCCCACATTTCTTGTTCGTGTGGCCTGCGACAATTTAATGACCTGTGGAATTTTAATAACTTTTACATTTTTTAACCAAATTTTGTCTTTTATATAGCATTAGATCGATAATTACGTAAATATTTTGTCTGTTTTATATCTAGCTGCAATAGTTATTATTTAATGCAAAATTTTTACAAAAACTGAAGAAATTAATTTTTCCTGCAAATTTTACCGTCATCCTATCAGTTATCCTATTATCCTCATATTAAACACAACGTGTATCTACAATACATTTAGTAATTCTAGGGGAAGGAGTAACGTCAAAATTTACAAGATAATTTTTTTTGAGCACTCCAATTTATATAACCAGTGGTAGCTCTAACTTATTTAGTCTACTGTGTATAAGTCTCTGCAAACAATTTCAATCAAATTTCCGGCGATGCGCGGCGATGGCAATTGTTTGCAGGGTCCCATTACATACACCAGCACAATCGTAAGATAGTCTCCACATCTATGGTAGTGTGGGATAATATAAAATGAAAATTTCCTATGCAAATTTTCGTAAGATTGTTTGGTCTTGAAATTATTAAAAAAACAACCCGTCTAAAACTTCTCATAACCCTCGACATTATTATTGTTATTATTAGTACTTAAATTCTAATTCTCTAAAATATCTTTTTAAGTAGGTAAATATACCAATACATATACTTATGCAGGATGATTCCTCTTTCCTAAATTTTAAGTCCTTTTCAAATAAAGTTATTGATTCATAAAGCAATAAATCTTTTATGTATTTTTAACTTTAAGGAATTTGAATATTATTTATGTTGGTATTTCATAAATTTAGCTATTTTAATATTGTTTAAAATTAGATTTGAAATTTAAATAAGTATGTACTTAACAGAAATATTTTCGATTACCTTTGTTATGTAACTTTTTTTTTTCAAAAATATAACAACACTTATGTGAGCAAAAACTTTTGTTTCAAGAGCACACTTTACAAAAGTTGTCCTGCAACCAAGTTTGTGTAAAGTAAAATACTTTAATATATTTTGCTTATAAATTTTAAAATCTTCAAAATATATTTATTGGCAAAATATTGGCAAGGCAATTTTCTTGAAACATTTGGAATGGGTAATATTAAATAAGTGAAGGAGGGCGGTAAGGAGATTATTTAAAGAGCATAAAGTTATTTGTAAAAAAAAATGAGAAGAATGTGTAATTGAATTAAAATGATTTTTTTTCTTTAATAAAAGATGTATTTGCGTTATTTACGATAAAACGTAAAAACACCACTGTGCTACACAAAAATTGTTTGGTCAATATATCAGCAGTAATGTTTTGCTGAAGTGCATAATTCAAGCGAATATTATTAGGTTTTTTTCTTAAATTCCTCGGAAGGCCTCGTTTAAGTAAAAGCTTTACTGATCAAAAGTAACTTTTTCTTTTAAAAGGTTAAAAAATGTGTACCGTTACGAAAATATTATTTGTATGGAAGCTATGGATAACTGTAGACCAATACCCATCAAATTCAGCATCATTATTAGGATTGCAATGAAATATATTTGTATGGGCTAAATAATATCTAAACAATTTTGTTATTAAAGATTTTAATTGGGAAAGATGTTTGTATGGATGCTATGTGCACCGATTCCGAACAACATCATGACAATTAGAACGTGTATACGAAATTCCATTAAATTAAATTATCAAAAAAAAAAAAAAAAAAAATTGAGACGTGTACTTTGCGCACAAGGCTTATGTAGATAGCCAACAAGACAGCCGGGCGGACACAATTCTAGCGATTCAGAGCAACATTTTTTTAACTGACAATTTCAGAATTCTTATTTGTTGTGTGTGCTCTTTACACGTTTGGTTTTAATTTGATTAACTACAGCCTGTATAATTTTGCAGGGCCCTGGTGGTGTATATATGAATTAATATTTCTTAAGAGCGATTGCCATTCCCTCACATACAAAATTTTTTAGTTTATTCTAATTTTTCTACACAAAATGGTTGTATTTAGAAATTATTAAAAAAAAACTAGTAGGGTATGTCAATGTGACTTACGTAAAAAATTAATACAAAGTTCAAAAATGCCGGGCCAGGACCCGGTTTTTTAAAGACTTAATTAAATGTTCTGTATCTAAATAACTTGAACACACAATATACATTCCCAATTTATCTGAATCTTCTCAGCACTGGAAACTTATACAATTTTTCTTTATTTTTTCCCCTTTTAAAAATCGAGGAGTTTTAACTTGAAAAAGTGAAACAGAGTTTACTTCATGGCTAATTTATTCTAAAGACCATGTCGCTCTTTTTCATTGAACATTTAGACAAATATTTGCTGGTTAATAATTCCTGTTTGTAAATTGTTTATAGTTTTTCGATCTTCGATAAATTTGTTCTGGATAATTTTCTAGCTTTAAATTTATGTAGTTCCTTATTTACTGGAAATCTGTAATAGGGTTTAAAACCTAAAATTAGATTGCACTTTCGAAGCTTTCAAACCAGCGTTCGAAAATAAACCGTACATTATTTAGGATACGGTACTCACACCCAGAAACGGTATATTTTTTTAATTGTTTGCTCTGTAGTATTCTATTTTTCGTTATAAAACATTAAAATTATAGTGGTTCTATAGACATACATTATATATTAATGTTCTGTAGTGTATTTTTCACATTGATGACGAAAAAAGCAAACAAAAATTTTTAGCACCGCTTCTCACTATAGTATATTTTAATAAAATAATACTAACATTTTTTTACACTGCAGTCCCATTAAATTTATATAGCATCATTATTTTTAAAGCACTTGATATCACTTGAATAGTTCTTTCCCATAGATTTAATAGCATCATCATTTTTCTTACTCAAACTAATTTTTATTTAAAAAAGCCAAAAAAAAAAAATTCCATATTTCCTGCCTTCCAAATTGCAAAAATTTAAAAAAATTACCATTTTTCCAGTTTTTTTACTTAAGTTCCAAATCTTAATTCGAGCAGTTTTTTTTTTGTTAGATACTTTTAGAAACCAAAATCAAAATAGAGGGCACATTTTGTGTGTCGCAGTTAGCTCGATAGGTATTTCGAACAGCTTATAATGTTGTTTTTCACCAAAGTAAGAACAAAATTTCTGCCGGATCATTGCAAGTCATTTAGGCCGAAATAATGGCCATATACGCAGCTGCAAGTCACATTCGGTAAAGTAAGATATCTTCTGGCAGGGATAGCCAGATATCAGATATCAGCCATAAGATCCCCGGAGAGTGTGTTCATCACAGCGAACATTTTCTAAGAATGCCGCATGTCTCTGGAGCGGATATCATTAACATTCAATGGTTACCTTTAATTGGGTCCCTAGACACAGCTGCTGACTCTCTGGCACATGCATAAATCGTAACAGTTCGACATTTGATGTAGATGTTTTGATCCAAAAAGAAATTAGCACCTTATTGTACATAAAGTCATGATCAGTCAACGGAACATCTTCCTTCTCATTGCCCGGCATTCGGAGAACTGACATTCAGACTATTTGGTCAAAGAATCCTTTGGGACAAAACTTGTCTCTCAGGCATAAAATTGAGCAGAATCTATTCCTTCATTGAAACAACCTTATATCTGGATGATAATGGCAACTGCTGGTTACAAAGGACCCTTGAGAGACGGTAAAACATGGAAGCACAACAGGAACTAATATCTGATCCCATGTGAGCTGTGCTTGATTGCTGCCAATGGAACCTTACCTACACGCAAAGAAAAAACATGGTTGTGGTAAACATATTCTAAGAGCAACATATTATGATAAGATTCATGATTGTAGTCACCATATTACGATTGTTATTAAATCATATTATGACCAAATATGTTCGTAATATAACATCATAATATTTTTCCCTTAATCATATTGTTATCCTGTTAATCATAAAACATTAAGAAGTTATAATATTACTGTCATGGTAATCATAATAAGTTAAGAAGGAATCATATTACTGTCATGGTAATCATAATAAGATAAAAAGTAATCATATTGTTGTCATGGTAACCATAATAAGTTAAGAAGTAATCATATTACTGTCATGGCAATCATAATAAGTTTAGAAGTAATTATATTATTGTCATGGCAATCAAAATTAGTTTAGAAGTAATCATATTATTGTCATGGCAATCATAATAAGCTTAGAAGTAATCATATTATTGTCATGGCAATCATAATAAGTTTAGAAGTAATCATATTATGATGCAAAGTGATATGAACTGTTATACATCAATTTTTTACATCATAATATGATACAACTTTAAACATGATATGTTTATTGGAAAAAAATACTTATGATAAAATAAAAAACATAATATAGTTACTGTAATCTTTATGTCGTAGGTCGCAATTATTTATAAATTATTTTATGGAGTTTTCATTATTCTTCTCTTAAAATAACACAAAACTTACCAGTAATGGTTAATATTTTGCACCAATATTTCACAAATTTTTCCACCACTTAAAGATTATTAAAATTTTTTAGCAAAGATATTTTATTTTGTGACACTACAACCCTTTTTTAATGTTTTTTCTTTATTTTTTTTTAATTTCTTGTTTATTTTAATGGTTATTTTGTTATTTCTTTTTTAATATTTTTCTTTATTTTTTTTTATTTTTTGTTTATTTTAATGGTTATTTTTTTATTATTTAGCCACTCACTAACAAATAATTCGATATGTTTATGTAAAACACGACACAACTGATACAAAATTATTTTACAAATGGCGATACCAAAATATTATTAGAGTAACGATATTTTGATTGCATCTTAAACTTATTATGATAAATGTTTATAAAGTTATCATGTTATGGCTATTAAATATCATGTTATGGATGTGAGTAATATAATATGTTTTGAAAGTTATCATAATTTAGTTGTTAGAAAAATAATTATTTTTCGGTCAACAATACTCAAATTTATAATTGCGATAAACATTAATATGTTTACAGTAACTATAATATTGCGTACAACAACAATATATTGTTACAATAAACACAGTGTGGTTGCCGTAACCATGCCCAACCATATTTTTTCTCTGCGTGTAGCCTAACTCGAGCCCAAAATTGTCTTTAGAATAGAAAATGTGTTCAAACTAGATTTGAACAATAATTATAAGATATATAAATCAAAAAAAATGAATTTGCAAATCTTTAATAAATAATATGTAAACTGAATTTAAAATACTATATAATAAAAATATGTAAAATGAATTTAAAATATTTAATCTAAATTGTTATAAAAAATAAGTATTGAGAATGTAAATAAGTTGAATTTAATTTTTGAATTTAAATGAATTGTAACGATAAAAGATATGAGTTGTAATTTCTAAAATAATATTATAATTACAGTTTAAGAGCCATTGTTCTTGTACTAATGTAAATGAATTTACAATTTCTTAGTACTTACGGAATTATTCCAAACAGCTTCGGCTCTCTGCGGGTCGAAGATATGTTAAGATCTAAAAATAAATTTTTTGTATCGGTCACTTGTCGCCTAGCAACAGCTTTAATAAGTTGCAACTACAACCGTCCTAAACTTGTATAAACTTAAAATAAAATTTAAATAAAAAAATACCTACTTACATTATTAAACTTAAAGTGTAAACTTAAATCTATTGTGGTTCATCTAAAGTAGTCTAAATACCTACCTAACCCAACCCTACAAAGGAGCTCAATATCTGCCAGTTTCCCAGCGCGGATATTCCCAGCTACAAGCAACAGGTGCTTAAACCATAGGAAAATAAAAAAGGTAGATACATACATCCCCATTTCTCAAATAAAGAGACATAATTTTGGAAGAGATCCCTCACTAATTTACATTTATTTATTTGTTTCCTTACCCTGCAATTATAATCACTCTTATGAGTGATTGTAATTATAACCATCCAAAGTTAATAAACAAAAGTTTATTGCCCAGCAGTTCTAGGCTCATTTAGCCCTTCTGTGTCAATCCCTACGACACGGAACTACAAAATGGAATAAAGAAAATCAAAACTTAATGCAAAATTGCGTTTTCTTCAACTTCAATATTTTAAACATTTTCCAACCGAATTTATCTCATATATATGGGCATTTCCTGGGATTAAGAACGTACTTTTGATGTCCAAATAATATAGAAAACAAAACTTTTCCTTTTGGCGTTTTTTGACGATTCGATAGCATATGGATAGCTCCTTGTTTAGCGCAAAAGATGGATTTCATCGAGTTTAAGTTTTGATAATGATAGTTATTAGCATGTGGTCACAAACGTACGCAAAATAGAAGTCAGCTTTGGCTGACAGTTTAGTGAAATTTTAGTGAATTGTAAAAATCTGCATAATGTAACAGAATATTCAAAAGTGATTAATTTATTTTAAAAGTGAATTAATGTAGGTCTCTATCCAGTATTTACACAATAAAATATCTGTATTGGTTTTTGTTTAATTGGCTTAAGTACTGCACGCGAACGTACGATTTTTCCATATGTTTTTTATTTATTATCACCATGCATTTTCCTATAAATATCTAAAAATGTCCTTAACAAAAAACATAATACTCAACTTACAAGTGATTGAAATGGAGAGGTTATGAAGAGAAAGTGCAAACATAACATATTTTTTGCATGTAAAATAATTATATAAAAATGCCTTTTGAAGTAGCTTAAAAAGAATATAAAATTTTCCAGTTTCCAGCCCAATTTCCTCAAATAAAACAGCTGAGATATGCTATGAAACCATTCTTTTATAAAAACTTAGACTTTATTATTATAATAAACAATAAAAGACAACAATTATCCACAGTTAATTTTTCCATCCTGGTTTACCATTCTGAGGAAATGCCGTTAAGATAAATTCTAAGTATTTTTGTTGTCTGTGAATTCCATCAAATGATAATTGCTTTATGAGAACCCCTGGATATTATTTTTTTGTTTTTCTTTAATTTTTGTACCACCGTGTTATTATACTGCTTATTATTATTTAGAAATATCAACAGAAAAATATCTTTTTGTCCGTCATTTGCACTTCTTACCACTCTATTTTTATCAACCATGTAATTTTACCCTCCTAGAAGAACAAACTTTGTGTGTGTTTGGACCTTTCAAAATATATCCAAACATTTCTAAACACACTTTTAATGTCATGTTACCACAAATTTGAAAGCAGCAGATGTTAATAAAAATTTCCGGTTGAAGTATGACAAAAACCAACAAAATTACAACAATATTTTTTTAGACACTTGTCTATTGTTCACTTTTTTCGAACAACAAAAATCAATTTAACTTTTCCATAACTTTATTCGGCTTAACTTATTTTTTATATAAATAAACTTTTTAACATAATATTACTTAAGTATTGGTTATAATTTTTCCAAACAAAAGTTTCAAACAATTTGAAATGGTATCTGAAAACTTTATAGAAGTTTGAAATTGTAATAGAAACCAATCTACTATATGTTTAGGTTTAATAATAATATGATAAGCGACTTGGTAAGAATATTTGAAAAAGTATTGAACTACTTAATTAATATTTGACAGGCAGTTGTTTCAGGTGGTTATTATAAATGTCATAAAAAGATTTGGATGCAATTGAATTGTTAACAACTTTATTTAATTAAGAAGTAAATTGTGACCAAATTGTAACCTGAGAGTATGTCACATTGTTATGATAATAGACATAACAAAAATTGTATTATATATTCTTTAATGGAACGTTTACAAATTACATTAGCTACTGTCTTACTTTAGTTACAGTTAGTTTGACATCTTCTCAAAACAAGACAAATCTTAGTGAAACATGTTAAGAAAAGCACATTTTTATATTTATGTGTAATTCTACCGATTAATACAGAGATTACAAAAAAATTTATGGGTAATTCCATTTCAAATCGACCATTCGATTTTAAAGAAATTTGGTAAGAAACCATAATCAACATCTGTATGTGAAAGAAAAAAAATTAAAAATTTTTTTTAAGAGTTATGTCATATTCAAAATGTCATAATTTCGCCAAATAAGGCGAATGTGTTTCAATGTCGCGAAAACTACTTTACATACGAACATGATTTTAATGGCATTTTAAAGAGAATACTTGGGGCTACAAACAATACATGTATTGAAAACAACAAATTTTTTTTAAAATGTAATACAGTAGAATCGCGAAAAAGTTAACTCTCGGTAAAGTTAATATCGCGGATAAGTTAACCGAATTTTAGCGTGCCTGCGTCGCGTCGCACATTGGTTGAAGAGTGGCCAAAATTCATTTTTTTCATTTTCTCCGATTTGGACAATTTTTTGGTATTTTGTTGGCAGATATCTGAATATTATGATTCCGTAATATTAGGCTGATATATTTATTATTTGTTTGGATAGACACGCTCGAAGTTAAATATGTTCGCTTGTTTAAAATGGCATGCAAATTTACTGTATATTCAATATTTTGGTACAATCTCAGTAAACTTATCATTTGACTTTGTTGTATATTTTCGTAAATGACAATTGTCAAAGATGAGATTTGCATTAAAAAAAGTTAAAAAAAATGCCATATAAAATATTTCGTAGAACAAAATATAAACAACATCAAAATTTCAATGTTCATCAACTTCAATAGGCTGTATATTTTTAGCGCTGTGGAGCGCTGTTTAAAGAATGATGTCAAATTACAGCTTGAAGTCTCAGCTAAAAGTTAAAAAAAAATTCAGCTGCACATATTTGCACTTTTCAAAAAAAAAACAGTAAAAACTATAAAGTGATAGAGTAACAAAACATGAATTTTCGTTCATGCTTGTTGTTGTTACCATAATTCTTAACTGTTTAAAATTATTACAAAATGTAATTTACATACTAGTCAATAGGTATATTCAATGATTTAATTTTGATTTTTTACATTTTAATTAATTATTTGTATCAGGTATGCTATCCGAAGAAGCTCAGGAAGCAAGGAATAAAGACTATAGAGCAGCCATCGGCAAAATCAGGGCGCCGCGTTTTCTCTTTTCTCTTTTATTCTCTTGTATGCTCTTTTATTACGTACATGTGCACACATATTGCAGAGAATTTAACAACATTAACAACAACATACGTAAAATTCATACAACGCATATAATCGCAAAATGTAATAGTATAGGTTGCCGATGGCTGCTATAGAGCCTATAGATTACATCACTCGCGAAGAACAGGACGTGTAGCCACTAATGAAGACGTAATGCATAATCTTTTATTGTCTTCAGACCCATTTATAAACACATTTCGCTCAAAGCTGCAAATCAAAATAATTGGAGTACGATAATGATGTCAAAAAATTATTAAAAGACTATGCTTAAAATTCATATTCATGTTTTTTCTATTTGTTTTTTCTGTGGGAGGTGTGCGTAAAAGTGGGCCGATGAGGTATATATTTTCAGGAGCCCATTCTAGTGAAAATCAAGGGAGTTATGTCACTTTTTCAATACAAGTTGTATGAGAGGTGGGCGTAAAAGTGGGCGGATCAGGTATATATTTTCAGGAGCCCATTCTACAATTATAATATTTATTTTTAGTGAAAATTGAGTTGATACAATCAAAATCAAGGGAGTTATGTTACTTTTTCAATACAAGCTGTATTGTAAGTGGGCGTAAAAGTGGGCGGATCATTTTGATTTTTCCATTTTTTCTTGATTCAAACAAAAAATGCCTATGTGCCAAGTTTCATTGTCCTTCGACAACTTCTTCTATTTTTAGCCGCTCGTTATATGAACTTCAACCAATATGCGTCGCTCTAAAAAGTTAACTTTTAGTTAACTTTACTGAATAACATCGGAAATAAGCAGAATTTGAACAAAATGAATTAAGATATTCAGGGAAAACTAATAGCTTTGGATTACGGATCTCAAAACTTAGAAAAAATGTTTGGAATTCTCGAGGCTGCGGTGATTAAATGTGAAAAAATATGAGTTTCTTTTTTATTATTATGTAAACTAAGTTATTGTAATAAGTTAATTGTGTTTTTTCTGAAAGATTCATGTTTATTATTGTATATTTCTCATATTTAAGCCCGCTTAGAAAAGTTAATATGTAGTTCGATAAGGGACATTTTAGTTAACTTTTTCGCGATTCTACTGTAACTAAAAAGTATTAAATTTTAAAAACGGACTAAGTCAAAAACGTAATTTTTTGTTTGGCTAATTTTTTTTTATTTAATACCTCAAACCGTTCTTTAAAAATCCTGAAACTTTGAAGGAGGTGTTTTCCTTTTTTTTAAGATATGATTTTTTTTTTCTTTCGCAACCTTTAAAGAATAATCTTAAAATAGAATTTGAATATTGTAATTTTGAGCAATAAGTGCACTGTGCTAGTTGCAAAAATCAGACAAAAGCTAACTGCTGAATCCAGTAGAGCTAACCTATTTTTAGGTTACCTCTTGTTTTCGAGATATACCGCTATTTCAAAAATGTAGGAGGTTGTACAGAATATATTCGCGTAAAAACGGTTTAGTTTATTGAAATTACAAAAAATTCCGAACTTCCGCAATAAAATTACATTTAAAAAAAGTTAAACTTTCTTCTAATATGCACAGTTATTTTAGAAGTTTATTTTTTTTTTTTTGGCAAAAAATAATAATTTTTTAGCAGCATTTCGAAATTTTTGTTCCTTAAAAATTACTTAAAAATTCGAAAATGTAGTTTTTCTTTAAATTTTTTTCAGACGAAATTGCAACCAAAATAAGGCATAAATGATTCAAATCTGTTTGATTTTATTTACAAAAGACAAAAAATTTTAATCAATTTAGGAATTTCATAAAACGCAATTTTTGTATGGGAGCCCGCCCCCAAAGGAGCAGTGATAAAGGGCAAGTATGTCTCGAGAAAAACTAATTGAGGTCGGTCATACATTATATCCCAATGCGGGCGACGCCTGGGCAATTATATATATTTCTTCAATATATTTATAGTCTGTATTAAACATTTTTCATGGGAGCCCCTTAAGGTATGGAAATAGCGGGTAGGTATGTTATAAATAAATGATGGAGATAAAAAAAAAATGTGGGGTTGGTCATACATTTGACCCATTTATGATAGTCATACTAGCTTAATTTAAGAATTTCAACCATACAAATATGGCGGTTTAATAAAATTATTTAATTTGGCCCCTGCAGAGAGTATTATGCTTCTAGATGGGTCATATGTGTGACCAACTCCACTTTGTTATTTATTGCGGAATTTCAGTTTTTTTTTTTTGTAATTTCAATATCCTAAACCATGTTTGAGTTACGCGAATATATGTTATAATAACGTTATATCTCGAAAACAAGAGCTAACTTAAAAAAAAGGTTAGCTCCACTGCATTCAGCGTGCCCCAATTAGGTTAAAACGCCAGGTGCCGGTCTTGTCTGTTTTTTGCAACTATCACAGTTGCAAATACAATACAAATTAAAATTCTATTTTAAGATTATTCTTTTAAGGTTGCGAAGGAAAAAAAATCATATTTTTTAAAAAAAAACCTCCTTCAAAGCTTTTCAAACAATGGTGTGAGGTATAATATAAAAAAAAAAATAGCCAAATAAAAAAATACGTTTTTCAAATTTAATATTTTGCAGATATTAGATTTTTTGAAAAAATTATTTTTCAATATATTGTTTGTAGCCTCAAGCATTCTCTTTAAAATTACATAAAAATCATCTTTGTATGCAAATTAGATTTATAGATATTGTAAAAATAAACTCAACACATTCGTTTAATTCCGCAAATTTTGGCCTTTTAAATATGACATAGATTTTGAAAAAAAAAAATTTGAATTTTTTTCGCCCATATATGTTCCTTATAGGATAAAAGGAGCCTTCTCACCAAATGTCAATTAAATGGGTTCCCACTCTTGGTCGATTCGGAATTACCCATATAAAGTTTATTTTCTCTTTGGACAATTTGAAACTGATATTCAAAAATATGTATTTGTAAACTAAAATTAATAATACAATCGATAACAGACATTCCTAAGGAAAATCGATGTTCTAACTAATAATGGAAACCTTAACCAAAACTTAATATTTCTACAATTAACCAATATGAAACGAAAATCGATATCTCGAGCAATTATCGCACTAAAAGCTTTAGCGAAATTCTAACCCAAAAATAATAATAATAACTGAAAAGCAATATTTCAATGGATATTCAATTCCAATAACCGAAAGTAATGTACACCGAAAACTGATATTTTGTTAGAAAATCGATATTGTAATAAAAAATTGACATTCCGAACAAAAGCACGGATTTATTTTAATCAGGTACATAACAGTTGTTTCAAGTACGGATTAGTCAATTGTGAGTTGTTCATATTGAATCCCGAATTCGTACTTAAGAAAATATTTAAAAGTGAGATACAATTTATCTGAAACTGTGCTTGAGTCAAGAATTTCTAAGTCGGTTTAATCTCGATTATACTTAAAATAATCCGGAAGTGAGATTAGATTTATTCTTACCTCACAGAACCAGAGAGAATATTATTATTTTACATACCCATTACACTTTTTATTTCACTTTTGTTGTATTCCTTCCGTGGTTTACAGAATAATTCTCAATTATAGCACAATAGCGGCATGCCTAATATGGGTTTCCGTAGTTATTCTACTCAGAAAATTAGATGTATGTAATTAAATAATTTTAACGAATGAATAATGGGAATTATTGCTTCAAGTAATTTTGGCTGTTGTACCTTAACCGAAAATCTTTCCTAGAACCGGAACAATAGTCCTAGCAATCCCTATAAAACGTACTTGGGTCTTTGCAAAATGCTTAAATAATTAACCAATTACTGTTTTATTGATGGTTAACAAAATTCTTGGACGATATATTAATTTGTTGTTAAAAACGGGCAAAAAGTCCTGTCCTTTACTTAACCGCCTTGAAAATATTCCCGCGAAACAATAGTTTTATCGCAATAGTGCATTCTTTGATCAGTCGTGGGTCCTTATTTTTATTTTATTTTATTTTTATTATTAATTGTCTATGGATTTTCCTTACATACATTTTACACATTTAAATAATAACTATACGCTACAACTAACATTGAATTACATTACATTGAATGTTTTATAAATAAGTTATAAATAATTATTAATCTACTTGTTGACACTGAATCCAATGAATAATTATAAGTATTACACATCTTTCTAAGAGGTCGGCATCACCATAATTAGAATTTGAAGGATATCGGTATGAAATTTCGGGATGATGGTATATAAGTAAAAACAAGATGTGTGTATATATGTAACGTATGGACTCTTCAGAATATTCAGGCGGGTGACAGTGTGAAGTCTAATTTTTGATTTTCGATCTGCAGGTGGAGGGCCGTGTCAAAATCAAATTTTAGTATTGCACCACCAATGAAATATACATACATATATTTATTTATTTTTTTTTTTGCTTTTTTTACTTTATTTTATTTGTTGTCATGTTTTTCAAAACGAGATATCAAACTCTAAAATCGGTTATGTAGTTCCGAAGATATTTACACAAAACCTATGTTAATAACGATCCAATATGAACATTTTTAAACTCGAAATGTTGCATTCAAAAATCCGAGTTTTCGGTTTATTCAAAAAATATTTACATCATTCGATAACACAAGATATTCCGCGCTTACTAAGGTGCAACATTGTACAATAAGTTAAAAATAATACTGTAATTATCAATCGATGATTAAAAACTTTGTGTACTCTTGCATTTAAGATACCTACATTTTGTGCACATTTTTGAGTTTTTTTCAAACCCTGATAAAAAATAACGGTATATTCAAACAAACTTTGCTTTCAATTGCTCACTGACTGCATTTGATTTGTTTTGCGTTAATTGTTGTTTTGTGTTCATAAGTTAAAAACCTATAAGTGAAATCAATTTAGTGAATACATAACAAGTGTTTTGCAATTGGCAATCAATATTTATAAAACAGGAGGTGTGTATGTATGTATGTCCTTAAGATGAAATAATAAATAAATATAATTTCCAATTTTCCTTAAATGTTAGCGTTTCTTTTTTGATTGAGCTCATAGGTACACAGAAAGAAAAACACTCGGGATAAATCAAATTTTTTGGGATTACTTTAAGTACGAGTCGTACTCAAAAATTCAAGTACGAATAACACTTAAACGTACTCAAAACAATCCTAAGTGGGATTACTTTCGAAAATCAATCAATTTAAAAATTTTTTTTTTTAAATTTGAACTCATGCTACTCATTTAGTTTATATTTTTGGTTAAATATGTGCATAAGATTCTAAAATAAAAATCATATCAGGAATGATGTTGGAGTTTTATCATTCTGTAATGTGTAATACGGGTAAGTAAATCAATCATAATCATTTTTTCTTTGTAATTTCTTTTTTTTTTGTTTTTTTCAATCATGAATTCGGAATAAAATCAAATTTATATTACTTGAATCAAGCTCATTTTGAGATTGATTCAATCTTAGTTTTACTTAAATCAATGTTATTTTCGGATTATTTCAAGTACGAAAACGGGATTGAATATGGATAATTTAAGTATTTTGGGATTAAAAATCTGAACTTGAATCAATCTTTCTGTACTTGATTCAAGAAAATCCGTACTCACCGTACTATTAATACCGCTTCGGATTGATTTGAGTACGGATGGATTGATTTTTCTTTTGAGTGTACACCATATGTAAGTTATTCTGTAAAAAAGCTTTATGATAGGTATTCCATAGATTTTTATTTAAAGGCCGTAAATTTCGTTAAAAGCTTAATTTAAATCGTGTGGTAATACAACACAAATTTTTGCTTAGGGCCAGCAACGCGGACCGGGTCAGCTAGTATACTTTACTAGTAGTATACTAGTATTTAATATATTAAATGAAATTTAAATAAGTAAAAATCCAGCACAGATATCACCAATACAGATAGCTCAACAGCAACGCTGAACGTTTTCGATATTAAATTTGTTTATAAATTAAATTTATTTTATTCTTAAAACTACATATTCAAATCGAATATATTTTCTTTAAATAAATTGATATTCAACTGCATTTTAATAAAATAGAGAAAATATTTATATATGTTGGTTTTAATTGTCTATTTGCACACCAGAGCTTAAATAAATATTTGCTATTTCTTTATGTTATTCCTTTTTTCATTTAAATGTAGATTTTCTTTTATATTTGGTTTTATTGCGGTTTCAAAGCAAACACATTCATACTCGCATCAGTACTTACGAGCATTTCGTAAGTAAGTAAATAAAATAAGCTGCAATAGCGAATACAACGAAACAAACGACAAAGAAGCTGTAGAATAAACGTTAGTCGCTACCATTAATCTCCAACGTAAGCTGTATTCATTTATCTTAATAAGTCTTCCTTGTGTCTATTAAAAACATACTGTTAAATAATCGTTATTTTTTTAAAGGGCTTAAGTAATGTCAAGGTTATGTATGTATTTGTAAAATAATGCATTAAAATATATGAATGTATGTGAGAATGAGTTTTAAAGTTGGCACTAAACCAAACTATATTTGCCAAACGAACAACTAGGAAGATAAATTTGAGACTTTCGAAAAACAATTCGATAATGTTAATGGAACTAGTTATAAGTTTAAGTGGTTAATTTAAGAATAAATTTAAGAGGAAATTTAAGAATTCAAATGGAGAAAGCTTAAGGCGTTCTAAATTGAAAAGCTGGAGTTTGTATTCTTTTGCTCTCAACTGGCTTTGCAAAAGTAGTTTGATCTTATTTTATACTTTTTTTTATCTTCTTTTGTAAAAACTCTGCAAATTTTAAATATTTATATAAAAATAAAAACAAAAAATGTTTATTATTTATAACATTTCTAAAAATTACGTATAAACAAATAATGTCTCCTTCCTTGGAGGATACACATATTGCGTACTATTAAATTAAATTCGCACGAAAACGCTCTTTTTCACTAAGTTACTAACAATAACAGACTCATAAACAAACAGTCCCACACACAAAATACTTACAACCATCCTGTGACATACATACAACGTATTAAATTGCGGCCCGGGATGGTAAACGCATTGTAAGCAAACTTCAATGAATAACAGAAAACGACCAACTGAAATATAAATTTTTCCCCTGATGACAACTACAACGTGAACTTTAACTCAGCTACCCTTGTTGAAAATTTTGGCGCGTTTTAAATGAAAAACAGCAATAACTGAAACATTAACAACAACAGCGAAACAATATCCTTTCCCAATAGAAACAATATCATACTCCTACACACATAGATACAGACATACGAGTATTTAGTTAACCACAATTATACCGCCAACACAACTCTCATACATACAACAAGTACATAAGCACACTTTTCTTATTTTTGCGATTTTTGTCTGGCAAGCAGACTGCCTGAACGTCTACTAAGCGAAGTGACTAACTGTTTCTCTGTCTGACTGTCCATTAAGTTGCTAGGGAAACTTGAAAATGAAAAAAAAAACTCCTTGTGTATGCTTTTGATAACGGTTTTAGCTTGTTGTACATCCGTATCCGGTTGATACTTATTGTTTATATGCACTTATTTAAGTGTGGGTGCGTGTGTGTGTGTGTACCCTTTGACTACTTTTAAAGTTCTTAAGTGTTACTATTTGCAAAGTCGAGGGCAAAATTTTATATTCATTTGAAAATAATTCTTTAAAATAAAGTCAAGTTGTTTAAATCAAAATAATTTGGGCATATGTTGCCCTAATCTAAAACAAAACATGTGCCTTTAAGTGCCTACAACACGAGTAAACACAGTGCTTCTATTGAGGCCTTCACGTGTGGACACAAACATGCAGGTGGCAAAAAGTATTGTCTTAAAATTATGATTAACTTAATTATGTAAGTAATCCTTACTTAATATCTGGATAACTCCGCCAGAAGGCCTTTCTTGGTCCCGTTATCGCTGTATATTTTTCTGTCCTTAACAAGCCGGGCACATGGCGTTTTAACATAATTCGGGTACGCTGAATCCAATGGTGCTAACTGTTTGTTTAGGTAAGCTCTTGTTGATATGCCGTTATTTCGAAATTGAAGGAAGTTGCACAACATATGTATATTCGCGTAACTCAAAAACGAGTTTGTTTATTAAAATTACTAACAAAAGCGATATTCTGCAATAAAATTTCCTTTAAGAAAGGTTTTCTAATATGCGCAGTCGTTTTAGAAACATAATTTTTTTTTGAAAAATAAAATAATTTTTTTACAAAATTTCGAAATTTTTGTTTTTTAAAAATTCATAAAAAAATTGGAAAATGCCGCTTCTAATTTTTTTCAGACGTATAAAAACCGAAATTGCAAACAAAACAAATTATAAACGATTAAAATCTGCTAGCAACGTTTGATATCAAAAATTTAAGAATTTCTTAAAATGCAATATTTGTATGGGAAGAAGTGCTGATAAGGGGCAAGCATATCTCAAGAAAATTTTAATGACAAAATACTAATTAGGGTCGGTCATACATTTTATCCTACTAGGGGCAACTCCTGGGCATTTATGGGACTTTTTCTTCAATATATTTCTAGTCTTCATTGAACATTTTGTATTGGAGCCCCCTTAAAGAATGGTGATAACTGCAGGTATGTTGGAAATAAATGATTGAGATGAAAAATAAAGTGGGGTTGGTCATACATTTGACATATTCAGGATTCAGTGTATCCGAATAAGGTTAAAACGACTAATGCCCTGTTTGTCTAAACAAAATGTAAACTTCGAGCGTAGTGTTATTAAAGTCATATTTTGTAAATTTCGTACCATTTTGATGCTTTGATGTCAGTTTATTTTTAACTTTATGCAGACCACCCTAATTTTTAACTGCAAATATATTAAATGATCTTCCGAAGCGTTTGATTCTAAATTTTTTTATTTTGAGAATAAAGCATGGTGCTCTTTTCAGTTTGCGTGCAAAATGTTGGCAAACATAATAAAAACGAATATTTCTATGAAATACATTCGAGAAAATATGAATAGAGTTGTAGCTACTCTGTTTGCATTGCAAAAAACGTGCGAAATATTTTAGCAACATTTTTATTTTCCTTGAGAAATAAGTGGAGCTCATATTGTTTTGAATGGAATTTTAAGCAGAAACTGATCATTTTTCTGAAGTTTTTATTTTGTATTTATGTAATGTAGTTTTTATAACAAGTGTTACATAAAAAAAAAACTTAAATGGAGAAAATAGCAAAACTGAATAATAAAATAAAATTTATTATTACATGTTTAGAGGCAACCATAATATTGTTGGGGCTTCTTGATGGTGGCCTAATTAAACCATAATATGGGTGTCCATTAAAATAATATATTTAAATGAAACATTTTATGTTAAAAATATTCTTTAAAAATAGTTTTGTTGGAGGCAACCATAGTAAAACATGGTTTTCTCTGGGTGTATATTAACCAGAAGTTCCGGCAACATTTTTGCCCATTAAGGTGCCTTAATTTATTTTTTCAGTAACTTTTAGAAAAAATTTTGTAAAAAACGGTTTATAACTTTTAAAATTTCTATAACAGGTGTTAAAACTAGTGATGCTGTTTTAAAGATGGACAGATTTTAACCAATTTAAAAATGAAAAGCTCTCTGCAAGTCACCACAAATAAAATTTTTTATTTTTGCTAATGACTTGTCAGTGGACAAGAAGTACAATTTTTCCAATTGAAAAATCACAAAATTGTTAAAAATTTGTGTAATTTGTGTAATTTTTTTGAAGGTCAAAGAAAAAAAAAACGATTCATCTGAGCCTAATATTTTTGGGTGATTAATCTAAGCCCTATCCAATTTTAAAAACTCCAGGAGCTATTAATCGGTCTTATTAAGCATACAAAGGTAAAAAGATTAACAAAAATAACAGAAATTCATTTTGATTTGACTTTTTTTTTATTTTGTCGCTCTTCAATCTAAAATCGAACACTGTGCAACGTACTGGAGGTTTAAGTACTATTGCTGGATTATTAAGTTTAGTTTATTTGTAACTCTTAAGCCCGTTTTTACAACTTACCGATAGGTAAAGGTAGGAGTTAATCGGCCGTATAAAAGGTGTTCCATTATTAGAACTTTACTTTAACCTACCAGGTAGGATGAACCTTAATTAACTTCATAGCTCACTTTAGGTCAAAGTAAAGTTTTAATAAAGGAACACTTTTTATAAGGTCAGTTAAAGTTTACTTTTAGCTATCGGTAAGTTTTGAAAACGGGCCTTAATAAATAAAATAAATAAAGATTTTTCATATATGTACATATAAAAGCTTTTAAGGATTGTAATTTGACTTTGAATGCACATTCGAATATGGAAATGTATGAGAAATAAATTCCCAGATTCAATTTGTAAAATTTTTTTTTTAATTATAATTATAAATTATATTAATTTTAAGAACTTTAACAGATAAAAGGGGTTTCCAATAACAAATTTGTTTCAATTATTAATAACACGCATGTTTAAGAACCTAAAAACGATTTGATTTTTAATAACAAACAAGTTAGAGTGCTATATTCGAATGTGCCGAATGTTTGATAGCCTCCACAGACAGTTTGAATATTTCAAGAGTGATATCTATTTATTATTAATTTATCTTTATAAAAACAGACATCAGCATTTAAATTGGTCGTGCTTAAGACCTTTATTAATTTATTGACCGACAATCAGAAAGTTTTATGCTTTTTTATAGCAACTCAAATGATTTTCAGGAGGCGAATATATATTGAAGCCACTGAAAGTTATGAACTAATAATTCCAAAATTTCGCAGAGTGATTTCTGGTATTAAAAAACAAAAATTTGAATAAATTTCAATTACAGCGGTGAAATTAGTTTTAGCGTTTACGGTGAATTTCAGAAGGCTGCTAATTATGAGATCAAAGTTTAATTATGAACCGGATATCACAAAATTGCACGAAATTTTTTCTAGTCATATGAAGCTAAGTTTAAAGAAATTTTACCTCCATATCTATACTTGCATCGTTTTAGGCGTATTAATTAATTTACCAGATTGGGATGGGGCTTATAGTAAAATTACACTGGTTCAAAAATTTTTAACTTTTTGACATAACCTCAAAAATAAGATGTTTTATAAAATAAATCGGGGCTGCTGATCACGAATATGCCATTCATTTATTTTTCTCTCGAGAGCTGTTCAACTGAATTGTACAAGATTTATCATTTTGCATAGATATATCTTTTCTCTTTCAGAACATATCCAGACTGTGTCGGTCGGATAAAGAATTACTGAGGTACAGAACTTTAAAATTGAAAAAAGTGACTTTTTATGTTTTTTCAAAATTCACGATTTTTATTTTAATTTTAAAAATCTTATATAATGTTCAATATTTATTGTTGACCTGTGTCGATTATCTTTGTTGTTGTTTTTTGTTTGGCTTAAGGTCATATATTAAAATTATAAATAAAAAATCCACAAATTTTTGTATTTTTAATTTTGTTTTTTTTTTTTTAATCCGATATTTCGACCATACACCGATGGTCATCTTCAGGGGATTTAAAACACTGTCCTTAAGCCAAACAAAAAACAACAACAATCTTATATAATATTTTGTTTCAAAAGTAGTAAACGTAAAATTGTTATCGTCGGTCAAAGAATTAATAAATAATGGCATATTTAGTGAAAACATTTGAATTTTCATAAATTTTTTTTAAGAATGCTACTATTATACTGTGGAACAGTAAGTTTGCGGTCAGGAATTTGATTGCAAATGTTTACTAATTTTAGGTCGTTGATTTCAAATCTTAACTCTATTTTTCTCTATCAGTTCTAATTTTCGAAATATACCGTGATGTCCAAAATTAAGGCACTTTTACTGCATATATTGGAATAACTTAAAAACGGTTGTCCATATTCAGTTAAAAAAAATCCGAAACTCGGCAACAATATTATCGTTAAATTTGCCCTGAAGTTTCAGAGAAATCTTGGAATTTTTAATGGTTTAATGGATAGCAAGAAAATGATTCTGTGAAAGTTTCAAATCGATATTTTAATTTAAAAACGTGCCGCATTTAGCTTTAATATAGTTAAATACGGTTCTGGTTAATCAGGTTCGGTTAAATACGGTTTCGATTAATCTGGTTCGGATAAATACGGTTAATATGTAAAAGCGAACTTCCTTTAAATTTGCATTTTTAAATTCTCTCATTCGACTCTATTTGATCAACGATATCTTAAAGAACTTTCCCTCAACAATAAATTTCAGTGTATTTATCAAATATGAAAAACTGGGAATTTAGCATGTCATATGGAAATCGTAATAATAAATTCAAAAATAAGGGTTAAAACAGTGAACCAGCGAGTTTTATAACAAAAAATGCAAACTGATATCTAGTTTTGAAAATGTGTTACCAACTGCAATTTAAGGTCACATAAAAACAAAGAAAAGGACATGCTTGGATACAATCATATATTTATTCACATAAAGTGCTAGAAGCTCTTGCAAAATCAATTGTTATCTCAATTTTTTAATTTTTGGAAACGAACGAGTTTTGCAACTCACCTACTGCTATGTAAAGTAGACTGGTCCCTATATTCCGACTTCAAACTTTTTAAAGCGGAACCTCTTAAAATGTTTTTATTTTGAAAAATAATAGAAATATTTTAATGCCAAACAATTTTAAAATCGGAGTCGCGAGTTCTTGTGGGTACTGCGACGCCGACAAAAACCTCAACTCCGACTCCACAGCCCTGGTTGTCACCGAGATTGACTGATATAATATACATTTTACTGATTAAATTTATTTTATTCCCTTTTGGCAAATCCCAATTTGTGCATTTTTGTCCTCCATTGTTTTCACCAAAATGTTTGTACGGATGTATGTATTGAATGCGATATATGAAATCCTGAGAAACGTTTGCTTGTGTATGCATTTCTTGCAAAACTCTAACAGCGAACCTTTCTTACATGTACTTATAGAACAACGCTCTTGTATCGTTTTAAACTTCAGTTACTTTAAACCGTATCGCGCACACAATCACCAGATATTTTGTTATTTTATACTTGAAAATATAAAAGATGTGATAGACTGATAAATTATGTTGGTATGGAATTTTATCGTTCCTTGATAATTTTCAGAATTTATTGACTTTTATTTTCTTTTTGCTTTATTTATTTGATTAAAGCGTTGGTTTAGTAACAAGCCAAAAATATTGTTTAATATGTTTTTGTTGATAAGTACAAGGGTTTTCTTTCTGCACTTTTATTCTTCGTTAGAAAAGGAAAGAAATTTTAAATTTCCTGGGATCAAAGAAATTATTGCTTAAAGGGCAAAATTATTTTATAAATTTTTCATAACGTAAAAGATTGTAAAAGTTTTTTGTAGTTCGAGAGTTTCGAATACTATACAGATAATTTTTTATGAATGAAAGCTTACCTGGAATTCGATCTTTATAAATACAAACACATATGTACATATATGGGTGAGTTCCTATAAAAAATTCCTCTTTTAAATACATCTACAATACAAACTCGTAAAATTGTACAATGTTGTCTGTCCGAAACGCGCCAAAAAAGTTATTGATTACTTTGAATGCAAAGTGCGTTAATGTTTTGGAATTCAGCCTAATTGTTTCGTTTTCTCAATATTTTTTAATATTAAATTACGAAAAATATTGCAAATCAATGGCAAATACTAGTTTAATCTCGACTAAGTGCCTTTTGTCTTAATGCTTATGTAAAATACAGTAAAAAGCCGTTTATATTGAATTCCTTTTAAATTCCCTGGAAACAGGAGCAACTCTTGTTATGACCAGAGTTAAGGACATAACAAATTTTCATTATCAGCACTTTAAACAGAAGAGCATTATTTAGAATATTGTTTTTATGGTTTATTTGAGTGAAAAAAAGATAAATATTTTCTAAACAAGAACACGGGTAAATAAGTAACTGTTACTCTTATCAACGGTATAAAATGTATTGAAAAAGTTATTGAAGTGTTATGACATAAATAGTTGACAATTGTGCACTTGTTTACAAGACATGCAATTATTTTTAATAGCACAAGATAAAATAAAAATTTTAGTTAATTAGCTTTTTTTTAATATTACAATGATTTTAGGAGAAACGATTGCTATGATGTAATAAGACTATGAGGTGGCAGGAAGTTTATTGCCCAGCCGCTAATTTTACTTACCAGTATTTAAGTCAAGTATAAAACCTATCGTAAATAAAATAACAAACTTTTATTTGTTTTATACATTGACTTATGGCCAATTTTCAGGATTGATATTAAAACACATTTATTTTTAAAATCGTTTTAAATACAAAATTCTCTTCTTCACTAAAAACTTAAGTGAAACTTAAGTCACTGATGTTGTACACTTAATTTCAACTTAAGTTTCTATTGTAATATTTTTGCAAGGTGGCCTCAATATCACAACAATACAACAACAACAGGAAAAGCATTTACAGTCAGCTGTTTTTCAGACCACCTTGTCAATAAATGCACTTGTCTATATTTTTTTTTGTATTTAGTAGTGCTGCCATACTTTTATCTTAATTAAATAAGACTTTTCAGATAAAACTCCAAAAACCAATCTGTATTTAAGTACGATTTAAGTTTTTATGAAATTAACTTAATATCGATTTAAATACAATCCTGAAAATTGGGCATTTATGTCTTTGAAGGAAATAATTTGAAGGATATTTATTTTTATTATCCTTGGAAAGATTTTTCTATGCATCAAAAAAGAACATACTTTAAAGTAAAAAATAAAATTTGTTATATACACTGAACGAAAAAGGTCAGTAGAGACAACAAAAATTAACATTGAGCAAACAAAAAATTTTTTTAATTTTCGTCCAATAAATTTGTTCGTTCCGACAATAAATGACCGTTCCTTAAGATAATTTATTTAAATTATTTAGTGAGCTGTCAATTTTATTTTCTGTAAAGAAATAATAAATTTAAAGAATTATGTTATTCAATAAACTAATTCTATAATTCAGTGAACCTTTTCGGTAGTTCAATAAATATTATTGTTTTCAACATTTTTAGACTCAACAAACGCAGTACATTGTCTAAAATGGATACAAAGAATTAAAGAATTTTATTTTACAGAGATATCAAATGATTTTACTGAATCTAATTTTACTTTCAAATACAATTTGAATAAAATATTTAAAAAATGCATGTTCATTGAGTCATTGAAAGGTACGTTAATTTAATTACATAGTTAATTTTATTTTTCGGCTACTTTCATTATGTACATAATTGAATCGAATTTACATCTACTTAAACCGCCGCAGTTGCGCAGAACTGCAAAGAATTCTGATGCATTTAACGTTGGGTTGTCATAGGAGCCCTACTAGTTCACTTTTATGCATTTTAATTATAGTTAAAACTAGTTGCTTTATTTACAGTATAAGGACCAATAAAAGCAAAATTAATGTGGCAATTGCCCTCAGTATATTTTTTAATAATTAATTATTGTTTAATAGTGTATTTATTTATTTTAGAATAATTCTAAGCACTTACCCCTGGTACCGAAAGAGAGAATATTATATTATTAATATTTCTGTTAAACCATGTTTCAATTTTATTGAATTCTTCTATGTTAACAGAATTATTTCAAAGTAGCTGAATGCCCGATAAGGTTTCGTCATCATTCTACACTGAACAATTTTACGTATTTAACTAAATAATTTTAACAAAAAAAATACGGGAATTTTCCTTCTCTTAATTTATTTGTATATATGAAAATAACACTAGCCAACAAAGTTTTGGTCTGGAGCAACCAAATATCTTTCCTAGGTGCGCTCAATTCGAATCTATAACTGGTTTTTATCTATCACGTCAGGTTTTCGAGATACAAAAAAAAAACAATGTTTTATTCGTATCTTACACGTAGAGAAAAAACATGTTTAAATATGTTTAAAGAAAATGTTAAACATAGTATGGTTAATTTAACCATATAGTTGTCAGCGACAACCATATTATGGTTAAATTAGTCATCCAACAAGAACCCACAACCATATAATGGTTGCCTCTAAAAATGTTTTGGTTAACCCTGCTGTTAGGTTAAAAAAAACTTACGAATGTTAGGTTAGTGGACCATTTGGTCCATGTAAACAGAAAATGTAAAAACCAAGTATGGCATCCCCTTTTTTCGTTTTTAATCAACATAGATTAAATATGTAAAAGGCAATTGTGGGATTCCCCTTTTAAATTTTTGTTGTAAAGAAGTACACATATTTGCACTGCTTGGTTCAGTTGGTGTGTTGTTTTAAATAGTTCAGAGGTGTTTTACTTACGACATGACAAACTTGAGCGAAGATGAGATACGAGAACTGCTTCATGCAGAAAGTGACTCTGATATTTCAGATTCTGAAATTGATTATATTTCAGAAAATGGCGAATCAAGTTCTTCTGAATCAGTTGCTGAACAGGAACCCATTTTTGCACAGCTAGCTTTGTTGATCCGTTTTTTATTGCTAAAAACAAAATGGTTTGGAGTGCCACTCCATTACCGCAGCCTATTGGAGCTACGGCTGAGAATATTATCTCAACACAACCAGGACCAACTCGATTTGCAGTGTCCAGATGCACTGACATGCTGTCAGCTTTTTTGTTGTTTTTTCCGCCTCCAATTGAAAGAATTATAATCGAAAATACTAAAAAGTACGGCAGGGTCAAGTTTGGTGGCAAATGGAAAGATATTGATGAAGACGCATTGCGCGCATATATAGCAGTACTCATTCTTGCAGGCGTATGTCGGTAAGTATATTTTTTATTTTAGCAAAAAAGTTGGCTTATATAAAGTGTATTATTGACAGTGGAAAAAATTAAGATGTTCATGGTTTATTTGATGGAAAATTTGGTCGCCCCATTTTCCGATCAATTATGTCTAAAGATATGTACATTTCATATGATGAATAGTGCCATCCGTTTCGATGATGTTTTAAGTCGACGACAAATGCGTAGTTGCGAAAAATTTGCTCCTATACGTGAACTGTGGGACCGTTGGCAACAACTTCTTCCAATGTTTTACAATTGCCACGAAAATGTGACCATTGATGAGCAACTGGTTGCATTCAGGGGGCGATGTTCTTTTCGGCAGTTTATGCCTTCAAAACCAGCAAAATATGGTTTGAAATTTTGGTTATCAGTGGATTCTAAGTCAGTCTATGTATGGAAAATACAACCATACCTTGGTAAGCCTAAAAATGCACAGCCTGAAAAGAACCAAGGGCAACGCGTTGTATTGGACTTGACAGAAGGCTTGAAAGGGCAAAATATAACAGCCGACAATTTTTTTTCCACTTTTGAGTTGGTAAAAAAACTTCAGGAAAGAAAACTTACATATGTGGGAACAGTGCGCAAAAATAAAACATTCATTCCTCCGAAATTGCTGACTGTCAAAAAACTTCCTTTGTACAATTCCACATTTGCATTCGATGACATTGCGACATTAGTATCATACATTAGCCACAAGAACAAAGCAACAATATTGATAAGTTTAATGCATAAGACAGCTGCTGTTGATGAGAGTGGATTGAAGAAAAAACCAGAGATTGTTTCGTATTACAATTCAACAAAAGGTATGTTGGTGTTATCTTCTCCTATAGTTTTTAATGCTTCATCTCTTTTAGGTGGCGTTGATACTGCTGATCAAATGATTGGTTCCTACAGCACAAAACGCAAAACAAATAGATGGCCAAACATTGTATTTGCAAATATACTTGATATATCCGCTTTGAATGCGTACATATTATTTTCTGAAATCGACGTTTCATGGGCCCCAGCTGATCGGAATCGCAGGAGAACAGAGTTTTTGCGGCAACTAGCACTTTCTCAGGCTAAGACGTATATGATGAAACGGACTAGATTACCTCAACAAGAGTTTTCAGCACAATTATTGACTGAAATACGATGCATAGTTCCAGTGGCCTCTTATAATAACGATACTTCTAATTTAGGAGCTCGAAAGCGTGGAATTTGTAGTTGTTGCAAGTCTAAGTCTGACATAAAATGCTCCATTTGCAGCAAGTTTATTTGCAAAACTAATCGAAAAACATTTTGCTCATCGTGCAATGACAATTATTATAAAAAAAACTTATAAATACTTATTTATTTGAAATAAATGTAAAAAAATAAATGAAAACCAAAGAAAATATATTATGGACCAAATGGTCCCTTAACCTAAGATTCGTAATTTTTTATTTTTCTCAGTCCTGTTTTAAGTCAGATCCTTGAATTTTTGTTTATAACATTGTTTTATAAAAAGACCACGTGAGCTTTAAATCTAAGTCATTATATATCACCGTTCAAAAATTACAAGGGAAACAGTAAAAAAATTGGACCAAATGGGCTTAACCTAACAGCAGGGTTAAATAAGATTATAATTTGTTTTTAAATTTACAATAGTATTTTCATCTTTTTCAAGAGCAACATACTATGGTTGAAAACCAACCATGCTATTGTAAGTGTTTAACAAATTTTAGTTATTATTAATCATAACATGTTTGGAGGCAACAATAATATAGGGGTTCTTGATGGAGCCCTAATTTAACCATAATGTGGTTACCGCTGACATTAATATGGTTATTAAACATAACATTTTTAAAATTTTTTTTAAAACTAGTTTGGTTGGAGGTGACCATATCTAAACATGTTTTTTCTCTGGGTGTACACTGTACATACAAAATCACTAGTTTATTTAAAAATCAATGAATTTTCAAAACTGAATGGCTTTATTTAAACTACGTTTGTATATTTTGTTGGTCTCCCAGCATGCTTTTGCCTCAAAATCCTCGATAAGTTCTTTAAATTTTCATGAAATTTTGGTTAGCACGCTTCCCTTGCTCGCGCTCACTGCACTTGTTTTTTGTTTGGAAAAAAAATCTAAATGCGACTGACGAATATGCAAAACATTGTCGGGGTCCAAGCATCTGACTGCAAAACCAAAATAATGTAAATATGCATATTTGAATGATTCTGATATTGCATATCCTTTTTTCCAACCAAATATCTCCCAAACACAAAGCAAGAATCAGTAACACACGATTTCCCTGACATTTTAGGCAACTATGCTGAAGATTAAATTGAATGTGGGCTTCTGTCAAATAAATAATTGTGAGATTTTGGTGTCAGTATTGACTGTTTTACAGTATTGCATGCTTAGCAAGACTTGATAGCCCAATTTTTATGCCAGATGCGAATTCAGAATTAGTTAAAAAAGGAATTTTTTCAATTTGTAGACCAGTGTAATTTGTCAATTCAAAAATCAACAAAAAATCTTAGTTATTTTTCTTGTAGTGTTGTTGTTGTACAACAAACAAGTACATTTTTTTACCAACTTTTGTTGTGCTTTTGTTGTTGCAATAACAATCGGCGTCACTTATAAAACAGCGGTATTTCTAATTCTTGACCCACTACAACTAGTACTACACTAGTCCAAAACCTTACTAGTTACGATTTAAGCTGCAGGGTAACTTAATACTTTAGAAACAAAAACACTCGCACATACAATTTAATATTTGTATTTAATCAAAAAAATTGCAATTTTTATAGCTGCAACATTTCTCAACACTTTTGTTCTAATTATACTTACTTTAAGTCGATGTAGCTAGTTTGTACACTGTTAAGAATTGTATACGGTGTGGTACACTTTTACAATATTTTAAATTCAAGCATTTCTTCGAATTCATCTATCAGCTGAAAGCAGTTGCCGTGCTAGTTATGAACTGTGAATAAGATATATTTATGAACTATTTTTATTTTATATTTTATTAGGTCTGACTTTAGCTATATTCGCCAATAACTCTGATAAAAAGTTTTAAATTCTTCTTAGCAGTTTGAAATTGAAATCAAGTACAAGTAGCTCTGAAGAAAAAGAGGAACGAACAGCCCTACTACTGCGGATGATTGGTAAATCCATTTCGAAATCGAATTCCCTTCTGCTTTTTTTGACTGAGCTCGATAATTGCGGTTTTAAAATCGGTTTAACTGTCGTGTTCATAAAATTTTTTTTAAATATAACAACAGGTTTTCTCGAAAAACTTTTGTTTAAATTAATAATCATTTATGAATACGGGGGTAAATCTTTATTAATCTGACCAAATGGGTTTTTTGTTATTTGCTGAGCCGTTCCATCATAAATTTTCTAAGATTTTCAAAATGAATTTGTAAAAAAGCAAAAATATTAGCTTATTAAATTATTACGTCCTGTTTAATTTTTTTCCATCTTTATCTTTTCGTTAACATGTCCTTGAGATCACAAATGTTGCTAAACGTACGTTCTAAGCTGAACGACATCTTGTTTACTTACTGCAATGTGGATCTTTGCCAGGTATATTTCGAAGAGTATGGCCGATCCATACAAATTATCTTTTACGCATTTAGTCGAACACGAATAGAAAGATTATGGCCAGCTTTTGTGATGGTGGGTTCATAATTAATTAAAAGTATCATGAAATACTCTCCCTAAAAATTCTACTTCTTGTTAGGGAGTATCGAGGATTCGACACTGCCGACTTTAGCGTTCATACTTGTTCTATTTATTTATTAATGTACCAACGTAAGTGTAACTGTATCTGTTAGCAGTTGTATAGTTGGTTGCATTTTTTAAGGATTTGTTGTTGTTGAGCTTATAACTTTTCTTTTTTTTTTTTTAAATCATTGCAAGTTGCATAAAAGTGCAGTTAGTTGAAAATAATCGTAGTTTGAAGAGTTGTAGTAAAGGTTGAAATAAACTTTTTCTTACGTATTTTTTTTTTTGCTTCTATACAAATATTTCGCAACTTTTATATTAGTCCACCTAACAATTTGTTTGGTTTAAAGAAAATTGCAGCAGTTTTTCAGAAACAAAAAAGAAAATATTTTAACTGTTCCATTTTTAAAATCTTTATTATTTGCTCAGAGTTTGTGCCAAAAAGTATAAAAATACATCAAAAATGTTTACGGTTGCCCATGTTCAACAGTAGCTCGTTTACAAGTCGCATTTTCCTTCAGCAATATTTATTATATTTACATAAAAAATGCACTCTTTTTGTCTACACTCCTTCTCCAGTCGATGTTTATCATGTTGAGAACATTTTTAACGCTCCTGTTGTTTTCTTGGTTGTTTGCTACTTCCGCTCGATTTACCTTTAAGCCAAGTAATTTAATGTTGCCCTGAATGTATTCATGTTTTTGTAGATGTTGGCTTTATTGTAATCATTCTTGTTTTTGTTGTATGTTCAAGTAAAAACAAACTTTATTTATAATTTCGATACCCTACACTATTTCTGGAAGTTGTTATGATACAAAAAGAACTTGATAAGATCTTGTAGGGGAATAATACAGTTATTAGTAGTCTTAAGAATTTAAAATAAATGTTTAGCTTAAATGTAATGTATAATGTACTTTAGCGTTCTGTACGGTATAAATATGAAAAACAAAAACTATTGTGAAGTAAATATAAAAACAAGTTTTACTGTTGGTGCTCTTTGTAAACAATAATAAGAATACTGTAAACTAACTCAACATAAAGATGAGATAATTTCATTGCATTTAGGTTTTCGTTAAAAAACACAAACTTCGTTTAGTTCGGTTCAGCACATTAATTTCCATGCGTTTAAGTTGTACTATGTGCCCTTTTGCCTGGTAAGGACAACAAAAATGTTTAAGAAAAAAAAAAAAAAAAAAAACAAAAAGACCAAAAATTTTTTTACAATAACCAAACAGCCACACACTACACACACAGGCTTTTAGTGGTGTGGGCGTGCAAAGTGGCAAGCAACTGTTTGCTAATTCCTTCACGAATGTGAAAAAATTCCACAGAAAGTTTAAATAAAATGTATTTCTACAGAACCACTACACCTGTGCTATTTTTTAACGAAAAATAGAACACTACATAATGTCTGTAAATTTCGTTAAAAAAGTTATGAACGGTATTAAGGGTTGTGTACTTATACACAAACAGTTAAAAAAAATATCGTTTCCAGCTATGTGTACCGTACGCTAAAAAAAGTGCGATTTATTTTCAAAAAATGGTTATAAGTCGTAGGATGTAACGTCATAGCTAAATATAAAAACAACACCGTGTGATTTTTTAATTTCACAATGCAACACGAAAAATAAACGGACAATAAATAACCATAAAGGACCAAAAAAGACCCATGTCTCCTAGTTTTGCCCAAAGTCATGCACTTTTTTTTATGGCCCCTTAAAGATTTAGGGCCTTGGTGTCATTTTTGCAAAAAAGCGATCATTTTCTCAGGCTCATATCTTGCAAACCGTTCGGAATTTTGATTAAAAAAGTTGTAACTTTTGCCACAAAGAACAAAAATTGTGAACATATAAAATCAAAAAAACTTTATCTTCAAGATCAAAATCGCAAAAAATTTAAACAGAATCGATTTGTTTTCACCTTTTTCCCCCTGTTCAGGTCCAAAGGTAGCAAAGCGTTCAAAACTCAAGAAAACAATCAACTACAAAAATGTTCTTAATAAGCAACTTTCTTAAACATATGAACTTCCTAAGAATAATTCCTAACAGCGTTTAGGTAGCGTTTAGGTAGTCGCAAAAGTGAAAAGTTTCCCGACATTTTTTTAATTTCATTTGTTTTTTCTTTACTTCAACATTGAGATACTATCTATTACAAAAATATTGGCATTCTGTTTATAATGTTGATGGTCCTGGACTTGCAAATAAAATTCTTTTAAGTAGTGGATCCAAATCGTCGTCCCAATCTGACTTTGATTCGGAACTTATGTTGTCCACAGGCACGATGCTTCCAGATTGCCCTCCATCAGCAGCTTATTCTTCTTCAAATACTTCATTAACATCATGCAGGGTGATCTTGTGACTCCACCAACATACCTGAAATTAATTAGAAAAGAAATCATAAAAAGAATGCAAAACAATGCATAAATAAAATTGATATTACCTCTGCAAGCAATACGTCGAGTTTTTTTGCCTTTGTAGCGTTTTTCCATGGGCATTGTGGTTTGGCGAAACCGTTCTCCTTGCTCATTGGATTCGGTAGGGACTTGTTTAAAAAATCGTCAAAATGAAAATGAAGAAAATGCAGCTTTAATGTCATCAATGTGCATATTTTAAAAATAATACAGTATTTCTTTCACCCATTCTTTTGCTTCCGGTTCCGCGTCTCGATCCCCTTCCAAGACTCTGGTGCATACTCGCTGAAGGTAAATCCATACCATTGAATGATTTTCATCAAGCGATGAATCAAAGTTGCTCTTGAATAGCTTTCTAATACTAGCACCATTTAGTACAATGAGGTGAACAAAAATTTGTTTTAAATTTACTACAATACTTTTTTTAAATTTTGTCATCGCTGCGCTTTGGGAAAACGCTTTTCAAATAGTCGAATGCGTTTGGACAGTTTACAACGGCCACTTCGATGAATTTTTTAACAATTCCCAATTTTATGTGGAGCGGTGGCAGCAAGATGTCTTGAGTATTGTCAATTATAGATGCATTCTTCAGTCTATGTTGTTTCATTTGTTCCTCCACACTTCCTCTTGGTCTCCACGAATTACATTGGAATTGATTCAAAGGGGAGCGTGAATCCAAATGCAAAGAAAACAAAAGAATATTGGAAAGCCACCCTTATCGACGATTCTTGCAAAATGTTGATTACCTTCAAATCACAGCAAATCTTCCATTTAATTTCATAGCTTTCTTTCACGTTAATACCCATTGCTAGCGGAATGGAAGGTTTTCGGTTCGACAGATGCAACAACACTGCTTTCAAGCTTGAAACAGAACTATTAATAAATAACCTCCACTCACTAGCGATGTAGTTCATTCCTATTTTTACCACCAAAGCTTTTATATCGTTGCAGTACGCGAACGAATTGTCAACACTAAGAGTGCAGAGGCTTGCCGTTTGCGGTACGCCGTAGAATTCACATTAGCATGTGTGAGTTTTCTTTTCTTTAAAAACGCTGTCAAAAATATGGCAAGTCACTGCGATAGTCCAAATATGGCCACAGTTAAATCCATTTCCATTTGTGTTATTAGTTGTGGTCTATCCCTTCCCTGTTGGGGCTCGTAATCGGTATCAAATGGATCTTCATAAGAAACACCACTTGCTGTAGTCATTCCTGTAAATTCTAAACAACGATCTGGAGTTGGCGGCCTTGGTGATACAAAATGGCTGTTACAGTTGCTTTATAAATTTTGTTCTTCTCAACATGTCGATTTAGACGACATGTGCTATTTACGCATGCATAGCAACTGGTTGCATCATTATCGCCTGGGCAATTAATCTAGTTTTCTGGCTAACAATACTTCATATTATTTTTGCCACCACTCAACCATACCATGAGATTGTTATAACATTGGCGACACACTGTATTAGGTGTGTTATTTTCGCCTGTCAAGTCTACTTCGTCGAAAAACAACTTATTTGCTCTATTGAATTCACGCGTTAAAAGATTCTTGTCCTTTTAAAATCATGTAGAACTTTTTGATTTGATGACCGCAAACTTAGCAAAACGAATCAATTATTTCACACTGCATATTGAAATTGTCAGTTGCCAATGTTGTGTGCGTATTATGCTGTAGTACTTTCTCTTTAACTTTCACCGCTTCGTGTTGCTTTTATATTGTGGGCTGCGTCCCTTGATGCGTGTGCTGTGCTTACTGCTTTGCCTATGACGTTGCGGTCGGTGCGTGATCGCGTGAATTGTATGATAAGACGTTGATTGTTTCCTTAAATTTTTAACAGTTGGCTACCTATGAAACTGAACAGGGGAAAAAGGTAACAAAAAAATCGAATTTTCGGAAAATTTTTCACTTTTGCGGCTACCTAAGCGATGCCTAAACAGTGTAAAGAATTATTCCTAGGAAGTTCATATGCTTAAGGAAGTTGTTTATTGAGATCTTAAGTACATTTTTGTGGTTGATTGTTTTCTCGAATTTTGAACGTTTTGCTACCTATGGACCTGAACAGCCGAAAAAAGGTAAACAAATCGAATTTTTTAAAGTTTTTTGCGATTTTGTTCTTGGAGATGAAGTTTTTTTTTGATTTTATATATTCACAATTTTTGTTTTTTATGACAAGAGATACAACTTTGTATCCGAGCGTTTTGCAAGATATGAGCCTGACAAAATTTTCATTTTTTTGCAAAAATTACACCGTGGCCCCAAATCTTTAAGGGCCCATAAAAAAGTGCATGACTTTGGGCAAAACTCGGAGACACGGGTCTTTTTTATTTTGTCCTTTATGGCTATTTATTGTCCATATATGGTTACTTTTCCATGACTTAAAAAATTACACACAGTGCTTACGACGTAAACGTATTTTGTTTATTTTTTTCTTCTTTTATTTTTTTAAATATTCAACTAAAAAAAAATAATTTTAGTAATTATTTTTCTATGACAATATGATGGCAATAGGCGTGAAATATAATTAGATCTCTGTCAACGTATGACGCAGATACACTTTTACGTTTGCGCCAACTTTTGTGAGCCTTGTATCAAATATTATAAGTTTTAATTTGACAACGTGTCAACGGCGTACGCTTCTACGGTCATATGATCCACTTGTGTTCATATGGTTAAAAGAATCAATATATAATAAAAAAATAAGAATTATAATCGTACATTTGTGATAACTATATCTAGAAATAGCACAAGTGAAAATTGTTTCTTTACCTAATGTAGGGTTACTCAATTGTCTTTTTACATGCTAAAATTGTTTAGTAGTATTTATAGCAATTCATTCTCCTGCATTTTTATTCATGTTCTATATACGTACATATTTATTTGCCCAAGAAAGACTGTAGTAGAATAAGCAATGAGCAAAAAAATATACAAAATAATAACGAAATGTTTTCATTGAGTTTTTCATAATTTCGGATTTATTTGTAATTCAGCGAATTCTTATCAAAATAAAAATTTTTGTTTACCACAATTTATTATTTTCTTTATTGCGCTAAAGTTATGTTATTTTATAATAAACGTTTTTTTTATTTTTGTTTATATATCTTGGTTTTGTTTTATTTTTGCTAAGCTCTCTTACAATTTCAACAGTAAATATTAATTCGCAAACTAAAAAAGGAGGTTAAAAACGTACAAAATTACTAAGAAAAACACTGTCAGCGATAATTGCAAAATGTTGAAAATACTAATCGCTTTATTAAAAAAAATAGTTTTATTAAAGGTTTAACAAAGAAATTTTCACAGAAAATTCGTTTAAAACTAAAATATTTTTTATAAAGTTGTGAATAAATAGACAATATTTTATATAACTTTTAATACATTTTACAGAATTTTTTTTTCATTTTCGACACATGATGATATCAGTGAACATGTTCTTATATTTATGACGCTTTAGGGAATCTAAAGTTAAATTTAAGAACTAAAATAGTCAATTTTAGTGAAGCAATAATGTACATCTTTTTCAGAATATCGCCAATATTATCTCAAACTAAAATTTCGTTTTGCTAACTGATTAGTTTAAACATTAAGATATTTATTAAAGAGTGTTGTGGGTCAAGATAATAAACATCGGAATTGAGATATTTCCAAACTAAGTGAAAAAACTTTTGGTCTTTATATTTTTTCGTCTAAATGTTGACTGAACTAAAATATTAAAAGTCATTAAAGCTTTTATTTTATTTAAATATGTGACGAGATCAATTTAAGTTCATCTAATATCAGCGCTATGTCCTGGTTCACACTATGAAAGTTTTCTTTCAGAAATTCTGAGTTTATTAATGAAAGAGAAAGAGAACATGTTATTATTCTCTCACTTCTCATCAATAAACTCAGACTTACTGATCATAGTGTGAACCCAGACTATAGTATCAGCACTCTCATTCCAGAGGATACTTTGTAATAGCGAGGTTGTAGTATAGAATTTTGTTTTTCTAATTTACTAACAAAACACCGTTAAAAAAAAATATTTCTACGCTTGGAAAATTTTTAAATCTTCAATAAGGTTAGCCTTGATTTTGGGATGTTATGAATCAAGGCGAATTCATTTACAAACAATTCGTTTTTGTAAAATCACTGTTCAATATCAAAAACAGAAACAAAGATAATTAACAAAACAATGATTTTAGCAAAAAAAAAAAGTTATCAGCAGGGCTTTTAAGACCACCTGTAATAAATTCGCCTTGTTATGAAAATTTGTTATACGAGTTGGTTGTGTTTTTTGTGGAAAAATTTTAAAAACATAAAAAGGAACTTGATTGATTTAAAAAAAGTGTAGGTATAAATTGCAATATCCTTTAGGATTTCATAGGGTCTTGCAGATTATACGAAAATTGTTGGTAGGTATGGTTTTTTCCTTCTGCTTATTTTGTCCGTTTTATTGAAAAATGTGGTGTTTTATTTTCTTAAGGATTGATATTTTATTTGCCTGGTTTGGAAGAGGTCAGCGGAAGTAGCTTTGGAGGGCCATACGATTGGTAACCGTTCGTCAGTTGTGCACCCTAAATTTATCCGGCGGTACTATCATTGGGGAGGGTATGCACCGGTGTATGGTATCGTATTTTTTCCGTTGGCGATTCAAAATTCTGTTTAAAAACTACTATTCCGGAACTGCCGAACTACTAAGTAGCATGTTTCCATAACAATGCCCGTAATCCCAAAGAATCGTTACAACATTTATTTATCTTAGATTAAAAATAAGTTATTTGGTAATAACAAACTAAGATATCATAAGTATGTCTTCTGTTCCCGTGTAGTAACTAAATTTATTCCAGTACTTATTAAGAAAAAAGACTAACATACAAATATAATAACTCCATTTGGCCTGAAGTTCTCAGTTAGCTCAAAAGCTCACTTCTACGGTTTTGGGAGAAATTAAAAGTAAACCATTTTCATCAAAACTCAATGCTAATCAAATTATGAATCTTGAAAATATATTCAATGAAATTTTAATTCTATAGTGCTAAAACCTTTCATAATAAAATGCTTAAAATCGAACAAATTTTGCATGTAGGCAAGTTTAAAGGCGAAAACTCTTAATAAGGGAGAAGACTAGTCGCTTGCTCAATATTATTAAGTTGTATGTAATATTTTTAATATTTTTAATTAGGCTTAAGTTCATTAAATTTAATTTTCATTAAATTATTTTTATGAAGAAAGGAATTTTACAACATGAAAATTAATTAAAATTTTTATTGATAATTTTTCATTCTTGACTCAATCTGGGCTCGAACCCAGGTGTTTACGGACAGGTTACCCTGACATGTTTCGATTGCAACCACTCAATCTCTTCAGAGGGCTTGCCGTTTAACACTCGCAGCCATCGACGACTGCTGACGTCATTAGTCAAACATCAATCCTTAAACCAAATTGTATTCAACCTTTTGGTAGATCGAAATTTGCTTTTGAATGATTATCTATTTTAATTTATTTTAACATGTTATTCCTTTACTTCTCTTTTTTCGTACTTTTGTCAAGAATTCTTCTTGAAGTTCAAAGTACATATATTTTTTGTTTTTTTTCATTTTTTTTTGTCTTTCTTTTTCTTGTTGACCTTTTCAGCACAACTTGAAGGACAAATGCAAACATAGAGCTCGTGCCTTAGCTTTAACAATTATTAGTATTGTGGTTATTTTATTGAACTATTTATGGTTTTTAATCCAAATTTTTAATATTTTTAATTAGGCTTAAGTTCATTAAATTTAATTTTCATTAAATTATTTTTATGAAGAAAGGAATTTTACAACATGAAAATTAATTAAAATTTTTATTGATAATTTTTCATTCTTGACTCAATCTGGGCTCGAACCCAGGTGTTTACGGACAGGTTACCCTGACATGTTTCGATTGCAACCACTCAATCTCTTCAGAGGGCTTGCCGTTTAACACTCGCAGCCATCGACGACTGCTGACGTCATTAGTCAAACATCAATCCTTAAACCAAATTGTATTCAACCTTTTGGTAGATCGAAATTTGCTTTTGAATGATTATCTATTTTAATTTATTTTAACATGTTATTCCTTTACTTCTCTTTTTTCGTACTTTTGTCAAGAATTCTTCTTGAAGTTCAAAGTACATATATTTTTTGTTTTTTTTCATTTTTTTGTCTTTCTTTTTCTTGTTGACCTTTTCAGCACAACTTGAAGGACAAATGCAAACATAGAGCTCGTGCCTTAGCTTTAACAATTATTAGTATTGTGGTTATTTTATTGAACTATTTATGGTTTTTAATCCAAATTTTTAATATTTTTAATTAGGCTTAAGTTCATTAAATTTAATTTTCATTAAATTATTTTTATGAAGAAAGGAATTTTACAACATGAAAATTAATTAAAATTTTTATTGATAATTTTTCATTCTTGACTCAATCTGGGCTCGAACCCAGGTGTTTACGGACAGGTTACCCTGACATGTTTCGATTGCAACCACTCAATCTCTTCAGAGGGCTTGCCGTTTAACACTCGCAGCCATCGACGACTGCTGACGTCATTAGTCAAACATCAATCCTTAAACCAAATTGTATTCAACCTTTTGGTAGATCGAAATTTGCTTTTGAATGATTATCTATTTTAATTTATTTTAACATGTTATTCCTTTACTTCTCTTTTTTCGTACTTTTGTCAAGAATTCTTCTTGAAGTTCAAAGTACATATATTTTTTGTTTTTTTTCATTTTTTTGTCTTTCTTTTTCTTGTTGACCTTTTCAGCACAACTTGAAGGACAAATGCAAACATAGAGCTCGTGCCTTAGCTTTAACAATTATTAGTATTGTGGTTATTTTATTGAACTATTTATGGTTTTTAATCCAAATTTTTAATATTTTTAATTAGGCTTAAGTTCATTAAATTTAATTTTCATTAAATTATTTTTATGAAGAAAGGAATTTTACAACATGAAAATTAATTAAAATTTTTATTGATAATTTTTCATTCTTGACTCAATCTGGGCTCGAACCCAGGTGTTTACGGACAGGTTACCCTGACATGTTTCGATTGCAACCACTCAATCTCTTCAGAGGGCTTGCCGTTTAACACTCGCAGCCATCGACGACTGCTGACGTCATTAGTCAAACATCAATCCTTAAACCAAATTGTATTCAACCTTTTGGTAGATCGAAATTTGCTTTTGAATGATTATCTATTTTAATTTATTTTAACATGTTATTCCTTTACTTCTCTTTTTCCGTACTTTTGTCAAGAATTCTTCTTGAAGTTCAAAGTACATATATTTTTTGTTTTTTTTCATTTTTTTGTCTTTCTTTTTCTTGTTGACCTTTTCAGCACAACTTGAAGGACAAATGCAAACATAGAGCTCGTGCCTTAGCTTTAACAATTATTAGTATTGTGGTTATTTTATTGAACTATTTATGGTTTTTAATCCAAATTTTTAATATTTTTAATTAGGCTTAAGTTCATTAAATTTAATTTTCATTAAATTATTTTTATGAAGAAAGGAATTTTACAACATGAAAATTAATTAAAATTCGTCGATGGCTGCGAGTGTTAAACGGCAAGCCCTCTGAAGAGATTGAGTGGTTGCAATCGAAACATGTCAGGGTAACCTGTCCGTAAACACCTGGGTTCGAGCCCAGATTGAGTCAAGAATGAAAAATTATCAATAAAAATTTTAATTAATTTTCATGTTGTAAAATTCCTTTCTTCATAAAAATAATTTAATGAAAATTAAATTTAATGAACTTAAGCCTAATTAAAAATATTAAAAATTTGGATTAAAAACCATAAATAGTTCAATAAAATAACCACAATACTAATAGTTGTATGTAATATTTTTTACAGTACTGTAAGTGCACAGGGTGTTATGCGTTTCTGGTGATGTATGTTACACATAAAAAATTGGTTCTGGAGCCACCTTAATCGACCTTAAGTTCAGTTGACTGGATGTATGTTATGATGCATGTTAACCTTGTTCGCAAAGTACAGTAGACCCAAAATCGAGTTAATTTGGAGATAATTTCATGATATTTGGTGCATTCGCCGCGATTGTTACAAAAACCAAGCCTATTGGTGAGAATCGGTTCATGATTTCATGAAGCCCTTAATTATTTAAGGACAAGATAAAAACATTAAGAAGAAATCGTGGTCGGTTGTATACGTGAAGCGTATGTTCATTGTGGGCGATTCTATACTATACTCAGTTTGAGGTACATATGTTTTGAGGATTCTATGTGATGTTCACACTTTGGTTTTTAAACGCGTTTAGGAAAAATGTTGTTTAAGGAAACAAAAATACAACAAACAAATTTATTTTTCTTTAAAGTATTAAAAATGGATAAAAAAAACTTTTTTAAAGCTATTAGAAGATTATTTTGAACATATTAATTTTGAAAATTTATGAATTTATCAAAAAGTAATTCCAATTTTTGGGAATACAAAATTTAAATTTCAAAAGATTTTGTTATTCGTGCTAATTCCCAGTTTTTATTATTGATAAAAACACTTGAAATTTATTGTTGATGGGATAAGCTATTCCTATGCGCATTTCACTGGTTGCTTAGGCCAGATCATCAGGAAACTTCATCCATAAAGATTTTAGAGAAACTAAAGATATTAAACCAAATTAAAATGTTAAACGTATAAGACTTATAGCAACAGTTTTACTTGTAATAATATCAAAGCTTAAACAAAACAACATCAACAATAAACAGTGCGTTCATCTCGTCTTACATTTTTAAGGAAAAAATAAAATCATTAAGCAGAAATCGTGGCCGGTTTTTCACGTTCATGTAGGCCGATTCTACATTATACTCAGTTTGAAGTATGTTCAGAGGATTCAGTGTGATTCAGTGTGATTAACGAAGAGAATTAGTTGAAATCACGTCAATTTCAAGTGATTCAAAAATCACTTCAATGCATGGTTAATTATCTCGATTTTGATGTGATTAGAGCTTTATCACGTTCGAGTAGGTTAAACGCGTTTAAGAACCGTAGTGTGAACATAGCATAAGTTTTGTTGCGTGACTTTATTAGGAAATACATAATTGAATAAAAATTTGATATGAAACACTTGATTTTCTCTATATCTTTGTTTTTCAACAAACAACCTGTTAATATTTTAGCTAGCGCTTTGTATATTAACTAAACCATAGCTTGGGAATAGTGATTAGAAATCCTAATGATTACCAATTGGATTAGAAATTTTAATTGTGCTGAAAAATTGATTAGTAATGATTAGTTAGTCATTTTAGACGATTACTAATTGATTAGATTAGAAATAATCAGAAATCTAATCACAATTAGTGACGATTAGCATTTCTAATCAAATCTAATCAAAACTAATCCAAAAAATAATTGATTAGATTTCTTGATTATTTTTGATTAGATTTGATTAGATCAACAATTTTTGTGAAAAGAAAATATTTTTTTATCACATTTGTTGCTTTATTTACATAATGTAACAGTTTTTGAATATTGCATAAAATGGCATACGGTGCACCCTGTTGTTGTGTTATTATTAATGTTAATGTTATATAACTGAATATGAATTTTTTTTTTTTTTGTTTGACTTTCTGTAAATTCGTTATTTATCTTTATGTATGTAAATATATATGTATGTTGCAATATATAATGCAATTTTATGCAATATTCAAAACTGTTACATTATGTAAATATAGCAACAAATGTGATAAAAAAATATTTTCTTTTCACAAAAATAGTTGATCTAATCAAATCTAATCAAAAATAATCAAGAAATCTAATCAATTATTTTATGGATTAGTTTTGATTAGATTTGATTAGAAATGCTAATCGTCACCAATTGTGATTATATTTTTGATTATTTCTAATCTAATCAATTAGTAACCTGAAATTTTTATAAAAATTAAATTCTAATGATTAGATTATGTTATTTCTCTAATCGTAATGATTTCTAATTGTAATCGAAATTCCCCAGCTATGAACTAAACCTTCTTGACGCAGAGAAACCCGTTTTTTCGATATCTTCACCTCGAACAAACTATTTTTTTTACAAGACATGTTAAAACATATTTTGGTTATTTTAACCTTATTATTGTTACTGGCAACCATATTATGGTTAGAATTGTCTTCCATCAAGAAGCCACAACCACGTTATGACTGCATGCGCACACGTTATGGTTAAAAATAACAATTACTAGATAACCTCTAGTAGTTGCATAGTTTAAAGTAACAATAACATTTCACTCTTTGCCAAGAGTGTCATGTTGTCTGTAAAAGCAAATATACTGTTATTAGTAGTAAACATACTAGTGATCACAGACAACCTTAATATAGTTGTGGCTTCTTGATGAGGAACTAATTAACACATAGTAATTTTGCTGCTGACAATAAAATGCTTGAGGTAACCATAATATGCCCAAACATTTTTCCTGACTTTTGTTGGAGGTAACCATATTAAAAAATGTGTTATTTGCGTTTATAGTAGAAAATAAATACGAAAAAGTCTACCAAACTTTTTCGGAATAAAGCCAAATCCCAAACTGTTACCAATTTTAACAATTTTCTCTATTTAATATAAGTAATTTCTTTTTGTGTCAAGCTGAAATTGACAAAACTTAATTGTAGCTGCATCATTTTCTAATTTCTTTTATTCTGCAACAAAATTAATTTATTAATTAAAATTTATTAGGACATATTAAAGGATTCCAAAAAAAATAATTATTAAGACAATATTTAAACACTTATATACCATAAATTTGCAAAATAAAAATGGATCTAGATATCACTTTTAGGGATACATCAATTCGCTACAAACAAAACCATACCTAGACAAAAAAGTAAAAAAAATCGTGATGCTACCAGAAACACGTCAAGATTTATTACTTAAACCTACATCATAAATTATAATCTTCATTGTATAAATACAATTAGTGATAAATTAATAAATAAATATTTAAATCAAAATTCTAGTAAAACCAAAATTTTATTTTAAAACAAATATTTTGAAGCTCTTGTGCATTAAAAACTTTTTTTATTGTATTAAAAGCTTATAACTCATTATTTGCTTGTTTAAAATTTAACTTCGACTAACTACAACCTCATCTCGTGTAAATAATATTTTTTTAAACAGGTAATATTTTCCTAAGTAAGTAAAAAATATATATTATTAATAGTGGATACAGCATATTCGTTAAAAACAACAAGTATGTTTATCGTAGTTATCTCTGTTATACAGATAAAAAACTATATAATTATGTTTTACAATAGTTTAATTCCTCGGACTTACGATCGTATTCATTGTTTTAACTACTACATGAAAATAAAAAGGATAAAGTTTTAAATTAATATTCATGCAGGGCGCAACACGAATTGTATGGCATATGAGAGTGTAAGTAAAACTAACAGCATCATACTCTAATTTATATGAACACATAAATGTTCATGTTAACCCTGCAAGCCTTTCTTATCGCGTTAGCTCAAGAAAAGAGTCAAGCCATTTCTTTTAAATGACAGCCAATCACACCACCATGCCACCATGCCATCATATTATCATATTTCTTATTTAACGACGAAAAGGCTTGTACAGTATGGAAGCGTGTACTTTGAGATACCATTATTAATAGTCTATCTCACAGACCGAACACTAGTTGATGCTTTCTTTCTGTACGCCACACAGTGTGGTATTTTAAGAGAAGGCGGTCAAAATTCCATAACTGTTCAGTGGATCCGTATTTTTCATGCGATTCTTTGTTGGCTGATAGGCAAGATGTGAGCCTTTAATTCGCACTATAAAACGTTAAACTGATAGGAACAAAAGTTATGGGGAGTTCTAAATGAATTTTAATTTTTTTGTTGAGTTTCGGTCAAATATAATTTTATAATTATAAAAAGACTTGTTAGAATTATCGAGAGTCGACTGTACTTTATTTTTGTTAAATAGATAATCTCTCTAAAAAATATGTGTTATATTCTTATTATCGTCCAGAAATATGGAAAAAGACTACAACCAGGGAATAAAAATGCATTTGCAATGTATGTATTTTGTTTCTGTAAAATGTATATAATCATTTTTTACACGCCTAGAAGTAAAGTAGAAGTGATGCCTGATCCCTTTCAGTTTTCGAATTTGTTTAATGCTTGCAGGGTATTAAAATACACAAGTTTAAGAATTTATGTGAATGTTTGCAAATTTGAGAATATTTGTAAATGCATTTGAATAAATTGAGCCACAAATTTCTACAAATAATTATTATGCATTCACTCGAAAACTACTTGAGGCAGAAATATAAAATCGCTGTCGTTTATCGTTACAAAAAGGGATAAAGAGGTGTTGACCAATTTTAACAAAATTATTTTACTAAAAAAATATTTAAACCCCAATCCACCACTATGCCACTTTTACCCGGAAAATTCTGAGGATGGTGTTGATGATAATGATTAAGTGAAAACTTTAGTGAAATATTACAAACGTAATTATAAAAGTTTGTTTGTTATTTGGTAATTTTAAACACATTTACGCAGGTTTGTACCACATTAATTTACACAATACCCCTTAAATTAATGTAAAGGACTGGTTAAAAAAACGAGAGTATTAAATTTGATGGTCACTTTATTTCAACGTATAACAAAAACAAAAGAGAGAAAAAGATATAATAAACAAAAGCAAAGTTAAATCTTGATTTCAATGAAATTCTTAAGTCCTTATCTAATACTTGTTACAAGTATATTTTTCTCTTTGTAACGATAGAAAGGAAAGATGGGAGTACATAAAAGATATAAACGTATCTGTCACTTTAATCCTGACCATTTGTCAACCAACATTTTGTCAATTTCTTTTTCGCTTTATTTTTTTTTTTTTTTTGCAAAGAGAGTTGTTTCACTGATGTAAGAGGATTTGATAATTGCTTCGAGAATCATCCACAAAATTGGCATTCATGTTATACTTAGAGTATGAGTGTTTTGTATCCATACTGTTGTATCTGACAATTTAGCATTAAAAAAAACATGTTAACAAAAAACAAATTTTAAAAAAACCAAAAAACAAGTTAAAATGCTACACTCGGCTGTGGCGATTCTTTGATACCCTTCGCCAGGAATGAGAATTTAAGCAAACATTTATAAAATCTAATCCGAGATACATATAGAACTAGAGAATTCATTGAGGGATTCCCGGAAAGTTTTGAAGAAAAACGATTTTCTAAAACTTTAGTAAATCTAGGTGGAAGTTGTGTCTTAAGTTGTTGTATCCAACTAAATTTTAACACAGTATAAAAATTTGGGCTTTATATAGAGCCTATTGTAAGTATCGACATATCGACCCCTTTGCGCGAAATTGTCGTATATGCCAATTTTTTTGAAATTGAGTTTTTGATGCAATCTTGTTCTTAATGCAAAGAGACGTCACCTGACAAAATATTGTAGGCGAATTCCAGTTCGTTGCTTCAAAAATTGAATGCTGATTTTCATTTTATATTGCAAGCGAAAGCAGAGAAAAGTAGCAAAATGGCTGTCCTGTAAAATTTGGTTTTTGTAACATACGATAATTTCGCGCAAAGGGTCTGGGCAAAGTGTCTGAAGTGTGTTCAGTTTTACAACAATTTTATTAAGTTTTGCGGTTAAGGCCATAGTTAAAGGTTTTTCCGAGAGTGTGTATATGGACCGTATGCTAAATTAAGATTCGATCTTAACAAAACCTAGTTGTGTGATTTCGAGTCCATATAAAGTTTATTACGCTACAAGAGTGGTCTTAAAATGGAGCCGTATGTTAGTTACGGCCCAAAATTCACAAGATTTTGTGACATACATATAAACGAATTTATTGAAATTTAATGACATTCGGTTTTCGTAATTTTTTTTAGGTAGGCTTATTCACAGTTGCGGGCATAATTCTTTCCTACTGAACCGATTATGCTGGAATTCAATCCCAAACTGCCTAGGAGTACATGCAACTATTTGACATCCAACTGGCTCAATCGACTTAAAATTACTGGAGGCCCTAGAATATATCCTTTAGGCAAAAAGGTCTTAAGTAAAAAAAAAAAGCATTTTAAGTTTTTAACTGTCTTTAATTCAGTTTTTTTTCTTTCTTTTGGTATCAATAACTTAAGTCTAGCACAACAACAAAAAAGTCTATGAAATACACCTTATAAATATTTATCGATTTAACATTACGAAAAAATTCAGTTTTTGACTTAATACCTTTTTGCCTAACGTGAAGAATATATACTTTATGGGATCTTAAATTAATATTAAAAAGATTCACATGGCATGAAAAACTTAGTTTACCTTCATAAACCATTACTTATTAAGGATATTTCTCATTCATGCTGGTTTTTTAAACGGTGAATTTATTTGCCTAATTATGCAAATTTTGATCATACCCGCAGAATGAGCACTAAATTTAACAAAGTTTATACGTATATTGATTTTTATGATCCTATTGGCAGCAAAAGTAAACTTTTAATTATCTTAAAATAACTTTAATCTTAAATGTTTTCATATTTGTTATATAATAAATACTAGATTTTGTTATTTTAAACATACTACACAGAAAAAAATTCCGACAAATCAATTGTCATATTGAATACCATATTCGACAATACAATTAATTTTTTAATTCAAAAGCCACTAACAATCAAATTTTTAAATATAATAAATACTTTTATTTATTAAAATTGCTGATATTTAACAAATATTTTTAACAACGAAGTTGTAATATTTAACAAAATATTTTTTAACAACTATATACGAATATTTAATACGAGTTTGTCACATAAATAAAATGTTTTGTTAATAATTTGTTTATTGGCTGTTGAAAGAAAGAAATGCATTTCAAATATTTGTTAAATTAATTTTTATTGAAACACATATTGAAGCTACATATGTAAAAAAAACAAAATGTAATTGTTGTTATACCGAGACCACCTTAAGTAAAAACACCATCTAAATACCTTAAAATATCTGATGATTATCACAGGAATTTATTGTTTTTTTTTCTAGTCATATAAAACTTAATTGTTGCTAATTTCAATAAAATATCAAGATTCGGTTTGGATTTAGGGGAATAAAAGAAGTTTTCAGGAAGGGTTTTATATAAGACCTATGGCAAATTTTGGACCGATCATCCCAAATTCGTTACGAGCGATTTCTATTATTGAAAAACGCAAAATTGGACAACATTTTTATTTAGTAACGTAATTCGCATCCTTGGTTAAAGTGCTTTTCAAACTGCGTCTTTATATGGAACCGATCACCATACATTTTTTTGATGTTATTTTTACAGCCGGGCCCACAATGGTAACCGCTATTACCCGTTCGATTTCCAGAACACCCCTGTATTTATTTTTTAAACAACACCAGTTTTAAAAATATGTGTGGTTTTTTTTTAATTTTTCTCAAAATTGTATTGAATATATTTTGTATGGTGCTTTGCTTGTTTTTTGTTTACTACTTTGTTTTCTATTCTGCTTTGTTTGTAACATAGAGTACTAATTTAATGGGTTAATATGCATATGTTTATGGGCTGCTTTAAAGAACGATAACAAAAGGAAACAAGGAAACTTAATCCAAATTCGCACTTGGTTTCTTTTTTCTATTAGCTCGACTTTTTTCGATATACCGTTATCTCCAAACTTGAGGCACTTCCGCTACATATATTGGATTGACTTGAAAGCGGTTTACCAAATTCAGTTAAAAATCAAATTCGAAATTCGCCAAAAATATTATCTTTAGGTCGTGCTTAAATTTACCCAGTAGTTGAAGTTTTGAACAAAAAGAACAATAAAAAACTATAAAATTTTCATTTTTTAAAAAACAAAAAATGCGACAAAAATCGCAGTTTTCGAATAAACTAAACGTTATTTCATTGTTACCACTGCACAACTTTTGATTGTGTTCACAATTAACTGAGAAAGCTGAATTGATAAAATACGTTATTTTCATACAAAAAATCAAATTTTTTAATGTATGTGTCTTTGCTGCTGTTCTATTTATGGACGTTTTTTCTATCACTTAAAAATTAATTACCTTCAGTTAATTGTGATTAAAAGCGAAACGCGTTCATTGATTTTTATGAACTATGTCTCATGTTGACGTAAAAATAATAAGACTTTAACTTTTCCCGTTTTGGGTTTTCCAGATTTTTAAAAATACAATAATTGAATTTTTTTACGTAAATTGATGGTTTATTTGATGGTTTTTAAAGCTAACAATTACACCTTTAAAAAAAATTGTAAAATATCGCTTAAGTTGTCGATCGACATCGTGGGTTAGCGTGTTCGTCCACAAAAATAAATTTTAGTCGACTCAAAATAACTCAATTACCCAGAATATACATACACAGAAAAAATTATTAGTAGTTTTTTATCAATTAAAAAGAAATTATTTAAAAAGTATTTAAATTTATTTTTGTGCCGGAGTCGGATACGTAGTACCCACAATAACTCGCGACTCCGGCTCCAAAGATTTTCGGCATAACAAATTTAAAAAAAATCTTCCAAAATAAAAATTATCTTCTTAAACCACATTTAAAATTAAAATAAATGGTTTATGAAGACTCATTGATGTTAACTTTTATTTTTTCATTACCGTACGGCCTTCTAAAAATTAGAGTTTTGAGAAAAATTACCGACCGCAAACATTAATGTGCTGTTTCCATATGAAAGGCGATGGACTGAGTGCTTTTCATATAAATTTTACTACATAATAAATCGCCTGTCATTTGAAAACAGCACATTTAGGTTTGCGTACGGTAATTTCTTCTCAAAAACTCTAATTTTTAGAAGGCCGTACGGTAATGAAAAAATAAAAGTCTCATATACATTTAGCATCAAGATTATAGTAGGAGTCGTGAGTAGAAGTCGGAGTCGCACTAAAAAATTTCAGCGCTTGGAGTCGGAGTTAGTACTTTTTTCGGACGACTCCACAGCCCTGCGTGTATGTGCTCCTAAAACTCAAGAACCGCTAAACCGATTGACACCAAACATGGCCAATCAATTATTAAATTCGGAAGCCAAGTTTAATCCTGATAGGCAGCGCTGTTGTCGTGATATTCAAATTTTTTTTATTTATGATTCGATTTGGCTGAAATTCACAAAACATATTTTTTAAACAAAAATAAGTTTCCTTATCAAATTTTGACCCATTAGATATCATTGGGGTCAAGTTATTACACAATTCCCCACTATTTATTTTTTTTTATTTTTATTTAGAAAATCCCGAGCATCGCCGGGACCAAATATAATATATACTTCTTTGTTTCACATGGAATGAAGAACGAAGTATATCCTTTTTCCCACTAGTGCTGCAGGGTATAAGAACTAGACAATAGCAAACATTGAAATGCGTTTCTGTGCATTTATGTAAAAAATGCTTGTTAGAAAAATAAAAAAAACTTAAAACAGAAACGGAAATTGTTTGTCGATTGACTGATAGTTACTAGGATAAACGGTTTTAGATAAGCTTTGTGTACATTCTTAGTTTACATAACAAAATTTTTTTTAACTTATCTTTCTATGGAGTGGTCTAACTCACATATACAAAGATACTGATGCTATTCGGTACATTTGAAGTCCCAACGTAACATGTATAATTTTTTTTTTTATTTTGCCATATATTCGTAGTTTTTGTTTCATGGGACAGAATAAAGTAACATTTTTGACCCTAATGTGCGCGGCAAAAAAAATCACCTTATAATGAGCTTCAAGGATATCTTGGTACCTATCTAGAAGTTACGTAAAAAACTAGCATTTTCGCACTAAATATCGGGTTAAAAGGCTGTAAAAGGTGGCATGTCATAACGTCCAGTGACAAAGTACCCATGGACGTTATGACGCTCAAAAAAGTGTCATAGTGTCCATGGAATGATTCAGGAATTAACAATTATTCAAAATTAGCAAAAGCAATATCTTTAATTTTTATGCTTCCGTTTTTCAATGCGTGTGTGTTAAGAATATTTATCCAACTGAAATTTATAAAGACTCACCACTGTAATCGACTGATTTCAGATACCATCAGCTGTGTCACAGATATCCAATTCGTACAAAAGTTAAAATGAAAAGGTTTTTAACTTCTCGAGAAAACGTAAAAGGCAAAAATTTTTCGTTTTAAATTCGTTTCAAAAACTGTAATTAGTAGTTAGAGAGCACTAACGTAAAACTAACTTTCAAAAAATATTTCAACTGTCGTTTCTTAAGTTATGTCTTCAAAAATAAACAAAACCTGTTTAAAAAAACCTTGACTTATTTTTTTGCTCTGTACTTCTTTCTATCATTGCTGCAAATATTGAAGCACCGGACAGTTGAAATTTAGCAACTTTTCAAGGATACAATTTTGTTTTTAGCAAGTCCTTTAATTTCTTTTCGGAGTACTCATAATCATTTCTATTTTTTTATGTTTACAGTTATAATTCCCTATCATTTAAAGCCGTCTAAACATATTGTTAACTGGAAGATAAAGTTACTTTTAACTGAACTTGGTAAAATTGGGGGTAAATATAAAAAAACAATGTTTTAATTATCATCGGATATATGAAAACGTACGAGAGCTGAAGAGGCAAAGCAAAAACGGTACAAATTGAATATGTGGAAATTGTGTCTTTCGTAAAAATTCTATAACATACCTAAATAGTAGCATAAATAATGACTTAAAAACATATTCAAGACGTTTTAAAACATGAGCCTTATAAATTCAAAATTTCAGTTCTTCAGTATCCGTTAGTATCCCAATAAAAAATGGATCTTCCAACGAAGCAGGTTTGTAAGGGAGAAACATAAACGTTTCGCTTACCATTGCGCTGACGGAAGACATGCATTTTATATGGCGAGTTCCCACTTTGAAGCAATACATTGTTGATACATAAAGCGCATTATTTAGCACACTGAGTGTTTCGATACAGTTATTTTTTAGTATTCTCCCTTACAAACCTGCTTCGTTGTAAGGGAACGCCGTAGCACTTGAAATGTTATTTTTTTTACAAAAGTTGTTGAGAGTTCTTTCACTTACTTTACTGCATTTCTGTATGGCTTATTGCGTAGCGTATAATTGTGCGCTTAGTTTTTTAATGTACTATAAGTGCTTCGCAAAATGATAAAATTATTTATTGGGATGCTTAATACAAGAAATGCTTTCTGCATCCCGAGGATTCGGAACATGGTCTTGCCTTCTTTAAAGGGTAAGAAGATCACATAGTGGCTTTAGTTATTCGTAGGGGAGCTATCCAATTGTGGAGAGCTCCTGCTGTGATGCTTATATTATCCCTCGGGGCTGTTGCTTTTCAATATAATGTTCTTCAGATTGGCTATAGAAGTGGAGGTTAGATAGCTCCTGCTCCTAAACAAGTGGCGAAAGTATATTTTTTTTTGTCAGATTAAACAAAAAAGTATATTTTTTGTCAGATCAAAGAAAAAAAATTGCAAAATGTGTGTGAAAAATTATCCTAGCCTGTATTAAGTGTAAGTGCATATAGAAACCACCAAGAGGTTAATATCCACCATTCGATTAGGCCATATGACAGGCGCTCATGTTAATCATAATAACAATTGTACTTGTTAATTGTTAGAGAGCTTGATGAAAAAACTCCAGTAAGGTTTGTAAAATTTAGGTTAATAATACTTACAAATTATATTTATAGATTTCCGAACTGTAGTTTTTTTTTATTCTTTACAGTGTTACGTTCCACTTTTATAAGCTGTCCTTTAATTCATTTTCCAGCCGGTGACGACCTCTATAGTTAAGAGAAAAAGATTGTGGGAATTTTAAGCACACCAACCAAGTGATTAAAATACGTTTACTTATGTAGAGTGCAAAAAATCATAATTTTGTTTCTTATTAATAAATAAAATATTTAAAATACAATATTTTATAATATTATAATTTCCAAGACATTATTGTTATAAATAACCATAACATATTCTGAGGCAATAATAATATGGTTGTGGCTTTTACATGGAGAGCTATTTAAACCTTTATGTGGTTGTTTGTGATAATATTATCATTGAAGTAACCACAATCTGTTTACGGGTAAGTTTGTAGCTAAATTTGAATAAAACGTTATATTATTAAACTCAACCATATTTGAAGTTTCATTGGATTGTTAGATTGGATGAGAGCAAAACAACTACCATTTTGTTACTTTTAAACAAATTATTTTTATATATTAAATTATTTTCAAAAGATTTTGTTATTCGTGCTTAATTCCCAGTTTTTATTATTGATAAAAACACTTGAAATTTATTGTTGATGGGATAAGCTATTCCTATGCGCATTTCACTGGTTGCTTAGGCCAGATCATCAGGAAACTTCATCCATAAAGATTTTAGAAAAACTAAAGATATTAAACCAAATAAAACTGTTAAACGTATAAGAATTATAGCAACAGTTCTACTTGTAATAATATCAAAGCTTAAACAAAACAACATCAACAATAAACAGTGGGTCCATCTCATCTTACATTCCCCACTGATCTGGCCTAAGCAACCAGTGAAATGCGCATAGGAATAGCTTATCCCATCAACAATAAATTTTAAGTGTTTTTATCAATAATAAAAACTGGGAATTAAGCACGAATAACAAAATCTTTTGAAAATTTAAATTTTGTATTCCCAAAAATTGAAATTACTTTTTGATATTAAATTATTATTATTAATTCGAACATATTATTGTTATTATTAATCATAGAAACCATAATATGGTTGTGGGTTTTGGATTAAACGTTATATTGTTAAACTCAACTATATTTGAAGTTTTATTGGATTGCGAAATAGCAATAAAATTTTATTAATCGTTACAAATCGTTGCCATTGCGGGGACCATAATATTCTTTTTCTCTCAATACTGCAACCATGTTTGCAGTTGTTTTTGTTATTTGCTTCAGTTATTTTTATAAATTTATTTATTGAAAAATATATATAAAATAATTAATATTTTTCATAAATTTATCATTCAAGCTTTAATTACATTTTTTTGTATGTTTCTTTGTAATAAGTTTTCCAACAACCACTTAATTGATTTAATGCAACTATTATTATTGAATAAATTTTGAATTCACAATCTGAATAGTTCTTTTATAAAATAAATTAACTGAATAAATATTGACATTTTTCCAATTCGTTTATACTTAAAAGCTTCTAGGAATTGGGAAAAAAATATATAGTAGGGTGCAAATTATCTAGTTAGAATTTCATTTTTTTTTCTGCAAAAATAAGATACACATTCTGCTTTTTGATACTATCTCTAGAGTTAGAAAATCCAATATACTCTAATCGAAAGTCCTCGTAAGCCCGGCATTGCCCTTTTATTCAAAGTATGCGAGAGTGTTGGTTTCTATACAACATAATCGTAAACGTATTAAAAGTTATATAAATGCGTGATGTATGAGGTAAACGATATTCAATATGATGTTGTGGATGTTTACGTATTTGTTTTCTATTTTTATTTGTTATTATGTATAACTGTATATTAAAAAAGGGTTTTTCAGAATAACCGAAACTTTTAAATAAAATAGTTAACACAGATTTTAGTTTTAAGATTGTTAATTTCACTTACACTACTACAAAATCGAAGGATAAAATGCATTTTTGCTGGTGGTGTGGCAATAATAAAATTTATTCTGTCCGTACGGCTGTCTAGTTGTCTTTTTATGTAAACATTGTGTGAAATGTGCAGGTCGCAATTTTGGGGATAATTTCATGAAATTTTGTAAAAACGTAGGATAAAGCCTATTGGTTATGGTCTCATATAGCTTTTGATATCTAGAAATTATTTCACAGAAATAACTTTTAAATGAATCTTTATCTTTTGTCTTAATATTGTTTTGATGGATCCTCGATTGCCATGGGTCACATATGTTAGATTTAAAATTGTTTTTTATCACTAACTATCACCAAGGGTGCGGATTAAAGCTTGCCATACCGTTTGTAAAACTAGGAAATATTCATATCGATATCGATAGTTTATGCATTCAGGGTCTTTTAGTCAATTCAACAATGTCCGTCTGTCTATCCTCAAAAAAAAAGTAAGACAGCACAATCGGTCCATCCTGACTATATGATAACCTACATCATTGTATTTAAAAACTAATTTTCGACAGCATTCTCTTTTTGCAACCCATAAAGAATCATTGACCCGTTGCTTAATGAGGCAAAAGATCCATGCAAAGTTTTTTGCGCCTAATATTTTTTAGATATCTTCATCTGTATAAGTCAATCCTAACATTTATAAAGAAGTTATGGCATTAATCGATATTTGCGGGAGTATAATTTGTATGGGGGCTATGAACAGATATAGACCGATTAAAATAAAACTTTGTAGGATAATTTAGATTACAGTTGAATAAGTTTCGACCAAATTTAAGCTCAAAACCAACATAATAACATGGTTTATGGACACAAAGTCTTTATTTCGGAATGAAGCATGTATGGGGGCTATGTGATTCTCAAAACTTTTTGTCTTTATGGAAATTAAAACCCTTTCACCAAATTTCATCCAATTATCTCCACAATTGCGACCTGTTCTTTGCACATAAGGTTAACATGGTCAGCCATCCGGATGAACGGACATCGGTAGATCTTGGACCAATATTTTAAGATCTTACCACTATGATCGTATGTGTATAAAAATGATATATGGCTCAAACTATTTATTTTTAGTTCTACACGCAAAGAAAAAACATGGTTGTGGTAAACATATTCTAAGAGCAACATATTATGATAAGATTCATGATTGTAGTCACCATATTACGATTGTTATTAAATCATATTATGACCAAATATGTTCGTAATATAACATCATAATATTTTTCTCTTAATCATATTATTATCCTGTTAATCATAAAACGTTAAGAAGTTATAATATTACTGTCATGGTAATCATAATAAGTTAAGAAGTAATCATATTACTGTCATGGTAATCATAATAAGATAAGAAGTAATCATATTATTGTCATGACAATCATAATAAGCTTAGAAGTAATCATATTATTGTTATGGCAATCATAATAAGTTTAGAAGTAATCATATTATTGTCATGACAATCATAATAAGTTTAGAAGTAATCATATTATTGTTATGGCAATCATAATTAGTTTAGAAGTAATCATATTATTGTCATGTCAATCATAATAAGTTTAGAAGTAATCATATTATTGTCATGTCAATCATAATAAGTTTAGAAGTAATCATATTATGATGCAAAGTGATATGAACTGTTATACATAAATTTTTTACATCATAATATGATACAACTTTAAACATAATATTTTTATTGGAAAAAAATACTTATGATAAAATAAAAAACATAATATAGTTACTGTAATCTTTTTGTCGTAGGTCGCAATTATTTATAAATTATTTTATGGAGTTTTCATTATTTTTCTCTTAAAATAACACAAAACTTACCAGTAATGGTTAATATTTTGCACCAATATTTCACAAATTTTTCCACCACTTTAAGATTATTAAAATTTTTTAGCAAAGATATTTTATTTTGTGACACTACAACCCTTTTTTAATGTTTTTTCTTTATTTTTTTTTTCAATTTCTTGTTTATTTTAATGGTTATTTTGTTATTTTTTTTTAATATATTTTTTTAATTTCTTGTTTATTTTAATGGTTATTTTTTTATTATTTAGCCACTCACTAACAAATAATTCGATATGTTTATGTAAAACACGACACAACTGATACAAAATTATTTTACAAATGGCGATACCAAAATATTATTAGAGTAACGATATTTTGATTGCATCTTAAACTTATTATGATAAATGTATATAAAGTTATCATGCTATGGCTATTAAATATCATGTTATGGCTGTGAGAAATATAATATGTTTTGAAAATTATCTTAATTTAGTTGTTAGAAAAATAATTATTTTTCGGTCAACAATACTCAAATTTATAATTGCGATAAACATTAATATGTTTACAGTAACTATAATATTGCTGATATTTAATAAAAATAACAATTATTTGTGTACAGCAACAATATATTGTTACAATAAACACAGTGTGGTTGCCGTAACCATGCCCAACCATATTTTTTCTCTGCGTGTACTAATCAGTTTATGATAAATATCCAGCGCAATTGGGTTAGGTAGAAAAGAGCCATAGAGCCAAATAGAGTCTTATATTCCTTAAATTAAACGATACTTTTATTACGTTGACGCAGTATTAACTATTTGAAATCAACGGTAATTTTTTGTTTTTATGTATTCTAACAACACATTTCTATTCTAGTCAAAGAAAATATAACGCTTTACTCTAAAAACCTTTATTTAGGCGACAAAAAACAAAAACTAGCACTTAGAAATTGTCATAAAATTAGGCCTAAAAACGTTCTATATGACTAGATATTATATAATCCACTTTCATGATGATCGTCTCTTATTTGCCACAGGTACCACACTTTACCAACGATTGCATTTCCAAACATTATTTTACTTAAATTAGACCTTCTTTAGTTTTACAAGTCTTAAAACGACGCTACCCAATTTTATAATGATCAGTCCAAAATATACAATGAATCACATTTAAAGAGAGGGAGTTAGCACCTTCGGGTTACACTATAATTCGCCATACACGGCAACTAATAATAATTACTTCATATAATTTGGCATATATGCGTTTTATCGGGCCTGTTCTGAAAATCACGTGATTTCAAATCACGTGTTTTTGAAAATCACACGTGTGATTTTGTGGTCTTCTGAAGGTCATACCATTTTTGTGTTTCTCGATGTGCTGTCGGCAATTGACGATCACACCAAAACACACAAAAACGGGACACTAAAATATCAAACGTGTGATTTTAGTAGGCACATGTGATTTGAAATCACGTGATTTGAGTAAAAGTGATTTGCAGAACAGGCCTGTATTATTGTTCCTAATTCCTTAGAGATTCCGTTTAAAGTCCATCCTATAAACATGTAATTTCATCGTGAGGGGAACTAAAAGTTTCGGCACAACCGAATACATTAGTTTAAATTTTTAAATTGCCAATACTTAACTGCATCAATGCACACTGGTCCATTCCGGCAAAAAATTATTATTTTTTAATTTTAATTAAATTTTGATGTCAGATTATAGCGAACACCTCAAAACATACAACTCACTTCCTAATTTGGCTCTAACAGAGGTAAACGTAAAATTCAAAAAATATCATTATTGAATCGAAAATTAAATTGTCATGTGTTTGGTACTTTTTGAAATTTGCACATTTTGGGTATACAAAATTTAATTTTTAATTTAATTAAATTGTTAATTTTTTGGTAAACAATTTATCTTCTTAAGTAAAAAGCTAATAAAATTTAAATTGTGTTCTCTTCTCTTTAAAGCTTCGTTCACAATCCCAGAAACATTTTCACTTGGTGTGGATAATAGAGCAACAATTTTTTTCGCCACCACACACATTTTGCATTAAGAAACCGTTTGCAAATTTTGCCCACAACAACATTGTGCATTTATTATCATTTTTTACAACATTATGTTGAAATTTCCATTCAAAACTAAATAAAATTATTTAAAACGTCAGAAACAATTTTATACAAATTGTTGCTGAAGTTCTAGTTGAACCAACTCAAGGTCCATCTATCAGGTCTGCTTACTTGTACAAAAACAAAAAACGATTCTTTTTAGTTGTCCAAAATTAACTACCACATATATAAAGCAAAAGGAAAAAACGTGTATGTCTGGCATACCATAAACGTATACATGCACATGTAAGCAAAATGTAAACAACTTTTGACAACTAAAAAGAACATAAACAATGATCATCAGGCTTCTTGCGCAGACCTTTTCAATGGGCCTTGAACCAACTTAAGTTAAATTTTGAAAAAAATTGTAGTTACATTTTTGTTCTAAAAATTAAAGGAAAATATATGAAATTTAGGAAGAAAGAAAATAGAAGAACAAACGAAATTGTTTCTCTGACTTTGAACAAACCTTAAAAGCTCTCATACTAATTTCGGTACCTTTTGGAAATTCGAAAATAAAAATATCGTTGATACTTTTTTCTATTAAGCTATTTTTTATTTTTCATGTTGAATATATGCCCAATATTCGAAAGCGAAATTTCAGCTATTTACTGAAAGAATTTAGGAAGCTGTGAAGTTTGACCGTAATTGACCAGTGTGCACACTAGTGCACGTCTGAATTATTTAAAGATATGTTTGTGTATGTAATAACATAAGCCCATCAAGCATAGGTTGTTTGTTTGTCGATGATGTTTAATATACAACTCACAAAATAATTTTTTGATGTGTATCTGACGAGTAATAAAAACAAAAACATAAGAACGTTTTTGATATATGAAAAATCTATTGTCAATACAATTTCAATAAGGATAGTGTAGATTTCGCAACCTTATGTCTGTTTCATATAATTTTGTATGCAAATAAGAAGTTTTAACATTAAAAAGACGCTTGATGCTCCTTTTTAGGTAGCTCAGTTATACGGCTGAGCATTTCAAGAGTTGTAAAATAATCCTTACATGAGTGTTATTAGACTTTTGACATGCTCTTTGAAATATTCGTTCGATAATCTCTACATACATTATAAACGATTCCCTTTACGATTAATATAAGCGTCTTTCGCTGCGTTGTGGAAGAATCTCTCACACGAATCATCACGTGTAACAGTTTCTCCCGTGCGAGGAATCGTCTACAATTAAATAATGAGCTCGTCGACGATCAAAAACACTCTTTGTGAGATTCCCAGTAGACTCCTAGACGGTTGAAAATGCTAGCTGGGAGCTTACATTATTCTATAACTATTTATGATATAGATTGACTCTTATTCGACCTTTAAAATTTGTTATTATTATTATATAATTAAGCTTTAGGTCTCTTTTTTTATACAAAATATTGAATTTATTTAAACCAATATTTCGTCACTCTGGTGTATGCCTTCTTCAGGTTTTTTTTATCTACTTTTATTTGTTTAGGTAGGCAAAAAGATGGGGACAGGAGATGAGCATATATAGATATTCTACAAACTGTTAATTTAATCGCTACAAATGATCATATTTTATTACACCCCCAGAGCCCTTTTTTAATTTGTTCCATACTTTTGGGTCGTCAATGATTACCTGGCCAACCCCTGTATATACATGTCTATAATTTTACCTAGGGATCAAACATGCTATTCTTAACTTGTTTACCAAAGTTCAGCCATTTACATAGTCTGGGATCACACTATGAAAGTTTTCTTTCAGAAAGTCTGAGTTTATTGGTGAGAGCGGAAGAGAACATGCTTTTCTTTTCTCCTCTCTCACCCATAAACTCAGACTTTCAGAAAGAAAACTTTCATAGTGTGAACCCAGACATAATAAATAAAGAAGTTATCGGTTTTTGGCCGAAATGGACCACTGTGCAATAGCGGCAAATGTATATCCTATATTAACTTTGGGAAACCCTTTATTATTATTGAATGAAGAATGGTTTTGTGGTTGTAATGTGATTGAGTATTATGCTTATTATTCAATTGCAGGAAAATTAAAGTGATACGCACCACACTTGCAATCATATTAACTGTAATTAATTTGGTATTGTTTGATATTTTAATTGAATTCAATTTGCTTTTAAAACTTAATTTGTTAAATTTTTGCAATATCAAATGCAAACCAAACAATAAACTTTTACACACACGGATAAATAGGGGTTTTGCACACATCTTAAATTTGTATGTTTGTGTGAAAATAGATCTTTTTAATGAAGGGAAGTATAAATCAATCTGCCAAAAACAATAGCATAAATACGCTTTGCCATGAATGGTGAATAATAAACTTGTTTTATTCCTCCTTTAACAAAATAATTATTTCAAGAAGACTGTAAAATGTGTGAAAAAGAATGACAAATAATAAATTAAAAAAGTGTAAAGACACCCACACTCATACACTCTGCACAAAAGAAAACGTACAAATTTTCTGCAGACTAAAATGAAGATAAGTACAAATGTATGGTGGCATTAAAATTTATAGAAACCAGAAAAAATTTTTGAAAGAAATGCGAAAAAATATATGTGTGTGTGCTATCAAATAAATGAAATAAGCGCAAAGGAAAATTTTTAGTTTTTGCCATACGCAATACAAATAAAGTTTTGTCAAAGTTTTCATTGCCCAGCACACATTTTAATAGTGTATTTGCAACTCGCTATGTGAATAGAATTTTCCAGTATTGAGTATTTGAAGACTTTTCTTTTAATTCTAAATATTTATATAACTGTATGCAATTTATAATAATATGTGAATTAATAATATAAATTAATTGATATGGCATTTTCATGCAAACGCATGTTTTTTGTCGATAGTCTAAGAACGATGTCGACCAATTATCTTTCCGAAACGTTACAATGGCATCGATGCAGATCTTTACATTGTTAACCCTGAAGCACTAATGTTAGTCATTTTGACTAACACTGTTTTTATTTTTGCGTTTAACTTTTTTTTGCTGCTATGAAAAGATCTCATTTTTTTTTTGTAATCTCAGTTGATGGTACGCTCTTGTTTATAACGGTCACTTTGCTGCAGTAAGTAACGCTATTTTTGAGTTTTTGAAGTCATGTTAGTCAAAATGAATGAATGGAGCATTTCACAAATGTAAATGAAACTCTAAAAAAAAATTTTTTTGCCTTTTCAGTATTATTTGACATGTTTTCTTAAATTACCAATGAATTTAAAATTTTTAATTTCTATTTTTTTACTTTTATTTTTCATTAAAAAATTTGTATTTGCGAAAGTGGTCCTAGAAGAGCACCTTTAATGAAATAAATGCAAAAATTAAATTATTTTGGAAAACTTTCATATTATTGTTTTTTTAGACACTGGACAAAATAAGTTATCAAATTAAAAAAATATTAAAATTATTTCATGTCAAGCTAACAAAAAAAATCGGAGTTATATTCATGTTAGCCGATTTGACTAACAATTAGTATTAATGTAGAAGAAAATCATGTTAGTACTCTAGGGTTAAGGCTTCCAACGGGTTTTTAAATAATATTTCCAAAACTATTACATGTTACTTGCATATGTTTAAAGAAAAAGAAAAAGAAATATTTAATTTAAATAACATCAGAATTCAATAAGGATTTTTATTTTCCAATTACGGATATATCAGCCAAAGAATTACTTATTAGGAGGGACTAAGTTCACTTAATGCTCAAGTAAAATTAACTGATATTGCAGAAATTAAAATTAATAATGTGGAAGGAAGAATAGCCCGACAAATTCCAAAAAAAAATAGGAATAGCTTATCCCATCAACAATAAATTGCAAGTGTTTTTATCAATAATAAAAACTGGGAATTAAGCACGAATAAAAAATCTTTTGAAATTTAAACCCAAAACGTTTTGCAAAAAAATTAAGGTTTTCAAAATATAAATTCATAAATTTCATATATTCAAACCAAAGTGGGATCTGAAAATAAATTTTTTCAAAATGCATTGGCATTCTTGAATTATAAGATAAAGTTTTTCTTTTAATAAAACAGTACTTATTTATTTAAACAAACAAAAATTTAGATCAGTTATTTAAGTTTTTATAGATATTTTAATAAAAATAGACTGCATTTTCCCCCCGTATTCATAATCGATTATCACATTTAACAAACGTTTATTGAGGATAATTTTCATAGTTAATTTGCTCTTTAGTCCTTTATTTAATTTAAAAAAATTTTTGTGCATTTATATTTTTGTTTTTAGCAAAATTAAAAAACGATTTTTTGTTGAAATTTTTTAAGTTTTAAGTGCATATTTTTTAATTTTTTTAGTGCATGAAAATCTCATCCCTATTAATTCGTCCACTCAATATACCAATATCGTACAAGTTTTTTGGGGTTTTGAGAAAATCGTTTTTAAGTTTTTGTCAAATCGGATGTCTATTAAAATCTCAATATCGCGGTAAATAAAAATTCTTTATATTGAATTTTTCGCCGAATACATAATACCGCTTCTTGTCTTTAAATTGACTAATTTTTTTTTACTCTACGCATCCTTTAAGACCATAATTATGCCATTAAAAACACAAGTCCTCCATAAAGGCTATTTTATTTTTTAAGGAATTCGTATGATGAATCTGATACACTATTTTATTTTGTATGGTATACGCTGTTTTATTCAATAATTTTACGGTATTTTTATTAAAATATTTGTTCTCAAAAATATCAATTTGTAGCATTATAAAACAGTGATTAATTCATAGTTTTGTTAATTCAGTGGCACATATTCTTTACTTTCCAATTTGGGTAATTATAAACTAAAAACTAAAAATTATGTAAGTAAAAAAAAATGACAGCGAGCCACGAGGAATTATATTCTTCTTGCACAAATTTTGGACATCATGCAGCTTTCGACTACAAATTGGCAACTCTTTATTGTAAATTGAAAAATTGATTACCTCTTTTGTTTTTCGCGTTCCTCCAATGTCAATTACTTTCAAGTCTCCATCCGATTCCTCCTTGTATCATAATTATTTTCGTTGATTGTTGCCCACTTGGAGGAACTTAAAATTAAGCCAATTAACCGAGTCATTTTTTTTATATGTTTCTTAAGGCTATGGCCTAACCTCGAAACAATACTTTGAAATCAATCATATCACTGTTTTGAAGCCTCTCTACAGCATAGGGGTTTTGCCAGACTCATTATAGCTGGCCATTCTCCCGGCGAATAGACGCATATACTCCTTTTCGCACGTTCTATTGCAGAGTGCATCGAATCTGCCTCCATTTGTGTGTGTCCGCTTTTGAGATACTTTATTGTTATCGAATTTAGCTTCAAAGTATTGTTGATATAAATCAATAGTGTAGCAATGAACCTGTTTCTGTTCTGCCCCCCACAGCAGTCTGAGTAGAGAATAACATCGGTTACTGATTCGTCTAAAGAGTTCATCATTTTGAATATTGTGGTACCAATTTCGTCCGATCCTCGTTGACCCTGATTTTCATCCATTGAAAACAGTAACCTTCTCCACTGGCAATGTCGTAAAATGTGTTATTGTACGTCGCGAACTTTCGACTGTAAAACATCGTGCTTACGTTGCTACAAGGAGTCGTTAACACTGACTGGAGGTCAAAATTAAACACTTTTAAATTACTGTTACTTTTAGCTGATTCCTGCTCAATTTGCTTGTTAGTTCTTGCCTTTGTCTTATTTAAGATGTGTTCATCATAGGATTTCTGAGTGGAGTGTTTGTCCTTAGTGTTTTTGTACCTTTCGCATGTTAAGCAGAAGTCCTTTTTTGGACGGTGGAAAGAACAATTATAATTGATATCGGAGGCTAGATAAAGTCGTTAACTTTTTGCTCGAGTGTAATGGCTTTCGACGGCTGGAAATGACACGATGTGCTTTTTGACACCTCTTATTAGTTAGTTTATTTTTTCACATCTTCTTGGCTTACACAGATATTGCGCCGTCTGACAAGTTCAAAGTATAAAAAAAACTTCTTGCATACCTGTTTGGCTTTGAGAGTATAATTAAATGTGTTCGCCAGCCGTGATCCGATTCTCAACGTCCTTTTGCACTTCTCAATTTTCCCGCAATTGGCCAGGAACAGTCGGTGCGTCGAATAGTCGCCCAAATCCCAATAATCTGCATTGATCTCCATGCGCTCTTCTTCTGATAATTTTTCTGGGCAATTATGGCGGCACTTACAGTCAACGGCTTTCGGAACACGTTCTTCAACTATTTTGCCACTCTTAGTGACATACGGGTTCCCTTTGTTTCGATGATACTTCCTTTTTTTCTGCACCCATTTCTGACTTTCAATCTATTGATCGGAAATAATTCACAGTTAGACGTGGCTAGACCCAAACAACATTTCTCAAAATCTGTTTGCTGTACTCACCTTTCTCTTTCGCGTAAGTATATTTCTAGAATTTTCATTTTTTTTATTGATATACGTATCACCACAGTCTGCAATTTCTTTTTAAACTACATCTGCAGTCTTTATCACTGAATTATCTAATTCATCTACCAAAGCCTGTGCATCATCATCCGAATCGGGGACATACTCGTCCGACGATCCTGCAGAGAAGTCTGTACCATTTTCATTATCTGTTCCAGGTATCTCTATGTCCAACGGTCCCACAGCGAAATCAGACTCATTAGTCTTTGGAGCAATTTCCACAACTACTGGTGGTTTCGTGTGACAGCCTGTTAAGATTTACCTTACTCACTTCACTTTCTTACATAATATAATAAAAGATACTCACTTAGACGATTCAAATCCGTATTTTTCTCTGCGAACTGAATTTGCAAACTGAAATTTCAAATGACTACAATATTTTCTTGGCATTCATGTTGTCAAAAGAACGTAAACATCGGCTACTATTCTTGTCAATTGTTGACAAAACTTTCGAATTTGTATCGAAAATAAAAAAACTAATGTGGCGTATAGAAATGGTCGGAATGAAACTATTTCGCAAACAATAGTGTACATTATTATGAATTAAAGTTTTCATAAATTATTTTTTTTCTACAGGCTAAAATGGAGTATAATGCGTATACACTATTATTCTTTTAACAATTTTGGAGTGGCAATTTCAAGTAAAATTGCGCATATGAGCTTTCACACTTATTGAAGGAAAATTTTGACCAAGAAAGTATACACTATTTTTTCCAACGACATTTTGAACCACTTCTTGAAAGTAGAATTTGACGAAATTTTTGCCAGACATAAAACAAATTATGGAATTATTAAAGTGCAATTTCAGCACAGCGCAAATCTTATACGTACATTGGTGGCGTATGATTTATTTAATAAATTACGTTTTTATATTAGAAGTTATTTAAGTCTGTATTTTTTTAAGTTTTGACTTAAAATTGGATATATGTTTTATTATGTTTTCCAGAAAATATCTTTCAGATTAGTTACATTAATGATGTATGTATCCCATTGCCGACAGACAATTTTGTCTTTAGTGCATGTTACATAGAAACAACACATATCCTTACTAGACAATTTTTTTTAATCAAAAAATGTGTTTTCAGTTCTTAATTGATATTGCTAACAACGTTTATTTTATCGTGTAAAAATTATTCATATTGTGTGGATTTTCACACAAGGGTGATTTAAGGATAAAAAAACATACGAATCTTAAGCAAGCGATCGTTTTGGGTTATATTGTTTTATTATCCAACCAAAAAATTGCACCAAAACGTGTATTTTGAGATAAGTTTTATTTTGAATTAAATAATATAAAAATTTATAAAAAAAAGTTTCAAAAAATAATAAAAGCGCTGAAACTTTAACCACCGGTTGCCAATGTAATGATAAGTTCGCCCCTGCTCATAACTTGTGGGATCGCTGGGAAGTTAATTTTCCAATGCTTTACAACTGTCACGAATATGCAATTACTGATGAACGTTTAGTGACTTTACGAGCTCGTGTGCCCTTAAAGTTTTGATTATTGTCAACTCCAAATTAAAAAGTGCACCGTACAGCCAGCTTAACGAACCAGCTTAACGAACACAAAACGTATAACAAAACTATACCAAAAGTTGAATTTTCATATAATATTGACACATCCGCATTAAATGCGTTTCTATTAATTTATAAAATGAATGTTCGGTGGATATCAATGGGTGCAGGTCCTGGGAGATCAGAATTTGTGTGGCAATTAGCTCTATCTTTGGCTAGAGATTATACAGTGCAACGATCTTCGCTGCCTTAAAATATATTTTCAGCATAGGTTTTGAACAAAATCAGTGGTGTACTAAAAATGTGATCTGCCAAAAAGGGAAGGAACTGCAGCTGTCGCAAATCTAAGCCCGATAATAAGCGCATAGTATGCAGCAAATTTATAACAAATTACAATGAAAATTTATTTGCTTATGCTGTACTAAAAATATTTTAAGTAATTTTTGGGAATACAAAATTTTCAATTAACAAGATTTTGTTTTTCGTGCTTAATTCCCAATTTTCATTATTGATAAAAATACTAAAATTTATTGTTAATGGGATAAGCTATTCATATGCCCATTTCACTTGTTGCTTAGGCCAGATCATCAGGAAACTTCATCCAAAGTTTTAGAAACTGCCATAATTAAAATTTCGTAAACAATGTGTTGTTAGACCCTTTATTTTACGTCTGTTGTTATGCGAAAAAAAAACTTAGATAAACATAAACTATAAAAATTTTAATTTAATATTTAAGACTTATAAAGAAGAGTTTTTAAATTATTACAAGTCGATTTTTTCCTAAAAGTGAAGCAAAGATTTTAAGTTAATACCCTCTTTATGATCAAGTGAGGAACGTACAAAAAATTGTTTGCTTAGATTTGATAAAAAAAACCGTTGATTCTGTTTGTGTATTTTTATGTGTGTGGCCAAAAACTAATAAATCCTATTATACAAAGCAATATTAAAACCGCATACATTCGTTTGTAAGGATATTTTTATATTTATTCTCATTCTCATCAGCAAAGTTTCTGTATGTGCATTTGTATGTTTGTACCAAAGAGTTTAAATAAAACAACCACAAAATTAGTGCTTAGAGAAATTAATAAAAAATAATAAAAAATTATCAAACATTTTAACAAATTTCTCAGTCAATAATCATGGCGGTTTCTTTTTAAAGAAGTAATATTGATTTGTAACAATAACAACAATTGTATAAATAAAGTCTTAAATATTAATTATCTTTGTCGTGGTTGGCATAGGCGTATTAACCCTTTCGACCCCAAAGTTGCTTATAAGCAACTTAAATTTTAAACATCGTTTTATTTAAAACAATTAAACTAAAATTATCAAAGCACATATAGAGTTGGTTAAAGAATAAATAAAAAATAGAAAATATTGTTTTAATTTTTCATAACGTGAAATACTTCCTCAACGGCCCAAAGTTGCTTATAAGCTACTTTCAATTTCTAGTCACCCGAAATTTAAAAAAATGCTGAAATTTTCAAAAATCCTTAATTTAAATCTAATAACTAAGGAAATTATAAAAAAAATTTTTCTGACAATTCGTTCAAGTGCGGGCGAGAAAGATTTGTAAATAAACGCAGTCGTGAAATAAAAAACTAACGACAGTTTTTGCAACAAATACACAAACCTCTATAAAATGTTCATCAAATTTTCGTAAACAGTGTCGTATTTGTTGTTGTTTTTGATGTCCACGATACCATTTTTAACTTTCAAAACAAAACCGCCAACCACGATAAGGGTGATTATTCGTAGCGTGACCGCCCTTCTTTCTCTAAAAAGCAATATTGAATCGTAAAAGCATACTTTTGCAAAGGAAAAAATTGTTAAAAATAATTTAAGGATGACAGGTTCATTTGGTATTGAAAATTATCGAAATCGGTCCATTATTTTACCAATCTTCATAACGGACACATGAAATTAGCTAGTGCAACATTATTTGTCACAAATACTTTCATTGCATGACAATTTTTTAGTATCGAAAATGGGTAGTTTTATATTTTACTAGGTCAACCCGGTGCGATTTGCTACCCTCACTGAAATAAAAATAAACAGATCTCGTGTATTGATAACCAAGGAATCTGTACCAAATTAAGATACTTCTGTAGATATTAACAGCCGTATTCTTAAAAAAAAAATTAGTCACAGTGTGTGCCATACGTACAACGATCTGCTAATTAGAATGTCGATTAGTCTTAGCAGCTTGTGTGTACAGAGTTAATTCATAACCAAATTTTATCCGACCATTAACTTTAAATAAATAAACTCTGAATTTTAATTTAGCAGACTTTTAAAAAATATAGAACTCATTTTAACTAAACCAGACTTTGACGCTGGAAGGTGGCTGAAAGAGAAATATACAGCGAAAAACACAAGTGGGCCATCACGTGCTACGTCAACTTAAACATTTATATATAAAAAGGTGTCAAAAAATTGAGGTATAATTTCCATTGAAATACATTGTTGAGATCATGGCCCAACTAGTAGGTCTGCGCGCAACTACAACAATCCAACAATAGAAAAAACCACACGCATTTTGTTTGTGTGAAAAATGATAAAGATTTCAAGAACAAAAGCAATTGTTTGTGTAAAAAATGGTAGAAATGTCAAAAGCAATTGCTACAAAAACAATTGCACGTAAAAAACACAACTCTGCAAAAAATCAGCAGGCATTTCAAGCAGACCTACTAATTGGACCATGTTTGAGATATAACAAATATTTTTATTGTAGTTTATTACACGCAGGTTAAGGTTAAAAATAAAAAATGATGGCTCGGCAGGCTGCCAGACTTTTTCCAAAATTTTCAATAACGTTTTTCAATAAACTGTTGTCAATGATTGATATCTGCTCGATAATGTTGTTTTAAAGCTCTTAAGATGTTGTGTTATAACTGCTGTACACTTTGACTTACAAAAACTTCAAGAAAAATAATGCAAAGGAGTCAAATCGCACCATCTCAATGGCCATTTCACTCCTACTCTACGAGAAATAATGCGATTTTCGAACTTTTCTTTCAAAAGATCCTTCGCTTACCTTGCTGTGTGGCAAGTGGCACCATCCTGTTGAAACCACATATTCTCTGTGTCCAAATACTCAATTTTCCGCTACTAAAAGCTTCAGATCATCTCCTTTAGCGATTTCCATTGACCAATGATACCTTTTATTTAGCGGTTCGGTAGTTAAGGAGTCTATAGGAAGCAAACAAACCAACAAAGAAACACACTCAACCAAACAAATGCATTTTAAATTTTATACATACATACATATATAAATATATTTATATATACATCATCCTCATTAAATACAAATTTTAATTGGATAGAAAGGGTCCACCTGGAATTAGTTGATGCAACGAAATTTGCCGCTTATAAGTTGTTAAACGAGGTATTAAAAATGGGCCAAACCAGGTATTATTTTATTTAACCCAGATATAAATGTTTCTTCAGAATAAATCTTTTCACACGAGAGCATGGAATGGAAGACATAGAGCGAGCAAAACGTGCTAAATCATTAAATTATTTTACATATTCGTTAATCCCAAACCGGTACATTACTCACAATACCTTGCCCTAAATCAAATCATATCCGGAAATTGTTCTTTATGGGTTGTAAACTACAATAATGCAAAAAGTGATTCACTATTTAATTCAATATTAAATTTAGTGACAGTTTTGTCTATTCGACTTAAACATATTTATAAAAATTTTCAGAAGATTATAAATTATATGCAGTCAGAGTTGAATTTTCTTCTTAAGTCGCAGACAACACATTTTGAAGGCATTTGTTATGTCAAAAATAATTCCATCAGCTTTTCGTGTAAATGAATAGTACGATTGTGTAAGATAAACAAAGATTTCAAATTTGTAATAGAAAATATATTTCTAAGTAACTCTTAAATTTGTGGTTATAAAATTAATGTTTTATTTTTAGGACACTTTTGCACCACAATTTTTTTGTAATAACTTTTCCTGTACTAAAAGAAAAATAAAACGCGTACCGGGAGAAACAGTTGTTAATTCTGTGTTTTTTGTTTTTTAATTTAGTGCAAGTTTCGGAATGATTTTGATATAAATTTATCATATGAACATTTTGCGTTGACTTTATAGTGCTTAGCAATTTTAACCCATGTTTACAAACTTTTTTGGTACAAAAATAACGAATAAACCTTGAAATTAAATATTTTTTATACACCAAAACCTCGGTTTGCGTCGCTTCGGTATGCGTCGTTTTTGAAGTTGCATCTTTTGAAAATGTCTGTGATTTCGAAGTTGCGTCGTTTTTGTTTCACTTTGCGTCGCTTGTGATTCCATTTGTGTCGAAAAAAATACCAATGTAAAACCAACATGGAAAAATGTTGATTGAGAATCATAGAAAATTTCTGCAAAAGACTGCCCTTTATTTAAATGTATCATTATTTCATATGATTTTTAAATGAAAAATATTTAAATAATCTTTAATCACGTTTATTTAATATTATTCACTGTAAAAAAAATAAAAACAAATATTAAATTATAAATAAATATGGACTCAATATTGAATCCATAAAAACCTGTTTTATATTAAAATCCAAAGTTTATCTTGTTAAATTGACATGCATACATAGTTAAGTATGTTAATTTTTTTATTTTCATTATTAAAATATGTTATAAAAAGAAGACAATTCCCGTATTATTTTAATTAAAATTATTTAGTTAAATAGTACATCAAGTTTTCAAAGTAGAATGATGACGTAAACCATATCGGGCCATTCTGCTGATTGATCTGTTAACAAAGGAGAATACAAAATAAGTGAAACATATGTTACAGGGGTAAGTGTATTGAATTTTTCTTAAATAAATGCATATGTATGTTGTCTCTGAAGCTTCTTCACACTGTTATAACACACACAAACCAATTAGTTTCTACATGAAATTCACGTTGTTTCAACATGAAATAACTTTCATTCAACGTATTCCGATTTGTTATTTCAATATAAATTACATTTTGATCTAACTTTACTGCAATGTTAAATTAACATGAATTATAGTTATTTTAAAAGAAAAAAATGTTGTTCGCAAGTAATTATAAAATCAGGTTGAATTAATATGAAAAACGTATGAAGCAAAATCACCACCGAAAAATTTTAAATCAACCTTGTTTTCGACGTTTTTATCTTGATTTTTTTCTGTGTGTAATGCAAATATGTATGTGAAGGATGTCTGCTGATTGCAACTGGTTTCAAATTATATTTTCTAAAGTAAAGTTAAATTTGAATATTTTGCATCAACGAGTCAAAAAAAAACCAATCAAAAAAGCTTAGATCAAAAACTGGGCTCTTGATATTGAACTAGCCCCTTCTACAATAAAATCCATTTGCTGTTCCAGTGACGCTGATAAAATTAAGAAATTTGTTGAAACAGGAACATAAACAGGTTACAAAAATGAGAAGTCTCTTAATGAAAAAAATGGAGCAACTTCTTACTATTTCGACTAAATATCAAAATCAGCGATGAATTCCCTAACAACAAATAGTTATTCAAAAGAAAGCTTTAACTTTATTTGAAGATCTAAAATAAAATTATCCTTTATAAAGTCTATCAAATCCAAATTTATTTTTCAGCTAAAATTGTGAATCTCGGAACCAATTAAATGGAAATCAAAACAATATTGAAATGACATTTCAGATTGAAAAAGGTCTGGCAAGACTCATGAGTAAGACAAAGGGTTGCAGGGAGAGCTACGGTCGAATCCACATTGTTAAAAAATAATGACTACCCTTATGTTATAAATCTTACCCCAAGCTATATTTCAGGTGTCAGACAATACATATTTTGCAGCTGCATTAAATACTTTATTAAGCATTACAACATTTTTCAGCTCATTGATTTGCGACTCAATTCTGAGAATTTCACGTGAATGTAGTAATTGCTCTCCTGCTTTAGCTTGTATAAACACTATCTTATTCCGAGTGCCAAAAAAATATTATTGTAATAATCAATTTATTAATAATTTGCTATGACAAATGCATTCGTATGTATTTTTGATTGCTCTATGACAATCAGAAATGTGAAATTTAATGGACAACCTTACAACTCTGCCAAACATTCTCTAGGAATATTTCCCTTTTATATTTTACTTGTCTAAGGAATTAAATCTATAGGAGTTAACAACAAAACCACTTTATGATGGATTATTGAAAAAGTTATTAAACTTGTTGCTTTTGTTTTTTTAACCATCACTTTTTTACTGTTTGGTCTAATATACAATAAACAAGATGAATGTGGGAATTTTGAGTTAAATATGCGTCCCAAGGTATGTGCATGTGTATTTGTGCGAACCCAGTGAACAATTTATGCCAACGTATCTTATGTTAAATAAAGTCTAAAAATTTATTATAAAATTCCTCGAAATATTTGAATTACTTTTAGTCATATACTTAATTTTGCATTACACTTTAATGTTGGCCTTTACTGCACAAAACCTGATGCTTTGCAAAATTAATTCTGTTAATTTTCGTAATGAGTTTTGTATTTCTAAACCCAATTTTACTAATTTCTGCAAACTCTCTAAATGATATACATTTTTTTTTAATTGTCTAAATATTGCTTAAAACCAAGGACAGTGCTTTATACGGCTATGCGGAGTCTTTGATACCCTCTATCAAGTATTAGAGTTTTTAAAGTTTTAATATTCGATACGGGTGGGTCTTGGCGTTTAAAGTGTAATCCGAGATAACGCTTCATTAGGAACCTAAAATAAATTATGGGCCGACCATTTTAAGATTGTATGTAGTTTCACCAAAATAAAATTGTAAAAAAAAACTTAATTAATAAAATCTTAATTATAAAAAAGAATTGGTACTTTATATAGTTAAAACAAAAACGGAATTCAAACTGTTAGTATATAATTTAAACGAATGCATGTTTATGTTTCACTACTGTATATTAATATAATATAAGAGCATAAGGCCTTGTAGCCATGGCCTCGTTATTCATTAGTCTACAATTTGTAATTATTTTCTAATGCTATAAATAAATAAAATAAATAAATGTAATATAATTATGACTTACTGTTTTGAGGCTGTATACCAACTTTTGCCAAATCATTTTATTTAAAAAATATTACGTCGTTCGATGATATGAGCTCAAATGTATCCATACGTTTTATTTCTGAAATTTTAAAAGAATTGTTAGATATTTTGCCAGTTAAAATGCTTATAATATACAACGATTAACTCTTTTTTATACCCTTCACCTAAGGTAAAAAGAGTAATTTTTGGGGATTCAGTATTTCGGTTATAACTCAGCCATTTTTTAACCTATTTGACTTATTTATATACCGACGTTTTTAAGAAGAAATTTACCATTTACTTGAGTTATAAAGCTTGACTCGGGGAGATATATGGTTCCCGAAAGTGGGTATTTAAAAAAAATTAATTTTGGTCATGACTTTTTTGTATCTGAACCGATTTTTCCGAGTTTTTTATAAAATATGTTCTACTAAAAAATCCGATATTTTCAGAATGTCAGCCCCAAAATTTAGGTTTTTATAAAAATGTTGAAGTTTTTCAGCCCATTTTTCAAATCGATATATCTCGATTCCTAGACGTGACACAGCGAAACTCGGGGACACGTATAACTTCTTTTTTACCGATATAACTTTTCCCGGTAGTTTGAACCATTTCCGATCACTGACCCATCTCATTTGTCGCACATTGTTATTGATTAATTGAAATTTTAATGTATGTTTAATGTTGTCATGTACTTTACAAGCAGAAGAAAATTATTCACTTATTCAAAATATACTTTAGTAAATTTGTAGAGTACATGCCAACATGGCATAGAATTTAAGAGAAAAATCGTTTGCATAGTTTAAATAAAACCTGTAATGTTAATTAAAGCTTAATGTTACTGTTAGGAGTTTATGGTACTTTTTCCTTAAAAAAATATTATTGGGCCCTAATTCTGTAAAACGCAACCGCAACGCCAAAAATAACATTAAAAGCATGCACAATGTCAAAAATTTATCATAATATTGTTGTTGCTTTCTATAGAAATTCATACTGCGTTTTAAAAATTTCAACGCCACAAGATATGCAGCGTTTGAAATTTAAAAATTCAATATGAATTTCTGTGAAAAACAACAACAACATCAAAATAATGACATATTTTTTATTTTGTTTTTGCTTTTGCTTTCAATGTATTTTTTGGCGTTGCGGTTGCGTTTTAAAGTATTCGGGCCTTAATTTATGATGACGTCGTCACTTCGGTGAGTAACGTTAACGTTCGAAATCGATGAATAGGCTGTAAATCTTTTGATCCTCTGTTAACAACATAAAATTTTATAATTCAAAAGTATTGTACTCTTTTACACGTCTTCTGTTGACTATGCAGTTGAACAAAAAATTCCACCAATAGTTTCTATATGCTTTATCATTATTTTTTTTATCTTCTTATTTAATAAGCTTTTTTTGATTTTGAAATAAAGAAAATTAAGCTTTAAATTTCTTAACCTGGGAAAAATAGCTGTAGCAGAATTGTGAGAATGAGTTAAAACGAAATTGTGTCCAGTGCAGGGACAGATTTAAATTGTTGGCTATTCATTCTGTCGTAGGTGTCTGTTTCAATAGTAGGGAGGGAAAAATGTAACCTATATGGCGTACCACCTTGCCATCGATTCATTGGTTAAGAATCGTATTTTTTTTTTATAATTGGACTTTTCTTTTAAACTTTATTTAAAGAGTATGCACTATGAGCGTGAGAGTATGTTATGGGTTACTTGTCCTAACACGGGTTAAGAACCAACTTGTAGAGCTGGCGGGTCACCATTTGCATGCCTCTTAATCTGTTATTGGTATTGGTCATATATTTTTAATTTACGGACACTTATTTAGTTGCGTACATTTTCATGGAGGGAAAAATAACATTGCTTACAAAATTTGCTACAGTTTACTTGTTAAAAGTAACAAAAAGTATGATAATTTTCTGATTTTTTATCAGATTTTTGTGAACAACAATCTGCGTATAGATTCTTTTTAAATTGCCTTGAAACTTTTCTCAGAATAAGTCCGATAAATCTTAAAAGTTTTTCTAATTTTCCCAGCCTTAATCCTCGTCCATATTATGCACATTTCCTGCAAAAACTTTCTTCAATTCTTTTTAGAAACTGCATTCGTGTTCATAGAATGAAAGATTGGTTTTGCAGCACTTAACTATTTTGTATGCCTTCCCTATTTCTTCTTCTCCCTTTCAATAACAAACTCACATGAAACAAAGTACGCTTTTCCATTCTTTTTTCCCCTTTCATCATCAAACTCAAATGTTTCACAGCAAATGTTTCATATTAAGGACGAGGATGTCCACGCCAAGCCTTTTTGCTGCCTACGCAGATGTCAAAAGAGTAGAATCTGTGTTGTTATATGCATCAACTTCCATATACCAAAGCGTAGGATGCAGTGAGGCGTCACGAAGAGCTTTTGAAAAAATCAGCTGATTTTGACAAAATAAATTTTTACTTGTGTTGATGCCGCATAAAAACCTTTGCATGTAACTTGAAACGTAGAACGCAAGTAAAGTATAAAAATCATGAAATGCGTGGAGCCGAAGACACGTGATGTGGACCTCCAGCTTATTGGCCGTTCTCTCATAAGGCAATTATTTTAATAACCAACGAAAAACTGCATATTAAAGATATTAGGTTTTCTCAACGTCTCATTTGCTTCTATTCTGTTGAAAAGCTTACCCGCCAAGATGACCCACTTTTTTATTTGCCGTACAAATAAAGTAAATTCGCTGACTCCCAACTTCTACATCTATTTTGAGAGGAACTGACAACTGAAAATAATGCTTTTGTCGGTTAGTTCAGAACACCAAAATCGACAGTTTATCAGTAGTTTGTCGAAATATTGATAAAACGTCCATAAATATATGATTTTACTTTCAACCGCTAAACAACTCTCCGTTCGTTTTCGCTTAAGACGGTGATTGTGAAGTCGGTTTCTTGGGCATACCATCGGTATGAACTTTGAAAAAAGTCGGCAAAAAAAGGTTCGCGGGGAACATTTCATGGTTGTTTTTATATGTAGAAAATGTTGTCGAAATTTATGTTGTGGCATGTTTAATATCATAAAGTTTTTGCTTTGTTTTTGTTTGTCTTGTTGTTGTATTCTTCAGTAATGTTGCTTATTTGTCGATGTTGGTGTTGGTGTCTGCAACTTTTATTTAGTTTATTTATTTAGGTTTATTTTGATGTGACAAAACTTTTTCATTAATGAAAAACTTTTTATATGATTTTTTTCATTCAATTTTTTCTCGTTGTTATTTAGCTGGTATGTTCTGAGCCTGTTGCTAATTCTCTTCGTTATAAAAGTAAAAGCTTTATGATACATTTTGTTTAGTTGTTTTTTATTTATTAATTTTTTTTTTTACTTTTTGTGATTTTAGCTCAAAGTGTAAAATGGAGGTTGTGTATGTTTAGGAGGAAAACAGGGATAAAAAAAATTTAGAAAGTTTGAAACAAGATTAATTATTGGCAACTTCTCCCTAAATACTAACAAAAATTACATGTAACAACTTATTAACACACAAACCATACACATACACCAAACATGGGTCCCAACTTAAATGGAAAGGGGTTAAGGAAATGTCACAGACTGAAGTAGAATTTGAGTGTTATAATGTAAATTTTAGTTATAATTTTAAGAATAATTTAAACTAATTAAAGCCTCTGAATTGTACTTGCAAATAGCATGAAATATATAAATGCCACCAAATTTTTTAAATTTAAAGTTGTGTGGCATCATTTTTGTAATATCACACGCATTTGACAGAGAATTAAATAGAGTTTGAATATCTAAATGTTTACGGCCCTATGCTCCTCCAGTAGCGCGATTCACTAACTTTTATAACGATAATCGTATCGATAAAATAAATATAACGAAATTTTATCGAATATGGTATTCAGCAACATTTTAACGATATTCGTTGTCGTTAAAAGTCAGCTGTTACTTTTAGCAATTTTTTATCGATATTTTAGCGACAATAATTTAAGTTGTGTTTATTTAATCGATAAAATGTATCTTATGCCATGTTTCCACGACGATTTGAATCACCTGCTTCGCTCTCTGAATCATGTTAATGAATCACGGTGTTTATACGACTTATCTACTTGCTTCGTTTTGACAGTTGTCTTTAAAAAACAAATCAGCGTTGTCAACTTTGCATTTTCAAAACGCACCAAAATGGTGAAAAAACGCAGCAATTTCAGACTTTTTTTTATTTAAAATATTTATTTAATTAATTAATTCTGCATAACATTTTTATATGAATAACACAGTAGAATCGCAAATTGTCGTTCAAGAGGAGTTGTGCACTTTAAACCAGCCGGTGCAAATTAAATCTAAGTTAATTTATTAAAAAAAGTAATTTAAATAAATTAAGTGTGTTATTTTGGAAAAATCTTTGCTTATTTTTGCATTTTTTACAATTAAATACCCCTTAGAAAATTTAATAGTTCAAAAAAGTTAACAACTCATATAATATTTCGGTCTATTTTTTTCGCGATTCTACTGTAACACAATAAAACAGTCTTTAAAGTTCAGAGTTTTAGAAAGAATAAATAAAACTTAACAAACATAAAAAAGCTACACAAATTAGTTTGTTTTCATACAAGGCGAATTCAACAAGGTAAACTCTTTAGAGCAACTGCTCGTCAGCTGTTACATCCCATTCGTCAAAATTTTCTTTTTTAATTGTTTTGTTTTAATTACATACATTAAATTGTCGAAGTTAAAATTTTTTGAGAAAAAACTTATTTGTTGTGAAACTTTTATTAAAATTGATTACAAAGTACGTATACTTACTTGTTTTTCAATAGCTTATATATTAGTTATTCCCTTTAAATTGTTCCAACAACTTCAAAATCTTGAGAAACACAAATTTAAATATGAAAACAATCAATAACATTTATTTCATTTATTAATTACGTCTTCATCACATTTTGTAAACAACTATTTTGACAAATTGGAATTGTTAAACTAACAAAATTCCTGTTATTTTTGTTAGAGTTGTAATTGTTGAAGCGACGAGTTTAGCTTGTTGAATTCGACTCGGTATTCATATGTACTAATTAATTTTTATTTATTTTCATAAAATATATACCAGCGATCAACTGTAAATATCTAGTAGGGATTCAAAGTTAACAATAGTTCAGTATTTATCGTTTTATTAAGAAAAATTTTAAAAATTTAATTTTTTCAGAAGTTTAGTATTTTCATATTTAAAATTATAACAATTAAACAGCCTTTTACATTTACATAGTTAAACAAGAAAACCCCAAAACTTTATAAAAAATAAAGAAATTTGTATATAAATACATAATATATGTATATGTTTGCATTCATTTGTACAAGATGATACATTTTCGAAAATTAAATTAATAAATCTTGTTTAAAACTTTTTAAAAAGAGATCAAAAATTTATAATAATTATTCCAAATTAATAAAGTTAATATTTTCATCATTATTGTTATCGCAGAATAAATTTAAAAAAGCACCAAAACTGGTGCGAAACGAACCGAGTTGACAACTCTGAAATAATCGATTTTGACAGCTAGATCAGATAAACTTGCGATAAAAATTGGAGAAGAGAGAAATTTTTCGTGCTTCACAAGTAGATTCATATTGAATCTACTTGCTTCGCTCTCAAAATTTTGTATGGCGAAGCAGTTGCTTCGTTCATGATTGGAATGTGAAGCATGAATAGAGAGCGAAGCACGTACCGTGGAAACATGGCATTATGTTTAAAATAACTTACAAACATACAAAGATATATTCATATGTATATGTATGAACAAACACAAAATCCTAAATTTAAAACAAGCAAATTAGGAACAAAAACAAAATTCTAAATGTAAAATTCACAAAAAAAATATAAAACCACAAACTAACCCTTCGTTTTATTTTGAATGAAAAAACATGTGTAACACGGGGGGTTAAGAACAATTTCATTTGTTTTTATTTTATTCTCTTTTGTGCTTTTCGTTTTTTTTTTAACATTTTGTAGACAGAGATGTTACAAAAAAACAGCTGTTAACAATCGTTAAAAATAAGTTACAGAATCACACTATCGTTACTGCAAGCGAATATTTATGTCGACAAATTTAACGATTGTCGGATCGTTAAAAGTTAGTGAATCGCACCACAGGACTTAAAGAAATCAAAAAGTTATTTTAAGTAGGTTTCATAGATTTGATATTAAATTCGTGATTTTATTTATGATCAAGTGCGAAAATATAAGTATGTATGTATGTATGTATGTATGTATGTATGTATGTATGTATGTATGTATGTATGTATGTATGTATGTATGTTTGTATGTATGTATGTATGTATGTATGTATGTATGTATGTATGTATATTAGATAACGGTGATTAACGAGAAAGGAATTATGATCAAAATCTTCCTTCTTATATTAAATTAAATGGTTAGTTGTTCCACTAAAGAGAGTCAAATCAAGATTTTTCAATTTTTAATTTTTAAAAGAAATCGAAGAAATCTAAGATCAATTTCTCTAGTATTTGCCCAAAAAAATACAATTGTTTCCTTTTCCCCTTTGCAGTATAACATCCTATTTCCGAAGTACGAAAGAATTCTTTCTTCCGAATTCTTTCGCACATTGGAAGTAGGCAATAAGACTACATATGAAAAGAAAACTTTTTTTGTCTCTGCTAAAAATTGATAAACTTTAAGTTGACTCTCTTTAGAGGAACCAGTGCGATAAATAAAATTCTTTTTATCGATATTTATTAAGAATGTTTTTAAATTTTAATTGACTTTTCGTATTGAGTCTTAAATGGAAGTTATTTTTTACCACAAAGTTAGAAAATATTTTCGTACGAAGATTTTTCGATGCCAATATGTATTGGAATATGGCAACTGCGTTGTACATGAAGATTTACTTATTTAAATAAAGGTTTAATTTAAAAAAATAAGTTGTCCAATGTTTTGAAGAGATTTTTACAATTTATTTTCAAGAAAATGCCGTATATTTGAAGTAAACTTTTAACTTGATTTAAGCGACTGTCATGCTCATATTAAGTTTAAGTACAATTATATAGCTAATGGTTGGTTTAGCTGGGTAACACATTACTATCTATATTGCACAGCTTCGTGTGGTGACGTGAGTGGGGAAATTTGCGTTACTATTAAGAGGTTGGATGTGTGGAAGTATTTCACTCCGTAAAATAAAACCACTGTGATGATAAGACGAAGATGATGTTGCAACTTCTAAAGGGGAGCCTCGATAATAGAAAGGCGCGAAATTTCCAGCGTCGAACCAGAGGAACGATGTCAGCAATGAAATAAAAAGAAGGATCGTGCTTGCCAATAGATGGTGTTTCGGGCTTAGGAAACAGCACTCGAAAGACGAAAATTCCACTTTACTACCTACGCTTCTATAGGGTGCCAATACATGGGCACAGTGGTGGGTATATTCGAGAGAAAGATCCTTCGCAAAATTAATGGGCCCATCTGCGTTAACGGATGGTAAGAATGCAGAGCGAAGCATGGGCTGTACCAACTGCATTCCGGCATGAATGTAGTTAAGCTCTGATGTGCAGTGATTGCGCTGGCTACGAAATAGCGATCGAACTTCAACGGAAAGCGCTGACGGGAAAGAACGAGACTCCAGTGGAAAGGCCAAGTGGAAAAATAAAATCCTTGGTATTACAAACTGGAGCCAATACGTCGCAGATCTTGGAGATAATATATTATATTAGGTAGGCCAGGACCAACAAGCTTAACATGGAAGCCTTTGCTACCCTCATTTAAAGGAAATAAGTAACGTTTATTTAAAACATATTTTGTGTATTAAAAACGAATGAATTTGTTGTATTTGTACCAAATTAAGATACTTCTCCCGATGTTAAGACACTTATATTGTTCTTGTATGGGGGTTTCCGCGCTCACTTTTTCAGTTCATCTCGCTTGTTGACAAATGTTTGGTATTGATAAACAAACTATTTGAAATTTTTGCTTTAACTGTTCTGTAAATAGCTGATCTTATACTGGGGTGTTTTAGCTGTTTACCGTGTTACTATCTACATGGTAGTTTTGAGAGATTGCTATGTTGGCGTTCTGATTTTTGCTTGCTATTTGTGGTGCTGCTAGCTACACATGAGAAGTGTCGGCTTATGTTTTTTCGTCTGTTTTTGGTCCTGCCAAAATCTTGTGGGTCATTGCACCAGATGTGGGTGTTATTTGCCTGCGGTTTTTGTATAAGAGCCACCACGCCCGCGTGAAAATTTACAAATATTTATAGCCTTTGTTCAGCGCCGGGAAATCAGAAAGTAACATGCAACGCCTCTTATGCGGTATCACTACAAGCAAAAATAAAATGTTATTTGCTAAACTAAGCTGAATTGCACGAACGCTGCTTGTGACGCTTACAAAAGTATAAAGTAAACCTACAGTTCGCGTTCAATGCCTTAAGGCATCACACATATTTATGCCTGTAACTTGGTATGTAAAACAACACAAATTCTACTTTTGGGAAATCCAAAAAAATAAAAAAATGCAAATGTCAAAATCTCGAAAACTTGAGCCAATCTGACAAAACGGAGAACGACATTTTGTGCTTTTCTGGGAGGAAAAAGTATATAGGATCAACTATCAGACAGTTTACCCGAATTTTTGATTCGGAGCTTCATGAAACAAGTCTCACAAGTTCGCCCCATTGGAACTAGTGCTGGGATACTATCGATATTTATTGATAGTTCAGATTTCACTATCGATACCACCAATATTACTATCGACTGAATATTTTTACATGTACAGGAAAACTTTAACTAGTTTTTTTTATCAGACTACAGCTCGTTGTTTTTATCACTTTATTGAACGTATGACACGTTTTTGAAAAATTGTGCTGCTGATAAGCACCTTTCTGAAGGAATCGAAGTAGCAAGGACTACATGATATTTAACTAAAACTCAAGATAATTTTCCAAATTGGTTTTGATTCTCAACCGAAAAGGTAGTCAATCTAGATGTATCCTCTAATGGTCATTCATTGTTTTATCCTATGCTCGCAATTGCAATTGCATTTGCATTTTTTTTTTTTTTTTAAACATAAAAAATATTTGACATTTAAGTCCCTCTGTAAACATATGCAAATTTCGACATAAAGGTCTTTAATTTGAAGTAAAAAAATCACAGTTAAGCAATCCATACCACCTGTCATTCTTGTTGTTTGTATTCATTGCTGTAAATCAGCGCGAATTAATAATAGAAAGTAAAATTTTGCGGCAAAAACTGTGTGTGTATAGCTGCTGTTACATGTCTATATATATATATTTTAAATAATAATAATATCGATATTGATGTTTTTCCTATAGATATTTTCGATATTTTAAGACTATCGATTTAATCGATAGTATCCCAGCACTAATTGGAACAAATGGGCCAATTGGCAATTTGAAGAGATTTCATTAAAAAATCTTATAGTTATAATACAATAAATAGAGTAAGTTATGTTTGTGCTGAATAGTAATTGCTGTGTTAACAGAATGAAGATATGTTTTTATAGGGAGATTTGTTCACTTTTAGCTCTGTAAATCTTTTCTTACTTAGTCAATTGTGCGGGATTTCAGTCCGAGCTGCTTAGAAGAACTAGAAAGAATTAGGCAGCAAAACAGTTATTTTCTGTTACACAGAAAGAAAAACACTCGGGATAAATCAAGTTTTTTGAGATTACTTTAAGTACGAGTCGTACTCAAAAATTCAAGTACGAATAACACTTGAACGTACTCAAAACAATCCTAAATGGGATTACTTTTGAAAATTAATTTCTTTTCAAATTTTTTTTTTTTTAAATTTGAACTCATGCTACTCATTTAGTTTATATTTTTGGTTAAATATGTACATAAGATTTCTAAAATAAAAACCATATCGGGCATGATGTTTTTATCATTCTGTAATGTGTAATACGGGTAAGTAAATCACTCATAATCATTTTTGTTTGTAATTTCTTTTGTTTTTGTTTTTTTTTAATTATGAATTCAGGATAAAATCAAATTTATATTACTTGAATCAAGCTCATTTTGAGATTGATTCAATCTTAGTTTTACTTAAATCAATCTCATTTTCGGATTATTTGAGGTACGAGTTCGGATTAAAACAATTTTATAATTTTTGAATGAAGTTAATTTTGAGATTGATTCAATCTTAGTTTTACTTAAATCAATCTCATTTTCGATTATTTCAAATACGAAAACTGGATTGAGTATGGATAATTTAAGTATTTTGGGATTAAAAATCCGTACTTGAATCAATCTTTCTGTACTTGATTCAAGAAAATCCGTACTCACCGTACTATTAATACCGCTTCGGATTGATTTGAGTACGGATGGATTGATTTTTTTTTTGAGTGTATGTCGTTCGGAAGTGATTGTAGTTTCAATAGACGGAAAGGCAGAAGTGCATGAAAATATCGCCTAAGAATTACTCAAGAACACAGAATATATGTTTGGCGTCTTTAATGAATATTAAAAAAGTCTTACACCGAATTACACCACTTTCATGTTGGCTTTTGTACACTCAAAAAAAAAATCAATCATCCGTACTCAAATCAATCCGAAGCGGTATTAATAGTATGGTGAGTACGGATTTTCTTGAATCAAGTACAGAAAGATTGATTCAAGTACGGATTTTTAATCCCAAAATACTTAAATTATCCATACTCAATCCAGTTTTCGTATTTGAAATAATCCGAAAATGAGATTGATTTAAGTAAAACTAAGATTGAATCAATCTCAAAATTAACTTCATTCAAAAATTATAAAATTGTTTTAATCCGAACTCGTACCTCAAATAATCCGAAAATGAGATTGATTTAAGTAAAACTAAGATTGAATCAATCTCAAAATGAGCTTGATTCAAGTAATATAATTTGATTTTATCCTGAATTCATAATTAAAAAAAAACAAAAACAAAAGAAATTACAAAACAAAAATGATTATGAGTGATTTACTTACCCGTATTACACATTACAGAATGATAAAAACATCATGCCCGATATGGTTTTTATTTTAGAAATCTTATGTACATATTTAACCAAAAATATAAACTAAATGAGTAGCATGAGTTCAAATTTAAAAAAAAAAAAATTTGAAAAGAAATTAATTTTCAAAAGTAATCCCATTTAGGATTGTTTTGAGTACGTTCAAGTGTTATTCGTACTTGAATTTTGAGTACGACTCGTACTTAAAGTAATCTCAAAAAACTTGATTTATCCCGAGTGTTTTTCTTTCTGTGTAGGCCAAAAATAAAAACTTACAGGAAAAATTTTAACAAATTCTTAATCACATTCTGCCCACTGTTTGTTTTGCCTGAAAAGATTAAAAAATATGAGGTTACAGTACGGCCTTGAATAATGTCACCTACTCATAAAGAACATAAAGTCACACTTAACCATACTAACGCTATGTAAGTGTTAAACATATGTACACACAGATACTTTTCAAAGATACACATGAAAATAACTAAAAACAAAATTAACTTAAGAATCTACAAGTATAGGGTGTTTTTTTTCATAGCTGCATTAGATCTTTATTTATCGATAACTATGGTTTTGTATCTGACATTATTAATCTGTATTGACATTTCTGTTCAGTAAGGTTTGGCAAGTCATTGTTAAAATTTACTTTGAAAAAAAAATCTGTTTGCAAAGTTCATGGAGTTCACGAAGCTCATGTATGGTTAAATGGCTACATCAAAGAGCACAATTTAATTTTTTGGAGCAAAGACAATCCTCAAGCCGTTATCGAATCACCATTACATCCATTAAAATTGATTTTATGATGCGGCTTATACGCTCTTGCGAAATAAGCAAGGATCTGGCGAGCGCTATCGAGACATGAAGACTGAATTTTTGTTTTCAAAAATTAACCAACTTAGCACAAGCAACATTTGGTTCCAACAAGACGACGCAACTTTCGATACAGCATGCTTAACAATTACATTTTATTGCAACATAATTTGGTAAAAACTTTATTTCATGAAGGGGATTTGTAAAGTCACTGGCTTATGTTGACAACCCAGCAGCTTTTGAAGCATTTAGAGCCAATATTCAAGCCACTTTTGAGTCATACGCCCAGTTTTATTGGAAAGCGTAGTCAACAATTTGATTGAACAAATGAATTACGTAATCCGTAGCTGCGGCGGACAAATGACGGATATTGACATAAAATAATCTTCCAGACTATTATTAGAAACAAATTTCATTTTTAATTCTCATGCAGCTAAAAAAAAACACCATAAAGATCTTAAATCAGTTTTATTTTCTTGCGGCAAATTGTTGTAAAAATCGCAGTAATTATTATTGACTTGAGGTTTTTGTTTGCTAAAGCAAGAAAACAAGAATTTATTGTTCAAGATTCAAAGAGAACCTTGGCAAGAAGATAATTGTTGAGCACACAAAAATGCCAAAAAAAAAAAAACAAAAAAAAAACGCAAACTCTATCAAGATTTTAAAATCCAACAGACCAAGTAATATACAACAATGGTATGTAAACTAATGATTAAGGCTGTCTAGTAAACAAAAATAGAAAAAAAATATTCTCTGAAAAAAGAAATAAGATAAATAACTTATTAAAATGCAAAGTTGGAAAAAGTGAAATAAATATTGTTTATATTTTATTGTGCAGTCTCTCTTGATGTCTACTAAGTCAAGAGCCTAAAATGTTTTAAGGATAAAGCTAAAGAAAACAATTTGCATCAAGTTTTTCCAATTGTTGTTTTTAATCTTTAGGATTAGGTTTAATTTAGCAGATTGGTGAGTGTTCAGATTGGAGTTCTTTTACTAAAGGGGGAGAGACTGGCCCATTGACGTGAGAAAAATTGTATAAAAAAGTAGTTGTATTTAACCGTACGATGCATAAACAACTTTTTCTACAAGAACACACACCCGGGATACGTTTGTACCAACTAGGTTATTTTGGCTTTTTGTTATGTTTAAATGGTCCAATTTCATTATTATTTTTTTTTAGCGTAAATTAATATTATATTTTATTTTTTAAATTAAGCTCTAGGTCTTTTAATATTTAATTATTTATTTTCGATATTTCGCTAACCTTTGGTTAGCATCTTCAGGAAATTTAATTTTATTATAAAGAAACAAAAAACAAAAAACAATAACAAAATTATGAAAAATTTTTCTTTTTTTGTCATAAATTAAATTCAAAAACCTATTTGTCATAAAAACAATTTCAAAAACCATAATCACAAAAATAAAATATAACTAAAGTATAACAATTCACATAAATTGAAAAAATTTTCTATTATAAACCTAATTCAAAAACCATATTTTATATTTTATTTTTGTGATTATGGTTTTTGAAATTGTTTTTATGACAAATAGGTTTTTGAATTTAATTTATGACAAAAAAAGAAAAATTTTTCATAATTTTGTTATTGTTTTTTGTTTTTTGTTTTTTTTATAATAAAATTAAATTTCCTGAAGATGCTAACCAAAGGTTAGCGAAATATCGAAAATAAATAATTAAATATTAAAAGACCTAGAGCTTAATTTAAAAAATAAAATATAATCAATTAAACAAGGTCAAATAAAAGTTAAATGTAAATTAATATTTTAAAAATGTTTAAGTTTTGTTTCATGGAAATATTTTACATGGTTCAAAAGATATAAGCAAAAGAGCGCAAACCATAGGAATTCAAAAAGTGTTCCAGATTTGTTAAATGTCAAATGCTATCCTCTGTATAGCGCCACGATGGGAGTCAACCGTTTTTGCTCAATATTGCGATTAATAAGGTTTGACGACGCAAAAACTCGGGCTGCACGCGCACAAACTGATAAAGCAGCACCGATCAGTGAGTTGTGGCTCATTATGAATGCCCATCTTCAAGCACACTACAAACCTAGTGAAAATGTAACCATTGACAAACAATTAATTCCTTTCCGTGGACGCACACGGTTTATACAGTATATACCATCAAAACCTGCAAAGTATGGTATAAAAGTTTGGTGGATTTGCGATGCCAAATATGCATATCCACTGCACGGTTAGATTTATACTGGCCAAACAGCGACTGGAAGGGAAACTAACCAAGGGGAACGAGTTGTTAAAGATTTGGCTATCGAATACAAAGGAAGTGGAAGAAATATTACAATGGACAATTTTTTCACGACCTTGCCAGTTGCAGAACTTCTCCTCACCTGGAACCTAACAATCGTTGGGACTTTGCGCAAAAACAAAACGTATATTCCTGCGGAAATGAAGGACAGGCCAATTCTGTGGTTTTCACGAATAATCGCGTAAGTTATAAAACCAAACTTTTCAGGAGAGCAAAAACAAATATTTTTTTCAATTGCGGCTTCTGCAGATGCTTTTTTAAACTTTTTTCTTTACTATCCTCTTAACAGTGACTCTCTACGTATTATACATAGCTTTCGTGAAAAAATCCTCACAGGATCACAATCTTTAAAAGGATTAAAAATGCATATGTTTGATTGACTCAATAAGTGTGTGCAATATAACATCATATCTCCGCATAAGTTCTTTTTTGTGAAAATAAATGTTATCATTTTAATCACACATGACGACTTACGTTGTTATTTTTAGCACATAAGTTGTTATTAGTAGACAAATTTTCAAAAAATACTTCATATTTTTTGCACGAATAACAACATAACATAACATATGCTTTTAATTTGGAAACATATTCAGCAATTTTACAATTTTTGGCGATGTATGGCGACATAAATCATTATAATAGCAAAATATTTTATTAAACAGTTAACTTAAGTTGTTTTTAGCAGAAAAAAATTAATAATACTACATTATATTCTAAAAAGCTTAATACTTATAAAAACCTAATGCAAAATGTAGCACTTTGACATCATTATCTCAACTTCGGTAAAAACCGACTTACGCGATTATTCGTGAAAACCACAGAATTTATTCATCATAATTCGGCTTTAGAAAAACTGTGACGATGTGCTCTTATGTGCCACGAAAAAATAAATCAGTGACGCCGCTTTCTTTAATGCACTTTGAAGGCGAGATAGCTGAGGGTGGGAAGCCTGAAATCATTGAATTTTATAATATGACCAAGGGTGGCGTTGATAAAATGGACCAATTGTTCAGTGAATATCCTACACAACGACAGACGAACCGTTGGCCATTGTTAATTTTGTTCAACATGTTGGACATAATGGCTCTTGCATCGTATATTGTATATGACATGAACAACCCCATGCTGCCTGCTAAATCAAACAAGCGTAAGCAGTTCCTTCGCAGCTTGGCGGAAGCATTGTGTATGCCAATTATTGAAGAACGTGCACTAAAACGGCAAGTCACGTGAAACTTCACCACTAAAATAGCTATTGAGTCATATTTCAACCGTCCGCTGGAATCAATGTTGAACACGACACTATCGACATCTGCCGTAGCCAGCACGCCAAAACCTATCAGCGGTTCCTGCTACTTATGTGTGGCAAATGTAAGAAGCCAATGTGGCTTGATCATTCGATCACCAATACCGAATGCACAATATGTAACAATAGTTCATAATTTTTATTTTTCAAATAAAATAATATTATTTAAACACACTATAAAATGGTTTGTTGCCTTTTATTTTGATATAAACTGGTGTGGTACAAACGTATCCCGGGTGTGTGTTTACGTGGGTGCCAACTTTGGAAGCACGTAGCTCCTGAACCACTAATCCTAATTGCATCAAATTTGTGTGTGTTCTAGGGTTAAAAATAAGTGTGTTCAAAACGAATTTCACAGACTGACTATTTAACATTTATTTTTGTGTCCAAATCGTATTATTACTAATACTGGAAAAGTTTTAAATTTTCAGCAGTAGGTCTTATTCAGGGTTAAAAAAATAAAACTGAAGTTTCTGAACAGATACTCCGATTCTGATTATCATTGATATAATGCAATATTGATTATCATTTTTAAATTAAGAGTCATCTTCGTCGTAGCGTTACACTTCCGGAGCATAAAGGCGCTTATCTAAGTCTGTATACCTCAAGTTTGGCTTAATTTTGGCAGAACTTTTAACGATAGCGGTTGGTTATAATCCTACCCAATATTAAGAGAATGATAAGCGTAATTATCCTTAAGTAAAATAGTCCATGGACTCGTTATTTTAGGGGCCATTCAGGTGCAACGTGGGAAATGCGTGTCAATTGTTCTAAAAGCACTTATCCATTGGCCAGTGAACATAATATTGTTATATAAAGGGACGAATTAGAACAAGTGCAAACAAGACATATAACCAAATAGTTGAAAATATGTTTAAAGTGTAGTAATTCCAGAGGAATGGTTATTGAATCTCTATTGAAAGCTAGTCAAGTGACTGAATTTTGTGCGGGTAGTAGGGGCTTTATTACTTTATATGATGACGATTTATCATATAAATATGTTTCACCCGGGACAATACCTGCGATAGGCATTATTTTAACCAAAATTCAATGTATTCAACTAGATTTTATCAGTGTCGTGGTACAAAGTGTCAAAAAGGTGCGAGTTAACCCCTCCTAGGACGCGGCCATGTTAAAGTGGCAAGTCCCTTTCATAAACAGTGTTCGAAGTATAATCGGTTTCTACCACTTTAGAACTGTCACGTGACAAGTTTTGTGTAAGTTCCCTTTCCCCTAAAGTAGTTTACACAAAAAACGAGTGAAGTGGGATTTCTACAACGCACAATATTTTGGGTGTGGATGAAGTTTGATCCGCTGACCTGTGTCTCCGGGGGTTTCTTGGTAGCGTCTTAATGATATTTCACCTTCTGGTGATACATCCCCCGGAGAAATTAGTTGCAGTCAATTCCTGGAATTCGGCAAAGTTTAAAATTTATAAAGATCTCTTCGGTCCAGATTACATATATGGTACCACGGGATACACTAGCTCCCGGTGAGCAGACAACTGACTGACCATTGGATGAGGCCTTCGGAAGATACTAGATGTAAAAAATGCTTATCGCTCCTTTAAGCTGGATATTGCAAGAAACGGACTTCCCTCTTTGGGATGCCTCTTTGCAAAAAGGTACTTTAACGGGAGGGATTATGTTGGCCGCCACTCATGGTTGTGGTTCAAATTCAAAGTCTGGGTAAGAAAGCTCCTGAAACGCATGATTATTCATTGCTTGTAATCAAAGTATGAAAACTAAAAAAATATATCGCAAACTTTTGCAAAATGTACAAAACAATTCAAGATTTTTAAATTGTATTGCACATGAGCAAATCCAAAACAAAAACTTTTCAATTGACTAAGAGAGAAAACGAAACAATTGGCTTTTCACACACAGCGTTACCGTTGGTGCCACTAAAGTAGCAATTTGCCACTTTTTCGACTGCTTGGATACTATTTGGCCACTTTTACAAAATGCACCCAAATGTGATACTTTTTGTAATTCTTGCCACTTTTTTGATACTTTTTACGTTAGGAAAAGATACTTTTTTTCATTCTGTTTTGTTTTAACTCCCATACTAGTCTTGAAAATTGGGTTCCAAGTGAAGACATTCTACGAAAGTATAGAAGTCGTTTTAAGAACAACTAATTGTAAAAAAATATGTATGTACTGACCATTAATAAATAACACATTGAAAAAGTTTGTTTAACCATTCTAACTGATTCTTATATTTTTTGGAATGCTTAAGACAAAATGAGCACAGTTTTCTCCCATCACGTCACATTAATCAGATACACCAATTATTGTAATTTCGGAAGATGTTTTGTACCACAATTAATAACAAAATCGAGTGGTATAGTTTTGTTCTATTTGTAAAGCTGATTACAATAATTTAAAGCAATAATAGACGAATTTGGATAAAAACTAAATATCCCATACTAAAGAAATTAAGACACTTGCACTTAAATTTAGTAGCATGTATGAATGCCGTGTATTTATTTGTATTAAAGTGCGAAACTGATTAAATATAACGAATTTTAAAAAGTGATATTTTCGTTTTTTTGTTTAGGATTTCTGATAAATCTGACGTGATGGGAGAAAACTGTACTCATATTTGGCCATAGCATTCTAAAAAACATAAGAATCTGGTGGAATAGGCAAATAAACTTCTAAAAAAATTTTAAAACCTGTGCAATACAATGTCTTAAATAAATCAAAGAAAATTTATTCAGAAAGAAAAGTACAAGAAATATATTACTTAATAAAACAAATTACATAAATATCTTCTAATTGCTGCAACAATGTCAGAATTCATGTTTGGCAGAAAACGAGTTTAACGTTTTTGATTTACGAAAACATTAAAGAAAATATTCAATATTTTTTATTTTTCGAATTTATTCTATAAGCTAAATTTCAGTTATGTATTTTTATAAAGCTTTTTTGTAATAGTCATATTCCTTCAATTTTTCAGAAATGACTTTATACACTACCAGACTATTAGTTATATTGTATTTTCTTGTTACATTTTACCTTAGCTTTCCTTTGGAAAGCAATGAGGTATATTGTATGTAAAGAAAAATTTACAATTATTAGACACCAGCAGAATGTAATGCATTTTCTGGCCTGCCACGGCCTTCGTCAGCATTCTTTGTGTCAAACTGGATAGTGATACTTTATAAATTGAATTTATTTAACTCAACAATTTTAACAAATAGAAACTGGGAATTATTTCCTTCCGAAGGTTACTTTATATTTTATTCACAAAGAATGCTGACGAAGGCCGTAGCGGGCCAGAAAATACATTACATTCTGCTGGTGTCTAATAATTCGAAAAATAAAAAATATTGAATGTAATATAAAGTAACCTTCGGAAGGAAATAATTCCCAGTTTCTATTTATTAAAGAAAATATTTTATAAAAATAACTTCTCGAGAGAAATATTTATTTTAATTTTTGCAACAAATGAGCCATAAGTATGTATGTCTATTGTAATACGATCAATTGTTTTTTAGTGCATATAATTACTACACATATGTTTTTTTGTTATGTTTTTATACCATTTATAAAATGTTATTTAAAATTATAATCAATAGAAAAAAAACGTAAAAAATACATAATGTGGTGTACTTATTTTAATTTGAAAAGTTGTGCCACTTTTTTTATAAAAATCCCCTTTTCGGTGCCACTTTTTTTTTAGATATCCCCTTTTCTGTTCACACATCTGCATTTTTAAATTTACCGTTACAATCGTACAAAACAGAAAGAGAGAGTATTTGAGTATTTGATTGAGTTCTTGTTTGATGCATATTTTGCTAGTAAAGTCGAATGCCGAGTTTATGTATGAGTAATAATTTTAGTTTTTAAGTGGATGCAAATTTATTGTTTTTTAGTTCATTTTTTCTTCATTCTTTGAATAACTTTTTATTTTGTTTTTTATTACTACAGTAGTCTAAATATGCATCAAACAAACATAAACCTTTATTTCTTTGAGAAACCGAAGTTTATATCGCTCTAGTAGCTAGAGTATAGTACATTCTCTACACTCACAATATTCTGTACGTAAAATTAACTGAAATTGTAATATAAAATAAATGAAAGTTCAATTAAAAACCGGTCTACCTATTTTTCATTTATTTTTAACAAAAAGTTCATTTAATTTTTACTGTCAAAAATTCAACACCATATTCCGTAAAATCAAATAAATATTCAGTTATTTTGTAAAATTTTACTGTCAAAAATTCAACACCATATTCAGTAAAAACGATTAAATATTCAGTTATTTATTAAAATTTTACTGTAAATTTTTAACTGTCAAATTGACCCCATATTCAGTAAAAACAATTAAATATTCAGTTATTTTATTAAATTTTCGTTTACTCCACAAAAGAGCCGAATTTCTAAAAAATACCAGACAGACACCTGTCCGCTTGTTTTTCTTATAAGCGAGGGAGGGAGAATATTTTTATATACTTACCCAGTTACAGACGTTTGTTTTACTTTTGTTGTACTGACCACGTTGTTTACAGAAGAACTCTCAATAATAAGACACCAGCAGCATGACCGATATGGCTTCGCAATTATTTTACTTTTAAAATTTGATGTATTTAACTAAATCATTTTAACAAAAAGAAAATGGGTATTGCTTACACAAAACAAGCATTTCATTTTTAATAGATAAGTAAAAATTAATTTTTGGTAGTAAAATTATATAAAATAACTGAATATTTAATTGTTTTTACTGAATATGGTGTTGAATTTTTGACAGTAAAATTTTATAAAATAATTTATAAAAGATAACTGAATATTGATTTGTTTTTACGGAATTCGCGGTTGAATTTTTGACAGTAAAAATTAAATGAACTTTTCGTTGCTTTAAATTACATTTTTATTTACTTTAACATAAAGAAGAATTTAACTCAATCAACGGACAATATTAACTGCAACTGAAAATCCGTATTAATATGCACTTAGTTTTTTGAATAACTGTTAGAATCAGTTAAAAATAAAATTGCTTGGAATTTTAAATGTTTATGTATTTAAAAATGACTGAACGGAATATTTCTTAAATAAACTACAGTCCGTTACTGTAATAATATTGTGAGTGTAGTTTAATGAGTAAGTCAATTAGCGAATGTTCTTTCTCAGAATTTTTCAATATTGTTCTTACGCTTTTCTTTTTTAGCTGCGAAAGTTTATATTAATGTACATTTTGCGCTTACGAGCGAAAACAATACAAAACAAATTGGCATAATCATTCTCATTGTTTAGGTTTAGGTTTTGTTTTTGTTTTACTCACTTCAAAAAAGCAAACGTTTCGTTTTGTTTTTTTTTTCGTTCTCTGATTGTAATCCAACGGATGTTGCTAGCATAAGGCAGAGGCGGTACGGTTTTTTCGGGAGGTAAGAGTTATCCAGCTGCTAAAAAAGGGGCAGGTGTATAATATTGCCAGATTGAAAATTAAAAAAATCTTCTGGTTGCTTCCACACACAGGGAAGATAAGTAAACGCAATGTTTGTCACCCAATGGTCAAGATCGTGCATTAGATTAGTGCAACGTTAATCTTTTTTACTACTTGTCCATGTGTCTATTGCTATTGATAATATGATGCTTTGGACAAGTAAGTGAGTGTATGATCCAACAACATTTCATAAAACTCGCCGCATTTGCATATTGCTTCCCCTCTGTATTTAGAGCACTGGGAAGTTGGGAAATGTCATAGATATTAGGAAGAGTACAAATTACCTGTAGTGTACTACGGGTATATGCTTATTGTAAAACAATGTCACTTTGGAATGTTGGGTTAAATTTTCCAAGATCTATTTAAAAATTAACTTCATTATCTAGTTATTTGGGATATTTAAATCTGAAAATAAACATTCTGATTTTGTACCTCCACGTATTAACACAGATTTGTTAACGCCTTATGCGGTAATATTCCTTCTTTACATTCCCCTCACAAATTGGAATTAGCTTTACCATCGAAAACAATTTTTTACAAAACCGTCCCGCTACTCCTCAATGAAGTTTCAAAATTTTCGATGGTAAATCTTAAAACTTTCCCCCAATTTAACCTTCTAATAAGTAATAGCCAAATTTGTATACACCTTTATGTTGACCAATTTTAATCTTTTTGAATATTTCCAGTTGAACGAGTGAAACGAATCAAGAATACTAAGAGTATCGAACTAAACTAAAAGGCAAATATTTCCACATATTTTTTTAATACATATATAAATACATATCCTTAATTGTCACTCCGAATACAATTAAATTTAGAAAAGGTACACAAGCATTAAGATTCATAGCTGGTCTTATTTATTGTCACAGTTGTCCCTTTTTTATTAACTGGCATAAAAGAGGGCTTAGAAAAAGGAGTCACACTTCATTTTATTTAAATATTTTATAATGGTTATTCTCCCTACCGTTTAATTAATTACTTGGAAAAAAATTCGGCTGAAATACAATTTAAAAAAAAATGAACTTGCAATTAGAATATAAAACATAGTGAAGGCAAAATAAAATAATATATATACATTAATTGAAACTCATAAGGTAAGTAAAATAACCTTAACAAAAGGATGAGTATTAAGGAAAAAGACTCCAATGCACGCACACTTATACACATACTTGCAAAAAACTAAGAAGAGGAAATAAAGTTTGAAAGGAACCATACAGCACATTCAATGCTCATAAATCTTCGTTAGATTTCTTTTCATGAATCTTCAGATACAGAATGTGAAGTCAACACCAACGAACGCAGAAGCAGATATTCAAACAACTAAAACCAAAGAATTACCTAAAAAAATAAAACTGGTGGAAAATGCCATACAATTCAACTAAACCATTGGTTAGCAAATACTTCGGGTATATTTATAAGACGTTTTATTTATACCAAAGCCAATTGTATTTCACTCGTATCCTCTTTGTTTTTTTTGTTGCACAGCAACACAAAAAACACTTTTTGAACTCATGCAAACATACCAACATAGATCAGAACATTTGCTTGTTTTATTTTCTTTATTGTTGCCGTTGTTGTTACCGCTGTTGCTTCAGAACACACGTATTACCATAATGGATTTTCACCATAAGGACATTGTTCCAATGAGCTTTAAATTTAATACAAAGACATTTTTGCAATACACACATTCGCAGGCACACATATATTTTTATTTGCTGTTAAAAGGAAATATATGAAAAAGAAGCTAAAGTAAAAGAATAGAAAAGGGGAATAAATGAATATCTTAGTGTTGAATATGTCGTCTGAAATGAACGGAAAAGGATTACCATAAGCGCCTTCTTAACCCTTCAAACAATCGTGCAATCGCCTTAACAGTCGGGTAGAAAAAATCGAACTAACTAATTTGAAACTGCAAATTTTATTGAATTTTTTTTCAATATTCCCCAATGACCCATTATACTTTTAAGGGCCATTATTACAACTTGCCAATAGTTAAAAGTCGGATTTTTTTGGACCGATAAATTGCTTTGCATTATTACAACTTCCATTTTTTATTGCTGTTATTTTCAATAATAATAATATTTAATAGATGAAAACATAATAAATGAAGGTTTTATAATGCAAAGCTATTTATCGGTCCGACAAAATCCGAATTTTAACTATTGGCAAGTTGTAATAATGGCCCTTAAAAGTAATATCTTATAAAACGATGATTCTAGCGCTAGTTTTATTTCCAAGAACCAGCTTGGCATTTAAGAATTTTATGAGAGCGTAGAATTTTCATTCGGCTGTATTTGTAATTTGAATTTTGTAATAGATCAAAGAGCACAGGTTGTGTGTTGGTTTAATCTACTACTACTCGACTTCGAGAACCGTAATAATGCCCGCAATTTCTACAATTAGAAAGCAGGTCGTGTACGTTCCGAGCAGTTATCTTTTGTTTGAGAGTCCCGGTAGGCTAGCTGGTAGAGGGCTAGTCTAACAGCGCCGGGGTTGCGGGTTCGATTCCTGCCAGAGACTCCAGTTTCTTTCCTGCAGACAAGCGTAGAGCTTCGCGGGATTAGCTTAGGAAATTAAAAAAAAACCTATTTCAATATTTATTTTGCCTACGTGTTTTTACCTTCAGTTTTCCTTTAAAATATTGCAGCTTTTACACCATAGATTTCTATGCACACCTAGATTTCGTTTTGTAAAAATTACAGGCATAAGGCTGATTTACATACCCTCCGTATAAAAAGAGTTCCATTATTCCCAGAAAAAAATTACGACAAATCAATTGTCATATTGAATACCAAATAGAATTAATTTTTTAATTGAAAAGGCACCAACAACCAAATTTGTAAATAAAAAAAATACTTTTGTTAATTCAAATTGTTGATATTCTACAAATATTTTTAACAACGAAGTTGTAATATTGAATAAAGTTTGTATTAACAATTATATTCAAATTTTAATTACGATTTTGTCTTATTAATAAAATATTTTGTTAAGAACTAGCTTATTGTATTTTGAAAGAATGAAATGCATCAAAATTATTTCTTTAATTCATTTTTATTGAAATATAAATTAAAAACTATTTACATTTATTTTAGCATACCTATTCAGACTTAAAACTGGATGCACAATAATGTTTTAACATCTTCATAAAAGGGAATCTTGACACAATTATAGACTTGGATTTGGAAACTAAAATTTACAAAAGATCCATTAAAATCTCTTAATTTTTCAAACAACTACTTAACATACCCCTAAGATTGATTCAGTTTTTCAATAATATGCCTATCTTTTAGTGTTTTAGTGATTTAAAACCAACATATTTAAAAAAAAATTTCGTATTGTATTCAATTTTTTTTTGCCACAAAAAAATTTTATTGCATATATTTATTTTTTAACTGAATCAAATTGTTAATATGACAATTAACAAACGTGTTAATAAAGAAAATTGTTAAATATATTTGGAAAACTTTAAAAAATTTTCATTATTTACTGAATAACTCTTGTTATTTTTTCTGTGTTACAACTTTACTTTAACCTTAAATGATCGATAAATGAAAGGATCGTAAAGTAATGTTCTTATAATTGCCATCTTTTTACACGGCCAATAAAATCTTACCTTTAGCTATCGGCAAGTTGTGAAAATGGGCTTTAGAGGTATCTACGACGTCAATTGTTCCGAAAGCACTTATCCCGTTACCAGTGAACACAATATTGTAAAAACAAAAGGAACGAATTAAGACAGGTGCATCATGTTTTTAAAGTATAGTTATTTTAGAGAAATGGTAACTGAATCAAATCTAATCATGTGACTGAATGACTGAATTTTGTGCAGGTAGGGGCTGATTCTGTCTGGTTTAATTAATTAATATGAGAGCGATCTATCATATGAATATGGTTCACGCGGGACAATACCTGCGAAAGGCATTATTTGGACCAAAATTTAATGTGTTCAACTAGATTTTTTCAGTGACCTGTTACAAAGACCCCTTCATATACAGAGTTAGAACTAGAATCGGTCCGTACCACGTTAGAATTTTCACTACTGAATATTTGCTTACTAATAAATAGCTCAATAACTACTTTGTATTTGTGCTGTTTTCAGTACTGAATATTTACTAACTAGTAACTTACTATTGAAATAACTACTTATTAGGTATATTAACTACCCTTGAGGGAAGCGAAATGACACCAAAGTAGTCCAGTGATAGGTCATTGGTGGTAGAGACCTGTTCTAGTTTTCATACTTTATATGAATAAGACCAATCACTTTTACATGGGATTGTCATTGGAGGGGGTCAATTGACACCATTTGACCGGTCACACATATATTCTCAATGAACGTGTTTAGTACCAATTACTACAATGAAGTATTATTTCAATAAAACAAGTCCTAGAATAACCAAATTTTAGAAAGTCCCAACAAATGTGTCACACCACCGGTGAAGACTGTACTGTAATTCACCACTTTTACTACCTAATTTGTCTTTATAGTAAAATTATAACTAGTTTTTTTTACTTCTAGTAAGCGTATTATAAGTACTGAATTCTGTGGACACCTCGAACAAAAATAAGTAGTTATTCGGCCAAAAATAAGTAGAGTTTATTTTTCTCCAACATTACTTGCTAGCTTACCATGTAAGTAAAGTTTTTGCTGGGTAGAATCATTGATGCTGGCTTATTTTGTTTCACACTGTCACCTTTTCTCCAATTGAACTCAAACCTATTTCGCCGATATGCTGCTAATAAAACAACTTATTTCACGCACATAATCTTCTACGTTTTATATACATTTTTATATACATGTTTAACATCACACACACACACACACATACACGCTCATATATTTGTACATTCAAAATGTAAACCGAAGAAAAAACTTCCATACCTTTTATTGGAATTGAAAGCACATCTGGGTTATATTTGTTCGCTAAAATCGGCGTTAAAAAACGTGCAACAAAACAAAAAATTTTTACAAATACTGAATTCGTTCAATGAGAAATTTGCAAAAACAAATAATTCAAAGGGAAAACGAAGAATTTAAATTATTCCATATGCCTTTAAGTCAAATTGGATTTCTATCAAAATTTTCCTTTTCCATTTCTTAACCAAACTCTAGATTTCTCTTTTTAAACTCTTATTTATCCTTTCTGTTGCTCTGGGTGTTTGTGTTTGATTGTGTTTAAATGTAATTTCTTTCTCTTATATTTTTTACTTCTTTTCGAATTCAATGCGGTAATAGCTTTGAATTAAAATTTATTGTAATAAATCATGATTTACATACAAAACGGGCGGTGAGTGAATGGGCAAAACGAACGTACAAACTAACAAAAGACATAAGGAAACAAATAACTGAAAAGAATGAGTAAGTGAGTGACTGAATAAATGAATGAATGAATGGTTTTTGTAATGATAATGTAATAAAAAAATTCACGGTAGAAACAAAAAAGCTGAAAAGAAATTAAAGAGCTTTGCAAATTTTCATCGAAAGGCATGCGATCGATGAAAGTATTTTTAAAAACTTCATATTTATATGAAATATTTCGAGTAAACGAATACTTTTTTAAGCCAAAAAACTCATTCTTCTTTATTAGCAATAATAATACTACATATGTAGAATAATTACATGTTAGTTAATTTTTTCTTTAGCAATTTGCTATACAACATTATAAAAACATTCTTTCGATTTCACCACTACAATAAAAATACCTAAATTTATTTTAATTTTGCACATTAAATTTCCATTGTTACTAGTTTTACACCTCCAACGAATTTTACACAGTAATATGGAATAAACTCTTAATTAGCCCTAATTTGCAAATTACTCTGAGACTCAAGCTTCTCTAAACAATGTCAAATAAAAAACATAAATTCTAACTCGACATTCTCTTGTAAATGCTCTTTAACTCTGAGCCAATAAGGAAAATACTTAAAGGCCAAACCATAATATGCTAGTCTTGCTTAACCTACTGTCAAAATTAACAAAAAGTCTCTTAAATGTATTGAAAAAACAACAAAAATAAAATCAAAAAACATTTGATTCCGTACGGAATGCGCGATCAGTTTCGCACTTTGCTTACACAAAATTTAACAAAATGTTGCCTTAAATTCAAAATGGTGTGCCTCAAATGATTTACATGTATTCGTACATTTGCTTAAGCCAACTTAAGTATATTATGGTTTGGCCCTAAGTATATATTTGTTTGTTTTGTAGGTGAGCAATTTGAAACTTTAAAGGTAATTTTGGTTAAGTGACTGCCAATTTAATATAATCACCTCTTATCCGCAGTTTTAGTTGTTATGCCTTAATATATCTATTGTCACAGATCGCAAGTAAAGTTACGTTTTTACTTCAAATCGTACAAAATAATTGAAACATTGCCCATGTTTAATTTCAAACGTGAAGATCTAAAAGGTGCAATTATTAGTGCAACATTTTTGAACTGCTTCTCGTGTGGAGTTTCTCGAAGTAATTATCGATACTAAGAAAATCCCGCTTGGGTTGTGCTAGTTTAGCTGCTGTTTGAATTTTATAGTCTCATGTATATTTTGGGTAAAACTTAATTTATCTGCAAACATGCAATTTTTCACGACTATATCTCGAAAGCCAATAGGAATTTTGATTACCGAAAAAACTTCAGCTAGTGCCACAAAATTGCAAAAATGTCAACAAATTTTAAGATTTATATATTTTTCACAGTTCTTGGTCAAAAGCTGACAAACTGTGAGAAGTTCAGTATGTCTGGGATCACACTATGAAAGTTTTCTTTCAGAAAGTCTGAGTTTATTGGTGAGAGGGGAAGAGAACAAGCTTTTCTTTTCTCCTCTCTCATCCATAAACTCAGACTTTCTGAAAGAAAACTTTCATAGTGAAAAAATATTCCTTATATTTTTTTTGAACATTTTAATAATAGAAAATGATTTTTCACATTTGAAAATTTAAAAAACGGCAAAAAACATAATATTAATCAGAGTACCGAAACGTGCATACTGAGTTCTCACAGTAAACCCACCAGTAAAAAAATAAATTAATTTCCTTTATTAAAACACTAATGCCCAATTTTCAGGATAGTATTTAAATCTATATTAAGTTAATTTTCATAACAAACTTAAATCGTATTTAAAACAGATTGGTTTTTTGAGTTTTATTTGAAAAGCCTTATTTAATTAAGATAAAAGTATGGTAGCACTACTAAATACAAAAAAAATATATAAAAAAGTGTAATTATCTACAAGGTGGTCTGAAAAAACAGCTGACTGTTAATGCTTTGCCTGTTGTTGTTGTATTGTTGTGATATTGAGGCCACCTTGCTAAAATATTACAATGGAAACTTGAGTTGAAATTAAGTGTACCACATCGGTGACTTAAGTTTCACTTAAGTTTTTAGTGAAGAAGAGAGTTTTGTATTTAAAACGATTTTAAAAATAAATGTGTTTTAATATCAATCCTGAAAATTGGCCATAATTCACTTGATTAAAAGTTAAATTCGCTTGATTAAATTTTTTATTAAAACTGAATTTATAATTTATTAATGTTTTGTTTGGTTAAAAGTTTTGGAGAATTTATTTGGTGCAGCGAGCAAAAAAGTTAAAAATTTATCTGCTTAATCTTTCTTAAGAAGCTGAGAAATGAAACCAAATTTAGTTTCGTCACTCATTAAAAGCGAATAAACAAACAAATTCATACGCAAAGTTTTAAAATATGAAAAGCCTGATTAAGTTTATTAAAAATGTTTACAAGAAAAAATAAACTTAGCATTTATACAATACACACACAGGCTAATCGTACTTTGGTCGTGCAAGTTGTCGAGTAACAACAACAATACTAGTTAGAAGCGTTGGTAAGATTTTTGCTCATATCTCATGAGTAAGGAAATGCAAATTTTATTAATTCCTCACACTCATGAGTGAATGCTCAAAAAATTACCACTACATTCATGAATTTTGAAAAAAGTTGCAAATGTTTGATTTCTCATTCATGAAGAAATTCATGAATGTGTAAATATAAATTTTTCTGAGCTCTGAAATTAATAAATTCATGAGAGAGTACATCAAAAATTAAAATTTGTAGGCACTAGATACTGTTTTTACAGATCAGTTTGTTTTGCGCTTTTTTGCTACTAGTCTTTATCTACAACTGTTTTCAGGGCAGGAAACTAAAATTCCCATTGGTTTCCGAGATACAGCTGTAAAAAAATTGCATGATCTTCGGCAAAAATTATGTTTTAGCCAAAATATAAATGAGGTCGTAAGTCCGAACAGCAGCTTAAGTAGCAAAACCCAAATTGGATTTGTTTTGTCAGATATTTAGAATAAAATAAAACTCGTTCTAATTAAAAAATATTGATTGCACTGCTAATTTGAGCATTTACAAAAGCAATTTTTTTTTTTTTGCTTTAAAATATGGGAAAATAAGTACTTATTTCACTTTACATGGTGGTGATATAGTGTACTGTATCAGATTGTCATAAAGTACACAGAGGTGTCACGAGACAAAAAATGTTGTAATTTATATTTGTTTAATTTTTCGAAAGCTGCCTTTTTTCATTTCTCTTTAATGACGCAATACACACAGAAAAAAATTATTAGTGGTTTTGTATCAATTAAAAAAATTATTTAAAAAGTATTTAAATTTAATTAAGTGATAATTGAATCAATTATTTTTTTTTTGTTGAAAGAAAATTTAAATTAAAATTTTGATATAATTAAATTTTTAGTTGTTTTGAAATAAATTTTGAATTTAAGTATTAATAAAATAACAAATAAGTGTTATTACGTTTAAAATTAAATAATTTAAAATTGTAAAATTGTTGTTAGAAATTGTCAAAATCAATCAACACATTGTTTGAAACTGCAAAGTTTTCTGATAATTTTTTTCATTTATATTAAAAATATAATTTTTTAAAAAAAATTATTCAAAATATAAAATTTTTACACTTTTTAGTAATCAATATAATTATTTTGGTAAAAGGTGCAAAATCAACAAATATGTTACTTAATTCTATGAATTTGGTGATTAGAGACACATTTTAAGTTATTCTGTGCAGTGAACACAATAAGCAAAGCAATGTTAAATTTTTTTGTTCTAAACAAATAGTTGGTTTAACTAATATTTTTGTTAAATTTTGTTTGTTCTTTGTTAATTTTAGGGGCCTGGTTTTACACATTGCAACAACTGATTTGACCATTTTTCTAACGTCACTCCTTACAACTCTGATTTACTAGAAACAATTTTCAAACTTGTCTTATTTAATGAAATTTTTATTTATAAAATCGTAAACTCATGTATTAGTGTAAATTTATTGCATTCCATTTAATATATTTAAATAAAATCAAGTGTTCTATGAATTTCGTAATGCAATTCATAAGTCATTTTTAAAATAATTTATATCTCTCTTTAAAATTTACATTTTTAATTTCATTAATTCATCATTAACTTATTTATGTTAATTTTGCTCATTTAAGAAAATATTCAACATTCAGTACAGAGGTTAGGAATATATGCACTAATTATGTGAACCAACTTTTAAGGTATGTGATCTTATTTTGTCTTGGCTCCAGCAAAAAATCACTTTTAAAATTTTCAAGTGGATTCAGAATGTCCTCCACTTATGTTTTATACTACGTTGAGTTTTCCTTGCACCCAAAAAGATACAAAATTATATTAATTTTTTCATACTGACTTAACAAACACTCTACATTACGTAAGAATGTAATGAAAATAAATGCTTGTGAAAATAAAGTTTATTGTTTTTCCACGTTACGTTATTTTGAATAAGCTGCTTAAAATTTTACTTTGTATTCTCTGCGATTTTATTGTATTTACATTTTATTTGAATGTATTCGCACTCATACAATTACAAGTGCACACTTTTATAACTTTCAATAAAATATTTATTATAGTTTCTGTTTTGTGGAGAAAAATAGATAAATTTTTCATTGTCTATGACTTGCTGTGTGTGCGTTAAATGTTGAAATGTTTTTTTTTTCTTTTTTTAGTGCTTAAAAAGGCTTCTTTATAGAATTTATTGTTTCACTGCTTCATTAACAAAATATTTATTTTTTATTCAACTTTAAGGAGCATTCTTTAAACAATGTATTTTTTTATAAGTACTTGTACAATTAGGGGCAGAAACCCTCAAATTTATAAGGAGCGAAAAATGTTTAATTAGTATCAGTACTTATAGGATATACCGTAAAAGACGTTTATAACCAACAATTGCTATAACGGAATATTCTTCAACGAATACTTGTGTTCTTTTAAATCAATTTACGGCTTGATTAATGATCAAGGCTATTCAAACTTCTTTTTAACGATTTTAAAACGAGCTCTTCTAAAAACACAAATTTATAGAAAGAAAAAATAGTGGTTGACTCCTTTAATTCTTTGTATTTTTCAAGGAAGCATGAACCAAACTCCCACGAAATAACTCTCCCAAATTAAAAGTGAAATAAGTTCTCAAAATTCTATACATCGCAATAACAACGATTTTTGAGAACTCAATTCAGTATTTTAGCATAATTTGTCACATTAAAACAACAAAATTATTTTACAATAAAAAAAGCTTGGAAATATTCGGTTTGAATTAGTAATAAAAGAAATAAATTTTAAACAGACCATATAAAGTTTTAATTTCTAAAGTAATCGATTATTTTTTACGTAACTGATATTTGCAAAAATTAAGCTAGAAATCTAGAGAATATGATGCATACTGAGAAAGCTTTGCAGAACAACATCGGTTATAACCAAAATAATTAATGAGTTTTAAAAGAAGTATTATTTTTTGAATATCTTTCATTTAAGTTTTCCTACGACCAGGCGTCTTGGGGACTTGTGTCGTTTGTATTATGAAATAAATTCCTAATAGTTCCTAATTCGTTTAGGTTGAAGTGCACATAAATTAATAAAAACTGATTTCAATTAAAAAATTTGTAATTAATATCTAAATTACAAATAAATAGTTTTAATTAAATATTTAAGATGTTTAGTAATAATATTTATGTTGTTAATATACATAAGAAAAAGCTAAATTGACGTGATTAATTTTTTAATTAAAACTGATTTTTTTATTCATTAATGGTTTAATTGGAGCAAAAATTGGCAAACATTTTTTGTGTGCACAGAAAAAAATAAAAATTGATTTCAATTAAAATATTTGTGATATTAATCAAAAATTAATTAAATTTTCGCCAGTAAACAAATAAATAGTATCAATTAATCGTTTAATTCACTTGATTAAAAGTTTAATTCACTTAATTAAAAGTTTATTTCACTGGATTAATTTTTTTATTTAAACTTATTTTATTTTTGATTAATGCTTTAATTGATGCAAAACTTTGGGAAATTGTGTGTGCGTGTTTAATTGCATACTGTGTTGTTGATTTGAATTGTTTAATTGTGGATATATTTTGTAAGAAGGAATACTCTATTTTGGTCTATTTGTGCAAATGGGAAAACTTACCAGACTTGTATCATGAAGCCCCTTTTAACATTTGTAAGCAAGTAATGTCATAAAAAAATAAAAGTTTAAATTTGAGTCTAAAAATTACAATTTGTTTTAAAACATCTGCAAAATGCCAACAGCAAGTTTGTGCCCATGAATTTTTAAAAAATTATTGACAGTTCATTTGCGAGGGCGAATGTTAGTGGATGTGGATCTGTATGCTGGTCCTTCTTGACAGCATTTGCTTTGCAGTGGTGGTAAGATGGGTCTACCGTCCAAGCAAGTGGAATGTGTATAGCCGAGGCAACCATGTACTTGACATTTCTGTGTGGGTGGCATTAAGGGTCCCATAGACACATACTGCTCATGCAATCAGCATGTGCTTGTCAATTTTAAATTTTATTTACGTATGCATCACACAGACAATGCAGTATGAAAAATCAAAATAGCCCAGCCAGCAAAATATTCCGACGTCTTCCAGATATCTGAAAGAAACGCCGATAAAAAAATCGGAATCGTGTAAGAATTCCGTCAGACATCTGACCCAAAATCGTATGAAGTGGCTGACACGAATTCTGACATACACGTCGTGGAAAATTCTGGTTTTTTTGCCGACATTTCTGCTAGATATCGGACATAAATCTGATGAAATAGGCATGGAAAATTTTAAGCTAGCCGAGATTCTTATTGTTTTTTAACTGATAGCTGAAAGAATTCCTTTTATTGCAAAATATTTAAAAGTATTTTACACGTACGTACATTATTTTAATCTTTTAATCTTGAAACAATAAAATAAAATTAAAATTGTTTTCAATTTAATGACAATTGTTATTTTTCACAAAAAAAAAAAAAAAATTAATAAGTCTCGTTAAACACATCTGTAAGAATTCCGTCGGAATTCTATTAGACATATCTGTACATAAATTTCCCCTGATATATCCATTCAAATTCGATCAGAAATCGCCCAGAAAGTCTGACAGAAATCTTAACGAAGTCTCTAAAAATTAAGTCAGACATTTGCAAGAAATGTCAGGGTCAGACTAAAACGATCGGTGGATGCTTAGGGTAATTATTATTAATTATTATTGCGGGTCTAAAACACTGTTTGGTGTCGGTTCTGGCATATACTCCGAGCAGATAAACTGGAGCATTGCTATAAGCCGGACAACTGCAGTGTCCTCCAGGCCGAGATAATGGCCATCCACACAGCAGCGAGACGCATCCGGTACGGTCAAATATCTGGAATATGACCGATAGCAAGGCGTCCATAGGAATCTCACTATATCGAGAATTGCCCGAGAATGCCAAATGTCTCTGGAGGAGATAGCTAGACATTCACTTATCACCTTTAATTGGGTCCCCGGACACGGGGACATATGCGTATGCAGGTACCACCTTGAATCGGGACGGTTCAACATATCGAGCCCTAACCGCGAAAATAGTGTAAGCGCTAAAAATCAAATTTTACAGGAGATAGCTTTTTTATTTTATTTCATATAAATTTTGTATGAAATTTGTTGCTTACAATAAAATTGTCCTTGCTATAAAATCGTAACGGTACCTAATGTGACCATGACATTTTAGGAGATGATGCAAGTGTTGCCAAAAAAGTCATTTATTAAAAAAAACGAAAACTGAAATTTATGTCGCTTACACTATTTTCGCGGTTAGGGCTCGATATAATGTAGGTGCTTCACTCCCAAGGAGTAAGCAACTTATAGCGCACAAGTTTCATCTTATTGCCAGTCAGAGGTGGCACGATGAAGCTACCTGTGGGGAAACCAGAACAATCTGGCTCATCATAGATGAAAAAAGGCGGGCATTACAGCTGTCCAGACATCATCTTAGAAACCTAATTGCGGTTATAACTGGCCACTGGCACATTGGGAGGCACGCCCAGAGACTGGGCTACCTTATAATGACTTGTGTAGAAGTTGCGGCGACGATGAGGAGGAAGAGTCAACGGAACATCTTCTCTGTTATTGCCCGGCATTGGGAGATTTAAGACTCGAAATTTTTGGTCGAAGAGCCTTTGGGGACAAAACTCTGATGCTGATGTAAACAGGATCCACTCCTTTATTGAATCGACCGGATGGCTGCATGGTAATACTAGCAGCCAGATGACCCAAGGAAGACGGTGTGACATGGTAACACAACGGGAACTAATTAATGGACCCACGTGAGCTGTGCTTGATCACGGCTGCCAATGGAACCTAACCTAACCTAGGTTAATTAAGAACCTTATAAAATAACATTATATAAATACATAATAGATATTGTTATCCTTTAATAGAAACCCAAAATACATACATATGTACATACATATATGTATTTACCTAAACCATATAAAAAGTGAACGATATGGTAATTTTCGCAGATAGAATAACAACTAAATGATGCATTATCATAAATTATGTTCTGCTTGGTGATCAATTAATCTTATCTTTAACTATGATATAATAATAAATATAAAAAATACCTTAAAAAATGAACATCCTTTTTAAAAAAGTCTTTTGAAATGCAGTGTGTTAAACCAACCATCACTGCAATGCTTCAAGTCAATGTAAATTTTGTTGCATATTAATGAAAAGACTAATTGTTGTGTTCACACCTATTAAAAGATAAAGCAAAAACAATGTAAAATCTTGTTAAATTGTAAGCGCATATGCCCCAATGTGTAAGTGTGTGGTAGACTTGTGTATGTATGTTAGCAAAGAATGAATATCCATTAAATATAGTAACCATACAATATAAAGCCGTAGGTTGTTTAATTATGCAAAAGACCAACGAGTGATTTTTATTAATTGAACTACGGTCGATTTATTTGACTGAGTTGTTGCTCTTTTTTCACAGTCTATGTCGTTGAGATGCATTGAGATCTTGTTATAGCTGAGGCGAATAACTTATTGAGTTTGTTGCTGGCAGAAGTTCGATGTTAAAACGAAATCTTTGTAAACTGATAGCAGGAGTAGTTAGTAGAAGTTGTTGTTGCTGTTGTTTCATCGGAAACCAATAGTTACCAATTCAATGCACAGTGCTAAAGCAACCTTGTGACAAATGTTGTACTGTGTTGATGGTAGTCACCTTAATTTTTTTGTTTCTTTTTTTCATTTTCATGTTCAACTTTGATGTAGTTACCCTGTGTTGCATGAAAGTAAGTTGAAATAAATCTAAATGAAATTGCTTTTAGTTGTCATTAGCTACATACTACACTTAAAGAGTTTTATAGGCAACCGATTGAAAATTATTGTTACTTGTTTGCATTGTTTTCAGTTGAAACTATTTTTTGTTTTGTTGCTTTGATTTTAAGTGGCATTCGATGCTGTTGATTTTAACGCAATATTACCGAAAGACAAAAAAAAAAACACAAACACATACACACACCACAGCTCAAGTCATGCACTTAATCACTCCAAGTAGTTGTCGTTTATTTTACTTGTTTTCACAAAAACCACAATTTTGATGCATACATAAGCTCAATCACACACACAATTACATACCTGATGTTGCAACATACCCTATCACTGCCTATGCATCCGCATATTGTTTAGTGTACATACATCATGATGATTAAGATCATTCATCATTCTTGGTTTTCGCATCACTTCTTTTTGAAAACTTCATCATGGCAATTCGTTCGTTCACTGGCACAGGAATTGATTAAAAAAAAGGAATGCTAAAATATGAAAATGAATAATACGTTGCATGTAGTCTTTGCCAATGAATATTAAAGCCTACCTTTGTGGCAAAAGTTCTTTGAGTTTTTTTTTAATTCTTTTTTTAAATGGCATGTTGCATTTGAGCCAACTTTGATGCTGCTGCTGTGGGTAGTTGTTGCCTGTTGCCAATTCTAGGAAGTCTTTACAAATTTCATCTAAAGTGTTTTAAATAATTATTTATTAAAAATTGCGTGCCTCATGCAAACAAGTAACACACGCCATGATATACATATTCTTAAGTTTTTCTTCTTGTGTCATATCGATATTATAGCATTAGAGATTTGGTATTTTTTACATTGGGTTATAAGTAATTTGACCATTATCTGATTTTGTGTAAAATAGTTGTATAGATTACACTTATAGATTTATATTTAACTTTAAATATCATGAAAATTCAGTTGAACAAAACAAACCGTTTAGCCTAATTCTATAGGGCAAATAATCAATTAGCTTTACATAAATATGTAGTCATAAATCAGGGCAAAGTTTAAATTAATTCTTCAACAAAAATCTACAAGACCTTTAAAAACTAATCAGGTAAAAAATAATAGTCGGTCAAGCTCTAGCATTCATCAATTTTGTGTATTATTTATAAGCTGAATTTTATAATTTTTAAATTTAACTAGGATTAAATTATTTAAAAAATTTATTAAATTTGCACCACTAAACAAATTAATAATAACAATTAAATGATGGCTGCGAGTGTAAGACGACAAATCCATCTGAGGAGATCGAGTGGTTGCGATCGAAACATATCATGGTAACCAGCCGCCTGGGTTCGAATCTCAGGTCAGTCAAGAATGAATGATTATCAATAACAATTTTAATTAATTTTCATGTTGTAAAATTCCTTTCTTCATAAAAATAATTTAATGAAAATTTTATTTGATGAACTTGAGCCGAATTAAAATATTAAAAATTTGGATTAAAAACCATAAATAGTTCAACAAAATAACCACAACACTAATTAACAATTAAATATTTTTTGATATTTACAACTTTTTCTGCATTAATGTTGTTGATCTAATTAAATGTTTAATTCACTTAACAAAATTTTTAATTCGAACTGTTTTTATTTTTGATTAATTGTTTAATTAAAAAAAATTCCGAGAATTACATAATCCTTCTCTATAAACTCATATCATATCAATAGCACAAACTGATAAAAAAAAATAACAATAACATCTTATTAAACATAAAAAGACTTCAAACTATAAAAGAAATATATTTATATTATAAATATAATACATATATTATACGTACATAAAAAGGTACCATATCATAACAAAAAATCAAAGGAACTTGAGCCACACATAAATGGCTATTATTTGGTATTTGAATAAAATTTATATAATATGTTTACTAAAAAATTTAATTTTATAAATTAAATACGTTGTGAAATGAATATTCTTCTCAGTTTCTGAATATTCGATCGAGATATCATTATAGTAAATATAAGTATGTTCTTATCGCATTTTTAAATGACATCGAATATTTCTTTAAAACTATTGCAACATTTTAAACTACACCTAACACATAAAAAATAACAAGAGTTATTAAGTAATTAATGAAAATTTTTAAAAGTTTTCCAAATATATTTAACAATTTTCTTTATTAACATGTTTGTAAATTGTCATATTAATAATTTATTTCAGTTAAAAAATAAATACATACAATAAAATTTTTTTTGTGGCAAAATACAATACGAAATGTTTTTTAAATATGTTGGTTTTAAATCACTAAAACACTAAAAGATAGGCATATTGTTGAAAAACTGTATCAATCTTAGGGGTAAGTTAAGTAGTGGTTTGAAAAATTAAGAGATTTTAATTGGTCTTTTGTAAATTTAAGTTTTCAAATACAAGTCTATAATTGTGTCAAGATTCCCTTTTATGAATATGTTAAAACATTATTGTGCATCCAGTTCTAAGTCTGAATAAGTATGCTAAAATAAATGTAAATGGTGTTTGTGATGTAGTTTTTAATTTATATTTCAATTAAAATGAATTAAAGAAATAATTGAGATGCATTTCATTCTTTCAAAAGGCAATAAGCTAGTTCTTAACAAAATATTTTATTAATAAGACTAATTTGTAATTAAAATTTGTATATAATTGTTAATAAAAACTTTATTCAATATAACAACTTTGTTGTTAAAAATATTTGTTGAATATCAACAATTTGAATTTACAAAAGTATTTTTTTTAATTACAAATATGGTTGTTGGTGCCTTTTCAATTAAAAAATTAATTGTATTGACGAATTTGGTATTCAATATGACAATTGATTTGTCGTAATTTTTTCTGTGAATATAAAGTAGCGAATTCACACACAGAAAAAAATCAATGCAAAATCGTCGAAAAGAAGGTTGATTTTACCGTTTTGGTTGGTGATTTTGCTTCATTGTTACTTCATGTTAATTTAACATGATTTTACAATAACTTGCGAACAACATTTTTTCTTTTAAAATAACTATAACTCATGTTAATTTAACATTGCAGTAAAGTTGGAGAAATATGTTATTTATATTGAAATAACAACCTGAATCACGTTGAATAAAAGTTATTTCAAGTTGAAACAACGTGCATTTCATGTAGAATCAAATTGGTTTGAGTGTGATATAACAGTGTGAAGAAGTTTCAGAGACAACATTTGCATTTATAAAAGAATAATTCAAAACACTTACCCCTGTAGCACATATTACACTTACATTGTATTCTCCTTTGTTAACAGAAGCATCAGCAAAATGGCCCGATATGGTTTTCGTCAGCATTCTACTTGGAAAACTTGATGTACTATTTAACTAAATAATTGTAATTAAAAGAATACCGGAATTGTCTTATTTTTATAACATATTTTAAACATGAAAATAAAACAATGTACATTCTTAAGTATATATGCGTATTAATTTAACGTAATTAATTTATGGATTCAATATTGAACAATGTTATTTCAACAGTTAATAATATTAAATAAACGTGATTTAAGGGTTTTTTAATATTTGTCATTTAAAATTAATATGAAATAATGATAAATTTAAATAAAGGGCATAATTTTGCAGAAATTTACTATGATTCTTTATCAACATTTCGCCATGTTAATTTAACATTGGTATTTTTTTCTGTGTGCATAGTTTTTATCGTTCTGTTTCGAGTTTTAATTTTTAAGAGATTTATACCACCAAAAAAACCTATTTTAACTTCCGCGTTGCTAAATGACAAAACCAAGGACATCTTGGCAAAACAAGATTATTCACTGAAAGGATTTATATTTAATGCATTTTTATATTCATAAAGATTTATCCAGAAATCAACTGTTGAGTTCTTATTTAACAATTCATATGAATTTAGTTTCAGCGACTGATGTTCCAAAGTTGTAATTTCTTCTACACAGAATATTCTACACAGAAAATTTGTTAAATCTTTTTAATAATTTTAACAATTTCTTTAATTAACATGTTTGTAAATTGTCATATTAACAATTTGTTTTTTTTTTTATAAAATAAATGTGTATATCATAGAAAAAATATTTTGTGTCAAAAAGAAAAACCATAAAAAAATTCTTTTTTTTCATTTTAAATCTTTAAAAGAATGAACGATGTGGCGATTGTTCTGAAATTTTACAAATCTATACGGTCAGTTAACTTATTATTTAATTATTCATAAATAAATTTTAACGGGTTTTCTATAAATTCTAGCAATGATTGCAAGATTCCGTTTTGTGTTGATGTCAGAAACTCGCATGCAGGACTATGTTTGTTCCTTAATGAGTTATAATGGTTTTTGTGATGTAATTTTTAATGAATTTTATTAAAACGTTAATAAAAACAACTTTTAAATGAACCTTTAATTTCAATTTAGTTAGTAACAAAGTATTTTGTTAATATGACAATTTAGTAATAACAATTTATATTTAATTGTTAACAAATATTTTATTCAATATTACAAACTCATTGTTAAAAATATTTGTTGAATTTTAACAATTTTCATTAACAAAATAGTTTTTTGTATTTACAAATTCAGTTGTTGGTGCCTTTTCAATTAAAAAGTTAATTGTATTGACGAATATGGTATTCAATATGACAATTGATTTGTCGTAATTTTCTTCTGTGTACAGTGAAATCAATCATTTCTTTCTTAAAATGTTCGATTGATTTGCATTAATTAGTTTTTCAACCGTTTTCTGCACAAAAAAGTTAGTATTTGTTATATTATGAAAAATTTTGGCAGTCGTCGTCTAAGTTGACATATTAATTGAGCTATAAAAGCTCAGCATGTGATTCGTATTTGTTTTTCTATTTAATGCTAGGAGCACAACTGGGACGAACGTCGCATTTTTGGCCGCGAATATCCGGTGCCAAAAATAAAAAATATTTGTGTATATGAAAATGCACACAATCAGGGCGCCGACGAAAATTCGTCGGACGTTTCAAACTTTAAATAAATTTAATTCTAATTTCTACGCCTCCGAACGACGAACAAATCAGTACTGTGTAGCCAAATTGTTTCAAAATGGTAAGTGTTTTAGTAAATAAAGTTACTTTTTACTTTAGAAATTGTAAAATTTTAACTGAATATCATAGAAAATACAAATTGAAAAATAAATTAGCAATAAAAAGCATTATAGTTAAGTTGTTCTTAGGGCCATTATTACAACTTCCCAATAGTTAAAAGTCGGATTTTGTTGGACCGATAAATTGCTTTGCATTATAACAACTTCCATTTTTTATTGCTGTTATTTTCAATAATAATAATATTTAATAGATGAAAACATAATAAATGAAGGTTTTATAATGCAAAGCTATTTTTCGGTCCGACAAAATCTGCCTTTTAACTATTGGCAAGTTGTAATAATGGCCCTTAATGTTTTGTTTGTGAAGTATTTTTTGTTCATATGGCACCACTATTGCTCGTTTATATTAGTCCCAATTTACACTAGGGACATTTCTTGCCAGACAGACGAAGTTTGATGGCGAGGGGTCGAAAAGGTAGATTGTGTAGTACATAACTATCTGTACTGGACATTTTTTCATTTCTCTTTCTTACTTTTCGTAGTTTACATACAAGTATTAATTTCTGTCTGACTTCTAATGTTTCATATGTAAACACTTCAGGTAAGATTAAAAGAGAATTCAAAAAATGTCCGGCAAGAAATGTCCGGCAAGAAATGTCCCTAGTGTAAATTGGGACTAAACAACATATATTATTTTCATTTTGTTTTTTCGTCGTTATTGTGTTTCATACGCCGAATTTATACAGCGAATTTCTTCAGAATAATTCGTCATGATGGACGAAATTCGCCGTTCGTCCCAGTTGTGTTCCTAGCATAAAAAGTTGTGGTTTCTCTTTTCGACTCAAAAAATTTTTCGAAATCGTAATTAAGGAGAAGAAACCAGCTTAAAATGAAGTTAGTGGAGCAAACTGATCAAATATTAAAACAATTTGATATGAAAGGTTTTTTAAAAGATTCTATAGCAAAAGAGTAGGGATCTGTATGTGCATTGAACAAAAAATTGTGGTAGATTTTCAAAAAAAGATTGCTTGAATGTTCTAAAATTAAATAACGTTAAAAAATGCTTAAATAAATGTAGTTGAAAAATGCTAAATGGAAAATTTGCAGCTAAATCAGACAACAAAATGCTAAATCCAGCAGCAAAAATGCCAAAATGGCCACGCTGGTGGCACCAGTTGTAAAATATTTTCGATGTACTCCCGATCCAAGACAGTTCGTAAAACTTAATCATACTTATTTGGGGTACTCTAAAGGTGTGGTATTATTTTATACTGTTGCTTTGTAAACAAAAAGTGTCTTAAATTAATATAACTTTGCTTGGTATGTTTATTGTGCTGTCGTAATAAATCAGAAGAGATCTGCGCTAAGCGGCTGAGCCGAACCGCATTAGTTTTTGTAGCCGTCGCCGTTGATGGTATAGTTTTAAGCGGCGACAAATTATGTCGGCTTAGGACTCTGCTGTTTTGTAAACAAACAAAATAAAATTTATTTGTGATTTGCGACCAAGGCGAATTTACACCAGGTGACCTTATCTTGCTACGTAAGCAACAGCTGATTACTAACCTTGTGTCAAAATGATATACCGTTCATGTGGTTCTGAGCAATGTTTACTACATTTTGTAATTTTCGCTTAAAATTATGATATTAAAATTTTTTTTTTAATTGATTTTGTTATTCGTGCTTAATTCACAATTTTTATTATTTGATAAAAACACTGAAATTTATTGTTAATGGGATAAGCTATTCCTACGCGCATTTTACTGGTTGCTTAGGCCAGATCATCAGGAAACTTCATCTATAAAGATTTTAGAAAAACTAAAGATGTTAAACCAAATAAAACTGTTAAGCGTATAAGAATTACAGAAACTGTTCTATTTGTAACAATATCAATGTTTAAACAAAATCATCAACAATAAACAGTGTGTTTATCTCTCCTTACATTTCCCACTACAATTGATTGGAATTCTTCCAACATTAATTGTAGTTGTAAGTAGGTTAAGAAAAAACAAAATAAAAACAAAAACCAACTCGCTATATTGTTTTCGCAAACAAAATAAAAAGCGGGTTGCCAGTCAGTTTTATTTTTAGTTCTTTTTTTAGGCCGTGCACCAGATAGTTTATTATCAAAATAATTTTCGTAGGAATACAAAATTTAATTTAAATGATTTTGTTATTCGTGCTTAATTCCCAATTTTAATTTTTTTTTATTATTTTTATTTTATTTGTTTTAATTATTACATTTCAAAACAAAAAATTAAAAATTTAAAAGAAAATGAAATATTTGCTTAAATTGTTTACTACATTGTTGTATTATTTTTGACACTACGTTAAAATATTTTACAGTGTTGTAAACGTTTTCAAAATAAGACCACCTTATATGAATTCGCCTTGTTTTCGACTAAATTGAAATTAGTTTGGTAAGATCTAATTTAATTTAATAATTCATGTATTAGAATTAAACATTATTTTGAACTTAGGTAAATATTTATTTTTTTTATATTTGTTTCAAATTAGCTGATTTAAATTCAAAATAGCACACGAAATTATGAGGGGTTGTTCACAACAGTCGTATATTTTTATGCTATTATTTTAAGACTTATGACTTTATGACACCTTGTGAATCCCCCAATTGTTTTTGTACCGGCTTAGATTTTAATAAATGGAACACATTTTTATTCATCCATATTAGTAAAATATTAATTCTTCTATAAAGTTTCGAGACTTAGTTTTTTATTCTTAAAATATATAAATTTAGAAAAAATTCATTTGATCTAGACTACTTTTGATATAACTGAACTTTTTCTTTACTGAGCCAAAAAAAAAACTTAACTAAACTTATCATTTAAGATAATTTTATATAAAAAATACTTTTTAAGTCTTAGTTTTCCTCTTATATTGTATTAGGAATTTATACAAAAGTATTACTCATATATGTATCAGCAGTAGCACAAGTATTGTTATAGTCAGTTTTATTTAACACACATATGATTTCTAGAGTCCTTTAACCTTTTCTTTTTCTTATCGCACAAATGCACTACACCATTATTATAAATAAATATAAATACTCATATACCATTATAAATATAAAGCAGTTGTATTGTATAATATATTTTTATAATATGTTTATACAACAATTGTACAATATACGAGTTGAACAATAGTTAAGAGTACTTGTGCATAGATTTTCAACTAAATATACACTCGCATGTAGTAGAAAGCAGAACTACACTTTGAATAATAGACTAGGAAGGCTAAGCCGCATTAAAGAGGATTTTAAGAGGGAAAAATAAAAATTCTTTTTACAACTTTTTGTTTTGCTATTGGTCTTTTACTTGTAGTTATATTGTTGTTTAAAATAAATATTCGTATTTGAGATGTTCTATTTTCAAACAAGAAATGAGCAGAAACTAGTGAATAAATAAAGTAATCGGTTGTTTGAATAAAAATGAAATTAGCAGGTCTTCAAATTTGTTGCTTAGAATTTATCAAGGCGAATTCATACAAGGTGGTCTTATTTTGAAAACGTTTACAACACTGTAAAGTATTTTAATGTTGTGTCAAATATAATGCAACACTGTAGTAAACAATTTAAACAAATATTTCATTTGCTTTTTAATTTTAAATTGGTTGTTTTGAAATTAAATAATTTAAAAAATTTTTAATTTCATAATTTTAAGCGAAACTTATAAAATTTAGCAAATATTCCCCAGAAGCACATGAACGGTATATCATTTTCACACAAGGTTAGTAATCAGCTGTTGCTTACGTGCAAGATAAGGTCACCTGGTGTAAATTCGCCTTGGAATTTATTTTTGGTATATTTTTATTGACACATGTCATGGTGCGTTTCAAATAATTTCTTAATTTATTTTTTCTTTTATAAGATGTCTTGTATCTGTTCAAGGTATATTTATATACTGTATATTAGAGTCGGTCGATTTAGCAATCGATATTGTGCCATCGATTTTTGACTTTCTCTAAACTTTTATTTTTAAGGTTTTTTTTATTACCTACTAAAAAGGTAATTACCATTCCAAGGTGAAATTGTAAACTAAATGGCGATAGCAGTTTTTCCAAAAAAATGGTTTCCTTAAGGTTTTTTTCATAAATTATTTAGTCTATTTTCTTCGACCTTTTAATTTTATTTCTTCTTATATTTAGATCAAGCTCAGGATCAGGTTGTGTAAAATATATTGATTTATTTTTTATCTCATATATTTTAATGGTTAATAAATTTTTAACAATTTTTTTAAATAACAAAATTAAAATTAAACAACAATAATTGACAACATGAAAAATAATAAAAATAATACACAGGAAACAAAATTATTCTAATTCATTTTTTAAACTTATTCAATTTCCTATCTTATTCTGTCTGTAATTTTGAGCTACATTGTCTGTATCGGGTTTAAAATTAATTCTTTGTTCTATTGGTGTGTTGATCATTAGTAACATTTCTAGCATGAAGCGTCGTTTGTAGTTTGTTTCTGTATTTAAAACTGTTATATTTTCGAAATCTGGTGCATGATTAAAATTGGCACAATGTGAAGACAATAGAGTTGTGTCGTTCCGGAACGACCTAGTTCCATTGAACGATTCTCTAAAAGGAACGGTGTGGACTTTTTCAATAGTTCCTTTTTTGTCGTTCCTCGTTCCGTAATTGCAATCAGTTGGATGATCACATGTATTTTTTAAGGTTAATTTTTTGTGTATTGATCAATGTTGCCGACTTTTGTGTATTTTTGTCGTGACATATAAAAAATTTCTAATTAAGTAAATTGCTAATATGATCCAAAGCAATATATTTTTATTATTATTTGTTATTGATTTTAAAAAGTACATATGTAATGCTTACGTAGGTAGTTGTTACGCAACAACATAAAAACAAACAATAACAAATATTTGATAATTGACGTTTTTATGAACGACAGAGAAGTTTTCTCGTTCCTCGTTCATTCATTGTTCAAAGTAAAAAACCGGAACGATGAACGAAAGCAACGACCTAGTTCCTTTGATCTTTCGGATCGGTCGGAATGATTCCACAAAAGGAACGATTTTGCCCAACTCTAGAAGACAATGCAGTTTTTTGAGAAGATGTATTTTTGTATTTTTTTTAATCAGATCTATGTCCTGCTAGGCTAGTCTTACCTTACTACATATTTCATTATCCTTGCCCTTGCAAGACATTTTGTAAATAATATTAAATCTATCTAAATTCCCTGTTCTTTCTTTCATTTTACTAAATAGTCTATATAATGTATTGTATGTCTTATGAGCCCAATCCATTTACAAATCAATTCTCTCGGGAAATAATTATACTCTAAAATATTTTTGATTTTTATTTTATTTTTTCTATGAAAAACTATATAGCTAATTTTTAAAACTTTATCTATTAGATTTTTGGCAAAAATCATAATAATTCTTCTCGGACTTTTTGAATAAAAATTAATAATTCTTCCCGAAGAAATTGGTTTCTGGTACCAATCTACCAATAACTTACTCCTCTTTCTTATAATTAATGTTAAATACCTATAAAACATAATATTGTTAAATTTATCAATATTGTGGTTAATATTGCCCCAGGCGTAATTGTAATTAAGCTTAAATAATTTATAATTTTGACCATACTATGGTTGATTTCGGATAAATTATTGTTAATTCTAACCAAAGTATGGTATATTTGACTAATTTATGGGTACCTCCAAACATAAACATTCAGGTATGTGATGGAAATCGATCGATTTCAAAACGAACGTTTTTAAAAGGTGTGATGAATTTCGAGGGATTTTAAAATCCATTTCTGAATTAAAGTATTAAGTTTTCGTTCAGAATACAATGCAGTTAACGTATAAAAAATAAAATTTAAAAGAATGAAGACTGAAAATAAAAGGAGCATGTATTTAAAATCCATTTTAGAAGATACTAAAAACGATATTTTCGGTTTCAAATCGTTTCGTTTTTAAAATCGATTTCCATCACATACCTGATTGTCAAAATCCAACCATAGTATTATGCTCTAAGAATGTGGTTACCTCTTACCATATTTTTTTCTACGTGTACGTAGTAATAACTTTTTAGAACGAATATTAATATCTCATTATTGCTAAAATATACTTTTACTAAGCAATTGATATTGAAAATATTATACGTTTATAAATCAATTTAACAATGTCCATCCGGTTGGCCGCTTGCACAAGTAACTTGCGCAACTGTTGTTTTCTTGAGTACAGACTTGCGCAAGTAACTTGCCGAGTCTGAAATGGGGTATAGCCTCTTGAATCCGTTTTGTGAGTATTTACTATAGCATCTATTCAATTCAATCAAACGAAGCAGGTTTGTAAGGGAGAATCATAAACTTAACATTGCGCTGACGGAAGGCACGAATTTTATATGGCGAGGTCCCACTTTGAAGCAATACATTTTTGATACATAAAGCGCATTATTCAGCGCATATAAAAGTTGTTGTATGTAACGATCGACCTTACACACGGAATGTTTTGATTCAGTTATTTCTTTAGTATTCTCCCTTACAAACCTGCTTCGTAGTAAGGGAATGCCGTATTACTTGAAATGTCATTTTTTTTATAAAAGTTGTTGAGAGTTCTTTCACTTACTTTACTGCATTTATGTATGTCGTATTGCGTAGCGCATAATAGTGCTTCGCAAAATGATAAAATTTTTTATTGGGATAAGACAGTCTAGGTTTCTCAATTCGTATCCCTTTTTATGCCTAAAAGGTATGAATTGATGTTCATTCATGAACTGCCATTATTAAGTAGCTCACATCATCCATGATACAATTCATGACAAGCCTGCAGCAAAACAAATATGTAACAAAGCCCCTATTAGAAGTTTGATGATAACTGACTGTTTTCTAAGACAGCTGAAACGGATTTCTTTGCACAATTGATTACTCTCATATGTGCTACGTATTTCTGTACATCATTTATTTGCCAACGCACGGCAAGATTTTGCAGTATATTCGGCAATTCCTACCTTCAACATAGCTTGAGTTTGGTTAAATTGTATCAAATATTTTTACCTTATCGTTGTTTTCTATTAAATAAGTTTTCACTTTCGAAAGCTTTTATTTAGATTCAGAAATTCAGATAATTTGTTTTATGACATTCTTTCTACTTAAGGTGTGTGTGAAACGGTAGCAAAGTACTCATGGAATGAAAATTTTGACACTGTTGAGGTGAATAAAATTTCACTAGCCCTGGGACTAGTATAAATTTTGCCATTAGCGTAGAAATTCTTGACAATTTTAATTCACCATAGAACTTTGCTACCCTTATTTTCAATTTCTTGGACTTAATTCTAGTCAAATAAATAATTTTTATATTACATTTTCTTTTATTACTGCACCGATGGTTGAAAATCATATTTCATTCCGCATACGTAAGCAATATTGGAGCTGATTTGCAACGTTTTAATTATGATAAGGCCTATTGAAAATGGTTTTAGAAATCCCAATACAAACTTCTTTGCGAAGTAGAGTATTTTGAAGAATAAGACATCCTATTACGTATTTAGTATTTAGATTAATTTGGCTCAAAAATATTTTATTGCAAACTAAATTACATTACCAAATGTTATTGTAATTGGTTTATATTTGACCATAGCTCTCATTCAAGTACCAGTCTCAAAAAACCTTATTTTTTGCGTGGTATTATACGACAATAACTTTTATAACAGCTTCTAGAGTATGTCATAGTTGTATGCTGGTAGGTCCAGAATTGACCACATAAACTTCCACCTTTAAATCAATTATGGAAGAACAAATTTCATATTATATAGATTTTTATAGGTGTATAGTTAATACTACATAATCTTAACCTGATAACATAATTTTACTTTGGCCGGTTCTTTTATTCTTGGGCTTATTTATTTTAAAGGATGTGTGTCACTTGCAATCGTAAAGAATTAATTCTGAATTTGTATTCTCGGAACTTAGTTCGTAGCGCTATTTTTTGTTTTCAATCAAAAGTCGAAGAAAAAAGGATATGCTCACAATAACAATCGAGTAACCGGAATTTTTATTTTCTCTGTTGCTGAGCAACGATGTATAACAAATGTTGTTTTTTTTTATTTAATAAAATGCATTCGTAAATAACAATAAATTTCGAGAATATATGAATCAGAAGTCATAATAATTTATATACTTTACTTAAGTAGAATATTCTACTTTACTTAATTTCAAATGCAATCAGGGCTTATATTAAATGTTAAAACTACAAACGAATGAATAATTTCCTTAGACTACTTTCCACCTTAATCATGAGGTATGTTGTGCATTTATTAAAGCTTTATTAAACAAATTTTTTATAGAATATTTGTTTTAAAAACCTTTTATAAACCCAAAAAGTTTTTTATGAATAATACCCTAAATATTTGTAACATAGTGTGACATTAAAAAAATGCTTTCAAATTGATCCAGCACAGGGGTAGGCCTTGCTAAAGCCCTTATGACACTACATTTTGTATTCATTCATTGATATAGAATTGATAGAAAGAAACAGTAAATGCTAGAAAGCAAACTATAAAAATGTAAACAAAGTTTTTTTAGTTTTTTTTCTCTTGTTATGGTTTTGTTTCAGGGAGTGCGTTGAGAATTTTAAAATTTGTATCAACAACCTTTAAACATTGTGCTTTTTTACCCTAATTGTACTAAAAGATTTTGTTAGTTGAAATTAATTTTATTTCTGTTCTTAAAAAACACCACAAAAAAGTATTATAAATCTTAGTTTAAAAAGTATCAACAAAAAAGTACAATTAAAACAACTTAGCCATCCCTGTTCTGTTAATAAACCATAAACCGCTGATTCAACAACACTTTTACAGCCGTATTCATAAACATTTTAAACATCATTTCAAATCTATTTTAAGCAAAAATCGTTAAAATTGTATTCATAAAAGAATATTACCTTAAAAATCCTATTTTAAACCTTATGTAAATAAACGAATTTTAAAATAGGTTCGACCCTTGTTTAAACCTATTTTAAAATAACATTTTTGCTTTTTGCTGTGTGTTTATAGTCATTTTGAATATTTTGCGAGAAATTTTCATTCAATGGGTATATTATTATGATTTATACCCTGATACAAATACACAAGGTAGTTCCCTTCTCTCTCAGAAATTATTTTTAGAAGTTTATCGGAATTATTTGAAGCTTGATGCAAATAAAAACTTCAAATAATTCCAATAAAATTCAAAAAATAATTTCTGAGAGAGAAGTGGAACTACCTTGTGTATTTTTATCATGATTTATACTATAATAAATAATTTATTTATAATAAAATTAAATTCAAAAATATGTAAGTTTGTATGTATAATATAAAAATATATTTCAATTTCACAAATTAAAGCTCAAAAAATTATTAATTGTACAAACTGAACTAGTGACGTGTAAAGGATCAAAACAAATAAAATAAAACTCGTTATTTGAATACTTGACTAAAGTTCACTTTACCGGGCGTGCGAAAAAAAATTTGCCACGTGATTCAGAATAAAAAAAGAAAAAAACCATAATTAAAATTTAAGGGGGCTAAGGCCCGTGGCGCCCCCTGGACCCATATATATATATATATATATGTGTGGGTACTCAAATTATGCAAATATGTATTTTATTTTTGTATTCGCATATTATTTTCCTCTCTAGGTTTATTTTAGTATGTATCTTTTAGGTGCAGGAAAGCTTAAGTTAGCGTAGCCGGTATTTGTTATAGCACAGAGGAGAAAATGCTTGCGCCCGGCCGAAGGCCGTCTACATAGAAAGTAATTCTTTAGCAGATCGGAAATAGGCTATTAAATAGTTACAAAAAAGTTTACAATCGTGAGCAAACTACCTTTAATTTGAGTATCTACACATAGATGTGAGCGGATGGGGGCATTTGTTTTTGACCCAGAGGGCCCCAAAAGTCCCGCCCACCCTAAATTTTATTATATTCGTTTTTCTTGTAAAATTACCTTTAATTTGAGTACCACACATTCCACTAAGTGGGCGGGGCGGTTCTATGGATCCAGGGGGCCCACGGGCCTCAGCCCACTCAAATTTTAATTTTGGTTTTTTTTTTAATTTCAGAGGGGGTTTAAATGTTTTTTATTTTTTTTTCGTACGCCCCGTAAACTGCACTTTTGCCGAATACTTTTTTATCAGCAATTAAATCATCATCTAAATTGCACTTTTACTGAATAATTTTTGAACTCTGTTTATTTTGTTAAATAAAAGAGAAACAAACTATCGTACAATTATTCATTTATAAAAGCAATTTTTTTCTCACACAAGACAAAAAAATTGTAGATACGAGTACGAATATGAATTAAAAACCACTGTTTTGCATCATTATGATTCAAGTGACAAATAAAAGAGATAGTGTTGCCACCTTCCAATCGAAAAATAGCGTAAAACGTGTATTAGTTAAAATGCTGATTATGAATATGAATTTAAAAAAAAGCTGTTTAAGGCTTAAAATTTTTTTTAACTAAAATGTATCTAAAACGTGAATTTAGATTTTTCTATGAATACGGCTGTTAATATTTCAAGTTTGAAATGTAATTTTTAAGTTGAACAATTTTACATTTTTTTTGGCATAACTTCATTTATTATCGATAACTTTAGTAAAATTTTTGACAGTTTGCCATTTATCGTAACACAGCTGAACCCTTCGCACTTGGTAAATTTTTCTATTACTTTATATTTGCACTGTTCACCAAAACTTGAACAATGCATTAAAAATGTAGTGTCATAAGGGCTTAAGTATGTCAATTTGTAAAGTTTTGAATTTCGACTACCCCCTTAAATTAAAAAAACGATTTCAAAGAAGCTCATGATGAATAACAACATTTTTAACAGTACAACAGATAACAAACAAAATATTTCGCAACTAGATAACCCGTATATTTGCTTATTTTTCCTAATAAATACAATTATGTATCATGTTTGGAAGCTTATAACTATGGAACTACTAAACCGATTTACGTTAGTAAACTATAAAAAAACGCAAAAGGCCTTTAGTTAGCTAGAGTTGCAATACGTTATTTGCATTTTGGTTTCGTTTAAAACCGTGGTGCGCAGAAATGAATCTCTGATTGTATTGCTGCACATAAGTATTAGTGAAAAGAACTAGCTTACCCAGCAAGCACAAAGTCAAGCTATTGAAATATGATGCTGCATAATATATCCTTAGGTAAGAATTTAAGACTTCAAATAAAAACAAAAAACATATTAGTAGTAGTAAATTTCAGAAACCGTAACGATTATGAACAGCATCATAAAAACTAAAATTAGCTATTTACCAACTTAAATTGTTTTCTAAGCAAATTATTTAAAACTAGCGGACCCAGCGAACTTCGCCTCGCCCCAATTTTAGATGCCAAAATGACACCTGTCAGATTGCGCACAGTCTAAGTCAACGTATAACATTCACTCTAACTTTATACAAAAACAAAAAACATAGTATTTTTTTAAAAAAGGGATAGCTAGCATAGCGCTGCACAGAGGGGTATTTGTCCAATTTAAGCGGCCAAAATTCGAATTTTAAAAACTCACTTTTTCTTTAACTACCCACCGTAGGGTGAAGAGAATAGAATGCTGGACTAGATCCCGTTATTTTTTAATTCCTTTTTGCTTTCGTTCGCTCTCGCCACGCAGTCAAAGTTTCGTGTTGCTAATTGGGCATATGCTTTTTTGCTGGGTTTAAGACAAGTCAACGTGAAAAAAAACTTGAGTAAAAGCGTATTTTCAGCTTATGAATTTTATTAAAATGGATAATTGTAATGCAGGTAAATATGATATAATTCACAAAGTTTAATAGGAATATAATATATTCTGGTACCGGCAGAGCTACATTGAAAATGATGGTATTTTTGTTAATTTTAATTGATTAAAAAAATTAACTAAAGTCATAAAGTTGTATAAGACCACTTAACGCAACTGAGATTCTCGCTCGGGTGTGTTAATAGATATTTCATGGTTTTGGAAAAAAAAATTGGCTGCGGATATGTGCGGATGACTATTTAATGGCCCTTTGAATTATGCTACTGCTGAAAAATGTACCAAAAATTCTGATGCTTTACTGTACATGCTGCTTTATTGCACACTTCTTTTACACATTTCATTTTAAAATTTAGCATTTACAATATTTTTTGTTACCAAATCTAGGTTCTTCAAAGGTCAAATTCATAGTTCGTGAAGACGGTTAACGAAAGTATCCTCTTTTATTTGGTTTGGGGAAACACCCTCTTAATACCCTACGTCTTTTTGCTTGTTTATATAAATTTAAAATTTTAAATGCCACAACATGTCTTTTCTAAATATCTTGCATACAAAATTCAATCAAAATAATTTTGGCCGCCTAGATTGGCCGAAGACCCCTCTGTGCGCTGTCTCATGATGCGGTCACCTGTATGAATTCGCCTTGCTTTTGATTATTGCTCCTAAAATACAATTTATTACAAATGAAACATTATGTTTGGTTTTTAACTCAACTATTCACAAATCTCTTGTGGGCATCATCATCAACACAACGTTATTAAAATTTTGATAAAAAATTCAAAAAAAACCAAAGTGTAGAAATATTTAGATATTAATTTGACCAAATACAGATAAAAAAAAAAGTTTACTAAAATCTAAAATAAAAAACTCAAACAAATTTCATCCACTTTGCATCATGCATATACATAATGCATGCTTGCATTTATGTATGTAAATAAAGCATGTGGCTGTGCGTAAATTATGAAATAATTGTTTAAGCATAAGTGGTGGTTTATGGCAACCAAAAACTGTTTTCATCACAAAACTTCATTGCGGTCATTAGGTTCTATTCAGAGCAGAATCCCATTGATATTTGTTTTTTTTTAGATACAACTTTGCAAACCGTGGTTAGTGCTTAATTTAGTATTTGGTTTTTTATAAAAGATTTTTAAGTGGAAATATTTTGTTTTTATTTCCACCTTTTAGTAAGGTTTTGTGTTATACACTGGAAAGAAAATGTATTCAAAAAAGGAAGGGAAGGAAGTAAGAAAAGGCCGACCATGTATTGCCCTACATAACCGACTGGTCTATTTAGGACCGCTTAGAATAAATTTGGGTTATGATGTCTAAATTATCGCAATACTAAAATCTAATTGAAATTGGTCCTTTTTAGTGTGATTTTCGAGAGGGAGCTATGTAGGATTTATAGTAAATTCTTTATCTACCTTCACGAAATTTTTTCCATAAAATGAAATGTAATGCAAACTGATCGATTCCAAAACGATAGTTTATAAAAGGTCCGATAAATGTCAAGCGATTTGAAAATCCATTTATGAGCAATACAGGCATGTTCTATTATTTAAAATCGCACAAACTTTGAAGGCAAGCCTGTAAAAAAAGTTCATAAAAATATTCATATTTATATACATACTTCATACATTGTATACGAATTAATTTTACAAGAACCACTGTAAAACAGGAATAGTTACAGTTTTGTAAATAATTGAGATCAGAATCTCGTTCGATTACAATTCTACTTTATTTCGATTTCTAGCATTGCTTTTAATACCTTCATATTCGTAGTTATTAATTTGTTTAATTTGTTTTTTGTTTGTTATTTGTAAATAATTGAGATCAGAATCTCGTTCGATTACAATTCCACTTTATTTCGATTTGTAGCATTGCTTTTAATACCTTCATATTCCTAGTTATTAATTTGTTTAATGATAATTGATATTAAATAAATAAAATTATATAATAATATCAATCACAACATCAACTTCTCCTTAGGCACGGCCGGTTACAATGGCATTATTAATATTAAGCGGTCATTTTAAAATTAAGCTTTATGTCTCTAAAATTATTACGTTGAAATATTTTTAAAATACTTAAATAATAATACCATTTTTATGTTTCTAACCAATTAGTTTGACGTACAGAACATTTATTTTCTTATTGACACTATTTACAAATTGTTTTTATTAAAGTAAGAAAAGTATAAAAAAGAACTAAATTTATGGATTTTACTAAAATAATTAAAACCAAATTACTAAATATTTATTAAAACAAAAGGTACTAAATAATTTATTGTATGTAGTGAATTGTAAATCATTAAATTAACAATCGTTGTAATTTTGAAACAAAAAGTATTAATTATCCACTGCCATTATTTAGTATCAAGTTGTGATAATCTATTCAATTCATTTCAGGCCACTGCGATTAACTTGTACTAATTAATGACTTCACATTAAGTGATGATGACATTCTATTTATTGTTCACACTCACTCAAACACACACACACACACACTCATCATGACACTGATGTTAATGTGTTCAATTTAGTCGCATGAAATAAGTAAGAAAATCAATTATTGAATTAATTTTAATTGTTATGACTTTATAAAGCAGGTTGGTTAACCATTTATATTTGGAAAATATTTATTCTATTAAAAGCTTTTTTTTTTTTATTTATAGCAAAGTTTTGATAAAAATCTGACAAGTAGCAAAAGTTTTTATAAAATTCAAATTTATGTAAAAAAATGTAATTTGCTATAAATAGTTTAGTTTTTAAAAAAAATTTTACTTATAGCAAAGTTCTGAAATTTTTTTAAAAATTTCCTATGAATTGCAAAATTTTGAAAAGTTTCTTATGAATAAATTTACAAAAAAACCCTGGCTTCGAGCTTGACTAAGAACAACTTTGATTCTCTTAAAAATTTCTAATTTATGAAAAATATCCCATTCATACAAAATTTAAAAAAAAAAAAATTATTTTTGTAAAATATTAGCCAGCCAACAGGTGATAGAGGGGACCAACGAAAATATACGTTGTACGTTGAAAATTTTAGTCGGGTGGTCAAACAAACCTTAATTAAATTCAATTATTTACTAAACTATGGCGTTAAATTTACGTTTTTAAATTTTTCTTATTTGATAATTGCTCAATGTTTTTAATAATAACACAGTACAACACATGATTTCGGGACTCAATTCTGATAATTGGTTATGAAAGTAGACCCAATAATTTGTTTCATCTTATTCGGACTAGTGGTTCTCGAGTTATGACAAACAAAACAGCCTAACACGTGACGAATTCCCCTATACAATACTTACTAACTTCAAATTAATTTTTTAATTATTATTTGATGTACCATGACCAAACTAATGATGCAGAAGTTCTTCTTTTTGGGTCTTCTTTCATAACCAATTGTCAGAATTGAGTCCCGAATCAATCACCTGAAAAATGTTGTACTGTGTAAGGGTTACTTTTTGATAAATTTTTTTATGCGCTTTCCACACATTGAAATGACTTAAATTTGGAATCAGATGGATCACTATAACGGTAATAATTAAAAAAGTTAATCAAACTTGGATGTGAAACCTAAAGCACTTTCTTGGGAGTCTTTATATAGGGTTATACATTTTTCAAATTCAAAAGTAAAGTTACATAAAGTAAACATTAAGCAATGATTTCTTTGAAATTTGTATTTCATTATAATGCTTGAAACTCGCCATTACTTGCGAAACACAATGACATTTAAATGAACGCCTACAGATTGGTTGCAGCAGTCGATCTGTTTGATTAAATTTCAGATCACTTTTCGCACATTTTGGTCGTTATATCGGCGATAGCTCCACAATTCTTGGCTTTTCAAATGCTCAAACGTAAGGAAATTGATTGCGTAGAAACGTTCTTTGACGTAGCACCACCATAATTTTGGTGGCCAATTGAGGACGCCATTTCGCAAATTACGTGTTCTGGAAACTTCTCATGTAATAAAGCCAAAATTGGTTATGGTATGTGGCTCAGGGCGACGCACAGTACTTTGATCCATATACAAAAATAAGTTAAACAATGTTCTTCCAATGTTTAAAAAAATTACTGTACTGTATTCGTATCTAAATAAATTACATATGTAAAGAACCTTTTTTATGTTAAATACGTTTCGCGGCTGCTAGAGGTCGCTAGACTTGATCTAATTTTTAGTAAAATTTTACAAGATAAATTAAACTTAATTCATGTACTAGGAAAAAAATTATTAAAAATTTATTTTAAAGAAGTACCACAATTTACCACAAATGTTAGTATTTGGTAATAAACACATTCTTCTTTGATATGAGCCTACACTTTATTTAAAGTATGTATTAGTAATGACAAATAAAAAACAGAGTTAATACTTTTTTAAATTTTCTCTGTCGTTTAATAAACCAAATGTCCGCACCTAAGAATCCAAAGAGAAACTAAAAACATTTTAGTTCTAACTTATAATTTAGTTCTTTAGATTTAAAGCTAAATTTTTTTTCTCTGTACGATAAAATTTCCTTAAAAGGACATACATACATGTATAAAAAATGCATATCCTTAAGTTTGTTTGGCGCTAAACTCTTTTATATTTATAATTATATAATTTAAATGGAATATGGCGAAGTGATTTTATGTTTTTGTGATCTTTTTAATAAAAGGATATTTTAAAATTCAAAAATCCTTGCTAAAATTTATTTAAAATTAAGTACGTCAATTTTAATTAGGGTGATCGATCGAATATTATTCGACCGGTTTTAACCGGTTATTTAAGTTTTGCCCAAGTCGAATATTTTAAAATGTCCATTTTTCGAATATCGAATAAACCGGTTATTTTAGTAAAAGAAACCGGTTATTTTAGTAATGTGTAATTTATATTCGTCTTCCTTACTTTTGTTATAAATGTAGCCGTAGTTTAAGTATTTTTCTATTTGAATATTTGGCAAACTTAAACTTTTTATAAAAATGTGAAAACAAAATGAAACAAAAAACAAAAGAACATTATGAGTAATGTAAATACAAATCGCTTATATAAGCGTGTGTTCTTGTAACAAAAACCAAAAACAATTTAAAATACTACAGAAAAAGTTCGGCTTAAAAAGTAATTAGCAATTTGACAGTTTTTTAAATAATATATCTTTACAAAGATGTCATCTCTGGTGATAATATCGAACTGATTTATAAGACAATGGTGCTGAAAGGCCCTTAAATTATAAGTTGCAAAGGTTCTTCAACGCCATGACTTATTAATCACTTTTAATAAGTTTACAAGCTTGACATAAATATGCGCCAAGTAAAACTTGACCCTGTTCCAAGTAGTTTTTAAGAGACTGCAAATAATACTTTACTAAAATATGCTGTCAATAATGAATGAAAAACTCTTAAGAAGTTCTAGCATATCTTCATGCTTGAAACTACACCATACCGGCGAAATCACCGATATGGAAAAATTCTTCAGTTTTATTTATTAAATTACTAAGAACTTTAAACAAAATTGAAGGAATCAAACAATCTCATGGAATGGTTTAAATTGTGATCAACAAATTGGCCGATATTTCATACAAAAAGCATGCTCATATTACTATTCGTTTCTATAATGCTGAAACAAAAAAAATTGAAAAATATAATCCTGGATAAGAGGTTTTGTTTGCAATTTTTCAAAAATATGGCTCAAGTTAACTGATTCGTATAGACATGCTTTACCATCAACAAATTAACTCATTTAAAATAAATTTCTGTGAATATCTCAAATAATAAATATATTAAATTCCTATAATTTTTTAAAACCAAAGTTTTTCAAAATTTCTACAGCTATGTTCACACCAATTAAATATTTGATGTCCTACACGTAACCACTAATTTTCTTAAAGAATTGTTTGCTTTTGCAAAACGTTTGGCTAGAGCAAACATTATTTAACGGCTTCTTAACTACATTATACATAAAGTTTAGCAAATAACTAGAAATTTTTTAAAATTATAATTACATATTATTATTATTATTATTATTATTATTATTATTATTATTATCATTATTATTATTATTATTATTATTATTATTATTATTATTATTATTATTATTATTATTATTATTATTATTATTATTATTATTATTATTATTATTATTATTATTATTATTATTATTATTATTATTATTATTATTATTATTATTATTATTATTATTATTATTATTATTATTATTATTATTATTATTATTATTATTATTATTATTATTATTATTATTATTATTATTATTATTATTATTATTATTATTATTATTATTATTATTATTATTATTATTATTATTATTATTATTATTATTATTATTATTATTATTATTATTATTATTATTATTATTATTATTATTATTATTATTATTATTATTATTATTATTATTATTATTATTATTATTATTATTATTATTATTATTATTATTATTATTATTATTATTATTATTATTATTATTATTATTATTATTATTATTATTATTATTATTATTATTATTATTATTATTATTATTATTATTATTATTATTATTATTATTATTATTATTATTATTATTATTATTATTATTATTATTATTATTATTATTATTATTATTATTATTATTATTATTATTATTATTATTATTATTATTATTATTATTATTATTATTATTATTATTATTATTATTATTATTATTATTATTATTATTATTATTATTATTATTATTATTATTATTATTATTATTATTATTATTATTATTATTATTATTATTATTATTATTATTATTATTATTATTATTATTATTATTATTATTATTATTATTATTATTATTATTATTATTATTATTATTATTATTATTATTATTATTATTATTATTATTATTATTATTATTATTATTATTATTATTATTATTATTATTATTATTATTATTATTATTATTATTATTATTATTATTATTATTATTATTATTATTATTATTATTATTATTATTATTATTATTATTATTATTATTATTATTATTATTATTATTATTATTATTATTATTATTATTATTATTATTATTATTATTATTATTATTATTATTATTATTATTATTATTATTATTATTATTATTATTATTATTATTATTATTATTATTATTATTATTATTATTATTATTATTATTATTATTATTATTATTATTATTATTATTATTATTATTATTATTATTATTATTATTATTATTATTATTATTATTATTATTATTATTATTATTATTATTATTATTATTATTATTATTATTATTATTATTATTATTATTATTATTATTATTATTATTATTATTATTATTATTATTATTATTATTATTATTATTATTATTATTATTATTATTATTATTATTATTATTATTATTATTATTATTATTATTATTATTATTATTATTATTATTATTATTATTATTATTATTATTATTATTATTATTATTATTATTATTATTATTATTATTATTATTATTATTATTATTATTATTATTATTATTATTATTATTATTATTATTATTATTATTATTATTATTATTATTATTATTATTATTATTATTATTATTATTATTATTATTATTATTATTATTATTATTATTATTATTATTATTATTATTTTTAATCCAAATTTTTAATATTTTAATCAGGCTTAAGTTCATTAAATTTAATTTTCATTAAATTATTTTTATGAAGAAAGGAATTTTACAACATGAAAATTAATTAAAATTGTTATTGATAATCATTCATTCTAGACTGACCTGAGATTCGAACCCTGGCGGCTGGTTACCATGACATGTTTCGATCACAACCACTTGATCTCCTCAGATGGATTTGCCGACTTACACTCGCAGCCATCGACGACTGCTGACGTCAATAGTCAAACATCAATCCTTAAACCAAATTGTATTTTAACATTTGGTAGATCGAAATTTGCTTTTTTGAATGATTATCAATTTTAATTGATTTTACATGTTTTTCCTTACTTCTGTTTTTTCAGTACTTATGTCAAGAATTCTTCTTGAAGTCCAAAGTACATTTTTTTTTTGTTTTTTTCATTTTGTCTTTCTTTTTCTTGTTGACCTTTTTTTTGGCACAACTTGAAGGACAAATGTTCACATAGAGCTCGTGCCTTAGCTTTAACAATAAGTAGAATTGTGGTTATTTTGTTGAACTATTTATGGTTTTTAATCCAAATTTTTAATATTTTAATCAGGCTTAAGTTCATTAAATTTAATTTTCATTAAATTATTTTTATGAAGAAAGGAATTTTACAACATGAAAATTAATTAAAATTGTTATTGATAATCATTCATTCTAGACTGACCTGAGATTCTAGAATGAATCTCCAATTGTAGCAGATATTGTAATGGAAAGATTACTTGATACATCCATTGAAAAATTAAATATTAAACCCAAAATAATGATAAAATATGTTGATGATATATTCTGCATTATTAATGAATGTGGGGTAGATGACTTGTTAGACACATTTAATGGGTTTAATAGTAATATTAAATTCACTTTGGAAATGGAAAGTAACTCAAAATTACCTTTTTTGGATACTTTAGTAATAAGAAAGGGAAATAAATTATTAATAGATTGGTATCAAAAACCAACAGCATCAGGCAGAATTATAAATTATTATTCAGGACACAGTAAAAGAATTATTATAAATACTGCTAGAAATTTAATTAATAGGGTACTAACAATTAGTGACAAGGTTTATCATAGAAAAAACAAAATTAGAAATATATTAAGGGAAAACAATTTTCCAAATAGTTTAAGTTATGGATTAATAAATCAATATAATGATAGGAGTAATGGGAATACAAGAATTACCAGAACAATAGAACCAATGATATATAAATCATTATCATACATATCCAATGTTTCGGAACGAATAAAAGAATCGGGAATCTTTGACACTGACAAATATAAGGTAGCATACAAAGCTTATAACACATTGAACAGTTTATTTAGCAAGACAAAGGATAGAACTAGTAAATGGGATATGTCAAACATTGTTTACAAAATTCCTTGCAAGGGAAATGATAATGAAAGATGCAACCAAGTTTACATAGGTACAACGAAGAACAAATTAAGGACTAGAATTGCGGGACATAGATCTGATCAAAAATATAGGGACATTAATTCTAAAAAAACTGCATTAAGTCATCATTGTTATCAGTCTAATCACTATCCAAATTTTGAGGAAGTATCGGTTTTAAACACAGAAACAAACTACAAACGCAGATATATATTGGAAATGTTACACATAATTAATACACCAACGACACAGAGAATAAATTTTAAAGCAGACACAGAACATATAGCGAATAATTATAGGAATTTAGTTATTAAGGGATAGAAGATTACATATATAATAATATAAATATAGATACCTATCGCAGTCTTGGAACAAGAGGGTTCAATTTGTTACATGAAAACTAGGACCTTCTTGTCCTTAGGTCGCGATATTCACATTAGTTGTGTAATAATGAAAATATGTTTAATTATGAATGTAAGATAAGATAAAAATAAGTTTAGTTTTTTAAAAAATCTTTATTTTATAGCAATTAAAAATAAGTTTAGTTTTTAAAAAATCTTTATTTTATAGGAGTTTTCATTAGCCAAAATATTTTTTTTTTTTTTTATTATTGTCAATATGGTTTTCGAATTAGGTTTATAGATAGGAAATTTTTTCAGTTTATATGAATTGTTATACTTTAGTTAAATTTTTATTTTTGTTATAATGGTTTTTGAAAAAATTTTTATGACAAATAGGTTTTTGAATTTAATTTCTGATAAAAATTTTTTCATAATTGTGTTATCGTTTTTGTTATTATTAAAATTTGTTAATTTCCTGACGATGCTAACCAAAGGTTAGCGAAATATTGAGAAAATAAATATAATTTTTTATAAAAAACGACCTCAAGCTTAAATAATTAAAAGAAGTTATAAAATAAAGGTCAAATAAGAATAAATATCAATTGAAAATCAAGAGCACGAAGAGATTCAGAATTCAATATGACGTATAATACATTTAAGAAGAATCAACAAACAAGATGTTTAATTAATAAATACAAAGCTATAAGGGACCGAATTATAAAAACAAAATCAACAATAGTTTTCTTAATAAGATGCAGGAATACAGGGATTATGCCAAAATTTATATCAAATTCCACAAAGAACATAACAAATATATATGAGATGGATAGGAGACTTCCGGAGATTCAAAAAACTAGTTATAAGTATGTACACGAATTACAGAATAAGATTTTAAGATTAACACTTAAACAAAAACACAAAATACTGAAACTTTTTCAAAGAGATTTGGAGATAGTGATTGGAAATTTACAAAGATGTTTAACGGAAGAGGAAATTAGACAATTTCTAAAATATGAAGAGAGAGTTGAGGCTTCTTTAAATGAAAAGGTAAGAAGTATTCATAGAAAAAAATATGATAGACTGAGAGAATCAAAAAATGAAGAACTAGGAATTAGAGTTAATAATAAATTTTTTGTAAATAAAACTCGGGAGGATATTCCAAGGGATGTTAAGTGGATGCTATCATTAGGACCAAAATATGTTTTACCAGTTACAAGAGACAATTTCCCTAAGCTAAAAATGATAACAGAAGGAGAGGATTTAGTTCAAACCATAGAGGGGAAGGAGGATCAAGAAATAGCTAGAAATAAATTAACAACTATTTTGGATAATCATTTAAACAAAATGAGATTAGATAACAGGGATAAGTTTATATTAGATAAGTTTAATAAGACGAAAAGTTTTTTAAAGAGAAATAGGAATATATTAGTATTAAAGGCAGATAAGGGTAACACAACCGTGGCTATGTATAAATCAGATTATGACATACGAATTGATAATATCATAGAAGATGATACAAAATATAAGGTAATCAATAGGGATCCTACGAATAAATTGGAGAAAACTAATAATGAAATTATAGAAGAACTTTTTAGGCAAAAAATTATTTCAGTATCAGAAAGATATAAGCTAAAAACGAATATTGCTACTTCTCCAAAACTTTATGGTTTACCAAAAATACACAAGGTTGGTTTTCCTTTGAGACCAATTTGCTCTTTTATTAACTCACCTTCTTATGGATTGTGTAGATACTTAACGAATATTTTAAAAAGAATAACTGAACATTCTATATATAATGTTAAAGATTCATTGCAATTTAAAGAGAAGTTAAGTAATCATTGCATACAAACAAATGAAAAGTTAATTTCATTAGATGTGGTATCTCTATTTCCTAGTGTACCAGTCACTTTAGCACTTGAAATAATAGAGCAAAAATGGAACATAATAGAGCAATATACGAAAATTGACAAGGGATTGTTTTTAAGAATTTTAAAGTTTTGTATAGAGGATAACAGATACTTTAGTTGTAATGGGAAAGTATATACACAACTGAAGGGACTTCCAATGGGATCTCCTGCATCTCCAATTGTAGCAGATATTGTAATGGAAAGATTACTTGATACATCCATTGAAAAATTAAATATTAAACCCAAAATAATGATAAAATATGTTGATGATATATTCTGCATTATTAATGAATGTGGGGTAGATGACTTGTTAGACACATTTAATGGGTTTAATAGTAATATTAAATTCACTTTGGAAATGGAAAGTAACTCAAAATTACCTTTTTTGGATACTTTAGTAATAAGAAAGGGAAATAAATTATTAATAGATTGGTATCAAAAACCAACAGCATCAGGCAGAATTATAAATTATTATTCAGGACACAGTAAAAGAATTATTATAAATACTGCTAGAAATTTAATTAATAGGGTACTAACAATTAGTGACAAGGTTTATCATAGAAAAAACATAATTAAAATTAGAAATATATTAAGGGAAAACAATTTTCCAAATAGTTTAAGTTATGGATTAATAAATCAATATAATGATAGGAGTAATGGGAATACAAGAATTACCAGAACAATAGAACCAATGATATATAAATCATTATCATACATATCCAATGTTTCGGAACGAATAAAAGAATCGGGAATCTTTGACACTGACAAATATAAGGTAGCATACAAAGCTTATAACACATTGAACAGTTTATTTAGCAAGACAAAGGATAGAACTAGTAAATGGGATATGTCAAACATTGTTTACAAAATTCCTTGCAAGGGAAATGATAATGAAAGATGCAACCAAGTTTACATAGGTACAACGAAGAACAAATTAAGGACTAGAATTGCGGGACATAGATCTGATCAAAAATATAGGGACATTAATTCTAAAAAAACTGCATTAAGTCATCATTGTTATCAGTCTAATCACTATCCAAATTTTGAGGAAGTATCGGTTTTAAACACAGAAACAAACTACAAACGCAGATATATATTGGAAATGTTACACATAATTAATACACCAACGACACAGAGAATAAATTTTAAAGCAGACACAGAACATATAGCGAATAATTATAGGAATTTAGTTATTAAGGGATAGAAGATTACATATATAATAATATAAATATAGATACCTATCGCAGTCTTGGAACAAGAGGGTTCAATTTGTTACATGAAAACTAGGACCTTCTTGTCCTTAGGTCGCGATATTCACATTAGTTGTGTAATAATGAAAATATGTTTAATTATGAATGTAAGATAAGATAAAAATAAGTTTAGTTTTTTAAAAAATCTTTATTTTATAGCAATTAAAAATAAGTTTAGTTTTTAAAAAATCTTTATTTTATAGGAGTTTTCATTAGCCAAAATATTTTTTTTTTTTTTTTTATTATTGTCAATATGGTTTTCGAATTAGGTTTATAGATAGGAAATTTTTTCAGTTTATATGAATTGTTATACTTTAGTTAAATTTTTATTTTTGTTATAATGGTTTTTGAAAAAATTTTTATGACAAATAGGTTTTTGAATTTAATTTCTGATAAAAATTTTTTCATAATTGTGTTATCGTTTTTGTTATTATTAAAATTTGTTAATTTCCTGACGATGCTAACCAAAGGTTAGCGAAATATTGAGAAAATAAATATAATTTTTTATAAAAAACGACCTCAAGCTTAAATAATTAAAAGAAGTTATAAAATAAAGGTCAAATAAGAATAAATATCAATTGAAAATCAAGAGCACGAAGAGATTCAGAATTCAATATGACGTATAATACATTTAAGAAGAATCAACAAACAAGATGTTTAATTAATAAATACAAAGCTATAAGGGACCGAATTATAAAAACAAAATCAACAATAGTTTTCTTAATAAGATGCAGGAATACAGGGATTATGCCAAAATTTATATCAAATTCCACAAAGAACATAACAAATATATATGAGATGGATAGGAGACTTCCGGAGATTCAAAAAACTAGTTATAAGTATGTACACGAATTACAGAATAAGATTTTAAGATTAACACTTAAACAAAAACACAAAATACTGAAACTTTTTCAAAGAGATTTGGAGATAGTGATTGGAAATTTACAAAGATGTTTAACGGAAGAGGAAATTAGACAATTTCTAAAATATGAAGAGAGAGTTGAGGCTTCTTTAAATGAAAAGGTAAGAAGTATTCATAGAAAAAAATATGATAGACTGAGAGAATCAAAAAATGAAGAACTAGGAATTAGAGTTAATAATAAATTTTTTGTAAATAAAACTCGGGAGGATATTCCAAGGGATGTTAAGTGGATGCTATCATTAGGACCAAAATATGTTTTACCAGTTACAAGAGACAATTTCCCTAAGCTAAAAATGATAACAGAAGGAGAGGATTTAGTTCAAACCATAGAGGGGAAGGAGGATCAAGAAATAGCTAGAAATAAATTAACAACTATTTTGGATAATCATTTAAACAAAATGAGATTAGATAACAGGGATAAGTTTATATTAGATAAGTTTAATAAGACGAAAAGTTTTTTAAAGAGAAATAGGAATATATTAGTATTAAAGGCAGATAAGGGTAACACAACCGTGGCTATGTATAAATCAGATTATGACATACGAATTGATAATATCATAGAAGATGATACAAAATATAAGGTAATCAATAGGGATCCTACGAATAAATTGGAGAAAACTAATAATGAAATTATAGAAGAACTTTTTAGGCAAAAAATTATTTCAGTATCAGAAAGATATAAGCTAAAAACGAATATTGCTACTTCTCCAAAACTTTATGGTTTACCAAAAATACACAAGGTTGGTTTTCCTTTGAGACCAATTTGCTCTTTTATTAACTCACCTTCTTATGGATTGTGTAGATACTTAACGAATATTTTAAAAAGAATAACTGAACATTCTATATATAATGTTAAAGATTCATTGCAATTTAAAGAGAAGTTAAGTAATCATTGCATACAAACAAATGAAAAGTTAATTTCATTAGATGTGGTATCTCTATTTCCTAGTGTACCAGTCACTTTAGCACTTGAAATAATAGAGCAAAAATGGAACATAATAGAGCAATATACGAAAATTGACAAGGGATTGTTTTTAAGAATTTTAAAGTTTTGTATAGAGGATAACAGATACTTTAGTTGTAATGGGAAAGTATATACACAACTGAAGGGACTTCCAATGGGATCTCCTGCATCTCCAATTGTAGCAGATATTGTAATGGAAAGATTACTTGATACATCCATTGAAAAATTAAATATTAAACCCAAAATAATGATAAAATATGTTGATGATATATTCTGCATTATTAATGAATGTGGGGTAGATGACTTGTTAGACACATTTAATGGGTTTAATAGTAATATTAAATTCACTTTGGAAATGGAAAGTAACTCAAAATTACCTTTTTTGGATACTTTAGTAATAAGAAAGGGAAATAAATTATTAATAGATTGGTATCAAAAACCAACAGCATCAGGCAGAATTATAAATTATTATTCAGGACACAGTAAAAGAATTATTATAAATACTGCTAGAAATTTAATTAATAGGGTACTAACAATTAGTGACAAGGTTTATCATAGAAAAAACATAATTAAAATTAGAAATATATTAAGGGAAAACAATTTTCCAAATAGTTTAAGTTATGGATTAATAAATCAATATAATGATAGGAGTAATGGGAATACAAGAATTACCAGAACAATAGAACCAATGATATATAAATCATTATCATACATATCCAATGTTTCGGAACGAATAAAAGAATCGGGAATCTTTGACACTGACAAATATAAGGTAGCATACAAAGCTTATAACACATTGAACAGTTTATTTAGCAAGACAAAGGATAGAACTAGTAAATGGGATATGTCAAACATTGTTTACAAAATTCCTTGCAAGGGAAATGATAATGAAAGATGCAACCAAGTTTACATAGGTACAACGAAGAACAAATTAAGGACTAGAATTGCGGGACATAGATCTGATCAAAAATATAGGGACATTAATTCTAAAAAAACTGCATTAAGTCATCATTGTTATCAGTCTAATCACTATCCAAATTTTGAGGAAGTATCGGTTTTAAACACAGAAACAAACTACAAACGCAGATATATATTGGAAATGTTACACATAATTAATACACCAACGACACAGAGAATAAATTTTAAAGCAGACACAGAACATATAGCGAATAATTATAGGAATTTAGTTATTAAGGGATAGAAGATTACATATATAATAATATAAATATAGATACCTATCGCAGTCTTGGAACAAGAGGGTTCAATTTGTTACATGAAAACTAGGACCTTCTTGTCCTTAGGTCGCGATATTCACATTAGTTGTGTAATAATGAAAATATGTTTAATTATGAATGTAAGATAAGATAAAAATAAGTTTAGTTTTTTTAAAAAATCTTTATTTTATAGCAATTAAAAATAAGTTTAGTTTTTAAAAAATCTTTATTTTATAGGAGTTTTCATTAGCCAAAATATTTTTTTTTTTTTTTTTTATTATTGTCAATATGGTTTTCGAATTAGGTTTATAGATAGGAAATTTTTTCAGTTTATATGAATTGTTATACTTTAGTTAAATTTTTATTTTTGTTATAATGGTTTTTGAAAAAATTTTTAAGACAAATAGGTTTTTGAATTTAATTTCTGATAAAAATTTTTTCATAATTGTGTTATCGTTTTTGTTATTATTAAAATTTGTTAATTTCCTGACGATGCTAACCAAAGGTTAGCGAAATATTGAGAAAATAAATATAATTTTTTATAAAAAACGACCTCAAGCTTAAATAATTAAAAGAAGTTATTATTATTATTATTATTATTATTATTATTATTATTATTATTATTATTATTATTATTATTATTATTATTATTATTATTATTATTATTATTATTATTATTATTATTATTATTATTATTATTATTATTATTATTATTATTATTATTATTATTATTATTATTATTATTATTATTATTATTATTATTATTATTATTATTATTATTATTATTATTATTATTATTATTATTATTATTATTATTATTATTATTATTATTATTATTATTATTATTATTATTATTATTATTATTATTATTATTATTATTATTATTATTATTATTATTATTATTATTATTATTATTATTATTATTATTATTATTATTATTATTATTATTATTATTATTATTATTATTATTATTATTATTATTATTATTATTATTATTATTATTATTATTATTATTATTATTATTATTATTATTATTATTATTATTATTATTATTATTATTATTATTATTATTATTATTATTATTATTATTATTATTATTATTATTATTATTATTATTATTATTATTATTATTATTATTATTATTATTATTATTATTATTATTATTATTATTATTATTATTATTATTATTATTATTATTATTATTATTATTATTATTATTATTATTATTATTATTATTATTATTATTATTATTATTATTATTATTATTATTATTATTATTATTATTATTATTATTATTATTATTATTATTATTATTATTATTATTATTATTATTATTATTATTATTATTATTATTATTATTATTATTATTATTATTATTATTATTATTATTATTATTATTATTATTATTATTATTATTATTATTATTATTATTATTATTATTATTATTATTATTATTATTATTATTATTATTATTATTATTATTATTATTATTATTATTATTATTATTATTATTATTATTATTATTATTATTATTATTATTATTATTATTATTATTATTATTATTATTATTATTATTATTATTATTATTATTATTATTATTATTATTATTATTATTATTATTATTATTATTATTATTATTATTATTATTATTATTATTATTATTATTATTATTATTATTATTATTATTATTATTATTATTATTATTATTATTATTATTATTATTATTATTATTATTATTATTATTATTATTATTATTATTATTATTATTATTATTATTATTATTATTATTATTATTATTATTATTATTATTATTATTATTATTATTATTATTATTATTATTATTATTATTATTATTATTATTATTATAAAAAACAACGCTATTGAAATGGCACCAATTATAACAAAACTTATTAACCTAATAATTGATACTGCGACAATCCCAGATATGTTTAAAGTATCAATAATAAGACCAATTTACAAAAGCGGCACAAGATCGGAAATCAACAATTATAGACCAATTGCAATTCTACCTGACATTGAAAAAATCATGGAAGAGATTGTGTGCAAAAGACTAACGGAATTTATTAACAAAAATAACATTATTAGCTACAATCAATTTGGTTTCCAAAAGGGAAAAAATATTAATAAACTTCTTGGCAATTTTTCAAATTTTATCAATGAGCAACTTAGCAAAAACCATCACTGTCTCACGCTATACATTGATTTTAGTAAAGCATTTGACACTCTTTGCCATACTAAACTTTTACAAACGCTCGAAAAAAGTGGTATAAGAGGAAAATGTTTAGAATGGTTTAGAAATTACCTAACTCTTAGAAAGTATTATGTTAAAGTCTCAACAAAATTAAGCAATGAAACAAATTTTAGCTATGGCGTTCCGCAAGGTTCAAAATTGGGACCAATACTCTACATTATTTATTCAAATGAGTTAATGAACATTCTTGATATGAGCAAAACCTTTGCGTATGCTGATGATACAGCAATTGTTGTAGCTCACAAAAATATCGAAAGGGCTAAACAGATAATGCAGCACCAACTGAATATAGCAACTAGATGGTGTCATGATCACGGTCTTGTAATAAATGCTTCAAAGACTAAAGTCATGCATATTAAACCACCCCATATTCTATATACGGACATAAACTTAAAATATCATGTAACGAAATGTCTGCACCAAAACAAATTACGCGACATTGTATGCGACAATGGCGAATGTTGTACTACAATCGAACTAGTAAATACATACAAATATCTAGGAGAGCATGTAGATCACAATTTTACTTGGAATGAACATATAGATGAAGTAAGAAAGAAATTGAGGAAAGCTGCATATATGCTATTCCAACTAAAAAACTGTTCTAGTATTGCTGTGTTGCGACAAGCTTATTACTCGCTTGTCGAATCACATATACGCCATGGAATAACGGCATGGGGGAACTCAAAACGTTGTAGAATCCTACAAGAGACCCAAAACAAACTCATTAAAATACTTAAAAAAAGAAACACAAAAACGATACAAACCAATAATACAGCTATACAAACTATCGACTCAAATATGATCAACACCACTACAAATATCGGAAACAATACGAACAACATATCAGAGAATAGCACAACCAACAACATTCATGAAACAAATAACACAATCAATGAAAGCACCGATAACAACACAATCAGCAATGCAAACAACAATAACAACAGTGCAAATGCTCTAAATAATAACAACATTTCGGGAAACAACCCATCAACATCAAGTGTCAACAACAAAAAAATAGCTACAGAAGAACGTATGTTGAATGTTAAAAGTATCTATTATACAACGCTAGCCATCGAATTTTACAACGATACCAGATTTTTACACAAGATAGACCATAAATACAACACAAGAAGGAAAGCTGATGGAAGGTACATCACCCAGAAGTTTAAAAACAATTATGGCAAAAGCACGCTCAACGTTATGTTACCCACAATATTTAATATGATGCCAACAGACATCATAAATACTACAAACCCAAATAAAATAAAAAAAATAATTAAGAAAACATTTTTAAACTTGCAATGAATACTAACTATTTTAAGTACAATCTTGTTTAACTTTTAACCTGCAGACAAGCCACTATGGCTTTGCAAGGTGCCAAGGCAAATGAATTGTAAATCTTTTTTAAAATAAATAAATAAAAAAAAAAAAAAAAAAAAAAAAAAAATTATTATTATTATTATTATTATTATTATTATTATTATTATTATTATTATTATTATTATTATTATTATTATTATTATTATTATTATTATTATTATTATTATTATTATTATTATTATTATTATTATTATTATTATTATTATTATTATTATTATTATTATTATTATTATTATTATTATTATTATTATTATTATTATTATTATTATTATTATTATTATTATTATTATTATTATTATTATTATTATTATTATTATTATTATTATTATTATTATTATTATTATTATTATTATTATTATTATTATTATTATTATTATTATTATTATTATTATTATTATTATTATTATTATTATTATTATTATTATTATTATTATTATTATTATTATTATTATTATTATTATTATTATTATTATTATTATTATTATTATTATTATTATTATTATTATTATTATTATTATTATTATTATTATTATTATTATTATTATTATTATTATTATTATTATCATGGTTATCATGGTTTAATAATCAATGCATCAAAAACCAAGCTAATGCATATTAAGCCGACAAATATACTTTATAGGGAAATTAATATAAGGTTCCACTCAATAGAATGTCTGCACAGAAGAAAAATGACAGATTTTGACTACAATGAGGACCTATGTTCTACTACAATTGAAATTGTCAACACATACAAATACCTAGGCGTTTACGTAGACCATAATTTTAAATGGATGGTACATGTAGATGAACTTCGAAAAAAACTAAGAAAGGCTTCATTTATGCTACATCATTTGAGTTACAGCTCCAACAATATGGTGCTAAGACAAGCATATTTTTCATTAGTGGAATCACATCTTCGCCATGGCATTACAGCCTGGGGAAACTCAACTTTTTGTAATAAGCTACAACAATCTCAAAACCAACTGCTAAAAATTCTAAAAAAAAATCGCTATATAAACCATACCCAAAACACCACTATAAGCAATATGGGTCTTAACATTGTCAACAATAATAACAACCCAACAAACACCATCAACTACACACAAAATAGCAACACAATCAACCTTACAGCAACTAGTTCCAACGACTATGATCAAACAACCAACGCAAACAGAGCAACATTTACTGATACCATCCCTAGAATTACCAACAGCAACACAACATCTACCAACAGCTCTGCAAATACCAACAACAACGCATCAAATATCAACATTGCTAAGGATCTGAACATATTAAACGTCAAAAGCTTATTTTTTACTACAATAGCAACAGAATTTTATAATGACTCCAGGTTTCTCAAAAGAATAGAACACAATCACCAGACTCGTATGAATACTGAGGGTAGATACTATGTACATAGATACAAAAACAACTATGGGAAAAACACTCTTTTCGTAATGCTACCAACAGTATTTAACAAACTGCCTCTTGAAATTCTGAATACAGCAAATTTTAATAACAAAAATCAAATATTTAAAAACTTTTTTATTAATCAGCAATGAATGCTGTAAAATTTTAAATTTAACTTTAAAATAAAATATAGGAAATAAAAACTCTAATTTATTATCTTTTCATCAGCAATGAATGCTCCAAAACTTAAACATATTTAACTTTTAATCCATACCTGCAGACAAGCCTTAATGGCTTCGCAAGGTTATCGATTAATATGTGCATGTTAATTTATTATAATTAAATTCATTATAATTAAATTTATTGCAAATAAAGAAATAAAATTCTAAAAAAAAAAAAAAAAAAAATTATTATTATTATTATTATTATTATTATTATTATTATTATTATTATTATTATTATTATTATTATTATTATTATTATTATTATTATTATTATTATTATTATTATTATTATTATTATTATTATTATTATTATTATTATTATTATTATTATTATTATTATTATTATTATTATTATTATTATTATTATTATTATTATTATTATTATTATTATTATTATTATTATTATTATTATTATTATTATTATTATTATTATTATTATTATTATTATTATTATTATTATTATTATTATTATTATTATTATTATTATTATTATTATTATTATTATTATTATTATTATTATTATTATTATTATTATTATTATTATTATTATTATTATTATTATTATTATTATTATTATTATTATTATTATTATTATTATTATTATTATTATTATTATTATTATTATTATTATTATTATTATTATTATTATTATTATTATTTTTTTTTTTTTTTTTTTTTTTTTTTTGATGTGTGAGGTAGGGTTAAAAATGCCTTCGCACTTACAGTGACCGTCGTCAACTGCGTCGAGTGGTGTTTCCACTAAAACAATCCCTCCTCATTTTCTGGTGAAGTGCCTCCCCGGAACTGCTATCCGTATTACTTCGGGAAGGCCCAGAAACTTCGTCCTCGGAAGGACTACTCTATTTACCCACGTCTGGGTCCATCATGTTCATAGCCAGCGTGCTCTTGCTGCTCATCCCCCGTTCGTTGGCGCTCACGTTGCCCCAAATTGTCGAGGTCTTTTTTCTTCGTCCGTAAAACATTTTCGACGTAGTGTCCTACTGCACTCCATTTGTCTCCGCATTCGATCATTTTTCCAACTATATTATCAGCATTAAACTCGCCGATTTGCTCCCTCAGTGCGTTTCCCTCTGCGGACCATCTGATACAGTTAAAGAACGTGTGTTCCGCATCATCGTTCGCCTCGCCGCAATAGATACAAGCGGGATCACCCGTCTTGCCCATGCGGTACAAATACTTTTGAAAGTATCCATGACCCGAGAGAAATTGGGTCAGAAAGTAGTTAACCTCCCCAGATTTCCTCTGCGTCCATCTTTCTATATTGGGGATGAGCCTTGCCGTCCATCTGCCGGTCGTTTCCGTGTTCCATCTGTTTTGCCATCGCTGGATGGTTTGAGATCTCCGCTCTGCAGCACTTATACCAGGAACATCTCCCCTAGATTGCCATGCTTCATTTCGCTCAAGCGCCAAGAGATCGACAGGTATTTCTCCACTTATAACAAGTACCGCATTGCCCGAAACCGTACGATAGGCCGAAGCGACTCTAAGTGCTGCCGTGCGCTGTACTGCCCCCAGTACTTTGCGTTTAGTCTTCGCCCGCATTGCCTCTCCCCAGATTTCACTGCCATATAAGAGTATAGAATTGGTTGTTGCCATAATTAGTCTCCTCTTGCTCTGTGTTGGTCCACCGATATTCGCCATTAGCCTGCTTAGCATGCCTGTAACCTTTGCAGCCTTGGTGGCCGCGTGTTGTATTTGAGCCCAATAAGTGAGCCTGCAGTCAAGTTTGATGCCCAAATATTTCACCTCCTTTTTCGTGACCAGGGGAGTATCACCAATATGCATGCTTATTTCAAGTGGCATGTGTGCTCGCGTCAACAGTATTAACTCAGTCTTGTTTCTAGCAAGCTCCAGCCCATGGTTTTCTAGCCATATTTGCGTCCTTATCATGACTTGGTTCAGCTTTCTTCTCGCGTCATCAGTATCTCGTGCTGAGATTACGGCCGCTATATCATCTGCGTATCCTACAAGGTGTGTGTCTGGTGGCATATCTATCGAAAGTATCTCATCATAACTCATGTTCCAAAGATCGGGACCCAATATTGATCCCTGAGCTGCGCCGGATGTGATCGATTTGCTCCTTTGGCCCTCTGGCGTATCGTAAAGCAGCTTACGATCTCTAAGGTAACTCTGAAGGATTTCCAGTAGGTATCCGGGGATGCTGAATCTCTCTCGTAGCGCCTTCATAATATCAACCCATCGTAGGCTGTTGAAAGCATTGCGAACATCAAGTGTAGCTAAGACGAGTATACGCTTTGGGTAGTATCGTGCGCGCTGTGTGGCTTCGAAGCTTCTTACTACATCCTCAATGGCACCATGAGTAGATTTGCCTGGTCGAAAGCCATGCTGTCTCTGCGATAATCCTCCAGCTATCTCGACGGAGTCTGCTAATCGGCGTTGCAATAATTTCTCCAGAAGCTTGCCGGCACTATCCAGCATACAAAGAGGGCGATATGTTGACGGTTGGGTTGGGTCACCTCTGCCCTTGCTAATCAGCACGAGCTTTTGTATCTTCCACTGTTTAGGAAAGATCCCCTGGGCTATGCAAGCATTGTATACCTCGAGCATCGCGTCTGGCCGCTCTTCGGCCAAGAGCGTGAGTACCTCTGCTGGTATTCCATCTGGGCCAGGAGCTTTGCCCTTTTTAAGACTCCTAGCAGCAGTTTTTAGCTCCTCTTTAGTAAAGGGCACTGGTGTCTCATCAATACGGTTATCTCGTTCCTCATGCAGCACAGGGTGTGTGGGAAATAATTCCCCAACGATAGTGTTGATAACCTCATTCTCCAGGTGTGGGATAGCTGAGTTGGCACCAAGCTTCTTCGTAACGATCTTATAGCCTAGTCCCCAAGGGTTACTGTTGAGATCTCTACGGAGTTCTTCCCATTTCGCTTTTTTACTTCTTATTATCGCATGCTTCAACGCCTTCCGTGAACGACTGAATACTTCGGCCTCCATCAAGGCCTCCCCGGCTCGCCTAGCCCGGGTGTATCTTCTTCTGTCGCGGTGGCAGATCCGTCTGAGGTCGGCTATTTCTGGGGTCCACCAATACACGGGTTGTCTTCTTGGGTGCTGCGTTATACGTGTCATTGCTGCATCGCAGCCTCGAACTATGCGTTGTGTCATCGCGTTCGCCAAAGAAGCAGCGTCACTATTGGCCGCAGATATAGCCCCATCAAAATTTTCCAGAAATACTCCAGGGTCTAGGTTCCCTACATTCCACTTACGAGTACCTCTCTCCATTGATGTCCGAGCGGCGTTTGTTGGCGCTGTAATCTGGAAGGAAATATATTGGTGATCACTTCCAGTGTAGTCCTCCAGTACTTTCCATCCTGCAACCATTGCAGTCCGACTCTCAGTCACTAAGGTGATGTCTGGCATGGTGTATTCACATCCCGGTCTTCTAAAAGTAGTGGCGGAACCAGTATTTGTCACAACCAGACCCAATCTGGCGGCCATGTCTAAAATGTACCTTCCTCGTGTGTTTGTTGTTGGACTTCCCCATTCGACAGCCTTGGCGTTGAAATCCCCAGCTACTATGAAGGGGCCACCTATTTCTCGAGTCTTATCCTCAATTAGATCTAGCTTTATCCTAAATTGCTCCATATTATCACTAGGGGTGAGGTAACAGCTCATTAGTGTAAATTGTTCTGTGCGGACGTATGTATAGCACAAACCGGATCCGTGCTGTCTGACCGCAATCTTACTGCCACTGGGTAACCAAAGTGCTGCCGTGCCTGTTTCATCCTCGTACCAGGACCCTCGACGAATCGGCTTATACTGTTCACTGATAATGACAGCATCCACCTTCTTCTCAACAGCCATTTGTTCGAGTAACGCATCTGCTGTCCGGCTTCTATGCATGTTTGCTTGGAGAACTGCCATCATTTTTTGCTTAGTGGACACCTTCTTGAGCCTGAAATGTGCCCAGTCCGCTCGAGTTTTGCTTCCGCGCATTGAATGCATTTGGGAGCTGCATCACAGTCTTTCATTTTGTGCCCAGACTGTCCGCATCTGATACACCTATCCCTCCTGTCTACGCCAGAGCAGTTTGCTTGGATATGCCCCATCCCAAGACACCGATAGCACCTTCTGATATCTTCGCACAGTCTCATTCTTGCTCGAATCCATCCAATTTTTATAAAGCCCACCTCGATGAGCGCAGCAGCACTTTCTGCCGATAATGTGACGAAAGCCCGTACCTGCTCTCGCGAATTTGGCGCCGTAATCCTCGTCTGAATCTGCTCCTCTGAGCTGATGAGCAGTTTCCGAATTGCTGTTTCCACCTCTTCTTTGAGTGTCAGCAAATCAAGGTCCCGAATCTCTATCGTAGTTTTCGGCTTTATCTCCGCCACGGAGGCTATATCCCGGCTAGTATTCCTCAGCTGCTGAAGGAACTCCGGCTTAACCTGTTGACCTCTATTGAGCTCCAGAAGGATGGCTCCACTCTGCGTTTTCCTCACAGATTTTATCCTGACCGAATCATCAGTCGTTATCTTACTACGTAGATCTTTAAGTACCTCCGCGTAGCTGTGATCACCTGCGGGTTTTATTATCACCGCTTCCGGTTTTGCACGTTGTGGTCGTGGTTTTTTCCCCCTGTTGGGCTCGGTTGGATTATTCCTCGGCTTCTTTTTCCTGCCTTTCTTGGTGACAGTCCTCCAGTTATCTTCTCCCTTTTCGGGGATTGCTTTTCTGCCCCCAATGGGCCCCTTTGCTCTAGCCCTTTTGCTGCTCGTTGGAACAGCCGGACTGGTAGCCACTCGTTTCTGGTTTGTCGTCACAGGAGTTGTAACGACTGCTAACTGCTGGCTCACGGTCCTCTTGTGGTGGTCCGTAAGGAGTTTTTCCTCTTCTGCTGTCTTCCAAGTGCGCCTGTAGTTTAGTGTGACATCTAATAGCTCGGATATTTTTGCAACTCCGGTCTTGACCTCACTGCTAATATTCTTTTGACGGTTGAAAGCCTGTTGCATGTCGCGTATTATCAATATACATTGAGAAATCGCGTCCTCCTCCAACTTCCTTGTCTTCTGGATTAGTTCCTGTCGAGGCGAACTCTCTATTGAGCCACTTGCCACATTCTCCTTTTGGGAAGCCGATACTGGGCAGGCTGTATGGTCACTCGATGGGATGACAACGTCAAGCGGTGTTCGCGCTGTGAGGATGCCAGTTGGCGTTTTCCCCACTGGCCCCAGCACCCTATTACTCGTCCTTGGGACATCCCCCTTCTGGCCGCATGCATTCATTGGAGTTCTAGGTAAGACTCCAGCATCCGTAATCTCCGTATGCGCTGTATTACTTCGGGCCACGTCCGAAGGTGATGCACACCTTGTAGGTGGCGATCTTAGCATTACACTGCTTCTCTTAAATGCCACTCCTGGAGCCATGATGCACCCATTTCGCTTCTCTGTACTTCCTTCTTCTGTGTTCTTCTCTGTAATTTGTTCTGAGTTGTTATTCATTCTGCTGGGTCCCCGCTCCAAACCGCTATCCTTCCACGTTTGTACAGTCGCCTCAAACAATCCCCGTGGGTCCCTTTGCAAGCAGTGAGGTCCACGCGAGGGTTGACACAGGGCCTTATGAGCACCTGTGTTCAGAGCCAGGATCTCGGCGCAAAAAACAGGAGTCATTCTCAACTGTACCTGTACAGCCACCTCAGTGGCGACGTGTGTGGAACGTATTTAGAGACCAGCCACAGTTTTAACGGGACGGAGGCAGCTGCAGCATTAACCCACCAGCCGTTTCAGCAGATTTCACTCCCACGTAATAAGGTGATGGAATACTGCAAGCCGTCAGCTCGTAGCAATCATAGTCATATTCGTTCAACCATTCAAATCGTAAGCCGTTTTCATTCCGTGTCCATTTGATCTCGTTGCTCACATTTGCTAGCATTGCAACGGATGCTGCACTGCTATTTCCGGTGTCCACCTGCCCCGAAGGGTCGGAGGTTGTGAGTCTTCTTGGTTGGTTACAAAAAGCGAGGATTGGGTCTGGACTTTGCCATGTTAAAGCCATTCAGGCCCGTTACCTCGTGTGCCCAACCCTGAACACCATTATTATTATTATTATTATTATTATTATTATTATTATTATTATCATTATTATTATTATTATTATTTTTATTATTATTATTATTATTATGTCCTGTGATTCATATAAGGAACAAAGGGCCACAAAAATAATGCTTAAGTTTCATCAATTTACTGGTCTCGCTTTTTTTATTTTATGGTTAAATATTTGTGGTCTGGACATACCTTACGTCATATCTATGCATTGAGGCCCTATGCTCCTTATAAGATCGAAGGGAACATTTATATTGTATTTTGTTGGTTCCTTACCTTCGTGAATTGTTTTGTTTTTATTCTAATTAAATTTTTATTACAAAAACTAATTTATGTTTTCCAATTAAAACCGGTTAACCAGTTATTTTTAAAATGCTTAACCGAAAACCGGTTTTTTTAAAATAGCAACCATTCGGAAAATTCGAAAACCGGTTATTGAATAATCGATCACCCTAATTTTAACATTATATTTAGATAGATTTGGAAATTTTCAACAATTCCACATCAAAAGAGTTGCCGAATTAAATTTTTATAAAAAAATATATATAGAAGGTACATGAATCCTTTAACGGAATTTAAAATTTAAAATTTTGTTTATTTTTTACCATATATACCTCCATGCAAAAAATTATTAGTCTGGGTCAAGTCGGTTATGGTATGGCCATAGAGCTTAAGGCCGTGGAATCAACACTTTCACTACAAATTCTTGACAGGCTTGTCTCTTAAATTTTTTTTTATAATCTTGAACATTCCTTGCAAAGTATGTCGACAGCCTTGCCAGACCGCAGAATTGGAAAGGACTTAAGCTACGGTCACACTTATTAAATATTTGACCAAATAAGCGTAACGACTTCTTTTGTAAATGGTTAGTGGGATTAAACATGGTCTTTATATCACAAAATTAAATAATTATACTCTAGACATAGCAAGATGTTTGTAAGATGTGGTATTATAAACAAATAAATATTGGAACTAAAGGAAATGATTATACAGTTTGCTTGTTGGTCCCGTTTTTTTCGTCAAATATTTGACAAGTGTGACCGTAGATTTAGTGGATAACCCTGAACTATTCTGAGGTGAAGCTCAAATTAAGAATATTATGATTAATACGATTTTAATTTAACCATAATTTTGTCACCGACAACTATATTATGGTGAAATTTGTTCTTTATCAAGAAGCCACAATCAATATATGGTTGCCTCTAAACATATTATGTTTAAAAATGATTATAATTGGTTGAAAACGCATGGTGTGTTATGTTATTATTTTTATAATGGCCAATTTCACCAATTTAAATATCAATTTATGTTTAAAATTCGTTTTTGATGTTAAATAAAAAAAATAAAATTTTATGAAAGTTTAAATTGAGAGTTGGTAAAATTGACCATAAGTGTTAAACAAACTTTTTTTGTTATTATAAACTATTAGTTGTTCGGAGGCAACTAAAATATGATTGCGGCTTCTTTATGAATGACTTATTTTACCGTAATATGGTTGTCGGTTACAATTATATGGTTAAATTAACCATAATATGCTTAAAATTTTCTTTTAAAATAGTTTTGTTGGAGGTTAGCGTATTTAAACATGTTTTTCTTTGAGTTGATCAAAACAGCTAAGATTTTATGCTGCGCTTTTTTGTGTCTTATTTCTCTAACACAGCTACCTAAATAAGAGGGCAGAGTGCATTTAATATCAATTTACAGGCAGTTTATACGAAACTTACCCTAAGAACAATATCACTCGGCTAGAGCATATTATGTGGCAGTCCATTTTGTCGGTTTGATTTATTAGAAATATAAATTTTATGTTTAAGAAAATGCTCGCGGCATTTGTTCAGGTAGCTCAGTCAGTTGTTATGCACGAAACTCTAAAAAGCAATTTAAGAAGTATCGTCGTATCGACAGCTAAATATTGCCTAAATCGATATGTCTGCAAACTTTTAGTATCGCCAACATATCGGAATCGGTTACATCGTTAATTCAAACGCGCTTACTCCACAATTAATGCATCCATTTTGTCCTCTTATTAGTCAAGTGTAATTGGCAAATTTTTGAAAAATTCCAATTTATTGCATGTTTTTTTAAAAGTTAATTTTTTTTTTAAATTATCTTGAAAAACAAATTATTTGGAAAACTTTTACAAATAGCAAATTTATATAAATAGCATGGAAACTTTTTTAAATAGTTATTTTATTTTGAAGATTCCCTATAAATTGTAAATTTTTGAAAAATTTCCTACAAATAGCAAGTTTTAAAAAATATTCACAACTTTTTAATAAAATATTTTCTTTACAAATAAGTTATTCAAAATCAAACTTTTTTGAAGTATATTTTATTTTTTTTATCTAAGTTTCATTTATTTTCTAGCAACTTGTACTTTAAATTTGATTCGAAACTAAAATGTTTTTTATGATATTTAAATCTCATCTCTTTATGCGTCAAGACACAATTTTTATACAAAACCAAAAAGTGTAAATTCCATGAAGAAAAACTCCAAATATGATACCTTTGTGGCAGTTTTTTTTTTTTTTTGTTACTTTCTGATTATTTCCACCTGTAACAACTTTATTTTTCTTTTTGTGGGTTCTATATAAAACATATTCTAAAATAAAAATCTGTATAAATTGTAACTTGTTGTAATTTATCTCAACACCAGGGATTTAAAAAGTTAAGAAAATAACAAATTTCAACATGAAATACTAAAAAAAAAAATGGAAACATGAAAAATCAACTTGGGTCAGTGACTTGTGGATAAGTTATTATATTTTTCTTCTTTTTTGTTAATGTAACTTTGTGAGTGTGTTTGTTTTTTATTGAGCTAGTTTTGTGCTCCTTTTTGCTTCCTCTGGTCAACAAAATCTCTGGCGTATGAATGTCCGAAATGGAGTTTAAGATATAAAAGAATACAAAACTTTATTACTTTTAATTTTTAGGAAAAATAGTACTACAGTCATTAATCATATTCCTTGTACTATTTGCAGTTGAAGAATGTCTGTATTTTAAAATTTATTTCCTTTAAAAGTGGGAAGTTTAAATGAAATAATTGCTTAAAGTACAAGAAATTGTTTATATTTATTTTTTTAAAATTTAGGTTTTTTTTAAATTCTCGGTGACTCTAATGTATGTACGTTACTTCGCAGTCGTTGTGATTACACCTTTTACCGTTTCATTTTGTTTTTTTAAACTTTTTTTATTTTTTGTGCAGTAAAAGTTCAATTTAACTCTCAAAACAAAACATAATTTTTAACAATTGACTTGGGAATAAAGTTTTTTTTAATTTTGAAATATGTTTTGAAATCCCTCTTTGATGTTCAAGCGTTATCATACAATGAAAAATGAAGCATTTAAATCATGCCTTTTTATCACATCTTTCTTTAGATGTCGAAATATTCATATTAGAATTCGGCTGTGCGCAAAGTAAAGGCCGCAATCTTGGAGATAATTTAATAAAAAGTTTAAAACATACATGGATCCATATTTATATGGACACATAAGCTATGCACTTTTTCAAAAATAGCACCACCAGGGGAACTACGGGACAATTTTGCATCTTTAAAAAATTTCAAACCTATTCCATTGAAATTTAAAACATTGCTAGATCCATATTTATATGACACAGCAGCATAATTCTAAAACCATAAGCAACAGTTTTTGTTTTTAAGATATGGTAAGTGGGCAAACGCAAAACAAATACAGTTACACTCATTCTCTAATATATATCAGTACCCTGCAAATCATAGGACTAGTCCAAACTCGCGTGTAAATTGTAGCCCACAAGGGACTAGGACTTGTCCAAAAGTAACCCAAAAGTATGGTCAAAACATGGTCTATTTAACATTACGATGTCCTATGGCAGGCATATAACCCAGTTTTGAATTACAAAGGAGTAGTCTTAATACTTCTCCATTGTATAAACAAAAGGATAAGTTTAAACTTCGTTTAAAAACGAAGACTACAAACACTTTATAACAATGACATGGTCCATGCTTGCATTACAGCGGACCAGTCCATGGAGTAGTCCATTTATTCAAAATGGATCAGGTGGTCCAATATTATTTGCAAGGTAGTAACAGATAAGTATCTGGTGTAACTGTTTCGACAATACTTACTGATACACTCGTGCAGGTAAGGTTAATTTGTCTTGTTACTCAGTATTAGTTTTTTTAAGGTCTTAGAAACACTTACACACAAAGAGGGAAAAATTCAAAAATGTTGCGTTACAAAACATTTATTATTATCCTATTAAGCAACCGAAAAGCTCTTAAAGGAAAAGACCTAAGCTTTATTTTGAGAAAAAAGGGTTTATTTATAAAATAAATAAATAAAAATAAAAACATAGGTATATTTTTATAGCTACTATCCAATAGGACAAACCTTGGTTCAAATTACATCCCGATCTGAAGACATCGGTTTTTAAAGTTGAGTCACTTGACATAAACTCCCTCCTCACATATATACTTAATTTCTACAATGTTGATCAAAGCAACATTATAGAAATTACAAAAGGAATGACATTCTTATTAGGGATGCCAAATGGGACCAGGTTTTTTGAATCCCGGGATTCGGGATTTTTTATTCAAAAAAACGGGATCCCGGGACGGATCGGAATTTTTCGGGATTTCATATATAAAGGCCAATATTTTAATTCATGTACATTTTTATAATAAAATGTTTATTTATAAGTATTAAAACAAATAAATTCATGAAGAATATTAAACTCATTACAAAATAAAACAGTTTAATGTATTCTTTTAAAGTAATATGGAAAAATTATATATTAAAACTTATATTTTAAAAAGCTTCTAAAACAAACTAATGACGTCTGATAATCGATACCTTATTTTATTGAAAACATATGCTGCCGACGAAAGCAATGTTCGCAATAAACACTTCTGGGTGGTATCGTTAATAATTAGATACATGTGCATATGCTACATGACAATATTTAATTTATTGTTTATCAAATATATACATATGCAAGTATTAATCTGATAAAATAAACTTAAGCAAATGTGTCAAAAGATCTTTGGTAGAATCTCTTAAAGTTTTTAACACCTTTTTGCACAACTTGCATTGTGCCTACGCAGTTCTATTATCATTCACGTAGAAAAAAGACCACATCGAACTTTATCTTATGATTTTATTTTCTGGTGTACAAAATGCATTGCATGAAACATTTATTCACTTGTGACTTCTTTTTGTAATCAGTTAAAAATGATTTGATGATTTGCCAGTATGATTTAATATTAAATTTTTAAAGTTATTTTTAACCCAGGGTGCCTCACGTTTATTTAAATATAGTTGTATTTAAAAAAAAATACCACATATTACTAAATCCAAAATCTCGAGATTTTTACATAAAAAATCCCAGGATTCGAGACTTAAATTTTTAGAATAATCCCGGGATTTCGGTATTCGGGATTTCGGGACTGGCATCCCTAATACTTATATATACACTTTGACTTTCGGTAAAAAATACACATCTTTAAAATAGGTCTTCCGTGAAATTATACTGTACACTTTTTAAACGCCATACAAAACAAAATCTACTTCGTGACTAGATTTCGACAACTATGGTTTTTTCAATATAGCACTAAAAAATACTTTTCTGCACAAAAAAAAAAATGACACTTACAAATAACAAAACAAAAATTGTTAAAAAAAAATTAAAAAGTTTTATAAAAATTGCAAAAAAATAAAAAAGACGAAGAATTTTGATAAAATAAATATCGTTGATTATTAATAAAAGGTAATGCAAATTTTTTAATGTATATTTCTTTTTGTGTTTGTATGTGTAACGATAAAACTTTTAGTCAGTTGTTTTGTTATAAAAACAAAATCTCGCTAATTTCAAAAAAGTATAATGTAAACGCACTAGATTTCGAAGAAGATTTTAAATCAAGTCTACAAGATTTCGGGCTAATGTGAATGTAGTATTAAAGATAAAACATGTGTTAAGTATTAAAAATAGGGGAAAAATGCCCAACCACTCTTTCGAGTGGAGCTAGAGCCCGGCGACGTTAAGGTAAAAAAACGAAACACATCCTAAATATTTACAGTTTAAAATATATTCTATACAGAATATTAACTATAGAGGAGCCGCACAAAAGGAATGGTACCGTTCAATATCTTAACTGCCAAGAATTTGGCCATACTAAGGCATACTGCTATTAACCGCCTGTTTGCGTAGTATGTGGTGAATTACATGGCACAGTTCTTTGCGAAAAGTCTTAAACCGACCCTAACGTAAAAAAAATTTAGCAACATTGGCGGTAATCACACTGCCAATAATAGAGGATGCACTGTTTATACTGTAAGCAAACTAATGTCATGATGGTTTCTGAAACTCATTTGACCTCAAGAAATACGCTTAAAATCAATGGCTATACACTATATGCTGCCAAGGACCCTCGAGATAGAGCTTGTGGAGGTTCTGTCATTTTGATAAAAACCCGAGTCAAACACTACTTACACTCAATTTACATGATGAATTTTATGACGTCCAATTTTAGACGTCATTTTTTGTTTGATAGCAAGCGGTGAAGAGAAGAAAGAGGAAGAGAAAACAGAAATCATGTCTATTTTTCTACCCCTCTTTCTTCTCTACACCGCTTTCTACCAAACAAAAAACTGACGTCATAAAATTCATCATGTAAATTGAGTGTTAATGTTTGATCATCGTGAGGATTAACTGCAAGCAACAAACATTTGTGTTGAAAAGCTAAATCGAAACAAAGTAATTTCATCTTCACCTAGATTTTCAATATCAGAAAGCCAATATTGTAAATATTATAAATCACTAGGACCATGTTTCCTGGCCGCTGGCGACTATAACGCTAAACATACCTTCTGGGGGTCACGACTTATAACACCAAATGGTCGTGTTTTGTTTAATACAATCTCTAAAATGGATTTAGATGTGGTCGCGAGCGAACAACCAACATATTGGCATACTGATTAGCAAAAAATTCAAGAAAAAAATTCTCAGTATCTTTTGCACAGAAAATAATCCTCTTAGTACACCGGGGAATGTAGATCGCACTATTGTTAATTTTGACATTTATCTAAAGCTACTTAGTCGGCCGTCAATTTATTATTAAAGAAGGAAATTCTTAAGTTCACCTCACCGCTGGAGTCCCACAAGGCAGCATCCTGGGCCCTCTGTTATACCTAATTTATACTTTGGACATGCCAACAAACAACTACACCCAAACTTCAACATTTGCAGATAGTACAGCTTTTCTAAGCGTCCACGAAAACTGTTATGAAGCATCTCGTTACTTACAGGATCAAATATTTAAACTATAAATATGGCTAAGACAATGGAGGATAATGGTAAATGAGCAAAAATGCGTACATATAACATTCACCTTGCGCCGGGAATCTTGCATAGGGTGTCAAGATAATCAAATAATTCCTCAACATTCGCATGTAAAATATCTCAGTACACATCTGGATCGGCGATTACCGTGGAAATGCCATGTAGAGGCAAAATTAACTCAAATGAAACATAAAGCCATTTAAATACATTGGTTTATTGGAAGAAATTCTGTCCTTAGCCTCGATTGCAAGCTTCTACTTTACAACTCTATCTTAAAGCCTATCTGGTGCTACGGTAATCAACTATGGGGCACTGCCTCAGCCTCTAATATCGAACAAATTCAAAGGCGCCGAAATAAACTTCTTCGAATAACCACAGCCGCTCTCTGGTACGTTAAAAACTCAAACATTCATAAGGAACTCAATGTGCCATTACTTAAAACTATGATTACAAAATAGGCAGTAAATTATTTAGAAAGGCTTGAGCAACAGCCAAATCCATTAGCTCGAAATATTTCAAATCATGGCGGCCACACTCGCTTAAGAAGAAGGGACACTGCAGCACTTACCCAATTAGAAGAGTGATAAACTGTGGACAGAACCCGTAATAAAAAAAATTTTTGTCTGGCACTGGCAGAACATAAATAAAGAATAGGGATAAGATTTGATAAATTATTGTTAGTTCATATTAAATATGTGTATGAAGATTCAATAAATAAATAAAGGGAAGAACAAATTATTTCATTTCGGTTTGGGGTGCTATTAAATTTTTAAAATTGGGGATTTTTAGGCACAAATTTTTGAGCACTTATTTCATATTGTTTTTTTGGCCATTGACTTATTTCATTGAGCCAAACTAGAATGCTAAAAAACATAGAAGGGATCTTAACGACTTAGATGACATATTTTATACATGGAGGCAATTAGCAAATTTGCACAGCTAATATTTTACTAAAAAAATATATTAATTTTCAGCATAGAAACATTTTAAATGTTTTATACTTGTGCTATTGAAAAATATGTTTGTTGGCAACCGAAAAATATTTCGGTATCGGTTTAAAACTTTTTGTTATTTCGGTATTGGCATCAACATTGGTATTCAATGTTAATCGGTAAATGAGCACTATCGCTGTTAAAAACAGTATCGGCTGCCTACATTGGTTCTATTAATATTTTAAAAATCACAGTTACATTTTCACTTGGTGTTCATAATAGAGCAACAATTTTTTTCGACACCACGCACATTTTACATCAAAAAAACCGTTTGCAAATTTTACCCCCAGCAATATTATGCATTTATTATTATTTTTTACAACATTATGTTAAAATTTTCATTTAAAACTAAATAAAATTATTTTAAACGTCAGAAACAATTTCATACAAATTGTTCCTGAAGTTCTTGTTGACTAAACTTAAGTTACATTTTTATAAAAATTTTAGTTACATTTTTATTCGAAAAAAGAAAGGAAAATATGGGTGAGTTCCAAAACGTCAGTTGCAAAGCAACTCGCTTTTTTAAACGCATTCTACAATGCAACCGTGTAAAATTTTAGAATGTTATCTGTCCCAAAGTGCATCAGAACAGTTACCGATGCGTTCACAATGACCAAACTGTGCATCGTTAAACTTGATGGTACATTTTTGACTTCGACTGCAAAGTATTGTGATGTTTTGGAACTCAGCCTATATATGAAATACTTTGGGAAGAAAAAAGATAGAAGAAAAAACAAAATTGTTTCTCTGATTGTGAACAAAGCTTAACATTTCACACATGTTTGTTTAATTACGCGAACCAGGCACATTAATTTGGAATTTTTAATTCTTTACAAACTTTGTAATTACATATGTATGTATGTATGTATGTATGTATGTATGTATGTATGTATGTATGTATGTATGTATGTATGTATGTATGTATGTATGTATGTATGTATGTATGTATGTATGTATGTATGTATGTATGTATGTATTTCTAATTGTGAAATAAACTATAAATTAACAAAGAAAAACGGAATATATTTAAAAATTATATTTTGGAAACATTTAAAAAATCACCATCGATAACACACTGCTACAAAAAAACACTTTTTGTCAGAACTTGAAAACAGACCTAGTAGGGGTTGTAGGCCTACTTGAGGACATACAAAAACCGTTTTCAAAAATTTTGAAACACCCTCAAAATTTTGAGTTATTTTCAAAAAACTGTTTTAGGGTAGGTCGTAGCACTTTAGTACCTCTAGCTCACACATTTTTTGATCGATTTCAAAACAGTTTTGGAAAGGCAAAGAATTAAGCTTTTATCAAATGTATTCATAAAAATGTATTCCAAAAAATTAGGTGAGTTTTTCTCAAAATTTTCTAATTTTTTTTTATTTTTTTCCTAATTTTTCAAATCCAACAAGAGTTATTTTATTTTTTTTCTATGAAAACCTATCTTTATTTGCACTGTATTTTAAAGATAATTTTATGTAGAAAAAAAACGAGATATCATTTGTTAAAATCGGCTTATATTTGCAAAAGTTACTAAAGATTTAAATCTCGCACAAGATCGCAAAAATATGCATTTGTCACAAAATGTGGCTCAGCCGATTTTGGTAAATATTCCATATCACATTCCTCGTTTTCAGATTTATCATCACTTTGTTTATGTAAAGTTTCATTACATTTAATTGCACTTAATACTGGCTTAGTAACAGTTAACACATTAGCATACTTAATGCTATCACGATTTTTATATTGATAACCAGTGATGTTTGTTTGGCAAAAATAACAGTCTTGTGGTTTATGGAATATTTTATGGTGCCAAATCATTGGGAAAGATAATGGCAATGGCTGGCTTATAAACTTTTCGGACTTAGTTTTCTTAAGCATACCGGAACAGCTTGTACAAATACTTTCGGGTTCATAACATTTGCTACAACTGTATGAGCAGTTAAAAACTGTATTGAAGGCATTTACCAAGGCTTTATTTTTCTTCAGATCAAAGCGATGTTTTTTGCCAGCGAATGAACCGCAAACATAACAAAAATTATTACGCTTATCACACACTGCTGAAAAAATTAAACACAATTTAAAATTTGTTAAAGGATTACAAAAATTACAAACTTACTTATTTTAATAAAATTAAATATTAATATCACTTCACTTGTCACAAATTTTAAACTAGTTACACTTTTTTTACTCTTATCTAAAAACAATCTCCTTCACCAAAAGGTAGTATTTAAACTTTGCCATTGTGTTGGTAATAAATTCGATTAGTTTATGTATTTATCCAAATATATATAACTAAAAATTTCATATAAAAACATTCTAAACTTTTTTAATGATTTAAAAAAATAGGGCATAATAAAACCTATTCATCTGTATTATCTTCTAGTTCTTTTTTTTAAATAAAGACAGATTAACAATAACTTATTGATATGTGGTTTACAGAACACGAGCGCCTTACTCGTCCGTTCAACTTACATTTAATACAAACAAAAAATTTTGAATTCGTGTTCTGTAAACCGCACATAAGTTAATACCAAAAACGTAACTGTAAAATTACAACAAACAAAGTATTAAGTTGACAAATTTGCTTGTATTGTTAATTGTTTTTTTTATTCATATGTTTTGCGCGGTGGGAGAAAATACTAAAAACAGGTGTTAATGAAAAGTTGAATAACTTATACAATTTTTATCCGATTTGAAAAATTAAAACCATGTTTTGTTAAGAACTAAATTTTCTTCATACGCTTATATAAATTTTTATAACCTTTATATTAAAATAAGCAATGCAAAGCTACTAAATTCAAAAAAGTTTATAATTTTCGTTTTTTTTTTTGAAGATATTCTTAACAAAAACAATTGTTATAACTTTCAAATGTATAAAAAAATGCACGTTATTTTAAAGCGTAACTAGTTTTCTTTCCAAACCCGTTAAAAAAATTAAAATCGGACAAGAACTGACTGAGTTACAGGCCGATAAGTTGACGAACATCACTGAAAACGGTTTTTTTTAAATAACTTCTGAATTTGAGGGTGTTTATGAAATTTTTTGATACAATTTTTTATGTACTCAACAAGACCAATAACCCACGCTAGGTCGTTTTCCAAGTTTTTTTACACTGTAGCACCGTGTAATTAATGGTGCCTTCTAATTATTAATCCAATTACTAAAATATACACATATATACAAAAGATATACATAAATACATAAGTACATATGTATGTACTTAAAATAAATTCAAACCCGGTTTAAAGAAAAAAAAAATTAATTTGCCATTTTATGAGTTATATAAATATTAATATTTAACAAAAATTAAGCTCTTTAATATTTACACTAACCATTATTTGTATCTTAAATGTACTCAATTTATTTTAAATACAGGTGTCAATTACCTTTAACCTTTAATATAAAAGACAAAAATTTGGTCAAAATAAATAAAATACTTAGTCATTTTCTTCATTATTTTCCTTCAATATGTGTCAATTAATGTCAAAAAAAATTCGTTGAAATTAAACAAGCAATAGCCCTTTTCACGCGTAAATTTTACTTTGACAATTTTTGTGTTCTTTCACCTTTTAAAATTGTTCAAATACATTTATGCATATACAACAAACAAAGAAAAAGAAATTTTGCTAGTAAATCAAAGTCAGTACTCACCTCCTCTCATCTATTAATTCTCTTTCGTACAAACCCCCCGTTTCCACATTCAAGTGCAAGTTCGAAAAACTCAAAACACACACACTTTTTCACTAACATTCACACAATTTTTGCAATCGCCTGATTCCTCAATTTTTTGTACACTACTTGCAAGTAATTAATTGCATGACGAAACTCACACTCACACTTTTTCACTAACATCATCACATTTTTCGTACTTGCAGCTCAACTTTTTAAATTCTTGACACTTGCAGCAAGTAAAATAATAATTTTGTATGCATTTACTAGTACATTTACTAGTTATGTTTATAACAAATTTTCTGTGTATTTATAAAGAATAAAAAAAAAAAACATTTTTGCTTAACATTATCATTTTTATAACAAAATTATATAAACAAATTATATGTCTACAGGTAACATTAAATATTGACTACTTGGCAATACTAAGTTTATATGTTGAGAAATTGAATGAATTTGCACTGTGCTGTGTAGCCACTCAAAAAATTTTTGTGTTTTTTTAACAATTCCCCTGATTTTCGTAAGTAATACGTATGCACTACTTGTAAGTATTTACTTGCTCGTGGCATCGTAGGGTAACTTAAGGTTTTTCTTTTGCACTTGTCAAACCAATCGGATTTTATTTATAAAAAAGGCAAAATAAATTATTTATGTACAAAAAGTCAAAAAATAAAAAGACACAAAACCACTTAAAACTATTTATACTGTGTTACAGATTTTTTCTTGTGTATGTAACAGTGGAACATGGTTTTCACAAGCAGCGTATAAAACGATTAAAACAACGGTTACACTGGCAAATATTTGACAAAAAAAAAACGTGATTTTTTTCGATTGAAATGTTTTTTTTTATTTTCATACCATGTCTTACAAAAAAAAATTAAAAAAGGTTTTGCTATGTCTAACAGTATGCAGTATAACCCGGTTATACTTGAGTTTATGTCCCCATTTTTTTCTTCCATTTTTCAAACGTAAACCACGTTTAATTGTCATACGCTTAATTACTCAATTCGGGTAATTGCCTTAAAAATTAAACTCCCAAAACATAATTACACCTAAATTTCATTCGTTTAATTGCCTTAATACTATTTGACAACAACACAGCAAATACCACAGTACAACACATGATTTCGGGTCTCAATTGTCATAACTCGAGAACCACTAGTCCGAATTAGCTGAAAAAATTTAAAAAAATTAAGAATTACAATTTCTTTAATCTGTTCATACAACGTTTCGCTACATAAGCAACATTTTCGCAGTTATAAATAAATGTATGAAGAAAAAAAATATTTTTTGCCCAAAAAATTTAAATTTTTTATTTTTAAATCATAAAAAATCCAAAACGGTAAAAAAGTGTCAGTGTTTATTCACAGTTAAGTAAAGGTATGCATTTCAAAAATTTGCTCGAGATATCCACAAAATTCTTTGGAAAAAACATTGATGACTTTTTTATTGATTCTTTATTTTGCATAAAAATAAACATTCCGATTCATATTACAGCTATTCTTACACAGGAAATATGCAATTTTTATATGTTATCTATGCATGGAAACAAAATTTAGCACATTTTCAATTATTGTCACTATCCATCCTCGTGGAAGCTGACGCATGTGGTTCTGATGGCCTTATTTTATTGAGTCCCGAATCAATCACCTGAAAAATGCAACCAAGTTTACACGTTAATAAAAAATAAAAATATGCACTAAAAAATGTTTAAAATAAATATACCCCAAAACACAAAACATGGCTTATTTGAAAGCAAAATATTCCACAATTTAATATTTGCATTAAAATAAAAGTTATTCTGCGCTCACAAGAATAAAGTTATGTTATAAGGCTAAGATTTATGTACATAAGAGTTATTTCTGCCGACTATTATCTAGATACACCAAATATATGAGATATTTTGTCTGAAGGGATTGAAGGAAAGATTGCCAAATTTTAAATTATATTAACATCTAAAAGGTTAAAATGAATATTTTAGGGATAGATATATGAATGGAAGCTGTATGTTTAAATGTGAACCGATTCAACCATTTTTTTATTTGTAGTAAAATATGTTGGGCCAAATGTAATCTTAATACAAACATGATTCAATGGTTAGCGGACATAAAGAAAGAAGTTTGCATGGGGATAATGTGATATTATAGAGCGATTTTCACAATTTACATAGGTTTATTTCTTATAACAATTAAAACGTATTTACCAAATATTATCAAATTATCTTAAAATTGCCACTTTTACATTCCTCACAAGGTTTACATGGGCGGACAACCAGCCAGATGGACGGATGGACACAAAAAAATCACTTTTAAAATTGTTTCTGATTCGATCGGTTAACTAAACGATGCGTCCAGATTTCTATGTACACGCAAAGAAAAAACATGGTTGATGCAATTACAATCGCAAACTATCATTAATGTTTGTGGTTATGATTGTGTAAAACACGTCTTAAGTAACAATATATCGAGCCTTTGGTGCAATACCGTAGTAATTCAAAAAATCGTGAACTGAGAAAAATGCATTTGAAGTTTTCAGCCATATTTTTGATAGCATTTTTGTTTACCAAAGTTATGTTTTTACAAGTTTTTAAATAAAGAGGAATGTTTTGCAATTAAAAAAAGGCGAACCATTATTAATAATATTAATTATTTTTTTTATATTAATATCAATATGGTTGGAAATAGCTAGAGGCAATAAAGACATTTTTAGCTGTAAAATCTGAACAGTTAGAGATGGAATCATAATCTTTTTTTCTTTAGATAGATATTTCCCCAAAGATCATTTCTGCATACCCAGCTCAAAAAATTCAAATTTTGAGTTACTACGATATTGCACCAAAGGCTCGATATGTTCAGACATAATGTTTTTAACTTATTATTGTCTCAAACATATTATTGTGTTCAGATGAATAACGCAAACGACCTTTTCAACCATGTTTCTATATTTCCCTACACCATACAAAATGTCTGTTTCAACATGTTATATGGTTGTCACAATAAAAACAATAACAAATTTTTTCTCTAAAATTTATTGTTTATTTAAAATACATATGTGTGTACATATGTATATGTACTTTGTTTTAAATAAACACTACAGCATATGCGTAAAATTAAATTAAATACATACATTAAAGACTTGTAAAAACAAAGTCAAACACAAACTATCCATTTTAATATCCACCGTATCGAATAATGTTGAACGGCAATTGAAAAAATTCGGGGCTTCTAATAAAATTTTGTGTCAAAATTTCTATTCCGTCTCCAACGTTGTAGATGTTTTTGGCTGCAAGAAAAACAACGTTTATACATGTATGTATGTATTTTTATAATTATATTTAAATTACTTACCTGTTTTAATAAAAGTTTTGCAGTATTTCTCCGAGAAAAAATTTTAATTATTGTGTTATTATTTAAGTTTTCCGATTAGCTGATGCTCGCAGACGTAAATGACGTGAGAATATTTTTTTCTTTTGTAAATACACATCGTTTGTTTTGACAATAAATGTTTTTTTCAATTAGAGAATGCGTTTTAAAGCAAACAAAAATTATGGTACTAAACATACCTTTTGTGTCCAACTTATATTATGATTTTATTTGTAAAGTTGAAAATAAAAATATTTTAGTTGCAAACATTTCACATAATTTAATATGTTTAGCTAGATCAGAGTAACTTTTAAGATGTAAAACACTATATCATATTATTATAGTGATTTTAAAAATGTTACGGACAAAAAATATTTTTTCAAGTTATAGTAGGACCATAATAAATTTATTAGGGTAAACATATTAGGCAAATATGAACAAAAATGTTCGTAGTGACCACTTATTAACCATGTTTTTTCTCTGCGTGTACCAGCACATATTTATATAATTGCTTTCTCCTTAATTTTTGTAATTACAGCAATTCTATTAAAGTAATTAAAGCAAAAGAAAATTCACTTGTTAACCGGAATTTTAAGCAAATTTTTTAATTGCTGAACATGTATAAAAGTATGCTTCAAAAACGTTAAATATGTGTTAAATATGCAAATTATTCACAAAAAAAACGATGTTTAAATTCATAAAAAGCTCTAATACTGATAAACTGTTTCCGTCTTCATTGGTCGCACAATTGCAATTGCATATGTACGGTTTTCTTTCTTTTGTAAGATGGATATTACAGGACATCTCAAAAATCATTACAGATAAAATTTAAGATAGAAAATCCCATTGTTTTTCATTGCTATCTCTTTAGATATAGCCAATACATGTAAAAATTCCTATGTCTTTACTTTTTTCATACATTAGAGTAAATGTATCTTGTAAATAATACGTTTATCTACCTCATTGAGGTATTTAAACCTATTCGCTTAGTTACCTCAACGAGGTAGTTAAGCGTATTGGTTTAAATGCTTACCCCGCATAATTGCCCAAAAATATTGCATTTTTAGCGAGGTAATTACCCATGGAATACTGTAATTAGTTTTATTTTGTGATATGGTGAAAACCATGTTTAATAAATAACACTAACTATTAACAAAAGTAGTGATTACGCTTATTTGGTCAAAAAATCAACAAGTACGGCCAAATCTTAAGAAAAAGGTGGCGCAGAAACAACTTTGTGGCTCTCTTAATCTATATTGATTATAATTTTTGTACTGAGCATTTTGTGAAATAATTGAATTTAATTTTTTTAAAAAAAATCCAGAATTTATTTACATTGGTGTTAAAATCTCTGTTAATGGTAGTGCGTATCGAACGATATTAGAAAAATTTGTTAGGCCACCTTTGGAAAGCTATCCAGTCTTGTGGTTTGTACTACATACGTGTTAACACTTTGAAAGATTTTCTGCAAATAGTCTTAGTTTATTGGTAAGAGGGAATGGACAACAAACCTTTATGTATATTTAAATTCTTAAGTCTCAACCGTTTTATATAATTTTTCAACTTCATTATCGGTTTAAAAATATCTAACACAAAAAATAAGTTCAAGTAAAAATGCAAAAAAATTATATGCATCACAAATAAAAGTAAAAATGGAATTGCTTTCGTAAGTCATTTATCGACTCTATTAAAAAAAAAAAAAAAGTCCTTTTGGATTCGTTATAATTGTGTTTTACTGTATGTGAGAGTTTTTTTTTATACGCAATTCTGTCAATTATTATTTTGGCATTCTCTCTGTCATAGAAAACAACGCCAAAAATACTCATTTACAAACAAAGTTGTACAATAATACGTGAAAAAAATAAGGAAAGGTCGGTTTTATTATACCATACGAAGATAATATTTATTTACTTTACTACAATGAATATGTCCTATTGAAAAACTACTACGCTAAATTTCTTTCTTGCCTTAACTTTAAGCGGGTTTGTCTAGTAATTGTTTTTGACCTGAAACTGTATTAAATAGATTTTATAGGGTTTTTTGCACCAGTAAGATCCGATGAGGTCACAGTTTAGGATCTTTACGAAATAATTTTGAGAAAGAGAAACGGATAGCGAATCAACTCATTTGGGCCGTTCAATATTTCATTCAACTTGAGAAGGTTTTATTCGTGGATATGTACAAGTTTGCCCTAAAGACACGAAGGAATTTTAGCAGGCTATAGCTTTAGAACTTTAATATGATATGTGAGTGTGCTGGATTTATATTAAAGAAATTCAAAACTTATTTACTTTCTTCGTTTTATTTGATCCACTTTGTATTGGTATTTAAGTTAGCTACTCGAACTAGTCGCTACGGGTTTTGAGTTTAAAATTTAATTTAAACGCTCTTAAGGACAAAACTCATATTTTAATTTGATAAAAAAAAGCTTATTTTAAAACTTGTATTTTTTATGCCCTACAAAATAACACACACGTTGCCGTTGAAGTTTAAAGCCAATCGATTAAGTATAATAATCCGGATTACAGGGTTCCTTTATGGTTTCAGATAGCTAAATAGGGTTTTTACACTGCTCAACATCTAACATCTCCCATCAAAGATGTAGAAAATGTGAAACTCTCGTTTTCATTGCTCTCATTTAGAATCTACGATCAAACAAAAATATGTATCACCATTTCTGAAAAAAATTGTTTTTGAAAAAAAATTTTAAAAGGAAACACAAAAATTTATTTGAAGTTCAATTTGTTTAAAAATAAAAAAAAATTCTCAATATTTTTAATCAGGCTTAAGTTCATTAAATTATTTTTATGAAGAAAGGAATTTTACATTATGAAGATTAATTAAAATTGTTATTAATAATCATTCATTCTTGACTGACCTGAGATTCAAACCCAGGCGGCTGGTCTCGATCACTTCAACTCGATCTCCTCAGAGCGATTTTCCGTTTTGCACCCGCAGCAATCGCGACTGCTGACGACAATACTGAAACATCAATCCTTAAACCAAATTGTATTTTAACCTTTTGGTAGATCGATATTTGCTTTTTGGAATGATTATCCATTTTTAATTGATTTTGCATGTTTTTCCTTTACCTCTGTTTTTTCGTACTTTTTGTCAATAATTCTTATTGAAGTCCAAAGTACATTTTTGTTTTTTCATGTTTGTCTTTCTTTTTCTTGTTGACCTTTTTCAGCACAACTTGAACTTGATAAATGTACACATAGAGCTCGTGCCTTAGCTTTAACAATGATCGTCGATGGCTGCGAGTGTATAACGGCAAATCCCTCTGAGGAGATCGAGTGGTATCGATTAGGGATGTCAAATGGGACCAGGTCTTTTGAAACCTGGGATTCGGGATTTTTTATCAAAAAACGGGATCCCGGGACGGATCGGGATTTTTCGGGATTTCATATATAAAGGCCAATTTTTAAAATTCATATACATACATAATTAGAATTAAGTATATATGGATAAGTATTAAAACAAATTAGTTCATAAAGAATATTAAACTCATTACAAAATAAAACAGATTATTGTGTTCCTTTAAAGTTACATGAAAGAATTCTGTATTCAAACTTATATTTTTAAAGCTTATAAATCAAATTAATGGCGTCTGATAATCGATACCTTATTTTATTGCAAAAATATACTGCCGACGAAAACAATGTTCGCATTAAACACTTCTGGGTGGTATAGTAAATAAATAGCTACGTATATACATATATGCTATATAACTATAATTAATTTATTTTATCTCAAATATATATGGAAGTATAAATTTAATAAAATAAACTTAAACTAATATGTGTCAAAAGACCTTTGGTAGAATTGCAAACTTGCATTGTGCGTGCGCAGTACCATTATTATTTACTTAGAAAAAATATCACACCGAACTTTATCTTCTGATTTTATTTTCTGTGGTACAAAAAAAAGATTCATTGGCAGAATGATTTAATATTATATTTTTTAAGTTATTTTTAATAGGGTGACTCACGTTTATTTAAATACAGTTGTATTTAATAAAAAAAAATACCATATATTTACTAAATCCAAAATCTCGGGATTTTTACATAAACAAATCCGGGATTCGAGACTTACATTTTTAGAATAATCCCGGGATTTTGGTATTCGGGATTTCGGGATTGGCATCCATGGTAGCGATCGTAACATGTCAGGGTAACCAGCCGCCTGGGTTCGAATCTCAGGTCAGTCAAGAATGAATGATTACACTGCTATACAAAAAAAAAATCTGCGGCAGGGATTTTGTTAATGGTTTTTGTTAATACTCATATTAGACCTTCACGCTGCATGCTTATTTATTTTTGATTCACTCTGGTTATTGAGATAAACGGAACTAAGAAATAATTGAAATACCCTATAAACATTGTGGTTCATTGATTTGTTTTCACTTACGTTTATTTCTTATTTCAAATATTATGATCGTCATTTATTTATTCTAGTTAAAGGTACCCCAAACTATTATTTTTGTGTATTTTTGTAAAGATAAACAATAAAAATAAATTTTAAATAAATCTTTTGGCCCATTTATTGAAGCATTTTATGGAAAATGTTAGAAGCGTTTATCTCAAAAACTGGAGTCAATTTGACAATTCTGGTATTTTTCCCGTTATCAGCACACTCGTCTTATACAAAATCGACTTCAAGTATGCCTGCCGCAAAATGACTGTATATCAGTGTTATCAATAACAATTTTAATTAATTTTCATGTTGTAAAATTCCTTTCTTCATAAAAATAATTTAACGAAAATTAAATTTGATGAACTTAAGCCTGTTGTTGTTATTTTCTTAATTATTTTCTAAAATATTAATTTTAGCAAAAAACTTTCTTCGAAGCTAATGTTGTTGACTAGAAGAGCTAAAATATTGCCATATATCATATTCTTGTAAAATGTTGTTTTTAAGAGATAGTAATATGCAAACAAATTACATTTGAATAAATAGCTTGATGGCAAACTTTGTGGGGCGGACGCCCCCCCTAAAACACAATTTCTCGCTACGAAATTTTTTTGTATTTTTTTTTACATAAAACTGAACCGATTTGGGGGGCGAGAATCTAAGAAATAAAAAAAAGTAAATAACGGCCACCCTAATATATATACATAATTATATATAAAATACTTAACAAAAACACATTGCAATAAAAGACAAAGCTTGACAAATGGTAACGCTACTTTCAAAAAAAACTTCTTTCTGTCAGTGATGACACAATAATAAAAGAACTTATTTCCACTTTTCTAGTGATGACACTAACCCTACTTTTCCGCATGCAAGTAATTACTTGCAAGTAGAGTATACGAAAAATCGAGGGAACAGCCGATTGGCAGAAAGTACAAAAATTGTGTGAATTCTAGTGAAAGAGTGTGAGTGTATTGAATTTTTCGAACTTGCACTTTCATGTGGAATCGAAAGATGTAAAATGGAACAAAATGAGATAGGAACATCACTTAAAGGAGTTGGTTTTTAGCCATATGTATTTCTTATGGAAAGATGCTAACATCTTCGCAAATTGATTGCAGATGTTATATGTTACATTAATTTTTTTGTTTCTCTTATGTTATGGGTTTTATTAAACAAGAAATTTGTGACACAAAGTTGACGCTGATGAAATATCATCGTAAAAGCTTAGCGGAGGAAAGCGTTCCTCTCTCCGCTCTTGCTTAGATATGTCTGTAAGTTTTACATGAAGTTTTTTCCATTTAACTAAAATTTTTTTCTATTTTTAAGTTAAAATAAATGTGTTTAAATGAAAAATGTCTTGCTAATAAATAAATTGGGTACAAGGTTTTTGCTGACTAAGACACTGAATCCAAATCTATATTTACTTTTTTGCTATCAGCTCGACTTTTCGTGATATACCGTTATGTTCAAAATTAAAGCACTTCCGCTACATATATTGGAATAACTTGAAGACAGTTCACTATATTCAGTTAAAAAAAAAATCAAAATTCATCAACGATATTATCTTAAAGCTGTTTATAATTTGCCTAGTAGTTTAAGAGATATCGTTAAAATTTAAAAAAAGAAACATTTAAATATTTAATTGTTTCTCTTTAAAAATGCATAAGAAATAACATTGCGACAATAAACACATTTTTGGTTTAAAAACTTTTAGTTAAGCATATTTCGAGTGAAATGAGCATTATTTAATTGTAATTGGTGCAGAGCTTTTGGTTTTATTCACAATTTACTGAGAAAACGGAATTGATAAAAATCGCGATTTCTATACAAATATAACTGTTTTAATATGTTCTGTTTGCTGCTGTTCTATTTATGGACGTTTTTTCCTTCACTTAAAAATTAAGTTTTCCTCACTTAATTTTTTGGGAGAATGTTTCCTGATGATCTGAAAAATGGGCATAGAAATATCCCCCATAAATAAATTTCAGTGTTTTTATCAAGAATATAAATAGGGAATTAAGCACGCCACATAAAATCTTATTAGTTTTCTGCCTATGTTTCATATAGTTTAACAAATTTAAATAATAATATTTAAAAATTATAGGAATTAGAATAGCAAAAAGTCAAATCTCAATATTATGAATATCGTATTGACCTTATTTGGTATGTTAGCAGAACCACTACCAATATAGTAACAACAACATAGAAATAAAGCTGGTGCTTAAATCGGACAAATAATAAATATGTGCAAATCAATGCCATTCACACATATTTGTATAAAAACAAAATGCAAATAAAATACAATATAAAGTCCTTTAACTAGCACACAAACAATAATAATTTGTATAAAATATATTCTTTGCAACGAATTAATATGCTAAAATATATCGTTGGTATCATATAGAAAAGCCCTAACTCGATTTTTTTTCAAAATCAGATAATAATACATTTTACGCAAATACACCTCGTCTCAAAAATATAATGCGATACAATTAATAATAATAGTTGAACAAGCAATTTCACATTTCGATACATACAGTTTCAATTATGTTTTTTCCGTCTCCTGTAAGGCAGTAATTATGTAAGTTAGGGCCTTTCTCCATGAGACTAATGAAGTGTATTTATATGATGTACTGTGGTGTGCAAAAGTTAACAGAAATTTAAGTAAAGTTGGTCGAAAAAGGTGTGCAAATGCAGTTTCGGCTTAATGTGTTGCTTCCAGGTGACAAGCAATTGATTGTGTAGTACAATTTATATGAAAAGTACTAAAAAAACTGAGTGATTTTCATGTAAATATTGAAAATACCTAAGAACTAAAAATGATAGAAATTTAAAAATAATGCTAGAAAATATGCTAGATGCTAAATCAGATTTTTTCATGGCAAATCACTTTCAAAAAATACTAGATCTAGCATAAAAAAATGCTAAATTGGCAACACTGCACCTTAGGCTATTTTTTTTATTCGGAGCTGCGTCGGTTAACTCGATTTGTTTCGAAGTCTCTAAAGCAGGAAAACATTTTTTTGCCATGACCCAATTCACAGCGGTTTTCGTTTTTTTTAAACACCGCCATTTTAAATCCGATCTCAAAATATTTTTATATTTTAGATAATATTTTTATATATTTTTTACCGATGTTTTTCAATATTTTGCTTATTGACAGCTTTTAATCCTCGTAAGCTTGAATTTTCGCTTTTACAGACAGCCATATTGATAACTATAAAAATACCACCTTATCACATAAAAAACTGTGGTCGATACGCTTTCTAACCTTTAAGAAAAACTTAAAAGAAATTGCAGCTGCTTACCTGATGGCGCAAAAATTATGATAAATTTTTTATCGAAAACTATATAAAATAGAAAAAAAAATGTAACGGTGAATTTCCGGCACATGCTTTCTTGACCCGATTTAGTACATACAGTGACAAGTAGAATGGAATACCAAAAAGGATTAATATATTAATAACAACAACAACAACAAGAGCAAATATAATAAAGGTAGAAGTACATAACACGCGTTAGTGCGCGCGCCCTCTGTAGACTTATTTCAAAAAAAGTTAAACTAGTGTAATTTAATAGAACAAGCTACATGCAAAATATTTTGACGCGTTACCGCCAGAAAGTTGGTTAACTTTGAAATTTTTAACGCGTTGTGTATTTTTGACAAGTAATCAGCTGACAATAAAAAAAAAATTTTACAAATTTGCGAACCGTGAAAGAAAAATTTATTGAAGAGATAAATTCAATAAAATAAATCTTGATATACTTTCGAACCCGTTTTCAATGCACAAATAAGTAAACAAATAAAAAACAGCTGACAAGAACGGCTTTTGTATCGCGTGTTGTGTAATTTGCAACTTTTCATGCGCTAAAGTTTTTAAACGCACGACAAACGTCGACGAATGAACGCGTGTTATGTTCTTCTACCTTAAGGTCAGAGAGGAGGCGCTAACCTGATGACGCGCAGTGTGCGTATTACAGCAAACTAGTACCCGTGTGCTGTAAGTTTGGAGAGAACTTCTCGCTCCAAAGAGATGTGAAACAAAATATTCCATCGGTTCGCGAAAAGTGAGGAAAAAGTGTGTCTTTAACTCATTTCGAAAACAATCTAAACAGATTACGTCGCTATGTTATAAATACCATAATATTCTACTCGAAGCCGATGTGAAGTTGCAGACGTTGAAAACGCCAGTCACACACATCGTTGACGGCAGGCAAAATTTACTAAACTTAAAAATGTTCAACGATGACAGCAAAAAGAAACCGTCGGATATACAAAATAATGGAATGTGCGACTTTGATGTTTGTTTTTTGCAAACGAGCTTTAAAAATATTCGCATATTGTAAAAAAATGTTAAAAGAAAAATAATAAAAAAACAAAAAAATTATCTCTTCCGTGTAATTATTCATTTCATTTTGCATTTTTTATGTATGTATTTTTTTGTGTTACCATTTTTTTTCTCCCTCCATTTTTATTCTTGAGTTTATTTGACAGATCAAAGCGGGAACTTTCTCACAAAAATTTTACAGGCACAGGCCAAAAAGGATATAGACACAGTAAATTGAGAAAACCAGTTGTGTGTTTAATTTGTGACATTTTCGTTAAATTTCTCACGTTTCAATTGAAAAATTTCTCGAAGCGGGAATTACAGAACATGGGCACAGGACGATCATAATAAAAAAACTTAGAATAAAGGGAATATCAATGATGTTTTTAGAACTTTAAAAGAAATGTATCGCCACGACCCAAAATACAGTACTTTTCAGCAAAACCTGTAACGAATAATAATATCTAGTGGAAATTTGATCGAATATGACTAAACACAACAAGGTCAATTTTATGGCTACCATTTGCCAAAGGTCTTCTATGAAAACCACTTCTAAAAAAACTTTAATACGCCTAAACCATTTTTGAAAATACGAGATTTATACGAATATAAATTAATATGTAAAATTTTATAAAAAGTTGTTATTAATTAAGGTCGATTGTTGGTAAGGAATCGGTGGTTTGGCACAATTGATTAAAGCATTCTTTCCTGTTGAATAATAAAACTTAGATTCTCAAAATCATTTTTTTTGTATCCACTTTTGAACACAACTGTATAAAAAAATGTGAACATCCTTAAACCATCACACGTACACACTCTACAAAAATCACAAGACATCATAGTGTCCTTTTATAACACCAGCAACAACAAAAACGAAAAAAAACAAATAACTATCAAATCAAACATCATAAGGTTATGAAAACGGTTCTGCTGTTACTAATAAGAACAATAATCTTCTTTATCGTTTTTATCTTTTCTTCAGTATTATTTTCTTTCCCATTTTGTTATTGGTTCATCTGTAGAAATGTGAACCAAGTTTTGCTAAATGAACTGCTGGAGGATGAGTGCTCTTTTTGAAGCGGATGACAATAGAAATGACAACGACAACATTGACAACAACATATCCTTAAAATTGTATAAAATACAAATATTGCGAGTAGTTTGACGGTATAATAAAATAGGCATTTTGCTGTAAGTCTACTAGCATCACTATTTCTCCTGCAGGAATATGAAACATTTTAACATCGAACAACAGCAGATACTACAATTTCCCACAAATGTTTTTCTCGACACGGTAGTAAGTGTTTTTGTTCTTGTTATTGCTGCTGCCACTGCTGTTGTTGTCGTGTTGCTATTATATTGTTACTACAATTTCTTCAGGCATTTGTTTCACATCAGTTTCTACAAGTGTCTGGCATTCAATTTAGCATGTAGATTTTATTCATTTATGCGACAAATGTTCTTATAATATTTCACAATAGAAAACAGATGGAAAAATTATTGTACTTTTATTTCTCGTTGTTCATATTTCTGTTATTGTTTTAATAGCAGAACTAGGAAAAATTTTGTGAAAACTGTGTGCCTTTAATAAAATATAAGAAAAATTTTATTAGATTAAAATTTTTTCGATATAATCTGATAGATTCTTTTTCAGGCTCATAATTGAACGTAAAAAACCAGCAATAAAATTTTTTTCTAGCTTTAATAGTTCAATTATTTTATCAATTTAAAGGTATTCACAAAATAACAAGATTTTTATTTATTAAAGGACCCAGAGATTTTGCACTTTCTCTTATTGTTTTATGGTTCAGTTTATAGCACTGTTCGAAAAAAGCACTAAATATCGTTCTTTAATGTTTGGTTCGGTGGATTTGTGGAAAACACAATTGCTAATAGAGTTTGTGTAGAAAATCATTAAGAAAATTACGTTTCCCTGTTAGTCATCTTTCGAACACATAAACAAAACGGTTTTTATTTAATGGATAGTTAGTTTGGATAGTTTTTGCATATTGTTGAAATATGACAAAAAGTTGGCAACAACAAAACTTGGATGTTAGAAAAATGCTACTGCTAACATTTACCGCGGCACAAATTTGCTGAATATTATGTCTTGCAATTCAACACAGTTGTTAATGACTTAAAAAACTAAAATTCAACGGTGGTGCGTGACGATCGCATTTTCCGCTTACAAGCACCACCGCAGAATTTTAGATATTATAGTCATCAAGAACTATGTTGACTTTCAAGGCATATTATTCAGCCCAATTTGTGCCGTATAATAAACATTAAAGCCTATTTTGGAAATTTTATTTATTTAATAAAAAAAATAGAGTGGGTATTAAAAAACGGGCATTTATGTTACTGAAATGGATTATGGATTAGTTATTAAGACTAACGCCGAAGGAGTTCACAACATCTGTGAAAGATTTTTTTTTAATTTAATTAACGTGTCTTACGATATTTATAAGAACGCTACTCCAAGTGGTGATTCTAGCAAAGCTTCTGTGAAAGATATGCTTTCGTTAACAACTTCTAACTACCAAAACATATGCACCTACGTTTCCCACGAAATAGGACAAAATATCTCCATTCAATTCTCAGAAATTGCAGAAGTTATGATTGTTGTAAATCACCTTAAAAACGAATAAGGCTCCTGGAGCCGACAACATATCGCCCGAGATGCTTAAAGCCGACCCCCATACAACAGGGAACAGCCAACCCCCATACATCAGGGAACATATTGCTTCCCCTTATCCAGAACTTCTGGCTCCCACATGAACTAGATTTCAATTTAAAAGAAGAATATCCGACAAGGTACTAAGGGATCTAAGGCCCGAACAAGCTGGCTTGCGGTACAAAAAAACCTGTGTAGAACACATCAATAGTCTTGGAATTAGAATAGTAATCTACTGAACTTCGCTCTCCGCTTTACCTGTTGTTTATCGATTTTGAAAAAGCGTTTGATGCCCTGAACCAAAGCGCAATATGGAGCTCTCTTGCTTGCTCTTGTGTTAATATCGGGTTGTCCACAATACCTTTCTAATAGCTAAATACACAAATTATTGGCGCTGGATGGGGCAAAATTAATTTTTATTGAAAAATGCATCAAAACACCCTGTATTTGCAATTATTATGAGTTCATATGTTCAGCAAAAATACTCGCTAAAGGATTTTGTACAAAATTACCAAACATCATTAAGTCGGATTCTTGAAATTTTAAGGTCCAAATTTAGATATTCTTCAATAACCTAAAAATAATGGTAATATTGTTTATTACGGAATTATGAAAAAGTCGCAAAGTTGCTGCTGAAGTCCTAAAGAACCATTTTCAGCAAAAAAAAAGTAATTTTTCGCAAAAAGTCGATGTAAGCATATTGCTATATGTATTAATGAAAAATTCTATAAGTGTGTTTAAATTAATTTAGTATTTGCTTGAAGTTTGCCTGAGTAAAGGTGGTGGTCCACACCACAAATCGAAGCGTTTGATGCTGTCTATACATTTTATACGTTTATTCATTCAATAAATTTTCATATTAATTCGAATGTGTATTCTAAGTCAAATTATAATTTTTTAAAAGATTTTATACTTTAATAGTCTTATTCCTTCAATATTTTCAAGGAATATGAAAATTTATATAATAAATGTTACTCGCCATGAGAAATAAATTCCCAGATTCTATTTATTCATTCAAGTTAAAAGCAACGCGTTTTGTGAGCCTAATTACACTGATTCGACTTTTTTTTGGACACATGCATAAAACATAACAACATATAAATGCATGGTGCGGACCTCCAGTTTAAAGCCCATAGTACACGGAATGTATAAAGCCACATGCGCATGTGGTTCTGACGTAATTTTGACGCTACTACAAAGCCACAATAGCAAGTTCGTGTTGTGTGATGACGACAAATCAATGACAGAACCACATGCGTATGTGACTTTGTACATTCGGTGAACTATAGGCCTTAGTCTTTTATTTTACACATGCACAATTTTGAGCTAATAAAAAAAACTCTGAAGATAAACTATTCATTTAGCAGTTAAGCCAAATAAGTTGGTGTTTTTATGTCGAAATTTCTGAAGGGTGTATTAAGCATTTGTGCTGATGTTTGTAATACCTTTAAGTATTGGTCCTAGACCCACTTGGTCGGCTTGCTGGCTGGCCGTCTATGTAAACCTTGTGCGCAAACTTCAGGTCGCAATTTTGGAGATAATTTGATTAAATTTGGAACATGGGTTCTAATAGGCACAAGGACCGAGAATAGAAATAAGGCGAATCGGTCCTTAATTTCACTTGGCCCCCATACAAGCTTCTTTCCGGATTAGGGTCTTTGTATCCATAAACCATATATTGGCTGTATTTGCTATATTTTGATTAAAGTGACATTCATAAAATTAAATTAAATACCACTAAAATGACACAATAGAACACTTTATAATTACCTATGTACACAGAAAAAAATTAAAATTTTTTTGTAATCACTAAATTTATACCAAATTCATAGAATCAAGCAAATAATTTGTTAATTTTGCACCTATTACCAAAACAATTATAAAGGGTGTGATACAAGTTTAGATCAAAATAAAACATAGTAATATATTTTTGATATCAATGAAACGTTCTCTATTGAATAGAAAATTTTATGACAGACATTAATGTTTAAATATGATTTCTGCAATGTGTCCGCCACGGCTGGCGCGTAAAAGGCGCAATTTGAAACACAAATTTTTAACAACTTTTCGCATTCTTAACAGCACCGTTTTTGAAGACATATTAGCAATGACTCCGCCAGCCCATTAAGAACACCAAACAGTACTTTCTGTGGTTATAACGGTGTTTCGACAAAATCTTGTGGATTCTCCTCACTCCATATGCGATAATTCTGCTTATTTACGTACCCATTCAACCTGAAATGGGCTTCATCGGAAAATAAAATTTTTAAAGAAAATTCAAAGTCATAAAAAATTTGTGCTTCATCAGCCCATTCGCCGAATTATTTTGATTAAAAATTTCAAAAATTTGCACGCGTTGCTCTGGAGTAAGTCGATTAATAATGAAATGTCAAAGCAAACTAAACAGAAAGCAACTATCAGCTGTTGAATGGGTGGTCAAATAAGGCAGTGATGCCAACTCAAAGTTGTATCGCTCAAAAAAAAAAAACACCCTTTATGTACAGGTTACTAAAAATTGTATTTATATATTTTTTCAATAAATGATATTTTTAATTTTAACTAAAAAAATTTTGCCGTTTCACACAATGTTTTAATTAAATATACCTCAGGTTTTAACAATTCTCAAAAATAGTTATACAAGTTTAAATTATTTTTATTAAAAATTTATTTAAAAACAACTTCAATGTTGATTAAATCAAAATTATATTATTAATTTTCTTTTAACAAAAAAATAAAATTATGCAATAATCAAATTTTTTAATTGATAAAAACTACTGATAACATTTTCCGTTAAAAATAGTTATAAAATTTTATTTAAAATGAGATGTCCATGCGTTTGCCTGGTAGTTTGTTCAAATAAAAATTTTACTAAGAAATCAATTTAATAAGAATTTGTTTAGTACTTTTGCAAAATAAACTCAAATTGTCTATCAAATTTTCAGCAATAAAATAAAATTCGATAAACTTAATACATGCTACCTAGATTTTTTTTTAGGTTAACTAACAGTCTCTTTAATAATGTTCAGTAAGTAAAACAAATGTGTTCAATAAATAAAAAAATTACACTCGTACGAGTACATTTTTATTTAGTGTTTTTATTGTAATAAAACTATTGTTGCAAATACAAGAAGATACAAAAAAAATTCTATCGATTGAATGTAGCTATTGAAAATATTTTGCCAGCAGGAGTCTACTCTACTATCAAACGTTTCTATATTAATGCAATATACAATATACACTATAAACTACCATAAATCTTCGTTAAATGGTGAAAATAAAGCCCATCAGTATTACTTTTACAATATATATTACATTTTTTCCCATTTTAAAGAGATATTGGAGTAAAGCAACATAAAGTTGTATAAAAACTAATACTTATGCTCATTCCTCTTAATGTGCCAGTGGAAGAATATTTCTATACAAATATTGCAGGAAAACCCATTTGGAATGATTTGATTATAATAAACCAAGAAGACTTAAGTTTAGAGCGTGTGCAAATAAATTTAGATTAATTTTTGGTCTACAATAATTATCAAGTTTATTTAAATTAAGATGGTGCTGCAACATTTAAATTGGTTTAATCTTGATTGTACTCTAAAAAGGAAGAATTAATTTTCCTAATAGACTTTGTTTTGTAAGAACATAATTGAAGTACAATTAAAATTTACATGAATTCTTCAGTTGTAAATAATTTTCTTTCAATATGAGGAGATTTTTAATTTTTTCAGCTTTCCTGGTCTGTGAAAAGGAAAAACTGCTTAAATTTAAACTCAAAACTGTAATTGGTTTTCATGCATTAACAACAACGTAAATTGTGGAAATTTAATTTTAAACTGAAAACTCTGTTCGACAATTTATTTCAAGCATTTTTAATTGAACGTTAGAGTCCTTCTTCAAAGAATTTTTTAAAATTTCGTAACATTTGTTGACTACAGGATTTGTAACTTTTAAAGAACTGTTTACGGTTTTTAACTTGTTACCACCAGACATTTTGTCGAAAAATTTTGCTGCAAACGCAGCAAATGGAAGGATTGTAACAACGGAAATGCAAGAATCCTGTATGTAATAAATTGCCAAACGGACGCTGATTATGTCACACCAAAGCCAATCTTGAATCATGGCTTCACCGTTAGCATTTTGGATAGCATGGCTTGCTACCGCTGACCTACAAATTACCGCAGATGCGAAATGGATATTCGCCAAAAGGTGGAATTTGCTCCTAGCACAGCCGCGAGGCACATTCGGTATTGTGAGATTTCTGGCAGGCATATTCAAATTATTACCGGTAGTAAAGCTGCCATAAAATCCGTGGAAAATGTGTTTATCACTTCGAAAAATTTCTGAGAATGCCGGACTTCTCCGAAGTAGATAGTGAGACACTTGGAAATTCTTGAAACCCGAATGGCTGACACATTGGCAGATGCAGCAACCACCTGGAATCACAGCGGTTTGCGTCTAAGGCGTTATCAACTTATTGCCCACAAATTTAATCTCATTGCCTGTCAGAGGTGGTTTGATGAAACCACATGAAGAATCCTATTAAACTCTGTTCCATTATAAATGAAAAAGTAAACTGAGGGCATTAAGGCAGTCCAGATTTAACCTCAGAAATCAAATTGAGGTTATAACAGGCCTTTGGACTTTTGCGAAACATGCTCAATGGCTAGGGCTCCTTCAAAATGACCTATGTGAAGGGTTGCGACGAGGATGAGGAAGAGTTAACGGATCATATTCTCTGCCATTGCCCGGCATTCGGAGAATAAGGCTCAAACAGTTTTGTCGAAACCTGTTTCTCTGTCACTGAATTGACAGGGTCCATTTCTTCGTTAAATGATGAGAATATCAACAGCCAGGTAACCGAGAACTCTTTAGCGGGAACTAATTTTTGGATCCGCGTGAGCTGTGCTTGATTGCGATGGAACCTTAACTTTCCATTAGCTACATGACCTTAAGCGCTCTAGTAGAAACAAAATATTCGTATTTATTAAAGCACGTGATAACACTTTTTTGTTAATCTTTTTTAGTAGGGAATGGTAAACCGATATCGACTCTAATCAAAAATAGATAAAAAATATAATCGTTTTATCCAAATCGAATTTAAGGCTGCGATTTAATACAGAAATCGATTACTTTTATTTCTACAAATTTGTTTTGCAATTTTCAATTTTAATCTTTTAAAACAGATATTTGTAAATAAAGACAAAGAGGGTCTCAAAAGGCCATGCGTATGGTACCTCACAATAGAAAAAAAGCCATCGATGATGTGAATTTTAGCATATTTATATATATAAATGAAAACAATGCGGGTCAAAGCAGAAAATATCCATCCATACATGCTGTCTGGTAGCTCCCTGAAAGATGTAGGGTCTTTTGTATAAGAAATAGGGGTTTCAATTATTTTATTTCCCGTTTTCCCGGGATTTTTCTTGCGGGATCCCGGGAAATAAAAACTTCCTCATAATTTCAGAAAACAGCTATTTATATTTTAAAATTTAGTTTTCTATTCTCTTAAATGAGCATCTGTGGATGGGTTGCGGTTTAGATCAATTACAAGAAGTGAGTACATATTTAAATCAATGCCAGATGCAAAAAATCTACTTAAAGCAGAATGGGCAGTGCAACAGTTGATAATTATTACATTTAATGAAGTGAAGAGTTAATAAAGTACATTAATTCAAAATAGGATGCAGGCAGTAAAGTTTCATTGTCCATGAACAAGTCTTACAAATAGAAGATACCTAAACATATCGCTTCTTTATTGCAACATAGTCATATCTACAAAAACAATGGATCTTGGCAAAATGCGATTAAAGTTTTCAAAATGTACCGATTTAAAGATATATTTTGCTATAACTTCGGTTCAGTTTGAGATATAGTACGAGATGGTGTGAAGTAAAACTTTTTTTTTTTTTTTTTTTTTTTATTTATTTATTAAGTATATTTTCAATTTAATTCAATACAATAGGTGGCCTCAGCGCCTAGTGGCATTTTTGAGGCGAGTTGGCAAAGTTAATTTAAAATAAATTTCAATATACATATGTACATGTGTTCATAAATCAAAAAAAAGAAAAAAAAATGTATATGTAAGTATTTAATAAGAAATAAATATATTTTACGTTAAAAGCTCATCTATATGCTCTAAAATGTGTTCTTTTATTAATTTTTTAAATGTTGAAATTCTATTTGCGTTTTTTAACTCTTGTGGCAAGTAATTAAACTCACGGCTACCCATGAACTCAACACGCTGCTTAGTTGTTTCCAATCTGCATCGGGCTATTCTTAAATTTTGATTATTTCTAGTATTAATTACATTTTGATTTGGCAAAAATTTAATGGTGTGATGTCCAATGTTATTCAAGCATTTAAATACGTATAACAAAAGTTGCATTTTGTAAATACCATATATTGGCAATATAGTTTGGCATATGTCTTTAAACAGTGATGAAGTAGAATATAATATTGGCAAATTATAGGCGATTTTTAAAGCTCTGTTCTGCATGCGTTGTAACGATTTTAACTGATAACTTTTTTTATATCCATACAAAATGGCCAAATAATTAAAATGACTGTGGATTAAAGCATTATATATAAGAAGTTTCGAATCTTCATGAAATTTGTTTCTGAATTTGTATAAAATGCCAACGGCTTGCGCGGCTTTTATTCTAAGCGATTGTATGTGTTTGTCCCAAACAAGATTGTTTTGAATATTAATGCCTAAGTACTTAACAGACTTAACTTCTATGATTTCTCTTCCATCAACAATTATCGAAAAATTTATATTATTACAAGTTGGCTTAAATCTTATCAGCTGGGTTTTATTAGCATTCAAGATAAGTTTATTAATTCTAGCAAACTCACATATTAAGGCTGCATCACGTTCCATGTAAGCTTTGACAACAGTTTCATGCTTATAAGGGTAAAATAAGCAAACATCATCTGCATACATAAATATTTTACCACTAAGACCAAGATTATGCAAATCATTAATAAAAATGCTGAATAGTAATGGACCAAGTACACTACCCTGTGGCACTCCATTTTGTACACATCGTGTCCTACTTTTGCTAACACCAATTTGAACGAACTGTTGACGATTTGTAAGATAGCTTTTTAATAACAAACGATCTCTTTCCATAACACCATAAAACTTTAATTTTTGTATCAAAATATCATGATCTATAAGATCAAATGCTTTACTAAAATCGTAAAAAATTCCAGCCACACCACCCTGCCCTTCATCTAAGCCGTTACATATGTAGTTAATAACATTAATGACTGCTTCTTCCGTTCCACATCCTTTTCTAAACCCATATTGAAAATCACTAAGTAAATTGTCATACATATACAATGACATTTGGTTGTATAAAATTTTTTCAAAGATATTGTTAATTACTGACAAAACGGCAACAGGTCTGTACTTATCAACTGCGGATGCATTATTTTCCTTAGAAATTGGAATTATTTTATGAGTTTTTAAAATATTTGGGTATGTTTGGGTAGTTATCATGCTGTTAAAAACATTTACCAAAAAAGGAGTTACTTCATTAACACATTTTAAAAGTATTTTTGTTGAAACATTATCATGCCCACAACTTTTATTTAATTTTAACTTTAATATAACATGCTTCAGCTCATCTTGCGTAGTATAATTAAAAGTAAATCTTGAAGTGGTTCAGTTTAAAGTTAACAACGAATTAAAGTAATCAGTTTCTGAATATATAGTATTTCCGATTTCAAATTTGATATTGAATCAATAAAATAGTTATTTAACAATTCAGCTTTTTCCAAGTCATCAGAAATTTCGTCTCCATTAACGTCTTTAATACAAATGCTTTTTCTTGTAGTTCTTCCGAGAGACTCATTAATAAATTTCCAGCTCTTTTTAGGATCATGTTTAATTGTTTCTAAATTGTTTTTAAAAAAATTATTTATACACTCTCTAAGTGCTTTTTTGATTATTTTGCTAATTCTTTTCAATCTTTCCTTGATATCTGTATTATCTGGTTTTTTTTTCCTTAGCCGTAAAAGTTTATTTTTATAAATAATTAATTTTTGCTAAAGTTACTTAAAATTTTTGATTTTTTGAGATATGATTATGATGCAATGACGGAGCGATAAATTTATTAGGTGATAAACTCAAATTTTTTCAATTTGTGTTGGTTTATATAACAAAAAATTGCGGGGAATCTGAAATAAAATAACATTTTGGAGACTCGTATAAGATACTACAGCATACAACTTGAAAAACCTTGACATGCATTTGACTGATATAGACGTTGTTTATATAAAAGAAAAATTGCTTATGATTGTGAATCCGGTGCACTTTTAACTATTTGCCCAATCTCGGTAAAAAAATGAACGAAATTTTTCGGTAACATGATAATTCGTAAATAAAATCAGAAATATACTTTTTGACGATTTACTAAGCTCTTTGAGTGTGCCAGTAAGTTATTTCCTAAGCCGTTAAAATATTATATATTTATTTAAAATATTTTATCTATTTTATTTATTAACTTTTTGATCTCATATCTTGAGTACCTCAATTTTTATATTGTTTTTTAAATTAAATTGTTATGTTTATATTATCTTTTTATCTTGTATCTAGAGCATAATAATACGGAATAAAAGCATAATAATACGGAATAAAAGCATAATAATAGGTAATAAAAGCGTGAGGTAATAATAATTCAAGTTCCTATTTCAATCTTTAATAATTTTTCAGTATTGAACCATTTCTTTTACTTTCTTTGTAAACAAGTTCCCTTACGTATTTTTATAAAAGTTTTTTTCATTAATTAAAAACAAAATTTACTTTGTATTATTTATATGGAGCGGGATCCCGGGATCCCGGGAAATTTAAAAAAACTTCCCGCTTTCCCGGGAAAAAAACTCTAATAAGAAATAAAGAACATACATGGGACTAAAATTAGATTCTTGGTCTGCAAATCATGCATTTTAATCTCTTGTTAACCTCTGTCTACGCAGAATAATGTGAATACTTTGGCCTGCACTTATTAGTAACGAATTGCTATTACGCACCAAACTCGATTAATGGCCGAAAACCGCACTTGTAAATGCTGCTGAATAGGAAATACAATTAGAAAGCTAAGAAATCTAACCGGAGTAAACCTAAAACTGCCATAGACTGGAAGCCCCAAGGCCAAATACGCATTGCAGGATCTGCGCACATATGGAGGAGGCAGTTTGAAAAAATATCATGTCGACTCAATTTTTGAATTATCTTTACCTGTCTTTGGTATCACGGTAACTTAGGAAACCATTCGCTGTTGCGGATAGTATTCCAGGCGTAAAAAAGCATTAAAGATAAAATGAATATTTTTTTTTGCTACGCGAGGCATAAAGGCTCCAAAAGCATTTTGTTACTGATCTAATCAATACCGGGTGCCTTCTTAGTGTTTAAGTCATAAATAACCTTTTCTATTTATTTTATCTCAAATCTTAGGGTAATAGCTGCTCACAAATTATTTAGGAAATTATTGTCATTTCTTTTTATTATGATAAAATTGGTAAAGTTCAATTATGTATGTAACAAAATATCGGCCAAATGGCCGCTGCAACCTCGGTCCAAATTTTCGTTGACGCTGAGGCATAATTAAGGTTCTATACGGCCCGATGATGCCGCCAGCCAGTTACTTAATGATGGGTTAGGTATAACTGGCCTGTTTAGAGTTTAAGCTGCATGCCATAACTAGTAGTCTGATTGTGGAGTTGCATCAACTTCCTTAAGGTATTTTTCCATCTTTGGATGAAGTTCCCTGACGATCTGGCCTAAGCAACCAGTGAAATGCTCGTAGGAATAGCTTATCCCATCAACAATCAATTTCAGTGTTTTTATCAAGAATAAAAATTGGGAATTAAGCACTAATAACAAAATCATTTAAATTCCATAAAAATTTTGTGCCAAAAGAGAACAACATTTGGGTACACACGCAGAGAAAAAATATAAGCAATATTACAGTTTAATAATGATAACTTTGAAACAAATTTAATTTTTCACAATCATTTCATGATATTTAGTGGTCATAACATGATAGCTTTCTATACATGTAGTCATAGTATACTTCCCAGTAAAAACTTCGCCTACAAAATAATGTGTTAAGTAATCAGAAAAACTTAAAAGCACTACTTACAATTTTATAGAAAGTCCCAATGAATTTTACAAGGGATGTCCCAAAATGAACGCATTCAAAAGTAAGTCATTATTTTTTTACCTACATACATCTAGAAATAAGTAGTTATAGAAGCAGTTATAGAAGAAAGCTACTAAATAATGAGTGAGAGAAGTTATTTGTTTTAAAAAAGTAAGCGAAGTTTTAACTGGGTTTAGAAGCAAACAAAATATGTTTTCTCTAATAACATTATGTTAGCGCCATTTGTAAAATAATTTTGAATCAGTTGTGTCGTTTCTTTTAAATATGCCTATGGAATTATTTGAATTATTTTGAGTGAGTGGTTAAGCAATTAAAAATAAATGCTCATTAAAACAATAAGTGTAAAGAAATTATAAAAATATAGAAATTGTATCAACGTTTACAGTTGTAGCACCTGATTTATTGTTTCAACTCCAGCTTTATTTTGGTTATATTCAGTGATTTGGCTAGATTTTTTTTGAATTGTGCAATCTGGTTGCTCAACATGGATCATCTCCTGCATTCTGTGATATGGACAGAGTGAATGCTTATTCTCATAGTAGCCAAATAAATTTTCGCGTACTTGACGTTTGTACAGTTTATTTGATAGTATCAGAATTGCGAAAAATTGTTACAATTACGGTTGACAAATCTCTCACAATTTTTTCTGCCTGGTTTACTTTTTGGGTGCAATCAGAAGTTTTGCCTTTGTAAATTAGGACTCTGAACGCATAGCTTGTTGCCAGTCCAACACTTTTTGTGCTATATTTGGTTAGCTTCGGTCGAATGTATTGCGTGAATCGCGTACGTCCTAGATAAGGAAAAAGCTGTTCATCTACGGTTAGATTTGCCCCAGGAGTATATGAAGATTCTAAATTCGCAACAAGCCTCTACCAAAGATCGTCTATTTGCTCAATTTTTGGAGCATTGGCCCAGTGTTCGTGTTGGGAAAGATGGTGAACCGTAGCAATAGAGCAGATGGTTTTGTGCAAACCCCAAAAACAAGATACAAACACCAAAAACAAAAGACAAATATATAATTTCGTCGTCAAGTCACATCATTTTATTTAATTTTGCAAAAAAAAACGAAATAAAACCAAAACAACACACAAATACAATAATTCGTGGTCCAGCCAGACCAAAAAGGTAATTTAATAGATGTGTACCTAAAAATGGAATTTCACCCCACAAATTTGCTACGATCGATTCCAAATAAGTTTCATTTGATTCAAAACATATCATTTATAGAATTCACGTACCTGGTTTTTTGATTTTTTGTTCTTTTGTAAAGATATTGCAAGTAAAACACCTTGGCCAGACCAAGATGGTAATCCTAGAGTTAACATGGTAATAATACGATTACTTCTTATCTTATTATGATTAACACGACAATAATATTATTACCTTGTAACTTATTATGGTTAACATGATAATGATAACTTCTTATCTCGTTATGATTAATATGATAAGAATATAATTAAGGGAAAAATATCATGATGTTATATTATTTTTATATTTGACTACAATCATAATTCTTATCATAATATGTTGCTCTTAGAATATGTTTACCACAACCATGTTTTTTCTTTGCGTGTATGATCGGGTTTAATCGACTTTATTTTCATACTGTTTTAATGTTGCAAACATTTAAAACATTAATCATTAATTTAAATGATTTTGTTATTCGTGCTTAATTCCCAATTTTTATTATTTGATAAAAACCCTGAAATTTATTATTGATGGGATAAGCTATTCCTATGCGCATTTCACTGATAATAAACTGGCAGGTGCACGGGCTAAAAAAACTGACTGGCAACCCGCTTTTTATTTTGTTTGCGAAAACAATAAAGCGAGTTGTTTTTGTTTTTATTTTGTTTTTTCTTAACCTACTTACAACTACAATTAATGTTGGAAGAATTCCAATCAATTGTAGTGGGGAATGTAAGGAGAGATAAGCTCACTGTTTATTGTTGATGATTTTGTTTAAACATTGATGTTGTTGCAAATAGAACTGTTTCTGTAATCCTTATACGCATAACAGTTTTATTTGGTTTAATATCTTTAGTTTTTCTAAAATCTTTATGGATGAAGTTTCCTGATAACCTGGCCTTAGCAACCAGTGAAATGCGCATAGGAATAGCTTATCCCATCAACAATAAATTTCTGTGTTTTTTTTTATCAAATAATAAAAATTGGGAATTAAGCACGAATAACAAAATCATTTAAATTAAATTTTTTATTCCCACGAAAATTATTTTGATAATTTATCATTAATTTAATGTTATAATTTCTTAAATATGAATATTAAAAACATTATAAATTATTTTCAATAATAACTAAAACCTTCTTGAAAGTCTTATATGTAATGAAATGAAAAATTATAAAACAAATTTGCTATCTATTAAGTTTGAGTAACAATTTAAATTGTTGTTCTTGCTTTATTAAAAAAAACTATGCAGTTGGCTTTCACAACTTTTCCCTCAACCCTCAGATTAAGTAATTGAAATTGAGTGAAATGGATTTATTCAACTAGAAAATATACGTACTGTAATATAAATATATTCCTATCAATAGGAATCTGATGAAAAGTATAAGCAAAAGTTTAAAGTAAATATGAAATGAAAAAGAGGTTTTCCATTTTCCATGAATAAAAGTAATAACAGTTTTTCTTTGGAAATAATAATAAAATAATATAAGAATATTAAAAGGAACTCGATTTAAAGTAGACAAATGCTTGCATGGCATAAATAAAACAATATTTTTTGTTATTTTTTTCGTATTATTTTTAGTGTAAGAGCTCGCACTTTGATCTTCAATTTTGTTAAATTTTGAATATTACAACAGTAGCATTGTATTGCAAACAAGTATATTACTATACTTTAACAAATTTTAAATTCATGAAAATACTGTCAGAAGCGTCTGTGACTCTATTCGATAAAAAAATCAAGAGAAGGTTTAAGACAGACGAAACTTAAATCAAGACGGGAGATGTCCAGATTTGACATTAAACAAGATTTTATGACAAAAAAAATATATCATTGTTTTATATTGTATAAGAGTCAATATATAATTATTTTTTTTAAGTTTAATTAAAAATGTGTTAAGGCAGAATTAGTCTTTACTTTCTGTTCTGTTCCATGCCGTTCTGTGTACAAATTGTAATAGTTACTTTTTCTGTAGCAACTTATCAGCCATTTATGACAAATTTATTAGTTTTGTACGTCCATTGTTTTATTTCAATAAGTTTTATGCACATAAATTTGAAGAAATTAAATTTTATGAATTTTTAAAATGGGCGATTCCATTCTGACGGGTGCAACATTTAGACGCTTTAAACGTCTTTTACTAATATAAAGAAACACATTTGCAATTAAGTTATTTCTAGAAGGGGTAACATTTTGTTATATACTATTGTTATCTATTTACAAGAATTTATATGAAACGATCAAATAGCCACGAGAGAGCTTTAAAGTGCATGACGGGTGCAACCAAATCGGCCCACTTTCATAAGATCATACCACAAAAGCACAAAACTCTGTTAATTTTTAAACTTTTTTTGTATTATTCTTTTTTATTGTGAAAGATGAGATATCAGACGATGATTATCAAATCAAACATCGTAGAGAAATACAATCCAATAATAAGAAATTGGCTCTTTAAGCCATGACGGGTGCAACAGGCAATGAATTTTCGGTTCGCACCAAATCTATGAATTTTAATGCTTCGAAGTGCACAACAAATTTATATTAGAGCTTACGTCTATAAAAATCATATTATTATAAAATATAGATATTTTACTTTAAATTGGCATCAAAAAAGTATCAAATAGTGTGATTTGAAAATTGATGTTAAAAGTTGTCTAGAATGGAATCGCCCAAATCAAAATATAGTTTTTTTCAATAAAAATATGTATTTTTTATTATTTACTTTGCTGTCACTTACAATTACTTAACAAGTTTTTGATTTTAACAAACTGAACCGCAACAGAACAGAAAAACTAATCAATTTCACAGGTTTTTTAATAACAAAAACAAATCAGCTGATTCGTAACAGAACAGAAAGTAAAGACTAACTGAGCCGTTAGCAGAGAAAAAAGAATTGTGATCAAATGACAACAAATTTATTTACAATTTGATTCAAGGCGAATTTATTACAGGTGGTGTTAATAGCCCTGCTGATAATTTTTTTTTTCAACTAAAACATTGTTGGAAGTCAAAATTTTGTTTATTATCTTTGTTTCTGTTTTGTTTCGTTTCTGTTTTTGACATTGTTCAATGATTTTACAAAAACAAATTGCTTGTGTATTTTGTACGAGTTGTACTTGTTGTAGTACCGTGATTACCTGGAATGAATTCGCATTGATTTGATTTATAATAAAAATTCATTAAACAACATTTTCAAAACTTAAAATGTTTTCAATTACAAATTGTAACAAGTATTCAAACAACAAGTAAATACATATATGAATGAATAATCATGAAACAAACTCTAATATTCTCAACAATTTGAAAAATGGCTTTATTTAAAAATAATTTATTCTTAACTCTTTTTTATACGCTATTTTTATTTGTTTTAACGTAAGACAAAAAAATATTTCTATTAGAATATGATAAGAGAACGTTTATTTTTTTTCTTACATCAATGACCCAGCCTAATGTACACATACGCAGAGTTGGTTATCTCTTGTACACAGTGTAAGGAAAAATGCGTACATAAAAATTTTAAATACTAGTGAGTACCTCTTTACTGTTGTTATTGTCCATTTGCTCCACATTATTCAATAAGTTGTGTAATAAAAACCAATTGTAAGGCGTAATTTTTATTGAATACATGTAAAAGTAAACAGAACCAACTCACGCATGTTCGTATTGTACAAAGTTGACAGTACATTAAAAAATATTTATTTTTGCACAATATAAATCAAAAATAATAATGTGCAATCTACTGCCTCCAGCTTACGCATGTTTCGATTTTCTATACATATTGAAAAAAGGTCTGGCCAGACTTATGTGTACCACGAAGGGTTAAAAAGTAAATTTTAACTCTTACTTCTCATTTAGTTTATATTTTTGGATAAATATGTACACAAAGATTTCTAAAGTAAAATCCATATCGGGGATGACCTTGGTATTTAATCATTTTTGTAAGGTGTAATACTGGTAGGTAAATCAACCATAATAATTTCTTCTCTCTAATTTCTTTTTTGATTTTTTTCAAGCACAAATTTGGGATAAAAGCGCATTTTAAGATCAGTCTCATTTTCGGATTATTGCAAGTACGAAATCGGGATTGAACATGGATAATTTAAGTATTTTGCGATTAAAAATCCGTACTTGAATCAATCTTTCTGAACTTGATTCAAGAAAATCCGTACCCACCGTACTATTAATACCGCTTCGGATTGATTTGAGTACGGATGGACTCATTTTTCTTTTGAGTGTATTTCATCCGGTTTTTAAAGGTTGGTAGATTAATTAGTTTTAAACGGTTTTTATACGGCAGTAAATTTATATTTTTTAAAAAAAGAATCTAGGAATTTATTTCTCATGGTTAGAATATTTATTATATAAATTTTCATATTATTCGAATGTTTGTTCTTAGTCAAATTACAATCCTCAAAAGCTTTAATATTTTAATAGTCTTATTCCTTCAATATTTTCCAGGAATATTTGCTATGCACTACCAGAATTTTTCGTTTTCGTAGAAGTAAAAAAGTTAATTATAACGTAACCTAAAATGCAAAAGGGCGTAACAACTCTTTTAGTTATTTTTTTTTGCATTATTATCAATCAAAAACTCGATTTTGAATTTTTTTATTGTTACTCAAAGTGCACTTTGTTAAACTGATAAATAGGAACGTTAAAAGATTCAGCCGAATACAGCACTGTTATTTATTTATTTAAATCTTAGTGTATGTAGATGATCTAGTGGCTGCAAAAGTTCAAATACTCGTAGTACGAATGAGGCCAAAATAAGTTAAACTACATAATATTTGGAATTATATTTATTTGAAGCATTTTAATCATAAATTGTTAAGAAGTTTTAAGGCCCAACTAAAATATGCATGTGCTTGCTAACGCTTCTGTCAAAAATTAGCAAAAAAAAAGCCTCTGAAAAGCATTTGATTTCATACGGAATATGCACTTTGCTTAAGCAAATCACACTTTCAGAAAACTTAACAAATAGTTTCCTTAAGTGCAATATTGTTTAATTCATACGATTTACATGTATTCGTACAGTACCTTAAGCCATCTTATGCACATTAAAGTTGGGCCTTAAATGCTGAGAAAATAATTTCTTATGATGATACATAAGATAAAAAATTTACTAATAGGCTGATACAAGTTGTAATAACTTACGTTCTAGTTCTCTCATATAAAAAAAAATATTTTTATTAGGATTGTTGATTTCAGACTGAACTGGTTTTGCTATAAACATTTAAAGTAACCTTTGAAATCAATAAGTCGCCAAATAACTTTGTACAATGAATATTAAAGTATTTGCTCTCCCTCTCGTTTTGAGACGTGTCGGTGATCTTTTAAGTATTATGATGAAAAACAATTGGAATCATAAATAATTTATTGATTCTCAGAAAATTTTGAAGTTCCAGCTTAAACAGTTTTTTAAACAAACCGTATGTATGTATATACGTGAAGGTCATGAGCACCACGACCCAGATGATCTTTTGTGCAGTTCTGTGTCTGACCATGTCAGGTTTATGCTGCGTATAAAGCCCATTACCCTGCCAGGTGAAAGATCATACATTACCGCCTAGAAGTCCCAAGATGTTCCGACGTGTTGTCATCCATCTCACAGAATCTGCATATTTTGGTAGATGTATTACGCAACTTAAACTGGTGGTATCTAAAATCACAGTGCCCTGTGAATAGGCCAACAAGCAGTCTAAGTTCCGCTTTCTCAAGCAGCAGAAACCTGCCTGCCCCTCGCCGGGACAGTGTCACACATATTAATCCAGAAGCGGACGTCCATGCGTGAATGAATTCACGCTCGAACCATTTTTGTAACGTCCCCTTGATGTGACCCACAGGGATGCCGAAGAAAGACTCAGGGCCTATAAATGGACGACGAGCCAACCGTTAGTTAACATTTAATGGGGGAGGCCCTTGCTCCTACCTGGAAAATTTAATATTATATTTTTTTTAATTTCCAAATAGTTAAAAAGTACCAGCTTTTTCAGAGGTCAAATTTTTCCTAGATCTATCGTGACTATTTCTCACCTGGCTATGTAGATTAATACTCAGACTTTAAGAATTTTGCAATTGGACCTTATTTCATAATTATTTTGCAAAGTCGGAGAAACTTTTTGTTCTCCTAACGAGATACTTTAAAGCCTCTTAATGCAGGTTTACATTATCAGGTTTATTATCGTACGAACAAGTGAGGTTTAATTAATCATTTGAAAGCACTAGGTAGGTAGGGTATGTTTAACCCTAGATAGCTAAGGTACTTACTTTCACATTTGTAAACATACAACTTTCTCACGTTCAGTTGTTAGCAGCACCTAGTTGGTGGTGGCAGTTTTTTTGTTGTAAGTTATGAATCTTTTGAGAAATAAACACAAATATCTTATCTTAAGTGTTACTTTTGCAGCGAAGATAACTTTGTGTTTTTGTTGAATTTTGAGGTATTGTTTTAAAAATGTGTTGTAAACGCGGCTAGGACGACGCAGAATATACCACCGATTCAGGAAAATTCTCAAGATCCTGAATATTTTACTACTTTTTCCGATAGCTGCGTTATCACGATATCTCGAACCACTTTAAGAAGCAAAAGTAAGTGTAAGGCTACATCGAGGGGTCAAAGTGATTGCCGAGTTTCTTCAATGACGATAGTTTGTACGGACCAACTCGGGAAAGTACGACCCAATTGCACTGTACGATCCAATTTCAAGCTTCGATATTTTTTACTAGTGAAATAAATACGGAAATTGTTCAATGGACCAGTGCCGAAATTTCCATAAATTGTTAAATTTTAAGGCTAGAAATTCCTATTTTATCGAAAACTTTGACCGACAACATTGAATAACAGATTTTAACAGATGCAGTAACGTATGATTTAGGTTGTAGTGGAGAACAGCGTGAATCAATAAAGAGATAATACGGTGGCTTTTGTCCATCAGAAATTTAACTTATGTCAAAAATGGTATGTTTCAAATGCGGTATACCTGTATCTGGCGACCACAAAACTTCAATTTGTAAATCTTACACATAATGTTATTCAAATAAATTTTTTTTGTTTGTATAAGTTAATAAAGATTGCATTATCTATACAAAGTACAAAGAAAGTATTTATTTAATTTTTTAGAACCGAGCTGAAGTCCTTTATAAAAACTCTTTAATTTTTGATAATGCTAATTTAATTTTATTTTTATTATAATTTTCTGTTTAAAAATTATATTTTTTCAAAAGAAATAGAATAAATAAATGCTCTCAACAATAAAATTGATCAATATTATCAATGATATCCTTTAAAGGACAGAAACAAGCATACGTCTTTCAGACGTGTCGTTATCTTTTCTGTTTAAAAAAATAACATTATCTTAAAGGGTTAAACTAGTAAAGAATTCTGTTGTTTCTTCAAAAAATAAGCATTAACTGGTTTTGCTTATTTTCAAGTTCCAAATTTTAATTCTACGCGACGCTCAACGTCTTTCAGTTTTTCTATTTAAATTATATGTATGTAAGTGATTAAGGTTTTTTTTATACATACTAATAATTATTGATTTGATTGCACTGCAGAAAAACAAAAAAAAAAAATAAAAAACAAGTTAGAGTGCTATATTCGACTGTGCCGAATCTTTGATAGCCTCCAAGACTGATATCTGTTTATTATTAATTTATCTTTATAAAAACAGATATCAGCATTAAAATTGGTTGTGGTTACGACCCATATTAAATTATCAACTGACAATCAGAAAGTTGTATGCTTTTTTTTTAGCAATTTTAACTACCTTGAGTTAAATATCATTTTTCGTAACAGTTTAAGCCGAACTTATATGATTTTCAGGAGAGGAATTTATATTGGCATTCAGAAGGCAGCTATAAATGGGATCTAAGAAAAATTATGGACCGTATATAATAAAATTGCTGACATTTTCGCCGGTCAAAAAAGCTTTAAGTTAGAAGAAATTTTACCGCAATAAATATATCTGCTACGGTTTTAGAGTGGGCTTTATATGGGGCCTAAAGTTAATTATGGACCGATTATCAGGAAATTTCACACTGTTATTTCTAGAACCATAAAATTGTGACGAATCAAATTTTGTTACGATAGCTTTATTTTTTACGATTTAAGGCGTACTAAACTGTTTTCCGGTCTTTACAAATCTTAACGAATTTTTACAGTGTGATTTCCAGTCGATTAAAACGAATTTTTGCAAAACCTTATAGTATTCCGTGCATTGTTCAACCATTTGTTTGTTTTTGTAACAAAATTATCAATTTTTTAAGGTGGTGGTTCAACATTTTGATTCATAACTCTGATCCTACTGAACCGATTTTGCTGGATTTCAAACAAACTAATCATGTTAACTACAAGCAATTTGACACCAAGTTTGTTCATTTATTTTGAGTTTTTCGAAAATGCAAATAAATTGTTTGAATATGCGAATTTGTTTGTAGGACCGATTTCAGACAAAAAATGTTTTGATTCCACAAATTTTTTGTTTGAATTCGGAAAATAATTTCTGCTGTGTAAAGTAATAATAAAAAACTTGTTTTATCCCGAGTGTTATCCTTTTTGTGTGTAGATTGCATTGATATGTTCACAAATGCTGTTCAGAGAAAAAAAGTTTTTTGAGAAAAGTGACAAAAGTTGTTCCAATTTTTTTTAACAAAAGTGCACGAAAAATACATTTTTTGGCAAAACAATTTAATTAGATTTATTCAGCGTACTCTTAGCTATATTATTGCCATATGGGCATTTCCGTGACCGAATATTTAAAAGTTATTAAAAGCTACTTATTTTACGATATTGTTATAGAGAAATATTTAGATTTTACTAATTTTATAAATTTACCCATAAATTTGTTCACTTAGATGAACAATCAAACTGCAAAGTTGTGCAAACGTAATTTCTTATTTGTGAGAATGTTTTATTGTATATTTTCATTAATATTGTCTTCCTTAAAAGAGTTGATATTTGATAAAAATTATTCCAAAAAAATGTTCTTACATGGTCTGTAATCTAAGAGAGAGTTCGAAGAGAAATATTTTGTTCGGATAAACGGTAAATTTTAATTTTGTTTTAATCATTATTCCGTTAAATTATTATGGAAAAAATTTCACGTTCGAAATGTCACGTATCGACCCAGATTGTGGCTTAGAAAAAAAATTTTCAGAAGATTTTGGAATCAAACCAAATACATTTTAATGTTACATTGCTACGTAAAATTCTGAAAGTAGTTTGACTAAAAAATTGTGACAGGTTTCGTTGAATTACGCCTTTTTAAACATGGCCACAAAAACTACTTCTATTTTTTCACGTTCGAACCGCTACTTCTTTTGACATTATCTTTGACCTAGAATCGCGCCCTCCATAAACTTTAGCATAGATAACAAAATAATATTTGTTGTGTAAAATGTTATTGCATTTAAGATGCGTACGACTGTCACGTTCAACACTTTGGAATTACCCATATATGGTTAAGCGGTATCATTAAGTCGGAAAGTGGGCCCACCGATTTTCAGAATATTTGGAGGCTCGTAAACAGATTGGACTCCAAAATCTGTAAACTGAGTTTAGGGTTTTACTAAAGGTTGGAAATATAATCGAATCTTAACCGTCCAGTCCGTGTGTTTCTCCAAAAGTCTTAAGTTGTCAAATAGTGTATTTAACCATAAAAAGTTTGAAAGGTAATTTTTTATATTTTTTTTTTAAATTATATTAAGTTCTGAATTATTTTGCCTAATAATTTTAAACTCGGTAATACAGTAATTTTCCATACTAATAATAAAAGATTTTATTGCAAAAAATTGTCTAATTCAAAGAACATAAATACGGGGTGGCTCAATATGAGCTATACGGTATAAATGGCATAAAGACTTTTGTATTTATGCGATAATTATAACTTTTTGTGTTTTTGAAACTATAATAATAAAAAAGTTATTAAAATTTAAGTCATATAGATCATTCTGCGCCACCTTGTAATAACTTTGTATGGAAATATGAATGTAGCCTCTTGTTAGTTCCGAACTATCAGTTACACTTTGTAATAATTTCAAGCAAATCGGTTTTACTGTCCTTGTAGACGTTCGTAAAAGAAACATATGTAAATTTTATGAATATGCATTAAAAATCCATTTAAAATATACTGAAAACGATATTTTCGGTTTCAAATCGTTTCGTTTTTAAAATCGATTTCCATCACATCACACATCAATCATATAGTTGTGTGCGTGCAGTCGTTCTTTTTCGCCTGCACGTACGCGTTGTCGGCAATGCTTGATGAAAATCAACAAGTTTTTATTTTTTATTTGGTGGCTGATTATTTGATCGTCTCCTGTTGTGCTTTACAAATAATTTTTATTTGCTTTGTGTTTGTTGTTATGGACGGATTATTACAACTTACCAATAGTTAAAAGTCGGATTTTGTCGGACCGATAAATAGCTTGTTAGTTGTAATAATGGCCCTTAATTTAATAAATTAAACAAAACAAAAATTTAGATTTCTTTAAGTTTTTGATTTACATAAAACAATACAAATGTCGATTGACATGTTTTTTGTACGTCTCCGAAAAATTCTAACACATATGCACTGATTGATGGGTTGATTTGATAGTCTCCATGGCCCTTAAGAGGATAATATTTGTTTTCTTAGCGTACTAAATGTAATGAAAATTTATTAAGGCCTTAGTGAAATAACAAGCAGATTAAATACGTTTTCAATAACTAGTATAAAAGAAACCCCAAACAAAAACCACTATCTGAAATATAAATTTGTTCTAAAAAAGATTTTACTTAATCCTAGAAAAATGCTCACTAAAGAACTTAGTCAACAAAATCGCGATAACGTATTACAAATTTAAACACGCATAAATGCACATGCATATTTTTTTATTTTTCAAATTTTCATTATTGCAAATCGCTTATGTTCTCACTAAACTTAGTCTTAAAACACGTACTTTCGCTTTTTATTTGTTGTTCTATATGTGCATAAATATTAGAGTTTTTTTCCCGCGAATTCTCGGGAAATTTAATTGTTCTCAATTCGAGTTTTCCTGGGAATTTAGGAAAACTTATGGGCCTTACTTATCTACATCTATATATCCTTTATGTGCTCGGTAGTCTACATTTGTAGCATTTTTGCAGAAAAAGTTGAATAAAAAAAAATTTTCACAACAACAGGGTCCGAAATTTTCAGTAGCTTCCTAAAAATCAATTCTTACCAGTTTTGGACAGTAACACGTTAAAAAAATAATTTACAGCACCCTCCATACCCTACTTTTAAAATCTACCATCTCTTGGCGGGTAGTCTACTAATGTAGACACCATATAAAACGTATGGAAATTCACATAACTCTTTTACTCAACTCAAATTTTTTTTGAATGCGAGAGGGTGTGGAATAAGGTAACAAATATTGAATTGAGAGCATTCATTGGGCTTTTATTTTTGGCAGGCGTTAATAAATTAAACGATGAAGATACAGATGTGTTGTGGAGTACGGAAGCAGTTCGTTATTACGGAGCAGTTATGCCGAAATTTCGATTCAAGGAGATTTGGCGGTTCATTCGGTTTGATAGTGAGCGTACTAGTGCTGCTCGACTGGTTAACGATAAGGCTGCTCCAATTTCTGCATTATGGACTCAAATGAACAACAATCTTTGCCGGTACTATCAACCATCGGGAGAAATAATAGTTGATGAACAATTATTTGCATATCGCGGAAGAACTTGATTTACGCAGTACATTCCATCAAAACCTGCAAAGTATGGCGTAAAAGTCTGGTTCACATGCGATGCAAACTCATTCTATCCTCTCAACAGCGAGATTTTTACAGGAAATAGCTCAAGCAAGTCGTGCAACCAATGTAGGAGAGCATGTCGTGAAAAGACTGATCTATATAATTTGTGACAATTTTTTCACATCATTGAATCTGGATAGGCATTTCATCTCCAAAAATCTCGCTCTTCTTGGTACTGCTCGTCAAAATGAAATGAAAGCAGACCGCAAGCGAGCAGAAGAGTCTTCAGTTTTTAGTTTTCTCGAATTAAAGTTTGCATTGGTGGCCTTTGGAAATGTTTTTCAACATGCTAGATATTAGCGCTCTAGCCGTATTCATTATATATTCGGAAAACAATGACCACATCCACCAAACAGACAAACGGCGAAAGTTCCTGCGAAGCCTCTCATCATGTCAGCAATTGAACAGCGCTCTTAAAATCCAAGGGTATTAGGCCATGCTGTACCATGATTTTAATTTAAACATTTAAATTAAACATTTTCATTTAAAGTTTGTACTTTTTAAATATCATTTCTTAATAAATGTGCATTCAAGTATAACACTCTGCGTACTAATGTTTTTTTCATATGTTGACATTGATTTCCATACAAATTCATATTTGCTACAAATGTAGACTTGCGACCGCGAACGTTATGAAATTTGGTGTGAAATTATTCCTTAATGGCTTTCCAAATCAAACAATAGAAAGTTCTTAGTGTAAATCATGAAAAATTGCAGAAAATACGAAATTTGGAAAATCTCTCCGCATAAGTCGGAAAATTGGAAAAAATCGAAAATTGATTTTTTTTGTACGAAATTTTGTGTTAAATTATTCCTTAATGGCTTTCCAAATGAAAAAATAGAAAGTTCTCAGCCAAAATCCGATAGATGGTGTTATACGTTGACTTAGACTTTGCGCAATCTGAAAGGTGTCATTTAAAATTGGGGCGAGGCGAAGTTCGCCGGCTCCGCTATTATATGTATAAAAGACATTTTATAAACATTTGAAATTTAAATAATAGTAATCCAAGGAAAATCAGACAAAATACATTTTTGTTTTTTTTTTCTTAGCTGTTGAAATCATTGGTCTAGACTTTTTCAAATTTTAGTATACTATCAGATATCTTAAATGAGAATTGAATTCCGGAATTTTCTAAAGCAAAATTATAAATTTTATTACTCACCCAGTAAAAACTTCGCCTACAAAATAATGTGTCAGGAAAAAGTAAAAATACTACTTCCGATTCTACTCAAAGAACCAATGAATTTTACAAGGGATGTCTCAAAATTAACGCATTTAAATGTAAGTCTTTAATTATTACCTACATACATCTAAAAAAAAAGTTAGATTAAGAAGGTTTATGTGCCCAAAGGGCACACTTTCACTCGGCAATGAATGCGGTCAATTGTAAGTCCCTTCGATGGAAAGGTAGAGAAAGAGAAAAAATTAAATGTTGATAATCATCGTCTTTTATTGTTTGTTATTATTATAAAAAAGTCTAAAATTTTATAAAAGAATGGTTTTATGCATATCTCAGCTGTTATACTTGAGGAAATTGCGCTGGAAAATGGAAAATTTTATATTTTCTTGTTAAGTACTTCTAAAAACATTTTTATACACTTATTTTACATGCAAACAATATGTTATGTTTACACTCTTTCTTCATAATCTCTCCATTACAGTCAATTGTAAGTTATGCAATAAGGTTTTTTGTTAAGAAAATTTTAAGATATTTATGGGAAAATGCATGGTGATACCAATAAAAAAAACATATGGAAAAATCGTACGTTCGCGACTGGTACTTAAGCCAATTAAACAAAAACCAATACAGATATTGTATTGTGTAAATACTGGATAGCGACCTACATTAATACACTTTTAAAGTAAATTAATCACTTCTGAATATTCCGTTCCATTACGCAGATTTGTACATTTCACTACTGTCAGTCAAAGTTGACTTCTATTTTGCGAACATTTGTGACCACTTTTTTATAACTATCATTATGAACGCTTAAACTCGATGATATCCATCTTTTGCACTAAACATAGAGCTACCAAAATGCTATCGAATCGCACAAAAATTTTGTACATCAAAAGCATACGAACGTACGTTCGTGACCCCAGTAAATGCACCTAAATGTACAATATTTTTTAAAGTTGATTTTCAAGTTTAATTATAACATTTTTGCGATTGGAATTTCACTTAATTCAATGCTTGAATTACACTGTATTTACATTGTTATGTTTGACTGGATTTCCAGTATCGATTCTGCTTGAGTTTGCTTTTAAATTACAGTGTAATTCAGGTATAATTCAAGGCTTAAAATTGGGAAAACTGGCCTGAAATTACACTTGATTTATACTTTAATTCCAGGAAAGTTGCTTATTGGGTAATAATTTGTTCTCGATATTTATTTTTTAGATCTTAATACAGTACAATTTCTCATGGTCGGCACTAAAAGGGACCCTTTGAAACGTGTCCGATTACAGCGGATTTCCTTTCAAAAGAACATAATGCTCTGCTAATGAAACGATGCCGAAACCAGACTATGGTGCTTATTTAAAAGGGGTTTCCAATTAAAGAGGGTATCCGCTAAGCGATATTACTTTGTATGTTGAAATCAGTGATGCCAATAGTAGGGAATATTGCCTTTTCAAAATATTTTTTATACTTTTTTATATTATAAAAAAAATTGTTTTTGTCATACACATTTTTTAACTTTTTTTTTTCTTTTGGAAAATTAATCTAAATTTCAAACTCCATCCCGGTAAGTCGGGGTGTACCACAAGGGTCAATTCTTGCACTTCTTCTGTTCTCAGTATATTCAAATAATCTCCCGAATACGCTTGAGCTAAGTGAATATAGAGTGTATGCGGATGATATCCAACTTCATGTTAGTTGTAAAGTAAATTCAATTGATATATGCGTGAATAATCTCAATCGTGAACTGCACCGAATTTGTATATGGGCCTCGGCAAATGGTCTAAGCATAAACCCAAAGAAATCAAAATGCCTAGAAATTAGGAAGCGGTTAACAATTAAAAATTTTGTACCTGTCATAACTCTTAATGATCAACAAGTTGAAATAGTAGACTCCGTGAAAAATCTTGGAGTATATTTCAACAACACTCTCACGTGGCCTGACCATATAAATTATGCTCTGGCAAACACAGCACTGCACGCCAATAAATATTATCATACTTCCATGGGTGTGAAATTATTGCTAGATGTGACACACAAAATAAAAGAAAAGTTAACGTCGTTTATAATAATATAGCGCGTAATGTTTAGGTTTTGAAACAATTTGATAGGGTTTTAGTGTTTTCGATAAACTTGTATGGTATAAGTTTTGATAGTCTTCTTAAAACTAGAATTTTACTTTTCCTACATAAGATTATGTACACTAAACAACACTATATACACTATCAGGTCTGTTCTGAAAATCACGTGATTTCAAATCACATGTGCTTTTAAAATCACACGTGTGATTTTGTGGTGTTCTGTAAATCACACCGTTTTTGTGTTTTTCGGTGTGATTTTCAATTGTCGAAAGCACATGTAAACACAAAGGGGTTGTTTTTCAAAATTACAGCTCATTTTTAACGCTTTTATGTTATTTTCCGACAATTAGCGATGTCAAATTATTTTCAGGGTTGTTTAAAATCTTGTATTTTTTTGCGAATTTTAGCCATGTTCGCGATAGAAGCGATTTGTTCCTGTAAGTTTTCGGATTCTTTTCAGCTTTAACGATTTATATTAAAAAGTGGACTCTGCTATCATGCCGCTGTTAGCAAATTTTTGCGAATTTTCGCTAATTTAGCAATTTTAACCGAATTTTGGCTATTCCTTACAGTTTTATGGAGTTTTAATAAATTTTATGGCTTGTTTGAAATATAAAATTTTTTCGCGAATTTTCGCTTTTTTGCAATTTTTTTTTTGTTTTATTTTTCGACATTTTGTTTTTTTAATCCATTTAGAGATTTCAAATAGATTTTAGGGTTAGTTTCCAAGTTTGCAATTTTTTTAGCCATATTAGAGATAGAAGCCATTTTTCCCTGTGATTCTTTACAGCTTTTACGATTTTTAATAAATATTAGACTATGCTTTCATGCCGCTGTTAGCAAAAAATCGAACTTTAATTCAACTAAAAAAACAAAAGTTTCATCGAATTTTCTTAATTTTAAACGATTTGTTGTAAATAAAATAGCTTATTGCATAAAAAATTAATAAACAACACATGAAATATTTTATTTAAGAAATTTTTTATAACGGTCAACTTACAATAGTCGCAAAAATACCAAAGTGATTTCAAAAAGTTGTTTACGTAGCTGAACGTTTTAAAATCACAAAATAATATGCCCAGAACAATTTTCTTGTTATTTGAAATCACTTTCATAAAATGTGATTTTCAGAACAGGCCTGTATATGATCTATTGAATTTTTTAAGATCCAATAGGTGACATAGACAACATAGTTTGATATCCGAATGGCAATACTTTTTATACGCTACTCGTCTCTGGAATAAACTTCCATATGACTCTCAAGTTATAAGTAATGCACATCCGTTCAAAAATAACATTATTGGCTTATTCAAATGAAGAAACTGTATTTTTGTATAACTTTTTTTTAATTTTTTATTTAGTTATGTTTAATTACTTATTATATGATTTAATACTTACAATGTTTAATTAATTAAGTTTTGTTTATATTTTTTTGTTTCCGATTTGAAATTATTTTAAATTGATTGTAAATATGAAATATTTTTATTTTATTAGTTTTTTATAACAAAATATGTTATTTTACAAAAGCTCAGGGGTCTAATCACCGCATTCGATACTCTCGTATCGAATAAACTATCGAATGTTTTTGCATACGATAGACACTGACGCATCGAATGAAAACTCGAGAAATGTAATGTCGAGTTACTTGATATCGAATGCTTTTATTTCAAAATCAATAAATTTCATTATATATCGGGATTCATGATACCAAAATAAATAATTTCGATCAATTTTGCTCGATATCGTATGCGGTGATTAGACCCCAGTTCTGTACCGTAAAATGAGATTTTAAGTCTTGTGTATTGAGCATCAAAAATAAATAATAACTTTTCTGGCTACCTTTGTAATATACACAACATATCGATATTTTACGGAAATTAACTGCCTGTTCCACGATATCGATTTTGCTTTTTAGGTAAGTTAGGCGGACGAAGTTTTTATTTGAAATCGTGGGACAGGCAGTAACTCTTAAAATTTATTTAATTTAATAAAAAGGGTTAAAAAACCAAATAAGTTCATTTAAATTTTGAGCGGTTTTAAAAAATTACAAAATTGTTTTGAATTCTTTACTTCCCGAGAAATTTAGAATTGTTTGCCGCTTACCCGAAACAAAAAAAAAACCCTCACACAAATGCACTTTTCTATTCTTGTTGCTTATCGAAAAACAAAAACATCTATTATTCTTTTATTGTTGCCTTTTTGTGTATTGGTTGGATGGTTTGTTGGTGTGTTTCGCAAAACTTAATGCAAATATGATTATGACACTATCATAGATTGTTTTTCGCATAAATATTACGACACAGTAGCGCATAAAGCTCTAATACGTTGTTTAAGGATTTGATGAATGGATTTATAGATATATTTAGTTTTTATTTATGTGGGTATGTGTTGTGTTCTGTTATGAATATGTATGGAAGCCAGCTTAAATTTTTACACACGCATGCAATTGTGTAGATGAAATAAATTTTTTAATACATTGCACTGCGAGTTACAATATTTCTTTCATTTTAACTTTGTTTTGAATTTTGTTTGCACGTTCATAAGGAGATTTTAAAATTACGAGAAAATGTTTACAATGTTTTATTTTTATTGTATCAGTAAAATGTTTATTCTTTGTTAGACTGAGCGTATGAGTAATATTTATAAGTTGGAAAATATTACGTACCATATACATACATATAAGCACAGTGGCAATGTTACAGAATCTAAACATTAGAGAAACAAATTTAAAATCTTTTTTTTTTTCAGCCTCACTCTTATACAGTGTTGCCAATTTGGCTAGTTAGTCGCTAGATTTAGCCATTAAAAATTGCATTTAGCCATTAGCAATTTTTCAACTTGTTTAGCAGTTTTTAAAGTATAATTTTTATTTTATTATAAAAATTTATAGAAGTTAAATAAACATTTTTAACAATTAAAACGCCTTTAATTTAAGTCACAACTTTTACAAATTTTTAAAATCTTCAATATTTTTATTCAGGCATAAGTTCATTAAATTTAATTTTCATAAAATTATTTTTATGAAGAAAGGAATTTTTACAACATGAAAATTAATTAAAATTGTTATTGATAATCATTCATTCTTCGAACCCAGTCGGCTGGTTTCCCTGACATGTTTCGATCGCTACCACTCGATCTATTCAGAGGGATTTGCCGTCATACACTCGCAGCCATCGACGACTGCTGACGTCAATAGTCAAACATCAATCCTTAAACCAGATTGTATTTTAACCTTTGGTAGATCGAAATTTGCTTTTTTGAATGATTATCCATTTTTAATTGATTTTGCATGTTTTTCCTTTACCTCTGTTTTTCGTACTTTTTGTCAATAATTCTTATTGAAGTCCAAAGTACATTTTTGTTTTTTCATGTTTGTCTATATTTTTCTTGTTGACCTTTTTCAGCACAACTTGAAAGACAAATGTACACTTAGAGCTCGTGCCTTAGCTTTAGCAATAATTAGTATTGTGGCAATCATGTTGAACTTTTTATGGTTCTTGATCCAAATTTTCCATATTTTTAATCAGGCTTAAGTTCATCAATTTTAATAATGATGAGCTGGCCTAAGCAACCAGTGAAATGCGCATAGAAGCTAGCTTTCCCTCAACAATAAATTTCAGTGTATTTATCTAATATGAAAAACTGGGAATTTAGCACGTCATACGGAAATCGTATTAATTATAAATTTTGTATTCCCGAAAATAACTTTGATAATATACATAATTGCATGTGCCCGTGCAAAAAAACTGAATTGCCAAATTGGTTTTATTTTTGTTGTTTTCTTACGAAGACAGTAGAATGAAGCAGTTTGTTTTTTAATTTTGTTTTTTCTTTTTACCCACTTACAACTACAATTCGAGTCGGAAAGAACCCAACCAATTGTAGGGGAATGTAAGAAAAGATAAACTCACTGTTTATTGTTGGTGTTTTGTTTTGGCTTTAATATTGTTACAAGTAAGACTTTGAGTGTTTATAATTCTTATTCGCTTTAGGGTTTTATTTGTATAATATTTTTGGCCTTTCTTAAATCTTTGGAAAAGGTTTCCTGATGAGCTGGCCTAAGCAACCAGTGAAATGCGCATAGAAGCTAGCTTTCCCTCAACAATAAATTTCAGTGTATTTATCTAATATGAAAAACTGGGAATTTAGCACGTCATACGGAAATCGTATTAATAATAAATTTTGATTAAATTATTTTTATGACGAAAGGAATTTTTACAACATGAATATTAATTAAAGTTGCAAGTATTTCAATAAAGAGATGAAGGCGGCAACAAATTTTTTTTTAGAAATTTTAGAATTGACTATAAAGTTGGTCTCTCTTTCATGGTCTAATGCTAAAGTAAAGAGGGTATTTTGCCAATAAACATCGTTTAAAATAATTTGAGAAATAGGTTACATTGAGCAACCTTTAATTCGATTTTATCAATTAGGTAAATATTTTTACCATAACAATAAAATATTTATACCAACACCACAATAGTGGAAAGGGTACTGCGCGTTTGTGCTGACGTTGATAGGTGTCCTAACCCCACTTTAACGTATTCCGATAGTCTCAGAATTACTTTCTGAGTCGAACTAACGATTTTTGTCCGGCTGGCTATCCATGTAAGCCTTGGGCGCAAAGTACGGTTCGAAAATTTGCAGATAATTTAATATAATTTGGTACACAGGCTCTAATGTAGCGCATGGAATCACATAGTTGGGGTTGATCGACTTTACTTTCTTACTTGTTTTTATTGTAGATCTGGACTCAAAAGTTTGGGTAAATGTTGTCTTGTTATTATTTACCTTCAAATAAGTAATAACGAATAGGCTCTAGGGATTTCTATGAGATGAACAATAACGACGTCGTATTTATCGATGATTAAATTTTTTAAATATCTATTAAAATATTAACTTACGTTTATTCTCTATTTATGAAATTGATATTAACTTACAATTTCATCGTAAACAACTTTAAATTAATTATTTATGGTTTGCTATTGAATTTTAATGAGTTTTTATTAAAAAAAAAGCTTTTAGCCATTCTATAGCCCATTTTTAGCCATTTTTCCGTAAATGTAACCATTTTTGGTCACCAACTTTTGGCAGCACTGCTCTTATAATATTATCGTCACAAAAATGTGTTTATTTTATTGTGGAATTTAGGAAAGAGTATTGCTATAACCGTCTGCCTGCCAGCTATTAACGTCATTGGGATCGCGAATAATTATCTAAAGAGGCGAAATAAAAATCGTTGAAATTAAAGAACTATTTAGCAACAAAGTTGTGTAGGGTATCATTTGATTAGGTGATGTTTTAACTTACTTTTTTTTGGTAATAAAATTGATATGAAGTAGTCTGTTATTTAACCAACTTTTGTATTTTTTTCTTTTAAAAAAGGACACTAGCACTTAATCATAGTTGGGCGTAGTGTACTAAAATTTGATTTTAATCAGCAGTGAACTATCACTATAAAACTGCAAAGAAATTAGTGTGCACTCTTTTTTACCAGCTTTTGTGAAGATTTACTTTTTTAACCTACCACTTAAAAAATTTTAGTGATATTGCAAATTTTTTCACTACCACTAAACGCAGATTGAATGCAAAAATCTGCACACAATTCAAATAGTGCAAAATTTGGACTGCATACAAATATTGTATGACTAGAATTGAAAAAATGTAAGTTTGTATGTGTATGGTTTTTGGTTTTTTTTTTGAGGATATGCATAAGCAAAGAACATTAAAATTAAATTTTATCAATAACCGTATAATTATTGGCTTTAATTATGAAAAAACAAGTTTTTAATCCAAATTTTTAATATTTTAATTCAGCAAGTTTATCAAATTTAATTTTCATTAAATTATTTTTATGAAGAAATGAATTTTACAACATGAAAATTAATTAAAATTGTTATCGATAATCTTTCATTCTTGACCGTGGCCGGGGTTCGAACCCTGGCCGGCAGGTTACCATGACATGTTTCGATCGCAAGCACTAGATCTCCTCAGATGTTTTTGATTTAAAAATTTAGTGCCACAATTTTAGATGCACTCAAATGAGTAAAGAAAAATAAGTTGCAATTTGATTTTTTTTAAATCAACCTTTTTTTTTTTGTGCAAAATTATTTAACATCACTTTCACTCATGTTAAGTGAGGCTGTAAATTTTCAATTCATCACTCAACATCAAAAAAATGATTGCAATATTTTTGGACTATCACTAAGTATGAGTTGAAACTGTAACTATCCCAAACTATGCACTTAATGTAGGTGGTATTGGCTAAAAAAACAAAAAAACCTTTAAAATATAAATCCAAGTTTTCAAAACTTACTGAGAGCCAAATTTAAGATTTTAGTGGCCATATTTATCAGTAAGTTATAAAAAGGGCCTATGACTATAAAATCCTATTACCAGGGTTGCCAGATAAATTTTATAAAAAAAAACGCATAACTTATTTTATTAACTGCATTTTTAACAATTTCGAAAGATTACTTTCGTATAGAATAACACTTCAAATCAATATCAGCTGTAACACAGATTACTTACTTTAGGACGAAAAGTCGTAAAATCTGGCAGCCATGCCTATAACTTATAAATAAATTGTACTTTATAAATATTAATTAATAATTCACTCGAAAAACATTTTCCTACAGAAATATCTGAAAATATCATCATCATCATATATATTAATAGGCAAGTTGATTTTTGTGGTCCCTTTTACGACTACACTATATATTGGATTTTAAAAAATTGTACATCATTCAAAAGATATTTTTGGTAGAAGTGCCCATTGCACATTTTAATCGGTTCAGTATTTTAGGAGTTATGGGCGTTAAAACAAAATTTTACATACATATGGAAACAGTTCACATACGTGTAAGCAAAAAAATGTAATCAAATAAGCGAAAAGTAGTTATGCCTCTTTTTTTGTTTTTACATACTAAAAAGAACAACAACATACAGAGTTATCTCCTCTGCTTTAGATTGGAGAACAGTAAAAAGTTAGAAAAAGATAGACAGAAAATTTTAAATGTTTTGATTTATTTTTGTAAGAGTTGTTGTTTTTAAATGTTACCGTTGATTTCTTTATTTGTTTCCATATAAATAATTTCAATGTTACATCATTAGCATGAATCAAAAAAACAAGATTGCGCACTCAGCCGTACAAAAAAAAGTTCTACTGCGCATCTACGTCATCATAGACTTAATTTGAGTGTTTGTTGTAAAAAATGTACGACACATACAAATGCACATACACAAGGTCTATTGTTTCGTCACACATAAAAATAACGGACCTGCACGCAAAGAAAAAACATGGTTGTGGTAAACATATTCTAAGAGCAACATATTATGATAAGATTCATGATTGTAGCCACCATATTACGATTGTTATCAAATCATATTATGACCAAATATGTTCGTAATATAACATCATAATATTTTTCTCTTAATCATATTGTTATCCTGTTAATCATAAAACGTTAAGAAGTTATAGTATTACTGTCATGGTAATCATAATAAGATAAGAAGTAATCATATTATTGTTATGGCAATCATAATAAGTTTAGAAGTAATCATATTATTGTCATGACAATCATAATAAGTTTAGAAGTAATCATATTATTGTTATGGCAATCATAATAAGTTTAGAAGTAATCATATTATTGTCATGACAATCATAATAAGTTTAGAAGTAATCATATTATTGTCATGGCAATCATAATAAGTTTAGAAGTAATCATATTATGATGCAAAGTGATATGAACTGTTATACATAAATTTTTTACATCATAATATGATACAACTTTAAACATAATATTTTTATTGGACAAAAATACTTATGATAAAATAAAAAACATAATATAGTTACTGTAATCTTTTTGTCGTAGGTCGCAATTATTTATAAATTATTTTATGGAGTTTTCATTATTTTTCTCTTAAAATAACACAAAACTTACCAGTAATGGTTAATATTTTACACCAATATTTCACAAATTTTTCCACCACTTTAAGATTATTAAAATTTTTTAGCAAAGATATTTTATTTTGTGACACTACAACCCTTTTTTAATGTTTTTTCTTTATTTTTTTTTTTAATTTCTTGTTTATTTCAATGGTTATTTTGTTATTTCTTTTTTAATATTTTTCTTTATTTTTTTTTAATTTCTTGTTTATTTTAATGGTTATTTTTTTATTATTTAGCCACTCACTAACAAATAATTCGATATGTTTATGTAAAACACGACACAACTGATACAAAATTATTTTACAAATGGCGATACCAAAATATTATTAGAGTAACGATATTTTGATTGCATCTTAAACTTATTATGATAAATGTATATAAAGTTATCATGTTATGGCTATTAAATATCATGTTATGGCTGTGAGTAATATAATATGTTTTGACAGTTATCATAATTTAGTTGTTAGAAAAATAATTATTTTTCGGTCAACAATACTCAAATTTATAATTGCAATAAACATTAATATGTTTACAGTAACTATAATATTGCTGATATTTAATAAAAATAACAATTATTTGTGTACAACAACAATATATTGTTACAATAAACACAGTGTGGTTGCCGTAACCATGCCCAACCATATTTTTTCTCTGCGTGTGCGCAATGCGCAATCTTGTTTCTTTGATTCATGCATCATTAGTATTTTTACATTTTAAAGAATGGGTGTTATATATTTTAAGAACTTCTTCTATATGTATAATCCATTTAAAATTATGATCTATATACACGTGAAGATATTTGAAAGTTTAAAAAATTTCAATTGTATTTGAACATTGATCTCCGTAGTAGTCGAAATCTAATAACTTTCTTCTATTCATACATTCTGTGGAATAAAATTTAAGGTTTATTTGCCTATAAAGCAAATGTGGTGGTTTAATATGCATAAGTTTTCTCTTTGATGCATTAATTATAAAACCATGGTCGTGGCACCATCTTACCGCAATATCGAGCTGGTGTTGCATTATAATTGCTGCAGAATATGTTTGTGGGCTACTACTATAGCAGTATCATCCGCTTAAGCAAAGTTCTTACACATTTATAATGAGTTAATAAGATCGTTGGAGTGTAAAATATTAAGAATGGGACCTAATTTGGAGCCTTGTGGCACACCAAAATCAGACGAGGTTTCTTAACTTAACCTGTTATTGATTTTTACAATATATTTTCTTAGCGTTTGGTAGTTTTTTAACTATTCTATACAGTTTCCACGAATTCCTATTCTTTCTAATATTTGTATTTATTTGCTTTGTGATAGAGTGTCGAAAGCTTTGCTGAAGTCTATGAACAACGCACACTGGGCTATTGGGTATCAAAACTGTGGATTAATTAAAAAATTAATAACCATAGAAACTACACATAATTCTGCGTCACTAACCGAAAAAATAACGGCTCTAAGTTGTATAGTGAAGCTGCATTATGTTTTTGAATTTACACTTTTATTCTTTGTTCGCTTGCGCTCGCTGTAAAATTGATATTTTAAGTTTAAAAAAATGTTTCTTCGATAAAAAAACTTCAAGTGAAATTTAAATCTGAGTATGGAGCCTTCAACTTCAGGTATTGAACTATTTTTCAGATACAAGTATTACAGGAAAAAAAGTGATTTAATATTTTAAATTATTTTTTTGTTCAAAGTCCCCAAAATGTGCATATTTGGGGTTTATATTTGGACATATAGTTAATTATCGGACTAGATCGGGCTCTGAATTTTTTTTTTTGATTTTGCGGATTGTAGACGATGTTTCTGCAAAAAGTTGAGCTGCGCTTTTGTGGCATATTTGATTAATTCTACTTTTTGTTCATTATGTCAGTGGTCAAAAATGATAAATTTCTAGTAAAACGCTGAAAAGTTATCATATTGTTTAAAACTTCAAAGCCAGATATCTCGATAACTGTTGGCGAACAACTTCAGTTTAAATCTTTTATATTTATTATTTTTCATATTTTCATATTTTCATATTTTTTAAATAAATAAGTTTTTTTATTTTCTTATTTTAAAAGTCATGGCTAGTGTGAACTTCGCATGAAAGCTTACGCATTTGATTTTTGTTGTTCTCTGCTAATTTACTTAAATGAGTTCTCAATTCATCTCATTTAAGTAAAAGCATTAAAGTAATAATAAAAATACTGGTTTTGGTTTTACATACGCACTTGTGCATTACATATAAATATATGATATGTTTGTAATTAAGTATGTAATATGCGTAAGCAATAAACAATTATCAAGTACTGTTACACATATTTTTAAGCTCTTCTTAAAACTTAAATATTTTTTGATTTGGTCACTTGCGTTTACTACCTTGCTGTGCGCAGATTATTTTGCTTAACACTACAATTCAAATAATTAAATTTAAATAGATTTAATAAATTTGTATAAGGGTTTCTGAAGTACCCTACATACATACACAATTAAAATTATTGTGTTTCATTTTATTTAAACTAAAATAAAAAAAAGGAATTATTTCAACTTAAGAAAAGTTGAAATCTCATACATAATTTGGTGCCGAAACCCGGGAAAACTAAATACGTCATTGTTAATTAGAATAGTGACTTGCAACATTTTTGATTTTGGAACTTTTTGCTGTGATATTTGGACTTGGCTTTAGAACGTTTTCTCTGGAGGACTTCTTGAGAGTTGGAATTGGCTTTTAAATAAATATCTAAGGTTTGAAACTCTGCGTTACTGTTACTGAAGTTTGTGGTTTTCTGGAAAACTGTATGTATGCATGAAATTTAATATTATTTAATAAATTTGTGAAAAAGGGTGTTTTGAATAAAAAAATGGCGGATATTCACCATCTTGTGGAGGAACAAAAAGATTTATTTATGAATTTGAAACGAACTGCTAGGTTATATATTTCAAGACAGCAAAAAACACATGGATTTGCACAATCTGTGTTAGACGAAATAGAATCTATCGTTTTCCAATTTAAAGCTGGAAATAATCAATTATCTTCTGTAGTCCGGGAAAACACAATTAATACAGAAGATATTCCTTATTTCAAAGATGATGTTTATTTTCAATTTCTTGACGAGTTTTTTGCCCTTAAGAGCCAGTTGCTTGATTTTTTGGAAACTTCAGGATCTCATTCCCCTGGAATTCAATCCAGTACATTTGCTGGTCCCTCTCATTCTAGAAATGAAACATTTTCGTCTCAGGCCCGTTTACCAAAAATTGATTTGCCAGTTTTTAGTGGTGATTATTTAACGTGGATGTCTTATCAGGATATGTTTATTTCTTTGGTGCATAATAATTCTGGCCTTACTGATGTTCAAAAATTTTGTTTTCTGAAAAGTTCTTGTAAAGAGACTCCATTGGATATAGTAAATGAATATCCAGCAACGGATTCAAGCTATGCGTTAGCGTGGACCGCATTACAAAATAGATACCACAATAAAAGAAAAATAGTTGATACTATTTTTAAAAAATTGTTTTCTTTGCCTGCTTCTGATGGCTCTTCTAAAAGTATCCAAATGATTTTGGATACAACCCGAACTAGTATTGCTCTACTACGTACTTTAGAAGTTAATACCGAAGGTGAACATGCTATGCTAATTTATATGACTGTAAATAAGTTAGATGTACAGACGCGTAAGGAATGGGAGCAATCGCTCAAAGCATCAACTCAAATCCCTCCTATAGAAGATTTATTTAAATTTTTGGAAGCAACATTTCGAACATTAGAAACAATTACTGATCAGACTGATTCAAGCCCAAATGCATCTTTTTCAAGATTGAGAAACCCACAGCATCAAAATAAAAGTAAACCCAATGTTCGACGTTATGTAAATAACGTTTCTAATAACAATACTGACTCTAACTGCCCCTGCTGCAACAAGCGTCATCCCCTTTTCAAGTGTTTTAAGTTTAGTGCTTTGTCATCTGCTGAAAAAAGAGATTTTTTGAATTCTAAGCGAATATGTCGGAATTGTTTAACACCAGGCCACTTTAGTAACAAGTGCCATGTAGCTTCTCGTTGTCAAGTCTGTCAACAAAACCACCATACTACCCTTCATAACGAGTATTTTGCAAACCGTTCTACTGAAATCTCGCTCCCTGAAGCTGCTATGACATCTCAAACACAATCGTCTTCGCAAGTTGTTGAGAATGTCACCGCTCATGTCGTTGACCATGGTTCATTATTTAAAAGTAGAAAAAGGCCCCAAGTTCTCCTTGCAACAATGCGTGTCGTGCTAAAAACATCCCAGGGCGATTTTGTTTTACGTGCTCTTCTTGATCAATGCGCTCAGGCTTCATTTATCACTAAAAAAGCTGCAGATGCATTAAGTTTAATTTATAAAAGGGATTTTGTGGAAATAAGCGGAGTAGGTGGAAATCAACCTCTGATTTCAAGAAATTATGTTAATTTTTCTATCTTCTCAAGAATTGAAACCAATTTTAAACTTGATTGTGAAGCCCTAGTCCTACCAAAAATAACGGGATATCAACCTATGGCTCTGAACGAAAAATTATTACCTGACTTCAGAAAATTCTCTTTAGCCGATCCTTATTTTTCCAAACCTGGTGAAGTTGACCTATTGTTAGGGGGAGATGTTTACGGAGATATTGTGTTACCTCAGCAATATAAAGTTGACGATGGTCTATTCCTGCAACTTACACATTTCGGGTGGATAGTTTCTGGCCCAATTCCTGATAATTCTAATCTGCATACTATAAGCATAAATGTTTGTTCATTAGATAAACAATTGCAATCGTTTTGGGAACAGGAAGAACTTTTAGAGAAAAAAGTTTTGAATGAAGAAGAAATTCGGTGCGAACAACATTTTAAAAATACTACTACTCGTGATTCATCTGGACGTTACACTGTTTCCCTACCATTTAAACTGCAGCTTCAGGGTCTCCCACTTCCTGTTTTTACGCATACAGACTATGCAGCACTTTCTCGTTTGAAAAATGTAGAATCAAAATGTAAATTAAACAAAAACTTTGGAAAGCTTTATGTAGATTTTATGAAAGAGTACGAACTTCTTGGGCATATGAAAAAAGTTGGCACTTATCCTTGTGATTTGGTAGAGAATGGGTTTTTTCTGCCTCATCATGGTGTTTTAAAGGAAAGTAGTTCTACTACTAAATTAAGAGTTGTTTTCGATGGTAGCTGTAAAAGGTCCGCTAAGAATTCGTTGAATGAGGAGCTCGCAGCTGGCCCTGCCTTGCAAAATGATTTGCCTACAATAATAAATCGATGGAGACGTTTTAAAATCGGCTTTCGGGCAGATTTGGAGAAAATGTTCCGACAAATACTTGTGGCTCAGGAACAACGAAAGTTTCAACAGATTTTGTGGAGAAATTTTGACTCTGAGGAAATATCAATTTACGAGCTTTCGACAGTTACCTATGGCACAACACCGGCGCCTTTTCTTTCAATAAGGGTTTTACAACAACTAGCTTTGGATGAAAAGGAAAAATATCCGGTGGCTTGTGAAGTGCTCAGTTCAGATACTTATGTCGATGACGTTATTTCTGGGGCTGATAGTCTATCAGATGCTTACCAATTACATACTCAATTATGCAGTCTGCTTAATGAAGGCAAGTTTAACTTACGTAAATGGACAACAAACTCAAAAGAATTGCTAGCATTGATTCCTGTGGAGTTCAGGGAAAAATCAGATATATTTGAACTAAATCAACCTAATACGGTTAAGGCTCTGGGTCTCGAATGGAACACAGTAGACGATTGTTTTTCTTTTAAAATCAATTTTGAAAATACACCAGTAGTCACGAAAAGAAGTTTGCTCTCAGATTCAGCAAAATTGTATGATCCTCAAGGCTGGCTTTCTCCTACTACAATTCTTGCAAAAATTGAATTCCAAAATTTATGGTTGCTTGGCATTGAATGGAATGATCGCCTGCCTGATACTATTGCAAACAGATGGTTAATGTAGCGTAATAATTTAAAACATCTTGAAAATATTAAAATTCCTCGTTGGATTGGAACACAAAGGGGTGTTAAAATTGAAATTCATGGGTTTTCTGATTCATCGAAATTGGCTTACGCGGCTGCTGTCTACGCTAAAACTATTTCCGATTCAGCTACCAACGTGTTATTAATCCAAGCAAAAACTAAAGTGGGTCCTATAAAACGGCTGACAATACCTCGAATGGAATTATGTGGTGCAACTTTATTGGCAAAACTAGTAGAACGAATAACCTCTTCACTTGATCATGAAATTTCAAATGTTTATTATTGGACTGATAGCACAACTGTTCTTTCATGGATACGTGGTCAGTCATCTAGGTGGCCCGTATACGTTGGAAACCGAGTTGCAGAAATCCAACGCAAAACACGTACTTCTCAATGGCGATACATATCTACACGGGAAAATCCAGCTGATTGCGCTTCACGTGGTATATCTTCAAATGAACTAGTTAAACATGAACTATGGTGGCATGGCCCTAAATGGCTAACTAAACCTGCAGAAAATTGGCCAACCCAGCCTAAATTAAATCTTTATGTAAATAATGAAATTACGAGTGAACCAATTTTGAATATGCACTCAATTGTAGCAGACGTAAAGCAATATCCAGATCTATTAACAAAATTTTCCTCCCTTTCAAAATTAATACGCGTAACTGCATACATTTTACGTTTTAAACATAATACTCAAAACAATAAAAATCCACAAATTGAAGGTAATAGTAAGATGATAGGGTTTCTTTCAACCGATGAGCTAAAACTTGCTCGCTTAAAGCTTGTAAAACTTTCACAAGATGTGGATTTTTCCCAAGAAATCTCAGAACTTCAAAAGAAAGGTCAAATTCTAAAAAACCGAGCTCTAGCACAACTGTGCCCATTTTTTGACTCCTCTCAATTACTTAGAGTCGGTGGTAGAATTCAAAGCTCTGATCTTGAATATTGTTCCAAACACCCAATTTTACTCAAGAAACAAAATCCTTTAACAAAATTATTATTTCTAGATGCGCACATTAAAACTTTGCATGGCGGTTTGATTCAAATGCAAACTTACGTCTCACGTGAATATTGGATAATATCCAGTAGAAGCATCGCGAAGCAAATCTTGCGGAAATGTGTAACATGTTTTAAATATAACGCAAAAGCGGCCCAACAGATAATGGGAAATCTTCCTAGCGTTCGACTTAAACCAGCGCGTTCATTTAAACACAGTGGTGTCGATTATGCAGGACCTATTATAATTAAGCAATCAACTGTAAGAAATTCAGTAACTGCGAAAGGTTACATTTGCTTGTTTATATGCATGGTTACGAAGGCACTTCATTTGGAAGCAGTAACAAACTTGTCAACCGATGCATTTTTGGCCGCTTTTAGGCGTTTTGTGTCCCGTCGAGGTCCCTGTACTGATTTGTATTCAGACTGTGGTACTAACTTTGTTGGAGCTAATAAGGAGCTGCAAATTCTTTATAATCGAAGCAAATCATCGGTTTCAGTTGAAATTACTGACCGGCTTGCCGCAAATGGTACGAAATGGCATTTTATACCGCCAGCATCTCCAAACTTTGGTGGGCTCTGGGAGGCCGGCGTAAAGTCTACAAAATACCATTTAAAGAGAGTGATGCAGAATCGTATTTTGACCTTTGAGGAGCTCACCACTCTGTTAGCTCAAATAGAAAGCTGCTTAAATTCTAGACCGCTGTGCCCTCTGAGCTCAGAACCAACTGACTGCAACGCCCTTACTCCAGCTCATTTCTTAATTGGGGAACCTACTCTATGTGTGCCAGATGAGGATTTGCTCGATGTCAACATTGACCGGTTAAATCGGTGGAAAACCATTGAGAAGCTAAAACAGCATTTTTGGCGCCGTTGGTCAAACGAATGGTTGTGTAGACTTCAAGCTAGGCCAAAATGGCTCAAATTAGCACAAAACCCCAAAATTGGCGACTTAGTGGTCGTAATTGATGAACGAGGCTCTCCTGGGGAATGGCCGCTGGCTCGCATCCAAGATACCCATCCTGGCAAAGATGGTTTTGTTAGGGTAGTCACTCTATTCTCGAACGGAAAGAACTTTAAGCGACCAATTTCTAAAATTGCTTTTCTACCTACAAATGACTGCTTGGATGGTATGGAGAACGATTCCAACTTCAAACTTCATGCTGCTGACGTTTCTTCCAAGGATTAAGCACTGTCGTCCTTAGTGGGGCAGAATGTTGGCGAACAACTTCAGTTTAAATCTTTTATATTTATTATTTTTCATATTTTCATATTTTCATATTTTTTAAATAAATAAGTTTTTTTATTTTCTTATTTTAAAAGTCATGGCTAGTGTGAACTTCGCATGAAAGCTTACGCATTTGATTTTTGTTGTTCTCTGCTAATTTACTTAAATGAGTTCTCAATTCATCTCATTTAAGTAAAAGCATTAAAGTAATAATAAAAATACTGGTTTTGGTTTTACATACGCACTTGTGCATTACATATAAATATATGATATGTTTGTAATTAAGTATGTAATATGCGTAAGCAATAAACAATTATCAAGTACTGTTACACATATTTTTAAGCTCTTCTTAAAACTTAAATATTTTTTGATTTGGTCACTTGCGTTTACTACCTTGCTGTGCGCAGATTATTTTGCTTAACACTACAATTCAAATAATTAAATTTAAATAGATTTAATAAATTTGTATAAGGGTTTCTGAAGTACCCTACATACATACACAATTAAAATTATTGTGTTTCATTTTATTTAAACTAAAATAAAAAAAAGGAATTATTTCAACTTAAGAAAAGTTGAAATCTCATACAATAACAAAGCGAGTTATCGATAATTCTTACTTAGTTTTTTCGGTTTATTTTGAGGTATTCTCTAAGAAAATAAAACGGTAAAAAGTTATCGATTTTTTTTAAATTTCAGCTCCAGATATCTCGATAACAAAACGAGTTATCGATAATTCTTACTTAATTTTTTCGGTTAATTTTGAGGTATTCTCTATGAAAATAAAACGGTAAAAAGTTATCGATTTTTTTTAAACTTCAACTACAGATATCTCGATAACTAAACGAGTTATCGATAATTTTTATAAAATTTGTTCGGCTTATTTTGGGGTGTTCTAAACAAAAATTATCAGTTTGAGAGGCCTCGGAATTAATCCACAGTTTTGATACAAAATACCCCAGTGTGCAACGTTAAGCAATGGTGGCTTTTACTTAATTGCTCATTAATGTAATTTGCAAAGTTACCAAGATGCTTATTTACACTTTTGCCTCTTTGAAACCGTATTGATTTGTATTAATTATTTTATATTTATTTGTATTGTCCGCCAATCTATTGCCAATGAACTCTTCCATTATTTTCTCAGTAACGGATAGGATTGAAATTGGTCAGTAGTTATTAAATTCTGATTTTTAACCATTTTTATAAATTTGCCGAACATAAGACACTTTGAATATGTCAGGAATAACAGCATTGTTGATTATAATGTTAAACAGTTTAGTTATAATAGGAGTCATTACACCTGCATTGTTTTTGGGATCAGACGGTCTGACTTCATCATGTCCCACATGTTTTTTTATGTTTAGCAAGTTGAACTACTATTAATTTATGTTTCGTTTGTATTACAGATATAATGAGTTTTTTTAGTACTTGTGCTGGTGGTTTTATTGTTTGTATTTCACAGTTGTGTAGAATATCTTCCGCATTTTTTGTTTTTAAATTTGTTACAAAGTTATTGCAAATTTCTGTTAAATTCATGTTTTAAAGTTTTTGAGAATTAATTTCCACTTTACTTGGATATTGTTCCTTTTTTTCGTAAAATTTGTTTTTGTAATAATGTAATGGGGGCTTTGTTCAAATATGAATCAATTTCAAGAAATTCTGGGTCCAATTCAATGTAAATAACAACATCATTAGACTTATTATTGTTAGAATAAACTTTATTCTGTTCAGAATTTTGAATGAGGGCCATGCGGAATTATGTGCCGATTCCCAGTAAAAAAAAAATTGGGTTTTTTGAAGCACTTTAGAGAAAAAGCGCATAATCGAGCGCTTCAATAAGAGAGCTTTTATATAGCAGTAAATGATAAAGAATAAAATATAGAAAAAGCTGATATTTTAGTGCTGACAACGATGAGGTTTTAAAGCGAAAAAATACAAATATATAAAGGTTTACGAAAATTATTGAAACAATGCATTTAAGCAATTAAAAGCAAAAAATCAATGAATATGGAATATAGTTATCCCTTAAAAAAGCGCTTTAGGAGTGCTTTGTTTGCATGATAAAAAAAAGCGCTTATTGTCAGCAGTTAATAGTCCTCCCAACCGGGAACACTCCATACAAAAATCAGGCATCTTATCAGCAGGTTTGAAGCGATTTGAGGTATGCATTCATACATAAAACCTGCTGCTTTTGGAGCACATTTTTTACTGGGTTATAACTATTTGCAATAGGCACCATATTTTATTCAGCACAAACACATAACACCCTGTGTAAAATTGGTGGTGTGAGTACAAAAACAACAACTCTGCCAAAGAGAAAACTAAATACATATTTAAAATTACTCGATTGTACTGATGTGTGCGTGATGTGTGATCATGGTCAATCACGAATTTCTGTAATGAGTTTAAAATTCATGTAAAAGTTCGCTGTGCCGAAGATTATCTAGGTAGATTTAGTGTTATAATAAGCACCACTTGCAACACAAACGCATAATATGCTTTCTACCTTTGGTGGTGTGGGTAGAAAAACAAATTTTCCAAAAAAGAAAATTAAAAATTATTATAATCTTTCTATTTTAATACCCACACTACCAAATATGGAGAGGATATTATGCGATTGTACCAAAGTTAGCAATAGATACAAATATTGGTTCTGGGCCCCTAGAATGCTTGCTGTCATACACTTAGCAAAGCCTTTATTTATAGATTGCTGTCGATTGTGTCGACTGCTAGTTTTAACTAGGTTTAATAAACCCTTAAGAAATTGATTAAGAAAATACATTGAAACTCCGCAAAAAACATTTTTCATACTAAATGTTGTTACGAAATTCGATTCGCCTAAAAGTTATTTATAGCTTACGTTGTAAGTTACCTTGTAAATATTACTGTGTTATGAACAATTTTATTTCGAACCTAAATATCGGAAAAATAAATTGTTAAAAATAAAATAATAAAAGTTGTTTTTAATTTTATTTTATGATCCAAGACCTTAAGCCAAATCAAATAAATAATCACACAAAAAATTAAAATTTTCAAAACTGTATATGAAAATACAGTGTAGTCTCGTTGAATACAACCCCTCGCTTAACGCAACACCCAATTTCGTAACATTGGTGACTCTGTAAACGCAACGTTTCAAAAAACAAAGCCTCTATCAACGCAACTTTGCAAAAGCAAAACAAATAAGTATTTTTTGTTTTTTTTTTAGTTTGGTTTTTGATAAATAAATTCAAAACTAAAACGTGTGTATTTTAAATCTTATGCTTGAGTGCAATAGTCTTTTTGATTTACCCTTATTCTAAGAATGATAAGCAAACACGAATTACATTTCTCGCTTGCACCAATGCAACAGGAACACATAATGTTAATCCTTTTGCAATTGGCAAAGCCGAAAACCCTAGACCATTTCCAGGATTTGCCAATATGCTAATTTTTTACAAAGACAACAAAAACCCTTCGATGACTTTAGAATTTTTCGTGCAATGGTTTCGCGAAATTTTTGTACCAGAGTTAAAATTATTGCTTTCGTTTTTTTTCAATTCTGTAGTTTAAAAATGTTGTTTTAGGTAAACTCTTCCGATAAAGGCTTGTTACTTTTGGACAATGCGTCATCCAAAAGAGGGAAAGTTGAGAAGTAATGATGGAATGATAACTGTTATGTGTTTTTCTGCAAACTGCACTGCAATTCTTCAGCCTATGGACCAAAACGTGAAAAAAATTAAAAAATTAAAAAACTCCTATATAAGAAAAATCTTTTCGCCCACATTTGCGTAATGTTGTTTGTCTTTTGGCAAACGCGCTTGGAATAAAATAACGCCCTGCACCATTGCGAAATGCTGGAACGTAGTACTGCGCCCAAATCATGGATGCACTGAAGAAGACGAACTGCCACTGAGCATTACAACTCGATAACAACGATCAGTACAAATTACCATAAATTTAAATGTGTAAATATTTTATTAATTTTGTATTAGATGTATATTTTTTTCTGTTTTTATTCTTTATTTCTATTGGTTGCGTTTACTGAGGTAACACTGTACTAGCATTGTTGTTGGGAATTTTCAGAACCTGCGCTATATTTAATTAAATTAATTAACACATTATTTTAAAAAGCCAAAGATTCACTTTTTTAATTAAAATTAAAAGTATCATTAATTGAAAAAAATATTCACAGTTTTAAATTTTTACTTTTTTTGGTAATCCATATAATCATTATGGTAATATGAGCAAAATCAACAAATTTCTTGCTTATTTCTATGAATTTTTTATAAATTTAGTGATTAGAGACAATTTTTAATTACGTCTGTGCCTGAACCCATATTTTTATATTTATAAGTTTAATTTTTTAGAAAATTCAAAAAGTACCACATGTAGAACGGAAAAGTAAAAGAAAAGAATTTAATTTCCCGTATTTCCCCTTTTTGATACTTTTTTCTCCCCATTTATGTAGCAAAAATTTCAATATTATAGTAAGAGTTCATAATAAAATACGTAAGTATATCTATGTCAAAGACTGAAGAAAAATTTCAAGTAAAAAAGTAACAAAAAATAGGTAGGATTTTTAAGCCTTTATTTTTATGTTAAATAATTTGAGAATACAAAAAAGTTCCAAAATACAGGTTTTACCCTTGTACTCCCAAAAAGGGCCGAATTTAAAAAAAGTACCAGTACCTGTCCGCTTATTTTCTTTAATGAACATGACCACGTTTTCCTTTTTGCTACCGATACACAACTAATTTAGGTGAGGTAAAATAGTCCCCTTAATCTATACTAATTTTTCGTTAAATATAGTTTTTTTTTGCAAGAGTGTTAACAAATTAATTGTTTATAACTGTGTTAATAACAATCGCATCTAAAAAGCAACCTTAATATTTGATCACTCGATCATTTTATACCTCCCTAAAAAATTGCCCAACTGAAGAAAAGCGCTTAAATTTTGATTCTGAAATAGACTTTTTACGAAAAAATACTCCGCAAAATTTTTAATAAGTTATACATTTATTAATGAATCTCTGGACATAAATTCTTCGTCCTCAAGTTGATCACCTTTACAAAACACAGTATAACTTGATAAAATCTCTGAATATGCCTGAAATTTATCCGTTTCATTTTAAATTTACAAGTGTTTTTTTTTAAAGAATTAAATTTACAGGGCACCACAAGTACATAATCAGTGTTTTTAAAAGGAATTAAATAATAATTCTAGATAAAAGAAATTGTTCTAAATAATCAGATAAAAGACTATTTATTACATTTCAAAACCAAACCACAATAACCCAAAACTAATACAAAAAACTCTGTAAAACAGAAATACGCACTTAAATCCAAATCACACATTTCAAACGATCAAATTATTATTTTGACTAATATTTGACTCTATACGCGTAACCATTAGATTTATTAAAAAGTTATTTGCTTTTGCAAAACATATGGTTATGGTGTGTAAATGAAGTAACACCTTACCTTGTGAATGTGTTTAATGGTATTATAAGAACAAGCACCTACCCGAGTGTCCTAAAAATTTAGAAAGTTGCCCCTGTACCTAAGGGAAAAAAATCCAATAGTAGCCAGTATGTACAGACCTATTGCAGTACTCTCCATAATAAACAATGTTTTTGAAAGAGTTGTATATAACCAAATTTCATCGTATATGTATAGCAATAATTTACTTAACAACTTTCAATATGGTTTCAGAAAAGGATGTGGAACAGAAGAAGCAGTCGTTAATGTTGTTAAATTCATTTGTAAAAGTTTGGATGAAGGACAAAGCGGCGTAGCTGGCATTTTTTATGATTTAAGCAAAGCTTTTGACCTCATTGATCATAATATTTTGCTTCAACAACTAAAATTCTAAGGTATTTGCGGGAAGGACTTGCTCTTATTGCAGAGTTATTTAACTAAACGGCAGCAGTTTGTACAAATTGGTGAAGTTAAAAGCACATTACGTGCAGTTTCATATGGAGTTCCTCAGGGTAGTGTACTCGGGCCCTTGTTGTTTACCATTTTTCTCAATGACTTACATAACCTTGACCTTACTGGTAACATATTTATGTATGCGGTGATATTTGCTTATTTTATCCATATAAGCACGAGACGGTAGTAAGAGCTTACATGGGACGTGATGCAGCTTTGATATCTGAGTTTGCACGGATAAACAAACTTGTTTTACGCGCAGATAAAACCCAGTTACTAAGATTTAGGCCCACCCGTCAAACTAACACCTTTTCAGTGTTTGTCGATGGTAGAGAAATTTTTGAAACCAGTAGCATAAAATACTTGGGTATAATTTTACAAAGCAATCTAGCTTGTGGTATTTTGTATAAATTCAAAAATAAGTTTGATAAAGATACTAAACTTTCAGTCTATAATGCCCTAATTCAAAGCCATTTGAATTATTTAACCATTTGTTTTGGTTATAAAAAGAGTAATGAATTTAAGGCCCTTCAACGTATGCAAAATAAAGCTCTAAAGACTGTCATACCCATAACAATTGTAAATGAATTAATTTGTAAATAAATTTGAAAAAAAAAAAAATTAAACATTACTAAAGAGTTATATTAAACAAAAATCTTCTTACAAATAAAATCAAATAAATCCAAAAAAAAAAAATTGTAAAAATCATGCTTAAGTTTGATAAATTTACTGGTGACGCTTTTTTGGATTTTATCGTCAAATATTTGCTAAGTCTGACCATACCTTAATACGTATGATGATAACCCAAACACTCGAACTTACATCTTTCTAAATGTATATGTTTTACAACAGTGGTAAAAGTAAATGTGTGTTTGTGTGAGACAATATTAGTATATCCTTTCTTCTATTTACACATATAAAGATGTGTATAAGCAAGTGTTTATGAGTTCGTTTTAACCAATAATCCGTAAACAGCATTAACGAATGCGGATTTGATTCTAGAGAGAACATGCGGTTTTTGTTCAACACGACATGCGTCTATTGTTTTAAAATTTACTTATTCTCTATTCAAATAAAATTGTAAAAGTAGTTGCTGTCATTGTCCTCGTTCTCGTACTCGTACTCTTGTACTCTTAGAACATTGATAGAATGTTTATTTCTTGTTTAATTTGATTTTGTTGTTGTTGTTGCTGGTGCTGTTGCTTTTGCACTTTGCGACACAACCAAACAACTGTGGTAAATAAAATGTTGTTGCTAATTGTGAAGTGAAGCAGTGAATGTTACCAACAAACCAACCATGTCTGGACTCGATACACTTTGAGATAGTTTTGTTGATGTAACAAAAGGAAGGAATTGCATAGAAAAATGGATTACAGATAAAAAAAAACATGATTTTTTCTAAAAGTCTTAAATATTTAATTACATGTTACAAATTCGTATTAGTATTTTTGAGAAAATTCTTATCTGGAAAAAAATGTAAATATTTGCATTAAACAAAAATCCTAATTTTCTTTAAAATGTCACTAAAAATAATAAGAAGTTCTGCTACATCATTTATTACTCCAAAATTTCTTTAAAAAAAACCATTAAAAAAATATTTGGGGCATTCACAAGGTATTCATAAAGTTGTAAAGTCATATGTTTTAAAATAATTACATGAAAGATATGTAACTGCTGTGGGCAACCGCTTATAATTTAGATTTATACTGTACAGTTATCCCGAAACAATAAACACAGTATTAATATTTTAATTTTGTTTTAAACGCAACAACATTTTTTTTAATTATTATTAAATATTATTTAGGACATTATGATATTAAACCTTGTGAATACCTAATTGTATCCGAAATTGACAGCTTTTGGTAGTTCTTTAGTCTCAAAAAAGCTCTTCTAAAAAAAAAGTTTACTCACTAAAACACTAAAAGTTTACTTAATAAAACACTTATTCACTAAAAATGATAACTTTTAAGAACTTTGTCTTTTTTAATAACATTTACACCTATTTCTCGAATGTGACACTTTTTTATGTAAAGTGGAGCACATGGTGTGTATCTCTAATTCGAGTTCGCTAAATACTGTGGTGCTAACCGTCTTTTTTAGGTAAGCATTTATTTTCGAGATATAACTTAAACGTTACCAAAAAACGGTTTTGTTTATTTGACACACTAAAATGAACGAAATTCCGCAATACATTTTTTTATCTGCGCAGTCGATTTAGAAAAACAAGTTTTTCTTGGCTAAAAAATATAAATTTTTTTAGAAAAATTTCTATATTTTTGTTTTTAAAACGGCATTAATTGCAAAATGCAGATATCCTGTTAATTCAAATATTTCTATACTTAAAGAAAACAAAGTTCCAAACAACACATGTGATTAAAATCTATCTGAAACTTTTGATTTTGTTCCCAAAAGATGAAAAGTTTAAATTAAATATTAGAATTATATAAAACGCCATATTTGTATGGGAGGCCCCTTAGGGGCCGAGATAAAGGTCAAGAATGTCTTAAGAAAATATTAAGGACAAAAACTAATTGAAGTCGGTCATGCATTATAACCTCTAGGCGCGATTCCTTGGCAGTGTCGGGGCAATTTGTATGGGACCCCTCTTAAGGAATGGAGATAGCGGGTAGGTATGTTAGAAATAAATGATGGAGATGAAAAATAAAGTGGGGTTGGTCATACATCTGACCCGGGCATCTAAATTTATGAATTTCATCAAACCGCCATATTTTTATGGCAGCACCCCTAATGGCAAGAGGTCCTCCATACAGTTTATCCTCCTAGGGTTTTTTTTCATTATATATGAAGAATATAATTCATGAATTCAAACTTGTTACGTGACCGTTCTAAAGTTCATGTTCAAGGACATGTTTTAGTTCTAGTTCAATGACTTGCCTTTCCTCTAGAGTAACTTTACTTTAAAAACTTTATCACCAGTACAGTGCTATGTCTATATCTTAATGTTTAAAAATATATTTTCTTCCAAAACTACGCCTTATAAACGCTTTAATTTTTGCCCAAGCTGGATCTTAAATATATGTAGGCAAAGATCTTGCTTCTCTTGGATACGGCGCACAATACTTTGATGTATAACAAAAGTGTGCAAAAATAGAAGGAGTTAACCCAGACTAATAATATTTTGAATAGACGTATATATGATAATAATAAACAAAATTTAATTTTTAAAAAATTCCGCCAAAGGATTTATGTACTTCCTATGTATTTTTTTTTAAATTTAATTCGGCAACACTTTTCATGTTTAATTGTTGAAAATTACCAAATCTATATAAATATAATGTAAAATATGTAAATGTATAAATTCTAACATGGATTTTTGTTTTTTAAAATATTCTTTTCTTAAAAAGATTACAAAAATATAAAATCACTACGCTATATTCCATTTAAATTATAAAACAATAAATATGAAAGAGTTCAGTGCCAAGCAAACTGAAGGATATGCATTTCTTATACATGTATGTATGTCCTTTTGAGGAAACTATTTTTTAATATTCAATAATAGCAAATAATTATTAAAGTTCAAAATGAAGTGTTTTTATTAGAGAAGTATTTTGAAATCTGAAATCATCGGAACTAGATCAAAGCAAGTTTAATTTTATGCATCGCTATTAATATCCTCTTTTTTAATATACTATAGCTTTTTTATATGGCTTTTAATCTAAAGTCACTAGATTATAAAAACAATAATAAATGCGTTTTGGGTCTCTTAAAAAGATCATATATCTGTAAGTTAGAACTAAAATGTGGTTGAAAGTATTTACTCAGTTTTTTTATATGTCCATACAAATTTTTTTAAACATTTTTTTTAGTTAATTCAACACTGTTTTAAAATTCATCCAGAGCATTTCTAATACGTACTTTAAATATAAAAGAAGAATGTCTTTTTTACCAAATACTTACTTAAAAATTTTGGTACTTCTCTAAAATAAATTTTTAAAATTTTTTTCCTAGTACATGAAATAAGTTTAATTTTTCTTGTAAAATTTTATTAAAAAAAGGACAAGAGGTTGCTACTTTCAGCTGCAAAACGCATTTAACATAAAAAGGTTCTTCCTACATGTAATTTATTTAGATACGAATACAGTACAGTAATTTTTATAAACATTTGTGCATTAATTCACCTTATTTTTGTCACACTCATGTCTATAGCAGAAATGGCTTTTTACTGTACTTACGTACGGTATGTTCAATTTGGAGGCATATTATCCAAAAGAGTAAAAGTGGTTATAAATCGATCCATTTAATTGCGTTTTAGGTGCTCCGATGGATCGAAAGCTTGTCGAAGTTTTGCAAACAAAGCCCGAATTTTGGAAATACAGTTCCTTCTTTCAAAAGTTCTATGTGTCTAAAATACACCCTTTAGATAAACTGCCTTCTAAAAAAGAAAGTCACATCTTCATTTTAATAGTTTTGAGGAGAGTAGGAAAAAATTCTACTTGTGAGCACAATTCTCTAGTTTTAAAATTTGTGCTGGCTAGTTTAACCCTGCAGTACTAATGTTAGTCATTTTGACTAACACTGTTTTTATTTTTGCGTGTTATGCTAGGAACACAACTGGGACGAACGATGAATTTCGTCCAGCACGACGAATTATTCGGTAGAAATTCGCTGTATAAATTCGACGTAAGAAACACAATAACGACGAAAAAACAAAATGGAAATAAAATATGTTGTATAGGTAAACAAGAAGTAGTGGTACCATATGAACAAAAAATACTTCACAAACAAAACATTAAGAACAACTAACTGAAATACTTTTTTATTGTCAATTTTTTTTACAATTTGTATTTTAAATTATATTCAGTTAAAATTTTACAATTTCTAAAGTAAAAAGTAACTTTATTTACTAAAATACTTACCATTTTTAAACAATATGGCTACCCGGTACTGATTTGTACGTCGTTCGCCGGCGTAAGAATTAGAATTAAATCTATTTAAAGTTTGCAACGTCCGGCGAATTTTCGTCGGCGCCCTGATTGTGTGCATTTTCATATACACAAATATTTTTTATTTTTGGCGACGAATATTCGCGGCCAAAAATTCGTCGTTCGTCCCAGTTGTGTTCCTAGCATTACTTTTTTTTCTGCTATGAAAAGATCTCATTTTTTTTTGTAATCTCAGTTGATGGTACGCTCTTGCTTATAACGGTCACTTTGCTGCAGTAAGTAATGCTATTTTTGAGTTTTTGAAGTTATGTTAGTCAAAATGAATGAATGGAACATTTCACAAATGTAAATAAAACTCTAAAAAATATTTTTTTTTTGCCTTTTCAGTATTATTTGACATGTTTTCTTAAATTACCAATGTATTTAAAATTTTTAATTTTTATTTTTTACTTTTATTTTTCATTAAAAAATTTGTGTTTGCGAAAGTGTTCCTAGAAGAGCACCTTTAATGAAATAAATGCAAAAATTAAATTATTTTGGAAAACTTTCATATTATTGTTTTTTTAGACACTGGACAAAATAAGTTATCAAATTAAAAAAATATTAAAATTATTTCATGTGAAGTTAACAAAAAAAAATCGGTGTTATATTCATGTTAGCCGATTTGACTAACAATTAGTATTAATGTAGAAAAAAATCATGTTAGAACTCTAGGGTTAGAAATAAAACTCGCGAGTACAAATTTTAAAACTAGAGAATTGACTCGAATTGTGTTTGCTAAATAGAGATGTTAAAATAGAGATGTTGCTTTCTTTCTTAGGACAGCAGTATTAGTATGTAGTATATCGAACGGATCTTTTCTGAAAAACACCAAAAATCGTACTCAAATATATAAAGAGTTTCTTTACCGCAATAGCTTTTTTTTATCAAAAGAGTTTATTTACAAAATTAGCTTTTTCCTTAGCATTTTATACAAAAATTCCATGATTCCTGCGATCACAATTATTAACCTTTATCCGGCGGAAGAGGTACAATTGTACCTTTTTCGTTTTTAAATTGCAATAACTTTTTTTTGTTAATACTAGATATTTAAAATTTTCTGACATCTCTAAACTTTTATTACGGATTAAATATTTGAAATTTAAAAAAAAAGATTTTGATTATATCATACCGCAATAAGTCTTTTTTGACTTGATATCCCTAAAAGGCTGAAGGGGTACAATTGTACCTTCATATAAGTCGTAAGAAAAAAACAAGAAAATAATTGCAAAAAATGTATACATGTGTACGTATAATAAGTTTTTTTTTAGCCACGGGCCTGTTCTATCATTTGTTTATTAAATAAGAACTGAATAATTTAATTATATTAATAGGAAAGCCGTGTTAAGTATATAAGGGTACAATTGTACCCATACCGCCTTTTAACGTTGTAAAATTTTTCCGCTGGACAAAGGTTAAATCACTTTTATAATACCATATTTAAAGTAAAATTTAAAACTAAGCAAGTTAAAAATGTGATTAGAGATGCCCGGTTAGAATTTGAGTTTTCATCGTTTGTGGATCTTCCTGAGCTCTGTTGCATTCAGCACAAGCTGCGATGGTTATATCGAGCCCTATTTGCGATTATATCGTTAGCGACAAAAGGTAAAATTATTTTTTTTTTATTATATTTTTGAAGGCTTTTGTGAATGCTTTGATTTTCTTTGTTCAGAGATACAGGTACCCACAATAAACTTAAAGATATCGCACTGGTTCCTCTGAAGAGAGTCAATTCAAAATTTACAAATTTTCATTAGAGGCAAAAACATTGTTTTTTTTAAATTTTACAATATCAATTTTTAAGGGATTATCGAAAATTTGAGTGATTGTGATATTTGTTCATTTATATGGTAGTATCATTTTATTAATTTAGAAACAAAACGAAATATAACAGCACAATAAACTTACCTATAGCAACTAAAAAGAGACAACAGAAAATAGAACATCATCAAAGTAAACCGTTGCGACAGAAACACTAGAACAACTTAAACTATTTATCTTTAGTTGAAACTAAGCTGATATGAATTCAGCTTGCATTTGGGGACTACTCAAAATATTTATCTTTACTTGACTCTGGAGAAGCTAAATTTATATCAAGCAGAGGGATACAACATTTTTTTTTTTTTTGCAAAAGAGAAGAGAAAATGATGTAAGATTTTTACAGTTGGTAGATATGATCACTGTTCATCAATGTCTTGCAAAAAGTGAAAATTGAAAAATTTTGAGTTGCCTCTTTTTAGAGGAAACAGTGCGATATCTGTCTTAATAATTTTTTTTTGTAACTTATAAAATACTATAAGGGCCATTAGTACAACTTAACAATAGTTAAAAGTCGGATTTTGTCGGTCCGCTAAATAGCTTTGCATTATAAAACCTTCATTTATTATGTTTTCATCTATTAAATATTATTATTATTGAAAATAACAGCAATAAAAAATGGAAGTTGTAATAATGCAAAGCTATTTATCGGTCCAACAAAATCCGACTTTTAACTATTGGCAAGTTGTAATAATGGCCCTAAATGTTTTCGTAATAAAGACATTTTTGTAATATTAACACACAGAAAAAATGATCAATAGGTTTTTATCAATTAAAAAAATGGTTGAAAAAGTATTTCTATTATAATAATTGAGGGGTATAGATGCAAAGACTGCAATGTCCACATTTATAGTTTTCGTAATAAATAGTTAAAACCTCTAGCTCACAGTATATTTATATTTATGTATTGTATGTTATGCCATTTAGTAAATAAGAATATGATGAAGATATGACGTAAGTTTCAATCAAATCGATATAGCGGTTTGCTAGCAATTATAATAATAAAATTGGAGATTGCTGTGTTTGCTCTAATCAAATGGACATTGCTGCTTTTGAATTAATCGAATATGGATTTTGTATTGTTTGATCCAATATTTTTGATTATAGCAATTTTGAAAATTGGGCAATGTACTTAAAAACATCAAAGGTTATAAAATTCTTAAATAAAACTTAACAAAGGTTTAGACTTTTCAGCAAATTACTTAAATTATTAAAAAAGTTATACATATAATAATAAAAGTAACTGTTTCATATAAAAAATAAATTGTTATTTTTTTTTAATTCTTTTAGTTTTGTTTTGCAAAAAAGAAACAGAATAAAAAAAATTGCATGCATTTTCGCAAATAGTTGAGAGAAAAAGAGCTTAATAAACTGTGATTAATGCAAAAACGACAATCTCCAATGGACATTGCCGTTTTTGCATCAATTCTGAATATTTGAACATACTTTTTTATGGGATAAAAGTGTTTCTGGTAATGTAATATTCACTAACTGGAAGCATTCAATAAATACAACTAAGAGGCATTATTAGTTACGTTTGTGAAAAAAGTGGACTTTGCAGTCTTTGCATCTATACCCCTCAATTGATAATTGAATCAATTATTTTTTTTCTCTTGAAAGAAAATTAAAAAAATTATTTTGATTTAATTAAAATTTTAGTTATTTTGAAATAAATTTTTATTTAAAATATTAACTAAACAACAAAAAATCTTAATTTATTTTTTCGTTTAAAATAAAATAGTTTAACAGAATAGTTTATGCAGAATTGTCAAAACCTGAGCTTTATTTAATTAAATCAATTACCACATTGTTTGAAACGGCCAAGTATCATTTATTGAAAAAAAATATTCACAACTTTATATGTTTAAAATTTTTGTTAATCTATAGCGAAAATCAATATTAGGCTTTAAAAAGAGCAAATGCAAAATACCTTAGCACTTTAATAAAATGTAACGGAAGCTCTGTGTTTTTTGTTTTTGGATTTACCAAAGAGCTACGAAATTTTACATTTGAGCTTATGCAAGGCTAATACTGGACTCCGTTTATAAATTAATTTTGGTGATAGGTGCAAAATCAACAAATCGTTTGCTTGATTCTATGAGTTTGGTGATAAGAGACAATTGGGGGATTCACAAGGTGTCATTAAGTCATAAGTCTTAAAATAATAACATAAAAATATACGACTGTTGTAAACAACCCCACATAATTTAGTGTGCTATCTTGAATTTAAATCAGCTAATTTAAAACAAATATAAAAAATAAATATTTACCTAAAATTAAAATAATTTTTAATTCTTATACATGAATTAATAAATTAAATTAGATCTTACCAAACTATTTTTCATATTTTAGTCGCAAATCACAAATAAATTTCATTTTGTTTGTTTACAAAACAGCAGAGTCCTAAGCCAATCTAATTTGACGCCGCAAGTGTTTTGTTGCAAAAATTGCTAGCCACAGGTAAAATTCGGATATAAGCCGGATAAAACTATACCATCAACGGCGACGGCTACAAAAACTAATGCGGTTCGGCTCAGCCGCTCAGCGCAGGTCTCTTCTGATTAATTACGACAGCACAATAAACATACCAAGCAAAGTTCTATTAATTTAAGACACTTTTTTTACAAAGCAACAACAATATTTGTAAGCCATTGTAAAATGTTAGAACATTATGACATTATAACATAATAGCACAGCTTGTGAATACCCCAAATATTTTTTTTATTTTTTTTTCTGTGCACTATATTCATACAATATTTTAATAAATATAAATTTAGCTTAATAATTTTTATTGAAAATTTCACGTAAAGCGGAGCCAGTTACAAGCATTTTTGTAAATAAATGAATAGATGAACGTTTGTACTTTATAATAAATATTAATGTCTTTTCCTTTTAGCATTTATCACTTCTCTTTATATATCTAGTTTCATTTCGTATCCTTCTACATTCAATATCAGTCATACAAAAAGTGATTTCTCCTGATGTTGCTGTTTTCATGCATCTCCCTGTTTTGTAAACTCGTGTGTCATTATTTCATTGTCCAGTTAATGCATCGTTATATTGTCGGTATTCCATTTAAACTCTGTGTGAGCAGTTGTAACAAATGAAATTCTTGTTCATATCAATCATAAAATTACATCCATTCACGTCATTTTAATCCTCCATTGAAAAAGATTTTCTTTAAAACAATCCTTTTTTTCTTGTTTTGTATTTCGCTTGGTTTTTTTTTATTATTTTCCTTTTTGTTGATTTCATCTTCTTTCCTTTTTAAAAAGTAGTCGCAGTTAGCAGCCAAGAACTTCATCAATTCGGGGTGGATGGTTGAAATATATAAAATAAATACAGAGTTTCTTTTGGGCAATGCGGTCAACTGTAATGGCTGTTTAATCAATCACAACTGAAAACTGCCAAGAAAATTTTGTAGATAATAAAAAGAATTTTCATTTTGTTTCCTTTTTTTTTTTTTTTTGCTTTTTCATCATTTGTTATAAAAAACTGTTATAAAATATAAATTAGATTTTCTTTAAATGAGAAAAAAGAGAATAAAATAAAAGTCAAACAAATTATGAAAAGAAACATACATATGTAAATATATAAAATTAAAATAATTTAAGATTTTTTAACATGTAACAAAATTTCAGAAAATCTCTTAAGGGATAAAATAAAAATAGATTTACCTACGAGGGTTAATTAAAAAATCAAATTGTGCGAAAAAAATATGTAATAGCAACACTTTTAAATAAAAAATTAAAAAAAAATCAAAAGAGCAAACCATAGAATGATTACGTTATTTATGTTTTAAAAAAAGATGTGTTGGAAAAATTCTAACCAATTTACTCTTACCAGTAAAACTGTTCCTTATAATCAGGGCTGACAGATCAATTTGTTAAAAAATCGTAAATTTCCTGAGAAAAAATAAAAAAATCGTCTTTCCTGTTATGAAAATTCGTAAAAAAAAAAAATTGGACAACTTAAAATTAAGTTTTTCACAATTTTTGTTCGATTTTTACCTTGTCGATTTTTATAAAAGAAAACATTAATTCAAAAACATAAACACTTTATACCAAGCTAGCATTTTCAATCGTGTAAGAGCTACTGGGAGTCTCATAAAGAGCGTTTTGATCGTCGATGAGGAAATTTTTAATCGTAGAAGATTTCTCACACTGGAGAAACTGAAACACGAGTGATATTCTTTTGTCGTTGTTGGAATCGATTGAGATGTGGGTAAAGATTATCTGACGAGTCTTTCAATAAGCATGAATCATATGAAACTCATGTAGATATTATCTTACAACTTGTGAAATGCTCGCTGTAAAATTGTTAAAAATACGATTTATACAGGAGGTCACAAAAGGTTCATACGATGTTTGTTTAACGAAATTTAAACAAAGTGTAACATTGTTGGTTTGTACTCTGGAAATAATCATTTAAAGATTTTTTTAAGAGTAACATATTACATTCCGCACTTAAGCAAAAGCGGGATACGTTTTCTGGTTGCCAAAAGTTGTTATGAACATACAATTTGTATGGAGCATCCGTAAGTAGCGCGGCGTCAACGCTTTGCAATTGGAACATCAAATTTTGGCAGAGCGTTTAATAGTGATGTTTTTTCCTTTAAAATTTATCTTTTCCGATAAATGTTTTATTTTGTTTTTCTGTGCTGCTCAAAACATATGAACATATAAAAATTGGTCTTTGCTGGGTTGTAAAAATTTGTTAAAGAAATAACTGAGTTACAGGAGAACAAATTTCAAATTTTACAAAAATTGTAATGAATTTTTTAATTTCGATCTTTTTAACTTAGCATTTATTGTAAAAAAGAAAACAATAAAACTTTTTCAAGCTGTATAACTACGACGGTAGTTTATTTTAAAACGAACATGTTGTACCCAATATGATCTAGAGCGGTGCAAGAATAACAGAGTAACAGACGATTAATTTAATTATCCCACTCTTCGATTTTTATCAAATCAAGAAAAAACAAACTAGTAAATATACAAAGCTAAATGTAAGGAGCAATAAATATTAAAAACATCTTAAAGCTGCAGAATTGCTGTACAAAAAAATTCCTGGAAAATATTGAAGTAATAAGACTATTAAAGTATAAAAGCTTTTGAGGATTGTAATTCGACTTAGAATACACATTCGAATAATATGAAAATTTATATAATAAAATTTTTCAGTAAGTTTGAACTTTTGTCCACTGTAACTCTTTCATTTATTGATAAATCATTACAAGCCACCCATGGTTATTTTTGTGAAATTATTATCGTCTATTATTTTAAAGGATACTTATTTGCTTTTTTGTGACATTATCTTTTTTAAAAACACATATAATGGTAATATCTCGAAAACTGTTGTTCCTTTGAACAGTATGACTCATATTTAGATTCAGCGTTTAATTTAACATAAAGACTGGGTGTCAGATACATTTGGTCAAAAAGCTGTCACTTATGCCCGTAATTTCAACAAACAGATATCTGGTCGTGTTCGTGCCTAACAGCTATCTTTACCTATCCGGTAAAAATAGTTTGGTAATTTCAACGTCAATTTTGCCTACGTGTTGTTTCCTTTAAATTTTTTTTTTAAAATATGGCAACATTTGTATTTTTATTAATAATTTTAATTGACTGTCAAAAATCGATGGTGTAAAATACACTACAGTTCAACCAGTAGGTAAGACAAACATGTTAAAATTATCAAAAATTCGTTACACCATAGATATCTATACACCGCTAGATATCTGTTTGTAGAAATTACGGGCATTAGTGTTATTCAAAACTAAAACAATCTTTAGGATAATCAGTTTTAGAACAAATTTCTTCTTCTTTTTTTTACTTCTTCGTTATTTGGCTAATAGAGATCGTGCAGTTCTATATCTATAAAATACGCATAGAAATTGCGAAAGGGATAACAGTTAAACTAGCTGTAATACTAATGAAGTTTGCTCATTGTAGATTGGCAAATGGTGGGAACTTATTTCCAAAAGTTGTACTCTGTTCGCTAAACTTATAGAGCACTTCGTCAAATTTACGGTGCGAATTATCGTTCATTTGAGCAGCTAACACGCTAAACTATGTATCGATTGACGACTGCAAAAGACTCGAAGTTCCGACGCCTTTCTTAGAAACCGGATCTCTGAGAGTCCAACACTTGGAAAATTTTAAGGAAAGATATTGGGCTACATCAATGAAGGCTCCACCGTCGCACATTGGTTGAAGAGTGGCCAAAATTAATTTTTTGCATGTTCGCCGATTTGGATAATTTTTTGGTATTTTGTTGGCAGATATCTGAATATTATGATTCCGTAGTATTAGGCTGATATATTTATTATTTGTTTGGATAGACACGCTCGAAGTTCACATATGTTTGCTTGTTTAAAATGGCTTGTAAATTTACTGTATATTCAATCTTTTGGTACAATCACAGTAAAATTATCATTTGACTTTGTTGTATATTTTCGTAAATGACAATTGTCAAAGATGAGATTTGCATTAAAAAAAGTTGGAAAGAGTGCCATATAAAAAATTTTGTAGAACAAAATATAAACAACATCAAAATTTCAATGTTCATCAACTTCAATAGGCTGTATATTTTTAGCGCTGTGGAGCGCTGTTTAACGAATGATGTCAAATTACAGCTTGAAGTCTCAGCTAAAAGTTAAAAAAAATTCAGCTGCACATATTTGCACTTTTCCAAAAAAAACAGTAAAAACTATAAAGTGATGAAGTGCTAAAGTAACAAAACATGAATTTTCGTTCATGCTTGTTGTTGTTGCCATAATTCTGAACTGTTTAAAATTATTACAAAATGTAATTTACATACTAGTCAATAGGCATGTCGCTATCTAAAGGCCCTTATTCAATGATTTGATTTTGATTTTTTACATTTTAATTAATTATTTGTATCAGGTATGCTGTCCGAAGAAGCTCAGGAAGCAAGGAATAAGGACTATAGAGCCTATAGATAACATCACTTGCGAAGAACTGGACGTGTAGCCACTAATGAAGACGTAATGCATAATCTTTTATTGTCTTCAGACCCATTTATAAACACATTTCGCTCAAAGCTGCAAATCAAAATAATTGGAGTACGATAATGATGTCAAAAAATTATTAAAAGAGTATGCTTAAAATTCATATTCATGTTTTTTCTATTTGTTTTTTCTGTGGGAGGTGGGCGTAAAAGTGGGCCGATCAGGTATATATTTTCAGGAGCCCATTCTACAAGTATAATATTTATTTTTAGTGAAAATTGAGTTGATACACAAGGGAGTTATGCCACTTTTTTAATACAAGTTGTATGGGAGGTGGGCGGATCAGGTATATATTTTCAGGAGCCCATTCTACAATTATAATATTTATGTTTAGTGAAAATTGAGTTGATACAATCAAAATCAAGGGAGTTATGCCACTTTTTCAATACAAGTTGTATCGGAGGTGGGCGTAAAAGTGGGCGGATCATTTTGATTTTTCCATTTTTTTTTGATTCAAACAAAAAATGCCTATGTGCCAAGTTTTAATGTCCTTCGACAACTTCTTCTATTTTTAGCCGCTCGTTATATGAACTTCAACCAATGTGCGTCGTGCGTTCGGTTAATATGCTGAAATTCAATTGGAAGTTGGGATGATAGTGCCTTTAAAAAAAAAAAACAAATAATTGTTTTGACGAATAGTATATTCAACAAATGATTTGTCGAAATTTTTTCTGTGATGTTGCGTCCGTTTTATTTAAGTTCCTACACAAAAAAAAATAAAAAAATATATATTTGTACATCAACTCTACACTGCAAACCAATGGAAGATATCCCGTAAGGCAATAGTTAAGCAATATCCCTAAATTGTCATCTAGAAGAAAATAATCAAAGTAATTTTTTATTTTCTTTCTTATATAGTTTTTTTTTAAAAAAGTAAAAAATTGTAAATTAAAACATTTCAAATGCGAAATCTTCTTTTTATCATCCTAATAATATTATGCCGATAACTTCATATTTTATTATATGTGGTTATCTGGGTAATGTTGCTAGTTTATCATCTAGCAGAATCGCTTTCGTATTGCCTAGGATTATTGCCATCCCGAAGGAAGAAATCGATTATTGCCGCAATAATATCATTCATACAGACAATACGTTTGGCAATACATTTTGTATCTTTCTGTGTTTGCTGGGTATGATGTGAATTAGGCTTTATTTATACTTAACCCAAATCGTCCCAGTAACGATATAAAACTTGGTGGTTGATAGATAATTTGGGAATAGAAAACCCTAATCTGAAGTCCAAAATTTTTTTAGATTTTTTGTTTTTGAGAAAAATGGTGTTAATCGAACATTGGGCACTATTTAGCATTTTTGTTTTATTGCTCCTATAGATGGTGAACTGAAAATAATTCATTTTATTTAAATAAAGAAAAATAGAACAAGACATTTATATAAATTAAAAATATGCAATTGATCCTCGATTATCCGGCTATAAAATAAAAAAAAGTGGTTAATACATATATCGGGTGATTCATCGTGGGGTTTGAATTATGATGTAAAATAAAGAACATAAATTTTAAAGTAAACTAAAAATTTGTATTATCGGTTAAAAGAACAATTTATGGTATTTACTGTTTGAAAATGATATCATGCTTTCTCTCGATTTATATCGAGTTTTACAGAGACCGCACTAAACGATTTGTTATATATGGGGTTTCGCCAAACGAGTTCAAAGTTCATTCAGGGCAAGGCTCCGTTCTTTCTCTTACTATATTTTTTATTTTTCTAAATGACCTCCTATGTCAAACTTCCAACCCTATCTACAAATGATAGCAACCTATGCCATTCGAATTCATTTGATTAAAGACCAAGCGTGTCCGATGTTGGTGCAATTAAGGCCATGTCAGATGAAACTTTTGCTTCGCTTTGCGTTAGAGATTCGCTTTGACATCCAAGATGAAATATTCATACTTATACGAAACAAGCGACAAGCACTGCTCTCTCTTTCCTCCTTCCCGTAACCTAGTTCCAACACAATGCACTGCAATGTAAAAAAAACAAAATTCGAGGTTACCATTGACGGTATTATTCTGATTTTTCGCAATTTTAACGAAATATTTACCAGTGACTACACTCTCAGCTACAGCTGCTATATTCACATTACTACGTGCTGGATGTGGTCTAACCGGTCGGGTATCATCCACTAATATAAACTGGACTCAAATTTGCGAATGATGTTGTGGTTTCAGTAGGTCGATTATGCGTACCTTCACTTTTTCGAATCGCACGAAAAACATTTCTCACATAACGCTGATTGAGCATAAACATTTTATTAATCAGCAAAAACAGAATAAATTTATATCCGATGATTCAGTCGGCCTTTTTGAGAAAAAACAAAAGTGCTATATAGTGCCAAGTGTTTGACAAATCGACCACTGCCTTTTAAAATCAAATAACAAAAATAAAATTGAACAGCAATTTGTTTGCTGTTGTTGGAAGATTAATTGTTTTTCAATGGAACTACATTTTCACTTTTTTTATTTTTTTATAATTTATACAAAATTTTCAGTTTTCAAAAGATGCTCAAATTAATGTTTTTTCTTTCCCATTGTCATACAAGGGAGGAGTGAAGTGGGTAAGAACTTTTATTTATATATTTGTAGCGAACCACTTACATTATTTAATTATTAAAAAAATTTCTTCTTTGTCTTACTTAAAAATAGTAAAAAAAAAAAATACAAAAACACGTCAAATTTACTGTTCAAAAAATTTAACATTGGGCCGATATGGGTTAAATGCAAATTACCTCTATTAAATTAGAAACTTAAAACCTCCAATACTTATTTATGTAAAACTTTACCTCAAGCTAAGATTTTTTTTTTTAAGTTTCACATAACACACACATACTTTCATTTTACATAATTTTCATATTATTTTGAAGTTTGTAAAGTTTACATTTTTTTAAATGTATTTAGCATTAATTTTTCCAAACCCATTACAACCTTGAAAAGTGCGAACGACAAACTGACTTTAGATTTCGTTCATTTTTTTCTATTTCCATTTGTTTTTGTTGTCTCTCATGTAAAAGAGACTTAACTTTAAATAAACTTTATGAATTTTTTTTTTTGAGAACCACAGCAAGATTTTAAGAAAGAAAAATATAGAATTGTAATAAAATGCATTTTAGTTGTGAATGAAAAATATTCTTCTTACTTTATTAATAAAATAATGGATCATGCTGTGCGTTTAAAAGAGATTCTTTAAAAATGTATAGCTCTTATGTATTTTTAATTTTTTTTTGTTTTTTATATTTAAATTTCTTTCTCCTATACATTCTAAGGAAAGAAATTAGATTTTGAGTACTTTTAAAGAAGTTTGAATGGAATCAACAATAAAACGAGATGTAAGTATAAACTAAACTTTTTAAACTTTACGTTTTTCTTTTCCTTTACTTATTTAAATATTGAGCAAAATAGGTAAGTTAAGTTGACTAAAAGATTTGGTGACAGGTCTCGAAATATTTTTATATTGTTGTATATTCTCCAAAAGTAAGCATATACGTTAGTGTGTCCCAAATTGGATTTTCAAGGGTGCTCAAGCATAATTTAAGAGCTTTTAGGGTAAAGTATTTTTGAAATTATTTTCAGAACCACGTTTTTTCACTTTTAATAAAATTATTTAATTGAAAAATGTCCAAAAGGCTAGAATTTTATTAAACCTAGGAACGTATGTATATAAGTGTGTCCCAAAATAAAATCTTGGTCGCTCAAGTCGAATTTTTTGGCAAAAATCTGGTATGCTGGCCTTTTTTAAATTTTCTGCATCACTTTGTCAAGACCCACGATTTTTTTTTAATTTTTAGGAAATAATTTAAAAGCAAAAGTGTCCAAACTTCATTTTGGTGTACAAAGACCATTTGCAATTCATTTGCTCATTTAGGCCCCCTACATTACAATTTTTGGTAATTTTTCCATAGATTTTGTAAATTACGCTTTATAATTTTAGAACTTTTTATGAAAACGAAACAAACCAACAATGCAGTTTGAAAGATTAATGAATTCTTAATAATCTTAATAATTGTACCCAGTTTATGATATTATTACTCAGACCCAACAAACAAATTAACATTAAATGTTTTGCTTTGTTCTTACAATGTAGTTCTATGCCCTGCATAAAACCAATTTCAGAGGTAGTGAAATTTATGTAAGTGTCAGCTCTTACCAATACATGAAAATTTGAGCATTTTAATTAAGGCCAGTTTGAAGACATGCAACCAAGAGCAGATTATCTTTATTTGTTCGTTGGGTATGAGTAATAATATTATAAACTGGGTACAAAGCTGAAAGCCGGTATAACTCAGGAACGGTAAGAGCGAATTCGAAAATATTTGTTTCTCAGTTATTTAGAATAAATTAAGTTTTCAAACTGCTTTGTTGGTTTGTTTAATTTTCATAAAAAATTTAAAAGTTATAACGCGTTATTTACAAACTTTATGGAAAAATAACAAAAAAAAAAGTAATGTAGGGTGTCTAAATGAGCAAATGAACTACAAATGGTCTTTGTACACCGAAATAAAGCTTGGACACTTTTGCTTTTAAATTATTTCCTTAAAATTAAAAAAAAATCGTGGGTCTTGACAAAGTGATGTAGAAAATTTAAAAAAGGCCAGCATACCAGTTCGACTTGAGCGATCAAGATTTTTTTTGGGACACACTAATATACATACGTTCCTTCTAGCCTTTTGTTATCTTAGATCACAATTTCTGCAAGTTTCATCTAACCTAATAATTTCCTTTAAAACTGTGGGCTTAAAATTGTCCGTAATCTGATTATACTTGTATGACTTTCTATTGTTTTGTTTTTTTTTTATATTTTCTTCAGAAAATTTAAGAAATTTAAAATGGAAAATACGATATTGTTGTCGTATACCTCTGAATAATTTGGATGAGCAGTTTTATAAGATAATTATTTGACCCTGACGGGTAAAAAAACAGTCAGAAGAATATTAATGCAGATGAGCTAACCAGTTATGTAGGTATTTAGATTTAATTTGGTCCAAACTAATTTCATTGCAATCAAAAGCATCTTGCAAATTTTTTTTTGAATCGGTACATATTTGACCATAGCTCCCGAAACTCAAGAAAATAGCTTTTAATACCATAACGTCCTTTAAATGTTGGTATTAATAATTAAATTGGCGATAACAACTTTAACGATAGCTTCTATGTCATGACAAAATGCTGGTAGGTCCTAAATTAACCATAATCCCCATATACACCCCCATCCTAAAATTTTAGATGAAGATAACTCAATAATATGTGGCACAAAGAACTTTTACATTAAACTTAACATTATAACATAATTTTGTTTTGGCGGGTCCATGATTGCCAATGGGTCCAAATAGGGTAAACTAGCAAAAATTGTTTTTTATATACTGTGGCGTAGGGTATTATATGGTCGGACTTGACCGACTATACTTTCTTTCTTGTTTAAATTTGTATTTTTTTTTAATTTCCTAAGCTAATCCCCGCAAAGCTATACGCTTGGCTGCAGGAAAGGAACCAGAGTTTCTGGGGAAATCGCACCCGCAACCCCGGGGCTGATAGACTAGCTCACTTCTAGCTAGCCTGCCGGGGCAAAATTATGGAAAGGATTTTTTTTATTATTTCAATTAAAACAAATTGTTGCGTTGAAGTTTATCATAAGCTGATAATTATGTTTAAACAGGATTCCGAAGTATCACAATAAATCGTTAGGTCAGGACGTATCAGTTAATACTGATTTCTACTATAGCTGGCCTTGCATAGCTTCTTCATAAATGCAAGATTAGGATTTTATAGTTTTATAAAGTAATAGGACAGCAAATTTTACTATAAATGCGAATTATATATATAATCGAACATATAATTAAATAGTGATCAGAAATTATAACCCTCCGTAACATATAGAATACTACAGGCGACACACTGGTGATCTCTTAATAATTTCCATAGTAATAGTTATTGTGACCTATCAAGTAATGTAACCTTTAGTACACACTCTGTTCTTAACTTCAAGTGCAAAAAAGCATAAGAGGATTGTTTCTTATTGTGATAAATATTGCGATCCCATTATTATTTTAAAAATGTAAAAAAATTAAAATGTTTTATAACAAATAATTAATATTTGTATAATCGCTGCTTCGCTTTTTTGTGAAAATCTGTAAGGTTAGTGTCCAAATATGAGTCATTACTTTAGAACTTTTAATATTTTTGACTTATTTGCGTAAAACACAGAATTTAGTGTTTGTGTCTTGTGTCTTGTGGGCTTAAGACCTGCACAGATATACAGTTAGGGACAAAATTGTTCACAAGGCTATACATTTTTGTTTTATTTATAATTATTTAATATTTTTAACTATATGAACTGTAGAACATTTCAAGAACTTAAAAATAAAAACTTTTCCAAAAAATATGTCTTCATTATATTTTACATGGTATTAGTATTAAGTTCTGAATGTGAACAGTTTTGTCCGCAGCTAGAGATTGTTGTTTTTTTGGGTCCTAGCGCTTGGTGTGTTGTCCCTTTGCTCTTTTAAGATGCCATAATTGTTTTTGCCAAACTTTTACAAAAGTTTTTAGCATTTTCTGCTTATACACTGATAGAAAGATTCATCTTCATATTGAAGATACTACAAATGGCATCAATGTTGCAAAAAGTAACATCAATCCAATGGGTAACGTCTTCGTACAATTTTGTCATTTTTTACGTGTCATCTATTTTATGACTATAGTGACAACAATTCTATGCCACATTTTTTATATTATTAGCATTATTTTCATGAACACAATGTATTATAAGAAGCAAAAATTCCTATATTCTATTTTTTGAAATTATTTAGTTAAATACATCAAATTTTTAAAGAAGAATGATTACGAAAACCATATGGGGCATGGTGCCGGTGTCTTATTATTGAGAGTTCTGCTATAAACAAAGGTCGTAATTTAACCAACGTGAAACGAAAATCTGTAACGGTTAAGTAAATACTAAAATTCTCACAAGTTGACTTAAGTCAATTCCAATGACTTTGACTTAATGACAAACTGTCATTAAATTGATGCTAAAGTGTCCTTTCTCCGATGTTACTGCATCATCGCACTGAGGATATGTTCGTCATTTCTGTGATGCCAATGTGTCATCCCATTGATGACATAATATCATTTTGATGACACTTTGGCCAAGTGATGTTAAGATTGACATCACAATGATGAAAATTGTCATGGGGTTAAAAACGAAGACACTTGTCATAGCACTGATGTCAAAATACATCTGCGTTATGACGCCTATTCTATCAGTGTATGCGGTGTTAGGTGGGTTCCTCTGAGCAAAAAAATGTGGCGTTTTGGAATGGACCAAAGGTACTCAAGTGGGTACAACTCTGGCGACTGAGGGGTTAAATTTATTTTCGAATTTTTATTTTCTTCAAACTAACTTTTAGCTATTTCTGAAGTATGGTTAAGATCGTTGTCCTGCATAATGATATCACCCAGTCGTGGTCTTAGCGACTGGCTTCAATCGCATAATTGTTGTCCGATCTAAGCATGTTACAAGCATTGAATCTGTAAAACTGAACTTTTCTTTCTCTTTTGCAAACTTCATCCGTTTTCAGCCTATATTTTTTGTTGAAAGGTGGGTTGTCGCTCTTTATTTTAGCTACTTATCTACTAGAACTTAAGCAACAACATCTAAATTGTACTCTATGCTCAGTATTTTCCGAACCTTAATAGCTACATATATTAACTACACCAGTAACAAAAAGTCGCTTTGATTCGCGAAAATCTTTTGGCGAAAGTTTTTTTGGGCGACCAGCTTTGTTGCTTTTGATATCCAAACTACATTTTTTTTTACATACAAATCTTCCTGAAATGTTACACTTTTTGTGATCTTGCGATGTGAAACTTCTTATTAAAAAAATTAACTAAGTTATTTTCGGGAATACAAAATTTATTATTTATACGATTTCCGTATGACGTGCTAAATTCCCAGTTTTTCATATTTGATAAATACACTGAAATTTATTGTTGAGGGAAAGCTAGCTTCTATGCGCATTTCACTGGTTGCTTAGGCCAGCTCATCAGGAAACCTTTTCCAAAGATTTTAGAAAGGCCAAAAATATTATACAAATAAAACCCTAAAGCGAATAAGAATTATAAACACTCAAAGTCTTACTTGTAACAATATCAAAGCCAAAACAAAACACCAACAATAAACAGTGAGTTTATCTTTTCTTACATTTTCTTACATTACGAATTATAAGTGGGAGTTAGCAAACAGTTACGATTTATAAGAGGCAAAGAAGATTTTATTTGAAAAAAAAATTACGATTTAGCGAGGGGACCAAAATGTATGGAAATTTTACGAATTAACGAGATTTTTTCAAGGGACCGACAGTTTATTACGAATTATCGGGAATTACGATTTACCGGGGTACGAATTATCGGGATTTGACTGTACTAGTAAATACTGATGGAATACAATTACTTATTGCAGGATGCCGTCATTTTTTTAAATTATTTTTTAACGAAAAAGAACCGACCCTTTCAGTTATTTTTTTTTCAATTATTTTTCTGAAATGCAGGTAAAGAAAAAATTTACATAAACAAAACTGCTCGCAAAAATGTGCGTGTTTTTTTTTTAAACGCAAACATTTTTGACATTTTCGGTAACGATATGTATTTTCTTTTTGTAAAACATTCTTTGATGGCTTTAAAAGGGGGGATTTTTTCTCGATCAAAAGACATGTTTACAAAAATTATTAAAAGAGCTGAACACGTGTATTTTGTTTTTCTTAAAAAAAATCAGTTTCTTGACCAACCACAACCAAACAAAAAATATAAATTTTTCTAAACTCTGTTATTTACACCAAATCGCCACCAATATTTTAAAATAAACAGATAACACAGATATTTTTAAATACTTATTGTGAAAACAGGTATTTGTGAGCCAAAAAAAGTTATGACATACTCAATGCAAAACCATAAGCAACTGTTTTTGTTTTAAAGATATGGTGAGTGGGCAGAAGCAAAACCATACAATATCAGTTACACTCATTCTCTCATTTATATCATAATAATACACTCGTGCAGGTCTTTATTGTGGGCTTTAATTGAACGAGAAGGAAATCTATTTTTACAGCCTCCACAAATTTATTATAGTGCTATTTTATATTGTTTTGTTGGGAAGTACTATTTAGAACTTATAATGTCTACCTTTTGGTAGCTTTATAAAATCGAATGCAAATAAATCAAGGTCATTATGTTATCGAGAAACTTTCGCCTAGAAGTTAGCGAATCTCTACGTAGGATGCGAACTTAACCCACCCTTACACGCAGACGTTTATAAGGTTAAATCCAAGCAAAACGAATAGAAAACCTCCGCAACACGCCTTCGCAAGAAGTCCGCCAGAATCAAGTCGATCACTGTCCTCAATGCTTTCTGTTGTTGCTCGTTGTTGAATGTAGGACACAAACGGAGTTTTTATGAAATAAGTAACTTCTTTTGAAAAAAAATATTTAAATATTAACAAATACGTAATTTTAACATGTTGAATTATATACAATAATAGAGCACTTAATAATCGACCAGAATTATGAACACTTGCACACTCACACTTTCATTGTTTTCTCACTTATATTCCTATGTCCTTAGCAAAGCAATTTTTTATGGTCTAGTGATTTTTTTTCTGCTTTTAGTTAAAGTGATATTTCTTCAAATTTATACTCGAACCAACACGCTTTTTAAAAAAGTAATAACAATGCGTTCGTTCACTCGTTCCTTCGTTTATTTCTTGCACTTTGTCGTTTATTCCCATTTTTTGTTTTCTTCTAAGTTTTTCTACTTTGCTGTCTATGTGTTGCCACCTCTGGGTTTGACATCGTTTATTAAAGTAACATGAATACAAATGAATGTGTGTGGATGTGTTTCTTTATTTAAAAAAAATTGTATTTCGTCCCTTGCTCTTTTAAGTAACTGGGATTTAAGAAAACTTTGTAATTTCTTTGAGTAGAGTTTAGACTTTTTATGCGCTTGTATGCGTTTAAACATTTTCTTCTTTCTGCGATTGTGTGTGTTTATAAGAATGTGTTATTTTGTTTTTTTTAATGTATAAAATTAAAATACATATAAAAAAGCAAACTTTTACGTGATAAAAGCAAGTTTTTGCTGATTATGAAAATGTGAGTTAAAGTGTTTTTTTATCATCCTTGAAATAAAAGAAAACGAATAATATTTAAATTTTTATAAAAGTATGTGAGACAGTATAGTTGATACAGCCCGACTATGCAATACTTTATAGATCTTGTAAGTACTAAGAGAATAATTTTTGAACTTAACCTTATTTGAAACATGTGGGTAATAATATTTGTTAATATTGAATCTTATCCAGTATCAATGTTTTTATGAAATGTTTAAGTCTTGAAATGATTTTTGGTAAGAGGCCTGTATGAGACCTTTGATCAATTTTCAAACTTATCATTACCCAATTATGTGACCCTGGTAGGGTAGTTGGTTGTGAGCTAGCGGGCTTGCGGGTTCGATTCCTCTGGCCTGTTTCACTACAACGGTCTGAAAGTTGCTATTGCTTGGATAATTAGATTGGAACAACATTTTTTCAAATATGGACGAATTGTTTTTTAATTTTTGGCATGAAACTCCAGTCTCTAATTTAAGTCGTTTAGAAAAAACAATGGAAACATTAGTGCAAACAGTAAATAATTTTACAAACACAATGGGTAATATGATGCAGGAGATTCTTAGAATGCAATCGATGTTATTGCAAGCTGTACTTAACAAACCATGAACTGTTTAAAAATTTGTTTTTGGAACGCAAACGGCATCCGCCAACATAAAAATGAATTAGAATACTTTCTTAAAAGTAAACAAATTGATGTCATGATGGTTTCTGAAACTCATTTGTCCTCAAGAAATACGTTTAAAATTAATGGTTATACACTATATGATACCAAGGACCCTCGAGATAGAGCTTGTGGAGGTTCTGCCATTTTAATAAAAACCAGAGTCAAACACTACCTCATGGGTGATCATTGTGAAGATTATCTTCAAGCAACAAACATTTGCGTTGAAGAATTAAATAGAAACGTAGTAATCTCATCGTTATACTCCCCACCTAGATATTCAATATCTGAAGGCCAATATTATAATTATTTTAAATCATTAGGACCTTGTTTCCTGGCCGCTGGCGATTATAACGCTAAACATACCTTCTGGGGGTCCCGACTTATAACACCAAAGGGTCGTGTTCTATTTAATACTATTTCTAAAATGGATTTGAATGTGATAGCGAGCGGACAACCAACATATTGGCCTACTGATCAGCAAAAAATACCAGATGTCATCGATTTTGGCGTGGTTAAAAACATTCCCTTAGAAACGATTTATGTTGAAGCTTCCTTAGAATTATCTTCCGACCACACACCAACAATTGTTACTTTAATGAACCCCAATAGAATTGTATCTCCAACTGGTTACTTAGCGACGCCAGCTACACAAATCAATTGGCTAAAATATAAAAAATATCTCAGCACCCATTGCACAGAAAATATTCAGCTTAGTACACCGGAATACGTAGATCGCGCTATTCTTAATTTTGACAGTTTTCTGAAGCTAGCTGTGCAACATTCCAGTAATACCCCAAAAAAAACTAAAAATATTAAAATTTATTCCACAGATGTTGAGCGTCTCCTGACTGAAAAAAGAAGAGCTCGAAGAGAGTGGCAATTGCACAGATCCCCTCAACTAAAGAGTTTATTAAAAGATTGTACAAAAAGGCTAAGAAAGTTACTACAGACTCAAAAACGGCTTCTCTGCAAAAATATCTTAAGGAACTTGATGCAACTCCGCAATCAGACTACTCATTATGGCGTGCAGCTAAAAATCTAAAAAGGCCAGTCGCTTCTAAGCCACCATTAAGAAACTTGAACGGAAGTTGGGCAAGAAATGATAACGAAAAGGGAAATCTGTTTGTTAATCACTTAAAAAACGTATTTACCCCAAATATATCTCACGATACTGCGGTCGTGTTACCACCTGTTCCTGCTAGAGCGGCTGTTCCCCTAAGATTTGAGATAAGAGAAATCGAAAAGGCTGTTTGTGAATTAAACCCCAAAAAATCCCCTGGTTTTGATAAGATCAGCAACAAAATGCTTTTGGAGCTACCCAGCACAGCAAAGAAAATTATTCTTTTAATTTTCAATGCTATCTTACGTCTTCAATACTATCCTCAAAAATGGAAGGTTTCCTTAGTCACCATGATACCTAAACCAGGAAAGGATCACACAAAAGTTGAGTCATATAGGCCTATAAGCTTACTTTCTAATATATCAAAGCTGTTTGAGAGGCTGTTAGTGTCAAAATTAACTCCAATTTTAAGTGAAAATAGATGTATACCTAACCACCAATTCGGCTTTAGAAGAGAACACAGCACAATTGAACAAACCCATCGTATAGTAAACGCCATAAGAAAAGCCTTTGAAGAAAGAAAATATTGTTCCGCTCTCTTCATCGATGTTTCTCAAGCTTTTGATAAAGTCTGGCATGAAGGCTTATTACATAAATTAAAGCAAAATTTTCCAGCAAACATACACAAGCTGCTAGAAAGCTACTTAGTCGGTCGTCAATTTATTATAAAAGAAGGAAATTTTCTTAGTTCACCTCAGCCAATTGGCGCTGGAGTCCCACAGGGAAGCATTCTGGGGCCTCTATTATACTTAATTTATACTTCGGACATGCCAACGAGCAACTACACACAAACTTCAACATTTGCAGACGATACAGCTTTTCTAAGCGTCCACGAAAACAGTTATGAAGCATCTCGTTACTTACAGGATCATATATTTCAACTAGAAATATGGTTAAAACAATGGAGGATAAAAGTCAATGAGCAAAAATGCGTACATATAACATTCACCTTGCGTCGGGAATCATGCCCCCCTATTAAAATCAATAATCAAATAATACCTCAAAATTCGCATGTAAAATATCTCGGTATACATTTAGATCGCCGTTTGACGTGGAAAAGCCATATAGAGGCGAAATTAACTCAAATGAAACTAAAAGCCATACAAATTCATTGGCTTATTGGAAGAAACTCTGTCCTTAGTCTCGACTGTAAACTCCTACTTTACAACTCTATCTTAAAGCCTATCTGGTGCTACGGTATTCAGTTATGGGGCACTGCCTCGGCTTCTAATATCGAAAAAATTCAAAGGCGCCAAAATAAACTTCTTCGAATAATCACAGCTGCCCCTTGGTATGTTAAAAATTCAAATATTCACAAGGATCTCAATGTTCCATTAGTTAAAACTGTGATTACGAAATATGCAGTAAAATACTTAACAAGGCTCGAATTGCATCCGAACCCACTAGCTCGAAATATTTTAAATGATAGCGGCCACACTCGCTTAAGAAGAAGAGACACTGCAGCACTTGTCCAATTAGATGAGCGATAAACACCTAGATAAGTGAACAGAACCCGTGATAAAGAAAATTTTTGTCTGGCACTGGCAGGACATAAAATAAAGTATTAGGTTAAGATTTGATTAATTATTGTTAGTTCATATTAAATGTATGAAGATTCAATAAATAATATTGAAAAAAAAAAAAAAAAAAAAAAAAAAAAAAAAAAAAAAAAAAATTTTTGGCAACATGATTTTATGTTTATAAGAACTTTTTTGTTTGTAATTGCTTTAAAATAAAAACATTGTTTAAATATTTTATAGACAAATTCTCACAAATGTGTACTTAAGCTCACAGTTACATGTAGAGCATGATCAATGGCCTCATCGCTCCCGATGGACTTAAGGCCATGCAAAACAACACTATTTAGAACATCAACCAACTATATATTGACAACTTTGAAATACAGTATGTTGAAAGCTTCTGCTATTTTGGTTGTATCATGCCAGCAAAAGGCGTAGTTGAGGAACGTCTTGAGAAAAACCTTTTTCAAGTTTTGCACCAATAACAAAACTATTTTTAATGAACAGTTTTAAAAATATTATGGTAAATTTAATCATATTATTGTAACCGGCAGCCATAATATGGCTAAATTCGCCATCCATCAGGATGCGGCAACCATATTATGGTTAGCTCCGAACATATTATGGTAAATAATAAAGCAAATATGTTGAACACTTTAAATAACATGGTTGTTTTAATACCGTAGCTTGTTGCTCTAAGAGAAAATATTTTGTTAATTTAAAAACAAATAATTGTCAGAATAAAACATAACATGTTTAAAGGTTGTTGCTTAGCGATGGAGGTGTAATTTAACCATAATATGTTTGGCGGTGACAATAATATGGCTAAATTTTTATATATTTAATTATAGTATGTTAACAAGTTTTCGTTAAAAATAGTTTTGTTACGGAAAACATATTGAAAAATGTTTTTCCTTTGCGTGAAAATGTAAATTTCAAATTTGTGAAAGCGAGAGCGGCGTTGGGCCAGTGTTGCCAGAACTTGCTAAATTTACGGGTAAAAATGGCTAAAAACTGCCTAAAAATATTTTGAAAGATATTTAAAAAATTATATCATCAATAAATTTTATGTCGTTATTGTTCATCTCATAGGGATCACTCGTGCGTATTGGTTTAAAATAATTTGAAGGTAAATCATAATCACGACAACATTTACCAAACCTTTTGATTCCAGATCTACAATAAAAACAGTAAGAAAATATAGTCGGTCAACCCCGACTATATGATAGCCTATACCTCATTGGAAAATGTGTACAAAATTTTATTAAATGATCTGCAAATTTGCTAACTGTACTTTACGCACAAGGTTTACATGGACATCCAGCCAGCCGGACAAACATCTTTAATTTGACTCAGAAAGTGGTTCCGAGTCAATCGGTATACGAAAAGGTGGGCTTAGCACCAATATTTTAAGGTGTTACAAACATCAGCACAACCGCATAGTACCCTCTCCACTATTGTGGTGTTGGAATAAATATTTCATTGGTAAATCGAATTAACGGTTGCTAAATGTAACCTTTTTCTCAAATTACTTTGAACGATGTTTACTTGGCGTAATACCCTCTCTAATTCAGCATTAGACCATGGAAGAGAGAGCAACTTTATAGTAAATTCTGAAATTTCTAAAAAAAAATGTGTTGCCGCCTGCATCTCTTTATTAAAATACTTGCAACCAGAAAGAAACACCGATGTTTGTGTTGGTCCATTTTATAAATTTAATATTGGAATACTGTTCCTTTATTTTGAAAGATGTTTCATCATCATCGTTTATAGTGATTTTCAACATTTGTAAAATTTGTGATTTAAATTAAAGGCGTTTTAATTGTTAAAAATGTTTATTTTGCTTTTATGAATTTTTAATGATAAAATAAAAATTATTCTTTTAAAAGAAAAACGGCAAGCAAAATTTTATGGCTAAACAAGTTAAAAATGGCTAATGGCTAGATGCATTTTTAAATGGCTAAACAGGGTGAAAAATGGCTAAATCTAACCACTAAATGGCTAAATTGGCAACACTGCTTTGGGCGCTTGAAGGTCAGCACAAATCTCTGTGCACACCAAACTGAGAATATTTAATGCATGCATGCGAAACATGGCTTTTATCAAGGTCTATTGTATTAAGACGGCAAACCGAAATTTGAAAAATTTAAACAAATAGTGAGAAGGAAGTAGCGGTGGTTGGGCTACACACTTCGCAAAACACCCCAATGAAGTGGACGACCGAAGAATACATGGCGCAGAACCTTGACGTAAGAAATTGTAGATACTCTATATTCCCAAGTGGAATAAATAACGAAAAAAAAGAGTTTCCAACTAAGATGTTAAGATATACAGCCAATCCCACGGTGTCACATGTTAACGTTCACTTAGAAAATAACATTTAAAACAAAAACAAATTTTAGAAATTGTTTTTTTATAAAATTATCTTTAAAATAAAGATTTACATGCCCTGAAACTGATTTAAGGTCTATCAAAGAGTCGAATAATTACTCGATATTTAAGTGTGTTACAAACTGCAGAACGAACGCATTATAACGTCCCACCTTCGGCTGCTTTATGTGTGAAAATTATACTACAAATATCCATTAGATTTTATGATTTACATATAATTTCCTTTATTTAAGATAGTTTATAGCTTTTTAAAGGCATTTTTAAAGAAATGACTTTTTCATTTTAATTTTTTTTTTTAGAAAATAATAATTTCCAAGTTAAAATAATTTTTTTATTACTTTTACAGATTTAAATATCACTCATACGTATTGTCTGCCAAAAAGCTATTATCTTAAGTGAAGCATAAAATTAATTTTTAGAGGACTTCTTCACAACTTTTTCGTTTGAGTATAAATTAAAACATACAGATTAAAAATTTGATGGAAACATTTCTTTATTCTAAGCGCGGACACTTTTAAATGATTGTGTGTGTTAAAGCAATTTTTAACATTCTTAAAATGATACAAAAAGATTTATGCAGAAAATATTGTAATGAAATTAAAAAAATAAGTTATTAATGTTTTACCGATGATATGTTTAGCACGTGTAATTTTTTTAATATTTGCATTTGTGTAAAGCTTTAAACGAAGGTTAACGATCTTTTAAACAGAATTTTTACATCAGAAATTTAGCTTTTAGATTTATTCGGCTGCAACACAGACAATGGTCATGAAATGCTTTACTAAAATTTTATACTAGAAACATTTTCAATCCATTCTTTAAAGTTATATTGAGAGTGCTGATCATTGATGTTATAATTAGGGAAAAATCACTATTCGCAGGGAAAAAGGACAGATTTTTTAAAATCATTAAAATGTAGGAACTTTACCAAAAAGTGTCAAAACTGTATATAGTGAGCAATCTTTTTTGATTTTTGACAACAAACTAATAAAATTCTCGATACGTCAACATTTCAATTTGTTATATTTCTTTGAGTGAACGCTTGCCGCCATTTTAACTTTGATTTAAAGGTAAATTTGTGAAACTCTCTTTTACAAGAATGAAGATTCTGAGAATTTAATTTTTCAGAGCCATAAACAAATAATTTGCTAAAAATGGGAAACAAAAAGTTTTAAAGAAAAGTCACCATTTTAATAAAAATTTCATTTTCGCATAGCTTTCTTTGATTTATCACCGCCACGTGCCAATGCAGATAGCGGAACTTTTTTCTATCATTGATGTTTGCACAAAGAAAAGAATTAATCTAAGTCATAAAATTTGATCTTTAATTTGCATTGTATGCTTTTTTAGTCATCATTACAATCAATTTAAACTTGGTATCCTTACACCTGCATGATTGTAAGGAAATCTCCAGTCAAAATACGACAAATAATTAATTCTTCTAGCACCCAAACAAAAACAACAAGTACAAAACACATACGGGCATGTTCTGATAATCACAAAACGCTAAACATTTGCAATTCTGTAAATGGCAATCGCAAGAAGTTTGACGACTTCAAATTTCAAAAGTATGCTCATGCTCAAGGAAACTTGATTATTTTTAAGAAACTGTGGCAAAACGAACGTGTTTTAGATTACAATTGAATATATCTGATGTTTTTCCGATACATATTTTTGTTTATTTAACTTTTTAAAACCAATTTACTAATTGTGATTTTAAGTGAACATCACTGGTTTTTGAAGTTTTTTTTTTTCATTTTTGGTTTATAAAAAGCACTTAATAGTAATAATAGTATGTAAGAATGTAAAACAACTTTAAATGACTAGTATATACATTTACGCCATTGGTTTCATTTGCACTGATATATCATACTTTGTGGGGAAATTTGTAGGAAACTTTTTTGAGGGCGTAGGGAAAGTTTATAACATCACCGGTTCAACAACAAAAAAATACGTGAAAGAAGAAATATTGCCGACTGGGCAAATATATTGTAAAATAATGAAATTGTGTCACAGAATACCACAGAACTTTGAAAAGTGATGTGTGAAAAGGGCCCAAATCAGTTGCGAAGGCAGTTTTCGAAGAAAAAAACAGAAAGCTTTTTTTGGTAGTGAAGTGGCAATGTGTAAAAACAGGACGCAACCATCAACACAAATGGCGTGATCAAAACAAAAATAACAACACACAAACCACGTTAAACAAATGCATTAGTTCAACAAACGTTGTGTTTAGTGAAAAATTCATTAATGGTGTTTTCTTTTCTACCAAAAAATGTGCCTTTTTTTTAAAAAAAATTCAATTTGGTGTCTTTTTCTTAAAAATTTTGCTCTCGAAAAGGGTGGCCTGTTTTATTCTAAAAAACTCATGCTTTTCGGGAGCAAAATTTTTAAGAAACAGACACCAAATTGAATTTTTTTTTAAAAAAGGCACATTTTTTGTAGAAAAGAAAACACCATAAGTTATATTGTTTTGTTTTATAATGTTATTTACTCACTGAAATATTATTTACAAGTGTTGTCGTAATTTTAAAAGTTAATTTTTACAACAGTTTTTCATGTTGATTTTAACTTAATAAATTTGTGTTCATTGTATTATGGCAAAAAAGATGGCGCAAAGAGAAATGCAAAGGAGACAAAAGAAAACGCAAAATCTTCCGTCTCGTGACAGTTCTGTGTATTCTGTGATTGTGTTTTGCAAGTGGATTGCATTGATACGTCCAAAATTTTAATTACATATTAAGCTTGATTAATATTAAATTTATCATAACCAAAAAAGGGTTATCATGTCTACTTAATATCATGTGATCATGTAGGTAGTTTAATTATATCATCAGCTATGTAAAGTTTTACATCTCACTTGATTTGTTTCTATGTGCTTATTAATAAAACATAGATGTATAATTTTTTTATTCAAAGAATTGAATTAGCAAACGAATGGCAAGTGGTAAATAGAATTTTTAAAAGAATTTAATAAAAACAAAAACCTGTGTAATATAACGTAATATAAATTACTCATAATATGCGTATTATTATGAATTTTTTTTATTTATATAAAGAGAGTATCTCTTAACATTTCAAACTGTTATACATTCTAAGAAAACTGTTATTTTGCCATCGCACTGTTAAATTCACATATGCAGTTACATAAATTTATAAATTATTAAAATTTCGCAGTGCCATTTTTTTATAAATATTCTAACATAAATAAAACTTAAATCTATATTTAAATATAAAATTATTTTTTCTAGCATGTTAGACAAATTATCATTTGCATATTAATGTTTTTGAAATTTTTTATTATGGTCTAACTAGAGATTTTCTTTTTCGTTCAATGTTGCGTGTAATGGATGTTTTAAGCTCAAACCACCAATTACGGAATAAGAAGGTGTACAAATAGAGGGTATCAATCAATGGAAACTGTCAGTTATAATATACAGACGTATTTATATAACATGCTATCGATTAATAGAAAAGCAATCAAAGGATTAATAATTTTACAAGATTTTTTTTTAAATATTGATTTTTGATCGAGTTAAGTATATAATACATAATAATTTTAGAAATATCATTTTGTTATAATTTTAAGTAACTGAATATAAATAAATGGTATGAGAGTTAAATTGGCTAAACGTAATGAAGTAGTAGTTTATTAATTTGGAACTGCTGATATCATGCCGGATATTACGGATTGAAAGTTGTTGAATTTTAATGAACTTCAAGGAAAATACCTACCATACAATTATTACCACTGTGGTATTTTAGGAAAGTGAGAGTGGGTTAATTCAGAAAGTGTTAATTGTGGTAAATACACACCTTTCACATCGTAATGGATATTTTATTTGAATTCTTAAAAGTTATTTTTGCAATAGCCCAAATTAAGAATTGTTTTTTTGAAACAAAGTCTTGGAAATATTTTAATTTTGTTTGTGTAGTTATAAAGAACCCTCAAATTTCCAAACGACTGAACATATAGACCAAATTGCTTAATATGAAAACATGTTTAGCACATATAATAGCATGGCTGGTTTTCAACCATAGCATGTTGCTCTTGGATAAGAGGAAAATAAAATTGTTAATTTTAAAACAAATTATTGTCATATTTAACCATAACATGTTTAGAGGCAACCATTATATGGTTGTGGCTTCTTGATGGAGGACTAATTCAACCATAATATGGTTGCATGTGACAATAATATGGTTATATTAACCATAATATGTTAAAATTTTCTTTAAAAATAGTTTTGTTGGAGGTGACCATATTTTAACCTTTTTTTTCTCTGCGTGAATGCTTTTTTTATTTGGAAAAGGTAAAAGATTCTTTCAGTTCGACCCATATTTTACAGGTTTTGGGGAACATCTGTTGGAGGTCTTTGTAATAATATGGTCCTAGTTATGACCCATATTCAAAAACAATGATTTTAATTTGAGAAACTGTTATCTCTTTGGGTTCCAGATTTGTGAAATTTTTTTAATTTGGTATATTTTTGAATCAGTCAAATTGAATTTTGATTAAATTATGTTTAATGAAGGAATGAATTTTACAACATAAAATGCCTTCAAGTTTATAAACAATTTTCATTATTCTTGTTTTGAGAACAGCTATATCCTCATCATCAGAATTCTTTCCAGGAACGGGTAAAGTTCCCACTCTACGACGGCAAGCAGTCCATAGTCAAACATCAATTTAAGCCAATCGTATTCTCTATGTGGATCGAAATTGGCAGTAATCACTGAAATATATTTTTAATTTATTTGCATGTTTCTTCCTCACTTCTGTTTTATGTACTTTTGTCCAGAATTCTTCTTAAATTACAAACTACATTTCTGCTTTAAACACAAACTAATTATTTTTTTAATTTTGTTAGATTTTGGTAAAATATTTTAATATTAGCTACAATATTTGCCCACTTCTTTTTTAAATATTACAATTTCACAAGATTTTTTTAATATTTATAAACTTTTTCGAATTTCATGAAATGTTCCTTATTTTATTTATTTTAACTGTACAATATTAACACATTTACCAAATACCAAGGCCCAGTTTACATTTATTATTATTAATCAATATCACTTCACTTCCAACCTCATAAACATTTTCCAACACATTATTTTCAACAATATTCACGTTTTTATCTGTAGTCAATAAAGCTTTTTTAAGACTTTCCATTTAAATTGTGTAGAATCATCGCTGAGATACATAAAAAGAAATTCAAATATTAGGAAGAACTTAACGGCAATATATATTCTATGTGAATTCGTAACTAGACTCATTTACATATGACGACGGGCTTTTTTAAGTTGTTGGCAAGTACAACAATAACAAGAAACGAACACATTCTACACATTTTACGCATTGCTTAAGGGCCACTTTCATGGCTGATAAAATCTTTAGTGAAACATAAATTAATATTTTCCTGCCTTTTGGGGTGACATACCTCGGTCATCAGCCGTACGTTTATAAAGTGTAAAGTTCAAACACAACGACTTAAAGTCATGGCGTTTTTCATAGAGAACCTGCCAAACAAAAAGTCCCACAATGCTCGGTATAAGACCGAACATTTATGGTTACAATAGAACAACAAATATGAAAAATATTTGTATATTTTTAAACTATGTTGGCTTAAATAAAAGTGTTAAACAAATTAGTTGAGTTGATAAGATAAATTGTGATTTATGTGCAATTTTGTTAAACAGATAATTAGGTAAACATAATAAATAATAATAAGAAAAGACATAAAATTAAAAGATGTATATAAAAGACAAGATGGTACGCATTATGAACATTTGGAAAAGGGTGGCAGTTTATATCGAGCCATAACCGAAAAACAGCTTAAGCGACAAAAACAGAAATTTACAGGAGAAGGTTTTTTCATTTAAAAAATTTTGTATGAAGGTAGTCGCTTGAGATAAAATTGTTTTTCCTATCAAATCGTAAAGGTACCTTATGTGACCTTATTATTTAAGGAATGAAAGTGCTGCCAATAAAGTTATTTATTAAAAAAAAAAAAAAAAAAATGAAAATTGAAAATGATGTCGCTTATTTTGAAATTTTTAGTTTCAAGACATAATTTTCTCTTTATTTCTTACTAAGCTTGTAACAAAAATCCTATTTTATATACATTCCTAAAATCTTGTTATTTCCTTTTAATTTTATTAAATTTTAAGTTAGCGGTTGTTTAGAGCACACTTACTCTTAAATAACCAGTTAAAGTAGAGCAATGAATTTACATTTTTAAAGAAAACTTTAATACATTTGCAAATATTTCTTATACACTGCAAAATCGTGAAATAAAAAAGAAATTGTTGTGCATATTAAACAATGTAAACAGTTGCCACCTTCTTATCAACATTTTATGGCATGCAAATGTTTCTCATAACTGCCACATCAGGTGAATATGCAACATCATATATGCATAAAACAGCCATAAAAACCACAAAATATTCCTAAGTAGGAAAAAAAACAACTTAAGCCTTGTCGAGGTGCAGTGGTATTTTATGAAAAAATTGTGGATATATTTAGTCAAAATTAGAAGTAAAATAAATATTTGTCCACACCAATTTTGCAGCGAGATGTATGAGCTACATGGTCCACTTAACTAGGCTTTATTTACTGTGTACTGTATCAGTGTATTTGATGCAAAAATATCTGTCTATATTGTTTCTTACTTTAAGCATATATATGTTAATACAATTTTTGCTGAAGTTTATCTATATAAAGGCTACTAAATATTGGGTATAAGCCGCAATGCTTATTTTACTGTTTATGCACAAAATTATATACACTCATCAACCTAAGCATCGCTGTACACTTTCAAATTTTTCGAAACCTGATAGAGGAAAAAGTCTTCTAGTAAACATTGAAATGTTTTCAGTAACTATAGTATTGCTAAAATAAAATAAAAATAACAATTTTTTGTGTACGCCAACAATATATTGTTATAATAAGTATAGTGTAGTTCACCATGCCATATTTTTTTCTGCGTGTATCCATGGACAGATGGACATCGTTAAAGCAATTTTGATACTCATGAGGACGCATAAAAAATACTCTTTATAGGGTATAAAATGAATATTGTAGAAATTACAAACGGAATGACAAAGTGGTATATAACCTTTTGCTTTCGTTGAAGGTTGTAATAATTTAAAATATAAAAAGTTTATTAAAATCGGCAAAATTATAATTTCAGCCACTCAAGTACCACTGTCTTAAACTGAACGTGTTCATAAGAACAACATATTTAAAAATAAACATACCCATACCTCCCACACGTTACTACTCTTGCATGCATAAAAATTTAAATGCAAATGCACCACAGCACACTTTTTGTTTAAGTTTTGCTTTTTTGCTTGTTTTTTTTTTTAGTTTTGGTCCTTTTATACTTTCTTGCACTTTTTATAACAGTTTTTATAAATATTACGCATATAGACATTAGTTTCGTTTTAATGGCAAAGATTTACTAGAAAGTGTTGGAGATTTTTTGCTTAAATTTTGACAAAAAAAAAAAAAAAAACAACACAACAAATAAAATAACTATAAATTTAAGGGGAATATCATACATATTTATTTTTCCGTAGGTATTTACAAATTATCAAAATAAACAAATGCTAATAAATATATTTACTATTTAGAAACTGTTGCGATATTTTTAATTATTCCCCAGTGAATGTGTGTAGGGGCTATAAATGAATTTGTAACTTACAATTTGTTAGAATTTGCTATTTTTTTTTGGATTGTTAGTATTTAAATGCAACAATATATTTATTTTTAAATGTTTTCGTTTAACTACAAAATCTACAAAATTTATTTTATATTCAGGACATGCGTGAATAATTACATTCATATATTAATAACAAAATCCATTTTAAAGCCATATAAAAATATAATTATTTTATAAGTATTTAAGAAAAAAAAAAAAAAACATTTTAGAACAGGAAAATAAGAGTTTAATAAATTTTATTTATTTTACCATCCACTTCCAGGGGTGGCATATTAGGGAAAATTAAGTTTGTTATTCAGTTTGTAAATGCAAAAAATATTTGTAAGAGACATAATAAAAAAAAATATTACAAATATTATTTTCAAAAAAGAGACGAACATTTTTTTGTTCGGTAGACTCTTCGTTGGTCCAACCAAAACGCACTATTTTGAGTGTTTATAATTCTTATTTGCTTTGCAGTTTTATTTGTATAATTTTTTTAGCTTTTCTAAAATCTTTGGAAAAAGGTTTCCCTATGCAACCAGTGAAATGCGCATAGAAACTAGATTTCCCACAACAATGAATTTCACCGTATTTAGCAAAAATAAAAATTGGGAATTCAGCTCGTCATAGAGAAATCTGGCAAAACGGGTACAAGACCCCTCTCCCTATATCTTCTTCACAAATCAACAGATTTTCTTGAAATTTTGGAGGAAAATAGAGTAAAATCTGGAATTAATTATAACATATAATTTTTATTATTTAGGGCGTTAAATAGGGTAATAGCTCCCCCTCCCTATAATTTTTTATAAAAATCAACTGGTTTTCTTAAAAATTGGCATGCAGACACTTTAACATCTAAAGGAACTTTAAAATAAACATTTGTTGGAAACTTCAATATTCAGGGCGTAAAATAGGGCAAAACGGGTAAAAAGTCCCTCTACCCATGTCTTCTTTATTAATTATCCGAAAACAGTTTCAAGTCTTGAAGGTACTTAAGGCCATAAATTTTGACATTTACGGCGTAAGATGCTGCAAAAAGGGTAAAAGCGCTCCCCTCCTGTACCTTCTTAATAAATAAGCCGATTTCTCTTGAACATTTTAGGTATTTTTTTTTTGACAAATTTTTTTCTACGGTTATTTTACTTCGAAATTTGAACTCACCCCGGCTGTGCAATGGTAGACGATTGGTCGTTAAAAAATTTTTGTTAAACGTTATCGAAACTTGAAATTTGAATGGGAACTTCCGAGACGAAAATGTTTTACTACCACAAACTCCGGTGTCACAAACTCCGATGAGTCCCACAGACGTCAAAATTGAATTTAAAATCAATATGTCGAAAGGACAAATAATATCTGCTTGCGGCTGTTCACGGACAATTATACGTGGCATATTCTTGCGTCAGCATGCCATCGAGCTTATTTCTGTTAGCTCTTTGTAGCACAGAAAAAAATTACGACAAATCAATTGTCATATTGAATACCATATTCGTCAATACAATTAACTTTTTAATTGAAAATGCACCAACAACTAAATTTGAAAATATAAAAAATTATTTTGTTAATTTAAATTGTTAAAACTCAACAAATATTTTTAACAATGAGTTTGTTATATTGAATACAATATTTGTTAACAATTTAATATAATTGTTTTCTGTGAGTTTGTCATATTAACAAAATATATTGTTGCTAACTAAGTTAAATCAGAAGATGCATTTATAGAATATTTTTATTAATTTTTTAGTAAAATAAATACATATGTATATTATAAATCACATGATATCTAACATTACAATTTATTTAACCAGCAAATTTAGACCTGGATGCACTAGAAGGCTCTGAACTGAGCACAAAACGGAATCTGGACACCATTATCATTAAAATTTTAAAATCTATAATTTATAAAGGATTCGTTAAAATTTCTTTATGAATCATTAAATATTAACTTTACTTACCGTATAGATTGATTAAACTTCTCAATAATCATCGTATCGCTTGTTCTTTTAAAGATTTTAAATAGAAAATACAAATTTTTTATGTTATATTTTTAACTTTTTGACACAAAATAATTTTTTTTTTAGAAATACTTATTAATTTTTTTACAAATCGAACAAATTGTTAATATGACAATTTACAAACACGTTAATTAAGAAAATTTTTAAAAATATTTCAAAAATTTTAACAAATTTTCGTTTATTACTTAATAACTTTTGTTGTTTTTTTCTGTGTAGTGAAAGTTGATTATCTCTGCTTAATTGTCATACTTCATGATAAAAAATACATTAGTTTTTATGTTAACTTTTGAATATGTAACGAACAGAAATAAAAAAATAAATGGCTATTGTTTTATGGTATAAAGCGCTTCACTACTCTTTCTTTCACTAGAAATAAGTTATATGACAAAACAACGTTTGCCGTGTTACCAAGTATTTTATAGTTATAAATGAAGTGTGTCAATAATTTTGTCCAGCAAAACTGGGCATTTTTTGTGTTCAATTATCCGAATAGGTAAAAATCAACAATCAAAATTTTGAGAAAAAAAACAAAATGAATTTTGTGGGAAATATCCTGCTTTCTAGTAAAAATATTTCTTTACTAAAACAAAAGCGTGAAGTTGAAAGTATTTTCTGTGCCAATAATTCAGCCCGTCACTGAAAATTGTGGAAAATTCAATTTTACTTTCTGTTTGATTCAGATAAATTTATGTGCAATAAATCGCATTTGGTTCTTGAAATTAATATGAATGTTTATTTATATTTGGATTTTTATTTGTCATGTGATTCTAGCCAATGTTTTGTCTATATTTCATTGCTAAATCGAAATAAAATCATTTTGTATTCACTTCAAACAGTCAGTGTGATTTTCGGGAAAACTTCTTATATGGAAATCATTATTTAATAAGCCGTCGTAGTTTTTTTTTGTTTATTAGTACAAAGAAAAAATTATTGCCGAATTATTTTCAAACAAACGATTGTTTGAAATTTTTTTTAATTTCTACAAATTTTTTTACTGATTCAATTAATATTTTTGTTTGATTTTTATTTAACCAACAAAAATGTTGACTACTTTTCAATAATATAATATACGCGCTATTGGTTTAAATTTTTCATAATTTTGTATGAAATATTTAACGCTCTTTAATGTTGTCGTTTTTTGCATTTTTTATTTGATCGTAAGCAACACTTCTTTATGTGAAATATAAGAACAACAACACAAAACACATACAGTTTATTTTTGGACGCTTTAAAAAAGTACAACAAGAAGAAAGATGATAAAATAGCGCGACGAGGTTATTAGTAAAAAAACAAAAAAAATAGCAGGTAAAAAAAAGGTTTCATTCTTTTTCAACAACAGAAACAACAACCACATTATAAGAAACAAAATTAATTTTTGGTTGGTTTCAAAGTTGGAAAAAAAAGAATGAAAAACAAAATCCCGTATTCAATTTTTGAAAACTGTTTACTTAAATACATCAAATACAAAAATAAAATGATGACGAAAAACATATCGAGTCGGTCTGCTGCCGTTGTTTGTTACATTTCTTCTTCTTTAGCCAAGGAAAGGATACAGCAACAGTGAGTGATGAAGAAAAACATTGTGTGTATAAACAAGACTTCGTTCAAAAATTATTCCAACAAAACATGTGTCTTAAAGCCAGCCGCCGCTCTGCTTCTGCCTTCATCTTCTCCTTCAGTGATAGCTTGGGTGCGCGTCATTGCTTGTGCAAAAAATTTTTGTTTGATTCAGCAAAATTATTTGTTTGAAATTTATATGAATTTCAGTAAACTTTTTGTTTGATTCTGTAAATTATTTGTTTGAAAAAATCAGTGTTTTTTTAGTAAACAAAATGCAAATAAATTGTTTGAATATGCGAATTTGTTTGTAGGACCGATTTCAGACAAAAAATGTTTTGATTCTACAAATTTTTTGTTTGAATTCGAAAAATAATTTTTTCTGTGTAGGGGCCTCTATTATTGTTACCACAATAATATTTAGATTTTCAAAGCATTATTTTAATATACAGATAGCAAATTAATTCCAATTATAAAAGAGAAAAAACATTGATTATTAAATTAAAAGGCATGAATTTTGATATCAAGTGCTTTTGCTTTGTATTCGCTCTTCTGTATATATGTTTAAAGGTTGCTAAGCTATTTTAATTTTCTATAACGTTCTTAACTTGTTAATTGGGACAAGTACGAAAAATTATTCCGGTAACTCTTCGCTTAATACCCTTTTCAGCCTGCTTTCACACGTTTCATCTTTTGATGCTCAACTCTTACGTTTTTAGGTGAGAGCAGAAAGAAGAAAGGGGGTTTGTACGGAGATTCCTGTACTCGGTCAGCACGCTTTGTGTTTTTATTCGTTGGTATATGAACAACGATGGCTGCATGTACTTTTTTTCTTTATTTTTTCTATTTAATTCGCTATTAATAAAATTGTTGTTGTTTTGAACCGAAAAAAGTTGACACCGATTGCTGCGTGCGATTTTATTGGCATCCTATAAAGGGATTTGAAAAGAAGTTGAGCATCAAAAGATGAAACGTGTAAATTTAGACTCACGACTTTGTTTTGTTGCACTAACTGAGCTACCTAAATAAGACCGGCAATAATTTCTTTATGTCAAAACTTCTTATTTTCATACATACGAAACACACCCTTAGATTGCGAATTACTGTAACAGAGAAGGCAAATGTCAATTAGAGCTGCTGGATTAACTTATTAATAACACTGTGATACTAAAGAAAAGAACAAAATTGGGAGTGGAATTTATACAGAAATTCTTAATTTATTGATTCCATTCATAACGAAACTACATAAAATTTTTTCGCAATCACTTTGTTTTTGTCGAATTATTTAACATTCAAAGTTCAGACTCAAATTCACAAATGCTTTTGAGATTTGTACAATAATAAGCCTTTTGAAGTGATCTTCTGATATTTGACTGGAAAATCGTATTTGATAGATCACTAGGTCGATTTGTTTTATTGCAAATGTAGAACTTTGACGTTGAAAAACGGCTATCAGAAAGGAATTGTTTTGGTAGTTCAGTAAGTCAACAGCAAAGACAAATGCTTTTGAAATTTCTTGGTTATAGTTGATGTGGCACCATTTTTCTTTGTTTTTCATAAATCGTTGTAATTGTGTTTTTGTTAAAGTCCTGTGGCAATGAGGAAAAAGAACTAAATTCCATTTTTTGCTTGTTCTATAGCTGAGAAATTTTAAACATTAAAGGTGATTTTTAAAAATGTGTTCTTATTCTTATATTATAATCACTACTCTTCTTTATTTTATTTTATTTGCTAATTGACACAGATCTTAAGTAAATTTTAAGTTTTTATTTCAAGTGTCATTGGCACATTTAAAAGAAATAATCAGAAAGTAATTTTGGCTTAAACATGCTGAAAATTCGTACGGAATAATTTAACTTTTGTCCATGGGTATTTTTCCTCAAAGTTGCCATTGACTCCAATCTAATCTCAAATGCGGCTCGATTTGTTAATAAGTGGGATAACTCCAAATAAGGCATACTAACCCTTAAATTTATTACGCAAAGCTATTGCAGAATATCGCAATAAAAATAACAAAAAATAAACTTTCCATTAAACTAAGTGGAAAAACTACAAATATGTGTTTTTCTCAATTTCTACCCATTTATGTGTTTTATGTTGTAATGCACAAAAAAAATAAATACACATACACATTGAGTTAAAACAACTTTTATTGCAAGCTTGTTAAACATAATCATTTACAGCAAATCCATGTTGTACTCATATTCAGACACTCATGCACTTTCACATCCCAACATATTTACGATCGAAATACTTCGGACTTATGCCCCCAGTTTAACATGAATTTCCAATGTATAGTGTGATAATCCATTGTTTCCAGCGTACGAGTATCAGTTATATGTAATTCTTTAATAAACATACATACTATACTTATGTACATGTGTATTTCTGCTTTAGTGTGAGTAAATGATATTAAGACTGATTGAAAAATAAAAACGTTTGCGAAATACTTAAATATAATTTTTACTGGGTATTGTTTTTCGTTAGATCAACGACAACAATAACAGTAAAACTGTAACAAAATCATTTGGAGTTTAATGTTAACAACTAAAGCAACAACTATTTATACAATATATTTGCTCATATACAGGCACACACACACACAGGCATTCGCATTTAAGTAAACTTACAACAATAGAAATAAAAACTGATGTGCTTAGTCCTTTAGCCCAATTGTTGTCCATGTTATGGTTGTTCGTTTTGCTGATTGCAAACGAAATAAAAAAAAACAAATGCAATTGATTTACGAGGGTGGTTAATATCTATAATAACTAAATTTTAGTAATATGCAATATTAAAATTGCTTGTAAAACTAGGGAAATCACATTATCATAGACAACTTTAAACTTTAATAGCTCAACTTCTGTTGATGTTACTTTTCTTAACACACCTTTAATGCACAACCCACGTCTCAAACATTCATTTTTAAATTATCCTATTAAATGGACAGTTATGTGCAATTGTATAGTCACATTAACCAACAAAAAACAAATGTTGCATACATTGCAATATAAATGACTTTTATTATAAGACGATTATTTTATTGCATTCTTAAAACTATTTAAAGATTTTTATTGAAAATGATAACAATCCATTCTTTTTTTTTAAATTTGAAATATTTTCAAAATTAAGTGCAATAATTAGTAATAATTGCGAGTCATTTGGCATTCACTACGTATGATTAATATTTTCATGAAAAAATAAATAAATATTAATCATACGTTATAATTAAAGATTTATGCCAATGTATTCACAAAAATGTTCAAAATTTAATGCAGGTTTCAAAAACAAATTGACTATGAAAATGATCCCTAATAAACGTTTGCTAAATTTAATAATCGTTTTTGAATATGGGGGTTAATTTTATATTATTTAAATAATCGTCGCATTTGTAATCTATTGAATTTAATCCAAATTTTACATTCTGCGATCGCCGTACTCCATATCGAAATTTCAGATCATGGCATTCGATAACGGGAAGTCGATCGAATACCTTCTCTCGAAATATCATTCGATAAGCTATGAGATTTCGTTAACATACTTAGGGGCTTTTTTTAAACAAAGCTAAAACCGCATTTTAAATTATTGTGATTAATAAGGACCTTTAAATTGTCTATGCATGTATTCATATGAGTTTTCCGGTTCCAACTTTATGAATTCAGGGTGAAGCCATGCCTCCAATTGTTTTATACATAAGTTTACGTTCTAGCCGATGTTTTTGTGGGCAATGCCGTGTTTATGACGCTGATTAAGTCAAGTTCAGACAAAACAAAGTTAAATCGTTTTTAAAACTCAAAAGCATTTATTATATTATTATTTTTATTTACTTTATTTATTTTTTATTTTAAAGGCATCATATGTTTTTATTTAACTAAGTAAAAAAATCTATTAAATTTTTAAACCAATTTCGATTCGAATGAAATATGGAATAATTTTAAACCTTCATTGCAAAAACAAAATGTATAATAATGACATAATGACATAATGATTAACGTCAAGTTTTTTGCCCATCTTAATTTGACACTTTTTTGTTCTGGTTTTTGTCAAATTAACCATGGAGAGGTAGAGGTGGCAGCTTGTCCGCTTGTTTTTCTAATCAGAGAGAGAACATTATTGTTTACTTACCCTGTTACATAGGCTTGTTTTACTTTTGTTGTACTGACCTCGTTTGTTTACAGAAGAACTCACAATCATAAGATACCAGCAGCATGACCGATATGGTTTCGCAAATATTTTACTTTCAAAATTTGATGTATTTAATTTTAACGAATACAAAATGGGAATTTGTTACACAAAACAAGCACATCGTTTTTTAAAGATAAGTAAAAATTTATTTTTTGGTAGTTAAATGACACAAAATAAGTGAATATTTCTTTGTTTTTACGGAGTTTGTAGTTAATTTTTCGACAGTTAATTTATATAAAATAACTAAATATTTCTCTGTTTTTTACGGATTATTCAGTTAATTTATATAAAATAACTGAAAGTTCATTTGTTTTTACGCAATTCGCGGTTGAATTTTTGACAGTTAAATTTAAATGAACATTTTGTTACTTTAAATTACATTTTCATTTAATTTTACATAAAGAAGAATTTAACGCAATCAACCGACAATATTAACTGCAACCAAAAATCCGTATTAATATGCAGTTTTTAAAATAACTGTTAGAATCAGTTAAAAATAAATTTGCTTGGAATTTTAAATGTTTATTTATTTTAAAATGACTGAACGGAATACTTCTTAAATAAACTACAGTCCATTACTGTAATAATATTGTGAGTGTATAAATGGGAAGAGAGTTAATATCCAATTGGTAAATGTCCGGTTAATATCGAAAGCTTGGTAATAATTGGTAAGAATTTACTCAAAGGGTGGGTATAAATGTTTTGTACAAAATTTGATAAAAATGTATTAATTATTTTAATCGATATTAGCTTCATTAATAAACACATACCTTCTCCACAATTTTTAATCAAGATGCTGCGGTTTATTATAGTTAAAGTGCAATTTAACTATCTTTTTAGTATTTAACGAGGTTTTTAAAAAACGATAAGTAATTTAAAATTTAATTATTTAATTGACAGTTAATTATTATAATATTTATTTGTGTATTATACCCAAATAAATTCATAAAAAAGGAATATTCCCGGTATTAACCCAGTCATCAGGTAAATATAAATAAACTGAAAAAAAATGTTAAATGGAATAAATTTCAAATATTAGTAAAACATATTCAAAAAAGTTTCACAAGGATTGGCACCTAGAGTTAAACGAATATGTAAAAGAAACAAATAAAATAACGCTTGAAATTAATTCAAACAAAAACAAAATTTGTTTTTAATTTAAATAAAAGTCCAACGAGTAAGTCTTGCGCTAGTTATCCGTAACAACAAAATAAACGAAGTAAACAAATAATTTTAGTACCGTTTAATAGAGAAAATTTTCCAGTTAAACAATAAATATTAATATAGTAAATTTATGTGGTTGTAAACTACGCGCTGCTGTTTTCTATAAAAATAATTTGACTGCCAAGTCAACTGTGTGGTGGCTATTGCCGCCAAAAAACTCTTAATTCATTTGTTACACTTGCCTGCAAAAAAATAAATATTTTCGAGCCACTACCTGAACAAATCCGTTTTAATTTTTTTTATCGGGCCCAGATTTTTTATAAGCTTGACTAATATTTTGCCCGAAATGCGGTGGTTCTGCTTATACATATTATCATAACTTGAGAATGATAAGGAATAAAAAGGACAAAAAAGTATCAAAATACACTTTCTATCAATAAACAAATATGTTTTCTTTGATTCCGAACGGAATTGTACTCTGTGACATGGCTGATAACTGGTTATCACGGCGGTACACCAAGACAACTAATTTGTTGGGTTCTCTTATCCGAATGGTACACAAGGACAATATGTTTTTTTATCTTCTTTAAGTTGGTACACCAAGATAAAGTGAATGATATAAATGATTTGTTGGCTTTACTGCTTTCTACCAAAAAGTGCGTACTTTATTCAAAAATTAACATATTTATATACAAACTTTATTTACAAATACAAAAGAAACTTAAAATTAAATAATAAATTATTTAAAAAACCGAAAAGTAAGCAAGTTTACATGTGTCAGAAATCGTTATTTTTTTTGCTGCACACATTTTTATTTCTCACCGTTGGTCAATGCAAAAGATATTGAGTTTCATACTGTCTGGCTGGTAATTTAAATATGCTCGTCTATTTTGTTTATTTCGTTTGTGCCATCAACTATGCTGACGTATGAATTCTCACGCTTCGCTTGACCATAAACTAGGAACAGAGATAGAAAAAAAATTTTTTCTATTGGAGATGTATTTTATTTTGTTGCTAAAATAAAATAATCATAAAGAATTTGCTTGGGAAAAATAAAAAACAAAAAAAAAAGGGAAATTTAATTATATTGGAGATTAGTTTTATTTTACTGCTAAAATAAAATAATCATAAGAATTAACAATACTGTTTACAGAACTTCGTAAACCACCGATATTGTTTACTGGTAAAAATTGTGTAAATTTCATTAGAGAATAGCTATAACTACAATTATCGTCAACTAACGAAGTTTGACTACTTAACGACAACTTTCTGTCGCTAAAAAGTTACAAAATTTTTGAGTTAAATACGAACAAAACAGTCCTTTAATTAAAATTCAAAAGATTATTTTAGCGTTTATTGCAAAAATCAATTTTATCTTAATTTGTTTTTTTTTCTAATTCGAAAACAACTAAGCAAAAGAAGTTCATATTTAACATGGGCATTTCTTGCATATGTAGACAACAATCTAATTCAGCAAGTATGTTAATTGTTTAAAGACAAGTAAAATGTTATGTAAAAAATACAATTGTACAAAAATACTTTTGCAAGGAATTTTTAATTTAATTTCTCTTATTTTTTTGCAATTCCAGGAATATGTAATTTGTTTTTACAATATGAATGTCATTAAATTTAAGATAATCATGTCATTAGAATTTTACAGATAATTACAAGTTTATGAAAAAGTACATGAAAAATGTGTCAAAGAGTCTTTAATTAAAACTTGATGGGAAATATTATAAAGGTTATAATATTTTAATTGCAAATGTTGAATAAAAAACCAAAATAATTATTTTACGAGATGTTAAGATGGAGAGGAGTAATGGGTTTGGGAGGATGTGAGGATGTGTCAAGTACATAGACCCGATAGACTCATAATGTCTTTCTAAATTGATCTAATGTTGTCCGTCCGGCTAACGTGCTGGCGATCCATGTAAACCTAGTGCGAAAAGTACAGGTCCCCATTTTGGATCAACATAAATAAAATAAACTTATAAGTGTCACAAAGGCAAAGCTCATCGAATATGGTGAGAATCAGTGCATAAGTTCAATAGTTTTTATACAAACAACTTTTCGGAATTGGATGCTTATTATGTTGGTTTTAAAATAAGGTTCGGCCCAAAATATTTTATTGCAATCTTAATAACTGAACCTTACTTTATTGGAGACGACCGATATCTGACGAAGCTCTCGTGCAGACATCTTTAAGTCGAAAAAATCTAACAAACATGTAAAAATTTAGGTAATAATCGGCCCACACACCTTTTATTTGACGGGTCCATCATTTCCTATTCGCCTTTAATAGCGTCCACTTTTGAAAATTTGCTTGCTAATTCTGAAAAGTACTGTTTCATATTGTCGGACTATAAATTCTAACTTGCCAAGTACGGAAATTTTGCACTAAATAAGTTCGTTTATATAAAAAAAACTTTTATTCAGAGAAATTATTTTTGGAAAACAGAATTTTAAAAATCTTAAGTTCAGATACTTTTGTACTAAAAATCAAAAAAAAATTTCATTAGGTTATTCTGGCAAGTTTTGTTTTAGCAGTGTTCGGAAATAAACTTTATATACTATTCTTTAGTGTTCGGTCCGGTAGATATATGGAGTAGACAAACGCTAATAGTATTTGTTTTGTAAATTATTAATGTGCATATCCAACTCAAAAAAAAGATGAGAACATTGAACTGCGGTCTGCATTGTTTAAGCCTCAGATCTTGTTGTGTTTAATTTAGCAAGGTAATGCTCGTTTCAGTTGTGCTCTGTGCCCTTTTGGCTGTTAGAGAAAACAAAAAATGTTCAACAAGATCGGTCAAAAAGTTTCTGAGTTAGAAGAGGTCAAGGTTTGACATTTTGCCCATACAGGTGTTCTTTCTCATCCATGTAACTTATTACCTATTGGTATAATCAAAATTTGTCCCAAATAGCCTCCATAGCTATTAAATCAATCTAAAAAAAAAATTTTTGTTTTTAAAAAAATTTAAAAATTTTTTTTTTAAATTAAAACTTTTTTGTTATTTTTTTATCCGGAATGTTCTTTTTTTGTTCAAAAAAGGCGTATCCTCCGTATGCACAAACGATTGTTAATTGAACAAAAGTTTGTTAAGGCAAATTTTCATACAAAATTTGTTTTGTAAATCTTTATTAAATTTAAAACATTTTTATGAATACAGTCTTTGGGGTTTTCAGTTTTTAGCATATGCACTATTTTGAATTTTTTCCAATTTGTGTTTAAGTATTTTTAAAAGATTAAAAATAAAACTTATGCAGAGAAACTAGACAAATAAACCTTTCCGACGGTATGTAACATACCCAACTATCCTTTTATACCTTCGATACTGTTATGCCCACAATATCTATGTTAATCCGAAAAAATCAATTTTTTCTGTAGAAATGATGCCAAATAATTATTTTTTTTTATTTGTTTGTAATAATAATTTAATTAATATATAAATTTAATAATAAAAAGATAAATTTAATAAAATTTAATCTTAATCACATTAGATCCTTTTGCATCATAATTTTTTTACATTTGATTTGTTGTAGCTGATTTAGTTTTCCAAAAAGCGACCAAAACTACCTTAAAGGAAAAGGCATAAACTTTATTTTGAGCAAAAAAAAAACATTCCCGCTAAAAAAAAAATAAAAAAAGTTTTAAGTTCAGCTATCGAAGCTACTTGGGACAAATATTGCAAACACCAATAGGTAATAAGTTACATGGATGGAAAAGAACACCTGCATAGCTAAAATGTCAAACTTTGACCCCCTCTAACTCAGAAACTTTTTCACCGATCTTGTTGTGTCTATCTACAATAAATAAATAAAAACTGCTTGTTTTATTTGCACATTCCTTAATATGGTTTGTCTACAGAACCACTAAAATTGTTCTGTTTTGAACGAAGGACAGAACACTATATAATGTTCGTTACCTTTATAAAAATAGTTATGAACTGTTTTAACAAAAAAAAAGGAGTGTGAGCAGCACTCTAAATAATGTGATATTTGTTTTCGAATACTGGATTCAGTATTTTATCCTTTATACAATCCTGAAAATGTTTTGCTTAATTTTTAAAATAATTATGCTGTTTGGTCCCGGCGCTGCTCGGGATTTTCAAAATAAAAATAAAAAATTAAATACTGGAGAATTTTGTTACCCCTTGTGTTAATACCCGGGTACCATGGTACCCACCTAGATATATTTACTTGAAAAAAATGTATTATGAATTAAAATTTTCAAACAAGCTTCTGGATCGTCGTTATTTAACTTAAAAGAAAGCGAATTCATATTCTAGATTTATTTTTGCTTCTTTAATACTCGAAAAAATTTGCTTAAACTTTAACACCGGTACCCAATACAATACAAGTCACTTTATGGGATAACACAAACACTTTTTAACTGCTCAAAGAATTCCATAAACTAAATTATGTATCATAAAATTACTTTAGATTAGTTTCCAAAGCGTTATTATTATAATACGGAGAAGTGCCATTTACATATCGTCCCCTCAATAAAACAATAGCGTATAATTTTTTTGGGGTTTTGAGAAAATCGTGTTTAAAGTTTTTGTCAAATCGGATGTCTATTAAAACCTCAATATCGCGGTAAATAAAACTTCTTCATATTGGATTTTTCGACGAATACATGATACCGTTTCTTGTCTTTAAATTAACCAATTTTTTTTATTCTACGCATCCTTTAAGACCATCCATATGTCATTCAAAGTGCAAGTCCTCCATATAGGCTATCTTATTTTTTAAGGAATTCGTATGATGAATCTGAAACACTATTTTATTTTGTATGGTATACGCTGTTTTATTCAAAAATTTTACGGTATTTTTATTAAAATATTTGATCTCAAAAATATCAATTTATAATATTATAAAACAGTGATTAATTCATAGTTTTGTTAATTCAGTGGCATATATTCATTACTTTTCAATTTTTGGTATTAAAAACCAAAAATTATGACAAATTAAGGAAGTTCATTCGTCTTCTTTCTTTTCCTCTGCTTCATCTGGCTCATCTAAACAATTTCGCTTCTTTCCACCTTGTAAGTTATAAAAAAATTACTGCGAGCCACGACGAATTACATTCTTCTTGCACAAATTTTGGAGATCATTCAGCTTTCGATGGTCGGAATGAAACTATTTCTCAAACAATAGTGTATATTATTATAAGCTATTTTATGAGTTAAAGTTTTCATAAATTGGTTTTTTTCTACAGACTAAAATGGAGTGTAATGCATACACGCAGAGAAAAAACATGGTTGTGGTAAACATATTCTAAGAGCAACATATTATGATAAGATTAATGATTGTATTCACCATATTATGATTATTATTGAAACCTATTATGACTAAATATACTCGTTATATTACATCATAATATTTTCCCTTAATCATATTATTATTCTGTTAATCATACTTAGTCAAAAAGTAATTAAATTATTGTCATGTAAATCATATTATGATGCAGCACCTTTCATAACTGTCATAAAAATATAATATAAATTAAAATTTTCTTGCATCGATTTTTATTTTGTGGCTTTTTACAATTATTCTTAATGTAAATCAAATAGCGGAGTTCAATATAAGGTTTGCAAAAGAGAAAATCCAAAATCTGTGGTTTTCATGGGCAACCGCGTTTGTCCATTTTTTCTTATTTTTCTTTTCCGATTTTGAGATGTTGATGCCATATTGCCTAATTTTAATTGCTCTTTACATGTTTCTAAAAACTTTAGAAAAAAGATGTATTAATTCCAATTTTTTATCGTGGTGCACAACACCTATCCCATAGTTTAAGCTAGAATGGTTTTTCGGCTCTCCTGAAAATTTTGTTTTAAGACATACGCAGTTGCCCAAGAAAACAACAGAAATATCAAAACACTTTTATAAAATATGTATAACGAAATCTCTATGTGTTTTGTTGTTGGATTTTACAAAAAAACTACGATAATTTCCATTTGCACTATTAAATCACTAAACTAAATGAACTCCGCTAATATTTTAATTTTTTTAAATTCTTTAAGCTTATTTTTTATGGGAATTTATCTTTAAATTGTTTAACCGCTTACATATAAAATTAACGACACAACTGATACAAAATTATTTTACAAATGGCGCTAACATAATATTATTAGAGTAAAAAGGTTTGATTGCATCTTAAACATAATATGATAAATGTATAGAAAGTTATCATGTTATGGCTCTTAAATATCATTATATTGTTGTGAGTAATATAATATGTTTTGAAAGTTATCATAATTTAGTTGTTAGAAAAATAATTATTTTTCGTTCAACAATACTCAAATTTATAATTTCGATAAACGTTGATATGTAAACAGTAACTATAATATTGTTGATATTAAAGAAAAGTAACAATTATTTGTGTACGACAACAATATAATGTTTATATTAAACATAGTGTTGTTTCCCTAACCATGCCCAACCATATTTTTTCTCTGCGTGTATACACTTTTATTCTTTTAACAATTTTGGACTGGCAATTTCAAGTAAAATAGCGCATATGAGCTTACACGCTTATTGAAGGAAAATTTTGAACAAGAAATTATACACTATTTTTTCCAACGACATTTTGACCCACTTTTTAAAGTAGAATTTGACGAAATTTTGACCAGACGTAAAATCAATGATGGAGATTCTAAATATGCAATAAAAAAATAATAGCGTATGGGCACATACGCTATTGTTGTATTAAGGGGACGATATCATGCATGTCCAAAAATGTTCAACTGTTATACTAAAAAATACTGTCCTGTATAAAAAATTTAAAATTTTAGCCGTATTGCAAAACAAAGTTAAAAAATCATAAATTTTACATAAATATAATTTATAACGCTTTTAAAAAGATAAAATTTTATTTCATACAAATAGTGATTATTAATACATTATAGTACAAATATTGGTACCCGGTTACCCTGGGTGCTAATCAATGTGGATTAAGTTGGGTATTAACACAAGGGTTAAACTTGACCCCAGCGCTAACTACCATCAATAAAAATAATTTAAAAATCACGATAGGTAGCGCTGTACCTATCGGGAGTTTTTTTTATAACCCTGAACTATTTATACTTATTCGAAACATGTCATATAAAGTACTCTTAACGCATAGCGAAGCGAAAATTTAAGCAACTCTCATCTTTTTGCGTGCTTTGACAGTCTGCTAGTTTAATACTCTTTAAAAATTTTGAATTGGTGCACACACAGTTTTGTTTTATAGTAGTTTGCTTTAGTTGAAAGTAAAGGAATTGTTTGCACTGTTTGCAAGTCCACTATTAACATTTGAATATCACCTCTTGAACAACCTTCCAGACTAAATTTACGCAAAGACGAAATTTTTAAAATTTTAAGACAAGAGTTTGACGCAGTAATGAAAATAGGAGTAAATGAAATACGTGAATATAATTTACCAATATTTACAGATTTGAAAAAATGTATTGAAATAATAAGTTGTTGCAGTAATAGAACACAAAAATAGCAATCGTTTGATATGAACAAGTCAAAACCGTATTTCTCTAATTTACGAGGTTGAGGAAGTAACGCCTCGTTATGGATTTTACATCTGATAAAGCCACTAAAATATATACATGTCGCCTAAAAGTAACTTAATCACTTCCGGACAGTTTCACCGTTTCGAACGTTCACTATGAAAATTAATTTAAAAAAACCCCTTGTTTTTAAAATATGTTTTATATAAAATTCTCTATAAACGTTTAACTATGAAATTATTAATGGTAATTTTTTATTTTTGTTATGTGTTTATGATATAAAATTTAAAAAACTATGTACAAATATATATCCTTTAAAAATTATTTAAAAGTCTTTTTAATTTATGAATTCCTATAAATTCAAAATGTTTTTAATAAAAACATTTTTGTCCTGCAAAAATTTCTTTGTACCTGAAAATATTTAATAGAATTTCCTTAGTTTCATTATTTTTCTTTTCAAAACACATACAAACATAACCAAAAGGTGTTTTCATTTTATTACGAGAATATAACACCAACACCAAAAATACTGGGAATTATTAGGAATAAAATGACAATAGAAATTTTACACTCAACAAACAAGTTAAAAATATTCCAGATGGGAAAACTTTACCAAATAAATAGAAAACAATTTTATTGACAATTTTTTTCTTTTCTTTTTTTTTTAATACCAAAAAGTAACTGCCAACCATATGCTTGGTCTTTGTTTGTATGAATTTTCTACACAAAACAATTTGTGCTCAAATACTATCGTGAGACTTGCTAAATTGAAATTCAAAATATTGTTGTAAGTAGTAAATAAAAAAAAAATAAATATTGAAATAAAAGAACAATAGCAAGAACAAGTTATACGAGAAGCTTTATAAGATAAAGAAGCAATACATACACTTCTTTATTATAACACTGCTGCAACTACAAGAACTTACATGGTATTTGGGCAGGAACATACACATGCACACTTATTGTGTTACTGATATTGCATGTAGAAACCTTCTCAATTTCGACATTGACAACAAGAGCAAAAAAGTGGAAAAAGTTTTTACAAAACAGCCCGGCGGTAAATATTGAAAGTGGCAGGCCTTTTTGAAAGCCTCTATACTCCTTTCTAAAGATAGAAGATCCTGCCTTCAAAAGTATGCCTTCTAGAATTTTTTATTCAGTACACATTCGCACTCTCTTCTTTAAGAAAGTAGAAAGAAAGTTATTCGTTTTTATTTATTTTTTATTTTTAGAGACCTTCCTTACTCCCTTCTTTGGGAGGGCTCGATGTTTTTATTAAAGGGAGTGTGGAAGGGCTTGCGCCCAAAGACAACCTGTGTTAAAAAGAGAAAAGTATTGAATTCGCCGAGGAGGACTTGTGTCTGTATATATGAGGCCTTATATTAGGCCTCTTTACTAATTCTTATACCCGCTGGGAGACAATCTATACAAGAATAAGTTCAATCTACTGCCATGCCATTTTAGTACTGCATGCCCTTATTCCAGCAAAAGTCGATATTGTTTTTGTATTTAAATGTTAATACGAAAAGCTAAGAATTTTTACTTTTTTCCCAGAAGTACGAAAAGAACTGTGGATATTTGTAGAATCTTTCAAAACTCTACAATTAGATAAGCTTTTTTAATTCAAATAATATAATAGCGAAACACATCGCTGCTTTACTGCAACATAGTCATATCGCAAAAAATTAAAAATTTTAAGTTACTTGAGCCAAAGTCCTCCTTCATACATTCTCTTTATGTTAAAAAGAGATCAGTGTTATAATTCTAACTGAATCGAAGTTATAGCAAAATATATTTCATTAAATCTGCTTGGGTGCCTGTTTCTGGATGAATACACTGGGTAGACTGTGGCACAATCGAGCGTTGTCCGGGGACCTCAAGCAATAACTTGTTGCGTTAGGTCGTGTCTCGTTTACACACACACAAACGTTGGTGGTATGAAAAACCAACCCTTATTTTTTGTGGCTCACTGGCACTTTGAATTTTCGTCTCTTTTTATTTTAAATTAAAAATCACTTCTTCTTTTGTTTTAAGTTTGCCTTTTTGATTTCTTTTAAATTGTCTTATTTTTATTCTTTTTATATCATGGCCTGCGTCTGGCTGGTTAGAAGTTTAATAAAACAGTGATCAAGGCGAATTCATTTTCCAGGTGGCGTTAATAGCACAGCTGAGCTATACACCACTTGAGCGGTTGTCAGATAGCACTAAAACACCCCGTTCCACACGATGGACCAACAGTGGCCGTCCACATGGGCAAACAAATCTTTGTTTACACTAGCCAGACTCCCACAAAATCAGTATTAAAAGGTAAATTTTCCAAACTTTAATCGCATTTTGCCAAGTTTATTTTTTTTTTAGATCTGACTATGTTGCAATAATGGAGCGATATAAGCAGTAAGATAATACAAAATTTAAACTCCAAAATGCCTTGCTTCTGCCGCTTTTAGGTGACCCGAATAATACAACTTTGCTTTAGGATTTTACAAATCAATTACAAGAATTTCCGATCATTTCGAATAAGAAACGTGTATTAAGCAGTGGGATTGTCAAATTTCACTCTGCCAAAGGCATACATGTCGTGTAAAAGCAGGAAAAACTTGCTTCTGCAAATGTCAGTTCAAATTTTCTGGCTAAAATTTTCCCATAAAAGCGTGTTTATTTCTTCAACTGATTAGCCGTCTGACATCATATGGCTGCAAAAAAATAATTAAGTTATATATTTACACATATTGTTAAAAACCTCGAAACTTTTTATTAACTGACACAATTAAAAGTGAAAAGATATGTAATTCAGTGTATAACAAGGCCAATTTATTACAGGTGTTCTTAAAAGCTCTGCTAATTATTTTTTTTTTAACTTTATCATCGTAAGATGGCACAATTTTGTTAACTATCTTTGTTTCTGTTTTTGACACTGTACAATGGTTTTACAAAAATAAATTGCTTGTGGTTTTTGTACTAGTTGCACTTGTTGCAGTACCGAGATTGCCTATAATGATTCCTCTTGGTATATAATTTATGAACGATTTTAGGTTATACTGGATGAACCATAATCCAAAGTGTGAAAGCAAAAATTGTAAACCATTTGAACATGTCAGTTTTCACAGACTAATCAAGCCACTGCAAAATACATGTCGTCTAAAAGTAACTTAAGTTATTTTAGCTTGCGTTGATAAAGTTTTAATTGTTACATATTTTTTTGCAACATTGAAGAAATCCACAGGCATACATTCCTAGAATTTTTTTAATTGTTTTTAATATTTTAATTTTATTTATTTAATTAATTTATTGCATCGTAATGTGCATTGAGAACCATTCAGTGCTATTTTACTTAAACGAAAATCTGAAAACACATTTGCGTTTAAAAGATTTACAAGAAATGAAACATTAAGCATAATTCTTCTTCTTTCAATGTAAGTCGTGATTAATATGATGGAAGCGCAGCATATCATCGATAAACATCTCTTATACAAAAAAGTAAAAACTGTTTCTCAACAGATTCAATAAGATTAATTTGAAAGTTACAATAAGGGTTCCATACAATTGAGCCATACACTAAAATCGGTCTTACAAGTGACGTAAATAATCTTTTTTTTCTGATAAAGGGGTCATTAAATTATTTTGCCCATCGTTTGATGAAAGCCAAGATTCCTCGATTTTTATTAACGTCCATCTTGATATGTTGTATAAAGTTTAATATTCCAAGACCATAATAACGTTTACGCATTCAAGATTATGACCACCGATAATAGAGCGACCATAAGCGTCACACTTTCTTGAAAAAGTCATGTGCTTGCATTTTTTTATGTTAAATTCCATTAAATTAATTTCACACCAAGTATCAAAATTATCCAAGTCCTTTTAAAGATAACTATGATCAGCTGAATGGTTGAGGCTAAAAAATATTTTAACATCGTCTGCGAATATATGAATATTAGAATAATTTGTTCACAGAGAAAACAGATTCGTGATCACAACCGAATTTGGCTCGAATCGAATTTCGTTGGTTGCATGTACTATCACACAATTTGGTTACAATTACTGAAAATGTCGTTGCTTAGCATAATATTTTTGATAGCAACATTTGAATTTTAGTACACCATCAGTTGTAACCAGAGATATTGTTGGTTGTTAGTATGATTTTTAGAAAACAAAAACATGCTTATACCCGAATAAATGTTATATACAACTGGTGTTCATAACAAAAGATTTGATTGACTTAATCAATATATTTTTTCCACAGTTTGCATAAACCATTTTCACGATTTATTAGATAGAAAATCAAAATAATTCCAAAAACCTCAATTGTTTTTGTAAATTTATTAAGATATTTTTTGTATCATTTATGCATTCACCCTTATCGAGTTTGGTGAGTTTAAAATACGCCTGCGATTGTATGGTAATGTTTAAAAGAGAAGTTGAACTTACTTCCTTAAATCTACTACCAAACAGTCGGAGGCATACTTAAAACTTGCCAACCACGATAAGGGTGGTTATTTAATGTTATAAAACACATACATACATTATTTACCCGACCAACACAGACAATGTTCAAAACATCGTTGACCTACTCCCTTAAACGGAAAGAATTGCTAGCGAACCTAAAAGAGTTCCAATTAGACCAAGCGGGCAGGGTTTAATAACTGAGAAAGAAGTGGGCTATATAATTGGCTTTAAACACAGATCTTTTTACACGCAAAGAAAAAACATGGTTGTGGTAAACATATTCTAAGAGCAACATATTATGATAAGATTCATGATTGTAGTCACCATATTACGATTGTTATTAAATCATATTATGACCAAATATGTTCGTAATATTACATCATTATATTTTTTCCTTAATCATATTGTTATCCTGTTAATCATAAAACGTTAAGAAGTTATAATATTACTGTCATGGTAATCATAATAAGATAAGAAGTAATCATATTGTTGTCATGGTAACCATAATAAGTTAATAAGTAATCATATTACTGTCATGGCAATCATAATAAGTTTAGAAGTAATCATATTATTGTCATGGCAATCATAATTAGTTTAGAAGTAATCATATTATTGTCATGGCAATCATAATAAGTTTAGAAGTAATCATATTATTGTCATGACAATCATAATAAGTTTAGAAGTAATCATATTATTGTCATGGCAATCATAATAAGTTTAGAAGTAATCATATTATTGTCATGGCAATCATAATTAGTTTAGAAGTAATCATATTATTGTCATGGCAATCATAATTAGTTTAGAAGTAATCTTATTATTGTCATGGCAATCATAATAAGTTTAGAAGTAATCATATTATTGTCATGACAATCATAATAAGTTTAGAAGTAATCATATTATGATGCAAAGTGATATGAACTGTTATACATAAATTTTTTACATCATAATATGATACAACTTTAAAAATAATATTTTTATTGGAAAAAAATACTTATGATAAAATAAAAAACATAATATAGTTACTGTAATCTTTTTGTCGTAGGTCGAAATTATTTATAAATTATTTTATGGAGTTTTCATTATTTTTCTCTTAAAATAACACAAAACTTACCAGTAATGGTTAATATTTTGCACCAATATTTCACAAATTTTTCCACCACTTTAAGATTATTAAAATTTTTAAGCAAAGATATTTTATTTTGTGATACTGCAACCCTTTTTTAATGTTTTTTCTTTATTTTTTTTTTAATTTCTTGTTTATTTTAATGGTTATTTTGTTATTTCTTTTTTAATATTTTTCTTTATTTTTTTTAATTTCTTGTTTATTTTAATGGTTATATTTTTGTTATTTAGCCACTCACTAACAAATTATTCGATATTTTTATGTAAAACACGACACAACTGATACAAAATTATTTTACAAATGGCGATACCAAAATATTATTAGAGTAACGATATTTTGATTGCATCTTAAACTTATTATGATAAATGTATATAAAGTTATCATGTTATGGCTATTAAATATCATGTTATGGCTGTGAGTAATATAATATGTTTAGAAAGTTATCATAATTTAGTTGTTAGAAAAATAATTATTTTTCGGTCAACAATACTCAAATTTATAATTGCGATAAACATTAATATGTTTACAGTAACTATAATATTGCTGATATTTAATAAAAATAACAATTATTTGTGTACAACAACAATATATTGTTACAATAAACACAGTGTGGTTGCCGTAACCATGCCCAACCATATTTTTTCTCTGCGTGTAGAAATCCTAACGAAGCAGGAAGCAATAGGTGGCCTATGTAGTGGAAAAATCAATGGTAGAGGAGAACTCACCCCTCGATATCATCTACAGCCACAGAGTCCAAAATGGATTTGATGGATAAGCTCAGAAGGTGAAATATATGCTTTTGCGGGACTAGTGATCCATTGGAGTCTATTGAGCGTGCTGAAGAGTTAGCCCACATGTACGATGTTGATCTGGGCAAAATATTTCTTAAATATCAAATTAAAACTTATTTGATTCAATGTCTTATACATTTATTTATTACTTTTGACAGAAAATTTAGTTTATAATTAGTTTAGTAATCGCAATAAACTATTGGGACACATAGCTTTTTTTTGGTTGTGAATACAAAAAAACTAACAATCGATAATTAGCTGCAATAAATGAATTAACATTTATATTACAAAATTTATTGACAAAAGCATATTATTAATTGCAACAACCAATATTCAGTATTGCCCTGTATTAAATTCGGTTGTGATTCTAACCATTTGTACTAATTTTTAGAACTAAATTAAATTAGTTATCATAACTAATAAAATAATTAAAGGAATCATATTTCAGTGAGAATATCGTTTTAATAATCAAGAATATTAAAATTCAGTTAGAACTATACATTTTTAATAATAAATTATATTTCTTGATCAATATTTTATTACTGCAACCGTTTTCCAACCAATTTGTTTTCTGTGTGCAGTTAAAATCTAAAGAAAACTTAATTTTTACCTATAGGTATAGGCATATATGCATGTTGTCAGTGTACTCAAACGAGTACAGTCAGTTTTGTACTATTATTTTTTTATGTTAGTAATTTGTTTTTGGCTGTGAGTTATTCTGATACGAATTTAATTATAAAAATTGAAAACTATTAAAAAGAAATTCAATATTGTTTTCAATATTATCAAAATAGTGTTCACACCTTCACACTGCTTTCGCGACACAAATCAGACTTATACTTTTGTACTCAAAAATAAAAAAGAAACACAAATAAAATAAATAACGATACAATGATAAAAAACTTATTGGTTTTTTCTTGGAAGCTGGTAAAATGGTAGCTGTACGCATTTGAGCCCAGTGGCCTCTAATGGGTTAAGTTATAATATAAATTGTAATTTTTAATAAATAAAATAAAATAAAATAAAGAAAAGCCATTTCTGTTATATTTTAAAACATATTTATGTACTTATATACATATGTATATAAAATATGTATCCTGTGAATATACATACATACAAACTTTGTCATAATATAACTGTTATATATAGTACATATGTTTTCGTTTATAATTAAATATAAATTAACTTTTATTTGGGGTATTACATATAAATATTTGCGTTCACTTTCGAAAAAAAAAAAATTTAATTTGATGATTCGCTTTCACATCCGCTTAACACGCATTCGCCGCACCCATAACAAATATCTTCTAACAATACCTTGTCTAAACTGCTACATACAAGTAGCAATTAAAGTGTATAATTGTTTGTACCAAGAATTTACTTCTTGTTTAGTGTCAAATTGTGTTAACACCATACGGACACAGAGACTTCCGCTTAAAAGCATTTTCAGCAAATTTTATAAGAAGGTGTAGATGGCATTGGTTAAAACTGGCAAAAAAAAAATATTCCCCGAAAACTACGTAAATACGTGTCCTTATTTGAACAAATATAAAATAATCTTTAAAACTATGTAGACCTTTTTAAAGTGGTTTTATTATGAAGATTTCTTATTATTTAGATAGAGAAAAATATGTATAAATGAAGGAATAGATGAATTCCTTTCCATTTCAAAGTGCTCTTTATGAATAAGTAGATTAACATCTATCTTTTATGTCCTTTTCTATCCAAACCAACATCATCATCATCATTGTCATCATTATTTCTTTAATGTGCGTTTTTTTTATTTACTTGTACCCAGTCATCATTTTTTTAAAGTTATCATATATGAATCTCTTTTGACTCCTCTGCATAAATAAATTTTTTTTTAAATAAGTTTATTTATGGTCATAAAACATACTCTTGTTGGGTAATAATGGTACTCTACGTGCGAATCTTTTTTTAGATCTATTTATTACCATTATTTAGGCAGTTTCGACTTGTGTTAAAACCGTAGTTCCGACTGCTAACACGTAATTTTTGGGTTATATTTAAAAACGTTTGTGAGGAATAGCCCTATATGAGTAATTTCTCTTCCTTTTACTGATTATTTAAGATATCAGAAGTAAGACTAACAGCCATTTTCTCATTATTACGAAAAACTGCCTGTTGCTAAATCTTGACATAAGATTATTAGACTGATAAACTGACCGTTGACGATTTTAGTTTTCTCCAAATACCAACATAACATTATTTTTAGTTTGCAATAGATGTGAAAGTTTGGAGTCAGCTGATTGAATTTATCTGTATGGCAAAGAAATAAATTGCAAATGTGGCCGGTTAGATTTGCGACAGAATAGAGGCATATGAGACATAAGAAAATTCTTTAATCTGCAGTTTTTCGTTAGGAAAAATGATAATCGTCTAATGAGAAAAGTATTTAAGCACTTAAGTATTTACTTATGCTTTCGTACATATATAAAACAATTTTAGTTTATTCGTTATTAAAAGCTAGAACTATTTTCCATATAATTCGCCAGAAGTTATTGCAATTGCTTGTTTTTTTTTGTAGCTTTCTTCCAAGGCGAATTCATTTATAGGATGGTGGCGATACTACAACAAGCAACAACACCAAAAACACAACATTGTATTTTATTTGTTGCTTTGTTTGTTCGATATGACAAAAACACAAGTAACCTTTGACATGCCTCTCTTTAATTTAGGAAAAAAGTAGCTCAGCTGTGCTTTCCAGGCCACATTAAAAATGAATTCGCCTTGCTTTCTTCCATTATCAACTTTTTGTTAAAATTTATTACATTTCACTTTTTTCAAACAAAATTATATTTTAAAAAACCTTTATAACCAGTATAATTTTTTGGTAGATTCATTTTAATCAATTGCTATTCATAAACACGCATTAGTTATTTTTTGATCATCAAAAGCAAAGGTTTGCACATGACGCTAAATTTTCTTGACGCACGTGAATTATGATGACTTTAAATTTCAATCACGCGGCAGAGAGTAGGTGTTATTGTAATGCAACACAGAAAAATTCGCCTAAAATCTTTCACTAATTAAAATATAAATCAAAACTGAAATCCGTTTTAATTAAAAACATAATCAAGTGAATAAAAAGTGTAATTGATTGTATTAATTTGGTGCAAATTTAACTAAGTTTGTAAGTATTATCACAAATTTTTGAATTGAAATAAATTTTTTTTATGTAAACATTTGTGTGCGGTAGCATGCGTTATTGATATTTAAAAATAACGCATGGACGCATGTAACGCACCGACGAATACTTCCATAAGAAACTATTAAATAAAAAGAATTGACAAATATTTTTTTTGTAATTGAGTCAAAGTCACCAATAACGTTGTAAAAAACGCTTTTTGCTAAACCTGTTTTTTTTTGGCAGATTCTGTTTCTTATGACCCTTTCACACTCGGCAAGTTACTTACGCAAGCCTCTTGCGTGACTCTTGATTTGAAAACATCAGCGGTAAGGTCGGGGAAAGGAAGAATAAATTTTGTACAGACTTTGTTGTTCTCGGCAAGTAACTTGCGCAACTAACTTGCCGAGTCTGAAAGGGGCATCATATTACTTAAATATCAAATCATGAAAATTGCAGTCAAAACGCAATTACAAAGAATCCGTTTGTGACAGAACGTTATGATTTACTAAAGAGCTCGTTACACATAGGTTAATATTGCGGATATGTGAACTTTACGAAGTTAGTAAAAAAAACGTAAACGTGTGATTTTAAACCGACTTATCCTAAATTTTAAAAATTTTTATTTTTTATTGCGATTTGTTTATACATCAATACAATAAAAACTTGTGTTCGTCGCTAAAATGTCGGTTTTATCAAAAAAAACATAAAACAGCTGATACGTAAAAATGGAGAAAATTTTAAATTTGTATCAGGTTCATCGACAACAAAACGTCACGTTTATGTAAAAGTGCCTGCTGCTACATGATCTTGGTAACGAAAAACGGAAAAGCAATAAAAAATTGAACTTCAAACGATGAAGGTTTGTAAGGAAGAAATGTAAGATTTTCGCTTACGACACCACTTACGGAAGGCATGAATTGTATATGGTGAGGTCCCACTTTGAAGTGTAGCTATCAGATTTGCCCACTGAATGTTTTTTGCAGTTATACTAAACCTGCTTCGTAGTAAGGGAATGCCGTGACACTTGAAATTTTTTTTTTTTTTATCAAACTTGTTAATACCCTGCGGGAAATTTGTGTCAATTGCTCCAACAGACTGGTCCTGGGATTTGTGAAAATAAAACAAGTACAAAAAAAGGACTCATGACCAGTTAAAGAAGAACCAATCCCTTAACTGGTTTATAAAGAACAAAAAGGTAGAAAAAGTAATGAATTACAGTACGGTCTTAACTGGTTCTGTGACATATTTTTTGGTAATTTCTAAAATTTGGCTCTTAAATTTAATTCTTGGACTAGTTTTATTGAAATAATACTACATTTTATTTAAGTAATACTACATTTTAGTAACTCCAATGACAACCCCATGTAAAAGTGATAGGTCTTATTCATATAAAGTGTTAGAACTAGAACCGGTCCCTTCCACCAAAGACCTATCACGGGACTACTTCAGTGTCAGTTCGCTTCCCTCTAGGGTAGTTCGTTCACTTACTTTACTGCATCCCTGTATGTCTTATTGCGTAGCGCATAAGTACGCGCTTATTTTTTTAAATGCACCATAAGTGCTTTGAAAAATGATGAAATTTTTGTTTGGGAGTTGTCTTTCCTTAAAAAAGTTCTTTTGCTCTCCTGAAAAATTATAACTTTGATACTTACAATGTCTTAACTACAATTGTCGTATACATTTAAAGAATTTTAAGTTAACAATTTAATAAAAATTAAAATATTTAAATTCAAGCATTTTTGTGCTTAAAAAAATAATCATTTAAATAAAACATTTTGTTAGTGTACGTAATTGTTAGGCTATAAAAATGATTCGTAATCGAGTGCTCGTGATAACAAAAAGTGAGGTTGTGATCGTGCGTAATCGTGAAAATTTAATTAAAAATTTATCGTTCATATCATTCAATTGTAAGAGTGCATACAAAAACCACTCATGCGCACAGTTCTAATCATAACTGTAATTTCTTTCATTTTTTATTTGTCATTGGCCAAAAATAAACCGTTGCTTTTACTTTTCATTCATTAAATGTAAACAGTCGATGTCGAACCAACTCAAAAAGCGAACAGTTGTACACAAATTTTTGTTTTTTGCTTGACAGATTTTGATTTCGACTGCTCATAAGACTTATTTCAAAAATTTGGTAAAGATTGATCTTCCAAATACTAGTTGAGAAGTTTGTTTGGCTTTTTGCTTGTGTGTGCATTTGTACGAGTACAAATGTCTATGTATTTATAATTATAAAATGAGTTTTATTAACTGTCACTTGCTTTGTTGTATGGCTTATTTATATTTCTTTCTATTCATTTTGTTCATTTTTGTCTGCTTAAGCTCCACTCAGTTTATTATTATTTTCTGTTTTTTTTTTTGGTTTTTATGGGTGAACTGCTTTTAGCCAAGTTCTTTATTTTCTAATAGAGAGAAGTGTTATCTGATTGCCATTTTAACTAGAATATTCATATTCGAATAAAAAACCTTAGTAGAGTAAATATTTACGACATCCATTGACAAATGAAGAGTAGAATGTATTTCACTAAATAAATAGAAATTTACACAAAAATAAAAAAAAACATAAGAAGAGAAAATATCTACATAGAGAAAGAAATTGTTACGTACGTAAATACGACAAGATAGTTGTTTTATTCAGTTTGGCATAACATTCAGCTAGAACTATGTAAATAGTAGATTTATTTATTAAGATATCTAGTGATACAAAGACATGAGTGGATCGACGTTAGTGCTTTTTTTTATTACAAATCAAACAAGGAATAAAAAAGAAAGATCAAAAAATACGAATAGGTTTTAAGATACTTGAAATAAAAAAATATTTGGCTCAAAATCACCAAGGTGCAGAATTGGGGTTGCTCGCAATTTAATGTATTAAATCTTAACTTTATTGAAAAAAGAAAATTTATAAACTACTGCAACTAACATTTATTATGTGTTCATCAAACAATATAATTAAATAAAGAAGTAATTTTTAAATTAAATCAGTATACATGCAGCGAAAGTCATTATTATACATTGTAGTAACTGACACAAAACACATTCATTGAGAACAGATGTGTGACTGGTCAAATGGTGGCAATTGACCCCCTCCAATGACAACCCCATGTAAAAGTGATAGGTCTTATTCATATAAAGTGTTAGAATTAGAACCGGTCTCAACCACCAAAGGCCTATCACGGGACTACTTTGGTGTCAGTTCACTTCCCTCTAGGGTACTTAATACACCGAATTTATTATACAGAATCTAGTTTTGAGAAGGATACTTAAAAGTTATATATTTCTTATTATAAAAATACAAAAATAGTCAGGAGTGTTCTGGAAATCGAAAACGCAAGACGCAAGAATTTAGAAGTTGTTTTAAATACACTTTTAAAACCATTTTTATAATTTTTGTTATAAAATACTGTTTAATAGAAAAATATTTGTATAGTTTTTGTAATAAAATTCTTTTATTACAGAAATCTAATTAGAAAACGACGTTTAAAATTCTTGCGTTTTGCGTTTTCGGTTTCCAGAACACCCCTGAGTATGTCAGATAGTGCACAAGTCAATGCAGTGAACGCATCGATAATCGAAAAATAATAATTTTAAGTGAATACAGCCATCAGGTGTCAAACGTTAGTAGAAGACAATAACAATAAACAAGCCAGCTGCCAATGCTTTATCGTCACATAAATTATATTTAGGTGGTAAGTAATTTTCAATTCATTATTTGTAGAGCGTACATCAGTAGTCCTTCATTTCGGGGACGTGTTTATTAAATGTAATTATAGATGAAATTCTTTTTTACGACAAGAAATAATAAATTAATCCCAAATATTTTACTATTCACAAAGTCAGGTCGCATTTAAAATGGCCGCTGTGTAAGCAAGGCGCGCATTTATTTGAAATCGTCATTTCGGGAACATTTCTGGATATGATGGCACGTTCCCGAAATGACTGTTGCGTTCTGGAAATGATAATTTTTGTTTCCTAGGGCGATTACCTACAATTTTTTGTTAATTGATTTTACAAATTCATTGTCTTTTTATAACAGCTTAATGGAGACTCCTGATGAAGAAAAAAAAGTTAGTGCAGCTTATTTGCGCCAAAGAAAAAAGCAAATGCCAAAGAAAGTTTTTGTATAAAAAGACAGAACAACAAATAGAAATGGAAACGGGTTCAGGGTCGAAATTTGTAAATGAAACGGGTATTTTCTTATCATAAGCCACGTTATTGAGAGCGAAATTAAAGGACAAAGAAACATGCTTGTGTGTCTAGCATGAACATTTTAAAGAAAAGTTCAATAAATTGAAATATGCAAAAGAACTTAAACACGCGTCTATGGAAAAGTTTATTGAACAATTAACTTGAGATGTAAACTCTAATGACTGCATGAATAATTTATGCGAAAAATAATGAATGGATGATTTAAAAAATGAAGGTAAGTCCAGAAGACGACCAGAGTAGACCAAATTCTTTGGATGCCATTCCAGGCATACTGGACATCAACAAAATTGTGCTGGCAAAAAGGATTAGATATTTTTTGATACAGTTATAATGATACGAACATTTCCATAAAGAGCTAAAACTATCCAAGCTTTCTAGCTTTTGTAACATAAGTTCAGTTGAGCCTGAGGATGTTTGTATTCCTGCAATTAAATCTCCTGTTGACAAAGTGCCCAGAATCCTAGATAACTATGTAAAACTAAAGAAAAGAGCAAGCTTTTATAAATATGTACACAACTCATCTGCCTCGCAAGATAAACATTTAATGGCAACATCTCTTCGCCAGCAGACTAAAGATAAACAGATTGGTGTTGAAACAAACATATCTTATGCCAAAGAAAATATATGTACATCCAATTCTCATATCCCCTGGGACATTATTGCTTGTTTAAGTTCCTACTGAGAAGCTAAATATTTGCTTCAGATATGTTGCAAACTGCCAGACATGTGTCGATGACAATGATGAGGAAATTATAGTAACTTTTCTGAGATCTGTGCGTAACAATATTAGAAAATTCAAAGACGAACCAAAGGATGTGTCGTGCATTAATTTTGAGCAAATAATCGGTATTATTCCAAAACCATTTCTTAAAAATCCATTTCTTGATAATGATATTGGTGTTTAAAAAAAAAGAAGTTTTTTTTTTGTATCATAAATGTTTTTTTCTAATTTATTGTATAAATAAATAACTTTAATTTTTAAACCGTTGCTTACAATTCAAATATTTCCTTACTTATACCTTATGATATCAATTTAATTATTTCGGTAACAGCTTTGTCATTCCCGGAACGATTGTTTATTACCGGGAACATTAATTTTATCAATTAAATACGCATAAATTGAGCTTTTTTTAGAAAATAAACAGTTTTTTATATTACATTACTTGCATTCTGTTCACGTAACGTTAATTCCCCAGAAAAACTTTGCTTACAATCCTACTTTAAATGACGTCCTGAATTCATTACTTTGTAGCCTTATTCGCCACTTTTTGGATAATTAGTTACATATTAAATAATAACTTTGTTATTATATCTTAAAGAAGTTATAATCAAGGCCAGGATTTTTATGCAAATGCTTATTTGTTCTCGTCAGTCGGAGATTCGGGATTTAACGAACAGGCAAAAATGTTACCTTAGGTACTGTGTATATCGAATTAAAATCCAATTTGGTATTCGATGTAACGAACAAACAAAAATAATATACAAAAAATTCGTAAGACTTTTTGATATAAATAGATGGACTAGTCAGGCAAACAGTTGTAGTCTTGACACACACCTCCAGGCATAGATTTCGTTTCTATTTTTGTATTTTTTTTAGTTTCTGATAAACAAATCGTTATATTACAGTTTGAATTTCTTTCGTAGCCCACTAGGACTTTTTGTTTTGCGTTTCTTTTTGCCTTATGATCTTTTATGTACTAATTTGGTCACTACCTGTTGTGAACTTGTGTTGTAGAATTTTAAACTTGTGAACTTTAAAAAATGGATAACAGATAACGATTTACGTCAAAAGAAAAATTGAAAATTTTAGATGACAGGACTTATGCAGATGAAAACAGCGCCCCTGGACGGTAAATGGAAAAAGAAAGAAAAACTTTGCTGCTATGTGCTAACGCAAGCGGTCCATTACTTATTGGAAAAGCACAGAATCCTTGCTTGTTTAGACACAAAGTTTTGCCATTAGATTACGCATTGTAACATCTGTAGGTAAGCAATTTTTGACAAATTTGTAGAATCAATTAACAGCAGAAGACATTAACCAGGACGATATGTGTGAAGTTTTTTTGGATGAGGACGAAGGTGAAGAAATTAATGCACCATTAGAAAACGGTGTACCTGCTGATGAAGGGGTGAAAATTAAACACAGCGATGTACTCAACAGCTTTGATGTATGTATCCAGTGGGGACAGGAAAATAATATCGATATATCCAAGACATTTATTTACGTGAGCTTCAAGAGAAATTAATTGAAAAAAGTTTAAGACCATAATTCTGTAAAACGCAACCGCAACGCCAAAAATTACATTGAAAGCAAATACAAGTATCTTTAGAAGAACACATCTTAAAACCAGGAAAAACTACTTCATTTTGTTTAAATAATTAAAATTAAAATCTCGCTCGATTTCAATTCCACCTCATTTCAATTTGTAGAACATGTGCGATAATTCTATCTATATCTGAAATAAAACTTTTATAACTTTTAAAAAAATTTGACAAAATCTAAAAAATTTACTTTTTCGCCTTGAAATCACTATTAAAATTTTCAATCGATTTCTGCCTGGTCTTTTTTATCCAATCGTCACCAAACTTCATATTTAATGTTTTTAGATGCAAATAAACGAAATTAGGCCATTCGTTTACTTAAGAATTCTCTTTGAAAATTGGCCATACAACAGAATATTAGTGCTAAAAGAATATTAAAACGCATTATTGACCTTTACCCAAAAAGCTTGATTTATTGCGAATTATACCAAGTTCAGGTATAATTTACTATCAGTTATAACTGTCAAAAAAATATTTTTAACTGGAAGTTTAATTGGTAAATTGTAAAATTGTCCGCAAATGTAATATTAAACGCTTTTTAAATGAATTTTTAAGGAGATATCATTAAGCAGTTTACGTTAAAAGCTTTTAGAAATTGTATTGCTTATAATTGTTACCTATCTTAAATTTGTTTGGCCATTTTTGAAATTATTTCTTGAATTACTCTATAAAAAACATGTATAATTTAATTTACCTTTTCCTAATATTTTAAAAATTGCATAATTTTAAACAAATATTTAAAAACTATGTGCCTCGTACTCATATTTCTAAAAATTGCCTGCCGTAATAAAATGACTCATTTTATAGGTAATTTAATAAATTTTATGATTTCCTTTAATGAAATGTCTATCTATATACCAGCAACCATACACTCTTGCATAGTGCAAGAATTATTATTAAGTTTAAATTTTTAGTAAGTTAAATATATGACAATGTCTAGTTGTAAATATTTTGTGTTCCTCAAAGAAAATATAAAAAGAAAGAAAACATTCCAGCCTCCCTGCTTGCCATTTTACAGTTACAGGAACTTGCAGAGAAAATATGCAAAGATATTTATATGAAGGACCATAAACTTTAAATTTACGTACACACACATTTACTCGTATATACGATATAAAATATTTCACATAAAATAATTTACCACAACCAGAGAAATAAAACAACCAACCAACCAACCAACCAACCAGGCAACCGAACAATTTTACAAATAAAATCGGCACTAAAACATGGACATTTTACTAAGTTATGCTTCATACAAACACAAATACTCAAGCACTTTTATATTCACATTCTTTGTGTTGGTAGCATACTTTTAGGCAAACAAGCCTATTAGTACTTTAGTTGTTAGATAACGTTTAAAATATATTATCTAAAATATAAATTATGAACACAATGCGTAATAAACATTTATAAGGACATTTTCTATAATATACTAATATGTATGTATTTATGTCTATTATTATGTGCTTTTTGAATGCATGTTGGTTTTTAAATATGAATTAAAAACAAAAATTTATTATGCTTGTAAAGAAAACATAAAACTTTTTCAGTTTTATTAACAACAAGTCATCTGCAGTTAAATTGAAAAGAAACGAATTTAATTTTCTTTTAAGTATTGGGAAAAAAATTGAAATTTTGTAAATTTTTAAAAAGATAACAAGTAAAAAAATATATTTGGTCAAGCCCGACGATATTATTCCCTACGCCACAGTATTTAAAACAAATTTCCGAAGGTTGACCTTTTGTGCGACCCATTAGTAATCATTATCCACCAAAACAAAATTATAATTTAAGATTTAAAGTCTGGTCCACTATGTCGATCGACACCTTAAGCGAGCGCCAACAAGTCACTGATTGTCATCCTCCTAAGCGCCCCACTAGCTATCGCCGTGTCGGACGCCCTGTTTTACATTTCTAACTTAATCGATTTATTCATTGTCAAATGAATATATTGCCACAGCAACTTTTCCACCGATTAAACGCTAGTTTGAGAGTAAAAATCGGCAATACATGGGAATGAAGCGATAAAAAACTGCTCCGTGCTATTTGATTTTCAAAAAATGAAAACAAAGCGTAAACAAAAATCATTGGTTTTCAACAATGTAATTTTGTGAAAAATATTTTTCAAACACTGGGGCCTCTAAAGAGAGTCAACTCAAAATTTTTAAATTTTCTGTTTCTGCAAGCAATCGATGTACAGTGGTAACAACTACGCACTGTAAAAATCGTACATCAATATCTCTAGTTTTTTGCCAAACAAATGCAATTATATCTCCCCTTTGTAGTATAAGAGTACATAAAAAAAATAAATAAATAAAATAAATAAAATAAAAATTTTTTTGTCTCAACAGAAATTATAATTTTTAGCTAACCCACCAGCTTTAAAGGATATGTATACATGTGACATTCATAATTAAAATATGACACAAAAGAACACTTTGTGATTTGCCTAATTATCATCAGAAAAAATTTAGAGTTATAGTTTTAGTATTATATTAAAGGAATAATAACGTTGAATATTGCAACAAAATGCCTTTGTCCACAATCACAACACAAGTGAATGATTTTGGCATTTGTTGTCGCATAATGTTTAAAATTGTCTTGCGAACAATTTATAGTGGGGCGTAAATTAGCTGTTTGTCATTAAAAATGCTAGCCAGCGATAGCGGTCGAAGTCATGGGGCAGGCTCTGAAATTGTTTAGATTTCTATATCTATACATTTATTGTCTTCAAGTGATTTTGCGAAGGGTATTTATATGGGACCAATGGTTAATTTTCGATATTTTGTCACGACATAGCTATCACAAAAGTTACTGTAGTAAATTTGTATGTCAATAGCGACATTCATAAGGAAATCACAACATGAAAAACTGCCCTGCGGGAAATTTGTATCAATTGGTCCAACCGACTGGTGCTGGGATTTGTGAAAATAGTGAAAGAAGAACCAATCCCTTAACTGTTTTATAAAGAACAAAAATGTAGAAAAAGCAATGAATTACAGTACAGTCTTAACTGGTGCTGTGACACATTTTTTGATAATTTCTAAAATTTGGCTCTTAAATTTAATTCTTGGACTAGTTTTATTGAAGTAATACTACATTGTATTTAAATAATGCTACATTTTAGTAACTGACACTAAGCAGGTTCATTGAGAATAGATCTGTGATTGGTCAAATGGTGTCAATTGACCCCCTCCAATGACAACCCCATGTAAAAGTGATAGGTCTTATTCATATAAAGTGTTAGAACTGGAACCGGTCCCTACCACCTATCACGGGACTACTTCAGTGTCAGTTCGCTTCCCTCTAGGGTGTTTACGGGGGTAGTATTTATATGGCAGCAATGGCGGAATATATTATGGGGGCTCTGAGAAATAATGGGCGATTCTCACCATTGTCAATAGGACAATTGGGTCTTATTACAATAAAAACCTATGTACCAAATTTTATTTAATTATCTCTAAAATTGAGACTTGTTCTTTGCGCACACTGTTTGGACATACAGCCAGCCAGTCGGACGGACTTTTGGTTCGGTTCAAAAAATGATTCTAGGTCGAACGGTATATATACTTAAAGTTGGGTCTATGATCAATTTTTTTGTTTATGTTGTCACAAGCATTCGCATAAAGCAACGCATAATACCTTCTTCACTATTACGGTGTAGCCTTTAAAATCATAAACATAAGTAAGAAGAAAGAACATTAAATCTCAAACAAATTTAATCTTAAGTGCATCCATGGTTTTCACGTTTAGCTTAAATATGATTTATCGCATTTTAATCCTGCATCGGCTTTTTAAGAATCATAGGATTTAGCAGGAGGAGAAAATACCTATAAATTCTAAATAACATGCTTTAAAATTCTCATAAAAAGTAAGCCTCTACAAAATTTGATTCAAATATATTTATTTTATAGAATTTAAAATAAGTCAAATAAGGCGGTACCGTATCTGTGTGCTATGGAATATAAAAACACACCTTAATAACTAGAATTATTTCCATTAAGATGCTTAAATATAAATATGTTTGATGTAATTTGTCCCGTAGTATGAAAAGTGTAAAAATGCAAATAGCGACAGCCGAAAGGGCAAACCAAGATTGAACTACAAATTTATAAGAAACCAGGGTCCCCGATAAATTATTTCAAAAAAAGCTATTGAATTTAAAAAGAAAAATATTATAATAAAACTTTCAAAGTACTTTGCAAAAAAGGGGTAATATCTACCTAAATTCAACACTATTAATAACAATCTATAAGAAGAAGTTTTCTTACATTAAAATTAAACACATTTGTCAGGATATTTTATTGAATTCATTTCTTACATTCTAAAACACAAAATATAATACAATAGAAAAAAAAGAGAGTAAATATAAAAATAGTTCTGATCACTTTGAGTGTTTCTCGACAACTGCCAAACAATTGGTTTTTAGCAATCGTGCTAATCGTGGTTTCTAAAACCCAACCCAACAAAAAATGTAGCTCTAAGCGTAGCAGCTTTGTATAGTAGAAATGTAAAGCTTTCCTAACGGAAAGCAGGCATTTAGTAGTACGATGAGTTCAAACTTTGTAGCAATGAATTAATTCTTTTGATATTATTTTTATGTGTATAAAGCTAAGTCTACACGATATGTCGAATCAGCAAATTTATGTTGAAAAATTTGCTTTCAGCGCCAACATATCGTGTAGACAAAAAATTTTTCCAACAAAGGTATGCTTACCAACATATTACAGGCATTTGTTAACGAAGTCAGCAAACGTTTGTTCACAATTATAGCATATCGTCTAGACACAATATTTTTTAGTTTTCAACAAATTTTCAACGTATGTTAACAAATATGTTATTTGTTGAAAGTCGTATACAAGCTTTTCAGCATACGGCAAATTTGGTAGCATATAAAATATACAAAAATTGATATTCATTCAATTACATGTTTAATTTTGTACATAACCCCGGAACTTATCAAGATTTCTAGCTCATCGGCAAACAAGGAACAAAAAAATGCATTTAGAAGTGCTTTGAAAATAAAAATGTTTGCCAATGAACTTTGTTTTAGGGCCATTATTACCACTTGCCAATAGTTAAAAGTCGGATTTTGTTTGACCGATAAATAGCTTTGCATTATTACAACTTCCATTTTGTATTGCTGTTATTTTCAATAATAATAATATTTCATAGATGAAAACATAATAAATGAAGGTTTTATAATGCAAAGCTATTTATCGGTCCGACAAAATCCGACTTTTAACTATTGGCAAGTTGTAATAATGGCCCTTAGAGTTATAGCCTGTAAAAGTTGATAAATTCTTAACCAATTTGGTCTCGGCAATATGGGTATCGCTGAAGAGAGTTTCCAAATACCTTTTACATAGTATATACAACATTCCGAATTATTAACCCATTAATAACCAATTTCAAAAAATATTTTTATTTGCTAATGTTTTTTATTAAAATGGCTCTAATCTCAACATGTTGTCGATATTAAGGTATTTTTTACATATAATATTTTCTAGAGAACGCTTCAAGCTTTCATATAATAGAATGCATGGTACGATAGCATATAAAATTCTAAAGCTAATTATTTATTTTCTAATAAATGTTAATGTTTAATAAGTAGGTTTAAATTAACATGTGGTAATAGTTTATATACTTTATGTAAATGCTTCAATATGGGAATTATTTAACTATATGTTATGCCAAACACCAACTTTGCTTAATAATTTTTTCTTTATTGCCGGTCTTCGACTTAAATACGCCTAAAACAGTAAAAACAAAGATATTGTGGTAAAATATAGTCCAATTTAGCTTTAAATAGCTAGAAAAACATGATGCAATTTTGTGATTATCGGCATTCAAATCACGAAATGTCCTGTAGAAAGCAGGACTTAAAACAGTTAACAAACTTGCATAATTGTATTGAAATTTGGTCTTGTTTATGTTTTTAATACTAAAAATTACTCAACCGACCAAAAATACCAAATATCTCTTAAATACGGCTAAACTGATACAGATCATGATAGATAAAACAAAATAAGGTTATGAATCATATAAGAGTTTTTTACGCCAAATATTTACATCTTTGATAAATTATTCCTCACCGTTTAATTACAATAAATAATTAGAAGCAATGTACCGAATTTCGTCAAATAATTGCGACCTGGGTTCTAATCACCGCATTAGATATTGAGTAAACTAACGTATCGAGTAAACTAGCGTATTTTTCTGATATATCGAATGAAAACTCGAAGGATGTAATGTCTTTGGTTTCTCGATATAGAATGCTATCATATCAAATTACGATATACTTAATTCGATATCGCCACCACCTGGATAACTATCTTGCCGCGATGTGGTGGCTTAAATGCCGGCTGTAGTATATGCCTTATAACCTGAGTCGGTAAGTCTAGCCGAAACTGGCTATAATGCATAAGCTCTAAGGCCGGTATGACTAAGGGTTATCCATCCATCCATCCCATATCCCAATACCTATAATCCTATCCCTCCCTTTTTGTTTCCCACATCCCCCACTTTTAAGGTCAAGGTGGTTGACAGCAGTGCCGAGGACCTGGATGGCTAGTTAGTGGTTAAATAAACTGGTCGTGAACAGCTTCCCTCTGATGCCGATGGCAAGGGTCAGTTGTAACTTTGCCTAGTCCGCGCAAGCCGTCACTGCGCGCGACGGTCCTTTTCATTACGTGCATACTCGTGGGACCAAAAACTGGACGAAATTAAAAAAACCAAAGAGAAGGACGCGGTCTTAGGACGCGGTGCAGGGAATGTCTCTGACAACTCGGCAGACTCTGAGTCAGATATGGACTCAGACTGGCTGAGTATTCACAGGGATATTCTGCTGCAGGAAAGTCAGTTAGCAACAGAACTGACAGAGACGGACGCGATGGACTCACTAGTCGGCTCCCCATCTCGAACAGGTGCTTCGGAAAGGCTCGGTGATCTAACTCTGGGCTCTGATGATGAGCACGAAATAACAATGATTTCGGCTGATGATCAGGGCCAAAGGGCTGGACCAGCGGCCTCTGAGGTTACACTCAAGATGGAAAGTGGATTGGCGAGTGCATCAAAACACATTGTTCGGCAGGATGCGACAGAACAAGTCACATCAGATAGCCGAACGAGTTTAGAAAAAGCCAAGAGTGGTGTGAGAGCCTCCTTAGCCTTTCTAGAAAAGATAGCTAAGAAAGACTCCTCACTGCACGATGGGCGGGATAGGCATCTGCTGAGGAAGCACCGGAAGAACGTTGCTAGATTCGAACGAATCCACGGTTCTGTCGGTGATATCCTAGGCATTCCCTATCCTGCGGGATACACAGCAAGGGCTGCTGAGGACTCAAAAGTTGTCAGTAAAGACAACGAATCCTCACCAACCCTTGCTGAGGAATCCTCCAAAAAAGGAGCGAAAGGAAAAAAGGAGGGTAATAAGTCCGCACCTGTTCCTCTTAACCGTGACAGCATGGTCACGGCTAAAGGAGCTAAGACTGCGGACGAAACACCCAGTACTAGTTGCGCGATGAGGACTGGGAAAGTCCTGATAATCTCCGATAGTCACCCCCAAAAGGGAGTCACTAAAGGAAGTACCGGGACAAACCAGTCAACATCTGCAGGGAAATCGGGTGATCACCGACAGAACTCTGCTAAGCCCCCAAATAAAGGGGTTGTCAAGAGAGTTAGGTCTGGTGATGACCAGAAATCTCCAGCGGCTAAGAGGAATAGTCAGGCTGGTGCCGGCCCTCTTAGGGATCTCCGCAAGGAGACCACTAAGAGAACTGTCTCCAGAGAGGACCAGTCCTCCACGTCAAGGAAGCTGAGGGAGTCGTCGGGTAAGGACGGTATTCTGGCGGCTGTCATTGATCGTATGGATCCCGATGGAAGGATCAGTGTCGAGAAATGGCAGGTGCTAGAGAACAAACTACTCGACGAAATCTTCAGCGTGAAAGGAAGGCCGGACGAAGTATCGTTCAAAGGGGCTGACTGGGCAAGAGGTGTCAAAACTGTCAGTTGCGGCAATCAAAAAACCTTTGAGTTTTTAAAGGCTGCAATTGGCAGGTGTGGCAGCGCTTTCCCTGAAGCCAGATTGGACGTCATACTAGCGTCTGAGTTGCCATTGAGGCCAGTAGTCACGGTGTGGATACCTCCACCTATAAAACCGGTGGAGGTCATACTGGGGTTACTGGACAACCAGAACGATGGTCTCACTACAGGCCAGTGGAAATTGATAGCTTCACTGGGCTGTAAGGAGAACCAAGGGAGAGACTTCAGGTTCGCAGTAGACCAGGAGTCTCTCAAAAGGCTGAAGTCAATGGGAGGGGTTGCTGTGTTCGGGTTGGGGTCTATCAAATTTAGGTTTCCTAAAGATGATAGACCCTAAGAGGCTGAAAGTGGTGCAGATAAACCTGCACCACTGCGAAGCAGCCTCAACCGAATTAGCAACCCACCTCATTGACAACAACGTGGACGTGGCCTTAATCCAAGAGCCCTGGATTAATAAAAACCGGGTAGTTGGATTAAAGTTCACGGGGTATACCTTGTTCGTACCCCACACAGATGATAAGGTACGAACTTGTATACTGGCAAGAACTGAGTTTAAATTTATGATTTCTTATTCTTTCAGTAATGGAGACCTCACGGTCGTGACAGGAGAGGCCAGGGACAGAACGGTTCTGGCACTGGCATCGGTATACTTGCCGTACGAGGCTACCGATCCACCTGGTGATAAAGTACGGGAGTTGGTGGAGCACTCGGGCAGAAGCGGCTCGAGACTGGTACTGGGCTGTGACGCCAATGCACACCACACCCAATGGGGAAGTGCCGACATCAACAAAAGAGGTGAGTCTATGTTTGATTTTATTATTGCCAGCAATCTCTTTATCTGTAATAGGGGGAATACGCCAACGTTCAGAACTAGGGATAGAGAGGCAGTGATAGATATAACATTGACGAACTGTAGGGAATTAGTAGAGGACTGGAGGGTGGCTTTGGATTTTTCCTTCTCTGACCATAGTCGTCTGTCCTTTAGTCTAATGTTTGAGAGGTCGAAAGGGTGTCCGTATAGGAATCCGAGAAGGACGGATTGGGACTCGTTTTCGGGACTGGTGCAAAGGAACCTTAGGGTTACACGGAACTGGGGGTCGAATCCGGCCGGTGTGGAGCAACTGGTAGACACCTTCACGGGTGTATTGACCAGTAGCTATGAGCGATCCTGTCCGTTAAATTTTCCGGGCAGACGCACACAGCCAAGATGGTGGACAGACGAGTTGAGGACTCAAAGGTCCACTGTCAGAAAGCTGTTCAATAGGGCGAAGTATACGCGTAGGGAGGAAGATTGGAGTAACTTCAGGGTAAGTTACGGGAAGTATAAGGGAGATATTAGAAGGGCGAAAAGGGACTCGTGGATTAAGTTTAGCGAGTCAGTCGAATCCGTGAATGAGATGTCTAGGTTCAGGAGAATTTTATCCAAGGACCCGGTAGTCCCTGGATTTATTCAGAGACCGGACGGCTCATGGACGGAATCTGGCTCTGAATCTCTTTGTTTGCTAATGGAGACTCACTTTCCGGGGTGTGTGGATCCGGGGTCGGGGGAACAGGCTGTATGTGGTGACCCCTTCTCTGGATCGGGCTCGGGCGTTGAGGAAAGGGAGACGGTGGGAGAGATGATTACCTTGGATAAGGTAACATGGGCGGTAAATACCTTTGGGTCCTACAAATCGGCGGGACCAGATGGTATCTTTCCGGCGATGTTACAGAATATCGGGAAATCATCACTCCTGTTGTTGGTGGAACTGTTTAGGGTATGTGTGCTAAACGGGTACATTCCTAGAAGGTGGAGGGAGGTTAGGGTTGTCTTTATACCCAAGGCGGGTAGAACCGGTCACTCTAAACCCAAGGATTTTAGACCAATCAGCTTGTCGTCTTTTCTATTGAAGACGTTGGAAAGACTGATTGATCTACATTTGAGGACGAAGATTGACGCCGGCATCGTCAGCGGTGCTCAACACGCCTATCTTAAGGGTAGGTCTGTTGAGAGTGCGCTGCATGATGTGGTTGGTTATGTGGAGCGGGGTCTGCGAAACAAGGAATACACCTTGGCGGCATTCCTGGATATAGAGGGCGCCTTTAACAATTTGAGGATAGAGGCAATCAGGCAGGCACTGGTTGACCTAGGGGTTCCGCTGTTCTTGGTCGAATGGATAACTATGATGCTTAACAGCAGAGTTATTCACTCTGACTGGGGAAGCGAACGCTTAAGAAAATCGGTGACTAGGGGGACCCCACAGGGGGGAGTTCTCTCTCCCTTATTGTGGCTCTTGGCCGTCAATGTCGTTCTGAGACGTTTTGACAGAATGGGTCAGAAGGTCGTGGCCTACGCGGATGATGTAGTTATATTGGTGTCGGGCAAGTTTCTGCCGACAATAAGCGACATCATGCAAGGGGCGCTGGGCGAACTATCGGCATGGGCTAATGATAAGGGATTGGGAGTTAATCCGGAGAAGACGGAGTTGGTTCTTTTCACTAGGAGGTACAAGGTGGAGAATTTCAGGCTACCGGTACTGGGAGGACTGGAGCTTAGATTGTCTGATTGTGCTAAATATCTGGGGGTATTTCTGGACAGCAAGCTGTCATGGGGAAGAAATACTCAGGAGAGACTTAAGAGGGGTCTCAATGCCTACTATGCTTGCAGATCATCGATAGGTAGGAGCTGGGGACTCCGGCCGTCAGTAGTGGGATGGCTGTACACTTCGGTGGTTAGACCCATTCTTACGTATGGATGCTGTGTTTGGTGGGAGTCATTGGGATTTGCTAGTCGTAGGAACCTTCTTTCTAAGGCTCAGAGGTGCGCTTCAATTGGCATGACAGGTGCCATGAGAAGTACTCCTCAGGCTGCCCTGGACGTCATTCTACCAGAAGATGTAGAATTGAGCAGTATGTGATGGGAATGGCGGCCAGGAGCATTCTTAGACTGAGGGAGTTAGGATTGATAGGGAATGTCACGCAGGGTCACTCACCGATCCTGAGTGTGATTGAGGATTGCGGCTATTGCCTGGGACTACCCGGCTCCACTGATTATGTGGGCACCAGGGTGGACTTTGGGCGGTCGCCGGAGGTAATAGTGCCTTCTAGGGAGAGCTGGTCAGGTAGGAGCAGATTATTTAGTGGATTTGCTATTTTCACTGATGGCTCGAAGATGAGGGGCACGGGTGCGGGAGTCTACATTGAGGATCTGGACATCAGAAGGTCATATAGGCTTCCTTACGACTGTAGTGTCTTTCAGGCGGAGGTTCTGGGGGTATTGAGGGCCGTGGAACTTATGAGGGACAACATTGATAGGGGCTCTGAGGTCACTATATATGTGGACAGCCAGGCGGCTCTTATGGCCGTAAGGGGCTGTTATGTGAACTCAAAGCTAGTTGATGATTGTAGGAGGGCTTTGGAAGAAGTCTTAGGGGAGTATACGCTAAGGTTGTGCTGGGTGCCGGGTCACTGCGACATAGGTGGCAATGAAGTTGCTGACGGGTTAGCAAGACAGGGCTCAGAGATGGAGGACCCTAACTGTATGGAGGCGGTTAGACCTCCAATAGGCTTCTATTTTGGAAGGATCAGGGAGTGGATTCTGGGCGCGACCAATCGGGCCTGGGGGAACCGGACGGACTGCCGGGTATCACGGACGCTGTGGCCGGTGCTTAGCAAGTCCGATTCGGGGTTGCTGCTGGGCATGAGTAGGGTCAGCGTGAGGACCATGATAGGAATGATCACGGGCCACTGTATGATAGGCAGGATGGCGGTGAGGATGGGATCCGAATTATCGGATATGTGCAGGTTGTGTGAGGACCCTGAGGAGTTAGAGACAGTTGAGCACTTTCTGTGCCACTGTCCCAGGTTGCAGGGCAGCAGGCTGAGGTGGCTGGGCAGTAGATTCCTGAACGAATTAGGGGATGTCCCGGGTTGTGGACTTGGGAGTCTGATAGGATTCGTAATGGGGATGGCCTGGTTGCGCGAGAGGAGGCTGGGTGCTGGCCACACGTAGGTCGAATTTGGTTGGTCAGGATTTCTTTCGGGGCTGGTCCGAAACATTCTTTTCTATCCATCTTTCTTTTCTGACTTGTGCTTTCGCTGTTTTATTTCACCTATTTTCCTTCTTTACATATCTTTCTCTAATTAAGGCGTCACAATGGACCATACTGGTCTCTGGGTGAGGGTGTGAAGGAGACTTCACACCAGCCTTTCAACCTAACCTAACCTAACCTAATTCGATATCGAGTGTCATTATACCAAAATAAAAGATTTCGATGGATTTTACTAGATATCGTATGCCGTCTACAAAGTGGACAGCCAGCAAGCCGGACGGACGGACATCCTTTTATTGACTCAGATAGTGATTGAGTCGATCGGTATACTAAGCGATGGTTATAGGCCCAATATTTTTAGGTGTTACAGACACTATGGTGGTGTGGGTATCAAACGAATCCATAAAATAATCTGCTGGTCGGCACATAATTGACCATAGGGGTAGAACATAAATAAATTAATTAATTATCCTAAAATATTTTAATTTTTAGCGGATTTGACCCAGACCAATCAAGCACTCATACTTATTAAGTCTTAATTGCACTAAAACTATTTATTTTTGCACTAAAGGCGATAAATTGACAAAAAAATTTATATAAAATAATTTAAAAAGAGAATTGTCAAATTAATTTTTAATTTTTAAACAAATGTTCTCATTACTCAACATATGTAACAACATACAAAATTCAACATATCGTGTAGACACAAAAATTGTATGCTAACTTATATGTTGAAATATCATTTGCTGGCATATGATGAATTTGGAAAATTTGGTATTTTCAGCATATCGTCTAGACACCTAACATATTGAATATGCTGAAAGACAAATTTGTTATTATTTTTAAGCATATGAGTGTAAGCATACATTTGCTGATTCAACATATCGTCTAGACTAAGCTTAATGTTTCTTGAAGTAAATGTAATTTAAGGGCAGCGACCTATATAAAACCCATGGTTTTATACAGGATGGTATTGTTTGAAATAAATGTGGTTTCATCAGAAAATTTTTTCAAAATACTAACATTTACTTATTCAATATTATGGCTTAGCCTGCATATTATTTTGGAGTAAGTTTTCGCGAATGATGAATATTTATTTAATTAATATAAATATTAATCATACGCCAAGGAGATAATAAGGTAAATAAGGTATGGTCCATCATTCCCGGTCCCCTGGTTGGTCCACATTCGTAAAAAAAGACAAAAAACACCATTCATCCGGAAAAAACCAAAAAATGCATTCTATAATCTACCGAAATTACTCTCAAAAAATAACAAATCGGCCGAATATATTCAAACAAAATTATTTGCGAGTTAACTGGGATAGTTCTCTTTAAAATAAGGTATGGTCCATCATTCCCGGTCCCCTGGTTGGTCCACATTCGTAAAAAAAGACAAAAAACACCATTCATCCGGAAAAAACCAAAAAATGCATTCTATAATCTACCGAAATTACTCTCAAAAAATAACTAATCGGCCGAATATATTCAAACAAAATTATTTGCGAGTTAACTGGGATAGTTCTCTTTAAAATAAGGTATGGTCCATCATTCCCGGTCCCCTGGTTGGTCCACATTCGTAAAAAAAGACAAAAAACACCATTCATCCGGAAAAAACCAAAAAATGCATTCTATAATCTACCGAAATTACTCTCAAAAAATAACTAATCGGCCGAATATATTCAAACAAAATTATTTGCGAGTTAACTGGGATAGTTCTCTTTAAAATAAGGTATGGTCCATCATTCCCGGTCCCCTGGTTGGTCCACATTCGTAAAAAAAGACAAAAAACACCATTCATCCGGAAAAAACCAAAAAATGCATTCTATAATCTACCGAAATTACTCTCAAAAAATAACTAATCGGCCGAATATATTCAAACAAAATTATTTGCGAGTTAACTGGGATAGTTCTCTTTAAAATAAGGTATGGTCCATCATTCCCGGTCCCCTGGTTGGTCCACATTCGTAAAAAAAGACAAAAAACACCATTCATCCGGAAAAAACCAAAAAATGCATTCTACATATCGTCTAGACTAAGCTTAATGTTTCTTGAAGTAAATGTAATTTAAGGGCAGCGACCTATATAAAACCCATGGTTTTATACAGGATGGTATTGTTTGAAATAAATGTGGTTTCATCAGAAAATTTTTTCAAAATACTAACATTTACTTATTCTATATTATGGCTTAGCCTGCATATTATTTTGGAGTAAGTTTTCGCGAATGATGAATATTTATTTAATTAATATAAATATTAATCATACGCCAAGGAGATAATAAGGTAAATAAGGTATGGTCCATCATTCCCGGTCCCCTGGTTGGTCCACATTCGTAAAAAAAGACAAAAAACACCATTCATCCGGAAAAAACCAAAAAATGCATTCTATAATCTACCGAAATTACTCTCAAAAAATAACTAATCGGCCGAATATATTCAAACAAAATTATTTGCGAGTTAACTGGGATAGTTCTCTTTAAAATAAGGTATGGTCCATCATTCCCGGTCCCCTGGTTGGTCCACATTCGTAAAAAAAGACAAAAAACACCATTCATCCGGAAAAAACCAAAAAATGCATTCTACATATCGTCTAGACTAAGCTTAATGTTTCTTGAAGTAAATGTAATTTAAGGGCAGCGACCTATATAAAACCCATGGTTTTATACAGGATGGTATTGTTTGAAATAAATGTGGTTTCATCAGAAAATTTTTTCAAAATACTAACATTTACTTATTCTATATTATGGCTTAGCCTGCATATTATTTTGGAGTAAGTTTTCGCGAATGATGAATATTTATTTAATTAATATAAATATTAATCATACGCCAAGGAGATATGTCATATACAACTATCACTCGTGTTAATCGAAATTAACATTTTTGTATAAGAAATCGTAAATTTTGCATATTTTTAATTGTAATGTCCCAACCGAATAAAGTTGAACCCAAGTTCGTTTTAATTCTAGCTGCTTCACTTTTCCTAATTCTGTGTTCGTTATTTATAGATCTATCTGTCGCTTAGTGAATGGAAATAAATGGAAATGCATTTATAAAAACGTCCTGTGATCATGAAAAAAAATTAGTTTTCTTCCATCGAAAGTGCATGAAAAAATTCAAAGTTCTATCAAAATTTTGCATAATTAGTTTTTGTGCATTTTTCTTTTGTATTTGACTCAAGCTTGAAGAGATACTTATATAAGAATTGTTTTAATATAATTTATTAAAATTGCACATATCACGTATATTAAGATGCATTAATTCGGAATATGCATATAAACAAATTTGGATGAATAAAAACGTAAAATGCTAAAAGCCGGTGTGCGAATAATTGATAAATATTGTATTGATTTTTTAATATATGTTTATGCTTCTTGTCCATGTGAATAAATAATCGGGAAATTAATTTTTATATAGTTATAATGCTAATGGTACCATACTGTTTAAAAGCTTTATAATTTTGCTAAAAAATATTGAAAATGAAAATTCGTTTAAATTGAGGTAATTTTCACATACTTCGATGTACACATACCCAAAAAATCATGGGAAAATGAGATCGTGCAAAAAAGCATCGTGAAAATCGAGGGACAGCTGTATTATAATGTGTGGGTTACACAGAGAAATCGTCCTTCTTTAAGCGGAAACCTCTATTCTACGGCCACTCTTGCCTGGTCCCGGCAGCTTAACATGTGACGACACATTTTACACTCCATCAAATAACTATAGAGCACTTTGTGCAATTCAACAAAGATTTAAAAGTTTGATAAGATTAAGTTTTACTGTGCTAAATTCCCAATTCTTACTATTGATAAACTGAAATTTATTGTTGGTAGGATAAGCCATTCCGATGCGCAATTTACTGATTTAAGAAAAGCGAAAGATATTATTCAAATAAAACTGTTAAGCGAACAAGAATTATAAACGCTTGAAAGTTTTAACCGTAATAATATCAACTCTTAAACAAAGTTGTATTTGCTCTGCACTAAGTACCGTTCAAAAATAGATGTTACCCAAATTTTTAATATATTTTGCATGTCAAATATTCAGAATTAAAACCACAGGGTGGCGAAGAATGAGCTATATGGTTTAAATTATTATTATTATTTACAGTATATTATTGTGGAATTTCTTGGAATAAGCTTTAAAAAATTATATCCTGTAAGTGATGTCCATTTTCTGCTTCGCTTGCATATTTTCCATAACTTGTCGCAAAATTTTGCGGGTCATTATTTTTGTTTGATTGTATAGTTATTCATTAATAATTCCCCAAGTCTTCTTCACAAAATGCTGAAGAAAATAAAGAAAAAATAATGATAAAAAAAGTTATAAAGAATTCAAATCATTTAGCTCATTCTGCGCCACCCTGTACAACAGTAAAATTTTGTTAAAAGTTTTTCAATATGCAAAAATCTCGCATAAAACAATTTTTTTTGTGAAAAGAAACAAGGAAAAATAGAAGTATTACATTCCCAAAAATTATTAAAAAAGTAGTGATCTTGCTAATCTTATTCGAAGCAAAAAAAGTAGCAACAAAACTAAAACTATCAGGAAAATAATAATATCGGACATATGTCCGCCGCGGCTCCCAACAACATGTTCCATTCGATCATTCCAATTATTGACTATTTCTTCCAATAAACCAGGTCGTTTGCCATTAATGGTGGCTAAAATATTGCTTCCTATGCTTCAAGAGTTGCTGGTTTGTCGGTATAAACAAATGACTTAGCCCCATAAAAAGTAATCCAGAGGCATTAAGTCTTACGACCGAGGGGGCGAGTGAATAGGACCAATTCTGGAAATAAAGTTGTCAGCAAAATAATTTTGTAACAAATTAGCTGTTAAGCGCGATGTCTGGCAACAAATGAGCTTTGTCGCTAAACACAAGAAACGGGCGAGAGATCTTCGCAAACAGATATGTTGTTTTCAAAGTAAATTTCTACAATTTGGAAGCGATGTTCTATGTTCTGGCAAACCAAACAGCTTTTCAAAAACAAATCTGATCAGAACTGAATGCTGAGTTTTATGTTGATTCTGATTGTTGCTTATAATGCTCCTTCAAAAATTTAGCCAATTATTTTTGTGGCTTTTTGTTAGCATTGGAATTTTCCGCATTTTTTTGTCAACAAATGACAACTCTGCTTCATAAACGCGTATGCAATTTAAAAAAATTTGAGCAAAAATGTAATTCAAATGTTTATTTAAATTGTATAAATACCAGGGTATTTGTCCGGTTAACCGTCAATCGGTAAACCGATTAATTACAACTCGATTAAATAATCGCTTAATATAAAAATTGGCTTTTTTCGATTAACGACTAAACCTGTTAATTTTAGTCGATTAAGCGATTAACAGATGTTATAAAATTTTTAATTTTTTGTAGTATTATAACATATTTTTTTGTGTTTTTAATTATGTGTTTCGTCTCATACACAAAAGTTATGGGTTTAGAAAATATTTTTCATACAAACAAAGTGTTAAGTGATCTTCATTTTAACCCATTTTCCGCCGCCCAGTGATTAAAATTACAAGCACTCTTTTTTTTTGCAATGTTTTTTTATCTTCATCATCGATTAACAGAAATGTGGCGAAAAATGGATTAAATCTTTGATTGCCAACACCTTTTTTTATTTCACGTACTTTTTAAATGTTTGTGTTTAGTTATTTGTTTCTTCTCATATCAGTCTTTTAACAGATTTAACCAAAACAATTAGAAGTGTTAAAAATTTTAAAAACTTAAAACAGTACATGAGTAATGGAGTATTTTATATGTTAAGAGAAATCCTGGAAAAGGACTGAGAAATTAGATATTCACCTACGATGAGTGAAAGAATTTTTTCCAAGTCAAGTTTTGTCAAAACGGAAGAAAAGAGTCGCTTTAATCCTAACATTTAAACCAAATTACTTTTCAAAAAGATTATTTTATAAGATCTCCTTTAACTATAGAAATAAATATTTAATATGTATTTTCTTCGACCTTTATTATTTTAATATATAAATTAAATTCTCGAGCTTAAGGTCTTATTTTTTATATAAAAAACTTTTCACAAATTTATTTAAAAACCAATATTTCGGCACTTCTTTGAGTGCCTTCTTCAGGGTTTTTTCTTTTTCTTTTTAACAAAAAATGAACAATATTTTAATTTAAAACAAATTTAACAAAAATTGACAAAATTAAAAAAATTTTTTGGAATTGAATAAAAAATATTTTTCAATACAAACTTGATCTATTACAATATACAAAAATTGTTTACCTTCCGTTTCTATTTTTATAAATTAAATGTCTATAATTTTGTGCTACATTTTCAGTATCTGATTTAAAATTAATTCTAGAAACTGTCGGTACTCTTATAATTTGTAACATTTCCAACATAAATCTACGCTTGTAATTATTTTCCATGTTTAAAACTTTTGTATTATCAAAATCTGGATAATGGTTTAGATTAGCACAATGAGTTGATAAAGCTGTTTTTTGTGAAATATTTCTATACTTCTGATCTGACTTATGACCTGCTATCCTAGTTTTTAGTTTATTCTTTGTTGTACCTATATATACCTTATTACACTGTCCACTATCATTACCCTTACAAGGTATTTGATAAACAATATTAGACATTTCCATCCTCTTTATTTTGTCTTTTGTTTTAGTAAATAGTTTACCTACTGTGTTGAAAGATTTATAAGCTATTTTATATATTTTGTTATCATATATATCTGATTTTGCCAATCTTTCTGAAAATTTTGGAATATATGTTACTGATTTATAAATTTTCTGTTCCGTAATACTATCCTGGTTGTTTAATCTACAATTATTATGTTGTATTAATAAATCTGTTATTAATTCTTTAGGAAAACTATTCTCTGTTAAATTTAATTTATATATTATAGAAATAAATAATAAAATTATCTCAGTCTATTTTTAATAAATACATGTTTGGGGGATTCACAAGGTAGTCATAAAGTAATAAAGACTTATGTCTTAAAATAATTACAAGAAATATATATCGTTGGCTCCGTATGCAAACCTGCTAAATCCACATAAAAAATAAATTGAGATTTTGATGCCGTGTGGTAGAGAAAGATACGCCTCGTGGACCAGCATGTAGTTTTCGTTCTATTTAAGTCTTGAAGTGTGTAAGACTTGCTGTATTTTTAATTTTCTATCAAGCTGCAAATAGGAATAATAAAAAGTTTTTTGTCTGTCCTTAAAATGTGCTAATAGGAAGTTAGCAGGTTTGCATATTAAGCCTATACGAAATGACTGTTGTGGGCTACCGCTTATAATTTAGATTTCTACTGTACAGTTATGACGAATCAATGAACACAGCATTAAAATTTTTATTTTGTTTTAAACACAACAATATTTATTTTAAACAATTATAACCATATGACTTGAGAGCATACCTTGTGAATCCCTCAATTATGTATTAATTGAATAATGCATATTACATATTTATGAAATGATTTTTTCGTTGCTCGTTTTAGGACAAGAATTGCTATGTTTGGTATGTTATTGTTATTATTTACTAATTAACTCCAAATAATAAATAACACAGTACAACATTTTTGCAGGTGATTGATTCGGGACTCAATTCTGATAATTGGTTATGAAAGTAGACCCAAAAAGAAGAACTTCTGCATCATAAGTTTGGTCATGGTACATCAAATAATAATTTAAAATGATGCAGAAGTTCTTCTTTTTGGGTCTACTTTCATAACCAATTATCAGAATTGAGTCCCGAAATCATGTGTTGTACTGTGTAAATAATGCATTTTTATACTTATATATTGAAAATATATAATAAATCGGTTAATCGATCAAAAACAAAATTAACCGATTAAACTAAAAAATCGAGCGATTAACCGATTAAAGCAAAAGGTCGATTAAATGAATACCCTTAATATTACTAAAAAAAAAACTCCAGAGTAATCTAATAGAAAAACAACAACATCTATATAAAAAAAAAACGTTATTTGGTTGATGTTAAATTTCACATCTGGAAGTGCATTTTAGCTTATATTTAGACAATGAACTCCGCAATGTTTGCTTAAAACAATTTAAAGTTTTTAATCAATATTATCACATTGGCCCATTTTTTGAAAAGTTTTCTTTGATCAATCTAAGGTCATTAGGAATATATAAACGAACAAATACATCATGTACATATCCCACTAATTCGCCTCTGATTCAGATTGAATACTACTAAAACAAGAGGCATTTGGCATTTGTCTACCAGAACACACAAAAAAGCCTTTTTATACAAACATTGAGTTACGCTTTTTTATATTAAGCCATCGATATTAGGGTCCAAGTCTTTAAAAAGATTCAACGCTTCCATATATTTATTAGCATGTATTGTGTTTAAGTTCTGTCGGGGTTGTTTAATTTAATTTAGTTCCCTTTATGTAATATTATTTCAACAAAACCTACTTACATTCCCTTTCAAGAAAACGTATTGTTAATAATGTCTTAAATTTATAACAAGCTTATAAAAATACTTTGTCTTTTGTTAAAAAGATAACAATATTAAATTTGATACACTTACTTTATAACCTTTTCATCCATACTTCTCCGCATTTGAATTAAGTAACTTTAGTATATTTATCTAAGAAAAAAGGAAAAGCCGTATTGTTGTACTTGTAAGCGGTACGCGGTGAAAAATTTATTACCAAATATCATTTACATATGAATGTGCAGATAAAAACCCACATTATTGCCATATCAGTATGATTTAACTAGCTCCTTATTCGTACTTAATTTTTACAAAAAAGCATATGAAAATTTAATAAGTAGCAGTCATGAGGGGTAAGTCGTCCTTAAATAATTTAAATATTTATTTATCTGCATTTCTTAAGAGGTACTTAAAGTTATCAGTCGTTGGGTGTAAGTACTTCGTATGAAAGTGTTCTGCTAACTTTACACAAAAAAATTCTAGCTAACTTTTTTTTCAATAAAAAATTAAATTAGTTTTGATAAAAAAAATTTTATCCAGAAAAATAACACAACAGAAAATATTGTTAACATCAAAAGTATAAAAAAGAACAGGCTTGTTAAATAAAGCAAAGAAATTGGCGACTTTTTTACGCAAAAAGTGCTAACTAGTACTAAATTTACATTCACTGAACCAAATATCATCGGTAATATAACTAAAAAATTTACTAAGCCCTCAACTAAAAAACTTGTTAAATCAACTCAATTTTTTCTCAAATATAATCAAAATTTATTCAACTACACAAATTTTCTTCAAATAAACACAATGGTTTTCGTTAAGTAATTTTGTAATTGAAATCTGCGTATATGAAAAAATGTTGTTAAAAGAATAGGTAAAATTCTGTTATGTGCACAAAAATTTTGTTAAAATTTTAGCAAACCAGTTGTAACACAATGTTTTAAAAACAAAAAATAATAATATTTGAATTAGTATCCTTAAAGGAAGTAAATTCGAATACTTAATCCGTTTAATTGTTAATTAAAATCTTCAAGGGTGTTATTTTGAATACAAATTTGTTAATATTTCGTTAAAGTTTGAAAATATTACAAATGATTCTTATGATTCTCTCGATCTATTTCTATCTCTGACAATGTTGCCAGTGAAATTTTGAGAATGATACATTTAAGTTTCCAAAAATATACACGTTTTCCCAAAAAAATACATTTTGAAAAAAAATTTAAAATCTATTTTTACCGTTAAAGATTTATTAATATAAAATTTTTATTTCATGTTTAATGAATACTGTAAAGAAAATAATATCATATAAATTCATTTTTATATTTATTTAAATCATAAATGATGATGCGATTTTCATGCAAATGCATGTTTTTTGTCGAAAATCTAAGAACGATATTGCCCAATTATCTTTCCGAATCAATAAATTTGCGTTAAAATTACATCGATTTGTTTTTGGATATTGATGCATATTTTGGTGAAGTTCCATATTTTCGCATATTTAGGTTTTTAACGCATATTTTTGCATATTTTGACATCGTTAAATGATTTTTTTAAAAGAATTTTTAAATACACAAAATAATGTTTTTCAATCAGTAAACAAATTCTTTTAGAGCCTTTTTCAAACCGATGCAGCAGCTTACATGGTTAAGGCTTTCTTTCAATGGGCATAAAATATTTTATCCAGAACTATTACAAGTAACTTGCTTGGCACCTGGGTTATATCGCGTTGCAGGGGAAATTAGAAGCCAATTCGATAATATTGCAGTTGTAATGAAATGAATCTCTTGGTTCCGCTGCCACCACAGCCAGTAGTAACAAGATGGGGACCTGGGAAGATGCTTCAAAATTCTATTCAAAAAACTTTAAGTTATTTAAGAATCTCAGAAGAGATTGTTGGTATCGATGATTATGCAATTTAAAAAGTGAAATAAATATTAAATAACACCAGAAGAAGTAAATTATAATTTATATTTTTCAATTACGGATATATTGGTTAAGCAATAACTAACACATTGCAACCCGAAAAAAAATAACCATATACGGACCATAAATAACCATAAAGGACAAAAAAAAAAGACCCGTTTCTCCCAGTTTTGCCGAAAGTCATGCACTTTTTTTATGGGCCCTTAAACATTTAGGGCCTCGGTGTCATTTTACAAAAAAGTGATAATTTTCTCAGGCTCATATCTTGCAAACCGTTCTTTATGGTTATTTATTTTCCGTATATGGTTTTTTTGCCATGACTTAAAAAATTACACACAGTGTAATTAGGATGGATTTGGTTCACAGCTGATGTAGTTCACAATCACTAAAGTAAAATTAGTTGATATTGCAGAAAATAAATTAACCATTTGAAAAGAGGAATAGCCTGAAAAATTATAAAAAATTCAAAACGCTTTGCAAAAAAAAAAAATAATTATTACGAAAAATAAAAAAAATTTCAAATATTTTTGATCTGATCTAGAATCAAAGTGCGATCTGAAATTAAATTTTTCCAAAATGCATTGGCATTCATCAAGTACAATGCAAAGTTTTACTTTTAATAAAACATTCGATAATTATTTAAACAAACAAAAAATTAAATAACTTATTAAAGATTTTTAAAGATGTTTGACCAACAATAGACTGAATTTTTTATATTTTTGTTTTAAGTAAAATTAAAAAACGATTTTTATGGAAATTTTGCAAGCTTTTACTGCATATTTTTTATTTTTTTAGAGCATATTTTGGAATTTTTAGTGCATATTTTAAGAGCATATTTTCGATTTTTTAGTGTATGAAAATTTACCTCTAGTCAGAAATATTTGGTATGCAATTTTAAAAAATACAATATGCAAACTTAAAAATTAATTATACAGGGTCCGCCGAATAACTTTTTTTTTTTGAAAATGCTATAAAAAAAAACTACTGAATATTTTCCCAAATTTCTTTTTTATTTGACAGTACAATCCTTCCGGTTAATTATGGAAAATAGTTTCATTCAAATGGCTGCCTCGGCTGGCCATGCAGTAGCCTACACGATTGGTCCAATTTTTAAGCACATTGTCGGTTGTTTGCAGCTTCACGAATATTGTCCTTTAAAGCGTCAATTGTCTCTGGCTTGTCGGCGCAACACTTATCTTTGACGGCACCCCACAAATAATAGTCCCACGGTGTCAAGTCGCTGCTCCAATGTGGCCAAACGACATCAGCTCTGCGGCTGATAATGCGATCTTCAAAAACAGGGCGCAAAACATCGAGTGTAGCTTCGGCTGTGTGGCACGTAGTGCCGTCCTGTTGAAACAAAATGTTGCCAATATCCTCCTCTTCAATTTTTGTTCACAACATGGCTCCATAACGATCGCCATTGACTGTAACGGTCACTCCTTGTCAATTTGCGAAGAAAAATGGCCCAATTATGCCTCTGGACCGAAATCCCCACCAAACAGTGAGTCGTTTTGGGTGCAACGGCTTTTCAATGTATGCGTGCGGGTTTTCTGTGCCCCAAATGCGACAATTTTGCTTGTTACATATCCGCCAAGATCAAAATGAGCTTCATCTGAAAAGATGATTTTTTTTGGCAAAATCGGCATCTTCTGTAAGTCGATTGCAGGCCCACTTAGGGTGGTCCAAGTTCACTTTTTCTTTTAACACGTCCATTGAATTTCTCGCGCAAAAGAGCCATTTTTCGTTGGATGTGTGGCGAGTAGCACCATTCTGTTGGAACCACATATCTTCCATGTCCATATCCTCAATTTCTGGCTACAAAAAGTCCGTTATCATATCGTAATAGCGAACACCATTGTCGAAGAAATACGGCCCGACGACGCTACCAGCCCATAATTTTGAAATTTACGCACAATTTTCCCGATTGTGGACAAATTTGGTCGATTGATGACCAGTCAAACCAGGAAGTGCATGAAATTCATTTGGATTTAAATGCCCATTTTCGTAAAGGGCTTAACGCGATGCTCAATTGTATACCACTCCATAGTTGAATTTTTCAAACAATGAAACAAAGAAATGTCAAATTAAGTTTAGTAAGGAAAAGCTGTGTTAAGTACTCATAGTATTGTGTATTTTATTTATTACACTGTGCTCGAAATTGACACTTTTTTTAGAAAAACTGGGCACTTGGCGTTTTAACATAATTCGGGTACGCTGAATCTAATGGTGCTAACCGTTTTTTTTAGGTTAATTTTAGATTCAGCGTACCTGAATTATGTTGCAACGCCATGTGTCCGGCTTGTCTAATTATGCAACTAGCACAGTGTTATTAAACAAATATTTGATAAGCAATTGTATCAGCTGTTTTCTTTTTAAATCAAATGTAAAAAATTTCAAGAAAAATAATTTTCCACTCCCGGGTGAAAAACTTAGAAATAGACAAATAGGTAAATTAAATAAAGATTTGATTTATATAAATCATATCATGAAAGTAGAAACTGTCGTTATATTATTACATTTTTTTTTTTAATTATATATGTACATATATCTTTGTATATTTTATCACACTATTACCATTCATAACGATGTAGTGGAAGATAATCGAACGACATCAAAAAATGCCAAACTAGGTCCAATGGAAAAATACATAAACAGAGAGAGAGAGCGGTTGTTCTATAGTCGAAATTGTATGCAGAAGTTTGGCTGAAGATGGCAGGTCTGCAAACGCTTTTCGAAAATCCAAAGTAATTTCGGATAAACAGAGAGAGAGAGCGGTTGTTCTATAGTCGAAATTGTATGCAGAAGTTTGGCTGAAGATGGCAGGTCTGCAAACGCTTTTCGAAAATCCAAAGTAATTTCGGATTATTTATAAAGGGTTTCACGATGTGTTTAAGTAATACAACGATATGAAGTTAAGATGAAAAGGTTTCCGCATCAAAAAAAAGAGTCAAAGCGGATTTGAGAAAATATAAAGAAGATAGTTGTAGAGGAATGGACTAATGTATCTATTTTAAACACGTAATTTTTTAAAAAATAATATTTTTTATTCTTTATTCTTATCGATTATTCGAATAATTTTTTAAGATTTAATGGTTTGATCGATCGAACCAAAACAATTATTTGAATAATTCGAACAAAGTTGGAAGGCGAAAAATTGACAAGTCTAGTTGGTACTTTTTCCATCGTTGCGATTTGCATCGCCTTTTAAAAATTGGTTAAATTGGTTATTTCCGAAAATTTTTCTGTATTTACGAAAAACGTCTGTAGACTTGAATGAAAAATTTGTTAGTTGTAGAATAACCTATATTTCTTCAATTTCGCACCCCATTTTGCAGTCTTTATGTATATTTTTGGTTCAGTTTTAGCATGCAACATTTTGTTAAGCTGTCCCAATTTACAATGTGAACACTTCTGCCGTACAGACGCAGTTTGTTGGTGAGAGAAGAAAAAGTGAAGTGTGTCATGTACACAACGTCGCCCCCGTATCCAAAAACTTTGTATGAAAACTCAACTTCAAAACTACAAAACAAAACAACGAGTATTTTATTAAAATAAATGTTAATTAATAAAAGTTTAAATATTTTATTGATACTATTAATTTGTTTACTGATACAAACTCAGTTAATTTTTTAATTAATATCACAAATTTTTGTATTGAAAACCATTTTTATTTTTTCTGTGTAATTCTTAAACTAAAAATACAAATGATTAAACTTATTAATATTTACAAGGTTACAAGGAATTATTTTTAAATACATACTTATATATTAAAGAGAAGTCATGTCATGTTATGTATCCCATTTTTTATGACTACATAATAAACGTATCATTTTTTATGAACATCTTGCATCCCATTTTTTGTGTCTGCTGCTTATTATTTGCCATTATTATGTATACAAAATACATTTCGCCAACAGCACTTATTGTTTAACTGTCTGGCAAAGAAAAAAAAGTTCAATATCCTTGTAAAGGGTTTCCAAAATTTAAGGTATCGTTTTCATTTTTAAAAAAAGGAGTGTTTTTAATTTGATAAATATTTTTATTAAAATATGTTTCGGTTAAAAATGGCTCGGCAGGCTCCCAACCTTTTACCAAAACTTTTAATCCCGTTTTTCAAAAACTGTTGTCAATGATTGATAACTACTCGTTAGTGTTGTTTTTAAGCACTTAAACTGTTATGGAATTAATGCTGAACACTTTCGATTTAAAACAAAAATAAACAAATAGTTTAAAGGTGTCAGATCGCACGATCTCAACTTAACTTTTCTTTTAAAAGATCTTTTGTCTCTCTTGCTATGTGGCGTGTGGCACCATCCTAATGAAACCACATATTCTCGACGCCTACATCATTAGTGTAACAGCACAAAAAGCTTCGTATCATCTCCCAATAGCGATTTCCATTGACCGATGAGACCTTAGATTTGCACCCCCTTTTTTATTTTAAGGATTATTCTTTAAACAACAGACAGTTTTCCATTAATACTTGCTATTACGAGAATAAATAATAAAAATAAATGTCTTACTTTTTTTTTAGTACTAGCATATCCCAGCTTCTTCGTTAGTGTCTCCCTTTTCTTCGTAAACATATTTGTATGCCAAAGTTTATTTTTGTAGGTTTAAACTTGTTTAAATTCTAGCATTTAACCCGCTGCTTTAGTAGAACCAAAAAGCTAAAGAAAAATATAAAATTTTCCGTATTTCCTTTTTTGGGTACTATATTTTTCGCCCATTAAAGTATCAAAAATGTCCGTATTGTAGTGGCATCCCATAATTTAGTACGAATATGTCAATGAATGGAGGAAAATGTTTTGTAAAAAAAAGTACCAAAAATAGTTAAGATTTTCACAACTTAAATGTTCGAATTTCGAAAAAGGACCCAATTCGTATACGAATTTTTTGACTACAATACACTTTTAACTTTTGATGTTTTTGCTCGGATCTTTTAAGAAAAGCATGCCACCAATTTTCATATTTTTTTTTTTTGCTTGTGAGTTTGATAAAATTTTAAACCAGGGTTAAGGAAATTCAATTATATAAGAAATATTTTCTTGGGAAAAAAAATCAAGTAAGTGGTTTTTGATTTGATTTTGTTTTTTCTTAACTACAAGTTATGTTGTTTTTTAAACTACAAATTATGTTAGAAGAATTTCAACCAATTGTAATGGGGAATGTAAGAAAAGATAAACGCACTGTTTATTGTTAGTTTTTTGTTTTAGCTTTGATATCGTTGCAAATAAGACTTTTTGAGTGTTTGCAATTCTCATTTACTCTGCAGTTTTATTTGCTAATATCCTTGGCTTTTCTAAAATTTTTTGGAAGAATGTTTTCTGATGCTCTGGCCTAAGCAACCAGTGATATGCGCATAGCTTGTCCCCCAACAATTAATTTCAGTGTTTGTAACAATTGGGAACTTCAACAAAATCTTATAAATTAAAAATGTTGTATTCCCAAAAATTACTTTGATGATAAAATAAACCCCAATCAATAAGGGTTTTATGATTGCGAGACTCGTTTCATGAAGAACCTTTTAAATTTTTGTGTAATTTTAAACTATTAATAGCTCTATTCCACATGCATAACGAACCAGTCCGAGCTTGCACAAAGTTACCCAAAAGCGTTCCACATAACAATTTTTGTGCACTTCAGAGAGTAATTTAGAGTAATTTTTTTAATTTTATGTAAAAATTTTCACAAACTTTTTCTTTGGGTAAGTGCGGACAAGAAACAACAATCAGCTGGTTTTGTTTACATATGAAACTGATAAATAGTTCAGGGAATTTACAAGCAAACGAAAAGGTTTAGTTTTAAATTAAAAACATATTAAGAAGCAAAATATAAGGTTTTTGTGAAAAAATTAAAGTGGTAAAAACGTTAGTGCATACATATTTCCCTTAATCTTTAATTTAAACAAAAACAAAATGTAAAAGGAAAAGGTTTCCTGATGAGCTGGCCTAAGCAACCAGTGAAAACAACAACATGAAAATTAATTAAATAAAATTGTTATTGATAATCATTCATTCTTGACTGACCTGAGATTCAAGTTGTGCTGAAAAAGGTCAACAAGAAAACGAAAGACAAAATGAAAAATAAAACAAACAAAAATGTACTTTGGACTTCAAGAAGAATTCTTGACATAAGGACTTCAAGAAGAATTCTTGACATAAGTACAGAAAAAACAGAAGTTAGGAAAATCATGTAAAATCAATTAAACATGGATAATCATTCAAAAAAGAAAGCAAATTTCGATCTACCAAAGGGTTAAAATACAATTTGGTTTAAGGATTGATGTTTGACTATTGACGTCACCGGTCGTCGATGGCTGCGAGTGTAAGACGGCAAATCCATCTGACGAGATCGAGTGGTTGCGATCGAAACATGTCATGGTAACCAGCCGCCTGGGTTCGAATCTCAGGTCAGTCAAGAATGAATGATTATCAAAAACAATTTTATTTAATTAATTTTCATGTTGTAAAATTCCTTTCTTCATAAAAATAATTTAATGAAAAGTAAATTTGATGAACTTAGGCCTGATTAAAATATTAAAAATTTGGATTAAAATAAAAATAAATACGTAAAATTGTTCTGGGAAAAATTTTCCAACGATTTCTTAACCTTAAACTTAACCGTTGCACTCAATCTATTTAATTCTCTAAGTATCTTATTATATCGTGATCGCTGTTATTTACTTGTGTTTTTGCTGAGCTCGACTTAGCGTGAACGGAGCTGCGCACATGTTGGTGTAAAATACCACTCGTCGTCATTTACGTAATTTTTTCTTTGAAAATATAGTACCACCACGTCGGCGTTAGCGTAAGGTTTGGCAGAAAATAATTTATATCAAAATTAACATAATATTTTCATGAAATTATTGTTACCACTCGTCCGTTTTCTTTTTGGTAATAAATTATTTATACCAAAAACGTTATTTTATATGATACAAGCTTAGCTAAAGGTACTTTGCTGCCCTCATTAAAATAAGTGCATTTTATTAAATCTCGTAGATTGTTTATAAAGCTGTTCGTATCAAGTTTAAATACTCTGACTATTACCTGTCTGCAGCTATACAAAAATCTATGCGGTATTTATATTGAAGGTCTACTTTTTGAGAACATTTTTGACAGCTGATAAGTATTAAAAATTATTCTATTTGTACCAAATTTGAAAAATTTAACACTTATCATTATTTAGATACACAGAATTCTATTTTGTGCCAAGCCCACTTATCTAATTCCGCCCACTTTTTGATTAATGTTTCATATTGGTAGCAAAGCTATTTGTTTTCAAACTTGAGCTGTTACCGCTTGGGAAATTTTATAACTTTCTATTACCGTTCTTAAGATATAAATTAATGTTTTATGCCACGTCCACTTCACCAATCCCATTTTTGTAAAGAGGTTGTGTATTGATAACCCAGCTATGTGTACCAAATTTGAACAAATTTTCTGTTACCGTTCATTAAAAAATAAAAATGTATTTTGTGCCAGACCCAATTCTCGAATCCCACCCACATTCTGTGGGATGTTGTGTATTGCTAGCCAAGATGCTTGTACCTTGATTCGAAACTTTGACTCTTGGCATTCTTCAAATACACAAAAATCTATAAGGTCTCTGTTTGGGAGAAGCCAAGCCCATATCTCCAGTCCCACCCAGATATTGTGTATTGATAACCAACAAATATCGATCAAAGTTGGAACTCTAGTTCTTGCCGATTCCTCTGCAATGTAGTAAGCCAATGTGTATGGGATGCAGATTTTTATGTGTAAGAAACCTCCAAAAAGGTTGGCCTGTAGTTTCTACACCCAATTATTTTTTCTCGATCTCTTTTATACCTTTAAATGTATATATTTGGCTATGCAAAAATGCCCTTTAAGTTTTTGTTTTTTTTTATATCATATTTTTTTGATAAGTTTTTGATGTATCGTTTTTTTATATTTAATAAAAGATGTGTGAAGTAAAGTTCCTGTTTTGTTTAAAAAAATAAAAATAATTTTTGGTTTCTTTATTTTTTATGATTAAAAATGCAGTAGTTTATTTTTCAAAAACAAATAATTATCAGAAAATATTTTTTTACTAATTTTTTTAAGTTAAATTTAGAGGGGTAAAATTTGTCCCAAAAGTTCACCTTTACAGTTAAAGGTTAATTAAAAGTGTGTGCGGTTGCGAAACAAATTGTTACTCTATGAACACTAACGGCCATTTTCACCAAGTTCGGTTAAAACTAACTTTCAATTAAAGTTCCGGATACCAATATGTTTTGACAGCTATAACCGATAGTTAATTATAACCGAACTTGGTGAAAATGGCCGTTAGAGAAATTGTTGCTAGCTTTGTGTACGAGGCTTTAAAGACCTAAAATTGGTTTTGTATGACCTTTAAGCTTACGTACTTATCTAATGGATACCTTGTGATGTCTAAAATAGATTTTATAAAGAAAAGATGATCTCGTTCCCGTTATTGGCTCCTCGTCTTACTTGAAAATTTCCGCTTCAGTTTAATTAAAAGTTAAGTATGTAAGAAATATATAATAACCAAATCTCTATCTAAAAATGTTACTGCAACAAAAATAAAACAGCAAAGAAGATCTATCAAAAATAATTTAATTTTCTTTCGCACTATTAACACTAGTCGTTACCCCTAATCTTAAATAATTCTTTTAACAGCTATTTCTATCAAACAATTTTAAAATTCTCCCCTAATATCTCCATAAACAGTCATCAAAATTTTATGGGAAAATAATTTTTGTTAAGCATTTAATAAATTTTATGATATTGTAAAAGTGTCCTTTTCATTTACTTGACAATTCATAAATCATCTAATAAATTTTGCTTAAACATTACCCCTACACTTCAATAATGCCAATTACTTTTGCTTTCTTTTTTATTTTATTTTCTCCCTTCGCTATGAAATATTTACAAATTTTAATGAAAAAACGGACAAAAAGAAATCATAACAAAAGTTTGCATAATGAAATACTCGTTCGTGAGCTGAGTGTGACTCTAAGTTTCGTTGCAGTTCCTGTTGTTGTATGTATAAACAAAAAAAAAAACTTATTATAATAAAATTCCATGGAAAACTAGAATAGCAAACCTCAAAAACTCATAAACACTTTGCCAGAGTAATGCATACAACAGCTTTTAATCCAATGCTTAAAACCAAACGCACACACAGTTGCACATAACAATCCAAAGGGTAGATACAGATGCAGATACGTATAATAAATATAAAGATACTCCTTTAGGTTGTTGCTGTATGGGTTGTGTGTATGTCAGTCGCTTTTTAGTACCAGCATCAAACAATGAACGACCAAATGGATGACTGAAATGAAACGACCAAAAGTTATGACTGACTTATGTGGAGTTGTTGTGTATAAAACGGTCACATTCTGTCCCCAAAATGCGCTCATTTATCTTCATAAATCGCTAGTTTTTTCCCCTAGTCTTATTAACAATACAGACACATTCTCCCCGAGTTCTTACACGACATGCTGTTGTTTTTGTTGTCGTTTTTTATGTAAAATTGTATAAAAGCTAAATTTATTTTGGCACCCCTATACTCAACAAGGTTACATGTTGAACATGAAGTATTTTTATTCTGGACATTCTAATGTCTGTTAGTAATTAAGCAGAGAAGGTGATTTATAAGGATTTCCGATAAGTAACAAGTGAATCAAGTTAATTTAAATACTTCTAATAAAATTATGTGCTCCAAATAAATAGGCCTTTAAATCAAAATTTTATTATGAATTCTCGGTTGCAGCGACGAAAGTAAACTTAAATGTAATAAGGAATCCCTAAGTCGTTCCGTACTTTAAATCCTACACTGAATACTTATTTTATCTATTGTTGGTTAACTCTGTTATATGAGCAAATAATAAGTGTTCCTGCGATCGTATTCAACCAACCCACACACACTCACAAGTACAACACTTTCATTGTTAGTTTTCAACGAAGCTGAAAACAATTATTTCATTTGCAATGAGCTGTTCACAACATGCCCTTGGCAAAATGGTACTTTTGTCTGGTCACCAAAATATCTATCAATAAGAGCAAAAACAAAAAAAAAAAAAAAAAACAATTTAAAAATGTAAACGAAATAAAAAAATCTCTATCTAAAGTTGCAGTTTTTGGCGAAAAACTTTTTATAGATGTTTGCTACTTTATTTGTTGAGATTGTTGTTTTGTACTTTGATCTTAAACTATATTGTCATTTGGTTGAAGTTATATTTTCTATAGTTTATGACAAGTTAAATTCTGTGTAAACAACAAAAACAACAATGGTAGCTTTTTTGCGCGGCTGCTGCAATCTCAACTGTTGAGAAATGTTTTATCATTTTTCAATAAATAAAAATGGATGAGAACTTAAGTGATAAAATTTGTTAACATTAGTCGTTTTGCATTAATTAAGGGTTATAATAAGTTTATGGTGATTTGTTGGAAAAATAGGTAAAAATTTTAAGTTGGAAAAAATTTATCTTTTTAAGACAGCAATTTAATAACTCGTTCAATGCAAATTTCTCTAAAGCTTTTTAATAAATGAATGAAAATTTACATGTCCAACAGCATTTTTTTAAGTTTTAATTTTTTACAACGATTCGACTGTCATTAAATTGTTAGATCTGTCAACTAAATTTTAATATGCGCCAGTTTTGTTCTGTCATTTTATTATGATTAGAGAAATGGCTGAACATAATTCAATATTGTTAAATTTAATTTCGAAATCGGAAATTCTATCGTCTGCAATTGTCATTAAGCCTTATCTAGCACTTCGCTTAATAGAGAAAGTTCTTTTAACAAGTTATGGAATATTTTGTTGTACTTTTGTTGTGTTGGGTAATTTTGACTATTTTTTAAAAAATGCAGAAATCACGAAAAAGACTTGATATGAAATATTTTCGGCTTTATTCATAAAAAAATTAAACAGGTTTATAAAAGGTTAATGAAAAAAACTTTCTATGAACCCTGCAAACAAATGGAAGATATTCCTAAGGCAATTGCTTCGCAATATCCCCAAATTGTCATCTAAATGAAAATAATCAAAGTAATTTTTTATTTTCTAGACAGAAAAAAATTATAACATATTTGTACGTCATAAATGAAAAAATTAAATTTATTAAATCTAAAAAATTCTTCAGAAGGTAAATATGTATATAAATAAAATAAATCTGTTAAATATTAATCTTTTTCCTTTTTAACTTAATCAAGATATTACGCTACACTCATAATGGATGCAATTTTAAAGGAGTTGGGTGATATGGTGGAAACTACATTATTATTTCAGTTAACTTAATTTAATTATAAAATATATTTTTTGTAAGTATAATTTATATATACATACATATGTATGTATGTAATTAAAAATTTAATTTTAAATCAAAAGCTGTTTTTATTTTTACATAAATGAATATTTTTTTAAAATGCAAACTCTTCTTTTTATCATCCCAATGATATTTTGGCGATATCTTTATATTTTTTCATTAGTGGTTATCTGGCAATATTGCTAGTTTATCATCTAGAAGAATCGCTTTCGTATTGCTTAGGAGTGTTGCTATGGAGACACGTTTCTTCTGCAATACGAAATCGATTATTGCCGCAATAATATTTTTCATCCTGGCAATACGTTTGGCAATACATATGGTGTATTTCTGTGTTTGCTGGGAACATTATTTATGTCTTATGTATGTATTGGAGTTTTCCCCGGAGTTTTTCGATTCCCGGGAAAACGGGAATTTTTTTAAAATTGCCCGGGATCCCGCTCAATATAAATAATACAAAGTAATTAAAAACGTCGAGTACGTTCCTCAGGGGTTATGGACTGTATTCAAGGGTGGATCTGCCGATTTTGCGTTAACACTAGCACTTGGTGGTTGCTCCAAGAATGACGACCAAACTCGAAAACAAGAAGAAAAAACAATTGAAAAAAATAGGTGATTTTCTGCTACTACGAGAGCTTTTCCAAATAAAAACACTTTCCTTTGTAGGTTTCACACGTTGTAGAAGTTTATAATTTATTAAGATTTAAATTCTCACAATAGCGCAAATGTACTTTAAGGTATGGTGGTTCAACAAAGATTAAAAAACCCTTAACAACTTCATTTTTAAAACCAAAAAAAATCTACTTGACGAAAATACATAAAAATTCAAATAAGAACTTAAAATAAACTTCTTGATGACGGTGGCGCCGCAAGATGTCAAAGTTCAATCTAATTAGACCCCAGGGCTGGAAACACCATTGCCTTTAGTTTAGACGTAAACATCCCGCCGGCCTTGCTATACAGCAACCCACACGGTCATCTGAAAATCTATATAAATATAAAAAAAAAGGAAAAAATTTAAAAAAAAACACAAATCCAATCGAATATGAAATTTAAATCCCCCTTTATTGCTAGAATTCAATATCCAAATATCATAATAAGACGTGATGAATCTTCTCGAGCACTCCATAGTCGGGAAACCTTCATCCAAAAACTAGAAATTAGAATTAAACTAAAACCATAGAAAATTACATTAAATATTTTGTCAATAAGGGTACTTCATATTCGACATTTGAACAAGTAATTTTGGGAATTCTGGGGGTTAGATAGTTGGCTTATTAGAGTTTAGTGGACGTAGAGTTAGCTATGCCTATATGGGTATAAGTATAAGCCAACTAGTTAGGTTGTTCCCGTTTACTTGTTATACGCGGCTTTATAATTTCTCGTCGCCAGGAGAAATTATAAAGGAATTAGAGTTTGGTAAAGGTTTTGGGGTTAGAAAAATAAGAGTTAGGGTTAGATTCAATATAAGTACAAAGTTCAGCTTTTATTAATGATGCTCACCGTTGGCTAGCTTCCAGACAAGTGCCATCTTTTTTAATTTTTACAATTTTAACTAAGTTTCGTTAACAAATGTGTATATAGCAAAATTCCAGTATAACATTTTAAATACAATTCACAATAATAGAAACTTAATCGTTACATGATATTAACATTAAGAAGCAAATTCAATATTTTAATTATGTTAATAAATTCCGTTAAAAAATATGTAATTTCAAAAAAAAAATAAAAGGAAATTTATTGTTTAAAATTTTGATTTTAAACATGCCGGGCCCCTTGCACTTGTGCAACATTGTTATTGGGTTGTGTACAAAGAACTTGAGCCAGGGAGCGGATGGCTTCGGAAATTACTTGATGATCAGGAGCAGCTGGAACTGTTGCAGCAGTTGTAGTTTGCAACCGATTGTTGGTTGTGGTGTTTGCGGTTTTAGTTCTCCTGTTGTTTCTATTAGTAGTGCTAGGCCTTTCATCCCGCTGGCTACTGCGCCCACAAATTCTGTTACGTAAATCAGGTTGTCTTTTTGGAGTTGGGTGCAGAAGGGTGTGGTGATAGCTTCCGCACTTTCGACATGTCTCTAGAGACGAACAGGCCCTCAGGTCATGGCTCCTGGCTAAGCAGTTGTCACAATAGTGAAATCGGCGAACCACTCGGTCTCTCTCTTTTACGCTCATCCTTAGAAAACGACGGCAAAACCTTAAGGCGTGATATTTTTTGCACACCATACATTGGTGAATGGCTGGATTTCGCTTACGTTGATGTTGCCTTCTGTGAATGAGTAAATTTAATAAAGAAAAAGAAAAATAAAATATATGTATTAGTAAGTATATGATATGAGTGTTTTTATACGGGTTAATTAGAGAGCATGTTTTTAGAGTAAGAGTGTTATCCTGTTAAAGAATCCTCTCGATTAAGCAATGGCAAAAAACAGAGTTTTACTATAGGTCGTGTTATGACCCCAGTAGTGATTCGAACATCCGCTACCCTAACATTATCATCCGAGCCTGTATAGGTTTTAACTATTCGTCCCAATCGCCATTCCGAAGGGGGTAAAATATCATCTATAACTACGACCAGGTCTCCGGGTTTTATATTAGGTGTGGCAATTGTCCACTTATATCTTTTATGTAGGGCTTTTAAATAGTCTTGTTTCCACCTTCTAGAAAATTGACAATGAAGAGCTTTGAGTTTTTCCCATCGATTTATAATAGCTATATTTTCGGTTACTGGGGTAGGGAAAGACATTATGGGTTTTCCAGTAAGAAAGTGCCCTGGGGTTAGCGCAGTTAAATCCGAGGGATCCTCTGACATAGCTGAAATGGGACGGGAGTTTAAAACTCCTTCTATGCTAATAAGAATTGTTGAAAATTCCTCGAAATTAAACTTGTGTGTTCCAGCGATACGTTTTAAGTGATATTTAAAACTTTTAACAGCGGCCTCCCATAGGCCGCCCATATGTGGAGCATGAGGTGGGATAAAACTCCATTCAAATCCCTGGGTAACGTTTTTTTTGAGCAATGTCCTCTGACGCTGAATTTATAAAAGCAGTAAATTCCCTTTTTAACTCCCTACTAGCACCGAGAAAATTGCGACCATTGTCTGATACTACCCTGTAGGGGAGCCCCCGCCTCCCAATGAAGCGAGAGAATGCCGCCCGAAATGCTGCGGTGGATAGGTCAGAACATACTTCGAGATGTATGGCCTTTGTGCTAAAGCAGACGAAAACAGAAACGAAGCCCTTTTTGTAGGGAGCGTTTCGCAACGAGGACGTTTTGAGTTCGAAAGGCCCGGCGAAGTCCACACCGGTGGTTTGAAAAGGAACAGAAAGATTACATCTTTCCGGCGGTAATGGAGCCATTATTTGAGAGCATGGTCTTTGTTTAAAAATAAGGCATATTTTGCATTGACGAATAATTTTCTTAATTCGAGGTTTTAAGCGAGAAATGTAGAATTCAGTTTGAACCATTCTACACATTTGGTTACAATCTGCATGAACTAAATGTATATGTAAATAAGTAAGATATAATTGGCAGAGTCGGGAGTTGCCTGGTAATATAACTGGAAAGCGTTCGTTATAGGGAAGAGATGATTCTGATAAACGACCATTTACACGCATGATTTTATTTGAGTCGAGAAAAGGATTTAATGTTTTCAGAGGGCTGTGGTTAGAAATTAATTGAGAGTTCGATAAGCTTGTATATTCGGATTCGTATGCGCATTTTTGTGCAAGTTTGATAAGTCTATTTTTTACGAAGTTTACTTCGTTCTGACATAGACTGAGGGATGAATGACCATTAAATGGCCTACGAGTTGACTGGCTTTTGTTACTAAATCGAAATATGTAGCACAAGACACGCAAAGCTTTATGATATGAGGAAAATTTTTCCAAAATATCACTATTTGGGATAGGATTCAATGATGTTGCTAATGAGTGTTGTAAAGGCGGAATATCCTTTTTTGCTGGCCATTCTGAAGGAGGATTGACAAGCCATGATGGTCCATGCCACCATAAGGGATTTATTATCAGATCTTGTGGTTTACAACCACGTGTACCGACGTCGGCGGGGTTGTCATGGGTGGGAACATGACGCCATACTGCTTTGGGCACGGATCGGTGGATTTGAGCTATGCGGTTAGCAACATAAGTTTCCCAAGTTGCTGGGGGTTTCGACAACCAGCTGAGTACAATTGTCGAGTCAGTCCATAATATGACTTCGGAATCCCTAAAACTGAGTATGTTAAGTACATGATTCACCAAATTAGCCAATAAGACAGCGCCGTTGAGCTCAAGTCGAGGCAAACAAACAGTTTGCAATGGCGCTACTTTGCTTTTTGTTACGAATAGATTTGAGAAAACGTTATTTTCAGTTTGACATCTAATAAAAACAGCTGCGCAATATGCCTGTTTAGAGGCATCAGAAAAGCCATGTATTTGAATACGGTCAGAAGGTGTGTATTGGATCCATCTTGGGATAACTATTTTTTCAACGTGAGAGAGATCAGAAATAAGATGGTTCCAGTTGTCGAGAGATTCTGAACTAACATTTTGATCCCAATCTAGCCCTTCTAGCCAAAGTTTTTGCATCAGAATTTTGGCTCTGATAACTATCGGATTTATCCATCCTGCAGGATCGAATAATTTTGCTACTGAAGATAGAATAGAGCGTTTAGTAGCCTTAGATGTTTGAGCAATTGGGTTAAACGCAGGCATCAGAAATTAAGAACCGAAAACTTAAAATTTAAGTTTTTCATTTATAAAATTCAAAACTCATACGTACAAAAAAAAATTTTTTTCTAAAGATATTTTTTTTTTAAAGTACAATATGTATTTTGTACATGAAAAGAAACAAAAAAATAAAAATTCAAAATCGTTTTTTTTTATTTTTTTTTTTTTTGAAAAATATTTATCTTGATGTTCAAAAAATGTTTTCAACTGTTCAAAAAAAAAATAATAATAAAAATTATTTTGTTTGATTTGTTCTTCAAAGTTGAAAATAATAAAGTTCTTAAAAAAAACGTTTTTGAGGAAAATATTTTTTTTTTTTCTTTTTAGAAAGTAACAATAAAAACTCAATTCTGAAGTTAAAATTGTGAATTTTAATTAAATTTTTAATATGAAATTGTGCTTAAAATTGTAATTGCAAAAAAGTTTTTTTAATAATACGTTATACTGTGTGCATAAATGGGTCGTGAAAAACGTTACAATATAAAGTGTTACTTAGAGCTGGGTGAAAACAGTGCTTGTTGGGTAATAAAGAACTTAAGGCTCATATGGGAAATGTCAAGCGTCATTATTCCTCATTACACAGTGGGCATATTGTTATGGAAGAAGGTGAATCTTCAAATTCGCCACAGCAAAAAACGAAACTAAAACTTCAACAAGTTTCCCTAAACATGAACAGAAGTGAATTTGTTAAGTCAGTGGTTAAAGCGGTAACAAAAATGTAAATGTAATTCCGCGTTTTTGGCAATCAAGCGTTTCAGAATCTTCTGCAACCGTGGACAGATGGTTTTGCAATAAAGTATAATTCTAAATCGATTGGTGTGACCATAAATGACATGGCAACATCTACTACTATTACTATTTAATTCTAGGATAATCACTATAATTGTATAACCACTTATTACTAATTAGCTTTATAAATTTTTACTATAATTTTGTACGCAAGAGTTTTAAAATTGTCAAATAAAAAAATTAAATTTTAAGTTTTCGGTTCTTTTTTTTTCTTTTCATGTACAAAATTTTACTGAAAAAATAAATATCTTATTTTTTGTGTTTGCTTTTATTTTTTTAAAGTGATGAAAACAATTTTATTTTGTACGGATGAAAAAAATTAAATTTTCGGTTCGTAATTTTTTGTACAAAAAAAAAATAATTTTCTTGAAAACTTTTTTATGAGAACTTTATTTTTTTTGAACTTTAAGAAACAATATCAAACAAAATATTTTTATCATTTTTTGTTGTTTGTACAGTTTAAAATATTTTTCGAACACCAATGATAAATATTTTTTGAAAAACATAAAAAAAAACGTTTTCCGGTCCTTGGTTAAACGAGTAGGAAAAATAATCAGTACGAGCATTCCATTTAATTCCCAATGTTTTAGCTGTGCTTGTTTCATCAAATCGAAGAAATTCTAAATCATATAAATCATCGGGAGGGATGTTAGCTAATAGTTGGGAGTCGTTAGCAGTGAGTTTTTTCAACGGAAATCCTCCTGACTTGAGGGTTTGAATAAGTTCTGTCTGAGCATCTAATGCTTCATCAATAGAATGACCTCCAGACAGTATGTCATCGACGTAAATTTCATTGCGCAAAATTGAAGATGCTCTTGGAAATTGTGATTTTGAATCTTTAGCCAGCTGAAGAAGTGTGCGAATGGCTAAAAATGGGGCACAGTTTACTCCAAAAGTAACTGTCTTCAGTTGGTAGTCAATAAAAGGAGCATTGTTTTCTTTTTGAAATAAAATTCTTTGGTATGGCCTGTCTTCGGGATGTACTAAGACCTGACGATACATTTTCTGAATATCGCCGCTAAACACATATCTATACTTTCGCCAATTAAGAATTATATTCATAAGATCCTGCTGTAGCGTGGGCCCTGTGTACAGAATATCATTGAGAGAGAAACCAGATTTGGTTTTCCGTGAGGCGTTAAAAACTACTCGGACTTTTGTCGTTTTGTGCTCTGGTCGTACTACTGCATGGTGTGGCAAGTAGAATGAGAAAACTTTTCCATTAGAGCACACTTCTCGAAATGTAGTTTTTTCCATATGTTGGAGAGACACATATTCGTCCAAAACTGCATTGTATTGGGTTTGGAGTTCAGGGTTTTTTGCGAGAGATTGTTTCATTCGTGAATATTGACCAATGGCTAATATTCGAGAAGTGCCAAGAAACATTGAATCAGGAAATTCTTTCCTGAAAGGTAATCGTACCATGTATCTTCCGTCCGCTTCGCGTGTGGTTGTTTGCGCGTAAAAATCTTCGCAGTATTGGTCCTCTTTTGACATATTTTTGGTTAAGGGCAATTCTTCCTGTTCCCAAAATTTTCTCAGCAGACTATTTAATTCAGAGTTTTCTGATGGAACTATAGATGTATTAAATGAGTGAATCGGATCGCCACTAATTGGACCGCTAAGCACCCAACCAAATATTGTGTTGTACGCAGAAGCGAAACCACAAATATTTTTCTTTATACCATCGAGATTAATGAAACGTTCTGAATCGTTTCCGAGAATAAGGTCAATTTGAGAAGACTGATTGAAAGTTGGGTCAGCAAGATCGAGATTTTCTAAGTTTGAGCTTGAAATTTGGAATGACGTTGAGGGGATGAGCTTAGTAACTTTTGGCAAAATTATAGCCTTTATTGCAAATTTTGTGTTTGCTTTCTTTGAAAAAACAATCAAATCACATTCTTTAGTTGCGGCTTGTATTTGACCCCCAATACCAACAACATCTACATGAAATTTTCTAGTAGGCAACTGTAATCTATTCATTATTCGTTCGGATAAAAAGGTTCTCTGAGATCCAGGGTCAATTAACGCCCTGACTGTGAATAGCTCTCCCATGTGTTCAATATGAACTAAAGCAGTTCTGAGTAATATAAATTCATTATTGAGTGAAAGGTTTGAATGGACTTGGGATTTTTGAGACGTGGATGGTAGATTAGGTTTTAGGTTAACGCTTTCCTGGGAATTCGTTTTAGTTTGACCCGAGTTAGTGGGTTGAAAGCTTGAAGGGTTAGATACATCAGTTTGATTTAAATTGCTTACAGGTTTTATTAAGTGTAGGGAAGTATGATGGTTCATTTTGCATATGAAACACGTATTTTTACTAGGACATTTAGCTTTTAAATGGTTAGGAGAGAGACAATTGTTACAAATTCTATTAGCTGATACAAAATCTATCCTTTGCTGTACCGTAAATCTTTTAAACTTCTGACATACTCTTAAGTTATGATTCTCATTGCAGACTTTACATGTAGGGTTGAGTTTTTCTACTGATGAATAGGATTGAATTCTATTTTGAGGAATATTTGGCAGACTTAGACGATCTCTTGTGATTTTCATATTTGAAATTCTTTCTACAGCTTCGTATCTGTCAATTAGGAATTCCTCTAACTGAGACCATTTGAGTAATTCACGATGGGATTTGAGTGATTGTTCCCAAAGAGCGAGAGTATCATTAGGAAGTTTAGAGCACACTAAGTAAACAATAAAGAAATCGCAGTTTTCCGTGTTAACATTAAGAGTTTTTAGAGTTTGTAAAACGTCTGAGACAGTTGAATGGATTTTTTGAAGGGTTTTACTGTCTTCAGATGTGGCTACAGGAATGTTGAAGAGAATTTGAAGTTGGTGATCAACTAAAACTCTTTTGTTTTCGTAACGAGCTTTAAGTGCATTCCAAGCCAGATCAAAGCTGTCATCGCACAATGGGTAGCGTTTTACTATTGCCCCTGCCTCATTTATTGTTTTATTTCGCAAGTGAAACAATTTTACCACAGGTGGGCAGTTTGTACCGTTGATGTACACGGCCGTGAACATATCACGAAAGGATGGCCATTTTTCGTAACTGCCTTCAAAACTTTCAGTATCGCACGGAGGTAGCTTGATTTGCATCGCAGAGTTTGGAACTGGATAGTTCTGAAGAGGTAAACTCATACGAGAAGCAACATTTTGAGCACTATGCGTAATTCGTGTTATTTTAAGTATGTCCATAATATTTGCCCTGCAAGTATGGAAAGTTTCTGAACATGCTTGAAAGTTTTCTTTAGATGTTTCCTTGAGTTCTTTGCTAATTGTGGAGACTGGCGAGAGCATGAGATTTTCGTATGAAATTTCCAGTTTCTTCCACCTGTTTTCTAGATCACTTAATTTTGTTTCTAATATAGAATCAGTTTGATCCTGAATTTCTAAATTGCTAAAACTTGAGCAAAATGTGAGAAGGTGATCTGAGTCAAAAAGAAACTTATCTTGGACAAAAGATTGCGAGTGATCTCTAAATGCTTCGCTTTGGTTAGGCATTATTAAATTTTAAGAAATTAGGGGAGTAATAAAATTCTATATATATAATTGAATTTTTGCAAATGCAAAATTAAAATTTCAGTTAGGTATATGTGTATTCTGGGTTGAAAAATTTATGTTTTAACGAAAAAATAGATTTTTACCAAATTTTCAGAAAATACCGAATTTAGGTTTAAGTCGTTAAAATGTGTGAATTATGGAATTTTCGTTCCCACAAATTATGAAGAAATAGGGATCCTTTTTGCAAATTTCACGATTTATATTCTCAGCGTTATAAGAAAAATTTATTCTGGTTCCAAACAAAAAAATTTAGATTTAAAAGAAAATATAAAATTTCCCTAAAATCGTTTTCCGATGTAAATTGTTGTAAAATATATAGTTGGTAATGAAAGATATCGATATACTTTATTTTGGAGATAAATAAATGTTTGCAATATGATAAACCATTTTAAGTATTCAAATTTTGGATATACATACATATATTTTTTATTTTCAATTTCTAACCTTTCAGATAAAATTTCTCGAGTAATCATTTAGAAGTGTTTTGAGCTGTGAAAGTATGGTTTAGGTATTAGAAAGATAATGTTATGTTTTTTTTTTTAAGCTTGTATATTTTCCACGAATTTTATTCTTGTTTGCATGACGTTACGAACATATCACGATTAATTAAACAGGTTATTTTTATTCCAAAATAATATGAGACTTTATTATTAAAACTTTTGAAATTTACAAAAATAAAATATTTGTGATTTTTTTTTTGTTTTAGCTTCGTTTCATTTTTTATTTTTAACACTTTCGAAAAACCAAATTTTTTTTGAGAACAATTATATTTTTGTAATTATTAAAAAATTGTAACAATATAAAAAAAATTTGTAATTAATTTTTATTTAAGCAATTTCAAAAAATTTTATAGAACACTTTTTCTCTTTTTATAATTAGCAAAAAAAATTTTGCTTCCCGGCAACACTGCTTATTTTATTGTAAAAAATATCCTACGCAGCTTTTAATAAAATTTCGTTTTAATTTTAATTGAAATTCAAGTAATTTTGTAAATAGAACTTTATAATTTATTCACCAATTAAATTTATTTATGGATGAGATAGAATTATGTATAACGATTTGTAAATTTTACAATATTTCACCTTTGTTTATTTCCGACTGATGCTAAATTCTTCTGCTTCTCTATATTGTTGATCGTTTATAAATAATGTTAAATGTGTATCTGAATGTAAAGAACCATAACTTTCTGCAAACGATTAAAAATTGTATGTTTCATCTGTATCTAAATGTAAACAACCAAAAAGCTTTCTGCTAACGATTGAACAATGTATGTTAATTTAAAGTTAACATAAACTTCTTAAAACTGTTAGAGATTTAACATAAAGCTTGCCTATTTACTTTTATTAAGGACAAGTTTCACCACACTTTTCACTTTGATTCGTTTGACATGAAAAAAAAAAATTTTCTTTTTTATTTTTTGTATTTACTATATTTGCTTTTGTAACAAAAACTTGGTAAAAAAATTCGCAAAAGGCAAAAAGGAATAACGGTACTGATGATTTGCAAATAAATTTAAAATAAAAATTGTGAAATTTGGCAACCTATTTTTGTATGAAACATATTAAGATTTAATATTTGGCAAACTTTTTGCAAATGGGAGTTATGTATGTGTTTCTTTTGTTGTTTCTTAAGATTTTCGTATGTTATTATATTTTTTGTTTTATTACCGGCACTTTTTCTTTTTTATGGGTTGTTTTTTGATTTTACCAATTTTTTTTTTTTTAAACTTTCCGTACTTTTACCTTAAAAACTTTTTTATTTTTAATATTATTTTTTTTTTCTACTACGATTTTCTGCAATTTTTGTCACAAAATTTCCATGAACATACAATGTACCTATGTATTTTCCATAGGTAATGCTCATAGGTACTTTTTTCTTTATTGGTTTTTTCAACAGAAATTTTAGTTTGATCACGATTTTGTTTTAAAATTATTGATTTAGTTTTTCCCGAGATGCGCACAATTTCTATTTGTTTCAATTTTTTAGGTTTTTTTTACACTTTTCTCGTTTTTTCCGTATTTAATGTTCTAGGTAATTAACGCGACACACTATTTGATTTTTATTGTTTGCTTGCCCGGTTAAAACTAAAAAACAATAACTAAAAGTAAAAGTGAGAATTTTACTTTACCTCATTCTCCTATGGTGAAGTACTAAATCCAGAGATGTTTAGAGATCTTTGATGAAAGCTCGATGTGATGTTAAATTGGGTTGACTGTTGGATGATTTTACTCTGTTAGGGGTTTGTTGTTGCTTTTTTCTGACTTCAAGGGTTTTGTAGGAGATTCAAAAAAAAATCTTTAAAGTCACTTTTTCAGATGTAAAATATTATGGTGAGATGTTGATTTTTATTTTTAGATTCCTCGGCTGGATAGTATTATGCACAACACTTGATGAAATTTGCACAATTTAAACCTTAGGTAAGACTAATGAGCTCCAAGGATCGCTAGTAGGTTCCATAAACCATCGAAGGACCATGAACAAGTAATTTTGGGAATTCTGGGGGTTAGATAGTTGGCTTATTAGAGTTTAGTGGACGTAGAGTTAGCTATGCCTATATGGGTATAAGTATAAGCCAACTAGTTAGGTTGTTCCCGTTTACTTGTTATACGCGGCTTTATAATTTCTCGTCGCCAGGAGAAATTATAAAGGAATTAGAGTTTGGTAAAGGTTTTGGGGTTAGAAAAATAAGAGTTAGGGTTAGATTCAATATAAGTACAAAGTTCAGCTTTTATTAATGATGCTCACCGTTGGCTAGCTTCCAGACAAGTGCCATCTTTTTTAATTTTTACAATTTTAACTAAGTTTCGTTAACAAATGTGTATATAGCAAAATTCCAGTATAACATTTTAAATACAATTCACAATAATAGAAACTTAATCGTTACATGATATTAACATTAAGAAGCAAATTCAATATTTTAATTATGTTAATAAATTCCGTTAAAAAATATGTAATTTCAAAAAAAAAATAAAAGGAAATTTATTGTTTAAAATTTTGATTTTAAACAACATTAAAAACAAAATAGTATGCCATACACATTATTATTAAGGGGAACAGGATCCAGAAATTATGCATCCAAAAATCGAAAACTGTGCCAGAGGTTTGCCAAACGTGCCGCCGTATACTCCATTTTTTATAATTCGACTATAAATATCTCCACCCAGCAACAAGCCTGCGGGAGCCGATACGTGAAACTGGGGATCTGCCAACTGCAGCCCAGGAAATTCATCCACAATACGCGCTTCTACTGATTGAGTCGGCGTCATAAGTTTGAACTCCTTCTTTACTTCAGCGTAAAATTCAAGCACAGTACTGTCACCGTAATTACCACCAACCCTAAGGGCACATTTCTCTTTTCTGCCAAATCGAATTTTACGTCCACCAATCCTTCGGACCAAACTCTCTGATATCACAGAGCATTCAGAGCTGGCATCTATGACCGCCCGTTCCTCAAAAAACCGTCCATTCGCATCAAGTTTTACGATTGCAGTTGCCCTGATCAAAATCGACTCTCTTACTTGATACGAGGGTCGCACTTGAATACTTTCAGCCGACTTCTGAATCACCTTACGTGCATGTCTCTGTCGGCGGCGGCGGCGAGTATTTCGGTTCCTCCCAGTGCTCAGAACCAGAGCTTGAGACGAACTAGGTCTCTCACTCTCATGACCATCGGACGAACGAGGTCCTCTGGCGGAGCTGTTAGACGAACTAGGTCTACTATGCTCTCGGTGATTAGACAAACGAGGTCCATGTTGCAAACGCTTAGTTCTGGCTACCTTTGACGAGACAGCCCGTCTGCCCTCTTTGTGTAACAGAGTGTGATGCATGTCACCACAGCGTTTGCACTTGCCTGTACTCTCACATGTACGCCAGGTATGGTCATGACTCAAGCAGCCAGCACAATACCGATAAATAGATACAAGTTGCATCCTCTCTTCGTAGTTTACTTGTAAAAATTTCTTGCAGAAGCGCAGGGGGTGGTCTTTCAGGCAAACCCGGCAAACCATCTGGTTGGTCGAGGGACGGCCATCCGTATATTTTCTCGCTCTGACCATGTTCCTGAAAATTAAATAGAGAAAGAAAAAAAAAAAAATAGAAAAGCTAATAAGTCGGAAGCACTACCAGCTTCACAACTGGTCTTATTACCGAACCCCGTGCCGTTTTTACCTCTACAACTCTAACGTGGCCATCCTTACCCATGTGCAATCTCTCGACACGACCTAAACGCCACTCATTTGTCGGCAGGTTATCTTCTTTGATAACCACCATGTCACCGACTTGTAAGTCTGTACGCGCAAACTTCCATTTATTGCGCTTCTGAAGATCTTTCAAATATTCATCCTTCCATCTGGCGCACAACCTTTGATTCAACGCCTTGACCCTTTGCCACCGATTTACAATCGAAATTGGGCTCTCCGAGATCTCAACCTCCGGTGGTGCAAGTAGTGGGCCACCAGTAAGAAAGTGGCCCGGAGTCAAGCAATCTAAATTCTCGAAACTCTCTGATAAAGGGCACAATGGTCTCGAATTAAGACAAGATTCAATTCGAGCTAATAACGTAGAGAATTCCTCAAAGGTATACTTTAAGCCACCAGCAATCCTTCGAAAATGGTGTTTAAAACTTTTGACTCCGGACTCCCATAACCCTCCCATATGAGGAGCGCTAGCAGGATTAAAGTGCCACCTAACACCTTGGTGTGCATACCTGGTATTTACCTCCGCACCTATATCACGCAAAAAACCACGAAATTCGGCCTTCAGTACTCTCGAAGCACCAACAAAATTGGTCCCATTATCTGAGTACATATTACTCGGACATCCTCGTCGAGATACAAATATAGCAAACGCTCCCAAGAACGCAGGAGTCCCTAAGCTGCTCACGGCCTCTAAATGGATTGCCTTCGTAGCAAAGCAAACAAATACACAGACATACCCCTTTGTAATTAGACAAGCTCTGCCCGTATAATTCTTTATCTCAAAAGGGCCAGTAAAGTCCACGCCAGTCGTGGTGAAGGGACGAGAGATAACCGTACGAGCCGTGGGAAGTGCCGCCATAATCTGACTATGTGTCTGTTTTCTCCAAATGGTACAAGTCTTACACCGACCTATCACCGTCTTTATCAAATTTTTGGCCCGAGGTATGAAGAACTGGGTGCGTATTACCCTTAACATCAATTGATTACCTCCGTGCAGAGTAACATCATGAATAAATTTTACAAAAAGCTTAGCAAAATGACAATTAGACGGTAACAAAATAGGACATTTTTCGTCATAGGTCAAGTTTGGCGCATTTGCCAATCGACCTCCTACCCTTATAATGCCCTTTTCGTCCAAAAACGGGTTCAAATTCAATAATCTACCATTCCTAAGAGATCTTCCACAAAGAAGTTCGTGGTATTCATGGGCAAACTCAACTTTCTGTGCAACTATAATCAACTTTACTTTAACCAAATTCAATTCATCAAATGAAATCTCCACAGTGGTGAATAAATCCGAGTTAATTTTCAAAAATCCCGATATACCCCTATACACGTAAGCCATTACCCTAAGGGCCCTTGCGTACGACGAAAACTTCTCCAAAAGGTCCGTATGCGATTCAAAATACGAGAAAAAAACTTTATGTAACCGTTGCTCTTCACTCGTACCAAAATCTCCCGATGCAGGGGATAACCAAAAATTCTGTGGAGCACATAGCCACGAGGGTCCATTCCACCAAAGGGAATTATCAACTAAGTCCTGTGGACGACAACCACGACTTATTAAATCGGCAGGGTTATCTTTCGAGTTAACATGCCTCCAACATTCTTTCCCCGTTTTGGCGATAATCTTCGCAACTCTATTAGCTACAAAAGTTGTCCACGAGTTAGGAGGTTTTTGTAGCCACGCTAAAACAATCATCGAATCACTCCAAGTATAAAAATTTGTTCGATTTTTGTCCAAATCAAAATCCCGGCGAACAACTTCCATCAAGTCTGCCAATAAAAGAGCGCCACAAAGTTCAAGGCGGGGTAATGAAACAGTCTTAAGTGGCGCGACCCTAGATTTGGCCACCAGCAAATTTGAGTGTATTCCGTTCTCACCATCATTGACCCGTACATAAACACAGGCCCCATAGGCCCTCTCCGAAGCATCACAGAATCCGTGCACTTCAAGAGTCGTAGAAGGCTTGAAACCAATCCAGCGATAAATCTGAATATCGTTTATAGCTGCATAGTCCCCAAGGAATTGAGTCCATTTAATTAACGCGGGCTCCGAAATATTTTCATCCCATGATGTTCCCTCGCTCCAAATCTGTTGCATCAGAATCTTTGCTATTACAACAATTGGACCTAGCCACCCAGCTGGATCAAACAAGCGAGCAATAGCGGACAAGACCTCCCTTTTAGTATACCGCTCCTTTGAAGGGACTGGAGAGGTGGTAAAATAAAATCTATCTGTTTTAGCGTTCCACCGTATACCTAACGTTTTAGCTACACTTTCATCGCTAATCTCCAAAAAATTTTCATTTAAAAGATCATCCTTGGAAATGCCCTGTAGAATTAGTTTCTCATTTGATGTCCATTTTCTCATAGAAAAACCAGCGGATGTCAAGGCTGAGATAAGTTGGTCTCGAGCTTTTATGGCCAAAGAAATTTCATGCGCCCCTATTAAAGCATCATCCACATACATCATGTGTCGCAAAATCTTCGACGCTAACGGCCATTTATGTTCGACATCTTCCGCTAATTGCAACAAGGTCCTAATCGCCAAAAAAGGAGCACAGTTAACACCGAATGTAACCGTTTTTAGCTCGTACTCTTTCAAATCCTCGCACGAGTCTCTGCGGAACACAATCCTTTGCAATTTCGCCTCATTAGGATCTACTAAAATTTGGCGATACATTTTCTCGATATCACCATTAAAAACATACCGATAAAACCGCCATCTTGTTAACAACAACATCAAATCATTTTGTAAAATTGGCCCCGGATACAAAATATCATTAAGGCTCAAGCCAGTGGAACTGCGAGCCGAAGCATTAAACACCACTCTCACCTTCGTAGAAGAGCTTTCGGGTTTAAAAACCGCATGGTGTGGTAAATAAAAACTCTCAGAAAATTCTGATCCAACAAATTCAGTTTCGATCATATGACCCAAAACTTTATATTCTGATAACACATCATCATATATTTTCTTCAACCCCAGATTCTTAGTCAAGGAAGCTTCATTCCGCAGAAATTGTTTCCTGGCCTTTTCACGCGAATGCCCTAAACGTCTATCCACCGAAAACTGTGGTTTGAAGGGTAATGAAACCATATAACGTCCCTCTGGCGTTCTCTTAACATTCCTCTTGAAATGTTCTTCACAGTACTCATCTTCAGGTGTACGCGAAGAAATTTGTGGTGGCTCTTCCAAAATCCAAAACTTTTCCAGCTGTCTGTCCAGACTGACATCCGTATAATATGACACGGTTGTGGTGAATACCCTTTGCCCCGCACCAGACAGTGGACCCGTCAAAATCCACCCGAAATTAGTTTCCTGAGCCATCAAATTCCCTAGCACATTCTTTCTAACACCATTTAGCATAATACTAGGGTAATTATCACCACCAATCAAAATATCAATCTGGCAACTCTTCGCAAAATGTGGGTCAGCTAGTTTTAAATTCGATAAGGAAAGCTTGGACACATCAATTGATTTACCTGGCAGTTTTCCTGTTAACTTTGGCAGTACAAGGCCCGTTACTCTCAACCTAAAACTTGGATCACTGTTTGAGCCCAAAACAAACGAACATTGTCCCTGAACTGACCCTGCCAAAGCCCCGTTCAATCCCGACACTCTAGCGCTAATGCCATCCATAGGCAAATTTAGTCTTTTCTGCAGTCTTTCCGAAATGAAAGTAGCCTGAGAACCAGAATCGATCAGGGCTCTAGCAGAAAAAACTTCACCACGAGATATTACCTGTACCATAGCTGTTCCTAATAAAACCTGTTGACTGGTCGTTGCAAAACAGTTTTGTACTGTTTGACTCTGCGTCACTGCCCGACTGGTACTTGTACCATCCCGGTCAACAACACTATCCGATGCTTCCGTTATGTCCCTGTGTAACATGGTATTATGTTTTAATTTGCATGTCAAACAACCATATTGACTTCCGCAACTATCCCATTTATGGCCACTACCCAAGCAATTCATACAAAGATTGTATCTTTTTACCACCACATATCTTTCCCCGGGATTCATGTCCATAAATTTTGGACACAATCTTAACCAGTGGTTCTTTGAACACAGAACACAGGTTTGCTTTTGAACCTTAGCTTGAAAGGTTCTAACCCTTCCACCAGAAAATCCACTATTTGTGGAACTAGATTTATTATTATCGCCAAACTTAGCGTTCTTTGACCATTTATTTTTGGCCGATTGCCCCGAATCCTCTGAATCTGCCCTCATTTGACTACAATTCCTAATATCAAAAACTGTTTCCAAAGATTGAAATCTATCAGTTAAAAATGTGTCCATTTGACACCATTTAGGAATTTCCTTTTTATTCTTTACGCTCTGTTCCCATAACGACAGTGTAAGAACTGGCAGATTAGTCGAACAAAGATATACAAAAATCGGGTCCCAGGTTGAAATTTCAACACCATGCAAATTCAAAACCGAAATACAATTATTTATGTCCCTTTGCAATCTTTTTATTTCCTTTGCAGACTCAACTTTAACGGGCACCAGACTAAACAAAATCTTAAGTTGGCTATTCACTAAAATCCTTTTATTCTCGTAAGCCTCACTTAAATTGTTCCACGCACTGGCAAACCCCTGATTTGTCAATGGGGAATCCTTGACAATCTCCTGAGCTTCATCAGAAGTAAATTGACGTAAATAAAATAATTTTTCCACTCCCGTTAAATCTTCACAATTAATGTAAACCGCGGTGAACATATCCCGAAACGATGGCCATGATTTGTAATCACCTTTAAAAACATCCATCGTACATGGTGGCAATTTCATATGGTGACTGGCTCTATGGTTCCCGGCCCAAACTGGGTGGAGGTAGGAAGAGGTCTATTTATAAAAGATTGTGATAGCTCACCCATTTGAGCAGCAACAGTAATATAGGCTAACCTACATTCCTTAAAAAGTTGTTTTGCCTCATCACAATCGCCATCGGAATCTAATATTGGTTTACTCGTGACAAAAAACTCATAAGCAAACTTCACTTTTTCCCATAAGGATTTAAATTCCTCCCTCTGAAGGTCTATAATAAATGAGTTTCGATTCTCCTGCGGCATGTCATCATAATCCCTCTCAAATTCGAGAAATAACGCAGCCAGCGTTTCAAATTTGTTTAAATTTTCGGATTTACCCATTCCCGCTTTACAAATATCAACCAAAACTAAGAAAATCAAATTCGAAAAAAAAACCCAACAATTTCAGTGTAAATTGTACGATTTACCAAAGTGGCAAGAACCCAATCGAAAACACAAAAATATATATAGAAATTGTAATACGAAACCACGTAAATACCAGCAATTCACCCAGTAAATAAAACCTCCAAATATATCAGTATATGGTCCCACTGTCCGCAATAACCAAACAATAAATTCCGAGCAGTATCAACAAATAAATTTCCCACCTGCTCAATCAACCAAGTTTAAAAAAGCACACAAATTCACCAAATATTGTTTTAAAAATAAATTTAATAATTCCAATAAAAACCTTACGCTCAGTTAAATAATAATAAAAATTCGTAAAGGTCGAATATGATGCAATTTATATAAAATATATTTCCTTTGAATCGAAATTGAAAAAAAACCCGATCTTATTTCTCAAAAAATAAAACCCGAATTAATACATCCATACAGTTATCACAGTATTGTGGGTTATTAAATCCGTCCCTGTACTGTTAAAATTTTAAGAACATAGTTATTTTACGAATAATTTTATTTTTTAACATTTACGTTTGTTATTCAAAAAAATAATGTTTTTCCGTATTTATTTTACTATGTTGTTCGATAAAAATTTACAAAAATGGGTATAATCCGGCTTTTAAATAAATTTCAAGTTGTTTAAAATGAATTTTCGTTCGAATTTAACTACATAATATTTTGAGTGTAAAAAATATTTAAAATTCAACACCGATCCACACAACAGATTCCCTATGAAAATGTTGTCCAATGAAATTTCGTTAAAATTCAATAATGATCGGTTATAAACAAATCAATAAATAAATGAATGTATGTATGTATGCATCAAATACCCAAGATGGTATTCAAAACACACACAAAATTTTCGAAAAATCCAAAATAAACATACCTTTACAGACAGATTGTCTTACCACTGGTACTTTCTCCCTATCAACACTGTGGTTATATTTCCGTCTGTCGGTGGATGTACGAGGAAATTTTATTCCAGTAACAATAGTTGCCGGTTTGTGTTAAATTTCTGGGGGAAAATCTTCTTAATTTTGTAGCATCTCCCCGTTGTTAATAAAACACGATTGTTGCCTATATTCTCGGACTTTATGGTGGTTGACTTTAGTATTAAAAGAATTTTTCCGTTTTTGCTTGCTTGGCAGGTTTTTGGCTGGTTGACATTAACGAGGAATCCACTACGATGTCTGTTGCCGTCTTCTTTAATAATCCTTTCATTCGTCTTGCTGCACAATATTTGATAATAAATTAAATAAATTTTCCCGTATATAGGATTTTTGCCCGTAACACGTTCGCCCCACAGCTTAGTCAGGTCCTTTTATATTTTTCCGTGGTTCAGATTATTATCTCGTGTAATAATAAATACATAAGTTGTTTTTCAATTTTTTTTTTTAATTCAAAACACAACAAGCTACGAATTAAATAATTTTCCTAAAAAATTTCTATTTCAAATAATAATTCTTTGCCTTTTATAACACCACACAAAAAAAAATTATAAATAACCACATACGTTCTGTATTTTGTCGTTGTGTCGGCCCTTTTCTTTTCCTTTATATGAACCAACAAACTTTTGTAAACAAAATAAATTAAAAATACTAAAAGTTTTTCAACACATTATAAAAATTACAAAATATAAAAATTATTTTTACGATAAAATGGCTCTTTTTTGACAGTAAAAAAAAACAATGACACTGTCAAAATAAGACTGACGTCTGCCACAAAAAACAGAGTGGTTAAAAAATAAGCCGCATATACTCTAGGTTAAAAGTAAACCGCATACACTCTAGGTAAGGCCGTTTAGAGTTGTATATCGGTAATACCGTACCCTTACAGCCACGACACAAACCTTTTTTTATATCCAGCCCAATAATACTGGTTAAAATACAAAGGTTTTTTTCTCTTTTTTGTTTTTTAGATTAAAGTTGTTTTTGCAAAATTTTGTGTATTTGGTTACAAAATGTTACAACAACAATAAAAATATGGAAAAAAATATACCAATATCACCTTTTTTTCTCACCAAATCCAAAGAATTATACAAGATCCGGTTCGATTGGACCAATAAAAACGTCGAGTACGTTCCTCAGGGGTTATGGACTGTATTCAAGGGTGGATCTGCCGATTTTGCGTTAACACTAGCACTTGGTGGTTGCTCCAAGAATGACGACCAAACTCGAAAACAAGAAGAAAAAACAATTGAAAAAAATAGGTGATTTTCTGCTACTACGAGAGCTTTTCCAAATAAAAACACTTTCCTTTGTAGGTTTCACACGTTGTAGAAGTTTATAATTTATTAAGATTTAAATTCTCACAATAGCGCAAATGTACTTTAAGGTATGGTGGTTCAACAAAGATTAAAAAACCCTTAACAACTTCATTTTTAAAACCAAAAAAAATCTACTTGACGAAAATACATAAAAATTCAAATAAGAACTTAAAATAAACTTCTTGATGACGGTGGCGCCGCAAGATGTCAAAGTTCAATCTAATTAGACCCCAGGGCTGGAAACACCATTGCCTTTAGTTTAGACGTAAACAGTAATTTTGTTTTAAATTAATGAAAAAAACTTTTATTTAAAAAGTGTAAGGGAACTTGTTTACAAAGTAAGTAAAAGAAAAGTTATGGTACTCAAGTTATGAGATCAAAAAGTAAATTCATAAAATAGATAAAATATTTTAAATAAATATGTTTTACTTATAAGTATATATATTTTAAATAAATATATTAACATTTTTTAACAGCTTACGAAATAACATTAATACACACACACTGCGTTAAGAAAGTCGGCAAAGAGTATATTTCTTATTTTATTTACTTATTACCATGTTTCCGAAAAATTTCGTTCACTTTTTTACCGAGATTGGACAAATAGATTAATGTTGTTGCATATTTCTAATTCACAATCCGAAGTAATTTTTCTTTTTTATAAACAACGTCTTTAAATGTATGTAAAGGTTGATACAACAAATAGCATCAAACGGACTTCTTCTTACAAGATCCACCTGTAATCTTTAGGATGATGTGTTTTTAAAATTGCATGTTGTAGTATCTTACACGAGTTTGCATAGTTTTTTTTTTATTTCGGTTTCCCGGTTATATAAGCTGTCACAAAATGAAACAAATTTATGTTTATCACCTTATATCACCATATCGTCATATCTCAAAATTTCTTTTTAATTTTAAGTTACTTAAGCAAAGTGTTCCTTCATAATTTCTCGTAACAAAAAATCGGTATTTTAGCTCAAACTGAACCGAAGTTATGGCAAAATATATCTTTAAATCGGTACATTTTGAAAACTTTAATCGCATTATGCCAAGCTCGATTTTTTTTTTTTGTAGATATGACTTTGCTGCAATAAAGGAGCGATATTTTTAAATATCTCCTATTTTTAAGACTTGCCCATGGACAATTAAAATTTAATGCCTGCATCTTATTTTGAATTTATGTTCTTTATTAACTCTTCACTTCACAAAATTTATTAATTATCAACTGTTGCACGGCACATTCTGCTTTTGGTAGATTTATTGCGTCAGTAGACATTGATTGACGAACGTACTCACTTCTTGTTATTGATCTTATCGACAGCCCATCAACAGATGCTAATTTTAAGAGAATATAAAACTAAATTTCAAAGTATAAATAGCATTTTTCTGAAACTATGAAGAAATTTTATTTCCCGGGATCCCGCAACAAAAATCCCGAGAAAACGGGAAATAAAATATTTGAAATCCCGGGAAAAAACCCTAATTGGGCACCATACAGTGATAAGTTGAGCATGCAAAGGCTTCTCAATAATCGCTTTAGGATTTTCAGAAGCCCAAATGCGGCAATTTTGTTTGTTGACTTACCCTGACAAGTGAAAATGTGCTTCGTATGAAAAATTGTCCGAAAATATCATGAATTTTACCAAATGTTACTTTTACAGAACCACCATTTTCATAGTGGATTTAAATTATTTTAATGCGAAATTTAATTCATTGTAACAATTGCCAATGCATCTACTACGAATACGTCAAAAAACTAAATGTCAAAACTATCATGTTGTTGGTGTTGGCACAATTAAAAAACAAAGTTCTTGTTGAAAACCCCTTAATAAATAAAATTCAATTGAACAAAAATTTTTTAACGATATTAGTTGTGAGTCACGCCTTAACTACAAGTTTTTTACCCAACTAACTGTGACATTTGTATGGTTTAGTGCTTGAAAAATTCATTAATTCCCATTCTACAGATGAACAGACAGAAGTGAATAGTGACTTTTCAAATAAAATTATCCTCGAGAATCCACAAGAGCTGGTTGAAAAGCTGATGCATCCACAAAGAGCAGTATTGCCTATAAGAAATATGGAACTTTCGCATGAATGTGTACCAAATTACACATTTTAAACATAGTTACACATACAAATCGAAAAAATTGCTTTGGTACAACCCAATAAAAAATTGTGCTTCGAGCGAAGCAGGTTTGTAAGGATGAAATGCAAGAGTTTCGCTTACCATTGCGCTTACGGAATACATGAATTTTATATGGCGAGTTCCCACTTTGAAGCAATACATTTTTGAATTGTTGTATGTTACGATCGGGCTAGAACACTGAATGTTTTGATACAGTTATTTTTTAGTATTCTCCCTTACAAACCTGCTTCGTAGTAAGGGAATGCCGTAGCACTTGAATTTTTTTTTTATAAAAGTTGTTGAGAGTTCTTTTACTTACTTTACTGCATTTCTGTATGTCTTATTGCGTAGCGCATAATTGTGCGCTTATTTTTTTAAATGTTCCATTAGTGCTTTGCAAAATGATACAATTTTTTATTGGGAATGAATTCAACTTTTAAAATCTTATCGATATTCCATATTTGCAATTAAATGGTTTGGTTTACAAAAGGCAAAGCTTATAAATTGCTGTAGTAAGAAAGAACTGGATGAACATCTACGCGAAGTACAGATGAATTTCCGAACGTCGGCAGAAAAACAACAAAATAATGTTTTTGTACAACTCTAAGCAAAATATATTTTTAAAATTCGCTATGAGTGGTTCTGTTTGATGCAAACAAACTTATTAACTTATTTTCCCATCAACAACAGTTGCGCAATATAAAAAAAATAATTTAAAATCTCTAAAATTTACATACTTTTTAATAAAATTGCATAAAAAAAAAGTCAAAGAAATTTAAATCAAATTTGACAGTTATTCTTCGAAAAATGTTTGAGCTAGTGTTCGAAAATAAACAGTACATTATTTAGCGTTCGGCACTCGCATCCAAGAACGATATCTATTGTTTTAGTGATTGTGTAGACGAACACAACCCTTAATACCCTTCGTAACTATTTCAAAGAAAGAACCGCTCATTATATAATGTTCTGTACTTCTTAAAAAAATAGAAAAATTTAAGTCATACCGTGAACAAACATTATATTTTAATGTTCTATAATGTTTCTTTTTTTACATTGATAAAGAAATGAACAAACAAAAAATTTTAGCAACGACCGCACCACGAACAGCTTGTGTGTGTATTGTGTATGTGTTTTGTTTGTGTAAAATTATTTTGCTGGCTTTTTGTTTTTTTTTGTATGTGTATTTTATTTTTGTAAATAATGTAAGGGTTTTTTACCAGCCAAAAGGGACGAACATTAATGAGCCGAACCGAACACAATGAAGTTTGTGGATTAAAAAATCAAACTGAACGGAATTAAATGATCTCATCTTTTGTTGAGTTTGATAAAAACAGTATAAGTTTTGTGTTCGTAAGATGTCTAACAGGGAAACGTTATTTTTTAATGTTTTTCTACACAAACACTATAAGCGTTTGCGTTTTCCACAAATCTACCGAACAGAACACTAAGGGACGATTTTTAGTGTTTATTTTCGAAGACTGGTTTGAACAAATATTTCGCGATATATGTATGTATGTATGTGTGATTTTGCTGTGTACACATGGACATATGTTTTTAGTTTGGGTTCACACTATGAGAGTCGTTTTGCTGATAGTTTATGTTTATTGCTGAGAGGGAGAGGGAACATGCCATGGAAAGTGAAAATAGGCAGGGTTTCAAAAGACGACGCTAGCTCGTCTCTTAGCAAATATTTTCAGCACTTTATACCAAGCAGCGGAATTTCCAGTCTGCTGGAAAGTTGCTAATGTAACGTCAATTCTTGAAAAAGGAATAGCGTTAACCCTGAAAATTACCGCCCAATTGCAATTTGTTCGGCACTTTCCAAAGTTATGAAGAATATGGTAAATTACCATCTTGTCAAATATTTAGAGTCAAACAACCTAATAAGCGACCGCCAGTATGGCTTTCGTAGAGGCCGCCTTACTGGATTTGTTAAAAATGGTGCCGTTCCATTTACCATTTTGGCGAATGTAAGGTAATTGCCTTAGATATTACCAAGGCGTTCGACAGAGTCTGGAATGATGCACTCTTGTCAAAAATTGTTGCATTTGGCGTCGGTGATAATTTCTCTCGATTTATATCGAGTTTTCTCAGAGATCGCACTATACGAGTTGTTATAGATGGGGTTTCGTCAAACGAGTTCAAGATTCATACAGGGGTTCCGCAAGTCTCCGTTCTTTCTCCTACTCTATTTCTTATTTTTCTAAATGACCTCCTATGTCAAACTTCCAACTCTTTTGCAGATGACAGCAACCTTTGCCATTCGTACTCATATGAATGCAGGCCAAGCGTATCCGATGTCGGTGTTATGAGGCTGAATATGAATGATACGCTTGCCCGAGACCACGTCAAGGTCTCGTGCAAATAGGGTCGATTTTAATGTGCCCGAAAACCCCAATGTTGCGTGCTGACGCATAAACGCGCGACATATCAATGTGCCTCATCTGTATATATGGGTGGTATAATATAAGTTATACTTCACTCCATCAGATCTCATTACTATTTATACCACCTATATCCGACCGCGTATGGAATACAACTCTCATGTGTGGGCCGGCGCTCCAAAGTCTATTTTAGAGCTTCTCGACCGCGTGCAGGAGAGAGCGAAGGCTCTCATTGGTGACAGTAGGGTATCCAATTAAATTGGCTCCCTTGAGCACCGTCGCAATGTGGGTTGTATTTGCCTGTTTTATCGTTACTACAATGGGATGTGTTCTGGTGTTCTGACAAAATAAGGGATCTGGTTCCCGAAACTCGTATGTTTGCTCGTAATACACGTTTTTCTTCAAGAGCCCATCCTTATGTGGTCGATTGGAAGGTGAATCATACAAGGCATTACAGAGAGAATTCGTTTTTTTCCCGGACTGTTCGTATGTGGAATAACATTCCTGCAGAAGTCTTCCCTCTCACTTACAACATGAATAAGTTCAAGTCGAATGTTCACAAACACTACTCCCTCTATCCTCCTTCCCACAACCTATTTTCCTAGTTCCAACACAATGCAATGCATTAGTAGGGGTCATCCCCTGAGTGCTGGTCCTAACCGAAAAAAAAAATTTTTTACTCTGATGGAAACTGAATAAAATAAACAAAACTTAATGTTCGAAAGGCTAATCTTGACTGTCAATAATTAATGAAAAAATAGAACTTAATATTAAATTACATACAGATTACACATGGGCTACACATGCATGTAAAAATTACACACAATATTTATTGGCACCACTGAAAAAATTGACTATTTGGTGCGGTTTATGGGCTGGCGGCGTTATTGGGCCGAGCCGTACTTCTTAGAAATGAGTTCTTCCCACAGTTTCCGTGAATGATGTTCACTTTTGCCAGACTATAACGAACTTTTTGTGGCCAGAAATTAAGGATATGGACCTGGGCGATATGTGGTTCTAACAGAATGGTGCCACCCGTTACCTGATTTGGCTCCGTTGGACTTCTTTCTTTGCGGATATTTAAAAGAAAAAGTACACGTCAATAAGCCAAGAACAATTCAAGAGCTTTAGGATGAGATAATTCGGCAATTTGAACCTCATTGCTGTGATGAAGGCCATTTGCTCGATGTGCTAAACGCCATTATCTTATAGTTTTCTTGGTATAGCAATCAAAAAACAGCCAGCTGCATATGTAATTTAAATCTTGAGTTTACTTTTTAACACTTTTGTTCTTGCTCATTATTACAAAGCACTTTAATAATAAAAACTGAACAAACAACACATCACTTAAGTGGAAAAGGTCATAAGGGTTTGAGTAATTGCTGTGGTTTTTTTAAATTGGCAGAAGACATTGACAACTTGACAAGTGATTTTACTACACTAAAAATAATAAATTATTTACTAAGAAAAATTTGCGTTTATTTTTTAAAGTGAAACAGGGTAATTGTTTATTGCTCTCTTTGTGTACTACATATATGTATAGTTTGTTTTATTAATAAAGTGTTAAACTTTTATTATAAGTAATTTATTTAATCAAAATATAACAAAATAAACCTTATGAAAAATAATTTCTTCTTAAATGCAAAACACTTAATAATTAATCCTCTTTAATTAACAACAAACAGAAAAAACATTTAAGCTTTTTTATTTTTAAGCACAGCTCGTTTAAATTATACACGCATACTCATACTTTCATGTAGAAATGTTTTTAATTATTTAAATTGAGTGCAAATTCAGGAAAATTATTATTCAACTAAAGGATACAGTAGAACCTCGTTAATGAAGTAAAAGTGGACATTAAAAGAGTTTCTTTTTATGTTTTTGTATGCTTTTGTAATATTTGAAAACGAATCTTTGGTTACTTAGTGCCAATCTGTACAATTGCAAGTCATTAATGTACGTAAAACAAGTGTCTAATTGTAACGCCTTTGAGCGTGCTTAAATTTATTCCAAGACTGGCTCTATAAAAGTGACGTATTTAAAATTATAAGCCGACATCATTAGAGTTGGTTGCTTATGTTTTAATCCACACATCTCAAGACAATATCTTCATTTCGCCAAAGAATTTTTGCAAAAGTTTTTGCATGAAGTTAAGGTTTTTGAGAGAAATTGCAAGACAATCTAAATTTTAAGGGCCGATGTTGATTTTGAATGAAACACAAATTACTTAGGGAATTATTGTCATTTCTTTTTATTATGATAATATTAGTATGGCCCCATTATTCATGGAACAAAATATCGATCAAATAGCCGCCGCGACCTCTGCGGCACACCTCCATCCGATGGTCCAAATTTCCGATGACGCTAAAAACTTCGTTATAATCACACGATCGAACACTGACTGACCATTTTCATAAAAAGCCTGAATAACTTTAACGCGTTGCTCGATTGTGTATTTTTCCATGGTTCAAATTGGGTTAGTCTGAAATTGAGAAATGTCAAATGAAATGCAGAAAAAGCTGGACGTTTAGGTGTCTTTCACATTCAACAACACCCCTTTAAACCTTAACACCCTTTAAATGCAGTACATGCTTCCAAAAAAAGATAAGGCTCAATACAACAGCTTGTATCCGACTTATATGCCAACAGCCAATCTCTCGAATATATTACGTCGTTCTCTTACCTCAGCGGCCTAATAACATCTAGAGGTAAATCTGGAGACAACAAAAAAAAAACAAAATATGATTCGCTAACGCAGCATTTGGATGACTCAACACAATCAGCCATCAACACACATTTGACTGAACATCAAATTTAGCATCTTGCTGAAATATTAGTTTAAATAAATTTAATATTTAAACAAATAGAATCTGGGAATTTATTTCTTATGTTGAGTAACATTTATTTTACAAATTTTCATATTATTCGAATTACAATCCTCAAAAGCTTTTATACTTTAATAGTCTTATTCCTTCAATATTTTCCAGGAATATTTTTGAATGCGCTACAAAACTTTTTGTTTTGTATATTTCTGTTACGAGGCTAACTTTATACAATCATAGATACCAGCAGAATGTAATGCATTTTCTGGCACGCTACGTCCTTCGTCAGCATTCCTTGTATCTTATAACTGGATAGTGCCTATTGTAAATTTGATTTATTTAACTTAATTTTTTTATTCTATTTTTTCAAGCTTAATTAAATAATAATTATGATAAAAATTCTTTATATATCTTTATATAATATGCATAAAGTGGAGTTTATTTCCACACTTTTTGGATTCCGGGGAAAATGGGAAATAAAAATCTAATTCCCGGGATTACCGCCCAAAATATTTTATTTATTTATTTACCTATTTTTCCAATGAAACTTATATTTCTTACTAGCCACACAATAAAAAATTTTATCATTTTGCGAAGCACTTATGGTACATTTATAAAAATAAAAGCCCAAATATGCCTTACGCAATAAGACATACAGAGATGCAGTTCAGTAAGTGAACGAACTCTTGGCAAGTTTTATAAAAAAATAACATATCAAGTGCCACGGCTTTCACTTACTACCAAGTAGGTTTGTAAGGGAGAATACTAAAAAATAACTGTAAAAAAACATTCAGTGTGTAAATCCGATAGCAACACTCATTACTTTTTGTATGCATTGAATAACGCGCTAATTGTGTCAAAAATGTATTGCTTTAAAGTAGGTACTCATCATATAAAATTCATGCCTTCCGTAAGCGATACACAGAAAAAAATAACAAAAGCTATTAAGTAATTAAAGAAAATTTGTTAAATTGTTGTAATATTTTTAACAATTTTTTTAATTAACATGTTTGTAAATTGTCATATTAACAATTTGTTTTATTTGTAGAAAATTAATATGTACGTACATCAAAGAAAAAATTTTTAGTGTCAAAAAATTCAAAACTGAAATAAAAAATCTTTATTTCAATTAAAAATCATTTTTTTCAATTAAAAATCTTTTAAAGAATAAACGATGCGATAAGTGTTTTCGAATTAAGTCAATCTATACGGTAAGTTAAGTTATTATTATAGGATTTTTAAAGAAATTTTAATGCATCTGTTATATATTCTAGTTTTACAAAAAAAACTGTTAAAGATGCCAAGATTCCATGTTGTGTTGATGTCAGAACCTTATGGCGCATCTAGGTCTATATATGGTTTGCTTAAATAATGTTTAATGCGGTTTGTGATGTGATGTTAAATAAATTTTACCAAGAAAAACTAATAAAATCCACTTTTAACTGCATCTTTTATTTCAATTTAGTTAGCAAACAAATATTTTGTTAATGGTTAACAAATATTTTAATTAATATCACATACTCATTGTTAAAAATATTTGTTACGTTTTAACAATTGTTATTAACAAAATAATTTTTTGTATTTACAAATTTGGTTGTTGGTGCCTTTTCAATTAAAAAGTTAATTGTATTGACGAATTTGGTATGCAATATGGCAATTGATTTGTCGTTATTTTTTTCTGTGTATGGCAAACGAAACTCTTACATTTCTCCCTTACAAACCTGCTTTGTTCGAAGCCTATTTTTTATTTGAGTGGAATGTTTTCAATAACTTAATCCAGTATCTAAAGTATTAGGGGAATATAAGTTCTGGAGGGGCGAATAGGAAAGAAAAGCTCAACATTACGAATTAGGAATTTTAAAATAAAATCACTAATTAATAAATTCAGAATGAAGGAGAAATAAAATTAATCAGCAGTGATGGATGAAGGTATACACTAAGTTTGTAATTCCAAGTAAATCTTTTTCATATTAATTTAAGATCCCATAAAGTTTACATATATTTTTCTGACGTTAGGCAAGAAGGTATTAAGTCAAAAACAGTAGTTTTTCGTAATAAAAACTAGTTTTCCCTCAACAATAAATTTCAGTGTATTTATCGAAAAATAAAAATTGGGAATTTAGCAAGTCATAAAGAAAATTTATTAATAATGACCTTTTTGCCATACGGATAGGATATATTCTTGGGCCTTCAGTAATTCTATGTCAATTTAGCCACTTGTACTCCCAGGCAGTTTGGGATTGAGTTGCAGCATAATCGGTTCAGTAGCAAAAGAATTTTGCACGCAAATGTGGATCAACCTTCCTTCAAAAATGTACAAAACCTAGCATAAATTGGACTTTTGTTATTAGATTTCAGTCAGTCTATAATTTACATACGCCTCATCTTAAGACCACTCTCGAAAACCATATTAGCATGGCTAAAAGCTTTAATGCTTTTGTGGTGCAATTAAGCGTAATCTACTTTCAAAAGACTCGAAATCACATCACTAGATTTTGTAAAGATCGAGTCTTAATTAATCATACGCCCCATATAAAACACACTCACAACAAATAATATTGCTGTAAAATTTAGCCCAAAAAAAGCAAACCCAAAAATCAGCTTAATAAGTCTTACTCCGCATCAAATTTTAATATTGTGGTGAAATTTAGTTGGATTAAACAAGTTAGGACGTGAGTCCCACATAAATAGATTTGCTAAAGATTTTTTAACAAAAGTGTTTCTATAAATTTTCCTGGGAACTCAGCCATAAAGAAAGTTTTGGCCTGCTATGTTTCACATTTTGTTGGTGTCCCAAATGGATTACAAGATCAAAATAAGCCATCACCACTTGTGATTTAAAACCATGAGATATTCTTTTATGGGGCTATTTGTGGTGGAAGGTCCATGCCAACAATCACTTGTTTACTAAAGAAGGAAACCAAATGCTGCATTACCTTAACTCATATACATACTTACATGGTAAAACATTAACACGCAAGCGCGAATCAGTGTTTAGTAACCCAACTTTCCTTGGGAAGACTCAGTTCACTGATCCTTAAAACAAATATCTTCAAGTACTAGTACTGGGATTAAGCATTTATCTACTCGACATTATAAATATTAAAATAATCATAATTTTCATCATTTCGTCCACACAATACATTTTTGGTAGCCTAAACAGCACGGTCATTACACCCACAAGTTCTACCTCACTCTACTCCTTTAAAAGACAATGGCAGTAAAATTAGTAGTAAAAGCAGTAGTCCCAAACCATAATTATGATTTATTTTCAAAGAGGATGTTAAAACAGGTTAATGTTAATGTGTACGAGTGTAAATAAATTGCCGGTACTAAAATCCCTCAGTAGATTGTTTTATGGATTTAGAGGGAGGCACTTTTGTTTTTAGTTAGTGTCTTTGAATGTTAGCTTTTTATATACGTCATTTGTTTTGCCTTTGCTTTTGTTGTTTTATTATTATTTTTATGTGTATAACTGCTTCGTTAGAAACACATATAAAATTAATTCACCTGTTTACAAATTTCTTAATAATTTTTGGGATATCTTTTTTATGGAAATAAAAGAACTAAAGTTTGTGCCTAACTTTTTAATGGTTAATGAAAACTATGAGTTGCTATAGTTTACGGTTATTAGTAAAACTAAGTCTCAACAAAAAGGGTGCAATTTAGAATGGTTTTTGTGTTTTGGAATTCATGATAAACGGGTTTGTATACAAAATAAATTATTTTTTTATATTGTTATTCAGGGTAACCCATAAGGTAACCAATAAGAGTAACCAATATGAAAGACTTGTAAGCTTTGTATTTTGTTATAACGGGTCCGCCATCTAACGTTTTTTTTCAACTAGTGCTTATTTCGTGAATGGTAACACTTAGCAGATAATTAGTTTTATCCTTCCGCTGAACGAAAATGGTTGTGTATACGCTTGAACAACGCTGGGAAATATGCGTTTTCGCTTCGCAAAGTGGGCCTGCGATCGACTTTCAGATCTTTTCAGATGAAGCTCAATTTGATGTTGGCGGATATGTAAACAAGCTAAATTGTCGCATTTGGGGCACAGAAAACCCGCAAGCATACATTGAAAAGCCGTTGCACCCAAAACGAGTCCCTGTTTGGTGCGGATTTTGGTCCAGAGGAATAATTGGGCCATTTTTCTTCGAAAATGGACGAGGAGTGGCCGTAACAGTCAATGGCGATCGTCATCGGGCCATGTTAAACGAATTTTTGTTCACAAAAATTGAAGAGGAGTTTGTTGGCAGCATTTGGTTTTAACAGGACGGCGCTACGTGCCAAACAGCCGAAGCTACACTCGATGTTTTGCGCCCTGTTTTTGAAGATCGCATTATCAGCCGCAGAGCTGGCCTCCTCGGAGCTGCAATTTAACACCGTTGGACTATTATTTGTGGGGTGCCGTCAAAGATAAGTGTTACGCCGACAAGCCAGGGACAATTGACGCTTTAAAGGACAATATTCGTAAAGCCATTTGTGAAATACAGCTGCACACAATCGATAATGTGCTTACAAATTGGACCGGTCGTGTAGTCTACTGCATGGCCAGCCGAGGCAGCAATTTTAATGGAATTATTTTCCATTATTAACCGGAAGGATTGTACTTTCAAATAAAAAAAAGAAATTTGAGAAAATATTTAGCAGTTTTTTTTATAGCTTTTTCAAAAAAAAAAAATTATTTGGCGGACCCTGTATAACTGTCGGTTAGTCTTCTTGGTGGTTATAGCTGAGTCATTGGAAATTCATATTTAATGAATACAGTTTATAACAACGCATTAACATTATCGAATTTTTCTAATTTTGTCAACCATCAATTGAAATGTCGCAGCAAAAATATTATCAATATTTATGAAAAAGACAATCTGTATTTAGTAGTGTACTTGTCAAATTTCCCATTGCATAGTGCATACATGTTGCGTTAAACTGTCAAAAATTAGCAAAAACTGTCTCAAATGCATTTAAACAAAATCAAAAAGTTTGATTAAGCAAATGATAATTTCATAAAACTTAACAAAAAGTTCCTTAAGTTTAACATGGCTTGGCTTATATGATTTGCATGTATTCGCACATTTGCTGAAGCCAACTTAACATTATGGTACACTAAATCAATCCATTCGCATTCAAATCAATCCGAAGCGGTGAGTACGAATGTATTTGAATCAAGTACAGAAAGATTGAAACAATTGCGGATTTTTAATCGCGAAATACTTAACTTATCCTTATTTAAACCCGAATTCTTACTTGAAATCATCCGAAAATGAGATTGATTTGAGTAAAACTAAAATTGAATCAATCTCAAAATGCGCTTGATTCAATTAATATAAAGTTGCTTTTATCTCGTAGTCATGCTTAAAATAAACCAAAAGTGAAATTAAAAGGAAAATTCTATTATGATGGATTTACTTACCTGTTATCATTCCCGATGTTGTTTTTACTTTAAAAACTTAATGTACTTACATAACTAAAGACATAAACGAAATGATAAGCAATTTTACTTTTTCAATATGAAAATAATTTTTTTTTATTGTTTCTACTTTTTAACTACTTGTGTGGTGTTGTTGTAGAGTCTGCAACAAACTTTGATAAATTAAATGAGATTAAAACGCTCAATTTGTAATTTTACTCTCAGAGTGGCACTACAAGCAGAGAAAAAACTTGTTTAAATATGGTTACCTCCAACAAAACTGTTTTCAAATAAAATATTAAATATATTATGTTTAATATAACCATATTATTGTCACCGACAACCATATTATGGTTAAATTAGTCCTCTAACACGAAGCTACAACCATTTTATGGTATCTTGCCAAGTTTGATTTTTTTTTTTAGACATGACAAAGCTACTATAAAATACATATCGTTTTTAAATAGCTTAGGCAATTAAGTCGGTCGTTTTTAGGAACTAGATTAAGTAATAGACCGCCCTGAAAGAGGTGCGCTTAAGGCAATGTGGAAGCTGTACTGCCAAGTTTTAAAAATTACACATCGGTCTCAACTCGTCTTCGTTCCGGCTAGTTGGGCATTTCAACAACATTATCACAGAGAATTTTAAAGTTGGGTCTTTAGATTAAAAATTAAAATTATAGAAGCACTGCTACCGCAACGACTACAATTGGGTCACCCTTTATAAAACTTTGTTTTCATATCTGTGGTCACAAGTCATAACAGCCTAAGTCTGTTTTTCAATATTTTCAATACAGCAGCTTAACGTTTGGAATCTGCACTGAAAATCCGGAGACGGCTTTTTTTTGGAAAACTTTGCTACAGATTCCAAAGACACGAATTTATTTATTAAGTTGTAAAAAAAATAGTTGTTTATTCACGTAGTCAAAAGATATTACCGTAAAAGACACTTAGGATCTTATGAAGTGTAGAACGAAAGAAAGTCAAAAAGTTAAAGTTGAGTTAGGCTTTTATTCCAGAAAAAATAAAAAATGTTTAGTGCGCCTAACTTGACATAAATTATTATTCTATGTAAAAATTTTTCAGATTCGATCTCTTATGTTGAGATAGGTTGTTATACCTATATAATAATTGATAAAGTTTTAAGAATAGAGACTCAAGTTGATTTAGGCAATAATGAACAAATAATGTATAATTGTATTCCCGAAAATAACTTTGATAATAATGTTTATATATGTTGTAATCCTGAGTTGACTTAGGTGGTTATGCCAAACAGTCATTTAGAAAAATAACTTAAGCTTTTAGGTTTATTAGGGTTAATTGCCTTCCTATAACAGACACAAAAATTAAAGATTTATAGCAAATAGATTTAGCGTGTCTACGATATAATACGATGGTACTTATAACTCAATTGTGTTCCAACTCAAGTTAGGCTGTTATGTGTGTTGATCACAGATGCTATGTTAAAATATTAATACCTCTATATAGTTTAATAATATTCTAAGTATTTGGAATTGAATATATTATATTTTATACCTACACACAACACAGAAAAAATTAAAAATTGTCTCTAATCACCAAATTTATACCAAATTCATAGAATCAAGCAACATATTTGTTGATTTTGCTCTTATTACCAAAATGATTATATTGATTACTAAAAATTTTAAAAATATTATATTTTAAATATTTTTTTTTTCAATAAATTATATTTTTAATTTTAATTAATATATTATCAAAAAACTTTGCCGTTTCAAACATTGTGTTGATTGATTTTGACAATTTCACAAGTTAAAATTTTTTAATTTTAAACGGATTAATATTTTGTAATTTTGATTCAAAATATATTTCAAAACAACTAAAATGTTAATTAAATCAAAATTATATTTTTAATTTTCTTTCAACAAAAAATAATAATTGATTCAATTATTACATTAATTAAATTTGTATACTTTTTGAATAAGTTTTTTAATTGATAAAAAACTACTTATAATTTTTTCTGTGAAGATAAAAATTAGGAATTATGCACGACAAACAATATCTTATTAATTAAAAATGTGTATTCCCAAAAAAACTGAACTGGCAACTTGCTTTATTTTGATTTTCTCGCGAAAACAATAAACCAAGTGGTTTTGGTTTTTATTTTGATTTTTCTTAACCGACTTACAAGTTCAATTTATGTTGGTTGAATTCCAACGAATTTTAGTGGGGAATGTAAGAAGAGACAAACTCACTGTTTATTGTTGCTATTTTTTTAAGCTTTGATATCGTTTGAGTATTTGAAATTCTCATTCACTCTGCTGTTATATGTGCTAATATCTTTGTCTTTTCTCAATTTTTTTTGGGAGAATTTTTACTGACTATCTGGCCTTAGCAACCTGTGAATTGTGCATAGAAACTTGCTTTTCCTTCAACAATAAATTTCAGTATATTTTTGTCAGGAATAAAAATTGGGAATTGAGCACGACAAACTAATGGTGTTTTCTTTTCTACAAAAAAAATGTGCCTTTTTTTAAAAAAATGCAATTTGGTGGCTGTTTCTTAAAAATGTTGCTCCCGAAAAGCATGAGTTTTTTAGAATAAAAGAAGCCACCCTTTTCGGGAGCAAAATTTTTAAGAAAAAGGCACCAAATTGAATTTTTTTTTAAAAAAAAGCTCATTTTTTTGTAGAAAAGAAAACACCATAAATCTTATTAATTAAAAATTGTGGATTCCCAAAAATCGCTTCGATAAAAAATTTAATATTTTTATCTGAAATAAGCAATAAAAGGATTAAACTGCTATTAGCGAATTTGTTAGTTTCTTGCGGAATCTTAAAAATAACTTTGAATTTTAGGAAAAATTAATTAAAATTCAAGTTTTTTTTTTAAATTTTGTAGTTGAGCAATTCCATATGAAAACGATCAAAATTGGCAAATTTTTGGACGACCCCTCTCCGATTTTAAAATAAATAGTCTAAATCGATTGCCCAGCAAAAAATAATGTACCTACATATTTTTTTTATTTTTTATAGTGACTGGTTTAGTGGTGGTGTACACCACTGTCATGTGACAAAATTGAAGAATTCTTCATAAGGGACCTCATTGAAAGTTGTTTAAAAAAAAAAACTACTAAAGCGATCGCAACGAGTGATAGCTCGTTGGAAAGGTATTGAATCAGGCTTTAATTGAAAAATCAAATTTTCCTAGTTTTTCTTAGAAATTTACCTTTAAATTTTCCCATGAAAATTAAATTTTCCGATTTTTCACAGAAGCTCCTAAATTTTCCGGCTAATTTTTTTTTGGATTCCTCATAATGTTTGCTTTAAGAATCAGCAATAAAAAAATGGGCCCCGACTCCTTGTTTGGACAGGAGAATAGCATTTAAGAGACCACCTTGTTAAAAATACATTTTAAAAATTATTTTACAGTTAAAAATACATTTATGAAGAAAAAATCTTTCTTATTTTGCTGCTTATACTTAATTACAATATTTATTAAAAATGTAATGTAATAACTTTATTAAAACAGTTAAGCACGTTTTAGTTAAACACCTTGTGCCGGGGCATTAAGTCTAATTGCAAAAAATGCAGCATGTTAGTTAAAAACAAAATTATCATGATATCTTAGAAACAAACTGTACGATTTAAAAAAATTAATATAAATTAAACAGAAGTAAGGTTTTGCAAGAGGATGTCTCTTTGGAACTTTATTATTGGTTTTCTACCACCAAGTATTACTTAAAATGTTGCTCTTATTGTTGTAATGCAAAGATTGTTTGTTGATGGAACTAAACCAATTCGGTCAATTATTTCAGTCATATAAAAAAAATACTTTTGAGTAAAATTAAGATATTTTAATATTATTTATTAGAAACAAAAATTTATATAAGACATTTTTGCTGAATTGAGCATCAGATTTGTCTAACTCGTAATATGTCTGCTGTAATTTTGTTGTCAGTTTTTGTATAATTTAACATCTGCCAAATGTATTTTTTTTTTTAAATTAAGAAAAATAGGAAAATTTCCCTGAAGTAAAGTATACATACAGGGTGGGCTAAAAGATACCATTTTTTCAGATTATAAAACATACAAAGTTAAATTTTTTACACTTATGGCCTATTTTGCCAATTCTTTTTTAATAGCCATTTAGTAATTCTTATATAGTTCTGCATATAATTTTATTTGACATGAAAAAATAATTTTAAACATATGTAAATTGATATCTAAATTGAATTGAAGTAAAAGGCCATAAGTATTATCCCCGTTCTCAGCTGGGCAGTTGTGGTCCCATTTTAGAGAATCGACCATTACATATATTAAAATAAGTTGCTGCAGCGCTCGAATTTCTGCAACAAAGTTGGAGTTCAAGAATTGTCTCGGTAGTCTTCGCATATACCCGCTGCTTCAAAAAGCCCCTAACATAATTGTCGGGTGCTGGAAAATCTTAGAGAATCGACCATTACATATATTAAAATAAGTTGCTGCAGCGCTCGAATTTCTGCAACAAAGTTGGAGTTCAAGAATTGTCTCGGTAGTCTTCGCATATACCCGCTGCTTCAAAAAGCCCCTAACATAATTGTCGGGTGCTGGAAAATCTGGTGAACCTGCTAGCCAATTAATTTCTGGAAATCGTTCGCTCTCTAAAAACTTGACCTCAAAATATCATTGTGTCTCAGATAGAGTGGGCAGTTGCTTCCTACTGCTAAAATAACTTCTCAGGTATATTTTCAAGATAAGGACGTAAAAAAGTGTTTTATCATTAACCGATACCGCTCTCCATCCAAGGTTACAGCACTTCCATCTTCATTTTCGAAAAAGTAAGGCCCAATGATATGAATTGCCACACCATACTGTTCATGCAATGCAGTTGGCGTTGAGGTATGGCTCTCAGGAATGAGCTTTATCACTCGTAATCACATTTTCAAAAATGTAGATTCCATTTCTGGCCAACTATTGAAATGTAAGTTCATAATGTAGACGTTGCCGATGGTCTGCGGGTTTTACTTCTTGCAGTAATTGCATCTTAAATGGAAAGAGAAAAGCCCTTTTTTAAAGGCGCCTCCTAGTTGAGCAGAATTCCTTCTGGCAGATGATCTGGTGTTTCTTTGAAACTTTGCTCTACATGTTCAATATTTTCCCCAGTGCGAATTAAACTTGGTGTACCCTTTAGAGGCAAATCTAGTATTTATATTATCTGAAAAAATAAATCCAAAAATATATAAATGCAAAAGATTTTTTAACCCCATGGTGACTTTTTGGCCTCCCTGTATATAATTTTTGTAAGCAAAGAATTCCTTAGAAAGTTTTCCTCTTGCCGGACAATCATGGTGCAACCATCCCCTTTGCACCCACTTACAATTGTGGAATACGTTGTTGTTGCACACCTCTTAAACAAATTTTAAAAGCTTGTTAACAGATTAGTTGACTTAAAATTTACACTTCAAAGACTCTACTCGATTCTCTGTGGTTTCAACACAAATGACGAACGACATTTAGGATGCGGTAGTGGTGGTTGAGGAAAATTCTTCTTATTGTATATGAAAATTTAAATGAATGTGGATGATGTTGGCGACAAAGTCAATGCTGATGATGGGGATTATCTAATTCAAGTAAAAGAAGAACAACAAAAGATTCTGAAAACACTCAAAAACTAACAATGAAAATCAATTTAACTTTTTGTTTAAGTTTTTTTAATATTTTTTATTTTATTTTTCATTCTTGTTTAATTTCTATTTTAACATTTTATTTTATTCCACCTTAAGAGATCTGTTTGCCAGCAAAAGTTTTTATACAAAAAGTCATCAAAAAAAAAAAAAAAAAATATACGAAGCTTTGAATTAATTAATTTTCTATGTTTTGACGCCTCAGTTGTAAATAGAGTTTGATTAAAAGAAAAACAACTAAACAAAGATTTGAAAACTTTTTTAAGTTGTTAGTTAAGAATAAAATTTACTAAATTAGCTGATTTGTATGTGCACACCACCACAGTTGAGCGGTTAATATGCGTTTGTGCTGATGTTTGTAACACAAAACAATATTGGTCATATAAGAACTTTTATACCGATCAACTCATACTCACTTTATTGAATTGTGTAATGATTTTGGATTGCATATTGCTAACGAATGTACTTTTGGTGATGAAGTAGGAAACTTAATTTTTATTAGTGGGGTGGGAGAAGCTATTAACGCTATATGTGCACACAGAAAAAAATATGAAAAGTTATTAAGTAATTAAGAAAATTTGTTAAAACTTTTCTTAAATTTTTAACAATTTTCTTAATTAACATGTTTGTAAATTGTCATATTAACAATTTGTTTCATTTGTAAAAAATAAATATCATATAAAAAAATAATATTGTGTCAAAAAATTAAAAATATAAAATAAAGAAATCTGGATTTTCGATCTAAAATCTTTAAAAGAATAAGCGATATGATGATTATTGCGAAATTTAATCAATCTATACGGTAAGTAACGTTATTATCTTATGATTTATTAAGCAATTTTAAATTTTCTCTTATAAATAATAGATTTGAAATATTTATGATAATGGTGGCAAGATTCCGTTTAGTGCTGATGTATGAATCTCCCAGTGCATGCAGGTCTTTATTTGTGACTTAAATAAATTATAGTGTAATGAGTGATGTTATTTAATTTTGCTAAAAAAAAAAATAATAAAAACAACATTTAATTGCATCTTTTTTTTCAAATTAGTTAGCAACAAAATATTTTGTTAATAAAAAATTATATTTGTTAACAAATATTTCATTCAATATTACAAACTTATTGTTAAAAATATTTGTTGAATTCTAACAATTTTTATTAACAAAATAATTTTTTGTATTTACAAATTTAGTTGTTGGTGCCTTTTCAATTAAAAATTTAATTGTATTGACGAATATGGTTTCAATATGACAATTGATTTGTCGTAATTTTTTTCTGTGCAATATCGCATGAAATTCTTAAAAATATTGAAAGTTTTAAAGTTGATGACAGAACGTGCTCTGACCATATGCCAATTGTAATAAAGCTTAGCGTAAGAACCCAAAGTAACACATATAATGCAATGAAATTACTACCGAAGCTCAAATGGGATGAAAATTAAGCTGAAATATTTAAAGAAAAATTTAACCAGAAACTTGATATAAATAAGCAGATTCAACATGAACTTGAATTGAAAGATCTAATGGAAGTTATAAAGTTAGCCTACCCATCCACGCATAAATTTCCAAAAATATTAGAAGCGGAGCACAAGTGGCTTAATTACCAATGTCGTGATGCACGAGAAAATTCAAATATAGACAGAATTAAACTTCTTAAAATAAACTAAATTATCTCGAAACTAACCGCCATTTTAAACACATTTGTAAAAAAAGTATGACATCTTACTTCAAAATTTTAGAATCCCGATTTAACTTGGTTAATAACATTAGAGAATGGTGGTTATCAACTGACCCAAAAATGTACAAGCATATAAAATTTCATACGAATATGACCGAATTATACACTCCACCAATAACTCGGTGATTCCCCATTTTATTTTTACTTTAATGAGTGAAAAAAATAATTTGTAGTGAAAATACAAAAAAAAAATATAAGGGGGTAATTTTGTTGTTCACTTCACCTTGCGTTGAGAAAATTTTATATGAAAATAAAAATTCCAGAATTTAGAAACCCCTGTTCTAATGTTAGAACGTTTAAGTTGGTTTTTTATCTATTAAGTTCAAAGTCAAAAAATAAAAACAAAAAAAAAACACTTCCAGAAATTAGAACCACATACATTGAAATGGCCGGTTCTAATTTCTGGACGGTTCGAATTTGTGGCGGTTCGAATTAGTGAGATTCTATTGTACTTCCTTTTTTACTAATACAACATGTACTTATAATTCTAAAAATAAAAACTGTGTTAATATTTAATTAAAATATTATTTAACTTTTTTAACATCTGCTTTCAAAAAGTCAAATTTTAACTTTTATTTCTGACTTAAAAAATAAAAGTCATATTTTAACTTTTATTTTTGGCCAAAAAAATTATTGGTCAAAAAATAATTATTATAAAGTGACTTTTTGATAAAAGTCAAAAAAATTAAAGTCTTTTAAGTTTATTATTCCTTAGCATAACAGCATCAATATGCTGTATTCAAATATCTGATAGACAAATTATATCCACCTGACTTTTTGATTTTAAATTTTAAAAATAACTGTTATTTTCGGTCCCTGGTTATAAGTCTTAAACATAGTTATTATTAGGGACCGGATTTTTATGCAGTTAAAATCGAGTTTTATGCGCATAAAACATACACTTAAAATAGAAAAATATGCGCTTTAAATTGAAAAAATATGCACTTTAAATTTTTCCTAACACATTTTATGATCATAAACAAATCATTAAAATAACATAAAACCCCTAAAAATTCAGTCTCGTTAACGAAAATAAGGGACACCAAAAAAGCAGAAGTAAAAATATAGTAAAACACAAAATATAAAGTAAAACAATAATGTAAATTAAGTCACTTGTTAGATAGATATGCGAACCTTCATATAAAATTTTAATATATGTACATTCATTTTCCACTACGCTGTTTTCGTAAAAATTTAAATTAAATATGCCAGCAGTTTGTGTTATTGCTTTGTGTCCTTCTTATTTCCAAAAACTTTATCAAATTTTAATAGAATTTGTTTACTTAAGTTTCCCTTAACTGCATACATTCTATTTATGATATTATCAATTAATTTAATTTGCATTCTCAATGAATATGATTTCTCTAATTTTACAATAGTCTCAGAGATAAATCCGTAATTTGATTAATTTGAGTAAATTTCCGAAATTTTATATTTTGTAAATTTGTTATTATTTTATTTTTTTGGTACTGCATTACCATCATTCCATCACATCCTTGAATTGTTCAAAATTTTCAGCATAATACACAACTGATTTCAACCACATTGTTGTTATAGGATACTTCTCCTAATATGCGACAAAACGCGATCTGCTTTGCAAAATATTTTTTCCCCATTTTTTCCCAAAAATGCACCAAAAATATGCAATGTCAGCAATGTATGCAAAAATATGCATTTAAAGCATAATATGCAAAAATATGCACTAACAAATCGATGCCATTTTATTTAAAATTTCTTGATTCGAAAAGATATTAAGTTAATGTTGATCTCAGACTGACGACAACAAATATGCATTTGCATAAAAATCCGGTCCTTGGTTATTATCAACCATGACATGATCGGAGGCAACCATAGTATTGCTATGGCTGCATGCTATACGACTAATTTAACCATTATATGGTTGTCAGTGACAATATTGTGGTTAAATTTATCATAATATGTTTAAAATTGTCTTTAAAAATTGTTTTGTTAGAGGTGACCATATATAAACATGTTTTTTCTCTGGGTGTAATAATATTTTGTTAGCGCCCTTTATAAAATAATTTTATATCAGTTCTATCGTTATATTTTTAAGAAATTAACAAACAGTTAACGAACTGTCCATTAAATACAAATTTTTTAAATAAAATAGCATTAATAACATTAATTAATAAAATTTTTTTTTCTATGTGAAAGTGCAAAAAATATTGACGATTGCATGTAAGTTTAATGTTATTTTAATAGAAAAAGTAAAAAAAAAAATTCTATAAAATAATTCATAAATAATTGCGACCTACGACAAACGATAACAACGATATTATGATAACCAACGGTTATAATGTGATTACAGTAATCATAATACGATAATAATATGTTTACTTCTTAATTTATTATCATGCTGAATAAGAATATGATTAAAGAAAAAATATTATGATGTCCCAGTAAAAACAGTGCTCCAAAAGGATCAGGTTTGGTCCAAATTTAGTCTTAATATCAATAAAATAAAATGGCTTATGCGCACAAAGATTCTATTCCGGAAATTAGTTTTTATGAGGGCTATGAGGAGTTGTAGACTGATTCTCCCCATTTTTTGTTGGCTTGGTTTCTTTGTTAATAAGAACTTACGTACCAAATTTCATCAAATTAAGCTTCAAATTGCAAGCTTTACCTTGCGCACATAGCTTACATGGACGGCCAGAACACAGACTGACACTAAGTGATTAGTTACACAGAAAAAATTATTAGTAGTTTTTTATCAATAAAAAAAATTGTTCAAAAAGTATTAAAATTTGATTAATGTGATAATTGAATCAATTATTTTTTTTTCTTAAATAAAAATTAAAAATATAATTTTGTAACTTTTATTTTTGACTTAAAAAATAAAAGTCAAATTTTAACTTTTATTTTTGACTTAAAAAATAAAAGTCAAATTTTAACTTTTATTTTTGACCGAAAAAATAAAAATCAGATTTTAACTTTTATTTTTGACTTAAAAAAAAGTCAAATTTTAACTTTTATTTTTGACCGAAAAAATAAAAGTCAAAAAATAACTATTATATTTTGACTATTTTTAAAAAAGTCGTAACTGCTACGGTCCCTGCTTATAACAGCATGGTTGTTTTTCAACCATTGCATGTTGCTTTTAGAAAAGAGGAAAATACTATTGTTAATTTGAAAACAAATTATTGTCATATTTAACCATAATATGTTTGGAAGCAACCATAATATGATTGTGGCTTCTTTATGGAGGACTAGTTTCACCATAATATGGTTGTCGGTGACAATAATATGGTTAAAATAAAAATAATGTGTTTAAAATTTTCTTTAAAAATAGTTTTGTTGGCGGTGACCATATTTAAACATGTTTTTTCTTGTGTGTAATTTGTTTTATATACGAAAGTTATCATGTCATGGTTGTAAAATTTTAATATGGTTTCAAAGTTATCATTATTTAGTTGTTAGAAAAATAAAAGGTTATCAGTTAACAATATTCAAATTTATAATTGCGATAAACATTTATATGTTTACAGTTACTTTAGTATTGCTTATATTTAATAAAAATAACAATTTTTTATGTACGACAACAATTGCAATAAACAAAGTGTAGTTGCTGTAACCATAACCAGCCAAATTATTTCTCTGCGTGTGTAGAGTAGGATATCATATGGTCGGGCTTGGCTGACTATACTTTCTTACTCATTTTTTCTCTTTGCTTAACGATATGTTAATATAATCCTTAAATTATTTTCTAATAAAACTAAATATTTTGAAATGATTTCTGTTTTAACCAAAAGTTGCCAAAAACAAGGGTTTAAAAAACTGCAGTCAAAATCAAAAACTGTCAAACAAAAAACGAAAATGTGCTTACAACTTTTCGCTTTTTGAGTTGGTTTGACAGCGACTGCTTAAATTTAATGAATCAAAAGTAATAGCAACATTTTTTGTGTCAACGACAAATCAATGCAGTTTCTTAAACGCTGCTAAAAACAAGTAATCGCTCAGCATTAGTTCATTTATGTGGACAGTTCTTCCTCACAATTTATTTGATCCAAAATTATATTTAAGGTAAACACTTTTAGGCTACAATAAATAAATAAACATTTCCAGCTTCCTTTAATTAATTTTTTATTCGTTTGCCTCCTTTTTTGTACAACTGTACGTGCAAATATTTATGGCTGCGTGATTGAAGAATATTTTTCAATTTTCTTTTTCTTACGATTTCGTTAGCAATTGATATACTTATATTTGTATGTATATTTTGAAACTTGTTAAATATTTTCAGATATTTTCAGGGGGTTGCTGTTGGTGTTTAATACGCTGATTGATTATACAAACGGGTTAAGTGGTTAATTTAAAAGCTGGTACTTAAAATGTCAAAACTTTTCAATGATGCCACTTTCTATTTTTAACTTTTACTCAACGAAATGTAATTAATTATAAATTGTTGCGAAAGTGTACGATTTAAAAGTTTAATTAAATTTTAGCAAATTTTTGTTTATTTTTTTTCTCTTAACAGCAACTAGAGAGCATAATTGAAAAAGTTTTTAAACAAAAGTTAAGTTTATTTTTTGTTTCATGTTGGGGTCGCTTTACGATTTTAATTTCAACAATTTATAATTAAGTTACCTGCTTAAATTTGTTAACTTAATAAATTGTGTGAAAACAAGATGTGGTTTGTCGTTAAATAGGAATTAATTTGGGATTTAGAGCAATAAATGCAATTGTGTCTGTTTGAAAATACAGCAGTTGTATCGTTAGGATTTCAACTTGAAGGATATGCAATGAATAAACAATAAGCTCTAACGAATTGTCACTTAAAACGACATTGGCCAAAACATAAAAATAAACACTAATAAATATAAAAACGCAAATAAAAAACATTGTTGGAATATGGTTAAAAAAATCATATTATAGAATCCCGCAACAAACAAACTATTGTTGTTTTTAACATTTCCTCCCTTGAAACTTCAAATGTTGTTGAATTTAACAATATAATCTTTTAATAAAATATAGCTACAACTTATTATGGTTACTTTAATCATATTATTGTCGACGGCAAACTAATCATCCGTCCAAAAGCCATAACTATATTATGGATGTCTCCAAACATAATATGGTTAAAAATAACAATAATATGTTTGAAATTATAATATTTTAAAAGTCTGTCTGTATTATCAAAAAGTAATTTCAATTTTTGTGAATACAAAATTTTCCCATGTTTAATTTTAAGGTTAACCCTTAAATGCGCAACAACGCCAATTTTAACAAAAAAAATATATAATATGTAAAGATGTAAAAAAATAACAACTGCGTACCACGTTTTTTTTTAAAAAATTTTTTAACTATGTATTTTTAAAAAAAAGTGGTTGTATCTTAAAAGATGCAATGCGCACTATCACACATTTTAGTTTTCAAAATAAAATACGAGTATTTTAATTTTTAGAAGTACTAAAAACCTTTTTTATTTATAAAAATAATTTTTAATTATAATTAAAACAGTAAATTTAATTTTCAATAAAATAAACTTAAAAAATTCATGTTATAAAAACTAAAACAATCAGCGAAATAAGGTAATAAACTATATAAAAGGAATTAAAAGTTGTGGTAATCATAAAAGCAATTTTTGTCAGCTGTTACACATAAATTCACCTTACATTTTAAGCAAAACATTTTGGTTTGTCCTGAGCATTTGGGCAGCTTACATCTTCCTTTTTTGTCCATTGTAATCCAGTGACTGGTTCCATCTAACCGGGTGTCCTTTGGAGGCGCTGGGCTTGTGTTCGGCTTTTGTCTTTTTTCCTCAATTTGTTTTTCCAAATTTGGGCGTCCTCTTGCTGGAACAGTTTTTGTTTTATAAGAAAGCAATGCATCTGCGACTTCCAACTTGAAATCCACCAATCGCATTGCAGATCCTTGTTTATCTTTGTTTATTCTTCTATAAAGAATCCAGGCATTAACACATGTCATGTCAAGAAGGTGGTAAAACATTCTAGTTGTCCACTTACGGCTTTTCATTGATATTTTATGCCGGCCTATTGAACTATCCATCAAGTCTACTCCGCCCATGTGACAGTTATAATCTTTAATGATTTGTGGACATGGGATACTTTTGATAGATTTTTCCCTTTTGTCAAAGCGTTTAATTGTTAAAGGTTCACTCTGTGTGTTATATATATCTAATGGAGGGTTAGTACCGACATAATTTGAAATCAGATTGACAATTCTATTATCTTTCCATGATAATGTTGCCACTTCGATACCGTGTATGTTGGCAACATATTCCTGACTTGCTCCTCTTTGGAATTTCATCATTACTTTTTCTTCAGGTAACTTAAAATTCTTTATTCTGTTGCGTCTGATAGTACCAACAGCCAGAATTCCCTGAGTGCGCAAATATACTATAAGTGGCACTGTTGTATAAAAATTATCAAAGTATACAACAAAGTTTTGATATCGGGGTACTTCCCGAAGAAGTCTTACGACAATATTCGCTGAAGATTGAAGATCTGGTTCACTTGTAGCTAAGTTTTCAGTTGCTCCGCTATAGACTTCAAATTTATAGGCGTATCCCATTGTATCACAGAGTACAAATAATTTAAACCCCCACTTTTTTGGCTTGTTGGGTAAATACTGTTTCATATAACTTCCCATTTTTGTAGAGCACATTTGCTCATCCACACTCAATCTGTCCAGTTTCGGTACGGTAGAAAAAGTTCTATTTAGGGTATCGATAACCGGTCTTATTAGATAAAGCCTGTCGCGATTGGGATCATTTCGATCAGGCATTTGACTTTTGTCGTTAAAATGCAGTAGTTCCCGAATTTTTTCAAAGCGTTTCATAGGCATTTGGCTTTGTATTATATGGACACTTCGGTGGTTGTTTGCAGACCAATAGTCTCTGGCGTTTGGAAGTTTGTAATACGTCATGTAAAAGAGCACTCCTATAAATTTGCGAAGATCTGGCACTGTAAAATTAAAAGATTGGTTAACACCAGCATATTTTATAGTTTCCATTACTATTTCTTCCTCCAATGATTGTGGAAATAAATGGCACCAAACTTTAAAAGGAGTTTGTAATGCTTTTATATCGTCTGTAAGATCACAATCGCCTCCAAACTGAACTTGCTTAGCATCAAATTGAAGATGTCCCTTTTTCCATAAAATTCTTTGAAATTCCGATGACTTGGGATTTATATTAACTCTACTAAATTCTGAAGAAAAAGAAGCCCAAATATTTGTCGGACCATAAGTCGTTTTAGTATTTGAATTAGAAGTAGAAGGTGTTAAATCTAACGGTTCATATCGGCCCAAATCTGAAGCTGTCGGATCTTCCTGAAAATCATCTTCAGCTATCATTTGTATAAAAGAATCATGTATAGATCCTTCAATATCTATTTCATCCTCAGGATCACTTTCTTTATTGTTTTCGTCCTGTATCAATAGCATTCCAGTAGATTCTTGGAGCTCTGGTTTCTTTTTACAAGAATTTGTAACTTGCATGTCATCCTCATCTGAGTCACTGTTGTCCGTACTATCGTAAGTAATACCTTCACTATTGAACAGTAATTCACAAACTTGCTCATCAGTCATATTGACTCCATCAACCTTTCTAAATCCTGACATGACTTAAAAATTATTATTTTTTATAAAAAAATTAATAGTGTAATGAAAGCAAGACGCTGAACATAGATCCTGCTTGTTCAAAGCATAAAATATAAATAAACTTACACCGCAACGCAGTACATAATTCAAATTAAAATGAATGTGAAATTTGTAGAAGAATGCGCGGTGTATCTTTAAAGATACAACCATTAAATAACGGCCTGTAGCCAAATTTTGAAACAAAAAGCTTTTGTAAATACTTTTTTCGCTTAATTATATATTTTAACACTTCACTAATTTTTTTTTCAGTCGTAATTTATCTCCGCTTAATGTTATGTAACATATAATTATCAATTTTTTTTTATTTTTGCACAAAACTATTTGTTAGCTTTAACTGTTAATAAATCGCAAGTACAGAAGTTTTCCTCGAAAGGGCTATTTTTAAAAAATGGGTTATAATGTTTTAAGTACGTTCAATTTATTTTTTTTCAAATTCAACCAAAATTGGAACCGTAAGATTTTTTTTTTGGTTGTATCTTAAAAGATACAATGCGCATTTAAGGGTTAAGGCTTTTCAATTCAAAATTCATGTAAATTTCAGTTAACATAAAATATAGGGGCTCTACAATGGTCGCATATCCCGAACTTACTCTACGTAAAAGTAAAACTTATTTGCTGATCTATAAAAAGAACTTTTACTCTAAAAGAAACGAAAGAAATGCGAATTTAACCCTTAACAAATTCCTGATCACTACAGCGGGAAAACCATCGATATTTTTGATAGTTTGTCAACAAATATCGATAGTATCGAATTCTTTGTGGAATTGTTTAATTTAATTTTTTAGTACTCGCGTAGCCATTTAAAAAATACAATATTCTATATGGAATTTGACAATTTTTAAAATAAAAATGACAGAAATTATGATTAATTAAATAAATTCGGGTTTTAGTGGATTAATTTTCCTTAAATATATTTAAAATTAGTTTGGATTTGCCAAATTTGAAAGGTTATTTCTTTAACTGTTACATGATACATATCAATCTTATGCAAAACAATTAATGTGAACTTCGTTTTTAAAGGTTTTCGAAAAACTATTTTGTGTTTACCGGACACTTTGAATTTATATTGCTTTTATAGCATTAGGCCGTTAATGAATAATATATCCAAAGTTTATGAGTCCATAGCTCGAGAAAATTGGTCACCACCAACAAATTATTTTTATTTCGTACTCACGGTTTATTTAATAGTAAACTTTTGGAGTAAATATCTAAAATTTGGGTAAACTAAAGGGTGGCTCAGTAAGAGTGCGCTTTTGAAATTCAGTAAAACAAAATGGTTGTGCAAGCGGAAACTCTTAAACTTGGCAGCAGTCACATAAATTTGTATGTTTATTCCGAAAATGAAGCCCTTTACTAAAGAAAACGTTATAAATTTAGAAAACTCAGGTATAGTAAGGAACATAAAATTAATGTTTTTTTTAACTGAACGAGAATTGTTGTTCTTAGATAGAAGCAAACATTTGGGGACAGTTTCCTAAAACCAAATTTCACCGATAGTATCGCCATCGAAAATATAACGATGGTTTATTTTCAGAACTATCGAAAGTATCGATAGTACTATCGATTGTTTGCCAACTATACGGATGTCTGGGCATACAAATTGCCAAAATTTTTCCGGAATCCTGTTACATTTAAAACCTTCCAGATTTTACAAAAGCAATTAAGAAATAAACCTCATTACAAGTGGGCTTAAAAAAATAATAAAGTCATTTTTAATTTAACTTTATTTTATTTTACACAAATTCTTGCTTTTTGCTTTCATAAGCGAAGGATCCCATTTTTGAATTTTTTTTTTTCTTTACCAACCGCTAGTTTTTAAGTGCTGCAACTTAAGACTGGTTTTGACCTTTTTTCTTCCCATTCCTTTTTCTCGTTTTTCATGCACTCATTATGAAATATATTTTTCCAGAAAAAGGGAATAACTTCAAATTAAAGTAGGTGAAGAAACAACAGACCATAAAAAGCTGAATAAAACACGAAGTATTTAAGAAATTGCTTCGGGCAGAAAAAAGCTTTGTGAAATATTAAACAAAACATAAAGGAATAATATGTATGTATGTGTATGTATATAAAATGAAAATTGACCAAAATTAAATGTCATAAATTATTTAAAATTGTATAGAAAGAAAACATGAATCAGTATTAAAAATTATGCAGAAAGAAACCAATTTAAGTGGAAGTAGTGATTGGTTTGAAGTGACTGTAAGTCACAGTATATTAGGAAAAAATAATACTGCAGTGATTAGAGAAAATCTTTTAATATCGCTTATTGGTTTTTAAAGTAAAATTTTTTATAAAAGCGTTTTAAGTTCTACCTTTGTTTTGACATAAACTTTATACGCATACACAGAAAAAATTGAAAATTTTCTCTAATCATTTGTTGATTTTGCACCTATTACCAAAATAATAATATTGATTACTAAAAATTTTAAAAATTTAATGTTTTGAATATTTTTCTTTCAATAAATGATATTCTTAATTTTAATTAACCCGGGCCGAAAGCCATAACTGCTAGTGCCCTTACCTCTTTTTAATTAGTATTATTAATTGTATGTTTATTACTAATAAATAAATAAATAAATAAAATAAATAAAATTTTAATAAAAAAAAATTATCAAAAAACTTTGCCGTTTCAAACAATGTGTTGATTGATTTTGAAAATTTCCAACAACAATTTCACAAGTTTAAATTATTTTATTTTAAACAAAATTTTTTTTTTTGTTATTTGATTATTATTTTAATTCAAAGTTTATTTCAACACAAGTAAAATGTAAATTAAATCAAAATTATATTTTTAATTTTCGTTCAACAAAAAAAATTATTGATCCAATTATTACATTAATTAAATTTGAATACTTTTGAAATAATTTTTTTAATTGATAAAAAACTTCTAATAATTTTTTCTGTATACACAATCTCCTCGAAAATACTTATTTACTTATTAAAAATTGCATAAGCATTTAATAAAACTTAAACTCTGATTTGCTGCCAATATAAAAAATGTTTTACCCACTATTGATAAGAATTTGATATTAAAAATAATCCACCCGTTTAAAAAACTCGAAAAATCGTTAAACAAAAATCAACACAAAAATTCCGTTATATTCGAATATCTCCAAATGCAAAGGAGATAACCTAAACATTTAAGCATATTTTTTGTGGGCCAGTTTAAGTCTATTTTTTGCAATTCATAAATACATATATTTTTTGCGAATTTTTTAAAAACTAAAATATCCGAGGCTACCAATTTTAGAGGAACATAAGTCACTATCACGATCCTCTATGGACCCGTGTTCTTTCAAATCAATTCAATAGCTGCCAGGCTTTGACAGTTTCAAGAATTGCATCAGCTGCAGAATTATTTTTTAAATACTATACGTTCTTAAAGCCCTTATGGCACTACATTTTTAATGCATTGTTCAAGTTTTGGTGAGCAGTGCAAATACATATAAAGTAATAGAAAAATTTACCAAGTGCGAAAAGTTCAGCTGTATTAAGATAAATGGCAAACTGTCAAACATTTTACTAAAGTTATCGATAAGAAATGAAGTTATGTCAAAAAAAATGTAAAATTGTTCAAATTAAAATTGACATTTCAAGCTTGAAATATTAAAAGTGTTTCTGCATTAGCGGTTTATGGGCGAATTCGGCGATTAACCGCTTTTTGTTTTTAGGTTTCTCATAAACGAAAAGTTGGCAGCATTTAATACAACTAACAGAACAGGGATGGCTTAGTTGTTTCAATTGTACTTTTTTGTTGATACTTTTTAAACTAAGATTTATAATACCTATTTGTGGTGTTTTTAAATAAAATTAATTTCAACTAAAAAAATCTTTTAGTACAATTAGGGTAAAAAAGTAAAATTTTTAAAGGTTGTTGGTACAATTTTAAAAATTCTCAACGCCATCCCTGAAACAAAACCATAACAAGAGAAAAAAAAACTAAAAAACTTTGTTAACATTTTGTATAGTTTGCTCTTTCTAGCAATTACTGTTTCTTTCTATCAATTCTATATCAATTAATGAATAAAAAATGTAGTGTCATAAGGGCTTAAGCCATTGTGTTATATTTCAGTAAAATAAAAGGAGCCACAAATAATTTTGCGAGTGATTTCATTAAAATAATAGAAGTTTTCAACAGACAGTTTCAAAAGCAAATAGAGGGCGCACTTAGCTCTCCGGTGGTACTAAAATATGGTTAACCCCTTTTGACCGTAACAATTTCTATTTCTCTGAAGTAAGGATCTAACTAAAATATATCACCTGGGGAAACTTTTAATAACACATCAGGTATAAATGATGGAACCTTGGTGTAACGAAACATTTCTTAAAGACTACTATTCCACCAATATAAAAAAAGTCGACCCATTATTGATAACAGTTTGCAAGAAATCATAATTTAGTTGTGATCAAATTTAAAAAATTAAATTCTTTCTAGAACAATTTCTAGAACCATAATAACCAATAGTTTAACAAAGTTTTTTGGATTCCATAGTCCAAAAATGCTTGCTATCGCATGGCTTTAAGCTTTTTGAAATCGATGATAACAAAAAATTGGACTTTTGCCCGATGAAACTCATTTTTAGCCACATTGCGAATAACAAAGGTGATCAAGTGATTTTACAAAGGCACTCATTTCACAGATTAATTAAATTATGGAACATTATCACGGAAATTTATTTGTTTAATTTCTACTCCTATTGAACTGTGACGTACCAAATTATATTATGATATCATTATTAATTATGGTTTTAGGCGTACTAAACTGTTTTCCGGGAGTAGGGTTTATATTGGGCCTAGGGTAAATTATGGATCGATCTTCAAGAAATTTTACAGTGTGATTTCCATCCAATAAAACGAATTTTTGCAAAATTTATGTTAGTTTTTGTAACAAAATTATAATTTTTTTAGGGTAGTGCTTCCACATTTCTGATCCTACTGAATCAATTTTGCTGGATTTAAATCCCAAACTGGTTAGGAAAACTTGAAGCAATTTGACACCAAGTTAGTAAATTTCTTTTGAGTTTCTCGAAAGTGAGCGTGTTTTCAACAGACGGAGAGACAGACGGACATGGCTAAATCCACTTAGAATTATTCAGAATATATATACTTTATGGGGCCTGAGATGAATAGTAAAAAAGTTTCACACGGAATGACAAACTTATTAGACCCTCTCCCCAACTAATTGTGGTGGAGTGTATAAAAAAGCTAAAAACTTTGCATAATTAAACAACATTAGCTACACGTAATTCTGAAAAATTAAAAACTCACATGGTTAGACTTATTACTTCCAGTATTTATTTCATTGTTATGCTTTAATTTGGCAAAATACTAGAGAAATTGATCTAAGATTTTTAGACTGCGTATATATGACCACTTTACATCGATTTTATGCAAAAAGTAAAAATTGAAAAATTTTGAGTTGACTCTCTTTAAAGGAAGGAAAAGAACAGTCTTCCCCTCTTTACCACCAACATTTTGAAGCAATTAGTTATTTAGTGTGCCTCACTATTGTAGCTGAGGAAATATGAATTGATCCGCGAAAGAAGGACTTTGGCCCCAGAATCTGCCAGCACAACAGGTTGTCAAAAAAAAAATATATATAAATATTGCGATTTTAGGTCTATTTTTATATATAATTTGTTTACTATTATAGCAGCAGTAAAGTAACCATGATTAAATCAAATAATCGCGTCAATTTCCGTACAATTTGTACGGGATTTTTTTCCATCGAAAAATCACAGGATTTTTTCCCGGGAAATCGTTTGTGAAATACACCAACTTTAAGGGATGAACACCAATCTCCTGAAATAAGCTAAAATATTGTCTTTAAATATCTGAATTTAAACAAAAATGAAGTCCCCTAAAAGTTTAAAAAACTATTATGAAAAATTTTCTGATTTAGAAGTTTGCTCAAAATAAAACTTTTTAGTTTTAAAAGCCACATTCAATCCCTTCAATTGCAAAGTCAGACCAGCAAGATTTTTAAGAACTTGTTTTAAAACTTTCAAACGCTGTTTCATTCATGAAAGGGCCTTAGTCTTATGCCCGTAATTCATACAACCAGATTTCTGGTCGTGTTCGTAGCTAACAGTTAACTTAAAGGAAAGTCAAAAATGGAGCTGACTGTTAAGCAGCTTTGTAAGGGAGAGAAGCACAATACTCCCTTACAAACCTGCTTACAAGACGCATGATTTTTATATGGCGACCTCCCACTTGGAAGAACTATTTTTTTCTTCTCTGCCAAAAATAAAGAATTTGATTGCCTTATAAAATAATGTAATTTCTGTGTTCGCTGCTTTCATGTAAGGGAAAAACAGAAGCACCCAGAACACCGATCGTCAATTTTTTCCGTAAAATAATGAGTTTAATTATTCACTTACAACCTACTTACTTACACAGTGCAATACAAAATAAAATAACCATAAAGGACCACAAAAAAAAAGACCCGTGTCTCCCAGTTTTGCCGAAAGTCATGCACTTTTTTTATGGGCCCTTAAAGATTCATTTTTGCAAAAAAGTGATCATTTTCTCAGGTTCATATCTTGCAAACCGTTCGGAGTTTTGATTAACCCTCTGAGACAAAGTTTTAGCTCTTGCCATAAAGAACAAAAATTGTGAACATATAAGATCAAAAAAACTTCATCTTCAAGATCAAAATCGAAAAAAACTTGAAAAAATTCGATTTTTTTTTACATTTTTTAATTTCATTGGTTTTTTCTTTACTTCAACATTGACATACTATGCTACCTAAACTGTGTTATGAATCATTCTTAGCAAGCTTATATGCTCTAGAAAGTTGTTTATTGAGATCTTAGGAACATTTTTGTGGTTGATTGTTTTCTTGAATTTTGAACGGTTTGCTACCTAAGGACCTGAACAGGGGAAAAAAGGTAAAGAAAATCGAATTTTTTTTTTAAGTTTTTTGCGATTTTGATCTTGAAGATGAGGTTTTTTTGATTTTATATGTTCACAATTTTTGTTCTTTATGGCAAGAGCTGAAACTTTGTCTCAGAGGGTTTATCAAAATTCAGAACGGTTTGCAAGATATGAGCCTGAGAAAATGATCACTTTTTTGCAAAAATGACACCGAGTCCCTAAATCTTTAAGGGCCCATAAAAAAAGTGTAAAGTAATTTATGGTTATTTATTGTCTGTATATGGTTATTTTGCCATGACTTAAAAAATTACACACAGTGTTCTAAATTAAATTAAAATTTCACTTAAATGGTATTCGCTTCTCTGCTGCTTCTAAGTAGTGTGTAATTGTCAGCGCGTATATCAGCGCTCATGTAGGTCTCGTGCTTGCAGAAACCTAAACATTTTTTTCTTAAAGTTAACACTATTTTGGTAATTTCAACGATAGTGCTACACTTTAACCCGTAGGTAAGAAATACGTTATAAAACTATGAAAACTACGTTACACCATAGATATCTACAAACGGACATTAATCGTAAATTAATCGTTTTTCAATGCGTGAAACAATCGTTGCTGGTTGTAGGTTTTCGTTATTTACATAAATATTTCATAAACCATCATCTCATTTATATTGCAAAGTATTCATAATTTTAACCAAAAATTCTCTTGTTTTTATTTTAATTCCGCCTTTTTCTTTAAGCCAATTTGCATAAATTTTAAATACTTAAAAAGGTATTCCTGCATTACTTTTTTTATTCTTTTCAAAAAAATTTTATAATTAAGTATACAAAATGAAAGGTTAATTATCGCACATTTATAATGTTAAAAGGAAAAGTTGACATAAATGTGAAATACGAGCTAATTAAAGAAAAACTTTGAATTGAATTTGTATTTTTTGTTTTGTGCCGTAATTATTCTTATTATCGTAAGAAACCCAAATTAATTAAAGGGCATTAATACATAAATTACAACTTTTTTTCGTAGTAGATAAAATTAAGAAACATAAAAAGTAGATAGAATAACAACTGTAATGTAATTAGAAGTAGTTTATAGTTCATACGTTTTTTCCAATAATTGAAAATAGCTTTTAGATAATTTAATGGTATGGTTGAAAAATATTGCAAGCATCAAAAGCAAGTAAGAGGGTGTGGGGGATTGAGAGGTGCTTCTTCTATAAATTATTTTTAAAAGTTTTGTACGCAACACGGTACGTTTCTGGAGAAACAGCGTACTATGTTATAAATGAATACACAAAAATATGATTTTGATAAGTTTTGACTGGACTGCAAAATATAAATTATTTAGGAAATTATTGCCATTTCTTTTTTTTAGACAACATTGGTATGTTTTAATTGTGTATGAAACAAAATATCGGCAAAATGGCCGCCGCGACCTCGGCGGCACACCTCCATCCTATAGTCCACATTTTCGATAACGCTGAGGCATAACTGAGGTTTTATGCCGTTAATGTGCCGAGTTATCTCATCCTTAACCTGAGGTTTACACTTGCAAGTGCAAGTTCGAAAACCTCAATAAACTCACACTTTTTCACTAACACCATCACATTTTTCGTACTTGCAGCCCAACTTGCAAGTGAATTTGCTTGCAAGTAAATTTTTGACACTTGCAGCGAGTAAAATGACAAATGAAGAGAGAGTGCTACCGTGGATGACTTGTTGCACAACTATACAACAACGCATCCTAATGGTAATATTAATCATAAATTTTAAGCATTTTGAAAAAAAAATTGTTAATTAAAATATTTTCTCAGTAATATTATGTTATCGCCACTACATCAATACTGCAGTCATATTTTTTATAAAAAAAAAAACAAAAACATAATTGTTTCATCAAGATGGACCGAAAATAAAATAAAGAAGAAATTATTAAATATATTTTGTTATAGCGTGGTAATGTTTTTAACATGGTAATGTTTTTAAACCGAAAAACAAACCATTGTCATAAAATGGTTTCGCTTCGAGAACATTTGAAAAATTAACTTACAACTGACTGTGTAAACACTCAAGCTACTTGCAAGACTTTCGGCTTTTTCTTCGACATTTTCGTTGATAATACGTATGCACTACTTGCAAGTAATTACTTGCATGTTTAAAGACAGGGTTAGCTATTGAATTATTGCTGCCTTATCGACGTACACCTTTTCTTCAAATAAACACGGCCATTGAATTTGTCGCGAAAAAGTTGTTTCGTTAGGTGTGTGGCAATAATTTCTTCTTGTAATTCGGGCCATAAAACGTTCGTTATCTTCTCACGATAGGGAAAACCATTCACAGTAGCTGCCTGGCTGGCATCATTTTGGAAAATATACGGCCCGATGATGCCGCCAGCCTATAAACCGCACCAAACAGTCACTGTTTGTGGGTGCATTCGTTTTTCTACAATCACTCTTGGATCACACAGTGCAACATGAAAAAAAGTAACCATATACGGACAAAATACGTGGTAAAATACAAAAAAAAAGACCCGTGTCTCCCAGTTTTGCCAAGTCATGCACTTTTTTTATGGGCCCCAAAAGATTTGGGGCCTCGGTGTAATTTTTCCAAAAAAAGTGATAATTTTCTCAGGCTCAGATCTTGCAAACCGTTTTGATTTACCCTCTTTTTTTTGGTCTTTTATCACGTAATTTTGGCCGTATATGGTTATTTTTCCATGACTTGAAAAATTACATACAGTGTTATGATTCGACAAAATGCTGCAATTCTGCTTATTGATAAATCCACTGAGGTGAATGATAAACTAATTGTTTGTTATTGTTGTTTTTGTTTATGCTTTGATATTGTTACAAGTAAAACTGTTACTTATAATTCTTATTCGCTTAGCAGTTTTACATGTTTAATATCTTTAGTTTTTCTAAAATCTTTGGTTGAAGTTTCCTGATGATCTGGCCTTAGCAACCAGTGAAATGCGCATATGAATTGCTTATCCCTTCAACAATAAATTTCAGTGTTTTTAGCAAGAATAAAAATTGGGAAGTAAGCACGACAAACGAAATCGTATTAATTGAAACATTTTGTATTCCTTAAAATTGTTTTGATAATTATTTATTACATTTATTACGGCTTATTTCCCAATTGACCTTAAAGGGCAAGTACCCAGTTAATAAAATTTGAGATTTTTAACCCTTTGTCATGGTTATTTGTCAACATTGCAGATTATTTATCGACTTATTGCAAACTTGGAACAGTGATGTTATACGTTAGAAAAAGGTCAATTGTAACAGATGGCTAGCAAAATGTTTTGAATTATAAATATATTTGACTTATCACTGCCACATGCCAATACAAATAGAAAATAAAAGTTTATCTTATCACTGATGTTTGGACTAAGAAAAGAAATGAGTCATAAGATTTTATCTTTAATTTGTATTATCCGCTCTCAAACAAGACGAATGTAAGAATTGTTTTACCTTCTGGTGTTCTTTCTCCTAGTATCCTGCACAATTGTTAGGAAATCACCCCTCAATATTGATATGAGCAGCCAATTAATTTTTCTAGTATCCAAACAAAATCCGAATATAAATCGAATATAAATGACAGTCTGTTTGCGAATCTGATGAATCACATCAAGGAACCACTTGTGAATTTCTGATCCTAATTTAATTGTAGTTTTCATAGTCATTTGATTTTCCGTCGTTTTTTCAAACGCAACTTAGATAAATAGTTTCTGATTATATTTCAAAACATTTTTTAATCGTCATGTTTGTATTTTTTTCTCTGATAAAAGCAGCACAATTATGCATTTTGATTATTTGAACAAATTTTATTTTGAACCAAACCAAAGTTATCCGGATCTCGCAAATAAATGAAGAAACCACTCGCAATTACACTAAATTTAAAAAGTGCACTCCTACTGAGGGTTCCTTCATTTAACAAAATAAACGGTGGCAGTACTTTAAGCCAAAATTTTGTTTTATATGTGATTTTGAAAAAATTTCGCGATTAACGCATCGTTTACAATTGTAGCAACATTCTCACTTGGTGTTCATAATAGAGCAACAATTTTTATTTCGAACCAAACAAATTTTTAATAAAGAAAACCTTTGCAAATTTTGCCCACAACAATATTGAAAAGTAAATAAATTTGTTTTAAACGTTATTTTCAGTTTCATACAAATAAAAGCAGACTAAATTTAAAAAAAAAAAATTTAAATTTTAATAACATTTTTGTTTGAAAAATGAAAGAAAAATATGTAAATGAAATACTTTGGGAAGAAATAAGATAGAAGAACAAATAAAATTGTTGCTTACATTGTAAATAAATGTTAACAGCCATATTCAAAAAAGGTTTAATATTAAGCATATAGTATGTAATAACTACAGCTTTTTAACTATTAACTGTTTATAGCGATTGCGTTTAAGTATGGCAACTTTCTTTATTTTGCTGCCAATTTCTTCCTAGTGATGCATGAAACTTCTATTCGGTTCACATGATATTCTTTTAATTTTGTTTTATAATTTTTTTTAATTGTTGACGATTAATTAATTATTTATAAGTTTTTATGAATATGGCTGTAAATATTTAGTTCTGAGATTCAAATAAAAAGTTTTCTTATTAATCTAAACAAAAATTTCCGTTTTTGCACTTTTTTATTCTTCGTATGGCTTCAGATTATATTTTTCTCCAGTTTCATGAAAATCTTTTATGTAAATAGAAATTCCAAATTTGACTTTTCACCTTCATGATTATAGCAATAATGTTTTCTATTTCAACAATACCTTCAATGTTTATTTAAAATTATCTGGACTTATACTATGCATTGGTTTTATTTAAAATAAAAATTACAGTGAGGAAATTGGGCTCATTCGCCAAAATATGGGCAAAAATTACTTTTGCCCGAAAATCGTAAAATTAAAATCACAGGTACGAAAAAACTATGGAAGGCATTAATATTATTTTTTCATATGTTTACTCGCTATTATATCCTGAAATTATCCCAATATGAAATTAAAATATTCTGAAATTTGTTCTACAAAATTTTAAAATGGAGTTAAAAAACATTATTTTTTTTTTGTCAAAACCCACGAATATGTTTAGGGTATCCTACGAAGACAGAAACTCATGTACAAGAAAATAAAAAAAATTAGCTCTTATTCAAATGTTTCTCAAAATATGTTAAATTTATTCCTACATATCTTGTTTAAGTGGTCTGTGGCACGTTAATGGCCTGGGAAAATTTTAATAACTTTGCATTTTTTTTTAACCATTTTTGTTTTTATACATCATTAGAACGATAATTTCGTATATTTCGTTTATTTTACATATAATTGCAAAAGTTATTATTTAATTTTCAAAAGATTTTGTTATTCGTGCTAAATTCCCAGTTTTTATTATTGATAAAAACACTTGAAATTTATTATTTAATGGCAAAATTTTTACAAAAACTGAACAAACCTTGTTTTTCCCTTGTAAATTTACCTTCAAACGTGAGTGGCGATGCGCCACGCCTTCCCAATATGCGATCAGCTTAATTTATTACGAAACAATGTTTTTTATGGGAAGAACTTTTGAAAGGAGAATTACGGTACAATTGCGCAATAATGAAAAACAAGGTGCACCCGAATGCACATGGGCATTTCCAGCGAAAAGTCTACTTTTTGTAACGTAACGTAAGTATTTTAAATTGTTTCTCAAAAAATTGTATATGTATAGTTTACTTTTGTATATTTTTGTGTAAAGCGCAACCAGCTCTACATTTAGTAACAAAAGGGATAACGATTGAACAACATGATCCGAAAATACAACCTTTTTTGCAATCTGGCGTTACATTAAAAAAAGTAGACTTTTCGCTGCAAATGCCCATATTTACGTTAAAACCAGCAAAGATTTATAAATGTTATAGCTTGAAAAATAAATCTGTATTAGTCCAAAGTTTACTAAAAAAGGTTTTATACAAAACATCTTGCTCAATTCGCAGTCTTATTCAGTTTTGTAATGCAAGTCAAAATCCACTTCCGTTTTTTTAACGTCACGCCAGCGCAGATTTTTGCGTTTATCTGCAAATCCTTAGCGTCGATTACTGTAATTTGTTTTCTGAATATACTGCTACTTGACTTCTTCATTTAATTTTTTTACATTTTGTCGTACAAATATCACGACACGTCAAAATGGAAATGCCCACATGCAGCACCGAGATTTAAGTGGCCGTTTTGCGATTGTGTTATGTTGCTATGTTTGCCAGCATTTGCATTTAATGTTTGACAAGCCAAGTCTTGGGCTTTTAGCTGCAAAAAAATCATCTAAAATGCTAACTTTAACTTCAATTTCAAGCTTTAATTAAATAAAACCTTCTCTATCTACTAAAGTTTTATTATTCAAAGAAATTGTGCAGTGAATGTTGTTAACAAAATTTATTGATAAGCATTCTTGCATGGTCTTAATTCTACAGTCATAAATGCCGCAGTGTAAAAACACACACATTTTATATATTTTATTTTACTTGTATAAAAAAAGAAAAAAAAAATCATTGAAAGCAAATACTTTTTTAAGCTTTTTGTTGGCATTCGGTATACTCGAATAAAAATACTTGTTAAACAATTTGCAATTGTTAAATATTGTTTTTTTTTTTTTGGAGAGGAAGAATTTAAAAAGCATACACAAGAGTGGTCCAAAAAGTAATTTTTGTGTGCAATATTTCAAAGTTGCTGACAATATGAAAGGATACATCGGCCGTTGAGAACATGTTAACTTTCGAACGAAAAAATGCAGTTTAGTGTCCAATTGTTTTTAGTTTTCCTAAACAGTTGGAGACTAAAGTTTAGCGCAATCGCTTTTTAAAGCCAAAATAGAGAACACAAGAATTTGATTGTTATGCAAATAAGAAGGGTTCAGAGCTGCACCGTAACAAAACTGGTGCTGAATTCTCCGCAAAGTTTATCATTCTTCAGTTCTGTAACGGACCAACTTAAAAAGTGCTTGGCTACGGAAAAAATGGCAGTTCACTTATTTTTGAATTAATTTTTTAAATTGGTTCAATTTAGCTCTCTACCCTACATATATCATATTGATATACATGTGAACACGCAGAGAAAAAACATGTCTTAATATGTTTAAGGAAAATTGTAAACATGTTATTCTTAATTTACCCAAATTAAATTAGTCCTCCAGCAAGAAGCCACAACCATAATATGTTGGCCTCTAAACATGTTATGGTTAAATATGACAATAATTTGTTTTTAAACCACTAATAGTATTTTTCTCTTTTCTAAGAAGAAACTAAGAAAAACCATGCTTTTATAAGTATTAAACATATTTTTGTTAATTAACCATACTTGCGGCTTCTTGAAGGAGGACCAATTTAACAATAATATGACTATCGGTGACAACAATATGGTTAAAGTAAACATACATGTTTGTTTCTTTTACTCCTCCGGGAAGCATAGGGCCTCAAATTAAATATAATATATTTAAATTTTTTTTAAAAAATAGTTTTGCTGGAGGCGACCATATTGAAACAAGTTTTTTCTCTAGGTAATGGATGATGTTCAACTACGATTTCATTTTTTTTATTTAACCCGTTTTGTTAACTAAAAGGAGGCAATATGTCTCAAATTTAGCGACTATTTCGAAACCAATGCGTGTTGCCATAGGTGTCCCTTAAGGCTCGATACTTGGACCACTATTACATTCAATTTATTCCAACGATATACCAAAACAAATTAAATTTTCAAGTGTTCAAATGTATGCGGATGATATTCAAATGTACCTTAAAAGCTCTAAGTATTGTATTAACTCCAAAGTAAATGAATTAAATTACGATCCAAACCAAATATTTCTTTGGGCATCGGCTAATGGATTGGGCCTCAATCACCAAAAAATCAGTGAAAATTGATGTTGAAATTAACGTAATTTTCGGAGATACTAAAATTGAAGTAGTTAAATCGGTCAGAAATCGTGGAGTTGTCTTTAACAGCACACTTACCTGGTCGGATCACATTAGCTAGGCAGAGTGGTAGAGTGTACAGTAGTGCTGGGAAACTATCGATACTTATGATCTTAAGATATCGAAAATATCGATAGGAAAAATATAGATATCGATATTATTATTATTTAAAATACAGCTGTGAAGACAAGTAACAGCAGCCATACACATACAGTTGTTTACTTGAAATGTCAAATATTTTTGTAATTTAAATGATTTTGTTATTCGTGCTTAATTCTCAATTTTTTTTTTTGATAAAAACACTGAAATTTATTGCTATTTAAGCTATTCTTATACGCATTTCACTGGTTGCTTAGGCCAGATCATCAGGAAACTTCATCCATAAAGATTTTAGAAAAACTAAAGATATAAAACCAAATAATCACTAGATTTCCCATTCAAAACAAAATCTACTTCGTGACTAGATTTCGATGAAATCTACTCAAAATCTATGGTTTTTTCAATATAGCACTAAAAAATACTTCCCTGCACAAGAACAAATGACAAAATAAAAACGACAAATAATATTGATTAAATAAATATCGTTGATTATTAATAAAATGAAATGCAAATTTTTTAATGTATATTTCTTTTTGTGTTTGTATGTGTAACGAAAAAACTTTTAGCCAGTTTTGTTATAAAAACAACATCTCGCTAATGTCAAAAAAAGTATAATGTAAACGCACTAGATTTCGAAGAAGATTTTAAATCAAATCTACAAGATTTCGGCCTAATGTAAATGTAGTATTTAATAAGAATTATTCAAAATTGAAAATTTTTTACTATTCTGTCAATTGTTCAATTTTTAAACATAAATTTGCATTTTACGGTATATGTGACCTTCTCCGAGAAAAGGGACCTAGTGTGTGAAAATGAAGTTTTGAGAAAAATTCATTTCATCCTTTTCTACACCCTTTTAGGTACCAGAACCCACTCTTAAGTCCAACCCCGTTTTTTGACACACTAGGTCCTTTTTCTCGTATGAGGTTACATATTAGATCTTAAATTACTTATTGCTAGTGTATGAAAAAGTTGTTAAATAACAATTTCACTTTATTCCGATTTTTTGCAAATATTTGTAGTAACTTCCGTAAAAAGTCCATCGAATTAATTGAGATAATGTTTACATGGTCCTTTTTTTTTTGTTCTTGGTAGGTTAAAGTAACGTTGCAATAATGGAACCCTTTTTATTCGACCGATAAAATCCTATCTTTAGCTATCGGTTAGTTGTGAAAACGGGCCTAAGGTTTTAACTAATTACGTGCGATTATGGTTATATTTATAATCAAATGGATAAAATTTCGAGAATTTTCTCTAAAGGGCCTAAATAAAGATTGATCTTAAAGAAGCTAAAAAGTTTCTAATGTTAGACAAAAAACATACGAAAAATAATATTTTGACATTATTGAGTAGTAGACAAAATCGGAAGCTTCCGTTGCTATATAACATTGATATACCTTGAAATAATGGAATTAAATAGCGTCATGAAAGTTGACATTAATTTTTCATTGGAACTTAGAGTGTTATTTCCTTATTTAATGGTGAACGGTCCATTACTTACAATAGCTTCTATGTAAAGCAGACTCCCTAAAATTTCTAAATACGCATTAACTTATAGTTTAAAAAATATTATGATTCAATTTGGTTCGTTTTATATCTACATTTATGACTCCAAACTTGTTTTTTAGATTTTTTTAACTGGTTATAAAAATAAATTGGTAGACAAATGAATAAAGAATTACTCCTTGTTTCCTTAATCATGCTTAATTTACGCTTCTGACATTACATGTTTCGGCAAACAAAACTTAGTTGTTCAAAAAACTTTACTATTTTCCTCGTATAATTTTAATTTTTACAAACTTCTGTTAATGTAATTCAGTTAAAGTTCTCGTTGATATTCAATTATTTTCACTTTTAATATCATTAACATTTATTTTTTATGTTCTTTACAGTAATTAATGTCCATTAAATAAATGTTAATGCTCTGGCTTTTCCACTGTTTTTGTTTTCGTTGTATTATTAACGAGTACTTAACATTAATGAATATATTTTTTCTTCTTCTTCAACATATCCAACTTTTTACTTTTTATTTTTTATTTTTTTATATTCAATAAAAATTAAACACTGACTAGTAAAACAAAATAAAATAAAGCTCTGCTAATTTAAACTTAAAGCTTAATCATATTCAATTTATAATACGTACGTACCTGTGATGTAGGAATGGGGAAAAAATATCGATATATCAAAATATCGATATTTTAAAAAAATATAATCGATATATATCGCCGATATTTTAAATACCGATATATCGATGTATCGATATTGAAATACGACTATAAAATTCGATATTTTTTAAAGTCAGCCTTCATTAAGAACTTAAAATTTTAGCCGTTTTTTTTTTTAAACAAATAGGTATGAAGATCTAAAATAAATGGCATTTATAAGAAGCAGTGCCGGATACAAGAAGCAGATTGTGCACATAAAACAGAGAGTGCTCCTGATGTCCATATCTGATGATTACTCGTTTGACTAAAACCAGTTGGTACTTTTGGGGTGCAATTCAAATTTTAAGGAAAGTTGGTACTTCCATGACTTATTTACTTCCATTTAAATTTTTTGTAATATATTTTTTTTCTTATGGTTTTTTTGTATTCTTCCCTTTTGTTTTTGTTATACATAATTGAATTTTTTGTTTTGAATAAATTTTTTTGTTTTTATTAATTTTTTTAAATAAAATGAAACAATAAAAAGTAACAATGTAATTATATATAATTAATTTGTTCATACATATGTTTGTACAAAAGCTTACTGCATTTCTTAATTTTGTAATAGTTTCAGCAAAATACGTTCGATATATCGATAGATCGATATTTTTGAAACAATAAATATCGATACTCTAAAAAAATATCGATTCGATATATATCGATATATTTTTTCAACTTGCCCATCCCTACAGTGATGTCAGTAGAATTTTAAAAAAATCCCCATGTGACTAAAAAAAACCTTTTTGTCTCTGCAATCAAAAACATTTTCTCTAAACTTTTCAATGCGCTAAAAATGTATTGTTTTAGCAGCAGGCAAAAATTCAATTTTTCAGCAAACACTGTAAGACAAATTGAAATTTTTTTCGTTTGGGTAGAAACGCCACATGGATTAATCTAGAGGCTAAAGATAGTCAAACTGCGTACATGGTTTTAAGTTTCCTCGTCTTTTGTCCATTTTCAGGGACTTGACATTTTCAACAATATTTTTGTGTATTAAATACTTGTTTTTATAGTGTTTAGAAATGGTGATAGGCTGTCAAGGCAAGAATATTTTTTTAACAAAGGACAACAAGTAAATATTGTTAGCGAATATTGTTACTAAGGAGTTATTTTGGCACCTCTAAGATGTCGTTCACGAACCATCTGGATAGGCGTAATGCGCTATCTAAATGCAGTATAAATGCAACCAGGTAAACTTTTCTTAACAAATCTTTAATATCAAGCGGTATGCAGATCGATCCAGTCTTATGGAGCACAAGTTTGTGGAGGTACGCAGTATGATGAAGTTGAGAAACTGCAAAGGTACTTTATTAAGGCTACATGAATTTATATCAAATTACGCGGTATCGCTGGAAATAAAAGGGGAAATAAATCACTTTTACACACTGCACTATATTTTCAATACAGCAATACCAGACTACCACACAACCTTTAGTTAATGACATTAAATAAAAATAACTTTTGGGTAACACAACTATGTAAATGATTTAGGCAAAGATCTAGAAATACAATTTGATGCAAACATGGATAGAGAAGAATGGACTAGAAAGGGCACAGCATTTTGACAAGAATTGAAGTTCAAAAGTTATTATGAATACAAAGCAAAAGCATTATCAATTAATACACGGTTTTATAGATTGCTAAATCATGATATAGGAGATAAATATGTATATTAATTCTACGTTTAAACGACATAAAATATCTTTAATACTTAAAACCATATGTGATATGCCGTCATTAAACGCAATCAGTCTCAGAAACATAGCAAATCGAACGTGTACCTTGTGTAATATGAGAGAAGTTGAAGTCCTGCAACATTTTACGGCAAAGTGTCGAATATTGAAGGAATTCAGAGTAAAATATTTTGGTAAAATTATTATTGAAGAAAACTAGTTAATAAATATATTAAATGGGGATGTTTAGGATAAAGACCTGCACGAGTGTATCAGTAAGTATTTTTGAAACAGATACACCAGATATTTATCTGTTACTACTGATATAAATGAGAGAATGAGTGTAACTGATATTGTATGGTTTTGCTTTTGTCCACTCACCATATCTTAAAAACAAAAACTGTTGCTTATGGTTTTGTATTGAGTATGACATAACATTTTTTTCTTGCTTACAAATATCTGTTGTCACCATAAGTATTTCTACAATATCTGTGGTGTTATGTTGTATTTTAAAATATTGTTGGCGAGTTTATGAAAATAAGAAAGTTTATAAAAACTTGTATACGATCTCAACCAGGGGTGCCAGATCGTTTTGGTAAGAAATCGGCATATTTTCAAAAACAAATCAGAAATTAAAATTAATAAAAAAATCGGCAAATTACTATTACGATTTTTAACACAATAAAACATTAAAAAAAATAAAAAAGCAAAACAATTAACCATTACCTAATGCTTTAAAAAAATTAATAAAAATAAACTTTTAAGAAATAAATTTTAGTTAATTAAAAAATCGCAAGGACCGTAAATAAGAGTTATCCATAAAATGTTAGCTTAAAAACGGAGTCAACCACTAGGTTTGTTCTAAAGTTCTCTTTAAGAACCTATGGTGATCTAGAAAAAAAAATCTCAACTCCACAGTTAAAAATCATTTTTCAACGAAAAAATAAAAGTTTGGATAAACTCTTAAAAACAGAGTTTTTTCCGCAATCATAACATATTCGCCCTAAAATAGAACTCACACCATCAACAAATACAACTCTTTTAAGGATTTTAATTTTTACGTCTAAAATACTCATTATGTTTTTCTTCTTTTTTTATTTTTACGTTGAAATTGTAGTGATCTGACCAGCGACAAGCTTTGGTTGTTAATGTACAAAAAATTAGTTGAATAAAATGCTGGTTTAAATCAAACTCCTGAAATGAGTTTTATATTTTGGCGGCTGAATAAATTCTCGTTTTAACAGTTTTATTCGATATTTTATTCCTCAACTGAGTTTTAATTTATGACGGCTTAATAAAACTCTCTTTTTAAGAGTTAAATTTTACCTTTTATTTTTACGTTGAAAAATGACTGTTTTATATGGACTTGTTGGTTTTTAAAATAAAAAAATAACTCAGGGACTGAAAATAATTACTGCATATATTATTTTTTGTAAAGGTTACGAGAAATATTCCTTTATTTTCAATTGGGAATATTTAACCATTATCGTTATATATATTTTATTTTGTTGGTGGTAACCAATGAAAGTAAAATTTATTTTTTTTTTGGTTAATGATAACCAAATTTGTTACAAATATCTATTGGAAAAAATATATTTTTTTCTGGTTATATTTTTTTATTTTTTGGGTACAAATATCCAATTTAAACAAATAAGAAAGTAAAGTTCTTCAATCCCGACCCTATGATACTCCACACCACACCATTTAGACAACTTTTCAAGAGTGTACCTTATTTGGGACCAATGGGCAATCATGGACCCAGGAAAAAAAATAATATTATAAAGTTAAGATTCAGGTCAATGTTATTACCATTTATCGTAGGCTTAATTCTTAGGGCAATAAGAACCTATGTACCGAATTTCAGCAATTTATCTTCAAAATTGCGACTTGAACTTTGCCTACAAGGCTTACACGGACAGCCAACCGGACGGGTGGATTTCTTTAGATCGATTCCCCATGTGCCTTAAGCCCCTCATATGTAGTTGTATATTTCTCAAAATGTTTTTGCATGGTTAGACATACAATACAAATACTGCATATATGGAATACATATAACCATTTTTTCCTTAAGTAGATATAAGCGCTGAATTAATAACAGTTGTCTCTTTGTAATGTAACAAGTTGCCCAAAATTAATAACACTGTGCAAGAAATTTACACTTTTTTTGAGACAAGCTCGGCACCTGGCGTTTTAACCTAATTCGGATACGTTGAATCCAGCGGTGCTCGCCGCTTTTAAGATTGGCTCTGGTTTTCGAGATATACCGTTATTTCGAAAATGGAGGAGGTTGCATAACATATGTTCGCGTAACTCAAACACGCTTTTGCGATAAAATTTCCTTTAAGAGAAGTAAAACTTTTTTCTAATGTGAGCAGTCGTTTTTGAAACATAATTTTTTTTTATTGAAAAAAAAAATTAATTTCGAAATTTTTGTTTTTTAAAAATTCATAAAAAATTTAAAAATGCAGCAAGGGTTCTAATTTTTTGCAGACATATAAAAAACGAAGCTGCAAACAAAACAAAAAAAATTGCGGAGTTTCGGTTTTTTTTAGTAATTTTAGTAAACTAAACCGTTTTTGAGTTACGCTAATAGGTGTATGTTGTGCAACCTCCTCCATTTTCGAAATAACGGTATATCTCGAAAACCAGAGCCAATCTTAAAAACGGCGAGCACCACTGGATTCCACGTATCCGAATTAGGTTAAAACGCCAGGTGCCCAGCTTGTCTGTTTTTCCAACTAGCGTAGTGTAATATATATAAAACAAACCAAAAATTACCGTGTTGTAAGTATTTCTCAAAAAATAGGCACTTTGATAATTTAGAGGAAAATATCGCCAAAAATCGTGAAATATGGCCTGATAACAACGATTCTCGCTTGTGTTGCAGTTGTTGCTCGGCAATTTGTACTGCCACAGCACAACACACAGTGTATGTGTGTGTGTAACATGTGTGGTTTTTTATTGGCTTTTTGTTATGTATACCCTCCGCCACAACTAGCTGGGTATACTTAGTTTGTCATTTCGTGTGAAACATTTTTATTATTCGAGCCTTTACCGCGAAAATAACGTAAGCACCAAAATAAATTTTATAGGTGAGAGTTTTTTTTATTCTAATTCATATAAATTTTGTATTAAATTTGTTGCTCACGATAAAATCAGGGACCAAACATAATGGTTATTGTATTTTATTTGAGTTTACTGGAAAATTCCTTTTATTTTCATTTGGTTATTTTTAACCATTATCGTTACATATATTTTAAACTAGTTATCGTAACCAATTAAAGTAAAAAACATTTTTTTGTTTTGTTACACATAAATAACCATTACTTCAACCACAATTTTTTTTTGTTACAAACAACTATTAAAGCAAATAATTAATTTTTTGGTTACAAATAACCATTTTAAAAAATAATTAATTTATTTGGTTTCAAATAACCATTAAAACAAGCGATTTTTTTTAACAACGACACAGGTTAAAAATTTTCTTCAGATATTTTTTTCTGTGCATATGTAACCTGCGGAAAATTTGTGTCAATTGGTCCAAGCGACTGGTCCTGGGATTTGTGAAAATAGAACAAGTACAAAAAGAAAGGACTCATGACCAGTGAAAGAAGATCCAATCCCTTAACTGGTTTATAAAGAACAAAAAGGTAGAAAAAGTAATGAATTTCAGAACAGTCTTCAGCGGACATTTTTTGGTAATTTTTAAAATTTGGCTCTTAAATTTAATTCTTAGACTAGTTTTATTGAAATAATACTACATAGTATTTCCCCTCCAATGACAACCCCATGTAAAAGTGATAGGTCTTATTCATATAAAGTGTTAGAACTGGAACCGGTCCCTACCACCAAAGACCTATCAAGGGACTACTTCAGTGTCAGTTCGCTTCCCTCTAGGGTATTTATATGTATGATTATTTCCGTGCATTTATTATTTCGATGACTAAGAAGAAGGAGTGAACGTGTCAACTGTTGTGCGTGACTTGAGAGGCAATTCTAAACCGCTAGAATCACCGTCTTTACTTAAAAACAGTTTTTTTGCTTTTGCCGGAAAAATTATTGCCCAAGGGTCCCAAATAGTAACCGACTATACTTTCTTACTTGTGTATAATTTATATTTGTAACCAAAAAATAAATAACTTGTTTTAATGGTTATTTGTAACCAAATTAATTTATTATTTGTTAAAATGGTTATTTGTAACCAAAAAATTAATTATTTGGTTTAATAGTTGTTTGTAACCAAAAAAATTTTTTAGTTGAATTAATGGTTATTTATGAAGGTATAACCAAAAAAAAAATTTTTTACTTTAATTGGTTACGATAACCAGAATAAAATATATATATTAAATGATAATTGTAATTTTTAACCTTTAGGTACCTATAATTCATCAATATTAATGGTTATATTTATATGATTTTTTGTCGTTTCCTTTATAGGGTCCCTGGATAAAATAGTTTTTGCCTTAAAATCGTTAAAGTCATTTATTTAGAAAAAAACAAAAATCTAAAATGATGCCGCTTACGTTATTTTCGCGGTTAGGGCTCAAATTCAACTATTAGTCAAACAATTTTTTTCAAAATAAAAATATTTCAAAACGTTAATATGAATTGCTATTTTTTTTTAAATTTCGGTGCGTTTTTTAATTTTTCTAACCCAACAATTATACTTACTGTAACATTTGCCTTTATGTATGTAGGTTATTTCCACATAAAATGTAGCATACTTCTTTTTTAATATTTTCAAATGTTTAAATATTTAAGAAAATGCTTTAAACGAAAAAAATAGTTTTGGTTGGTAAAAACCCAAGTTTTTTTTACAAAAACAAATTACATGTGTTCAGTAATTTTTTTTTACAATAATTTTTGTCTACATGTCTTTTTAACAAAATAACCATAGGCATCAAAGAATTTAAGAAAAAAAATATTACCGCTACTAAAATCTTCAAAAATGTTTGCTTTAAAAAAAGCAGCATACACATGTTTACAAGAACAAATCATGTACGCAGCAGACACAAAGGCTAATCGTGCTGCTCATCAAGAAAGATTGCAAGCGCTTCCACTTGTATTTTCGTCGTAGGTATAATACGTAACTTGTAGTGTTGTTGTTGCTTGGCAATTTGTACGACCATAGTACAAGCAGCCTGTGGATTTTGTTTTTGTAAAATTTTTTGTTTGGCTTTTTTTTTCGCTCGTAATACATTCACGCTCTTTTTCGTTGAAAAATAATTGAAAATAACGGCATCGTACAATAAGTAACTTATTGTATTCCATCAGTATCCACTAGTATCTGCTTTTGCAAAGCAGATATTAACAGATATGATACTCTCTTTCGCTTTTGTATCAACTTACATCCACTCTTTTACAATTCATATCAATATCAACTTATATCAGAAACACAAGAGCACTCATCCATACATATCCACTTTAGAAAACACACAGAAACAGATATAAACAGATGTATCTGTGCAGGTCTTTAGTTTAGGATGGGTGGAATATACTTTTTAGGTATGTTACCAGGTCTTTAAATTATCGCAACAATATTTTAAATTCACGTTTTTGAAAAAAAACGTAATGAATTAAAATTAATAAAATTTTTTTAAATGACAGACGACTCTATAGTCATTGTCATTTATATTATTATATCTTTATTTTATTTTGTAAGAAAATTTAAATCTATAAATATAAAAGTGAATGTATGTATATTTTTATATATATATGTATATATATATATATATATATATTTGTGCCTTATAGGAGGCCAAACCACTTGACCGATGGCCTTGAAATTTTCACAGCATGTAACTGTGACCCTGGAAGAGACATTAGGCTGTATAGCATTGTGACTGGGCAAAGGGGCGATGCCACGCCCATACAACTCAAAATTTAAAATCGTGGTATTTATGACATTTTTTGACCTACGGCGATAATATTTGGTATATATGTTGTTGGCATGAACAGAAATACGTTTAATTAAAAAGTGGACGTGGCCCTGCCCCTTTATAGAAAAAGTAAAAAACGTTATATCTAATAAACAACTGAAGCGATCGTCATCAAATTTTCACAGAAGGCTATCAGGGGTGTCATGGAAATCGAAAACGTAAAACGAAAGAATTTTAAGAGTCGTTTTTCAATATGGTTTCTGTAATAAAAACATTTTATGACAATTATTATACAAATAATGCTCTATTAAACAGAATTCTTTAACAAAAATTGCAAAAATTAGATTGAAAGTTTAATAAAAAGGTCTGCCAAATTCTTTCGTTTTACGTTTTCGATTTCCATGACACCCCTGTATTATTCTGAATTAAGGGTCGTTGGGTTCAAAAAGGTGTGATTGGAGCCATATTTTTTCGTGGATGCCAATATTAAATATCGCATATTTTAGGAGACGCTGCAAGCATTTTGTTGAACTTTTGGTACATAGTTGGATCTTCTGAGCCCCAAAATTGAAATAAAATAGCAGCGGGGGAAGTGGTACCCCCATAGGACGCCAATGTTTAATAGCGCATATCTTAAGAACTGTTATAGTGAGAATATTCAAACTTTGTAGATGTCATTATAATGGTATACTACACTTTTGAAAATAAAAATAAAGCGGGTAGGCGCAGGGGGAACAATACCTCCCATAAGATGCAAATATTAATTATCGCGTAACTGAAGAACTATGATTTTAAAAGAAAAATGGGCGGGGTTGACGGAGGGAGAGCAATACTCCCATAACACGAAACTACTGAATGCCACGGAATTGTCTAACTACGAAGCAGCTAATAATTTAATAAATAAATTTTTGTTTATATATATTGTAAATACTTTCAGTTTTATTTAATAACGATGGGGGTAGCGAAGCACACCGGGTTAAGCTAGTATACTATAAAAAATGAATTGTAGTGTATTAAAAATGCAAAATAAAAAGAATTATTATTATTATATAAAAATATTCGGCGATACCCGCGCCTAAACGGAAAGAACGTATTGCAGGGTGTCTTGGGCATAATGGGCCGTATTGGATGCAAAGGCAGCTAGGGTTCTATTAGGTTTGGATGAAGTGGTATCAAGACCCTTATAGGGTTTTTGATTGATCATTGTTCTGTCAGGGCTTTTCCAGCAAAAACTAATGCTTCCTCGGAAGCAGTTATGTAAGGGAGAATTGGGAGTGAACGCTTACACTTCTATGAAATATTACATGATTTTTGTTCGGAATTTCCCACTTAGAAGCTCTGCTGTAGAGATCTGAAAAACGCTTATTTCACGCTTTGAAAATTGACATGATTTACTTGCATGAAGTAAGTGAAAAAATTAAGCATTGAGAAAAATTTTATTTATGAATCTAAAATATTTTTGTGAAATAAAAATTTATAGAATTATAATAATTATGTATAATTTTTGTAAAGTTAAGTTTTTGTTTTTTATATTTTATCAAAAGAATAAATTATTTTACGTTATACGTGTTTATTGCTTCCAAATCTTTAAAAATTTTTACTAGGGGGAGCATCGCAGAATGTAATTCAGTCGATCTACTGGGGTTTGTCAGGGAAATAGAAATATAATTTCTCACAAGGGGACTGTAGGCGGAGTTTCGTTCTATCTACAAACTATCTTAAATCTTAAACCCTTTTCTGCTTCACTTTGCACCTTCTTTTTTCTCTTGAAAAATATATTTTAATTTGAAGGGATTCCAGTGGAGGTGTGCCCTTGGGCGCATTGCCCTTCTTAGCCTAGCCTAACATGAGCTAGCCCACTGGAAGCTTTTATTGATGTTGTTATAAATAAAAAAAATCCTTAAATAAAACATCAACAAAACTGAAGATATCATATCGACATTTAATCTATATACACGTAGAAAAAATAAAACATATTTTGTTTAATTTAACCATATTATTGTCATCGACAACCATAATATGGAATGAAACCAAACTCGGACAATAAATTTTTATAGTGGAGAGCCAGGGTTTTCTTAAGTTTTAAAACGAGAGGTGGCGCTGTTGTCGAGATATTTAAATTTTTTTATTTACGGTACGATTTGGCTGAAATTCACAATATTTATTTGTTAAACAAAAATAACTTTCCTGATAAAATTTTGACCCCGTAGATAGCACTGTGGTCATTGACTGTGGTTGTTAACAAAATTCTCCAGTATTTAGTTTTTTATTTTTATTTAGGAAATTTCGAGCAAATTGTTGCTGAAGTTCTAGTTGACAAAACTTTAGTTACATTTTAAAAATATTTTAGTTATATTTTTGTTCTAAAAATTTAAGGAAAATATACGAAATTCTTTGGGAAGAAAAAAGAACAAAAAAAAAACGAAATTGTTTCTCTGATTGTGAACAAAGCTTTTAGCATTAATTTGCAAACGGTTTCATAACGCAAAATGTGTGTGGTTGCGAAAAAACTTAATGCTCTTTTATGAACACCAAGTGATAATGTTTCTGGTATTGTGAACGAAGCTCAAAACAAAACGCAACGCCTAAAATTTCATTGAAAGCAAAAACAAATTCAAAAATATTTTATAATTTAGCTGTTAATTCTAACCGAAATTCATATTGAATTTTTTAATTTCAAACACTTTGTATATTGTGGCGTTGAATATTTTAAAACAAAATGTGAATTTCTAAAGAAAGCAACAACAAAATTATAAAATATTTTTTAATTCGTTTTTGCTTTCAATGAAATTTTTGTGCGTTGTTTTGCGTTTTATTATTAAAAATGTCGTGAAGAACATCACTCTACAGAATTATGGGATGATTGGTCCATAATTAACATTGGGTCCAATATAAATTTCCCTCTCGAAAATAACTTTAGTTTGGCTAAATCTAGTACGAATAATGATATTTTACTCAAATTTGTGTATATTAAGTTTTATATGACTTGAAATAAAAGCATAAAGCTTTCTGATTGTCGGTCAATAATTCCACACATGTAGGTCTTAAACGCAACCAATTTTAATACTGACGTCCGTTTTTTTTTTAGCATTTTTAGTTTAAGTGAAAAATAATTTTGATTTTAGTAGAACTTTTAATTTTTAATTTCTTGATTTTCTTTCATTAGGCTTGAGTTCGTCAAATTTAATTTACATTAAATTATTTACACTGACGAAGGAATTTTTTTACAACTTGGAATTTTTATTAAAATTTATTGATAATTTTTCTTGGCTGAGCTGGGATTTGAACCCAGGTTGATTTTTACATGTTTCAAGAATCACCTCATTCTATCTTCAGCAAATCTTTGAGTTCTAACCACTGCACGACTGAGGTGCCCGCCAGCCAACAGTCAAACATCAATATTTTAACCAGTAGTACTGGTGGTTCAAAATTTGCATCATCAAGGCCAGTTTATATCTTAAAGTGTAAGAAGAGTTGAACTTTCAAAATTTACAGCAGTTTACAGCAAAAATTTGTCTGAGATATTTCATAATAAAAAAAAGTGGATACAATTTTTTTAAATCCACATTTTTTGACAAAACAGGTAAGACGTTTCTTAAGATAAATCTAATTTATTTTTATACGAAATTTCTTTTTGAGTGCAACTGTTTGTAGTTAAAAAAGTTCAGTGCATTTATAAAACTATTCCTCCAAACTTAAAATAAAGCTGAAAACATCTGATAAAACTTCCAAAGATATGCAGGAATGTCAAAATAGTCGCACTGATACTTATACTTAAATACTTTTAGACTTCGTTTTTCTCAATCTTTTTGCGTTTTTTAATTGATAATTCACCGATCTATTTCGCTGGGTTTTCACATATTTAATTTAGGGTTAGTTCTTTATTTTTCTTAACTGTACCTTGTAGTGGATATCGAACTGTTAATCTTCCCACTCCTAATTATCGTATAATAAGCAGAACGAAAAGATGAACTCATTTCTAATTTGTTAATGTGATCGAAATTATCTGGATATTTAATTGGCAAATTCCAGTTGTCAATAATTTTCGTACGATAACACTAGCCAACAAAGTTTTGGACTGGAGCAACCATATATCTTTTCTAGGGTAATTTGGTGACCTGAATTCGAATCTGTAATTGGGTTTTCTCTGCCACGTCAGGTTTTCGAAATACAAAAAAACTTTTATTCGTTTCTTACATAATAAATCACTAGTTTATTTGAAAAAATCAATGAAATTTCCAAAGTGAATGGCGTTATTTGAATCTCGTTTGTATTTTGTTGGCTCGGTTTCGCGTATTAGAGTCCAGCAATACAAGAATTTTCATTAAATCTTGGTGAACACTCTCCCCTTGTTCGTCGCTCACTACGCCTCTGCTTTGTAGAAAAAAATCTAAATGCGAATGAAGAAAATGCAAAACATTGTCGGTGTCCACTGTCTGTCCAAGTTTCTGACTGCAAAACCAAAATAATGTAAATATGCATATTTTAGTGATTCTGATGTGGCATATGCTTTTTTCAACCAAATATCGTAAACACAGAAAAAGAAAACACGAACTCCCTGACATGCTTAAAGGCTACTATTATGAAGATTTAGAATAAATGGGAGCTTCTGTCAAATGAATAATTTTAAAATTGTAGTGTCAGTATTGGCTGTTTTACAGTATTGCCAGCATGCGATACAAAATAAACAAGACCCCTGCGGGAAATTTGTGCCAATAGGACCAACAGACTGGTCCTGGGATTTGTGAAAATAGAACAAGTAGAAAAAGAAAGGACTCCTGACCACTGAAAGTAGAACCAATCCCTTATCTGGCTTATGAAGAACAAAAAGGTAGAAAAAGTAATACATTACAGTACAGTCTTCAACGGCGCTGTGACAGATTTGTTTGGTACTTTCTAAAATTTGGCTCATAAATTTAATTCTAGGACTTGTTTTATTGAAAAACTACTACATTGTATTGAAATAATACTACATTTTAGTAACCGACACTAAGCACGTTCATTGAGAATAGATATGTGACTGGTCAAATGGTGTCCATTGACCCCCTTCAATGACCACCCCATATTTGTAGACCAGTGTAATTACACAATTGCTCTAAATGGCACTTTATATAGGAATGCAATAAAAGGTTTTATTGAATAAAACTTAATCGAAATTAATATTTTATGTTTTTTTACACTTTTGTTTTTTCTTTTTCTTTTGGAATGTATAAACAAAATATTCGTGAAATAATGTTTTAAAATAGGCGAATATACGGCATTTCGAATATGAATACGAATATTCGCAACATAACAAATACATATGGGCATTTCTCCAGAAATGTCAACCACAGCCAAAAAATTCAAAGTCTATAAAAGTATGTTGTTTTAACATATTTTTATAGGGAATCCATCAACTTTTAAAAATGTAAACAAATTATACATTAAATCACAACATACTTTGAAATATTCAAATGCAAAGTCGAACAAGTGCTAAAGTTCTGTTTTGAACATTTCTATTGACCGTGTTGTTTTGCTAAATGATCCTAAAGCTGGGATCACACGATTGCCGCAAATGCACCAATATGACACAATTTTTATTGTGCTTTATTGACGCACAATAATGAAATTGCACCAATCAAATATTCTGAAATCACACGATTGCCCTGTTTTAAACAAATTTAATTGCCGCTAGTTGGTACAAAGCGAAATGGTTACAAAAATTGCCGCAGCACAGTCACACGATTGTTCTTACTTGTGTTAACTGCGAAAACAGCTGTTGTGGTAGCTTTTTTATTTGTTTGAAAGTTCTTGTAGGTTTGTTAATTGCAAAAAATTAAATTTGTAACATTAACTTAAACAAATTATTGTTGAATAGTTTTATTTAATTTTTTTAAGACATTCAAAAAACTAACAGTCTGTTCAACAATTTCGTAAATTTAGTTTCGAATAGAAAAATCTTTAATAAAAATATTCGCACAGAACAGCTAAATATGCTTGTGAACATACATATGTACATACTTAAAATAATTAATTAAAAAAATTTAAATGCAAAATAAATAAATACATACATATTTATTTTTATTACCTACTAAAAGATACACAAAAAAGCAAATATTGCCGCGTATTGTGTTGTTTGGTTGCCGCACAAGAACACAACAAATATTGGTGCATTTTTGTATTTTTTATTGACGCGCGGTTGCATAGCAAACAGTCACACGATTGCCGCACCAGGGTTGCATTTGATTGGTTAAAGTAAGCACAATATTGTCCTCGATTGGTACATGAGCCATTTGGTTGTGCGGTCACACAATTGGGGTATTAAAAAGTGTGAAAATTGGTGCATTGCGGCAATCGTGTGATCCCAGCTTAATGGGAAACATTATGCATTGACAATTGCTTTTTAAATCTCGGTTTATATCCAAACAATATAAGAAAAATGCAAACGGAACGATGCGATAGCCAGTTACGGCAATTATTTTCTTTGCTTTGCCCTATATTTCGATGTAGCGTGCGACATTGAAAAAGAACATTTGTTATCAGTGCGTCGAGGGTAATTGTACAATGCTCATCAAATATTAGTAACAAACAGATATTTTTGTTGCAAATTTAATAAAAAAAATTTTTCTGGAAAATAATCAGCGCTTTTCTCTTGGTACTTATTTTAAATTTGTAGCGTGCGACATCGTAAGTGTAAAATGCATTAATTCAAAAAAAATTGTTTTCTAAAATATCTTTATTTGCGATGGCCAATAACTACAAGCAGCAAGATAGCTTATTTCATTATAAAAAACTTTATTTGAGAATAGCAATACTATTTTCAGTTAAGTTAGTTTTTGTTCTATATTTGTATTTTTCTGTATTGAAGATATTTTTTTTAAGTTTATAATTTTTGGTCGGAAAATAAATATATAAAATGTATTTAAAATAAAGTAGAATCATCTAACGGATGTCTTATTACATAAAAAGTAAAAACGTAAACATAAAAGTAAGATGGAACAAAATGTCGCATGCAACATGTAGCGTGCGACGGTGATTAAAATAAAATTAAAAATATGCTACACAATATTTTTGAATCAAATATAATATATAATATTTTAAAATTAGTCGCATTAAAATATTTCATCAGGTTTCGCTGAAATCAGTGTTTGAACTGTTTGCCGTAAAAGCGAATTCTGTTTTTGTCGCATGCAAATGCCTTGGTTTTTTTTAATTTTCTTGAAAACGCACAATTGCTCAAAACCAACATTTAGCACAAATTATGGAGCTAATCAAGAGCTATAAGGTTCGCCTTTTGTCAAAATACAATTAATGTTTTGGTTTATGTTTTTTTTCACTTTTAAGGCGTACGAATGTCGCATTCGACATTAGAGAAATGCCCATATGTACCTTCATTTACCACACGTATTGGAAAAGGCTATTTAGTAAATGCCTCAGGTATTAAGCACTTAATTTAATATTTTATATGCCATTCAATAAATACCTTTTAATTCGCATTTCACAACATACTAAAATAATAATGTTTATCATGTTAAATTTATAAATTGAACATCAAAAGTTATTGATGTAATCATCAGATTGTTAACACTTTTTAATGGAGAAAACATTATAAAAGCGATTATAAGTTTGTTACTTTTTGTTTTTTTATTTGTTTGCGTGTTTTTACATAAGTTGTATATTTATCTTTCCTGTGTTTTTGTTTTCTCTTTTTTTTTATTATTTTTTAATTTATTACCAGGTACAAAGTGCTGAAGAATGTTTTATTTTATTCTCAGTTTCACCATTTTTCACATTTTTAAAGGATTTAATAACTACTCAATCATAATCTGCAATGTTGTACTCGTAATAAATTTGTAACAATGACAACCGACGTAAGTGCATTTTAACAGCGATTTCTTAAGGAGTATCAATATAAAGTTACAGACCCTTCGCAGGAAAACTCAAGTGTGTGAGTGCGTGTGTGTGTGGGAATATGTAGTTTTCAGTTTTGTTTGTATATTCAATTTCATTGCTTGTAAGAAATTTTCTTCATGAACGCATCCGATAAAATGTAAACTGTAAAGCAACAACTTTATAACACAACTGACTATAACGATGACGATGATAAGCTGTTTTGGTCCACGATAATGCATAGTAGGGTGATAACAATTATAAAAAGATTTCGATATTTTTTAATTAAGTTCCCTTAAATTGCTAATGCTGATCAAACGATATTTTGGGATTAGTTAAACGATTTTGTTTTATTTTATCTTAATTTCTTTAAATTGAATTGGATCGGCCCTAATGTATTTGTAAAAATGAGTATGTATTAAGCTTCGCTATCCTTATTTTGATGTTGTTTTTGTTTGTTTGTTTGTTTGTATTTCAGAAAAGACAAATTGAAATTGTTACCAGAAATGTCAAAAAGGTTTGCGCTTTGTAGTACATTATTAATGCGACCAACTATTTTAAAACGATTTGACATTGTGGTATACCGCAGAAGCAGACAATAAGCTGCAAGTTGTAAATAAGACCGACCAATAGATAAAGTATTACTTCAATGCAAAGATATTTAATAATAAAATTAAAAATAATAAGAAAAACATGTTTGAAAATTGTAGGCCATTGAGAAAATTAACACAATCCGTGAGATGCAAATGATTTTAAATGAAGTGATCGGTCTTAAAATCACACTGGAAGATTTTATATTATTAGAGAAGTCCAGGAATATGACTGAAAAAAAGATATTCTGTATTATGGGTTGCTTTCGATTTGTCCAACCCCTACGATAAGTGAAAGAATTTTTTCCAAGCCAAAATTTATCAAAACTACACAGAAACAATTTTTTTTCCAATTCAAACAAAAAATTTGTAGAATCAAAACATTTTTTGTCTGAAATCGGTTTCAAACAATTTATTTGAATTTTATTTATTGAAAAAAACACTGATTTTTGCAAACAAATAATTTACAGAATCAAACAAAAAGTTGACTGAAGTTCATATAAACTTCAAACAAATAGTTTTGCTGAATCAAACAAAAAGTTTTTGCACAAGGAGTGACGCGCAGCCAAGCTATCACTGAAAGAGAAGATGAAGGCAGAAGCACAGCGAAGTCTTGTTTATACACACTATGTTTTACTTCATCACTCACTGTTGCTGTATCCTTTCCTTGGCTAAAGAAGAAGAAATGTAACCAAAACCGGCAGCAGACCGACTCTATACGTATCGTCATCATCATTTTATTTTTATATTTGATGTATTTAACTGTTTTAAAAAATTGAATACGGGATTTTGTTTTTCTTTCTTTTTTGTAAAAGATAAAATATGAACCGGGGGTTCCTCGCCAAATAGATCCACTAAGATGAAAAATTTAAATGCAAAAAACATGTAAATTCATATATACTTAGATGAACTAAGTTTTCTTCATATTTACATAAAAATTTATGGTCGAATTTTGACCAATAGACGAACACTAGTTTTATTAAAACACCATATTTGTGTGGTTGAAATTCTTACAGCGCGTACGATCCTCCTAGATGGGCCAACCCCACTTAAGTTTTCATTTCCATCATTAATTTCTAACATACCTACCCGCTATCTCCATTCCTTAAGGAGCTCCCACACAAAATTTTCAATACAGACTAGAAATATATTGAAGAAAAAGTCCAGGACTCTCTCCTTGGAAGGTAATGTATTTTCTCAAACATACTTGCCCCTCATCACCACTTCTTAAGGGGGCTCCGATACAAATATTGCGTTTTATGAAATTCTTATATTAATTGAAATTTTTCGTCTTTTGTGAATAAAATCAAAAGTTGTTAACGGATTTTCATTTATGGTTTGTTTTGTTTGTAACTTTTTTATATATCCGGAAAAAAATAGAAGCATAGCTGCATTTTCTAATTTTTTATGAATTTTTAACAAACAAAAATTTTGAAATGTGGCTAAAAAAGAATTTTTTTTAATAAAAAAATTTCCGTTTTTTAATAAACTTAACAGTTTTTGAGTAACGCAAATATATGTTGTGCAAGCTTCTCCCTTCTCGAAATAACGGTACATCTCTAAAACATGAACTTATCTAAAAAACGGTTAGCACCATTGGATTTAGCATACCCGCATTATGTTGATTTGCCAGGTGTCCGGCTTGTATGTTTTTCAGCTAGCACAGAAGTATAAGTGCTTTTTTATTTCCTTATCTCGTCTTAATAAGATCACCAAGTTGTTTAGATCCTTGGCCGAAATTAAGCGCTGAAACCCTAAGGCGCCCTATACACTACATAGCCTCAGAAACGCAATCCGCGCTCTATCTGGGAGTATTAGCAAAGCGCTAAGATCCTTGGCGGATATTATGGAGCTGGCGCTCACACATTTACCCTAAATACAGTCCATCCTCAACAAAACGTATCTGCGGAGCAGATTACGAAATCGCACTTACTAAGATCATGATCACCGTGATCACTTAAGGGCAAAGAAAGATAATATTATCGAAATAATATTCGGTACAAACTTGTACATGCATGTTAACCTCATAATAAAATTTTGTGCTGGCGGTTCCACTATTGGCCATTGGTCTCAAATAGGGTACACTTTCAAAATAATGAATCTAAATTCTGAGGTGAACGGTATAATGTGGACTATTGTTTTTCTCTTGTTTGTTTGTAGTAATCTTTAAACCACATTTATATTTATATCTTTTGTTCTACGTTCACAAATAACGAATTGCTCACGTTATTTACTACAAAACATCCTTCACACTATTGCCCATTTCAAGGAATTGAAAATGATTTATTTGTGGAAACACAGATACAACAATAATTAGTTACGTGTATCCCTCAATACAAATATACATACACATATGAATGTGTTTATGTTTGGATGTGATGTTATGTGATTTAATATACAACAGCTTATGATGGTCAAATGTCAGTCACTGTAATTGCTACTTGAAATATTTAACATTTTCATTTCAAAGAACACGTATGTAATGATTGTGCCACTAACATCACGCAATGACGTACACAAGATTTTTCGATAAGAATAAAGCATTTGCAATGGAAGCAAAATTTACCACTAAAGCAGAAGAAATATTAAACTACGCTTATGACTAGTTTCGACCACGATTCGCTTATTTTGATTAATCAGAAGAGGCAATGGGCGTTTGTTAAATTACTGACAAATTTTTTCAAATCACTAAGCAAAATAGCTTGCAAAAGTGTTTAAATTGAAAAGCAATTTTAACAAAGTCCAGTGCCAAACTAAAAGACTAGTTTTTCTAGTAGTAAATTTTTGGGTTAAATTTTCAAGAATGGTTTAAATATTAGAATTTTATTGTCACTATGGCAAAAACTCACTGCCAGGCCGGCCCACAATGTCGACAAGACCATTTCTTTCGTAAATTTATATTGAACACAATAATAAATTATTTTAATTTGTTTTTGTTTTGAGCACGGATTTTCTTGAATCAATGACAGAACGATTGATTCAAGTACGGATTTTTAATCGCGAAATATTTAAATTATTCATATTCAATCCCATTTTCGTACTTGAAATAATCCGAAAATGAGATTGATTTAAGTCTCACTGAAACTATCGGATAATGCTGGTAAACTATCCAATGCTGGTATTAGATAGTATTGGATAGGCGGTTACGGCATTAAACTTCTGCAAGAGGGTTATTGGCTAAAACTGGGGCAACAAACTTAGGAATGTACATTGGTTGTGCGAATGTGTCATTAAACCCATTATATTTTACGGCGCAGTTTGTTGGTGGCCGGCTCTCAAGGAGAGGTACCACCAAGCCAGGTTTGAGCGTATAATAAGAATTTTGGCAATAACGGTAACAGGTGCCATTAGAACCACTCCTTCTTAAACACTGTTTACGATCTTGAACTAGTTACTACCAGACATTTTTGCGAAGAAGTCCGCTGCAAACGCAGCGTTAAGACTAAGGGCCACCAGAGCATGGAAGGATTATAACATCGGACATGCAAGAGTACTTTATGATATACATTGGCAAACGGACGTTGATTATGTCACACCTGAGCCCATCTTTGATCATGGCGTTACCGTAAGCATCTTGGAGAGTATGGCTCATCATGATGACCTACAAAACCCCGTGGATGCGATAAAAATATCGCAGCCGCTCGAGCCATGGTATGGGTGTTTCGCTCCCATGGAGTCAGCAACTTATTGAAAACAAATTTCATCTCATTGCCAATCAGAGGTGGTTTGATGAAGCTTAATGTGGTTTAACCAGAAAAATATGGCCCATCATAGATGAAAAGAGGACACGGTTTAATTCAGAGATTCCAGACATCACCTAAGAAACCTTATTTCACTTATAACTGGCTACTGCCCCATCGTAATACACGACCAAAGGTTGAGGCGCCTTCCAATGCCCTATGTAGGAATTGCGGTGAAAATGAGGAGTCAACGGAACATCTTATCTGTCATTGCTTGGCATTGGGATACCTGAGACTTGAGATATTCGGTAATAAAATAATACTCAGGGACGAAATCTGTCTCTCTGACATTTATTTGAACAGGGTCCATTTCTTCACTGAATCACCCGGATGGCTGGGGGAGAATAACAACAGCCAATTAACGTAGGAACATTGGGAGACGGTGTAACATGGTAACAGAATGGGAACTAATTACTGGACCCACGTGAGCTCTGCTTAATTGCGGCTGCTAATGGAACCTTACTAAACCTTAGTTGCTAGCTATTAAAAAATAAAGCCGCGCTTGCATGAGGCCTTTATGTCAGGGAGTTATTGTTCATATTTTATTCTACTCAGTCTTTAAACCTTCATGATAATATGCTATAAGGCAGTTGCTTGTGTAAATCAACCTAGAACTGTATAATTTTCAAAATAAATTGATTAAAAATCCAATTTTTTATATAAAATATAATATTGCAAGTTATGATCAAGTTTCAGTTCATTTTGCAAAAACATAACGAAGTATTTACAAGAATTACAACTTTAATACGAAATATTATTCATCGTATTTTGTAGTACATGGCAATTTAAAAAAGTGATATCTCTAAGCTGCTACAAAAAAAAATACAATAATGAAACTGCATTTACTGAATATTTAAGTACTTTGATAAACCTCAAAATATCCTTGAGTTTAAGAAAAACTCGTATATTTAAATTAAATCTCATTTCCTTTTTGTTGTCTGCGAGTTATTTGGTTAAAACTCCTACGAAACAAGGATGTGACCCACAAGCACAGATGACACAATTTTACAAAAAATTTTAATCAGCCGATGAAAATTATGCAGATGTATCACACTGCAGGACGACGACTTTCTTCAATTAAAAAAAAAGTGTTTTGAGTTTTAATGCATTTAACAAAAAGCTTAAAAGCAAATAATAAAACTGTCAAAAATCATTGTCGAAATCATTCGCAATTAATTCACTCAAAAGATTGTACGTACCCTAAATTCACTGAATTGCCACAAATTAATTTACAAAATCATATTTCTACCACAAATGACGGACTAAATAGATGAGCAAAGACTAATTAATGATTATATTTAAATTGTGTGTAGATGCTCTGTAACTGACTGCTTACGAATCGCATGTCATTTACAAGATGCATTGTGACAAGTTGGTAAAACGTCATTGCAAAACAAATTACAAATGAAATTGTATTTACTACTACTTACGCATTTAGGAATAATTATTTGTATACAAAATCTGTATTATTTAAGGTCGCAAAAATGCCAAAGATTATCAAATAACTTGCGTTTCCTGCTCTTATGTAAATATAGAAAAGGAAATGGCCATTTAGCAATTTTTTCCATTAAACAAATCACAAAATATTTTAAATCCCATAAACCCTAACCGCAATCCTATAATTTGTTACTTAACTATTAGTTTTAATTAATTCAAAGTTTTTTGAGTAGAAACACCAACAATAAACTCCTAGCAACACCTTTGTTCCAAAATGTTTTCTGTCTAGTGCTATTAAACCTTATAAAACACACAAAATTCTTTCTATTTAAAAAAGAAAAATAAATCTTTTTTCCTCTTAGAATTTTAATCGGTAAAACAACAAAAACTATTTCATAATATGTCAACAAGTTCAAGACACGTTTTGTAATAAAATATTCTAATTGACATAAAAACTTAAATCCCTAAAAAAAAAAAGCAATTAAATTTATGTTGGTTGGTTTAAACAACGACAACAAGGATAACTGTGGCAACAGCAACAACAAAAGCAGCAGTATCAGCAGCAAAAACAGCATTTCAAGAATAAAATAAAGACTGTAATTAACACAGTTTTATTGTAAAAACCTTTTATATCTATAAATCACCCTAAGGACTTGCATCATCTTTAGATGATCATCAAATAAATTCTCTTTTGAACACACGTACACACTAACGCATGTACAGAAATGCATATATATACCAATGAAATATAACAATAAAGAATATATACATTCACATAAAAGTATTTGCACACATACTATCAGCAATGCACATATCAAAAGTATTTTGCACACAAACGAATGCACGCATATACACTAAAATGAACCACTAACGACATGCTGCAGGACAAACCTTAAGAGTTTAGTGTACTTAACAAGAGTTCTCTTTTTTACTATATGACAACAACAACAATAACAGCAAAATAAAAGAAAAGTATTAGAAAAGATTACTGTCATGCAAGGACTTCCACAGACATTTTATTATGTGTATGTGGGTGAGTGTGAATGTGTTTGTCTCCGCTTGTATGTATGAGTGGTGATGAGTGGTTTGTGAGACTTATGATGATGACAATCATAACTTTGTCATCAAGTGTATACCCAAAAGCATACAGAAATGTATGTTTGATGATTCCAAATGTAACAAAAGCCAACACAAAAAAAAAAACAACAACCAAACTTACAAAACCCGCACATGCACACAAAAAAATCACATACACATTCATGTACATAAACAAATAATATAAAGTCTAAAAAGAAATTGTAACTTACCCAAAAGTTGAATGATTAACAGTGGGATATAAACGAGAAACTGCAACTTTTTTTTAAAGTCACTTCAAAACCAAAATTTTCTTTTTCACCAAAAAGCCAATTGGACTTAAAACCGTTTGTACTGAAATCTTACTTTTTTACTGAAATTTTTGCTTTTTTTTAAATTCAGTCACATTTAGTCCAAAAAGCCATTTTTTCGCTGAAAAGTTGCTTTATTTATAGTTGGAGGTAACCATTTTCTAAGAGCAACATTGCTGGATATAAATAATGTAAATGTTTGGTAAAAATTAACCATAATATGACTAAAATTATCCATAATTTGGTTAAAACGAACCATATTATTGCCAAAATTAACAATTATTAGGTCAATATTAACCATATTATGATCAAACTTAACTTAACAATTAACAAATATTATGATCAAACTCACACTAAGTTGGATGGTAGTTAGGTAGCGGACGAACTCGCGAGCCAGGGTTCGAACCTAGACTTAGAGGTAAGGGACGGGTATGACAGCCGCCTTATGACCCTACTTTGAGGTGATCCGGGTTTAACTCCGCCATACCGTTAACCGATCCTGTTTGGATAAGGCTTGGATAGGAATGGTATCGGGAATATTTTATGGTTTTTAACGGTTCATAGTTCTGTTAGGGCTTTTACGAGTAAATGGGACAATACCATACCGAACTTCTGCACATTTTGCGAGAATGCTTAGGAGCTAGAGACTATTGAGCATATACTGTGCTACTCTCCTATGAAACAGAGTCTCAGGCAGAAATGGCTTTCATAACGAACTGGGTTTCGCTGGATGTAAACCAATAGATCTACTGGGTTTTGCCAGGGAACTGTAGGCAGAGAACTGTTCTCTACTTTTTATCTTAACTTTATCTATCAATTCTTTTCTTCTGTCTTTTTTTCCTCTATATTGAAGGGATTTACAATGGTCCGCCTTGGTCACCGGGTGGAGGTGTGCCCTAGAGCTCATAACCCTTCTTAACCTTATTCAAGTAGTATATGAAAAAAATTTTGAAAAATATGGTTAAAAGTAACCATATCATTGTCATTATTAACAATAGAAACCTCAATGTTAACTAGTTATACTATGGATATTTTTTTTAACCTTTTTCAATTTGCTTATTGAGTGAAGTTGTAATTTTATTTCTTTGTAATTAACTTCTATTTCAATTCAGAAAATTATTGAAAGGTATTCCACTATTGTAGAGAGCAAAACAACCAATTTTAAATTAAACATTTAAACATTGCAAACATGTTGTTTTTATTATTGACTATAACATGTTCAAAGACGTTTGATGATTAACTACTTGTTGTCAAGGTAACCACAATCTGTTAAAATAAATGTTGTAGCCAAATTTGATTAAAACATTTTATTGATAAATTCAACTATATTTGAAAATTTGTTAGTTCGTGACAAAAATAATGCTTAAATCATTAAAAGTATGCTTGTGGAAATTGCGGGGACCATTATATTGTTTTTTAACCATACTTCAAACAAGTATTTTCTGCGTGTATCAACAAAAATTCACATGGTGTTTTCTTTTCTACAAAAAAATGTGCTTTTTTTTTAAAAAATGCAATTTGGTGTCTGTTTCTTAAAAATTTTGCTCCCGAAAAGCATAAGTTTTTTAGAATAAAACAAGACACCCTTTTCGGGAGCAAAAAGACACCAAATTGAATTTTTTAAAAAAAAAGCACATTTTTTTGTAGAAAAGACAACACTATAAGTTTCGAATGTGATATAGCCCTTATTTCTATATTAAAAAAAGTTCCAACGTTTTTTTTTCTAAGCCCAATACTAACGGAAATTTAAAATGTACCAGTAAAAAAAAGGAAAAAAAAACTGTCTTAAAGATTCTCATTCACTCAGGACCTTAAATGTAAAATTTCATGTTTCTAGGTCCAATACTAACGGAAATTCAAAAAGTACCAGTTAAAGATCAAACAAGTACAAAAAATGTCCCTCATAGAGCCTTGTATAATCAGGACATTGCATGTTGAATTTTATGTTTCTGGGTCCTATATTACCAAAAGTTAAAAAAGTACAAGTTGTGAAACAAAAAAGCTAAGGATAGAAATTTGATTTTCCGTATTTTCCCTTTTTGGTACTTTTTATCCCCAATGAAGTATCAAAAATTTTAATATTGTGCTGGAAGCCCATAATTTAATACGTATTTATGAATCTTTAGTTTTTCCAAAATCTTTATGGATAAAGTTTCCTGATGATATGGCCTAAGCAACCAGTGAAATGCGCAACAAAAAATTTCAGTGTTTTTATCAAAAATAAAAATTGGGAAATTAAGCACGAATAACAAAATCATTTAAATTAAATTTTGGATTCCCACGAAAATTATTTTGCTAATAAACTGGCAAGTGCACGGCCTAAAAAACTGACTGACAGTCCGCTTTATATATTGTTTGCGAAAACAGTAAAGCGAATTGTTTTTGTTTTTATTTTGTTTTTTTCTTAACCAACTTACAACTACAATTAATGTTGGAAGAATTCCAATCAATTGTAGTGGGGAATGTAAGATGAGATAAACCCACTGTTTATTGTTGATGTGTTTTGTTTAAACTTTGATTTGTATTTTTAAGATAAGTTTCGAATATGATATAGTCTTGATTTCTATAATAATTGGTTAAGAAGATAGATGGGGTGACAAAAAAAGTGCTAAAATACAGATTTTATCCCATTACTTCCTACAAGGGCCCAATTTCAAAGAATTACCAGACACTTATCCGCTTATTTTTCTAAGCAGAATGGATAAGTATTAAATTTTTATTGTATCTCTTTTAGTTTTGGAGAAATAAAGTTACCAAATTTAGCCTTTTTTACTCTTTTCCCCCCCTAAATATTCGAATTTCCAAAAATTCCGTCTTAGTGGATCGATTTGGAGGGAGACCAATCTTAGGTCTAAATTTTTTTTTAGCGTCAAATAATTTATCTCTGTCTATCTCTTAAAAGTAAAATGTCAAACTCAATATAAGAAAATTTTGTCCGGACAAAAATTTTGTTCGGAACGTATGGGTGAATCGAGCTTTACAGAAAATTTACATTTGTCTTTAACCCTCCGTTTCCACATGCAAGTGCAAAAACTCAATACACTCACACTTTTTCACTAACATTTACACTATTTTTGTACTTTCATGTGGAAACGTAGTGTTACGTCCTTTATTTTCGGAAACCAAATTTTATATACACTTATGTAGGTCTGTTTTTATGCGGATTTGAAGTTATGCGGTTTTCAATTCGATTTTTTTTACATATTTTTTTTTTTTATTGATTTTTTATATTTTTTTTTTGTCGTATTAAACATTTTTAAAAGTTGGCATCACTTTTGAATAGTAGTTTTCAAAATTTAATGACGAATTATTTTGAAAAAACTGCCGAAACCCTTCCAAATAAAGATTGTATGAATGTTCCGACTTTACCAACTGCTTATGTGTATGGTGTCTTATCTAGCGACGAGGATTTGATTGGGTCCTCTAGCGATGAAAGTGATTTTGCACCAATTAAGTAGTGATTCCGATAACATATAATGTTTTACTTTTAAATATTAAATATTAATTTAGGTTTTATAAATATTTTTTTTTTGTTTCTTATTCATTACTAATTTACGTATTAATTTAAATGTATGCCTTTAACTATTTGTTAACTTTCATAAAACTGGTTTATATTGTAGTTTTTCTCTTCTTATGTGTTTTTTATAATAAATAAATGAATTGTTTTTGGTTAATTTTTTTATATAATGACTTTTTTTATGCTGTTTTGGTCTAATTTTTACTCCCAGATTTGAAGTTATGCGGTTTTTTAACTTTTCGGAACGAATCATCCGTTTTGTGTGCAAATAGAGTCTTTTTTATGCGGATTTCATTTATGTGTTTTTTTTGGGAACGCATCTACAGCATAAAAAAAGACCTGAGTGTATAAGTAAATTTTTTAACCTAAAAGTGAATTGTTTACCAAAAGTTTACACTTCACTGAAAAGCCCTTAAAAAATATCTTGTTTCACCTTGAAGTCACTGCATTTTGAAAAATGTTCCCATAGTGCAAAGATAAATATACAAATACACTTAGAAAGAAAAAATGTAAAAAATTATGAATAAAGTAAAATAAAAAAAGACAAGTTGACAAATGTAAATGTCATATACTCTTTAAAGAAAGTAATAGAAGGAATAACAGAGACCAAGAAGAAAGAATAAGTTCATTTAAGAGACGGGGGTAAAAATAAGGAAGAGAAAAATGCAAAAACTTTTTTTTTAATTTTAGCTAGAAAGTAAGAAAATGTAAAAGTCAGATTTGTTGAGCTTAGCTAAGACAAAAATTAAAGTTTACTAGCACACATAGACATGTTAACCAGAGTCAAAAAGGTTAAAAATAAATAAATATGGAATATATGAAAATGTGTGGGTGGAATGCTGTAATAATAGTTAAAGTTTTCATAGTAATATTCATATTCATATTTATAGTTATATGATTTTATATACAATAATATATTTTTTAGCTCAAGAACGCCAACAACATTTTTATTTGAAAGAAACGTATGTGCACTGAAGCGACTACATCTTTTAATAGAAATTCATAAAATATTTCAAATATACATAAGATGAAGTCCTCTAGTTTGCTTCAAGAATACAAGAATTGTATTCGTTTGCATTCAACATAAATACTTAAAAAGAAACCACAAATACGAATTTTGAGCTTGCGATTTGCTCATTCCTAAAATTGGCAAATATTGCTAAGTCAAAAAATCTTAACAAATTTTAAAATCAAACGACAACTTAAATATCTTTACTAAAAAACAATAGCTAAAAGCTCTGATAGCCGTTACGTAATACTAGAAGGAAGAGCAGAACAATGTCTTGTACATGAAATAAAATCACACTTACTGAGTCCAAGTCAGTAGGGTGAACTTACTAAAACGAAAACAGAATGCTTTTGTATGTTTGTACTTATACATATATGGATTGTTATTAACTACTATAAGATTACATCCTTTTGTTACAAGTTTATTGCTATGGCCATATTTGTTACATTCTCTTTCGTACAATTTTATGGTACTCAAATGTTTCACGTATAATTTTATTTTAATTTTTAGTCTTAGCAATCTAACCAATCAGTAAGAGGTAAATAATATTTTAAAGATTTCGAAAATCTCGCACGAAGTTGTATGAGCCACACTGGTAAAAAGGCGTTCCGTATAATTGTAGGAAGCAAACTATCAAATCCTCCATTAAAACAAAAATCCCTGTACGCAGACATGTTGGTAAGGGATGCGTAAAAATTACAAAATTCATTACGATTTAATCTGTACATAATTGTTTTTTCGAGAGCCCATATGGCAAAATGTAGATATAATAGATATGCGCGAAAATAGTTCCAATACCAAAAACTGACTCAGATTTCAGGCCAATTGCAATTTTGTGCTTTCTATCCAAGGTCCTTGAAAAACTTCTTTTTAATCAAATGTCGTTACATATCAAAAATAACGATTTGTTGTCTGATAACAAACTGATGCTGTTTATTCTGACTTCAGTAAAGCGTTTGATAAAGTAAACCATCACCTTCTTCTTAATAAATTGGATTTATTAGGTGTATCCCGTTGAAGTTTACGCTGGTTAAGTTCTTATTTAATAGGAAGAAAGCAAAAAGTACAATTCAATAATTGTATATGCAAGTACATTTATGTTTCGTCCGGTGTTCCCCAAGGCAGTCATCTTGGCCCACTTTTATTTTCGCTGTTTATTAATGATCTGCCAAACGTTATCAACTTCGCCAATATATTGATGTATGCTGACGATGTAAAAATTTTCCATTCTTTTAATTGCTTTGCTGATAATTTTTATCTTCAATCGGATCTTAATAACTTCTTTTTATGGTGTAATCATAATATGATGGAGCTGAATCTTATGAAATGCAAATGCATGCGTTTTTATAGAAATAACTGTATAACTGTTAATTATGCTTTGGGTGGTCATCAACTGGAGTTGGTTGATTCGTTTCTTGATCTTGGAGTCTTACTGGATCCTAAATTAAACTTTGTTTCTTATATTACATTAACTGTAAATAAAGCTCGAGGTGTTCTTGGCTATATTAAGCGCTGGGCTAAAGAATTCACCGATCCATACATAACGAAGCAACTTTACGTATCACTCGTTAGACCAATCTTAGAATATGGGTCAATCATTTGGGATCCATTTTACAACATTCACAATTCTCGTATTGAATCGGTTCAAAAACAATTTTTATTATTCTCTTTACGTGATCTTCATTGCAGTTACTCGACGAACTTTCCTTCCTATGCTAGTAGACCGGCATTAACAAAATCACCATCGCTCAAAAGTCGTCGTACAATGTTAAATGTTTCTTTTATGGGTAATCTTATTAATGGTAATGTTTGTTGTGATTTTCTGTTAGAGTCTGTTAAATTTAATATACCTTGTCGCAATACGCGTCATTATAATCTGGGTTTCGCCAAAATCATAACTGTGTTTCTGCATTACTGGACGTAACTGAAAATATATATGACGTGAACTGGATGAAGGAAAATTAAATTTATTGTTGTTTCTTGATCACTCTAAAGCTACGGCATGCTTTTGAAAACTTTAAAACTACTATCCTCATACCTCTTTGGTCATCATCAATTTGTGTGTTCAAACAGCTGCCAATCTTCGGTATTATATTTATCTAGGGAGTGCCTCAAGGGTCAATCCATCGGACCACTCCTCTTTTCTATTTATACAAATGACCTACCAAACCAACTATTACACTGCAAGATTCATATGTATGCCGACGATGTGAAGTTGTATTTAAGTAGTCCTTTCATTTCTGTTGCTGAAAATAGTTCTAAACTTTATGATGATCTGAACAAAATTTACCGCTGGGAAACTTCAAATAGACCTTGCTTAAGCCCTCGCAAATCAAAGTGTATCTTAGTTCGTTAGAAAACAATTAATCGTATTCCGTATTCCCAATGTTGATGTATTAATTGAAAAGATATGATCATGTTGCCCAATTTTCCTCAAAACTATATGGAATTCCGTCTAAAAATATGTGACAGTTTCAGTTAAAAGGGACCTAAGGATGAAAAAATCGATTTTTACTTTTTTGGTGATTCTTAAAATAGACAATACGCTCTTTCTAATGAAGCAAACCAGAGAACTGCAACAATACATAATACTCGCGAGCGCACTCGCTGTTTACTAAATCATTTTTAGTCTCGAATACTTTTAAACACTTGATTTTACTGATATGGTTGGCTCGTTGGCTCGTTCTACATACAAAGCAAGCTTCATGCATAAAAATATTCACAATAACCTTTTACTTGTGAACTACATAAAGTAGTAAGAGCGCAGAAAAATGTATGAACAATGTCACAACCACGCAAAGCTAAGTTTCGTGTTTTTTCTATTTTCATATTCGGTAACTTTTTTGTATTTAACTTACACGACTTGGGTGTTACGACCAGCTCGTAACAACAACATTCACGGCATATTCATTTAGTATATGTTCGATTATATAAAATTCAACATTAAATGAAAACGTGGCTGCCAGATTTTATGATTTGTCCTAGGTTAGACGATTTTAGGCGTTTAAATGATTTAGTGCATGTTTTGTTATTTATTTTATAGATGAAAACTAGTAAAAGAAAAAACTCAATTAGCAGCCGATATTTACCGTTAATAAAGAGCGCACTCAGCCATTTAAAAAAAATGTTCTTATGTGCATCTTTAGCATCATAGAATATAATTGTGCGTTTGTTGTCAAAAATTTATAAATATATAAAAAGTAAATTCTGTGTTTACGTCGCACAATGAAATAACGGCATGCGCAGCGTTGCCATTGGTATAAAAAAATTGTGATTCATAAGCCTGTCGCATTCGTTATATATTTTAATTAAAATTTTCCACGAAAATTTTTCTTATAATAACTTTTAAATTCATTTTATTTCATAATGAATTTAGCCCTACATGTTAACTTAAATATACGATCATTGTTTTTTTCCTAAGCCATCTGGCAACGCTGCTTTAAGTATTACTACGAATGACGAATGCTGCGAGTAAACACTTGTGCACTCAGGCAATTATAACTCTAGGTCAGCGAAGGGCAGATAGAGAACATTGAATAAAAGAGAGTAAAATAGTTGATTTATTAGAAGTACGAGTGCTATTGCCGAATGTTGAAATAATATATTTAAGAAACAATACAAAACATAACTCATATAAATTTCATTGCGTTTGCTAAAGGCTCGTATGTTGAAAGCACAATTTCTTACGAGCCTGGCGAGCACATACAAAAACAATAGGCTGTATTAACTACACCGCAACTCGTTTTAAGGCGAGTATCATCAATCATAAAAAAGGGTGCTCGTTGCAGTTCTCTGAAGCAAACCGCTTCATTACTTCTGCCATAAGTAAGCCTTAAAATAAACATTTGATAAGAAAAAAAGAAACCTTGTTAACTTAAATATCGTTTTTCTCCAAAACTCAATTGTTCCCTATAGGTCCCTTTTAACTGAAACTGTCACATATATTTATTTACATTTGCCGTCCTAATTTAACTTATCGATAAAACCTTCACATACCCTAAATATAAGATTAATTCTAGTTGTACAGGAATTAAAATCAATAAAATATATAAATTCAATGTTTATACTTCAATCCGTTCAAGGGTTACCTTGTTCGCAAACAGGCTTTAGACAGAAATGTATATGACAGATAGTGGTCGCAGTCGGCAGACTTGTAAAGTTGTTTGACCAATCTTTCGCCTATAGATTAGAAGTACACGCAAAGAAAAAACATGGTTATGGTGAACATATTCTAAAAGAAACATGCTATGATAAGATTCATGATTGTTATCACCATATTACGATTATTAAGACCAAATATATTCGTAATATTACATCATAATATGTTTTATACTGTTAATCATAGTATTGGCGACAGTTCGGTTGTGATCACGAATCTGTTTTCTCTTTGTATTCATGAAAAATTTTTAAGTAAATTAGGGCTAATAGTGGATGCACAATTTGGAAACAGCAATGATGGTAACATCAGCAGAAGATTTTTTTCTAATCCTGATTTAGCTGCAGAAATAACTGGAATTGCATTTGATTTATCTACCAAATCAAAGTTTTGTTTGAAGTAATTGAAGTAAATGCACAAGATTTTAATATATGGCGCGCAACTGTAATGAGCGAAGTATTGATGTCTATAGGGCTATTACCAGAAGAAGCGTCTGAGGCACGAAATAAATATTATCGGCTTAACAGGCAGAATTTTTATGGAAAGTTTTATATGATATTATAAATAGACTTTTTTGCTCATGGAGGCAAACTTCCCTCTGCCCATAAAAATTCAAAAATTTTATTTTTATGGTATTAAGGCGTAAGTAATCTACTTCTTTTAATATTAACATTTTTTAAAAAATATTATTTTATGTAACAGCCCACAAAAGGGGGTGTAATTTTACGAAATCATGCGTTAAAAGTTGCATTTCCCAGCAAAAAATATTGAAAAAGATAATCGAGTTTGGAATTTAGCATTTAGGGCGGAATGACTTCTCAACTGAATTACCATTTTAATTAGAGGCATGAGACTCAGAATTGATTACATTCCTTACTTTTCAATTTTTAAAGAAGTGAATATTTTTAAAAAAATAATAACGCAGGCAATATAAATATTCGTATTTTTTCTTTTTATAATTACTTTTACAGTTTAAATTTTTCAGCCATTCTTATATTGTTTAAAAAATTATTTCTTTTATTACTTCATATTTTTATGAACTAATGTAATGTGTAATGGAGCGGTAAAACTTTGCAACCCAAAAGGTAAGTCATTATGTAGCAAGCTGTTCTTTTGGTAATGTCTAATTTGCTGCTGGGTTGGTAAACAAAAGTATGGGAAGGCTTAAAAAAGAATATAATTTTTTAGAGATTGGATTAGTTCTTCTAGAGGGAACCTTTTCCTCCTTGATCCGATTTGATTTATTTTTTATCTTTACCTGCCTACGACCAGAAGTTTCAAGTTTCATCAAACTAGGGGCTCTCAATAACTTTAAAAAAGCAATATAAATTTAAACGAAAGTAATTTCCGGCTAGATTTGTCAAATACGTTCAAATAACTTTCACTTTTGAAAATTCAATGATTTTTAAATAAACTAGCGATTTTTTTTTAAACTAATAAAAACATTTGTTTGTATCTCAAAAACCTGAGGTGCTAGAAAAAAACCAATTTCAGATTCGAATTCAACCCACCAAATTACCCTAGGAAAGATATTCTGCTGCTCAAGTCAATAACCTTGTAGACCAGTGTAATTATGGAGCCCAAATTATCCGAAAAATAATTTTGTATACATATGCACATGGTATATACAAGATAGTGTTTTCGTATTTTTTTTTTAAATTTTAAAGAAAATAAAAAGAATTTTAAAAATGAAAATAATAAAAACGCAATTGTTATATTTTGATATTTTAAATTTCTTTAGCTTTTCATTGTTTTGGTTTTATTATAATTTATTTATTTGTTGGACGTTTCGCATTAATTTGACACTTATTTGCAACTCGAAAAACAACGGAATTTTTTGTTTCACACTCCATGTGAAAAATTTTTATATGCGAGATATACAGAAAATAGCAACTGGTTTCTTAACCAGCCGACACCTAAAGTGAGAAGACGATCTATTTGCTAAGACAACTGAACGGCACGAAAACAACGTTGCTTCTCACTTTTTATAGCCCCAACACACAGCGGTCGGATGTGGAGTCCCAATCAATCGCCCATCCTAAGCACCAACGACAACATATATTAGAAACCACCCTGCGGGAAATTTGTGCCAATTGATCAAACAGACTTGTCCTGGGATTTGTGAAAATAGAACAGGTACAAAAATAAAAGAATCATAGCCAGTGAAAGAAGAACCAATCCCTTAACTTTTTTATAAAGAACAAAAAGGTAGAAAAAGTAATGAATTACAGTACAGTCTTAACTGGTGCTGTGACACATTTTTTTGGTAATTTCTAAAATTTGGATCTTAAATTTAATTGTTGGACTTGTTTTATTGAAATAATACTACATTTTAGTAACTGACACTAAGCACGTTCATTGTGAATAGATCTGCGACTGGTCAAATGGTGTCAATTGACCCCCTTCAATGACAACCCCATGTAAAAGTGATAGGTCTTATTTAATAAAGTGTTAGAACTAGAACCGGTATCTATCACAGGGCAGTGCTGCTTTGGTCCTCAAAAATATAGCACACTTAAGAATTTTATTCCTTCTATTCTAGTTCAAAAAATAATAAAACAGAAAAATTTGTTAATGCAATTTAAACAATTTTACTCAATTTAAATGACTTGTGAACAGAAATCATCTTAAAGTAAGAAAATGAGAATGACAGAACTTTTTTTACAAAACATGTTTTAAGTGAATAATTCATTATTATAGAACACTTTTAAATTTAGTACAATCTGTCGTATTTTAATAAAATATTTTAAATTTAATAAAGGTTTGCCAAACACTTCTATAGATTTTACTTAATAAACGCTTGTTAAATTAAATAATCCTTTAGGAAAACGGGGGTAAACTTGTATTATTCAAAAGACAGTCTTAAACATTTTTTATTTAGTGTGGGGAAATGCTTCCCACATTTTATCTTTAAGACACACTTGATTCTTTTTGGAAGTGACTTCACTAGGTTGCAGCAATCGCCATAGTTAATTTTGACCAAATGCCTTTTATACCATCTTTTGTAGAATTTTGTATTTTGTAAGGTTGAGATCGATGATAGACCAAATACTCTCAATCGGATCAAAGTCAAGTAAGGTTGGTGGCCAATCGCCAGAGGCAGGTTTTTTTTTTTCTTAACCAATCCATTAAAAATTTTGCCTAATGAAATGGAAAATTATCCTGTTGAAGAAAACCTACAAAAATTTAAGCCCGAAAACTTGGTTAAAATACGTTTTAAATTTTTCAGAGATTAATTTAATGTAGCTCTTAGCATTTAAACGCCCGTCATAAATGAGTAAAACACCGGCGCCATGAGCTGAAAAACATCCCCAAACACTTACAACTCCGCCATTTTGATTATTCGCAATCATTGTTCGCCGAAGAAATGATCGGTTTATAAGAAGTATCAACTCGTAATGCGACTCATCTAAAAATAGCCTTGTTTCAATCTACTTCGGTTTAATTTGCATACCTCTTACACCAATTTCACTTCTTGTTTATCAGAAGTTTGTTTCGATATGGGCGCCTTTTTTGTGTACGTATACTGTAGGTGTACGACCGAGCCAAAAAACCTACGGCGGGTTGTGCTGGCACTTACTCCCTTTGCAATTGCTTACGACCATATCGAAGACAGTTGGCGACTGCTATCTGTTTGATTTCGATTTAACATTTGTACCAAATGGCGATCTTGTGCGGGCATTGTGCATTTAAGCCATTCCTAACCCACTTTATTTTTTTCTACATTTCAAACAAATTTTCGAGAAACGCCAAGCCTCCTTGATAGTTTTGTATGTGATAGGTTTTCAGAATGCCGAGTTTTAATGAAAATTTTTTGTTTTAAAGTGAGTTTTTTTCGCCCCATTATTAAATAACAAAAGTTTTAAAATTTCTGTTGTTATATAACGAACTTATTTCAACACGTTGTTGGCAAACTATGAATATTTGTAAAAAATCTTCAGTTCTGTAACGAAATTTCCGTTAGACAAAAAGGACGGTATTTAAAAAGTGTGCACTATAATTACGGCACAAACATTTCGGAGATATTTTATCATGAATATTTTCTATGCACTATCAGAATTTTCGTTTGTATATTTCTGTTACGAAGCTTACTTTACCAATCCTTTGGCTAGCAATGAAGTAAATTGCTCAAACGAAAATTCTGATAGTGCATTCACCCAGAGGAAAAACATATTTAAATATGGTCACCTCTAACCAAACTATTTTTAAAGAAAATTTTAAATATATTATGTTTTTTATTACCATATTATTGTCAGCGATCACCATATTATGGTTTAATTAGGCCTCCATCAAGAAACCATAACCATATTATGGTTGCCTCCAAACATGTTATGATTAATAATAACTAAAATTTGTTTAACACTTACAATAGCATGGTTGGTTTTCAACAATAGTATGTTGCTTTTGGAAAAGAGGAAAATACTATTGAAAATTTAAAAACAAATTATTATCATATTTAACCATAACACTTTTAGAGGCAACCATTATATGGTTGTGGGTTCTTGATCGAAGACTAATTGAACCATATTATGATTGTCGCTGACAATTATATGGTTATATTAGCCAAAATGTGTTTGAAATTTTCTTTTAAAATAGTTTGGTTGGAGGTAACCATATTTAAACATGTTTTTTCTCTACGTGCAGAAAATATTCTTGGAAAAGATTGAAGGAATAATGCCCAGTTTTCAGGATTAATATTAAAACACATTTATTTTTAAAATCGATTTAAATACAAAACTCTTTTCTTCACTAAAAACTTAAATCAAACTTAAGTCACCGACGTGGTACACTTAATTGCAACTTAAGTTTCCATTGTAATATTTTAGCAAGGTGGCCTCAATATCACAACAATACAACAACAACAGGCAAAGCATTAACAGTCAGCTGTTTTTTCAGACCACCTTGAAGATAATTACACTTTTTTATATTTTTTTTTTGTATTTAGTAGTGCTACCATACTTTTATCTTAATTAAATAAGACTTTTCAAATAAAACTCAAAAAACCAATCTGTTTTAAATACGATTTAAGTTTGTTATGAAAATTAACTTAATATAGATTTAAATACTATCCTGAAAATTGGGCATAAGACTATTAAAATATAACAGCTTTTGAGGAGATATTTTACGTAAAAAGTACTGTTATTTTCATTTTATTATTTTTAGAAGATGACTTTTTCACACAATCTATTAAAATTGAATAATATTGTTTAAAAGGCAAAAACAATTTTGTTCTGATTAACCTAATTTTAAAAATTTGGTTGAAAGGGAAAAAAATCCTTAAGCTATTAGCGCCCAATTTTAATTTTAAGGATTGTTTGCTATTTTCGAAAAATATTATTTTTATTTTAATAAATTATTATTTATTAAATTTGTTGTGCATGTTCCCAAATGGGATCATAAGGCGCTAATGACTTAAGAGCGCTACTATTTAAGCAGTACTATATGCAAAATAAAATGCTGAAGCATTTCATAAAATATTTGGTTTAAAGTAATCGAGCGCACATTTAATTTATTTAATTTGCAAACATAACTTATAGCCAAGTTATAAAACTGATTTCATGTTTTAAGCTAAAAAATAAATATGTATGTATGTATGTACATACATATGTGCCTATATAAATGCAGGCATGTATATTTAAACTATTTGCCAATAAAACAAACAAAAACCCTAAAACAAAGAGAATTCACAAAAAAAAAAATAAAAAAAAAATATTACTAAATGAAAATGGATTATTTATCGATTCAAAGTAATTGTCTGAAAGCTTAACAATAAAGTTAAGCTAATATTTTCAAATAAACGCCTATTAAAGCATTTAGTACATTCTGAGCAAGATAAGTCATGGCCGCACACATACACACAATAACAATAACACATGCACTTACAAAAACAAAGCACACATACACTTAAATACATGGAAATATATTTCTGAACTCTGGTACTGCAGGACAAACAAAACTTTATTTAAGGCTCAACTCATTCACATACATATACAAACAAAAGAAAAAATTCGAATCGAACAACCGCACAAGCCAAACAAATACACCAAAAACCCATAAAAGAACGAACTAACCAGTACAATAACCGACAATTGGGACAAAAGTCTAAGCTCTTTTCATAAAACAAAAATTTATGGTTGGCAACGATAACCTACAAAAACATTCATATTCTCAGAATATCCCTGCAAATAATATTGGACCACTTGATCCATTTTGATTCAATGGACTAATCCATGTACTGGTCCGATGTAATGCAAGCATGGACCATGTCATTGTTAAAAAGTGTTTGTAGTGAGACGACATGTCTTCGCTTTTTAACGACTTATTTTGGTGTTAAACGAAGTTACAACTAATCCTCTTGTGAATACAATGGAGTAGTGTTAGAATTCTCCTTTGTAACCCAAAGCTGGGTTATATGGTCCTGCCCTAGGACATCGTAATGTTAAATAGACCAATTTTTTCCATTCGTTTGGGTTACTTTTACACGCGTGTTTGGAATGGTCCTATTATTTGCAGAGATATATTGAATACAAGCTAATTCCCTGCAAATAAAATTGGACCACTTGATCCATTTTGATTAAATGGACTACTCCAAGGTCTGGTCCGATGTAATGCAAGCATGGACCATATGACCAGTGAGACGGCATGTCTTCGTTTTTTAACGACAAGTTTTCGTTTTTAAACGAAGTTAAAACTAATCCTCTTGTGTATACAATGGAGTAGTTTTAAAACTACTCCTTTGTAATCCAAAGCTGGGTTATATGGTCCTGCCCTAGGACATCGTAATGTTAAATAGCCCATGTTTTTTCCATACGTTTGGGTTACTTTTGGACTAGTTCTAGTCCCTTGTGGGCTACATTTTACACGCGTGTTTGGACTAGTCCTATTATTTGCAGGGATATATTGAATACAAGCTGAATTACACTCACACACACAACAACAGGCTCAATAGATTTTTTTTTTTTTTTTATTTTGCAGCCACAAACAAAAGAGCACTGAGATGGATATTATCGATAAAGGTCGTTGGCCATTAAAGTCCAAAAAACTCAAAAGAAACAACAACAAGCAACGTAAACAGAGTTTAATACGATGGACTCGAGCGGAGGGAAAATTTTATATTTTATTTTACTTTTGGTGTTAAATAACTAGGAAATGATAATTTATAGCAGTATTCCCTTACAAAAGGAATAATATTTTATTTTAAAGGAATTGTCATTACCTATTTATATTTAACTGCTTTAGGAACATCTATTTATATTGAAAACAGTCATTTGAAAATTCTGTTCAATAAGTTACTGGTAAAATTTCTTTATTTTAAAAGAAATAAAACCCTGAAGCATTTATACTTGTACATAAACTAGATTTCTTTATTGCACAAGGAATAATTAATGGTAAAATACAAAATGGTTTAGATTAAGATGGTACTACAAGGTGTCACAAAAGTCATCATCCAATCGGAAGATGATAACATTTTTGCAAGTAACGGTTAGTTCTGCTTTGACAACCGTGAAGCAAATTCAAGATAGACATCAATATTGAATGAACGCCTTAAGCTGGGATCACACGATTGCCGCAATGCACCAATTTTCACACTTTTTAGTACTCTAATCGTGTGACTGCACAGCTAAATGGTTCATGTACCAATCGAGGACAATATTGCGCTTACTTTTACCAATCAAATGCAAGCCTGGTGCGGCACCAATATTTATTGTGTTCTTGTGCGGCAATCAAGTAGCACAATACGCGCCTTTTTTAATAAATATACTTTTTTGTGTTTCTTTTAGTAGGTAATGAAAATAAAATTTTTTTTTAATTATTGCTATTAACAAAACATGTATGTTCACCAGCATATTTAGCGGTTCAGCGCGATTATTTTTATGAAAGATATTTCTATGCGAACCTTGACGTACGAAATTGTTGAACAGACTGTTAATTTTTGAAATTTCTTAAAAAATTTAAATAAAACTATTCAACAAAAATTTGTTTAAGGATATGATATAAATTTAATTTTTCAATGAACAAACCAACAAGAAATTTTAAACAAATAAAAAGCTACCACAACAGCTGTTTTCGCAGTTAAAGCAAGTAAGAATAATCGAGTGACTATGCTGCGGCAATTGTTGTAACCATTTCGCTTTGTACCAACTATTTGAATTTGTATAAAATAGGGCAATCGTGTGATTTCAGAGTATTTGATTGGTGCAATTTCATTATTATGCGTCAATAATCGACAATAAAAATTGTAAAATATTGGTGCATTTGCGGCAATCGTGTGATCCCAGCTTTACACCTCAAGAAGGCGAAATAGCTGTTTCAATATTTTAAGGATCCGGATTTTCAGGTCGCCAAATCTTTGGTTTTGATGATTTGCACAAGTCTTCATTTTGTGGGGTAGACAGAAAAAATAGAAAATCGACTTCAATTAAACAATTCGTTCAGACAATTAAATATTTAACTAATTTTGCCCCTGCAAAGGAATTGATCATATCAATTAACGGATTTGTATTTTCGAGTCATGGGACACAAATTTAGTCAATAAAAAAATTAATTGTATAAACAAAAAATACACCACATATACACAAACATTTAATGGGTTTTGATTAAAAAAATTAATTGCAGCAAACAAAAAATTAATTGAATAATTAATGTACACCAATTAATTATTTAATTGAATAATTTTTTGCAAAAATTTTTTCTGTGTATCAAGAAAACAATCAAGAGTATCCGGCAGGAATGCGAAACCGAAAACGAGTAGTATTTCCATGGGAGCTGTGGTCAAATATTGTCGGATTCCAATAAAATTTGGTAAGATGATTTAGACTACATGCAATTAACTTTATGCTCTATATATTCAGAAAGTCATTCTGAGTCGATTGATGTTATTAAAAGAAGGTCTAGTTTAAGTTGCAACAAACATCAGCACAAACGACAAATGCCCTCTTTACTATTGTCTTGTTTGTTTAACTACAGTCAAAGAACATAAGAGTGCAAGCTTTTGCGCCACCTTGTATTTACACTTAAAACTATTATATTTTAATCTTGATAGAGTAATAAGAATTAAAATAAAGAAAAAGCCAAAAGAAAATATCAAGACAATTTCAGCTAATGCGGAAATAAAGAGTCAAGAAACGGAATTAGATATGAAAAAATAGATGGTTATAAGTTAAAAGTGTTAGTCCCAAAATTAAATGTTTTAAATCCATTATTATACTTTATTCTATTTAATGCTTTCGCATATTATTTTTTCTTAAACAAACCAATTGGCTTATATTTTGAAGTTATACCTTTATAAAATATTAAACGATTAGCTTATTTTATTTTTACTTCCCAGGAAAGGAGTAGAGCATGTTGAATGTGCCGGCTTACTTGAGTTGCCCTCGAAAGAAAACTAAGAGAATAATTCTGCAATTTAAGAAAATAAAATGTAAGTCTCAATTGTTGTGAGTCATTTTATAATTTTGGATCCAAACTTTCAGCCATTTTAGAAAACTCACATTTGTATTCAATAGTTTCTTAAAAACAAAATTATATGAAATAAAACTAAGAACGATTTAAGAAATCCCGACAGACAGATCGAACTAAATATACATTATACACATATTATTGTGTGCCCCAGTCGGCTAGTTGGCAGTGAGCTAGTCTAACAGCTCCGGGGTTGCGGGTTCGATTCCGGTTTCTTTCCTGCAGACAAGCGTAGAGCTTCGCGGGATTAGCTTGTGGAATTAACAAAAAAAAAAATAAGCGGCAGTGATAAGAAGTAAGAAGTGCAGTTTGCCAAGCCCGACCATATGATACCCTACACCACAGAATATTAAAACAATGTTTGCTATCATACCCCATTTAGGATCCATGGGCAACCATCTTTTATATGTATCTTGCTTATGATCATATTTTTCGGGTTAATATTAGTGATGCGAACTTTTTGGGAGCAAAAAGCACTTTAAAAATTAAAAAAGCTCTATTTCGAGCAAAAATAAAACGTAAAAAAGCACTTAGCCATTTTAACAATTTAATTAAACACAAAACAAGTTGCATTCGGCTATGACGACTGTTATATACATTCAAAATTTAAAAAAAAGGCGATGGCGTTTATGGGGACAATTTTTTTAGATAAAATAATAAATGTATTTACATTTGTATTAAAAAAACATTTTTAATTGTTTTATTTTTATCTTCAATAAAAATAATATCATCCAATCATGATGATCCATCAGCTTAGTTTGAATTGGCCATAAAACCGTTTTATAGTAATACATTGCGAGCTCGATTTTTGTAACTCGAAAAATCTTGCCTGTTGCAATTACGGAAAATTTGCAATGACCGACCATTGTTTAAAAAACTTAATGACAGCCTATATCTTTATAAAAAACTTTATATTTGATCGTTTAAATAAATCCAAATTAAAATCGTGCAAAGGTTAATAAAACAATTGGCGTATGATATTATCCAATTATATTAACCGATGTACGCTTCTGAATAAAAAACGCTTATAAGGTGTAAAATAGAAAAAACATGTATGTTTGCATATTGATGCTTAGTCAAACCTTTTTGCAATAGCACTAGAGGTAGAAGTGCACAACACGCGGTTATTTGGAGACGAGTGTTGTGCGTTTGAAAACTAAGACGCATGAAAAATGGCAGGTTACACAACGCTCGTTACAAAAGCATTTTCTGTCAACTGTTTTTAATTTACTTAACACTTTGCTTATAAGTTACGACTCTTTTTTTGTTTTTAAGGTCTTTGCGTTCTTTTGAACGGTTTCCAACTGCATGTTTTTTAACTTTTCTAAATGACTCAAAATCGTTGTTTATTTTTCCATTCACAATTCCTAATATTTTCCAAGCCATTTTCTATCTTTGACACAGTGTCTACATCCTTAAAAAAATGTTTATTCCAACCAAATACATCGTTTTTATTACGATTACTAAATATGTTGTCATCGCTAAAAAGTGAAACGTTTTGTAAAATTTCCAAATTACCAGGAAGCCTAGCTCTAATCTCGTAAATAAAGTTTTTGGCAAAACGAATGCAACTTTCTTTCATCACTTTTTTTTTTGCGTTTTGAGACATCAAAAAGCACCATAAATAGTGCAAAAAGCACTAAGTTGGCATCGCTGGTTTATATTTATTCGTATGCCATATTAGTTGGTTGCTCTTGTCAGTGAGCGTACTTAAGAAATTCTATCATCGTGTCATCAGCGTATAGGAATGTTTTTATAAACTATCCATTTATATGTATTTCTGTACTTTTTTCCTTAATAGTTTCTAGAAATATTCTCCGGGATAAATTTTGAATAAAAATTTTGTTAGAATGTTCATAAAGATCGTTTTACACTATTTCGACAAAAATGCAACTCTGGCCTAATTATTGCTTCAAATTTAAAAAAAACAAACCTAAAAACAACAACTTATCATGACAGGCTTGTATTTTCTTAAAAATACGACTTGTGTAAATAGTGTAAAGTACCCTTAAGTTTTAGAAAATTACTTATTTATAGATTTCTTGAAAAGAGTTAACAGCTTTTGAAGATAATAAATTATTAAAAATAAAATAAGACGTTGTGTTTATTTTCGTTTTATAATTTAGAGGACTTTAAGCTGAAATGTATAAATAATCACACACTTAAGTAAATATTCTTAAAAAAATATATAAAACATTGGTTTTCCTAAAATCTGTTTATATAATCATTACCGTTACGTTGATGTTTTGTTTAAAATTGCATAAGCAATAAAATCCAAAATATCAATGTCACATTGTATTAATAAAAAATCAATACTCGTACTTCTAGAATATGCATGATGCCAGGTTTTCTTTTCGACCGACTAAAGCATTTCGAAAATCACACATGCGACTACTGTTCAATTAAAATTTCTAAAAAAAAAAACACTTGTACAATGTTGTTTACCTTTGAAATTCACCAGAAAGAAAGATGCCTTTTTGGCTTAAACGTGCTTGGATTTTAAACTTAAGAAAAAAAATTTAAGATTCTAAATCGGCAAAGTAGGCTTTTAAAATGCCTTACAATAGACAACAAACAATTTAAATGTTACGCATTTTTGGAATTAAATTAACCTGTATGCAAATTAATACATAAGAAATTGTGATTAACAATTTGATATTACAAATACGATTAACGGCGAGTTTTACCAAGTTCAGCTAAAACTAACTTTTACTTTACCTTCAGTTGACAATATGTTTTTGACAGTTAATTATAACTGAGCTTGGTAAAATTGGTCGTAAATAATTTACATTTTATTTACCCGTTATTTGTAATTAAACTTTCCACAGAAAGAAAAAGTAAGTTTTTTCCACATACTTTTAGCACTTGTCGTACTTAAAAATGTAAGTACGAAAAACACTAAAAAGTACTAAATTTTCGAAGACCAGTATGTGTGCATACGCGCGAGTTTGTAAAACTTTGTTGTAGAAACAACAACAACACTACAAAATGTTCATGTTTTAAAGGTAAAATTCTATTTGTTAAAATTATTTAGTTGAATACTTACGAAAATCATATCGTACTGCTGGTGCCTTATAATTGTGAGCTTTTCTGTAAGCAAAGAGGTGAATACTACAAAACAAATCTGAAACAAACAAATTTGTAAACGGCAAGTGAATATAATTTGTTTTCTTTGGGTTAATTTTTTTTGGTTAGAATCATTCAAATCAATTACTTTCAGATTTATTAACTAAAACATTTGGTATTAAAACTAACTTAGAAAATCTTGAATTAGGCACAGTTTGAGATTAATTTGTATCGCATTTTTACTAAAGCCAATCCCGTTTCCTAGTTGAATCAAGCATTATGTACTTCATTTAAGAAATTCCGTTGCTACTTATTGTATTATTGAACATCTCTTCGGCTCATCTTAAGTACGGATGGATTGATTTTTATTTTCAGTGTAATGGTCAAGAGGTATACTCTAAGGTTTTTCCGATTCACCGTGTACACTGTACATTTTATGCCCATAATTTCTGCCAACATGTATCTAGCTGTGTATAGATGTCTACGGTGTAACGAATTTTTCATAATTTAAGCACGTCTGTCTTATCCACTGGTTAAACTGTAGTGTATTTTAAGCCATCAATTTTTGACAGTTAATTAAAAAAATTTAAAAATACTTGTGTGGGCATATTTTAAAAGAAAACTTAAAGGAAAAAACATGTAGGCAAAATTAACGTTGAAATTACCAAAATAGTTTTACCGGATAGGTAAAGATAACTGTAAGGTACGAACCGATCAGATATCTGTTTGTAGAAATTACGGGCAATAATTGCCCAAATTAATTTTATTCTAAAAAAAAAGTAACTCACAAATTAAGGACTCCCTCCTCGGGTTTCCCTTAAAAATGGTAGGTTTTTTTAATTTTACTTTACGAAAATTGAAATCCCAGACCGGAAAATTATTTAAAAAAATATGGAAAATATCATGGAAATAAATGGATCTTAAGAATAAATGCACACAAATCTAAATTTGAGTCAGAGCAAAATATTTGATGAAAATTAAAAATAATTTAATCTTAAAAACACTACTTTGTAAATTTTGAGTCAACACTATTTTCTTAACGATTTTTAACATTGATTAAGAAAAATCCTTAACTTCTTTGAACTTAAATTACATTTTAATAAAGCGGAAATATATTATTTCTAAGAAAATCAAAATGGTTTTCCGCTTAACGGAGGAAAAAAAAGTTAGGGGAGTAAGGCATACCTACTGAACACTAATTGAAAAAAACTTACCAACTATAGCGTTAAACAATTGTGATTCCATTCAAATTCAAATGTTTTCCATGAGCATTTAGATCTGTGTTCAATTGTTCTTTCGAAAAGTCATGTGTATGCACAATTTTGTCCGTCTGTCTAGTGTTTAAATGTAGTGTAATGACACAATGATTAGGAAAACTTGCGTCAAATAGTGAAGAGTCAGCCCTAACTTACAACCGAATTGTGTATGAATACGTTTAGTTTTCAAAGTGTCCCTATTTTCCATTTGGTTTTGTAGTTTAACAAACAAATTCTATGCAAGTATGAATAAACTTGTTCATTTGTCTATTGTTTTTTAAATGACAGTGCTTTGGAGTGTTCATTATTTCTAAATAATTTTGGGTTGAAGTAAATTTTGTGAATACAGAAATAATGTTTCAAAGCACAGGAAAACAGTTTGTAATTTCTGCAATTTTTATACTATTTTTATTTAAATTTATTTACAAAGGATCGTATTTAGTTCTCAGTTGGGCAATCATGGATCCGCCAGAACAAAATTATGTTGTGAAGTTAAGATTTCTTTAAGAGTCCTGTACGACGATTATTATCTAGATGTGTGATATCAAAATGAGATTTTTTCGTCTTAAGCCAATTTAAGAGAACTTGTATGGGACCTATGGCAATTCTTAACCTACCTGAACAACATTTTGCCAAGAAATGATAGTAATCACTTTTGTCAATACTAATATTTATGAGGAAGTCAAACAAAATTATAGAAATGCAACTCCCAAATAGCTATTTTGTATGGCTTCATATAAAGGGTGATCCAACCATAATGCATGATGTTAATTATAAGTCACACCTTAACGTCAAATTTCTTGCTCAACTTAATTTGACTTTTCCTTGTTTCCGTGTTTGACAAATTCAACCATGAAGGGGTTCAAAGTTGAGCAGCGCGTTAAGATTGTTGAAACCTTTTACCGAAATTGGCGTTCAAATCAAAATGCATTTCGTGCACTTCGTGATTTTTTTTTGTCAGCATAATCGACCAACTGTGTTAACAATCGGGAGAATTGTGTGAAAATTTCAGTAAACCGTTTCTGTAGGAAATGGAATTTACAAAGAGTGACTGTTTGGTTCGGTTTGTGGGCATACCGGGACATACTCCTTCGAAAATGCGGTCGGCCAAGCAGTTATCGTGAATGGTGCTCGCTATAGCGAGATTATAACGAACTTCATATGGGCAGAAATTTAGGATATGGACGATATGTGGTCCATACAGGATGGTGTCACTTGCCTCACAGCCAACGAAACACTGGCTCTTTTGCGCGACAAATTCAATGGCCGTGTTATCTCATGTCGTAGCGATGTTAATTAGATTATGTGATTTGACACCGTTGGACTTCTTTCTTTGGGGATATTCGAAAGAAAGAGAGAACGGCCATAAGCCAAGAACAATTCAAGAGCATTAAAGACATTAAACCTCATTGATGTCTCAGAGTCATAGAAAATATGGACCATCACATAGAGGTATGGCACCGAAGCTGTGGCGAGCATTTGACCGATATTTTGTTTCACTCATAACTGCCATAGATCCTTCTATCATAATAAAAATTTCAAAATAATTCTCTGAAAACATTTTGTTTTATTTGCAATTAACATCGTGCTATTTGGTTTGCCAACCCGTTACATTGTACATTTATGTGGCATCTATGGACAAATATGCACTGATTCTAAAATAAAATTTGGTAAGATGACTAAGATTCATCTTAAGTATGTTAGAAAAAGTTTAATATAATTTAGGACTTAATAATATAGTTTATGGATACAAGAGCTCTGTTCTGAAAAGTAGTTTTTATGGGGGATTTGTGAAACTATAGGCCTATTTTTACCATTTCCAATATGACATTTAAGACGATTGTATGTACCAATTAACTATTTATAAAATTGTGACCTGTACTATGCGTACAATATGTACATGGACAGACATCCTGTCAGCCAGCTAAACAGCCAGGCAGATGAACAAACATCATAAGATCGACTCAATAAGGGATTTTGAGCTGATCTCTACACTAAAAGGCGGGAATTAAACCAATATTCTTATGTGTTGCATACATCAGCACAAACGCAAAATACCCTCTCCACCATGGAACTCCTTCGTTGTAAATGTTTAGTATGCGGAAAAAGAAAAATGACAAACTCGATCCTTATTTTTATTTTCATAAGGTTTTTTCTTGAAAATAAGTACATATAAAATGAAAATGCTTATTATTTTTTTTCACTGTTTGTAGCATATTCCTGACTACCTGGTGCTTTAGATGAGCAATATACTTTCAATTTAGGGTGGGTGCTCATCTAAAGAGAACGGTAACATTAAAAGTATCGGAATATTGTAAAAATAGTTCTTTTATTTTCTTTACAAAAGATCTTTAGTAAACATTTTTTTAGTTATTTTATTGCAATAAAGATAACGACGTGCACTGGGTTCTGCTAGTGCATTAAACGGACAGAAGGTTAATTATATTCACTAGCTTTTTATTCAAAAAAATTCATTAAAATTACAACAATTATAGAAAGCACAAAAAGCACTGTGCACATGAACTAAGAATAAACCCATTCATATTATGTACAATACTTTTTACATTGATCACTAGAATATCTCTCCATGACAATAGCAGAAAAAATGTCTATTCATTAAAGTCATTCAACAATTCTGAAAGTACAATTGAAATCATCTAAAGCAGAAAATGTTACAAAAAAAGACGTTTAGGCATGCATTATAAAATAAATGTGTGTCACTGTGGCAAAAATCCAAAATCATCATTTCAATTTCACTACAATGCAATACAATTTACAAAATAATTGAAAGAGTACTAAGATGCAAGAAAACTCTTTAAATCGTTAATATTTTTTAAATAGAATTTAATTTGCATAGATTGTGTTAAGAAGAAAAAACAAAACCGATCTGCTCCTTACAATTAAAACGTTAATGTTTGAAATCCATAAATTTGCAAGATTTTGTCATAATAAAGCAATTCTTTAAGTAAAATTAAATTAAACTATAAGAAAAAGAAGCATATGCACAAGTGCAATCTTTATATCTACAGATAAAAGCTTCGGAAAAATACTTACATTTATGTATTTAAATGCCTTTGTAATTGTATTTGTGTTTGTGTGTAAGTGCTTCTACACTATACGAATAAGGCTATAAACTAATTGTAAGCCAAAAGTAGAATAAAGAACAGCTGCATAAACTAGTTAGTTTTTAGTAATCGCACAATGGTATCATATTGTACAATATGCTATATATGCATAACATACATACATACATACATATCTTCAAAAAAAAAACGAGGGTAGGTTAAAAAAAATTATGCGCAAGAATGAATTATTTCCAAATTTAACAAAATATCACAAAATATCCTTTTAAAGTTATTCATGAAATGTAGAAACTTGTAAATATTTTAATAATTTTTCAACATTTTGAACTTTTGGGTAAGAGAAAGTTTCAACCCTGCACTTTAATGTATACCAAAACACTATTGCGTGTACTTATATGCAATTTTCATATACACACATACATTCATGCTTGGTTTTAAATTTAAACGTGAATTTATAAATTTTTGGGCGCTGTTTGATTTACTGTAAAAAATACGACTATTGCAACATACGTTTACGTACGTACCGTAATATTTTCAACATACTTTATTGTCTTGCAGTCTTCCTGCAGTAATGTGGAAAAAGAAGGTAACACTTCTTTTCCTTGCTACACTTGGGAAATATTGTATGTAAAAAATATTATATATTTCCAAAAAAAAAAACGAGACGAAATACACTCAGACAAAAACTGGCATGCAATTATTTTTGCAACATATTCAGAAAAAAATTGCTTTTTATTGCAAACGTATTATCCACATGCTCAGGAACAATTGTATTATGATTTTTTTTTAAATCAATTAATATGTTTATTACAGATTTATACTAAGATAAAGAAATATCAACGGGTCTTTTCTTCATTTTAGTTTTCGACTTTTTGTTGATGCCGTTTGGTTACATTTGCTTAATTTTTCGTAACTTTTAAAGGCCCATTGTAACATCCCAATAAAAAATTGAGTTTACAACGTAGCAAGTTTGCAAGGGAGAAACGCAAATGTTTTGCTTACCGTATCGATTACGAAAGACATCAATTTTAAAGGCCTAGTTCCCACTTTGAAGACATATATATGTTGACTGAGAAAGCGCTTTATTCAGCGAATATAAAAATTGGTGGATGCAGCGAAGAGATTTGCCCACTGAATTTTTTGTAACCGTTATTCTTGAATTTGCCTCCTTTAAACTTGCTGCTTAGTAGAGAAATGTCGAAGCTCTTTAAACGTTATACATATTTATACCCACACGACAATAGTGGAGAGGGTGTTATGCATTTGTGCTGGTGTTTGTAACACCTATAAATTTTAGTCGTAGAACGACCTTTAAGTATACTGATCGGCTCAGCATCACTTTCTGAGTCAATATAACGATGTCCGTCCGGCTGGCTGGCTGTCTATATAAACCTTGTGCGCAAAATAGTGCTGGGATACTATCGATATTTTTTTCTATTGATATTTATCGATAGTTCAGATATTACTATCGCTACTATCGATATTATTATCGACTGAGTGTTTTAACTTGAGTAAGAAAGCCTAAACTAATTTTTTTATCAGGCTACTTACAGTTCATTGTTTAATTGAAAGCACATAAATATGTACATATGAATATATAATCTAATATTCTTTTAAATAAGACGTATGTATGTATGTACGCACATTAATTTAGTTAAAAGTTTTGGAAAATTTTGCTGGTATCAGTAAAAAAATATTTTCTTCTTATTTTAAAGTATTAAATTTTTATAGGTATAACAAAAAAAAAACTCGAATATCAACTATCGCTAGTTTCCCAGCACGAGCTCTAAGTACAGGTCGCAATATAAGAGATAGTTTGATGAAATTTGGAACATAGGTTCTAATTGGCACGAGGGCAAAGCCAATTTAAAGTCAGTCAAAAATTTAACATTGCACCCATACAAGCTTCTTTCCGAAATAAGATCTTTGTGTCAATAAACCATCTTATTATGATGATATTTTGATTAAACCTGGTCCAAACTTATTTTATTGCAATCAAAATCAATTAATCAGATTTTGTTGGAATTGGTCAGTATTTGAACAAAATAGCTTTTATTGCAATAACTTCCTTATAAATGTTAGTATTAACATACAAATTGGCGATAAAAACTTTTACGATAGCTACGATGCCATGATAAACCCCCATCCTAAAATCTCATAAAGATGAAGATATATCAATAATATTCGGCACAAAGAACTTTTACATGAATGTTAACCTCATTACATAAGTGTGTTTAGGTGGGTCTTTATAAACTGTGGTGTAGGGATAATATTGTCAGGCTTGCCCGACTTTAATAATTGTTTTCTTTTAATTTGTAAGGAATTCGTTCACTTACCTTACTATATATCTGTATGTCTTATTGTGTAGCGCATAAATGCCTACTTGATTTTTAAAATTTAATATTAAAACATCGCAAAACGGGAACATTTTTTATTGGGATGTATAATTTTGTTATATTTGGCTGAATTTTCGTAACTTATGGTACATTTTCTGGTTGACAGCCGTAAAATGTTAAGCACAGTAGTAATAATCTATCTTAGCTTTGTCTACAGATTATAAATATGTTCATCTTTTTGTGTCTTTTATTCAGTATTTTCGTAATAAATTAAATAGAGTGACATAAATTTGTTGCAAATGTTAGTAAATTATTAAATGAATACCTTTTGTCGGAATATATATCGCTCATTTGCTGTAACGTAGTCATAACTCAAAAAAATTAATTTTTAAAAAAACGTGTTTTAAGTTTTAAAATTGATCTGAACACTTGAAAAAATTAAGGTGACATTCTCCTCAAATGGGGAAAGTTTTAAAGATATAAAGATGATTACTGTACACAATATAAAGAAAAACATAACGAACGATTCTGCAACACTGACTCCAAAACTTTATAATTGAGTTATAACGACGTTGCTGCAAATAAGCAATATGTGATGTGAAGTGATTTCTCGATTATTTTGTACTTTTTTATTAAATTGAAATTCTACATTTGAATATTTTAAGAAATCCTGGGACGGCAATCCCGAAAAAAGGGTTTTTAGCGGCGTACGGCATTTCAAATTTGTCCTTATAAGGATACAAAATTGCATATATTTATTTTCTTTATGTGTATCTTTTTAACACAATTTCCCAGCACAAATGAAAAAAAAAACATACTCAAATATTATGGTTTTGAAAAAAAAAGAACAAGACTTGAATGGCTTTTTAAGTATTGTCTTAAATAAAAGAAATTGTCTTTTTGTCGTATCAGACAAGACTTTATGGGAGATTTTAATGACAAATTATGACTGCGTAAATTATGGTTTTACAGTTTATTTGAATATGTATTTTTTGGTCTGTTCTTACATTTTTTCTTGAATATAAATATAATTATTTAAGTCTTTTGTATATCCTTGTTTAAGGAATTTAGTGGATATCGTTCAGTTTTTTTCTGTTTCTCTCCATTTGTTGCCTTTTTAAAAATTGTTATGGCATTGTTGCTGAAAGAAATACAAGAAGGACAATTTATCATCTTACAGCCATTTGAAAAGATACGTGGCATTTAGAAAATGATGTTCGTAATCAAAAAGCTCGGCCAGATATTTCCTAAGTACCAGAGAACAGCGTTAAAATAAATTTGAATAAACTAGTGCAAACATTAAGATATTCTCGCTATTAAAAAATGTTTTAACAGCGTTCGACTGTCTTGTACATTGTTTGCGTATTATTTTAGACTGTTAAACGGTTTCGGCATATTGTGGCCATAAAACATACGCTTTAAATTTTTTTCTTTTTTTTGGATAAGGGATTCAAAGAAGGACTTGCCTTTTTTATTATTTCCTACCTTTGTTATAATTTTTATGTTTTTTATATTCTCCTTCACTATTGGTGAATGAGGGTATACTTAGTTCGTTATTTCGTGTGAAACTTTTTTTATATTCATCTAAAAACCCATAAGAAATATATATTCTGGGTCCTTGAGTAATTTTAAGTCGATTCAGTAATGTCCGTCTGTCAGTCCGCAAGTTGAAAACACGCTCACTTTCGCAAAATTTAAAAGAAAAGAACAAATTGTAGAAAAACCAACCTAACATTTTGCAAATTTTTTTACAAAAGCTAACATAAATAGTGGCGGAATGCACAAATTAATATAAGATTTTGCACAAATTTTTTCTATATGACTATAAAGATCGGTTTATAATATAAAGCCCATTTTCAGAAAATACTTTAGTACACGTAAAACCGTAATGAATAATTGTATTGTAATCCGTCGTATTTCCGTATGACTAGAAATCACACTGTTGTCTTTTATAAAGATCGCTTCATAGTTTACCATACAATACATATAAAACCATGTTAAGCCGTAACGAATAAAATTATTGTAATAAGTTTTGGTCTGTCACAGTTTTGTATGACTAATCACATTGTCAAATTTCGTAAAGACCCGCCCATAATTTACCATGAGGCCCATTTAAAGCCCACTTCCGAAAAATTATACCCGTCAGTGGAGGGGGTATCAAAGATTCGGCCTAGCCGAATCATAATACTATATGCTGGTTTTATGTCTTTTAGATATTATTGTAGTTGTTGTAACTGCTGTAATTCGCTTTTAAGTTTAACAATAAAAATATCATTATTGCTCAACAAGACGGTGTTAAAATATCATCTTATCCTCATTTTAAATGCCTGCCATAACAATCACCATCATTCGTGTAACAAGGAATTTCTTACTGTTGCTATTGTTGATGATTTGGTTGTCATTGTTGGTGCTTTTGCTGTTCTTTTGGTGTATTGCCGCTGCTCTTATTGTCATTGTTGTAGTTGTTGCTAAGCTACCTTTATCCGTATGAACAACACAGTTGTTGGTGGCTTTCCGTTTTCCTGTTTCCTGCTCACTTTGCCTTTACTTTTGGTTTATTTTAGTTTGCGCCAATAATGTTTCGGCTCTCCCTTTTTATCACCTCTACTTCTGTGCATACATTTGTTTGAACATATACACTTTTTATTTTAGTTTATTTCCGTTTTATTGTCACTCAATTTGGTTTTTATGTGTTTGAAAACCGTTTTATATCCCTTTGTCGGTTGTTGTTGTTGTTTTATCGTTATTTTCTTTAAAACAAATTTGTGTATATTTGTAATTCATTTCGTAAAGGCGGTTTTTATATGCAGTAACAGCCAACACTTTTTTTGAGGATGATGGAAAGTGATTCAAGCAGTTTAGGTAAAAACTTTAGAAGATATGGGCTAAACATTTTCGAAAAGTTTAAGTTTTATAATTCGTTTTAGTACACAAAACAAGAAAATATAATTAGGACAACAATACTAAATTATCGGTCAGATTTGCGAACCTTTAAATTGTAATTGTCCTTTTTTGTCTACAAATTTTAGATTATTTACAAAATCAACCTTTTATATTAGTTTTTAGTATTGTATTATATATTAAATTCGAAATAATTAAAGGTTTATTACTTTTTTTTAATAGTTTATACAATTTATTAAATTTCGACGCTCGCCAACTCATATATTACACTGCACTGTAGGTCAAATGGAAATTTTTCTGTGCGAAATTAATAAGTACTACAACAACATGATGTTCAAACCAAAGCCTGTAAGAATTCCATAAGTAAGCTTAATGATACATACATGAAAAAAATTGAATTTAAGCCATTTACGACCAATAATTAACTCTTTTTCACCCATTACAAAAACATTCCTAGAAAAACATGGTATTCAAACCAAAGCCTGTAAAAATTTTATAAGTAAGTTTAACGCTGTTTAAAAAATGGGATTTAACCCATTAACGAACAATTATTAACCCTTCTTCAATCATTAAAACTAACATAATACATTTTAATTGATTTATTTGTTTTATTATATTATAACATTTAGAAATTGCTTAAATCTAACTCATTTTCTAAATTTAAATCAAATAGGGCTTCTTCACTTTCATTGATTTCACTCATATCATCAATATCATAAATTTCTTTGCCTTGGTTGCTAATCTGAAATTCTTCTATAAATTCGCTGCAACATAATAGCTCAATAACTTCAGGTGGAAGTGAAGACCGTTTACGCTTATGTAAGCGTCTGGTTAAAAATGATGTAGAAATTAATGAATCTGAAGTATCGACCGCCTTATTGAATGCATCTAACAGGTTATTGGTGCGGCAGTTTTTGCGGTCGTGATGCAACCGATCGCCTTTGTATATTTTGTGTCGCGATTCAGAGGCTTCTTCTCCAAGAAACCCTATTGGTAGTGCGCTGTTTTCTATTATTTGTTTGGAGTGTATAAGCACTTTATAGACCGTGACAGTCATTGGCAACCAGGGAAATAGCTCTTGAAAACGTTTTGCTGTTTCAAAGCAATATATTTCAAATTTATTTTAATCAAAATGATTTTGAATCGAAATTTTAAATCTTTGTCAACATCAGTTGTTTCAGAAAACATATCATACTCAGTGAAAGCTTGACGTGTGCAGGGTTTCCGTCATTTGTCGAACCAAACCCACCTACTCTGGGCATGTCCACACGAAGCCCAAGTTTACCCCAAAAATCGTTTTGTATTTTTTCTTTTTAAGATAGTTACTTAATCATCTCCTCGTATCTGCCACTAATGTAATTCGCATTTATAGCCGAGGCCTTTGCTATTTACCCTCTGAGCCAATATTTTAGCTCTTGCCATAAAGAACAAAAATTGTAAACATATAAAACCAAAAACACTTCATCTTTACTTTTTCCCCCCTGTTCAGGTCTATAGGTAGTAAACCGTTAAAAATTCAAGGAAACAAACAACTAAAAAAATGTTCTTCCGAGGAATGATTCTTAGCACCGTTTAAAAAGCCGCAAAAGTGCAAAATTTTCCGAAAATTCGATTATTGTTACTTTATTCCCCTGCAAGACAAGGCATACATAACTCAAAAAACGCAAATAATCGCAATTTATCACAAACCGAAATTAAATCATTACACTATATTTAATCCACATTTTTATTTTGCAAGAGGTCAAATGGGGTCAACATTAAAATATTTATTAAATCACCAGAAAATATCTCTAGAACCTAGAAAATTTTGCTCCGTTCTCGTCCAAGCCAAAAATTTCCCATTGTAGATCAATGTGTGGCTTAGTTACAGCAAAAAGTTATGACCCAAATCTATGTACGCTTTTTATTAACCCACAGCTAAAAAAAAGTTATTTTAATTCTATACCAGAAAAAAAAATACTACTAATCAATTATATTCGTCAATACAATTAATTTTTTTAATTGAAAAGGCAACAACAACCAAATATGTAAATAAAAAAAATACTTTTGTTAATTAAAATTGTTTACATCCAACAAATATTTTAAACAATCCGTTTGTAACATTAAATATAATATTAGTTAGCAATCAAATAAAAAAATTAATTACAAATTTGTCATTTTAACAAAATGTTTGTTGCTTATTAATCTTACAAAATGTATGGCAATTTTAACAAAAAGAGATGCATTAAAAATGTTGATGGACGGATTCTTGGCACAATCATCATATATAATTTGAAATCTAGAATAAATTAAACCATGTTAAAATTTCGGAAAGAAGTTTCCAATAACAGCTTTACTTACCCAAGATAAACTTTGTTTTCAATAACAGTCTCAGCATTAATTTTTTCGAGATTAAATAATTTTTTTAATTTTGATCCAAATTTTTAATATTTTTAATCAGGCTTAAGTTCATCATATTTAATTTTCATTAAATTATTTTTATGAAGAAAGGAATTTTACAACATGAAAATTAATTAAACGGAAAAAACAGAAGTTAGGAAAAACATGTAAAATCAATTAAAAAATGGATAATCATTCAAAAAAGCAAATTTCGATCTACCAAAGGTTAAAAATACATTTTGGTTTAAGGATTGATATTTGACTATTGACGTCAGCAATCGTCGATGGCTGCGAGTGTAAGACGGCAAATCCATCTGAGGAGATCGAGTGGTTGCGATCGAAACATGTCATGGTAACCAGCCGCCTGGGTTCGAATCTCAGGTCAGTCAAGAATGAATGATTATCAATAACAATTTTAATTTATTTTCATGTTGTAAAATTCATTTCTTCATAAAAATAATTTAATGAAAATTAAATTTGATGAACTTAAGCCTTATTAAAAATATTAAGAATTTGGATTAAAAACCATAAATAGTTCAACAAAATAACCACAATTCTAATTATTTTTTAATTTTGTATTGAAAATTTTTTTTTATTTTTCATCTAAAACAAATTGCTAATATGCGATTTGCCAACAATTAAATGAAGAAAATTGTTGAAAATTTTAGAATAGTTGCAAAAAATTTTTTAATTATACTAAATCTTGTTATTTTTTTTCTGCGACAGATACTTAAATCAAGTTTTCGTCACTTTTTATTTTACAAAACCAGAAGAAAAGCCTGAATTTAATTCATAAAAACATGTAACACTAGTTAGTTTAAAAAAACTTAATATAAAAAAAAAAAAAAACTTTTGATTGATTTGTTAACATGTCGATCCAACTAATAATTAATTGAATCAAACCAAGTGTTCTTGCGCATCTGAAAAGTTTAAAGAAATCGCTTGCATTTGTTTATTGATGCAAGAAATTCGATTCTATTTAAACATCGAGAAAATCAGACTAATCCCTGCGGGAAATTGGTGTCAATTGGTCCAACAGACTGGTCCTGGGATTTGTGAAAATAGAACAAGTACAAAAAGAAAAGACCCATGACCAGTGAAAGAAGAACCAATCCATTAACTGGTTTATAAAGAACAAAAAGGTAGAAAAAGTAATGAATTACAGTACAGTTTTAACTGGTGCTGTGACACATGTTTTGATAATTTCTAAAATTTGGATCTTAAATTTAATACTACATTGTATTGAAATATTACTACATTTTAGTAACTGGCACTAAGCACGTTCATTGAGAATAGATCTGTGACTGGTCAAATGGTGTCAATTGACCCCCTCCAATGACAACCCCATGTAAAAGTGATAGGTCTTATTCATATAAAGTGTTAGAACTAGAACCGGTCTCTACCACCAAAGACCTATCACGGGACTACTTTAGTGTCAGTTCGCTTCCCTTTAGGGATATTAAATAAATGCTGCTTGATTTCAGAAATATCTTCCTTGTTTTAATCAAAATAAGGTGCTTTTGTATTTCAGGTTTTAAGAAATTTTTGATCATATACCAACAACGTGAAAGTTTTGATCATGAGAAAATGTTTCTTTATTTAACCCTTTGACTGCCCCCAAACAAGCAAATGTTTTATAGCGCACGCCCACGTACATAATCTAGTAAAAATTACATGCATCACATATGATACACGGACCAATATTTCAACTATTTATTATTGCAGCGTTCTATGCATCGCTTCATGCCATTTTTAATAAAATTCATAAAAATTAACCTTCTTAAGGTCCTTTATAACTTTATAAATCAAATGGGAATTTAGCACATTTAAAAGAAACCTTGTTAATTAATTTTTGAATCCCAAGAAAAACCTTGATAACTAATATGCATGTGATCTGGCAAAATAAAATAAAGTAATTTGTTTTTATTTTTGATTTTTATTTACTCACTTACAACAACATTTAGAGTTGACAAAAAATTAACAATTGTAGTCGGGACTGTAAGAAAAGATAAACTCCCAGTTTATTGTTGTTGTTTTTGTTTAAGCTTGTTACAAGTAAAACTGATGTTTTTAATTCTTATTCGCTTAACAGTTTTATTTGTATAATATCTTTAGCTTTTCTAAAATCTTTGGATGAAGTTTCCTGACGATCTGGCCTAAGCAACCAGCTTATCCCTTCAACAATAGATTTCAGTTTCTCAATAGTATAAAATGGGAATTCAGCATATTTAAAAGAAACCTTGGATATTAACTTAAGTCTTATTTTTATTATTAATATTTTTTTTGTTATATTTTTAACCTTTTTCAACATGATAACAGTTTATTTTCTTTGCAAAAAAAAAAAATATTTTTATCCTGGAAAATTGCAGTGATCTCCCATACAAAAATTCAGGTCTTATATGAAAAATTGTTCTAAAGGGTGGTCAAAATACACGATGGTGATAACGAGTAACACCTAAACGTCAAGTTTTTAACCCACCTTAATGTGACATCTCTTTGTTTCAGTGTTTGACAAATTCAACCATGGAGACCCACACAATTGAGCATTTCGTAAGCGTTGTTGAAGCCTTTTACGAAAATGGGTGTTCAAATCAAAATACATACGAGTGCCCCGGTAGGCTAGCTGGTTGTGAGCCAGTCTATCAGTGCCGGGGTTGCCGGTTCAATTCCCACCAGCGACTCTGGTCTCCTGCAGACAATCGTACAGCTTCGCGGAAACAACACTTTAACCTCAGCGGATTCTTTAACAGGTAGAATTGCCGCATTTGGGTATATAAAGAATCCACGAGTGATTGTTTAAAAGCCCATAAACCGAATGATTAGTACGGTTTATGGGCTGGCGGCGTCATCTTGCCGTACTTCTTCGAAATTGAAATTGAGTTACTGTGAATGATGTTCGATTCTGCGAGATGATAACGGACTTCTTGGGAGCAGAAATTGAGGATATAGACCTGAACGATATGTGGTTCCAACAGAATGATACCACTTTCCGCACAGCCAACCGAAGAATGGCTCTTTTGCGCGAGAAATTCAATGGCCTTATTATATCACGTCGCACAGTGCTTTGTCCCCATATAACGAAGGGACATAAATAGAAGGAGTTGTCAGAAATTTTTAAAATTTGGTACACTAGCATAAAATAGCTTATTTAAGAAAAATATGAATTTTTGGAGCAATCGGTCTAAGGACACGCCTACCTCCCATGTGTCCTGAAATGGAAAAATGTAATTTTAGCTTCAAAAATGCCCACAAAACTACAAAAAATGGTCATTCTGATACACACACCACTAGCAACGTGTGTGTATGTATATTTTGATTCAAATCTGAACAAGGACTCAAGGTCCTGCCATATATCCTTTTTCTTAAAAATGCTATAACACTTACAAAAATTGTCCAATCGTAATGAAATTTTGTGTGAAAATTAATATTTGTTTATATATGTATGTATGCCAAATTTTGGTAGAATCCGATTATTAATGTAAAAAATACAAAAACATCATTTAATAAAAAATGAGTGAAAAACGCATAAAATGCTCTTGCAAAAATAACAAGTAAAAAAGTATAATCGGTCAAGCCCGACCATATGATACCCTAAAGCATAGTATTTAAAAACAAAGTTCCTAGAGTGTAATCTATTTGGGACCCATGGGCAATCATGGACCCGCCAGAACAAAATTAATTTTCTTTTAAATTGAAAACCCTGTATGCAATATTTTCGAACACTCCACAATAGAATTGCTCTTACTACAAACAAAGGCTATTGCCAAAAAAAACTTCTGTCACGTACCCATCTTCAATTTAAATAAAAAATAACGGCACTAAGTCACATTTTGAAAACATTCTTTAAACGATGAAAAACCAACGTCATCTGTGAATTTAGCGTCATCTTGTAGCGACAAAAAGAAACAGACACAACTGTTATACTAATTTTTTTAATTTATCTTGTCAATTTATCATCTAATTCAATAGTATACATATTTGGATTTATTTCTTATTATGTTCCTAGTTTGTTTTTTTTAAACTAATTTAATCTTTGAAAACTTTAGCAAAAATCACGAAAATAGCATTTTTTTTTAAATAAATTTTTTTTTCAAGTTGTGGTAAAAATTTTTTAATTGTTTTTCTTGTAGTTATTAGAAAACAGTCTTAATATTCGAAATCAGAAAAAAAACCCATAGACGATATTTTTCTTTTTTTTTGATATTCCATCAAAGTTAAGAAATTTTTAGAGCTTAAGTAAATAATCATAATTTTTCAAACCAATAAAAAATATGTATAGGAACATAATTAACCTAAAATTTTATGATAGATGGTTAAGAATATAGTTAGTTGTTACAGAAACAAATTTTAATCTCGTTATCCAGAAAATGATTTTTTTACAATTATTTTCTTGAAACCATAAAAAACCAAGGGCATTTGTGATTTCAGCGCCCTCTTATGCCGTAAAATGCACACAAACACAAAAAATTTTTTATACATATTTTGATTTTGGTTGTTTTTTATTGAACGGTACAAGTTTGAATTAATATTTCATAGTATTTGTAGTTAATTGTCTTTTAAACTCCTGAAAACTATGAAAATTTGAGCAAAAATCATGAAAATAGCCATTTTAAAAAAATTTGTTTTTTTCAAGTTGTGGTAAAATTTTTTCAATTGTTTTTCTTGTAGTTATTAGAAAACAGTCTAAATATTCGAAATCAGAAAAAAAACCCATAGACGATATTTTTATTTTTTTGTTAATAGTCCATCAAAGTTAAGAAATTTTTAGAGCTTAAGTAAATAATAAGCATTTTTCAAATCAATAATAAAACACTTTTGAGTAAATAATTCAAAAATTTTTTTTACTGTTAGCCCTAAATATAGTTAACTAATACAGAAAAAAATTTCAATCTCGTGCTTTAAAAAACAACAGTTTTACAACAGTTTTTCTGAAGCATGTTAAACTCAAGCAGTTGTTTAGCCATTTTTACTATAAATTCTCAAACTTTGGCGCCCTCTAGCGCCGCCAAAAAGAGTTAAATCTTAAAAATTCTTCAAAATTCATTTGAATTATTTTGTTATCTATCGATCTGTAGATTTTTAAGTACAATATAAGACTTGTTTTTTTTTTATTTATGTCTATGGGCCACAGCACTGTGCGTCGTGGTGATGTTAATTGGCCGCCACGAGCATGTGATTTGACACCGTTGGACTTATTTCTTTGGGGATATTTAAAAGAACAAGTGCATGTCAATTAGACAAGGACAATTCAAGAGCTAAAGAATAAGATAATTCGGCACATTAACGTCATTGAACCTAAATTATGTTCTAGAGCCATTGAAAATGTGGTCTATCGGAAAGAGATATGCCACCGAAGCCGTGATGGGCATTATGGCGATATTTTGTTTCGCACATAATTGTCATAGGTCGTTCTATTTATAATAAAAATATAAAGATAATACACTGAAAACTTCAAGGATTTTCCAAATCGCTGGTGTTAAAGCGACGCTTCTACAGTTGCTGTATAATTTGAAGTCACCTTTCTTGGGGATTTTTTTTGCCATTATTCAAAAATGTTAATACAGCCTTTGATACAGGGGGAATTGCCCTAATTATTGTTCTCATGAATTGCTTTTAATCATTCCAATTACTTTAAATTAAAATGGAATATGGAGTTTCTGAATATCCACTTAATGGGAAATTTTGGCTGCAATTTTCTAAAAATTAAGACAAAATGTTTTTTACTTTTTTTATTTACACAAACATCCTGCCTTACATTGACGATGTTTTTATAACACTTGTTGCTATATTATAGATTTAGACAATTCTGATAGAAAATACTTACATTAAACAAAAATTAGAATTATTTGTTCGAATATTCCGAATGATACCTTCTAACCAAATTTTATATTTTTTTAATTAGGAAAGATCATCATGAAATAAAGGTTGTTACAAATATGGGCTTATACCCCTTTTCCTACCAAACATAATTGTGCTAGACTCCCAAACTAGCCCGCTAAAAATTAGACATTACAACAACTATTTTTTATTAAGGATCGCAAGTTCAGCGTAATTTTACAGGCGGACGAACAAACAGATGGGCATGGCTAAATCCAATTTAGACAACTCCAAAATCTAGAATATATACCTGTATATACTTTATTAGATGTTAAATAAAAATTTCATGATGTAACATACGGAATGGAAACTATAATATAGTAGATGGTATTAAAGATACTTTTTATACTTTTAAAATTTAAATATATAACAAGTAAACAAGGAAAGCAAATAATATTTAGCCATGGTTTTATGACCACTTTTCAAATAACTTTTCAAAAATGTTCACGCATATAACAAATTAATTATGTAGTAAAATGTTATCACTTAAATAACAAGATGATTATGTTATTGTTAACCCCCATTCTTAAGTTGTGCTCAATAAAATTAACTACGAAATAAAACGACTAAATGGTGGCACAATTAAAACGTTAACAAGTTTATGTTACAACAAATTTACACAGAAAAAATTGAAAATTTTCTCTAATCACCAATTTTATACCAATTTGTTGATTTTGCACCTATGATTATATTGATTACTACACTCACAATATTATTACAGTAACGGACTGTAGTTTATTTAAGAAATATTCCGTTCAGTCATTTTAAATAAATAAACATTTAAAATTCCAAACAAATTTATTTTAACTGATTCTAACAGTTATTCAAAAAACCAAGTGCATATTAATACGGATTTTCAGTTGCAGTTAATATTGTCCGTTGATTGAGTTAAATTCTTCTTTATGTTAAAGTAAATAAAAATGCAATTTAAAGCAACGAAAAGTTCATTTAATTTTTACTATCAAAAATTCAACACCATATTCCGTAAAATCAAATAAATATTCCGTTATTTTGTAAAATTTTACTGTCAAAAATTCAACACCATATTCAGTAAAAACAATTAAATTTTCTGTTTAATACTTCATCTGAGGTAATTTTGTATTTGACTATTTCATTTTCAATGCCTCAATTGAAAATCTTTGCTGAAACATTGCACGGCGTTTTTGTTCTACGCATCTTTTGCAACTTATAGAACTAAACATTTTTCCATCTGTTTAGTTTCACTAAATCAACTCGGAATTTCAATGCTGCCACATTATGTTACTCAAAAATGCAACGCGTTGTGCATTAATCATTGATGGGCCTGCCATTTTCTTTTGTCTCTACATTTAACAATTTTAAAATGTTTTTAAAATAAAAAAAGATAGCAAGTTAAAAAAAAAACATTAATTTAAAAAAAACCAATCAAATTGTTTAACATTAAACACCTGTTTTTCAAAAGTTGCCAAGCGTTTGACAGCGCGTTAAAAAGAGTTTAGCAAATCGTTAGCCAGAGCTTGGTAAGTGCTAACTTCATGCCACATTTTTATTATGAATACAGCTGTATTTATTTAACTTCCAATAATCAACAGAAGGAATATCAGGCAGATCCAGAAATTTGCTTCAACCTTAAGTTGATTGGATATAATAATCTTTATTGAAAAAGATTCCTTTTTATCTTTTCTTAACTTGCATTGCTAACAATGATAAACTGAGAGAAAAAATATGGTTGGAAATGGTTACAGTAACTACTCTATGTTTTGGTAACAATATATTGTTGTCAACAACAAAAAAATCATATTTTTTTAAATATCAGCAATATTTTAGTTACTGTAAACATTGATATGTTTATCTCAATTATAAATTTGAGTATTGTTTACTGAAAAATAATTATTTTTCTATCTAAATAATGATAACTTTGAGAACATATTAAATTTCTTTCAACCATAAAAAGATAACTTTCTATACGTTATCATAATATGTTTTAGATGCAAACAAAATAACTTTTCTCTAATAATATTTAGTTATCGTCATTTTTAAAATAATTTTGTATCAGTTGTGTCGTTTGTTTTTTATATGTCTGTCGAATTATTTGTTAGTGAGTGGTTAGACAATTAAAAAAAATACAAAATAAAGAAAACAAATTGTAACCTGCCTCAAAATAAAAAATCGATGCAAAAAAATTTTCATTATTTTTGTGAAAGTGTTGCTGTATCATAATATGATTACCTCTTAACTTATTACGGTTACCATGACAGTAATATGATTACTTCAAATCTTACTATGATTACCATGGTAATAATATGATTACTTCGTATCCTATTATGGTTACAATGACAATAATATGATTACGTCTTAACTCATTATGGTTACCATGACAATAATATGATTACTTCTTAACGAGAAGAATATGATTAAAGGAAAAATATAATGATGTAATATTACCAATATACTTGGTCATAAATTGATTCAATAATAATTGGGTAGCGGCAGTTATATCATTTTCAAAAAGTTTATCGTTTGAAGAGCAAAATTAAAGATAAAAAATTCACAATGAAATCAAGTTTCTTAATTAAAGTAAATTTTGTATGACCGTAAAACTGGTTAAATTTATTGGTTTTTTTGTTTACTTTATTTTACTATTTTTTTATATAAATAGAAATCACCATAATAATTGTGTTTTATACACTGAGGAAAATTTCGTTAAATGTAAATACTTATGTAAAAGAAATGTAATAAGGAATATTTAATCGGCTTTTTAAAAAATCAATACACTAACAACAAACGTCTAACAAAAATAGTAATCAGAAGAAAAAAAAAGGAATAATTCAGGGGTGGGCGAAATCTGGTCTGGGGTGGTTCTGCCAACCTCAGCCACCCTATAGCTACACCATGCCTACTTTAAATTTTTCAAATTTAAAAAGCCAATGGTAGGTGCTTCGAAATAAGGAAAATATCGGGATATTAGGAAAATGAAAAAAACACCGCATTTTCATTACATTTTAATTAAAGCAACGCCTGGAGATTTGTTTTTTTTTTAAATATAGTTTAATAACCCAGTTATAAACTAATTACAAACCTTTTCATTTTATCAACGATATCTGTTACCACAGTTATCATAACTTTATTTTACTTTTATGTTATGGAACTCCTCATATATACTTTATAAATGCAAAGATGAACATCTCTTAATCTTACGGATGGAATGACATACTTAAAATATCCTTATATTTCAATGAAAATAAAATATTTATATACTCTTTCAGCATGTTATTTTTTCATCAGATTTAAGTGCAACTACAAAATATCACATTACACTAAATTTAAAAAGGAAATAAACAAATAAAATATTTAACTCATATTAACACAGTAATAATGCAGTGGATTATGACCAATTTTTAATACTGCACAGTTTTTCGTTTTATGTTAAGCATGCTTCGTTTATCGCAGGTGTTATTTTCTCGCGCCTGTATTAATCACATTATTTGTGGATGTATGATATTAAAAATTTTTTCGCGAACTTTGCTTCACCACTGCCAGTGACCGTAAAGTTGGTCAGTATGTAATGATGTTTTTTATATTAAATATATTTGTTCATATAACTATGCTTAAAAATACTTGCTGGCACACATTGACTGTACACATTTGTATAGTTATTTTTATAAATTCCATTTATTTATTTAATATTTACAAACACATAATAATCGACTGACTATGCTGCGGCATTATACGCTGTCAGAGATTACAACTACGCCTGTACATCTGCATGCGCCAACATTGTAAAAAAAAAGTAAAATTTATTCATTTTTAAGCCGAAAAAATAAAAATTATCATTAATTGTTTTAATATTGTTTCAGATTAAATAAACATTAAAAGCACTTACAATCGAAAATGATTAAAACTGAGACTATAAATAAGTGCGTGAGTGTGCATTTGTATGTCTGTACGCAGTTACATTTTAATTTGCGTAAGTGTGTGCTGGTGTTAAACTGATATTTACAGGAAGGAGATAGAAAATCTGTTTTCTCATGTTGTATTTAGTTGTTTTTTATTTTTTTTTTTTTTTTTTGAACTCACACAACCACAGATTTTCGTTTACATGCATATGTTAATTTAAATACATAGAGATACATAAATAGAAAAACACTCAAAAAGTTTTAAAAGAAAAAAGTAATTTATATTAATTTCAATTTTCATGGACACTTTTAAAAATGTCGGTAGAAATTTTAAGCATTGTAATATTATCATTTTCTTGAAAATAGTTTTTAACTAAATTTTGTGTCAAACAAATTTTGAGCAAGACAAAATTTACTATCATCCTTATTTGGTAGTTAAAGTCTACACAAGTAATACTGCAATTTTTTATTTGGCGAGAACAAAACACACAATTGGATAGCCCTGTTTTTAACAGCTGACAAAAAGTTTGTTCTTCAGTATATAAAAAAAATATGAACACAAATCAAAAAGTATGTTCGTCAAAATATAAAAAAAATATACATAAACCTTAATTTGTTAATAGATTGATATTAAATAAATAAATAAATAAATGAACAAGATGAATGACAAAATTGCAATTACTTAGAATAAAACATGCTGCCCTTTTAGAGAGCAAAGCATTTTTAAGAAAAGAACACCAAATTGCATTTTTTTAAATAAAATGTAACATTTTTTGTAGAAAAGAAAACATAATTAGCCTCTCCTAAAAAAAGGAATAATCGTTATGACAAATTTTATACAATTTCTATATTTGAAATTTTTTATATTTAGTTCAGCCTATAGTACACGGAATGTAAAAAGCTACATGCGCATGTGGTTCTGGCGTAATTTTGACGACACTACAAAGCCATAATTGCAAGTTTATGATGTGCGACAATATCACGTCGAATCTCATGCGCATGTAGCTTTCTTTTATTCCGTGTAGGCTTAAGGCTTGAGTTCATCAAATTTAATTTTCATCAAACTATTTTACTGAAGGAAGGAATTTATAACACCAACTCAATTAATTTTAATTCTTGGTTGAGCTGGGGATCGAACTCGGACTGAATTTACGTTTCGAGAATAATCATCCGAATTCATTGCAGTTTTACCGAATGCACCACTGCGGTGCCTGCCAGTCTGCCAGCCTGCACTCAAACATTAATCTTTAACCAATGGTAAAAGATGAATCCACGAAAGGAATTCATAAGCTAAAGGCAAAAATTTATTTGCGATCAAGGAGATGAAATTATAAATATCATTGTTGAGGAGGTCATATCAGGCAACATAGTGCTTCGTTCTGTCGATTTTTCTCCTTTAACAGCAGAAAATGCCAAAAAAAAAATTACGTTTTCTTTAGAAAATATGTAGATTTTGAAATCTTTCGCGAATTTAAGCCACGTTCGCGCTAGAAGATATTTTTTCTTGGAAGTTTTCTGATGGTTTAAGCCTTGTACTCTGTTCAAATTTGTGAAAAATGTTGAGCAACATTAATTACTTCACACGAACATTTTGAAATGTACCAATGTTACTTTCAATGCGAGTTTGTACAATTTGACGTTTTTATTCTTGCAAGGTATGCGACATTGTTTTGCGTACGCGTATGTAAACAAAATCCATATGTATTTAATCAAAAATAATTTTTTTAATACGAAATTTAATAAAAAAGAAAGTAAATATGGACAAAAAACCGTTAGCGGTTGTGTTATTTTAATTTTTTATTTCGTATTTGTTAAACAGTTCATACTTTTTTGCTTTTGCTTAAAATTTCACGTGAAATAAGTAGAGCTTACATTATTTCGCAGTTGTAAAAAAATGTTGCCAGAAACATTTCGGAACTTTTTTTAAGACAATCGTCGCCTATATATGTATGTACATACATATAAACCGAAGTCACCTATATTACAGGACATAATCAACCTGTAGATTTTTACGGCGCGGAAAGTGCAACGCCATTAGCAAGGGTGAAATTTCCAATGCTACCCTTAAAGACATAAAAACATTTTCAAAAAACGAACATTTAATTTAAATTTTTAATAACGTTTCACACTTTTTTGTAGATTTTGTTTAAAAAAAAACAAAAAGTTAATAAATAAATACACAGCATATATTCTGGTTGTGTTCAGAATGACTTATTCTTTACTAGACTGGGAACAATGTGTTTTTGAAACGACAACTGGGGTCTAATCACCGCACACGATATCGAGCAAAATTGATCGAAATTATTTATTTTGGTATCATGAATCTCGATATAGAATGAAATTTATTGAATTTGAAAAAATAGCATTCGATATCGAGTAACTCGACATTACATTTCTCGAGTTTTCATTCGATACGTCAGAGTCTTTCGTATGCAAAAACATTCGATAGTTTATTCGATACGATAGTATCGAATGCCCTGAATTTTGTCAATATATCAACGGTGTGTTGTCGAAAATTAAAACAACATGTTGTCGTGTATGACACGATGTGATTAAAAAATGTTGTTCAAGTTGAACACAAACGTAGTTGGCTCTGTGTACATACATGAATGACCAACATTTTTGCTGAGCGTATAAAACTTTACGCTTAAATTTCTTAATTATTTTGGTGAGTGCGATTAAGTTCTTTTTTAAGTTTTGCCTGAAATATACAAATATTGAAGTGACCACATTTATGTACATAATTATTTGTTTAAATATGCATGTTTGTATGACAAATAATAGTCTGTTTTAATTTTGTTGTCAATATAGCGTTTTCTTTTTGCTTCTTTATCATCATAATAAAAATGCGTATATTTCTCTATATAAATTTTGCAAAAACACATGTGGGTGGAAAGTTTGTATAGACTTTTCGCATCTACAGTATAACGCAGATATCCAGTATTTAAATATGAGCTTGTAAAAATCATACTTTTGCGGTTTTTGTGGCCGCCATTGTTTCAGCATTAAAACGATTAATGCCTGTTTGTATAACGTACAAACATATGTATGTATGCATGTCTATATACATACATATATTATGTAAATATACAAAAAAAAAATCGCGGCACATTATCAAAGATAAATAAAATTCTTTTAAATCTTGATGGTATTTAAATTTAAATGGAAATTTTCGTTTCAAACAAAAAAAAAGAAACATGAGCTTGACACAATTAAAAAATGTTGATGCGAAATATTAAACAACAATAAAATTTATTTTACAGTTGAATTTAACTAAAAAAAAAATTAATAATGTACTGTCGGTTCGCCAACGATGACATTATAACATCTGTATGCTAGCAACTGAGTGTCCAGAGGGGCCGAGATGAAGGCAACCGGATATGTCACAGTATAAGAACAATGAACGACCTTTTGATATTACAGCTCGTTGCAAATAAGTGTTTTTCTTGAAAAAGCAGTTTCGGCCGTTTTCTTTGTTTGTAACATCGATTAGGAGAGTAAGTACCGCCATTTAATTTTGAACTCCCGGAAGCGGAAAATTTCTCAACCATCGTAGTGTCTGTACTTCTACTTGGTGCGGTTGCCAACAAACGCCTGTTTTAAAAAAGGGTGGTAGAACCAAAAGGCACGATGTTAATTGTAAACTTAACAAAAATTTTCAGAGCATAATCTTAATATTTTTTAATTTTAAGTATTTATCGACCTTTTTTGATAACTTTAAATAGTTTTTATAGTTTTCTATATACAGGCTTTCAAGGTCATTAATTTAATGTAAATAAAAGATTATTTATTTCATTATCAATAAAATCCGACGTTTCGTTGGTATTCTTTCCAACTTCTTCAGGGATTGAGTTTTATTAAAATAATAATCTTTTTCGTCAGTTTACATCATTTATAAAATATATCACAGTATTTTGTATAGGTGGACAAAACAACACAAAACTTAAAATATTAAAATAAATATATGTAAATTTAAAAATTTGTCCTTTTTAGATCACAGTTGTTATTATTAATATTAAAATTTTTTATTTCGATAGAAGGACCTATGACAATTATACGTGAAACAAAATATCGGTCAAATACTTGCCATGGCTTCGGTAGCATACCTCTATCCGATGGTCTATATTTTCAATAACTATGAAACATAATTAAGGTTTAATGTCCTTAATGTATCAAATTATCTCACCCTTTAGCCCTTGAATTATTATTGGCTTATTGAAGTACACTTTTTCTTTTAAATATTCTTAAAGAAAGAAGTCCAACGGGAACAAATCAAATGATCGTGGCAGCCAATAAACATCGCAATGATGTTAAAAAAAACTTCACGAAATGCACGAAAAGCAATTTGATTTGATCGCCCATTTTCGTTAAAGACTTAAACAATCTGATTGCGCTGCTCAATAAAGTATCTCACCATGGTTGAATTTGTCAAAGACTGAAACAAAAAAATGTAAAATTAAGTCGGACAAAAAACTTGACGTTAAGGTGTGACTCACAATTAACATCGTAAATTTCGGTTGGACCACCCTTTATTAAGCAGTTCGTGATGCAGGCGGGCGTGGAATTTGAATAGCCAGTCTGATGGTAAGATGAAAACCCTATCTTCAGACTATAATGCAACAGTTTTATTGCACTGTGTAACAAAAAAAAAAACAGCCTCAATACTTGCAACGCGAAATGAAACTAGACTATTGTTAAATTGAAATAACGACCCCTAAAGTTTTTAAATTTTTTGAAAGGGCGTTTGGTATAAGTCAAACAAAAATATAATAAATGAACTTCGGAGCTAAAATACTATTTTAGATATCTTTAGTAGGAATGTATGGCGATTCTGTTTTTAGAATATATTAACCCCCTAAAACTAATTTTAAGCGGTATTTTTTTTCCTTTTTTTAACTTCCCCACAAAAGTATACTAAAACAGCACTTTAGAGGGTTAAAATGTTCGACGAATATTTTACGCATCAAATTTCAATGGGGCTCTTCTCAGACCAAAAAATCGTGCAATTTATGCAAAACGGGTTTTCAAAAAATTCAAAAATTGCAACGCCCGGAATTGCGAAAATACGTTTTAAATACAAAATTTTGTTGTAAATCATATTTTTGTGTTTTTTTTTTTGTTTTAATATGTCTAACTTAGCAGTTGCTCACTTAAAATTATTTCATACTTTTATAGCATTTTAAAACATTTGCTTGACCAAATAAAAAGTTGTTCAAACTTTTCTTACGAACTATGCATTATGATATTATTTAAATCCCACAGCTGCCATTTGCAGACAAAATTTAATAAAACATTTGCAATTTTTCAAACTTTGCTGTCGCATAAAAAAAGGCAATACTATAAATATTTAGAGTAAAAACCTTAACAACAGTGAATGTACACTTACTTGACAAACTAATGTCATATCAAAGTTTTGAAAAATAGTTGTGTGGTTATCCACAGTTTCCATCAATGAAATTCATCTCTGATATTGTACATAAATAAAAAATTCAGTAGCACAACTACACGAATGCTAAAGGCCGCTTTAGCCGACCGTAAATGTAATAAAATGCAATGTAACGTACCGTAACGTACTGTAAGCTTGTTTTTGCACTTATAGAACACGTAAGAACGTGTCAGCTATTTTTCAAAAACATACACAAAAAAGCATTAGTTACATAAAACAACACACAAAGTGATGAGAATTAAAAATGTTCAAATGGTGACCGCTATGCAGAAAAAGTACCAAGTGATTTAAATGGTGTAAAACTGTATTTCTTGTATGTACAATTGCATAAATAACTGAATATTTTTTATTAATATTACAGATTTACTTTAAACAAATATGTATTTATAAAAGCATGTTCATGCACATGTACTTTCAGGGCAAGATTTGATACCATTAAAAACCAGACTATTTATTGTTTGTTTATGCATATGTATGCATTTGTTAACTTTATACATACATCTAAACATATATTGATATTTTGCCAAAAGTCCACAGATATTATTAGTGGCAAAAGTACCAAAGAAAAATAGTGATTTTACCCCCACTCCAATTTAAATAATAGCAGCCCATCACTATTTACAACTGTCACGTAACCTCGTAATGAAATTCTATTTTCCACAGGTTGGCACGTTACGGTTAAGTGACATTACAGTCAGTTAAGCATATGCTTTTCTTTCCATATAACAGAAACGATCAGCTGTTTACATAACATTTACATTTCTACATTTACGGTCGGCTAACAGGGCCTTAAGTCTATCACTTTTTATTGAAAGAGAGAAAGAAAGAAAGAGAGAGGGAGAAAGTGACCAAGTTTACACAGTGATGCCAGAACTGGGATTTGTCTTCAGATTTCGGATTTTAACATTTATTTAATTGGAAGGAATTTGGCTAGTTTGAAATGGTTATTCCTTTTTTATTTAAACAGTTCATAACTTAATTTGTTGAAGGTAATAAACGGTTCAATAAAACTTTATAATGTAATCATATTTACTCAATGCAAGAATAAGTAAAAATGTTTCAAAATACATGTGCTCCTACTGTCAATATACTCAGAGTTTTGATTTCCCGTTTTGAGAACATGGTACAGTCGGTAATGAGCCACCAATAACGTTTTCTCGACCTTTTAGCACTGGGAAAGCTGTGGATGATGTACAGGAAAGTGTCCGCATGGATCCATCTGAGTATCAACGTTCTACTCAATTGGGAATCTCCAGAACATCAATGCGGCTCATTCTTAAATTACTTTGGGGTCTTTTATTTTTTTTATTTAATTAATTTAATTAATTAATTGTCTAGATAGTCATCACAACGGCTACAATATGTCAATCAGTCAGTCGAAGTCGGCCCACCCTGTAGAAAGGAAAATTTTAAAAAGTGTTTCAAGTTTTGGTTTGTTAATTTTTTACAAATGTATCTTAAATTTCAATATCTTTCAAAAAAGAGCACTTAATTTAAACAATACACGAGTCAGTCGAGTTTTTTTTTAAATGTCTCTTCTTTTTCAATATTCTTGGTCTATAGCTGCGAAACTATGGGAAATTGAGTAAAAAAAACTTGAAAAAAATTATTCTTCAGAAGCGTTTTTGACTTTTTCCGGCTGTTCTCAGCATCCAAAGTTCGAGAAATTTAATAATTAAAAAAAATATAATAAATTAAAATTTTTCAATGCAGTTTTTCCGGTTTAGTTTATTTTACGTTTTTTTCTCTAGGTCTACAGCTACACCTGTGAAAGGAAAACAAAATTTCAATTAGATACAGCCGTGAGAAATTGCATGGTCAAGTTCGGAAAAATCAAGTTTTAACCAAATTATTCTTGAGGACATCTTTGTTTGCTTTGCAAAATTCCACACTAGAAGTAGTTTGCATTTTATGTGTTGCACTGTATTATAAATCACTGACTACCATTTAGCTACAAAATCTCTTATACGTAAAGTCAACCTGTACGTATGAGTGATATTTCCCTTATTCATTAACGAAATAATTTATCAATTTCGGCCATTTTTAAAACCAAACACATTTCGTATAAAAGAAGTATTTATGATAAATTATGTTCCTCTTCTTATCCGTAAGACTGATATCATGACAATAGTTAAATTTCAGGGGCTTATTTTCTAATGTAATCCATTTCGTTTCTTAAAACAAGAAAATCTTAAATCTAATAGATTAAAGCCCGTTTTCGCAATTTACCGATAGCTATAAATAGACTTTAACCGGCCTTATAAAAATTGGTCCATTACTATTACTTTACTTTACCCTAAAGTGAGCGATAATTTGAATTAGGGTTCATCCTACCTGGTAGGTTTAAGTAAAGTTGTAACAATGGCATACTTTTTATACGGCCGATAATATCCTACGTATCGGTTAGTTGCGAAAATAGACCTTGAACTTATTTTGTTCGTATTTAATAAAAGATTTTTAAATAAAGACACATTTTGCTTAAACCAATCCAAATATAATATTTCGCTTGGCGAGAAGTCAGGTGGTAAATTTTAACCCAGAATTGTTTTTGTTTTGGAAATTTACCCCCATAGTTTGTAAAAAAATTTTTGGATTTATAAAAGGTTTATTGAACAAATTTTCATTGAAAATTCTTGTATTAAACCTTTAATAAACCTGAAATGTTTTTTATAAATATGGGGGTTAGTTTATAAGTTTTCATCAAAAAAGTTTGTGACAAAATTCAAACATATTAAAATGGTATTTCAAACTTGAAATTTAGGATATAAGCCATAAATAATCTGGCCACACCGATTCATAACAAAATGTCCTTGCAACAATAATATTTCACAACATTGTCTAGTTAAAACGTTTGAAAGTATGTTGCCATTGTCGTACACATATTCGAAAGTTTCTGTTTTATTTTGTTTGGTTGCATGCAGCCCACAAAACATTTAGAACCATCGCACATCTAGGGTGAACATTAAAGAAACATTTTGTGCGCTGTCAAGTGGCAAAAAACCCACAAGACAAAAAACACATAAAAGTTAACAAAAAAAAAAAAAAATAATAAAAAATAACGAAAGAAAAAAACATTGAGAAAAGTTTTGTTCTCAGTTTAGTGCGTGTAATATTTTCTAACAAGTGAACAATTATAAGAACTTTTTTAACAAACAGCTACAGTTACATACATACAAAAACATTGAAATACTGTGACGTTTTAATACTCATGTAGCATGTGACAATACATATCGCTCATTTACTTCAAAAGAGGTATATCTCAAAAGAAGATATTTCTAGATAAATGCGTTTAAAGTTTATGAGTTGATCTAGCCCCTAAACAAATAACTACACATTTTCTTCGATATAAAAGATAAAACAATTGATTTTATACACAACATAAAGAGCAACTTACCGAACAATTCTGCATCAGTAACCCCAAAAGTTATATTTTTGAGTTATGTCACTATTGAAGTAAATGAGCGATATGTACACTTGCAAATTCGTTTAAGAATACTTGCAAAGAAAAAGTACTATGCCACGAAATCAGTAAAACTTGCAGTTATGGAAAAGTTTTTTGTATAAATTTTTTTATATATTTTTTAACGGAAAATAGGGGATAAAAACTATTAAATGATAATTTCTTTTAAATAAGTTACAAAAGCATTTCAACAAAGACCCTTACAATATTAAAAAATGATTATATTTTTGTATGTGTAGGGCGATTTAGTTTGTAAAGATTTGAAGTGTGTAAAAGACAGTTTTGGTTTAGGGTTTTGTTTTTAAATTGTTTCAAAATAAAAGCGAAAGACTAATTTATAAATATTTGTTTGCTAGTCAAATTCAAGGGAATGAACTATTAAAAATAGTTATTTCGTTTGTTAACCGGAAAGACTTAAATAAAATTTTTGAAAACTTTTTGAAAGAACGTAATGTTTATTTTCCTTACAATCCACATAAAGTGGATAATTAAGTGGATAAGAGTGGACCTGTCCGTAATTTACCATGGATTCAATATAGGTTTTCATATGAAAATAATTGCAAATAGTATAGAACTTCATAAAGGGATACATTTTTATTTAGCTGTAACAACGAACGGAGTTTGACTTTTTTTTCAGTATAATTTGGTTTATCACCGTGCAAAGACAGGAACAATTTGTGAAAATTCGTTTGCCAAAATGGAACCAGTCCAAATGGTCTGTAACTCTCGCGTCGATAAACTTTTCGATTGAAATGTGAGAAATGAAACCAAAATGCCATACATTGAAACAAACACCCCTTTGTGTCACTTAACTGGATCTGCAACATTTTTGGCAAGTAAATGCTGCCACGTAAGAAAAATACTCGCCAATTTACGGAAAAAGTGTATCTGTAAGATTTCTATGAAAAAGTTCCCGTTTTGATCTGTCAAATAAACTCACAAATAAGTACGGGGCGAAAAAAAATTCTAACACTAAAAAACATATTTAAAATGCAAATAATAATAAAAATAATAATATTTTGTTCTCGGCACATTTTTTCATTGTTTAATTATTTTGCTTTTAACATTTTTATGAAATATACGAATGTTTTCAAAGCTCTTTTGCAAACAACAAACATTAAAGTCGCAATTTGCCTTATTTGGTATATCCTACGGTTGTATTTTCGCCGCCATCGTTGAAAAATTTAAAATTTTGATTAATTTTGATTACCGTCTACGATATATGTGTCATGCGTTCTCATCGTCTGCAATGTCACATCGGCTTGGAGAGCAATGTTTTGATATTTATAACGTAACGACGTAATCTCTTTTGATAGTTTTCGACAGGAGTTACAGAAACACTTTTTTCTCACTTTTCGAGACACAATGGAATATTTTGTTTCACATCTTTTCGATGCGAAAAGTTTTCACTAAAGTTACAGAACATGGGTACCGATTTTTATTATCACATTATCTTCAACGATAAGACTCCTTCTGGGCTTAATAGGAATGTTAAAAAGCAGAATTGTTGTTTTTTGGTAAGAGCATAATTCTCTTGAGACACTTGAGCTTCCATTAAATCCCTAAAAAAATTAATATTTGGTGCGGTAAATATGCCGGAGGCTTTGTCGGCCAAATTGTCTTCCGAAACCGGTGCCAACATTGCCTTAAATGGCGAATACTACAGGCAAATGAAGGAGAAATCTTTTGAATAAGACAGTGCAACATGCCATGCAATGCGTGAAACCATCACTTTGTTGAGCCAAATGTTTCGTGAGAAAATAATTTTAAGAAATGGACCTGAAAATTAGCCACCTTGTTCGGGTGGTTTGCCCCTTTGGACTATTTTTTGCCGAGGCAATGTACCTAGAACTATTTTAAAACTCTTAATTGCACGCAATTTGTGAGCTGAAGCCAAAATTGAGGTATATCTATTAAATTGGTTGTGTTTGTTTTAAAAACGAAAGATTTCGATGTTTCTAAAAAAAGAAACCTTTACTAGTTTCGAAATATGCGTAAGAAATAAGCCAAGGATATGAAACAAAAAAAAAAAGGTAGCAAATATTTGTTAAGATTGATTAATGATTGACCATAGCTCCGACATAAAGTTCACTCCCGAAAAACATTTTAAATATGTTAAATCGAGCCAAAGGATAGCGTTTTTGTTAAAATTATCACATATGAATGACATACGATAGAAACTATCAGCAATGCTATTTGGAATTGTTGGTCTTTTAATAAACATTCATGTATCCCTTTTTAAGCCTACTGCCGAGGTAAAAATCTTCTAATACTTATTTTGACTTATAATTAGAGTTTTTCCCCAGACTTTTTCACTTCAATTTCCAGGGAAATTCCTCCAATAATGGAATTTTTGGCACCAGCAACCATATTATGGTTAAATTAGTCCTCCATCGCGTAGTCACCATCATATTATGGTTGCATCTAAACATGTTATGGTTAAATATGACAATAATATGTTTTAAAATTAACAATAGTATTTTCCTCTTTTCTAAGAGCAACATGCTATGGTTGAAAAACAACTATGCTATTAAAGTGCTAAACTTATTTCTGTTATTATTAACCATAACATCTTCGAAAGCAACCGTAATATTTAAAAATCTTCGTTAAAACAGCTTTGTTGGAGATGACCATATTGAAAAATCATTTTTCTCTGGGGGCCTCACTTGAGAAGAGATTACAAATTCGAAAATGGCCTAATTCGTTATTGGTCCCAAAAAACTAGCAGTTCTTGTGGCGTAAAGGAACAAAATTTTCCACACTGTACATAAATATGACTTAAAAATGCGATAATATTAAACTTTATATATTTGTTAATTTCCCCATTTAACTATATTAACAACCATTAAATAAAATCACTATCTCAACTCTCTACCAATTAAGCTTTTATTTCAATGTGATTTTATATTTTTTTTCAGCTTTATGCAAAAAGTATTAAAAACAGTTAATGGCGCTACACATTTTTTATTCTTAAGAAAAAAAATACAAACAGAACACAAACAATAAAAAAAATTGCGCTCACACTTGCCAATAACAATTATCGATAACAATTTTAAGTGATACAATAGCAAGCGCTAACTTTATGTATTATTAACCGAATTTATAGTGTAATAACAACTGCAACACCAACAACAATTACCATAATAATAACTACAAAAATAATAGCAAAAACAACAACAACAAATGAAAAAACTTTACCAACGAATTTTACAGCTAACAAAAAAACAGTAACAAAAAAGCAAACAACCAACACAAATGTAAATGCATCCAAGCGGGAGTTGATAGGGGAAAACTTCACTGCTATTTAACTGGCGTTGTTGTACTTATAGCGCAATTGCTATATTAAAGCTGCCATAATTTGTGGTTTTAAGTATGTAAATACTCGTAAACATACAAAAATTTTCGGTATGAATATCAAAATTTTTTAAAAAATACAATAAGCAACCAAATGCAACAAACACTCCCACTTACTATTTACCGACACTGCAGTAAAGATAAAAAAAATTATACTTATTGTGTTAATCTAGGGAAAAAATACAAGGAAAATTGTTGTTGTTATTGTTAAATCGTTGTTGATACTTATCACGCCATCAATATCGGCATAAATAAAGTTTTGTTACCAATAACTGTGAAAAAACCAAAATATTTTTGTTTGCAGTAAAAAACAAATAAATAAAAAAATTAAAAAATCCTTAAACACAAGGGAAATTTAATATTTCAACAAAAAAAAATGAAATTATGTAGTATTGATATGAATGCAATGGGCTATGTAAAGGGTGGTCCAACTATAATGCACGGTGTAAATTATGAGTCACACCTAAACGTCAAGTTAGTTGCCCAACTTAATTTTACATTTCCTTGTTTCAGTGTTTGACAAGTTGAACAATGAAGAGAATACACAAATGAACAGCACGTTAAGATTGTTGAAGCCTTAAACGAAAATGGCAAATCAAATCAAAATGCAATTCGTGCACTTCGTGATTTTTTTTTTGACCAAATTTGTCCACAATCGGAAGAATTGTGCGCATATAGGAAATGGAATACACAAAGAGTGACTGTTTGGTGCAGCCTGTGAGCTGGTGGCGTCATCGGGCCGGGCCGTATTTTGGAGTCGTTCTTAAAGATTTAAGTACGAACAACACAAAAAAGTACTAAAAACATTCCAAGCTTTCGAATTTATTTTATTTTTGTTCGATTAAACGATTAATCGATATTTGTAATTTTAAACTTATTCGATAAAACGAATAATATTTTAAAATTAATCGATTAATCGAATATTCATTCATTTTTAAATAAAAGTTGTCAAATTGTTGCTTCACTTTCGGGCACTTAGATTTTAAACGAGTCAGTATTACTTTGGATTTTTTTTAACTTTTCACGGACATTCCACCCTCTGCTATGTTTCCGTAAGTAATTTCCTCTAGAGAATTTTGTTTAAAATATTTATTCATTGGACCACTTGAGGCTCCCTTTTATTTTGTTGGTGGAGCATCTTCTTCAAATACTTTGTTATTGTCATTGAGTAAGTGATAAGTTAGTAAAGTTGTTGAAGAACATTTACGTTAATACATTTTTGGACACCTGTTGCATTGAGCATTATTAGATTTCGCCTTCGTACAATATTTCTAAGCCAAACTCATTCTAAAGAGAGAAACGCATGAATTATTTTGATAAAAAATATGGGCGTGGTCTAGAAATCGAAATAAATTGGATTTATAATCGAGCAAATTTTAAAACCGACTCTGTAATGAAAGTGCATAAAAATATTTTTTTTTTATCTACTTCATTCTTTAAGTATCTTTTAATTTTGCATGAAAAACACTTCAAAGCACGAAAATCTACGGTCATTTTGTTAATAGTAATTGAATTTAAACTAACGTTCGATTTAAATTTCACATCATTTCGATTTCTAGAACATACCCGATAAATTACCTTTGTCGTTTTTTCTTTTGTTAAATGAAGTGGTTTTTATATACATTTTTGTCCCTGGCATCTACGCTGTTTCTTTCGTTTTTTTCATAACATGTCCTTTGTTATCATATCTACATCTGTAAAAACTTTCGTAGAAGACGTTCTCGGTCTGCCGACAGACGGCTTTTGAGTCATCTTCAAGTAAGGATCGGTGACAGATCTTTTGTACTCTAACAAATTAATGCCATTTTCGTTTACTAGCTTATAAACAATCCATGAGTTCACTATAGCCATATCTATTCATCTTATAAATAGGGGCCAGTACCATTTCTTGGCTCTAATATTTGTTGCGTATTTACCCATCAACCAGTCATGTTGATCCACTCTACCCATGTAATTATTATAATTTTTCAGCAAAAGCGGTTGTGGTATGTTCTTTTTTTCTTTAGCACACTTGTTGTCATTCCATTTTACGAAAAGTATTTCAGCATTTGTGTCGAATCGGTAATCAAACGAACCACGTTCTTTCTTCCCAAGAGGTTTAGAGTCTTTAAGAGGACATGAAGATAGTCTGTACTAACTCAAAGTCCCAGTCGCACGAAATCCTAACTGCTGCTAATAAATCAGTAAGTCTCTACTAGTAAATACATTGTCAAAATATATTTGTAACCTGCGGTTCCTGATATGCCATATAACATGTCAAGTACGACTCTCGATCCTAATGCCAAAACTTCACGATAATTTTTTGCAATCGATATTCCCATGTATAAGTCAAAATTATAGCAATATCCACCATCGCCACAAAGAGCCCACAATTTATACCCAAATCTAATAGGCTTCCCGCGGAAAAATTGCTTTATGCCATGACTTTCATAATATATGACAATCATTTCGTCAATTGCTAATTCTTTTTCAAACACTTGAAACTTTTAAAAGTTTTCAATCATCATTTTTAATAAAAAAAAAACTGAACTGAAACAAACAAAACACTGAAAATTAAAAAAAGAGTAAATATTTTGATAACGCCAAGTACCAGTGTCATATAAGCCACATTGCACCATCAGTTTTTGGAAGTTTGTTAATATTTTTATTACAGTAACTTTGTAAACAGTTTGGGTAAACACTTTTCAATATAAATAATAGCATATCAAATCGTTAAGGTTTGTGTTATATGATTTATAAACATATGTATAATGTCTCCCAAGATTCATAAAAATGCGCTAAGTCTAATAATTTTTTACTAGAAAGTTATAATAAAATAAAAAAGCAAGCATATATATATAAAGACTTGTTGGGATTATACCTAAAGAATAAAAAAAATATTTTTAGAATACAAACTATATGAGTGACCAAAAAACATGATTTTTTTAATGTCCTATAAATAGGACGCTGGCCTATAATGGGTTAAGTAAAACTAAAATTGAATCAATCTCAAAATGAGTTTGATCCAAGTATTATAAAGTTGATTTAATCCCGAATTCGTGCTTGAAAAAACCCAAAAAAGAAATTAGAAAGAAAAAACTATTATGATTGATTTACTTACCCAAAAATATAAACTAAATGAGAAGTAAGAGTTCAGATGTGCTTCTCAACCCTTCGTGGTGCACATAAGTTTGGCCAGACCTTGTTTTAATGTATATAGAAAATCAAAACATGCGTAAGCTGGAGGGTTAAACACAACGAAAAGTTTAATCTTTTTTTTACTTAGTTTAAGGAAATGCCGGCATTCATTTTCGAAATTAATTACTTCTGAGCCTTTATAGAATCTTTATAAATGTTTTAACGGTATAATCTTGATTATTATTCAACAAATTTACAACCACCCTAAGAAAATATTTCCTGAAATTTAATCAATAATTGACTTGAATAAAAGTATTTAAATGCAATTTTTTCTATTCAAAGTCTCATATTTATTTGGCCTTTGCCAATGTTCAATCTTTTGTTGATAAATTTATTTTACGTTTTATAACTAATTTAAAAATTTCTTGATTTTGACCTCTTTTTTATATCCATATGAGTATATTCCATTATTTGTCATTACTTAAAGTAAAAAATCTCTTTATCTCATTGTATGCAAAAGACGTTTCACTTCGTTACTTACCGCACACACTCGTATATGCCACATATAAAAATAGATCGTATGTTGCACATGTATTATGTATGTTAGTTATTTTCTTCTATCGAGCTTTTATGTTTGTATTAGGGCAACATTTCAATTTACTTGCATCAAAGTATTTGTAGATATCTGTGTGTGCGTGTGTGTCTGTGTATGCATATAATCTTATAACACATACTTAGTTGCATGCAACATCTAAAAGATTATAAGCTCAGAATGCAGTCAAGAAAATATAAAAAGGTCATGTAATTTGTTATTTTTCATTCTTCATTTTTTTGTATTTTTTTTTTATTTTTCTCAAAGCTAAAACAAACAAAGGAAATTTTATCCTAGTTAAGTTCTACATGCTTGATACGATGACGTTTCAAATCTTGCAATCTTCTGATTGCTCAATACTTTGCATACTTGCAAATTAAATCTATATCCCAGTAAATATTGGCTATGAATTTGCAATGCAAGTGCCAATAAAATAATTGTGTTTGAAGTATTCTAATGAACTGGGACAATTTAAATAAAGGGAGACCTTTTAACTAACAGAAATAAATACTATTAAACAATATTGGAATAATTAAAACCGACGAAATAATAAAAGGATCAGCTTTAATTATAAAACATACATTTTCAATACGAAAATTAAGCAAAAGACAATTAACAATTCGATTTTCATCCTGAAAATAAAACAGTTTAGATAACAAGGAGGTGACATGTCATAACTTCCAGTTTCATAGTCTCCATGGACACTATGTCACTTTCAAAAGTGTCGAAGTGTCCATCAGAAAAGTGACATAACATCCACGAACGAAGGCCGAATACGCAGAGAAGCTTTAGTTAGCGAAGCCGGTGTTTGTTATACCGTAGAGGAGAAAATCCTTGCAATCCGGCCAAAGGCCGGCTACACTGAGAAGCTTTTGCTAGCGAAGCCGGTGTTTGTTATACCGTAGAGAAGAAAATCCTTGCGCCCGGCCGAAGGCCGGCCGTGCAGAAAAGCTTTAGTTAGCGAAGCCGGTATTTGTTATACCATAGAGAAAAAAATTCTTTAGCCCAAAAGTGTTTTCGTTATACATATATTTAATATATACACCCAGAGAAAAAGCAACGAAACCATTTTTAAAAAAAAATTAACCACAATATGTTTAATTTAACCAAATCATTGTAACCGACAACCATATTATGGTTAAATTAGTTTCTTCAAAATTAGTTTTGTTGGTTGTGACCATAATAAAACAAATTTTTGATCCCAAATTTGTTAAGATTCTCGCTTGCCAGACTTTTTGGCATTATACTTTCTTATTTTGAAGAATACAAAGATTTAAAACTCCACACATTGATAATATAACACATATTTTATTTTGAAACATAAAAAGTTTTTAATTATTCACTTTTAATTTAAAATCCCTACAAGAACCGAATGAGCGAGTAGTCACATTTTTCATTTTGGTGTTAAGAAAATGATAGAAAAAAATTACCGATTGTGACCGAACACTTGATTTCGGTCATTTCTTTCTATCATTTTCTTAAGACCAAAATGGAAAATGTGACTACTGGCTCATTCATTTCTTGTAGGGATTAAATATTCACTTAAGAAAGCAAAATAAATTTATTTTTATATACGGATTATTGATATATATTAATATTTCCTTTAACAATTTGTCTGCAATAAGGGCAAAGCAAAGTTGAATTATTTCCCTTGGACTTAGTTTCCAAATTTTGAAAATAAATAGAACAAATCTTAAAATGCTTACGAGGCATCAATAAGATATTTCTTGGTTCTACCATGCATACAACGCATTTTAAAACGTCTGTCACCTGACTGATATAGGGAGCATTTTCGCCGATATCTTCTGTTTCCGATTCGCTTGCTTCTTCGATATCTTCTGAATGATCATCATATGACAGCAAATTATTTTCTTCATTTATAGAGATATTAAAAAACTCAGATACTAATATACGCCCCATATCATGTTGCTGATTCAATCTTTGGATTTTATTATCTTTATTGTTTTGCGTTCTTCGCTTTTTTTGGATAATAGATAACACACCTGTAGCAATTTGGCATAAGAAAACTGACTGAAAAAAATCTTCATCTAGAATAGTCTGCAGAAATTTGAAAAAGCTTCCATTTTTTTCAATTTTTTTCGACAGCTTGGAATTAAATCCTTCCAAAGCACTTGTGGTTCGCACAGCTTCTTGATAAACAGAAAACCCTTGCGGAGTAATCTAAAGGAACAGTTGTGGAACTTTTGTAAGTTATATTTTACTAAAATTGTAGACATAATTGCGATAAACGTATAAAATCCAATCTAAATTCCTATATAATGATCATAAAAGTAAACGAAATCAAAAAATTATGCGGAAAAGTTTGGTTTGATTAATCAAAAAGAAATATTTCTCCTGCCTTTTAATTTTGTTTCCATCCATATTTCTTTCATATTTTTTTTATTATTAATCAAACCAAAGTTTTTTGAATTGTAACACTTATGAATTATTTTACTCTTATGATCAATACACACGGATTTAGTTCTGGATTTTTTCAAAAACATTTTTAGTATACATAACTTGAAGAAGTTCATTAAATACTCTTTAATATAGCAGAATTTGATTTATACTTACTGTTTTATTTCATTATAAAACTTACCTTCTTCATCCACTGCTTTTCAAAATATTTTACAAATATATTTAAAGGCTCCTGCTGGGGGTTTGGTAAATCAAGTAACTCCTTTTTAATATTAAGAAACATTTCTTCTATTTGCTCTGGCTTAACCAGTGGCAGACTTAAGATTTTTCGGTTCCAATTACCACAGTCTTTATTTCTTTTTATTAAATTTTCAAACCTGCTTATCTTTTGACCTCTGCGCCTCAGAGCTCGCAATTCTTGAAATAGCATGCACACCGGGTACAATCTCGAAGTATGTGCTTTCGGCAAAATATTTGTTTTTCATTTATCAGCACCAATAACTTATAATTTCTTCTAAGTCCGCTAACAAATTCATAACTATATTTAACACTTTCCATATCAACTTCTTTCGCTTTATTTTATAAGTCCGCAATCGATGAAATTCAGTTTAAACTAATTTTTTTTCTTAAGTTTTGATAATCACTTGAAATTTTAACGGTATTTTATAACAAGTTTTGCACATTTTAAATTTTTTTAAATTTTGCACATTTTTAAGTTAAGTTATGGGCATTATGACACTTTGCAAAGTGTCATAACGTCCGTGGATGTTGTAGGTCACAGTTTAATAGGACTAGAAATGACACTGTGAATTTACGGGAAGATTATATAAATCCTACTCCCGGAAAATAGTGTAGTACCCCTAAAACCGTAATAAATTATGCTATCAGAATAAAATTGAATACTTCACAGTTTTATAGGACTAGAAATAACACTAATAAATTTCGTGATGATCGGTCCATAATTTACTATATTTCGCATATAAAGCCCACTCTGGTAATTTAATTAAATACGCCGTAGCAGATATATTTACTGTGGTAAAATTTCTTCCAACTTAGTTTCATATGGGCAGAAAAATTTTTATGCAATTTTGTGATATACGGTCCATAATTTACCTTAGATCTCATAATTAGCAGCCTTCTGAAATTCACTGTTAATGCTAAAACTTATTTCACCGCTGTATTGAAATTTATTGATATTTATGGTTTATAATGCCAGAAATCATTCTGCAGAATTTCGGGATGATTGCTTCATAACTTACCATGGCTTGAATTTAAATTCCCCTCCTGAAAATCATTTAAGTTCGGCTTAAACTGTTCGGAATCGTAATATTTTACTCAAGCTATTTAAAATTGCTACAAAAAAGCAATAAACTTTCTGAATGTCGTCAATAATTTAATATGGGCGTTAACCGCAAACAATTTGAATGCTGATGTCTGTTTCTATAAAGATAAATTAATGACCAATAGATATCATATAGATCCCACTCCTGAAATTTTCGCACTTTCGGTGGAGGGTATCAAAGATTCGCCACAGCCGAATATAGCACTCTAACTTGTTTTATAATAAAAAAACATTTTCCTGTAAAATTGTTTGATTTTGGCGCTTAAGCTTTTTCTGCGGTTTTGGCTCAAAAGGGTTGTCGGTGATAATAATATTGTTAAAATAAACATAATATGTTTAAACTTTCACTTAAAAATAGTTTTGTTAGAGGTGACCATGTTTAAGCATGTTTTTCTCTGTGTACAGTTAGTCAAAAATATTTTAAAATTTTGTTGCACGCAGAGGAAAAATGAAAATTATCAATAAAATTTTAATAAAAATTCCAAGTTGTAAAAATTCCTTCCTCAGTGTAAAAAATTTAATGAAAATTAAATTTGATGAACTCAAGCCTAATTAAAGAATATCAAGAAATTAAAATTTAACAGTTCAACTGAAATCAAAAAAGATTTCTTTATATTTTATAAAAGTGTAACGATATTTTGCATTTGCTCATTTGCAAGCATTATATTGCACTCCGTTATTGTATTTACATTAAGAAAATTGTAAAAAGCCACAAAATGAAAAATCGACGCAAAAAAATTTTATTTATATTGCATTGTATGAAAGGTGCTGTATCATAATATGATTACTTCTTAACTTATTATGATTAACAGGATAAGAATATGATGGCTTCTCAACGCATTATGACTAACATGACAATAATATGATTACTTCTTAACTTATTAAATAATATTAAAAAAGGTCGAAAGAAAAAAATTTAAATTAATATAACGAATATATTTGGTCATAATATGATTCAATGATAATCGTAATATGGTGACTACAATCATGAATATTATCATAATATGTTCGTCTTAGAATATGTTTACTTTCTACAGAAATTCATATTGAAATTGCAAACGCTGCATATCTTGTGGTACTGAACATTTTAAAATGCAACATGAATTTTTATAGAAAGCAACAACAAAATGATAAAATACTTTTGATTTACCTAAATGAAATTAATGATTAATAACATCTTCTAATTTTACCCTTTTTTCTGTATATCTGGTGAAGAGCTAGAGTCAAAGTTTCCAAATAAGATACAAGCACCTTGATTATCAATAGACAATAACCGACAAAATATACTTGATAATGGAGAAGTGGTCGTGGAACAAAAAATTTGTAATTATATCATAAAAATGGCAAGAGAAAAATTGTTTAAAATTTGGTACACATAGCTGGGTTACCAATACACAAACTCAATAAAAATATGGGTTGGATTGGAGAAGTGGGCGTGGTACCTCCCGTACAAAGACGTTACAATTCTCAGTATGTCAGTAGAACATCAAAAGCCAAAATTTCCAAATATAGTACAAGCAATTTAGTTACCAATACACAATATCCGATCAAATGTGGGCGATATTATAGAAGTGGGCGTGGCACAACGAATTTATATAACTTTCTTCTTGTCGCATCATAAGATTCGGCATATTTTTGAAAAATGTAACCCACATCTTAAAAATAAAAAAGAATTTTAAAAAATTTGATAATAAATTTATGACTTTTTATAAAGGGTGCATAAATTTTACGGGCCGATGTTGATTTTGAAAAAACACACATTATTTAAGAAACTAATGTAATTTCTTTTTATTTTGATAATATTGGTATGGTTCAATTTTGTATCGAAGAAAATATCGGCCGCGATCTCGGCGGCACATCTCCATCCGATAGTCCAAATTTTCGATGACGCTGAGGCATAATTGAGGCTCTATGCCGTTAATGTACCGAATTAACTTAACCTTTAGCTCTTGAATTTTTGCTGGCTTATTGACGTACACCTTTTCTTTCAAATAACCCCAAAAAAAAAATCCAACGGTGTCAAATCACATGATATTGGCGGCCAATTGATATCGCCACCACGTGAGATAACAAGGCCATTGAATTTGTCGCGCAAAAGAGCCATTGTTTTGTTAGCTGTGTGGCAAGTGACACCGTCCTGTTGACTCCACATATCGTCCACATCCATATCTTCCAGTTCGGGCCATAAAAAGTTCGTTATCATCCCACGATAGCGAACACAATTCACAGTAACTGCCTGACCGGCCTCATTTTGGATAAAATGCGGCCCGATGATGCCACCAGCGCATAAGCCGCACCACACAGTCACTATTTGTGGGTGCATTGGTTTTTCGACAATCACTCTTGGATTATCATTCGCCCAAATGCGGCAATTCTGCTAATTGATGAATCCACTGAGGTGAAAATGTGCCTCATCACTGAAGATAATTTTCTTCGAAAATTGATGTTCCACTGTTGCCATTTCTTGCCACCATTCTTACCATTGACGACGTTTGCAGTGGTCAAGAGGCTTTAGTTCTTGAGTCAATTGCACCTTGTAATCGTGTAACTGCAAGTCTTTATGCATGATGTTCATCAACGACGAGCGTGAGAGGTGCAATTGTTGGGCACGATGACGAATTGAGGTCGACGGCTCTTCAGCCACACTATCGCGAACAGCAGCAATATTTTCTGCAGAACGAGCTGTACGAACATGCACTGGTGTTTTCACATCTCCTACAGTCCCGGTTTGCTCAAGTTTTTGCACGATTTTTCCGATTGTACGCACATTTGGACGATTAAATTGACCGAAAAAATCACAAAGTGAACGATATGCATTTTGATTTAAACGTCCATTTTCATAATTAGCCTGAATCTTTAACGCTCGATTGTGTATCTTTCCATGGTACTAATTGAGCTAGTCTGAAATTGAGAAATGTCCAATGAAATATATAAATAGCATCTTACATAACCGATCTATCTTAAAAAAAATAAAAATTTAAAGGACTAAAGAAAGTAATTAAACATTTTTATATTTCCATCATTTGTGGATTCCAACATCATAAAAATTGGTATGTAAAAATTCCAGCATATTTCATGTGCAGCACAGAGCAATTTTTCATGAACTTTCAAATATGTTTTTAATCTTTCTTTCAAATGCCATTTGGGTTGACCTAAAACTAAAATTGCTTATAAATTTATGTTTATATGTCCTACAGTTAAAGCTATAAAGTAATTTTCTACAATTGAATGAGTTTTGTAATCATTGTTTAGAATTAGTAACTTAAAAGACCATTCGATTATTTATTGAAAATTTCTTTACTAAATTTATTTTAGGTCAAATAAATAGATAAGATAAATTAAAGAGTAAATGAAATTTCAGAATTTAAAAATCTGCAACAAAGAACAATTTTTATAATTACTTTAAGTACTAAAAAATGTTAAGCAAACTTAAAGTTTTCATTAATAAACCACATAAATATTCATATTTGTTTATGAATAAATATGTTTTCATAAATTTAAAGTTCTTGGCAAACAAGAAACACAGGCATGAAATCCATGGCTCAGACAAGGTAAAACCACAATCGTTTTTACCCATGTATGTGAGGGTGTGTTTGTGTGTATTTTTTACTTTGCTTTTATAATATACTAGCTTCACCCGGTGTGCTTCGCTTCCCCCCATAGAAATAAAAATTGTAAAAATGGAAAAAAAAGTTTAAAACAGATCTCGTGCAGCGATATCAACCCAATTTGTAACTTTTAATTTTGCCATTTCCCAGATATGGGCAGTTCCAGTGAAAAGTCTACTTTTTGTAACGTAACGCCAGAAGTAATTTAAATTTTTACTCAAAAAATTTCATATGTATAGTTTACTTTTTTATATTTTTGAGCAAAGAGCAACTAGATCTACATTAAGTAGCAAAAGGGATAACGGTTGCACAACATGGTCCTTAAATACAACCGTATTTGCATTCTGGCGTTACATTAAAAAAAGTAAACGAGCAAAGATTTTGAAATTTTATAGCATGAAAAATAAATCTATATAAGTCCAAAGTTTACTAAAAAACAGGTTTTATACAAAACGTCTTGCTCAATTCGCAGTCTTCTTCAGTTTTGTAATGCAAGTCAAAATCCACTTCCGTTTTTTTAAGGTCACGCCAGTGCATATTTTTGTTTATATCTGCAAATCCTTAGCGTCGATTGCTGTGATTTTTTTCTGAATATAGCGCTACTTCATTACTTTGTATATATAAAAACCCTTTTTACAAATTTGACTTCTTCATTTATTTTTTTTTTTAATTTTGTGGCACAAGTGGCATGACACGCCAAAATGGAAATGCCCATATGTGAGGAAAGTGCCACGCCAACTACTTCAATCGAACCTACTTTTTGAGAGATCTTTATGTTGATAACCAAACTTGTTGTTGCAAATTTGGGAACTTTAACTCTAACCCTTCGCCAGATATACAGAATGCTATATTTATGTAAGGAAGGTGCCACACCCACTTCTCCTTTTGTCAGATGTTGTGCATTGTTATCGAAGATTCAAAACTTTTACTGTAACATTTCTCCAGGTATAAGGTAATTCATATTGTCTTTGGGTGGTAGGTACCATGCCCACTTGTTACTTTAAAAATATAAATGTCAAGCGTCGCCAAATTAGAATATTTTTGTGAAAATTTCAGGGAAATCATTTCAATAGTTTAGGAGTCTTTAGGGAACAAACAAACAAACGAATTTCCATTTTTGTATATTTGCATTGTTAAAGAAATTTTAATAATGTATTGTAAATGTTCAGAAAAAAACTGAAAAATATGCATAAGTGATAATAAAAACCATCAAATATTTTTACAGAAAAAAATTTATGGAATGAAAGTAAAAAATGATCATACAAACGCGCAAAAAATTCGTGCACGTTAAAAAATGTCTGATAACATTTAAATTAATTCTGTTCTTAGCCTGATATTGATGGGAGAATTTAAGGCCGGCGACCAAATGAACATATGAGGATAAATTTGTACTTTCAAAGACTTTATATCAAAATTTGAATTTCCCAATATGCAGAGTAAATCGAACTAGTACCTTAAGTTTTTTTTATATAGTCTTCTACAAGTATTTTCTGCACAGTGAAAACCAGTTGAAATAATTAATATTTTGCATGTCATATGGTCTTATCTAAAGATTATTTAGAAATATAATCAACCAATTCTTGTACAGTTTTTTATTGTTCATAAATGCATAAATACTTATATATTTAATTGATTGTACATATATAATTTCCCTTATTACAATTTCATTCTTGTAATGCGCGACCTTCATCTGCAATTTTCACTAACTGATATGAATTCTTCTAGGGTTTCTATATAAGAATGATTTTGAAAGAATAAAAACGGGATTTGACCAATCACAACAAGAAATCTTCGGTTGGCGATTTTTAAATCAATTCTTAGGTATATGCATCAAGTCCTTGCCTTAACGTTTGTATTATTGTCATGGAAATTAAACTTTTTAATATGCTAGTAAGCTAAGTGAACCAGATCACTCATAGAAAGAGTGCTAAATTCGACTATGCCGAAACTTACCCTCAACCGAGAGTTAGAATTTTTAAGGACTGTGGTTTTTTTGGGGGTATGGTCAATTATAGACCAATCATAAAAAAATTTAATTGTATGATGTCTAGTCTTACAAAACTATGACAGACCTAATTTACTACAATAGAATAATTCATTTCTGCTTCAAGCGCACTATATGTAGTGTTTTCCGGTAGTGGGCTTTATATGGGCCATATGAAAAATTATGATTTTGCAGCATGATTTCTTATCCTACTAAAAAATGAAAGGCTGAATTTTACAACAAAAGCATTACTCGTTACAATTGTAGGCGTTCTATAATGTTTCTGTAAATTCAAATTTGGCAGTGTTCTTGATTCTTAAGCTACGGTCACAATTAGTAAATATTTGCGCAAATAAGCGGAACCCCTAATTTTGTTATTAATTACTTAGGGAGATATAAATTGGTATAAATATCGCAAAATAAAACTAATTATACTATTAGACGTAGAAAAAAACAGTTTTTTTAAGATTTGAATCAGATCATCTGATATTATAATTTAAATTATTTAAATTTTTTTTTTGGTCTACTAAAACTATAAAAGGCCAAATGTTATTACAATAGTGTTATTCGTTACATTTATAGGCGTACTAAACTGGACTACTGGAATTTCTACATTATTGATCTTAGACCCTGTATAGTATATATATATATGTATATCCAACTGTCTGTGTGTCCGTTGAAATGGATTTTCGAAGACTCCAGATATAGTGGCGACTTGGCAATTATAAATTCATGTCACATTAAGTCCGGAATTTATTAATATAATAAAATGTGCAAAAAATCTCGACTGCCTCTAATTTTACCCATAAATCCCTTGTTATTGTGTTTTTTTTAATGTATATCTACAGAGCGGCAAGAGCCAAAGTCTACACAACATCCGACAAAATATAAGCGAGATGAGCGAAGTGTGCGTGGCACTGTCCATACAAAGACATTAAGGGTCCTCATGATGTCGCTTAAAATTGCCATTTGTGCAAATGCACAAGCTTACGAGTCTTGTTTCATGAAGCCCCTTTTTTTACTTTTGTGTAATTTTAAACAATTAATGTCAGTTTGTAAGAAACGTCAATACAAAAATAAATTAAAATTCAAAAATATAAAAATTTGTGTTTAAATTTGTGATTAATATGTATGAGAAATTTGCTTTTTAAAATGCTCAAAGAAAGCCAAAAGACCAATTTACTGAAATTATTGCTAGAATTTATTGTTTGTGATTTATAGACACTTGGATTTTTCATTGAAAACGACGTTAAAATCATTAAAAGATCTGTTTGTATAAATGCACAATTGAACAGCGCAAGTTTACGAGACAAAATTGTTTGGCAAATTTACCAAGTTTGTGTAAATGAATTCTCATACAATTTTTGACAGTTCATTTACGAGGGCGTAAAAATGCACAGTTTGCACAGATTACGAGACTTATAAACGATATCATGAGGACCCTTATTATAAATTTCTGTATATAGGGAAAATGACAACAGCCAAAGTTTTCAAACAAGGTAAAATCATCTTGCTTGTTAATAGAACAGTACCGTCAATATGAGAACGGTATTCAAGAAGTAGGCGTGGTGCAAAATAGATTTATTTATATCTCAAGAACGAACAGAGAACACTTGGCCAAATTTGGAACGCAACCTACAAGCAACGTACAAATTTCAATTTGATTTCAGTATATCTAGAGAACGACAAGAGCCAAAGTTTCCAAACTAGGTTTAGATTTATTTACATTTAAAGAACGATATTTATATAACTTTCTGTTCTTTATTTTTGTTAAGAAAACAATTGGCTTCAATTCGAACACATAACAGCAAAATATAAAACCTTTTTCATTTTTCAAGACGTGCCTGTTAAATTTTGTTTATGTCGCTTTAGCTTTTTTGCGGTAATTACTCGATATTGTAAAAAATTTATTATTAATACGATTTTCGTATGACGTGCTAAATTCCCAGTTTTTCATATTTGATAAATACACTGAAATTTATTGTTGAGGGAAAGCTAGCTTCTATGCGCTTTTCACTGGTTGCTTAGGCCAGCTCATCAGAAAACCTTTTCCAAAGATTTTAGAAAGGCCAAAAATATTATACAAATAAAACCCTAAAGCGAATAAGAATTATAAACACTCAAAGTCTTACTTGTAACAATATCAAAGCCAAAACAAAACACCAACAATAAACAGTGAGTTTATCTTTTCTTACATTCCCCTACAATTGGTTGGGTTTTTTCCGACTCGAATTGTATTTGAGTTTTTTTTTAAACTATGTGACTTTTATTTTGCTCTTAAGTGCCGGTTCACACATGCCGACCTTGACTCTTCAAGTGTTGCATTCTTAGGTGAGAGAGGAAAAAATAGCATTCTCTTTTCACTTATCTCCTAAGACTTGAGGAGTCAAACTTGAGAAACAGTTGTGGTTTGTTTTAACCCAAAAAATAAATAACCGAAACCCTACATTATTTTTTGCTGAATAGCATGGAGAATTTACATAATTTTTCCATGTTTACTAAAGTTCTCCCTTCTCGTATATAAATTACAAATTTAATCTAGTTGAATTTGAAAAATGTTTAAAAAACGATTGGTCACTTAAAGAAATATGTACCTCAAAATAAAAAAAATTGAGCATCAAACGAAGCAGGTTTGTAAGGGAGAAATGTAGGAGTTTCGCAATACATGTTTGACACAAAAAGCGCTTTATTCAGCGCATATTAAAACTGGTAAACGTAGCTACAAGCTTTACATACTGAATGATTCCTAGTAAGGGAAATCCGGGGCACTTGCAATGTTTTTTTTTTTTGTAAAACTCGTTTAAAGTTCCTTAACTTACTTTACTGCATCTCTGTGTATGTCTTATTGCGTAGCGCCTAATTGTGCGCTTATTTTTTAAATGTACCATTAGTGCTTCGCAAAACTAATGATTCTTCAATCTCCAAAAACAACTTTTACCGTACATGAATACACTACATGTTCTGCCAGAGCACACTGTTTTCCAAAAAATAAAAATAAGTGCCTGCAAAAAAACAAGTATAAGGACATGCAGACATATAAGTATAATGAAATTAATGAACCATTAAGATCTTGTGGTGATAAATTTTTGCATTGTGCATAAATTACACTTGATGACCAAACATTTCCGCATATTTTTCCAATAGTTGTAAAGTGAATTCACAATGAATGGCTGATGATTTTATGTTTGATAAATAAATTAAAATGTATATTATACATTTGGGGTATTCAAACAGTATGCTACATAGTCATAATGCCATGATATCCTAATATTTTACAAATGTTTAAAACAAAAAAGGTCATAAAGCAATAAGACTTTTTATGCTGTATTTATCTTGTAATAATTACACTGTAGAAATTTAAATTACAAGAGGAGTTGCTCGCAGCATTTATATTTTGAAGTGTAACTATTTTATGACCACCGATTGAATACCCCAACTGTTGGGTTGTCACATAATGGCTTTGTAAACTTTTTATACGACTGACACTGAACTCTAAATGAACAAGTTAAAAAATGTTTTAAGATAGTGTGGTAAAAATACAATTCAAAGTATTTTACAAATTTAAAGACAAACAATGTTAAATATGTACACTATGACAAATAATAAATAGTCATTTACTTCTGGTGTAAAATCAAATGACAACTGGTAATATTTCATTGCGTTTTTGATCAATTTAAATGTTGTAATTATGGCAAAATATAGATCTTTGACTAAGAACGAAGTCTTAATTAATAAATAATCAATCCGGCTCTAATTAACCAATTTCAAATTTCACACACATTCATATTGATTTGTATTGTCTTCAAGTGTGTAACACTGATTTATTAAGTTGAAGTATAAATGGCAAAGTAAGTCATGTGTTGTCTTATCGAACTCAGATTTTAGGCCTACACATAGAATAACAGAAATTACAGTTTTTTCTATAATTCAAGTTTTTATACCCTTCGGCACATTCCGCGTAAAACTTTTTAGATATTATGCTATGATTCCATACTGTGTATATGTATATTCCATTTCATTAAGTAATTTTGAGCCAATTAACCTTTGTCCATCTGTCCGTCTGTTGAAAAAACGCTCATTTTCGAAGCACTCAACAGAAAAGAGCAATTTTAGTGTCAGTTTGTTTTTAGTTCTCCTTTTTTTTTTTTTTTTAATTTGTTTATTAGCCGGCATAATAGATATTAAAAATAAAATAAACACTAGTTAACAATAATATTTTATATACGTATATACAATGTCTCTAATCGAGCGCTCTAGTATTTTTAATATTTTTATAATTTGGTTTGGTGGGAAAATAGTCATAAAGCCAAACTACCTACCTATAAAAACATTATTGGTGCATAAACTTATTAAGTTAGTGCCAAAATGCCTTCCTAATTACCGCTATCGAAGTAAGATTTGGTCTAACATAGTTTCATACGATTCAAAATCACATTGTCGAATTTCGTCAAGATCGGTCCATAATTTACTATAGGCCCTAAATAAGGCCCACCCCTAAAACCGTAACGAATTCTGGAAAATTGTTGCACCATAGTACTTTTGAAATAGACTTTAATACGCCTAAGACCGCAACAAATTATAATCCTATCAGGTCAGTTTTTATTTATATTGTTTAATTTATGATTTATTTTAGAAATGTTACGAATCTTAAATGTACCAACAATGTCGAGAAATAATTTTAAGTCTGACACTGAGAATGTAGCACCAAATTATAGACAACTTATTTATAAAAATAGAAACGGAAGTTAAAAGTGTATTTTTTTTTAATCGATCAAGTTTGATTTGGAAAATATTTTAGTATTCAATTGAAAAAATTTTTTTAATTTGTCATTTGATTTGTTTGTTAAATAAGAAAGAAAAAAAACCCTCAAGAAGGCACTCAAAAAAGTGCCGAAATATTGGTTAAAATAAACGTTTAAAGTTTTTTATATAAAAATAACAAATATTTTATATAAAATTAAAAAAAGACCTCAAGCTTGAAAATTTAGTTATAATATTGTTTGATAATTTTTTAATATAAAGCCCAATCCTGGGTGGCGGGATTATAGCACTTGTTTTCTATCAGTTGATTGAGAGTTATAACACTGCATTTATAACATTATAGTCATAGTCTAGTCATAGTCTAGTCATAGCCTAGTCATAGTCTAGTCATAGTCTAGTCATAGTCTAGTCATAGTCTAGTCATAGTCTAGTCATAGTCTAGTCATAGTCTAGTCATAGTCTAGTCATAGTCTAGTCATAGTCTAGTCATAGTCTAGTCATAGTCTAGTCATAGTCTAGTCATAGTCTAGTCATAGTCTATTCATAGTCTAGTCATAGTCTAGTCATAGTCTAGTCATAGTCTAGTCATAGTCTAGTCATAGTCTAGTCATAGTCTAGTCATAGTCTTGTCATAGTCTTGTCATAGTCTAGTCATAGTCTAGTCATAGTCTAGTCATAGTCTAGTCATAGTCTAGTCATAGTCTAGTCATAGTCTAGTCATAGTCTAGTTATAGTCTAGTCATAGTCTAGTCATAGGCTAGTCATAGTCTAGTCATAGTCTAGTCATAGTCTAGTCATAGTCTAGTTATAGTCTAGTCATAGTCTAGTCATAGTCTAGTCATAGTCTAGTCATAGTCTAGTCATAGTCTAGTCATAGTCTAGTCATAGTCTTGTCATAGTCTAGTCATAGTCTATTCATAGTCTAGTCATAGTCTAGTCATAGTCTAGTCATAGTCTAGTCATAGTCTAGTCATAGTCTAGTCATAGTCTAGTCATAGTCTAGTTTTTTTTTTTTTTTTTTTTTTTTCCATTAGGCAGGTGTAAAATCTTGCATAAGATTCCCGTGTCCTTCTTGACCCCGGGATATGTCGGATTCCTACCGACTAAAAAACACCTCCTGCGTCATTCAGCACCCTGCGGAGCTGTCCCTAGAGATACTGCATCGCAGGGTCCGAAAGCCATATTTAGACTTCGTCCGTTGTTTGAGCTTTCCTTAGTCTCTCCTCCATTACTAATTTTTGATGAATGTTTTTAATCATTGAGCATACTATGTCCCAGTGTTCCTTTCTGTTGAGAATTATACTTATAATGTTTTCAACGTGCAGCTGTGTCCCAATCTCTTCTTCTGCTTTCTGCCGATCGTACCTAAAGCGTGGGCAGTGGAACATGACGTGTTCTGGATCTTCTTCTTCATTCGAACATGTAGGACAGTATGGACTACTGTCCAGGCCAAATCTGTATAGGTAGCTACGGTTACCTCCATGACCAGAGAGGAATTGCGTCAAGTAGTAGTTTACCTCTCCATGTCTTCTATTTAACCAATTATTTATTTCCGGAATAAGTTTGAAAGTCCATCTCCCCTTGCGGCTGGCTTCCCACCTACTCTGCCATTGTCTTATAGATTTCTCTCTCTCAAGTTTACGCACACTATTGCCAGGTTGTGTTGAGGTTCTCCTTATATCGTCTAATCTCTTAGCTTCATCTGCTAAAATATCTACGGGAATCATTCCCGATATGACTTGGGCCGCTTCATCAGAATTGGTTCGATATGAGCAGCATACTCGTAGGGCAGATAGTCTGTATACCGACTTCAGTTTCTTCGCTATGCTTTTTATATTCAAAGCTCCTGTCCTTATGGAGGCGGCGTATAATATAACTGAGGTCACCACTGTGGATATAGTCATAGTCTAGTCATAGTTTAGTCATAGTCTAGTCATAGTCTAGTCATAGTCTAGTCATAGTCTAGTCATAGTCTAGTCATAGTCTAGTCATAGTCTAGTCATAGTCTAGTCATAGTCTAGTCATAGTCTAGTCATAGTCTAGTCATAGTCTAGTCATAGTCTAGTCATAGTCTAGTCATAGTCTAGTCATAGTCTAGTCATAGTCTAGTCATAGTCTAGTCATAGTCTAGTCATAGTCTAGTCATAGTCTAGTCATAGTCTAGTCATAGTCTAGTCATAGTCTAGTCATAGTCTAGTCATAGTCTAGTCATAGTCTAGTCATAGTCTAGTCATAGTCTAGTCATAGTCTAGTCATAGTCTAGTCATAGTCTAGTCATAGTCTAGTCATAGTCTAGTCATAGTCTAGTCATAGTCTAGTCATAGTCTAGTCATAGTCTAGTCATAGTCTAGTCATAGTCTAGTCATAGTCTAGTCATAGTCTAGTCATAGTCTAGTCATAGTCTAGTCATAGTCTAGTCATAGTCTAGTCATAGTCTAGTCATAGTCTAGTCATAGTCTAGTCATAGTCTAGTCATAGTCTAGTCAGAGTCTAGTCATAGTCTAGTCATAGTCTAGTCATAGTCTAGTCATAGTCTAGTCATAGTCTAGTCATAGTCTAGTCATAGTCTAGTCATAGTCTAGTCATAGTCTAGTCATAGTCTAGTCATAGTCTAGTCATAGTCTAGTCATAGTCTAGTCATAGTCTAGTCATAGTCTAGTCATAGTCTAGTCATAGTCTAGTCATAGTCTAGTCATAGTCTAGTCATAGTCTAGTCATAGTCTAGTCATAGTCTAGTCATAGTCTAGTCATAGTCTAGTCATAGTCTAGTCATAGTCTAGTCATAGTCTAGTCATAGTCTAGTCATAGTCTAGTCATAGTCTAGTCATAGTCTAGTCATAGTCTAGTCATTGTCTAGTCATAGTCTAGTCATAGTCTAGTCATAGTCTATTCATAGTCTAGTCATAGTCTATTCATAGTCTAGTCATAGTCTAGTCATAGTCTAGTCATAGTCTAGTCATAGTCTAGTCATAGTCTAGTCATAGTCGAGTCATAGTCTAGTCATAGTCTAGTCATAGTCTAGTCATAGTCTAGTCATAGTCTAGTCATAGTCTAGTCATAGTCTAGTCATAGTCTAGTCATAGTCTAGTCATAGTCTAGTCATAGTCTAGTCATAGTCTAGTCATAGTCTAGTCATAGTCTAGTCATAGTCTAGTCATAGGCTAGTCATAGTCTAGTCATAGTCAAAGGCTGGCCGTAGTTTAGTTATATTCATATTAAATTTCATATATGTCATTGCAATCAAGTTTTTTTATTAAAACGTTTCTTTCATTGGAAAGATTTCTTTCTACTCCTGTTTGAAATTTGATATTTAGAACTAAAAATATTTCTACAACTTACGAGAGCCATAAGGCATTATTTGTAGATAAAGTATTGCATGTTTTTGTATATATGAGTATGCAAATATGTAGTCATGATAATAAATGTAAATTATAAGAATTTACTTATATTGGATTTTTTTATTTTTTATGTATATTTAGATTATTATAAATACATTTATACATGAGAATGTGCATAAGAGTTTGAAAAAAAGGTTTCTATATGCATTATAGTAATAATAATATCTAACGTAATTGTGTTACGGAAATAGCAAAATGAGCATACTTAGTAATGTCTTTTTGTGTTGTCTAAAACGTGCCTCAAGTGTAAAATAAATACATATGCATTGGGAAGCACACACATTGACTTATACAAGCAGATATCCATGTGTTCATCTTAGCCCTTCTCGCTTTGCTAGTATGGCTTTAAGAAGCCTTCTTATGTTATTCTTATTTCGTATATTTTATATTGTTGTTGTTTTATTTTTTTTTATGACAACATTTGTATTAGTATGGTAGTTTTACTAATGAGTTGAATTATCTTACAATAAAAAGAAGAAACAAGAAATTCTAAGCGTGTTTTAGTAGTTAGATTTTGTGTGAAGTTGTGGGACACACTGTGGGTGTATATATGCATTTGTTTTTAGATATTAAATGTGTGTGTGTGCCTAATTTTTTTTGTTAAGATGTATGTTAGACATTTGTAAGTATACATATCTCTTAAATAGATATAGTTATAATACAAAAAAGTCACGTTTTACAAAATGACTCATTTGAGGCCACATTGATACTTAACATTTCATTTATTCTTGTTTTATTTGTTTCTTTATGTAGATAAAAATGTTTTTTTTTTTTGTTATACTAATACATATAATACGTTGTATAGGTGTAAAAAATTTTTATGTAAAAACCATGTTAATTTAAGTTATTGTATTACAAATTTTAAGTTATACGTATTTATTGTTTATTAAGTCGTACGTAAAGGATTTTTATGTGTTCATTTCAAAAGATATTCTTAATAAGACTTCTTCGAAAAAAAAAAATTTTATTTAAGTAATTTATTCTTCATTTTTAAATTATATTGCAAACTTTGTGTTCAACATATGCTCACATTCATTTTAACTAAATCTTCTTTCAATAATTTCATTACATCCGAATATACATAAGTATTTCCAATTGATTTTTCTTATATTGTGAATATTTTTTGTTCAGACCTAACAAATATTTGGCAAAAATTCCAAAAAAAAAAAATATGCGTGACTTGTAAATTTATTAAATTTTAGATTTATTTTTCACAATTCACAATTTTTCTAAATATTGTTTGCAAGAAGATAACTGTTTACTGTAATTTATAAACTATTAACGGCAGTTTTATCTAGCAAACGTCTTACCAAGCAAACAATTTTTTAAAAAAACTATTGGTTACATGTACACTCCAAACAAAAATCAATCTTTCCGTACTTAAATCAATCCGAAGCGGTATTAATAGTGAGTACGGATTTTCTTGAATTAAGTGCACAAAGATTGATTCAAGTACGGATTTTCAATCGCAAAATACTTAAATTATCCATATTCTATCCCGATTTCCCGATAATGAGTTTGAATTACGTAAAACACAGATTGAATCAGTCTCGAAATGCGCTTGAAATTATAAAATTGTTTTATTCCGAATTCGTACTTAAAATAATCCGAAAATGAGATTGATTTAGGTAACAGTAAGATTGAACCAATCACAAAATGCGCTTAATTCTAGTTTTATAAAGTTGATTTTAACCCGAATTCGTGCTTAAAAAAACAAAAACGAAATTACAAAAAAAAATTTATTATGATTCATTTACTTACCCATTTTACACCTTACAGAATGATAAAACCAGGGCTGTGGAGTCGTCCGAAAAAAGTACTAACTCCGACTCCAAACGCTGAAATTCTTTAAGTGCGACTCCGACTCCTACTATAATCTTGATGCAAAATGTATATGAGACTCAGTGATGTTAACTTTTATTTGTTCATTACCGCACGGCCTTCTAAAAATTAGAGTTTTTGAGAAGAAATTACCGTACGCAAACATTAATGTGCTGTTTCCAAATGACAGGCGATGGACTGAGTAAAACCATGCCAAATATTTGGGTTCGTAAGATCTCGAAATGATTATTATGCCTTCTACCAATTCGTCGGGCAGGCTTCCATTTTCCCAAAAAAGGCATTAAAATAACATAAAATGGAAAATTTGAAAAAAAAATTTTAACTGAGTTTTTGGGGTGTACTCAACTGAGTACAATTTTGGCGCTTGTATTTGAGTCTGTTTTAATAATTAAGCGAAGATTTCGTCACATATTAGGATATTAAATTAAGCGATGTTCCGTATTTGCGCGAATTATTATTGGTGGTAAAATTTAATCGAATAATAACCAAACAATTTAATATCATTCGGTAAATCAAATGATTTAAATTTTGTCTAGTTTAGAAGTTTAAAAATAATACCAAATTATATTTTTTACATAAAAATTTTATTAAAAAATTAACAACAATTTAACAATAGGTACTTCATGTAATAAAAGAGGAAAACTTTTTAAATAAAAAATACAATTACAATTTAAGTGAAATTCCTCAATAATCATTCAAAAAAAGTAAACAGCTTAAATGTTTATGTTTTAAGCGATTTTTTTCATTGGTTTTCATGAAATTTGATTTAGAAAAGATCTTTCACTTATTGTTGCCGTTGGAGAGACTGAAAGTGAAGCGCTACAAGGTATATACAACTTCTCTGTTCTTTTTGTAGATTAGTAGACTTTCATTATAACACTTGAATTTCTTTTTGATTTTTTTAACAATTATAATACTTTCAATAGTCTTAAAACTTTTTAAGGTCTGGTAGAAGGTTGTTTTTATTCGTCTCAAAGAAATCATCTTCTGCAACTGAATCATTGTGGGAAAAGTCTGTACTAAAAATTCTAAAAAAAAAATTATTCTCAAAATCTTCGGTTTCAGTCTTTGTACTACTATACTATTTTTTAAAAAATTTCAACTCGAAGTAAATTTTCTTGAGTTAAGAAACAATAAAAGGGTGTTTTAAACGTACCGGCTTGTTTTTTACGTAAAAGAAAAAAAACGAATACTGTAAAAAATCTAATTTTCGATTAATCGACATAAATTGTTCGGATTATTCGTTAATCGAAAATAAGCAATTTTAAATTATTCGAAATGTTAATCGCCCAAAGTTAATCGATTAATCGAACAACGGTTAATCGTTTGAATGCCCTAGTATGTATTAACTAATTTGAAGTCAAACAAAAACTGGCCACAATTTTTTAAGTTCAACTTTATTCACTTATTAAAAAAGGCATTAAAATAACATAAAATGGAAAATTTGAAAAAAAAAATTTTTCAACTGAGTTCTTGGGCTGTACTCAACTAAGTACAATGACCTCTTATGTATGAAAATATTCAAGATATTGTTTTTCTATGCAATGTGTTATTAAGCACTTCCTTTACTGCCAACGAGCTGTTAAATGGCAAAAAATGCACAGCAGATGATTTTGTAGTTTAGAAGGATAGTGTCCAGCCCCATCTTGAGATTAATCTGCCAGTCGTAACTCTAAATTCCTAAGAACCACTTTAAGATCTAGGAAATAGTTGTAAAAAAACACGATAATTTCGTGCATTGCATTTCAACTACTCCCACAAATTTCTAACAACACTTAAACCAAATGGATCAGAAGATTCCACATGCGATTTTCCGGAGTACAAATCTAACTGACAGCAATTGCCGCAACCCAGCTTTTGAAGCTGAATCGAACTGGCTTTCATAGAATGCATTGCTTGTAGCCAAAATGTTTTACCATTGACTCGCCTTTAGGAATATTTTCGTCACGATCCCGCTAAGCATTTCATTTGAAGGAAACCAGTTCGATTTTTCTTCGAGAATTGGAGGCTATAAGATCAAAGACATTGTGATCAAAGATTTTTCAGATCTTGCTTCACGTACATTATTTGATCTTTTGCAAACTTCAGAGTTCTGTGGAGGGGTTGAGCTCTGCGGTTTTGAACATTTCCTCCAAATAGGATTTATTTGCTTTGCGAAGTCTTGCCGAGTTTTCTTTGGTGCCAACGGTTCATCGTAGCTATCGTCACTGATGTCGTTGTCAATGATTTCAAGATTTACGGAAATTCCAATTGTACCAGATTTGTCTTTTTGGTATGCTTGAAACAGTAATATGTTTCTAAACACCTTATTTTTTATCACACGATATGATATCAACAGCTTCTTAATGCCTTTAGAATCACTTTTGGGACATAAAATGTTCTTCTGTCATAGTTAAAATCTAACAAAAAAAAACTTATTTTTTACCTATGCATGTTTTCAGTGTACTCAAATGAGTATATTCGGCACGTAGAGATTTAATATGAATCTTAGCATAATAAAATAATTTTGTTATCGCTGTTCCATAAACACCCACACTTTCTAAAATATGTCTGTAGGGTATAATATTGTCGGGCTTGACTCACCATTCTTACTAACTTATTTTGAAATACTTGTTTTTTAACTAACTGGGAAAACTTTATTCAAGCAATTGCAAACAGATATCCAATTTTATTACTTCCAATTTTATTTCGATTAGATTTGACAACTACGCAAAAGAACTATGGAACAAAAATCCAGATGGCCGAACATCTGATAGGGATCGCAGGGACAAAACTGTGTCTTATAAAAATTACCGAGAATTTAAATGTGGTATGAGTTCCCAGGAAGTGCAGGAAATTTGGAAAACTAATTGGATTATTTACAGCTTTTCTTTTATTACAAAAATATTTGCAAAAACACTTTTTTAAGGCAAAAATTCTACAAAAAAACTCATTGTTATTTGCCCAAAATACAAATTAATAAATCACAGAGATAAAATTATTTGGCCATACATTTTAAACTCAAAACCAATAATGAAATAAAAATGGGAGAAAGTTTTTCGTACTTATTTAAAAAATTTATTGCTTCCATTTTTCCAGTAAACTACACAAATACTTTATTATGCAAGACAATTTTTTACACGGGGTATTTTTACAAGGAAATGTAATTTTCCCCCCATTTTTCATTTTCTATGTTTAAACAGAGAGACTAGTTATTTATTCATGAAGACAATACAAGTTAAAGTTAAAATAAATAAAAATTTTACTTGTATTTTTTTATTAAAAACAAAAATCCTCAAATGGTTTGTTTGGTTTATCGGTTCGTTTGTCTGTAATCGTTCAAAAAAAAAAATAATAATAAACGAAACAGCAAAGAATATATAAACCAGAATAGAATATGTATTTAACAAAAGTTTACCTTTCCTTCATTCTTTGTTTTACTTCTGATGGGTGTTAATGCCAGGAATATGAATCACTTACTTTGTGGTTTTCCAGCAAACTGGATTCATCCATTCAGCCTTTATCATTCAACTAAAGTTGTTGGTTTGGTATGTGAAAGTGTTTTATTTCTCTGGAATTGCAGTAGTGTAAAATTTTTTTCTCCAACATTTTACTTCCGCTCGATTTATCTTTGAGTCAAGTACTTTTTAATGCCAGAATGTTAAAATAAACTTCAATAAAGTTTGTTTAATTTTGGTTTTTTATTTCTCCTTTATTTATTATTCAATACTCGGTGCATGCTTAATATGAGAAAAAAAAATCATCTGATAAATCTTGCAGGAAAAAATCCACATTAGAGTTTTTCTTTTTTAAGGGCGATAATGATTTTAAAAGCAATAAAATGTGCCAATCAAAGACAATTACATGTAGAGACGATGGAAATAAATGGGAGAGTTCTTTTTATAAATTAAATAAAATATTAATTTATGGTTTAAAACCTCTGAAAAGGATAAAGAAATAAGTGTAAAATCTCTTAAAAGGATAATAAAATAAGTGTAAAATCTGGATGATAGAAAAACCAATTTAAAAAGTTCTTTCTTTAGGATATCGAATATTATATGTATGTATATAATCAACACTTTGGCCAAATAAAAAACGGATCTCCGGCAAATTCCCTAATTTATATAATATTTTAAAAAATTAACCCTTGCATGGCTTCCTTAATGAGTATCGCAAGCGCTTTGATATGCAAAAAATCCTTAGCGATTACAGTAGCGACTACAGCTTCTACGCGGGAAAGAATTCCCGGGAATCTCAGGTTATTTTTTTTTTAATTAATCCCGGTAAATTTTTTCCGGGAATTTTAAATTAAATTTTTTGAAATTTTAATTTGTTAGCATCGTTTAAATCAAAAACGAGCAATAAAAACATATTCTTTACTAAAATTACTAAAAACTACGTATAAATCGAACTATTTTTCCAACGCTAAGAAATCAACAGTATTTTTAATTACGGATGAAATGTCTAAAAAGCTTCTTGAAGTAGAAAATGAAAATGTACCATCACCAATACCAGATGATGATCCATCTACAAATTCAAAAAAAAAAACAAATGTAAAGAAAATACAAAAGCCTGAAAATGTCTTAAAAAAAGAGTTTGACGTCTATGAAGTCACGGGTAACATGCCAACAAATTTATAATCTTTGCATGATGCGCTTCTAAATATATAACCAACATCTGAGTAACAGGCAATATTACATATCAACAATGATTAGAAATAGAATCACTGATGAGCTTTTAAATGCTTTAATAATACTAAAAAATTTTTGCTTAGAAGAAAATTAATTTTACCAAGTTGCTATAAATAATATCTACTAAATTTTTTGAACTGTTGTATATGTGTATATTCCTTTGAAAAAGTACAAACTATTGTCCTGAACTCATCGATGTTTTATTCAAAGTATCCCGGGATTCCCGGGAATAAGATTACGACCGATCTGAAAATACGACTTGGTAGACCGTTACTGCAATTTATTTTATAAAATTTGCTTAAGCCAGTTAATCTTGGCGCTGCTTAAACCTCATGATTGCCTGCACCTGAAAATTGCCAAATCTACTACAGATGGTTGCCAATCTATTTGGAACCTAAAGGTTCTAAACCGGTTGTTAACGAGGCCTTTTGTATATAAGGTGGTACTTTTTTGGCTTTTACCCAAATAATGGAGAAGCGCATTTTAAAGTTTTTTCGGTTAGAGGATTTCCTTATATATCAAAGATAATCTGCATATGTTCTGTTTCAGCATAATGGATGTGGTGTTAATTTTCGATATGGACTTTCCTTGCCGTAGTGGGCACACATTCTTATTTTTAAAATGTAATTTTTACTGTTAAAAAATTCACATTAAATATTAATTAAATCACTTAATACTCTCTACAGCTAGTGGTGATTGAAGGTATACTAAGTTTGTCACTCCGCATGAAACTTTTTTATTACACCGATCTACAAAAGGAAGCCTTTTAAAAGTTTCCTTTAGTCTGCTGATGAAGATGGTGTCATTTGTTTTTCCTTAACAGCTATAATTTTAAACGCCATGACAATAATATGATTACTTCTAAACTAATTATGATTGCCATGACAATAATATGATTACTTCTAAACTTATTATGATTGCCATGACAGTAATATGATTACTTATTAACTTATTATGGTTACCATGACAACAATATGATTACTTCTTATCTTATTATGATTACCATGACAGTAATATTATAACTTCTTAACGTTTTATGATTAACAGGATAACAATATGATTAAGGGAAAAATATTATGATGTAATATTACGAACATATTTGGTCATAATATGATTTAATAACAATCGTAATATGGTGACTACAATCATGAATCTTATCATAATATGTTGCTCTTAGAATATGTTTACCACAACCATGTTTTTTCTTTGCGTGAGGGAACATTATAAAGTCTACGTAATGTAATTATAACCCGAGGAATCATAAGGCTAATGTGTTGGCTAAAAGACAAATCCTTATCAATAAAAATTCCAAGAGTGTTTTAATATGATACGAATTGTAGAGGTATGTCAAAAGTTAACAGCTTTATGCCCGTAATTTCTCCAAAAAAGAATCTAGCTGTGCATAGAAATCTATGGTGTAAAAGCTGCCATATTTTAAAGGAAAACTGAAGGTAAAAACACGTCGGCAAAATAAACGTTGAAATAGGTAAAGATAACTATTAGGTACGAACACGACCTGCTTTCTTTTTGTAGAAATTACGGGCATTAGACTTAGAAATATTTAAGGTAATAAAATTCGTATTACACCACCTTTGTATATTCTTCAAATTACGATTTACAATTCTAATTAACTCATTCCCAGATTTCTCTATACCCACCAATTGAAAGTCATCAGCATAAAAGTAACCTTTTAATGAAACTACAGATGAAAAGATATAATTTACATAAATTAAAAACAACAATGGTCCCAAATTGTACCTATATTTATATTTATTAAAGAAATTCGGCCATCACTTTGACCCTTCGATGTATCTGATTTTCCTGAATCGGTGGTATGTTCTCGTCAGGCTCAAGGATGTCAAAAGCTAATCTTATACATCACTTTGAAGACTATCCTCCAATAATTCATCTTCCGATTCGCTCACATTTTCCAGTGAAACCGAGTCCTCCAACACGCTTTGCAAAAAAACGTAAATTTCTGCGTCGTCCAAGCCGCGCTTACAACACATTTTTTAAACAATACCTTAAATTTCAACCAAAACACAAAGTTATCTTTGCTACAAAAATAACACTAAAGATAACGATACCTCTCTCTGACATATGTTGTTTTTATTTCTAAAAAAATACAACATAAAAACAGCCAGCACCAACTACATAGGTGAACGTGAGAAAGTTGTATGTTTACAATTGTGAAAGTAAGAGCACAAAATTGAAAAAGCGTACCTTATCTTTCTAGGGTTAAATGTTCCAGCTAGACCTACACGAAACTGTTTAATAATTTAAGATATTATCGAACTGTTTACGCTAACAACGACTTCTTTCGTCTAATTTGCGTGAAATTTAATAGTCTATATCATCTTATTGACTTTTCCGATAGTAACGATGTTTTAAAAAGAAAAATTATTGTTTATTTAAATTAATTAATACAATAATTCTTTATTTATTGTACTCTAATATTAGCACTCATGTCTGTAAGGATTTTTTAATCTTTAGACTGAAAATAAATAAAATTAAATAAAAAAAGGTTTATCTAAACACTGTTTGACAAAACTGCGCAGTTGCTTAATTGCGATGGTAAGTTGAAAAATTACCCACAATTAAATTAGGGACACTAATGATCTGACGGGAGCCCGGAATCATCCTGAAGCTTCCCTAGAGGGAAGCGAACTGACACCAAAGTAGTCCCGTGATAGGTCTTTGGTGCTAGAGACCGGTTCTAGTTCTAATACTTTGTATAAATAAGACCTATAATTTTTACATGGAGTTGTCATTGGAGGGGGTCAATTGACACCATTTGACCAGTCACAGATCTATTTTCAAGGAACGTGCTAAGTGTCGGTTACTTAAATGTAGTATTATTTCAATAAAACAAGTTCTAGAATTAAATTCAAGAACCAAGTTTTAGAAAGTACCAAAAAATGTGTCACAGCACCGGTGAAGACTGTACCAGTTTAGGGATCTTCTTTGGCTGGTCTGTTGGACAAATTTACACAAATTTCCCGGTTGTTATTCTTGATACTATTTAAAACATGTAGAACATAAGATGGAATGTGAAGATGGAGAAACGATTGGATTTTTCAAAGTATTAAGGACTTATCTAAAAACACATTATTTCGAACATCCTTGCTATACAAGTTAGATGTCCAATGTGATTCTATTCGAATAAAAGAGATTTTTGTGTAACTCTTCGTGAAATATGAAGCGAATAATACAAAACAATATGTTAATTGTGCAAATATCAAATGTCACTATAGCTTAAAAACAAAAGCTGTTAGAAAAAACTGATGATACCATCGTAATCAGCACTTTCAATTTAACTAAGAACAATGGACAGCAGTCAGAAAACATTTTTAGGTTTTACCAGTGGTATTCATCTCAGACCCCATAAAGTATATATATTCCGGGTCCTTAAGCTTAGTAGATTTGAGCTTGTCCGTCTGTCTGTTTGTTCGTCTGTCAAAAAGACGATCACTTTCGAAAAAAAAAGAACTACATATATTAGTGTCAAACTGTTTCTAGTTATCCTAAGCACTCCAAAATATTTGCTTGGTAGCATAGAGTCCAAATGTGAAACCACCTCCCTAAAAAAATTGATAATTTGTAACAAAAAGAATATATTTGACACGTATTTGTTCTATGTGACTAGAAATCATTCCACAACATTTCGTAGAGCTCAGTCCATAATTCACCATAGGCACCATGTAAAGCCTACTCTCGTAAAACAATTAAGTTTGCCTAAAACCATTGCGCATAATGCTTATGTAATAAATTTGATCCGCCACAGCTTTATATAACTAGAAATCTCATTTCGAGAAGATGGATCCATAAATTACCATAACTCCCATACATAAACTCCGAAAATATTCTAACTGTCGGTGGAGTGTATTAAAGATTCGGCGCATCCGATAATAACACTCTATTTTGTGTGTATTAACATGTTATTTAGCTATTGAAGAGTCGGTAGAACTGTTCTAAATAGAAATTATCCGCAAAACTATGTCCGTCCGGCTGGTTGAGTATCAATGTAAACTAGGGAATCCAATGAGGCCTGGTAATCTGAAATCCCTGGTTTCGTGGTTTTTAAAAATCAAATCCGGTATCCAGAAAATTGATTTATTTGTGACACTCAGTTAAATTTTTATTAAGTGAATTAAAATGAATTCTAGAAATTTTAATTTAAAAATAACACAGTACAACATTTTTCAGGTGATTGATTCGGGACTCAATTCTGATAATTGTTTATGAAAGAATACCCAAAAAGAAAAACTTCTGCATCATTAGTTTGGTCAAGGAGGTTCAAATAATAATTTAAAAATTAATTTGAAGTAAGTAAGTATCGTATAGGGGAATTTGTCACGTTTTAGGCTCTTTTGTTTATCATAACTCGAGAACCACTAGTCCGAATAAGCTGAAAAAAATTAAGAATTACAATTCCTTTAATCTGTTCATACAACGTTTCGCTACATAAGCAACAGTTTCGCAGTTATAAATAAATGTACATATAAAGAAAAAAAATATTTCTTGCCCAACAAATTAAAATTTTTTATTCTTAATTCATAAAAAATCCAAAACAGTAAAAAAAAGCGTCAAGTCCCATTACTTTCACGTTAAGTCGCATAACCTATAAACAAAATGACACATAAACCATGAAAATCGATGAACGCGTTTCGCATTTATTCACAGTTAAGTAAAGGTATGAATTTCAAAAATTTGCTCGAGATATCCACAAAATTCTTTGGAAAAAACATTGATGACTTTTTTATTGATTCTTTATTTTGCATGAAAATAAACATTCCGATTCATAGTACAGCTATTCTTACACAGAAAATATGCAATTTTTATATGTTATCTATGCATGGAAACAAAATTTAGAACATTTGCAATTATTGTCACTACCCATCCTCGTTGAAGTTGACGCTTGTGGTTCTGATGGCCTTATTTTCTTCGTAGGATGTTTTTTTCACTAAACCTGAGATATCATGGGAGTAGGTGAACGTTTTTGCTTCGTCAACTATGGTGGGTACCACCTCCACCGCTGCTATTATATTTAGATTTTGGGGCTCAGAAGATCCTACTACCAAAAGTTCAATAAAATACGTGCAGTGGCTCGTATTAATATTTCTACCTTTGAGGGGTACTGGTGCTCCCCTGTCTACCCCGCCCATTTTATATTGAAATTTATAGTTTACCATAACAGTAGCTTTAACTACGTTTGAAGACTTTCCCTTTAATAGTTCTTCAGTTGAGCGATATTTAATATATGGATCCTATGGGAGGTGTTTCCCCCTTCGCCTAACCGCTTTATTTCACCAATGACTTCACGAATATTGTCCTTAAAGCGTCAATTGTCTCTGGCTTGTCGGCGTAACACTTATCTTTGACGGCCCCCCACAAATAATAGTCCAACGGTGTCAAATCGCAGCTCCGAGGTGGCCAAACGTCATTAACGTGCGGCTAATAATGCAATTTTCAAAAACAGGGTGCAAAACATCGAGTGTTCGGCTGTGTGGCACGTAGCACCGTCCTGTTGAAATTAAATGTTGCCAATATCCTCCTCTTCAATTTTTGTGAACAAAAATTCGTTCAACATGGCCCGATAACGATCGCCATTGACTGTAACGGCCACTCCTTGCTCATTTTCGCAGAAAAATGGCCCAATTATGCGTGCGGGGTTTCTGTGCCCCAAATGCGACAATTTTGCTTGTATACATACCCGCCAAGATCAAAATGAGCTTCATCTGAAAAGATGATTTTTTTGGCAAAATCGGCATCTTCTGTAAGTCGATCGCAGGCCCACTTAGCGGAGCGAAAAGCATTGGATGGTCACTTGGCTTCAACCATATTCGTTCAGCGAAAGGATAAAACTAATTATCTGCCAAATCAGACGTGAGCTAAGTGTTACCATTTACGAAATAAGCACTAGTTGAAAAAAAACGTTAAATGGCGGACCTGTTATATATATATAGATAGATAGAAGATAACAACGAAATTTTTATTTTTTTTATGTTTAATTCAAAATCTTTTTATTTTAATTTATAATAATTGTTAGTAAATAAAATATTTAAATTACAAAAATGGACTTTTTTGAAATATACTTAATTCTTAGGAGCTCCTGCGCGGCCTCAAGATGAGACTTTTTAAATTTTTTTTTGCAAATTTTATTTGTTTCAACGTAAGACAAAATTTATTTACTGAAAACCTTAACAAAGTTTTTAATCGAAATGTTGGTGTTCAAATGTTGACCAAGTTAAAAACAATTAATAATAAATTTTGTATTCCCGAAAAAAACTTTGATAATATACATACTTGCATGTGCCCGTGCAAAAAACTGAATTGGCAAATTGGTTTTTTTTTGTTGTTTTCTTACGAAGACAGTGGAATGAAGCAGTTTGTTTTTTCTTTTTACCCACTTACAACTACAATTCGAGTCGGAAAAAACCCAACCAATTGTAGGGGAATGTAAGAAAAGATAAACTCACTGTTTATTGTTGGTGTTTTGTTTTGGCTTTGATATTGTTACAAGTAAGACTTTGAGTGTTTATAATTCTTATTCGCTTTAGGGTTTTATTTGTATAATATTTTTGGCCTTTCTAAAGTCTTTGGAAAAGGTTTCCTGATGTGCTGGCCTAAGCAACCAGTGAAATGCGCATAGAACCTAGCTTTCCCTCAACAATAAATTTCAGTGTATTTATCAAATCGAGCCTTTGGTGCAATACCGTAGTAATTCAAAAAATCGTGAACTGAGAAAAATGCACTTGAAGTTTTCAGCCATATTTTTGATAGCATTTTTGTTTACTAAAGTTATGTTTCTACAAGTTTTTAAATAAAGAGGAATGTTTTGTAATTAATAAAAGGTGAACAATTATTAATAATATTAAATATTTTATCCCATATAGCTTATCCCATCAACAATAAATTTCAAGTGTTTTTATCAATAATAAAAACTGGGAATTAAGCACGAATAACAAAATCTTTTGAAAATTTAAATTTTGTATTCCCAAAAATTGAAATTACTTTTTGATAAATATTTTTTTTATATTAATATCAATATGGTTGGAAATAGCTAGAGGCAATAAAGACATTTTTAGCTGTAAAATCTGAACAGTTAGAGATGGAATCATAATCTTTTTTTTCTTTAGATAGATATTACCCCAAAGATCATTTCTGCATACCCAGCTCAAAAAATTCAAATTTTGAGTTGCTACGATATTGCACCAAAGGCTCGAAATATGAAAAACTGGGAATTTAGCACGTCATACGGAAATCGTATTAAAAACAATATATATTAACACATTATCTCTATGTGGACTTATATTATTTAAATATGCACCAGAATCATCGGCTTTACGGAATAAAACTAATTAATATTTTTTAAATGCTTGCATATACCCGCTACTTCGTTAGCGTCACCGTTTTCTTCGTGGACATATTTGTATGTCAAAGTTTATTTTTCTAGGTTTAAACTTGTTTAAATTTACTACTACTTTAGTAGTAGCAAAAACCCTCAAGAAAAATATCAAATTTCCCTTATTTCCTTTTTTGGGTACTATATTTTCCCCTATTAAAGTATCAACAATTTCAGTATTGTAGTGGCAGCCCATAATTTAGTACGAATATGTCAATGAAAAAAAAGTACCAAAAATAGTTACCATTTTGTTAATGTTAGAATTTCGAAAAATACCGTCTAGGTGAATCGATTTGGGGAGTGACCAAATTTCAAGTTTCTAGGGTCAGCGCATTTCTTTTATATACGTATATAGATTAGTTGCCTCTACCACAACACTCAGGGCAACGTTTTGGTGTCTCCCACAAAAACCCTGATTGGAAGCCTTTCAGAAAACCGTTGTCATGTTGCTATTTTTTAAAGGAAATATAAAGTAAATGGTTAATTTTGGTTAAAAAGGGTCCCCGGCTTGCTCAGCAGCCCTGAAATCAAATATTGTGCAAGTGAACGTTACAAAATTTGACTATTTAATCGCTGTTTAAGCCAAGGTATTATTATTTAACCGTGCAAAATTGTCAAAAACTAGTTGCGGCGATTATGTTTGACATTATGGCTGGGTCAGCTAGAAAGTTATATAAGCGATATTCAATACGTTATAAAAGAAATTGCGATCGGCCAATTACGAGATTTTGAGAAAAAAGTTTAAAAACCGTGGTCGTCGCAATTGACCAAACGAAAATGTTGTGCACATTGTATCCACCTGGGCCTGGCCAGGCGTTTTATATATGTATGTACTGCTGAAAAAAAAAATCAAAATGATCTTTATTGTTTTTTTGGAGAATAATTTTATTTCCCAACAAAATATGTAAATGTATAAAGTTTTTGTATATGAAGTTCGAGTATTATGTATAATTTGCAATTTCTTTAAGCATAAATATATTGTTAAAGTAAAAGCTAAAACCGAGGTTTTTTTGTCGGGTTTCGGTTTTAAGGCATTTAAATCCTAGGTTTCGGTTTCGGTTTAAACCGAACAGCATTCCCTACACAGAAAAAAATAACAAAAGCTATTAAGTAATTAAAGAAAATTTGCTAAATTTTTGCAATATTTTTAACAATTTATTTAATTAACATGTTTGTAAATTGTCATATTAACAATTTGTTTTATTTGTAGAAAATTAATATGTATGTATGTTTATCATAGAAACAATTTTTAGTGTCAAAAAATTCAAAACTAAAATAAAAAATCTTTACTTCCAATTAAAAATCTTTTAAAGAATAAACGATGCGATAAGTGTTTTGGAATTAAGTCAATCTATACGGTAAGTAAAGTTATTATTATACTATTTATAAAGAAATTTTAATACATCTGTTATATATTCTAGTTTTACAAATAAAACTGTTAAAGATGCCATGTTGTGTTGATGTCAGAACCTTATGGGGCATCCAGGTCTATATATGGTTTGCTTAAATAATGTTTAATGCGGTTTGTGATGTGATGTTAAATAGATTTTACCAAGAAAAACTAATAAAATCCACTTTTAACTGCTTCTTTTATTTCAATTTAGTTAGCAACAAAATATTTTGTTAATGTGACAATTTCGTAACAAAAATTTTATATGTAATGGTTAACAAATATTTTAATTAATATTACATACTCATTGTTAAAAATATTTGTTAGGTTTTAACAATTGTTATTAACAAAATAATTTTTTGTATTTACAAATTTGTTTGTTTGTGCCTTTTCAATAAAAAAAGTTAATTGTATTGACGAATTTGGTATTCAATATGACAATGCATACAATATACTTGTTTCCGTACAGAAAAAGTTGGTGCAGACAAAGGTCGCTATAACAAACTATAAAATGGACCATTCGTAATACCGAAAAATTTATTGCAAGTTAAAGTGTTTTTCAAACTTTGCCTTTTTATTGGATTAACAAAAAATTATAAATAAAAATTTTTCTTGGCCTTCATAGAAAGGTATATTTACACAAGGTAGGCTCGTTAGCGGACAGACATAAGCCCCAATTGTCAAATTCGTGATTATTTGCCAAAATTTTAAAATGTGTGCTTTAAATTGTTGTTGTTTTTTATGAAGGCAATTTTAACAAGTTGGATATTTTTATAGAGCAGCGTTCCTACACTCCCAAATGTGTCTAACTTGTGTTAATGTACCTTGATAACTAGAATATTTTTAATTTTAATGTGAGAATATAAGAAACATGAAAAAAATTTCTTTGTTATACCTTTAGCGTTAGGCAACATCTTAAGCCAAAAAAGTGTATTTTAAGTTTTTGATTAAATTAAACTATCAGGGGTGTCATGGAAATCGAAAACGTAAAACGAAACAATTTGGCAGTTCTTTTTATTAAACTTAATCTAATTTTTACAATTTTGCTAAAAAATTTCTGTTTAATAGAGTATTATTTGTATAATAATTGTCACACAATTTTTTTATTACAGAAATCTTATAAAAAAAACGACTCTAAAAATTCTTTCGTTTTACGTTTTCAATTTCCATGACACCCCCGTATATTTTGTTACTCAAACACGGAAGTCTAGCACAACTGCTTCTAATCCCAATCATTTGCGCTTTAATAAATAAATAAAATTATTTTCAGAAAAAATGTACAGTTTCTGACTTAAGACCTTTTTGCCTAACTTCAAAGATATAAGGAGATATGAAAACTTCTGCAATTTATAAAAATTTCTTATTGATGTTTGCTTTTGGCTACTTAATAGACTTTTTTGGACTGCTTCCCCCTAAATTTCTCTCAATGCAACTGAATTCAATATTATTTTTCTGATAGCACTAAATACAAGTTTCAAGGCCATTGATTGCGTCAACATGTTTAATTTTTATTTCGTTTTTAACTAAATAATATGCAAGGTTAAATTGTTCTTCCTCTTCTTCGATCTCATATTTATATTTATCTTTCAGCACACTCACAATATTATTACAGTAACGGACTGTAGTTTATTCAAGAAATGTTCCGTTCAGTCATTTTTAAATAAATAAACATTTAAAATTCCAAGCAAATTTATTTTTAACTGATTCTAACAGTTATTCAAAAAACTAAGTGCATATTAATACGAATTTTCAGTTGCAGTTAATTTTGTCCGTTGATTAAGTTAAATTCTTCTTTATGTAAAATTAAATGAAAATGTAATTTAAAGCAACGAAAAATTCATTTAATTTTTAATGTCAAAAATTCAACCGCGAATTCCGTAAAAACAAATCAATATTCAGTTATCTTATATAAATTAATTGTCAAAAAATTGACTACATATTCCGTAAAAACAAATAAATATGCAGTTATTTTTTAAAAATTTACTGTCAAAAATTCAACACCATATTCAGTAAAAACAATTAAATATTCAGTTATTTAATATAATTTTACTACCAAAAATTAATTTTTACTTATCTATAAAAAATGAATTGCTTGTTTTGTGTAAGCAATTCCCATTTTCTATTTGTTAAAATAATTTAGTTAAATACATCAAATTTTAAAAGTAAAATAATTGCGAAGCCATATCGATCATGCTGCTGGTGCCTTATAATTGTGAGTTCTTCTGTAAACAACGTGGTCAGTACAACAAAAGTAAAACAAACGTGTGTAACTGGGTAAGTAAATAAAAATATTCTTCCTCTCTCGCTTATAAGAAAAACAAGCGGACAGGTTTCTGTCTGGTATTTTTTAGAAATTCGGCTCTTTTGTGGAGTAAACGAAAATTTAATAAAATAACTGAATATTTAATTGTTTTTACTGAATATGGGGTCAATTTGACAGTAAAATTTTAATAAATAACTGAATATTTAATCGTTTTCACTGAATATGGTGTTGAATTTTTGACAGTAAAATTTTACAAAATAACTGAATATTTATTTGATTTTACGGAATATGGTGTTGAATTTTTGACAGTAAAAATTAAATAAACTTTTTGTTAAAAATAAATGAAAAATAGGTAGACCGGGTTTTAATTGAACTTTAATTTATTTTATATTACAATTTCAGTTAATTTTACGTACAGAATATTGTGAGTGCACTATTCTACCTATAGGATCTATTGTGAAATTTGCCTATTTTACATATTTTTCTGCTCGAGATTTTTTCGGTGTTCGTTATATAAAGCAATAATGTTATAAAGAATTCGCTATATGAGGTAGTTATAGTTATATTATTTTTTCTGCAATTTTTTCTTACCATTCGTTTTACTTAGTATAAAATTGTTCGCTTTATAAGGTAATTAATACCCAATAATCGTTATATTGGATTTTCGTAAAACCGAGTTTTTTAATAACATTTGTTGTGTTTTACGCTCTCAGCTCCATATTAAAAATTTAAGACTGCTTATGATTTTTGGGTCAACTCAAACGAACAAATCACAAATCATAATTAATAATGGTTATAGGCAACTAAAATAGAAACAAAAAAATATTAAATGCTCACTTAATACTTTAATTGATATTATAAAAAAAAACGAAAAATTTAAGAAAAAAAATTTTAACATGCATAATCACACTTCAAGGAAACAATTTTCTTAAGCTTAGTTAAAATATTTTTTATAACAATTTCACTTTACCTAATATTCAAACTTTTATACTAAATAAACTTATTTTTCCCTTTTAATACTTGTTCTTTTGCTTACAAGTATTCAATTTTTATACTCTGCAACCCTACTTGTAGTGCACGAGGGTGTATAAAATTTCTGGTTTCGCATGTACCACCAATAAATTCTATTTAAGACCACATTTAGTATATTTATTTTTTCTGCGACCTTTAGCAAATCTTTGCCGATTAAACCATGTCTGTCTATATTGTTTAAGGATTTCCTTAAGGCAATTTGAGGAACCTTGATTTTATTTATAAAAGTCCCTTAAATGCTTTTAACACAAAAAATATTATGTGATGATCTGTCTTAACTCTACTTTTATACGCCTAACATGGTAGCGAATAAGAATATATAACAATTATTAGATCAGAAATTGTGATGTGAAATATTATGAAGAATGTTTGATAACTTATCACAATCGGGTTTTGAAAACTTTAAATAAATTCCGGGCTCTCGAACTAGGGATCCATGAATTTTCGGGATCCCAATAAATTAAAAAAATTTATACATACACGCAAAGAAAAAACATGGTTGTGGTAAACATATTCTAAGAGCAACATATTATGATAAGATTCATGATTGTAGTCACCATATTACGATTGTTATTAAATCATATTATGACCAAATATGTACGTAATATTACATCATAATATTTTTCTCTTAATCATATTGTTATCCTGTTAATCATAAAACGTTAAGAAGTTATAATATCACTGTCATGGTAATCATAATAAGATAAGAAGTAATCATATTGTTGTCATGGTAACCATAATAATTTAAAAAGTAATCATATTATTGTCATGGCAATCATAATAAGTTTATAAGTAATCATATTATTGTCATGGCAATCATAATAAGTTTAGAAGTAATCATATTATTGTCATGACAATCATAATAAGTTTAGAAGTAATCATATTATTGTCATGTCAATCATAATAAGTTTAGAAGTAATCATATTATGATGCAAAGTGATATGAACTGTTATACATAAATTTTTTACATCATAATATGATACAACTTTAAAAATAATATTTTTATTGGAAAAAAATACTTATGATAAAATAAAAAACATAATATAGTTACTGTAATCTTTTTGTCGTAGGTCGCAATTATTTATAAATTATTTTATGGAGTTTTCATTATTTTTCTCTCAAAATAACACAAAACTTACCAGTAATGGTTAATATTTTCCACCAATATTTCACAAATTTTTCCACCACTTTAAGATTATTAAAATTTTTTAGCAAAGATATTTTATTTTGTGACACTACAACCCATTTTTAATGTTTTTTTTTATTTTTTTTTAATTTCTGGTTTATTTTAATGGTTATTTATGTTATTTCTTTTTTAATATTTTTCTTTATTTTTTTTTAATTTCTTGTTTATTTTAATGGTTATTTTTTTATTATTAAGCCACTCACTAACAAATAATTCGATATGTTTATGTAAAACACGACACAACTGATACAAAATTATTTTACAAATGGCGATACCAAAATATTATTAGAGTAACGATATTTTGATTGCATCTTAAACTTATTATGATAAATGTATATAAAGTTATCATGTTATGGCTATTGAATATCATGTTATGGCTGTGAGTAATATAATATGTTTTGAAAGTTATCATAATTTAGTTTTTAGAAAAATAATTATTTTTCGGTCAACAATACTTAAATTTATAATTGCGATAAACATTAATATGTTTACAGTAACTATAATATTGCTGATATTTAATAAAAATAACAATTATTTGTGTACAACAACAATATATTGTTACAATAAACACAGTGTGGTTGCCGTAACCATGCCCAACCATATTTTTTCTCTGCGTGTAGAAATAAAAATTTCCATGTTAAATTAACATTGCGCAATGTTGCTTAAAAATCGTAGTAAATTTCTTCAAAAGTATGGACATTATTTAACATTATCATTGTTAATTTCCTGATATTCTTTAATTAGGCTTAAGTTCATCAAATTTATGGTGTTTTCTTTTCTACACAACAAATGTCGCCTTCTAAAAAGGGGCATATATAAAATGTCTTGCCAGATTTGTAATAATGTTATTTGATAGTTGACAAGAACAAAACACAAGATATGAAAAAGTGAAATGCCCTGTTTTTTACACATGACCAAAATTGTTCTTCATCAGTATAGCTTATTTTTTAACTAATTTTTTTCATTATTTTCTGACATTTTGTTTTTAAACCGATTGAGCGATTACAAATAAATTTTTGGGTTTGTTTCCAATATTACAATTTTTCGCGAATTTTAGCCATGTTCGCGATAGACGTAATTTTTAATGTAAGTTTTATGATTTTTTAGAGTTTTAGTGATTTTTAATAAATATTAGACTTTGCTATCCTGCTGCTATTAGCAAATTTTTGCGAATTTCCGCTAATTTAGCAATTGTTAACGAATTTTTGCTATTCCTAATAGTCTAAGGGACTTTTAATCAATTTTATGAGATCTTTGAACAATTAAAAATTTTCGCGAATTTTCGCTATTTTTGCAAACTTTTGTATGTTTTTTCGGATTTTAAATAAAGTTTTGCGTTTGTTTAAACGTTTGCGAATTTTAACCATGGTCGCGATAATAGCGATTTGTATCTGTAAGGGTTGTGATTCTTTACAGCTTTAACGATTTGTAAAAAAAATTAGACATTGCTATTATGCCGCTGTTACAAAATATTTGCAAATGTCCGCTAATTTAGCAATTTTTACCGAATTGTTTCCATTCCTTATATTTTTTTTTGAAATAATAAAAATTTTCCCAATTTTTCGCTATTTTTGCAAGCTTTTCCGAATTTTTGCAATTTTCGCGTAGCTTTGTTGCTCTTTGAGGCAATCGTCGCCGTTACTAAAAAAACCCCATACATAAACATCATACATCACCTTTTTTACAGGGCACAAACAAAACTCTCGATTTATTCGGGGTGAAAATTGCAATGCCTTATGCCATAAATAAGGGTGATTGTTTTAGAATAAAACATGCTTCCCTTTTAGAGAGCAAAACATTTTTAAAAAACGAACACAAAATTTAATTTTTTAAATAAAATATCACATTTTTTTGGTGAAAAGAAAACACCATTAATTTTCATTAAATTATTTTCACTGAGGAAGGAATTTTTTTTTACAACTTTGAATTTTTTTATTAAAATTTTTTGATAATTTTTCTTGGTTGAGCTGAGATTTGAACCCTGGTTGATTTTTACATGTTTCAAGAATCACCACATTCTACAAAACTATTTTTTTTAATATTTCGTACAATTACACGACTAAACGAAAGTTGTTGGTTCAATAAATTAAAAATAATAGTGAAAATTTGTAAACAAAATTCAACTCTGATAAAATCAGAAATCTGATCGTTAAGTGCTGGTTTAAACTTTTCAAGTTTAAGCCGCAAAGTCTTGGGCTTTCGGATAGAATGAATTTATTATCCTCCCCCACCTAAAAACTCAAGCCTTGACAGGTAACACTTGATGAGTGTGCACCAGCACTTAGAATATTTCAAAGAGTCGTTTAACCCCCAACTAAGCCAGCAAGAGTTTGGCAATAATTTCTGTGGCAACTTTCAAATTTTATATACAACCTGCTAAATTTAGTCGTCATTTATTTCAGAGTTGTATTTTAATGAAGCAAAAAGAAAACAATTAAAAAATAAAAAAAAAATTAATTATCGGACATGTTCCGGATTTTGAATGTTAGAAAATGGGTCGCAAATTAAATATGTGTTAAACAAATTTCATCAAAATAACCATAGAACACAATCAAAAATTTACCACGCAACCAGGGTCTACCCCATTAAGCCTAGTACTCTGTTTAAATTTGTGAAACATTGAGCAACATTGATTATTTCACACGAAAATTTTGACAATTGTCAATGTTAACTATCTTGCGAGTTTTTACAATTTGCACAATTTTTACTCTTTCAAAGAATGCGACATTGGGTTGCGTATGTTAACAAACCCAACATGTATTTTACTAACAATTATTTTTTTGTAATATAAAATAAAGTAAATATGGATAAATATTATTACCGGATGTGTTATTTTAATTTTTTATTTCTTATTTAATATTTAGTTCCTATTTTTTGCTTTTGATTAAAATTCCACGTGAATTAAGGGCAGCTTACATTATCTCGCAGTTGTAAAAACAATTTTGCCAGAATCATTTCGGAACTTTTACACAAAATGAATGAAAGATAAACTCACTGTTTGTTGTTGGTGTTTTGTTCAAGCTTTGATATTATTACAGGTAAGGCTTTTGAGTACTTATAATTCCTATTCGCTTAACAGTTTTATTTGAATTATATCTTTAGCTTTTCTAAAATCTTTGTATGAAGTTTTCTAAGCAACCAGTGAAATGCGCACCAACAATAAATCACAGTTTATCAATAGTAAGAATTGGGAATTAAGCACATTAAAACAAATCTTATTAATGAAAATTTTTTGACTCCCAAGAAAACTTTTGATTATTTCATGAACATTCCCCACAAGTTTTTTTCGTGTGCGATTTGACAGCATTTCACGTGAAATATTGAACAGAGTACAAGGCTTTAAGAAAGATTAATTTCCATTTAGTTTATACTTGACATTACGTGAGTATATAGCTAAAATTCCAGGAAATAAATTCAAAAAATGCCGGAAATAGTTATTTAGAGAATCGCGCTATTTCCCATTTGGCATCACGTTCACAGGATCCACTCTCGAACAATCTTATTCTGGGTGAAGGGGTTACAAGATTCGCCTCAGCTGAATATAGCAATCTTAGTTGCTTTTTTGTAAATTTTTTCCTTGTACACTCTTTCTCTTATACACTTTCGTAATATTGTGTATGTCTAAAAAGAGGGATCCTTTTTGCATAAAATGAACATGGATATTAATTCATTTACATAATCCTTTGTAACATCCGTGTTCTACATGCAACATCAAAATACTGCTGGTACCATCTTCTCTTCTAAGTGATTCAATTTTTTAAACTACACAAGTACATGCATACATACATACATACAAACATACACTTGCATCTATTTATAATTTTAGTTAAATATATTGAAAATTTTCTATGAAAATACGACGTGAAGAAAAAGCTTTTTTATTGTAGAATGAACAAAAAACACCTGCTGGAATTTTGATACTTAGAAAAAAGAGTCGGGAACTATTTTCATTGTACAAATTGTTGGTACGTATTTATGTGTGCAAGTAAATATTAAAATGGCATGCAAAGTCTTTCAAAAATGTTAAATTTATCTTCTTTTTCAATATAACTACCCTATATTAGGTTGTAATGCATAAAATTAAAATAGGAAATTCTTGAAAAAATTATGAGAGCTTTAGCCAGCAATGGCAATCTTAAGACGTTTTCCCGGAATATCAAACCAGAACACGGGGGAAAAAGTCTTAATTTTGAATAGCAAACACGCCATAACCTGCGAGAAATTTGGGCCAAATATTCTTAAAGCACTTATCTTGCGACCAGTAAGCACAATACTAAAATAAAAGGAACGAACTGTGATAGGCCAAAAAATTATATATCTCTTAACTGGTAATAATTTGTTTAAAATGTAGTTACTCCAGAGGAAAGGTAATTGACAAAAAATGGTCATGTGATTGGATTTTATGTGGGTAGTGTATAATTTGATTAGGTTTTATTGCTTTAAATGAAGTAGATCTAACATATTTACATGGTTCACTCGGGACAATATCTGCGACAGGCACTATTCTAACCGAAATTGAATGTGTCCCTTTAATGTTATTTCAGTGACCTATTACAAAATGCCAGAAAGGTTCAAATGTACCCTTCGTGGGATATCGCCATGTTAAAGTGACATGAACCCTTCATGTTAGAGCCAGTGTTCGAAAATACACACTTAATATCGCTTCTTAGTGTTCGGTTCAGTAGATTAGCGGCAAGCACAAACGCTAATAGTGTTTGTGTAGTAGATCATTAAAAGAATAACGGTTCCCTGTTTGTCATCTTTCGAACATAAAAATAATACTGTTTTTATCCAACTCAACAAAAGATGGTCACATTTAATTCCGTTCGGTTCTTTTTAAAAACCCATAAGCTTATTTGTGTTCCGTTCAGCCCTTTGGGCTGGTAAAAAAAATCCAAACATTTTTTACAACAACAAATTACAAGTACGAGAAAAATGATGAAATGATTAAATAAATAAATAAAACAAAAAACCGTCAAAATAGTTTTTCACAAATAAAACATATACATAATATACACACAAGCTGTTCGTGATGCGATCGTTGCTAAAATTTTTTGTTTGTTCCTTTCTTTATCAATGTAAAAAAGAAACATTATAGACCATTTAAATATTATGTTTGTCTACAGTATCACTACAATTGTTCTGTTTTTTTTTAACGAAGAACAGACCACTATATAATGTTTGTCTACACAAACACTAAAAAAATAGATATCGTTCCTGGGTGTGTGAGTCGAAAGCTAAATAATGTTCCATTTATTTTCGAACACTGGTTAGACCTGAACCGGTCCCGACCACTTAAGAACTGTCACGTGACAAGTTTGGTGTTAGTTCCATTTCCTCTAGGGTATAAACAAGTCAAATGTAAGGCATGCTATAAATATATACATAATGCTGTTTTAACAACTTTCGCTGGAATTTGTTTTTATAGAATACTTTTCTAAATAAGATAATATGCCAATTTAGTTCTTAAAATGGACAAAATGTGTATGCATACACATTAATTTATAAGTTCAATTTCTCAAGTCGGCTGTTGCCAACTTAATTGGAACGCTTTCCCAAAATTTCCTTTTTTTTTTGTCATATTTATGCAAAATAAACTTTCCAGCTTATTTTCATCAACTTAAAAGAAAGTACTCTAAAAGTCCTGTACCTGTAAGGGAGTAAAATTGTATGTGTATTTGTGCGTTAATTCATGTGTTTGTATTTGTAAAATATTCCTTTTACTAAACAAGGCAGCCATAACTAAACAAATTTACTAAAGTTCCTATTCAAAAATCATTTTTACTGGGCGGAAGAAATACTTCTTTTTGAGAGTTCGCCTTTTGTGGCAGGCGCATAAGGCAGACACATAATTATTGTATGCCGTGGCTACAAAATGCTGTAAGACGTTTACATGCCGTATGCTTTTGGTGTTATTGTAATAGCTGCAGTTGTTGGTTTTGCTCCCATGGCACGAGTTATTTTACGGTTCATACTTTACCAAAGAGAACTTAGTATTTTTGGTATTTGCATAAATTTTCTTAAGTGCATCAACCAGTAAATTAAAGGAAACTGCGGTTTCTTGAAATTATGTAAAATTATGTGCTTAAGAAAATTACATTTTCATTCAAGCGCAAAACAAACGGAAAAAAATATGGCTTTTCATATACAGGACAACAGGAGAATACAGGTGAGTTACTAGATTGTAGTTGTCCGTCTTAGTATTTAAAAAAAAAATTAAGTTTTGCGGTATTTAGAAGGAGCGATGAAAATAACTGAACGTCACTGAAATTATTTTTTTGTTTTTACCTGTGATTTTTTATGTAAAGGTAACAATGTTTCCTAATATAAAATAATTAAGGTATTTTATAAGTGCTTAAATCTATAAAATGTTTGTTCAATAATATTTTTAATAGCTACTTTACACTCAAAAAAATATAAATTTCACCAGTAAACAAATTAATAATATTAATTAAATATCTTTAGATGTTTACAACATTTTCTGCAGTGCTATTATTGATATAAGAAAACGTTTAATTCACTCGATTGAATTAATAATTAAAATTGATTTTATTTTTGAGTATTCTGTGTAGTATTAGATATAGAAATATTCCAAAAAAAATACTTACCATCTAACAATATTTTTAAAGTTTTCTTTCAATCATTTACTACAAGTTTAAATCTACCAAGAAGAAATTGAAATGTTGACAGCAGGTTTATCCGCATTATAACTTTAGAAGTGAACTTTAAGAATTTAAGGCTGCAATATTTTCTGCTGAAGATATGGTTACTTCAAAGAAAGTGATATGTCAATTTTAATTATTCAAATTTTTTCACATAAAAAAAATCAATTTACCATTAAAAACAAAAATTAAGCACAAAAATTTTACTTTTTCTTTCAATTTACTAGGTTAAGTCCCATTGGCAGCCGTGATCAAGCACAGCTCACGTGGGTACATTAATTAGTTCCCGTTGTGTTACCATGTCACACCGTCTCCCACGGGTCCTATGTAATCTGGCTGCTAGTATTTCCATGCAGCCATCCGGTCGATTCAATAAAGGAGCGGATCCTGTTTACATCAACATAAGAGAGACAAGTTTTGTCCCCAAGGGCTCTTCGACCAAACATTTCGAGTCTTAAATCTCCGAATGCCGGGCAATTATAGAGAAGATGTTCCGTTGACTCTTCCTCCTCCTCGTCGCCGCAACTTCTACACAAGTCATTATAAGGGAGCCCCAGCCTATGGGCGTGCCTCCCAATGGCACAGTGACCAGTTATAATCGCAATTAGGTTCCTTAAATGATGTCTGGATAGCTGTAATGCCCGCCGTGTCCTTTTTTTCATCTATGATGGGCCAGATATTCCTGGTTTCCCCACAGGTAGTTTCTTCGTGCCACCTCTTACTAGCAATAAGATGAAACTTGTGCGCTATAAGTTGCTTACCATTTGGGAGTGAAGCACCTACATTATAAGTTGAACCGTCTCGATTCAAGGTGGTGCCTGCATACGCCAACGAATCCGCCACGCAGTTCCCCTGTATGTCTCCGTGTCCGGGGACCCAATTAAAGGTGACCAGTTAATGTCTCGCTATCTCCTCCAGAGACATCCGGCATTCTCGGACAATTCTCGATGTGATGAACACATTCTCCAGAGATTTCACCGCTGGATATTTCACTGCTGGCCCTTAGTCTTACCGCCGCGTTCGCAGCTAGGCTTTTTGCCAAAATGTCTGGTGGTAACCAGTTTAAAATCGTAAACAATGCCCTTGAGGGGGTTGTTCTAATGTCACCTGCTACCGCTATTGCCACCATTCTCATTGTACGTTCAAACCTAGTTAGATGATTCTTCACCTTCAGCGCCGGCCACCAAACAGCCGCTCCGTAGAATATAATGGGTTTAATGACACATGCGTATAGCCAGTATATGTTGCTCGGGTTAATTCCCCAGTTTAGGCCAATGGCCCTTTTGCAGCCGTATAGTGCAGTTGCCGCGTTATTAGTCCTGTAAATGGTGTTCATCCCCCAGTTCAGTTTGCTGTCCAATATTAGCCCAACTAACTTGGCGCTATCAGACAGTTCCAGTGAGACCCCCTTTATCCTCGGTGTATCAAATTTGGGAACTTTGTATCTCCTTGTGAAATGTACCAGTTCTGTTTTGGCAGGATTTACATCCAGTCCACAACCCTGGCACCATTTTGTTAGGACGTCCGTTCAGACAATAGTCTGGGATCTTTAGCCATAGCCACAACTGTAACGTCATCTGGATACCCAACTGTTCTGCAGCACGTCCTTTCCATGGCCCTGAGTAGGGTATTTATATTCAGATTCCAAAGTAAAGGTGACAATACAGCAACTTGCGGGGTGCCCCTAGTCGCAACCTTGGAAAAGTTCGAGGCGCCCAAGTTGGATTCGATACGCCTGAAGTGCAAGATACTGCTGACAAATTGAATGATAGCTGTGTCGATTTCCAAATGTCTCATAGCGTTAATAACCGATTTAGGTCTAACGTTGTTGAAAGCACCCTCAATATCCAGGAATGCAACTAAAGCAAATTCCATGTAGTGCAGGGATCTTTCTATGTGGCCTACCAATGAGTGAAGCGCAGTTTCAAAGGACCTTGCCTTCGTGTGGGCGTGCTGAGCCAGTGAAAAGGAATTATGTCCTAACGATGAATCTTTAGCCATAGTGTGAGATGCCTTCCCGCTCTTGGGGATGAAGACGATCTTATGTGTTGTCCAAGTTGATGGGACATGTGAGAGACTCAGGCGGGCTCTAAATATTGTCAAGAGCCATGACATCAATATTCCCAGGTTCTTCTGGAGATCCACCCCATTCCACACGGTGGCAATTTATCGGAATATCAGAGATATCCCGGGCGCCACTAAATGTTCCCTCCCTAGGCACATCATCAATGCAACCTGGGAAGTGTGTACTCATCAAGACCTCAAGGGTGTCCCGACTGTTTGTGATCCAGGATCCATCCATCTTTCGTATATACGATGGAAAAGCTGCTTAAGACGATACAATTTTACGTAGCTGACTTGTCTCTGAGGAGTTTTCCACGTCGCTGCGGAATTTCCTCCATGACTGTCTCTTTGCCTTCCTTATAAGATTTTTGAATCCGTTTACTGAGGACTTGTAATTGTTCCAAACACCATTTCTTTTTGCCTCATTAAAGAGATTCCTGCTTTCTTTGCGTTTTTCAGCAATTTCCGCATTCCTCCATATTGGCTTAGCCTTGCCCTTCACGTCGATTCTCTTACAGGATTCGTTTGTTGCCTCAATAAGACACCAGTCAATGACACCACTGCGGAGTCGAGCATGGACGCACTGTCTAAGAGAACCGGGCACATAGGCAGCTTGTTCCCGAGCACACTCGCATAGATCGACCAGTTGGTCCTTCTTCTATTCGTGTAGGGTTTAACTGAATCAACTCTAAACGAAACATTTAAATCAATATACATGTGATCAGCGAAGGAACTGTCCTTTGACACGTTCCAATCGCTAATCATATCCGCGAACTTATCACAAATAAGTAGTTAGTTCACTTTCTACTATGAAGTCCAAAAGCGACTCACCTCGTGGATTGACATCCGAGCTTCCCCAGATGGTATGATGCGTATTAGCATCAGCACAAATTATCAGGGGGATGTTGCGCCTGATAGCATACGACATCGCCTTCCTGGTTGTGGAGTTTGGAGGATTAGCACCCTGGTCGTGTGCCTTGTAGCAGCTCATAAAGCAAACTTATCGCTAAAATCAGAAAGAATGAAAGCTTTTACGATATTTTTGGTAATAACACAAGCCCTGGTCTTACCTTGATCGGCTGCGTACAGAGCACTATAGCCGTCTAAACTGAGTCCGCAAACCCTGTCTTTATACAACAATGGTTCTTGGATGCATATAAGCTCCTCCGTGCCTGAAGCCAATCGGAGGAAAAGGGCAGCTGATCTTACCAAAGAAGTCACCCACAAGTCCACTGACCGATTGAGTGTCTTCATTGGCCGATGACGTAGCAGAATCGTCTTCCATATGCTCCGTTGATGCCGTTGTTGTGGTGGTCAACTAACTAAAGAAATCAACAACTGAAACTCGTTGCCACTACGTTTTTTAAACAGCTGAGAGTAGTCGGTATCTACTGCAAAGTAGCCACAGTATACAAATTACATTTTTCATTTTATCAGCAGTTGTTAAAATGCAGAAAACTTAATAGTCACTTTATTGTTCTCGTTAACTATCAGGAACACTATCATTAAGTTGCAACCGGTTGTAATAATGGCCCTACACACAGACAAAAATCAATATAAAATCGTCCAAAACAAGGTTGATTTTACCGTTTTCGATAGTGATTTGATTCATTGTTACTTCATGTTAATTCAACATAATTTTACAATAACTGGCGAACAACATTTTTTTCTTTTAAAATAACTAACTATAATTCATGTAAATTTAACATTGCAGTAAAGTAGAGCATAATGTTCATTTATATTGAAATAACAATCATAACCAAGTTGAATGATTCATGAAGAATCGAATTTTTTTGATTTTGAAATAACAGTGAGAAGAAGCTTCAGAGACAACATATGCATTTACTTAAGAATAATTCAATACACTTACCTCTGTAACACATGCTTCACTTATTTTGTATTCATCCTGATATGGGTTTCGTCATCATTCTACTTGATGTACTTTTTAACTAAATAATTTTAACTTAAAGCATACGGGAATTATCTTTTTTTAACCCTTTATTTTAAACATGAAAATAAAAAATTTATTTTTTCTTCTTATGGTGTTGTTTTTTTTCTAAACAAAACAAGTAAAACAGTTTTTTATAGTATGTATGCATCAGATAATGACAACAACCCTGCAAATATTATTGGACCACCTGATTCAATTTAATGAAATGGACTACTCCATGGACTGGTCCGATGTAATGCAAGCATAGACCATGTCATTGTTAAAAAGTGTTTGTAGTGAGACGACATGTCTTCGTTTTTTAACGACATGTTTCCGTTTTTAAACGAAGTTAAAATTAATCCTCTTGTGTACACAATGGAGTAGTTTTAAAACTACTTCTTTGTAATCCAAAGCTGGGTTATATTGTCCTGCCCTAGGACATCGTAATGTTAAATAGACCATGTTTTTCATACATTTGGTTTTACTTTTGGACTAGTCCTAGTCCCTTGTGGGCTACTCTTTACACGCGTGTTTGGACTGGTCCTATTATTTGCAGGGAAGTGCCCATAAGAAATATATACAGAGGTATTTGCTCACGCTTTTCGTTATTGTGTATACACATATTTGTAACAAAAATAATAAGAACACCTATGGTTGTGCGTTGCAAAAAGTATGTTTATTACTTCTACTTATGCACGGCAATATCTTCGCGCATCCACATTCAGTAGACAAAAATACATGAATTAAGCAGGTGTAATTCAATACCCATGAATGTGTTTTGGTTATCTGCCATATATATAAGACATCCATGTTTAAAAAAATACCTTCAGTATTTTTGGCACTTCTGTGTAAAAATGAAAAAAAAATTTTTTAACAAAAATGCGCTTTAAGCACTAGGCAGGTATGACACTATGTACATATTAATTATGATACATAAAATAAATTTGTCCGTAAAATCAGCAGTAGCTATATAAAACTACATATAAGCTATACATTTTTATAAAAAAAATAGGACCACAAGGGGTGGGAAGGGGCATTATCTGCTCTCCGAAGCTATCTGACAGATTTTAATTAAATTTTAAACATACACGCAGAGAAAAAACATGATTAATAAATGGTCACTACGAACATTTTTATTCGTATTTGCCTAAAATGTTTACCCTAAAACGTTTATTATAGTCCTAATATAACTTGAAAATATATTTTTTTCCTCTTTATTGCACTCTTCAAAGCAAAATTTTTTACGAAGTCCAATTGAAGACCAACTTCGTGTAAAAAAGAATTTTAATAAAAAAGACTAAAGTTATAACAAGGGAATTCCTAAATATGCAATGGCATGTTGTTTCCTTGTGTGACCAGGGTACTCGAAAATATGCAATTGCGTGTTTTTCCTTGCAACACCAATGAAGGCAGAAACTATATATTTGTCCATTTTCGAGCTTTTCATGAATTTTTTAATCGCTTTGTTAGGAAATATTTCTTCCTTTAAGCATTAGTTTTGCAAGGTCATACATGGTCAATAATTTTACATAGTCCTTATACAAACCTTATTGTGTCCATTTACCAACTAATTATATTCGTATATAGAATAAATTCGCCCGTATAGAGAATATATTCGCCCTAAAAATATTTTAGTGCAAATTAAAATCTTTTAATCGATTCACAATAGACCATAGTTCCCTTACGTAATTAATCTTAAATTCCTGTTTTATATTCCATGTTGATATAAAATTAAGCAAACGTGGTTAATGGTATATCTAGATAATATTCGCCACAAATAACTTTTATATGAATTTCAATTTCATAACATAACTTTGATTTGTAAAGCCCATGACTGCAAATCAGTTCCAAATACAATATCTTCAAAAAAAATTCTTCTTAAAATACAATGACTATGGTTTTTACCGATTATAATTTTTAACTTGGTTTTGTTTTTTCTTTAAATAAATATATTTGGTTTTATGGGTGCATATTTCAAGCAATTTTTAGGGCATTTTTTCAAGTTTTTACTGCATATTTTTTGCGCATAAGACATTTGTTATAGCATATTTCATATTTAGTATCCTATCAGAATTGTTTTATCGAAGCTTCACTGAATCATTTTTACCTAAGAAATGGGCTCTTTACTTAAATTCTATTAAACCTTTATAAAAAAATGTTGTTTTCTACACGATTTCTTATGTCATGGGTTTCACATTATAATTAAAATTTTTGTCAATAGAAACTTTTGAGAAAAAAGTGTATTTATTGCTACTAGAGAAAAATTTAATTTGACAAAAAAATTGTCTCGAAATAAGTTAAATTTTGTTTTAAAGACCAATGTGAAAAACACATAATAAATAAAACAGAATTAGCAATTAAAAAAAAATTAAATTTTGTAAAAAAAATTGCTTGGACAACGTTTCGAACGGATAAATTGCTTACATCGCACTTGATTATAAAATAAAGCAAAATAATTGTTTATTTACGGCATAACTAAAAAGTAGACAAATTATACCGATATGTTACAGTCGTAAAATTTTTTCCAAAAAGTGACAAATTAAAAATGTATATTTAATACGCATTCTTATGGTCAAGTGCGATTTGAAAATAAATTTTTACAAGTAAGCTGTTGCTTATAATTCTTATTCGCTTAACAGTTTTGTTTGTTGACTATCTATAGTTATTCTAAAATCTTTGAACGAAGTATCCTGACGATCTGGCCTAAGCAACCAGTGAAATGCGCATAGGAATAGCTTATTCCTTCAACAATAAATTTCGGTGTTTTTATTAAGAATAAAAATTGGGAATAAAGCACTATAAACAAAATCTTTTAAATTGAAAATTTTTGTATTCCCACGAAATTACTTTGAGTAGTGATGACGCCTTTTTGTGCAAAATACTAAGAAAATGTTACACTCTAACGTACACAGAAAAAATTCTCCTAAATTTTTTTTACCAATTAAAACAGTTATCAAAAATATAATTAGATTTAATTAAACGTTTAATCAAGTGAATCAAACGTTTAATCAAGTGAAATAAACTTTTAATTAATACTATTAATTTGTTGCATATCACACATTTTTAATTGAAATCAATTTATATTTCTTTCTGTGTAGTTGTCAACATATTAAGAATTTTTTATAGGTCAACCATTTCTCTTCTTACCGTTATTCTTCAATTAACTAACTTTAAATTATATAAAAAATCGTAAACGAACATATATACAAATTTATATTACAAATGTTCATTCTTTTTTAGATTATTAACTCTTTGTAGGCAAAACATTTTCAAACTTCATTCAAAGAGCCACAATTATTTCGAAACCCCTTTAGTCAGTCAATAAATGTCAACAACTTTTTAATCACTGACTTCAAATACCATTTCAATAATCGTAGTAACGCCGCGGCGCGCCGTCAACTTAAAATTTTAACATTCAATTGAGACATCCAAAGCTTTTATTTTCATTACAAACATTTTACCTCATTGCTTTTTCAATTTAATTTTAACCTGCTTTACATGTGCAACATAATGTCATATTATATTTGCAAGTCGTTTTTTTTTTCTCTTTGAAACCACTTTGTACGCAGTTGACAACATAATGTCATTGCATATCACTTTTGTTTATGTACTCTCCCAGTCCAACAGTCTATCTATCATTCAGCAACATTCCATTTCTCTTTGCCCACTTGTTTACTCAATATTCCTTATTTTGCCGACAACGCATTCAGTATCACTTTTAATTACAATAATTAACGCGTAGGTGGTGTTCAACATACATTTACTCACGTATACTTGGGATCTGGTTTATTATACACACACTCACACACACAAATATATAACTGTTAGTTACAAAACCAAAAAAAAGAGTAAGAAATTTAAGTAAGGCAAGCCGTGCTTTATAATGTCCTACATCACTTACTGGCCTATATTTGGGAACAATGAGCAATTATGACATTTAGAGTTATGTGTTCAAATTTTTATAGTTGCATTTAAATCTTTTTTAAAGTAATCTTAATTACTTACCGGATTCATGGCCAATTCTGCACCTAAAGTGCTAAATCTTCTTTTTTTTAATTTAATTTCAATACCAGCATTTTTCATTAGTCGTTCTTTTCCGGAAACTTTTGTCAAATATGCACCAATTCCCACAATATGTTTTTAATGTAATTACGATTGCAATAAGATACTTTTCGCCAGATATTTATTTGTATTGGAAGGTTTACGTACAGAAATACTCTATTTCAGAGAAGCATTTGGTAAGCTAGGTAAAATATTTGACCGGTTTTTTTAATTTTAATAGGCTTTTTTGTGCCAAAAAAAAAACTTATGCTCTAAATTTAATCAAATTATCATTATAAAAGTGCGATATGTAGCTTGTACACAAACAGCAAGGCGACAAAACGGACGGACGGACGGTCGATCGGTCTAACTGGGACTAGCAATTTAATGCGTTACAAACTTCAGCATAAACACATAATACCATCCCCTTCTAATTTGGTGTAGTAAAAAAAAAAAAACTTAATAAGTGCAAAAATAAAACGCGTATGTGAACGCCCACACAACTACCAACTTGTCTAACCGCATTTTTACAAAAACTTTTACTTTTTTACGTTAAATTCGTCGCTAAAAACATTTGCGGTTACTGCAGATGTTGCATTTAATCTTTGCTACGGCATAACATACGAATTAATCTTTAGTAACAAAAAAAAACACACACCCAAGCACAAACAATTTAAAAAAAGGATGAAATCCTGTTAACACGAATTTACAGAAACAAGCCATCCTAGAAGTACTACCTAAGATGACAATGCATTTGTATTTTAACAATTACTACAATAAATGCAACATATAAACGAATGCCCACACAAACATTAATTTTTACAAAAATGTAGATGTTAAATTGCAATTGCTTTAATGTCTTTAAAAATATAAATTTCTGAAATTGTAATAGCTACTCTCGCATATTTATATGAACGTACGAAAATTTTTGTATTGAAAGAAAAACAACAAAAAATTAATTAGTTTTTAAATTTAATTTAATTTTTGATTAATGCCACGCATTGCACCACAGTGGGGGAGTCTGAACGAATAAGTAAATAAAATTTTTTCGTTTAAATATGACACGCTTGGGAATTATATTGTAAAGATGGTGAGATTAAAGAAAAATATTATAAAAACATTGTCTACTTACAAGTTTATTTTTTTATTATTTTTTTCTGTGAAATTCAGGTAAAATATTCTTGATGACTTTCCAATTAATTTTACCTTTAAGTTTTAAGCGTTAATTAAAAAGTTTTCATTTGTATACCCACACCACAATAGTAGAGAGGGTATTATGCATTTGTGCTGATGTGTGTAACACCCTAAAACATTAGTCATAGACCCACCTTAAAGTATACCGATCAACCCAGAATCACTTTATGAGTTGATCTAACGATGTCCGTCCGGCTGGCTGGCTGTGCGCAAAGTACAGGTCGCAATTTTTAAGATAATTTAATAAAATTTGTCACATCGTAGTGCGACGAGGGGAGATTTTAATAAAATATAAAACTTAGATAGATCCCTATTCATATAGCCATCCACTCTTGAAAACTTGTTTTTAAAGGTGACATGTCACAGGGTCCACACACACAAAAAAATTCGAATGTTAAATTAACATGGCGAAATGTTAATTGAGAATCATAGTAAATTTCTGCAAAAGTATGCACTTTATTTAAATTTATCATTATTTCATATTACTTTTAAATGAAAAATATTAAAATAAACTTAAATCACGTTTATTTAATATTAATCACTGTTAAAATAACATTGTTCAATATTGAATCCATAAAAACCTGTTTTATATTAAAATCAAAAGTTTATCTTTCAAATTAACATGCATACATACTTAAGTATGTTCATATTTTATATTCATGTAAAAAATGTTTTATAGAAAGAAGACAATTCCCGTATTCTTTTAATTAAAATTATTTAGTTAAATAGTACATCAAGTTTTCAAAGTAGAATGATGACGAAAACCATATCGGGCCAGTCTACTGATGCTTTTGTTTACAAAAGAGAATACAAAATAAGTGAAGCATGTGTTCCAGGGGTAAATACATTGAATTATTCTTAAATAAAATGCATATGTTGTCTCTAAATCTTCTTCACACAGTTATAACACACTTAAACCAATTTGATTCCACATGAAATTCACGTTGTTTCAACTTGAAATAACTTTCATTCAACGTGATTCGGATTGTTATTTCAATGTAAATGACATGTTGCTCTAACTTTACTGTAATGTTAAATTAAATGAATTATAGTTATTTTAAGAGAAACAATTTTGTTCGCAAGCTATTGTAAAATCAGGTTGAATTAACATGAAAAACATATGAAGCAAAATCACAACCGAAAAATTTTAAATCAACCTTGTTTTCTACGCTTTAACTTTTAACTTTTTCTGTGTGCAGTGACATAGTGTCCATGGACACAGTGACGCTCCAAAAAGTGTTAAAGTGTCCACGGACAAAATGACACATTTGATAATGTCATAATGTCCGTGGGCATTAAGAACCTTTGCGAATGGACATTATGTAATTTTTAAACATGTCATAAGCTCCATAATTACTTCAGAAGTTAAATAAAAAAAAATCTGCACACACGTAGAGAAAAAACATTTTTTATTATGGTCACAACCAACAAACTATTTTTAAAGACAATAATTTGGTTAAATTAAACATAATATGGTAAAAATTTTCTTTAAAAATTGTTTTGTTGTTTTTTATATGGGTGTATATTTTAAATATACACCGAAAAGACTTTTGCGCGTAAGGATTTTCTCCTGTATGGTATAACAAATACCGGCTGCGCTAACTAAAGGTTCTCGGCATCTTTGGCCGCGCGCAAGGATTTTCTCCTCTATGTGATAACAAATACCGGCTTCGCTAACTAAAGCTTCTCTGCAAAGCCGGCCTTCAGCCGGGCGCAAGGATTTTCTCCTCTATGGTATAATAAGTACCGGTGTCGCTAAGTAAAGCTTCTAAAATCTGCCTTGTTTCCAAACGAAGGCCGAATGCGCAGAAAAGCTTTAGTTAGAGAAGCGCGTATTTGTTATCACATAGATGAGTAAATCCTTGTGCCCGGCCGAAGGCCGGCTACGCTTTGTAGTGTGTAAACATGTCGTGAACGGTGGCATGTCATAGCTTCCATGGACATTGCGACACTTTTGCAAATGTCATAATGTCCGTGGGCATTAAGACACTTTGCAAATGGTCATTATGTCATTTTTAAAAATGTCATGAGGTCCATAATTACTAAAGAAGCTAATACAAAAAATGATCTACATACACGCAGAGAAAAACATGTTTTGTTATGGTCACAACCAACTAAACTATTTTTAAAGAAACTAATTTAACCATAACATGGATGTAGGTGACAATGATTTGGTTAAATTAAACATAATATGGTTAAAATTTTTAAAAAATTTTTTTTGTTGTTTTTTCTCTGGGTGTATACTTTAAATATATAACGAAAACACTTTTGGGATTTTCTCTCTATGGTGTAACAAATACGGGCTTCACTAACTTAAGTGTATGCACACTGTAGTATGCACATACAGCAAATGAGCCATACAATGTGTTTCAATTGTATTCAAAAGACACTCGCCTCTACGAACTTGATATTAATGAGTAATATGTGTCACTTGGAAAACTGATCTGATTCGTCACACATAAAAATACTACGTAGTGTGAATGCAGTCTATGTATGACAAGGTCAAGTACACAAATATTAAATTATAAATTAGTAGAAGCGACACTCTTTTGTTGTATGTCAGAAATAGAGTGAGTGAAATGCAATTGAACACAGGGTAATGGAAGTAAATTGAGTATGAGGGGAATACAAAGAATTATCCTTTTATTTGTAATTAGATGTTAAGTTATTAAGTGGACGTTAGAGAGTTGATCATAGGGGATGTAATTACTTCCAGTAAGCTTTAGTATATAAGAGACATTAATTTATAAGTTAAGTAATCAGTTGATTCAGAAAATACTGACACTGCTCTGATGGACATTATGACACTTTTTGAAGTATCATAGTATCCATGTACACTATGCCACTGGACCTTATGACATGCCAACATTATGACACTCTGCCAAGTGTAATAACGTCCGCGGATATTACGACACTGCTCTGATGGACATTATGACACTTTTAAAAGCGTCGTATTGTCAATGGACACTATGACACTTTTTTGAGTGTAATAACGTCCATGGCCTCTGTGTCACTGGACATTATGACATGCCACCTTTTTAAATACTGTGGTGTAGGGTATCATATGGTCGGGCTTGACATTTTAGGAGATGATGCAAGTGTTGCCAATAAATTCACTTATTAACACGAACGAAAATTGAAAATGATGTCGCTATACCATGTTTAATTTTGCTAGGGATACGACGATACTTTTTTAAAGTTTTTTGAACAAACAATTTAATATAAAATGCTTATTTTTTGCATAACAACTAAGAGTCATAACACATTCAATAGCAGAGCAAAAAAGCAAACAGAATAATGAATTGTGTTTTAATTCTTAAGCTGGAGATCAGTCAACATACCCGTTTTGTTCGTATTTTTTTATTTCACCTTTTTTAGTCGCATTCTAAAGTAGAAAGTAGTCCTACTTCATGCTTTCGATACGTATATGCACTTCACGCGTTTGCTGTGTAACTTGTCAATACAATTTTACACTATTACTTTTTGGGCAGATGTATACACGCATTGAGGGCTTGCAGTGGACATGCAGCTTTAGCAGTTTTGCTTTGCTTCATAGTGGTAAAATGTCCTCTTATTGATAAATCGTGCATATATTTGTACGTTTTCACTACAAAATTTTGGGTTATATAAGCAAAGCCACCGCTACACGCAGAGAAAAAATATGGTTGGGCATGGTTACGGCAACCACACTGTGTTTATTGTAACAATATATTGTTGTTGTACACAAATAATTGTAATTTTTATTAAATATCAGCAATATTATAGTTACTGTAAACATATTAATGTTTATCGCAATTATAAATTTGAGTATTGTTGACCGAAAAATAATTATTTTTCTAACAACTAAATTATGATAACTTTCAAAACATATTATATTACTCACAACCATAACATGATATTTAATAGCCATAACATGATTTCTTTATATACATTTATCATAATAAGTTTAAGATGCAATCAAAATATCGTTACTCTAATAATATTTTGGTATCGCCATTTGTAAAATAATTTTGTATCAGTTGTGTCGTGTTTTACATAAACATATCGAATTATTTGTTAGAGAGTGGCTAAATAATAAAAAAATAACCATTAAAATAAACAAGAAATTAAAAAAAAAAAAATAAAAATATTAAAATAGAAATAACAAAATAACCATTTAAATAAACAAGAAATTAAAAAAAAAATAAAGAAAAAACATTAAAAATTGTTGTAGTGTCACAAAATAAAATATCTTTGCTAAAAAATTTTAATAATCTTAAAGTGGTGGAAAAATTTGTGAAATATTGGTGCAAAATATTGACCATTACTGGTAAGTTTTGTGTTAGTTTAAGAGAAAAATAATGAAAACTCCATAGAATAATTTATAAATAATTGCGACCTACGACAAAAAGATTACAGTAACTATATTATGTTTTTTATTTTATCATAAGTATTTTTTTCCAATAAAAATATTATGTTTAAAGTTGTATCATATTATGATGTAAAAAATTTATGTATAACAGTTCATATCAATTTGCATCATAATATGATTACTTCTAAACTTATTATGATTGCCATGACAATAATATGATTACTTCTAAACTTATTATGATTGTCATGACAATAATATGATAACTTCTAAACTTATTATGATTGCCATGACAATAATATGATTACTTCTAAACTAATTATGATTGCCATGACAATAATATGATTACTTCTTAACTTATTATGGTTACCATGACAACAATATGATTACTTCTTATCTTATTATGATTACCATGACAGTAATATGATAACTTCTAAACTTATTATGATTGCCATGACAGTAATATTATAACTTCTTAACGTTTTATGATGAACAGGATAACAATATGATTAAGGGAAAAATATTATGATGTAATATTACGAACATATTTGGTCATAATATGATTTAATAACAATCGTAATATGGTGACTACAATCATGAATCTTATCATAATATGTTGCTCTTAGAATATGTTTACCACAACCATGTTTTTTCTTTGCGTGTACAATGTCTGAAGCAATTCCGCTAGTTAACAGTCTTCGAACATTATAAGAAAATACAATAAATGAATAAACTGAGGCAAAACAGTTCTAAGTATGTACCATAAATTTAAATATTTATTCGCTAATTTTAATGAATGCCATTGCAAAAATATCGTATATAATAATATATTATCCCCAAAAAAGTGTTTTCCCCCAAAAAAAATCCCCATTTACAAAATCCCTGTTTGGGGATAAATCCCCAAAATCGTGAGAGAATTTTGGGTTTTTTATCCTTTTATTTTGTTTTAAAGTATTTAATTTTAAAACACAAAAATAATTTCATTTTATAAGATTTAGTTTTAATGTGCTAAATTCCCAATTCTTACTATTGATATTTATTGCGATGAGCTTTTCCTATGCGCATTTCACTGGTTGCTTAGACCAGATCATCAGGAAATTTGATCCAAATATTTAAGAATAGCTTAACATATTGTTCAAATAAAACTGTTAAGCGAATAGGAATTATAAACACTTAACAGTCTTACCCGTATTAATATCAAAGCTTAAACAAAACACAAACAACAACATTCCCGACTATCCCGACTACATTTTATATTTTTAGTTTTTTTTCTATGACAATGCGGTCGTAACCAGCGTATGAAATAGAATTAGATCTATGTATGTCGACATTCGACGTGTAAACGCTTTTACGTCCACGCCAGCTTTTGTGTGCCTTTGCATCTACGTCGTACGCTAATACGTTCATACGGTGCAATTGTGTTCATGCGGTAACGTTTTTTTAATAGTTAGGTAGGTCTACTTCTTCTTCAGGAACAATTTGAATGAAGTTAGAAATGACGTTTACAATAATTTTATATAGTTTTGAATGAAATTTTGAACGAAATGTTTTAAAAAATAATAACGGATACGTAATATTGTTGTGGTTAAAATTTGCAAACAACTTAACAATATTACGTATTTATTATTTTTTGAAACAGTTTGTTTAAATTTTCTTTCAAAACTAAATAAAATTATTATAAACGTCATACACAATTTCATAAAAATTGTTGCAGAAGTTGAATTTGACTCAACTTTAAAAAAATGTTAGTAAATTTTTTTTTGAAATAGCAAAGAAAAATATATGAAATACTTTGGCAAGAAATAAGATAAAAGAACAAACGAAATTATTGCTCTGATTGTGAACAGAGCTTTAATCGTAAATTGTGATAAGCTATTTTACTTACTTACGGTTACTGTTATTTAGATTAGATATTATTTTAAATATTAAAAGTTAAAAATTGACCATTAAACTTTTAAAAATATATTACTACGTTTTTTATACACTTCCGTTTTTGCATTACGTTTTGCAAAATGCCAAGATAATGTAGCAGCAGATAACCTTTTAACTTTGTTATTTTATTTTCAATATTGTTTATTAAATAACCATTAAAAAGTATTTATATAAATATGTACATTTTTTAACAACATTACAAAAAATACAGCAAATTCAACCCATAAAAATGAACATTATTTATGGCATTCACTCAATAAATGAATTGTTTATGGTCATTATATTTTTTGTATGGTCAAAGAACATATTTAGGGGGAAGAGAGAAGGAGCGAGAAAAACAAAAGGAATGAAAGTTAATGCAACTACATACATATACAGATGCTCCCATATACACATCTGATAGAGCAGATGGTCAAATGTGTCCGGCCTATTTTTTATAATGGATTGAAACCCCGCTCAACGATTCGGAATAAAAAAAAGAAAAGAAGAAAAAAATATTGAACCGTGAAATGAATTCGAACTGAATAAATGCCGAGTGCAAGCAACTTAATTTTAAATATGAAAAAACACAAATTCTACAAATAAAATTTATGATTATATTTTTTACTCCTGTATTTTGACAAATTAATTTAATGACATATGTCACTGAATAAAATATGTTTGTGTGCGTGTGTGTGTGTGTGAAAACAAACACATGACACAGTTACAAACATACATGAATTTTTATGTTGGCCTCGAATTGTAACTCATCACCCATAAGTCCCTTCAGCAATGGATCATTACGGAAGTATTGCAATCTGTGGTTGTTGCCATGTAATAATTTGTTGGCTGAAATAAAATGTGGAAAACGAAAAAATACAAATAAAAAACAAATCAAAATAGCAGGAAAAAAATTATAATAAACCGTCATCTACATATGTTGTCAATTCAACAAATGTGTGGATGGTGCAACTCCCGCCGCTGCATATTGCCTGGTAGTTTTGTTATTTTCATTGAATATTACTGTTGATGTTATTGTTGTTGTTGCTGTTACTTTTTCTCTTTTTGGCATTAAAAGGTAATCAGCAGTTAAACAAAAACATTGTCAAAAGCCTCCGTAATATTTACACGGTATGTGCTATGTACTAATATACCTACAAAGCCCCATAGGAAATATAAATCGTGAAGTGTATATTTTTATTACGAATAATTGAAAATTACCGAATACATTCATTTGCGCAGGAAGAAATTTGCTCTATTTAGCTTTCACTAATTTCGGAATTTTCATATGCATAAAAACAATGCAGGAATATTCGGCTGTGCGCGCATTTTTTAACCCCTAACATCTAAACCCAAAAGTGACAATTTAAAATTTCATTTTCGAGTTTTATGCTTAAACTAGGCACAATGCACTTGCTTTTCTATAAAATATATCAGTGTAACAATTCGAAAGAACAAAATACATTTATATTTTTTCTTATAGAAAAACAAGCGTATTGTGCATAGTTTTAGCATATAAATTCGAAAATGAAATTTTGAGTTTTAACTTTTGAACTGGGTATGCGATATATGTGTGCTAAATTTTATTACATTATTATTTTTTATTACACGAGTCTATACAAATTTTATTTTTATTAAATTATTTTTATGAAGAAAGCAATTTTACAACATAAAAATTAATTAAAATTGTTTGAAAATTGTTCATTGTTGACTGCTGCGGGGCTCGAACCCGGGCTTTCACAGACAGGTTACCCTTAGGGTTTTGAAGTTTAATATTTACAGCCATTGACGACTGCCGGCATTTAATTGTCAAACAACATTCTATAAACCAAATGGTATTTAACTTTTGGTGGATCGAAATTTGCCTTGAATTATTATCTATTTTAATTGATTTACATGATCTCCCTCATATCTGTTTTTTCGTCCTTTTTGTCTAGAATTCTTCTTGAAGTCCAAAGTACATTTTTCTGTTTTTCATTTTCTTGTCCTTCTTTTTCTTGTTGACCTTTTTCAGCACAACTTGCAGGATAAATGTAAACATAGAGCTCGTGCCTTAGCTTTCCTAACAATAATTAGTAGTGTGGTTATTTTGTTAGACTGCTAATGGGTTTAAATCCAAATTTTGACATATTAATTAGTTCATCAAATTAAATTTTCATTGAATTATTTTTATGAAGAAAGGAATTTTACAACATGAAATTAATTAAAATTTATTGATAATTTTTCATTCATTCATGACTGACCTGAGGCTCGAACCCAGGCGTTTTTTTATGGACAGGTTACCCTTACATGTTTCAATCGCAACCACTCGATATCTTTAGAGGGATTTGCTTTTGAATGAATTTATATTTTAAGTGCTTCGTCAATTCATATCTAACTGCCGTATTTTGTCTACTCTTTGCTAATGAAAAATTAAAAATAGTTTTGCCTCTACTAAAAAGTGCAATAAAAGCCTATCAAAGTTTACTCCACAAAGCTTCAAAACAAGGTACCACGTGTACACGCAAAGTTCTTACCGATGTCGTGTTTGTGTAACAATATTGAAATATTAAAAAAGGTTGTCATTCTGCGCTCTTTTTTCGACATTTATGACACATCCAATCAGTGTTGCCAATTTAGCCATTTTTCACCCTGTTTAGCCATTAAAAAATGCATTTAGCCATTAGCCATTTTTTTTAGCCATTTTTCAACTGGTTTAGCCATATTTTATTATAAAAATATATAAAAGCAAAATAAACATTTTAAATAATTAAAACGGCTTTAATTTAAATCACAACTTTTACAAATGTTGAAAATCGCTGTAAACGATGATGATGAAACATCTTTCAAAATAATAGAACAGTATTCCAATATTAAATTTATAAAACGGATCAACACAAACATCGGTGTTTCTTTCTGGTTGCAAGTATTTCAATAAAGAGATGCTGGCGGCAACAAATTTTTTTTAGATATTTCAGAATTTACTATAAAGTTGCTCTCACTTCCATGGTCTAAAAGTAATTTCAGAAATAGGTTTCATTTAGCAACCGTTAATTCGATTTTATCAATGAAATATTTATACCAACACCACAATAGTGGAGAGGGTACTATGCGTTTGTGCTGATGTTTGTAACACCGTAAAATATTGGTCCTAAGCCCACCTTTTCGTAAACCGATTGACTCAGAACCACTTTCTGAGTCGAATTAACGATGTTTGTCCGGCTGGCTGGACGTCCATGTAAACCTTGTGCGTAAAGTACATATCGCAAATTTGCAGATCATTTAATAAAATTTGGTACACAGGTTCTAATGAGGTGTAGGGTACCATATACTCGGGGTTGACCGACTATATTTTCTTACTTGTTTTCTATTGTAGATCTGAAATCAAAAGGTTGGGTAAATGTTGTCGTGATTACTATTTACCTTAAAATTTTTTAAAACTAATAGGCACGAGTGATTCCTATGAGATGAACAATAACGACATAGCATTTATCGATGATTTTATTTTTTAAATATCTTTCAGAATATTAAATAACGTTTATTCTTATTTAAGAAATTAATCTTAACTAACAATTTCATCGCAAACAACTTTAAATGAATTATTTCTGTTGTGTTATTGAATTTTAATGTGTTTTTATTTAAAAAAGCTTTTAGCCATTTTTTAGCCCATTTTTAGCCCATTTTTAGCCATTTTTTCCCGTAAATTTAGCCATTTTTGGTCTCTAAGTTTTGGCAACACTGCATCCAATCTACAACCAATCCTACAGACTACATACATCCAGAAAAATTAACTAATATTTATATTAAAATTAAGCCGCACCTCGTATCACGATCAATGGAGATTGACCAATGTTTTGTTTGAAAATATGGATGATATTAATCCGGGTGTTACGTGCTTTACGGAAACCGCATCCAACTACTTTTTTGAATCAAAATTAAATGACAGTTTTTTTGCTGATAAGCCAGTAATTCACTTGATTAAAGTTCTAATCAAAAATTAAGTATATATAATCTGGCTCCTTGAGTAATTCTAAGTCGATTTAGCCATGTCCGTCTGTCTATCCGGCTGGCTGTCTGTCTGTTTTTTATAGAGTGATACAAGTTTCAATCATAATAAATATATATTAATATATTTTTGTTATCAATAAAGTGGTCTTTATTTGATAAAAATTTGTATTACATTATTGTTTAAATATGACTTTTGCTATGTGGCCGCCACGACTGGCGTGTAAAAGGTGCAATTTGAAACACAAATTTTCAACAACTTTTCGCATTCTGACCATCATCGTTTTTGAAGACATATGGGTACAGTCATGACAAATTATTAACAAATAAGGACACGTCGAACGAGAGGGTACTAATACCTAATTTTGTCCTAACTTGAGTTAAGGTTTGTGGCCACTAAACTTTGGTCAGGCATATTTAAGTTCAAATTTTTAAGTTACTAACTTTCATTTAAAAAAGAAATTGATACAAAATTTTAGATTTTCGTTTAGAAGTCCTTCAGCCTCTAACTCTTTTTAACCTTTAGCAATATTTACAAAATGTTAACCGAAATCTTAAAAATGTTAAAGATTTTCTTCACCATTTACAACGTCAAGCCCAAACCAATTTTTTATGAAAACAAAGAATTTCTTTTAAAATCTCCTGAAATTAAAAATGTGTTATTTCCTCCAGGGCTTTTACATTGTGGTAAAGTCATCAACGTTCTGAGCCATCACATCAACATCGTGAACATCATTATCACTATGGAAAAACAAAATAAAATGAAAAACTCTACAACATCAGGCCGAATATTCATTTATTTATGTACGTTGCAAATAAAATCGACAGCAAAAAAAAAAATAGTGTGCGTTAATGGTAGAAAATCTGTTGCAGTGTAAAAATATGGATTTTTTTGTAGTTTTTTTCCAATATTTTATTTTATACCCATTTGTGGTGACACAGTATGTGAATAATTTAATTAGTCTTTCCGAGATGTACGTACGTTTGGCTTCAGTAGGATTTTTTTTCAGGGCATCATAAAAAAATAATTATTTATAAAAATTGAATAGTGGGTGCTGATTGTATTGACAAATTGCTAGAAATGGCTACAGTTAAAATATTGCAATGGTAGCTATTGGCAATGTAAAAAAAAACCCTGGAAATCATGTTGTCTATAGTAATTTGTTAACTAATTACACTCTCCAACAATTTAAGACTTTTTGAGCTAATTTTTATTGAATAAACAGAAACAAGAAGGTTAAAATCTTCACAAAAGTTAAACTCATGAAATTCCACAATATGTGTAACTCTGAAAATAAGGATTCTCTGAGACATTAACTTTCAAAATTTTGTTTCATTTTGGATAATGCTCCCTTCGACCAAAAATCAAAACTTTGACAAGCTGTAAAATAAAACGCAAACTAACTGGATTAAAAGTTTATTCTACATAAATTATCTACTTAACATGCCCTTTAAAAATTATAGGCTCGGTATTATATTCCAAAAATGTTGTTGGAGGGTGTTATCAATTAAGTTAACACATAAATGTGAAAGTACAGAACATAAGAATGTGTTTGAAAAAATATGTATTTATGAAATTTTTAAGACAAATTAATTCAAAAGTGTTGCCTTTTACAAATTTTTTAAAACTAGTTGTCTTGTTTCTTTAAATTATAACTTAAATTCCAGAAGACAAAAAAATTGGTACTTTTATTTTTAGCCATTAGTCTTCGTCCATATTATAAAAACACTTGCGAAAAATTTAAGTTTGATATTGAAAAGGGAAGAACGCTTTATATTGTTTTTCTCAAGCCGTCGTCGTTTTGACTTGCAGCTACAAGAACAAGACACAAAATTGTCCAAAAGAAATAAACAAAAAGAAAATGTCTGTCTGACTTTTAATCTTTCATATGAGTAGGTGAGTTACAAAACTCAAGATGACATTTGAATTGATTCTATCCATGCATGAGCTCTTCCATGCTTTTCTTATTACATGCAATGATACAATCAGTATATTTCTTCTTATAAAGCGTCAAAAGAACTGTGAGAATCAATTGTCATTTCGTATTTTTAATTTTGTAACGAACGAGTTTTGCAACTCATCTACTCATGTGTAAAAGCTCCAGGCAAGCTTAAAAGAGAATTTAAAAAATGTCCGCAAAGGAATGTCCCTAGTGTAAATTGGGACTAATGAAATGTGTACTTTGTGTCGTGTACCAGCTGTTGTTATGAATTTGTTTTTTTTTAAAGGAAGGAGCAGAAAGAGAGATGGCATACAAAATCCCTAAATACTGCAAAGTAAAAATTTCAATGTATGAACACAAATTCAGTTTCAAAAGAGAGTTGAAGAATGCTTTTTGCAGCAAATGTTTCATTATATGGAAATATTTGCTGAGAAACATTTTTGTTTGTTAGTGAAAGGGGGAACACGAATGGAAAAGTATACTTTGTTTAATGTACAAGCAGTTTCTGTAAGTTTGTTATTCGTAGGAGTTAGAAGAACGATAGAACGCATACAAAATACTTTGAATGTTTGAAAGTTGCAATGTTTGGACGGGATAAAATGTTTCTTCATATTAACGAGGACCACAGCGCATTCATCACAGGTGATCTTAAAAGCCCTGCTGATAACTTTTCTTTGGCTTTATAATTGTTGGATGTCAAAAGTAATGCTAGGTATCGCTACACTAACTTATTACTTTTCTGTTTCTTTTGAATTTTATATACTATTTTAAATTAAACAAAACAAATTTTTAAATTATTTTACAAAAATAGTGTGCTACATTCGGCTCTTTGATACCCTCCAGTTAGACAGTTAGAATATTTCATTAGTAGGCTCTTAATGGGATATATAAGTTATTAACTTATTTCTAAAAAAAAACTGAAAATAATATATGGTGCTAAATACAATAAGCTAACCAAATTTTACCACAATACATATGTATATTTGCTACGGCTAAAGGCGTATTAAAATATTTCCCAGAGTGGACTTTATATGAGACCTACAGTGTGATATGCTGTCCAATATACAATAGTATTGTTCGTTACGGTTTTAAAAGTACTTAAAAGTGGGAAAAGGGCTTTATACAGGGCGTATGGTAAATTATGGACCGACCACCACAAGTTTTAGTAGTTTCAGTTCTTGTAATTTAAAACGAATTTTGCCAAAATCTTATATCAGTGCGAGCATTTCGCCACCATTTATGCTAATTTTTTAACCAAATTATAAATTTTTTGGGTGATTGTTTCACATTTGAATTCATAACTCTCTTGTTTTATATTTTGAGTCGATCGAAAGTTAGCGTGATTTCTGCAAATGAATAGACAGGTTAACATGGCTTTATCAATTTCAAATTACCTAATGGGCCAGAATATAAACACTTGATGGGGACTTCGATGAATTTAAAAAAAAAGTTCACACGGAATGACAAACTAAGTATACCTTCATGCACCACCAGTGTTGGAGGGAAAAAGAAAACAAGCAAAAACCAGTGTGTTGGGAAGAACGAAAGATTGGAATTTTGCGTTAGAGAAGAAAACTACTTTCGTGACTTTTTAGTGCACTAATGTTTTAGATTTAAAATACAGAATACCACACTTTTTTCAAGACTTAAATATCACCATATTTTTAAGTAGCAATTTAGTAAAATTTAAAGATTATCGCCCGTATTTATAAACATTTTTTAAATTTAATTAAGGTTTACAAAACAAATTTTGTATGAAAATTTGCCTTAATAAACGTTTGTTAAATTTAATGATCGTTTATAAAGAGGGACGTAAGTGTTTTAAGTCAATAAAAAAATACGTACAATATTTATTTCCTTAAAATAATGAACCACTTTCTCCACTAAAATGTTTACCCAACTGATACAAATTATTAAAATTAATCAATTAGTTTTTCCATCGTCTGCCTGATCACATTTCTTTTGTACATTAAAAAATACAAATTAAAAAATAGTCTCGTTAATCATCCACATTATAAAATTTGATATGCTCATATTACCTCGTTTCGTGCGTTATAATTTCATATCAAACCATATATTAACGCCAAATACAAACAGATGAAAGAGAAGAGAGCTTTGCACAGATAGAGTAAAAAAATAAACAATTATGTTAATACAATTCAATATGAAACACTTTATTGATTGGCATTGCACAGTGGGAAGAAACTAAGAAAATGTTAAATTAACAAATAAAAGTTCTACATATATTCGGCTATGCTGAATCTTTTACACTTCACCATACAATTAAAATTTCGGGAGAAAGATTATGGGGGCCATGTTAAATAACAAAATAATTCAAAACACATTTCAACATACAAAATCGTTGAATCAACTCTGCTTCTGATAAGGATCCATAATGTTTATAATTTTTAATGTCTTATACTTATAGTGCAGAAATTACAACGAAACGATAAACTTACATAAAAACAAATAAAATTGTGTTTTATCAATAACAAAAAAAAATGTCCCAAAATTAACGCAAGATTTGAAAATGTCGCCACTTGTGCCCTTTACTGCAACCCTAAAAAAAAATACAATTCGACAGTTGACAATTTAGGGTCTTCATTATTGAACAAATATGGTCGCAATAGAGTTTCAACTTCAACTGTAAAGAGATTAATTGAAAAATTCAGGGAGACTGATCCGTTGATTGATATGGAAGCAGATCCAGTCTCACTTAAGTTTTCAATCAATATCAATTAATTTTTGAAATAATTTTGTTGTCATTTTTTTTTATATGGTTCATTAATGAAGACACGTTGTTCTACCGCGTAACGCTTCTTTTTTACTAACCCTAAGTCCCCTTTTAGACAACCAAAGTTCACTTTGCAAAGGGTTGAGTTTATAGAAAGAAGGGGAAAAGAGAATAGCGGGGGAGTACATACTTTGCCGTACTTGCAAATTCGTTTAGTTTTTCGTTCGTATTTTATACCTGAAGTTGTCTGCAACTTTGTAATATATAGCGATGCCAGAAAATTTGGTTAAAAAAATCATCATTTAGCTAATATATGATTTCTCTATCTTAAGGGTTCTTAATTTAATATCATATATTTGAATTTGGTGTAACAAGAAGATATTTTAACAAAATTCTCATTGCAAAAATATGTATTTTTCTAAATTAATTCTTAATGGAATAGTAAGGCACCACCACCACACTATCTGGGGTAGCACCGACACGAATGCAAGAGGTGAGTCTCTATTCTTCTTTATTATTAATTGTAATTTATGAGTAGTACATAGGGGCTGTGAGAATACGTTTTTTGTTGCAAATAGGTGTGAGGTTATTGATGTCACGCTAGTTAGTATAAACCACATTGATATGATCGGGAACTAGATGGTATCTAATTACTGTTCGCTGTCTGATCACAGATACGTGGAATTTAATCTAAGGCTTAGATCTTCAGGTTCGAGGGCTATAATAAATAGGAGACGTACAAAATGGAAGATCAATATTTCTCTCTGGTTTGGGCCCCATCTGATCCTCCTAGGGTCAATGATATCGGGGGGATCGATGCGGCAGTGGATCTGCTTTCGAACTCACTGCAGCTGGCGACTTCCTTGAATGCAAGCCAAGGATGCGTAGAGGTAGGGACCAACCACCATGGTGGGATCCTAACATTGCGCAGGCAAGAAGTGACTGTCGTATGTTGTTCAATGTGGCTAAGCACCATGGTAATTGGATGGACTATAAGTCATTATTGAATAGGTTTAGAAACTTGGTTAGATCAGCGAAAAGGAGTGCTTGGAGGAACTTGTGCATCGGCGTGAGGGGATCCTCTGAGACGAACCGTTTACGTAAAATAATGTTGTTGGACTACGAATAGTCAGGAAACACTGGAGGTGTTGATTTATACTCACTTTCTTGGAAATTCCCAATGGAGCTAGCGGGATCAAGTGTGGGAGACGACATCTACTCCTATGTCCATTCTATTGGACTAAGATAGGATCAAGTGGGCTGTCGACAGCTTTAGCCCATACAAATCTCCGGGTATGGATGGTATAATTCCGGCGGACCTGCAGAGGCTGTTGGCTTTATACAGGGGATGCGCCAGATTTTCGTATCTTCCTGTGGACCACTCTGTACTGGACCTTGTGTAGAGTGGTCTTTATAACCAAGGAGGTAAGGCATCTCACACCGAGCCGAAGGACTACAGACCGATTAGTCTTGCATCTTTTCTTCTTAAGACTCTTGAAAGAGTTGTCGATATACACTTAAGGATGACCATTCCAAGGGGATCACTTTTTGCATCTCAACATGCCTACACGAGGGCAGGTCTGTTGAGACGGCTCTTCACACTCTAGTCGGAACTATTGAGAGATCGTTCGAATTCAAGGAACACACACTCATGGTCTTTCTCGATATTGAGGGGGCCTTCAACAATGTCAGCCCGGAATCTACTGTGGCGTCCATGAAGAGTCTGGGGATCTACGTTTTCATATATAGATTTGTGGACAATCTACTCAGGAATAGGGTAATTTTTTCAACGATAGGTGAGACCAGTGTTAAGAGGCTGGTGAACAGGGTTACTTCTCAAGGGGGAGTTCTATCTCCACTATGAGGATTAAAAACAGTGTCGTATGCTGATGATTTTGAACGTAATGTCTCAGTGTATGGAGGCTGCTTTGGGGGTACTCAGCACCTGGGGCGCATCATGCGGGCTTGGTGTCAATTCGTCAAAGACGAAATTTGTACTCTTTACGAGGAATTGCAAGAGCGAGGACTTTAGGCTTCCCAGATTAAACGGAACTCAGCTTCAGATTTCTCACATTGCCAATTATCTCGGCGTTGTTCTGGATAGCAAGCTGTCATGGGGTCTAAATGCCCGGATGAGAGTGGAAAATGCAATAGTTGCCATATATGCGTGTGGGGTTGCAATCGGCAGAAACTGGGGCATCGGCCCGAGGTGTGTCAATTTGATCTTTGAGGCTGTAGTTAACCCGACTCTGTATTACGGGGTCGTTGTATTGTGAAATTCATTGGATCTTATCCATTGGATCTTATGAACCGCGCGATGCTTGAGAAAGTACATGGACTTGTCGCGTTGATGATCACGGGATCATACGATCTACTCCCACGAGGGCGCTGTTTACGATATTAAACTGGCTCCCGGTGGACATCACGGCTAAACAGATGGCTCTTTGCTCAGCGACACGGCTGCACGCGGCGCAAGGCTGAGCGGCCAGTGATTATGGGCACGCCGGGATAATCAAATGTACGATTGTCCCTGATGGAGTGGACTACTGCACCTCGATGCCTTTCTTTGGCGCGGGGTTCATGACACAAATGACGCACGCCAATGTGATGTTCCATAGTTATAGAAGAGAGCTACTAAATAATGAGTGAAAGATGCTATTGATTTGGAAAAAGTAGGCGAAGTTTTTACTTGGTAGTTATATCCAGTTATGGGCACTACTACATTGAAAGCTTAGCATGTGTAACATTGTATTGGTTTGTTTACGTTTGCATTTGTAGGTTTTATGCTCTTTTGCTCTCTGTTTTTTGTGTATGTATACACATCGTTCGCTCTTTTTGCATTTTGATTTTGCATTTGCCCATAGCTGGTTATATCCTTCCGCTGAACGAATATGGTTGTGTATTCGCTTGAACAACGCTGGAAAATATGCGGTTTCATTTCGCTAAGTAGGCCTGCGATCGACTTACTGAAGATGCCGATTTTGCCAAAAAAAAAACATATTTTCAGATGAAGCTCATTTTGATCTTGGCGGATATGTAAACAAGCAAAATTGACGCATTTGGGGAACAGAAAACCCGCACGCATACATTGAAAAGCCGTTGCACCCAAAACGGGTCACTGTTTGGTGCGGATTTTGGTCCAGAGGCATAATTGGGCCATTTTTCTTCGAAAATGGACAAGTAGTGGCCGTTACAGTCAATGGCGATCGATATCGGGCCATGTTGAACGATTTTTTGTTCACAAAAATTGAAGAGGAGGATATTGGCAACATTTGGTTTCAACAGGACGGCGCTACGTGCCACACAGCCGAAGCTACACTCGATGTTTTGCGCCCTGTTTTTGAAGATCGCATTATCAGCCGCAGAGCTGATGTCGTTTGGCCACTTCGGAGCTGAGATTTGACACCGTTGGACTATTATTTGTGGGGTGCCGTCAAAGATAAGTGTTACGCCGACAAGCCAGAGACAATTGACGCTTTAAAAAACAATATTCGTGAAGCCATTGGTGAAATACAGCTACACACAATCGATAATGTGCTTAAAAATTGAGAAATTATTCAGTAGTTTTTTTTTATAACATTTTCAAAAAAAAAAGTTATTTCGCGGACCCTGTATGATGGGTTTCGACAAAATTTATGTAAGCTGGTTAAATTCATATCGTCTCGGCAGAAAATAATGCCTAAAATTTGGGTTTTCAATATCAAAACCTATATTGGTAAAATCCGGGGTTCCGCAAAGTAGTCACCTTGGCCCTTTTTTTCTCCTCTTTATCAACAACATGTCTGAAATTATTAAACATTCACACATACTAATGTTCGCAGACGATGTAAAAATATTTTTAAACTTCACGAACCCTTTAGACCATATTTATCTTCAAGAAGACTGAGATACCTTTTATAATTGGTGTAAACATAACCAAATGGAATTAAACCCAATTAAATGTAAACATATGCGATTTTATAGAAAACGTAGTATTATAAATAACTATAAACTCGGTGACTATAAAATCGAGATAGTGGACACAATTATGGATCTTGGCATTTTACTGGATGTAAAATTGGATTTTTTTCAACACATAACAATGACTGCCAACAGGGATCGTTGTACTCTGGCATTTATTAAACGTTGGGCGAAAGAATTCAATGATCCTTTCGCCACTAAACAACTTAACACATCTTTCATTATACCAATCATGGAATACGGTTCGATTGTAAGTGCCCATTTAGACAGGGAAACATTTGGAAGGGAACCATTTTGTTTGCTAACAAATTACGGGTGGGAAAGAGAGAATGGTTTTTGTGTTCGGTACTCGGCGACACGCTTTGTTCTCATTTTCTTTGTTGACATTTACTTTGCTTTTTGAGAAAAAAAACAACAACATTAACAGAATGTTTCCGGCAACATGTTCGTCTGTGTGACCGAGAATGAAAAAACAAAAGAGAATTCCAGATGTTTTCCTTCCAAATGTTCGCTCGTCTAAACTCGGACTAAGGGATCTACATTATATGGTTCATAATGATCATATTGAATCCATTCAAAAACAATTTTTGCTTTTTTGCCTGAGAGATACATATCGAGAATATGATAATCTCCCCTCATAGTCTACAAGATTATCCTTAATTCGTTTGCCAACACTGAAAAGTCGCAGAGTTATGCTAAATGTCACATTTGTAATACTCATTTGTAGTAGGCGGTTAGGATTTATCCATAGACCTAAATATATTAAATAAATAGAAACTGGGAATTATTTTCTTCCGAAGGTTACTTAATATTATATTCAACATTTTTTATTTTTCGAATTTATTCTATGAGCTAAATTTCAGTTATGTATTGTAACAAGAAAATACAATATAATAGTCTGATAGTGTATAAAGTCATTTTTTCATCAAAAATTGAAGGAATATGACTATAACAAAAAAGCTTTATAAAATACATAACTGAAATTTAGCTCATAGAATAAATTCGAAAAATAAAAAATGTTGTATATTAAATAAATTAATAAATAAATTGTTATTAGTAAAACAATTAATAAAAGTGTTGGTGATAAAAAAAATATGAAAGATTGGATGTGAAATGGCAGAAATCTCGTAGATCAATTGGAATTTTTAACACTCAAAATAGTAAAAAAGTGCAAAAACAAGTAACTTAACTGAAGAAAATTATTATTCTTTAGGAGAGGAAAACATAGGAGAAAAATCTTTATCAACTTGTGGACGTCCTCGAATGAATTTTCAGACATGTCCGATCGCATGTTTTCGCCTTATTGAGCTGCGAAGATCTTCCTGAAACTTTTGCACACGAAAATAATACAGATCGTAAAGAAGAAGATACAGACGATGAAATGAAGAAGGAAAATGAAGAAGATAATTTAATTTTGGAGAACGAAATAGCTGACTAATTTCAGAATTTATATTAAAATGATTCGTATTTACTTCTTAAAGATGTGTTAAAGAACCCAAATTAGACATGTAGTTAAGTTACAATTTTTATCTAAAATAGCCTACGTAAGCGTGTCTTTATTATATATTGTAACTATAATATCATAGTGATATTGTATAATATCATAGTGATTTCATTTAATTATAACCATCATAATTCAGAAAAAAAAATACTAATAATATTACTCAAATATAATAAAACAAGATTTATTATTTTTATTAAAACCTAATAAATATAATGTTTATTGTTACCAATTGAGTTTTAAATTTCGATACATGTACATATATGTGTGATTTTTTAGTTCTGGCCAAAAAATGTAGCACGCCAGACCTATGTGCTTTAGGATCACATACACGGCACAAACGTTTCTATGTATATAGATTTTTGAATTTGTTTTTGCTTTCAATGAAACTTTTGTGCGTTGCATTGCGTTTTACGGAATAAGACCCTGAAAGTATAAAAATATTTTAATACTTATATATATAAGTGCACAGCGTATCAAAATTTGAATTTGCATTATGACCACTGTCGCATTACCTATATTACAACTGCTGCACTAAATATTAAAGCGGTTATTTTTTTTTTAATTTTAATGCATCACAATCATCATTAACAGCATTCGATTCTATATTTTAAGCAAACTTTGTGATTTTGTGTTTACACACACCCACAGACGGAAAGTCGTATTGATTTTCCCAAAATTTTTAAACAAATATTTACAAGCACACAAGAACACACACAAATAAACAAACATCTACACATATTAACTTGAATGTAAAAGAGTAAATGAAATTTATTGAGTAGCCGGGTAAAATTTTTAAGTCAATAGCAATTAAAATGCAACATTAACACTTATCATAAAAATTAATTAATTAGCATAAGATACCGCTGTGCGAGTTTTTTTTATGTTTAATAGGAGGTTTGAATAAATTTTGGTTTTTTTTATGTCTTTTTCTATAAAAAAAAGTGGATCAACCATTACAAAAAGAGATATGGGAAATATTGGTTGATGTTGTTCATTGATACTGTTGAAATTGTTGTTGTTTTGTAGTGGCTGCCGAGAATGGTGATGATGGCAAAGTTGTTTCTCTGCTGCTGTTGCACAGTAGTGGTTTTAAAAATTTACTTGTAATCATATGTACATATGTTAGTATGTTAATATGTATGTTAATAAATTGAATACTAAAATTCTGTATAAACATCTATAACATAATTGAAAGCGGCAAAGGCTTGTTAATACTGAACAAAAGATTAGAAAAATATTGTAATTTTTAAAGTAGGTCAATTTCTACGAAGTTAATTTCCAAACCAAATTTTGTATAAAAAAAGATTATCGGACTTAAGCTGAGAATCGCGGTTTCATTTGTGAACTTTTGTTTTTTTTTTATTTTTTTTATTGTGTATTTGTGCATAATTAGCACATTGTAGCTATTTACAAATTTTTTACAGACATAATTGTTTGAAATTTTCGAGGAGTTCCTAGGTTTTAAGGTTGTTTTAACATTGATTTCATCGTCATACTCTGGTTAAATTTTAAGGAAAATTGTTGAAAGTGTTAAATCGATGCTTGAATTTTGCGCTCTAATACAATTATTTTATTGTTAATAAAAAAAAACAACTATTCGAAATTAATAAAATACACTAAAAATCATACGTATGCACATTTCAAAATCTTTACTTACATTTTAATAAGAACACAATAAAAAACTTTCTTGTTTTGCGAAGCACTAATCGCGACCTTAGGACAACAATGTTCTTTATGACATTTTTTCCAAAATTATTTATTTATCACATCGATATAAATCGACATCGCTATAAGTGGCGTTCTCAGCTCTTGTCTATCTCTTACAGATTCTAATGGCGTTTTCTTTTCTAAAAAAAATGTACCATAAGTGTTACATGGGATCTGGCAACAATTTTAAATATTAACCTGATTTTTAAGAAGTGTTGCATATTTTACGTTTACAAAAGAACACAAGTTTCCGCATAAAACAATAAAGTACAGTTATCGTTAAAAATTTGGAGCCTTTTATACCGCTAACTTCTATGTAAAAAAAATACGAGAGACGAACTAAAAAAATAATTTATTTTTGCTGATATAATAACAAAACCAGCTGTTAATCTAGTGCTACACACATGCCGCTTTAATTAAAATGAGTGTTGAACATGTAGCATTTTTTCTTTTTACGGGGAACATCTGCAGAAAAGAACACGTTGCACTTTTAAAACAGAACACATTTTTCAGAACAGAACATAAAGAAATGTAAAAGGCAAAACAAAAGCAGAAAACGCCATAAGATATTTGTTATAACTATGTTCTAACTACACCTTTTTGGTTTGAAATTCAGTTAACAAAGTTCTAACTAGGTGATAGCACCGTGTTAACTTAGAAAGCCTATGTATGAAAACTTTAATTGCAAATAGAACCTTGTTGCTCAGATTCAAAATTTTCTTTATTTTTCACAAATAGAACCAACTCTCTTGAAACTTTTTAGAAAAAGATCGCCCTTAAGCTACGGTCACAGTTATTAAATATGTGACCAAATAAGCGTAACCCCTACTTTTGGGAATAGCTATTGAGATTAAACATGGTCTTAATTTCACAAAATAAACTAATTATACTAATAGAAATAGCAAAATATTGTTTTTTGTAAGGAACTAATTATTAAGTTTGCTTGTTGATTCCGTTTTTTTGTCAAATATTTGACAAGTGTCAACGTAGCTTTACAAGTGGTTGTTTCAGTAGTGGTCAATATTGTACGTTCTTTCAATGACTTGCATAAGTATCTTATTACTCAACAAAAACTTTATGGAAATCTACTTTGAGTTTAAAAAATTTATTTAATCAACTTATCAAATCTTGTATTTTTAAATAGTTTTACCGCGATTTTAATTTCTAAAAGAACCATCCCAATAAAAATTAAGTTTCAAACGTAGCAGGTTTGTGAGGGAGAAATGTAAAAGTTTCGCTTACCACCTCGATAAAGGAAGATATAAATTGTTTGTACCACACAAAAACCTCTTAATTTAACGCATATAAAAACTGGTGAGGGTCACGATCAGCTGTACACTATATTTTGTTTTTACAGTAATTCTTTAATATTCTCCCTTACAAACCTGCTTCGTAGTAAAAGAATGCTGTGATCCTTTAAATGCTACATTTTTTCTATAAAAATTATTAAGTATTCGTTCACTTTACTTTTGAATTAACAAAATTTCTTTAAGACCTGTAAATATGACTATCAAAAAGTTGTTTCACAAAACGAACGTTTGGAATTCTTTAAAGATTTTTGCTTGTTAGCTCAAGAAGAAAATTTAAATTTTGTTTTGAAATCAACTAAGAGATTTTAAAGTATTCGAAAAGGAATAAATCGCGAAATTCGCGACGAAATTACTTTTTAGCTACTTTGCTACTTTGCAGAATTGTATGGAAATATGATTCGCGTTTGTAACTGGCGTAGCTACAAAATGAATAAGGGGTTGAAATCCGTAAAATGAATTTCTGAAGACGAAGCTCCTGAACTAGTGCTGGGAAACTATCGATAGTACTATCAATACTAAAAAACATAGAATAAAACAATGAACAAACATGTAAGAAAATGTCCGCTGGATTGAATACCTTTTGGGTTGCGAATCAAAACCAATTTAGAACATTATCTTAAGTTGCAATAAAATATTTTATAGTCCCTGCTACTTCGGTTCCTTATCAACAGCACAGTTCTTAAAAACTGTCAGCTAAAATAACGTGCATACATATATGTGACAGCGCATAGAGAAAGGGACCTAAGGGTAAAAAAAAATCAATTTTTTTGATGTGGACAACATCTGAGCATCGGATCCCATGCCCCAAAAGTGTTCCCTCCCAGAGATATGCGCGTTTTATGAAGTGATGGTACACCAAAGATACACGTATTACATTTTTAAAATGGCTCTCGTGAACAAAACCGGTTTTTACTCTTAGGTCCCTTTCTATTTTGTGCGTCACATATACGTATCATACGTTCAATAAAGGATAAAAAATTAAATAAAAAAAACTAGTTAAAGTTTTCCTGCTCAAGTAGAAACATTTAGTCGATAGTAAACTATAACTATAAACACGTATTACAACATTTCCAGGAATAGAGGCCTAACCAAGATGTGCATAACGTGGCTTAAGCAACTGTGCGAATACATTTAAATCGTATGTGTGAACCTATATTGATCTTAAGGGAACTTTTTTTGACAGAAGCTAAAGCTTGTTAATCTGGTTAGGCCTTAAAATCCAATTATTGCCATGGCAAAAATTCATGTTAAAAAAAAAAACTATTTATTAAAAAAAAAAAACATTTTAAAGAATACAAAATAAAATCATAAAATATGTATGAATATTAAAAAATCGGCACTATTATTGCACTATACTTATGCTTATTTATTTATTAACTTGCGGAATTTAAACTTACCAATAATACATGGTTCTATCTACAAAAATTATTTCTTTTAGTAACACACAAATTTATTTGATACTTACACCCATGTTATCCCAAATTCCTGTGCCTCATGTTTTATCAACAGAATTCTATCGGTTTTTGAGACTCAATTTGTGCAAAAACTAATTAACAACATTTTTAAAAGGGAAATAATATTCAGGACTAAATTTTAATTATTCAAAAACAGTTTTTATGTTAATTGTAAACGGACTTAGGAAAGCGATAAGCAAAATCCAACCTTTGTTTTCTCAAAAGACCTGTTTGTTGTCCTAAGGCCGCGGAATAGTAAATTTTAAAAAGTATCCGCACATTAATGAGCTACACGGAAAGAAGTTTATTTTCTAAAGTAATCAAGTAATCAATTTCGTTTTTTAAACCAGGAAAATCCAAAATCTAAAAAAAACACTGATGTACAAAAATTAATTTTTAATTTGTCACATGAACTTTTTTGGTATTTTTTACTTTATTTTAATTTTCTAAAGTGGAAAACAGAGGTAGAAAAAATTTAACACCCATGGTTTTTTTTTAAAGGAAGTTTATATTTCATTATATGTTATTTAAAACTAAAAGCTATGATTTTCTGGAGTATTTCAGCTTAGGCTGGTCTCTTGCAGGTATCCAACAATAATTTACCAACATTCGAGGACACCGCTTGCCCTGGTATCGTTTTTTAATGCTGGAAATATCCTGATTGAACCTTTTGCCGTGTTCGTCGCTAACGGATTCTCGGGAAATAAATCGAGGTGGGAGTGTAGAAAGTGTGTGAGTGGCATATGGACAAATCCTGTGTGACAAACGCTACATGCGAACGCGTTTTCTGATTGATATACACACATTTTTTGGTCTTTCAATATAGTATTTAGTGAGATTAATATGTACTTATGAATGGCATATTTCATAATTTCTAAGCAGGTATTTGTTGCGAAATAATTTATCACAAAGTTTTAAAAAGTTGTAGTGTGTTTTCCTAATTTTAAGCAAATTTTATATCATAAGGTATACAACATCTAATTCCTAAAAGAATGCTGAATATTAGAGAATTCTTAAATCACTTGTTCGCAGCCAAAAAAATTGTTTTTTGACTCAAACTAATTTTGTGATTATTAAGATATACATTTTTTTAAACGAAATTTATATTTTTATGAGTCTGCTGTAAGTGTTATTTAAAGCCCATAAAGTACATAAAATAATGTTAAATTCATGTATAATATTCATAGATCAGGGGTTGGGTAGGAGATTTCATTGGTTGCTTAGGCCAGATCGTAAGGAAACTTCATCCAAATATTTTAGAAAACTAAAGATATTATACAAATAAAACTGTTAAGCGAATAAGAATTATAAACCCCAGTTTTACTCGTAGCAATATCAAAGTTTAAACAAAAACAACAACAATAAACAGTGAGCTTATCTTTTCTTACAGTCCCGACTACGATTGGTTGATTTTTTGTCAACTCTAAATGTAGTTGTAAGTTGGTAAAGAAAAAACTAAAATAATAACAAATTACTTTATTTTATTTTGCCAGTTCAGTTTAATTTACACTGCCACATGCATATTAGTTTCGATTAAATGTGCTAAATTCCCATTTCATTCTATTCAGAAACTGAAATTTATTGTCGACAATTATATGTGATTTGAAAAGTCAGATGTATAAAACATGATGTGTATACTGACCATTAGTCAAATGCCCTGGGCTAAAAGTTCATTGTTAAAGTAGCAACTGAATTCCCGGGAGGCATAAACATTTTTTGCATAAGGTGCAGTTAGCAATTTTGGAGATAATTGGATAAAGTTTGGTACATACGTTGTTAATATAACAAGTAATCAAATTTTTAACCTTTTTTATTACCTGCTGTCTTTAAGACCCTTTTCCATTGCATAAAAAACATATACAAGTACTCCCTTGGAAAGTAATAGCCATTTTTATATTATTGGTAAAACCAAATGACAAAACAAGGGTCTTTGTATTAGCAGATATAATTGTATAATATTAAGTTTTATTATTTATTGTAGCTAAGGTTAATAAATATTATATAAATTTAATTCTTTGCTTAGCTGGGGCTCGAACTCGGGTTGCATTTCGTTTCGAGAATAACCACATTCTCATCATCAGAATTTTTTTTGTAGTTTTGTTAATTTTGGTTCTCGAGACTTGGTTCATTAGGGACTTACTAACAAAATTCTGTTGAATTATACAGGTTTACCCATTTAGTGGTTTTAATACCGCTGGCCTGTTAAGGCTGTTAGCTATTAAATATCTTTCATATCAAGAGTCATTTTGTTTGCCCTTTATTCATATGGATCGTTCAACTAAAGAATGCGTAAAATTATTTAAAACATTCAATAAAAATGGTGGTTCTAACATGGCACACTTTTTAAGAATTACGGGGTTATTATGGTACTGTGCCAGGAAATTGCAAATTATAAAAAAATGAAGACACTGAAAGCGTTGCGGATGTGGTCAGGTTTGTGCATCATCAAACCCATATATCGATTCTGAGAGTGAAAGTGTGGCGGAAAATTCGAATTTGTTGATTCCACGGCTCAGACCGCCACGGCTGTATGATAACTGACTTTTGTTGACCTGAAATTTAAGATTATGAACTGGGCGATACGTGGTTTCAAAAAGACGGTAGCGCAAGCGCCATTATACGACCGATTTTTGATTTATTGGATGGAAGGTTACCAGAATGCGTTATTTCTCGTTTTGGCGAAGTCAATTGGCCCCAAAGTCTATGCGATTTGACGTCATTAGACTTTTTTGTTGGCTACGTTAAAGACCGTGTCTACGCGGATAAGCAAATAACGTTAATGCATTGGAAACCAACATTCGTCATCATATCGCCGCGATACGCGACGAAGTGGTCGAAAACTACATCAAAAGGATCGACAGCTGCAATTAATCTAGGGGCAGTCATTTAAATGTCATTGTGTTTCGTAAGTTGGACCTTACAAGTATTACAATGAAATAAAAGCTTAATCGATATGTGTTTTTTATTTAAATTTCTACAGAAATTCATATTGAAATTTCAAACGCTGCATTTCTTGTGGTATTGAAAATTTTAATATGCAACATGAATTTCTGTAGAAAGCAACAACAAAATGATAGAATATTTTTGATTCGTATTTTGCTTTAAATATAATTTTTAGTGTTGCATTGCGTTTTACACAATAAGGGCCGTAAATTGTTCGTCCAAATGTTATTGCACATTGAAAACAATAAGCAAAAAGAAATTTTGCTTAAACCATCTTGTACCACTACCCGAAATAGTTTGCTTTTCATTACAAATTATGGTATCCTGGTTCCTATCAACCTCCTGATTACTGAAAAAAAAAAATTAAAAATTCGGGTGGCCATGTTGGGCGTGGTGAACTGTTGCAAAAACGCAACGTTGGCTAATAGCATGTAAATCACATTTTAGGTATTAATAGTTGATTTACTTTATTTTTCGCTAGAATTAAAATAAAACAACTTTTTTGCATTTAAGTTAAGAATATAGTGTTTTATGATTACAAAAATCTAATTTAAATTGATATGATATTTATCAAAGCACTTTTGATGCCGTCACATTGCATCATTTTTTGCATTGATAAACACTTTGCGAATGACATTCATTGCATTTCTTTCGTTTTCTGTAACTTTCAAAAGTGCCCCGGTAGGCTAGCTGGTAGTGAGCTAGTCTATAAGCGCCGAGGTTGCGGGTTCGATTCCCACCAGAGACTCTGGTTTATTTCCTGCAGACAAGCTAAGAGCTTCGCGGGATAAGCTTAATCGGCTTCATACACATCAGAGTTTTCTTGAAATCGAAGCTATTTGGTAGCTATCTCAGCAATACAATTTATTTGCAATAGTGGTTTGGTTCCTTCGGCTTTAGCAATAAGGCATTGGATTTTCCAAGCATTGACTGTAGTGCTTTTAATTGAATTTGTTCCTTAAAGCCAATAAAACTGGTTTTCTTGAACTGCAACATGATAATTTGACACAGCATTATCCTGTAGGTCAACACCATCCATATGCTTGTTATAATCGTTTATTAGATTTAGCTGTTGCACAGAAACCTAAAATATTAAATATCTTTTTCTCTTTCTTTGAATAACGGCTGGTATAAACTTCTAGAGTAGCTGCAACAAAATTAGAAATCACACTTTCGAATTGTCTTCGAAGCGACAAACTAATAGCTTATTATTTTGTTCAAGGCAAATGTCGGATTCATGCTTGCTGAGAGATCGACCTGTAGTAAGAACATCGTTTGCTCTTCAAATCTCCTATATCTACAGGATATCATTTGCTCTTCTACAAACAGATATCTGGTCGTGTTCGTACCGAACAGTTATGCTTACCTATTCGGTAACACTATTGTGGTAATTTCAACTTTAATTTTACCTACGTGAATTAACTATAGAAAATCGATGGTCGCAAATGCTCTACACTACCAGCGGGTTAAGGAAATGCGTTTCAAAGTTATGAAAACTATAGATATCTATACACAGCTAAATATCAATTTTTAGAAATTAAGGGCATAAGACGGTTAGATCTTACTGTTCCAGTTGCTCAAACTTATTTTCGCTAAGTAAGCAAAACCAGAAATTCGACGAAACAAAGTAATAGTCATATATACCGCATATTGTACTGGACTTGAAACTGATTCCAACAGTTCGTAAACTACAGAAGCTTCTTATCCACTTGATTTGTCATATGGTGAAGCTGAGCCTGCATATGCATTAGCTTCAAACAAACATCTAGAATCAAAGCAAAGACACCAGTACTTGAAACCAAAGCGTATTGGCTTACCACGAATAAACATTTTGCAGCTATGTATGTCTACCGAATTAAGGCGTCACTTATTCGTCTTGAAAATATTCCAAACGGCTCCGTGCCCTTCGGCCGGGCGCAAGGATTTTCTCCTTTCTGGTATAAAAAACACCGGCTTCGCTAACTAAAGCTTCCCTGCATAGCGGGCCTTCGGCCGGGCGCGAATCCGGTGTTTGTTATACCATAGAGGAGATAATCCTTGTACAAACGACTGTGCCATATGTATGGGTATTGAATCAAATACTCTCTTTTTGCCATGCAAGCACCAAAAAACTTGCAATAAGTAGCTGCGTGCTTAAACTGCAGGCAGCTGTAATTACAAGAGGTCAGGATATAATAAAATGCCGCATTTGTTGCCAAAATGTCGAGGACTCAATGTTAGTTTTTTGGCAACCTGATATGTAAATATTCATGTAAAACGAATATACAGGTAACCCTCCTACAAGACGGCTTCCTACGAAACGATTTCGATCTTACACGAAAAAAAAATCTCCTCATCTACAACACGTTTTAATTCTAACACGATAAAATGGAATTGCACCTTTATCATGATTGGGTTGTTAAAATTGTACCAAAATAGTACAAAAGTACTAGATTAGAATAAAAATTTAACTCTTGTGTATTTTTTTGTATGTATGTACATATTTCTAATAAAAACAATGAATTTAAAGAAAATATTTAATTAAAAAAAATTTATATTTTACACTGTCTCCTAGTCTCATATTACACGTTTTCCTACAACACGGCGTTTTCTAGGAACCTATCTACCGTGTTGTAGGAGGGTTACCTGTATAATAAATTTCTTTGGGAGTTTTTTCATTTTTTTTTGGGCCTTATTTCATTTCTTTTCGACGGACTGTTTTTGGAAGTTATTTCATTAATGTCTTTAGTTGGGGTTTGTTTCATTTTAGACTTGGGATTTTTTTGGGATTTATTGCTTTTTTCCAGTTTGGAACTTTTTTCATTAAGTTTCGGATTTATATCATTGGGATTAATTGCACCTGGGACTTATTTCACAGAGCCATTCCAAACTATTTGTACTTACGATTTAAAATAAAACAAAAAAAAAAACATAGCAACCATATGAATGCATCCACGAATAAACGATTTGCTGGTCAAGTTTAATTTTCGCTCCGTAATATTTAATTAAAAACATTTAAATTTATACGTTAAAAATAAGTGATTTACACAAACATAAACGTTATAAAATCTGCTACAAATTGCATACAAATTTTTTTATAAAAATTGTATATTTTATCCCATAATTTTACTATTTAAATAATTTCTTGTGTAAAAAACAATACAGAAAAGACAAAACAAAAATTAAAATCGCAAATCAAACAAAACCCAAAGAGAAAAAAAGAAACAAAAAAAAAAAAAAAAATAAAAATAATTTTAAACTCTCGATTGTCATCTTCTCAATCGAATTCAAAACAAACAAAAATAAAAACACTTCAAAAATTGAAGCTTAAAAATAAAACGAAAACAAATACAAAAATATTAATGCCTATAACAAAAATCAGAACATCAAAGAACTCGAATAAGAGTAACATCAAAACAAACACAACCATGCAAACTCCCATTGCTGCATCAAAAAGAGGTAGAGAGCCACAACAAAACTCACTGTTTGATGCAGTTCTGAAAACCCCTCGCTTGTCACACAATGATTCCCCCTTTAAGATGCTCAATATAGTTGATAATAGATTTGAAAAAATAGCCGAGGTAATGAAAACATTAATTAAAGAAAGTGAGCAAAGAGTGTTAAATGAATTTGATAAACGATTCAGTGAACTGAAGAGAGATATTTCTAAAATCACTGAGCGTGTTAATAAACTTGAAACAGTGGTGGATGATATTATAAGCCTAAAAAATGAAGTCAACAATTTAAAAACACAATTGCAACGTCAGGAAAATTCACTTGTCGCGTCTGATTTAAGAATCAACGGTATTCCATACAAGGACGGCGAAGACCTTTACAATATTTTAAATTCAATATGTAGTCTGTTGAAAATAAATACTCCTGCGGTTAAATCTATATACCGTTTACAAAACTACAACAATAAGGGAAATGATTATTCACCTCACGCCGTAATAATGGTTAAGTTATTGTCACCCTATGATAAAAATTTTGTCCTTAAATCTATCGCTACTTTTCGTAAAAATAATAAATGTTCGCTGTTATTAAATCATATCGGGATAGATTCGGATAGACCGTTTTATGTTAACGAAAATCTAACTATGAATAATTACAAAATACTGCAATCAGCAGTTAAATACAAAAACTCAAATCGTCTGAAGTCGGTCTTTACAATGCGGGGCATTGTGTATATAAAATTCAACTTAAAAGATGAACCTATTCGTGTGGAAAGTATTGAAGAACTGGATGGTTTTTTTCGTGATCAGAATCTGTCTTACCGTGAGGAACAGACCAATTATGAGAACGAAGCTAATTATGTACAATAAATTATGTCTTTACTTTATTAAATTATATTTTTGCTTTGCCATATTCTATTTATTTTTCCTTAAAAACTTTTTATACTTTTTAAACTGTATTTATATTTCTAAAATTTTTAAAAAAACATGTTTGCTTAAAATTTTTATTTTTTGTTTTGCTTGCGTTGCATATCTAAATATATTTTTTGATGATCGACGATAGCTTAAATTACAGTTCCAATGACATTACGTCTGACATGATTCGAATTTTATGTAAACAGAGATCTGGTATTAATATTTGTCATATTAATGCTCAAAGTTTAAGGTATAAGATGGAAGAATTTCGTTACATCTTTGAGAATTCCGGTGTTGATGTAGTTTGTGTTTCAGAATCGTGGTTGGGTAAATCCGTTTCGGATAATATTATCGGTTTGAAGGGTTTTACATTGTATCGTTGGGATAGGAAAGCTAAAGTTGAAATTCAAGGTGGCCAACGTAATAGTAACTCTCAAATTCAAGGTGAACAACATGATATTGAACAAAGTGATATTGAACAACGTGATGTAGAACAACCTGAAAGTCAACAACGTGATAGTGAACAACGTGATAGTAATACACAGACGGGTCAACCTAAACAGAGAAAAAAAGAACCTCGTGGTGGTGGGGTAGCAATTTATGTAAGAGAAGGGATTTCAAGTAAAGTTTGCTGTACCTCTTTGCCAGGAGAAAAAATTGAATATCTGTTTATTGAAGTCTTTGCTTGTGGTAAAAAAGTACTTATTGGATGTGTTTATAGACCTAATCGTCAAATTGATTTAAATATTTTTCAAGAGAAACTTGAAACACTTACTGTATCCTATGAGGATGTTATAATTTGTGGTGACTTTAATTCCAACTTACTATGTGAAGTTCATTTAATTGATTGCATGAAAACCTATGGGTTAACTCCAACTAATAGCACAATACCAACTCATTATACGTCAACAATTGACTCACTGCTGGACATATTTTTCGTTAGCTGTAAGCACAAAGTCTTACTTTATGAACAACTATCGGTACCTTGCTTTTCAAAACACGATCTGATATTTCTAACGTATGATTTTAAACTGCAAACAGTTAATGATATAGTAACATACTACGATTTTAAGCACATGGACTTTAATATAATTTCTAACGAATTTTATAAAATTGACTGGGATTCGATCTATTATATGCCACTTGTTGAAGATCAATTACAATTTTTTGAACACAATCTGTTGCACATTTTTAATATGTCTGTGCCTGTGAAAAAAATTAATAACAATTTTAAAAACAAACCATGGTTTAATATGGATATAAAACGGATGATTTCTCGCAGGGATTTCGCATACAAAAGCTGGAAGCGTTTTAAAACATCGTATTTACATGAAGAGTATTGTAAAATGAGAACAGAAGTCAACAAAAAGATACGATGTGCTAAAGCTGCGTATTATTACCATCGTTTTAATTCTGCTGTAGAATCGTCAAAAACTTGGAAGACTATTCGTGAAATAGGTGTTGGAAAAACTCAACCAAATACTTCAACTAAAATAGATGTGGAAATGCTTAACGAGTCGTTTATAAATACTCCTAATGTTCCCGCAAATTATAATTTCTATAATGACATTCACAATCCCACACCAGATGAAAACAGGTTTTACTTTAATTGCGTAACGCAGTTAGATGTACTCTCAAGCTGTTGTGCTGTAAAATCGAATGCTGTTGGATATGATGGATTGCATCCCAAATTTGTTAAAGCTATGTTGCCTGCAGTGTTACCTTATCTAACATATATTATTAACACAATAATTACGAAAAGTGACTTTCCAAAAAATTGGAAATATGCCAAAATTATTCCTATACCAAAGTCCAATAATGATTTCAGGCCTATTGCAATTCTACCATATTTATCGAAGGTGTGTGAAAAGCTGCTTCACCAACAAATGAACAAATACCTACATGATAATACTTTGCTAACTGATAGACAATCAGGATTTCGTAATAGGCACAGTTGCGTTACCGCCCTTATTGATGTGTCGGAAGATATACGTGAAAGTATTGATGATGGTGATATATGTTTTCTTGTTCTTTTAGATCACTCTAAAGCATTTGACACGGTCGACCACAATATTATATGCACGAAACTATTAACAATGTTTAATTTTTCATCCTCGTCTACCAACCTAATATCGTCTTACTTATCTGGACGTTACCAATCTGTGTTTTCTAATAACCAAAATTCACGTGCTTTGCCTGTGATTAAGGGTGTGCCTCAAGGCTCAATTCTGGGTCCACTTCTTTTTTCGATCTATATTAATGATCTAGTTAAACATCTATCATACTGCAGAATTCATTTGTACGCTGACGACGTGCAGATATATATAAATAGTAAAATAGATAAAATTACTACTTGCGTGGATAAATTGAATGCAGATCTGGCTAATGTACACACTTGGGCAACAGCTAATGGACTCTGCATTAATCCATCTAAATCGAAATGCCTTATTATAACCCGTAAGTCAGTAAACTTGATTACTGAACCAACCGTATCTATTAATAATCAACCAATTCAAGTTGTAAACTCAACCAAAAACTTGGGTATCATATTTAATAATACTCTTTCTTGGTCTGATCATATTAATGCCGCAGCCGGAAAAACCTACTCCATGATACGTACACTTTGGACTACTCAATACCTTACCCCACTCAATATTCGTATTTTGCTTGCCAAAACCTATCTTATACCTTCTTTGTTGTATGGATGTGAAGTGTTTGCCAACCTTGATTCTACTACTAAGAAAAAACTTACCGTGACTTATAACTCCATATTAAGATATGTTTTCAACTTAAGAAAATATGATCATATCTCAGCATTTGAGAAACGTCTTTTTGGGGTTAACATTATTGATCTTTTGGAGATAAGAACTTTGTTACTTTTTCATAAAATTCTTTTCACATGTGAACCAAAATACTTATTTAACAGATTAGTCCCTACTCGATCTAGAAGATATAATGATATGATACAAATCAGATATAGAACCTCTTTCTCTGAACATCATTTTTATATTTTTGCTATACGTCTTTGGAACGAGCTACCGCCAAATCTACAATTTATTAGTAACGCTTTGCAATTCAAAAAAGAAATTTTTAAACATTACAATTAACCATAATTGTTTTTGATTTGTTTTATAATTGTATAAAGTATGTATGCTTGTATTGCCCTTGCCAATGTATAATTTTTTATAATTTTTTATTTTTTTTTATGTTCCTTATTATAACATTATTTTAAATTATATAATATTTTTTTTTATTGTAACAATTATGCTAATTAACATTGTAATAATTCTGTGCGATAATAATAAGATTCTAAATCTTGTAGCACAGAAACACAAATTAAATAAATAAAATAAAAAAAAAATGCAAAATGAACCCAAAACACGGTTATTTTGCAGTTGAATTCAAGAAATAAAAAAAAGCATAATAAAATTAGAAAAGTTCTCTGGAATAAAGAAGAAAAAAATTCAAAAATAGAAAAAAGTGTTTTGCATGCAATTAGCCATCGTTGCGTTTTCGCAATTTAGCCATGTATGTATGTCTGTCTGTCCGTCTGTCCATCTGTTGAAAACATGCTCACTTTCGAAAAACTTAAAAGAAATAAACAAACTTGGTGTAAAATTGCCTTTAGCTGTCCTTAGCAGTTTGGGATTGAAATCCAGCAAAATCGGTTTAGTAGGATCAGACTTATGAATCAAAATGTGGAACCACCACCTTAAAAAATTTATAATTTTGTTACAAAAACTAACATATGTAAATGGTGGAACAATGCACAGAATAATATAAGATTTTGCAAAAATTCGTTTCATTCGACTGGAAATCATGCTGTAAAATTTCGTGGTCCATGATTAACCCTAGGCCGCATATAAACCCTACTACCGGAAAACAGTTTAGTACGCCTAAAACCGTAATTAATACTGCTATCAAAATAAAATTGAATACTTGACAGTTTTATAGTGCAAGAAATCAAACTTATAAATTTCGTGATGATCGGTCCATAGTTTAGTTTAGGACCCATATAAAGCCCACTCCGGTAAATGAATGAAATACGGCTAAAGACGTAGCACATATATATTTATTTGTGGTAGAATTTCTTCCAACTTAGTTTCATACGACCAGAAAAAATGTCATGGAATTTTTTGATATACGGTCCATAATTTACCTTTCATGCCATATTTAGCAGCCTTCTTAAACTCACTGTGAACGCTAAAACTTATTTCACCTCTGTATAGAAATTTATACCAGATATCACTCTGCAGAATTTGGGTTCAAAACACTAACCAAGGCTCCAATACTCAGTCCCCTCCTGAAAATCTTTTATGTTCGGCTGCTCCAGCTAGTTAAAATTGCTATAAATGGCATAACAATTTCTGATGGTTAGTCATTAATTTAATATACTTAGGTCTAAGCCGCAACCAATTTTAATGCTGACGTCTGTTTTTATAAAAACAAATAATAAATAATAATAAATAGATATCACTACTGAAATATTCGAACTGTCGGTGAAGGGTTTTTAAGATTCTGTACAGCCGAATAAAGCAGTCTTACTTGTTTTATATATAATATTCGTTAAATATATCATAAAAGCAAGTCCTATTTTTTATGACAGAAAAAAAAATCGTGAAAAGTATTTCCATAATTTTAAGTTAAAAATATAATAAATATTGCGTAACTAAAATGTATTTCCTTGCCGTTACCCATTTAAATAATGAACCTGCTGTAGGGTATAAAAAACAATAGCTGATGCCTTTTAAAAATTAAGCTTTTGTATTCCAACCCACAGAGAGCGCAGATTATTGCTTTTACAGGTAGATAACCTAAATTAGTGGTGGGCAATACATAGTAACTATTTACTCTTATATGTGTAAAGCAGTAGAAAGTACGCTTAACTTGCTTTCTATAAATAACAATAAGCAACATTAGGGCGAAAGCTAATTAATGTTTGAGTGAGAAACCAGAATGACAAAAATATAACTTTAAGGTGCACATGTGTTTACGTCGCCTAATCCAAATTTAATTGCCGTTTGCGCCGTAAATTGAAAATGTGTCCGTCACAGACCTAAGTGTATGAAAATTTTTTAATCATATGCGTCTGTGTTGGAGAGAACACCAATGTGGATAAACAAGTATACCCGTGAGTATATCAATAGCGAGGTGCTAGGAGAGTTTAATTAAACATATAACAAAACAAAGCCGTCTATTGATTTATGAGGCGTAGTTACTATGTCCATATAAATATGTACATATTTTAGTATTATGTATGTATTTGATTTAACAACTACATACATTTAACCTTTCACAGATATACTCGCCTTTGTTGAAACGTATTTTCATATTAGTACTAAGGCAGTAGTAGCACCCACTTACATACATACAATGTTGTAGTAAGTGGGAGCTGCTGCTGTCTGTACATCGATGAAGTATATTTATGTATGTATGTTGTTTTGTATTGACAGCAATTGTATTGTTCATGCAGCATTTTGTTGCAAACTCTTGAACGCAAACATACCACAACAAATTTGTATTGCATGATTTTGACATAAAACAAACTGTGCTTTTTACCACAATAAATTGCCTATTGAAATAATAAATACAAATACAGTTACCTATATGCTGTTACACCGACACTCACGTACACACACATACTCAGATTTATTTTTACTGGTGTGTAAGTGTAAAATGCGTACGGATGCGTTTTCATATGCTTGTGTGTTTGTAGATTAATTTGTTAGTTTTGAAATTTTCGATTATGTGTTGATGCTTTATGTTTTTGTAACCACAAAAAGTGTGATAAAATGTTATTTAAATAATAAAAACAAAAAATAATCCAAAACCAAATGCAAAACTAACAAACAAAATTTGTTTATTTTGACAGTTAAGTGAAAAACGATAAAATAGACCAACATTAGTAGAGGAAATGTGGTTAAAAAGTTATTTTGACACTCCAGGTCAAATTAGTGAGTATCCTTTAAATGTTTGCATATTGGTAAGTATGTGTCTGGTTGTAAAAATATTAGCCACATAAAAATAGAATAAAATAGAATCACGAAAACTTTGTTTCTTCTCTCGTAAATTAATGCTACGGAAATATTTTAGGTAAACGTGAGTACTGTGTAAGCTCAAGGTACTCTAAAGATAATAATACAAACTCACAGTTGAAAACTTTTATGCACGATTGTCTAAAGCTTGCACTTATGCCTTGCTTAGAACTTGCAGCTATTTAATCCTAATTGCAAAGCAACACTTCCATCAGTAGCTCAAACGCTATCGTAGGTGGAGAACTCAGCTCCTATCACAGTGTTCTTTAGGTTTGTATTTGAACAACAAGTTGAGGGTTTTACAGATCCGGACTCTGGTAAGTGAAGATAAGCTTGAAATATTGGCTATAGCTTTATCTCTAGAGAATGAAAAGTGAAATGGTAAGTGATCCTCAAAATGTATACACACTAAAGACCAACATAAATGTATCTGAAAATCAAAAATGTTTATGTACAACCACAATGATATATACTATGCGGTACTGTTCGTAAACTCCAGACAGCACTTGTTTCTTTCAAAACCTTTTAATGCATCTTAAAAATGTTTGCATAGTCTGAATTTACACGTTTCATCTTTAATTCCCTTTTAAAGATGCCAATGTATTCCCACGCAGCAATCGGTTTCAACTTTTTTCAGTACAAAACATCAACAATTTTATTAATAGCGAATCAAAGAGAAAAAGAAAAGAAAAAAATTACATGCAGCCATCGCTGTGCACATGCCAACGAATAAAAACACAAAGCGTACTGACCGAGTACAGGCAACCCCCTTTCTTTTTTCTTCTCTCAACTAAAAACATAAGAGTTGAGCATCAAAAGATGAAACGTGTGAAAGCAGACATAGAATTCGAACATTACCTCGTGCCGTATGCGTGAATTTGATTATTTACTTGTCTTTCGTGTGTAGCGTACCCATACAGTACTTTTCGCTTATAGTCCAGTACTATAGTTGCACAACTTTTGTGGACTATAAGCGAATTTGGACTATAACCGATTTTTTTATAAGCCAATTAATGGCTTATAAGTGTATAATCCACATTTTGGACTTTATAAAAATTATTTTCTTCAATAAAACTGGTCTTTTTTAAACAAAACAAAAGTTTATTTAAAACATAACCAAATTTTGATTTAATTTAAATAAATAGTTAAAACAAAAAATAATACAATAAAAACAAAAATGGTCAGATGAAGACAACATGTTATGAAATATAAATTGCGAAATTTGGCATTTATAAGTCACCAGAAATGTAAATAAAAACATGTTACAAGTTGATTAAAAAAATATAAAAAACAGAGTGGACTATAAGCGAACATTTTTGCATAAATAATTATATTCGCATGCTAAGAAAATGTGGCTTTTAAACGAAAATGGACTACAAGCGAAATGGACCTTACGACAAATAATTTGTATGAAATTCGAAAAAATCTGCATGTGAATATGACAGTTTTGGCTTATATCCGTTTTTGGCCTTTAAGCGGAATGGACTATAAGCAAAAAGTACTGTACAAAGAATTTGTGATGTTTTCTTGGGTTTAGAATGCATACAAATAATTTTACTTTCAATATTATGTTAGAAATAAACATACAAAATATATCGTACGCACATATTACTAACTCACATTAAAAAAAATAATGTGTGCATTTTTTGTTCCCACTCTTAATTCTCCGTTAATTTTTATTCCTTCCTAATTTTTGAGCGAATTATTTATTTGTTTAGTTTTTATTCGGAAACATTTTGAATAGGAGAGGTACAATACAACTTGTTTTACCTGAAATAACATTTTTGAACCACATGAAAACTTCATTGTTGGCGAGAGAGGAAAAAAGTAAAGAGTGTCACGCATACAGCGTCGCCCCCTTACCAACAAACTTCGTCTGTCAGCCTTTCACCTGCCACATTGTAATAGGGGACTAAGCGCTCTATACACCACAATACAAGGCGCATATATAAGCGCCCACTACATTAACGATTTGTTGTACAACATAAATGCAATGAAAATGGCTCAATAATTTGTTTGCTATACTAAAAATTCAAAAAAGGGGAATGATGACAAATTGATTATTTATTTAATATAACATAACATAATTCGTCATGCAAAATACGAACATTTTAATTCGAACGTTATTCCTTTCGAATAACTATGCCAACTACAATCTACATTGTCACCGGGTCACCACTAATTTCAAAGGCTGTCAAAAAAAATCATAAAATTTTCATATATATATGAAGGAGTATTGTTGAATTACACCGCGTTATAAAAAATAAATAAAAATACACGTGTATCTACGATTTTCATGTACACGTCAGAATTTTTTTTGTCCGTCTGTCCGCCTGTGTAAAAGACTTTGGAACGATTTTTAACCCTTTTTCCGTGATCCAATCGAGCTGATTTTTTGCAGGCAGGATCGTGGAAATGTCTGTATTACGTAAAATTTTTAAAAAAAATAGATTTTTATCAATTCTCAGATTTTCCTGAATTTTTTTTTGCAAAAATGGTTATCGGTTTTATTGTAACGGTTACAGTTCGTTAAAAAATCGATTTTTTTTATTTATTTTGTTATATTAAAATTAAAGATTGCAAAAAAATAATGTTACTGAATGACTTCTTAAAAAATACCTGCATTAATCTATGCGCCGCTCAATTTCAGAAAAATTTTGCGCAAACTTGCCATCGATCCAGTTTTTTAAAAAAATTTGATACGAGATCGAGCTTAATGCGTAGTGGTGGCAAAATGATTTGAGATGGCTGCACCAATAATAGATTCTCTATATTTTCTACGCCTACTTTGTAGCATGTTCGCGGCTTCCACTTAAATTCAGTATAATGCTGATCTCTTTTGCGACCTTCCCATGTACACAAAAAGCACTGGTGGGTTGGAAATCCACGCTTTACGTTTGTTACCGATATGAAGCAGCACGAGTATAAGGCTGTTGACCGATGAATTGATGAAAAGTCGCCATTCCTCTGAAATTTGCAAACATCGAATCAATATCATAACAATAAGCCAGGTTTTTTCCCCCGATCTTCGTGCAATTTAAAAAATTCGTCATATGGAATAGTGCTAGGTCGATCACGAGGGGCTGTTATTTTAAAATCAGCCGCCACTTTATTCCACTGCTTAAAGCATGATGCAAAGATTTCCGCTGTTCTCCTCGACAAATTTCCGTCTCATACGAAGTCATTGAAGTTGGCTTGCGTTACTAAATGCGGCACTGCAGTCCCAAGTTCACTGGGTGTTGGTACAAGTTCCGATACTTCTGGACTCTCGCATTCGATGCAAGAAATGTTGAGAGCATTGCTGGTACTACTGTTTGTTATACATCCCTTATTTCGGGAACATCATCAAAAATCTCCACCGAAGCCGCTATACGTTCATCTTGTGAGTACAGAACCGCTGGAATAACCAATTATACATCAGCATAGCGAATTTTATTGCGGCGAAGGTATTGGTACACTTTAGTTTGAGTAAAAGTTACGCAAAAGTTGCAAAATTCATTGCGGTGCTCCGTACGTGGTAGCCAAATTGTTGGTACAGCGTACTTTATTGTTGACCTTCCATCAGTAAACTTGCATAAATTTCTGTAGCAATATCCGCACACGACTTCCGGAGTACACCACAAGTAAGGAACATAAGCAGTCTTGAATATTTTCTGAAACAGTTTAACCACTGTTTTCGTAATATTTTTACTTGGTGCGAATAAGCCACAAACGTAACAAAAGTTATTTCGGGTCGGGCACTGCATTTTTTCTCAGATGGAATATATAGAAATACGTTTTCGCACAACAGAACTTGAAACAATTGTGCAATTCAATGTTTCATCTGTCATACCAGTTGTTTTGAGTAGCACATTATTTTACGTACTTAAAATTTTTTCTTTCAAATTCGTCCTTAAATACTATTTACACAATTCTTAAAACTACCTAGCAGGCATGCGTACGTGACCATGCGCACATATTCTTACCTGTTATTTTTACCTTAGTACAATCTACTAATGAGTTTTCATTATACGTGATACAGACATTTCCACGAGCCTGCCTGCAAAAATTCGGCTTGATTGGATCACGGAAAATGGGTTAAAAATCGATCCAAAATCTTTCACACAGGCGGACAGACGGACAAACAAAATTCTGACGTGTACATGAAAATCGCCCATACACGTGTATTTTTATTTTTTCTTCCCTTTCCGAAAAAGTATATTTGGTTCATAGGACAGAATGTGTTTAACGCGGTGCTATGAATGCGCCCTGTGAACAGTGTAATTCACAGAGCGAACAACGTAACACAAAACCAATTTGGTGTGTCGATCCATCATGGCTTTCAAGTGGGAAAAAAAACACCGTTCAAGCCAAAGCTTGCTCCAAGGAGACAAATGGTAGAGAAGTAATTTGCTGACTTTAAGCGCTGTCGTACACACACCGAATTTGTCAAACGCTCTGGTCATCGTAAGAAGGTAAAGACAAACATTAAAATAGTTCACAAAATAGTTTTGACATACTAAAAAATAAAGTTGCAGGATACTGTACACTAAAAACAACAACGTATCGACGATTCTGAGAGCTGCTTGGAGCTGTTTCGCCCGGATAAATAGCCCTTTTTTGCGTGATTGTGTCGCTCTTGAAGGAGACTGTGTTGATGAATAAAGTCAAACTTTGGCAAAAAAAGATTATTTTGTTTTATTGGTTTCAGCCGATATGTTCTATGGCATTATATGACAAGTTCATGAAAAAATGGTGATTGCAGCCTTTGGTTCTATACCCCTGACATTGCAATCAAATTCGAAATACGTAAAAGTAATTGGTGTTTATAAAAGGTAAATAAGGACGAATAAAAATATGCTATATTCGAAATAAATTAATTTTAAGTGTAGGCTAGTTGGTACTGAACTGGTCTATCAGTGCGTATGTAGCGGGTACGATTCCCGCCATAGACTCTGTTTCATTAAAACAGGCAAAAGGTCTAAAGCCTATAATAGTACACGGAATGTAAAAAGCCACATGCGCATGTGATTCTGACGAAATTTTGACGACACTACAAAGCCACAATAGCAAGTTCGTGTTGTGTGATGGCGACAAAACTACGTCCGAACCACATGCGCATGTAGGTTTTTACATTCCTTGTACTATAGGCTTAACTTACTATTGCACAGTTATTTTAGTTAGAATCTGATTTGTAATTGTATTTGTTACTCTTATGGCCGTTTTTTCATTAGACGATTATCTTTTTTTCCCAACTTAAAACTGCACATTAAAGAGATTTGGTTTCCTCAATGACTCATTTGCTTCTATTTTGTCGCACTCATCTGCCAATTATTTATTTGCCGTACAGATAAATTCAATCAGCGGACTCCCAATATTTACATGTATTTTGAGAGGTGTTGCCAACTGAAACCAATGTTTTTTGTCGGAAATCCAAAATCGTTAATGGACCGTTTATCGGTCTAATAAATTTATGTTGACAATTAGTAATACGCAGTTTAGTATATAAATAAAAAAATACAAACCTTAAAGAGATTATAAAATGATAGAAAAAGTTATTAGCTAAATAATTTACATTTTAGTAAAATGTTATTTTTATTCTATTCCAATTACTCTCACTTATATTCGTTTGATTGCTTTGATAATAAATTACTTAAACATTATATTCTTATACAGTTTTTGATTCTTAAATTGACGTTTTTTATTCTCTAACCCATTTCATCGTAAGCGAACTTACAGCCCTCAAAACTGTCAAATGTAAAAACAAACTTAATACATATGGGCATTTCCATTTTGACGTGTCGTGAAATTGGTACCACAAAATTTAAAAAAATTAAATGAAGAAGTCAAATTTGTAAAAAGGGTTTTTATAAATACAAAGTAATAGAGTAGCCCTATATTAAGTAAAAACGTTACAGTTATACAGTTATACAGATATACGGAAGTGGATTTTGACTTGCGCTTTACACCAAAATATAAAAAAGTAAACTATACATATAAAATTGTTTGAGAAACAATTTAAAATACTTCTGGCGTTACGTTACAAAAAGTAGACTTTTCGCTGGAAATGCCCATATACAATTTCCAACACAGAAAGTTGATTAAATATACACAAATAAAGTATGAATTGAAAAACTTTATACACTTAATGTGTACGAATGAATATAATCATGTGCTTGCCACAAAAAAGAGAGCACACGATATTTTTACATATTTTTTTTAACCATAGTTAACTCTCTGTTTTTAAAAGTTCTGAAAGTTGTACTTAAATAAATACTAAAAGACTCATTTCTATATGTGAAAGTACGAAATTTGTATTATCGTACTTAACCTCCAAACAAACGGGTACAATTTTTTGAGATTTGTTGTTTGATCTAGAAACTTAAAAGCAAACTTTGTAAGCTGAATATAAAAATAGTTATTTGAAATTGAAAGTTACATAAAATGTGAAACTTCATACGTAAGAATGCTACATTTGGTTATGCCGAAACTTATATACCCTTAACCCTGCTGTGATAAAATAAATAATTTGATTTTGTGCCACGCCCTCCTCCCCAATCCTGCCCACATTTTTTCGGATGTTGTGTATTGAAAACATAGATGCCTGTACCTAATTTGGAAACTTTAGCTCTTGCCGTTCTTCAGATATACAAAAAACACCAACAACAAGGGTCTCTTGCTCGTATCTCAGCCACTTATGGAGCGATCTGGCTGAATTATAATAGTAAACTTTAACGAAGAGTGTGTGATATAATTATAAAACAGCCTAGTCCCCATTATATCTGGAGTGTTTGGCAAAACTATTCCAACATACACACAGGCAGACGCACAAACGGACATTGTTAAATCAACTACTCATAGGTAGAAATTACAAACGGAATGCCAAACTTATATAAACTCTTTCCACCTGTGGTGAAGGGTATAAATAACAAAAAGCTTGTGCTGATTAAAATAGTTTGAAGCAAAAAAATAAATTTAATTTTCTTGAATTTTAAATTTTCAATTAAAACTTATAATTAAGATGTTATAATATTTAACAACTAACAAGATGTGGATTATTTGGTAGATGGTATGACGTCTAACGCATTGCAGTGCAAAACTTCACATGCATAGTTTTTGGAGAAAATAATATTCGTTGGCCTTCTCTGTAGTTTTAGATTGGATAAAATAATTGACCAGAATATGGTTAAGCGGAAACCCAGTCACAAGCAACCATAAAATGGTTCATTTTGACTTAAGGCAGTATCTATACAACCATAAAATGGCAGCGTAGAACTTCATTATATTTTACACTGGGTAACACTAATTTGACGGCCTGGAACTGTACTTCAAATGTTTACTAAGTTGAGGTCGCTGATTTCAAATCAAGTTGCCATTTTTCTCTTTTAGCTCGATTTTTCGAGACGGTATATCACTATATATATTGAAATTACTTGAAAACGGGTCACCGTATTCAGTTGCAAATATTACATTGTTTTTAATATGCCCAGAAGTTTCAAAGATATAACAATTACAAAAAAAAAATTTTAATTTTTAACGACCAATTTCACTAAGTTCAGTTAAATCTAACTATTACTTTAACTTCCAGTTAACAGTACATTTTGACAGTTATAAGTGGTAAAAAATTATAAATGAACTTGGTGAAATTGGCCGTTAAATTAATAAAAACAAGTAAGAAAGTTAGTCGGTCAAGCACGACCATATAATACCCTACACCACAGTATTTAAGAACACATCATTAATATGTGTCCATATAAATATAAAGTTCATTAAAATCGGTTTGACAGTTTTTGAGAGGTAGAAATTGCCCCCTACCTCCCCTTGTGGTCCTATTTTTGAAAAACTGTATAGCTAATGTGTCCATATAGATATGGATTTATCTATGTTTTAAATTTCATTAAAATCGGTTTGATTGTTTCTGAGAGCGAGAAATTTCCAGCTATCTTCCCTCGTGGTTCTACGATTCGGCTTCTTGTGCCAAGAAGAACCTATGTCCCAAATTTTATTAAATTATGTCCAAAATTGCGACCTGTACTTTGCGTACAAGGTTACATGGACAGCCAGCCAGCCAGCCTACCAGCCAGCCGTACGGACATCGTTAGTTCGACTCAGAAAATGATTCTGAAAATGATTCTGAGTCGATCGGTATACTTTAAGGTGGGTCTATGACAGGGGTGCTCAAAAATGTTTTGCATATGTATTGCGAGAGAATTTCAAAGTACAGAGATAGGCAAAACTAAGCGCACAAATTTTATTAAAATTTAATAGAAACAAAATTGTTTTGGCTGTAAAACATTTATAATAATACAGTCCAAACTAAATTTTCTATTTTTTAAATTGACTTTTAAAATTTTTTAAAAAACAGTAAGAATTGGAAATTTTCCAATATTACCATTAAAAAAATTCAGTGTGAACTGCCATGCACATGCTGTACGGAAATTAAAAGTTAGAATTATATCTAAAAACAAACTCCACTAAAATATTCTACATTTATGCTTTTATGACAGTTTCGTGAAAGTATTAAAATATTTTTTTTTAATTTTATTACTTATCTTACACACTGTATATGAATAAAGATCAACGCGGCTTTCGTACATGTGCAACTAAATTAATGAGCGTAAAAAACAAAGGGGTGGGGCTTCTAAGCAATTGTTTGCTTGAATGAGCATCACTGGTCTAGGTCCTAGACTCTAGGACCAATATTTTAAGGCGTAACACACATCAGCACAAATGCATAATACCCTCTCCACTATTGTGGTGTGGGTACAAAAATAAAAATGCGATCAAGACACATACATTTCGAATTAAATGTTTTCAATGCAATCGGTGCACAAATTTTGATTTTGTTCACAATTTACTGAAAAAACAGAATCGATAAAAATCGAGATTTCCATAAAAATAACATTTTTTAATGTGTATGTTGGAACAAAATTGAACTGTTTGTTTATTGATTAATTTTACCAATTCAGTAAAAAACAAAATCAAAAGTTGCGCACCGATTGCAATTAAAAAACTTTGATTTTGTCGCATTTTAAATTTTTTATTAGTTAGGGTGTGTGTGAAACGGTAGCAAAGTTCTATGGTGAGTTGAAATTGTCAAGAATTTATACGCTAATGTCAAAATTTATACTAGCCCCCAGGGCTAGTGAAATTTTATTCACCTCAACAGTGTCAAAATTTTACTTTCATGAGTACTTTGCTACCGTTTCACACACACCCTTAAAAAAAAAATAGTGAACCGTTTTCAAGTTATTCCAATATATATAGTGAAAGTGCCTTAATTTTTGTCATAACGGTATATCTCGAAAAGTTTTTTTTTATTTTTTTTTTTAATTCTCTAAGTGAATCCCCGCGAAGCCTTACGCTTGTCCGCAGGAAAGAAACCAGAGTCTCTAGCGGGAATTGAAACGCACGCAAGAGAAAAAACCAGTTTGAATATGGTCACCTCCAACAAAACTATTTTTAAAGGAAATTTTAAACATATTATGTTTCATTTATTTATATTTCTGTCACCGTCAACCATATTACGGTTGAATTAGTCCTTCAAAAAGTAACCACAACCATATTACGGTTGCCAATAAACATGTTATGGCTAAATATGACAATAGTTTGTTCATAAATTAACAATAGTATTTTCCTCTTTTCGAAGAGCAACATGCTATGGTTGAAAACTAACCATACTATTATAAGTATTAAACATATGTTAGTTATTTCTGACCATAACATGTTCGGAGGCAACCATAATATGGCTGTAGCTTCTTTATGGATGCCTTTATTTAACCATAATATGGTTGTCAGTAACAATTTTATGGTTAAATTCAACATAATATGTTTGTAATTTCCTTTCAAAAAAGGTTTGTTGGAGCTTACCATATTTAAACATGTTTTTCTCTGGGTGCGGGGCTGATAGACTAGATCACTACTACCTAGCGTACCGGGGCACTCAGTAGAGCTGATAGAAAAAAAAGATACAATTGGAAATCAGCAACCTTAAATCAGTAAGAATTTTCAATAAAGTTTAATTTTGTTCCCTTGTGTACTTTTCGTGCAAGGTGCATGTTTTGTTTTTCTTGTGATTTTTTAGCTTAAATTTTTTCGCTTCCTGATTGATATAGTACTTATCGGATAATGAACAAGCTATAGTCATTAGGGAGAGTTGTCAATAACCACCCATGATCATGAAAGTTGAAAAATTTTATATTTAAAAGAGAATCAATAAAACAGACATGTCTGAAAGGACATCGTGTAAATGTCGTCTTTTTTTGACTTAATTCGAGGAGCGGTAACCCTAAGCGGGATATTCCGGCATATAATACAACTCAGTTTTTGTAAATTTGGTCAGTTTGTAAAATGTATGCAATGTACTACCTAATGCAAAATTTTTTTGTTATCCAAATTTGTTTACTAATAATAGCAGAAAATAAAAATTATATTTTATTTTTGTGAATTTACTTTTAAGATAATTAGTTCTCTATTAAGTTTTTATAAAAAATTTTATTGCCGAATTGTATTTTTGCAAGGAAAAATAAATAAATATTTTTATTTAATATTTTATAATTATTTTCATTTTTTTATTTTTTTTACTATTTTTTTTAATTTATTTAAATTGTTTAAAATTTTTAATAATCATTGTCCAATCTGTAATCACATTATGTAACAAGTCTGATTCTAATACTCTAAATTATAAGATATTATGTCTTGTTGTATTAGAAACCCATATTCGAAATAAATAAATAAATAAATAATTTGTGTAATATATGAATTGTCTTTGGTATGGTTAAAATTATTGTTTAGATTTGTGTTAATTTCCGGAGAAATAGCGACCCTTTCAAATATACATGAAAAAAATTTGTTTCTCAATTAATACTTTCTACCCGATTTTAAAATGTGTTCAGACATGAATTAAAATACAATAGATTTAATAATTAAAAAAACTGCACATATGTTTTTATAATATTTGACTTTAAAAATGTTATATTTTTTTAATTTAAGTGTAAAATTTTATCAAAAAATTCTCATACAATCCTAATCAAGGCCCATTGAAAAGGTCTGCGCAAGAAGCCTGATGATCATTGTTTATGTTCTTTTTAGTAGTCAAAAGTTGTTTACATTTTGCTTACATGTGCTTGTATACGTTTGTTTTAGTTTATGGTATGCCACACATACACGTTTTTTCCTTTTGCTTTGTATATGTAGTAGAAAATTTTTGACAACTAAAAAGAATCGTTTTTTGTTTTTGTTCAAGTAAGCAGACCTGATAGATGGGCCTTGATCCTAATATTACATTTGTTCCCTCAATTGGAGAAAAATTTTTAGCTTGAACATACAAATCAAACACAAAAGAAAAATATAATAAATATTTGTATGTAAGATAAGTTTATTGTGTTAGATAAACATGTAGAAAATTTAGGTTTGTGTTTATCACACATTCCTCCAATTTTTTTCAAAAATAAAAAAGTAAAGAAGTATATTTTGTCAAGCCCGACCATTTGATACCCTACCCCATAGTTTTTACAGAAACTTTTAGAGAGTTTTCCCTTTTAAGGACCCACGGGAAATCAGTGACCAGGCAAAACAAAATTATAATGTATAAGATTAAGATTCATTTGAGAGTTCTTTGTGCAGAGTTTTATCTAGATATCAACATCTATATGAGATTGTTTCGTCTTTAAGTGATTTAAGTAGGGGGTTTTATATGAAATCGATGGTCAATTCTGAACCTTTAAAGGCGACCGTACATGACATGTATTTGTCATCTGACATGTCAAATTTCCAACTGCAAAATACAAACATTTCGTGTGTTACCTTTTTAACTTTGCTTCTGTTAAAGTCAGACGGAAAGTCATCTAACAAAATTTCAATTGGAGCGTGCTCCATTTTCTTCTGACAAACTATCTGACATCAGAAATCTATGCCGGGAAGAAACCGGCAGCGGCGTCCACTATTTATGGAATTATTAGCCGGCTGTATGATAATTTTACCATTGAATAGAAATTATGTATATAATTATAATATCCAAAATTGGTATCTTCCAATTTAAATAAAAAAGTGTATAGATGGCTGAACTCTTTTTCGGCGCAAACAAAAATGTTTATGGCGGACGCAAGCTTTTTTGAAACCCAGAACTACTTTGGTTTCTGCAATAACTATGCGAAAAAATAGATAATGTCAGAAGCAAATAAACCCTATGTAAAACAGCAATTTTGACAGACCTTTAGCAGTTATTGTCGCCAAATATTACATCAAAACCAACTTTTACAAGCATGTTTTGACATCAAAAGCTGTTTTCGGGAGTGGTTGTTGTATGGAAGCTATACAATTTAATAGGATGATTTAGGTTTAAATAATTAATTGTGGTCCAAATTAGTCTTAATACGAACATAATAGGATGGTATATGTGCACAAAGACAATTTTCCAAAAAAATATTTCTTTGTGGGGTATGTGAAATTATCGACCGTTTCGCACTATTTTCAATAGGCCCTTGCGGCTATTAAACTTTATGTACCTTATTTCATTATTTGTTATCTCAGAAATTGCGACCCATACTTTGCGCAAAAGGTTTACCAAGACAGCCAGCTGGACGGACGGACAGTGGATGAAAAGAAAAACATATTCAAACAAAATCTGCAAAACAAAATTGGATCCTATTTTTTATTGTTTAGCAGAGGTTGAAGTCGGAGATTAAAAGTCATTGCCCCTGTGCTATTTATTTTAAGCTATCCAAAATATTAAAATCCCTGCGAGAAATTTGTGTCAATTTGTCCAGTTTGTTGGTCCTGGGAATTGTGAAAATAGAAAAAGTACAAAAAGAAAACTCATGACATATGTAGCAATATATCAAAATCGTCTTTTCGCGAAAAACAAATTTAATTGTTGAAAATCGTTCCTTGAGGCCACGAAAACTATAGTTGTTCTACGACTTAATCATATTTGGTCTTACGAAAACTTACCGTTATTTTTCTGTTGTTGAAGAAAATCGACAATTAGACCAATATTGTATATATATAAATTTGTATAGTTTTTTTTTTATCAAATACTGGATAAGCTCCATCTTGCGGTGGCGTATTAAAACAACTGAAAAAGCAGTTAACAAGATAATCGTACAAGAACTCCAGAAAGAGTTTACTTATGAAAATTCGGTAAAAGAAATATGGAAACTAGAGGCAAAAGTATATAAATAAAACCTAAATATCCCATAATAAAAAAAAAACGAAAGCACTAGAATTTAAATTTGCTAGCATACCCAGAAACAGAACATGGTTAAATATGGTCACCTCCAACAAAACTATTTTTAAAGAAAATTTTAAACATATTATGAGTCATTTAACAATATTATTGTCGCCAACAACAAAACTATGGTTGAATTAGTCGTAGATCATGAAGCCACAACCATATTATGGTTGCCTTCGAACATGTTTAAATTTTAAGAATTTTAAAAGTTAATATTTTCGTTTTTTTATTATAAGATTTTATGTTTTTTCCCGATTTTGGTGTATTATAGCTTAAAGCTATAATCAAATAGACTATACAATCAAATTAAAAAAAAAACTGTGAATTTTGTTATAAATTGTGGCACAAAACAATTATTGGTGAAAAACGTTAATATTTTCATAAGATATTATCTGTGGTCTACTATAACTGAAGCATTTTTCAACTAATCAAAACCCTTTAGCCACTATTTGCAGCGTAATTTAGTAGCCTTTTAAACAATATATAACTCATGAATGTTATTTTTGTCAAGCTAATAGGGCTTTAGTGTGTGTGTTCAATGTAAATTAAATTCAATTTTTAATTACAATATTTTTTTCCCGACGTTTCGTCGATTGTTTGTCTACTTTTTCATCTCATTTTGATTAAATCAATTTTTGACTCTGGATGACGGCTGAAAAAGAAGAATACGGCGAAAAACACCAATGTACTGTTATCTGATAAATGTGACGTGGTACATTTATATGATATAGACCAACATCTACATATTTAATATGAAATTTTGTAAAATGATTGTTCAATGTTGATAATGTGTTATTACAAAATTATAATCTTTTCATTGTGTAATGATTTTATAAATTTCTTTAGAAAACCAAAAAATGGCTTAGGTTTGCTCGTTTGTTTTTTAAAAGTCACAAAAACGGCTGAAGAGTTTTGCTCGAAACTTTGCACACTCGTCAACAACTTCAATATATATTTCCTCAGTGCCGATCGACGATAGAATGCTTAGTTTCTGAGATATACAAAGCAAAATGTCAAAAAAAACTTAGAATTTTGCATTTTTTTCGGTTTTTTTTAGATATTCTTAATATGTTTCCGAACATTTCATTTCATTTTTGCGGCTTTTGAAATATAAAGTTAGGATTTTTTGCATTTTCACATAATTCTTTCAGAATTTTTTTTTCAGTGTACTGATAAATTTTTTATCATAAACGAAAGAGTACTGTTCCAATTAAGTATCCCAAAATTAAATTTTTTTTAATAATTAAAAAACTATGCCGTCTAATTCGAATTTACAATACAATACGTTTCTACAGGCAAGTAATTACTTGCAAGTAGTGTATACGTATTATCAACGAAAAATCGAAGAAACAGTAGATTGGTTGAAAGTACAAAATTTGTGTGAATGTTAGTCGAAAAGTGTAAGTGTATTGAGTTTTTCCAACTTGCACTTGCATGTGGAAACAGTGGGGTCAGTTGAAAAATTTAAGTCTCAAATATCAGCCTATATTTCACACAACGGATCAATGAGGGCCACCTTAATGGAAATTTTTTTATTTTAATTTGGTATAATAATTATATAAATTGCTAAATATAAGCATGTTATATTGAAATAAAAATTGTGTTTAATATATAAATGTTAACTAAATAGCTAACATTTATAATTATGTTAACTAAAAAGTTAACATTTATAAAAATGTCAACTAAAGAGTTTACATTAGCATCTTAGACATTGGTGAACAGAACTGTAAACCAATAACGCTCTTCATCGTATATTCGAAACTGTTAAAACTTTTAACATGAATCATGTTTATGTATCGTAAATTAACATGTTTAATAACGGTTCTCTGCTATAACTTAACATATTCGAATTTTAAACCAAGTTTTTCCCTCTTATATTTTTGTCAATTCAACACTCTTAAGCTTTAAAAGATTTTCTTTCTCTTAAAGACGTAAGCGCATGTTTCATCTCATTTTCAGTAAAAGGTCATCAAAGTTTCATTCTGTTTTGAATAGAGTAAAAATAACGAGCTGTTTTTTTTTTGTATTTTCTCCCTACAAAAAAAAAATAAAATAAATTAAATAAGAGCAAACACGAGTATGAATATAAATAGTTTTCCATTTTAGACTCGTTTATACTATAAACAATTTAGTTTTTAAATTTTATTGTTACGACAATCAAAATAAGAGTAAAATTTCTATAAGAAGAATACATAATAAACTAAAATAACAAAAACAACAGCAAACCATTGCTTGTAACGAATGAATAGTACATATGTAGGCCAATAGGTACACGTCAAAAAGCCGGAGACCAACAAAATAAATATGTACCCTTGTATAAAAATATGTGTCGTCTCCAAAAAAAGTTTTCACACATTCGCTACACACTCCCATACATCCATTCACTGGTTTGCTCTGTTTTATGTTCACATACATACTCAAAGATTAAATAGTTGCGGCAGGTTATGTTGAACTGTCAGCCAATGTAAATTATTATGAATAAGGAAATATTTTTTGTTGCGTTTACCTTTCTTAAATTACATTCAAAAGACTTTGATCAGTGTAGTAAAATCTATATTAAAATTAGGAACTCTTTTCTGGCTTTTCTGGGATTTTAATTTATCCGAAATTTTGCATTTGCGAGAGGCAAAAGTTAAGGAGATTTTTGGAATTTTTTTGTAATCAATTACGGAAAAACAATGGTCATTTAATACAATAAAGTGTTTTTCATCACCGCAACTCTTTTTCAGGATTGAGATTCCTCCAAAAGCTTTAACAAATATTTCCCTATTTCAACGAATTTCTGCCAAATTGCAACTCGAATATTTCTTATTTTAAATCGGGATAGCAATGAAGTGTAGTGATTCTCTTCATTACTATCCCAATTTTATACTTGCACAATTATTGGTGTTTTGGCGATTTTGGAGGGTTGTGCTAGTGGACTGTATGGTCAGGTGCAGGACACTGCAAGTGTTGAAAGTGACACCAATATCTTTATATGAGAAATTATATGAACGTTTGGGTTAATAATATGAGTTGGGATAAAATTATAGAAATTAGTTTAAGGCTAGATATGTGTGGCAAAGTGAATGTGTGAGTGCTCACCTTGATGGTATGAGTGTAGATGTGTGTGTGTGTAAAATGAATAGAGGTTTAGGACAATTAATTTTATTAAGAATTGAAATAACTAATTTATTAGATTTGTACAAGTTGTAGTTTTAATAAATTCAAGTTTAAGTAATAACTTTAAGGTTAAATTAGTTTTAAGTTTTATTTATTTTCAGCTTTATTTCAAGTTACTCAAGCAAACTATAAAATGTAAGTGAATTTAAACATGATATGGCTCATATGAAGTAGCCTGTATTTCATCTTGTAATAATGTTTATAAACATTTCGAAATTAAATTAATTCACAATAGTTATTCGTTACAGTTACTTTACATTTCTAAATGGTTATTTTACAACTCTACAATTTTATTACAATTCAGTTGGAAATTTAAATTTAAGTTTAAAAATATTAAAATGACCAAACAAATTTTAATAGAAAAGAAATTATATAAAAATTATAAAATTTTTAGTATAAAATTTACAATTTTATACAATACTCATTATCACAGCTGTAAAGGTTATAGTAGATAAGATTTACATGAGTTCCTGTCTTCCGGCCTTATCTTATGGTGGTCTTAACAAATGGGTAACAAACATTTCGTTTACCAACCGCCCCTGTGTGTGAGCGCACAAAAACAGACAGCTAGAAATTTTAAGTGATAGTGATGGAAAACTGAAATATTTAGATGGTATTGACCACCAAGCTAAAGAGTCCTTTTTTCAACATATTGGTACTTTTTATAAACATTATATCTTAGCCATTTATGGACCGAGCTGGCTAAATTTCAACAGCATAATTCGTATGAGGATATCTTAAATTAAAATATACCAACAAACAGTGTTGCCATAACCTTTTAATAACAACAAATTTTGTGTAGGCGCTGTTGAAAACAGGGCTGTAGAGTCAGAGTAAAGGTTTTTGTACCGGAGTCGGAGTCAAAGTACACACAAAAAAAAAGTGACTCCAAATCCAAAATTTTTCGTCCTACAGAATTTAAAAAAATATTCTAAAAATTAACAAAATTAAAATATTTCGAAACTTACGATGCAATATTAAAAATATTGATTCGAAATTTTTACTGAATAATTTTCTTGCTATATTAAACCATTTAAAAGGAACTGCAAAAAAGTTTAAAGTCATAAAAGGACCAGTATATGTAGGATACATTTAGCATTAAGGTTAGATTAGGAATAGGAGGTTGAATTTCAGCGGTTGGGGTCGGAGTTAGCACTTTTTGTTGACGTCTCAATGTTAAAAAAAAATCAACGCTAAATTTCTAAAACAGAAGAAGCATAACAAAAAGTGTTCTAAAGCGGGCGTGGGGGTACCGTGGTATTTTTGAAAGGAAAAAATACTGAAAATAATACCATAGTACTGAATTTTCCATCACTGCGACTTGATGGAATTATTCACTCGCCACTTCTTTAGAGGCCCGGGCTGAATAACAACTGTTAATGTATGAGTAGCCAGCAGTATCTAAATCAGCAATCGACTGTTTAATACCCCTTGTGTGTAAAGGGTATAAGTATACTAGTTTGTCATTCCGTTAGTAAATTTCACAATATGCGCTTAGACCTCATAAAATGTTTACATGTTGGGTCCAGATAAGTCACGAAATTGATTAAAAGATATCCGTCTGTCCGTTTGTCTGTTGAAATGGGTTTTGCAGAGACCCCAGATATGACGGGGAGTAGTTTGTTAAATATTTACACCATATGTAGTCCTGGATAGGTTAATATGAAAACTCAGCCACATCGATCTTGAAATGGCTGAGAATTACGAAAAAAATTGCGACTGCCTCCAAATATTACCAAGAGAGATTCTCTTTTATCCATAAACTTTTACTGTTTCCAAAAGTCTTCTTTTAATCTGTGATTTTATTTTATTTTTAACTGAAATAAGGTCAGTAGAATACTAGAAGTGAAAATTAACAAAACTGGTTAATACACGCAGAGAAAAACTATGGTTGAGCATCGTTACGACAACTACAATATGTTTATTGCAACAATATATTGTTGTCCTTCACAAAAAACTTTTATTTTTATTTAATATCAGCAATATTATAGTTACTGTTATCATATAAATGTTTATCGCAATTATAAATTTGAGTATTGTTGACCGAAAAATAACAATTTTTCTAACAACTAAATAATAATAATTTTGAAAAATTATTTTCCATCAGTTGTGTTGTTTTTTTTTTATATGTCTATCGAACTTTGTTATTAGGTGGTTTGACAATTTAAAAAAAGCCCCATTGAAAAACAAGTTTTAAGAAATTAAAAAAAAAAAGAAATTGTATTTACACGAAAAAAATTGTAAAGTGCCTCAAAAAAAAATCGATGCAAAAAAATTTAAATTTGTCTTATTGTCGTGAACGTGGTGCTGTATCATAGTATGATTACTTCAAAACTTATTATGATTAGCATTATAAAAATACGATTAGTTCTTAACTTATTATGATTAACAGGATAATAATCACCCCTATCGTGAATAACATGTGGAATTTTTGTTCCCATGAAACTTTCATTCCCCTCGAAGGGGAAAAAGCAATCGTTAATCTCATGTGAAAAATTTTTCACGCTATCAGTTCCAGTGAATGTTAAAATAAGAAGAGAGATTAAAAAAATAAAAATCAATGAAATTTTTGTTCAAAAATAGGTAGGTAGGTATGTAGGTAGAAAGGCTGGTGTGAAGTCTCCTTCACACCTTCATACCTTCACCCAGAGACCTGTATGGTCCATTGTGACGCCTTAATTAGAGATAGCTATGTAGAGATGGACAGTAGGTGAAATAAACAGCGAAAGCACAAGTCAGAAATGAAAGATAGATAGAAATATACACGTATATATTTTAAAGAAAAGTTAAAATAATAAAGCAAAATATTTAGTATTGGAGGGATAGTTTGATTAACTTTGTTTTTTGCATTTTTTAATTTTATGTAGTAAAATATTTTCCAAAATTCTGCCACCACGTCTTTCAAAAGCTTCACAGATCCGCAGGCAATCGACCTGTTGTTTTGCATTATGTTGATCATTATATCGGTTTGTGTCTTTTAACGGATGTAGTCCTTAATATTCGATTTATAGGAGGAACATGCATGTTCTGTTCCCTAGCAAAAATAAAGTGAGAAAATCCAAGGGAAATGTGAACAAATTTCGAGGGAAAAAACTTTTCACGATAAGGGCAATTTTTTCACGTGAATATTGTTTTACGTTATTATTCTCATTTGAATTACTTTTTTCATGGGAGTTTTTCATGATCGCAAATATGTGAAAAGGGGAATAATTACAAGGGAAAAATTATTCACGATAGGGGTGAATATGATTAATGGATATATAATATGATATAATATTTCGAATATATTTGTTCATAATATGATTCAATAGTAATCGTTATATGGTGCCTACAATCATGAATCTTATCATAATATGTTGCTCTTAAAATATGTTAACCACAACCATGTTTTTTCTTTGCATGTAATGGACCTGGTAATAGACAAATATGTAACTAACTTTATCATCCCGAAATAATGGTTTCGGCACAACAACACCCAAACAATATGAGCTTTAAAAACCAAATTTGGCTTTGATATATTTTATATTAAATGACTATCGAAAATTGATAATGGCTCCATATACAAGTGTCCTCCTGAATTAAGATCAAATATTTTCTATATATAAGAATTGTTTGCCTTTATTTTTTTTTAATTCCCTTAGCTAGTCCCGCAACCCCGGCGCTGATAGACTAGCTCAGTACCAGCTAGCCTACCGGTGCATCGTAGTCGACTTATTAGTTCATCTTGCACCAATACAAATATCCTCCCAGAGTAAAGATTGTAACACGATTGCGCTCATACCCTATGAGCCAGGAAACAATTGGGTTTTTAATACTTTAGTAAAGATTCAGCACAGCCGAAAATAGCGGCGCTGCCAAATTTGGCCCCAGGAAGTAATCTTAATAATATTCGTCAAAAAGAACATTTACATGAATCTTAACCGCATAACATAACTTTGTTTGCGCGGATCCATGATTGCCTATAGGCCCCAAATAGCGTATACTATCGAAAATTGTTGTTATATACTGTATCATATGGTCGGGAATATCTTGCTTATTCTACAATTTATAAGCGGTGTGGCTTATAAACGAATAACGGCTGCCATCAAAATTACATTTCGTTGATTTTGCAAGGAAACTCCTTGCGCTATACAGAAATGGTTTAGTTGGCGAATCTGTAGCCCGTTTCTGTATTTCTCGCATCGTTAAATTTTCCGCATGAAACCAGTGAATCGGAACAGAAACAGTGCAAAATGAAACAAAAAATGGTTTTTCTCGCACAAGTGTTTCTGTATCTTTCCGTTGCGAGAATTATCTGTCATTTAAATAATTTTCCAGCAATTATTGGAAGAATGTGAGAAAAAGTGTTTCTGTAACAATATTTTGCGAAAAGTTTCTTACAAGAACTGTCAAAATAAGTCACATTTGAAATTGGTGCGAGAAAAACAAATTATAGATATTTTAAATTTAAAATATGTGTATATACTATTTTTTTAATATAAATAAAAAATAAAAAGAATTTAAATAATGAATGCATAATTTAAATGATGAAAATAAATAAAACACCATGGTTATAAGTATTTTGTTAACTAAAATTTTTTAAGCCTTTCCTTGTTTTGGTTTTATTCAGGGCTGCCGGATAAATTTGTGTAAAAATCGTCAAATTCTTGAGAAAAATAAAAGTATCGTCTTTTTGTTTTAAAAAATCGGACAATTTAAAATTAAAATTAATTTGTTTGATGTTTTTTTAAAACATAATCAAACAAAAACATAGTTAAAGTTCATGGGTATTTTATACATCCATATGTACATATAAATTGTCTATTTTTCGAAATTTATTTTTTTTTAAATTTATATTTATTTTATTAAGCTTGAGGTCTATTTTTTTAGAATTATTTATTTTCTAAATTTTCATATTATTTGAATGTGTATTCTAAGTCAAATTACAATGCAAGGTGAAGTGAAAGTTGAAATCGAAATTGCCGAAATATGGGTTTGGCATAAAAGTGTCAATATAAGCTAAGAATGTCATATATGTATATAAATTTGTTGTCGCTTTCTATAGAAATTCATATTGTCTTTTTAAATTTTCAATGCCACAAAATATGAAGTGTTTGAAATTTAAAAATTCGATATGAATTTTTATAGAGAGCTACAATAAAGTTATAAAATATTGTTGATTTTGTTTTTGCTTTCGTCAATTTTTCGGAGCAAAAATCGTTGAAATGAAGATAAATCATCAAATCTGGCAGCCCTGTTTTTATTATATTTATTTCTTTTGTTGACGTTTCGCTTTCATTTGACATTTAATTCTGGAAATATTCCAGTTAAAACTGAATCTGTTTTGTCTGTTTTCGCATTTAAATACAGAAACACTTTTTTCTCGCAAATCGAGAAACGATGGAATTTTTTGTTTCACACTTCATGTGAAAAATTTTACGATGCGAGAAATAGAGAAACGAGCTACTGGATTACGACATTTGGAATTTTGGATCCGAAATTTTAAGTTCCGAGCCTATGATCTCAAACCAAATAAGTATGTTTCTATGTAGTAGTTTGTATGAATTATGAAATAAAAACTTGAAAACTAAAAATTTAAGAGATTTTTCATAATTTTCTAGGCCTTTATTCACCATTTTAGATATGTATATACGGCCATGTTCTGGAAATCGAAACCACGTGAAAGTGAAATCGATCAAGATTTTTAATTGAATTTTTGTAAAAATGAACGCAGCTTTTTGCTGAATTCAAAAGTAGTTTAGGTAGATGAAAGTGGTCCTAAAAGTATGACGCATTTAAAAGGAAATATTTTTATGAACCTTGAGCACGGAAAAGTTTTCAAAATTTGTTCGATTTCAATTTCACGTGATTTCGATTTCTAGAACATGGCCGATAATCTCTTTTTTTATTTGATGGGCCATTTGTCGTTCACGTTGGGCTATTTTTTATTCTTCACATATTGCTTTGGGAGATTTTGCGTTGGCTGATTTTACTGGCAGTAACGAATTGATCGTGAATTTTGATAAAATGTTACATATTTGTTAAAATGAAAAATCACCCGAAATTTTTGCATTCAGTTCTTTAAAATTTGCGTTACATATTTGTTAATGACAAATTATGCCAAAGTAAATATTGATTTTTTTCGGGGTTAATTTTCATTTCTTGATATTGGGATCATTGTACATTTCACTTAAAATGCGAAAACAAACCAACGAAAAAATGCAAAATACAAAACAAAAAGTATAACTTAAAAATTGCCACCAAAATTGCATGTTGTTGTGTTTCATGTAAAGTTTTGGGATCATTCTTCGTTTTCTTTTTGGGTTCATATTTTCTGGGATCATATTGGTCACCGCCGAATATAAATAACACTTTTATTTATTTATTACTTTTTTATCTTTGCGTTATTTTCCCAAAAGTCCTTTAATGACTGCTTTCAATGCGAGCCATGCATTTAATTCTCGGTCTGTCAGAACTTGGTCAAAATCTTGACGACTCATTAGTTTCCGTATGTCGGGACCATTAACAACCCCTTCCTGAATTTTGGCGTTCCTTAGTCTTGGGAAAATGTCTTTTCAGATGATGAATACTGCTGGTCTTTTTTCGGTACATTTCAAAAAATGTTTAGCAAAATTTTCAATTCAGGAACAAGACTTTCGTGTAGCATATTGTCTTTAGGCCATTTCTGTCCAATGCGGCTATTCCAGTTATGCTGTTCGTACGGGTTTCTTCCTATAATACCTTCTCCGTTTTGTGAATCCCAATCGAAAAAACACGGATATTTTGGAAGCCCATTTACTCGTCTCCATTTACTGTTCAATATCGTTGCAATAAGCGAAATTTTTTCCATCATTCACATTGAAGAACTTTTCTAACTCTTTTTGGCGTTTTCGATATGCTGTTACTTTTGGTACCTTTCGCCAGCAAATTATTTCCTTTCAAAAATGAAGCCAGCAGTTCTGATTTTTTCTGAGTCAAACACAAATTTGCAACAATTCCTTCCAATTGGTTTTGTGTCACTACACAGAAAAAATAGAAAATCGACTTTAATTAAACAATTCGTTCAGACAATTAAATATTTAACTAATTTTGCCCCTGCAAAGGAATTGATCATATCAATTAACCGATTTGTATTTTCGAGTCATGGGACACAAATTTAGTCAATTAAAAAATTAATTGCATAAACAAAAAATACACCACATATACACAAACATTTAATTTTATGGGTTTTGATAAAAAAAATTAATTGCAGCAAACAAAAAATTAATTGAATAATTAATGTACACCAATTAATTATTTAATTGAATAATTTTTTGCAAATATTTTTTGTGTGTAGGATTGGGTCCTTTGATGTTTCATAGGATGAACCTTCACCAGGGTCGTATTCTGAGAAGAAATCCATGGATGTAGCAGCGGCGGTTGTAGTACTGATATCTGTTTGAAGATCAATACTTCGGTATGTTGGTACTGGAACGAATTCTGAGTGCGGTTATGGTAATTGGTAACTTGGCACTGCTACAAAAGTTTTATTCTTTGCTTTCTTTCTATTCAAAGTTTTATGGTAGTTGATATACCCATAGCAAATTTCTTCTTGATGCGGGCTGTTGTCTAATGACAGACATAAAGTTTACATACCATGGTAAGTATACTACGGTTTTATATACTATTTTGTATTGGCAGACTTGTAGTACGTAAGATCCCACATTTCTACTACGTTCATTTTCGTAGTATATAAACCAGGAATATACTTCTTTGTTTCATGTTTTAATTGTAGTTTGGATTGACACACATGTAGTATACAATGTTAGTCAGGAGTATAACCACATCAAAGTCTTCTTCCATCTACTTCTCAAACTTTTTTAGTGATAAACTCTTGCGAGAAATATTGTTTATAGGCTTCAAAAAAAAAAAAAATCACTCGCGTTGCTACATTTTTCAACGCTTGCTTTAAAACATCCACAAACATTAAATTTTATTAAAAGACATCAGCTTCGGCTAAGTTCCAAGTATTAACTGAATCTTTATTTTTGAAATTAGTTCGCTTGTACCATATAAACGCAGGTAAGCTTTCAACTTAGGGATTTAAAAACGAAAAATAATTGCTGGTAAAAAAATAAGTAACAACAACGTGTTCACTCATTTTCTTAACATAAAGATGCATTTTAAATTTTGTAGACATAATTAAAGTTATATGGGCCACAAAAAAGACTTAATTTTGTGGAAAATATTTTCAAAAAGCATGAAAAACAAATAATTTTTCCAACATTTTTTTAAAAAATTTTAATTGTTGCACAGGTCCTTTGCAATAATTTGATTTAAAAAATATCAATTAGTCGACTAGTTATAGGCAAAAAACCATAAAAACAATATGCTGAAAATCGGCATTTGACTGCAAAGGTTGAAGGTCGATTAAAAAAAAATTCGAATTAACATAAACAAATGCCGCGATAAGGGTCTTCTAATTTAACCTCTATTTTCACCCCTCACTCTTCGAATCGAACTAACTTTTGCTAACCTGAATTTGTTCCCAGTGCATTTTAATACAAAAAAAATTTAATTCACGAAAAAAACAAAAAATTTTCCCGAATTTAAAAAAAATTTCCCTGAAACCCTTGTAATATTTCCATAATATAAACCCTAATTAAAAGCAGAATCGTATAATTTTTTCTTTAACTTTATAAAATTTTTTTCTTATTTTTATTCATTTGTAATGAAAATTTCCCTTAACAATATTGAAAAAATACAACAAACTGCCTGTTTAACAATTTCAAAAAGTTTCCATCAAAAACACGCAGTAAAACTTGATGCGAATGTTAACGTTGGAAATTGTTAAACAGGCTGATATTGAATGTCAAAGTTAAAAGAAACAAACAAGTGGTGAACATCTGTTAATAAAAAGGTTTCCTTGTTATCTACAATTTGGCGAAACTATTCAAAAACTAACTTTCTTTAAATGGCAACAAGTGGGAATATTAATAATTTGCGAAAAACTTTTTAAATGTCTATAATCTACTTTCTAAAACAAATCATTTTTATCAGACTCTTTTTTCAATTAAAATAAAACAACACTAACGCCATTGTTAAAATAAATTTTTTTTTCACTTTAATGGATAAAACTACAAATATGCTTTCTTTAACATCGCAGCTAAATTTAATCAAGATTAAAATTACAAATAAATAAAATAAAAAAAATTTATTTCACAGTTGATTTATTAAAAATGTATGTATTTTTTTATTTAATAAAAGCAAACGTAACAATATGTACATCACATCTAAAGATAGTGTTTACAAATACCCAGTTGGAAATTTAATAATGCTAATAGCAACATTTTAGAGTACAGGATAGATATTTTCTGTTTGTTCAATAACAAATGTTTAGATTATAAAATTTAATAAAAATTGCAAAATTTAAAAGAACTTTCCATATTTCAAGCCCGAAAGATTTCAAGAAAATTTTTCATATCTGACTTATTCATAAAAAATATTTTATGTTTGTTACAGGTATATAAAACTAATTTTGTGCAAAATTTTTTTAATAAAACTTTAAAAAAAAATCTTTTTTATTAATACGGATGTCTCCGGAACGTAGCTTTATTCACAAGGACGTACAACAACACCTTTTCCAATTGTTATTCAAAATGAGTCAATTATAATTCAGAATGTGTCAATTTTAATTCACATTAGTCAGTTGTAATTCCGAAAGTGAAAACTGTAATTCAGCTTAGTCAATTGTAATTCAGAAAAGGTGGAAAAGGTGTACGTAGTCAGCCGGACGGATGGACATCAAAAGTTTGACTATCTTTTTTCCGTGTTTTTTTTCCAAGAAGTCACTACAATACATACATACATTTATACAAAATGCCTTTCACAGCGTCATTTTTCCAATCTATCTCCACAATCTCACATTCACACAAATTTGTATTTTTTTTATAATTTATTTAATTAATTAAACAAAAAAAAGTAGTCAAATACACTTTTCTCATAACTATCACAAATGTTAAATTCAACATTTTATAAAAATTAAATTAAGAAAAAAGTTGTTGATATCACAGCATTTAACTGGCACATGATTCTTTATACTCCTGTCCACTCATAAAACACACAACATGCAACATACAACAACATACAATTGTACGTAAAATGTGTACGAATTTTGTTGCCTTTGTTTGTAAGCAACATATTTTTTTTTTATTTCTGCGCTTTTTATAACCAAATTTTTTCTATTTGAATGCGCTCATTTGCTTATCTAGTCAACGTTAAGTTGGGCGCCGTATTTTGTTTTTTTTTATTTTTTTACTAATCTAATCCCACTTTACTCCAGCCACGTCAAACAACTCGCCAACAAACATTTCTTTGCAATGTATCATAAAAACAACAAGAAATTCAATGATATAAATAAATATAAGTATGTATACCGTGTACATTGTTCACATACATTTGTATGTAGTTATTGCATATATTTATAGACCAAGTTATAGTAAGTATCTATGAATAAAATCTATCTTTAAGTTGCTAACAAATTGTAAGCAGTTTTCATGGCAACGCTAATTGCATTTTTAACTCTGACGCCAAAGTAACAACATGTCACAAAATAAATACAGCAAAAGCACAACGAAAACATGACATTTAACAACCAACAGTTAAACAAATGGACAAATAACTTTTAGCAGCAGAAAACTACTAACAACACATCACAGGATCTACACACATTGATACACTTCTATATTTGTATTGTACACTAAAACATATCACACACAACACTTTTAAGCAAATCCAAATAAGAGACGACGTTAACATACAGATTAAAATTTTTGTCTATTTATTCCTCTTCCAGCTGTTAAATATAAACAATATTTTTAAATGACTGGGACAGCTAAATACACGTTAAAATTAAAACTTATTCGCAGACAGCATTGAAATGAATTGAATAAGTATATATGTATGTATGTTAGAAATGTTGTAAAATTTTATCATATAGATATGAGAAAAAATATATTTTAGTTTGGCAAAAAATAAAAACAATAATTCGTGCAAATATTTTTTCTGATTTATACATACATATATTTTATAATTGACTTGCAAAGTAGAAATTTTTAATTAATCTACATCAATGCACATTTACATCGATGCTTGGTATTATTCAAAATGTGTTCATATTGTAGTGTGTCTTTATAAATCATTATAAGCTTTATAGATATATCGCACTTGATCATAAAGAGGGTATTAACTCAAAATTTAAAGTGTTCAGTAGAAGCAAAACCAGTTTTAATTTAGTTTTACCGCATATCAAAAAGAAATTTTAAACCAACCGTTTCGTTAGTAAAAATTAGCCAAAATGGCACAATATTTTTATAGTGGGTATAGGTATATGAATATGTTCTGATGGTTTTTGCCAAAAAGTGCAAAAATAAAAATTTTGAGTTAATACCATCTTTATGATCACGTGCGATATGTATTAAAAGTGGCACATCTTTTAGTATTTAATTCACTTCCTTCTCTAAAAATTCTACATTTTTATGTCGATGCACAACAAGCGATACCAGCAGTAGGGAAAAGTAGCTCAGTTTTTTTTACATTCTTGAAATTCTTAGAATGTACTTTTAAAACCCATATTACGATAAAAGTACTCACTCTAGGTGACCACAGATGCCCAAAACATTTTGCAGTTGAATTGGTGCGAGAATTTTGAAGTACACAAAAAACTAAGCGCAAAGATTGTCATAAATATTTAATCATCGTTATTATTATAATGCTGTTGAACCTGAACTTATTTTATATTTTTAATTGACTTTTAACATTTTTAAAAAACAGTATGTATCGAAAATCTTCCCAAATTACCAAGTAAAATAAAAGATAATTTGATCCAAGGAAATACAAATAAAAGTTTCAACATTTATGTAAAAGCAATAAACTAATTTTTTAATTTCACATCATATAAATTACACATTGTAATTAAAAAAATGTCAACGTAGTTACCTTACACTAACACTCGTCGCTGTCTTATGCACGACATACAAAAAAAAGATGTGTGGCACCCCGGTTCTAAACCCTAAACCAACTGACTCAGAATCACTTTCTGAATCATACTAACAATGACCGTATGGCTGGCTTGTACTCAGCTGATGTGTGCAAAGCAAAGTTTTGGAGACATCTATAATTTCTTTACAGAGTCTTTGTATCCTAATCCATCTTATTATGTTGGCATTTAGCATAAAGTTGGCCCAAAAATATATTTTTGTAACACTTACCAAATTTGATAAGAACGGGCACATTTTTGGCCAAATCTCCCATTAAAATACTATTCCCGAAATTATCTTTAAGTGTCATAAAATCTTTATACTTACTTTGGCGACCATAACCTTTAAAAAAGTTTGCAAAAGAAATAAGTATAGAAAAAGATTTTTTTCGATACTTCGATATTATGAAAATTTGACTCTTGCCGCTCTCTAGGTATGCAGAAATCTATAATGTATTTGTACTGGAGGTGTCATGCCCACTTTTTCAATCCCGCCCATACTTTTTAAAATGTAGTTAATTGATAACCCACTAATATGTATGTATGTGGCATAAATAAATCTTTTTGGTTCCACGCCCACTTCTCCACTCAGAAGCTAATTTTTTCGGATGCTGTCTTTTGATTACCAAGATGCCTGTACCTAATTTGGAAACTTTTGGTCTTTCCGTTCGCCAGATATACAGAAAAATAGACGGACCGACGGACATCATTAAAGCAACTTCGCTTTACATGTATTTTTTATGTGTAAAAAGACTATTAAAAAAATAATAATAGCAAATCCAGATATATAGAAAAACAGACGGACATTGTTAAACCAACTGTGCTATTCAAAAAAAAGTCTAAACAAAAAAAACGGTGATGGGTATAAAAAAAAAACAACAAGGGGTTTTATGGGAAAAATTAAAGACAGTCGTTGTTTTTTCTCATAACTCAGCCATTTGTAAACCGATCTTGCTGAATCTTATTAGCAAACAATTCCGGACTATATGTGACATAAATGTATAACAACCTAACCGCCATCATATCTGGGGTCTTCGGAAAACCCTTTTCAACGATCCAGCTTTAAGATACAAAGAATGCTGACGAAGGCCATGGCTGGCCAGAAAATGCAATACATTCTGCTGGAATCTAATAGTTGTATGAATTTTCTGCGCAATTTACTTCATTGCTAGCCAAAGGATAGCTAAAGTAAGCCTCGTAACAGAAGTATACAAAAACGAAAATTCTGATAGTGCATGGAAAATATTGAAGAAATAAGACTATTAAAGTATAAAAGCTTTTGACGATTGTAATTTGACTTAGAATACACATTCGAATAATATGAAAATATGAAATGTTACTTAGTAATTGTTACTTAGAGTCTATTATCTATATTTTTATAAAGATGTCATCTCTGGTGATATTTCGAACTGATTTAAAAGACAATGGTGGTTAAAAGGCCCTAAAATGATAAGTTTTATCGGCTCTTCAACGTCACGACTTATTAATCACCTTCAATTAGTCCACAAGTTTGACAATAATAAACACCAAGTAAAACTTGACTCTGTTCCAAGTAGTTCTCAAGGTATATTTACACAAGCTAAACTCGTTGTCCCATATTTTTGTCAGCGGTTTACCTAAGTTTGGAACACCAATGTCAAATTTCGTGTATATGAGCCAAAATTTGTACATGTGTGCGTTAAATTTATATGAAGACAATTTTGACAATTCGGTTCCACTCGGTTAATTTTATAGAGCAGCATGTCTACACTCCTAAATGAGTCTACCTTGTGTTAATATACCTTGGTAGTTCTTAAGATACTGCAAATAATACTTTATTTAAATATGCTGCCAAAAATGAATGGGAAACTCAAAGTATCTCTAGCATATCTTCATGCTTAAAACAACAACATATCGGTGGAATCATCAGTTTTATTTATTAAAACACCAAGAACTTCAAAAAAATTAAGGGAATTAAACAAAAATCAAAGTAATTTCGTGGGAATACAAAAATGTTTAATTTAAATGATTTTTTTTATCGTGCTTAATTCACAATTTTTACTCTTGATAAAAACACTTAAATTTATTGTTGAAGGGATAAGTTATTCCTATGCGCATTTAAGAAACTTCATCCAAAGATTTTAGAAAAACTAAAGATATTAAACAAATAAAACTGTTAAGCGAATAAGAATTATAAGCAACAGCATTACTTGTAACAATATCAAAGCTTAAACAAAAACAACTGCAATAAACAAATGTAATGGAAAGTTTATAATTTTAATCGACGAATTGACAGATATTTCATACAAAAAGTATATTCATATAACTATTCGTTTCTATAATACTGAAAAAATAAATTTAAAATATATAATCCTGGCTAAGAGGTTTTCTTGCAACTTTTCAAAAATACGGTTGGAGTCTACTCATTCATATAGACATCCTTAGCCACAAACAAGTTAAAACTCATTTAAAATAAATATTGTCACACCTATAAAATATTTGACCTCCTACACTTAAATACTAGTTTCCTTAAAGAATTGTTTGCTTTTGCAAAACGTTTGGCTAGAGCAAACATTATATAACAGTTTCTAAAATACATTATACAATTATCATCTTAGAAATAATAATAAATTACAATTGTTAAAAATAAAGCTCAAGTTTGATAAATTTACTGGTCACACGTTTTTTTGAATTTTATAGTCAAATATTTGTAAGGTTTGAGCATACCTTGAGTCATATACATATAGTTATGTATTTTGTTGGTTCCTAACCATCGTGAATTGTTTTGTTTTTTTCAAATTAACGCTTTATTGTATTTTGATATTTATGTATTCGAATTAAAACCGGTTAATCAGTTATTTTTAAAATGCTTAGCCGAAATCCGGGTTTTTATAAAAGCGCTATTCGGAATATTCGAAAACCGATCTCCCTAGCTCCTCCTAATATATATACTTTAAAGGGCTTAAGATCAATATTGTTACAATAACCAACGAAATGACAAACTTGTATATCGTCAGTCTCATGTAGAAAGGCCCTAACTCGATTTTTCGATATTTAGTTTTTTAGTGATTCCAATACATTTCTCACAAATACACCTCCTCACAAGAATTTAATACAATAGCATCAATAATTTCAGTTTTACAAGCCATTAAAGAAGCCATTTTACATTATGATTCATACAGTTTCTAATATGTTTTTGCAATTATGTGAGTTAGGGTCATTCTACATGAGACCAACGATATACTATTTTACCTCGTTGAAGGATATAATTAAAAAACAATTTCAAGGGATTTAGAGGCAGTCGCGGTTTTTTTCCGCATACCTCAGGCAATTGTAAGCCAATCTGGCTGAATTTAAATAGCAAATATTTTCGGACTACATATATGAAATACAAATGGGTCTTCGGAAGCACCATTTCAATGAACAGACGGATGGACAGACAAACATCATTATTTAAACTTCTCTTCTAATGAGAATACAGAATATTGTAGAAACAAACGGAATGACAAGGCTATGTAATTTAACCAAAGTAACCAAGGCGAATTCATGTAAACGGTGGTGGCGATACTACAACAATTAACAGCACCAAAAATACAACATTGTATTTTATTTGTTGCTTTCGTTGGTCGATATGTCAAAAACACAAGTAAGTTTTGACATTCCTCTCCCAAATTTAGAAAAAAAAGTATCACAGCTGTGCTTTCAACGCCACTTGAAAAATTAATTCGCCTTGGAAGTAACAATAAATTTCTAGCTTACACATAACATATTTCATGTTTTGGTTCATAACCTTTTCTTTACACAGACGGTAAAAACTATGTAATTGGCTTAAAATTTTACAACTACTATGTGAGATCTTCAATAAGAACTACATTTAAGCTATTCCAATTTAACAAATGTGGCATGGAGGGCATAAATATGCATTTCTTTGTAACATAAACCAACTTATTTATCATATTCTCGAAATCACAATAGTGCCAACATACATTTTCAACAGTTTTAAATGACAGCTCAATTTTTACCTTTTAATGTGCAGAAAATTACAATCTCATATTATGTCCGAATATGAGTACAATACAATTTAATACCATTTCTATGAATATTAATGATTGTTTAAATATTTATGCATTTATTTAAATGCCACAATTGGATTATCAACGCTTAGAGCCTTTTTTCTGTGTTTAGCTTGGCGGATTTATTATTGACATAAACAATGCTGATTTCTAAAGAAAACTATCATTAATTACCACCATAGATTTTAAACCGAAGAAAGAAAAAAGAGCAAAGACATTGAGAAGAAGAGAAGAAGAAAAAAAGAAAAACACACAGAAACATTAATTTTTCGGTTGTCAATGCCATGCAAGCATGGTAAAAAAAAAGAAAAACATGCTTGCCTCAAGCTTTCATTTATTCATGCCAGCATTTGGTAAGGATACCCTACTAAATGATTAGGCGAAGGAGTTGAAGAGATATGTTTGGTATAATTGAGAACATTTTTACTTCTTCAGAAATTATTTAGGACTGCACAGATTATTTTCTTGGCATTTTTATTAAAATCAGTTAATCAATTTGAAGTCACTGTAAATGTTTCCATCGTGATGTTGTATTAAGTACAGTTTTCTTTTTTTCAAATATCAAATATTTTATTGTGCCACAAATGTATAATATTATATCTACAGTACTATAACATAAGCCACCGTTCTTATCAATATATTTTGTTTTATAAAGTTTTTCCTTTTTTAAATTACCCAAATTTTAAATTTTTTATTTTTAACACCACAATTCAATATCTTTGCAAAGCAATTAAAATTTGATTGACAACTTTTTATCTGCAACAAAAGTTTAATGCTCACAAATAACCACAAAAAAAATAAAATTTCAAAAAAGCAAACATAAAATTGAGAAATATTCGCAAATCAAAAAAAAACATACAAATAACAAACGATCAAACAGACACAAATTTTAAGAACAACAAAAGGAAAGTGAGAAAATTAAATGTATGAAAAAAAAATATTTTTTTTTAAAAATCTTAAAAAGACCATTAATAACATTTATAAAGTGCAACCGAAACAAGCCACGACAAACGTTAAAGAAAAAAATTACAAAATAAAAGAAACCAAAACACCAAAGATTCCTTTATCCTTAACCCTCTAATATTTTGTTTGTTTCCATAGGATTTTTTTTTTGTTTGTTTTCGCACAGTGGGAAGTTACAAGCCATAAGCTGATCAGAAGTATTTTTTGCAAAGTCATGAATTGCCATAAATAAAATAAAATGTCATATTAAAGCTGAAACAAGGAAAAATAATATCAATTTAATAATAACCAAAATGTAAATATTTTTAAAGTACAGCTCTTACACGCAGAAAAAAAACGGATAAATGTAACCATATTCTAAAAGTTATGCACTACGATTAGATTTTAACAATTTTATTGTTCGCAAGTAACTATATTGTGGTTAAATATAACCATAATATGCTAAAATTTATCAATAATTTTAGTAAATGTAACCATATTGTGGTTATTATTAACAATAATATGATCAATATTAACCATTTCCCAATAAAAAATGGAGCTTCCAAATAAGCAGGTTTGTAAGGGGCAAACATAAAAGTTTTGCTTACCTATGCGCTTACGGAAGACAGGAATTCTATATGGCGAATTTCCACTTTGAATCCATACATTTTTGACACATAAACCGCACTATTCAGCGCATAAAAAAATTGTTGGATGAAACGATCACACTGTATGTTTTGATACAGCTATTTTTTAGTATTCTCCCTTTAAAACCTGCTTCCGTGGCACTGGAAATTTAATTTTTGTTTATAAAAGTTGTTGAGAGTTCTTTCACTTACTTTACTGCATTTCTGTATGTCTTATTGCGTAGCGCATAATTGTGCGCTTATTTTTTTAAATGTACCTTAAGTGCTTTGCATTGGGTTATTAAGCTTATTTATTTCGGTCATTTGTATAATTTGCTTATTGAGTCAAGTTGTTACATAATTACTTTTTTCTCCCCATTAAATGTTTTTGTTCCACTTCTTTGAGTTATCCTTTAATTGGCAGGAAATTAGTAAATTTCAAGCTATTCATTTTTTTGCCCGCGACGACCTTCATCAGATGTTATTAGCTTACTAATGACTAAAAATTTGTTAGCAATCATATAAAAAAAATTTATAAAAAAAACTTTGTAATTTTGAAAAATGTATTGCAGTTTAAAAAGAATGAAATGCATAAACTAATGTTGATTTAATTAATTTTTTAATTAAATTAATTAAAAATCTCATCACAAACATCTTTAACATAAACAGACTTAGAAGGGGATGCAGAAGAAGGTTTCTTGACACATTTATCAACTATAATTTGAAAACTAGAATAAATAAAACAGCGTTAAAATTTCGATAAGAAGTTTCGAACCTTTATAAAACGCAATTAATTCTCCAATCACGCCTATTTTTAGAGAGGTTGTCAATTAATAACCAACCAAGATTTTTGTATCTATTATCTTTGGATCTGGCCTTTCTCAAGATATACATACATAAAAAAACACCAATAACAATGCATTTAGCTCAGTCAAAATCATATTTGACTGAGTTTTGTCCTTACATGTTGCAATTTTAGCCACTCAATCTCTTCAGAGGGGCTTCAAGGGATATCAAAATTCTTCGGTTAAATAGAAACAAATTTTTATTTATCGTGAAATAGAAATAAATACAACAATTGTATATTTTGTTCATTGCGTAGACGATTACATGGGTTGTTAAACATGAGTCATGTTTTAATCATGTTTTTTTTCTGCGTGTACTTTCCTTCTGGCTAAGCCAGTAATAATGTATATTGGGCTGCGCCGAATTAAATTTACAATAAGAAAATTGCAAAAATTTACCACTGTGTAATCTAATTTATTTATTACACCCCCCTTACAAAATTGCAGTCAGTCATTCAGTCATCTCTACATTAAGTCTATCACAAAACCATACAGCATGACAAGCAAAAGAAAGAAACTAAAATGAAATTAACTAAAGTATTATAGTATATGAACGTAATGTTAACGTTACATTAAAATAACTCAAATAAGAAGTCCAAAATAGAAAAGAAAAAAATTAAAAATAAAATGAAAGAAATAAAAAAAATTTAAAGAAAGAGTAAAAGGAGATGTACAAATTTTGAAATTGTTTTAGAGAAATATAAAATAGGAAAAAAAAAACAGCGTATAGAAAGGCATTTTAACGAGGGTGGTATGAAAACTTTTCAGCAGCAATAGATTCATTATTAATAGAAGATACAAATCAAATCGGTATACTAGATGAGAACACTATACAAATATCTTGTTCGCAGACAAATATTTTTGAAATTTTGATAAATTCGAGTACAGGAATTTTCGTAAATATGTTTACAAAGCTTTTTAGTTAAAATTTTAAACTTTGTAATAATAAGTCATCCAAATGTATGTTTATTGGTGGCATTATCTTTTCCCTTTTCTCCTAAAAGATCAAGACTTGACGAGTCAAACTTGACGTGTGTGTACCGGCACTATGAGGGGCTCATAATAATGAGCTTTTTACCCAAAAAGTAATTAAAACCTAACGGATGAAGCTATAAGTGCACTGCATAAAGACCTACTTATTTCCTAACTAAACTTTATTAGATACGTAATTAGCAAGCAACTGTTCCAAACTTCTAATTTTCAGATAACTTTTCACTTTAGCCTCGCATCTGTGAACCAGCTCGTACACACAAACACAAAAAATTACGTTCATTCATGCTTATTCATACTCACTCTCACTGTGACGTGCATGTATAGTGTCTGAAATAGTGAAATAGACAAGAAGGATAAACGCCAAACCACAATTATTCATTCGCACAATACCACAAAAACGCTCAGCTATTGTGAAATGAGGCGGAAGCGTCTTTCATAGATGCGGCAAAAAGAAACAAAAAATAAAAATTAAAAGAACAAAAAATATTCACACAAACACATTCAAACTGTGGTAACATTAAAACAACGAAAAAACATGCTTTGTTCCAAAGAAAACCAGTGAAAAATCAACGATATCACAAAAGCAGGAAAAGAACAAAATAAAGGTTGCCAGCAGTTAAAGTTTTAGAATTAGCGAATGAGAAAATAATTATAGCTTTGTATCTACATATGTATGTGTTTGTGCGTAAAGCAGGGAGAGTTTGCATTTGTGTCTATATGAGCAGGTTAAATTAAAGGATTTAAAAAAAATAATGTGCGGTTTGAATTTAAAAAAAAACCAATTTCGTTATAATCAACTTCATCAATATAATTAAAGAAAAGCCATCATTAGCGTAATCAATTCTATAAATAATTATAATGAGAGCGCTCATTCAAAGCTGGGACGCTTTTATGTTAAAACAAAATAATCCTTGTACACAGGTCTAAAGGAAAAATTACGCTCGTTAAGATATTCTAATTGCTTGTGTAGGGCATAAATCCTTTAATCGAGGATTAACTGTCCACCTGGCAACCTTCTCTCACCGCAGTATCATTACCACAACTAAGTTAAATTAAAGATCTAGTGTAGGGGCAGGAAAATATGGAAAAACAAACAGAAATGCTTAAAAAGAAAAAAATTTGCAAAAATAGTAAAATATTTACCATATTACTGGTAGTTATTTTATAAAAATGCATGAAATGCCACAAAAATGACACTGCAGCAGTGTGCTGCAATGTTAATAACAACTGAGGATGAGGAATAGCTGAAAATAAGAAAATAAAACACAAACAAAATAAAAACTCAGAGCAAAACTATTTGGAAATACATCGTCAAAAAAAATTAAATTTTAATATTTAGTAGTGCAAAATATATGTAATACATGTAGGAAATCAGACTTTTCTTGAAGGGAATATAAAACAAACAAACCGAAAAAGTATCCTAAGAGCATGCCATGGTCAGGCTTAAGTTGCTGTTTAATGTATGTAGTTGTGTTTGTAGTTAGAAGTTAAACATGTTGAAACGGAAACACAGTGTAGTGTAACAGTTGAAAGTTAAATTTTAATGCTATTATTAAGGCTAATATAATTATATTTTTTTGTATCAGCTAATGAGAATTTAATTGAAGTGGTCACATCAAAAAAAAAAATAAATAATTATGTACTTTAAAAATGAAGAAAACAAAAGAAATCGGTATTTAAAAAGAAATAGTTTCAAATGTTAAAATTTACTTTTAAACTTTGATTTAGAAAAAATTATGTTCATTTAATCAGGTAGGAGGAATATTATTTTTAATTTTCGCCTTCGAAAAATGCCTTTTAATTAAATACTTGCATACCTTAAAATTAATTTTATGTTAAGATGTTTAAAAGAAATAATCTGACCAAATAGCTGCAACCTGCTGGGTCATGTTCTTTTTCTTTGATCCTAACACAATTAACACACCCAAAACGTTTTATATAATAGAAAAGGGCGTATTCTGTATAGAGCAGCTGTATTAAATATTGATTTTTGTACGTGCTACCACTAAAAAATATTTATAACATGCTTAACAAATCCATACTTTTATGTGAACCAACCGAAAGTTGATGTTACCACAAAATTTAATGTTGAAGCCTTAAATACAATTATTATAGAAACGCTAATTACTGAATGAAAGTCTGCTTCACTTACTGAAAAATTCCATTGGCAGTTTTAAACACGAAGGTCTCAAATGTGCCATTAACTCATAATTAGCTAGAGGCCCAGAACGGATGATAAAATGCAACTGCAACGAAACATTTTTAAATTATTGGTTTCAAATCAGTTTCAATAATTTTCCACACACCCTACAACCTAAATTGTACCGAAATGTTATGAAAATTATTACAATCTGATTTCCAACTTGTTTAAGGTCAAAGTACATAACACGCGTTAGTGCGCGCGCGCTCTGTAGACTTCTGTCAAAAAAAGTTAAACTAGTGTATTTTCATAGATCAAGCTACATGCAAAATATTTTGACGCGTCTGCGCCAGAAAGTTGGTTAACTTTGAACTTTTTAACGCGTTGTGTATTTTTGACAAGTAATCAGCTGACAATAAAAAAAAAATTTTTAACAAATTTGCGAATCGTGAAAGAAAAATTTATTGAAGAGCTTCAAAAACATACAATATTTATGTAAAAAGAATAAATTCAATAAAATAAATAAATCTTGATAAACTTTCGAATACGTGTTCAATGCACAAATAAGTAAACAAATAAAAAACAGCTGACTGGAACGGCTTTTGTAACGCGTGTTGTGTAACTTGAAATTTTTCATGCGCTTAAGTTTTTAAACGCACGACAAACGTTGACGAATGAACGCGTGTTATGTACTTCTGCTTTTAAAACTGTTGCAGTTGCATTTCACCATCTGTTTTGGGCCTAAGTCAACTAAAGCAATTATGTTTTTTAATATTGAAAAAACTTCAAATCGTTTGGTGGAGGAACTTTTTAACAGCGAAAAAGAAAGATGGCGATTGTTAAAATTTTTTATGGATATTTTGACATGTACAATTTGATATTTGTAAAAACAAAAATAAAAAGTCATTGCCCTAATGTACATCCATGGTATATCTGGTTTGACAATACTTTATGATACACTCTTGCACGTCTTTAATTCAAAATCATTTTTATTATTTGACCAATTTGTGTGTGTGAAAATTAAGTTTTGAGAAAAACTCATTTCATCTTATTCTACACCCTTTTAGGTACCAGAAATCACTCTTAAGTTCAAACTCATTTTTTTAACATACTAGGTCCCTTTTCTCGGAGAAGGTCACATATAAAAAAAAAACTTTTCAACTAAAATCGTTACATCGCATGCAGAACAGATCTTTAGAGGCAGTCTACAATTTACCAATATGTATTATATTCAATTTCATCACTACTTACAGACATACATATCGCACCCTAAATACTAAAGAGTCACAACTCAAAATTCTTAAATTTTCAGTAGAGACAAAAACCGGGTTTCTTTTTATATGAACTCTAATACCACAAAGAAGGATTAAATTGTATTTTCTTCGCAAAATACTAGAGAAATTGATCTAAGATTTCTGTAGTGCATAGATATGACCACTGTGCATCGATTTATTACAAAAAGTGAAAATTGAAAAATTTTGAGTTGTGACCCTTTAGTATTTAGGGTGCGATATGTAAAACTATTTTGCCAACACATGGTGATTACAAAATGATACTCTTGATATACTAGCGGGATCGATTATTCGTTTTTTTTAAAAACCGGTTTTCGAATATTCCAAAAAAGCCTGTCTATTTTAGTAGACTGAAAAAATATGAAAACCTCTTAGCCAAAATTTTATATTTCAAATGATTTCGTATACCACAACTTAAAACATTCCATGACATTGTCTGATTTCTTTAATTTTATCTCTAGTTTTAGTCATGGTATTTTAATAAATAAAACTGGTGAAATTTTCCCATATCATTGATTCCGCCGGAATGTTGTAGTTCTAAGAATGAAGATATGGAGCTACATAAGATTTCTTTCCTCGGCAACACAACGGTCTAATATTTCACCCAATGCTTAATTTTTGGCAGTGTATTTTAGTAATGTATTATTTGCTGTCTCTCAAGAACTACTTGGAACGGAGTCAAGTTTAAATAAGATTTAGTTTTAATGTGCTAAACTCCCAATTTTTACTACTGATGCTCATTTCTCTAGTTGCTTTATTTGGTGCACATTTATGTGAAGCTTGTGGACTAATTTAAAGTGCTTAATAAGTCGTGATGTGAACGTGAACGTGAACGTTTGCAACTTATAATTTTAGGTATCTGAACCTTGCTTTGTCTTTTTAATCCCATTCGCAATATTTTTATAGATAACATCTGTTTAAAAATATAATTTAAAGACTCTCACACCAATTGGTATTAACCTTTTTAACTGCAAATTTTTTTATAGTTCATATCTTGAATTGTTGTTAGTTTTATTTTTATTAGAGATTTGTATTTACATCATTCATAATATTTTTGACTTTTGTTACATTTTGTTTTGACATTCTTCACAACAAGTTTAAGTTTGCCCAATATTACAATTTAGGAAATGCTTAAATTAATGGTAAATTTACAACAAAAGTAAGGAAAACGTATAAAAATTACACATTATTTGTTCACGTCTGAACCGAAGGCAGCGGCTTTCCCATCCCTGGTTTCTAATTTGAATGATGATATGCCCTAAGACGAATTGACGACGTGAGGCGCCACTATCATCATGTATTATATTTTAAATTTTTCTTTAATTTTTATGTATTTTTATTTTTATTGTTGTAACTTACAAACTTTCAAGTCGAATCGTTGTTTTAAGGCCAGATTGTCGGCTGTGTTTTTTATACTCGCGTTTTAACTTAAATTGTTTAGAAAGTTGGTATTTTGCAATAAATTTTGTATTTTGGCAATAAATAAATGGAAGTTTATAATGTTTTTGAAAAAAACAGGAAAGTGTTTTTATATGGTTAAAGGTGCTTTTCTTTCGTTTTAAATATCTGTGCCTTTTTCTAGTTCTGTTTTTAGCCTTTATAATACCACCAAGTTGCTTGGATACTTGGTTGATATTTTAGCGCTGAATCCCGAAGCCACCCAATACACTCCACGAAACGTATTGGCGTTTCGTCCGGACCATTACAAGACGTAATCGGCGTTTTTATTATTAATATAATTAATATGGTTTATTATACCAAAATAACCGGTTTATTCGATATTTGAAAAATGGGCATTTTGAAATAACCGGATTGTTATTTACCAGATAATTATAAAAATATTTCCATCTTGTATTATGATTTCAGGTTCAAATGCACTTAAAAGAAACTAATAAATGTAACTCCAAAATAGAACTTTTAAAACTCAGGTACAAATTCCCCCAATTTATCAAATTAAAATCTAAACACCGTCAAATTTCTAACGTTTAAATATTGCAGTCAACCAAAAAAAAAAAAAAATCAAAATAAGACAAGTTCAAAAAAAAAAAAATTTACATTACATTTCGCACTTGTTCAACAATAGAGTATTAACTCCAAATTTTATTTTTTTCACTTTTTGGAAAAAATGGACACGTTATATTCATATTAGAGTTTTTTAACCGGAGTTTTTCGTATCCCGGGAAAACGGGAAATTTTTTTAAATTTCCCGGGATCCCGAGATCCCGCTCCATATAAATAATACAAAGTAAATTTGTTTTAAATTAATGAAAAAACTTTTTTTTAAAAAAGCGCAAGGGAACTTGTTTACAAAGTAAGTAAAAGAAATGCCTAAATACTACAAAAATAAATTAAAGGTTGAAAGGGGAACTTGAATTATTATTACCTTTCGCTTTTATATGTAAATTTCGTATCATTATGCTCTAGATACAAGATAAAAACATAAACATAAAAATTTAATTCATAAAACAATAATAAAAACAAACAAATTTTATGGTACTCAAGTTATGAGATCAAAAAGAAAATTCATAAAATAGATAAAATATTTTAAATAAATATGTTTTATTAGTATATATGTATGTATATTTTAAATAAATATATTAACATTTTCTAACAGCTTAGTAAATAACATTAAGACCAGTGTTGCCAATTTAGCCATTTAGTGGCTAGATTTAGCCATTTTTCACCCTGTATAGCCATTAAAAAAAGCATTTAGCCATTAGCCATTTTTCAACTTGTTTAGCCATAAAATTTTTCTTACCGTTTTGCTTTTAAAAGAATAATTTTTATTTTATTATACAAATTTATAAAAGCAAAATAAACATTTCTAACTATTAAAATGCCTTTAATTTAAATTACAACTTTTACAAATGTTGAAAATCGCTATAAACGATGATGATAAAACATCTTTCAAAATAAAGGAACAGTAGTCCAATATTAAATTTAAAAAATGGATCAACACAAACATCGGTGTTTCTTTCTGGTTGCAAATATTGCAATAAAGAGATGTAGGCGGCAACAATTTTTTTTTTCAAATTTCAGAATTTACTATAAAGTTGCTCTCTCTTCGATGGTCTAATGCTGAAGTTGTGCGAAATGTACAGATCGCAAAATTTGCAGATATTTTAATAAAATTTGGTACACAGGTACTAATGAGGTGTAGGGTACCATATAGTCGGGGTTGACCGACTATATTTTCTTACTTGTTTTTTATTGTAGATCTGAAATCAAAAGGTTGGGTAAATGTTGTCGTGATTTATCGTCAAATTAATTAAAACTAATACGCACGAGTGATTTTTATGAGATGAACAATAACGACATAAAATTTATCGATGATTTAATTTTTTAAATATCTTTCAAAATATTAAATAACGTTTATTCTTATTTAAGAAATTGATCTTAACTTACAATTTCATCGTAAACAACTTTAAATGAATTTTTCTGTTTTGTTATTGAATGTGAATGTGTTTTAATTTAAAAAAAACATTTTTTTAAATAATTTTTTCTCGTAAATTTAGCCATTTTTGGTCTCCAAGTTTTGGCAACACTGATTAAGACACACACACTGCATTAAGAAAGTCGGCAAAGGGTATATTTCTTATTTTATTTACTTATTACCATGTTTCCGAAAAATTTCGTTTCCTTTTTTACCGAGATTGGACAAATAGTTTAAAGTGCAAAAGTTTAAAATTGTTGCATATTTCTAATTCACAATCCGAAGTAATTTTTCTTTATTTTAAACAACGTCTATATCAGTCAAATGTATGTCAAGGTTGATGCAAAAAATAGCATCAAAGGGACTTCTTCTTAAAAGATCCACCTGTAATCTTTAGGACAATGTGTTTTTTAAATTGTATGTTGTAGTATCTTACACGAGTTTCCATAGTTTTTTTTTTAATTTCTGTTTTTTCAGCACTTCCCGGTTATACAAGCTGTCACAAAATGAAACAAATTTATGTTTATCACCTTATAAACATATCGTCATATCTCAAAATTCCTTTTTAATTTTAAGTTAATAAGGCAAAGTGTTCCTTCATACTTTGTAGTAACAAAAAATCGGTATTTTATCTTAAACGGAACCGAAGTTATAGCAAAATATATCTTTAAATCAGTACATTTTGAAAACTTTAATCGCATTTTGCCAAGCTCAATTTTTTTTAGTAGATATGACTTTGCTGCAGTAAAGGAGCGATATTTTTGGATATGTCCTATTTTAAAGACTTGTCCATGGACAATTAAAATTTACTGCCTGCATCTTATTTTGAATTTATGTTATTTATTAACTCTTCACTTAACTAAATTAATTAATTATCAACTGTTGCACGGCACATTCTGCTTTTCGTAGATTTATTGCGTCAGTAGACATTGATTTACGAACGTACTCACTTCTTGTTATTGATCTAATCGACAACCCATCAACAGATGCTAATTTTTAGAGAATATAAAACTAAATTTCAAAGTATAAATAGCTTTATTCTGATACTATGACGAACTTTTATTTCCCGGGATCTCGCAATAAAAATCCCGGGAAAACGGGAAAGAAAATAATAATAAAATTCCCGGGAATTCCCGCTGTAAAGCTATCGTGCCATTTTCTCTTCTATTTGGGAATGAAACGGTTGGTTTACAAATTCTTTAATCAGGGCTGTGCAGTCGGAGTTGGAGTTTTTGTCCCGGATTCAGAGTCGAAGTGCTCACAAAAACTCGCGACTCCGACTCCAAAATTTTTCGGCATAACAAATTTAAAAAATATTTAAAAAATTTCCAAAATAAAAATTCTTCGAAATTGGCTTTGCAAAGTTTAAAATATCGGAAATTTTTACAGAATCATTTTCTTGCTATATTTAACCATTTCAAGGGCATTGCATTTAACAAAGAGCTTTAAGTCAAAGTTAAATGTTAAAATATGAGTCAGACGGCCATTTTCACCAAGTTCGGTTAAAACTAACTTCCAATTAAAGTTCCGGTTACCAATATGTTTTGACAGCTATAACCGATAGTTAATTATAACCGAACTTGGTGAAAATGGCCGAGAGTCAGAGTAGGATTTGGAGTCGAACTTAAAAAATTTGAGCGGTTTAAGTCGGAGCCGGAGTAAGAAGTACTTCTTGACGACTCCACAGCCCTGATATTAATGTTAAACTAAAAAAAAGTTGTGCTTCTACTGAAAATTTTTGAATTTTGAGTTTATACTTTCGTTAAATTTAAATTTAAATTCACACAGTTTTTTGTAAGTAAATTAAATGGAAAAAAATAACTTTCAGCGCTGGCTTGTTTTAAATTTCGTACCTAAATAAACTACAGAGAAAATGAAACATTTTAAATGTTTCGAGTAGAAAAACACTTCAAACTATTTTGTTTACATTTAAATCAATCAGTATTTGAAGTGAATTTAGTTAAAATTAAATTGAATTTGTGTGATGACTAGAAATTGTTGCAGCGTAAGTTACGAGAGTTTATTCTCCTGTAAACTAAACAATAGAAATAGGATATGTGATGGATAGCAGAAGTTTTAATGGAAATGGAAATCGATACAATTCATAAAGTAGTATTTTAGAATAAACAAACATATTTGAATATTTAACAAGAAAAGTTCAAGATGTAATCTTTTATATTTTATAAATATGAAAAATTGGGTTATAAGAAATTTTTATTTAATTCAACTCTAACATCAGCATTTAATTAAATATTGTTCAAACAATTTTTACTAGGAAATATCTCCAGTAGCTGATTCCGTATGCCAAGAAATCTTCCAAAAACTATTTGAAATTTTATTAGCTTTTTTCTTGATCTTTTCAAATAAGCAAATAAATTAGATGGTCTCTTAGATATTAAAATTAATTAAGCAGAACCCATTTTCCAGCAATCTGCAGGGTGTGATGGAAATTTTCATAAAAAAAAAATTGTGTTAGAATTTTCATTAACAAAATACACGATTTTGTGACAACTTTGTTAAAGTTTGTTTATGGAAAAAGACTAAAAAAAATCACTTTTCACATAAAGCACGAGTGTTTCAAAAAAACATTTAAGTTTTTTTTTTATTGTTCTTATAAAAGTTTTTAGATTTCATTATTTTATTTTAAATATTTAAATATAGTCACGTTTTGGACTTAAATTATTATAATAAAATTTCTTTATTCTATTTCTAGTATTTACGGATAAAATTATGAATCATTTTACTTTAATTTAAATCCGTGAAAAAGATTTTCAGCACTTCAGCGTGTGACAAACACACAAAGAACGTAGAAAAGTGTGTGATGTTAGTTTCAATAAGAATGTCTGGGTGTTAAGAGCGATGAAGCTCAAGTAGAATCATTGTAGAGCTTGTGTGCACACTACTTTAAATAATATTTATGCAAATGACATTCGTTTAGTTGCATTGTTCGTTTGCTTGTCTGTTTGTCCATCAGTTCGTTGTTTGTTTCTGTTAATTCAGTTCACTTCATCATCAAAATCCAACGTTGTTGTCGCAGCCACCGTCATTCGCATCACATCACCGTTGTCGTTGTCGTCGTCATTGTCATCGTTTTGTAATGAAAACATAAAAATCTCCATAATGTTAATCAAGCTGTGAGCGAGTAGTCATTATCAACATGTTTGCTAATCGTACATTCAAATGACAATATAAAAATTGTCATCATAAACACTCTTCAACAGAGACACATGTAAACCCTTCATACATACACACATGAAAAAACTGCACATGGATGAATTAGTGAATTGTTTCAGTTCAGGACCTAAAAAGAACCATTTACTTTTTTCAAATTTTAAAAAATAATTTTGTTTTGGCAAAATGTTAATCCATCTTATTAGAAGGAAGCAGTTTCAAGATTTTCGTCCAAATATGTGTTCTTATCACTGGCTTAATACAATGCGTCCGAGAAATGCCCTAAAACGCATATAATATTAAAACAAGTGATAATTGCAAATATACCAGACATCTTCAAGTCCCCACACTCCTAGATTTTAGTCAGCAACAGCAACCCCGAGCCTACAGAAAAATCGACTTTTAATCTATCGTTTTTAAATCTTCTTCCTGCGATTTGGAACAACAACCAACACGTGATCCCCGGAGAGATATCACAACCAACAGAAGACTCAGACAGAAAACCCTTGACCCTGCATACTTCACTCTGGTTTTTCTGAATATTTCAAAATAAATAAAAGTCAGGCAGAGCACTCTTTGGGGTGGAAAGCCTACTGTTGTTTTCACTGGTACAGTAAGCGTTATCATGAAGGAAAATCACGTTTTTTGGTGTAATTTTTTGCAATTTTGTCCCTGTTTGCTTTCTGTAAATGGATCTGTATTTTTTATTATAGTTGAAGCAGCAGTGTCAACACAAACGAATAAGAGTGCTTTATTCCGCTATGCCGAAACTTATATACCCTTCACCATAGTGTGATAATAACAGAAAGTTATATAAATACCGTTCATTAGATATAAAAAAATCCAATTTTGTGCTACGCCCAGGTTTTGAGTTTGATAAGCAAGATGCTTGTACTTTATCTGGAAGCCAAAAATCTACAATGTCTTTCTACGGGAGGTGCCATACCCACTTCACAAATCCCGCCCGTTTTTTAGATAGGTCGTTCATTAATAAATAGGCCATCGGCCAAGCGCAAGGTTTTTCTCTTCTATGGTATAACAAAGACCGTTTTCGCTAATTATGCTTCTAAAATATGCCTTGTTTTCGAACGAAGGCCGACTATGCAGAGAAGCTTTAGTTAGCGAAGCCGGTGTTTGTTATACCGTAGAGAAGAAAATCCTTGCGCACGACCGAAGGCCGGCTGTGCAGATAAGCTTTAGTTAACGAAGCCGGTATTTGTTATACCATAGACGAAAAAATCCTTTAGAATATTTTTGGTTTTAAGTTAAGTTGTGGACATTATGACACTTTGCAAAGTGTCATAACGTCCGTGGATGTTATGTCACTTTCCTGATGGACATTATGATACTTTTGAAAGTGTCTATGACACTGGACGTTATAACATGCCACCGTCTCGTAATGTCTGCGGACGTCATGCCACTTTGCATAGTGTCATAATGTCAACAACATGTTAAAAAGCGTCATATTGTCCATGGACACAATGACACTTTTTCGAGCGTCATAACGTCCATGGACACTGTGTCACTGGACGCTATGACATCTCACCGTTAAAACTTCGCCCCGCGCCGTTCTCCAGATATGCATAAACAAATTTAAAAAAATACAGCAACAAGGAATTTATGGGTAAACTGAGGCGTGGTTTTTTGCTCATATCACAGCCACATGTGAACCGCTCAAGCTGAAATCGAACAGTTAATAATTCCGAACTATATGTATGCTTCATATCTGGTGTCTTCGAAAACCCCATTTCAACGGACACACGGATAGCCGGACATCATTGAATTAACTTCCTTCGAAAAACAGTTAGTACGCTAAAACCTTATTGAGTTATGCTATTGTATTGAATCTAGGTCTGTCAAAGTTTTATATGACTAGAAATTTCGTAAAAACGAACAAAAATTTACAATATGCCCGATATAAACTTTATTCTCGGAAAATCATTTAGTACGCGTAAAAACGTAACGAATAATACTGTTACAATAAAAATTATTCAGTCATAGTTTTATATAACTAGAAATCACACTGTCAAAATTCATAATGATCGGTCAATAGTTCACTATAGGCCCCGTATAAAGCCCACTTTCGGAAAATACTTTAATACTATTGTAATAAGATTATTTAAGTAACAGTTGTGTATGACTAGAAATCAAGCTGTCAAATTTCGTGAGGATCGGTGAATATTTTAAAATGTATACTCACTTGTTTGAATATAAAGTACACAAGGAATAATTCAAAAAGCTTTAAGCAAATAAATTCGCAAGTATTCATAGGTTTAAACATACTGCATATCTTTGAATCAAAAATGTGTTGCTTAAAAGCGAAATAGAAAGCGAAACGTCCGCTTACTTTTTTTTTACAAATCAATTTTAAATCCGGAAATATTACCAATAAGTTTTGGTAGTACATACTTTGAAAAATGTTTGTCTGTTTGTTTGTTTGTTGGCTTATAGACTCCTAAACTACTGAACCGATTTGTACAAAATTTGTTTTCTTAACATATCAACAATAAGGTTAAATAAAATACAAGATCAGTTCAATATAAATTAATTTTTTTAAATAAGCAATTTATGATTTCTTTGTGAGGCAAATTTAGATAGTACAGTTTTCTTCTGTCATTGTTGATCTGAGCCATTTTTTCATTAGACGACGGGTAGGAAATGACCTCTCTCTCGTAGCATTACTAACGAGTAGGGCAAGTTCGTTATGGCATATGCCATTTTTGCCATTTCTTCAATTATTTTTTTAAAAAGCAATTTTTGGGCCAGCTTGCCAAAGAATAACTTTTTGCAACCTAGAAAAAAAATTTTAAATAAACTTAGCGAATATGAGGCAGAATCTGTTCGAAATACTAACTGAATAATGCAAAAATCGGACTTAAAAAGTACTTTCAATGCATCTGCTCAAAACTCTTAAAGTTACAAACGAAAGGGATTTCTATGAATGAAAGCTTTGGCTTAATTGACAGTGCTAAGGAAAATAATAAAAGATGTCAGTAAAAAAGATTTTGTTGAAAAGTTTAAAAAACGTTTTAAAATCTATATGGCTTGGCATTTCAATTTTAAAAAAGTGTTTTAATCGATTTTCTCACAATTTTGTTTTAATGAAAGTGAGACGGATGAATTTATTGACAACCTTTCTCCATCTGAACTTTTAGTGTATAAATATGCTCCAGTTACATCTTGCGATGTTGAAAGAGTGTTTTTCATTTATAGAACTGTTTTATGTGATAACAGAAAATTATCAGGGATGTTTTAGAAATCGAAAACGAAAAACGCAAGAGTTTTTAACGTCGTTTTTTAATAAGATTTCCCTGATAAAAAAATTTTATGACAAATATTATAAAAATATTTCTTTATTTAATCGAATTTTATAACAAAAATTAGATTAAAAGTGTATTAAAAACAACTTCCAAATTCTTGCGTTTTGCCCCCCAGTATTTTTTTTTTTTTTTGACAATTTGAAGAAACATACTATTGTACTTACAATAAAAACTTAATAAAATAAATGTTTCTTAAATAACATGTTTATTTTTGCGATTTTTTATACTTTTTCGTGCCATTTTGCCAGCCATTTTTAACAATTTTTCGTGCCATTTTAAACTTGCCCTGCTGACGAGCATTGAAACGAAAATTTGAAATATTTTTCTTAGATTTCGGTAGATATCTTCATCACAGTTTTTTAAGCATCTACAACGTTATCTGATAGATTTTTAGATATTTTCCATGTGTGTTGCCAATGCAACAGTTCAGACTCGAGTTTAGATGTTAGTAGGTGTTCATCTATCTCTTTAATCAAACATAATCAGCTCATCAGCTAGTTGTGATTTTAAAAGTTTTGTATCTGTATTTGACTTGATTACACTTTGAGGTAGAAGTTCAATCTTCAACATTTTGAATTGATTTGAACGCAGATAACTTTAACTTTTTCAAAAATCGCTTTAAATAATTCTTCGGCCTTATTTCTTTTCTCACATGATTTAAGTTTTGATAAGGCTTGATCCTTTTTGAAGATCTATATCGTGCTTTTGTAAAATGATACTAAGCGGCTGCGATACAATAAGTATCACACTTAATATGATTATTCCATAAATGAATTCCTTAATATAAGGCTTTCCACTCAGATGTTTTTTCCAAAGCTTCTACTATATGATGTACACTTGTTGCAAAAGTGTAAAATTGAGTCGTGACGGTTCAACCATCTTGCCTCGCATAATGTAGAGAGTTTGGCTCCCAAATACTTTGCTAAAACTGCGTTTCGCTTGGGATGGTTATATTTAAAAGAATTAACAAATTTTTTAACAAATGATACAACTTATTGTATTAATGGCACTTTGTTGCTTTTTAAAATTGAGTTGTTTGATTTATGGGAATAACAAGGCGTTTGTTTTGCATATGTGCAGAATTTTATAACAGCTCCATTTTCTGCTGAAATCAGAGGACACCCAACTGTTTCATTTCCTACATAATTTTTTAGGTCAAGACTAAAATTTGTAAAAGCTTTTAGAACTATTGATGATAGTGCCTTCGCATCAATTGACACATCAACGTCATTATCAATATCCTTTGAAGAATCTTTAAATGCGTTTACAACAAAGCCAATAAATGCTTTCCTAACAACTTTTTGTTGTATGTTGAAATATTTTAAGAAGGAAATCTGGGTTTTCCCCGACAAATCTGTGTTTTCGTCAAAAATTATCGAATAGAATTTTGATACATATAACACATACATACATATATACATAAATATTGCATATACAAAGGCTTATTAATAATTCAACCGCACGCATTTTCAAGTCAAACGTTAATTCTTTGGATATAGATGGCACCTGCTGGGATTGAATGTAGAATAATAAGTATAAGTATTAACAGTAAACTAGATGTTTCATTGGAAATATCTAAAAAATAATTATTAGAATTAAGATTTGGATTTTTATTGAAAATTTCGTTAGATTTAATAAAAAAAAAACAAAAAAAAACCTTGCTGGGATTTCCTAAAATTTTGTGCATATAAAAAAATATTATTATTGGGAATTCTTGTATTATCGAGATAAACCAAAGATATTTTTATAATGTAGGGGGGGGAATTTCCTTATTTCCACCCCCCCCCCCCCCCACCCCTCCTGAATCCGCGCCAGCCCCATAGGATGCCAATATTAAATATCGCATATCTTAAGCGCCGCTGCACGCATTTTGTTGAACTTTTGTAGTAGGATCTTCTGAGATCCAAAATTTAAATAAAATAGCAGCGGGGGAAGTGGTACTCCCTATAGGACGCCAATGTTTAATATCGCATATCTTAAGAACTGTTATAGTGAAAATTTTCAAACTTTGCAGAAGTCTTATGGTATACTTCACTTTTAAAAATAATAATAAAGCGGGTGGGCGCAGGGGGAAAATACCTCCCATAGGATGCATATATGAAATATCGTTCAACTGTAGAACTATTAAAGAGAGAGGCTTTAAACGTGGTTAAAGGTAATATGATGGTAAACTATAAATTTCAATATAAAAATGGGCGGGGTAGACAGAGGAGGAGCACTTATTTTTTCGATAGGGGCAGGGGAAGTGGAACCCACCATAAGATGTCAATATTAAGTATTGCATATGTTAAGAGCCGCTGCACCAATTTTTTCCAGTAACATCTTCAGAGCCCCGAAATTGAAATAAGATAGCAGCAGGGGAAGTGGTACCACAGATAGGATGCTAATTTTAAATATCGCATATCTTTAGTGTGTTATAGTGAGAAAGTTCAAACTTGGTAGGAGTCACTATTATAATAATTTACAGATTTGAAAATAAAAATTAAGGAAGAAGGCGCAGCGGGAGCAATACTTCCATAGGATGCATATATTAAATATCGCGTTACTGAAAAACTTTCTTAGCTAGAGTCTTCAAACGTGGTTAAGCCACTATTATAGTGAACTATAAACTTTTAAATAATAATCAGCGTAATAGAGGAAAGAAGAGCAGTACCTCCCATTGAACGAAATTATTAAATTCCGAATATCTGAAGACTAATGCCTTCAAGCTTTATAGGATTCACTCTTATGGTAAACTACAACTTTCAAAATAAAAATTAAGGGGCTAGGTGCAGGAGGAGCAACCAATAATATAAACTACTAAACTACAAAGCCGATTTTCACACAGGCAATTAATATTTTATTATTATAATTTGTAAGTGGGGGTGGTTGGAGTACTGTTACAGTGAAGGTGTTCCAATTTTTTACAAATAGCTTAGATAATAATACACAAATTCTTCCAAAAATAGGTTCAATAGGAAAAGTAGTCATGGCACCTCCCATACGAACACATGAGATTTCTGTATACATATCAGTAGAACGGGTACTGTAAAAGCATTAAAATTTGTTACAAGATGCTTTGTTATCAACACACGAGATCTCTTTTAAAAAAATTTTACTAGTTGTATTTCAATGGGGTATCAAAGCGTACCGGGTTAAGCTAGTTTTAAGTAGAACACAAATGTCAGTTCTTTTTATTATGATAATATTGGTATGGTTCAATTATGTACGGAACAAAATATCGGCCAAATGGCCGCCGCGATTTCGGCGGCACACGTGCATCCGATGGTCCAAATTTTGGATGACGCTGAGGCATAATTGAGGTTCTATGCCATTAGTGTGCCGAATTATAGCATCCTTTAGCTCTTGAATTGTTGCTGGCTTATCGGCGTACACCTTTTTTTCAAATAACACCCAAATAAAGAAGTCCAACGGTGTCAAATCTCATGATCTTGGCGGCCAATTGACATCGCCACCACGTGAGATAACACGGACAGTGAATTTGTCGCGCAAAAGAGTCATTGTATCTATTGCTATGTGGCAAGTGGCACCGTCCTGTTGAAACCACATATCCATATCATCCAATTCGGGCCAAAACAAGTTCGTTATAATCACACGATAGCGAAGACCATTCACAGTAACCGGCCTCATTTTGGAAAAAATACGGCCCGATGATGTCGCTCATAAACCGCACCAAACAGTCACTCTTTGTGGGTGCATTGGTTTTCGACAATCACTCTTGGATTATCACTCGCTCAAATGAGGCAATTCTGCTTATTGACGAATCCACTGAGTTTAAAAATGTGCCTCATCACTGAAGATGATTTTCTTCGAAAATTGATCATCCACTGTTGCCATTTCTTGTCGCCATTCTGATGATTGACGACGTTTGGAATGATCAAGAGGCTTTAGTTCTTGAGTCAATTGCACACTGTAAGCGTGTAAATGCAATTCTTTAAGCATAATGTTGATCAACGACAAGCGAGAGAGGTGCAGTTGTAGGGCACGGCGACGATTTTGGCTGGACGGCTCTTCAGAAACACCATCGCGAACAGCAGCATTATTTTGTGGAGTACTACCTGTACGAGCATCCGCTGGTGTTTTCACATCTCCTACCTACAGTTTACGCAAATTTTTTCACGATTTTTCCGATGGTACGCACATTTGGACGATTTAATTGACCGAAAAAATCACGAAGTGCAAGATTTGCATTTTTATTTGAACGCCCATTTTCATAGTAAGCCTGAATGGTTCAAATTGAATAAGTCTGAAATAGAAAACTGTCAAATGAAATGTAGAAAAAGCTTGACGTTTAGGTGTGGTTTACATTCAACATCGGCCCTTTATATGTAACCCTTTATTTCATTTAAAATTCCAGTAACCAACTAAACTTTTTAAACTTCTGCAATCACCGCACACTCTCAATAACCAACTAGTGCATATTATTTGCTCTTCTGTACAACTACAACAGATTATTCGCTTATTTAAAATGCATGTTCTGAAAAGACTTCACATTGATTTTCGACTCTTTATATGTTTTTATTTTATTTTTTTTTTACTTTTTCCATTCAGTTTTATTTTGGGATATTTTAATGCTGTTTAAATTAGTTGTATATTCAGTTTTAAATGTAAATTTTGTGTTAAGCACTGATGACAATTTCATGTAACATCATTAGCTCAGTATGCACGAGTATTTATCTTTCTAGTATATAAAGTGTATAGCGAGTGATTCTTTGTCACTGATTAATGCCAGTTAAATATCTACTGGGTCCACCCAACAATATAAAACTAAAAAACACAAAAATAATTAAAACAACACAAAAATAATTAAAGTCAAATTTAAATATTTTGAAAATATTTGGAATTTCTTTTGGTTTAGAATTCTCACTAGACTCATATTTAAAGTTTGAAAATAGAGATAGAGAAATTAAAATTAAAATACTTGTAACAAATTATCTAATTTGTATGATCTAAATGTTTTCAATATAGAGAGGCATGTAAGCGGCTTAAATACGGAGCAAAGCAGTAAATTATTGCTTTTATTATGACAAAATTTCTGTGAGAACTAATAAAATTTAACTCTTGTTAAATTTGGAAATTTAATTTTGTGTTACATAAAGAAATAAATAAATGGCCCAATTTTTGATTTTATAATAGGAATTTGTGTAAATTGTAATTTAAAATGGTTTTTGATAAGAATCAATAGAAATTGTGCTTTATTACAAACATGAACATTAAAATATTCTAAATTATTAAATAATAAAAAAGAAGTGACTAAGTTTATTTCTTGATATATTTTATACATTTGTTTTAAAAATGCTGCTTCTTGCAGTTAAGTATTGAATTTTAGTCAAATCGGTTTAGCTAAAAATATTTTTCTCAGATTTATGTTTTCATATGCATGAAGATTCAGTATAGAATAATCATTATTCATATATTTAACACAGTCTGTCAAATAGTTGGAGTCAATGATCGGTGGGGGTTCTGCTAAACTGGAAAATTTATAACGGTAAAAAAGTAATACATGTGCCGGCGTTTCCCTGCGCCAAGCCTAAGAATCGAGATATATCGATTTGAATTTGTTCAGAGGCAACCATAATATGGTTGGATGGCTAAGTTAACGATTATATCGAGCCCTTATAGATAAAATGATTTTACCAAAAAAAAAAAATTAAATTTTAAAGGTTTTTTTTATATAGTTTGCTTTAAGTCTAAGTTTTCGTTTAAAATTTGGTATATAAACATTGTTTTGTGCAATGTATGATATGAAATTAGTTTTAAGTACATGTCTACAAAATAAGGGGAGTTTTTGTCACTTACCTCATTTTTGTTATCACGCTGGCAAGCTACTGTCTAATATTATCGCCCTTGCATCAAAATAATTGCGGTAATAAAAGAAATACAGTGTTAGTTTTTTGGTTTTATTTTTTCAAATTTCATTTTAGTGGAGAATAAAATAATGTCACACTTTTTCCGTGGGGTGTATTTAGAATCTTTTGAAGGCCAAACTTGACCACAATAATGTCGAATTGGTCTTACTTTGCTTCTGATCCTCCAAAAATTTTTCTTTACATGTGTCTCTCATGAGTCCTTGGTACGCTTCTGTTTGCTTCAAATTTTTTTTGATTAGGTGTCCAGGTTTTTTGAATTTTCACAGGTGACACATTTATCATTTTTTGGCAAGTGAAAACCGATCTGAAAGCAATTTTCAAAAGTGCTACGAAAAAAGTTTAGATATAACGGATCCAATTCCTTCTTTATAGTTTTTTAATGTACAGCATAGCAATTACATATATACACCCTTTATGTTTCGAAACTCTTACGGAAGGTACACCTTGCTACTTTTATTGCGACAGTAATGGGAGGGGACTGCTGGTAACTATTCAATAAATGATTTCAAAAGGGCTACACAGCCCTCGTCAGACTAATTGTGAGCAACACGACTCTTTTTATTAGCACTTAAAGTTTTTAAGCATTCTGCATTATTTCTGGCTGATAATAACATATTTTAGGATATGTGAAGCGTTTTCAACAAGAATTGTTAACAAACTTTTAAGGTAGTAGTATCATTAAAATTAGTAATGTAACTAAAGCTCCAATGCCTTTTGTTACTATTTCCTGTTCTCCTTTGAACGCACTTACCCTTCATGCACGATCGCAACCAGTCTTTTTGTCTTATTTTGTTGCCAATACTCCAAAAATGTTCATTTATTGCCAATCGATCTGTCTCTGTGAACCTATGCCCCCATGAGTTTCCACATTTTTATTTAAGCACAGATTCAGCTGAATACAAGTATCATGTTTTTTTTCTTTTTTTAAGCCTCTTTAGTAATTTTTTTTTTGTTTTACCCACCCGTTACCCCCACACGTTTCTTCTTCTACATCATTTGCAAATTCTACAGTATCAGAAGACTCGGTATCACTTTATGGAACGATTGCATTATCGGCGAAAAACTGAAACAAAAACTTCTTAATAACAAAAACAAATCATAAAGTTTCTTAATATTTCACTTAAAATATGTTTTTGTCACTCATTTTGATGAAATTCTCAAAGGGAATTTTATCATTAAAATGGAAACAAACTACCAATGTACATTTAACTTAAAATAGCTTTTGCTCTTACTTCGTAACGGTACTTCCCAGAGATATGAGATTTTAAGAGATGATGCAAATGATCAAAAATAATCAAAAATCTAAAATGTTGTTGGTAACATCATTTTCGCTATTAGAGCTCGATATGGTAAAAGTATTAATAACACTGCTTTACAAATTTTTAATTTGGAAAAATACCAAGAACGCCACATGACTAGATAAGTTAATTGGGACCTCCTGAACACGAAAAATGCTGTAATTTTTTTCCTTTCCAACGAGGTGCCATTTATTTCGATCGGACTTTTCGGTTGGGCTCCACAACGGTTGGAGTGGGACCACACATCGAAAAACACAAAAGTACCGTTATCTAAAAAACGGTACTTAGGAAAAAAAATTACAGCGTTTTTCGTGTTCAGGAGGTCCCAATTAACTTATCTAGTCATGTGGCGTTCTTGGTATTTTTTTGGCTGTAAACCAGTGTAATATATTTAAACATTTTTTGTAAAATAGTTTTGATGGAGGTGACCATATAAAACAATGTGATATTTTTGTTCGGCATTTTTCCTAAGATCACAGAAAAATGAAAATAGCTTAAAGGATAGCTTTTTTCATTTATTATTTTGTAGCTTTCCTCAACAACTACTTCTATAACTAAAAAATATTGACTCACTTTTGCGTTCATTTTGAAATTCATTGGTTCTTTCAGTATTGTAAATAATATTTTTATTTTGTTGAGATTACTCAAAATATGTAATATGTTACTTTGTAGAGGCCTTTTTTTTTTGGTATTTCAATAAACTAAACCGTTTTTGAGTTACTCGAATATATGTTGTGCGACCTTTTCCACTTTCGAAATAACGGTATATCTCGAAAACAAGAGCTAACCTAAAAAAAAAACGGTGTGCACCATTGGATTCAGCGTACCCGAATTATGCTAAAACGCCATGTCCCCGGCTTGTCTTATTTTGCAACTAGTCCAGTGTTATAATTAAGAATATTGTTAAAAATATTAGAAAAGTTATTAGTTGTTTTTGTTTGTTTGGCAGCAGGGCAAAGTAAATAAATAAAAATTAAAAGCTCGTTATTTTTGTTTTTATATTTGTATTCCCAACATTTCGGTTATATATAGTTTTAAATAATTTTCTTCAATTACTAAATAACTTTTATTATTTTTTTCTGTGTACTTTTAAAATTAAGTGTTTAAACAGAATTGAGTCTTGAACTTCTGGCAAAAATCCTAAAGCCCATAACTTAGTCGTCGTCTTTAACCTTTCTAAATCCAAAACCTATTTCACGAAATTGTTTATGGTTTCTGAGATATTAAGCAGCAACTATTTTAAAGTTTTTCTAACTATTGTTTTGCTCTACACGCCACTGTTTATCGATTGCAGCAAATTCGTCATAGAAAAACGTACAAAATAAATTTAACTATCGCTTTGATTCTTTGCCGTTACACAAAATTTTAGTTAAAGCAAAATAAAATAACAACAATTCAATACACAGTATAAAGTATTCGCATGCAGCTCAAAAATCTACTTTTTAAAAATATATTTAGAAAAGAGGCGCTTGCGGCACAAAACAACAACTTTCACTTTCAGTAAAATACTATTACCTTCTAACTTCATTCGTGAAAGTTTACAAAGATTTACATATGCCGCAAGCAGTGGTGAAATTATAAAAAAATTCAATTGGGTATATTTTCGGAAAACTTTAAGTAAACCTTTTTTCTTTACAAAGCAATAATGAGCTGACGAATTGATACTAGTAAGTGTTCACGTACTCAAAAAACTTGCAGCGAGAAAGTCAATACACAGAAAGAAAAACACTCGGGATAAATCAAGTTTTTTATGATTACTTTAAGAACGAATCGCACTCAAATATTCAAGTACGAATAACACTAAAACATATTCAAAACAATCCCAAAAGGGATTACTTTCGAAATCAATCGCGGAATTTCTTAAAAAAAAATAAAATTCTTAAATAAAGTAAAAAAAGATTAAACTTTTCGTTGTGTTTAACCCTCCGGCTTACGCATGTTTTGATTTTCTATACACATTGAAAAAGGTCTGACCAGACTGATGTGTACTACCACGAAGGGTTAAAAAGTTAATTTGAGCTCTTGCTTCTCATTTAGTTTATATTTTTGGTTAAATATGTATGTACATAAGATTTTTAAAGTAAAAAAATTATCAAGCATGATGTTGGTGTTTTATCATTCTGTTAGGAGTAATACGGGTAAGTAAATCAATCATAATATTTTTTCTTTCTAATTTTTTTTTTTTGGTTTTTTTCAAACACGAATTCGGGATAAAATTAACTTTATAATACTTGAATCGAGCTCATTTTGAGATTGACTCAATCAAAATAAACTTTCGAAAAAGTGTAAAAAAAAAATTGTTCCAATAACATAAAACACATATTTTTCTTAAATTTGGAAAGCATACCTTCCTTAAAACTGTGTTAATTTTTAATTTACTTGCTGTTTGCAAGTTTTTACTAGTTCGAAATGGTAACGAAATTTGCATAGTTATGTTCAATATTTTGAAATGTTCAAAGTTTCGTTTTAAAAGTTTTAAAAACTTTTCAATATATTGATTCAATGATTTCACGATGATGCTTTAACGATAATTATGATCCTTACCCTGGTCTAAAAATCTTAATAGACCAGCAAATATAGGCATTAAATGTCGCAAAACTTTTCTCCATACATTTTTCTGGAATTTCAAAAAAAGATTTTTTTTCTTGGAATTTTAGAGAAGTTTATCTTTATAAATCCTTGTAAGATATAACCAAGTAATTCTTAACACTTTATATAATAATTTTTTTTTCTTATTTATTTTTTTAAACGCTCTGTTTTTAGCTTTTAAAATGTCATACAAATTTATTAATTAATAGCAAGTATATTTTCTTTTTTTTTATCAATTTTACCCTGTCAATTCAAGTGCATTAAAGTGTCATTTTAAGAAGTTATTTTAAATAAGTTTAAACCAATCCGTTATCGTCTCAATCTAAAAATACAGTTCTTAGCAAAAACCATGAAAAATATTTTTAGCAGAAACTTTAAATTCTATTTGGCCATAAATAAGTGATGATTAAGTGATTTTCTACTTAATACATCCTGAAACAATTTCTCAAAACAAAAAAAAAAAATTTACACATGAACAAATTAAATGCAGATGAACTAGACTCCAAACTCACATAATTTCATAGTGCTACCTATTTTTAATGAGCACATCGGATATTCTCTGAAAAGACTTTAAAGTGTATGTTGTAATATTAATATAGATACCCAGTAAAAACTTCGCCTACAAAATAATGTGTTGAGTAATCAGAAAAAAGTAAAAACACTACTTACAATTCTACTGAAAGCACCAATGAATTTTACAAAGGATGTCCCAAAATAAAAGCATTCAAAAGTAAGTCATTATTTTTTTACCTACATACATCCAGAAAAAAGTAGTTATAGAAGTTGTTGTAGTAGTAGTTATAGAAGAAATCTACTACATAATGAGTGAAAGAAGCTAATTATTTTGAAAAAGTAAGCAAAGTTTTTACTGGGTATCAAATGAAAGGTACAAATTTCTTTTTTCGTCAGAAACTCTTGCTAAAGATAGAAGTTTTTAAATAAATTACAAATATATTTTTCCAGACTAACTTTATAAAAATGTATATCTTTCCTGGATAGAGTTACATAGAAATATATCTTACCTTCAATGAGTTCTTATTAATGCATACCAAACATATTACATACTCTAAAAAATGCAAATCAGCAAATTTTTTTTTTTAGATTCATTAACACCAACCTACTAAAACGCTTCTTTAACAGTGAACACCAACAATAAACTTCTGCACTTTAAGAAATTGTGATATTCATTACAGTATGATTAAGTTAGATTGCGGCAATAGCGATTTCATTGCCTCATGCACATACGCATCATTATCATCATCATAATAGTCATTATCTTCTTATAAATGGAGTGCTAGAATGAGTCGAGGATGCGTACAAGCTCAAAAGACTGTCTATATACAACACAAATGCTGTTAGTTGGAGTGTGTGACAATACTTTTAATAACAAATAATCATTGTTGACATCGTCATCACGACAGTGTGCAGGCGTATATTTTCTTAATCTACCTGCAGCAATTTTTACATGTCGTATATGTGCAATAGTTTCCTATATGGCTTTTGGGTTGTTAAAACTGTTTGTAACATAATTTTAAAAGAAACGGGTTAAATATTTAAAGTTTTGTCTAAATTTTAAATACATTTTAGTAACTACAGTATAATAGAGCATATTCTTTGTTAGCATTTCACATCAAGTTTTCGAAATGTTATTAAACAATGATAACACAGTGCCACATTTTCTAAGTCATGGAGCCTTTTGCTGCATTTTTGATAGATTTTGTAAAAGGGCTAGCACCCCAAAATTTTTTGTGAATTTTGTCTATTTAAAATTAACAGTCATGTTATCAAAATGTATCTATTATACGTAACATGATACGAAATAAAACCATGCGATACATTCTTACCATGGTCAACTTCTCGAAATTGCGGTTTTAAATACAGTATCTACTAAATAATGAGTTAAAGAAGCTATTCATTTTAAAAAAGTAGGCGAAGTTTTTACTGGGTACTTTAATAGTCTAAAAAATTATGAATAATAGCATAAGGAATATTTTTTCTGAATTTCCCACAGCTTAGGCTGCTATGGTCCAAAAAAGGTGGAAAGAGATATATGTAAGAAATAAATTGTTTTTAAATTTCAGCAATTTTGGAACACTTTCCTAGATATAGCCGCCAGAAAATTGCATGTTCTTCGGAAATTTTAAAATTAAGGCGAAATATAGATCAGGCCATAATATATGAACACCACCTAAAACAAGCAAGACCCAAATGTGGTTTTGTTAGCTTTTCTAGAAAATTTAGAATCTTATATGTAGAGAAAAAACAAGATTATTGCTTAGAATTTTAGCGATATTAGATTGGTAGTATGGCAGTAGTCCTTATTCTTATAACTAATCGAAATTTAGAAAAAAAATATTTGATATGTTCACCTACTAAAAATTGTTACGAATTTATAACCATTCCTAGTAGGAAAATGTTATCAATAGGAATCGAGAAAGTAATACATATCTTGAATAATATTTAATTTCAAAATTCATTAATCTTAACACAGAACATGTCCTAGGATTGTAATAAATTATTTGAATATATCCTAACGGATTTTTATTAAAAAAAAATAAATGTTATAGAAAAACACGAATAATACTCACGAACATTCCCTGTTCCCTGTTCAACAGATGTGGGAATATACGTGGTAATCAATTTATAATTATTTTGTCTGATAAAATTACCTTCTTGATTCCGATGGATGCTTTATTATTCTTTCGGAATAATACAAATTTTTTTAATTATTTTTGAAATCAGTTCCTCATTTTCCCGCTGGGTTGTTGCTGGAAAGTCTTCATAAACCCAAAAAATTAGCGTCAAAAGAGAGTAAAAAATTAAGAGACTATAAAATTCAAGCAAATTTTTACTGGTCAAATGTTTACTTGCAAGAATTTTTGAAACAGCTGTTTCATGATTTTGTTTACAAAAACAACCTTATGAAAATGTGTAACAAAATAATTTTTATAATTTTTAAACTAAAAATTGGTCAATAACATAATATACATAATTTTCTTTAATTAAGGCTATGCAAATAGTTTAAAACAATTCAATTAAGGAAGACATACAGGGGTGTGCTGGAAATCGAAAACGTAAAACGCAAGAATGGGCCTAACTTGCTAGTTTTGGCTACTAAAGAATTTTCAGAATTTAAAGAATTTACATTGCAGTAAAGTTTATTCAAATACAAATATCTTGGATTAATAATGGCCAATTTTTGTCGCAACTCAGGCGCGTACACGTACACTGTAAAAATCTGTCTGTTCTCTTTAGTTTTCATTAAAATTGCCAAACCATCAACTTGTTTGCGCATTGCTATTGTGTTATTTATTTCTTTACTACGCTATTTCAACGGTTTAAATCTCCATTGACCGTAATGCGAGATTCTGTTTCATTTTTAAATAGATAAGGTCCGATGATATCTAAATGATAACTAAAGCTATTCTCTAGAGAAATGTACGTGTAATAATAATTTAGTTGACTTTAAATGTTTTTTTAATGTGTATTCATCATTGGGATTTCGTATGCGCATTAACATAAATATTTAAAGTCAAGTAAATTATTAAACAACGTACATTTCTTTAGAGAAAACCTTTTATTTTTGCTTGCTACTTTCCGTGATAGTAACAATACATGAAACTGTAAACAGATATTAAAAAAATATTGTCAAAAGAAGTACATATGTATTTAAACCACCGTTCAAAAATAAACACTAAATATCGCTCCTTAGTGTTCGGTTCGGTAGAGTTGAGGAAAACATAAACGCTAATAGTGTTTGTGTAGAAAATCATTGAAAAAAATAATGTTTCTCTGTTTGTCATCTTTCGAACATAAAAATAATACTGTTTTCATCAAACTCAACAAATGATGAGAACATTTAATTCCGATCGGTGTTTTTAAAAAAACCACAAACTTCATTGTGTTCGGTTCTGCTCATTAATGTTCGTCTCTTTTGGCTGGTAAAAAAACCAAACACTTTTTACAAAAAAAAATACACATACGAAAAAAAAAACTAAAAGCCAGCCAAATAATTTTACACAAACAAAACTTATGCACAATACACACACAAGCTATTTGTGCTGCGGGCGTTGCTAAAATTGTTTGGTTGTTCATTTCTTTACCAATGTAAAAAAATAATCATTATAGAACATTAAAATATAATGTTTGTCTACAGTATCACTACAATTGTTCTGTTTTTTAATGAGGAACAGAACACTATATAATGTTCTGCTCTTTCTTGAAAATAGTTACGAATATAGGGGGTTGTGTTTGTCTACACAATCACTAAAAAAAATAGATATCGTTCTTGGATGTGTGAGCCGAACGCTAACATTGTTCTGTTTATTTTTTTTATTTTTGAACACTGATTTAAACCATTAGCATATTTTGCTCATTTTTCCTTTTAGTTTTTTTTTGCGACAATAGGGTACATTAATATTTCGTCTTAAGCTTTAATATTCTACAAATTATTTTCACCTTTCAAACGTTCAAGTGTCATTTTAATTTTTTTTGTTTTTAGTTCTCAGGGTGTGTAGATAACTTGACGTCTGCTTAAAGATCTTTTATTAAAAATCGTGCTGCATGCAAATTAGATCACACGCATTAAAGTGTGTTCATACAACACCCATGGTAACACAAATAATTGGAGCTAGGGTTGTCAACATAAAATTTAATTTAAATATGTACAAATAAAAAAAAATCTTGATTATTTTTTTTTACTTTTATCAAAGTAAGAAAAAGATCTTTAAAATGGCTCAATTAAAGCATTTTTCCGGAAGATTTGTACATAAATAGTTTCAGGGAAAACCCTAATATTTCTTAAAAATATTTTTCATGCTCATCTTTTTAAAGTCATCAATTTTAATTTATGACTACTTCTTGTCATTGCATCTTGGTGAAGTGGATGCTTGAAATATTTGCTAACTTTGATTTCACTTTTCGAACCGACAGTAACTTAAAAAAAAGAAAGAACTGCTGAAAGCGTCAATAATTTGACAAGAGCAACTTTATGATTTTTAAATGGCATAAATTAGATTTAATAATGTTTTTTTAATAAAATTACTCTAAGATTTTTTTAGGAAAGAAAAATTTTTTAAGACACATGAATAAATAAATGAGTATATGGACACATATCATTAGAAGGCATATGGTAAACGTCTTTTTAATATTAGAGAGCTGGTCACAAGCCCAAAGAAAAGCAAAAAAAAAAAATTTTTTTAATAATGATTAAACTAAAAAGCTTTTCTTGTTAAAAAAAATTATAAGAATTCAGTTTGAATATATGTATGTAAGACAGTACTTTACATGAATTAATGCTGTGCGTTTATTAATATAGGACAGTTATTCGTATGTAACACCATGTACGTAACGTAAACGGTGAAAATTCAAAATTTATCAAAATCGTTTTTTTCATATCCCAATTCACAAATCAATCGACTTTGACTGTTATTCTTAAACATTTATTGAAATCAATTTGATGGCAAATGGCAACCAAGTTTTTGAAGATAGTTTTCTGGCTTCCTAAACATTCCTGAATTTTGAATTGTCCCTCAAAGGGCCTCAAAGGGTTTGAGAATATTTAGAATATCCGATAGTCAGACGCTCTCAGAGCCCAATCTTCTTTAGAGGCGAAGTCTGGGGAAACACAATGACTTTAATTTTTGTTAGGTACCACGCCATGAGGGCAACGACGTCTACTTATATGCCCTGAGCCTTTCTTCGGTGTTCAAGCTGGGTGCGAACGTGAATTTCTTAACACATGGACGTCCATTTTTGTATTAAGACAGTCCAAGAGATTTTTGACTCTGTATCGTAGCAGTGCTACTTTTTGGCCTATTTAAGAGGCACTGTTTTCTCAGACCCTAGTTAATAATGGGTAATGTTAGTACCAAGATATGCAAATTATGTGAGTTTGATGACGAAACGTCAGAACATCACATCTGGTTCTGTTACACCTTAGGGACTTCGAGGCGAAAATTTGCGTTGGGCAAATGATAAGCCTAACTGAAATCTGTGATCTTTTACTGGGCAGGGTGATAGGCTTTATACGCAGCCTTAACCGGACATGTTGAGATACATAGGCTACATAAAAGATCCTCTAGTTCGCGGTGCGTAAGGCCCTCTACATATCAACCTAAATCATAAACGGTCACAACTTAAAATTTATCAATATGGTTTATTTTTTTTTTAATCAGTTCACAATTCAAATCTAAAACAACCACGAAAGTTTAGTTTTAAATAGTTTTGTTTAGTGGTACTCTATGGCACTACAATGGATCATAAGCGTAAGTGTGTCAGATGAGTATTGAATGCCATTTCTATCATACCTTACATAAGCGATAACAATAAAATATTATCAGCCATGTTCTGAAAATCGAAATTGAGTGAAATTGAAATCAACGGATACTTTATTTTCAATGTTTTTCAAAATTACCCTTGTTTTTCCTGATCTTATGGGCAGTTCTAAAGAAGAAAAGCTGTTCTCAAAGTATGAATTCAATTAAAACGGAATATTTTAACGAACTTTAAACACTTAATCGTTTTTAAAGTTTATTCGATTTTAATTTCACTCGAATTCGATTTCAGAATATGGCTGTATACACAAAATTAAAAGAAATTATCTTTAAGAAAATTTACATGGAGAGACAACCACTTTTAGACGTTAGTCAGCCTGTTTTAAGTTGTTAGATTTTAGTTCCCCTTCCAACAACTTTACCGGTTAGCCAACATTATTAAAGAAATACGTAAAATATAATAAAAATATTTGTATATTTTTTTTGTAATTCCCCTTTTCAACAAGTCTCGCAATCTTTTGACGCAAACACGCACACACACAAACACTAATTTATGGCTGCTGTTTATCTAGTGAGATGTATCAATAACCGACCAGTTGACAATCTGATTATTGGTTTTATACGATCTCAAACATTTCACATGACGATTTTTTTAGTTTTTAATCGTATATATTTTTTTTTCTTTTGTGGGTTGATCATCAGCGTTCATTGAAGTGTGTGTGCATGCATTTTCTAAATCTTTTTAATCCCCCTTTTGTTTGATGGAAAAAAATATGTTTTTGATGATTAAAGCTTAAGTTGTATTTAAGTTTTTTTATTATATTATTTTTTACATAAATAGAGATGCATAAAATATCCATTATAATACAAGGTGTAATTTCCTCAATTTTAACCAATCAAACATATATAATCTGACTAATCTCATTTGACAAAATTTTTATTTTTTTTTTAAAACAGAGAAATACTCTTAACAAAAATTAACTCATATTGTTGTAATGTAATGCCATAACGTTTTCTTTTTAATGCACATGATTCTGTTAGAGCAGATTGAATGATTGACTAAGAGACAGACGGATAAACGGACAGACAGATTCAAATATTTAACGTTTGTTATTTCAAGCTTCTGTTTTATGGACATAAAAATATAAACGCATTAAATATTTATAAAAAATTTTCTACATTTTTATGGTGTTGTAACTTCATTATTACAATACTCTGTTGTTGTCGTTGTTAGTTGAATTGCATTCTGTGTGTTTTTTTTTTCTTTTATGAGATTAAATGCTTTAAAGCCCAGTTTATTGCCATTATGGTCACAATTATTAATTTTGCGCTGTGACAGGAATCTATTTGTTAAAAAAAAAGAGATTTATGTACATACTTATATAGATTTTTTGAAATGATTTTATCATTTAAAACACAAAAACTATATAACCTTAACAATTTGTTAAATTACAATAACAGCAAACCCAACAGCAACAGCAACAAAGAGCAACAATTAAACAACAAAAGACGTCATTTAAAAATGCAAATGTTTGGTTTAAAGGTATTTATTTGCATAACTCTGATTAAATCATTTAAAAATCATTCATTTGTAGATGTTTGCATTAAATAAATTAATTGTGTTGACAGTTTAATATTAAAACGAACTTTATTTGCAATTTTATTTTTATTTCCGTATGTTTGTGTATGCGCTTGTAACGGTTGCAAGTAATTGCTTTTCAGCTGAATTTATTAATGGAAAAATATGTCAATAAAGGCAATAAATTAAAAATGTATTTAAAAAGAAAAGTTTATTTGTTTTCTCTTTTTTAAGGCCGAAGATTGTTTATCATCAACTACAATCGCAGTTTTAACCTATAACTTAATTATTTCGACGTAAATAAGTATAATTATTATCTGTATTTGCTTGCACCGAATTTTATACACCCATCATTTACACGTTGTGAAGATGTGGATGTAGAAGAAATAAATATTCTTAGTATAATTAGAATTGTGGTTATTTTATTGAACTATTCGTGGTTTTTAATCCAAATTTTTAATATTTCAATCAGGCTTAAGTTCATCAAATTAAATTTTCATTAAATTTTTTTTATGAAGAAAGGAATTTTACAACATGAAAATTAATTTAAATTGTTATTGATAATCATTCATTCTTGGTTACCATGACATGTTTCGATCGCAACCACTCGATCTCCTCAGATGGATTTGCCGTCTTACAATCGCACTACATTTGTCCTTCAAGTTGTGCTGTAAAAGGTCGACAAGAAAAAGAAAGGCAAAATGAAAAAACAAAAAATGTACTTTGGACTTCAAGAAGAATTCTTGACATAAGTACGGAAAAAACAGAAGTTAGGAAAAACATGTAAAATCATTTAAAATGGATAATCATTCAAAAAAGCAAATTTCGATCTACCAAAGGTTAAAATACAATTTGGTTTAAGGATTGATGTTTGACTATTGACGTCAGCAGTCGTCGATGGCTGCGAGTGTAAGACGGCAAATCCATCTGAGGAGATCGAGTGGTTGCGATCGAAACATGTACTGTTAACCAGCCGCCTGGGTTCGAATCTCAGGTCAGTCAAGAATCAATGATTATCAATAACAATTTAAATTAATTTTCATGTTGTAAAATAATTTAATGAAAATTAAATTTGATGAACTTAAGCCTGATTGAAATATTAAAAATATTCTTAGTATATATATGATGATATTTATATCAAAGTATATTTAAGATGTTTTTTGTGTAGATTAATAATCAAGAAAATATTCTAAAGTTTGTAGGGTCATTCCTGAAATATTAACCCTCAAATCAACCTCAAAAAAACTTGCGTTGCTTACCCTCTTGTGTGGTTTTTATGATTTACGTGACATTAATGATATATTTATTCATTTGGTGATCAACAACGAAACCATACAAAGCTTGTATGCTTTTTATATAAGCACTGACTTTATAATACAGACATTGAATGTGAAAATTTTGTATCCAGTGCAAATTACCTAGAAACCCCATATGTGTGAAAAATCACACACGAGGGTTACTGACGTAAGTTCTGAAATATTTAGCTAATAAAAGATATTTTTAATCAAAAAATGTGTTGTAGTAATTAATTGAAATGGCTAACAAAGTCAAGAAGTTGCTTTTTTTTATTGTGTAAAAAGGATTTTTTTTGTGAGGTTTTTTACACAAGGGTGATTTAAAGGTTAAGCGAATAATGCAACAAATGGTGTTTTTGGGCAAATATAAAATGTAACTATACCTTTAAAACTAAAGCTGTTAGAAAAAAACTGATGTTGCCATCGCAATCAGCACTCTCAATTTAACTACAAACAATGGACGGAAGTAAAAAAATTTTTGGTTTGTTGACCAGTGTAATAAATAACAAATACAAAAAAAGAAAGTTATTATATTATTTTATAAAAAAAATTCTTTTCTTCATATAACAATTTAGGCCCTAATTATATAAAATGCAACGCCAGAGAATTACATTGAAAGCAAAAACAAAGTCATAAATATTTTGTAATTTTATTGTTGCTTTCTACAGAAATTCATTTACCGTTTTAAAATTTTCAATCTTTTATGGTACACGCAAAGAAAAATTGTAAACACATTCTGTTCGCTTCTTAAGCATACTTTGACTACACGTAAAGAAAGATATCATGTCATGGTTGTAAGAAATTTAATATGTTTTCAAAGTCATCATTATTTAATTGTTAGAATAATTGCGGTAAACATTAATATGTTTACAGCAACTATAATATTGCTTATATTAAATAAAACTAACAATTATTTGTGTACGACAACAATATATTGTTACAAAAAACAAAGTGTTGTTGCCGTAACCATGCCCAACCATATTTTTTCTCTGTGTGTAGAAGCTAGATGTTGATCAGTGTAAAACAGTGTTCGCAAATAAACAGTTCATTATTAAGCGTCCGGCTAACACACACAAGAGCGATATCTTTTTTTTTAGTGATTGTGTAGACGAACACAACCCTTAATACCGTTCATTTTATAATGTTCTGTTCTTCGTTAAAACACAGAAAAATTGTAGTGATATTGTAGACAAACATTATCTTTTAATGTTATATATTTTTATTTTTTTTTTACATTGATAAAGAAATGAACAAACAAACAACTTTAGCAACGACCGCACCACGAACAGCTTGTGTGTGTATTGTGGATATGTTTTGTTTGTGTAAAATTATTTTGCTTGCTTTTTGTTTCTTGGTCGTATGTGTATTTTGTTTTTGTAAAAAATGTTTTGTTTTTTTACTAGCCGAATGGGACGAACATTAATGAGCCAAACCGAACACAATGAAGTTTGTGGATTTAAAAAAAAGACCGAACGGAATTAAATATTCTCATTTTTTGTTGAGTTTGATAAAAACAGTATTATGTTTGTGTTCGAAAGATGACTAACAGGAAAACGTTGTTTTTTTTAATGAATTTCTTTTTTCCACAAATCTACCTAACCAAACACTAAGGAACGATATTTAATGTTTATTTTCGAACACTGGTGTGAAAACCCTATAAAATACACTTTAAATGTGGCTTAAAGCGATTTTTGGATATTGAGTTAAGGATAAACGAATTTTTAGGGAAGGGAATTTTTTTATTTGTTGTTATTTTTGAAAGATTTATGCGTTTTTAAACGATTTTCTGGGAAGGAGCCTATATGAGAGCTTGGACAAATTATTTTTTTCCAATTTTGATAAAGTTATTTAGTATTTTCTCGTACAAAAACTTTTTAAACATGAATTTTTCAAGCGTTTACTTAACTATCTAATTACAGTTAATCTTCTGGAAATTTGTTAGTAAAGTTTTAAAAATGCATACAAGTGTTTTTTCCAAATATTATGTCTGCACAAACCTTTTTTATGACTTGAGTTTTATTATTTTAATTTCCTTTAATTTCAGTTTAATAATTTTACAAAAAACAGCAGCTTTACTCAAGCGTTAAAATCACAACTCCAAACTCCATAATTTTCTCCATTTTAACTTCTGTAAAAAGAAATTGAAAAATGTACATTATACACCAACATTTCTTAACAAAACTTTCTACTTCTAATAAACTTCATGTTTAACAATATCAAAGGCAATCTACTCAATAAGGAGAAAAAGCTGATGATGATGATGATGATAAAACTAGCAGCAAAAAATTGTCTATTAACAAAATATCATAAGCCGTCATACATGTGTCATTAAAATGATTTATGGTAATAAAATCGTTTTTAGCAAATGCACACAAAACGCCAAATAAAAAAAAACAAAAACATGAAGTGAAATTCACTGGAAAATTAAATTGAAACGCACTACTGAACTGATCTTTTCGTTATGATAATGTCAGCACTAAAGTTAACGCCAGCTTAGAAAAACCAACCCACCAGTCAAAATCCAGCAACAATCAACCATAAATGGCACAGCAAACAGTCAAACAGTTGCAACAAGTCATAGTTTTAAGAATTGCAAGAAACATGGTAGTAGCGTAGTGGTGCAACTCACAGCAGTAGTTGCCAAACGCTAGATGGACAGGCAAAAACATTTAGAAAGATGAATGTGTGTTGTTGCTGCCTTTAAATAAAAAAAAAACAGCCAACTAAGCAAACTAAAATTGAAACAAAGTTGGTAACAAACAAACGATCATTGCAGTCTGATAAATAATAAATGCATGTCCGTACGTCTGTCTAGAAAATAAATTTGAACGCAAATGTCCGCATGTTCGCCTAATATTATCCGTCACTTGAACAGTCAGTTTCTTCCTTCGCAATATGGTTGAAGCCGAAATAATGAAAACTGCAACAATGAAGTGGGATATGGAATTCAAGTGATTAACAATATTTGCTGTTAAATGTTTAACACTTTAGCACTTGAACATAAATTGTACAAATGTTTGATGTGAATTTAAATTAAGAGACAATAATAAATTGTATGATATTGTAATAATTTTTACGATGTCCATATTGAAAACAACATGTTTTTCACTACGAAGCGATTCTACTCAGTCACTTAAAACGTAAATATTGGGCACAAAATTATTATTTTGAAAATTTTTAGTCAAGAAAATAATTCGATAAAAGAGGTGTAAAGTTGTATGTATTTATTTTAATAATTTAAATTTATTTTAATAATAATTCAAGCTACTATTTTGAAAAATTATACTAAAATTTTGTCAAATCATTTTGTAATTAGAGTTCTTAATTTCCAGGACCTTTTCCACTTCCAAGAGCGCAGATAGTTTTTTCATATCCGGGAATTCTCGGGATATTTTTTTGTAAAAAAGTATAGGAAAATTATCATAAACTTACAAATTGTGAACTAATGAAATATTATGTTCAGAAAACTATTCAAGGAATCAATTGAAGAAGAAAGAATAGGAGTATGCGGATTTTATTAGCAAGTATTATAAAAAGTCTACAGAAGCAGGCGGACGAACTTTCCTGCGTAGCGTATCAATGGTCTAAAGATCAACATTAAAAAAAGAAAATTCATGGTTGTCAGCAAAAAAAATCAATAACACTAAAAATTTGTAATAAGAAAATCTACCGAGTGAGGAGTTTAAAATGCTAATCAAAATTATCATTGGGACACATCAAAGGAAATACGATGTCGCAAAGAGATGGCAAAAGATGCATTTGTTAAAGCAGCCATGACATATGTAAGTCTTGCAAGAAAATGCTATTTTTGGTCCGTGTTACTATACACGGTAGATGTATGCACAATAACGACAGTGAATTAGAAAAAATTTGAAGCTTTTAAACTGTGGTTATGCAGAACCCAAACAGACAACTTTTCAAAATTATGAAAACTAGAAAAATATCACATTTACGGCATGTAATAAAGAAGATACGTATGATTTTTATACAACAAAAATTGTTAAGTGGAGAATTTAAGGAAGACGCTCGAGTGGCTGAAGAGATATTTTCTGGCTGAAACGTATATAGAAATATACGGAACATAAAGATGAACAAAATCTACTTAATGTTGAAAAATTCAACACTAACCATTTCTGAATAGCAATAAAATTAAAAAATTGTATTTGTATTGATTGCTTGTATACGATGACAGTTTTAAAATAAAGAAGAAGAATATAATAATAGGAGGACATGGTTACAGCCCTTTGGGCTCTAGTTTAATGTAATGCACAGAAAGAAAAACATTCGGGATAAGTTACGATTTTTTATATTTACCTTAAGTACGAGTTGTACTCAAAAATTCAAATTCGAATAACACTAAAATGTACATAAAACAATCCTTAATGGGATTTCCCTTAAATACGTACAAAATTCTTAAACCAGTAAATAAGGTAGTGCCACTTTGAGAGTAAAATTACAAAGTGAGCGTTTTAATCTAATTTAACTTATCAAAGATTGTTGCAGACACGACAACAACACCACGCAAGTATTTGAAAAGCGATTTGATTGTGGTGTATAGAAACAACAAAAGCAACAGAACAAGACAAAAACACATTATATTCATGTTTAAGATGTCAAATTGAGAACTCTTGCTTCCCATTTAGTTTATATTTTCAGTTATACATATATGTACCAGAGAATGATCAAAATATCATTTTAAGTACTCTTTCAATATACATAAGTGAGAAAACATGTATGGACATGCATGAGTAGACATCAAAACCATACACATACATAAGATTACCATAACAAGTTGAACTTAAATATGTATAGGTATACGCTGCCAATGTGTATTTCTATATTCATTCTTCTTTTTGAATGTACATTAGGTTGGGTCACTGATGTATGAGAAAAAATAAAAGTTCTCGAATCACATTCTTATAGCAATATTTTTTTGTATTACGTTAAAATAAATAAAAATTGCAAAAAATAAGTTCAAAAAAGTCTCATCTTGAGCCCGCGCATGAGCTCCTAAGAATTAAGAATATTTGAAAAAAGTCCATTTTTTAAATATTAATATTTTATTTACTATCAATTATTAATATTAAAACTAAAAACATTTTGAATTAAACTTAAAAAAAATAAAAACTTGGCTCTTACACAGTACAACACATGATTTCGGGACACAATTCTGATAATTGTCTATGAAAGTTGACCCAAAAAGAAGAGCTTCTGCATCATTAGTTTGGTCAAGGTGGCTCAAATAATAATTTAAAAATTAATTTGAAGTTAGTTAGTATCGTATAGGGGCATTTGTCACGTCTAAGGCTCTTTTGTTTATCATAACTCGAGAACCACTTTTTTAAAAAATACATAGCTAAATAGATATGGATCTATCTATATTTTAAATTTTATTAAGATCTGTTGGATAGTTTTGGACAGACATAAATTGCCCCCTATCTCCCTTCGTTGTCCTATTTTTTTTTTTTGAAACACATAGCTTAAGTGTCTATATAAATATGAATCTATCATGTTTAAAATTTCACTAAAATCTGTCAGATAGCTTCGGAGAGCAGAAATTGCCCATTCCCACCCCTTGTGGACCTATTTTTTTTTATAAAAATGTTAGCTTATGTGTAGTAGTAGGTACTACTGATTTCACGGACAAATTTATTTAATGTATCATAAATAATATGTACATAGCCCCATACCTGCCTAGTGATCAAAGCACATTTTTGTTAAAAATTTTTTTTTTCATTTTTACACAGAAGTGCCAAAATACTGAAGGTATTTTTTTAAACAAAGATATTTTATATGTATGGCAGATAACTAAAACACATTCATGGGTATTGAATAACATCTGCATAATATTCATGTATTTTTGTCTACTGAATGTGGTTGCGTGAAGATATTGCCGTGTATGAGTATTAGTAATAACCATACTTTTTCCAACGCACAACCATAGCTGTTCTTATTATTTGTGTTACAAATATGTGTTTACGCAATAACGAAAAGCATGGGTAAATACCTCTGTATATTTTTCATATGGGTACTTGTTGTCATTCTCTGATATGTACTTAAGTTTTTAAAGTAAAAACGGTGGCATGCCATAACGTCGACTGACATAGTATCCATGGGAACTTTGACGCTCCAAAAAATGTTATAATGTCCGTGGACATTAAGACACATTGCAAAAGGACATTATGTCATTTTTAAGCATGTCATAAGGTTCATAATTACTAAAGAAGTTAAATACAAAAAATTTTCAACATACACTCAGAGAAAAAACATGTATTATTATGGTCACAACCAACAAAACTATTTTTAAGGAAACTAATTGACCCATAATATGATTGTCGGTGACAATACATTGGTCAAATTAAACATAATATGGTTTAAATTTTCTTTAAAAATTGTTTTGTTGGATTTTCTCCTCTATGGTTAAACAAGTACCGACTTCGCCAACTAAAGCCTCTCTGCACAGCCGGCTTTCGGGCGGGCGCAAGGATTTTCTACTACGCAAAGACGCTTTAGTTAGCGAAGCCGGTATTTTTTTATTACATAGAGAAGAAACACTTTGCGCCCGGCAAGGTGTCCGACATGTTGTGGACTTTTTTACACTCTGCCAAGTGTCATAACGTCCGTGACCATTACGACACTGCTGTGATGGATAATATGTTATTGGACGTTATGACATGCCAGTGTAAAAACCATATGGGAATGATGCTGGTGTTTTATAATTGAAATTCTGTAAGGTGTAACTAAATCGATCATAATAAAATTCTTCTTCTAATTTCACCTTTGGGTTATTTCAACTACGAATTCGGGATTGAATCAGCTTTATAATACTTGAATCAAGCGCATTTTTAGATTGATTCAATCCTAGTTTTACTTAAACCAATTAAATTTTCAGATTGATTCAAGTAAGAATTCGGGATCGAATGTGGATAAGTTTTCGCACTTGAATAATCCGCACTTGAATCAATCGTTCTGTACGTGATTCAAGAAAATCCGTTCTCACCTTGCTATTCATACCACTTCGGATTGATTTTCCTTTCGCTTGACTTGCTCGAATTGGCAGCAAGCAAAATCGCCAAAAGTAGTATATGAAAAATTGCCAAACAAAAAATGGCCAACGTAAACAAAAAATGGCCCAAAAAATAAAAATGGAAATTATATCCAAAAATTGTGCAAAAGGGACAAAAAAATTATTGAAACCCACTTTATTTTCAATTAATAATAGTTACTAACAATTAAGTTTTAAACCAACATACTTTATTTGCTTGGGGTCATGTGTCCGATGCTTAAAATCCCGAACTAGGCAGGCCTTCGGCCAGACGCATAAATTTTCTACTCTATGGCATAACACGAACACGAAAAATCGCCCAAAAATGTTTCTCGACTTTGTTTAGAATTAATTATTACCCAATAATTACGAAAATTACTAAAAAAAAAAAATCGTGATGTTTCCTACGCCAAAATCACCAAATTTTCGGGAAATTTTTTATACATTACTTTGGGCGATTTTGCTGGCGGCCGCTCGAAGTATAAATCAGTCAGATCAGTCTTAAAAATCGTTCTTTCGGCTAGCCTTGGAAATCAAAAGGTAGAAAACAAATTGTGATACTATTGAGACATAAAAATATATTTATTTTAAGAAATATTCGAACTTTAATTCCCGAAATTCTACTATATGAAACTTCTCAAACATTTCAATAAGTGTTTTCAGAAATTTCTGGACCATAATGGTAATTAAAATAAAACATGTAAGACTTTTTTTTTGTTATGTTTACCCAACATTGTTAGTTGTTTAAAAAAGTTTAAAAACTCAGAAATTTAAGATACATACATATGTATATAAAACAAAATCTCATGTAAAGTTAAAGAAATATAATAAAATTTCATCGAAAGCAAAAGAAAATTCAAAAATATTTTATAATTTTGTTGTTGATTTCTACAGGAATTCACTTAATATATTTTGGTGTTGAAAATTGTTAAATAAAAAATGAATTTTTATAGAAAGCAACAACAAATTTATACAATTTTTGCGTTGCGTTGCGTTTTACGGAATAAGGGCCTAAATTAAATTAAATCAAATTTAAAAAAGATATTTTTAAATAATTTAAAAGCATAGAAAAATATGGTTGGGTATGGTAACGGCAAATACACTATGTTTATTGTAACAATATATTGTTGTCGTACACAAAAAATAGTTATTTTTATTTAATTTCAACAATATTATAGTTACTATAAACGTTTCAATGCTTATCGAAATTATAAATTTGAGTATTGTTCACCGAAAAATAATATTTTTCTAACAACTAAATTTTTATAACTTCGAAAACATATTAAAATTCTTACAACCATAACATGATATGAGTCAATACGTGTAGTCATAGTAGTATGTTGCTCTTAGAAAATGTTTACCACAACCATGTTTTTCTTTGCGTGTAGACAACATTTTTTTGGGTTTCGCCTTAAATTACCTTTAAATTCATTTATCCTTTTTTGTTCATCGTCAATTTTTACATAACGAATTGAACTTACTCATACATATAATGCCTTCGTAACAAAATTGCATTAGGAAGTAAAATTCTTAATATTTCGTTAGTAAAATTTCTCTTTATTAAAATTTGAATGTTAACTAGTGCAAGCGGCAACAGAAAATAGAAAGATTAAAAACTTCATCAAACTGTTTACATGACAATGGTTTGTTGCTGCTGTACCCGTGTTAAGCACATACATTTACATACATATTTTTAACATCAACAGTACGCGCTAGTACTTCGCACACTCTAAGCATCCATCTGTTTGAGTTGCATTGTGTATAAAATAATTTCCATTAAGCTTCTTATGGGTCCTTGTCAATGTTACGCCCAAACATTATAATGGTAACAAAATAACGACAACAATAACAACAAAATCATATAAAAATGCCTACAAGTTTAAATATGGATGTGTGTAATAACAAGATGCATTTCCACTTGTGTTGTTGTGTGCTTTCAACAAAAAACTAACACGTTGTTTAACATGTGAACAATTTGAAAATTACAAAATCTTCGAAAAGTTGTATTGCAGTAAAATGGTACTTAAAATAAATGAGTGGTAGTACTTTATATATTTGGGTGCCAAGAAATTTTTAAGACAATTACAGTAAACACCGGCAAACACATACATCGAGAAGACTTTCATGTGATTGATTAGGGACTCAATTCTGATAATTGCTTATGAAAGTAGACCCAAAAAGAAGAACTTCTGCATCATTAGTTTGGTCATGGTACCTCAATAAATAATTTAGAAATTAATTTGAAGTTAGTAAGAATCGTATAGGGGAATTTGTCACGTTTAAGGCTCTTTTGTTTGTCATAACTCGAGAACCACTAGTCCGAATAAACTGAAAAAATTTAAAAAAATTAAGAATTACAATGCCTTTAATCTGTTCATTCGTCTCGCTACAGTTTCGCAGTTATAAATAAATGTATGAAGAAAAAAAATATCTTTTCCCAAAAACTTTAAATTTTTTATTTTTATTTCATAAAAAATCTAAAACGGTAAAACAAAAGTGTCAAGTCTTATTACTTTCACGTTAAGTCGCATAACCTATGAACAAAATGACACATACATCATGGAAATCGATAAACGCGTTTCGCTTTTATTCACAATTAATTAAAGATATGAATTTAAAAAATGTGCTCGAGATATCCACAAAATTCTTTGGAAAAAACATTGATGACACTCGAGTTATGACAAACAAAAGAGCCTAAAACGTGACAAATTCCCCTATACGATACCTACTAACTACAAATTAATTTTTAAATTATTTATTGAGGTACCATGATGCAGAAGTTCTTCTTTCTCGGGCTACTTTCGTAAGCAATTATCAGAATTGAGTCCCGAAATCATTTGTTGTACTGTGTAATTCTAAAATCACAAGTCTTGCGACTTTACAGTGCGGAAACCTGTTTAGTGTCATAAATGTTTTGCTGTTGCTTTCTTCAGAAATTCATGTACCGTTTTAAAATGCTCAACGCCACAAGCTGTGAGACGTTTGAAATTTTATAAGGCAATGTGAATTTCTGAAGAGAGCAACATCAAAATTACAAAATTTTAATGACTTTGTTTTTGCTTGCAATGCAATTATTTGTCGTTGCGTTGTGTTTTACAAAATTAGGGCCCAAATATTCTCATCTTTTTGTTGAGTTGGATAAGAACAGGGTTATTTTGGTGTTTGAAAGATGACCAACAATGAAACGTTATTTTTTAACGATTTCTTACATAAACACTGTTAGCGTTTGTGTTTTCCGCAAACCTAACGAACCGAACACTAAGGAGCGATGTTAAGTGTTTATTTTCGAACACTGGTTTTACTCAAAATATATGTGCATGGATTTGTGTGATCAAGATCAATTAATCGAATATTCTTTGAAGAGAGATAAAAGGATTGTTTGAATTTAAAAGCTGCGTTATCGTCGTACTTCCATTTGGGCTTAAAACAAAATAGCCCGTTACTGTTATCTCTTTTTGTGTTATAATCGCTCAAAATCGAAAGCAAAGGCAAAAAATATTATGCCGAGCTTTAATTAAATATTTAATCAGGTGAATTAAACGCTTTTTTTAAATTGACTGTAACTTGGAAACAGCACACTTTTTATTTTATTTGAAAAACTTAAAAATAAATTTCGATAAACGACTATAAGTTAATTTTGACAATCATTAATTACCACCTTAGATTAAGGAAAAGGTGGCCTTACTGGTACTATACAATATAGTACTATAGTACCATAAAATACTTTTTAATGTTCAGAAAGTGTTTTCTAAAAGAGTATTGTATACAAATTTTAATCTATAATTCCTTTGTTAACAATTTTAAACATACCAACTCACACAAGTTCTAAAGCCGTATGGAACAACTAAAATTATATGTTGTTCATTGTTAGTTGTTTGTAAAAACCCATCGGTAAAAGGAATGAGTGAAGAGGCCTTATAAAATGCCTTATTTACAGACACAAGCAGCTCTCGCCGCATTCCATACTTACATATTTTTTTCACAGGTTTTCTTTGGGACCAAGCGCTTCCACACTCCCTTCGTCTAAAAGAAATAATAAAAGGACTTTTAAAAGGGAATATGACGAATGTTGCGATCTACTTAATCGGTTGGTATTTGCTTAAAACACGTAAACGTGTTAAAATGAGTTAAAAGAATGACAGATAATTTGTCAAAATCTATAAATATATAAATCGGCAAATGAATAACAGTTATGAACACTTTCGGTCTATGTATGGCAACCGATTTGAACAAAAACTACACCATTTGAAAGGTATTTATTTACAGAAGTGCACAATTAATAAAAGCAAAGAAGTGCATAATGGTTATATTTATATCTGTAGTGAAATTTTCTAACTTTTCATGATTAACGTTAACGTTAATTTTACCGGCACAGTTAATTGTTTACGGTAACAATACAGCAATTCAGTAACTTAATTTTAACAACATGGCTAAAAATTTCAATTAAGTGGCATCTTTGTTAATTTATTAGTATATTTAACGATCAGTGTCATCGAGTGTAAACTATTTACCGTGTGGAACGACTTAAAGTATTTTCGAAACTAACAAAACCCCATTTAGGTTTTGCTAGTCGTGCGAACATTGCAAAAATTCGGAATATTTGCAAAAATAGCGAAAATTTTTAATACAGTCAACTCCCGATATTTCGTAATCGCAAGGGACCGGTCATATCTAACGAAATATAGGGGTTTTCCTTTTAACGGGGTTTAAATTAATTAAATATGAATTAACGGGGTTTTTCAATTTATTTACTAAAACAATGAAAAAAAAATTTTAAAAAAGCATCTTAAGATCTTAAGAAAATAAACACACACACACACACAAGCAAAAACAAAAACCCACGCAAAAAATAGCGGTAAACGACAAATTATTTATTCCTTGTTTCTGTTGTTTTTATTACGAATTATAAGTGGTAGCTAGCAAACAATTACGATTTATAAAAGGAAAAAAAGGTTTTATTTGAAAACAAAAATTACGAATTAGCGAGATGACCAAAATGTATGGAAATTTTACGAATTAACGAGATTTTTTCAAGGGGCCAACAGTTTTTTACGAACTTTCGGGAATTACGATTCATCGGGGTACGAATTATCGGGATTTGACTGTATACAAAACAAGCTATAAAATTGATTAAAAGTCGCTAAAATTATAAGGAATTTCAAAAAATCGGTAAAAACTGTTAAATTAGCGGACGTTAAAATAGAACATAGCAGTAAACGATATTGTTAAAAAAGTTACTGAATAAAATTTACGTTATCTTTGCTGTTAAATATTTTTAACAATTTAAATTATGTTAAAATTGAATAGAGAATCGTACTACTGTTCAATATTAAAATCTTTTCAATATTTATTGCCCTATTGCCCTCCTAGGAATAAAAGGAATAAATATATACATATATAAAATTATCGGAGTTATAACCCTGAAGTAAACCTGGGTGCAAGTGTCTCCAAGTCACCAGTTCTGTCGATTGTTTTAGTGGCATTTTCACTACATATGCCACTATATTTGCCTTTAATACAAACAAATTGTATCAAATATAACAGAGAAGTATAATTCCTTTTAAAGTTAAAGCAATATTAAAAAAATATTTTTATGAATTTGTATTCGTACCAAAAGTGTAGACTAGATTTACTAAAATGTACTAGTGATTCTCTAGTTCCTATGTCTACAATAGTGCCAACGTCAGTAGTAGAATTTCAATGACACGCACATGTTAAATGTCTATAGTAAATAACATTGTCTGGGGTATAACAAGTCAGTATAGATTCACTAGTGACATTTCCTGCAGGGAAGCGTTCAAATTTGCTACTAACACATACATCAGAACATAAAATAATAAAAAAAATAGGGTGGTCGATTATTCGACATTTTTCCGAAACCAGTTTCCGAATATTTTGACTATATAAATCGGCAAAGGCAATCCAGTAAAGAACACTTCCTCCCTTTTTTTGTCAACCAAACCACAATGGTGAGAAAAAAAGGCATCAAAAAGGGGAAATATGGGAAATAATTTTACTAAATTGCGTTCGCGTACACAAAATACGCTAAATTAGAGCACACTTTGAGAGCGCAGAGGGACAGTTCTTGAATAAGTATTTACAAATTTTTACTGCCGACATTTTTGCAGTAAAAAATAAACTCTCGGCTTTAAGAAAAGAAGCCCGTAGGGCTTTCAACAGTTGTTATGCCGGTCGGAATCATCGGCGGAAACACATACGATGATTCGTTCTTTGAGATTGACGAATATATAATTTCTGAGGAAAGAATCCAATGGGCGATCGAAAGTTTTGCCCCGTACAAATCGCCGGGACCTGATGGCATTTCTCCTAGGATGCTGCAGAGCGCAAGAAAGTATGTCACTCCCTGGTTAATGTATTGACTCTACCTATCCCTCAATTACGTACCGGCTAATTGGAGGAGAGTAAAGGTGGTGTGTATACCTAAAATCAGCAGGAAAAGTCATGAGACTGCGGGGGACTTTCGTCCAATCAGTTTATCAAATTTGTCTGCTCAATACTCTGGAAAGACTTCGGATTCACATATATGGCATCGACTGGAGGGTACATCACGACTCTCATACAGCCTACCTTAAGGGGCAGTCTACGGAGACGGCGCTACCCAAACAATTCACCATGGCCGCCTTAATGGACATTGAGGGCGACTTTAACAACGTCACGATCACTGCGATCTAACAGGCTCTAATTGATCTGGCTGTTCAGCAGTACATCACTAGATGGTTAGTGAACATGTTGAAGACAAGGACCGTTATATCATGTCTAGGTAAAAGCACGAGGTCAAAGCACGTTAGAAAGGGTACACCCCAAGGTTCATTGTTGTTAACTCGATTCTAACTGTCCTGGATAATTGGGGCATCGAGACGGTAGCTTACGCGGATGACGTGGTATTATTAGTATCGGGTGCATTTCTAGATGAGATGAGTGATATTATGTCCAGAGTTTTGGGGGCGCTCAGCAACTGGGCCGCAGAGTGCGGAATGGGAGAGAACCCAAACAAAACGGAACTGGTACTGTTCGCCAGAAGGACGAAACCCCAACTTTCAGGCTACAACGGCTGGGGATTACAAACGTCCCTTGTTGCATCACGCGAAATACGGTGGATAACTATGCCTGCCGTAGAATGTTTGGCGCCAGGATGGGCCTAAGTCTTAGGCAGCTCTGATGTCACTTAGGTCACATTAAACACCGTCCATTTTCCTCAACCAGTGTAAGGAGGAACTATCCAGACAGCCTATCTGATATAACCTTCATTTGGGTCCCTGCGCATAGGGACCATTACGGTAATGAACAATCGGATGGGCTGGCCAATAATGGAGCCGCTCTTAATATTTCGCAGGGTGTGCCAGTCGAAACACCCCTAAGAACTAACAGAAGCGAATTCTTCAGACACTATCTGAATATGGCTGACGATAAAATGCTGAAACTAGATGGCTGAAGGGCTACCAAAGTTTATCTCTCCTTACATTCCCCACAACAATTGATTGGAATTCTTTCAACATTAATTGTAGTTGTACGTAGGTTAAGAAAAAACAAAATAAAAACAAAACACTGTTCATTGTTGATGATTTTGTTTTTTGAACTTTGATATTGTTACAAGTCGAACTGTTGCTGTAATTCTTATATGCTTAACAGTTTTATTTGGCTTAATATCTTCAGTTTTTCTAAAATCTTTATGGATGAAGTTTCCTGATGATCTGCCCTAAGCAACCAGTGAAATGCGCATGGGAATATCTTATCCCATCAACAATAAATTTCAGTGGTTTTATCAAATAAAATTGGGAATTCAGCACGAATAACAAAATCATTTAAATTAAATTTAGTATTCTCACGAAAATTATTTTGATAATTTTGTAATAAATTTTAGCTGTTGTTTTTTGTGTGCTTTGTAAAAAAAAAGAACGTCAATATTCCATCAAACACGCAAAGAAAAAACATGGTTGCGGGAAACACATTCTAAGAGCAACATATTATGATACGATTCATGATATGTTGCGATTGTAATTGAATCAAATTATGACCAATTATATTCGTAATATTACATCATAATATTTTCCCTTCATTATATTTTTATTATGTTAATCAAAATAAGCTACAAAGTTATCATATTATTGTCATGTTTATCATAGTGAGTGAAGAAGTAATAATATAATTGTGATGCTAATCCTTATAAGATGAGAAGTAATCGCTAAATGATACAGAGGTGCGGTCACAACAATAAAAAATAAACTAAAATTGGTTTACATCGCTATTTTATTTTATGGCACTTTAAAAGTTTCTTAATGTTCATTGTTCATAAATACAATTTATTTATTTCTTAATTTTTTTTTTTTTTAATTATGGTTCAACAACTCACTAACAAATATAATATGTTTTCAAAATTATCATTATTTAGTTTTTTAGAAAAATAATTATTTTTCAATCAACAATACTCAAATTTATAATTGCGATAAACATTGTAATGTTTACAGTAACTATTATAATGCTGATATTAAATAAAAAATAACAATTATTTGTATTCGACAACAATATATTGTTAAAATAAACATAGTGTTGTTGCCGTAACCATGCCCAACCATATTTTTTCTGTGCGTGTAGCTGATACGTAAAAACAGATAACATTTTGAATACTTTCAGGCTCATTGGCAACGCAACGCAATATCAGTTTTCGTAAGAGTGATTATTTATAAATTAGCTTGGTAAGGAAAAAGGAATAGCAGATCCGCAACATACTCGCTTGCGTTAGAGCAACGAAACCAAAAGAAAAATTTAAAAAGTTAACAAATTCTTTCGCTTCCAAAAAAAAGGCGTTACGAATGTCACTTTAAAGCAGTAAAGAGGCCTTCAAGCAGTCCTGCCACTTGCGATCCATTAAATATTTACCGATGGGTAGATGTATGTATGTATGTATGTGTAAACATATTTTTTTACATGGCTGTGAAAAGCTTTTATACATGAATCTGTACATGTACACGTATCTTTGAGTTTCTCGTTGTACTTACGATGTAAGTTATTCTTACATTCTTTTGTGCATTGCATTTTAGAATAAATTCGCACTTTTCAACACATGCTGCTTATCTTGTATAATGCATTTGTATTAACTGTTGCTGTAGCTAGTGGTGATGAGTGTTGTAGTTGTTGTTTTATATGCGATTCTCTACCATGTGCATTTTATACTGTTGCAACATTTATTTTTTGCTGTATACAAGTGTGAATATGTATGTTTGTATGTATGTGTTTTGATGTCGTAGACATTAATATTGTTTTCGTTGTCGTTTTTGTTGTGTTGTGTTGTATTATTATTTGTCTTGTAGTTTAGTTTGTTAAACATGTTTGCAACATCAATGCGTTGAGATGCTTAAACAACACAAAACATAAACACAAAAAAAGACAACATTCCCTAAAAATGACATATGAATTCATTTTTAAGCATTTATTCCCACTATGTAACAAAGTGTAAGAGTGAGTGATTTTAAGTAAACTACATAATTTTACAACTTTTTTTTAGAGAGCGTTAATGTATTTTCATTGCCAGACAATTTTCTTGCTCAACAAGAAAATGAATTTTTATGAAAGCAAACTTGTCGTGCAAACTTGAAGTTTTAAGAAAACGTTAGAAAAATTTTTATGTAATGCAACCTTAAAGCCAGATTCACAATGAAGGCAACATTTTACACTGGTTGCTCACAATGAAAGAAACAATTTTTTCACAAACACACGCATTTTCAGATTAAAAAAAAAAACATTTGAACATTTTGCCACAATTTCACTTATCGTCATAAGATTCCGAAAAAGTCCTAAGTTACACTACACCAGTTTTACGGTAGATGCAAAAAACTCTCAACATTGAATGATGGCCTAATTGTTTGAGAATAACTTCTTAGAAATTAAAAACGAATAATTTCTCATTAAAACAAAGCAAAGCAAAACTAAATTTTGATAAACAAAAATAAAAATTCAGAACTTTGTTTCTTTCGGTTTTTTATTTATTATTTTACCTAAATTCTTTTGTTTGCACTAAGGTCTTGTGATCGATTATGATACGGAACATCAAACCGATCAAAACGTCGATTTAAAATTTTTTGTTTTAAATTAAATAAAGGCTTAAAAAACAAATGTTGTATGTACATTTTCCTTTTAAACGTTTGTTAAATTAAAGAATCGTTTATGAATACGGGCGTTAAGTTTGTTGTATTGTACTTGATGTATTTTTTAGTATAGCCACAATAGTTTTTTAGTAGCTGCGTTTGTTTACCAAAAATTTGCAAAAATTTGTACTGAACATTACTGAAATGCGTTCGCGTACACATACATTTGCAAAAGAGAGCATCTACTGAGAGAGTAAAGTGACAGTTGTCAGCAAAGAACCTGCAAATTTTCCCTGAACAAATGTTTGCCTTAAAAATTCAGTAAAAAACAAAAACATATGATTCAATATAGTAAACAAGCAAAAAACATACAAATTGCAAACAAAAAGACTAGAATTAAAAAAAAAAAACATTTAAAAGAACAAAACCGGAATTAAAAGTGCAGCATAAACTAAAAACTAGTTTTCTAATAGGTTTTTTTAAAAAGTAAATTAATTTGAATATAAATAACATTGCATTAATAATTAAGAGTTGTAAACCTAATAAATATATGAATACTTCTTACTGCATATTATTCTGGGTACTGAATATCAAAAAACAAAATTAAAAGTCATGTACAAACTAAACTTGACTAAAAGCATTCACAGAAGTTCATTTAATTTTTTTTAATTTCCTAAGCATCAAGTACCAAAAACAATATATACTGGGTAGTCTAAATAACACATATTTTACAACACCGGGGCCAAATTACCGCATTCGATATCGATCGAAATTACAATACAATTTAAATGGGAGTTTCGATCGATATCGAATGCCGTAATTTGGCCCTTGAGCTTTTTAGCGGTCATATGTTTTAATTAACCTGCAATATTTTGCAATTTTTCCGTTCGTTTACTTTTTTGTGCAAGAGCCAGTTTTGAGAGTAAAATTTTCATCAGGTTTAGTAATAGTTTTTAGTAAATAGTTTTTTTTCTTCATATCGAAAACCGCAGTAAATATTCAAAACAAAAATATTCATAATTTACTAAAAAAACTCGTAGTAATATTCAAGAATATTTAACCAGTGGCAATTTTCAATATAACAATGCGCAAGATATTAAATATTTCGCGGTATAAATATATTTTATATCGAAATATTTAAATATTTTAAGTCACCAAAAATATTAAATATTGTGTTTCTACAATATCAATACAGTGCCAGCTCGTATGACGTATTACATACTCTAAAGTCCGCATCGATAAACCGAATTTTTATTTTTTTCTGCTTTTTTATTATTTTAAAAAGCGATTTTCTGGGCGAACTTTGAAAATATGCGGCGAATCTTTATCTGCTAGAGCTGCTCTTATACCCGATTTTCAAAATAAGCTCAATGATAAGACTTAAAATCTGATTGAAGGCCAAATTTACAACGCTGATGAATCTTCACTTTTTGTTTGTTTCCAGACAAAACTTTAGTACATTGTAAATAAAAGTCTGCTCCGGGTACCAATATGAGCAAAGAGAGCATCGCATCCTTGGGCAGAACTAATAAATCAAAGTCAAAAAATCCACTTTCGTTAAAATAATATTGTTGAAAAATTTATGTGTTGAATGAACAGAAGAATTTCGCACAATAACCAACTTATTTCACCCCAATAATGGCGTGCGAATTTCTGAAGATGAAATTCTTAGCTGGATTTTTAACTCTGAAAATACTTCGCGTAAAAGTTCATGGTCAGACACAGAAAATGTGGAATAAGAGCCTATAATTATGAAACACGTTAAAAATCGTGAACCTCTGCCGGCCCTTAATTCTTCAATAGATTGGCCAAAAGAACGAGGTATGCAAACAGATTGCATATTGATGCTTGAAGAATTGCGGAACAAGGCTTTGGAAGCATGTGCAGAAGCAAACCTACATAACAAATTATGTATGTTTAAAAAAAAACAAAATATATATAAAAATCTTATAAATACGGCAGTATCTGAAACTAAATTGGACTTGAAATATATTTTAAGAAAAATTTGTATTAGAATTTTTATAAAAATACGTTTGAAATCGAAATTATTTTTTATGAATACGCAACTAAATTTTTCATTCTTGATTAATAAAACTAAAATAAATTTGTTTTGAAATCCTGGCTTGTGCTTTATTTTCAGATGTAGTGAATTATAATACATAATAACAGAACATCCAGTAATTAGAATATTTGGTTAAACCGAATCAGGGTCTGCAATCATTAATTCGGATTAGCGAGCTGGCGACACAAAATATACGACTATTACACACGGAATATTTAAATATTTCAGGTAAGTTATAAAAGTGAGTTTGTGTTTTGAGAAATTTATTTACAACAGTCAAAGTATCATGTATAAGGATAGACATTTTCATACGTAGGTGTGTAGATCAAAGCTTTAATACGTATGCATTTTATTTTTAGCTATGCTCATTTAACTGTTAATGCGAATCCTTGAAGGTTGGAACTTAAAATTTAGTTAACTTAATGCTTTTACCACAGAAGCTACAGTAGATTTCAAGTCATATACTATATGAACATGGCTACAAAAATATTTGTTAATGTACGATAAATAAAAAAACAACTTGTTTACAAATTTAATTTTTAAGTTCCTTAACTCGGCTCTATTTCATTGACGATATATTGGCGAAATTCAAGCAGAAAGGTTGAAACAGTGCGCCAGCGTGTTTTGTTACAGAAGTTTTAGGTCACATAAAAACATTGAAAAGGACATGCTTCGATACAATCTATATATTTATTCACATAATTTACTGAAAAATCTGTCAAAATAAGATGTTATCTCGATTTTTTAATTTTTGAATGCTTCAAGATGGGACAATTGTATGACCAACCCCACTTTATTATATATTGCGGAATTTCGGTTTTTTTTAATAATTTCAATATCCTAAACCGTTTTTGATTTACGCGAATATATGCAGTATATCTTGAAAACAAGAGCTAGCCTAAAAAAACGGTAAGCACCACTGGATTCAGCGTGCCCCAATTCGGTTAAAGTGATAGGTGCCCGGCTTGTCGGTTTTTTGCAACAAGCACAGTGTACTAATTGCTCAAAATTACAATATTTAAATTATATTTTAAGATTATTTTTTTAAAGGTTGCGAAAGAAAAAAAAATCATATCTTAAAAAAGAAAAAAACAACACCTCGTTCGTTTCAGGATTTTTAAGGAACAGTTTGAGGTATTATATAAAAAAATAATCCAAATAAAAAATAGGTGTCTGACATAGTTCATTTTTAAAAATTAATATTTTGCAGACATAACATTTTTAAAAAGAAAATTGTGGCCCCAAGTTTTCTCTTTAAAATTACATTAAAATCATCTTTGTACGTAAAGTATTTTTCGAGATATTAAAGAAATAATCTTAACACATTCGGCTAATTCGCCGAAATTATGACATTTTCAATATGACATAACTTTTGAAAACAAATTTTTTAAATTTTGTTTTCGTTCATATACATATGTTCCTTATAGGATAAAAGAAACCTTCTCCCCAAATTTCATTAAAATCGAAACGTTACTTATGCGCCACCCTGTACAATTATTGCATTAAATAAACTTTCTCTACAAATTTATTAAGCAGCATATTTTGTTTGTTATTTGACTTACTAAGAATAAAAGTGGGAGGAGGCAGTTTAAATCCTGAAGTAATGCTTAAATGATATTCCACACCATTCTCTACACTTCAAATAGTGCATTTTTCCCAGCATTGTTTGCAGTGCATATTCTGTAATTTTGTTTATTGACGAAGCAGTTCAATTGCAATTGATATGCTTGTAGCGTAAAAACAAAAACTTTAGTTTGTTGTTCCAAGTCTTCTTTACGAAAATCTGAAAAATAAAAAAAAAATTGAATTTTATCTTCCTGGAAATACATATAAAAAAATACACAAAACAATTGTTAATAAATTTACTTTAAAAAAAATATATATAATTAAAACGACTTGAAAATAACAAACACTTAATTCAACATTAAAGCATACAACCATTTTTAAATACCCATACGAGTTTTTCAAAAGAAAACCAATAAATATTAAACTTTTCAACAGTAAAACCCCCTTTTAAAGAACTGCTATTAACATTTTATGTTAAGCCTAAAAATATGCACATATTTTATAACCAAAACAAGTTAATCAAAAACAAGATATGTTTTGATTTACGATATTCCAACTTGAACAACAAACAAGACCTACAAAAATATAAAACGTATTCAAAAATCCAAAGTATTTGAAGAATCAACAAAAACAAAAATTGTTAAACTTTCTTTTTTAAATGTTGTTTGTTTGTTTTATTTTTTTTCAACTTGTTATCATTCGGTCATTATTCTAACTAAACATTCACACTGAAAATACTCGAACACTTACACACTTATTTTTTCTCTAGCTCACTCTTCGTATTTCATTCAATAAAACCCAGTCACCATCTCGTTGTGTTGTATGAAAATTAGAAATTCTTTGAAGTTTTAAATTAAAGAGAGCCTTAATATGGAATTTTATGAAAGAAGTAACAAATTTTTAGAAAAATCGGATAAAAGAGGACAATTGTGCCACTACTGTTTTTTTTTTAATTTAAAATTTGAAAACTTATGTTATGTACGGATAAAAATATTAAATTTTTTTTAATTAACACTGAGCCACACAAGAATTATGCAGAGGTTCTCATATAGTAATTATTTTGTGTTGGCGGAATTACCACTTACAATTTTAAAAAGTCATAAACTAATCATTTTGAACATTTTAAGCTTTTCTCTATAAAGTATAAATGTGAGCCAGTTTTTCCGAAAATTTCAAAAAATATTTGTAACACAGTGTTGTTTAAAAATATTTCTTATTATTGAAAATTTCTTTTCATCCGTTTGATTTAAAAACCTTCTCAAACGTGTGCTGGGCATATGCAAACATTGCAGAAACAAAAACATTCATGCACACATAGAAATTTTTACTTGCATATCCATTTACACGAACACATGAAAGAAAATAAGACTTTTAAAACAAACGTTTGTTTAACTATCAGTTAAAAAAAATATTTCTTTTTCATTAGTTTTTGTTCTTTTCAAAAACAACAAAATAAAATACAAATACTCATCCAACTCACCAACACACACACACAAACTCTTAAGCACAAAAAATGTTTCTTGAGAAGAAAAATTGTTAAATTTTCAAATAAGAAATAGTCACTTAACAGGAAATTCACTTTATATATTACATTCATATGTCTTCATCACACTTAAGAGCGTCAGATAAACGAACAGAAGGAAAACTTATGTTCAAGATAAAAAAGGATTGCCAATGGATGGCTGGATGAATGAATGGATTTGTGATTGCGGAATGAAGCGTAAATACAATCTCACATGTTTTAGAAAAGTTATTTAAAGTTTTTTGCTTGAATGACGATGATGAAGTACTAATTAACAAATTAAACAAGAAATAAATAAAAGTTCGTTTATATGATGATTCCGTTGACTGCACAAAATTGCAGCTGTCATAGATTGATTTTTTTGTCTGATGCAGGCAGAACTTTTATGAAGTATAACAGCAAACAAATCATTAAATTATTTTATATAATGGAGGGTTGTTATTAAGGATTAAAAGGTTTATGAGACAAATTTTCATAGAAAATCCATTGCGATATTTTACTTGTGGACATAAAAGTAGAAGATATTTCGGCAATTGTTGAATAAAATTTAATTTTTAACAAATAGAAACTGGGAATTATTTCCTTCCGAAGGTTACTTTATATTATATTCAACATTTTTTTTTTTTTATTACAATATAATAGTCTGGTAGTGTACAAAGTCGTTTCTGAAAAATTGAAGGAAAAGGACTATTACAAAAAAGCTTTATAAAATACATAACTGAAATTTAGCTCATAGAATAAATTCGAATAATAAAAAAAAATGTTGAATTTAATTTTTAATTTACTTTACCTTAAAACTAAATTTTGTAAAAGTCGTAATATATTTTTTCAACGTTTGTTCGACCGGGTATTTTATTTAAACACAACGCAGCCGTAAACCGCAGTGCTAAAGGATGTAGAAATTTATCAATTCCTCGACATTCTTAAAAATTGGAAGAATCCAAAATGACCACATGACCTATTATTAATAATACGGATATCACTAGCATGGTGCTACAACAGAACGGAGTTGCATGTTGCACGGACACCGAAACAATAAATTGCAAAGAAAGTATTCCGATGCCATAACTTAACAAAAATCAAGCTGTCTACCGCTCCGCCCCACGGGGGTTTGTAGGGATCTGAAGAATATTTCAACTTTTGGTGTAACATCCTCTTGGGTAATCAGGTGATGTCAATACCTGGGATTCGGCAAAAATTAAAACTGTACAAATTTTTGGAGATCTTCACGATCTCTTGCGATAACGGGCGGCAATAGGCCCTATCTGCTACCACGGTTGTCAGAAGGCCCCGGCACCGTACTGACTATTGGATGAAGCCTTCGTTAGTATGCTTCTTTCGGGGAATGCTACTGTTTTCAGGAATGTTTTTGTGGAAGTTTCGTTTTTCCGTTGAAAAAATACTCTCGTGAGTCACGTGGAGGTCGTGGTTAACTATCAAAAGTCGCCGGAAGGAATTATCTGAAAAATCGCCTTTAAGGACTGATTTTTCACTACTTATTGAAGAGTTCGACCAGCGGAAGGACCATCCCTAGGTGCTGTAGCTACTTAACTGATGCTGCTAAAATTTTATCAAAAGCAGCGGAGGTGAGATATCTCTTGCTCCTAAGCAATGGGCGAAAGTAGAACCCTGACGAACCATGCACTCAAATTGCTACCTTGGTGTGTTGGTTGCGCCCACACTTAGGAGGGGTCGTTTGTTAATGGCATTGTTTCCCTCCCAGTGGTTAAATTCAACCTTGGAGTAGGCCCTAGGGCAGGTATCCATGTAAATCTTTTTCAAAACTTGAACCCCGAGGTTCCAGGTAACGGCCAGGTTCTGGCTCTTCGAATCAATCTAGCCAATTTTAATAAAATTTAAAACATAGACAGATACAGACATAAGATATCGCACTTGTTCAACAATACTGTATTAACTAAGAATTTCAAAATTTTCAGTAGAACCAAAACAATTTTTTATTTAATGTGAATGGCATATAAAAAAGTATTTTTAATCCAACTATTTCCTTACTAAAAAATTAGAAAAAATAGTTCGATATTTTTACAGCGGGCAGATATGGATAATATCTGTCGATTTTTCCAAAAAGTGAAAAACAAAACTTTTGATTTAATACAGTATTATTGAACAGGTGCGAAGTGTGAAGAGAGTTGTAGCACATGGTGGTTATCGACGTGTAAAATATATGTATATGAGGTTTAATAATGTTTATTTAGACTCCTTTTTTAATTTAGTTTTAAAAACAAAGTTTTTACTGTTCTAGAAGTCATATTGAGTCATATTCACAATTAAACGATTTTTCCCATTTAAGAAAAAAAAAAAAACTTGACATCAAATCTCAGACGAGGTAAAACATAATCACCCCTATCGTGAATAACAAGTGGAATTTTTGTTCCCATGAAATTTTCATTCCCCTCGAATGGAAAAAAGCAATCATGAATCTCATGTGAAAAATTTTTCACGCTATCAGTTCCAGTGAATGTAACAAAAAAGAAGAAAGATTAGGATATATTAAAAATCAATGAAATTTATGTTCAAAAATATTTACGTATATATTTTAAAGAAAAGTGAAAATAATAAAGCTAAATGATTAGTATTGGAGGGATAGGTTGATTGCAACGTTAATTTTTTGCACTTTTTAAATTTTATGTAGTAAAATATTTCCCAAAATTCTGCCAACACGTCTTTCGAAAGCTTTACAAATCCGCCGGCAATTAACCTCTTGTTATGCATTTTGTTGACCAATATATCGGTTGTTGCCTTTTTAACGGAAATAAACCTTAATATTCGATTTCTAGGAGAAACTACTTACATACATGTTCTGTTCCCTAGAAAAAATAAAGTGAGAAAATCTAAGGGAAATGTGAACAAATTACGAGGGAAAAAACTTTTCACGATAAGGGGAATTTTTCACGTGAACATTTTTTCACGTTATTATTCCCTTTTGAATGACCTTTTTTTCATGGGAGTTTTTCATGATCGCAAATATGTGAAAAGGGGAAAAATTACGAGGGAAAAATTATTCACGATAGGGGTGAATAAATTTTTTTTCAGAACGTAACGGGTTTATCCTTCAGATAAAAAAAAAATCATTCCTATAACAAAGAACTCTCAAAATATACATATAAATGTTGTCCTTATTCTTTATTAGGCAACTCTAAAAACAAAATACGAAGAGAAACTTAACAAAAATAATCTTTAAAGTTTGGCAATTAATTACTGGTATGTGAGTAAAGTGAAAATTAACTATGGCACACTTGTTAATGGACAAAATCTATATTTGGACAAAACAGAAGAAGAGAGAAAATGTTTAAAAAATATTTAGTGTAATTAAATTTTCACTTTGAATTGATAAATTCTCTGAAAAATTTTAATTTCTTATTGTTTGCTACAATAGTTTACTCATAACTGCAATTAGTACGTGTAATACTTAAAACTTTTAAACAAAGTAGCAAATAAAGCAACTAAATACAACTGCCTACAAGAGGACGACCTACTTCGTACTTTAGAATTTTTATTATTTCTTAGGAATTCCTACAAACTGGAAGTAAGTATGTATATTAGTTATGTATAGAACTGCATTTGTAATAATCTACTACTTGGCATGGATCAAAGGCATTACTGAATGGTTATTGTAGTCGTAGTCGTTACTTAAAGATTTGTAATACTGTTTGGATAACTTTGCATTGAACACGTATTTGAAAACAATTGAACAGCAACAATATAACACTCGCCACACAGACAAACAATTGCAACAAATAACTGCAAGAACAGCAACAACAAGAACTACAACCCTGTCTTTCTATTCTTTACAACACAATAGTCTAGAATTATAGTTAAGAGAACAACATTTATGTTGGCATTTATGGACGATTGTTTAAAGTTGTTTATTTACTTGAACGCATACACTGGATATGATTTTATTAGAGGAAACTAGACTTTACTAAGCACATTTTTGAAGGTTTACTATAGGAACTTGTTTTAGTTAGTATAAATCCATCGAGTCTGATTATTATTTTATATTTTAGATAGTTACAATCGTGATGGGAAATAAAAATAAATATCCAGCATCTTTATTTAAAAAATGACAACGAAAAAACCCTGACTTTTCAGGAGTGCTAAAATGCTAGTTATATATGTGACCTTCTTCGAGAAAAGGGACCATGTGTGTGAAAACGTAGTTGTGAGAAAATTTTTTTTCATCTTATTCTACACCCTTTTAGGTACCAGAATCAACTCTTAAGTCCAAACCTGTTTTTTGACACACTAGTTCCCTTTTCTCGGAGAAGGTCACATATGCTTATAGTTTCAGCGTTCGAAAATAAACAAAACTTTATTTAGCGTTCTGCTTACACACCCAGAAACGATATCTATTTGTTTGGTGTTTGTGTAGACGAACACAACCCTTAATACAGCTCGTAACTATTTTCAAGAAAGAGCCAAGCATTATATAGCGTTGTGTTCTTCGTTAAAAAAATAGAACAATTGTAGTGATACATTTGGGGGATTCAAAAGGTTGTCATAAAGTTGTAAAGTCATATGTCTTAAAGTTATTATAAGAAATATATGTAACTGCTGTGGGCAACCGCGTATAATTTAGATGTCTACAGTATAATTATAACGAATCAAAGAACACAGCATTAAAATTTTTTATTTGTTTGAAACACAACAATATTTTTTTAAAACAATTGTAAAATATTATTTAGGACATTATGACGATATGACTGGATAGCACACCTTGTGAATCCCCCAATTATATTTTAATGTTTTATAATGTTTCTTTTCTTACATTCATAAAGAAATGCACACACAAAAAATTAAAGCAACGAGCGCAGCACGAATAGCTTGTGTGTTGTGTATTGTTATGTTTGTTTAAAATTATTTTTAATGTTTTTCTACACAAACACTATTAGTCTTTGTGTTCTCCACAAATCTTGGCTTGGAAAATATAATTCTATCGAGTCTGATTATATTAACCTTACAATATTTAATACTACTATTTTAAATAGTTGCAATCGTGATGGGAAATAAAAATATCGAGCACCCTATTTAATAAATGCCAACTAAAAACCCCTAACTGTGCAAGAGAGCTTAAAAGCTAGTAATACATAAAATATATATTAGAAGGGTGCAACGTTGTATGACTGTGAACGTGATTTCTAAAGTAAATTATTGGGCTAATATGGTTCCTTTTCATATGAAAATATTTAATGAAAAGTAAGGATTTGATAAAGAAAAGTCGAAAATCGAATTAAAAATTGAATAGTGAAAACAAGGCGAAAAAGTAAATTTTTTAGTTTTTATCAAATTTTGCCAAAATCGACTAACTAGCTCAGTAATGCTTCAGACCACTAATATGCCATTTATTACTTGACCGAGAAATTCGGGTTCACACGTTAAAGATTTTTAAAGTTTATTTCTGTCACATATTTTTTTTTATTCAAAAGACTTAAAATTGCAAGATATGGAAATGGGTTTTTTTCAGATGGAGGTAACCTGTCCTCAAGTAATGTAAAAAATTTTAAAATGGTTTTTAAATCTCCAATTTTAAATTTAAAAAAAAAAATCTTAGCAATTTATAATTGTAAGTGTTGATCGACCTTTTTTGATTAATCTAAATAGTTTATATAGTTTCCTATATGCAGGCTTTAAAGGTCATTAATTTAATGTAAATAAAAGATTATTTATTTCATTCTCAATCAAATCCGACGTTTCGTTGGTATTCTTTCAAACTTCTTTAGGGATAAAGTTTTTATTTAAATAATAATTTGTTCGTCAATTTACATCATTTATAAATTATATCAGAGTATTTTGTATAGGTGGACCACACAACACAAAACTTAAAATATTAAAATAAATGTATGTTAATTTAAAAATTATCACCGAAAATTTGTCCTTTTTGATCACATTGTTATTATTACATTTATTAAATTAGTTTTGTATCCAGGGACTTGTTTAAAATTTTTTATAGAATGAAAATAAAACATTTTAATGATTCAATTTAAAATTTTATGATTGGATTTGTACACATTTTGAGAACATTTTTTTTAAGTTCATCAATTGTTATTAAGTTCCATTTATTACAATTCTGAGTTCAATGAAACAAGCCAGGGACTATATTCTGAAATAATGACCAAAAAAGGATCAAATATCATGGGGTGTATTCATATTTTGATGAAAGTTGACTAAACAATTGTTGTTTTTGTTTAAGCATCGATATTGTTACACGTAAAACTGGGGCTTATAATTCTAATTCGCTTAACATTTGAATAATATCTTTTGTTGAGTTTTAAAATAAGATCTGGTGTACACACATTATAAATAAGATAACAATCTTGCAAGGTCGCCAGAATGTTACTTTAAACTCAACATGTGGTGCGCACATTTAAATAATAAATACATACATGTGAGCGATCCTTTTTCTTGGCTGTTGTAAACAACAGAGTTTTAATCTTCTATTGGTGTAATAAACAGTAATGCATTTATAACGATAGTTTAATCTTGTGTTTATTTAGGCTGCATGTATGTATTATTGTAATTTATTTAATCTAGTAGGTAGGAATATTGTTATTGTTTTAGTAATAAGAATTTTAGTATTTAAGGAAAAATATTAGTAAATAAAATTGAGTTCTATTTTATAATTCAAAGACTGTGGTTGTGTTGTTTCAATTCATTCCTGCAAGAAGTTAACATCTTTAGTTTTTCAAAAATCTTTGGATGAAGTTTCCTGACGATCTGGCATAAACAACCAGTGAAATGCGCATCGGAATAGCTTATCACATCAACAATAAATTTCAGTTTATCAATAGTATGAATTGGGAATTTTCTTAAAGCTAGATTTTGTGTATTTTCATTTTGGCTGTAACATAAATAGACTCGAGTGGAAGTAAATCCTAACAGTATAATCATCGTGTAGCGTTACAGCTCGGGGTAAGCTTTCTCTCCTCCACTGTTTTTTATTTTCTGCTTTTTGTTGCCAGTTTCTTATAGCCAACATTTTTAGGTCGTCTTCCACACAGTCTCTCCATCTCGTTTGCGGACCTCTTCTTCATCTCCCAATTTTGACACCGCAGCTTAGCATTACCTTTTGCGACCTGCTGTTATCCATGCCAGTTATGTGTTCTGCCCAGCATTAACGCTGCGCTTTCTGTAATTGAATATTAACATTTAAAAAGAAAACCCCAAAATTAACCCTTTTATGCACTTGGGGCCAAATATGATTCAATATTTTGTTAACGTTAAAAGCGTGGTAAAAGTTAACCATAACATAATCAATAGCAATCATATTATTAAAGGGAAAGAATATGAGTATTTTAAGCAAACCAAGCAAGTGATTGAAAAGCATTCAACTACTGTAGAAAGCAAAGCAACCACAAATTTGTTACTGTTTAATATATTATTTTAAATTAAACATATAATTTTCTAAAATATTATTTGATATTAGCCCTGCGAAAAATACTCGGGTACCATTTACGTGGATGTAGGGCTCTGAGAATAAAATATCCGGGCTTGGACGGTACAGCTATTGGCTTCTCTAACGAGGTGAAATACTTGGGAATCATTCTGGATAAAACCCTTTAACTCAAACGCTTAGGTATCTCTTAAAGCGTAGCGAGGCAAATGCCTTTCAATGATTTTGTACCAGGATCCTTGAAATGCTTGGGAATGATCCATCTATTTTGGTTTGTGATCATCGAATTTTAATGTCCTTATACCTGAGGGCTAATGTGATTGGATACTTTTTCGATTCGATGGCAATATTGTCTCTAATTCTTTCAGTCGATACTGAACAAATCGAAATTTTTTTTCTGTGTGGTGAAAACTTAAATAAATGCTTTACAACACGGAAAAAATTAGAAATAAAATCGCTTTAGAATCGAAAAAGTATTCGATCAAGACTGCCAGAATAAGCCCCATGATAGGGACCAATGGGCGGACCAATCCTGGTGGCAGGTGCATGCGGACCGGATCTGTTTAAACGACGGTTCGAAAAATGCGAATGGTGATAGTGGGGGACGGAATGTCTGAAGACGAGGGCAAAGGGCTTGAGTTTTTTTATAATATCGGAAAGCCAGGCCACTCTTAGAGCACTATCTTCTTTAGAGGTGAAGTCCAGCAAGTCATGGACTATTCTACATCTCTGAAGAGTCTGTTGAAACACAATTATATGAATTTGTGTTGTGTATCTAGCCTAGAGGTCCACGTGGGCAACGAAAGTGTTGACTGCTTGGCAAACAGCGGCGCCCGCCGTGCATTTATAGGCCCTGGGCCTTTCTTCAGTGTCCCTAGTGGAATTAGGATTATAATTAATCGAAATAAATATATTAATATATCTTATTTTCTGGTTGAATAATGTTTTTCCCTAACATCTAAGGATTAAGATCTTGCAACTTAAAAGAGTAATAAAAAGATCAGCTGAAATTCATTAAGGATTATTGTAGTGTATTACACGAGTTCAAAATGAAAACTGACCTTTTACTTAAATCATTTTTCTTTTATCATTTACATTTCTACTTATTCTAGATTTATGGTGGAGATGCCAGATTTTGTAATTAAATTCAATATCGAAAATAACAGAATATCAATATCTAACAATTTTTAAAGCAAGGAAAAAATTCACTACATTTAAATATTATGTTGCGTCTTTTCAAATTTTCCTTACTTTATAAATAAGTACAAAATCATGTGTGGTAATCTATTGTTAGCATCATTTGAAAAGTTGTTAGTTCAGAAAAATAAAAATCGAAAAAGAAATATCCAACACCATCTAGAAAAGGCACCTACAAATAGTTTGTTTTTCCTATCATTTTACCTTTGCGAATTTCTAAAGTCATAGAATTATTGGTTTCGCATTTGCCATTTTAGAAATACGAGCAACATAAATTTTATACAAACATTTATGTGAACAAGCATATGCATAGCACAAAGCTGTAATGGAAAAGGATATAATCTTGCATATACACACACGAACACACGCCCAGACCCCTCAATACCATTCTGACAGTCATCCTGTGATAGTTGGCCTCATGTTCATTTGGTTTTTAACTTGGGCCAAATGCTGCCTACCGTAAAATTAAGGGGGAAAACCCCTTTAAGCCGTTGTTTAGTTATAAAACATGTTTCTCTCGCACTTGTTTTATGTGTTTTGTTTGCCCGTGGTGGTAGTGGTGGTGATGTTATTTGCTGCAAGCCATGTACAAACAGTGCAGTCCTTTTTTGCTATACTTTACAACCAAATTGTAATTATTCATTGTTTAAGCAGTATAGATACACAATAAGTGATTGATAGATAGCTGGGTCTTAAAAAAGCAAGTCGAAAATTTACTAAAATTTAACTATTTTCAAATTATATTCGAAAAAATTTGTCGAATTAACTTAATCATTTTCTTAAGCGGCAAAATTTGCAGGAATTATGTATGATAATTGAAACCAAATCCAGGCTATTAGCAAAAATGCCAACAGGGCTTAGTGAGCGGAATTTTCAATTTGGTAGGGAAAGATTAATGGCGGTTTACAAATTTATGCATTCAATTTCATGTATTGGAAATGAAAATTTTATAAAGCTATTAGCGAAAGCAGTATGGACAAATGCTTAACAAAAAACAAGAGAGATTTAGATTGGAATTCAAGGAACAAGTTCTTTTCGATTATCATTTTATTTACTCTTAATTTTAGCTGTAACTTTTTCCCCAGCAATAATATTAAATACAAATATATTTAAACATTGGAAAGCATTTTCTGTTATAGGAAATCAGCTTATATCAGTTTCATTTCAATTCTTTTTGATAGAGAAATCCATAAATCATAAATACTGCGCAATAAATTTTTTGTATTAAATATAAAATTGCACATGTTCAGACATACGAATAAAATCAAAACATGTTTATTCCACTTTATTAAATAAACTTAAGAATTTATCTATTTCAATACAAAACAAGTTTAAAATACAACATCAACAACAAATAAAATAAAACTCAAATAAACCAAAAACAAGAAATCAAAGGTCCTTGTAAAAATATAAATCATTTCAAAAAACTTTACAACAAACTTATAAATACACACACATACACACTAATGCGAAAAAATGCTAGTCTTGGTAGCGGTTAGGTTAACCGTACGCATCGATATGTGGCAGTGTGGCGAAAAGTATTTCGAAGGCAAAATTTAGTCAAGTGTAAAACGAAAAAAAAAAATTTGAAAAAACTGAGAAAAAATGTACGAAACCAAATACTGCTGAATGAATGAACTAACGCAACGAATCCCAAGGATTTCTGCGCGAACTGAAACAACAAATGCAAACTTCTTTCAAGTGGAAATCATATATTAAAGCAACAATACAGCAACGGCAATAATAACAACAAAATAATAATAATAAAAAAAGAAATAACACATGTAAGATTTTTCCCGTTACCCATTTATGAACATGGGGTAAACCGGAACAAAAAAAAAAAATATCAACCTGCAACATTAAGATTCAATAAATTTTAATCAGATTCTACTTTTAAAATTTTATACGAGGAAAAAAGGAATTATAGGTTATAAAATGTTGCAAGTTGTAGTTGGCCAAGGACATTATTGATACACACTGCATCCAGTACGTAAAAACTGTATTATATTAAATTAATTCTTTTATGGTTTCTTAACATCTTTTAAATTAATTTAAGTTTTAAAAGAAACTCTAGTTAGCATGTTACACAAGCGATAAAAGTGAATTCTCAAGATAATGTAACACTAATATTATACTAACTAGTATCTTTGAAATTAAGGTATCTTTAGGATACTCAAGCATATCTTAAAGATACTCTAGCATATCTCTCAGATACTAAAGTACTTTTAAAATACTCTAGCATCTCTAAAAAATTTGGTATTTTTAAATTCACATTTTGTGTTAATTGTACATCGTTGTTTAATTAAATACGATCTTACACTACAAAGCGTGAGTGTCTTTTTCGTATTTATTGTAAATCCATAAACGTGCTGAGTGAGAGAAAGATAGAGTTTAATAAACTGTTTTATTCTGGTAAAGCCCTTACGACAGTATATTCTCAAGTCCTTGAATTGATAGAAAGAAACAGCAAATGTTGGAAAGAGCAAATTATATTATATTTTTAACAGTTTATTTTTAAATTTTGTTTATTTTATTAAATGAGAAACATAATAACAAGACAAACAAAAAGCATTAATTCGCTGAATTTGCTGGCAGCTGATTCAATAGCACTGAAATGGAAATCTTTAGCTAAACAATTTTAAATATTTTTTGATATTACTTAATTTTTTATCGATAACAATAATAATTAAAATGGATAATCATTCAAAAAAGCAAATTTCGATCTACCAAAGGTTAAAATACAATTTGGTTTAAGGATTGATATTTGACTATTGACGTCAGCAGTCGTCGATGACTGCGAGTGTAAGACGGCAAATCCATCTGAGGAGATCAAGTGGTTGTGATCGAAACATGTCATGGTAACCAGCCGCCTGGGTTCGAATCTCAGGTCAGTCAAGAATGAATGATTATCAATAACAATTTTAATTAATTTTCATGTTGTAAAATTCCTTTCTTCATAAAAATAATTTAATGAAAATTAAATTTGATGAACTTTAGCCTGATTAAAATATAAAAAATTTTTTGGATTAAAAACCATAAATAGTTCAACAAAATAACCACAATTCTAATTATTGATAACAATAATGTTTCTTAATACAGCTGCACTCTTTGCACTTGCTAAATTTTTCTATTACATTATATTCGCACCGTTTACAAAATCTTTAAAAATGCATTGGAAATGTATTGTCAGAAGGCCTATTACGGTTCAAAACTCAACTCAGTAAATTTTAGATTAATGCATTTTGTTGCTGCAGAGTTGTAAATGTTAGTATTTTAACGAATTAAATAAGATCAACAAGGTTGGAAAAATATCTCTACTACACTAAAATTTATTGTTGGGGATAAAAGTTAGTTCCTATGCGCATTTTACCAGCCAGATCATCAGGAAACATTCTTCAAAAATTTTAGAAAATCCAAAGATATTATTATTTGCTATATCAAAACAAAATACCAACAATTAACAGTGTGTTTATCTTTTCTTACATTTCCCTACAATTGGTTGCTTTTTTCCGGCTCGATACTGCAAAATAGAATTTATATATTCTCAGCCCCTATCTAAAGTACCCAGCGGTAAAAAGAATGAGTAAATAGGCCTAATAGAAGGCCTTATTTAGCAGACACAAGCTCTCCACTTCGCATTCCATACTCATATATTTTTTATACAGGTTGTCATTGGAAGCAAGCTCTTCCACACTCCCTTCTTCTTACAGTAATTATAAAAGGCTTTCAAAAGAAGCTCTTTTGTTAGCCCTTCTGATGCATGTCTTCAAGAACGCCTGTTAATAAAGGACTGTTAAAATGCATTACAAAGGTGTACTGAAAAAATGGCTTCTATTAAAGTACTCTATGAATACATACAAAAGAAGTACATATTGAATACCTATAAAAAAAGGTTTTTTAAAAGGACTTCTGAAAATTTTAGTTTTGCATTCATAGACATTCAGTATGCATATAATTTCAATGGTAAAATATGCAAAATAGGAATTAAAAGGAAAGAGCTACCGATTGGAAAAGCTACCACATCTTTTAATTCATATTTTTCTTCTCCATTTACCATTGAAAATTAAATTTATGTTTTAAATGAATTTTTTAAAAGTTCACAGAAAAATTATTTTTAAAATTTATAATAAGAAATTCCAAGATTCCTTTATATAAAACATTTATAATTTGTCAAGTAGATTTTTAAACTGTTCTCCAACATTTTAAGAAAAAGATTTTACATTTATTTTTATACGTGATCTTATTCTTAAAAAAACAATTGAAGGAATAAGGAGCGTTTTAAAGGTTTCTATTAAAAATTTATTGTTGATTAAAAATATGAGTGGTGGAAAAAAACTAATTGTTCCGTTTGGAAGTTACAAGCAAATGTTTTTTTTATCAAATAACAACCCAAAAAATATGTTTCATCACAAGACAAGCTTTTATTTTCGATCAAACTCTTTTTTAAGGAGTTATAAGCCATTTAAATTATTTTTGTATTTTCAATATAAACAAAGATTTTTGGTGATTACTCTATTATACGCTTATTTTGTGTGATCACAAAATAAACTTTTGTTTTCGATCAAAGGATTTTCTTAACGAAAAACGATTTTTGCTCAAAAATATGAGTAATCACAATCTTCATATATAAAGTATATGAAATAAAAAAAATTAATCAAATCTTAATTTAATTCTTAAGTTTACGACCTGCCAATGGCGGATAAAAATTCTCTTAATCAAGAGTCTTTTCCATAAAGGCGTTTAAAAACTTTAGTGCATAAAAATTAGCAATATACACAACGCGCGTTATAAAAGCCTTTTTTCAGCTGTTTTTTATTTGTTTAAAACTTTTTTAAAGAATTCCAAGCTTCAGCTCTTTATTTTATATAATACTGTATGTTTTATAAACTTTGCAATAAGTTTGCCTACGTGATTTAAAAAATTTGTTAAATTATTTTTTTTTATTGTCAGATAAAATTCTTTTCTTCCGCAATGCAACGTCATGTTAGCATAGGAGTTATTATTACTTATTATACAAAAAATTAGTAGGAAAAACGAAACAGCTGATCTGCAGCGTATACGTTTACATAAGACAAACGACGCGTTTAGGGACGACGGAACAAAAATAAAAAACCGTTATAAGAACAAGATCACGTGAAAAAAGAAATGTATAAGATTTTTTTTTAAATGTTAGAGACCAAAATATAAAAAAGATAAAAATTAAACAACTTCTTTCCCTTCCCTAAAGAAGTACAGAATGTCACTAAAAACAAAAAAAAAAATTAAAATTGAACAACTTCCTTCTTAAAGAAGGGAGTAGCGAATGTGTAATGAATATTTTAGAAGGTCTTTCCAAAAGAAATGTATACCTTCTAGAAGGCATATTTCGGAAGGCAGGATATCATACGAAGCGAATCTTTTAGAAAGGAGTGCAGAGTCATTCAAAAAGGCCTTCCACTTTCAGTCCTTTCAAAATTTACCGCTGGGTATCTAAATATTTTTATACTTTAAAAGTTTTTATAAAAAATTCTCTCCCATTATACAACGAAACAAAATTGAACTTTTTTGTACGGCCTGAAATTTTGTTGCAAATTATTACTAATTTGAGTTCGCTGATTTTAAATCTAATCTCCAATTTTCTCTATCAGCACGACTTTTCGAAATATAATGTTATGTCCAAAATTAGGGCACTTTCACTACATATGTTGAAATAATTTGAAAACGGTTCACTATATTCAGTTAAAAAACTCAGCAACAATATTATCTTTGAGCCATTCTTACATTGTTTTTAAATTTCCCTACTAGTTTCCGAGATATCGTTGAAATAAAAAACAATTTAAAAAAAAAAATTTTTTTGTTCTTTAAAAAATAATTAAAAAAAATAAAAATGCGACAAAATTCACAGTTTTGGTCTAAAAACATTTAGTCAAACATATTTCGAATGAAACGAGATTTATTTACTGTAATCGGTGCACAAATTTTGATTTTGTTCACAATTTACTGAATTGATAAAATCAATCAAAAAACCAACAAAGCTCAATTTTGTTCAAACATGCTCATTAAAGAATGTTTTTTTTAATAGAAACACATCAGCCTTAAAATCCTAAAACTATCTTCTTAAGAGGCGTTGTTAATATCCCATTAATACCTCAATCTCGTAAATAACTTTCTGGGTAAATGTGATATATAGGGTTTCCTAGAATTAACGCAAGATTTGAATTTGCAGCCATTTGTGCAGTAAAGTGTTAGAAGCCATAAAAAAATAAAATTCGACAGCTGACATTTCTCGGTTAGTAAAAATGGAGCGTTACACGATAGAACAACGTGTCTGGATCATTGAACCATATTTCAAAAAAAAAAAAAAATAATTCAAAATATTATTTTAAAAAAATAAATGAATAAATAAAAATTAATCAAGCTCGATGCCAGTGTTTTTTTTTTTAATTAACTTCGTCCGGAGATTAATGGACACATTCAGAGATACTGAATCTGCTTCACTATTGACATTTAAACGGCTTGTTGTTGGACGACCAGTGTGCTTAGTGTCTCCAACAAATCAGCCTTCCTGAATTTTTCTATTAATCTTTTCACAGTTACAAAATAATTAAATAATAAATTAACCTACTTACAACTACAATTAATGTTGAGAGAATTTCAACTAATTGTAGTGGGGAATGTAAGATGAGATAAACCCACTGTTTATTGTTGATGTTGTTTTGTTTAAACTTTGATATTATTACAAGTAGAACTGTTGCTATAATTCTTATACGTTTAACAGTTTTATTTGGTGTAATATCTTTAGTTTTTCTGAAATCTTTATGGATGAAGTTTCCTGATGATCTGGCCTAAGCAACCAGTGATATGCGCATAGGAATAGCTTATCCCATCAACAATAAATTTCAAGTGTTTTTATCAATAATAAAAACTGGGAATTAAGCACGAATAACAAAATCTTTTGAAAATTTAAATTTTGTATTCCCAAAAATTTAAATTACTTTTTGATAATTAAAAAATATATAAATTTTTCTTCGAGAAACAATTTAAAATGCTTGGCGGCGTAACGTGACAAAAAGTAAACTTTCCTGTGGAAATATCAGTATGTGTAAAAGTCTGTATATTTAATTTAAGCTGATTTTACAAAAAAAAAAAGATTTCAGAATAAACACAAATAGAAAAAAAAATGTTTTTTTACCGACAATATGCAATAAAAAGTTTTCAAACTGTTATAATTTTATATTCAAACCATTTAAACATATTTTTAAAATGTATTTTACTACATAAATTTGCTGACATTTTAACAACCAAACAACGTTAAAATCAATTTAACTTATTTTTTTATTTCAAACTTTATTGTAAATTTTCTGTTATGAAAAATTACGCTTAAACAACCAAGCGAAAAATTAGTTTTTAAACTTTTTCTTTTTTAAAATTGGTCAATTAGGTTATGAAGTTTTGAATTGGCAAGACTTATTTATATGTTGCACTTACAAATGTTTTATGTATTATTTAAAGTATTAGCAAATTAAAAACTAAATTATCAAGGGCAGATATCAATGGCTATTATAACTTGTATTGTTAAATTAAAACGTCTGCCGCAAATGAACTTCTACAATAAATACTGTCACTATTTTCATTAAATTAATTAAATAATATAATTTTTTTTGGTTTTTTTTGTCTAACTTTGTCAACAATTTCTTTTGTAATGACTTTACTTTGTCTTCAGATATGTTCCATCAATATTTCGCTACCGAAAACGAAAAACTAACTAAATAATAAAAAATACAAAACCAACTATTATTTAAATTCCGATTTTTAAAGGGTCCGCCAAATAACTTCTTTTTTTGAAAATGCTATAAAAAAAACTACTGTATATTTTCTCAAATTTCTTTTTTTATTTAGAAGTACAATCCTTCCGGTTAATAGTGGAAAATAATTTCATTCAAATGGCTGCCTCGGCTGGCCATGCAGTAGCCTACACGATCGGTCCAATTTTTAAGCACATTATCGATTGTGTTTAGCTTTGGCTGTATGGCACGTAGCGCCGTCCTGTTGAAACCAAATGTTGCCAATATCCTCCTCTTCAATGTTTGTGAACAAAAATTCGTTCAACATGGCCCGATAACGATCGCCATAGACTGTAACGGCCACTCCTTGCTCATCTTCGAAGAAAAATGGCCCAATTATGCCTCTGCACCAAAATCCGCACCAAACAGTGATTCGTTTTGGGCGCAACGGCTTTTCAATGTATGCTTGTGGGTTTTCAGTGCCCCAAATGCGACAATTTTGCTTCTTTACATACCCGCCAAGATCAAAATGAGCTTCATCTGAAAAAATGATGTTTTTGGCAAAATCGGCATCTTCTGTAAGTCGATCGCAGGCCCACTTAGCGAAGCGAAAACGCATTGGATGGTCAGTTGGCTTCAACTCCTGAACCAAATGGGACTTAGTATGGTGTCATACCAAGGTCTTTATGCTAAATTCGTCTCAATGATGTCTCCGAAATGTTCAATTGTTGAGAACGACGGTGTATTGATGTTGATGGCGCTTCACGCACACTTTCTGCCACAGCAGCAATATTCTCGGTTGTACTCACTGTTTTTGGCTACTCACTTTGGCTTATCGATGAGGATGCCAGTTTCTTTCACTTTTTTCACAAGATAACGAACATACGGAGCTGGCGGTGCTTCTCTTCTTCCAAAATCCGTACGCAATTTTGGCACACATTCTGCAGCATTACCATGATTTTCAAAGTAATGTCGCAATATTTCTCAGCGTTGTTCAAGCGTATACACACCCATATTCGTTCAGCGGAAAGATAAAACTAATAATCTGTCAAATCAGACATGAGCTAATGCTACCATTCACGAAATAACCTCTAGTTGAAAAAAACACGTTAGATGGCGGACCCGTTATTATCAAAGTATAGATGTAAAAAGTCTGTTTTAAAGTTTTTGTTAGTTGGGACGTTTGAGGTTATTATTTGTACGAAAATACTTGTTAAAGTGTAGTGTTTAAATAATACAAACTTCTTGAATGCATGATCTTTTCAGGGCTTTATAACACTGAAACCAAATGGAATTTATACAAAAGGCAGAACATATGTATAAAGAAAAATTGACCAAAAATAAAATTGAATGATGGTAGTCGGACGAAGGTTTCAACTAGCCGAAGTGTGTGATTAAATGTTACATCAACAAGAGCAAATACTGATTGGTATATCGACTCTGCCGCAACATGGAACATGCCATGCAAAAAAAGCTACTTTGTTAAATTGGACAAGTAACAAAATAATGTCATTTTTTTAGCTGATGGCACTAAAGTGAATACAAGGGGAACCACTGTGTGACAATTACAGTGTTAATGCTCTCGAAATGCCCTCTCCATGATTAGGGGAAGTTTATTATCAGTGAGAAAATGTACCATTGAAGGTTCCATTGCATGCAATGTCGTCGCTGGTACTAAATTTATTAAAAATTAAAGGTCAACGTATTCAGCCAAAGCTCCTTGTCAGTGGAGATATCTCAAACGTTAAAGAAATTCATCTATATTTTGACGATTTAAGATATCCATTTCTTTCAGTTATAAACGCTTTTGAAATGCGATTTTAAATCATTTTTGTTTTCAACCTACAATATCCCGATGTATCTGAGATTTTCTACAATTTTATTCAGTCCCCTTTTTATGATGTGCCTACAAAAAAAATTGTTTAAAACTCTTCAATTAAACATGAAATTTTTAAATTAAAAGAATAAATTATATGTTCACAAAGGCTTTAAAATAAATAAATGTTCAAGGCTTTAAAATAAATTATTTGTCATTCTTGACTGAGCTGGGAACCGAACCCAGGGATTTCAGGGACAGGTTGCCCTCAGATGTTTCAATTGTCACTATACAATCTCTTCAGAGGGGTTTGCCGTTTAATACTCACCGCCATTAACGAAGGCTGGCAGTCAATCAATATTTAAATGATTATCTACTTTAATTGGAAGAACATGTTCCTTACTTCTGAACTTTCCCCTGATTAAAATATCAAAATTTGGATTAAAACCCATAAAGAATTCAACAAAATAACCACAATAGTAATTGTAAATTATTAACTTTATATTATATTTAATAATAACTACATGAACATTGCATTCATTTTATTTTATTGCAATAAGATAATTGTTTTACGTTAACTTTAAATAAAACGCAAAGAAATAATAACAAAAATTCTAAAATTGGTTAAAAAAAATAAATGTAAATATTTATTTGGGGCTTAAGTTCTTATTATTTTAATTGATTTTAAAATACTAATTAACTAAATTTTGAATTAATAAAACAATTTATTTATTTGATATTTTTAAAAAAATTTATTAATATCTTAATTTATTCAATTAAAAATTTTATATTCCTAAATAATTCAAATCAATTAATTTTTTAATTAACTCAATTAATATTTTGTTTGGAAATATAAGAAAGTATATTTTTATTTTTTAAATTCCATTATTCTTTTAATTGATTTAACTAATAGTTTAATTGAATTTCCACCTGCTTTTCAATTAAATTTCTTAGTGTCCATTAATTGACTTTAAAATAGGGGTAAAATTTAAATTTACAAACGTATTAATTGATATGATCAATTTGTTTGCAGCAGGGCTGTGGAGTCGGAGTCGGAGTTGAGGTTTTTGTGCCGGAGTCGGAGTCGTAGTACCTACAACTCCAAAGTTGTTCGGCATAAAAATATATAAAAAATTTCCAAAATAAAAATTATCTTCTTAAAACACATTTAAAATGTAAATAAATGGTTTATGAATACTGCTCTTATGTGCTGTTTCCAAATGACAGGCGATGGACTGAGTGCTCTTCATATAAATTTTGCCACATAATCAATCGCCTGACATTTGGAAACAGCACATTAATGTTTGCGTACGGTAATTTCTTCTCAAAAACTCTAATTTTTAGAAGGCCGTACGGTAATGAAAAAATAAAAGTTAACATCACTGAGTCTCATATACATTTAGCATCAAGATTATAGTAGGAGTCGGAGTCGGAGTCGTGGGTCGAAGTCGGAGTCGCGCATAAGAAATTTCAGCGTTTGGAGTCGGAGTCGGAGTTAGTACTTTTTTCGGACGACTCTACAGCGCTGATTTGCAAGTTAAAAGGTAGCGAAAAACTTATTTTGATACAACAACTTTGAAAAATAATTTGTATGTGCCTCATCAATTAAATAATGAAAATCAAGTTTCATTAATCTCCGCAGAGTATATTTATATATGGTATCTTCGATTGGGGCATAAAAATATTCAAGCAATACAGTCATGTATTGACAAACTTCTGTTATTAGGTTTAAGCATTAAGACATGTAATTGTGAATTTAATGGTGTTTTCTTTTCTACAAAAAAATGTGATTTTTTTCAAAAAAAAATTTAATTTGGTGTCTTTTTCTTAAAAATTTTGCTCTCGAAAAGGGTGGCTTGTTTTATTCTAAAAAACTCATGCTTTTCGGGAGCAAAATTTTTAAGAAACAGACACCAAATTGCATTTTTTTTTTAAAGGCACATTTTTTTGTAGAAAGAAAACACCATTAGTGTGAAATATGGGAAAGAATTTGTTCAAAGAAATAAAACACACAGTTTATTCAAAAGAACGTTAGAAGTGTACCGAATGTTTTCAAGGTAAAATATTTGCAAAAATTGCCACGCTTAATTCAACTAAATTTGCATTAAGGATTTACACTGAAAGTTTTTTTGTTTGTTTTTTCTGGAATCTTTTCCGTAGCTCTAAAGTCTTAATTTTTCTTTTTTACCTTTAAATGCATTCCTGTCAAACTCTAAAAATTAAATAACTTTATTGTTACACTGAAATAACGTTCTTATTTTGAAATCTATACTCTTAACAAATCTATCCTGCAACATTCGTACTATGAAAAGGGTGTTTTTTAACCCTGATGGACTTAAAAGTGTAAAAAATAACACAACAAATTTAATTTTAATCAATAATTAATAGTGAGCATTGTGGTTATTTTGTTGATCATTCAAGGCAATTTTCGATCTACCAAAGGTTAACATACAATTTGGTTTAAGGATTGATGTTTGAGTATTGACGTCAGCAGTCGTCGATGGCTGCGATTGTAAGACGGCAAATCCATCTGAGGAGATCGAGTGGTTGCGATCGAAACATGTCATGGTAACCTGCCGGCCAGGGTTCGAGCCCCGGCCACGGTCAAGAATGAAAGATTATCAATAACAATTTTAATTAATTTTCATGTTGTAAAATTCCTTTCTTCATAAAAATAATTAATTAAAAATTAAATTTGATGAACTTGAGCCGAATTAAAATATTAAAAATTTGGATTAAAAACAAAATAAATTATGCTAAATTTAGCAGTGGAAATGCTAAAAGGGTCACACTGGCTGTAATGGTGAATAAAGACCGCAGAGCGAGCTTCGGCTTCATGTTTGAAGAATAAAGGTCCGATGATGCTACCAGCGTATAAAACGCCTCAAACATTGCATTTTTCTGGAGGCTATAAAGTGTGTAGGGTCTGTTGAGGATTGGTCTCAATAATGTTTAAATGGGCTCCACGAAAAGCCCCCAATGAAATAACACCCAAACGAGAAACGAAATATTCCCCAAATTTTTTTTCATACATTTTTGGTGTTATTTCATTGGGGGGCTTTTCGTGGAGCCGTATAAATGCATAAATTATGCTTAACACAATTTTGCGATAAAACAACGATGACTGAATTTCAATGCAAAAGGATGACTGAATTCTGTACATTGTTTTTGGTAAAATTGAGAGTGCTGATTTCGATGGCATCATTAGTGTTTTCTAGCAGCTTTAGTTTTAAAGATACATATAGTGACATTTTATATTTACATAGTTAACACCATTTTTTGTATTATTCGCTTAATAAATATTTTACGAATAATCATAATACAAACTTTAAATATGTTCTGTATTATTATAAATCTACATAAAAAACTCTTTCATTTGAATAGAACTACATTGATAAGTAATCAGGATATCTAACTTGTTTGCAAAACAAAAAATTATCAAAACGTTGTATTTTTATATTAGTTTTCAATGTATGCGTGAACTAGGGAGTTCAACAAACTTATTTTAGTAAAAAAAATTAAGCCCATTAAATGGGTCCTGAAATATTTAGAACACCCCTTCATATTTTATATTATTTTCTACATGTTTAACATGGTTCCAAAAATGACAAGCTCTAGGATCCGTCAAAAAAATAAGCGAATTGTGGCAGTTCGTGCGACAGCTCAACTCTGCGGAAGTTATATCGGGCTTTAAAAATACCCTTTATAATTTCACATTTACTCAAATACTTTTTTTCAATTCACACACCTTTAAAAAATATATTAAGGAGACGTATTTCTTATTTAGCTCTTCATATTTATTTCCTCAAAAAATGCATTAGACATTTTATAGTGTTGTTGACATTTTACTGTTGATTATACGCCAGCATTATCAAAAGACTTCATGCTAGAACAAACCCCATCAAAGAGTGCACAAAAAATAACTAAAATAAAATAGATATTTTTTGGCATAAAATTGAAGAACATCAGCAGATACCAAGTCGTGTTTGTTTGTGTTGGTTGGGGGGGGCGAAGTGAAGGGCAAAATGAATATAAAGGGATTCTTTTTTTTTCTTTTGATTTCGAATTTAATGCTTAAATTGTGCACTCAGGTAATAACTTACTTAAGTTAACAACCGAAATTTATTGCAGTGCACTAGAAAAACTTTTCTTTCTTTAACTATTCTTTGTTTGTGTGTGTCTGTGTTTTTGTGGAAACATTGAAAATGCCAATTGTAATATTTTATAGCCAAGTTAAGTCTTTTTTTAATTTAAGAATTTTTCTAAAAGATCAATAAAGTTATTATCACTTCATTGCCAAGAAATAAGAGCAGTCGGTTAAAGTTTTATTAAATACTATTTTAATACCCTTCACCGAAGGTAAAATGTATAAATATATAAGTTTGTCATGCCGTTTGTAATTTCTACAATATTTATCTTAAACCCTTTAAATGTACAAATATATTCTGGATCCTTATGAGTAGCGAAGTATATTTAACGATGTCTGTTTTAATGGGCCATCCAAAGACCCGAAATATTATGGCGGTATATATTTATTGAAACACAAGTGGCTGAGATATAAGAAATAAACAGCGGCTGCATCTTATTTTATCCTTAAATCCCTTATTGTTGTGTCTTATTTTTTTTATCTGGAGAACGGCAAGAGCCAAAGTTTATCAATACACAACAGCCAACAAAATGTCGGCGCGATTGCGGGGTGAAGCCATAGCCGAATATAGAGCTCTTACTAGTTTCACTTCCCATACAAAGACATTATAGATTTCTGCATATCTGGAGAACGGTAAGAGCCAATGTTTTGAAATGCTTTAAAAGCATCTTTGTTATCGACAACATATGGGTGGGAGCGTAGAAGTGGGCGTGCCACAAAATAGATTTTATTATATAACGAACGGTTAGAAAAAAAATTATCTAAAATTTAATACACATAGCTGGGTTATCCATATACAAACTCTCTTAAAATATGTGCGGGATTGGAGAACTGGGCGCGGCACCTCCCGTACAAAGACATTCTGTTATCTAGAGAATGGCAAGGGCAAAGCTTCCAAACTCCGTACAAGCATCTTGATTATCAATACACAACATCCGACAATATGTGGTGGAATTAGAGAAGCGGCTGCGGTACTTATATCACTTTATATTCTTAACGCACCATTGTGAAGGGTATATAAGTTTAGGCATAGCCGAAAATAGCACTATTACTTGTTCAATTTATGAATGATGGTGAAATAAATTGATAAAGATTTTATTAGAAAGAAATATATTTAAAATTAATTTTTTTCTAATAAAAGATGGTTTTTAATTCGACCTTTTCTTAATGGAATCTCATAAGGAATAAATACTCAAGTTCGAGATCATCAATATACATAAGTTTAAAACATCAATAAAGATCACAAAAACTCAAGCAGTTATAACAAAAACAACAAGAACTTACTAAATTTTTAATAAAAAACCGCACAAAAATTCTTATTAGCTATGTAGTGTTCACTACCATCATCATGATTATACTGAATTTAAGTATTGCTTGGCCCAAGGCGAATTCAACTACAGATGATGTCGCAACTACAACAATCTAAAAACAACAGAAACAGCATAGGGGGTTTTGCATTGCATTGGTTGTGTTTACGGCTCGAAATGTCAACCACTCTTAGCAAAACACTAACAAATCAAAACAAATAGGTTCAAACTGTCAAAATCAGAAGACGTTTCGACACCACCTGTAGTTAATTCGCCTTGGCTTGGTCTTATTAACTAGATATCTGTATTGTTTTGCACAGCCATTCTCTACATCGCTCTTAAAATTCATAGTTGTTGGTATTTTGATAATGTTCAGCATCTCCAACATAAAGCGTCGTTTGTTATTTTTTTCTTGTTGCAATAATCGTACATCATCAAAGTTTGGCGCATGATTTGTACTGGCACAATGGGCTGATAGTGCAGTTTTTTGTGACGAAATATTTAAAATCCGTTGATCGGATTTATGTCCTGATATTCAAGTTTTAAGTTTATTTTTAGTAGTTCCTACATACACTTTTTTGCAATTTTCATTATTCTTCCCGTTGCATGGTATTTTATATACGACATTAGCTTTCTCCAATATTTCTACTTTATCTTTGGTATTGCTAAATAATTGTCCAAGATTGTGGCATGTTTTATGAGCTGTTCTATATTTTTCAGCGTTGTGTAGTCGGGAATTTTCAATTCTTACGGACAGTTCCGGAACATATGTCAAAGATTTACATATGGGGGGGGGATTCGCTATTTTCACATTTTCGTGCCTTTTGTTTCTTAACCAGACCAAATTTGTGTTTCACTTGCAATATCTTTCCAATAGAACAAAAAATCAAAAAAACAAGGTACGTGAATTCTATAAATGATGAAACAGAACTGGGGTTGAACGATGTTTTTCATACAGATTGACATAAAATTAAGCCAGAGAATGCGGTCGAGAAATAGAATCAATTTTATTTTGAGGACGTTTTTTCTAATGCTCTCACATATAGACACTTATTCTCTTAACAATGCTACCATACTTTCATTCAATTTCATACATTTTATAAACAAAGAAAAATAAGAACAAAAGAAAACAAAAGAAATGAGAGAGAATTTGAAGTTACGGCCAACGTTTTAATTATGGGCTTAAGAATTTTTGCTTGAAGTTGAAGACTCAATTCTGTTTCATCATTAAATGATATGTTCTGAATGGAATAACATTTATTTAGAATCGATCGGAGTAAATTTGTGGGCTGAAATTATCCTATTGGTCTGGCTCGACCACGAAGTATTGTATTTGTGTGTTGTTTTGGTTTTATTTTTTTTTTGCCAAATTAAATAAAACTATGTGACTTTGTTTTTTGTATTTGTGTCTTGTTTTTGGGGTTTGCTCAAAACCAACCGCAAGGCAAAGGAAGTTTATATTGCTTTGGATAAGAAGAACCCAACGAAACAGCCCATAGAATGGGAGACAATATATGAAAAAGAAATATATGATTTTTTGGATTTCTTTTATTTTCCGGGATTTTCGAATGTGCAACACAACCTTTTTAATAATTTTGGGCTCTATATCACTATGATGCTTATAAGGCTGCAATGTCAAAGGAACAATTTACTCTATTTCTACGGTTCATCCGCTTTGACAACGCGAACACTAGGCTAATGCGCCAAGAATTGATAAAATTGACGATCTTTGGTTGAGGCTTGTTGCGAATTTAGAATCCTCGTATACTCCTGGGGTAAACTAGCCGTGGATGAACAGCTTTTTACTTTTCGAGTACGAACGCGATTCACGCAATACATTCGATCGACAATGTTTTCACAATTCTGAAACTCTCAAATACGCTGATGGAAGTCCGCTTAGCTCTTGTTGGAACTGTTCGCTGTAATAAAATCTTTGTGTCACATTTATTTAAAAAATCAGGCAAACCTCAAGTATGCGAAATTTTATTTCGCTTCTATGAGGATAAGCATTCACTTTGTTCATATGTACTTAAAATTAATAAGGCTTTTTTACAAATATCAACAGAAAATTAGACAAATACTGTCACAGCAACCATATTGGACGTTTCAAAAAAATCTAGCCAAATCATTGAATATAACCAAAATAAAGCTGGAGTTGATACAATGGATCAGCTGTAAACGTGAAACCAATCGCTGGTGTTTAGCGAATGTAATATTTAAAATATATTTTTTTAGCGCCAAAGACAACAACCTTGTAATGACCAACCATATCGCAGTTGAAAACAGAACCTTTTACAAAATTCCCGCCCATTATGCGCTAAGTTTAATTTGTAAACAAAAAAAAAAACCAAAACCCCGTTTTAGCTGTGATAAATTTGGAGAAGCCATGTGCCTACAAGGACGATTGTGATGTATTATAAAAAATTATATAATAAATAAATATAATTTTAAAAAAATAAGCATGTCTGTGGCATTTTAACAAATCATCTTAAGTCGAGATAAGATAGCAAAAATGTTAAGAAAAAAAAACTCGGTGAACAAATGATTTTTATCAAATAATAAAATAGACCGAAATTGAAGAAATTTTCGTTTATAATAAAAAACTTTGAAAAACGTAAGCAAAATGTTTTTTTAAATAAAAATTCGTACGATTAACAACATTTTTTCAACTTTTTAAATTTGACTTGAGATTTTTCTGATAATGCCACAGATATGTATGTTCAATAAAAAAAATATATGTTCCTTTTTACTTTTTATTCAACTTGCGGTCTGGCCAGAACAAGAGGAGAATTTAGTGGAAAAAATTTACCAGTAATCCTAGGGTTAAAATCTTTTATAAGTTTTGTTGCAATGCTTGTCGGAAAATTCTTGTGGTATAGCATGTCCCTTATCTTTTTTATGTTGTCATCATGAAATTCTTCGTCGTTAATTATTTTTTTCTTTAACTTATTATAAATTATAATGGTGATTACTGCAAAAAATGCATTGTATAACAAATAAAAAAATCTTGAGACACTTTCAAATCAGCCATCTTTAAAACGAAAATACAAATTTATTCCATACAGCTATTCAAGGGCTGTTTTTAAAGTTTTATATAATTTTCTTTCGTTTTTTTTTTTGTATTTGTAATACATTTATTTTTAAAATTTCTTCACCGCATTGTCAATTTAGTATGCATAAAACACCAACAACAACAATATGTAAAAAAAAAAAAGTTTTAAGAAAAACTAAAGAAAATGTCACACAACATTCGAAATATTTCACCATCATTGTGATAAAAGTTTCTCAGCATAATCTTTTGTGAATGTAAAACTAATCATTTTGTAATTAAATTAAAAAGTCATTTTCTTTTATATGAAAGTTATAAAACACTAATACAGACATGTACTTTTATACATGCAAAAAAACAAATACATTTTCAACCATTCGTAGATCTTTTATATACATACAAACACTTGTGCACATACAAATAAAGAGAGCGCAAAGAAATGGAAAAGGAACTTTTCAATATAATTTGCATACATTTAACAATGTTCAAATAGAATAAAAACAAAAACTTAACACACACACGCACACACATAGTATATAGAAATGTGTTGGTAAATGTAAAATGTTTTTACGAGGGTAGCAAATTAAGTTTTTGGAAGGTTTAATTAACTCTTATATGTAATTGGTTCAAAGCACTTGATCATTAAGCTTAATACACATAGGGAATAGTGTTTGTGGACATTTGACTTGAATCTTAATAAATTATAAGAGCCGGGGAAGACCTCTGCGGGAAGTTTATTCCACATACGGATAGTTCGACTGAAAAACGAATTTTCTCTATAATGCGTTGTGCGAAACACAGGACAATCGACTACAAACGGATGTGATCCACTGGATGAGCGAGTATTACGAAGAAATACTCGGGCGGGTGGAATAAGTTCACTTATCTCAGTGGAACACCTCCCATGGTAATATCGATAGAAAAGTGTCACACAACCCACATTCCGACAATGCTCCAATGAGTCAATAGAGTTGGATACCCTACTGTCATTGATGAGCTTCACCGCCCTCCTTTGTACACGGTCCAGAAGGTTCAAAATAGACTTTGAAGCCCCTGCCCATATATGGGAGTTGTATTTCATCTTCATAATTGTTTTGTGCAATTATTTATTTATTTCGGCTAAAAGTCTTAAGATAATAAATTAAAATAAAACTTGGTTTTGTTGTTGTTTAACAATTTATTATCTGGCGAAAATTAACATAAACATTATTATTGACTTATAACGAAAATTTTTCTAATCTTAATCGCTGTTATGAAATATAGCTTTCAAGGGCAAGCCTAGATTTTATAAAAAAAAAATAAACATATTTAAATCTTTCCGGCTTTATTAGTTTAACGATAAAAGACTTAAAATGCATTTATTGCAAATTTTCATTTACTAAGATTCAGGTCTATTGCGACTCCACAGAGTTGAGGTTTTTGTACCGGGGTCGGATTCGAAGTACCCACAACAACTTAGCATAAAAACTTTTTAATATTTTTAAAAATAAAAAATTTTCAAGTCAGAAAATAAGGATCAGTCTACTTTACATATGTATGTAAATAACTATATTCAAGCTCAAAGCGGCACTTTTTAGAATAAAAATATCGATTTGAAATTTTACAGCAGCATTTTCTTGCTATAATTAACCTTTTTAAAGGTACTGCATTAAAAAAAAAAAATTCAAGACAAAAAAGGACCAGTCTCATATACATTTAGCATCAAGGCTAGAGTAGCAGTCGAAGTTCCATAGGCCTGGGCCCAAATCGTCGCACACGTGTTCAAATAAACTTTCGTATCGAATAAAATTTGTCACGTATCAAAAACGGGATTGCGGCATTCGAAAGCTTTCGAATTGAAATTTGTTTAAAAGATGTAATAGATTTTATGCTTGTATATCAATCAACAGTGTTAATAGTGACTTCGGCTTATCGGTTTTCGGCGCTTGACAAAAGGAGCAACGCAAAATTTTAAATAATTCGGAAAACTATGGAAGTTCGCAAAAATTTTACAAATTCAGAAAATTTGCAAAAATAGCGAAAATTCTCGAAAGTTTTTAATATATCAAACAAGCCATTAAATTGATTAAAAGTCCCTAAAAGTACAAGAAATGGCAAAAATTCGATAAAAATTTGAAATTACAGAAAATTCGCAAAAATTTGCAAACAGCTGCATGAAAGCAAAGTAATGAATCAGATAACGTACAGAAAAAATCGCTGATATTGCGAACATTGCTAAAATCGCGAATAATTTCAAACTTGGGAATAAACCCTAAAGTTTATATGAAATCTCTAAATCGGTTGAAAAAAACAAAATTTCAACAATTAACAAAAAAAATTTACAAAAATTGCGAAATTTCGCGAAAATTTTTAATAATTCAAATAAGCGATAAAATTGATTAAAAGTCCATAAAAGTATACGGAATGGAAAAAATTCTGTAAAAATTGCTAAATTAGGGGAATTCGCAAAAAAATGCTAATAGCTAATAGAATCAAAAAACTTACAATACAAAAATCGCTTCTACCGCAAACATGACTAAAATTTGCGAAAAATTGCAAAACTAAAGGTTTTTTCTTATTGCTAAAAAAAAGTTTAATACTTAATTGTTTAGCTATTTGTTGAAGAAATCTAATAAATATTCCCAAAAAGTGTGTAAATTGTTTGTAAAAAAACAATTAAATGTTTTTACGAAAGCTCTTAAGTAGTCGATCGAATACCTTTACTCGAACTGTCATTCGATCGACTACTCGTTATCGAATAACATAATCTCAAATTTCGATAGAATGGGACGATTTCAAAAAGTAAAATTTCGATCAAAGTCACTCGATCACGACTGCGACGATCTGGGCCCTGCTTAAATCTTTCTATATATGGCAAATTCCATAAGGTATATTTCTCTTGGGTCACATTTAAATATTTTGCAATAAATTATGGGCGACTTCTCTAAACAATGGATCTGATAATAATAAGTTTTAATAATTTTTGTGAATATTGAAAATTTAAATCTTCTCACACCCCTCGTGCTTGAAAGAACTCTAAACATTCGTCACATACTTATATAAATATTACATGTCTATGCTAAAGTAAATGTTATATTTGAGTCGTAGAGAAGGCGGTGGAAGTTGCAGATGATGATTTTTAAAATTTCCGCAAATGCCAAAGAAAAACTCTCATAAGAAACCCTTAGAAGGATGAAAACAGCAACAACAAGAAATTAAATAAAATAAAACAAACATCTGTTGACAAACTTAACTTTTAGCAAAAAAAAAAAATACACGAACGGAAATCCTTTTTATAATATAAATATACTTTAAGAAAGTGTGTGGGAGAAATTGTGTGCGTGTGTGTACTTAAACAAGTATCCATGTGTTAGTTTTCTACTCTTTAAAAGATGGTGCAAGGGAAAACACCAAAGAAATGCTACAATCCGAGGTAAACTTTAACAGCCTAAAATAAAGTTTTTTATTTTAGGTTTTTGTCTTTTCCACATGATTGAACAAAAACAAAAAAAACTTCGACAGCCTTAAATTTGGCATTTAACTTAAATGAAACTACTCGTAACAAAATGTTGAAAGTAAAATATTAGAAAAGCTGCAAATTTTGTCTTATTCTTTTTATGGGAAAGAAAGTCAGTCTTAAGTTTGTGGGAAAAATGTTGCTCAAATTCTATTACACCTTCAAATACTCGTACAATGTTTGCCTAACTTTGGGTTTATTTGTTATTAGACTTTATGCCTAAAAGATGGAATGTATAGACAGATGGATGGATATGTGAACAATTCATGATGTATGTATGTAAGTGAATGAATATCAATTTGAGTTTGTTGCTGTATGTTTAGTTAGTTTGGTGTTACGTGTTGAACAATGTTTTGTTTTCATTGCCTTTTTCTTGCTTGGGACCCTTTTTCCGTACATTTTCTGGCTAAAGGCATTAAACTGGAAATTTTATCGAAACTCCACAAAAGTCTGGTAAATTTTATACTAAATTGTTTGATTTCTACAGGAATTCTGTTTTTTTCTTCCTTTGTTTTTTTGTAAATTTTCTTAAACTTGCCAAAAATTTAGTTTTCTGTTTTTTTTATTATTGATTTTTGTTTATTAAATCAGTTAAGAATTTATGTGGAGTATTCTGGAAATTTTTTTTTTCTTTTTAGGAAACAAAGACTTAATTAAATATGAGTAAAATTCCTTAACAGGGCTCAGACAATTATTATCTCTTTAATAATTGGGTTTTTATTGAATTTTTATGAGGATATGTTGGGCATATTTGGAAATATTGCTTTTAAAAATTTGTTTTTTGATTTGAATAACAAAAATTTTGAATTACCAAAACTATTACAGAAAGACATGACTCATAAATCACTCTTAACAAAAAGTTCACTGAAAAAGATTTATGCAAAATTTAAAAAAAAAATAAAATTCGTAGCTACTTTTTTGTGTTCTATGCAAAACTTTCTTAAATATTACGAAAAAATTGTTTGTGCCTTTGATTAACGTTTTTCTTCTATATTTTTATTTAAATTTATACACATATTTCAATAATTAGGCAATAATCTTTTAAAGAAACTTTAAAATAAATAAATACAGTAGTTGTGACTTAACTGCGTTTTGTCTAAGTTTGACTTAACTGCACACAATGAATAATTTTTGGCGTTACTGTTTAAAATTTTATAAAAATTCGTTTTTTAAGTGCACAGGTATAGAAACCTGTACATTTAAGATAAATGCACAAAATGTTTGGCATTTTAAAACTATTTTCATTCAATAAATTCAAGTTTGCTGCACTTTAACTTAACTGCCCAAAATTATAATTTCCGTGATTTATATATTTATTATATAATATATATTTATTGAATCTTTATATATTAAATATGAACTAACAATAATCGTAACAATAATGATAAATTTTGTATTCTCGAAAATAACTTTGATAATAAACTTGCAATGGCCCGTGCAAAACACTGAATTGGCAAATTGGTTTTTTTTTGTTGTTTTCTTACGAAGACAGTAGAATGAAGCAGTTTGTTTTTTAATTTTGTTTTTTCTTTTTACCCACTGTAGTTGTTCAATTCGAGTCGGAAGGTACCCAACAAATTGTAGGGGAATGTACGAAAAGGTAAAATCACTGTTTATTGTTGGTGTTTTGTTTAAGCTTTGAGTGTTTATAAGACTTTGAGTATGTATAATTCTTATTCGCTTTAAGGTTTTATATGTAAAATATTTTTGGCTTTTCTAAAATCGTTGGAAAAGGTTTCCTGATGATCTGGCCTAAGCAACTACACTGATAGAAAAATTCATCTTCATATTAATGATAGCCTAACATCAAAATTGTGACGTCAATATTACTACAAATGGCATCAATGATGCAAAAAGTAACATCAATCCAATGACTAACGTCTTCGTACAATTTTGTCATTTTTACGTGTCATCTAATGCCACATTTTGTATGTAAATTAACATTATTTTCATAATGACAATGTATTAAAAGAAGAAAAATTCCTATATTCTATTTTTTTTAAATAATTAGTTAAATACATTACATTTTTAAAGTAGAATGATTACGAAAACCATATGGGGCATGGTGCTGGTGTCTTATTATTGAGAGTTCTGCTGTAAACAAAGGTCGTTATTCAACAAAAGTGAAACAAACATATGTAATGGGTAAGCAAATAATAATATTCTAACACTTTGACTTAAGTCAATTCCAATGACTTTGACTTAATGACAAACTGTCATTAAATTGATGCTAATGTGTCCTTTCTCCGATGTTACTGCGTAATCGCACTGAGGACATGTTCGTCATTTCTGTGATGCCGATGAGACATCCCATTGATGCATAATTTTATTTTGACCCTGATGACACTTTGGCCAAGTGATGTTAATGTTGATATCACAATGATGAAAAGTGTCATGGGGTAAAAAACGAAGACACTTGTCATAGTACTGATGTCAAAATACATCAGCGTTATGACGCCTTTTCTATCAGTGTAGTGCGCATAGAAGCTAGCTTTCCCTCAACACGAATTTTCAGTGTTTTTATCAAATATGGTCATACGGAAATCGTATTAATGAATAATTAATAAAATCTTATCCTAATACATTATTTTATATCCTGCCAGTGCCAGACAAAATTTTCTTCATCACGGATTCTGTTCACATATTTATATAAGTAGGTGGTTATCGCTCATCTAAAAGGGACAGTGCTTCAGTGTGTCTTCTCCGTTACCGAGTGTGGCTGCTATCATTTTAAATATTTCGAAATAGTGCCTCGAGCCTTTATAAGTATTTAACTGCATATTTCGTAGTTATAATTTTAGCTAATGGCACATTGAGATCCTTCTGAATATTTGAGTTTTTAATTTACCAAGGGGCAGCTGTGATTATTCGAAGAAGTTTATTTTGGCGCCTTTTAATTTCGATATAAGAGGCCGAGGCAGTGCCCCATAGCTGAATACCATAGCACCAGATGGTGTTGTAAAGTACAAGTATGCAGTCGCGACTAAGCACAGAGTTTTTTCCAATAAGCCAATGAATTTGGATGGCTTTTAGTTTCATTTGAGTTATTTTGGCTTTTCCACGTCAAACGGCGATCTTAATGTCTACCGAGATATTTAAAATGCGAATTTGCAAGTATTAGTTGATTATTGATTTTAATTAGGGGACATGATTGCAAACGCAAGGTGAATGTTATATTTTAATTAATTAATTAATTTTTCAAGCAGAATTTATTAAAAATTTATTTATTTTATATAAATTAAAAAAGTTTTAATGCCGAAAAATGTTGGTTCAAAAACCTCCACTATAGTCGGAGTTTTTGGTTCAAAAATAGTTGAATAAAGTTATATACAAAATATCAAATTCAAAAGAATTTAGACAGGAAAAACCAGGAAAATGTATTATTTTAAAAAGTTACTGAAAACAACGTTATTGACTTAAGATCGTTGTGTTTTAAAAATCGTTTTCATCACATGCCTGATTAAAAACAAAATGTTGAACTATTAAAAAAATTCAATAAAAAACTTTTCATCCTCACTACGGCACACGTCTGATAAGCGCGTCCAAGAAATTCGTTACCAACGGGTCTTTGGTAACTACCCAGGCAGAAATTGCTAGTCTCAACAAAAAATTAAATACAACAGCAGCACTAAAGGCCATGTCAGAAAAATCTTCATCGCTTTGCGTGACGTTTCTAACTTTGCACTATGGGCTCCCCGACTAGTTTTTGAGGCAAAAAGTCCTTTTTTGTATATAACAATTTAAAAAAAGTAACAATGGGATTTTATAGCTAATACATTGGGAAACTTAAATGCAAAAAATTTTAACCATGTGGCAACCCTTCATTTAACGGGAAGCTGCCAAAGTCAGATTTTTTTTGTTTAGTTTGTTTTCACTTAAGAAGTAAACAAAGAAAAGTAATAAATAAGCAATATTTATCAAACTTGATAAACTATTTTAAAATGGAAAATATTAGTAAAGGTATGAGAATTTAGATTTAAAAAAAATTTGTACAAAAATATTGTTGTGTTACTTAATTTGTGCTGTTAATTTGTGACGTCTTTTTTGTGAAATTGTGGTAAAAGTTTTTACATTTTTTGGAGTAGAAGTTTGTTTATTGGAACGTATTGTGAAAACCATTGGTATCGAAAGAAAGGTATTCATGTCTAGTTTATGTGTTAAAAAAATTGACTGCAGCTGTCTGCAACCTTCTAAGATATTAATCATTTTAGATTGCCTTAAAATAAAAAATGCTGATATTGTTAAATTTTGGTTAGAAAATAATCGAAGTGTGACCGCTGTTGTCAACTGGATCTGCAGTAAATTTCAGAGAGATGCTAATGAGAACTGTATGATACCAATTAAGAAGAAAATTAATAATTTATGTGCATATGCCAACCAGAAATGGGCCGCAAACTTAAGAAACTAGTCTAAATTGGAAAAAAAAAGAAAGCCAATGGTTATCATGTGAAACTGAGCTTAAATTAATAAATAATAATGTCCCAACTAAAAAAGGTCGTCCTAATGTTGGTTACAATGAAGGAAGTGAGCGTCAAAAACGAAAACTTGCATCCGTTGTTTCGGCGGAACAGGGAAATGACACCAAGTTGTTGCTTCATGCTGCTTCAATTGCAGCTCATTCAAATAAAGAAAAAGATTTAAATTTTGTTTTAAAAAAAGCATCTTCTTCCCCAGGAAGGCCAACTAAAATTAGAAAAGAGCTCACTTCTGATAATAAAAATCCGTTTATGGTTTCCTCTAAAGAAGCATTAGTTTTTTTGTTAGAAAATAATCTGACAAAACAACAATATATTAGCATGAGGGAACTAAACAAATTACACAAATGTGATATTTATCCCAGCTACAAAAAAGTTTTAGAATATAAAGAATGAAGGGTTAACGGTAACAGAATCAATTGCACAAGTCCCTTTACAAAACTTAGTTAACCACACGGCTAAGAGAATACTGTAATATCAAGAAGAAATTTTAATGAGAATACCTGGGATTAGTGAAGTCATATTAGTTCTTAGTTATGGTTTCGATGGTTCCACAGGACAAAGTTCGTTTAAACAAATATATAAGAGCAATGTCCCACAAAATTTAGATAACTCCCTCTTTGTAACCTCCATTATACCACTGAAACTGATCAGCTGACGCAATCGTTTGGAATAACCGTACTCCACAGTCTATTCGGTTTTGCCGACCACTTAAAATTGAATATATAAAGGAAAGCAAGGAGCACATTTTGAAAGAAAAGAGGTATATAGACATTCAGATATCAAATCTTGAGCCTTTCAAATATTTTTTATCAAATGGTAAAGAAATTTTAGTAAAATACGAGCTTATAATGACTTTGATTGATGGTAAGGTGCTAAACGTGCTAACAGATACAAAGTCGACCCAAACGTGTCCAATATGTGGAGCTAATCCAAAGCAGTTTTTGTCGATTAAAGATTTAAGATCGTTAGAGTTTCAGCCAAAACCAAGCTCATTAAAATATGGTATAAGCCCCTTACACGCATGGATAAGATGCCTCGAATTTGTTTTAAATCTTTCATATAGACTTCAAGTTAGAAAATGGCAAATTCGAAATAAGGAGGACAAGATATTAGTGCAAGAAAGAAAACGTAAAATTCAAGAAAATTTTTGGAAGGAAATGGGTCTTCATATCCATAAGCCGAAAAGTAATGGTAGCGGATCGACGAACGATGGCAATACGGATCGAAAAGCATTTTCAAATCCAGAATTATTTGCATCTATAACAAATGTTAATGTTGAATTTATAAAACACTTGCATATAATACTTATTGCCATTTCCTGTGAATTTGAAATAAATGTTGAAATTTTTAAGAATTTTTGTCATAAGACTGCCGATATATATTTTGAAGATTACGAATGGCGCCCAATGTCACCGACATTGCATAAAAATCTAACACATTCTTCACAAATATTGCAAGCTTCAATTGTACCCCTTGGATGTGCAGGCGAAAACGCTTCTGAGGCTAGAAACAAGTTCTTTAAAAAGGATCCAATTGAACACGCACGACTGGATTCTAGAGAACACAATATAACTGATGTCTTTAACAGAGCTATGGATTCGTCTGACCCGTTCTTATCTCGTGTATATTTGAAGAACCGTTGCTCATCAAAAAAAAAGTTGCCTTTTCCAAGAGAAGTTATTTCTCTTTTAAAGGTCCCAGAGACTCCTGAATGTGTGTTTCCATCTACATCAAATGCCATCGAAAGTGATCATTATTCTGATTCTGAAGAAGAGGAAATCTCATTTGAAATTAATTTGGAATTAGAAGTTGATGAAACATCGGAAGACTATGATGAATTTTAATTTTGCTGTACTGTAATTAATTTTTTGCTATTTGTTGAATAAATAGAAAGTAATTTAATTAAATACCTACACACAAAAAAATTTTTCTTAGTTTTAATTCATTTTATTTAAAAAATATGAGTATTTCATAGTAAAAAAATATATATGTATTTTGTGCCAGCGAAGCGGACCGGGCTCAGCTAATGATTTATAAAAATATGTGGCATAATTTTAATAAATGAATTCAAAATATCACAAATTTATTTTTTTACTTTATGTACAAATTATTTTAAAAATTCATGATACTTTTACAGCTCTGGTCGCAAGCATTATATTGAAAATTGCAGACAAGTTTTAGATTTTTAAATTGGGTTTGGTAATAACATCGACATTAAATTTGTATCTGAAACTTTAATGTCAAATTAATAATTAAACTAAACACAATTTCAAGTCATAATTTTTCCTCAGGCACACAATTCATTTATCCACGAAGAAGTGGGCGTGGCATCGCCCAATCGACTTTAAATTTTTACTGAGGTCTGTAATGGGCCTTATACTAAATTCCACTATATTTCAAACGTCTAGCTGTTTCCAGTGATGAATTGCCTCAAAAGCTGGTCACTGAGCCCACTTGTTAATAAGTATAGGCAATTTAGCTATTTTTTTTGTCAATCTAGCGATTTTATGTCATTTTTTATTTCTATTATGTTGGTTTTATTATACAAGAAAGTTGATACTACTGTTCGTGACTCAACGATGACGCTTTTGTTTAATTATCATCGTAAAAGCTTAGTAAATAAAACGTTCCGCTCTTGTTTAGGTACGGCTATAAGTTTTCTGAAGTTATATATATTTACTACCAAAGTAATTTTTGGGAATACAAAATTTGTAATTAAGAAGGTTTTGTTTGCCGTGCTTAATTCCAAATTTTTATTCTTGATAAATTCAGTTAAAATTATTGTTGGAGGATAAGCAAGTTTCTATACGTATTTCACTGGTTGCTTAGACCAGATCATCAGAAAACGCTCTCCCAAAACTTCAGTTTCACAAAAACTAATGTCAATCAATGTTGCGAAAATACAAAGCAAATCTGTTTGTATATTGGAAAAAACAGTATTTTATTTGTTGTTCATATTTTCAGAAATTTGTTTAACTAACGTATAAAACTTATATGCATTTAGTCATTTAGTTTTAAATTAAACATTAATGTGCGATTTCACCAATTTATTTTTATAGCGATTTATGTTTCAGATTCGTTTTTTATATCAAATAAGAATAATATTATATGAAAAATTATATTTAAAAATAAATTGATATTTAAAAAGAATTGGTGAAATTTTACCATAAGACTTTATTGTAAATTGAAACAGCAACACTGTTGATGCATTATAATTTTTGTAAACAGGGTGCTCAACAGATGTTAGTTGTACGCCTAAACGATCGTAATAACGTTGTAGCATTGGTACCTGTATTCAAAAGCTATAAAATATTGCTCCTTTTAGTGTTGGGTATATTGCAGTCTAGTAACTGTAGGTTTTTGCCGTATGAGGGTTTCCCAAGAACAATCCATTTTGGAATACATCCTTGTTCAATCTTAAATCCAACACAAGGAAATATTTTAAATTTTAAAATTTTTGATATTTTAAAACTTCCAGAAAAATTTTACTAAATCAAATATTTAACGATATTAATTGCCATAATCATAGACAAAATCTATTTTTGATTTATAGAATTTTAAAATAATAATAATAAATAATAAATTTAGTCCTAAATCGTCTTGCAGAATGGAGGCATGTCTTTTTTAAAGAAGGTAATCCAACAGCCACCCAAGAATAAATCGATTTTAAATTGATCAAGCATACAAAAAATATCTGTGGTTTTCTTGGTAAGCCGCGTAGGTCCTAAAATCAAATTTTTCAGGAGAGCCGTAACCCAATTCTATATCAAACTATGAACGAGGTATTGATCTTTTTTAACTTTGTTTTTACGTTAAAAAATCTTTTCGTAGAAATTTTAAGAACCATGTAAAGAGCAATAAGAAACACGCGTTTACCCATGAAAACCACAGATAAATACTTAAAGAAGTCTTTTTGACACCTGTATAGTATAGGATATAATAATTGTTTTTTTCGAACATCCCTTTAAAAAAATTTAAATGAGAAGATTATTAACAATACTAAAATGAATAAACAACCTAAAACATGTTTAACCAGGAATAATATTAATAACAACACCTTTTTCTAAAACCCTGTCTGTATCTCAAAATCTTAACAAATCTTAAGTAAAAAAAAACCCCAAAAAAAACTTGGCCAATACAATAATATGATATGTATTACTAAAAGACATATTATTTAAGTTTAACTCACAATGAAGGTCATTTAAGCAATTTTGTTTTCTTTATTGGGGTAATTGATGGGACATTGGCCATAATTCTTTTTATGGCCAGAACAAAAAGAAAAACAATTTTCCTCAGTTGGTCACAGGTGTTAAAATCAATCGAATGGATAAAAATAAAGTAACAAAAAAATCTATTTATTTAGAAGCAGGAAGCAGAAAAAACAAAAAACTACCTTAAGGAGAAATTTAATATATAAATATATTTTTGTTTTTGTAACTTAACTTTAATTCAAAGCTACAGCAAAGGAAATCTCTATTATTTCGACATTATCTAAATAGACCAGCTGTTGCCATTTCAAAAAACGAAATACCCACACGCACTAATGCATTTGTAAAGAAAAAAAAATAACAACACAAATTAAAAAAGAAAACGAAACTAAACTAAACTAAAAGAAAAGAAAATTGTTATTACATGGTAAATGTGCCAAAACAGTCATACATCAATCAATCAATAAAACATAAAGTATGAGTAGTTGGATAAATCTACAAGAGGGTGTTAAGCAAGAAAATACAATAAGTATAGAATATATATACGAGAATACCCAATAAAAAATGGAGCTTCCAACGAAGCAGGTTTGTAAGGGAGAAATGTAAGAGTTTCGCTTACGATATCGATTACGGAAGGCATGAATTGATTTTATATGGCGAGTTCCTACTTTGAAGCAATACATTTTTGACTCAAAAAGCGCTTTATTCAATGCGTATAAAAATTGGTGAGTGTTGCTTTCGGATTTACACACTGAATCTTTTTTTACCGTTAATTTTTAGTATTCTCCCTTACAAACCTGCTTCGTAGTAAGGGAATGGCGTGGCACTTGAATTTTTTATTTTTTTATAAAACTAGCTTAGAGCTCGTTTACTTACTAAGCTGCATCTCTGGATGTCTTATTGCCTAGACTATGCGCTACGTGCGCTTATTTCTATTGATGTACCAGTTGAAATTTAGATTGACATCTTTTTGAGAATTGCCTCAGACAGCATTTAATTTTTGTAGTGAATGAGGGTATACTTAATGCGTCATTCCATGTAAATTTTTAAATCTTCATCTGACACCTCATAAAGAATATATATTCTGGGACCTTGAGTTATTCCAAGTCGATCAGCCATGTCCGTCTGTCCATCATGCTTACTTTCGAAGGACTCAAAAGAATTGGCGCCAAGCTCTTTCTAGTTCTCCTAAGGAATTTGGGATTGAAATCCAGCTTAATTCGTTAAGTAGGAAAAGAGTTATTTACTCAAATATGAAACAACCTCTTTTGAAAAAATGTTCGTCAGTTTACAAGATCTAACCTAAATTGGTGACAGAATGCACCGATAATTTTATTATTTGCACAATTAGGATCGGTTCATAATTTATCATATGCGCCACATAAAGCATGCTATTCGAGCAGAATTTAGTCGTTCATAGTTTGATGGTCTATAGTTTAAAATAGGCCTGATAAAGGGTGGTACAACCATCGTGAATTATGGTTAATTACACACTGCTACAAAAAAACACTTTTTGTCAGAACTTGAAAACCGACCTAGTGGGGGTTGTAGGTCTAGGTGAGGACATTCAAAAACCGTTTTCAAACATTTTGAAACACCCTCAAAATTTTGAGTTATTTTCAAAAAACTGTTTTAGGGTAGGTCGTAGCACTTTAGTACCTCTAACTCACAAATTTTTTGATCGATTTTAAATTGAATTATGAAATGTATTCATAAAAAATATATTCCAAAAAATTAGGTGAGTTTTTCTCAAAATTATCTATTTTTTTTTTTTTTCCTAATTTTTCAAATTCAACAAGAGTTATTTTAATTTTTTTCTATGAAAACCTATCTTTATTTTCACTGTATTTTAAAGATAATTTTATGTAGAAAAAAAACGAGATATCATTTGTTAAAATCGGCTTATATTTGCAGAAGTTACTAAAGTTTTAAATCTCGCACAAGATCGCAAAAATATATGCATTTGTCACAAAATGTGGCTCAGCCGATTTTGGTAAATATTCCATATCACATTCCTCGTTTTCAGATTCATCATCACTTTGTTTATGTAAAGTTTCATTACATTTTATTGCACTTAATACTGGCTTAGTAACAGTTAACACATTAGCATACTTAATGCTATTACGATTTTTATATTGATAACCAGTGATGTTTGTTTGGCAAAAATAACAGTCTTTTGGTTTATGGAATATTTTATGATGCCAAATCATTGGGAAAGATAATGGTAATGGCTGGCTTATAAACTTTTCGGACTTACTGAAACAGCTTGTACAAATACTTTCGGGTTCATAACATTTGCTAGAACTGTATGAGCAGTTAAAAACTGTATTGAAGGCATTTACCAAGGCTTTATTTTTCTTCAGATCAAAGCGATGTTTTTTGCCAGCGAATGAACCGCAAACATAACAAAAATTATTACGCTTATCACACACTGCTGAAAAAATTAAACACAATTTAAAATTAGTTAAAGGATTACAAAAATTACAAACTTACTTATTTTAATAAAATTAAATATTAATATCACTTCACTTGTCACAAATTTTAAAATAGTTACACTTTTTTTACTCTTATCTAAAAACAATCTCCTTCACCAAAAGGTAGTATTTAAACTTTGCCATTGTGTTGGTAATAAATTTGATTAGTTTATGTATTTATCCAAATATATATAACTAAAAATTGCATATAAAAACATTCTAAACTTTTTTAATGATTCAAAAAAATAGGGCATAATAAACCCTATTAATCTGTATTATCTTCCAGTTCTTTTTTTTTAAATAAAGACAGATTAACAATAACTTATTGATATGTACTCGTCCGTTCAACTTACATTTAATGTGCTGTTTTCACAACACAAGTGACTGAACGTGTAGGTAAATTTATATGGGAAACACTCAAGAAACTGAGTGCTTTTCATATAAATTTCACTAAACGTTCAGTCACTTGTGTTGTGAAAACAGCACATAAACAAAAACAAAATTTTGAATTCGTGTTCTGTAAACCACACATAAGTTAATACCAAAAACGTAACAGTAAAATTACAACAAACAAATTATTAAGTTGACAAATTTGCTTGTACAGTTAATTGTTTTTTTTATTCATATGTTTTGCGCGGGGGGAGAAAATACTAAAAACAGGTGTTAATGAAAAGTTGAATAACTTATACAATTATTATCCGATTTGAAAAATGAAAACCATGTTTTGTTAAGAACTAAATGTTCTTCATACGTTAATATAAATTTTTATGAGCTTTCATATTAAAATAAGCAATGAAAAGCACCTAAAATCAAAAAAGTTTATAATTTTTGTTTGTTTTTGTAGATATTCTTAACAAAAACAATTGTTATAACTTACAAATGTATAAAAAAATGCACGTCATTTTAAAGCGTAATTAGTTTTCTTTCTAAACGCGTTAAAAAAATTAAAATCGGACAAGAACTGACTGAGTTACAGGTCGATAAGTTGACGAACATCACTGAAAACGGTTTTTTTAAAATAACTTCTGAATTTGAGGGTGTTTCTGAATTTTTTTGACACAATTTTTTATGTACTCAACAAGACCAATAACCCACGCTAGGTCGTTTTCCAAGTTTTTTTACACTGTAGCACCGTGTTATGGATCACCCCTTAACGTCAAGTTTTTTTCCCAACTTAATTTGACATTTCTTTGTTCCAGTATTTAATAAATGCAACCATGAAGAGGTACACAATTGCGTAGCGCATTAAGATTGTTGAAGCCTTTTACGAAAGTAGCAAATTTAAATCACAATGTATTTCGTGATAATTTTGGTCAGCATAATCGACCAAATGAGCCCACAATAGGGAGAATTTTGCGCTAATTTCAGCAAACCAAGTCTTTACACCCAGAGAAAAAGCATGTTTAAGTAGGTCACCTCCAACCAAACTCTTTTTTAAGAAAATGTTAAACATATTATGTTTAATATAACCATATTATTGTCAGCGGTAACCATATTATGGTTAAATTAGGCCTCCATCAAAAAGCCCTAACCATATTATTTTTGACTCCAGCCATGTTATGATCAATAATAACTAAAATTTGTTAAAAACTTACGAAAGCATGGTTGTTTTTCAACCATAGTATTTTGCTCATGAAAAAGAGGAAAATGCTATAATAAATTTAAAAACAAATTATTATCATATTTAACAACAAGATTTTTAAAGGCAACCATAATATGGTTGTGGGTTCTTGATGGAGGACTAATTCAACCATACTATGGTTGTCGCTGACAATTATATGGTTATATTAACCATAAAATGTTTAAAATTTTCTTTAAAAATAGATTGGTTGGAGGTGACCATATTTAAACATGTTTTTTCTCTACGTACAGGAAATGTGTTAACACCTGTACATGCTCGACCAATTTGTTCTGGTTAGCGGCATCATTGGTCCGTACTTCTTCGAAAATGAGGTCAGCCAAGCAGTTACCCTGAATGGAGTTCACTTTCGCGAGAATTAAACGCACTTCTTGTGTCCAGGCACGGAGGATATGGACCTGAACGATATTTGGTTTCAACAGGATGGTGCAACTTTCAACATTGGCACCGAAACAATGGCTCTTTTAAACGAGAAATTCAATGGCCTTGTTATCTCACGTCGTAACGATGTTAATTGGCCTCCACGATTATTTAATCTGACACCGTTGGACTTTTTCTTTAGGAATATTTAAAAGTTAATTTGAACGTCAGTAAGTCAAGAACAATTCAAGAGTTAAGTCATGAGCTAAATCGGCACATTAAAGACATCGAACATCAAAATTTAATCAGAGTTATTGAAAATATGGACCACCAGATAGAGGTATGCCACTGAAACCATGGCGAACGTTTAACCCATACTGTGTTTCACACATAATTGTCATAGATCCTTCCGTCATGGTAAAAATTCCAAAATAATTCTCTGAAAACTTGTTGTTTTATTTACAATTACCATCGTGCGATTTGGTGGGACCACCCTTTATAAAGCTGAATTTCGGAAAAAACTTTAGTATGCCTTAAACTGTAACAAATAATGGTATTGAAGTAAAATTTGGTCTGTCATAGTTTCGTATGATAAGAACCCACTCCGCAAAATTTCGTGAAGATCGGTTCATAATTTTTCATATGCCCAATACTACTAAGCAGGAACAAATATAGATATATAGTCTTCTTATTGAAAAAAATACACTAAACGAAATTTTGCTATAAATTCCTAAAAAATCGTACAAAATAATTGATAGTTTGTCCAATGGTACTTTTAACATGGCGATTATTAAAGTGCCGTAAAATAAATAATAAAAATAATAAAAAAGTCTGCTTAATTCGACTCAGGCACTTTTTTCTATTCGCCACAGATTAATTGAAATTTGGTCTAATTCAGGTTTTTAATACTAGAAATCATTCTATCGAGTTTTGTGATGAACGATCTATAATTTTCTGTACACAGAAAGAAAATCACTCGGGATAGTCAAGTTTTTTAAGATAACTTTAAGTTCGAGTCGTACCCAAAAATTCAAGTACGGATAACACTAAAACCGTTCTCAAAACAATCCTAAATGGGACTTCTTTCGAAATCAATCCTGGAAATAAAATTCTTAAATCAAGTAAAAAAAAAAGATTAAACTTTTCGCTGTGTTTACCTCTCCGGCTCACGTATGTTTTGATTTTCTATACACATCGAAAAAAGGTCTGGCCAGACACATGTGTACCACGAAGGGTTAAAAAGTAAATTTGAACTCTTGCTTCTCATTTAGTTTATATTTTTGGTAAAATATGTACATAATATTTCTAAAGTAAAAAAATTATCGGGCATGATGTTGGTGTTTTATCAATCTGTAAGGTGTAATACGGGTTAGTAAATCAATCATAATAATTTTATCTTTCTACTATCCTTTTTGTTTTTTTTAAGCACGAATTCGGGATAAACTCAACTTAAAAATACTTGAACTCAAGCGCATTTTGAGTTTGATTCAAAATTAGTTTTACTTAAATTAATCTCATTTTCGGATTATTTCAAGTACGAAATTGGGACTGAGTATGAATAATTGAAGTATTATACGATTGGAAATCCGTACTTGAATCAATCTTTCTATACTTGATTTAACAAAATCCGAACTATTGATGCCGCTTCGGGTTGATTTGAGTACGGATGGATTGATTTTTCTTTTGAGTGTATCTCCAATTTAAAATTCTCTACATCGGTAGGCTAGCTGGTAGAGAGCTAGTCTATCAGCGCCGGGGTTGCGGGTTCGATTCCCGCCAGAGACTCTGGTTTATTTCCTGCAGACAAGCGAAGAGCTTCGCGGGAATAGATTAGGAAATTAAAAAAAAAAAAAAAAACTTTAATACGCTTAATAATATTTCTGAAAAAAATCATGATATTGTATTTAAATAAGGCGACGCATACTGTGAGGTCAGGTTTTATACAGATAAGCTTACAACTTGAAGATGCTATATAAAGCCCACTCCTGAAAATTTGAATTGCGGTGGAGGGTATTAAAGATTTGACAGAGGGTTTGACCGCTTTTCACGATTTGTCAATAATATTATTTAAAATTTAAATTTGAATTTGGGAGATTTGCAAAAAGTTTAAAGCCCAAAACTTTTATTAAGGAAATCGAATTAATCATCTGCCTTTTTTTAAACACCCTCGTACATATTTACACCCAAACCTTATTTAGCTAAAATTTTCAAACACTTAGGCGAATGTGTATAGAAGTGAGTGTATGTAAGTGAACAATATATAAATGTAGCTGTGTGTATGTGTGTATGTTTGTGTGTGTGCTTTTGTTTGTGAGTGCGTTTAAATGTGTTTTGTTGCCATTGTTGTGAATCATTTGGCAACAAAAAGTTATTGAGCATAACAATTGACCATTTGGTCATCAATATGGAAATATTGAACCCATGATGATACTAAAATACAAACTTTTCTCTCTTTGTTCTTTAACTTTTTATTTCATTCTTTGTGTGTAGTTATTTTATAAGACAAACTGCAAAACTTTTCTTAAGATTAGTTTTACTTACAAATAGTCACACGTACATACTTGAATACACTATCCCGAAAATAAAAGCTGAGTACTCAAAGCCCCTACTCCTCCCATATTAAAAAAAAAAAGTAAAACTAGAGCTATAGATATGCATACTTCCAAGCATACATTGTCATACTCCTTATTGTACTATTAAGTCTAATCATTGAACCATATAAAGTTTTTTTCTTCATTTCATTTTCTTTATTTGTATTTGTATTTTTTTTTTTTTTTTGCTTTGCTTCCAACTAACCAGCCAAGCAACCATCTATCCATTCATCCATCCACTCAAAGATTTATGCAGTCAAGTCACTTATTGATTCATATATGTACAGATTCTTATGGGTGTAAGTGTGAGTTCATACCCTGCAAATATTATTGGACCACCTGATCCAATTTAATTAAATGTCATTGTTAAAAAGTGTTTGTAGTGAGACGACATGTCTTCGTTTTTTTTAACGACATGTTTTCGTTTTTAAACGAAGTTAAAACTAATCCTCTTGTGTTCACAATTGAGTAGTTTTAAAACTACTCCTTTGTAGTCCAAAGATGGGTTATATGGTTCTGCCCTAGGACATCGTAATGTTAAATGGACCATGTTTTTTCCATACGTTTGGGTTACTTTTGGACTAGTCCTAGTGTCTTGTGGCCTACTCTTTACACGCATGTTTGGACTGGTCCTATAATTTGCAGGGTATTTATTTCAATTGGTGAGCGTGTGTATGTGTGTATTTGTGCATATGCCAAGTTTATTTGAGAATCACAAAAAATTATTATGGAAAAATCATTTATCTATGTTTAAAAAAAAAATTATTTGTCTTTCATTTCCATTTCGATTGCATTTAAATTCATATTTATATATTTTGTGAAAAGTTTCATGAGTTTTATAGTAATTTTTTTTATTATCTATTTCTTACCAATCAAATTCTTTCATATTAAATAAACTGCAAAACAGACATTTTACAAAAAAAAAAAATAATAAAAATAAATATAAAATGGTAATTATTGAATTTTGGTAAAAATAAATGGAGACTTATTTAAAATTTTAATACACCTTCCACAATAGTGGAGAAAGTATTATGTATTGGGCTGCTGTATGTATAACTTTGTGTATAGGGATGCGATTTCTAAGCAAATGCATGTTTTGTCAAGAGTCTAAGAACGATGTCGACCACCAGTCTTTCCGAATCATTAAATATGCATTAAAATGGCATCGATTTGTTTTTGCATATTTTGGTGAAAATGTATATTTTTGCATATTTAGGTTTTAACCCTGCCCTAGAACATCGTAAAGTTAAAAAGATCATGTTTTTCCATACGTTTGGGTTACTTTTGGACTACTTCTAGTCCCTTATGGGCACCATTTTCACGCATGTTTGAACTAGTCCTATTATTTGCAGAAAAATTCATATTTTTGCATTTTTTGACATTTTTTGAGTGATTTCTCTTAAATTTCCATGTTATAAAAAGAGTTATTAAAAAAATTTTTATATACAAAAAAAAACTTCCGAAAAATTGTAAAATCAATAAATTCTTTTGGAGCTTTGCTTTAAATACAATATTTTCGAGATTTCGACAAAAGCCTTACATGGTCCAATGTTCAAATATTTTATTTAAAAAACTGTTGCAAGTTACTCGCTTGGGACATGGGTTATACTGCTTTGCAGAGGAAATTAGAAGCCAACTCGACAATATTGCAATTTTTAATAAAATATATCCCATGAATCCCCTTCCACCGCAGCCAGTAGTAAGAAGATGACGGCCTGGAATTCTATATAAAAAACTTTGTGTAATTTAAGAATGTTAGAAGGGCTTGTTGATATCGATTATTATGTAATTAAAAAAGTAAAAGTAACATAAAATTTAGATAACATCAGAAAATTAGTTAGGACCCTGCGGGAAATTTGTGTCAATTGGCCCAACAGACTCGTCTTGGGATTTTTGAAAATGGAAGAAGTACAAAAAGAAAGGACTCATGTCCAGTGAAAGGGGAACCAATCATTTAGCTGGTACATGAAGAGCAAAAAGGTACAAAAAGTAATAAATTCCAGTAAAGTTTTCAACAGTGCTGTGACACATTTTTTGGTACTTTCTAAAATGTGTTCTTGAATTTAATTCTAGCACTTATTTTATTGAAATAAAACTACATTTTAGTAACTGACACTAAGCACGTTCATTAAGAATAGATATGTAACTGGTCAAATGGTGTCCATTGAACCCCTCCAATGACAACCCCATGTAAAAGTGAAAGGTCTTATTCGTATAAGGTGTTTGAACTAGAACCGGTCTCTACCACCAAAGACCTATCACGGGACTACTTTGTATCAGGTCGCTTCCCTCTAGGGGATAAATAAAGTTCACTTAATACTCAAGTCAAATTAATTGATATTGCAGAGAGTAAAATTAACAATGTGGATGGAAGAGTAGCCCGATAAAATATTAATCCAAAACGTTTTGCAAAAAAATTAATGATTTCAAGAAATAAAATAAATTTCAAATATTTTTGATCTAATCTGGAATCAAAATAAGATCTGAATATAAATTTTTCCAAAAAGTATTGGCGTTCTTCAATTACAAGACAAAGTTTTACTTTTAATAGAACAGTACTTATTTATTTAAACAATCAAAAATTTTTATAAGTTATTTATTTTTTTAAATATATTTGAATAAAAAATACAGAATTTTTTTATATGTGACCTTCTTCGAGAAAAGGGACCTAGGGTATCATATGGTCGGTCTAGGTATAGTCGCTTCTAGCTCTTTCATATTTAGTTTGACGTTTATTTATGTCGGTGTTTTGTGCGAAATAGTGATACGTTAAAAAAACAAATGGACCATGCCTATAAAATAGAGTTTAAAATAAAGGAAATCAAAAGGGGATAACAAAAATACAAACATACAAATAAGTTATTAGACATGTTCTGTAAATCGAATACATACGAGTGAAATAAAAACCGAATAATTCTGTTTAAAGAGCTTATAAAAAAAAAGCTTTTTTAGACTTCATAGTTTGGGTTTTTATCTTTACCGGAATAACAAATTTATTTAAAATTTTTCATAACTCTCATAAAAAGTTCCGGAACTAAAAAGTCCAGAACAAAATCAATCATTTTAAAAATTATGAGCTGAAAGTCTATGTTAAATACCTTCATTAACTTAAGTAGGCGGAAGAGAATTGCATATTATATACCGAAATAAAATTAATTGGTACCGCCTGCTACTAAGCCTGCACATCATTTTAAAGCCTGGTATACCGAAGTAGTTGTGGAAAACATTTACATGAGCACCTGCCACTTCTCATGGTGGATCTCAACCACTGGGTGAGAAACAATGAGTTTAGCAACCGCTCTTGATTGTAAGAGCAACGAGCACTCCCCGGTAACAGTGCATAGTTTGGCAAAATTATACACTTGTCCTTGTTTTTTTTAACGATGTTCTACCGAATAAAAAATTTTTTTTTACAAATTATTAGTAGGAGCAAACAAAAAATTAAATTTAATATTGAAGGCAAATGAAAAAGAATTGTCAATAACATTAATATCTATCTATATATCGCCATCTAAAATGCAAATGGGCGTAACAACGCTTTTAATTTTTTTTCAGGAGAAGCAAAAAACTTTACAAAATCCGTAACAACAAGGTGTACATGGGGTTTGAATTTCTTTAATTAAGTCGCCGTTTTTGATCGCAGCGATCCTTATTTTTTATAACCATGAAGCTTAATAAAACGAACAAAAATCCAACCAGAACTCTATTTCAAATTTGTGTGTTGTTACGCCCTTTTGCATTGTAGGTGTTCATATATAAAAACGTTTGTGCCGTGTAAGTGCTCCTAAAACTGACAACAAACTTGCACAATAAATTATTTTAGTATTTTAGTTTAGGTTTCTTATATGTTTTATCCCGTTAGATGGCGCTGTTGTGGCGATATTTATGGAACTATTTGGCTGAAATTCACAATATATATTTATTAACCAATAACTTCTAAAATCTCTGGATGAAGTTTTCTGACGATCTGGCCTAAGCAACCAGTTAAATGCGCATAGGAATAGCTTATCCCTTCAACAATAAATTTCAGTTTCTCAACAGTATGAAATGGGAATTTAACACATTTGAAAGAAACCTTGTTAACAAATAAGTTTCCTGATAAGATTTTAGATAGCGCTGTGGTCAAAGTTATTAACAAAATTCTCCAGTATTTAATTTTTTTTTAGAAATACTTGTCAGTTTTTTTTCAGTGAAAAAAACATTTTTTTGAGTCAATACCCTCTTGTTGATCATGTATAACCCAAAACAAGTTTAACGTTATTTAAAATTAAACAAAAAAAAAAAATTTATTCGACTCAAAAACTTCACACATAAATCAAAACTATGTAGCATTTTTATTCAAATTATTTAAAAAAGTTAAATTTTGGTTAACCAGAACAATTAACATTTTCATGTTGTATTTAAGTATTTTAAGTACTGGACAAACATATTCCACACGCACATACATATAAGTGAGCCCAGGCCACATGCACAAATGAAGTACACATGATTTTGTATGTGCCCACTACATAAAATGTATGTTTGTTATTGTCTTTGTCAATTTGCCACGTGTCATTGGTTTTTAGAAACTGTTTGTGGCTGTTTACATTCAGTTTAACGTGTCTAAATAAAATTGCACGCGATTGTGTATTTAAAAAGTTTAGTAGGGCCATGAATAGTGGGACTTTTCAAAAAACAACTGAATTAAAATACAATTAATTTGTAATTTTGATAATCTGTATTCAAATATAAGTTGTTTCACCACAGTGTAAAAAATTGGGCAAAGGCAGTCACCTTAAAAATTATTTTTTTATAATTTCTTAACAAATTGAAAAAAAAACTTGCAAATTTTAATGCTATTTTGTTTACCCCACGGTAACAAGTTCAATATTTATAGAAATAAGTAAACTAAACAAAGTGCTGATGTTAAGAACAAACAAATATTTTGTACTTTATTAAATAACTACTCGTAACGTAAGTACAAACAATAAAATTTGAAATGACATCAGGAATTAATTGTTATAAAGATACATTGGCTCCGGCACATTAAGCAAATATTTGTTTCAATATTTAAGAAATAATTATTACGATAAAATAATATCAATATAAGACTTTTTTAATAATAATTACAAGAAATATATAGGAGTGCTGTGGGCTGCCGCTTATAATTAAGATTTCTACTGTACAGCTATGACGAATCAATAAACACAGCATTAACAGTTTTATTTTGTTTAAAATACAACAACATTTATTTTAAACAATTGTGAATCTCCCAAATATAATAGTCTGGTTGTGTATAAAGTCATTTCTGAAAAATTGAAGGAATATGACGATTACAAAAGCGCTTTATAAAAATACATAACTGAAATTTAGCTCATAGAATAAATTCGATAAATAAAAAATGTTGAATATAATAGAAAAGTAACCTTCGGAAGGAAATAATTCCCAGTTTCTATTTGTTAAAAAATAAGCTTATTAATTTTGTAATAGTCCTACATTAACATCGCCATAAAGAATTTATTATTTAATAAATCAGTTAAAAATTTTGGAAAGAAATTGTTTAAAAAATTTCTCCGTTTACTTGTTTCCCGTTATCGGGGTAAAATTTAAAAAAAATAATTGACCCAAATTCCAAGGAGTACAGCTAATATATATTCCTGAGATTCGCATTACTTTTACTGATTTCTCACTCTGTTTTTTATATCTTACTTTTCTCTAATACTTCTTTAAATTTATTCTAAATCTGCTCTTGCTATGACCTTACTCTACTCTAACTCTTCTCTAACTCTTCTCTAACTCTACTCTAACTCTACTCTTAATCTACACTAACTCTACTCTAACTCTACTCTAACTCTACTCTAACTCTACTCTAACTCTACTCTAACTCTACTCTAACTCTACTCTAACTCTACTCTAACTCTACTCTAACTCTACTCTAACTCTACTCTAACTCTACTCTAACTCTACTCTAACTCTACTCTTACTCTACTCTAACTCTACTCTAACTCTACTCTAACTCTACTCTAACTCTACTCTAACTCTACTCTTACTCTACTCTAACTCTTCTCTAACTCTTCTCTAACTCTACTCTAACTCTACTCTTAATCTACACTAACTCTACTCTAACTCTACTCTAACTCTACTCTAACTCTACTCTAACTCTACTCTAACTCTACTCTAACTCTACTCTAACTCTACTCTAACTCTACTCTAACTCTACTCTAACTCTACTCTAACTCTACTCTAACTCTACTCTAACTCTACTCTTACTCTACTCTAACTCTACTCTAACTCTACTCTAACTCTACTCTAACTCTACTCTAACTCTACTCTAACTCTACTCTAACTCTACTCTAACTCTACTCTAACTCTACTCTAACTCTACTCTTACTCTACTCTAACTCTACTCTAACTCTACTCTAACTCTACTCTAACTCTACTCTAACTCTACTCTTACTCTACTCTAACTCTTCTCTAACTCTTCTCTAACTCTACTCTAACTCTACTCTTAATCTACACTAACTCTACTCTAACTCTACTCTAACTCTACTCTAACTCTACTCTTACTCTACTCTAACTCTACTCTAACTCTACTCTAACTCTACTCTAACTCTACTCTAACTCTACTCTAACTCTACTCTACCTTTTCTTTTACTCTTTTTAAGCAATAATCTAACTCTAATTGGCCTGCAGAAAACCCTGCTTTCAAAGGGATATTCTTTTTTTAGCGATCCTCCTCCGAACTTCTGATGCACACGTATCATTCAGGTCTCACTATCGCACCCACTCTCCATCTCTAACCGGACCTGGCACCGGTTTATATGTATGTTTGTGCCTCTATAAATATAACAAATAACGGATATATGTACATAACCATAAACTCTACTCCTTCTTTAACTCAACACTAACTAAATGTTTTTATATTACATATGTAACCTAAAAGCTATTACAATTACAATTATTATATTTTTTTTTGTATTTTAACATTTCTTGTGGCTTATGAAATTTATTTTATAAAATGTCTAACTTGAAAAAATATTCAATTTCGTTGCGATAGCTTCCGCATAAAGGAAAAGGAATATGGATGTATGTGTGCTTGAGATAATACCAGACAAGTATAACTGTGAATTTTAATAAAAAAAGGGGAAGTCTAATAAAATTATATTTTTCGTCTCGGATTTTACAAAGGGAAATAATAATGTAGAATTCAAAAACAACAAACAAGAATTAAATAATGTTTATTGGTTTAACAGGGCGGCTACTTGATACAAACGATGTAAACTCAAACAAACAAATAAATGATACGTATACGCATGAAATTGTAAGAATCTCTTACACAACTACACTGACTTAAAAACAAAATTGTCCTTTAAATGTGAGTGTAAATATACATTGATTAAATTAAATTTTTAACATAATTTTACTTTCGTTATAATTAAAAATAATACGTCAAAAAAATCCAGACTTTCCTTTTATAATTTCGCAAAAGCAAAAAAAAGTAATTTCAAACACACAAACTAAGTATTTGGTTGAATTTTTTAGAAGTTTAAGACACTGATTGTGTAAAAACTGTATGAAAATTCTTTTCTGACTGCCTTGTACGGCAAGGACACATCAAGTGTTGTTTTAAATATTAAAAATTCAAACTTTGAACTCACACATTGTTCTATCCTTGAACGGCAACAACAAAGAATAAAAAAAAAGTTAAAAAATAACAATAAGTAACAAGTGAATTGAAAAAAATTAAAAGAAAGCTGAAAAATCACGAAGAGATATTTACAATCATATTAAGACGCAAAATTTTCATTGAATGAGTGAAAATAATAAAAGAAAATTAAGGAAAATTTTGTGAATAAAGCGAAAGTAGAGCACATTCTCTAAAGTCTGAAGTGTAAATTCGTCAACACTGCGTTGACAAAAACAAGATATACAAAAACAAAAAAAACCATCAAAGTACATAGGTAGTTCACAAAAGTTTTGGGACAATTTTACCAACCCCAAAACCAAGTCCTTATAACCAAGTATTTTTCTTTAAGAAAACTTCTCTTAGGACAACCCTACATAATTAAGATTACACTTCCAGTGAGTGTTCGTGTATTGCTGAAAAAAACCATTTTATTCTCTCTAATTTATACATTTATGGGAATTTAAAGTCTTCCAGCATAGGCTTCGAACGCTCATTATACAGGATATGAATAATATGAAAGCACCAATGGCAATAATACAAATAAAAATAAAATAACTACAACTTCCCTACAACATGTAGGGCTTAAGAACATAGTAGACTAGCAAAGTTAGAGAAGAGTAAGAGTAGAGTTATAGTAGAGTTAGAGTAGAGTTAGAATAGAGTAAGAGTAGAGTTAGAGTAGAGATAAAGTTTAGTTAGAGTACAGATTGAGTAAGAGTAGAGTTAAAAAGGAGCTAAAGTCTCTGCATTAAGCTGAATATTGCGGATCAAGCGTGGACGCGCGATAAAAACCCGCAACCCGTGATGTTATCCGAACCGTGTCCCTGTGATGAATGGCACTGATATCGGAAATGTCTCGGTTGTAAGTTGTGTCCACCTATGGTATGGGGCTCTGCCATAGATTGTACCACCAATTTCCACATTCTAAACGAAACCGATGAATAAATGAAATAAATGAACTTGTCCCTATGGACACAATTTAATCCGTGCTAGGGTCCTTGGATCCTAACGCTCGCGCTGTGGAGAAATCCGTTTGCGAACACTTGGATGATGTCATAGTGCAATGCCACTGAAATACCAATTCCAACGGATGAAGAGGATGCGCTCATGGAATCAGTGCCAAACACGCAACAATCCTCTTCAGCCGAAGTAAAACAGGGTGCAGAGGGTAGGCTTAAATTGCCTGGTTCTGCACCCAGGCGTCTAAAGCGCTACCTGAAAGAGGGTATGAGCCTTGAAAAGACACGTGAGGTATGCCTAAGACCTATGGGGGAAATCTGCAATGAGTTGTGCGATCTACACATTCCCAGGCAGAGGGGACGATCGGACGGTTCCTCGCCGAATAAACCAAATCCTCCTAAAACGGGCAACAAGTAGCATGGCGACTCTTGCGTCTATCGCCAATAGGACAGTGCAAAATGTCCAGCCCACATACAGCGACGTGATTATGTTAGGAGTAATCCCACCTGACTTTCCGACGAATGTATGGTCAGAGGATAAGCTGAATCTTATCCAAACTACAGTCCTGGACAAAATTATGGTGTTTAAGAAGAGTGGCGTAAAACCACAGTTTGCAGGCTGCAGGGTGTAAATTCAGCGGAATAGGTAAGGGAACATGGTCCCATAATAAAACCATGGAAAGATGCCGTTTTGAAGGTTGTATCTGAGGAAGAAGTACCAAGAGATGAAATATTCATTGGATATTTCCCTTAAAAGCCCGATACACCGACCAGAAATATTCTGTGTCTTGTTGAAGGACAGAATGACGACCTCTCTGTCGAGTTGTGGAGAGTGCTTAATAGGTTCAGCAAAGGTAGCATCGCTGAGATAACCTTTGCACTTGACCCAAACTCGCCCGCCATAATTAGGCAGACAAATCAGGATATTGGCTATGAGTACGGAACAGTCCACATAAGGCCCACCACGGGGCAGTGAACGACGCACCCAGGAGCACTGAGCCATGTGCCTGAGCTGGCCAGGTAAAGGTCGCCTCGGTTAAAGCTGGCAGTTCATGGGTGAGCTTGGTCAAACCGTCCACCTTTGCCTCGGCTACAAAACCTACCAACTCTAGAAGGGGCAAATCGAGCCCAACGGGCAAGGATCGCCTGGTTCATGCGTCGAAAAACGACCACAGGATATACGGCGAAGTCCCATCAAGCTCGAGTGGACGCGCTCCGACTAACGGGGGAAAAACCCCCTTTGGGACCTACGAAGAAACCGCGAAAGGATTACAGCTCGTCCGCAGAGGAAGCGGAGAATTGTTTCACCCAGGAACAGTAGGTTTACTCTGGGCCATTGAGGGGCTCCACAACGACCAAGGTAAGATTATATTCAACTCTGCATCTTCGAGGCCGAGAGCGGCTCTCCTAGTCAGGAAGGATTAAATCTAATTACCTATTTCAGAATTTCTTCACGGGGATCTAGTGGCGATCAGGGCTAAGATCCCATTCATGGCGGGCGAACATGAGGTTGTAATCGCCTCGTCGGGGGATGCGGATAGTGCTCCGTCGGGGGATGCGGATAGTGCTCCTACTCCTGAGGTTACTGAGCTGATATTGTATTGCCAAAGGCGTGGCCTCGGGTGGATTATTGTCTATGATGCAAACACCCACCACACTGACTGAGGTAGCACGGATACCAACAAACGGGGTGATTGTTTACTTGAACATATCTGTGTGAATAATATATTTTTTAGGAATGTAATTAGACAAGAGGACTTGGATCTCACACTAACAAGTAGCAATTATTCATACGCCATCAAAAACTGGCACGTTTCGAGTGACATTTCGCTGTCCGATCATCAGTATCTGCTTTTCGACATCGAATGCTCCTCGACGTTGGTTCAAACGTATCGCAATCCCAGGAACGCGAACTGGGACTTTATCGCCATCATCTGGCTCTTACTGAGAGCTGGTTCGATGGCACGATTACGAAATCTATGGACATTGATTTTAAATCCAATACACTTTGTACGAAAATCTGAGAGGCCTTCGAAGGGAGCTGTCGACTCCGGATCCGCAGGCCTAAGAGGGATGTTCCCTGTGATATGAGCATCTGAAGGTTCTGAGGGCTGAGGCCAGACGTTAATTCAAGAAAGCTAAGGAAACTGGTGCGTGGAGCGTCTCTAAAGCTTCACTCACTAACTATAATAAGGAAATCAGGAAGTCCAAGAGGTTAACTTGGCGCGAATATTGCGGCAAGTTTGACAACCTTCCTAATTCACTCAGGCTGCAAAGGCGCTCTCTCTAGACCACACAAATGGTCTTTGCCGATTTAAGCGGCCAGATGATACGTTCACTGAGTCGCCAAAGGAGACCTGTGAGCTCCCACTTGCGACCCACTTTCCAGATTCTCTGCCCTTTTCGTCACCAAGATTATCCACATGGCAGCCCTCGGTATCCAAAAGAATTATCAGGTTGGCGAGTAGAATCTTTGATGTGAAACGCGTGATATGGGCTGTATCCAAATTTAGCCCTTTCTTTATACCCAAGGCAGGGGGCAAGTCTGAACAATTTCCCAAGTCCTACAGACCAATAATCCTCATCTTGTTTTTCCCGAAGACCATGGAAAAACTAATAGATAGATTCATAAGAGATGAATATCTATCGGAAACCCCGTTACACCACTTTCACTTTGCCTATCAATCGGGCAGGTCTACGGTGACTGTCATTCAGCATGTTGTAGGTACTCTTGGGAAGACCCTGGGGGCAAGGCAAATAGCCCTGTGTGCGTTCGTCGACATTCAGGGAGCCTTTGACAATACTTCCTATGGGGCAGTTAACCTTGCTCTTACGAGGAGGGGTATACCAGCTCTAATAAGAAACTGGATAGAGGAGATGCTCGCATCCAGGGTGATCAAGGTGGATCTGGGTGGCTCGTCGGTGACCATTAAAGAAACCAAAGTTTGCCCCAGGGTGGCGTTCTATCGCCTCTATTGTGGACTTTGGTAATCGACGAGCTATTGGAAACCCTTTATAACCTGGGCTTCCGAACTTATGGATTTGCTGACGATCTGGTTATATCTGTGACCGGTTTTGATGACGCGATGATTTTTGAGGATCCTGAACTTAACACTTGGCTGGTGAAGAGAGAGGGGAATTAATATTAATCCCGGAAAAAACTACTCTGGTACCATTCACCAGACGTAGAGTTCTGAGACTGAAAGAACCGATGCTTAACAGAGCGGTTATCGGATTCTCTAATGAGGTGAAATACCTGGGAATCATTCTGGACAGATCCATCAACTGAAACGCTCAGCAGGGCCATGTTACCAGAAGGGGAACAAGGGCAATATATGCCTGTCAGAGACTCTTCGGGAGGACATGGGGGCAGAAACCCAGGATTATCCACTGGTCTTATGTCACGATTATTAGACCAATATTGTCCTACGCCGCCCTGGCGTGGTGCACTTAGCCCGAACAAGTCAGGGCTAGAGTGAAGTAAAGGAATTTGAATTTCCTTATACCTGACAGGGGCCAATTAGCGGACGAATCCTGGTGGCGTGCATGCGGTTCACGGATGGTTTGAAACAGGTAAACTGTGATACTGGTGCGGGCATCATGGGCCCGGGTTTCCAAAGTGGCTTGCCAATGGGCAAACGGCCTTCAATATTAGGAAGAAATCTACGCCATCATCGTATGCGCTGGGTTATGTCTGAGGAAGAGGGCAAGGACTTTGAGACTAAACCCGGCCATTAGGGCCATGCGGGTAATAAAAGGGCTGATTGCATAGCAAACAGGGGCGCTCGACGTCCATTTATAGGCCTGGAACCTTTCTTCATCGTCATTGTGGGTCACATCAGGGGAATGTTACAAGAACTGTCAGAGCGTGAATTCCTTCACGCATGGACGTCCAATTCTGGATTAAGGCAGTCCAAAAGATTTGTGACACTGTCCCGGCTCAGGGCAGGCAGGTTTCTGCTGCTTGAGAAAGCGAAACTCAGACTGCTTGTTGGCCTATTTACGGGGCACTGTAGTTTTAGATACCACCAGTTTAAGTTGGGTAATATATTTACCAAAATATGCAGATTCTGCAGGGTAATGGGCTTTATACGCAGCCTAAACCTGACATGGATCGTGGTGCTCATGGCCTTCACTTATATGTACTATATCAGCGCTGCTTAGTTGTTAAAAATATTTAAAACTTTTTATCAACTAATCATTTGCAAGGTGACCTAATTTTCATCCATCCTCATTATTATTTAATCTGCAGGTTAGCTACAATCCAATATAAGTATTTAATTGTTATCCCAATCTATTTTATTACATACCAAATGATACCTCACATTTCTTGTTAACTTGAACAAGTTGTAATTATCCTTAATATTTGAAAGAATATAATTGTCTTCAGGTCTTTTACTTCTCAAACATTCCAATTTGCTGAAGAAACTATATTCAAAGATACTTTAAACGTCCTTCTGTATCTTGTCATACGTAAATATAGAAACAGAATAATTTACGTTGGTTTTCGAAATAAAGCAACTACAAGAAGAACAAAATTACACAAACACTAGAAACAAATAAACATTATTCTGTAAGAGTATTTCTTTATTTTATTCATTCATTCACTCACTCACTCATTCATTCAATATTTTATATTTTTTTTTTTCAAACATTCTTTTAGATGAAGATGAAATTGAAAACGAATGGAAATAAGGGCAAGAGCTTAAGCGGGAAGAAAAAGTAAAGAATTCGATGCTTTTAATTAAAAAAAACTTTTGCGATATTGTTAAGCGTATAAATTTGTTTAGCAATACGTGTGTGTTAACAAGTGTTCGTGTTTTGTATAAAATTTAGATGCGTTTTTAGACGAAGGTAGACCGAAAATTAAGTAGAAAGTAACTGCATAAATGTGGACTAAGCCAAAAACAGAAATAAAAGCCGTTTCATATTTAAAATAAAAATATTCATACATTTCGTAAGAGGTTTTTAATATGAAAAAATTAATTTTTCTTTCCTTGTTATAGAAAAAAAGTTACAAATCAATGAAAAAAGTATTTAAATCCATTTTTTATAAAAAAGAAATTAGCTGTTCGAGTCACCAAAATAAATTGATTTAATTCAACTCGATGTTTAGTTATAGATTTACCTCGCATATTCAAAAAACGAATATAACAAACGTTTATAAGGTAAAATTTTAAAAGAAAATTTGTCTTAATTAAATTGTAAATATTTTTTAGTATGGACATGAATTAGCAGTAAAATTGTTATATTAAAGAGAAAAGATATTGAACTTTCCGAATGACGTTTCATTTATTCATTTAGTTCAATTAACAAAGAAGATTATTGAAAGTTGTTAACTGTTATTTCAGTAACGATTTTTTTTTGTAAAAAAATTTTAAAAATAAACTATCACAGAAAAAATTATTTTTCGAATTCAAACAAAAAATTTGTAGTATCAAAACATTTTTTGTCTGAAATCGGTCCTACAAACAAATTCGCATATTCAAACAATTTATTTGCATTTTGTTTACTTTGGCTTTAAGACACATGTTTTGTTGGAATAATTTTTAAACGAAGTCTGGTTTATACACACAATGTTTTTCTTCATCACTCACTGTTGCTGTATCCTTTCCTTGGCTAAAGAAGAAGAAATGTAATAAACAACGGCAGCAGACCGACTCGATATGTTTTTCGTCATCATTTTATTTTTGTATTTGATGTAGGTATTTAAGTAAACAGTTTTTAAAAATTGAATACGGGATTTTGTTTTTCATTCTTTTTTTCCAACTTTGAAACCAACCAAAAATTTATTTTGTTTCTGTTGTTTAAAAAAGAATGAAACCTTTTTTTTACCTGCTATTTTTTTTTTTTGTTTTTTTACTAATAACCTCGTCGCGCTATTTTATCATCTTTCTTCTTGTTGTACTTTTTTAAAGCGTCCAAAAATAAACTGTATGTGTTTTGTGCTGTTGTTCTTTATTTCACATAAAGAAGTGTTGCTTACGATCAAATAAAAAATGCAAAAAACGACAACATTAAAGAGCGTTAAATATTTCATACAAAATTATGAAAAATTGAAACCAATAGCGCGTATATTATATTATTGAAAAGTTGTCAACATTTTTGTTGGTTAAATAAAAATCAAACAAAAATATTAATTGAATCAGTAAAAAAATTTGTAGAAATGAAAAAAAATTTCAAATAATCGTTTGTTTGAAAATAATTCGGCAATAATTTTTTCTGTGTACAATTAATGTTCGAAGAATTCCAACCAATTGTAGTGGGGAATGTAAGAAAAAATAATCTAACTGTTTATTGTTTTTATTTAAGCTTTAATATTGTTACAAGTAAAGCTTTTGCTTATAATTCTTATTCGTTTAACAGTTTTATTTGTTTAATATCTTTAGTTTTTTTAAATCTTTTAATGAAGTTTCCTGACGATCTGGCCTAAGCAACCAGTAAAATCCGCATAGGAATAACTTATCCCTTCAGCAATAAATTTCAGTGTTTATATCAAGAGTAAAAATTGTGAATTGGGCACGATAAACAAAATCTTTTAAATTAAAAATGTTTAAATTTTTTTTAGGGAATCTAAACATTATGATAGCTATTTCAAAAACAATTCAGCCTTAATTTGCAAACACTAAAATATGTCTTTTTACGAATATAAATGTCTTAAGTAAAACACCCTCTACTAATTTTTTTTAATTTAACAAATAAATTAACAAAATTATTGCAAAATAAAATAAATATTAAATAAATAAGCTGCGTTAGTTTGAATAATTATCCTGCCGGAGATTGAACTAGTACCTAACTAGCACAAAAATATCTGGTACTAGTTATCAACTGTAATCTTTTCTATAGCTTCTTATCGCTCAAGAAAGCATTGCACAAAACCAAAAAAACAACGAAAATGTACGTTAAACAAACGAACAACGATTATTAAAATAGTTTTCATTGGCTCAACGATTTATTCGTCAATATAACGAAAAATCTAATTATCCAGTTATTGGCATTTAAGTACTGTTCATTGACATAACATTAACATGTATTTATTAAGTATTTTATATAAAATGTACGTTTAGGGAAAAAAATGTTCTTTGAGGTAACGAGGCATTTATTAAGTCTTGTTAGCACAATGGCCATTATTTTAAAGAACGTTCATTCATTGTTACAACGAACAAATTCATTGGACGAAAATTACAAAATTTTTCGTTTGCTTAACGGTTTTTTGGTTCAGTGTGAGTATGCTTCGACAATTAATAGTACTATTGGTGCAAACGTGAACTAGTACACTTGGACCACATTGGATGCCTAAGCACCAGTTTGTTACTTGATTTTGTGTTTAGAACCAATTAGCATTTTGCATTTTAACATTTTTTATAGTAAAAATACCATAAATAAATGATTTACAATCAAAATACAAATACCCTAGAGGGAAGCGAACTGACATGGTTCTAGTCCTAACACTTGATATGAATAAAACCTATCATTTTTACATGGGGTTGTCATTGGAGAGGGTCAGTTGACACCTTTTGACCAGCCACAGATCTATTTTCAATGAAAGTGGTTAGTGTCAGTTACTAAAATGTAGTTTTATTTTAATACAATGTAATAAATATTATTTCAATATAACAAGTCCTAGAAGTAAATTTAAGAACAAAATTATAGAAATTACCAAAAAATGTGTTACTGTTTCAATTCAATTCATCACTTTTTCTACCTTTTTGTTTTTTATAAACCAGTTAAGGGATTGGTTTTTCTTTCACTGGTCATGAGTCCTTTCTTTTTGTACTTGATCTATTTTAACAAATCCCAGGACCAGTCTATTGGACCAATTGACACAAATTTCCCGCAGGGTATGTATTCGAATTTTAGTTTTGTAGCACAAAAATTCTATCAGTCTACAAGTGATGGCCTTGTACTACATGAAATAACCCCAGTACTAGTACCTCTTTTTCCAGCAGTTGCACTAGTGGGATTTTAACAATTAACTCTTAATTTCCTGCGGGGTATGTACAGTACTTTAATACCGACGAATTGTAAAAACTTTAATAAAATTTTAGTGGACTAAAAAACTTAAAGCCAATTTTTTTTAAAAATTTTATTTTCTAATAGAATCAATGAATTTAAGTACAATTTTCGAGACAAAGACAGTTTGTGTAGATATAAATGAAAGATTTTCTGTTTTACTCCTCTTTGGTGTAACTAAATTTACTTATAACTAATTTTAACTGAAAAAAATTAAAGCAATTATAAATGTATGCTATAATATATTTTTACCGAACACATGGAATAATACAGTACGTAAAGAGCAATTGTTGGAAAAGTTCATGTTCTAAAAGTAGATTCAACATTTGTTTAAAATTGTAAAGATTGCGTTTGATAACTAATAAACTTTTCAGATTCCCTTTGCAATTTGCGTAAATGTCAGTGTTGCCACTATAGGCATAAAGAGTCTAGATGTTTACACCTTGTTTAACTACAAAAACTTTTTTCGCCAATTTTTTGTCCCTCCACCACGAGAGGCATATGACATATGATCCCTGAGTCATTGGTCAATTCTATGTCGATTTAGCCACGTTAGTTTGTCAAAGGTCGTTCAATCTACAGTTACAAATTTGTAAGCCCGTGTAATTAACCATATTTCCACAAGATTTCGCCAGCTTTAATACGCCTAAAATGTTAATAAATAACGAAACTGTCGTGAAGTTTTATCCAATTTAGTTTAATAAGACAAAATCCCGTTTTCACAACTTACCGGTAGCAAAAGGTAGGAATATATCGGCCTTATAAAAAGTGTACCATTGTTACAACTTTACTCTAACCTAATGTGACCTAGAAATTAAAGAAAGGTTCATCCTACGTGGTAGGTTAAAGTGGAGTTTTAATAATTTAATATCTTTTATATGTTTGATAAAACCCAACCTTTAACTTTCGCTAAGTAGTGATAATGGGGGTCACATTTGTCTTAAATAAAGACCACAATCGGAATACACTCTAATACGTGAACAATGGCTCACATAAGTTTGATATGAGTAACTGTTAATTGTCATGTCATATTCCATATAAAGCTCACTTCCAAAAAAATATATCACACTTACTTGTTTGGTCAAAATATAGCAATTTTTGGGCCCAAAGAGTTGGCAATACTTGCGGAATTCGTTTTCGTATATTTTTTTTTTTTATTAACTTCTCTCTTTCTTTGAGTTTTAATTTATAAACAATGTGTATGCCAAGTAATAGAATGTTGTAGAAAATAAAAGCCTTTAAGGCGTTAATTTTTGTTAGTATGTGCTTATTTATGTTTGTAAGCAAGTGAGTAAGAAAGTAATATGCTATAAAAAAAATACAATAACAATGCCTTTAACCATATCATCATTTCACACACACACACACGCACATACTTATAACAACATTGAGTTCAATCGACAAACTTAGGGACATGAAAACATACTCTTACACTTAACAACATCATCATCATTATCACATGCTTTTTACTTCTTCCATAAGCAAGAGTTATGTTAACTGAAAAGTAAGTACTTGAGCTGCCAAAATAAATTCTAACCGAAAAAAAGTTAAATACGATAAATACAAAAGATTTCAAACACTTTTAAAGGAATCATATAAGGGAAAATAAAAAATGCTGTAGCAAAATGTTCGAAACGAGGCAACAAACTGTCATTAGCCAGCTCTTCAGCCACACACATCAAATCACAATTAAAACAAAAGCAATCAAAACGGAAATGAAATTCCCTCGGAAATGAAATTCTGCATAAATTTTGATACAGAATAACTTAACACTCACACGTTTGGCACACGTTAAAAATGTAGACATTTAATTAATTTTAAAAGTCTGTTTTTCGTTAATAATATTGTAAATATAACAATTAATTTAAATCTGACTCAGCTGAAGTGTAAGAATAAAAAGATATTTAATTTGTTTGTGTCTTAATTTATTAGCTGGCACAGTAATTCACTTTTATTTAACCACATGTTTAATGTGTACTGTGAAAATTAATCCATTACATTTTAACGTTCATTTATATGAGTTTCATAAAGATGATAACAATAAAGTTCTTTCTCAAGGTTACTTAAAAGTAATGTTTAATTATTAAAATAATTTCTTTAGATTAAAAATACACATGTGTTTCACAAGTTTGGAATTGTGTAGCAGACAGTAAGATTTAGTTGAATACCTGTCCTTTCGGCAGCATCTTACACTGGGTGAAGTCATATTGTGTGTGTACTTGTGCACTTATATGATAAATGAAAAGTCTGTAACATTCTTTAATATACTCACCCTTTGCTTAAAGCTGGAAGAACAATCGCAGCTCGAATGAATAATAACAAAACCCAGAAAGATCCGTTAGCATGCCAAGCACTTGGATCAGGAAAATAAATCAACCCTTAACTTAAGGCCTTTTTAAGTCTTGGGTTAAAAAAAAAGTATTGCGTGGGGCTCGAACGCAATCAATAATAACTAATCGAGGACTGTAAGGTTTAGAGGGTACTGAGAATCAATAGTGCCAGTCAGAATTGAAATCGGCCGAAGAATGATGATACTTCCAGATGTAAAAGCATACCATCGGGGAAGTTAAAAAAAACTTAAAGCTATTCAAGCTCTGAAACATGACTATAAAAAATGTAACTGAAAGTTTTATCATATAGCAACATGTTCTTAAGAACTTTTTTTTTTTTTTTTGGGATGTTTATTTAAATTAAGAGCGAGAGCTACAAAAGTTTGTGATGATATCTTCTCTCCGAATCATATTCTAAAATAGCATTATTTTTTTTTCAAAGTTATTTTCGAAAATGCAAAATTTTTTATTAATAAGATTCCTCTATGACGTGCTAAATTATACTAAAATTTATTGATGAGGGAAAGCTTGTTTCCATGCGCATTTCACTGGTTGCTTATCATCAGGAAACCTTTTCCAAAGGTTTTAGAAAAGCTAAATAAGTATACAAATAAAACAGTAAAGCGGTTAAGAATTATTAACACTCAAAATTCTACTAGTAACAACATAAAAGCGTAAACAAAACACCAAGAATGAACAGTGCGTTGTGCTTTCCTTACATTTTTTTAAAATAAATACTTCTTCCAATATTTTCCTATCCTGTAAGGCTTAATTGACCATTATTTTACAGGTAATGTAAAAAGTGGTTTATATCGGCAAAGTGCTTTTTTAGGTGCATGAGAACTTATGGAAAAAATTTATTTTTTTTAAATCTGGCAGACAATTTCATGGCATGCTTGCCACGGCTACGAGTTTCATGGTATATTCGATCAATCCAATTTTTTACCAAGTTTTGCAATAAATTTGGCCGTATAGTGTCCATGGTGGCTTGAATATTGGCTTCCAATGCTTCATGAGTTGCTGGGTTGTCTGTTTAAACTAATGACTTAACGTAGCCCAATAAATAGTTATACATAGGCGTTAAATCGCAAAAATTGTTAATAGCGCTTTATGGCAAATTATGCCATATTTCTGGAATCAAATAGTAGCGCTTAATATTCACCGTAACAGCAGCTCCTGGCCACGACAATTTTTTCTCTATGAACTTCGCAAATATTTTTTTTTTGTTTAAGTAAATTTGCATAATTCGAAGCGTTTTATAGCGTTTAACGATTCAAGATGACTTGCCAAACTTGCGTTACGGCAAAATTGATCTTCAAGTTGGCCATAAGTCACTGAAAATTTTATTTTTATATCATTTTTTTTTATTTTTTATTGAATATTAATAATTTTGATAAAAAAAAAGACTGTTTTAATCACGAATAGCTTTAAAAAGAATTAAACTCCAAAAATAATATCTTTAAAAAGCCTGCCATCAGTCTCTTCGCAAGCTGCAAGATCCATGACTGAATCCGAAACTAGTTGATCAATCGCAATGAAGTAATATATTATGTTGCCTTTTAGTCATTGCAGTCCTTGCCAGGAAACAACAAATTTTCTAACATAGCCCTGTAACGCTCACCATTTACAGTCAACCCACTGCCCGCTTTATCATGGAAGAAGTACGGCACGTAGATCTTATCTGCTGATACTCCACACTAAACTGTGACTCTAAGTGGATGCAATGGACGTTGTAGAATCACTCTTGACTTTAAGCAGCATTTGTATATTGTGAGGAATCAGTGGACAACTTATTTTTCAATATTCTCCGAAGCGAAGTTGTAGATATTTAAGTCTGAGGAGTGGCACGTTTATGACTCGAACTTGTTCGATATTATCTCGATGTCATGATGGTGCATTTTCGATGTTAGAAAAATTTCGAAATTTTTTGGTGTTTGAATAACAATGGTTCACAAATTTTAAACCTTTTGCCCCAGCCTCAAGAATGAGATTTTTTTTCAAAGGTAAATCGGGACGGCTGAACGTGAATATGATACTCATTCATTTCTCTCAAGAAGCTTTTTCAAGATGTTCGCGAAAATTGTGTTGTTTTTGTTATTCCGAAAGATCTCAAGAATTGTTAATCAGAATTGTACAAACTTTAAACTATTGAATAGGGCACATAATCATACTGTGTTGATCGGATAAAAATTGACTGAGTTACATGCCTTTAAATTTAAAAAAAAATTATTAATTTTACGTTTTTTCAATATTGAAAATTTCAGTCCCCCATTAAGGCAGTTTTTTTGAAATCTAAAAGCCTGTAACTCAGTGAATTTTTATCCGATCAGCACACCATCTTGAGAGAAATAAATGAGTGCCATATTCGTGTTCAGCAGCCGCAATTTAGATTAAAAAATATCTCATATTTAAAGTTAATTTTATTGAATTTTGACTAGCAAAATTAAACTCCACAATTTTTGCGCGTTATTTTTAATACTTTATTCTTCAAAAGGAAATAAAATATTAAAAATGCAATGTTCTGTGTCTAATAAGGCTATCCTGCGCTCCTAACTTTCTTTTAACCAACTTTTTTTCTGAAAAAGTCTACAAGAGTGTAATTAATAAACTTAACTCGCGCTATATATGCATAAATTTACCATAATTTAAATCAATTAGTATTTACGTAGCAGAACTGCCGGTGTGGCAAGGCTACAGCTTTTCAATATCTGTCATCTGACGTGATTAATCTGATTAATAAAGCCGCCTTTGTTTGAATTTATCGATTCTACGTCGGTCTTAGCAAATCGGGCCAATTTTATGACTCATTTCTTGGCCTTTAATTGTAGATTATGATCTGGGCCACACAACACGACCCATTTTGGCTTTATTGCATGGGAAGTTTCCAAAAAGTGTAATTTCAGGTTTTGACGATGTCAACTGGCCACCGTTTGAAAACTAACATTAGTCAAGTTATCGAACAGAATCCGCCCGAAATGTTCGAAAAAGTGGTAGGAAACTACTTGAAAAGAATCGCAACCAATCTAGAGGCGGTTATTTAAGTGCCATATTGCATTTCTCACGTAATGGCAAGGTCCAAGCGTTATAATAGAATAAAATGTTTATCGAAATCATAGCTTTATGTGTATTTTATTTATTTATTTTTAAATCGAAAAATAGATAAACCCAAGGCGAATTCATACAAGGTGGTCTTATTTTGAAAACGCTTACAAGACTGTAAAATATTTTAATGTTGTGTCAAAAAAATTCCTAATAATTTTAAATTGTTTGTTGTGAAATGAAATGATTTAAAAAAATTTAAAAAAATTTAAATTTCATAATTTTAAGCGAAAATTATAAAATTTAGTAAATATTCCCCAGAACCACATGAACGGTATATGATTTTGACACACGTTTAGTAATCAGCTGTTGCTTACGTAGCAATATAAGGTCACCTGTAGTGCGATTCACTATGCTTTTAAAACCACAATTGTTTCGTTTAAAAATGTTAACCACAAAATTAACCATTTTGCTATTCACTTACACTTTTAACGACATCTGCTGGTGTTAAAAGCCAGCTGTTTCAGTCAGCTGTTATTTTAAACAAAACAAATTGTGGTTTATTAACACCAACATTTTTGGTGTGGTTAAATCCGCTTAGAAAAGTGTTTATTTTTCTTTGTACCTGTATAGTCGATAAATGGTATGGCTTAAGGTATTTAGCCTATAATTTATCAACTTCTTACCACACACCAATTTTCCGTAGAGCTTCTTATTTATTTATGTATTCTTATCAAATAAAATTAAAAAAATTGATTTAATTAAAATTAAATTAATAAAATAATATAATAAAATAATTAATATAATAATAAATATTAGTAATTATTTAAGCACTTTGCACAATATCATTTAAAATCTCTAAATTAAAAGGTTTTTGTTTTGTGTTTTTTTAATCTTCTTTGTTATTTTATCCTATTTTGATGTTTCTCTTGGCAGAGTTGCCACGATATATCAATTTGAATAGAGAGAAATATAAAACTGTTTACCGTGGTTATAAATAAGTTAGTGAATCACATAGTGGTTAGTGCAAACACCAAAATGTGTGGTTAAAGTTAACACTTTTTAAAGTGTTAAAAGTTAGTGAATTGCACTTCTGGTGTAAATTCGCCTTGGAAAAAACTGTGTTTCAAAATTTCTTCTTTTGTATTCTAAAAAGGAAAGTCGATTCAATCCAATTCTATTAAAAAAAAATGGTGTACGAAAATTCATATTTATTACTTTAAATAACGTTACTTACGTGATATAAAATATGCAACGTGTAACTGATTCATAAAGTTTCTCCATTAAAAAGTAAACCTCCTTTGTTTCATTTCAATTTCCTAAAAAAAATAATTCTGTATATAAAATCCCCTAATTTTCTTAACATAATCTATTGAAAGAAATAATCATTGCTCTCAACAATTGCAGAAGTGAAGAGAAAAAAAGCTTAAGAAAAAAACAAATTAAGCTTAAGCATTATTGACAACTTAACACCTCTACCACAAGAACAAAAAAAAATATAATACAAAAGAAAAAATAAAATGTACGTTACATCAAATAAAAGCACTTTCATAAAAAAAAATAACACCAAATTTGTAAACGGCCTCCCAAAGACCAGTACTATTCATTCCCCCGAACTAAGACCGAACAATAAAATGAAAAACGAAGTAAGTGTGAAAAAAAGCTCTAGAAATGTTTATTATTTGTTTTATTTTTTTTTTTACATTATCAGTCAAAAAGTCTAAATTAGCTAAATCAGCATTAAACTTATGCAAATGTTTCTACACAGCTTTTGCTTTTACTTTTTGCATTCGTTTAAGGAAATAAGAACTTAAGTGGATTTTATGCAAACTAACTTTTTTTACAAATAAAAGTCCATAATAATAATAAAGTGTTTATATTCTGGATCCTTGAATAATTTTAAGTCGATTGACCCATGTCCGTCTGTCTGTTGGAAATACGTTCACATTGGGTCGAGTGAATAAAAAGGTAGTTTATGCTACATAGTACTAAGTACTAGCACTAGCTTTTACTTTTCAGTACTAGCTATGCTGAAAAGTTTAAACTACAAAAAGTGTGAATAATTCTTTGCTAGTGCTAGGTAGCTAATGCTTAACAGAGGAAGCAAACGCTGGATAATGCGACCATTCAATTAAATTAATTGCAAAGTGCAAAAATATCAAAAATTAAAATTTTTTAAACATATTTTTAAAAATATAAAACAGAATATAAGAAAAAAATGTTAATTTCCTTTTTTATGTTTTGAATCGTTAAACAAATGTGTATTATTATTACAAAAAAAATCGCTGTAAATGTCTTAGTTTGTATGCGAACATAAATAAATATATTTTTGTATATTTATCTGTTTTTTATAAATTTTTCTTTTTTACAGATTTTTTTATTTTATTTAAAAAATGCAACACAAACTTTTTATGGCAAAAGTCTGTACCGACCTTTATGCGGTATATCTTAAAACAACTTAGTGGCAACGTCAATGATTATTATTTATTTGAAAAATTAAGTAAAATTGCTTTGGTAAACTGTACATATTTAAATTTAAGTATTTGTTACTTCGGCTTAAGTTCATCAAATTTAATTTTCATTAAATTATTTTTATGAAGAAACATGTAAAATCAATTAAAATGGATAATGATTCAAAAAAAGCAAATTTCGATCTACCAAAGGTTAACATACAATTTGGTTTAAGGATTGATGTTTGACTATTGACGTCAGCAGTCGTCGATGGCTGCGAGCGTGAGACGGCAAATCCATCTGAGGAGATCGAATGGTTGCGATCGAAACATGTCATGGTAACCTGCCACCAGGGTTCGATCCCCGTCCCCGGCCCCGGCCACTGTCAAGAATGAAAGATTATCAATTACAATTTTAATTAATTTTTATGCTGTAAAATTCCTTTCTTCATAACAATAATTTAATGAAAATTAAATTTGATGAACTTAAGCCGTATTAAAATATTAAAAATTTGGATTAAAAACCATAAATAGTTCAACAAAATAACCACAATTCTAATTATGTATTTATACATTTACAGAGATCTTACCAATTTAGGTATTTTTCCGAAAACTATACAATTTGAAATAATCTTCAGGATGTTCATAAAACTAAACATACATACTAATAAATATTTAAAAATAAATTAGTTTTTATTTCAATATTGTGACAAAACACAAACTTCAAGCACCCCAATCATAAGCTTAAAAAAAATAAAGCGAAAACTAGTATTTTTAAGCACACATTCGTTTTTATTCACACATTTTTTGAGTCAACACTGGAAGAACTAGTTTCTACTAGTCAGTATAAAGTACTAGCTTTAACTCAAATTTTTATTCACCTCAAAGCTAGTTTAAACTTACAAATTTCAAGTATTAGCTAAAGCTACCTATTTATTCACGCGGCCCATTGGAAAAGCTCAAAAGAGAGGAACATGCAGTTTGGGATTGAAGTCCAGTAAAATCGGATTAGTAGGATAACTCCATTGTACCGTCATAGTTGTATATGAGTAGGAATCATACTGTAAAATTCAGTGAATATCGGTTCATATGTACCATAGACCCCATTTAAAGCCCACTCTTGAAAAACACTTTAGTACGAGTAAAACCGATATGAACAATGCTATTGAAATAAATTCTGTTCAGTCTCAGTTTTATATGACAAGAAATCACACTGCCAAATTTTGGATCATAATTTACCACATACCCCATAATAAATTCTATGTGCCGGAGGTGCTCAAACATTTTGTTGTAATTGACTATAATTTTTTATACTTCTGTAAGTAACGAACTGAACAATTTATGGCTCAAATAAAACCAAGCATTTATATGTCAGCCTTTTTCTAGGTTCCTGTACTTATTTTCACACATTGAGTCTATCAGCTCATGTTTTTTTTGGACTTGACTAATATTCCACGCAAAATTAGGTGATTATGCTAACACTATCTATCATAACATGAGAACGTTTTGTCCGTTTTTGATCAAGACAAAGGATTAGATATAAAATTTCCTTTAAATTACCAAATAAAGTTTTTTTATTTTCACCTGTTTTAGGGTTGTTTAGAAAATATTATCGTTTTTTTCAGGCAAAATTAGAACTTTTTTTCAACAATTCATAAAAAAACTACAAGGACTAAAATATAAGTTTTTAATAATTTATCAGAAATTTAAATTAAGCCACATATCATGAAAATCGGTGGAAAAGTATTTCAATAAAATGTTGTGATAATCGGTCCACAATTTACAATATGTCCTATAAAAAGCCTACTTTCGGAAATGCGCCTAGAACTATAACAAAAAAATCCGGATAGAAGTTTGTTTCAATAGGCCACGTCCTTGTTCAAATCATCTCCAAATGGAGATCTGTACCTAGCGCACAAGGTTTACATGGTCGGCCAGCCAGCTGGACGGAAGGACATTGTTAGATCGATTTACATTTACATGTGCGAATGCTCTCACACTAATAAAGAAAATAATTTGTATTTTGACAAGATTACACTGAACAAGCAAAAACAATTACGCTCAAAAATAAACAACAAAGCGATACAAGAAATGTATGTGTTTGGCGGACTCTGGTCTAGAACCAATATTTTTAGGCGTTACATGCATCAGCACAAACACGCAATACCCTCTCCACTGTTGTGAAGTGGGTAATGTTAGCTCTGGAATGTTTGAATTTTTTTATTTGCTGATGATGTTTTTCTGCTTTATAAGGGATCTTTTGATTTTCTAGATGTTTTTGAGAATAATATTAACTTTTGTCTTGAACGAGTTCTTGAGTGGACTTCAAATAACTCCTTAACTATTAATTATGTTCGGCCCTACAAATCGGTTTATTCCAGACATTGATATTTTTTTGGATGATGTGCGTATTATTTTTGTGTATCGATTAAAATGTTTAGGTATTAAAATAAATATATTAGACTCCAAACTATCTTTTAGTTATCATATTGATTTGTAAAGTTCTAGACTCTATGGTATTTTACTTAGAATTTAATTCAATCCATTTGTATTTACGTTATCATGTCAAAGCTAGATTGTCGTGGGCATTGTTATTATCTCGAATATTTTATGGGTTTGAGGTTTATTCTGGAACATGTGCGATGCACTTGAATAGATTTAATCGCTTGATAAACATCGTTTTACGTATTCGGCGTCGTGATAATATTTCCCGTTTTTAATGTATTTTTTTGCTTAACTTTTGCGAACTTGATTAAATATCGTAGTTTAGCATTTTTCTATAAAGTAATTAGAGATCGTAGAACACTACCCTTATTTAATTCTTTTATTTTTTCACTTTCAAGTAGAAACCCATAAATTTTAATTCCTACACTCACAATATTATTACAGTAACGGACTGTAGATTATTTAAGAAGTAAATTTATTGTAAACTTATTCTAACAGTTATTCAAAAAAGGTGGGGTGTTACAATGCCATAGGACATAAAGCCATATGGCGTTAAGTCCCATTCCATTGAGACATTAGGGCGTATGCCATTAAGACTAAATATAATGAGACTTAACGCCATACATTTTTTTCCGAAAATGAGACATAAAGCCATATTTTTTAAAGGATTTCCTCCTCTTTGATAAAACAAGTACCGGCTTCGCTAACTTAAGCTTCTCTGCAGAGTCGGCCTTCGGCTAACTAAAGCTTCTATGTATAGCCGGCACTCGGCCGGGCGCAAGGATTTCCTCCTTTATGGTATAACAAATACTGGCTTCGCTAACTAAAGCTTCTCTGGCATTATAAAATTATTTTCATACAAAAAATCAAATCTTCACTTTGACTTAACTGCCCAAAATACATATTTTCTGTAATTATTCTTCAAAGTCCTTGTATATGTATCATAGTTCTGGCCAGCTTTAAAATATATATGAAAAAGTATGTTGAATATCAAATTTTATAAAACTTTAATAGAATATCAATTTATAAATAAAAATTTACTTCAGCTGCACTTTTATACAGGTAATCACAGCACCTGCAGATAAATATATTTAAGATAACAGCCATTTTGATTTATCTGCACAAAAAGGCGTGCAAAGTAGATTGTGCAGCTAAGTCAAAATTACTGAACTATAATCTATACGTACTAAGTTTTAGAAGGACTTTCTTGACGCGTGAAAAAAATTGGACATTTAGGGGAAGGATCCGATTCGCCAATGCCTAATAAAGCTATTTTAATAATATAAACCCCGGTAGTTATCAAAATAAGAATTTAATAAAATTGTGTTTTAAATTTGTTTTTAAATTTTGTCTTTTAAGTCCTTTTTTAGTTTGCTTTCTTAAAAAAAAACTTTCGCTACGTTTGCTATGCCAGCCGATGTATTAATTTTCCATCAGTCTTCTGATAAGGATTAGTTATCTTTAGAGTTTTTTCCTTTTCTTGGATTTCATCCCCTGCTTGGTGGTTTGGCCTTGTATTGACTGCTGTTGTTTTAAGCCAGCTTTTCCTCATTCTTGTTAGTTTTTTTTTGCCTCTTTTTGTTTTGCTTTTATTTTAAATACATTTCCAATATAAATACATATTCGTATATATAAATGTACGAATATTAACTTAAAGTGCTTATCCTTTCATTATCAGTTTTGGTAAATCTGCTCTTATCGTAAATTTTGTTACCGAAAAAGTTTTTTGTAACATTTACTTCGTTTTTTTTTTTTACTTTATATATTTCTATGTTGCCGTACATGTGATAGCTACGTCTGGGAATTGAAAAGGGATGAGCTTTAAGATTTGTAAATGTCAAAATAAGTTTTTATAAAAAAAAATAAAGATTCCTTAAGTTTGTGGAAGGAATTATCTTAAATGATTGTTGTAGGAAAAACGTATAACTTTAATTTAACTCATTTTTTTAAAAAGCAAAAGGTAAAAAATATTTTTAAATAAATCTACAAGTTTAACTTAACTGCCTTGAATGTTTTTAGAAAACGTAAACAAGTGAGTGAGTGAGAATTTTTATTGAAAACAAAAACAAATTTTAGTTTTTATTGTTGTTTTCAATATAATTTCTCACTCACTCACTTGTTTACATTTTCCAAAAACAGGCAGTTTATGTTTTGCCTCGTAGCACCAACATCCGATACAATCAAATAAATACGAATGGAAAAGGTTGCTGTCATCTGCAAAAGAGAAGATAGCGTGGAAAGTTTGCCATAAGAGATTGTTAAGAAATATAAGAAATGTTGTAGAAAAAAGAACGGAACCTTCCGGCAGCTCGGAATGAATCTTAAACCCGTTTGACAAAACCTTATGCATAACGAACGCATAAAGTGCGATCTCGGAGAAAACTCGATGTAAATCGATAGAATTATCGAGAGAAAAATTCTACAAAAGCAAAAGTAGTAAGCGATTACAAACGAAAAATTCACTGAGTGTCAGCTGCCGCTTTGCAATTAAGGCATATGTTAAGTAAGTAAATATAAGCAATTGGTTTAAAGAGTTGCATATTTAAAAAGAGTTTTATATTTCGTTGGTGATGATGTAAAAATCTTCTTTATCATTTTCCACAAGCTGCGATACAACCCCATCAGCACAAGATTGTGAATAGGGCTATTAGTATCTAAATTAAATACTATATCTTTGCTCCGATTTCTGTGCTATCTTATTCATACTGATGATACAGGATAGCAAAACATACGAGGTGACATCTTAAGACATAAAATCTTCAAAGTGTTCCTCTATGTAGACAACATCATTTCCCAAGGAACCTTACCAATTATAACTTTGAAACATTAAGCTGTGAAATAAAATAGTTTTTTGTGGTATTAACTCTTTGAAAAATAGCTTTCATTATCAAGTTACAGCTTTAAACACCTGGAATAGCTCTTATCTTTCTTATCTTTCTCAAATGAGCACAAAGGTGGCATCTCAAAACGCTTAAGCATTGAAGAAATAAAGAGAAGGTATTTTTAACACAGTAGTTTCCAGGTAATAGAGAAAAGGTTGTACCTAGTTTTGTACAGTAGGTTTATGCATTTGAACAGCAAATCGTTTTTATACTTACCACCGAATAAACTGTTTTTCTTTTTTAATATACCTTATTTTACAGGCCCAACTATAATATGCTTAAGTTGGCTTAAGAAATTGTGCGAATACATGTGATTTATATGTGTCTAGCCATATTGAACTTAAGACAAATTTTTGGTTAGTTTTATGAAAGTAGCATTTGCTTAAGGAAGGTGCGAAACAAATCGCACTTTCCGTATGGAATAAAATATTTTCTGATTTTATTTTTGTTATTTTTAAATGTTTTTTTTTTAAATTCTCTTGTTAATTTTTGACAGTAGCTTAAGCCAGCTGATGCATATTATAGTTGGGCCCTAATTTTAGGTACTTTACGAATAATTGTGAAACTCAAAAAAAAGGTTTACAACACTGAAAAATAATAATTTCAATTCGTTTAGTATCGGCTGAAAGATTAATGCTAGGAGCACAATTGGGTCGCACGTCATAAGAACGTAGGACGTAAGGCCGTACATGTTTAAAAACACGCTTAATTTAACCACATTCCGTCGTAAGCGTATTTTGTTTTCTTTTGAAATTTATGTTAAAAAATCCAAATTTTTGTTTATTTTTTCCTTCTTTTATTTTTCTTTCAAATATGCAATTTGAAAACAAAAAAATAATTTAATTTTATATTTTTAATTTATACGTTATACGCTACTACGTTGATACGGTGCAATTGTGTTCCTACGGTACGAAATCAAATTGTTTTCGAGTCGAAAAAGTATTCGATCACGACTGCCAAAATTAGCTCCCTTGTTTCTAAAATCACACTGTTTCTGCAAAACTATTTTAGAACGTGAAACTTTCAAGCAAAATTACAGATTACAAACTGTTTTCAGAATGGATATTACAAAAATCCACTTAAAAACTAGTTTATTAGAGAAAATATTTAATATAACATGAAATATTTATCGAGAACTTATAATAAGAGAAGAAAGACTTTCTATCTCAATTGAGTTATTAAAGAGAATATTTAGTGGTGTTTTCTTTTCTACAAAAACAAAAAAATAAAATTTGGTGTTCGTTTCTAAAAAATGCTTCGCTCTCCAAAAGGGTGGCTTGTTTTATTCTAAACAATTCAACATAACTAATGGTTGCAAATGCCCTGTAAAGCAGTTGTCTTCTGTTTATATAGGGCTGTTTATATTGGGAAAAATCGCCTCTAATCTGGGCAGTAAAAATTTTAAATTTCAATAGTAATTTTTTCTATTATTTTATAGTAAAAAACATTGTAAAGGGTTGGTTGTCAGTGATATAAAATTTAAGTGGATTCGGTGTTAAAAAATTGTTTAAATAAAAACGTCAAATCAAAAAATCTTTAAAACTTCGGCAATCTGGCAAAGGTATTTTCTTGTTTGCATATTTTATGAAAAACAAACTAAAGAAAATGTTCAAACTTTTTAACGCAAAAAGTTTAAAAAATGGATTTTACCTCAGCCATTTTTTTATTTTGAACAATAAACTTCTTGATTTACTATGCATTTGTTAATATTTTAAAGAAAAAACTATTAAAAACAGGGCGAACCAATTTTAGATTTTGTTCTCGTCAAATAACAAATTCCATTATTACAGGGTTGGTAAGACATTTTATGCATGCACCTTTTAACAAGAAAAAAAGCAATAATCTTTCCATATTAATGTTTATCCAAGCATAATGGTAGACAACCATTATTGCCATTAAAAATTGTACGAAGCATAAAACTTCATTATTTAAAATGGTATAAATAAAAAAAATCAATGCTAAAATTGTTCAGTTAATTTACAAATAAAGTTTTTACTTCTGCATACATTTAACACTAAAAAACAATTTAAATTTTTTTAATTTCATTACAAAATTATCTCTTCATTAATTTAACAAAAAACTGCTGAAACTACATTTCATTTAATGGTTTTAATTCAGACAACCAAAACGAAAGAGTGACAATAAAGTTTGCTCAGAAAAAATGTAAATTTAAATTTCACTTTTTAATGCAACCAGAAAAGTTTCTGTGTACATTTTTTTACAATTTAAGTACATAAATATAAGTTAAATTAAATTGTATTCCTTCGACCTTTTTTGAATAAAAACAAAATGTTTTTGAAGTCGAGGCCAACTATTTCTAAAATCATATATGTATATTATTTATAAATAAATTTTTTTCAAATTTTATAAAGGAAAATACATAAAAAAAAATAATATAAATTTTATTAAGTAAATATAAATATTTAAATAACTTTTAAAGCTACAATCTGGGTGTCAAATAAAAAAAAGGCAAAAAATTAAGAATATAACGAAAAATATTTTATTCATTCATCAACTCTTTTAACAAATTTAATGTACGTTAACTTTTTTTACAACCACTGTTGAAAAAGTCTGAAAAATTGCAGTTATAAAAAAAAATATTTGTAATCCTGTTTAAATATAAATTTTACTTAATATAGATAGACCACAATTTTTTAAAAATACCTGTTTTTCTTCGTTTTGGATTTCCATCCAAAACTCGTATACCATAGATAAATAACTACCCAATAAAAAATTGTGCTTCGAGCGAAGCAGGTTTGTAAGGGAGAAATGCAAGAGTTTCGCTTACCATTGCGCTTACGGAAGACATGAATTTTATATGGCGTGTTCCCACTTTGAAGCAATGCATTTTTGACACATAAAGCGCATTTTCAGCGCATATAAAAATTGTTGGACGTAATGATCGGCTTTACACACTGAATGTTTTGGTTCAGTTATTTTTTAGTATTCTCCCTTACAAACCTGCTTCGTAGTAAGGGAATGCCGTAGCACTTAAATTTTTATTTTTTTTATAAAAATTGTTGAGAGTTCTTTCACTTACTTTACTGCATTTCTGTATGTCTTATTGCGTAGCGCATAATTGTGCGCTTATTTTTTCAAATGTACCATTAGTGCTTCGCAAAATGATAAAATTTTTTATTGGGTAGATATGACACTCTTATTTTATTGAAAAAATATATATTTACCTATTCAAACATATAAGAACTGCAAACTTCAACAAACTGGTAAAAGTTCATCTCGATTTTTTAACAAATATTTTGTAGACAATAAAAAACTCAAAGACAAATTTTTATAAACATTTTTTAAAGGCCCAACTAAAATATGCTTAAGTTCGTGATCGAGTAACTTTGATCGAAATTTTAATTTTGAAATCGTCCCATTCGTTATCAAAAAACTTCTATCGAAATTTGAGATTATGTCATTCGATAACGAGAAGTCGATCGAATGCCTTTACTCAAAATGTAAAATAATTTAATAGTTTTTTTACAAACAATTTACACACTCTTTGAGAATAATTATTAGATTTCTTCAACAAATAGTTAAACATTTAGTACATATTAAAATTTTTTTCAGCAATAAGAAAAAAAATAATAACATTTAGTTGTAAGTTTTTTGATTCTATTAGCTATTAGCAATTTTTTTCAAATTTCCCCTAATTAAGCATTTTTTACAGAATTTTGTCCATTCCGTATACTTTTATGGACTTTTAATTAATTTTATGGCTTATTCGAAAGGCTTTTCGCGAATTTTCGTTTTTTTTTGCATTTTTTTTTTTTTTGTTAATTGTTGAAATTTGGTTTTTATCCGATTTAGCGATTTCAAATAAATTTTAGGCTTTGTTTCCAAGTTTGCAATTATTCGCGAACTTTAGCAATGTTCGCAATATCAGCGACTTTTTCTGTAAGTTATCTGATTCATTACAGCTTTAACAATTTTTAATAAACACTAGATGTTGCTTTCATGCAGCTGTTTGCAAATTTTTGCGAATTTCCGCTAATTTCAAATTTTTTATCGAATTTTTCCCATTCCTTGTACTTTTAGGGACTTTTTATCAATTTAATGGCTTGTTTGATGTACTAAAAACTTTCGAGAATTTTCGCTATTTTTGCAAATTTTCTGAATTTGTAAAATTTTTGCGAACTTCTATAGTTTTCCGAATTATTTAAAATTTTGCGTTGCTCCTTTTGGCAAGCGCCGAAAACCGATAGGCCGAAGTCACTATTAACACTGTTGATTTATATACAAGCATAAGATCTATTACATCTTTTAAACAAATTTCGATTCGAAAGCTTTCGAATGCCGCAATCCCGTTTTTGATACGTGACGAAGTTTTATTCGATACGAAAGTTCAATCGAACACGTGTGCGACGATTTGGGTTCTGAAAATGTCCTTTTCTTAAGCAAAATGCGAAACTGATAGCAAATTTCGTACGGAATCAAATGTTTTTAGATTTTGTTGTTGTTTTTTTAAATGCATTAAACTGTTTTATTTATAATTTTTTAAAAAAAATTAAAATTTTAGAATTGTATTTTAAAACAATTCCTAATTTTTATTCCGTACTGTCCTTGACGCTCGTTCCTTATCATATATAAAACTATAGAAACCTAAAAAAAAAACACATTTTGGCGTTCTTTAGTGTGTTCGTGGGTTGTTCGTATGAATCTTGAGGAGCTTCTTTATTTAGGCGTATATTTCATAAACTTGACATACCGCATAAACTTTGTACTACTAGAGACAATTTTATGAATTTGGTACACATTTTTTACTTGTCATTAGGCCGAATACATAGTAAGAATCGGCCCATAACTTCACATAGCCCCCATACAAACTTTATTATTTTTTATAAGTTTTTTTTTTTGAATTAATTCACTTTATGAAATAATATACACATATGAACAGGTATCACAAATATAGGAAGACATCTAAGCCCATTTATGTGTAGCGAATTCTTGACAAATTTCCTGAAAAAATGGCATTTAAAAAGTAACCGCATACCCTTCTACGAAGTATTTTTAAAAAAAATTATAAAAAGAAAAACTGTACCAACCAAAAAATTCAGTGCGTAAAGCTGATCGTTGCACTAATCAGTTCTTTAATGAGCAAAATGAATTGCTTTCTCCGTCAAAAATTTATGTAAAGGGTTTTCCAATAGGTATTTGACAACTTTGAATTTAATTTGTGAACGCACTATTTTACTCATCGTCTAACAGTTACTTTCATTTTTTTTCAGTAAACTCAACATTTTCATCATGATTAAGTACACGCACGAACAATGCATGCAAATTATAAAAATGTACTACCGAAATTCGAAGTCGATGACCGCCACTTTAAGACCGTTAACTCCAACTTTCGGTCGTTATTCTCGTCCAAGTAGACAAGCAATAACAAGTTTAGTGCAAAAATTTGAGTCTACATATTCATTGTGTGATGCTGCCGTGCCAGTGAGACAACGGGTTGGTCGAAGTGGCGAAAATATAGTTGCCGTTCAGGCGATCGTAAAGTTTTGCAAATATCTCAAATAGCTTGCGTTTTATATAGAAAAAAAGTTGTCAAGTCCTTATTGGAAAAGTTTTAATCAAAAAAATAAAATTACTTTAAGTTGTACTGGTCCCCAAAAATAGAAGAGAAAAAATTCACTTCTTTTTCTGCATAAATTTCTCATCTTATCTCGGAAATTGTTTACAAGTGATGTACACCTACATACATGTTTTTAATATTATTTCAAATGATTTTTTTAACTTTTTTTTATACTGCCACAAAACACTGTGCCATTACTTTCGCTTATATTACTGTTAAGGCATTTGTATCAAATTCGAATTCGCATAATAAACTTTTGTTGGTCGGACAGAGTTTTATTTCATTTTATTTCAATAGCATTTATTACTTTTACACCACGAGCTAAAAAAAAACTGGTGTTTGGCTTAATGGCCACGATTGCAAACAAATTTTGAGAAAAAAAAGTGAGAAGGTTTATAGGAATGCCCCAAAAACGAAATGAATCACAGGACAGATATACGATTTTATTATAGATGAAAACTTATTTCCGCAGACCTCACGTAAGGTAACGAATGTTGGTGGACAACATTTTTACAGGTGTGAAAGTAGATGTATTAAAATGTGTTTTAAAAACTTTTGTAGCAAAAGTAGCTACCGTTTAAAAATTGTGAAGATAGTGGCTGTACATATTTGCGTTAAAATTAACTGTTTGTAGTTTGTATGTTACCGTAATGATGAGAAATACAAAACGGGTACTGCAAATAAGAGTAGTTTTTTAACCGTTTGTAACACATCGACGTAACCAGCGAGACACTAGATGCAGAATAATTACTGCATCCTTATAAAATACTAAGATGATGTTGCTATATTTATTTGAAATTGAAAATTTGCCAAATTGGTCCATTATTTTACCTACCACTTATTGCTTTATCGGCACAGCTAAATGAAAGTTGCTAATGTAATTGATTTTAAGAGTTGCAACGAGCAAGCAAAAGTTTTTTGAGTTCTTAAAAACCCAGATTTTAATTCAGTCAAAAACATGTCCTTTTTAGTTATTTAAAAAAACTAAAATCTCTAGGATTTCCAATTCTATACTTAGCCACTTAAAAGTTGTATTAATAATTGTTGTATACTTGTAAAGTCAAGCCTCGCAAACCAAATAAAATTATTTCTTAAAATAAAAGTTTAATCAAATTTCCTATTTTTTTAAAAAACACACGGTTAACTGATTTTGGGATACTCTATCAAAAAGCACGACTGTATATTTATAACAACAACAACAAACTGGTATAGAAAAATATGCATTTTTACTGGCATTGGAGCATGTAATGGTATTGGTTGAAAACTTAATTACATTTTTCGACATTTACGTAAGAGTAATGTGTTTCCTTGGTTTTGTTAGTTAGATTTACACCCAACATATAGACACATACAAACGTTCACAAAAAAAAAACGAAAAAAAAAAATATATAAATACATATATATATACATATATATATATAGATCATTCTATATAAATAATATAATGGAGAATTGTTCCACTAACAACAGCAAATGCCACTACATTGTACAATGTACACACTACACTGTCTGTCATAACTAAAGCAGCATTTTTATCATCTTAATAGTAAGAGAGATGGATTTTTGAAACATATTGGTTCCTATTACAGTATAGTGACCACCATCTCCAATTCTCTTTGCAAAAGTAATGGAGTGTTTTATGAAAGAATTATGCGCAAAACAAGGATATATCGTGGAGTTGCAAAGACACCTTGAAGGCATGGGCTATGCCGATGTGACTTCTGTCCCATAAATAATCAAACATGCAAGAGATATCTTTCGACCTTGTGAAGGTAGCAAACAACGGTTAAGAAACCAATATCAGCAAGACGTATACCATGCGCCTAAAAAACAACAACTACGACCATATTTTACTTAACATCCTTCCAATAAAGTTCGAAGACACAATTTGCTGGCAGCTTCTAAATGCCCTTAAAAAAAATCACCTAAATACGTCTTCTCAGATCACTTTTGATGATTAAAAACTTATTTATCACTTGAGCGATTGAAAAACGAAACATATACATATAATATGGGCATTGCTGGAAAAAAGATTACCTAAAATAGAAGTCCAAAAATGGTTTCTTCTTTGCTTTCCGAGAACATGAAAATTTTTGCTTGGTTCAAAATAAAATTTATTCAAATAATCACAAGCCATAATTGTCGATTAAATAATGATTTGAAATAAATCAAAAAAAGATACAGACAAAATAAATGCAATTTACAGGGTGGCAATAGGATAATTTAATACTGATCAAGTTTGTATTAAAAAAATTTAAATAATATCATCAATGAATTTAATAATTAAAATTTATTTATTTTACTAATATTTTATTAAATGTAATATCTACACATTAAAAGTAAGTAAAAATACAATTATATAAAAAAATGTTTATAATAATGTTATTTATAAAAATGTTTAAATAGATGTTTCCCTGAAGAAGTCAACAATGTAATTAAATGTGTTTTTAATTTACAATGGAAAAATTTAAAAAGTTGTGCCACATATAAAGAATTTGCTACCATTTTAATATAATTTTGTTTGGAAATTTTTAACTATGTTTAGGTATTCACTTCACCCCTTTTTATTTATTTCTTTTTCTTTGATTAAATTTGTTATGTACGTTATGTTTTAATATTTTTCAAAAAATATAAAAGCCAATCGTGTAATAAGATACACTTTAGTATTAAAATCCCTAACAACAAAAATACAATACTGTAGAAACAGATGATTAGACAACGTCCTATTAATTATTAATGTAAACACGTGAAATGGGCAATTTGTCTATGAATTTCACACATTGTCACAAATCCTTAATACCATTTCCACATATGGTGGTATTTTTGTTTGTATTTGTATTTATTAATTAGATTTTCTAATACAACAAGACACAATATCTTATAAATAACAGTATTAGAATCAGATAAGTTAAGTTAAACAAATTGAGTTGAATATTTAAAAATGATACTGCAAAAACAGTGAATATAAATTTTGAGCTACAGAATTAAAAGTTAATAAAGAATTAAATAAAATAATAACATAAATAAAATAATTTGGCGTTAGAATTAAACAAACAAGTATTACGAAAAATAATCTAATAGTAATTTTCTAAACCTTATTGCATTGCTAGTGGTTTGCAAATTATTTGGAAGTTGATTCCAGAGACGTATGGTATATATTAAGAATTGACATTCAGATGCATGGCCACGGTGACGAAATTGAAGTATAGCTTTTCCTCTGCACGATCTTGGAAACTGTAAAAGTTCGTTAAGGTAATCTGGCTCCTTTGTCATAGTAATTTTTTAAAGAAAAATAAGGTTTTTAAATTGCAAAAAAGATATACTGAAAATACGACAGGAATATTGCGATACATTATGGAACCTTTTTAAAGAGAATATGTGCCGGTTCACACACGTCAAGTTTGACTCGTCAAGTCTTGAGTTTTTAGGAGAGAGGGGAAAAGAAATGGCATTCTCTCTTCCCTTCTCTCCTAAAAGCTCATGACTTGACGAGTCAAACTTGAGGTGTGTGAACCAGCACTATATATCGGATGATGTTGTTGTACGTTACGGTAAGTTTTCTCATGTCCTTTGTGTTACAGCCAGTAAAAATTTCAGACGAATATAAAAGTGTAGGCAAGAGATAAGTTTTTGCTAGTATTATCCTTATTTTCAAAGGCGTACAGTGGTGAGTGGCATTACGCAACATACCGTATAGGGTATAAATTAGAGTATTTACTTTTCCGGACCTTTTCATTTCCCAGAAAAGCGGAATTGATTTTTCAATTTCCCAGGAAATACCTGGGAACTCCCGCCCAATACAAATCGATGCAAAATAATATATAATTTTATTTAATTGGCTAAAAAACAAATAAGAGATCTATAAAATATGTTTATAGTTGACTTAGGCATAATTTGAGTTTATGGCACCTTTGAGATTTCAATTATGTTGTATGAGTTTAAAGATAGTTTTAGCAAAAACTCTTTTCGTTTATCTTCTTTTAATGTGCAATAACACTTGCAATAAAAATTTTAATTTTCTTAAGCTTAAACCACCAACATTGGCCGCTTAAACTGGTTAATAAAAGTAATTAATCCTCATCTCAAAAACTAAAAACACAGATTAAAGATGACTAAATCTCTAATCTCCATGTTAAAAACCGACGCTTAGAGCCACTTTTTGGGTTAGAGATTAGCGATTAAATTAACTTTAATCTCCGTATTTACTTTTTGAGTTGTATTTTTTTGAACTTTTTTTGCTAGTTTAAGCGGCCAATGGTGGTGGTTTAAACCTTAACTTAAACTGTCAACATACACATGTTTAACATAAACAATTAATGCAAAAATATAAACAAAAAATAATTTTTAAATTTAAATATATTGCTAAGCACTTTTATATAATTTTTCCTTTCTATATTTTTTCATTAATATATTTTTTCTTTGAACGTAAAAAATTTATACCTTGTAAATAATATTAAATTCGCATATTTTCTTCTTCTTCTTTGAAAACATCCATCTTGCTTTGATAAAAAGTTTACATTTGCAAAAAAAAATGTTGCCATTTATTTGTTTCCAGTATGGTAACACTACATGGTTTAAGCCACAACCCAAAAATATCAAATTCAATTTATGCTAGATTAACTTAATTCTCAGATTATCTAATTATAGAATTAAATTAACTTTAATCTCAAAGCCAAAATGTGGTTCTTAAGGTTTAAATGGTTTAAATTTGATATGACTTATCCTAGACACCCTCTTAATTAAACAGGGGGGTTACTGCGAATTTCGATTCGAAAGAAATAATTTACGAGTTCAAACAATTTGCACTGTGTATTACGACTTTTATTTAAAAAAAAAATTGGAAATTTGATGAACACTTTGTGTTCGTAATAGAGAGTGGCAGTTAAGAAATGAATTTTTTGTTTTCAATAAAGTATAAAAAACGTCCGTTTATTCGAAACAAATATTACGATAATATTAATACACAGTACAAATTGTTCGAATCCGTAAATGATTTCTTTCGAATCGAAATACGCGGTAACCCCCCAGATTTTAACAGAGTCTATAGTATTTGTTCAACCTTTACTATAGACTCTCAAAATAGCCATAGTTATGTCAGGCAGTGTATATACAAATATATAGTGTGCATTTTTTTTTCTTTTTTTTTTTGGTACATAGTCTACCTTCAATGTTGTACATTAAAATGCACAGCAATTTTATAAATTTTCACACTCTTCCACTGACTGTTGACTAGTTTTACCATTGCTACAGCAACTACAACTACATCTACTTTGACTATTACTACACAAACATACCCGTACACATTTGCATTTAATGCAACTGTATTTGTGGATACGAATGCAAAAGTTTTAATGCATTTCGGTGGTTGAGTGGTTGTGCTATTGTACAAAATTCAACTTTAGCTTACAGCATTTCTTAATATTATTTTTTCCCAGTTTATTTAACATAAATCCATAGCATAGTTAAGTCCATACATATTTTAGTTGCTGTTGTTGTAGGTAGTCAATAGACAAAATGTGACAGTGGCGTTTTTTTTTTATTTGAAGGGTATAAATATTTAATTACGTTGAGGGCATATTGATATAAAATCAAGCTTTTAATCTTATAATAAATCGATTATTTCAAATGGAAATTAATTAGCAGAGTACTAAAAGAAATAAATAGTTGTTGTATAAAAACAAATGAGACTGCTTTATTCGGCTGTGCCGAAAATGTGACTCTGCCTCCACCGAGATTTTGAATATTTCAAGAGCTTTTATATGGGATCTATGATAAACAATGATCCTCAGTATAATAATTTGTCGCGGTATTACTTTTGTTAAGATGAATTTCGGGAAAACGTTTTATATGGCAACGATGCTTAATTTTGGGCCAATTACATTATTCTAAATAATAAATAAAATATCCATTAGTCCACCGTATTCCACATCATTCACCACTTGCAAATGTTACACTTTGTTCTTTGCATCTTGAAATGACTTGTTGGCTTCCCAATTTTCTGGATATGTTTTAACAAAATCATTTGAAATATTACAAGCTTCAAAAAATTCAGACTGGCTTTAAAAATGAATCCATGAATTTCTTTATTTTTCAGGCTGTCTTTTATTAAAATTGCATTTACTACTCCATTCTCGCTGCTTGGCAAATGTGGATGTTTAACCATTAAACGCAAAAGGGTTAAGTGTACTCACAATATTATTATACTAACGGACTGTAGTTTAATTAAGAAGTATTCCGTTCAATAATTTTTAAATAAACAAACATTAAAAATTCTAAGCAAATTTATTTTTAATTGATTCTAACAATTATTTAAAGAAACTAAGTGCATATTAATACGGATTTTCAGTTGCAGGTAATATTGTCCGTTGAGTAAGTTAAATTCTTCTTTATATAAAATTAAATGAAAATTTTATTTAAAGTAACGAAAAGTTCATTTAATTTCTACTGTCGAAAATTCTACCGCGAATTCCGTAAAAACAAATGAATTTTTTAGTTATTTTATGAAAATTAACTGTCAAAAAATTAGCTGAATAATCCGTAAAAAACAAAGAAATATTCAGTTATTTTATGTAAATTAACTGTCAAAAAATTAACTACATATTCCGTAAAAACAAAGGAATATTCAGTTATTTTATATAAATTAACTACCAATTTAGTTTTTACTGATCTTTAAAAAACGATGTGCTTGTTTTGTGTAACAAATTCCCATTTTCTATTTGTTGAAATTATTAAGTTAAATACATCAAATTTTTAAAGTAAAATAATTGCGAAACCATATCGGTCATGCTGCTGGTATCTTATGATTGTGAGTTCTTCTGTAAACAAACGAGGTACAACAAAACTAAAACAAGCGTGTGTAGCAGGGTAAGTAAACAGTAATCTTCTCTCTCTCTCTGGTGTTTTTTGAAATTCTTCTCTTTTGTGGAGTAAACAAAAATTACTGAATTTAATAAAACAACTGAATATACATATCTTTGTTTTTACGGAATATTCAGTTAATTTTTTGATGGTTTTTTTATATAAAATAACTGAAAATGTATTTCTTTTTATGGAACATGGGGTTGAATTTTTGGCAGTAGAAATTAAAAGAACTTTTCGTTAACAATAACTGAAAAATAAGTGGACCGGTTTTTAACTGAATATTCATTTATTTTATATTACAAATTTAGTTCATTTAGCGTACAGAATATTGTGAGTGTACCACTAGAAAAGATTTTAACGTGGTGCGAACAACTTCATCATTAATGATTTTAAAGTTATTCTACAGCTTTGATAGACTAAGATCATAAAGAGAAGCGTATCGAGGGCATTGGCAGAGGTACCAATTTTTAATATTCATATGTTTGTATTTTCTTAAAATAAATGAACTAAATTCAAGACAGGCATTTATTTTTGGACTGTCTATGTAAAATTGGAATATATAATTTTCATCGTCCAACGAGCCCGATTAATAGCTCCTGGCTCATTTGGTGTGAGATCGGGCTTAGATCTATCACCCAAAAAATCAGGATCAGAAGAAGAAATTCTTTGTAGCCTCTTGGCTGCATGTCTTTAAGCTGGCCTTGAATTCAATCGAAAAGAACAAAGTTCAACATGTAAAAAGGTGGCAAACCGAGGTGTGGCATTGGCTAACACCTACATCAATGCCACATCTTCTTAAACTGATTTTCAGATCTAATTGCAGGGCATATAACCACATCGTAAGATCCCCAATAAAAGATTTTTTAACGAAGCAAAACAAAACTTTTGATTTTATTCGTTTGTTGGGTATACGTGGTAAACTGGAAAACAACTTATAATATAAACTCAGGAACAGTAAGAGCAAATTCAAAAATTGTTTATTATAAATATTGTTAAGAATAAAGGGATCTTTCAAACAGCACTGTTAGTTTATTTTATTTTCATAAAAATTTTAAAAGTTATAAAGCGTTATTTACAAAATGTATGAAACCTCCTACCTTTGGCACAAATTCGACTTGTGCGACCTCTAAACCCTTTCCGAAAAATCTCAAAAATACTTTAGTTATCTTATGAGCTTTTAAATTATGCTTAAGCACCCATGGAAATGCAAAAAAAAATTTTTTGGGACACAATGAGTTAAGATACATGTAAAATTTGTAAATTCAAATTTTTATTTTGCAATAACATAAAAGACTTCCTGCAGAAACCTGTGCGAATATTAGATAAGAATTTTATTCCACATTCTCTCAGCTAACTATCAGAAACCATCAAGAATGTCAGCTAATACATCCCAACTTCATTTTTCATTCATATATTTTTGGTACAAAAACCTGACAGAATTTGTATACAATTCCGTTTTTGTGTCGACGTTTCTTCTGATATCTGGAAGACGTCGGAATATTTTACTGGCTAAAAGTCCCTTCATTTCATACAAATACTTTACCCATAACAAAAATGTAAAGTATTAAAAGTTAGCTTAGAGTAACAGTAACTAAAAACTTACCGTAAAAAAGTTAGACCAATCTATTTCTTACAGATTGAGACGTAGCATCTCACTGCTATATAATCGTTCTAATTGCTTTACATACAAACAAATAAAAGAGCTGAATTGCAAAGTTACTAATACTCTCGGCTTACTGAGTCTTTAGGCGACCAGTTATTTTATATATTTAGTTCCCATATAAATGGTGCCTTTGATTAGAAATTAAATGGGACACTATTTCATATCTCCCCTAAACTGAACTTTTTAATATTAATCATACGCACAGATAGACTGAATAAATCAAATATGAGAATATAGCCGGTTAAGCATGGCCATATTTAAAAACAAATTATCGAGAGAGTACCCTATTTGGGACCCATGGTTTATCATGGACCTGCCAGAAAAAAATTATGCAATGGGGCTAAGATTCATGTAGAAATTCTGTGTAACGAATATTATTGAGATCTCTTCATCCATATGAGATTTGATTGCCTTTAAAGAAATGTAGAAAAGGAGTTTATACGGGACCTATGGCTAATTTTGGACCTCCCAACACAATATTTTGTAATAATGTAGAAGCTGTCGTAAAAGTCATTGTCGTTAAGTTGTATGGTCAGATATGGACCGACTTCAAACAAATTTGGTAAGTTGATTTTAATTGCTATAGAAATAGCTTGGACGATATTTAATCTTAACACAAAAATAATATGATTATTTATAGGCACAAAGACTATCAGCCATTTTGTTTATTTGTTTATTGATTGATATAGATTTCAGATATAGAAAACTCCCATTTCGTTCATGAAAACAAAAATGGTTTCGGTCCGAAAAATGTTTTCGTCATTTTCTGAAGCCCCCAAAGTACGGAATGAATTATGTTTCCAAACGGAATTGTACTCTGGACATGGCTGTATATTTCGGAAAAAAGCGTGTATGAGGGCTCACCGATTCTAATGTGCTTGGTCCTTGTGAGAATTAGATTGTATGTACAAGATTACTGGACTACTAATTTCGAACTAACTGGTATCTTTGTGTTTCAAGATTTACCGTCGTTTTAATTAAACTTCATTAGATACATTTCGAAATCTATGATGATTTGACACGTCCTTAATTAGATTCGTTTTTTTTTACTATTAAGTAGAATTCTTTTCGATAATTATATTTAACAAAATTTATTTTTCCTAACAATTAAACAACACATTCCAAATAGGAAATTGGATTTCAAAATAAGTTTTACTTGGCAATAAAGTTGTTATTAATGTTTAGTGAAAATCTTCCGGTTGATTTAAGGAAAGGTATGAAAAAAATTGTAGACGATAATTTTATATTTTTTAGCACCACTGTTTCTAATACTTTTACCCTTTTACTCTTTCTCACATCTCTAAGCAATATTTCGTTTATTTTATTTTTTATTTTTGTTCTTTTATTATTTGTTATAATGCATAACTTACCCTTAATAAACTTTCCATACTTTGGATTTAATTAAATTTTCATATTAAATTCTTAGAAAAGAAGACTGTTAACAAATGTTTAATTCGTACAAAAAAAATAAGGAAAATGAATTTATTTTTATATTCTTCTCACTTTTTACTGGAGATTTTGTAAATATTTTTCGTTTTAATTTGACTGAAGTAAAGAAACAATTTTGTAGAGTTTATTTAAATATATTTATAGTAAGGGGTTTTTTTATTTCCTTTTCCAGCAAAAAGTCTACTTTTTGTAAAAATGTTTTTTGTACAGTTTACTTTTAAGTAACAAAAGGGATAACGGTTGGACAACATGGTCCTAAAATACAACCTTATTTGCATTCTGGCGTTACATTAAAAAAGTAAACTTTTCGCTGAAAATGCCAATATGTACCTTTAAACGAGCAATGATTTTTAAATTTTATAGCTTGAAAAATAAATTTATATAAGTTCAAAGTTTCCTTAAAAGGTTTTATATATACAAAACGCCTTACTTAATTCGCAGTCTTATTCAGTTTTGTAATGCGAGTCAAAATCCACTTCCATTTTGTACCACAGAAAATAAAATCAGAAGATAAAGTTCGGTGTGGTCTTTTTTCTCAGTGAATGATAATAGAACTGCGAACGCACAATGCAACTTGTGCAAAAAGGTGTTAAAAACTTTAGGAGATTCTTCCAAAGGTCTTTTGACACATTTGCTTAAGTTTATTTTATTATTTTTTTTTAAAAACAATAAATTAAATATTGTCATATTGCATATGCATATGTATCTAATTATTAACGATACCACCCAGAAGTGTTTAATGCGTACATTGTTTTCGTCGGCAGCATATGTTTTCAATAAAATAAGGTATCGATTATCAGACGCCATTAATTTGTTTTAGAAGCTTTTTAAAATAGTAATTTTTCCATATTACTTTAAAAGAATACATTAAACTGTTAAATTTTGTAATCAGTTTAATGTTCTTCATGAATTTATTTGTTTTAATACTTATACATAAACATTTTATTAAAAATGTGCCTTTATATTTGAAATTCCAAAAAATCCCGATCCGTCCCGGGATCCCGTTTTTTTAATAAAAAAATCCCGAATCCCGGGTTTCAGAAAACCTGGTCCCATTTGGCATCCCTAATCACGACACGTCAAAATGGAAATGCCCATATTTTATTTAAGAAATACAATTATTATAATCTAACTTAACTTACCAAGCAATAGTAACGTAGAACTCTAGCCCATTGTAATGTTATAGACTAGAGTCTTTGGCAGGATATGAACCCACAACCCTCATACTAACAGACTAGCACACTACCAACTGATATACCAAATAACCCAATTTAGAGTTTTTAAACTGATGTTTTAAAAAAAATTTATAGCTCTCAATAGATTATCCAAATTTAAATTAATTGAGTTTGGTAAATGGGCAATATTATTAGCTTCATTTACAAGCTTTTTAAAAAAGTCTTATATTGTAACATTCGTTACAACAATATTCTGGAAAAATGAGGCTGGATTGCGTTCTTTAAAATGCTCACGAAGATAAAATCTTGAATATAATAAAATATACTTCCTAATAAAAACAATCCCACGATGAAAATAAAAAAATTCCGAAAATTATTTTCATACAAAACTAAGATTTATTTTAAATTTTATTATTAAAGTATTATTTTCTTATTTTTGTGTTCCTATTTTTTGTCTATCCAGCGCTGTTTAAAGCCCTCTGATGATTTGCATGAATATAGTAAAACACCTAGGCCAAATAATAACGTAGCCGGATTTTTTATTTTTTGTCTGTTGGCGGAGAATTAAGAATTAAGTCCTTACAATGTAGGTTAGCCTGAAATTTTAGGTTTCAGCTAATTCTGAAGCCCTACTGACGCTGGGGCTTACTTTAAAGTAGTTGTTCTTCCTGCCCAGCAGGGACTGGCTTAACAGCTAAATTATGAAATATCTTTGAAAATGTAAATTCTTGTTTTTAATTCAAATTGCAACACACAACTTAATATTTCATATCTCATAGGAAAATACTCCCAAAAGAAGGTCTTTGGATTAAACTTTCTTCTAAATTATTGAAAACTACAATAAGTACAATATTTAGGTAAAATGTAACATTTTAAAAGCACACAATTCCAATTTTGATTATAAAAACAATGGAGATAAACATCGTTTTTTCTGCCTGTTATAACAAAAAAAGTAAGAAACTTTAAAAATGTGGTTATTTTTCCTTAAAGACTTAATTTTCATTAACTTAATTCTATCAACAACGTTAAACTTGCATTTTCGTAAAAAAATATCCAATATTTTAAAACTTTATTAAATATAAGTTGTTAAAGCTTCCTATTTAGTAGATATTGAACACAAATAGATAAACGAAAATAAAAACATCAGATTTACTTCCGTTCAACCTTCTTTTCAAATTGAACCATTAAATTAGTTTTCCTCTTGAAGACTCGAAGGGTAAAACTCAGTTCGCTTCAATAACTTGCAATGCACTGTTACCGATTTTGGCCCAACCTTTTTTTACTTGTCCCAGGAATGGAAAGGAAAACAACAGTAAATAATAAAAAAATATAAAATAAAAAAAAAATATAAAACAACAACAAAATAAAAAAAAATACTAAAAAAATTAAATTAAAACAAAGGTCCATCCAATAAATAATAAACTTATGTATAAGAATGTCGCTACATTGTACACTTAGATGAAATTAACAGAGATAACTTTTAGTTTAAAATGGGTAAACAAATTTATTCTGTTTTGTCTTTTTAAAATAGATAATTATTTTACAGCATAATAACTAGTTAAATACTATTGTAACTTTTACATTTGTATATGTACTTAAATAGTTCTATACGTTTATACTTTAATAATTATATACCTACTTTTATACAATAGTCAATTTTATACTTTAATACCATTATACTATTATACCTTTATACTTTAATGCCTTCATACTTTTAGACTTTCATGCATGTGCTTTTATACTTTTATTTTGTATACCTTTATACTATTTTACTTTAATATTCCAATACTTTTAATTTTGTATACTTTTATACTTATATACTTTTATACTTTTATGCTTTTACACTTTTCTACCTTTCTACTTTTAAACTTTTATACATTTATATTTATCTATTTTTCAACTTTTATACTTTGATAGTTTTATAGTTTTATAGTTTTATACTTTTATAGCTTTATACTTTTATACTATTTTATCTTCTATATATGTGACCTTCTCCGCGAAAAGGGACCTAGTGTGTCAAAACAAAGGGTTTAGAATAAATTCAAGTACGTTTTTCTCTTAATTTTCTTTATTATATTTCTACTAAGTAATTTTTTATCTGGTCTATAGATTATTAATCCTTACAGACTAAAAAAAACTATTTACATACACACAATAGGTCCCTTGTCTCGGAGAAGGTCAATACATAAAAACGTTTGTGCCGTGTATGTGCTCTTAAAATTCAAGAACCGCTGGACCAATTGACACCAAACTAAGATAATAAATAAGTTTAGTATGGAATCAGGTTTCTCTTAAGTTTAATCCCGTAAACTTTTATACTTATATTATTTGATGTTTTTTCTAGTAGGAATTTAGCACAAAACATTTTAAATTATTTGGGGTATTCACAAAGTGTGCATGTTATATTGTAAACAAAAAATAAGTTTAATTGATTCTATGTTTATTACGCTGTCGTAATTAATCAGAAGAGGGCTGCGCTGAGCGGCTGAGCTGAGCCGAGCCGCACTAGTTTTTGTAAGCCGTCGCACAGAGGGGTGAAATCACAAAAAATGGAGATTAATTAAACTACTTATCCAATTTTAAAAATTCTTTCACTATTAGAATGCTACGTTATCACTGAGTGACATAGGCTACACATCTTTTGGAAAAGTGGGCGGTGCCACTCCCCCCCATTAAAAATCACTCTAGCGGCCATAGTAATAGACCGATTGTCATGAAACTTTCCTAATGTTTTACTGTTGACCTGCTAATAGTCCTGGGATATACTTGGTTAAGATTGGATAAAGGGGCGTGGCACAGCCCATATAACCTGAAACTTAGAACGGATATATCTCATGAACTAGGTATGAATATGAGATTTGGTATATCTGTTAATCGTACAGTATGAATTACATCCAATGTGGAATAAGGCGGTGTCACGCCCCCTTTTAAAAAATAGCTCTGGCTCAGTCGAATTTTTTTTTTTTTTAAAAGTAATGAAATTTTTACATAGTTATCAATTTATTTTTAACAAAATTACGTAGACGAAAGGAAGATTATTGTATCATATATGAAACTTCGGGACTCAAAGCAGATATTAAAATTGTTCGATCGTGTACGGATGTGTCTGGTGAGCGTTTTGTTCAAAAATATAAATAGCTTGTATATACATATTATAAGACATATGTGTCTAACCTGCTATTTTAAAAAATATGCCGGTCGTCATCTGTATCATGATTTGTGCCTTCTGGTGCCACGTTCGTCAAAACTGAAGGCGAAACTAGTAGATCTACTACTGATTTTGGAAGTTGGTGGAATTTTTTTTTTTGGAAATTTTGTTTTTCCAGATAGGATTCGATCTGAACTTAGTAGCAACCTATTTAATATGTCTCGATTGCAATCCTCCCGACTACTTTTGCGAGAAAAATGTTCTCTGTAGTTTTTAAAATCTTTGTTTCGGGCTTCCTGGGCTTCCTCAGACAGTTCACCGATCGGTAATAGCCCGTGCGAAATGATTTCTGGCCATGTATTAAAAACTTATGCAAGGTTGGAGGCATGTTAAGCCACTGATACTTCTTAACAAAAAGTCGAGCTGTATTCTGAGCAAATACTCTAAATTTTTCTACATTAATATCATGACCACAAGATACGGCAATTAATATTGTGTGCATGTCCTTAATCAGCTCCAGATCTAGTTTCGTAATATCTGCTGTGATTTCAGCGTTTTCAAAAAATCTTCGTGCTGTGTTGCCATCATTTGAATTGCCGAAGCCGGGCTTAGGTTGGTAAATAATAAGTCCAGTTTTTTCCAAAATTCCGTTTGAATACGACTCTTGTTTTCAGCAACAACAAATTTTTCGAAATCGGTTCTTGCCTGCCATTTTTTAATTGGTAATTTATATGCCACGTGAAGAAGACATTCATAAAAACGTATCCAACCATGCAGTATAGAAAGACCGAACTCCAATTTTTTAACCTCTTTAGCGATCATTCTTCCAATGTCGTTAAATTCTTTACTCGTGGATCCACATAAATAACAATGGCAATGACAATGACAATGACAATGACAATTATAACAACGAAAATGTAGACAAAGCAAACAAAAGACAAGAACTGGTGTTCTTTGCTTGAGTGACTATTTTCACAATTAATTTAATAAAAAAATTTCGCGCAAAAACGCGCAACATCTTATTACTGAATATGAAAGCCTAGGAACTGTTGTTTCTTAACAAATTAATATTCTAACGCCAACTAACACCATTCATATTTAAATATCCACGAATATTTTGAAAATAGCCAAAATTGAGACATATTTTAAAAAAATTTTTAAAAATACTTCTACACAATTTTTGTTAACGCAATTATTTTTAGAATAACGCTAAAATACCTGAGGTTGAAGTTTCCATAGTAAAAGTATTACTTTTGACTTGCGAAAAACTATATATTAAGCGTCGAAATATACCGAATTTCAATTAACACTATTGTGCGCGAATAGCTCAAAAATTACTTAACTTTAATGCAATGCATCTTGACAAGTAAACAACATATGACATTGAAATTTTCAGTAGTGATGTAGAATTTTATATACTGTAATCGGCTACTAAATATTTTTCAAAAAAACTAATTTTCATTTTTCAATTAATATCCATTTTTTGCGATTTCACCCCTCTGTGCGTCGCCGTTTATGGTATAATTTTATCCGGCTGACATCTGTATTTAACCTGCGGCTAACAATTTTTGGAACAAATCACTTGCGGCGTCAAATTAGATCGGCTTAGTACTCTGCTGTTTGGTAAACAAACAAAATAAAATTTATTTGTGATTTGCGTCTGAAAAATGGAAAAAGTCTAGTAAGATCTAATTTTATTTATTAACTCATGGATTAGAATTAAATAATATTTTTATTTTAGGGTTAATGTTGATTTTTTATATTTGTTTTAAATCAGCTGATTTAAACTCAAAATAGCGTACTGAATTAGGAGGGATTGTTCACAACAATCGTATTTTGTCATGTCATTATTTTAAGACATATGACTTTATGACACTTTGTGAATCCTTCCATTATATACAATTTTGTCAATGGGCTTAAAATTATCCTTCATGTACAAAATTTACGAAGAATGTTTGTTTAAATATTTAATTAACGAATTTTGTTTTAAAACCAATATTTGACATATATTTTTTTTTATATTGAAAAAAATTGATTTACAAAGTTGATTGATATGCATTCGAACAGTTACTCGCTATCGACTGCTGTCTTTCAAAATGTCTATACATATTATCCGATAACGACTGCTAGAAAGTATAAGATTAAGTATTCGATCGTAAAGGACTGCCAGAGTTAACCCCCAGGATTTACTTTTATACGTAACTTATTCGAGTTAAACCGAATTTCTGAAGTGTGTGTGATTCGGGAAGTTATAGCAAAATATGACTCTTTTTTATTCTAAACAGACTGGATTTTATAAGATAAATTTTGGCTTATCTAAGATCTAAGATCGCAAATTAATTCTTAAAATTTTGAAATCTGAAATATCGTCTTTAAGCTGAAAATTGTATTTCTTAAAATTTTTACATCTGCAACTTTTAATAGTGTGGGTTATAAAATATCGTTTCACATTGAGGTTAAACCCAATTATTTTCTTCCAGTGTCCTAGAATAAATACGAAATTGTCCTTCTAAATTCATACAACTTAACAATGAACTTTAATTCAATTGTTTGTTATTTTTACTACCATCCCTTTGGCATTCGTTGTTTTACTTCTGTTGCTGTTGTTTTTGTCTCTCCCGTTACAGTTTCGGTATGGAATTCGATTATGTTTGATTTAAAAAGTATGCGTTCTCGTATGTTAGAGTGCTAACATTTGTAGGTTGCAACGTTTGTATGTTTTTTTTAAGAAAATTGATTTAGAATTAAGTGGCAAAGTTAATTTTGTCAATATTAACATTAAACAAAGAATAATAATAACAATAAAATGGACTCCTGCTACCTAAAATTATATTCACGCCCACCTACAACTAAGGCACATACACACTTACGCATACATTTGTATATTTGGCAAATAACAAGGATTAAGTAAGAACTGGTCAACACTCTGATGCTGAGCATATTCTTCTGACAATCAAGACATTGGAACAAAATTAAACAAATTGACTTTTGGCCATTTTTGGACATACAGCACAGATGAAATTTTATGACAGTTATTCGAATGAAATACCAAGTTATTGTTTATTTAGTAGAAATTGCTTATTGAAATGTCAGATCAAGTGTGCATTGAACTCTTTTAGATTTCATTTTAATGATTGCAGTCTACAAGGTTAAACTTTTTGGTCAATTCCGTTGAGAAGTCAATGTTACAAAATCTGCCAATAAAACCTCTTTAATTTAAAGCTCAAAAAAAATGAGGTTATGCAAATTATTTTAAAGAGCTAAATTTGCTTATAGCTTTTTAAAAAATGTTTTATTCCTCCATCACCACGAGTGTTTAATGATGGTATATAAAATTTGTCAATTCGGGTGTAACACGGAGAATTATTCATCTAAAACTCCATTAATTATATAAGGATGGCTCAGCCATAATGCACGATGAAAATTGTGAGTCATAAATTAACGTCAAGTTTTTTACTCAACTTAATCTGACTTTTCTTTTTTTCGGTGTTTGACTAATTCAACCGTGGAGAGGTACATAATTGTGCAACGCGTTATGATTGGTATGGCCTTTTACGAAAATGGGCGTTCATATCAAAATGCATTACGTGCACTTAATCTTCAGCGGGGAGGCACACTTTCACCTTGGTGGCTTCGTTAACAAGCAGAATCGCCGTATTTGGGCAAATGATCTACGAGTGAGACAAAGAGACGTAATTCTTCGAAAATAAGGTCGGCCAAGCAGTTACCGTGAGTAGTGTTCGCCAGAAATTGAGGATATGGGCCTAGACGATAAGTGATTCCAACAGTATGGTGCCACTTGCCACACCGCCTGTGAAACAAAGGTTTTTTGCGGCAGAAATTGGATGGCCCTGTTATTTCACGTCGCACTATGCTTCGTTCCCATATAACGAAGGGACAAAAATAGAAGGAGTTGTCAGATATTTTTGAAATTTGGTACACTAGCATAAAAAAGCTTGGTTTTTTGGAAAAATCGGCCCAAGGACACGCCTACCTCCCATGTGTCCTGAAATTGAAAAATGTAATTTTAGCTTCAATAATGCCCACAAAATTACAAAAAGTTGGCATGCTGATACACATGCAACTAGCAACGTGTGTGTAAATTTTTATTTAAACCGGACTAAGGACTAAAGGTCCTGCTATATATCATCTTTCTTAAAAACGCTACCACTCCTACAAAAATTGTCTGATCGTAATAAATTTTGGTATGTAAATTGATATTATTTGTGCCAAATTTGGGAAGAATCGGATTATCAATGTGGAAAATACAAAAACATAATTTATTGAAAAATAGGATAAACCGGTTAAAATGCTCTTGCAAAAATAAAACTATAAGGATATTTGAAAGATAACATAAATGCAAAAATTAAAGAGGAAAACAAGCAATGTTAGCGTCATTAAAAAATTACTTTATCCATCAAAATTTTTATTTTTCCACTTTTCGAAAAAAATCGACGAGTAGTATTCATATCCGCTGTAAAAATATCGTGCAATTTTGCCTACTTTTTGATAATGAAAATAAATTGAAATTGAAAATAAAAAACGTAAAAAAAACATATAAAGACAAACTTATAACAAATCATCATCGCTACTTGATTCTTCCCAAAACAATAATATGTTAAGCTCAAAAGTAGATTTATTACATTTTTGCCAATTATTTCACACGACTTAATTAATAATAATATATGATAATTTACAATTTTACTGTTTTAAGCATTTTGCTTATATCACACGAACTTATGATCTTTTACAACCCCTTGTGAAATTCGATGAAGAAAATTGTTGTAGAATAGTTTAACCCTTAAACGTGCGTGTAAGTGGTGTTCTATGAGGAGGGACTAAATTGACCCCTAAACATCGCAGATAGAGTGTTAATTAGTTCTATGAAAAGAACCGTCGTCAACTTTTATTAAAATCATCTATTAACCTTATTTAGATCAGAATTAGATATAATAAATTTTTTTTGACTTACTCAAAACGCCTTTAAAAAAAATTAAATATTTCAGTGGGCCATAAAAAAAGAACTCGAGCTAAATTTTGAAAATACTTCAGTGGTTTTGGTCTACTAATGATATAATTAAATTTTTTTATTTTTTAACATTCAAAATATAAAATCGTGTTGCGCAATGATATTAAACACTCTTAAATGCCTGATATTTGAGTAAAAATCTTAAATTTAGGCATTTCAAAAAACGCATTTTTTTTAAGTTGTGGTAAAAAATAGGCACTAATTTTTTAATACCCTGTTAGCTAAGAGTATAAACTTACAAAAACAGAAAAAAAAAAATTTCTAATTTTATATAATTTTACTTAAGTAATTTTTGGATTTTCAACAAAAAAAATGTGTTTTTCAGAGCAATAATAAAAGTTATTTTGTAAATAAATACTAAATTATAAATTTTAATTTCGAGCGACTTTTTAAAAATATGAATTTTTCAGAATTATTTATGTGAAACAACTAAAACTCATTTTTCTGTTAAGTAATATTGAACCACAAATAATTTCTTATTCCTACATCACCACGAGTGCTAATGAGAAAATATAAAGTTTGTCATTTCGTGAGTAGCACTTAGAAACAATCATCTAAGACTTCATAAATAGATGTGCGTGTTGCGGTATTATAAGAGTTTACATCCGAAACACATCTTACGGCCTATTTAAAGTTGCACCCTTGGGTAGTAACAAAACGTAGAAAATCTTGTGATACTTAGATCTTTGGTATATAGTGTACTCAGAAGATTTATTGCGAACACTACAAGAAACATTTTGTTTTTGTACCTTAAACCTCTAATTATTCTAGAAATGGGCATTTTTTGCAGCTTTTTTTCAACCAAAATCATATATCATGTTTAAAATAGGGATATATGTAGTTGTAATATTTTGCGCAGATATTTGTCAAGAGATTCTACTATAGGTCCCCGAAAACACTTAAGTCGATAATTCAACTTTAAAACTTGAAATAAGAAAAATCTTTAAAGGTCGACTTTCATAATAGGGGTGATTATTTCGAAGAGTAAAAAAGCATACATTCTTTTATAGCTGAACTATGTTGGACAATGTTTGTTAATTTTGTAGAATTGCCTAGAGCCAAAAGGAAAATGCTCCCATTTTCTTTTTATTTTATGTACAGGTGCATATCTGTGAGTACAAACTAATCCGCTCAATACCCTTTTGTATTATGCTTTACTCTTAAACCACCTTTTAAGTTTTCGCCAATTTCTGGTTGAATTTTCAAATAAAGTGTGTTCAGAGAACTACTTATAATAGAATATCGTGACCAGGGAAAAGAAATATGCTCTTAAAAAAGCGTGTTATGCGCATTAAATATGCAGTAAAAACTTGAAAATATGCCCTGAAAGTTTTTAAAAATATGGTCAAAAAAAATTCAAAAATTGCTAACTTGAAAAAAAATCAACCATTTAATAACAGTTCTATTTAATTAAAACAGTCCTAAAATTATAAACGGTAAAGTTCAAACACCATAATATTTACAGACGATTTTTCTAGATTTAGGGCGTAATTTTATTGTTCACTTCACCTTGCGTTGAGAAAATTTTCATATAAAATTTTTTTGAAAATTCAAAAATTCAAAAAATTTTATATGAAAATTTTCTCAACGCAAAGTGAAGTGAACAACAAAATTACCCCCTTAACTTCAGTTGGAAACGGTACGCAGTCATGGGCTGACAAACACAAAAAAAAATCATTTAAAATGAAGTGAAAGCTATTTATAGATGGGAGCTTTGGGCAAATGTGAACTGATTCGAAAAGAATTTAATCTAAATACAAACATAATTATAATTGTGGTGTCAAGCGATAACCGCTTAAGTCGACTTAAGAAACGATTGAGTTTATATTTGTTTTGTATTAAATATTTTTGAAAAAAATAAAACTTTCGTTATAATTTTTGTATCTTAGCATTGTGGGAGTACGTATCTTTTATTCTGAATAATTTGTTTTCTTATGCGATTTTATTTTTTCAGAAACACAAGCATAAATATAAACTGCTTTTTCTTAAAGACCATTTCGACTAAGAGGGTTATTGCGTGTGGCCACAGATATGCCCAGCAAAAACTGATGTTTTCTTGGAACAGTTCTACCTGTAACAATATCAATTTTTAAACAAAAACATCAAAAATAAACAGTGAGTTTATCTCTTCTTACATTCCCCACAACAATCGATTGGAATTCTTCCAACATTAATTGTAATTGTAAGTAGGTTAAGAAAAAACAAATTGAAATCAAAAACAACTTGTAAAAGCATGTTGCCAGTTAAGTTTTTTTAGACCAGTTTATTATCAAAGTTATTTAGTTTTTCTAAAATCTTTTTGGATAAAGTTTCCTGACGATCTGGCCTTAGCAACCAGTGAAATTCGCATAGGAATAGTTTATCCCATCAACGACGAATTTCAGTGTTTTTATCAAGAATAAAAATTAGGAATTAAGCATGAATAACAAAATCGTTTATATTAAAATTTTTATTTAAAAAAAAAAGAATAATAAAAGCAGTAGAAAATGTAATCATAAAAAACGAATAAACAGCAACTCTCTTTAAGAATTTAGCACCGCATTTAAGAATTGTAGGATTGTATGCCTTATCTTACAGCAGGAGAGTGAGGCAGTAATTTTTAGAAGCAAAAAAGGAAGCGGTAGGGATGCAGTATACTTGTTATTGCTTCAAAATCCTAAAAAAAATTTGCTGGGTGGTTTATGGACACATAGTCTAATTTGAAAAGAAGTTTTTAGGGGGAGTATGTGAAACTATAGACCGATTCTCACCATTTGTATTTATCCAATTCGATCAAGCTATCTACAAGATTACAACTTGTACTTTGCGCACAAGCTTAACATGGACACACAACCAGCCAGACGGACGGATGGACATCGTCAGATCACTTTGAAAAGTGATTCTGAATTGATCGGTATACTAAAATATTGGTTTAGATTTTTATAAGTTCCAAACATCAACAAAAAAGTATATAATTCATTTTTCCTTAATTGTTGCTTATTATTAAATTATAAAGTTTAAAACAATATTTATTATTAATTTCATCCTGCTTTGTTTTACAATTTTTGTAAGATGGCGAAATTGAAGCAACACATTGGGTATACAGAGAGATACTTAAAACAGAAAAACCATCTGTTAACCAAAAATTTTTGTATGTGCAGCGACAGCTCTTGTATTCATCTAGATAAAATTTAAACATGTATCAAAATATTTCTCAAAAAGGCAAAATATGCACTATAAACTTAAAAAATGCTGCAAAAAGGCTCTTAGCAAAATTATGCAAAAAATTCTGCAAACGGTAAAATATGCAAAAATAAGTACAAACAAATCGATGTCAAAATATATAAAAAGCTCTAAAACGGAGAAATATATTGTTTCTGCCTTCATTGGTCAGACAAGGAAAAACATGCAGATTTATGGTTTTCCTGATCATGACAAATATTTTCGCAGAATATTACAACTACAAACATCCCGGTTTTAAAGGTGTTGTTTGTTTTTTTTTTAACAAAAATTGCAAAAATAACCATTTCCAAAGAAGTAAGAGGTTAAATGAATACCAACAAAATGTTGCTTGTAATGTTCTGAATGAATCTTCTGATGACACAAAATACCAAAAACCAAACGATTTTCTACTTTTTTTAAGAACATTGTTATTTTGAAAAAAATTTAATTTTTTTGTACAGTGTAATTTGAATAAATTAAAAAGACATTTGTATGGGTCTTAGTTACATTGTGGATTAACCATGACCAACTATGTACCAAATAAATTAATATAATTATTTAGCACGACTAACAAAATCTTGTTAATATAATTTATCTTTACTTTGTAGGCACAGACAGCCAACTAATCAAATTTGCCGACGAAAATGCTCTAGTCAACTCATGAATTGGTTTTAAATCACTTGGTATACATTCTTAAAGATGGTTTTAGGACCCCATTTTTGAATTTAGATCCATAAAATTTTTGTCTTTCTTTTTCTTGTTGACCTTTTTCGGCACAACTTAAAGGACAAATGTACACATAGAGCTCGTGCATTAGCTTTAACAATAATTAGTATTGTGGTTATTTTGATGAACTATTTATGGTTTTTAATCCAAATTATTAATATTTTAATTCGGCTCAAGTTCATCAAATTTAATTTTCATTAAATTATTTTTATGAAGAAAGGAATTTTACAACATAAAAAAAGGTCAACAAGAAAAAGAAAGACAAAAATGAAAAAAGACAAAAATAAAAAATGTACTTTGGACTTCAAGAAAAATTCTTGACATAAGTACGAAAAAAACAGAAGTTAGGAAAAAACATGTAAAATCAATTAAAATGGATAGTCATTCAAAAAAGCAAATTTCGATCTACCAAATGGTTAAAATACCATTTGGTTTAAGGATTGATGTTTGACTATTGACGTCAGCAGTCGTCGATGGCTGCGAGTGTAAGACGGCAAATCCATCTGAGGAGATCAAGTGGTTGTGATCGAAACATGGCATGGTAACCAGCCGCCTGGGTTCGAATCTCAGGTCAGTCAAGAATGAATGATTATCAATAACAATTTTAACAAAAAATAATCAAGCTGGAGGTCCTTTTTTGTACAAAATATTCAATATTTCATTCTTGAATAACATCGTCATTATCCCAGGAATAAAATAAAAAAAAACTTATTTGTCATCTACTATAAGGTTGTGTGTACATAATTTGTAATAAGTTTAATTGAACTATTGTCGTCACAATAAGAATTTCTCATACCTTAAGTGCATGAACAAAGAGAGCCTTTCGTATTTTGAGTACTTAACTATACTCAACTATTGTTCCTTATGCATTCATATGAATTTTTGCTTTTCTATAAAGGCAATGCAGTTACTCGTTTTTACTCTGCATTTGGCATTTTATAATTCTTCCATTGTTCCTTTCACCTTGGCAAAGACATCTTTTAATATATAAATTTTTTATACATTCACATATTTGCAGTCAGAATAACATAAATATAAATCTATTGTTAATTTATATTTTATCTATGCCCAAACTGATAAATACAAATATTATTTATGAATGCAGTCTAATTTAAATAAAAATGGCGAATAATAAAGCGTAGATTTTTTTGTGCAATACAAGAACAACAAAAAAGATGATATTGTTTCAAAAGAACTGTTGAAGTGAGAATGTTACTTATTACAAACAAGTTTTTCAGTTGTTTTACAATTTCATACTAAATTGTATTAAAATACACAGCAACATGTCTACGAACACTTGTGGCTAAAATGTATTTATTCAAGTGGTAGTGTGTTGTAGTAGTTGTGTTTTATTTATGTACATGTTTCTGTGTGTGAATTAACATGTGTGTATCAATTTTATACCATCGCACTTCATTATCAACCTTATTCATATGCATACATGTAAATATACTTACATATATTCATGTGAATGTATATGTTTTGTTATATTTGTATTATAATACAACAATGCAATACAATGGAAAATAAGACAATGCCACGCTTTTAGGAAGAGACTTAAATATGGTAGAAGAGTACGTAAATGAATTTACTGGTATATGGGACTGTGGGAATGTATAAATTACAAAATACAAAACTCAGCACGTAATTCTCGGGATACCTTGAAGCCAACTACTTGTACTTGTTTATACAAATCAATGTGAACAGTGGAACAAGAAGTTTTTGTTACAAAAATGCATTGCAAAGATTTTGGTAAAAACTAAAAAGGATCATATTCTGAGAACAAATTTATTTTATTTGAAAGGCCATTGGTATAATATTTCAAAACGCTGTTCACCAGTTTTCCGCTATTTGAAAATTTATTTGGTTAATTATTACTAGTTAATTACATTAAATCTGAATATAAACAAATCAAATTTACTTTAGAACAAATCTAAACCAAAGAGCTCAAGATCATAGAAATCTTGTTGTCCCTGAAATATGCGAGCACTCTCCAGAAAATCCACTAAAAAGTTACTTTTATTATAATTTTTATGAATTCCCACAAAAAGACTTAAGCTCCGGGAGTTTACTTACTTTTCCCATTTTTCCTATTTTAATTCAATTGAAAAAATCTAAGAAGGGAGAAAATTCGCTTGGAATTTTTATTGTATTAGTTTATCAAAACAGAGATCTTTTAGAGAAACAATAAAGAGGCTTTATTTCGTCGTGCAGAATCTATAACTTGCAATATAAATTGGTCAAATAAATTATCGTTAATTAAATTACACAGAAACAATTACTTATGCTGAACCGTAATTTGTACAAACAGATATCTGGGCATAGACAGTTATATTTACCTAACCGCTAACACTATTTTGGTAATTGCAACGTTAATTTTACCTACGTGAATTAACTATCTAAAAGCGGTAATGTGAAATGCACTACTCGAAGTTAAGAAATAAGTTTTAAAATTATAAAAAGTGCGTTACATCATAGATTTAGATATCTAGAAATTATGAGCATTAAAAAATATTTTTTAGGAAACAAAATCAGATAAAACCTACAAAATAATGTGTTGAGTTATTAGAAAAATTCAAATATAAGGAGTTTTTTAGAGGCATACTACTTTTTTAAAAAATAAAACAAATAAAGTTTAATGACTGGTCAAAACTGTGGCTTACAAAATTCATGGCACTTCATGTTTAAAAGCAATTTCTGGCATATGGCGTCCTGTCGGTCCAATTTTGCACTAGCTTATCAGTATAGACCAGAGATTTGTCGTACCTCCACAAAATTTAATCTAAAGTTGTCAAGTCACACAAACGAGGTGGCCAAAGTTCATTTCTTGAGAAAATTCGGTCACCAAAGGTTTCGTTCAACAAAGTGATTTCTCGTTTTGTTGGAACCATTTCTCCTCTAAATGATTTTTAATGCCATGATGAACAAAAAATTGGAGTTATTTTCCTGTAGCGTTCGTCATTAACGGTAATGTTGGCACTGCACAGTGGATACTAAAAGGTGTATCCATCTCATAAATGATTTTTGCAAATGTTGGAAATTAACCATAAACCAAAATCTTTCGTAAGCTGTCAAGCAATAATAATTTGCGGAAATTATATTTAATATGTCAACAGAAGTATTCGAAAATGGGGTTTCGACTATAAAAATTTGGGGAGATAAAATCATACCATATTCAAGGGCGTATTTTTAATATTTATAATTATTTTTTTATAAATTTTTGTGCCTTGTTAAAAAGAGTATTTTATCCAGATTCTATTTTTATTATGATTTTTGTATGTGAAGGCAGATTCAAAATTATTTATTTTTGAAATATAAAATGTTGTTTGACTTACCTACGCAACTTTGACTAGGATTTTAACTGTTGACGACGTTTGCCGCCGATCTAGTTTTAAAGTAGAATTAAAGTTTACCTTATTATCTAAAACTAGCTGCCTTTTCGTTACTTTGAACAAATTGAATGAAGAAATGTTCAGCAACACAGAAATTACAAAAAAATTTTTTTTATTTAATTGGAAGTTTTGCATTTCTTATTAAACAAGAAAATAATTTACGTGATTTGTCAAACAAAATTTCTTTATAATCGACCATCGACTTAAACAATTTGGATTTTCACAAAAAACAACGAATGTAAAAATTTTAAACAATTTTAAGTGCTCCATGCGCCTGTTAAGTGCTTCTAAATTTTTACGAAAAAAAAAACTACCAGATTTCAGAAAATACATACAACTTATAGTAAAAAATATTTAAAGAATCGGTAATACCAAAGTTTCAAATTCGTTGGCAGAAGGCGAACAGAACTGTCAAAGTGTTTCTTGAAAGGAATAAAGATTGGTTATATACAGGAAGACTATGCAGCTCTTATCAGACAACGTTGAAATCAACAATAAAACGTAAAAATACTTCCTTATTTAAGTATAATGGAGTACATCATTTCCATGATGCGTATACCCAAGGACTGCGGTCAATTGGTGAATTAGATCAAGCAATAATTATTGAACTATTGAGACTTTTTTCAAAAGTCAAAAAGAAGGAGGTCTTAAATTTCTGGAAGAGTCAAAAATTACACAGTTGATTGAAATTTAACAAAAGCTTACTACATGTATTTAAGAAATCTTTTTTGGAAAAAAATTTCCTCTCCTGTATTTCCACCATATATAAAATTCAGCAAGCAAAACAAAGTTGCTATCCACCCCAGAATCAATAGAAATTGCAAATACGTACATGTAAAGTAAAATTTTAACATGATCTACTTGATCACACAACAGCCAGGATTGAAATGACAGAGTCTGTGGAAATTAAAAATCTTCAAATATTAACTCTGTTCTGTAAATGGAGGTGTGATGGTTCCGCAGGACAACGTGAATTTTAAACAACCATTTCCCGAGGAATCTAACATAATTTCTATTAAACTTGTAGATAAAGATTGTGAAGTCTCATGGGAACACAGAAAAAATTATTGCCGAATTATTTTCAAACAAACGTTTGTTTGAAAATTTTTTTAATTTCTACAAGTTTTTTTACTGATTCAATTAATATTCTTGTTTGATTTTTATTTAACCAACAAAAATGTTGACAACTATTCAATAATATAATATACGCGCTATTGGTTTCAAGTTTTCATAATTTTGTATGAAATATTTAACGCTCTTTAATGTTGTCGTTTTTTAGCCTTTTTTTTTTATTTGATCGTAAGCAACACTTCTTTATGCGAAATATAAGAACAACAACACAAAACACATACAGTCTATTTTTGGACGCTTTAAAAAAGTTCAAAAATATGAAAGATGATCAAATAGCGTGACGAGGTTTGTAGTAAAAAAACAACAATAGCAGGTAAAAACAGAAACAACAACAACATTATAAGAAACAAAATAAATTTTTGGTTAGTTTCAAAGTTGGTAAAAAAGAATGAACAACAAAATCCCGTATTAAATTTTTTTTAAACTGTTTATGTTTTTGCGTTGCGTTGTGTTACGGAATAAAGCTGGATGTCCACACCATGCGTTCATGCATAGATGCGTATGATACTTTTTGTGCATTTTATACGTTTCTATATTCAAGTTACATGCAATGCGTTTTATGCGGCAAATTAGGTTTTTTATCAGCTGTTGTGTTTTTTTAAAAGGATTTAAAGAGGAGTAAGCTTTACAAATACTCGTAATTTTTCCCGTTTTCAATAACTTTCCATTTAAGGCATTTGCTAAAAAATAAAATTAAGCATGTTTTAAATTTCATTAAAAACTGTTTATAGATTTGAAGAGGTGGAATTGCCCCCTATCTCCCCTAGTGATCCTATTTTATAAATTTGCTTAGTTTATGTGTCCATATAAATTAAGATCGATATATGTTTTAAATTTTATTAAAATTAGTTTGATAGCAGACACAACGACCATATTCCGAAAAGCAGTTTGTATGGGGGCTATACGAAATTATGAACCGAAATTATGAGCCTATGTACCAAATTCCATCAAATTATCTTTAAAATTGCGACCTGTACTTTGCGCACAAGGTTACGTGGACAGCCAGCCAGCCGGACGGACATCGTTAGATCGACTTAGAAAGTGATTCTAAGAAAGTGATTCTAAGTCGATCGGTATAACTTAAGGAGAGTTAATATAAACAGATGACCCTCGGAACAGAAAAGTAATCGATAACTAGAATGGCAAATTTTGTTCGTGGTAAAATTTTGCATAAAATAAATTTTAATGTATTTTATTCTTTAATTAGGAAAGCTTTTTCTTTTATTGAAAACCTGTTTTAATACAAAATAGTTAAAACACAAACATATTTATCGATAACATTGAAAATAAAATATGATTTATCATCCATGGCCATCAATAACAGCTGATTTTTTTTCACCACACATACAACGCATACAAAAGTATTAAGTGAATAAAGCTTTTAATTTTCAAAAAAGAAGCGCAGTTTTTTATAAAAAAAAAATATAAGAGTTTGCAAGCTGGCGCTTTTTCAGTTCAACTGTACGTATGAGCATTATTAGAAAATTGCTGCATATACATACATATGAAGAATATGGTAAATACATAATTGATCGACTTAGCTTATTTGCAATAACAAATAAATTATTTATAGTATATAAAATTATTTGCGCCAGATGTCGTTACACTAGGTCGTTGCTTGTGGCTGCTATTATTCCTAAATTCCATACTAAAGGCAGGTTTTTGAAAATTAACACAAAATATCGTGTGATAAATTGTATTAAAAAAAAAGAAATTTTAGCTTTTTATTGATGTTTTCAATATAATTTTTCACACGAAAATTTTCTCTGAAGCGCCTCAAAAGACATGAATATGTTTACTAGGTACGCATTTAAAATAAAGAACGAATTATTTACTTTTTACACTTGCAAGTGATATGTGGTATCATACGGCGGGCAAAGCTGACTATATTTTCCTACTTTTTAAACAAATTCTTTGTGTACTACTTATAACTTGTTCAAGTGTGTCCTACGAATGTGGTTTTAATTTCCATAAATGTAGCAAATATATGAATGCAGATGAGTGTTGTTACCTTTATTGGAGCATTGACGATGGCAAACAACAAAACTTTTAAATCTAGATTACAAATTGTTTTGTCCAAAATATTTATGGTGCACAATCAAGTTTCTTATTTGCAGACTAGACACTAGACATATTTGGATTTTGTGCCTGATATTATAATTATTCAGGTATTAAGTATTTTGATATTATTTATCTGAGAAAACAATATCTTTAAAGTGAATATGGAACATGTACAAATAATAAAATTAACCTCAATTTTTATTTTCATATAAAATTTAATTTTAGTTAACGTTCTATTGAATTCTACTGCTAAGAACTGTAGAATGATAACACTGTGCTAGAAATTTACACTTTTTTTTTAAGACAAACAGGGCACTTGGCGTTTTAGCCTAATTCGTGTACGCTGAATCCAGTATTGCTTTCCGTTTTTTAGGTTAGCTCTGGTTATTGAGATATACCGTTATTTCGAAAACGGAGGACGTTGCACAACATGTGTTCGAGTAACTCAAAAACGCTTTAGCTTATTGAAAAAACTTAAACAACCGAAAATTTCCTTTAAAAAAGGTAAAACTTTTCCTAATATGCGCAGTCGTTATAGAAACATAATTATTTTTTTGTAAAAATAAATAATTGTTTTTATCAAAATTTCGAAATTTTTGTTTCTTAAAAATCCAGGCTCCAGACATATAAAAAACAAATTGCCAACAAAACAAGCCATAAATGATTAAAATCTGTTAACAACTTTTGGTTTTATTCACAAAAGACAAAAAATGTAAATTAATTTAAGAATGTCATAAAACGCAATATTTGTATGGGAGCCCCCTAAAAAGTGAGCAAGTATGTCTCGAGAAAATATTAAGGACAATTGTTTCCCAATAGGGGTGACTCTTTGGCATTTATGGGACTTTTTCGTAAATATATTTCTAGTCAGCATTGAACATTTTGTATGGGCATCCCCTAAAGGAATGGAGATAGCGGGTAGGTATGTTAGAAATAAAGGATTGAGACGAAAAATAAAGTGGGGTTGGTTATACATTTGATCCATCTAGGGACATTCTAGGCACTGCAGCAGCCAAATTTAAGAATTTCAACCATACAAATATGGCGGTTTTAAATATTCTTAAATTTGCCCCTGCAGCGCATAATATTAGAAGCCTAGCTGCATTAACCAATTTTTTATGAATTTTTAAAAAACAAATATTTCGAAATTTTGATAAAAAAAAAAAACTATTTTTTTCAAAAAAAAATTTTCTTAAAGGAAATTTTATTGCGGAATTTCGTTTTTTAGCTAAAGCGTTTTCGAGTTACGCCAACTTATTGTGTGCAACCTCCTCCATTTTCGAAATAAATGGTACATCTCAAAAACCAGAGTTAACATAAAAAAAGGCTAGCTCCACTGGATTCAGCGTACCCGTGTTATGTTAGAAAGCCAGGTGCTCAGCTTGTCTGATTTTTCAACTAGCACAGTGTAATTTTCGAATAGACCATAAATAAGCCTTCTAGCGTATGTGTGATACTTAATATAATTATAACTCATACGCCACGGAAGATCATAATAATCTTTACAACTTTATTTTGGGGAGAGTATTATTCATTTGCGCAGTAATTTGTAACGGTTAAAAACATTGGTTTCAGACCAGCTAAGAGCACTCTCTTAATATTTCGGCACGTGTGCTTGGAAAACAAAAATGTTGTTTCTTCGTAGTCGAAGCACGTTCACTGCAAGCATGACTGTGCGGCTCTCAAAAAATCTCATTTGTTTTTGTTCTTTTTTAAACCAATAAAATTGATCAGTTACACCGAGTGAATTAATATTTGCTTTAAAAGAAAAGTTGCATACACGCAGAGAAAAAATATGGTTGGGCATGGTTACGGCAACCACACTGTGTTTATTGTAACAATATATTGTTGTTGTACACAAATAATTGTTATTTTTATTAAATATCAGCAATATTATAGTTACTGTAAACATATTAATGTTTATCGCAATTATAAATTTGAGTATTGTTAACCGAAAAATAATTATTTTTCTAACAACTAAATTATGATAACTTTCAAAACATATTATATTACTGACAACCATAACATGATATTTAATAGCCATAACATGATAACTTTATATACATTTATCATAATAAGTTTAAGATGCAATCAAAATATCGTTACTCTAATAATATTTTGGTATCGCCATTTGTAAAATAATTTTGTATCAGTTGTGTCGTGTTTTAAATAAACGTATCGAATTATTTGTTAGTGAGTGGCTAAATAATAAAAAAATAACCATTAAAATAAACAAGAAATTAAAAAAAAATAAAGAAAAATATTAAAAAAGAAATAACAAAATAACCATTAAAATAAACAAGAAATTAAAAAAAAAATAAAGAAAAAACATTAAAAAAGGGTTGTAGTGTCACAAATTAAAATATCTTTGCTAAAAAATTTTAATAATCTTAAAGTGGTGGAAAAATTTGTGAAATATTGGTGTAAAATATTAACCATTACTGGTAAGTTTTGTGTTATTTTAAGAGAAAAATAATGAAAACTCCATAAAATAATTTATAAATAATTGCGACCTACGACAAAAAGATTACAGTAACTATATTATGTTTTTTATTTTATCATAAGTATTTTTTCCCAATAAAAATATTATGTTTAAAGTTGTATCATATTATGATGTAAAAAATGTATGCATAACAGTTCATATCACTTTGCATCATAATATGTCTACTTCCAAACTTATTATGATTGCCATGACAATAATATGATTACTTCTAAACTTATTATGATTGTCATGACAATAATATGATTACTTCTAAACTTATTATGATTGTCATGACAATAATATGATTACTTCTAAACTTATTATAATTGTCATGACAATAATATGATTACTTCTAAACTAATTATGATTGCCATGACAATAATATGATTACTTCTAAACTTATTATGATTGCCATGACAGTAATATGATTACTTCTTAACTTATTATGGTTACCATCACAACAATATGATTACTTCTTATCTTATTATGATTACCATGACAGTAATATTATAACTTCTTACCGTTTTATGATTAACAGGATAACAATATGGTTAAGGGAAAAATATTATGATGTAATATTACGAACATATTTGGTCATAATATGATTTAATAACAATCGTAATATGGTGACTACAATCATGAATCTTATCATAATATGTTGCTCTTAGAATATGTTTACCACAACCATGTTTTTTCTTTGCGTGTATGTCTCTCATTGTTGCTGCAAGATAACCTCAGTTTTGTTACAGTTTTATGTAGTAGATTTTATCTCTAAGTCTGTATATTCTGGCGTTAGTAATAACTTCAATAGATGCTAAAATTAAATGTTAAATAAAAAAATTTTAGTAAATATGTATAATGATTTTACACCTTTTGTTATTGTAATAACTCAGGTCCGCCTTGTATCGATTTAAGTCCCTCTTCCATATGACTACAGAACTGGAATACAAAACAAGAACTGAATTAGGAGTGAACTGAAACTGACAGGAACTTTAACTAGTTTACAAAACTAGGGCTTGTCATGCAGTGTATCTAGAGAAAAACCGACAAAGCGGCAGGAATAGATGGTACTCGGGCTGAGTTAATAAAATCTGATGGCGACACATTAATTAAACATATTCATCTATTAATAAAATCTGAATGGAGCTGGGAAACAATGCCGATCGAACGGAAACAGGGTATAATTATCCCCCTGAATAAAAAGCAGGGATGTGGAGACAAAGCTGAAGAGTCGGAGTTGAAGTACCCACAAAAACTCGTGACTCCGCCTCCAAAATTGTTCAGCATACAAATTTTTCTAATATTTTTCAAAATTAAAAAATTATTTAGTTGAATTTCTTCGAACTTTTTTATTTATTCAAAATAAATGTTTAAGCTCAAGGTCACTTTAATATAAATCGAAGCGAAAATAAGGACTTACAATTTCATATTTTCTTGGAAAATAATAATATTGTTTATGTGGACTAGTAACAACAGAAGGCGCGTCTGCACATTTAAATTAAAATATATTTAATTTTACTGAGAATGATTTACAAAGTTGGTAGAAATATTTGACTAAACAAATAAAATAAAACCAAAATAGCAGTGTTTTAATTTACCAATATTAAAAACAAAAGATCTCACTTCACAATTTACAAAAAAAGGCCTCCTAATGTTCTTTGCCTCTTCAAAATCAGTAGCAAACAACACTAAACACAATTAATGTCCTTTACATCTAAGCAAATTGGAAAAAGTGTTATCAAAGTTTTCTTGGGATTCAAAAAAAGAATTAAAAAGTTTTCGTTTAAATGTGCTAAAATCCCATTTCATATTATTGATAAACTGAAATTTGTTGTTGATGGGATAAGATATTCCAATGCGCATTTCAATGGTTGCTTAGGAAACTTCATCCAAAGATTTTAGAAAAACTAAAGATATTAAACAAATAAAACTGTTAAGCGAATAAGAATTATAAATCCCCAGTTCTACTTGTAACAATATCAAAGCTTAAACAAAAAAAAAACAACAACAAACAGTGAGTTAATCTTTTCTTACAGTTCCGACTACAATTCGTGTTGCTTTCAACTTTTCTATCTCGAAAACAACATTAGTTAATACCTCACAGAAAAAATTTTAAATTTTCTCTAATCACAAATTTTATACTGAATTCAAAGAATCAAGGAACCCATTTGTTGATTTTGCACCCATTACCAAAATGATTATATTGATTACTAAAAATTTAATATTTTGAATATTTTTTTTTTTTTTCAATAAATTATATTTTGAATTTTAATTAAAAAAATGATCAAAAAACTATGCCATTTCAACAACAATTTGACAAGTTTAAATTATTTTATTTTAAACGAAATAATTTTTTGTTATTTGATTATTATTTTAATTTAAAATTTATTTCAAAACAACTTAAATGTTAATAAAATCAAAATTATATTTTTAATTTTCGTTCAACAAAAAAAATAATTGATTCAATTATGACAATAATTAAGTTTAAATACTTTTTAAATCATTTTTTTTATTGATAAAAAACTACTAATAATTTTTTCTGTATACAGAACTATTGTTAAATTTGTTAGTACTGTTTGCATAATCTTAATTAATTAATATAACTATCAAAATATGCTAAACTTCAATGATTACTTTTCCTGGTGGCCAATGGTGTGTTGCAAAACTAGTTCGATCCCATATAGATTGTAGCAAAACCCGTTTCTTTCACAAATTTGTAGCAAAATTGGTCGTACCAAAATGAATTCTATTATTTTTCTATATTTGAGTTGATTTAAATTGTTCAAATGTTACACAGAAAAAAATAAAAACAGTTATTAAGTAATTAAAGAAAATTTGTAAAATTTTTTTAATATTTTTAACAATTTTTTTAATTAACATCTTTGTAAATTGTCATATTAACAATTTGTTTTTTTTTAGAAAATAAATGTGTAAATCTAGAAAAAATATTTTGTGTCAAAAATAAAAAAAACATTAAATAAAATAAAATGTATTTTCCATTTTAAATCTTTAAAAGAATGAACGATGTGGCGATTGTTCTGAAATTTTACCAATCTATACGGTCAGTTAACTTATTATTTAATTATTCATAAATAAATTTTAACGGGTTTTCTATAAATTCTAGCTTTCTAAATAATAGTATTAATAATGGCAAGATTCCGTTTTGTGTTGATGGCAGAAACTCGCATGCAGGACTATGTTTGTTCCTTAATCAGTTATAATGGTTTTTGTGATGTAATTTTTTATGAATTTTACTAAAACGTTAATAAAAACAACTTTTAAATGCATCTTTAATTTAAATTTAGTTAGTAACAAAGTATTTTGTTAATATGACAATTTAGTAATAACAATTTATATATAATCGTTAACAAATATTTTATTCAATATGACAAACTCATTGTTAAAAATATTTGTTGAATTTTAACAATTTTCATAAACAAAATAGTTTTTTGTATTTACAAATTCAGTTGTTTCTTTCTAAGTTTCTGTCTAAGTTATTAATCAAAAATGCCACAACATCAAAAAGATCAATTAATTTACTCCATTTAATCGGGCGTTATATGTTTTTTGCATTTTCCCAAAAATTCTAAAAAACGAGTTTTGCATCTCACCAATTCATATGTAAATAAATTAAAGCTCAATGCGGCACGGGTTAGAATTCAAATATCGATTTGAAATTTTGACAGAAACATTTTCTTGCTATAAAGGAACTGCATTAAAAAAAGGTTTAAGGACCAGTCTCATCTACATTGAGCATCAAGGTTAGACTAGGAGTCGAAGTCGATCTTAAAAAATTTCTGCTTGACGACTCCACAGCCCTGATAAAAACGGTAGCACAATGGATTTCTTAAGCTATAACGTTAATAATAACATACCATGTTCAATGTATAACGTTATTATGTAATGTAAATTTGCTTATAAACATATGTCCAGGACATTTCGGAAATTATCAAGCTAGTTTTACGTCAGGCAAATCCACAACGGACCCAGTTTTTGCTATAAGACAAGTAATTGAATAATGCACTAAACGAAATAATGATTTCCATCACCTATTCAAAGATTTCAAACAAGCTTTTGATTTGATGAAAAGAGACACGCTTTGGAAAATGCTAAGGCAATTAGGCCTTCCAAACAAATTGATAACATTAACAAAATTAAGAGCAACCGGAACTTTGTCGTTTGTTAAAATAAATGGAAGCCTTTCAAGATATATTGAAACTTAAGTTGGTGTTAAGCAAGGTAATGTGCTTGCCCCCACTCTATTTTGCATTGCATACGAGTACGCAATGCGAAAATTAGGAATTAAAATCGTTCGTTATATTTGGATAAAATCATCACAAATTCTTGCTTTTTACCCATGATGTTGACCTTATTATGTGTATGTTCCCGTCTTTCCACCTTGATCTGTTCATAGCGATTTTTTTTGCTTCGTTCCAGCTTGTTTGTATATTTGACGCTTCGGTTTCAATTTGTCTTCTCCATGTATGAGCTGGTCGCCCTCTTCTACGGCTGCCTTGAGTATTGCACTCGATCGCTGTTCTGGCAATACCTGTGACCGGTTTTCGTATGGTGTGGCCAATCCAGTTCCACTTTCGACTTTGTATTTCAATAGTTATGGGGGATTGATTCGTTTGATAGTCTGTTCTTTGACATGTATTGTGGCCAAAAGACTCGTATGATTCTTCTAAGGCATTTGTTAATAAAAACTTGAAGGCCATGCATATCACGAGGGGCCGCATTCCACGTTTCGCATCCGTATAATTATGTAGATCGGACATTGGAGTTGAAGATTTTTAATTTAAGACGGCGAGAGAGAGAAGAAGAGTTTCATATCTTATTAAGTTGGCCAAAGGCTTGAGTTACCTTTTTGTATTCGATTGGCTCAGTTTGCCTTCGTGTTGAATACGACAACTTGCATTAACATACATGTTTTTAATGAGTTGGATTATTTTTTGTGGGACACCTCTACATTGAAGGAATTTCCAAATGACATTGTGATTGAGAGTATCGAGTACCGACTGTTCCACTATTATTCTGAGTGCGTTAACATGATCAATACATGATTTGTTTGGACACAAGCCAGCTTGTTGCGTTCTAAGTGTTACAGCATCAGAGATTCTTTTGGTTATTATATGAGAGATTATTTTGTTTACCATACTGAGCAGAGTGATACCTCGCCAGTTGTTACGGTTAGTTAGGTCGCCCTTTTTTTGGCAATTTTATTACTACGCCATCTTTGAGCTCTTCAGGTAGACTTTCATTTGTCCATATTTCTTCAGTTAAAGGAGTCTTTACCAGTGGTGTGACACATTTTTGTTGGGAATTTCTAAAATTTGGTTATTCAATTTAGTTCTTGGACTCGGGTTATTGAAATAATACAACATTGTATTCAAACAATACTACATTGTAGTAACTTACACTTAACACGTTCATTAAGAATAGATGTGGGACTGGTCAAATGGTGTCAATTGACCCTCTCCAATGACAACCCCTTGTAAAAGTGATAGGTCTTATTCATATAAAGTGTTCGAACTAGAACCGCTCTCTACCACCAAAGACCTACCACAGACCTTCTTTTGTGTCAGTTCGCTTCCCTTTAGGGAATATATAGAATACTCGGAGCAAATCTATTCACAAAGACATTGAAAATTGTAAATAAAGCAAAAAGTTTCCGAGAGAATTATCTTAATTTTTTTTATTATGATAGAAGGATCAATGACAATTATGTGTAAAAGAAAATATCGGTCAAACGCTCGCCACTCTATTCGGTGGCGTACTTCTATCCTATAGTCCATATTTTCAATGACTCTGAGATATAATTGAGGTTCAATGTCGTTTGTGGGCCGAATTATCTCAACCTCAAATTGACATACACTTTTTCTTTTAAATATTTTTGCAACAAACTTTAATATAATCGAAATCATAAATAGCCATTAATCTGTGCTTGTGTGCTTGGCTTACATTCACATAAATCTATTTCCGAAATTGCATAAAAATTTGATTTGAAATGACATTATAAAGGAAATTTTTAAAATATTCCTTAAATTTCTAAGTGCAAGTGTTCGTTTGAGTATTCACTTTTAAAAGTGTATACGTATGTACGTTTATAAGAAATCATGCATTAAATGATTTTTGTAAACCAATTTTCTACCTGAATAAATTTCTAACATAATTATTACCAATATGAAAGTTTGCTGGAAAATTACAGAAAAATTTCTAAAAAAAAAAAACAAAATAACTGTAACAAACTTTTATTGAACATGATTAACTAATGCAGTTGTATTGAATATCAAACTTATACTTGTATATATTTGTATGTTTGTATTGTGTATGTACAGCATAGTATATGTTTATAGTTGCATTTAGTAAAATACATGTTCACATTACTCACTATTGCCAAAAGAACTCGAACTAAAAATGAATAGGAACCACTAAAATAATTTATGTGAATATTGCTTTATACTCCTGGGGAATTGTATAGAGCAAGGAAAACTTTTAGAATAAAATATGGACAAAACCTACTATAGAAACAGTTACAGTTAACAGTTACTCCTATATTGATCCACTCCTTTTGTTAACCGAAAAAAACAGGACTCTCCTGTTTTTTCTTGTGTAACCCATTAAGGCAGAAACAATTTATTTATCCGTTTTAGAACTTTTTTTGAATTTTAGCATCGATTTTGCAATGCATATTTTACGCATTGCAGCATATTTTATTCAAAAGAGCATTTTTGTAGCATATTTTAAGTCTATAGAGCATATTATAGCTTTTTGAAGCATATTTTCATGATTTTAATTTGTTGTAAATGCCCATGGCTTTCGCTTTGGAACAAACCTTTTTTTTCAGACGGCATTTCTGTTTTAAATATATATCTGTTAACAAAACGTGTTGCTTCGATTTCGCCGTCTACATTTTTTTCGCTCTCAAATCACTGGCACTTGAGCAGCGCGTTAAGATTGTTCAAGCCTTTTACGAAAATTCACGTTCAAATCAAAATGCATTTCGAGACTTTTTTGACCGGCATAATCAACCAAATGTGGACAATTGTGGGCAAATTTCAGCAAACCGAGTCTGTAGAAAATATGCGTGCGGTTCTTCTTCGAAAATTAGGTCGGCAAAGCAGTTCCCGTGAATCTTGTTTGCTATCGCGAGATTATTACGTACTTTTTGTGGCAAGAAATTAGGGTATGGACATGGACGATACTTGGTTCTTACAGGATAGTGCCACTTGCTCCACAGCACCGGTGAGCTAGTCTTTCAGTGCCGGTGTTGCGGGTTCGATTCCTGCCAGTGACTCTGGTTTCTTTTCTGCAGGCAAGCGTATAGCTTCCCCTTTTGCTCGAGAAATTCAATGTCCATGTTATCTTACGTCTTGTCGATGTTAATTGGCCGTCACACTATCAAGTGATTTGACACCGTTTGACTTCTTTCTTTGCGGATATTTAAAAGAAAAAGTGTACGTCATATGAGGACATAAACGACATTGAACCTCAATTATTTTTAAGAGTCTTTGAAAATATAGACCATCGGTTAAAGGTATCCCACCGAAGCCGTGGCGAGCATTTGGCCGATATTTAATTTCACACATAACTTTATTATTTTTATAAAATTCAGTGACCGTCCCTTAAATCACTTTAAGACATAAAAAATCTTATACAGATATTGATATGCACATAGAAAAATATACAAATGTTAAATTAACATGGCGAAATATTTACCCCTGTCGTGAATAAAAATTCCTTCGGAGTTTTTTCCCTTCTTCCATTTTTCCTATGTTAATTCAATTGTAAAACTGGGAAAAGGGAAAAAACTCCCAAGGAATTTTTATTCACGATAGGGGTAATTGAGAATCATAGGGTGATTGAAAATCATAGCAAATTTCTGCAAAAGTATGCCCTTTAATTAAATTTATCATTATTTCATATTAATTTTAAATGAAAAATATTTAAATAACCGTAAATCACGTATATTTAATATTGTTCACTGTTAAAATAACATTGTGCGATATTGAATCCATAAAAACCTGTTTTATACTAAAATCAAAACTTTATCTTGTTAAATTGACATGCATACATACTTAAGTATGTACATTTTTTATTTCCTAGTTTAAAATATGTTATAAAAAAAGGATACTTCCCGTATTCTTTTAATTAAAATTATTTAGTTAAATAGTATATCAAGTTTTCAAAGTAGAATGGTGACGAAAACCATATCGGGCCATTCCACTGATGCTTCCGTTAACAAAGGTGAATAAAAACTAAGTGAAGCATGTGTTAAAGCGGTAAGTGTATTGAATTATTTTAAATAAATGCATATGTTGTCTCTGAAGCTTCTTTTTACTGTTATTTCAAACTCAAACCAATTTGATTCTACATGTAATTCACGTTGATTCAACTTGAAATAACTTTCATTCAACGTGATTAGGATTTTTATTTCAATATAAATGACATATTGCTCTAACTTTACTGCAATGTTAAATTACCATGAATTATAGTTGTTTAAAAAAAATGTTGTTCGCAAGTTATTGTAAAATCATGTTAAATTAACATGAAGTAGCAATGAAGCAAAATCACTACTGAAAACGGTAAAATCAACCTTGGTTTCGACGATTTTACATTTATTTTTTTCTGTTTGTGTACTATCTAGATAACATTCAGCACAAGTAACTTTCGTGTAAATCTTAACTTTATACCATAATTTTGTTCTGGTGGCTCCAAATGGGGTACACTTTCAAAAAAACGTCGGTCAATACTGTGAAGTAGTGTATCATGAGGTCGGGATAGATCGACTGTAATTTTTTACTTGGTTATTATAGTAAAGTACATTTTTCTGTTTTTCATGTTTTTGTTTTTCTCTTTTCTTGTTGACCTTTTTCAGCACAACTTTAAGGCCAGATTTACCGTTATGCGACTTAAGTCGCATTTTGCCCTTTTCTGACTGCCTTGTCCCTTTATTTTAAATCACCTTTTGTATCATTTTGTATATTTTTGTGCCCCTTTTTAAACTTCCAGCTTTTATATGTTTGTATTTTTTTACTTTACCACATAGTAGTGAATCCGCTGAACGAATTTTTTCTAAATTAGCATTATAAAACAATAAATTGTCCAATAGACTAAAAGCAGATACCTGGCAGTACAAACAAAGAAATAGCATAACACTGCAATGCATAAACAATTTGATATGTTCCTAATATTATCTCCCTAATAACACTGTGTTAGTTGCAAAATTAGACAAGCTGGGCACATGGCGTTTTAACATAATTCGGGTACGCTGAATCCAATGTTCTAACCGTTTTTTTTAAGGTTAGCTATTGCTTTCGAGATATACCGTAATTTCGAAAATGGAGGAGGTTGCACAACACATTTTCGCAAAAACGGTTTAGATTATTGAAGTTAAATTAAAACTATTTTCTAAATGAGCAGTCGTTTTTATCAAATTTTTTTTTTTAATTCATAAAAAATTGGAAAATGCTGCTAGGCTACTAAAAACAAAGCTGCAAACAAAACAAGCCATAAATGGTAAAAATCTATTAGCAACTTTTGATTTTATTCACAAAAGTCTTATAATTTTAATAAATTTAAGAATTTCATAAAGCGCAATATTTGTATGGGGCCCCCTAAGAAGTGGAGATAAATGTTAAGGACAAAAAATTAATTGAGGTCGTTATGTTTTTAAAACGACTGCTCACATTAGAAAAAAGTTTAACTTTTCTTCATGGAAATTTTATTGCGGAGTTTCGCGTTTTTTAGTAATTTCAAAAAACAAAACCGTTTGTGAGTTACGCGAATATATGTTGTGTAACCTTCCCCATTTTTTAAATAACGGTATATCTCGAAAACAAGAGCTAACCTAAAAAACGGTTGGCACTATTGGATTCATCGTACCCGAATTATGTTAAAACGCCCAGAGCACAGTGTAATTAAAAGCCTCAGGTCAGTCAAGAATGACAAATTATCAATAAATTTTAATTAATCTCATGTTGTAACATTCCTTTCTTCATAAAAATAATTTAATAAAAATTGAATTTGATGAACTTTAAATTAAAATATCAAAATTTGGATTAAAAACCATAAACAAAATAACCACCATACTAATAATAATTTATTTACTTATTAAAAACCCTTTCTAATACAACTAAAATGTGTATGTTCTTAGTGAATTTTCCCAGCAATATCAACTAAGATCTTCAACCCGTTGTAGTAGGGGAAGCCAGAGCTGATAGACTACCAATGACCCTACCAGGGAATCCTATTAACTTATTTATTTATTTAAGCAAAAAATTACAAAAAGAGTTCATTCTTTATTCAATAATTTACCAAGAAATCTACTTATTTCATTTATCGCTCGAATTTTATTCGTATAATCAAATTAAAAAATTTTCATATCAAACGATTTCAGAGACAGTTCTCATTTTATTACAAAACTATTTGCAACATTACAACAACTACAACAACCTCAGCAATAATAATAATAATCAAAATAAAAAAACAACTTGGAAAGGAGAACGAGGAAAGAAAGGACGGCAAGAAACTTGTAAGCCAAAGCAAAACTTTGCCTTGTATGTAAGTAAATGAGAGCAAACTAATAAATTGAAAATACTTTTGCGTATGAAAAAACAGATGATGAAGAAAAACAGTAATAAAAAATCTACAAAGTGGAAAAAGGAAGAAAATATCACGAACTTGTAGTAATAACATGAAAACTAACGAACTAATAACAGAAAAATATTTAAGGCAAATCAAAGGAAATTCGTAACGATATTTCTGCTACAATCATTGTAAATGTTTCACTAATTGCAAACTTTTTCACCACTACGAGTTGTGAATGGCGGTATATTTAGCTTATCGTTCCACGTGTATAATTTAAGAAATTTTTGTTCAATTCACAATTTAATATATAGAAGTATATACATAAGTATGTATACCGTATGCTGGGTCCTTGTAGACTTTAAAAAAATATGCTTCAAAAGGGTGATATACGCGTTATAAACTGAAAAAATGCTCTTTTTAACTATATTATGCAAAAAAGTGCTGCAAAGGGCAAAATATGCAAAAATCGATGCCAAAATTCGTAAAAAGCTCTAAAATATATAAATACATTACTCGCACAAGTAAAAGTATGCAATTGCATATTTACAGATTCCCTAATGATGAAGTTCATCGTGGTATAAAAAACTTATAATATTAATTTTACTCACTGTCAATAAGGGGACAGTAGACCGGGTCGACCTCCATACAAAAAAAAAAGTTGTGCCAGTCACCCCCTAGAATGAAATATAGTCAATGAAGTTTCTATAGCAGGAAAAAAATGTTTTTGCCACGCCCCAAAATACAGCATTTTTGATTTTTTATATGTAGCGCTGCCATTTAAAGCCCGATCTTATCAAATCACATATCGATGTTGACGGCTTGACAGTGGCTTAATTTTTGCCTTTGGTGACTTTTCAATCCGACTTCAGACTCTGGGTGCCTCTTAAGCACTAAATACAAAAATTAAGCCAAGTGCTAGCCATCAACAATGATATACGATACGATTAGATTGGACTTCAATTGGCGATTCTATATTTGTGTGTATAAAACAGAAATGTTTGCATTTTAGGGATGTGGTAAAAAATTTTGTGAGCTCTTGAAACTTAATAAAAAGGACTTTTATTCCATGAAGTCGCTGGTGTATTTAGTTTTTGTTTTTGTATTGGGTTCTACCTGGTTTAATGTAATATGTATGTGAAAAAGAAAAAAGGTGCTAAATTTTGAGGCGTGGCATAAAAGTGAGTATAACAAAAGCTTGACATACTTAGTTTTACAAGGATTTTCTTGGCACGTTTAAAAAAATTAACATTTGGGGGAAGGATCCGAAATGGCATAAGTAGCGCCCAGAATTTGAGGTCGGATTGAAAAGCCAAATATGAAGCCACTGTTAAGCCGTGGACAACTATATGCGATATGATAATATCGGAATTTAAATAGCAGCGCTACATATAAAAAACCAAAAGTGCTGTATTTTGGGGCGTGGCAAAAAAAATTGTTTTCCTGTTTTAGAAACTTCATTGACATATCTTCCATTCTAGGTGGGACTGCCACAACTATTTTTTCGACCCACCCTAAGGGGACAGCTTAGAAAAGTTAAACGCAAAGCCTTGAGTGCAGGGAATGTGAAAAGCCAAATACGCCTGAGGTTCTGCAGTAATTTTGACGTTATTACAAAATACGATTATTTTTGAAGTACTTGATTCCCAATTTTTCACTGAAATTTTTTGTTGGAGGATAAGCCATTTTCTATGCGCTTTCACTGGTTGCTTAGGCCAGATCATCAGGAAACATTGTTAGTTGTGTAATGACGTCAATATAACGTCAGAGCCACATATGCATGCGGATTTTTACACTCGGTGTACTCCAATCTTAACTTGAAACAGGAATAAAAAATACGAAATAAATTTACAGCTTGACTCGAAAATCACATTGAAAAAATTTTCTAAAATAAATGATTTTGGTTAATTATGGTTAATTTTTACCAGGTATTAGTTATTTTTATTGGTCCTATTTAAAAATAATTTGGTTACTTACAAACATTAGCAAGCTTTAAATTCAACAATAGTATGTTGCTCCGGTTGAAGGTATAAAAAATTCGGCACAGCTGAAAATTAGAATATTTCTTGTTTTCTTTTATTTTTTTTCCTATTGCAGAAAAAAAGTTTAAGCTAATTTTTGTTTGATAAATAAAAAAAAAACAAAGTTTTGTTCTTGTAACTTCGCTCACAAAATAAAACTTTAGTGAAAACTACATCATATTACTTGTGTAAAATAGAGAAAAATAGCAAAAAAAAAAAAAAAAATTATTGGAAAAAACCTCTATAATGAATATAAAATTATGGCAATTAAAAAAAAGGTTAGTTTGACACAAATTCGAAAATAATTATCAAAAGAATTTAAAACGAAATCTATTTGGGAATAAATTTTTTTTTTACAGTTGTGCGTTTGCTTAAAATTTATGTTAAAGTTTTAAATGTGGATTGACATTAAAACACAGATTTTTATTTGTTGTTTGCTAATTTCCAAGTTTAATTAAAATACTTTAATACTGTGACTTTGAAATATCTTAAGTCAAAATCTTAGCAAAAAATAGGAAATTTAAGTTTAAAAAAAGGTCACATTAAAGCGAATTGAAAGTAAGTTATTGGCTTAACTAAAAATATATAATAAAAAAAGATTGCATTTGAAGTTCGAATTGGATTTTTTGAACCTTTATCTTGTAGAGCATATCCAGATGCGAGCTGTAAAAATAGCGAAATCAATAATTTTTTTTAACTTACATTAACAGACTACCATAAATGGAATGGTATTATGCGATTGAAGGGTAAACATGCAACTGACCTGCCCTGTTAGTTGCCTTAATGAACGCCTGCGTAAATATTTTTTACAAAGTACGAATTTTTTTTAAAAATCTATAAGCTGCCAAGAACGAAGCTTATTCGAAATGGTAAGAATTGTTCAACGATTTTACAGGATACCAAAACATATATCGATTTAATTATGTTGGTGTATATTTAGCTCAAATTCAACTGGAATCGATCCATATTTAACCATATTCTATTAAATTTTTTGGATCGGCCATACGTTACGTTAACCAAGAGGTGATGACATAAACTGACAATCATTAGAAGGGAGCGGCAGAAGATAATGACCAGCTGTAGCATGGTGATGAGCAGTGGAAGGTGAAACGGCTTTAGATTTTATTAGAGTTTTCAACCGATTAAGAATAATTCGATTAATCAATCAAACAAAAACAAACTCGTGTTCGAATAATTTTAAAATGGCAATTTTCGAATAACGAAAAATCGAATAATTAATGTCGATTAATCGAAGTTTTTTTTTTATTGAAAAATAAATGAATGGCCTATTCATAGATTTCGAACGATGTGTTCGTTCGCTTAACTTACATGTAAAGCAAAAACAATATTTTATAATCTATTTTGTTTTAAATGTAAGTTAAGCCAATGAAGTCTTTGTTCGAAATCGACGAACAGGTCATCGATAAACGCTTAGAATTTGATTTATTCTTATACGTTTTTAGTGATTTTAAACAAAACTAGCGTTAAACCCGCTACTTCGTTAGCGTCTCCTGTTCCTTCGTGGACATATTTTTATGCCAAAGCTCATTAAAAAGAAAGAAAAATATAAAATTTCCCGTATTTCCTTTTTTGGCTACTATTTGTTTTCCCCATTAAAGTATCGAAAAGTTCAGTATTGTAGTGGCAGCCCATAATTTAGTACGAATATGTCAATGAATGGAGAAAAATGTTTTGTAAAAAAAGTACCAAAATTATATAAGATTTTCACCCCTTAAATGTTCGAATTTCGAAAAAGTGCCAAGTTTATATTCGTGTTTTTTTTGATAAGATTCGAATGTAGTATTAACTTTGTTTATATGTTTATTGGTTCAAAGGATAGTACCAAAATTCAGGTTTTACCCGTTTACTCCCTTATAGGGCCGAATTTCATAAGAGTACCAGACACCTGTCCGCCTATTTTTCTTAAGAATAACGATAAGTTTTCCATTTTTTATGAATCTCTTTTCCCGTGTTTACTCTTTTTTACCCTCTAAACATTCGAATTTTCAAAAATCCCGTCTTAGTGGATCCATTTGGGGAGAGACCAATCTCTGCGCTGATGAATCAGTCAGTAACGTTAAAATTTTATATATGTATGTAGATGTAGGAAATGTAAAAAATATTGTAGCCAAAGCCCTGATTGTAATTAATCTCAATGTTTAGTTTGCAAAAACCGTGTTCATAACTTATGGTATTTCAGAAATATTTATGTTATGTATGTATGAGCTGTTTTCTTTTTTAGTCAAACGTTAAATAATTTTCAAGAATGGGGATATTTTACTCTCGAGTGAACAACTTATCTATAAAATTAAGAATTGATTTATATAAATCATATCATGAAAATGGAAAACGTTGTTATTGTATATAAATATTTTTTTTTAAATTATATATTTCTTTACCATTTGCATAAGTGTCACAATATTACCATTGAAACCGATGTAGTGGAAGATAACTCAACGACATCAAAAAATGCCGAACTTGTTCCAATGGACAAATACTTTAAGAGAAAGACAGCGGTTGTTCTATAGAAGAAATTCTAGGCTGAAAATGCTAGGTCTGCAAACGGCTTTCTAAAATCCAGTGTAGTATCCGATTATTTAAGTATTAAGGGTTTTACGATTCCTTTAAGTAATACAACGATATTGAGTTAAAATCAAGAGTTTTGCGCATCAAAAAAGTAGAAGTAATAGCAGATTTGAGAAAAAATAAAAAAGAATATGGAAGATTTTCCATAGTTGTAATTGAATGGGCGGATGTATCTTATTTAAAATATGTAATTTTTTTGTAAAAATAATTTTTTTATTCGTTATTCTCATCGATTAATCGAATAATTTTTTAGATGTAATCGTTTGATCGAACGAACAACAACAATTATTTGAATTATTCGAACAAAGTTGAAAGGCGAATAATTGACAACCCTAGTTTTTATTAAATTATTTAAATGAATGAACGAATCTTACAACATAAAATAAACTAAAATTTATTAATAACATTGCACAGCAAAATGGAGCTTTTTAAGAGTTTCCTTAATAAAAATTATATATATTTATATATATTTATATATATTTAGTGTTTTTCATACGGGATTTCCCGGGATCCCGCACATTTTTCGGGAAAAAAATCCCGGGAAATATGTGCGGGAATTCCCGGGATTTTTTATTTAATTATGGCAACAATTGTAAATAAGTTGTGTCATGAAATAGATCTAAGCCGTAAGGCAAAAATATCTTAAGTAAAACAAACGCATTTTAAGTTTTTAATTGGCATAAATTTAATTTTTGTTTTCTCTTTTGTTTGGTTTAAATCACTATAGTCTGCTTCTAAGCGTTATCATCTGTTCTTAGGAAAAAAGTCTTTGAAATACACCAAATAAATATTTTTCAATTTAACATAACAAAAAACTATAGTTTCTGACTTAAGATATTTTTATCAAACGCCAAGGAGATGTCAATTTATATTCGTTAAGAAGAAGATTAAAAATATACAGAATATTTAATTTGTTTAAAGACCAAGATTTAATTTATAAAAACGAAAAAATTCTTCAACATTTTTAATGATTTTTTGTGCAGAGCATCTGCATAAAAGATTTTTCGGATTAGATTCTGCAAGAAATAATGACAAAAGTTATAAATAAATAAACAAAGAAAACGCTTATTCGATTCGAAAAAAATTATTTTTTTTTAAAAAAAGAATTACAAGTTTTGAAGGAAATTCTAGAAAACTGAAGGAGTCTAGAGATTATATAATGTTCGTTTGACTAGAAAGGCAAACATCCGAAAAAAGGAAACGTGCATTCTCATTGAAATTTTCTAGATCAAAATTAGAAATAGGCTTTCAAACGATTCTGTAAATGCTTATTTTGAACTAAAATTCTAGTTATTGTTAACAGAAATATTTTGTAATTATTTGTTTGAATAATTTAACTTTTTTAGTTTTATATAAATGCTGTTTGTTGGCTTTGAATTAATTCTGTGGCAATAAGTGCTTAAGTCGATTTGTTAAGTTTTATAGAAGAACAATTTAAAACTTTAAATGTGGCTTTTGGAAATTGAGTGGGAATTCCCGGGATGCCAGGAATTTAAAAAATAAATAATGCTTTCCCGGGAAATCAAAAAGTCCGGGAAAAGAAAAACTCTGCATATGTATATTATATAAACAATTTACATCATTTTCTGATTAATTCGGTATATTCTAGATTCTTAACCTACACAAATACAAAATCTCTTTTAGTTGAGGAGGGTATCATTAATGAATATGTCAGGATATCTCACTGTTATAGCAAGGATATTGAAATTGTTTGTTTTTGTTTTAGTCCTTAAAACTTTTTTTAATTTAAATTTCCTGAAAAAAAATAACTGATCCTTATGTATTTTTGTCCGCTCATTTCGAATATAATAAGTTTTTGCCTACCACCTCTTGTTTAAGAGATATTGTGCATTAATTGAAAAAAAATACATTGCATTGGTTTTTATGTCAAATTTATCATCAATAACAAAAAGGCTACGAAGAAAAGATTGTACCATGGTACAAGTACAGAAGGTAGATTCGTTGGGCCATATGTTTGTCAGCTGTTTAGCCCAGTTAAGCCCCAAATGTCAAAAATTGAACAAGAACATTGAAATTGTGAAAAAAAATTTGATGTGTTTAAAAATTTTAAATTAAATTAAAAAAATTGTGTTTTAAAAAAATTTTAGCAAGAATTTTAATTTAAATGATTCTTTTCGAACAAATCAAGGTTTTAAACACGAATCAAAGTGTTGTTTTGTGTAAAAATTAAAATATAAAAACTTTTTTAAAGATACGTGGCTGTGCAGTGTGCAAAAACAAATATTTTAAAGGAGCTGGAACTTTGTTCCCTGTACCCATGGATGAACGAAACAGGAATAAGTAGAGCGAAATTTGCGGTGTAAAACTGTCAGCATGCGCTCGCATTTAAACCGACCACTTTTCGGCTTCCAGCATTGTTAATGTTGGAAACATAATAACACTTTTGCCATATGCTGTGCCTTGAACAAAACGAGTCTACCTTGTGTAGTTGTACCATGGACTGTACAAATAATCCAGACAGTCGTGTGTCAATATAATCTTGCACAGTAACGCAAGCCTTTAGACTTCGGGAAAGCTTTATATTTTAAATATTTATTTTTTTGTAGATTAATAATCCAGGAAATATTTTAAAGATTGTAGGGTCACTCACACTGAAGCAGCTAGAAAAAACCTAATGATGCCATCATAATCAACACTCCCAATTATAAATCTAAAAAATAACTTAAAACAATGGACAGAAGTCAGTTATTGAAATTTGTCTCATTAAATGAAACCGGTGTTGAACTTAAATCAAAATTAGATTTGAAAATCTTGATTATTGACAAATGTATGAAATAACAGGAGGAAGAAACATGTAAAAATTAAAAATTGATAACTAAAAACAGCAAATTTCGATCCACCAAAAGATTGATATTTTACTACACAGAAAAAAATGTTTGCAAAAAATTATTCAATAAAATAATTAATTGGTGTACATTAATTATTCAATTAATTTTTTGTTTGCTGCAATTAATTTTTTTAACCAAAACCCATAAAATTAAATGTTCGTGTATATGTGGTGTATTTTTTTGTTTATGCAATTATTTTTTTTAATTGACTAAATTTGTGTCCCATGACTCGAAAATACAAATCCGTTAATTGATATGATAAATTCCTTTGCAGGGCAAAATTAGTAAAATATTTAATTGTCTGAACAAATTGTTTAATTAAAGTCGAGTTTCTATTTTTTCTGTGTATACACTTTCGGCCTAAGGTGAATCATGCAAAGAACTCTGATGATGAGAACATGTGTATTGTTTTCAAAGCAGCGTTGTAAGCTCAACCCCGGTTTCAGTCATTCTTGCAAGAATAAAAATTATTGATAAGTTTTAATTTATTTCATGTTGTAAAATTCCTTCCGTCATTAAAATACTTAAATAAAAATTTTAATTTGATAAATTAAAGACTAATTTAAAATAAATCAAATTGGGATTAAAAAACCATAGAAAGTTCGATTTACCAAGAAACTATTACAAACTTCTTTCTGGAAAGTTTGTACCAAAATTCTCAAAATTATCAAGATTTACCACCCAGCCGGACGAACGAAAGAATATCGCTAGATCGATTCAGAAAGTGGTTCTGAGTTAATCGGTAAAGAACCAATATTTCTATGTGCTACAGACATCAGAACAAACCCATGTGGGTATAAAGATATCATCTCTAATACATTAAGCAAATAATTTTAATAATTTAACGGATTGATTTAATAAATTTTGTCAAATTGATCACTTAAAATTATTTAGATAAACAGAATTTCTACACAGAAACAAAAACACTCGGGATACTAAAACGTACTCAAAACAATCCTAAATGGGATTACTTTCGAAAATCCATCCCGGAATTTCTTGAAATAAGTAGAAAATTCTAAAATCACGTAAAACAATAGTAAACTTTTCGTTGTGTTTAACCCTCCGGCTTCCACATGTTTTGATTTTCTATACTCATTGAAAAAGGTCTGGCCAGACTTATGTGTACCACGAAGGGTTAAAAAATAGATTTAAGCACTTGCTTCTCATTTAGTTTATATTTTTGGTTAAAGATTTTTAAAGTAAAAACTATATCGGGCATGATGTTGGTGTTTTATTTTTCTGTAATATGTAATATGGGTCAGTAAATAAATCATAATAACTTTTTTCTTTTCAAGCACGTATTCAGGACAAAATCAACTTTGTAATACTTGAATCAAGCTCATTTTGATTTTGATTCAATCTTAGTTTTACTTAAATCAGTCTCAGTTTCGGATTATTAAAATTACGAATTCGGATTAAAACAATTTTATAATTCTTGAATCAAGCATCATTTAAGATTGATTAAATCTTATATTTACTTAAATCAATCTCATTTTCACATTATTTCAAGTACGAAATCGGGATTGAATATGGATAATTTAAGTATTTTGCGATTGAAAATCTGTACTTGAATCAATCTGTCTGTACTTGATTCAAGAAAATCCGTACTCACCGTACTAGTAATACCGCTTCGGGTTGATTTGAGTACGGATGGATTGATATTTCTTTTGAGTCTAAAAAAAAGAAATTAAATGATCTAAAATAAAAGAAACTAATGTTAAAAACGTATCAACTACGAAGACGCACTTTAGTTATACTCAATAATTATTATAAAAATTTACTTTTTTTGTTGAACAAAATATTTTAAACTAAGATCACAATGTCAGCGACATTTTCACTTTGTGTTCACAATAGAGGAACAATTTTTTTCGCAAACACATTTATAATTAAGGCCCAAATTAACAGTCGTTCGATAACACTGTGCAAAAAAAACCAGCCTCAATACTTGCAACGCGAACTGAAACTAGATTATTGGTAGAGCAAATCTGCTAAAGGGTTTTGAAAAGTTAGCTCGGGTTCCCGAAATATCGGTCTCTTAAGTTTTTGGATTTTTTTAAAGGGCTTTTCAAAGAATATATGAACCTCTAACACTAATTTTAAGGGGCGTTTGTCCTTTTTTTTTAAATTCCACACAAAAGTATACTAAAACGGCACTTTAGAGGGTTAAAATGTTCCACAAATATTTTCTGCATCAAATTTAACTATGGGTCTCCTAAGATCAAAAGTTAGTGCAATGTATGTAAAACGGATTTTTAAAATTCCGGGCCTTGAAATTTTTGAATTTTTCGAATTTATTTCAATACTGGACAATCCAATAATAAATCGAAATAGTTTTTAATACGTAAATCGAGTTTATTTTTAAAATAACCGCCACATTTGTCCATATTAAATGGTTTGAAACCATTCTAATTACTCTACATTGATTTCAGTTCAGATTATAAAATTGTGGATAAAACTATATGTCACGCTAAATGACAGGTTTTATAGCAAGTCTATACATATTTCCATAAATTTCTACAGTTTTTTTTTAAGTTTAACTCTCATCAAATACTTTTTTGTCAAGTTTGTATTTTACAGTGATTTGCAGCTGTCAGTAAAAAACTTACTTCAATTAAAAAACAAAACTAAAATAAAACAAATTCAAAAACCTTAAAAAAGAATACAAATCACAATACCAAAAATAGTTGCTAAAATCAATTTGCATAAAGAACTTGAAAATTTCACATGATAACAAACTGTGAAAAAGAACGCTAACAAAATATGCACTTAAAAAAAATAATCTTACCCTTTAAAAATAAAATCAAAAAAAACCAATTGTTATCCATCAAAATCAAGTCTTCGTACATATGTGTATTTAAATACCCTGTAAATGATAGGACTAGTCCAAACAAGCGTGTAAAATAAAGCCCACAAGGGACTAGGACTACTCTAAAAGTAAACCAAACGTATGGAAAAAATGGTCTATTCAACATAACGATGTCCTAGGGCAGGACCATATAACCCAGCTTTGGGTTACACAGGAGTATTTTTAAAACTACTCCATTGTATACACAAGAGGATTAGTTTTAACTTCATTAAAAACGAAAACATGTCGTTAAAAACGAAGACATGTCGTCTTACTTAAAAAGGGTTAACAATGACATGGTCTATGCTTGCATTACATCGGACCAGTTCATGGAGTAGTCCATTTAATCAAATTGGATCAGTCGGTCCAATATTATTTGCAGGGTATGCACATACACTCATACACTGATGAAACAAAAATCAAATTGAAAATAAAAATTTCCAGGCAACAGTGTGAAAGGAAAAAATTTCCAGATTTTTATTTAAAATTTATTTTCTTATCAGATAAAATCTATTAAATTCTTTTATAGTATTTTACAAATATTATGTTAATTTAATACACATAATTATTTCCCGGGAAAGCGGGATATAATAATTGAAATTCCCTAATTGGAACTCTTTTTATCTTAAAGTTTAAGGATTTTATAGAGTTAGGCCTTTTTTATATTAAGCTATCGCTATGTATAGTTAGAATAAACTGAAAACTTTAAATTTCGTCAATTATTGAATTGAACTAAATTAACGCTTCTTCTACTTTTTCTTTTGAATTTTTTACAAATTTGTTTAAACTAGCATGAGCTGATTCTAGCTGTATCTCATATTTATCATTATTATTGATTCGTACTATTAACTTGTACCATAAATGAATTGAACAGATACTATTTAAAAGCCATTGTAACTTAACGTCCAATTACATGAAAAAAAGATTTATGTTATTTTATGGATACGTTAACATTTTAAAATGTCATTTTTCCCATCATCTTTTCTTCCCGCTATCTTTTTAACTACCCAGCCTTCGTGATTAGTAATTATTTTACTTTAAGGCACTTACTGTATACTCGCCTAAGTGTTAACATATCCCCAATTCATATAATTTAAATAAAACCACATAATTGTGAATTTAAACTTTTAAAATTTAAAGCATATTTGTTTACTTGTTTTATTTGGCACCCTCTCTTTATTGAGAAAGAATCGACACCATTTTCCCGGCATCTAGTTTTCTACAGAGCCATACCTACCAGCTACCCTATCATTACTCTCCATATATTCCCAATTTATCTGCCTATAAACATAAACACTCATTAATCTGTTTCTTCTGTACACGCTTCCACATACAAACAAACACATAATTATTCAAATTATTTCTTACACAAATCTTTTTTCATTAGAAATATTTGGTCAAATTAAAACATGCTTAAGCTTCATCCTCGGACCAATATAAGTTAATGTAATAAAATAATAAAATATGTATTGGGACCTTCAATTTGAAAACATCATATCACACACCATGTTTAAAAGTGACTCAACGCAAAAAACTTAATTTTTCAGAAATTCAAAAAAAAATGTTTTTACCAAAAAAAGAAAAATAGTTAAAAACAAATCTTTGCACCATTTAGTAGAAAATCTATACCGATTATGATCTTAAAAGTGTTTTTTTATATGAATACACTAGATAATTAACAGCTTTTAATTGTGTCATTTTTGATGACGTATTATTTGCACAAGTTACCGAATTATTATCAATTATTATGTCACTTTAGCTGAATTCTTTTAAGTTTATTTAAATTCTTACCTGACACAAGTCTTATAAATGTAAAATCCAACAAAAATTTATTTTATCCAAAGTGTCACAATTCAAATTAATATTATTTAGCATCTAGTAGTAGGGATCTAAAACTATTATATTTTCTGACACAACCCAAAATCAGACACTTTTATGACGCTGTTTTTTTAGCAACAGTTTATAACAGCAAAATACACAGATATTTTGTTTTTTATTTTAGATAAACAAGTTTATTGTGCATAGTTGTGTCACTTTTCAACTAGGTGTGCGACACTTAACAATTTTAATTGTTGTTGTAACTCATGACACTCAGAATATCCACTATTTATACCAACACCGTAATGGTAGAGAGAGTAACATGCTGATGTTGCACTAAAAATTATTAGTTGGACACACCTTTTAGTAAATTGATCGAGTCAGAATCATTTTCTGAGAAGATCTAAAGGGCCAAATACACTAGTCAAATTCTTGTCCAGCCGGCGAATTCAACGTGTTTGTGTGCTTGACGTAATATTCGCCGCCGTATCTAAATTATTTGATTTTCCATCCAGCATCGTCCGTGTGACACTAACAAACACATTTTCACTAAAACTACCACAATGCTTGATGAGGATTATGATCAGTGTATTTGGGTCTTAATGATGTCTGTCCGTTCGTCCGGCTGGCTGTTTGTTCGTACAATCTCAAAACTCCCTTTGGCAGGCTGGGTTTCAGTTTTCATCCAATGCATAGGCTGCTATTTCGTCCTGTGGGAATTATTATCATGCACCCTGTCCCCCTACACATTGATATATGTATATTTTTGCGTATTTATTTACTCTGTGTAAAGCACAATATATGAACGTACTTATGTAGACATATTGATAGCTGTCTGACTGGCTAAATTTACATTTCAGACACAGTTTTACTAACATGTCAAATGTTTGTATGGCCCTTTCTCCTTTAATTCATAAAAACCACATTGAATCATACTGCAACTAAAAAAAGGGGGTAAGTAGAAATCTTTTTTTGAATAAAATTATGAATTCAAAGGGAAGTAAAACAAATTAAAACAAAATCAAACCAACTGTCTGTATGTGACACATTGAAAAACAAAAGAAAATGCATTAAAAGTTTGAATAAATTTCTTTACTACGAAGGCAGTTTTATTGCTAAAATTTGTATTGGAATTCTGGTTTTCAGGCAGATTTTATTTTAAACATTTTATTGGTTATTAGTCACTATTAGCTGGAAAATACAAGTGAATGAGCGGATCTTGTACTTACAACGACAACAAAAGTTTGCAAGTCTTACATTTTCAATTACATAATTTAGGGGGTAGAGTATCTTTTAAGGCGCTTATCCTAAAACAGTTATATTATTAAACAACTACACTTTAATTTAAACTAAGTCCGAGGATTGCTGTCAGGGACTCGGTTTTTTTCACTATAACGGGCTGAAATTTATTAATTAAGAATTAAACTTGTAAATTTATTTGTAACTCTTAATGAATAAATAAGTAGAATAAAAATAAATTAAGCACTTATGTATATATGGAAGCTAAAAAAGGCCATTTTAAATCAAATTATTCAATTTTTTTTTTAGCAATTTTTCCATAAAAACATAAAAGCATAAAGTTTCCTCATATTTGTATGGTTTTTTCAGTAACTATTTAAATATTTTTAACATAAATCACAAGTTGAATTGTTAAAGTTTTATGATGTATTTGATATTCCAAAAATTTTATACCATAGAATAACATGAATGAGTAAAAAAAAAGTTATAAATAAAATTGAATAAATGAAAACTATACAACATATTTATTTAAAAATAATACAAAAAAAAACAAACAAAAAATGTTTTATTTTTTAAACAACAACTGTGCCATTAAAATCAAAAAAGAAATGAATTGAATTGCAACTACAAGTTTCAACAAAGAGAAAAACTGATGCTTTATTCGGCTGTGCCGAATTTTTGATTCCCTTCACAAAAAATATAAGAAAGGAGCTTACTTAAAGTGTAAAATGATACGATGTAACAAAAACAGTTCTTTTAAACCAAAAAACATAAAAATAAAGGTTTAACCATATTCGAAACTTATCTAAAAAATACAAATACGTATTTGGCACTTTATCGAAATTCGAACGTGAAAATCGTAAAAAGTTGGTGCTTTTTTACAATATTTTTCTCCATTCATTGACATATACTTACTAAATGCTGGGCTCCCACTTCAATATTAAAGAATTTTATACATCAATGGGGAGAAAACAAGTAAAAATGCGTGAAATTTTCTTTCTTTCTTTAGGTTTTCTGTTCTGCAACAGGTACTTTTTTTAATTATCGCTTATATTGGACATAAATTTTAACATGGCACGAATCTATAAAAGGAACTTTTTTGTACTTTTTTGTTATTCAACTTTTCGAATTTTTGTTAGTATTGGACCTAGAAACATAAAATTTCATTATTTAATTTCATTTGCTTTTGTGTTTTACGAGTAGTACTTTTGGAATTTTCTATAATATTGAGATGAAAAATGTTGGAACTTTTCTGTTAAAACCTAGGAACATATAAACTTAGGCATATAAATAGGTTCATGAAAGAAAATACCCTTAATATTTAAAAGAAGTGGGTTAAATGCTAGAATTTAAACAAGTTAAAACCTAGAAAAATTAACTTTGTCATAATAGACTGTCCACAAAGGAAAATAAGCCGCTAGCGAAGTAGCGTACCCGCTAGTAATTTTATAAAATTTATGAGCTTCACATGGGGCCGATCACTACAAAATTTTTAAGATGTTATTTTTTTGAAATAAGACAAATTTTGTTTATAGAGATATTAATGTGTTTGACTTTATATATTATGCAGAGCTGTTGAGAATCGTCAGTAAAAAATTTCAACTCCGACTTCATTAATATAATCAGGGGTGTCATGGAAATTGAAAACGTAAGACGAAAGAATTTGGCAGTCCTTTTTATTAAACTTGTAATCTAATTTTTAAAATTTTTGTTAAAGAATTCTGTCTTATAGAGCGTTATTTGTATAATAATTGTCATAAAATTTTTTTATTACAGAAACCTTATTGAAAAACGATTCCTAAAATTCTTTCGTTTTACGTTTTCGATTTCCATGGCACCCCTGAATATTTTATTATAAACTTCATCGAAGGAAAAGTTTGTCAATCCGTTTGTAATTTCTACAACATTGATCTTAGACCCTTAAAGTATGTATATACATTTTAAGGGCCGATGTTGAATGTGAACCACACATAAACGTAAATTTTTTTTTATACATTTCATTTAATATTTCTCAATTTCAGACTAACTCAATTTGAACCATGAAAAGATACACAATCGACCAACGCGTTAAAGTTATTCAGGTTTATTATGAAAATGGGCGTTCAAATCAAAATGCATAACGTGCACTTCGTGATTTTTTTCGGTCAATTTAATCGTCCAAATGTGCGTATAATTGGAAAAATCGTGCAAAATTTTGAGCAAACCTTGTCTGTAGGTGTTGTAAAAACACCAGTACATGCTTGTTAAGCTCGTGCTGCAGAAAATATTGCTACTGTGTGGCTGAAGAGCCGTCCACCTCAACTCGTCGTAGTGCCCAACAATTGCACCTCTCACGCTCGTCGTTGATGAACATTATGCATAAAGACTTGTGTTTACACGCTTGTAATTGACTCTTGACTCTTGACCATTCCAAGCGTCGTCAATGGTACGAATGGTGGCAAGAAATGGCAACAGTGGATAATCAATTTTCGAAGAAAATCATCTTCAGTGATGAGGCACATTTTGAACTCAGTGAATTCGTCAATAGGAGTGATTGTCGAAAAATATTACAAGAGCTAAAGGATAAGATAATTCGGCACATTAACGGCATTGAACCTCAATTATGCCTTAGCGTCATCGAAAAATTTGACTATCGGATGGAGGTTGGGCGTGGCACAAAGTTGAATTATTTACATACATCTAAAAAACGGTATTCTTATAATTTTCTGTTACAATAGCACCATGGGGAAGGATATATAGGGTGGCCCAAAATTAACGAAGGGGTTTGAAAATAGAAGAGGAAATCATTGAGCTCAACCTCAAACCGGCTACAAAAATAATCTCTTCTTAGCGATTGGCGATTTTCAGATTTTTTGGAATTTAGGATTATACAATTCGAGATTTTGAAACCGGGATTAAAATTGTCAGGCACATAAATATTTGAAATGTTAAATGAAAGTTTAATGAACATAAAATATGTTAATAAGTTTTATCTAATGTATTTTTTTAGTTTGAATAAAAACGGTATATTTCGTATTTTATATACATTCATACATGTACATGACGTGGAAGTATTTTGTATTTGAAATACGTACAATAAATGGAAGTATTTTGTATTTTAAATACATAACCTGAAAGTATCTTGTACTTTGTATTTTAAATACATAACTAGCAAGTATTTTGTATTTTAAAGCTTGATACTTTTTGCATTGCTAAGTAAGTAATCTTACCAACATTACCAGGCATGGCGTTAGCGCCGTTTGTTGCCAATCTGATCAAAATTTTTAAAGGAATATTGTTTGCTTATAAAAGCGTTTAAAAAGAAAAATTGAAACGGTATCTGACTTGGTAAGTTCGAATAAACTCTTGACAAAACTATTCTTTATAAAACTAACACCGTTAAAATAACTTGCTACATACTAACGTAATACATTTCATTTCATTGCCACATCTATAGTTGCATGAACAAAAAAAATTTGTTTGGTAAAAAAGCTAATAGACTTGCGACCAGTGTAATAAATTTTTAAAATAAACTAATGTTACACACTTTCTAAAACCCACCAAAATTAGGCATGGCCTACCATCAGACCAAACCAAAAATATCCGACCAAATTTGGTCCAAGTTTGGCAACCCTGTAAATAATAATAATAATAAAATAAATAAATGGAATTTTAAGAGAATCATTTCTTTGCTATATTTAACCATTTAAAAGGTACTGCATTGAAAAAATAATTTAAATCAGTGGTCAAAAATAAACACTAATAAACAACCGAACACTAAGTAAATGTTGTTACTTAGTGTTCGGTTCGGTAGATTTGTGAAAAACACAACGCTAATGGTGTTTTTGTAGCAAATCGTTAAACAAAATAACGATTCCCTGTTTGTCATATTTCGAACGCAAAAATAATAAAGTTCTTATTCAACTTTTTTAAAAATCACAAACTTTATTGTGTTCGGTTCAGCTAATTAGTGTTCGTTCGTTTCTGTTGTGCTTAGCGCCCTTTTGGCTGGAAAAAGTACCAAACGTTTTTTATATAAAAAAAAGCTAGCAAAAACAAAACATATACACAATATACACACAAGCTGTTCGTGCTGCGGTCGTTGATAAAATTTTTTGTTTGTTCATTTCTTTATCCATTTTAAAAAAAGAAACATTATAGAACTTTAAAATATAATGTTTGTCTACAGTATCACTACAACTGTTCAGCTGTTTAACGAAGAACAGAACATTATATAATGTTCGGCTCTTTCTTGAAAATAGTTAAAAACGGTATTATGGGTTCCTGGATGTGTGAGCCAAACGCTAAATAATGTTTTGTTTATTTTCGATCACTGGTTTAAATTCCAATAAGGAACAGTTTCGTATACATTTAGCCTTTTAGAGTAGGAGTCGTCGTTGGAGTTGGAGTCGGACTTATAGATTTTAGCGGTTGGAATCGGAGCCAAAGCACTGGCTTAAACTTTATTTTACTGCAAACAGTTTTTTCTTTTTTTTTAACAAAGCTTTTGCTTTAATATTTTTTATTTTATAGCCTTAAAGCAATTTAAATTTAAAAATAGATTTTTTATTTATATTTCTTTTAAAATAAAAGGTAAATTTAATAGAGTAACTAGCAACTTTATAATAATTTACCACACAAAGTAAACACACTTTATGTGAACAATAAGGCTAATTTCTGGCACTAATTTCCCGTGGAAATAAGTTCAAAGATTAGTTTTAAATTATGAAAGTTTTGACAAGGTTGCCAGGAGAAAAGAAAATAGAATTCAATTAAACTAAATTTTCTTAATTTATATAATTTTGCAAGTACATTTTTTAATTATATAATTTTGTAAGTACATTTCTTCATAATGAGTCTTTCAAACTTAAAATTTTAATATAACACTCTTGTTTTCGAAAGATGTTGGCAACTCCTAATACATGGCTTAACGCCCACACTAACGGCTACTCTTAAAATGTAAAAAACTTTTGTAAAATTTAGTGTGTTTCAACAGCATTAGTTTAGGGTAATTATACCTTCCCGTCTTTTACGTTCTACGTTTTAAACATTTTTCATGAATTATTTTAAAATAAGAATAATATTATCTTTTCAGACTATTATGTTAATTCTAGAAACAAGAAAAACTTAACTAAGGAAACAAAAAATACTGGGATTTAAACAGCGCAGCAAAAAAAAAAATATTTTTGTTCTTTTAAGATTTTAATTTTCAAATGATATAAATTTGAAATTTAATTTTTCACTCAACTTAACCTTAAGCCAGCCATTACAGGACAATGAATGCATTTTCTTTCATTCTGTTTTCCAAATCTTTTTTCTTAATTTTTATTTAAAATAATAGAATAGGACATTATGTCCTTGTGTATTTTAAACTTGTAAGAACTTAAGCAACAATTTGGTGGTGTGTGTGTGTGTATGTGTTTATGTTTCACCACAGGCAGGACAAAGTAATTTCAGTGTAAATATTCAAAAGTTGTAAAAAGTCCAACTTTTGAGTGGTTGGTGGTTATTCATTATTTCTGTGCATCATTAAACGGAATGTTCAGCAATATAATAATAATTTATTCCTAAAAGTGGTTTTTAAAAAAAAAAAAGTTTTTTAAGGTTTATTTTTGTTAACAAAAAAAAAATCTATTGTTTTGTAGAACTAACAACAATTTGAACTCAAAATACAACTGTTGACATTTTAAGCGTAACCAATTTTTTTTTTTGGTTTTTTGTGGTTTAATTTAGTTTATTTCATTTTTTTCTGTTTTATTTAATTTTTTGTAGTTAAAACTTAATTACCTATAAAAATTGTATTTAAAACTCATCAAGAGATTACTTTGTTCCTTTTTTTGAAATATGTTGAATTTGATTGTATTTTGTTCAAAAGTTCTTCATTTCAAGAATCAGGGTTCGAGAATGCAATAAAAAAAGAAGTATTTTATAAGAAACAATTTAACTATTCTCATGGTAAATTTCATGGCAATAAGTGCGGCCATTTGGGGTTTACAAGGACTCATGTGTTTCTTATCTATTTGCTTTGGGCGGCAGGCATATTAAAATATAAGTTACATAATGTGTATGCGAATTTTTTTATTTCGATAGTGCAAAATAAACCACAGCCTCAAGGCACAAATATTTCGTTTTTCAGAAAAAAAAAAAATGCTCAGTTCTCTCAACTGTTTTTAAAAGATAAGTATTGACATGATTGCACTGCTTCTAAAACTTCTGCAAGAACTGCAGCTGCCTGAGGTTCTGCTACCTGAGCTGTGCTGAGAACTCATCCAAACTGAGTATAAAAGCAGTGTTAATACATAATGGTAATCAATTCCCGTCCATACCATTAGCTCATGCAATAAACAGAAAGAAAAACACTCGGGATAAATTAAGTTTTTTATATTTATTTTAAGTACGAGTCGTGCTAACGAATTTAAGTACGAATAACACTAAAAGGCCATTTACACTACAACGAAATCTAGTGGATTTCATTTGAAATCTTTCTTAAAATCTAGTGCGTTTACATTATAAAAAAATTACTAAAAGTTTTTTTTGTTACACATACAAACACAAAAAGAAATAGAAATTAAAACATTTGCATTACCTTTTATTTATAATTAACATCATTTGTTTTATTATTTGTCTTTTTTTATTTTTTTCCAATTTTCTCAATTTTTTTTTTATATTTTTTTACAGTTTTTGTTTTGTTTTGTTTTTTTTTATTAAAATGTCTTTTTTTTAATGGGCAGAGAAGTAGTTTTTAGTGCTATATGGAAAAAACCATTATGATTGTGATTGTGTTATCGAATTGGAACAAAACACTTATTATGTCAAAGATGTTTACATGGAATTAGCTTGATAATATCTCCTCTTATCATTGATATCCGACAAACGCAGCAATTGCCTTTAAATTCCATTTTAGAAATAAAAACTTATTTTAATATTTTTTTGACAGATATGTCAATGAAAATATTGATGCAACGCAATATACATATATTGCAATTTGTAATGTTTATTATACATAAATAAAGGACAAGGTATTTTTTTATGTAAACAATACATATTCAAAATATAATAATGAAAAAAATCTCAATATTAATTTGTTTTATCTCAATTTCAATTTGTATTTTCTCAATATCAATTTGGATTTTCTCAATATCAAATTGGAATTCTTAATATCAATTTGTATTTTCTCAATATCAAATTGGAATTCTTAATATCAATTTGTATTTTCTCAATATCAAATTGGAATTCTTAATATCAATTTGTATTTTCTCAACATCAATTTGGATTTCTTAAAATCAATTTGTATTTTCTCAACATCAATTCGGTTTTCTGAAAATTAATTTGTATTTTCTCAATATTAATTTGGATTGTCTCAATTTCAACTTAAAAAGGTGTAGATTTCATTGTAGTGTAAATTGGGTATAAAACGTACTTAAAACAATCCAAGATTGGATTACTTTCGAAAATCAATCCCGGAATTTCTTAAAATAAGTACAACATTCTTAAATCAAGTAAAAAACAGATTGAACTTTTCGTTGGTATTGCCACTCTGAGAGTAAAATTACAAAGTGAGCGTTTAAATCCAGGGTTGCCAGGTACTTTTTGTCCCCAAATTCAAAATCAAAACCATAAAAAGTTAATATTTTCTTTTGATTTTTTTTCTAGCCAAATTTTGAATCTTGTTAATTAAAAAGGTTATGTTTTTTTTTCAAATACATAGTAAGAAAAATTGTAAAAGGCAATCCCCAGAAATCCCCAAATAAAAATTATTTTATTTTGTTTGTAGCGACTGGTTTCGGCAAGTTTTTTAAAATGCTTTTTATGCGTTTCCAGTGAGGAATTACAAGCAGAGCAATATGCGGTTTTTAAGACGTATGAGCCAATTTATATGAATTTGGAGCTTGTTCAGTCGGTTCTAGCCATCCTTATAATCAACAATAAATATACATATATCCGTCATTTATTTAATACTTCGAAGCATATTAAGTACTTAACAATATTACAGCATTATTTTTCCCAAACTTTGTTATATTGTCTTTTATATTTCGTCACCTAATATACAAAAGACCCTACCTAACATTTTGAAAATTTCACAGCAGAAGCAAAAACTATTGAAAGTAATAAAATAATAAATCGGCTAATGGCCAATTTTCAGGATTGATATTAAAACACATTTATTTTTAAAATCGTTTCAAATACAAAATTCTCGTCTTCACTAAAAACTTAAGTCACCGATGTGGTACACTTAATTTCAACTTAAGTTTCAATTGTAATATTTTATCAAGGTGGCCTCAATATCATAACAATACAACAACAACAGGCAAAGCATTAACAGTCAGCTGTTTTTTCAGACCACCTTGTAAATAAATACAGTTGTTTATATATTTTTTTTGTATTTAGTAGTTCTACCATACTTTTATCTTAATTAAATAAGACTTTTTAAATAAAACTCAAAAACACAGAATATACAGAACTGTAAAAAGTGACGTGTGAAAAAGGCCCAAATCAGTTGCGAGGGCAGATTTCGAAGAAAGAGAAAGAAAATGTTTTTTGGTAGTAAAGTGGCAATGTGTAAAAACAGGCCGCTACTATCAACACGAATTGCGTAATCAAAACAAAAAATGCAAAAGAGCAGCTTTCTTAGAAAGAGACAAAAAAAATGGCAAAATCTTCCGTCTCGTGTCAGTTCTGTATATTCTGTGCTCAAAAACCCAATCTGTATTTAAATACGATTTAAGTTTTTATGAAAATTAACTTAATATAGATACAATCCTGAAAATTGGGTATTAAACTGTTTATTATTAAATTTTCTTTTATTTTTCTTGTAAAACCTTCCAGTTGTTTTGACAATGTTGCATATGTCAAATTGTCAGTTAGGCCTTTCAGCGTTTGCCATAGTATCTCTTGTGGATATGGCCTTTTGTTTTTTAACCCTTAACAACCCACAAGTGTCTCGCGGACACATTTTTTAATTCCATTGCTTATAGAAGCTGAAGTATATATTTTCGAGAAACGCCGTTTTACCTATTCTACCCCGATGGTCTTGAGAATAGAAATGCGCAATCAGAATATTTGTAGCATAAATAGTTTATTATTTATTATCAAAAAACTAAAAAAGTAGCGCATCAACCCACAAGTGTTCAATAGACACATTAATATCTTGTTTATTAAAATATATTGAGCTGGTCAATCATCTGAACCTGATTCAAAACGAAAGAAGTGTTGTCCAAGTTGACCCTCAAACATATCTAGAACTCTCAAACAGTGCTGCGAGAAATGCAAACGGAATGTCTGTTCTGAACACTCTGTAAAAAACAAATATTGTAATAAAAAATTGAATTTTAATAACATTGAAGAAATTTAGGCTCTATTAGCTTGACAAAAATAGCACTCATTATTTGTAATGATTGCATAAAAAATAACTAATTAAAGTTAAAAAAACAAAATACCTAAGTATATAATATAAATAAAACTTTTTTCTCATGTTTACTGTCTTTGTTTTTCTTTTAGTATCATTAATTGCTTTAATGAGTCCGTCGGACACTACTGGTCAGTTACGTTACAAAAGCATACTGGGTTGTTAAGGGTTAATAATAAAATCGGAAATTTTAGTCGAATGATTCCAAAATTTTTTTTTGGCATTTGTGTTGATGCAATGCATCAGAATCAATGAAAACGTTGATTTTTCGTTTCGATTTTTGCTTGAACATTGTCTTCAAAAAATCAAAAATCTTATGTGTTGTCAACGGGTTTTGATTCCTTTTTTTAATTCTTCCTTTTTTAACTTATGTTATTATTCTTGAGTGAGTGAATAATAACATAAGTTTATTAAGTACCTTTTGCACACTTAACAAAAATGGTGATCTTAATTAAGACCCATTACGCTGTATTAGTTGTTGAGAAGAGCAATGTAAAAGTGTTGCTACTTTTTTCATATTTTATGGGCTCCACGAAAAGCCCCCAATAAAATAACACCCAAACGAGACATGAAATATTCCCCAAATTTTTTTCATACATTTTTTGGGCCCTTTTACATTTTTTTGGGAATTATTTCATTCCTCATTTGGGATTTTCAAATTATGACATAATCTCCAATGAAATAACACCCAACAAATTTTTAAAATTCGGGGCTTGTTTCATAGCGTGTATAATTTGGGTGTTATTTCATTTTTTATTCGGGGGTTATTTCATTTTTAAAGGTGTTGGTTTTTGGGGGTTATCCTTGGTGAAACTGACTCTTTTATGAATTTTGGGCATAATTTCATTTTTGTTGCTGGTGGGGTTTATTTCATTAGGGTTATTTTATTTTCATCATTGGGTGTTATTTATAACGCCCAGGAAATAACCCCCAATGAAATACATCCCAAAAAATAGGAAGTAACACCCAAAAACAGTGAATGAAATAACATCGAAAAATAAATGAAATAAACCCCAAAACGAAAACGAAACAACCCCCAATGATGAAAATAAAATAACCCCAATGAAATAAACCCCATCAGCAACAAAAATGAAATTATGCCCAAAATTCATAAAAGAGTCAATTTCACCCACCCCAAAAACCAACAGCTTTAAAAATGAAATAACCCCCGAATAAAAAATGAAATAACACCCAAATTATACACGCTATGAAACAAGCCCCAAATTTTAAAAATTTGTTGGGTGTTATTTCATTGGAGATTATTTCATAATTTGAAAACTCCAAATGAGGAATGAAATATTTCCCAAAAAAAAAATGTAAAAGGGCCCAAAAAATTGGGTGTTATTTCATATGAAATAACACCTAAAAATGTATGAAAAAAATTGGGGGTATATTTCATTTCTCGTTTGGGTGTTATTTCATTGGGGGGCTTTTCGTAGAGCCTTTTATGTACGAACAAAGAAAAATAAGCGTAAATAATCAAAGAAGGTAAAATTATATTTAAAATGTATAAAATCCCCAAATTTCGTCGATTTTTTTTTTAATCCCCGAAAAAATCCCCAATCCCCAAATGACTTTCTTTGTCCTTTTTTCTCTTATGAAATCCCCAACATTGGGGATAAATCCCCAAGTCTGGAAGCCCTGTTTAGATCTCATATAACTAATTATTCTCATCTCTTATGGCCGTTTTCTCATTACACGATTAACTTTTATCCCATCGAAAAACTGCACATTAAAGAAATTTGGTTTTCTCAATGTCTCATTTGCTTCTCTTCTGTCGCAAAGCTAACCAGCACTCATCTGCCGATTATTTATTTTCCTTTTATTTGCCGTACAGATAAATTCAATCAGCTGACTCACAACTTTTACATGTATTTTGAGAGGTGTTGCCAGCTTAAAACCATGTATTTTGTCGGTATATTGAGAAACCCAAAATTGTTAACAGACAGTTTATCGGTCTAATAAATTTATGTCGACATTAAGTAACAGGCAGTTTGACGGTACATTGAGAAAATGGCCATTAGCATTTCATTCTTAATGCGTGCATACGCTTGTGTTTGTCAAAGGTGGTCATTGTCTTTCGTTGTTACAATATAGTGTATCAATTTTGGTTGGTACAATTAAGTGTATCAATTTTGGTTGGTACAATTAAGTGTAACCTAACCTCACTTTCGATTAAACGCAACGTGCTTATTGAATTATTGTCTCAACTTTACTTTGAGGATTTTCTTTTAAACACAAAAATTGCTTTGGGTTATTCTATCCCACCGCTGCCACCATGTAGTAACGTCCAAGCTTATCTTGTCCAAGAGGGACGACCAATGTTAAATAAAATACGTTGTTTAATCCTTAAACACTAGAGTTTATTTTACTTCTTTACAATTCAGGATCTAGATCAGGGATTTCCAAAATTTTTTTGGTTGTGTATTAGTGAGTACCAAAGAGTAAGCAAATTGAGAGAATGCATTTATTTACAGCCGAAATAAAATGTTAGTAATATATATTATAAAATGTATAACACAAAGGTACAAAATTAAAAATTTTTTGTGTTGATAAAAAATTTGTAGCAATTCTTTACCAATTCAATGTCGCTGATTTAAAACGGTTGTAAAATTACAAAATCTTGAAACCTGTCTTGAAAATTATTGAAAAGTGTTTTAAATATTTCGGCATATTCATATCTTTTGTCGATTTCGAGATTTCTGTAAACAAGTGAAGTTTTTGGAAAGTTGGAAAAATCACCACTTTTAATTTGGGAAAAAAATTAGATAAAGTTTTGTTTTAAGATTGTGAATGATTTTTGACAAGTCGCATATATTGCGTTCCTTTCCTTGCAATTCCAAATTATGTTCATTTAACATACTTGTCGTATCTGCCAAAAAAGCTAAGTCTAAAATAAAATTATTGTCTTTTAAACACTGGACTAAAACTTTTTCTATTTTCTCAGTTTCTAGAAACTGAAGAACTTCTTCTCTTAAATCATAAAGTCTATTCAGGCAATCACCGCGACTAAGCCATCGAACTTCTGTAAACATTTTCAGGTCACAATTCACAGCATTTTTGTTTTTTAAAAAGGTTACAAATTTTCGGTGGGTAAGCGCTTGATGTCCGCCTCGAATTTTATTTATTATATCCTCTGCTGTCTTCATAGCTGGGATATCATTTATGAATTTCGAAGCAAGAGCGGTCTGATGAATTATGCATTGAAAATTATGAACTGCAAATTCGTGTTTTTTTAATTGGCCTATAAGTCCATTATATTTGCCCAACATTACATTGGCTCCATCTGTGCAGACTCCAGCAAATTAGTTTATGTCTACAATGGAAAGTAGCTTTTCTCTGACAACATCATACAACAACGTGCCAGTTACATTTCCATAAAATGATTCTAAAGTAAACATTGACTCAAAAATAGTGTATTCGCTGTCTACGCATCGAATACAAATTACAAGTTCACACAGATCATTTATGTCAGTGCTTTCGTCTAAACAAATTGAAAAAAATTCACAATTAACTACTTTTTCCCTAATTGCAGATTCTACACAAGTTCCTAATTGAACAGCACGACGGCCTACCGTTTGACTGGACAGGGGAAGAGACTCTATAAATTTAGTATTATAACTAAGCCTTTCCCAAATTTTCTTCAGCAATTGCTTGATAAAAACACCATCCCACAATGGTCTTCCTTTCTTAACAATTTCCAATATTAATTAACTTGAAATCTCCATTTTCAGTTTGGGAACTGATTTTGGTTCATTAATTTCCTTTTCTAATAACCATTTTTTCAATTCAATATGAGAATTATAACGTGAAAAAGTTATTTTAGTAAATAGTTAGGGTATTCATAGTGGTAAGTAATATAGAAATGGCATTCACGGTGTTGGGTTGCTCATACTTCAAACATCTGTGCATACATTTTAATTCTAGCTAATGGTATCATAACTTTTTAGAAAATACCAAATGCACACATGAGTTTGCCTGCAAAAATGTATAAAGTCATAATAACAGGTCAAAGTTACGTTAAATAGTTACCATAAATTAGTAAGGTTAAAGGCAGAATTAGTCTTTACTTTCTGTTTCTGTTCTGTTCCGTGCCGTTCTGTTTCAAAATTGTAAAAGTTACTTTTTCTGTAGCAACTTATTAGCCATTTATGACAAATTTATTAGTTTTGCACCATCCGTTGTTTTATTTCAACAACTTTTATGCACATAAATTTGAAGAAATAAAATTTAATTAATGTATTTTTTATTATTTATTTTGCGGTCACTTTACAAGTTTTTGATTTTATCAAACTGAGCCGCAACAGAACAGAACAACTAATCAATTTCACAGGTTTTTTAATAACAAAAACAAATCAGCTGGTTCGTAACAGAATAGAAAGGGCTCGGTCAAATAATTGTAGCATAAAAAAGTAAGCAATAAAAATAGTGCGAAACAATAAAGTTTCATTAATGCATCAATAAAACACATCTTCTTACCCAAACATTTTACCTACTGTCACATTTGCTTTTATGTGTACAGGTTATTTACACATATGTAAATTGTAGCAAAACAAGACTTTTTTTTACTTGTTTTTTAAATGTTACTTAAGAAAAGTGTTTTCAAAGAAAGAAAAAACCCACCGACGCGATTGGTACAGAAACCAAAATATTTTTACAAGCAAAATACCAACAAATTCTTTTGGCTATTTTTTTTCTTAATAATTTCTGCATTTAGGTACGTCTTTTTAAAGAAAGCAAAAGGGACCCTTTTACAGGTATCAAAGAATTTTTTTTCACAAACAAAACACCCTTAAACGTTGCAGTAAATGTTATTGTTAAAACAAGTTACTTAATAAAATTTACGTTAGCTTTGCTGTTAAATATTTTCAACAATTTTAATTATGTTAAAATTAAATAGAAATGTTATATTACTCTGCATTTAAGTCTTAAAATTTAGACTATAAATATTGCACGCAAGACATTGGATGTTACCAAAAGCATTTTTGACCGCACAATATTTTTGAGTGTAAGCTGAAACAAAATAATATAGCATCCGCTAAACATGTACACTTGTCGAAGTCACACCGACGACTGAATTGAAGAGCATAAAAATATGTGTTTGTAGTGGTATGCACAATTGTGCAAAGAAATGGAAACCCCTGATCTAGATGTAGAATAATGTATACAATGGTTAGAGATGTGTAATTAACAATGTTTAGAGATGACATTCATGATCTGAATGTCACAGCCGATTATTATCTATTTACATTAGGGTGAGCCATATCTATTAATATAGACCTAACTCACACTACATAGTCCATTTAATCGAAATGGATCAGGTGGTCCAATAATATTTGCAGGGTTGTTCTCCCAAAATGTTTTTGTTTTAATTTTGCGCTTGCAAACACACATGTGTAAACGTATTAGTACAGGGCTGCCGTTAGCAAAACCGTCGTTTAAGAAAATAAAAGACGGAAAGCTTTTTTAATGACTGTTAACGATGATCTGTTTTTCATTTTTTATACTTTGATAACATTTTATGAAAATCTTATAAATTTTAATACAAGGATATGCACAAAATATTTTTTTGCAAATTTTTGGAATGAGTGTTTGAAAAGCGTTTTAATTTATCTTGCAGACCCACGTTTAATGTGTTTTTATTGTATAACGCACAGGTTCTCTCGAAAGTAAATTTCAAGTAGTCGAATTTCGGCCACTGGGCGATCCTAGTTGAAATAAAACGGGTAAGTAAATTAATCATAATAATATTCTCCTTCTGTCTCTGTTTTAGGAAAGAATCAATAAATTTTAACTTTGGATCATTTCAAGTACGAATTCGGGATTAAATCAACTTAAACTACTTGAAGCAAGTGCATTTTGAGATTGATTCAATCTTAGTTTTACTTAAATCAATCTCAATTTCAGATTATTTCAGGTACGTATGCGGGGTTAAATATGGATAAGTTGAATTAATCTTTCTGTTCTTGATTCAAGAAAATCCATTCTTACTGTACTATTAATATCGCTTCGGATTGACTTAAGAACGGATGTATTGATTTTTCTTTTGAGTGTTAACATAAAAGAGGCCTACGAAAACATAAAGTCTTTGCTCAATAAAAATTTCTCTGTGAGTAGAACTGCAGAGCAAAAGCGTGGCATTTTATGCAACAAAATTGGCTCTTAAGATCAAATGCGATTCCGGGAAGCAAAAACATCGCAAATGAGCCTTGTTGGTCTTAAAGCGATTCTACAGGGGCGGTTTATACGGGACCTATGCTGTTATAAAATTGATCATAGTCAAATTTCAAGCTATTTTCAGGAGTGGTATGTGTTACATCGGATCTATGTCCAAATACACACCGATTTTAAAAAAATGGGTGTGTGTTCAAAATTGCTAACTGTACTTTGCGCACAAGATTGCATTGACAGATAATCGGCATCGTTAGATCCACTCAAAGAGTGATTCAGAGTTGATCGGGTTATTAAAAAGAGGATGATGGACAAATACTTTTATTGCACATATCAGTACAAACGCATAATATCCTGCAGCTAAAATCATTACTAGTAATCTTTTAGACTAATTTATTACTTGTTGTAAGGCGTCGAAAAATAAGAAAAATTATGAAATTAAATAACAACAACACTACAAGCAGAAAAATGTACATTTGTGGTTGGTTTTAAAGTTGACAAACTATTTTCAATTTTAAAAAATAAACAAAGGGAAAATTCCCGTATTCTTTTTGCTATAATTATTAAGTTAAATACATCTTATCCTTCAATGTAGGATGTTGACGAAAAACATATCGGGGCATTCTGCTAGTTTCTTATAGTTTTGTATGCAAAGGGGAAATGTACAAAGTTTAAGCATGGTGTTGTAAAAGGAAAAATATGTATCACAATATTCTCTTGCACTTAGGTTCCAGGGGTAAGTGGTTAAAACTATTAAATTTAGTATGAAAAAAATATTGAGGGGAATTGTCTGTAAAATTTACTTTTGGTTTTATATGTCCTTATATTGTCAATAAAGCAAAAATTAGTTTTAAACTATATAAAATGCATAAAAATTAACTAGTTGGGCTGTTAATTCAGCCCAACGTTAAACACCATAGTTTGATATATGAAAAAAAATCAAAAGCTCAACTGGTTTAAAGTAAATAGCGAAATACTAGTAACTTTGTCTGCAGGGTGCACTCTTCACCATTATGGTGTGGGTATAAATACTAAATACGGGTAGACACGGTTGCCAAATTTTACGATTATTTTGATAGATACTCTTAATTTGACGATTTTTCATATAACAAATTTTTTTGTAAATTTACAAAAGTTTTTTATAACTTCACGTTTTATTTTGCTTCTTAGATATTTTTATTTATTAAATTGGCAGTAATTTATATGTCCTAGGAGCTAAGAATACAAAACGCGCCTTATTATATTTTTAGTGTTCAATTCGCTCGCAACTATTTGCTCTATTTTTTCAATAATTTTTTTTTTTTTTTTTATAAAATGCTTAGACAGGATTTTCGACTTGTAAAATAGGTGTTCCATATCTCTCGGCTTTAGCTCATGAGGCACCTAAATTTCTTATTTTTGAAACATTTTCATTCAAATGATTTTGAATCTAAATTAAGACAAGTCTCCAGCTTTAGATTCTCAAACATTTGTATCTATTCGATTTGTAGAAAAGTCATCTATTGACAGTAAGAATTAACTGAAACTACCAATATTTTTTTTAGAAATGGAAGCTTAAAATAACACAAAATTTTCAAAGCTTATTAAAAGTTAGTCTTATTTTAAAATGCAGGTTTAAGTAAATCGTTTCGACGATTGTTAAGATTTTTTGCCTTAAAATGTCTTTTCACGACGAATCCACTGAAGAAATGAACATAAAATTCACGAAACGTCGGGAAAAATAAAATAAAAAATTTTTATTTTCACAAATTAAGATAGACCTTACCAACTAAATATACATATATAAACAAATATATAAATAAAAAAATTTTATGTTTTTTTTATTATTTTTTTATATCTAGAAAAATGAGCTTCCTTTAAATTAAAACCTCACCTATTAAAGCGAATTACTCAACAACCGTATTTAGTATTACAAATCCGATGAAATCCAAATCATTTGTTACAATCCCAACCCTGCTTTTACAGACATAAAAGAATCCCAGAAAACCAAATGCCCCAGTTAGTGGGTCACGATGTTGATGGGAATGTTTTCAAGCTATATTTTTAATTTCTTTAATCATTTTAAGTAGTTTTTTTTAAGTTCTAAACTGCCAACTAAAAAATACTCGCATCTACTAATAGAGATGAGAAAAATAAAACAAAAAAAACAGAAGCAAATCAACAATAGAAGCTGGATAACGCGTTTCTTAAGAAAATTTTCTCATTTACGAAAAAGGTGGATTGTTTTCGTTTTATTCACAGTTGTTGACTTGAATTGGCTGAATGACTGGTTAGAAGATGTTGGCGGGCGGGCGGTCGGTAAAGTAGAAAAATGGAAAGAAAATTGACACTGTGCTTATTGTCCGGAACATTAAGATTTTTGTATGCGTTTTTTATTATTTTTCTTTGCTCTCTTCTTAATCATTTAGTAAATGTTATTGGTGTTGGAAAATGTCGTTTTTTTTGTATTTGAATCTGAAGTAAAACCCAACCAATTTCATTAAGATATTTGTTTCGTTTTTTTTTTTTTTTTGAGAATATTTTTTACAATTTTCATTTTGTTTTGCTTTACTAACTATTGTTTTATTTATTCAGCAGGTTTCAAAGAAACATGCAATATTCATGATTAAGGTTATCGGTATGTCTGTCGGTTACTTGAATGGTTTCCTTGCACAGTGGGTCCTAGCATAAATAAAAGGGAAACATTATTTTTCTAAGACCTCTTTATATAAATGAAAATAATTAACTATGCAAATTATTTAGTTTCTTATTTTGTGTTTTATTCGACCTTTAATATGTATTAATAAAAGAACTTGTTTTTCTTTTGAGCTCGAGGTCCTGGTTTTATTGTTAATAATTCTAATTTATTTTGCCAATATTTCGTTTTTCATTGAAAAACATTTCTGGGCTTTAATAAAGAAAAAAATTATTAATATACAAAAATTTTGCACAATTTAAGTCTAATTATGTTGTGTCAACATCGTCTAATTATGAAAAATTTTTGTATATTAATAATTTTTTTCTTTATTAAAGCCCAGAAGATGTTTTTCAATGAAAAACGAAATATTGGCAAAATAAATTAGAATTATTAACAATAAAACCAGGACCTCGAGCTCAAAAGAAAAACAAGTTCTTTTATTAATTATTTGGTTTCATTATTTTAAAATAAAAATTTTTTGCAACTCTCTCCACTGTGCACTGCCCAAGTTCTATTATTACTTATGTTTTCGTGTGAAAAACGTGTATGACAACATTACAAAAAAAAAAAGAAGAAAGAAAGCACAAGTATAAACAGAAGTAGCTAAGGCAATCGTGTCAACGTGTTTAAGTCCTTATTGTCCTGGACTCCATATCCAGTATTTCGTCTTTTCTTTCTTGTTTGAAGTTGTGTGTGTGTGTGTGCCTTTGCGTTGATTATGTTATTTTTTTTTAGTTTGTCGATGTTGTTGTTCTTGTTATTGCTGCTGGATTGTTGTTACTGCTGTTGTTCACGCGTTTGTAATTGCACTCACAAGTACTTGTGTCTTGACACGACTTTAAAACGCTATAAGACACCATTATCCTGTAAAACAGTCTTATGCATTTTTTTCGTATACAGCATGATACTCCACTTCAATTTTCCAGCAGCATTCTTTCGGTTGAAATTCATTTTATCTTTTTAATATGTATTTTTGCTTATTACACGGAATATGCAAGATTATAAAGGAGTTTATTTGCACTGATAGAAATTTTTTAAAAAAAATTTATAACATAACATGACTGACTTAAAAGATAGTTATAGGTAGTTATCGCTGTAACTAAAAATGATCTGAACCTTGTAATAAAAATACATCAAGAGAGTAGAAATTACACTGTCTGAGCACAGTGTGACTTCTGGCTGTAAAAACCACTAAAATCAATTGGGATTGAAATCAAACTGATTTCGTTCTTTGATTTCAAAATTATTTCAGATTTCAAAATTAAATATTGGCAAAATTGCAATATTTTGTGATTGCAATCATTTTAAAATCTTTCTTTAAAGAAATCAATGAGTGCAGTCGATCCGATCTGAATCAAATTTTAATTGACATCCTGCGATTTGAATCAAATTTTTATTAAAATTATGCGGTTTTGATTAATTTACTAACAATTGGAATCTAGTGTTTGTAAACAAAAATAACTTAAAAAAAAAGTTTTCAGTGATGCCAACTCTTGGCGTGAAGACATATGAATAACGGGCTAAATTGGAAATGAACGGTTTTAGTACATTTTCGTTTAATTTTTTTTTATTTTTTTTTTTCAAAAAACCCCCAAAAAAAGGCCAAAAATTATTGTTTTAAAATTTAACGCTTGCACAAATATTTTGTGTTGATAGTTGTTTGGACAAACATTTAAAGCAAGTTTGTAACAATATTAAAAATTTTTAATAAATGGCTGACATGTTGGATATTTGTCAAACTTTTTGTGAAGTCTAGTCTAGAAGAAGAAGTATTAAAATCATTTTCCGTAGTTTTGTGACATTGTTTGGCACAAATGAGCTTGTGGCTTAAGCTACTCTTTATTTCAAGTCCTTTTCCTTTATTTTATATTTCTCCTTCATTTTAAATACAAAGCGAGCAAAATTGCCGCAGCAATATGGTCGTCTGCATTCATTGAAAACAAAACTCAAAAATTAATGTTTGTACGAAAAATGATTGTGTGGCTTGGCTTATTGACGAACATAAAACAATGGCAAAGTGTGTGTTTGCCAAGCCGTTTTTATGGTTTATTTTACCCTTAAACTTTTATATTCTCTAGATGTTTTTCTTTTCGCACGTTTTTTAATTTTTAAAGCAGTTTTCACATTTCTACAAAACCGAAAAAGCAAACAAATTGAACCATATTCTAGCAAAGGAAAAATGGGCTAAAAGTGCTAGATGAATATAACAATAAAACGGGCTTAATTATAAGAACAAAAAGGGAAGAAAAGGCGCGTTCTTAAGTTAAGGATTACAAATTTCATATTGCGTTTTAGGTAGCTTAAAAGTCTAAATCCACCCCAAAAGGGGTTAAGTTGGCATCACTAATTGAAATATAATTTACTTTAGCCAGCAATGACTGGATTACTTTTATCCCGAATTTCTTTTCTAATATGACGGGATTATAATCGCCTTCAGAATCAGAATTCGATTTGTATTTGCAAATTTTTTTTATTTTTTATTTTTTGCAAATGAAATCTAAAACATTTTGTAAACATTCAGGTATTCGCAAACAAGATCAATCGCGCACTGTTTGTATTGGCACCATATTAACCGTCGAGTGTATAATGCGACAAGAATTGCCAATAAGATTTAAAAAAAAAAAATTATACAGACCTTTCTCAGTGTAGGACATAAAAATCGAATAAAAATTTTTAATTTAAAACGCAGTAATCACACTTGAAGAAAGAAAGTATTAAAACAATTTTTAAGGAAAGTTTATGCATCGAAAGGATTTATTTCTTTAAAATGTCAGTCCTGTTTAAAACTTTAATTCTTGAGCACTTACAGTTTCTTCGGTGTCTATATCATTATTTTGGTAAAGAAAAGTGAATGTCAGTATGTCCCCTTCAATGTGATATGAAACACTTAAGTCAACTTAAAATATATACCAACATACTCAAAAACACACATAAAGAAATCAAACACATGCACACTACCATCCTCTATTACCCAGCTAGCATTTTCTATTCCCACAAGATTACTTTGATAATTTAGAAGCTGCAGTCTAAGCCAAAAACCGTCGAACGAAAACACTAAAATTTGTATACATTTTTTCGCTTTCCCGACAAAAGAATCTTTTATGATCAGAAAATGAGCGCATATTCTGGTTTTTAACCGCCCCGAAGAGCCAAAAAATACTCGAATATGATTAAGAATTTCAAAAAATGCTAGCTGGGTAAACTAACATAAACAATGTGTAACCCTGCAAATAATATTGGAACACCTGATCCAATTTGATTAAAAGGACTACTCCATGGACTGGTCAAATATAATGCAAGCATGGGGCATGTCCTTGTTAAAAAGTGTTTGTAGTGAGACGACACGTCTTCGCTTTTTAGGGACTTGTTTTTTTGTTTTTAAGCAAAGTAAAAAAAATCCTTTTGTGTATACAATGCAGTAGTTTTAATACTACTACTTTGTAATCCAAGGCTGCGTTATGTGGTCCTGCCCTTGGACATCGTAATGTTAAATAGACCACTTTTTCCATACGTTTGGGTTACTTTTGGACTAGTCCTATTCCCTTGTGGGCTAAATTTTACACGCGTGTTTCGACAAGTCCTTTTATTTGCAGGGAAGAACATTTCAGTACTCAGCGGAAAAGTTGCAAGCGCTTTTGCTTTTAAGGCCTTTAGGAAGTTATTAAATTGCATTCTCAATGAAGTTTTTTTCATAATACTCTGCCTTCTTAAAAAACGTCATTTAGAATGTTTTTGAAAAAAAAATATTTTACTAATACAAATTCTCATTATAAATTTCATAATAAGTTATTAAAAGAGTGTACAAAAAGGCTAAGAAAATTACTGCAGTCTCAGAAAACGGCTTCCGTGGAAAAATATCTTAAGGATCTGGATGCAACTCCACAATCAGACTATTCTAGATATATTTGGAGAAAATACGTTTTTTAAATGATTAACAAAAATATTTCCTTTTTCATTATCATTTCTTGCCCAACTTCCATTCAAGTTTCTTAATGGTGGGTTAGAGTCAACTGGCCTTTTGAGATTTCTAGCTGCAGGCCATAATGAGTAGTCTGATTGCGGAGTTGCATCAAGTTCCTTAAGATATTTTTCCAGGGAAGCCGTTTTCTGAGTCTGCAGTAACTTTCTTAGCCTTTTTGTACACTCTTTTAGTAAATTCTTAAGGTGAGGAGATCTGTGCAATTGCCACTCTCTTCGAGCTTTTTTTCAGACAGGAGACGCTCGACATCTGTGGAATATATTTTAATATTTTTTGTTTTTTTGGGGGCAGTACTGGAATGTTGAACAGCTAGTTTCAGAAAACTGTCAAAATTAACTATAGAGCGATCTACATTCTCCGGTGTACAAAGCGGAATATTTTCTGTTCAATGGGTACTGAGATATTTTTTTTTTTATTTCAACCAATTAATTTGTGTAGCTGATGTCGCTAAGTAACCAGTCGGAGATACAATTCTATTGGGGCTCATTAAAGTAACAATTGTAGGTGTGGTCGGAAGATAATTCTAAGGAAGCTTCAACATGGATCGTTTCTATAAGGATGTTTTTAACGACGCCGAAATCGATGACATCTGGAATTTTTTGCTGATCAGTAGGCCAATATGTTGGTTGTTCGCTCGCTACCAAATTCAAATCCATTTTCCTTATGATTTCCTTATGTCTGCAAAAAAAAGCCTTTTAGAAGGCCTCTTTACTGCTTCTTTCTCCCGCTTGGTAGTAACTAACAACATCCTCATTCTGTTCCTTTGTGTATGTCCTACAAATGATGACAGTCATACGACCAACCATATGCAATTTAAAATAAATGAAGGAACGTCGCCGACGACTAAATGCACGAATGAAAGAAACAAATGAAAGGACAACGGCAGCAACAACAACCAACAAGCATAATAATAAATATATGAAAACATTCATGAAATGAAGCGATTACACGCAACTATTTTTTTCTCTCTCTGTTAGTTATTGCAATAAGGACATCTTGCGTTATACCAACAACAACAACAACGTCAAGCGACTGGGTTGACAAGAAAACCTTGTTTAACTGCTACAACTTCTTCCATTTTGATTACATGCATCAGTATTTTCCTGTATCACGTCTAGTATAATGTGACAAATATTTTTTCTGACTTTTTTTTAATTTTTTGTTGCTTTTTTAATACAATTTCATGGAATTCGCAATGAACCCTGACAAAATCCACTTCAGTTTTGACCCTTGACTTAAAATGGTCATTGTAAATAAGACGTTACAAGGATTGTACGTCTGTCTGTCTGTCTGTCTGTCTATCGTAAGTAGTTTGTTGGCTGCCTGGATAAATGACTGACTGACTAACTGAATGGCTGTTAAACTTGTTTTGACCCTGTGATAATTCATCACAACTGCCAGAGTGCCAAGATACGATAGTGAAATTTTTCTTTTAAGTATTTTCTTTTTTTTTTGAAGGTAATGCCTTTCAACAGCCATGTTTGTGTGAGTGGTTCCCTAGATGCAATTTTAAGAAAGGCAATCACAAATTATGGTATGTGGCGTAAATACGTTATATTTTTTTTAATTCAAGCTTTTTTTAATAGTATTTAATTTATAATTGATTTATTTAGATTATTTTCATTTTCCGACTTGTCACAAGAATAGTTTTAGTTGTAAATTACAACTAAAATTACAACTTGTAATCATTAACAGCATTGTGCGAGTGCACGATAGAACATCAAGTTTAAGAAAAGAAAAGAGAACATGTTTTCTTTTTCCAATGAAAACTTATTATAACCAACCAGGTGCATCTTCTCCTGGCAGAGCAATAACATATAAATATGGTCAGCTCCAACAAAACTATTTTCAAAGAAATTTTTATACATATTGTGTTTAATTTAACCTTATTTTTGTTACCAACAACCATATTATGGTCGACTCCGAACATGTTATGGTTAATAATAATTTAAATATGTTAAGCACTTATAATAGCATGGTCGAGGAAATTAAACGTATGCTATAAAATGTTAAATTAAACAATGCACCAGGGGAAGACAGGATACCTTCTTTGTAATGGCACTGATGAATTTCTTAAAGAACTTGCCAGTATATACAATACAATTTTTGAAGATAGAATTATTGATGAATCATTTAGAAAAAGCATAATTCTTCCTATTTACAAAAAGGGATGTGTAAATGATCCAGCAAATTATAGGGGTATATCGTTTATGAATTCTATCGCAAAAATATTTATGGGAATCCTTAATGATAGACTTGTAGCATGGATTGACGATAGAAAGATTATGAATGAATACCAAGCAGGATTTCGAAGGAAATACTCTACAGCAGACAACAAATACAATTTATCTTCAATTGCTAATATTAAACTCGAGGAAGGAAAAAAGGTTTATGCTTATTTCGTGGATTTCAAGGCAGCTTTTGACAAAGTTTCCAGAAAATCTATGATCTACAAACTGTACACAATTGGAGTATCCTATAAATTCGTTAAAATTATAAAAGAAATATATGAGCACACACAATCGGCGGTCTGGACAGGAATTGAGTTGTCTGAATACTTTGACACAACATCTGGCGTCAAACAGGGCTGTTTATTATCACCGATTTTATTTGCTTTTTATATAAACGATTTACATGAATTTTTGGAAGGCGGACTTGAGATTGAAGGAACCAACATCCGATTGTTATTATACGCAGACGATATTGTTATCTTGGCCGATGATAAGAAAATGATGGAAAAGATGATACGTAAGCTCGAGATATATTGTGATCTATGGAATTTAGAAGTGAACAAACAAAAATCAAAGATGATGGTATTTAGGAATGGGGGAAGATTAAGTATGCAGGAAAAGTGGCTCTTCAAAGGAGAAGAAATAGACATAGTATCAGAATACAACTATCTTGGAGTCATACTTACTCCTTAAATGTCATTTTTTAAACATTTGCAAAATAGAAACGCGCAGGCAAAGTGAGCAATAAATGTTACATGGCAAAACTTTTTAAAAAAGAATGATATAACACTAGAAATAAAATGGAAACTCTTAATGGCAGTATGCAGATCCGTTCAAGCATACTCAGCACAGGTTTGGGGCTATGGCCTTTTCGAAGAAGTAGATAAACTACATAGATTCTTTCTAAAAAGAGTGTTAAAACTCCCTATAAATACACCAAACTATGCATTAGAGCTTGAAACTGGCATAGAAGAAGGGCATATATATACCTTGCAACTCCATCTCCAGTATATAACCAAAACGATGTTTAGCTACACAGAAGATAGGTTACCACACCACTTAACAAAAATAATCCTTAGAAAAAATATATTTTGGGCAAAAAGCCTTAACGATTTGGCAAATAAGCTTAACACACAATGGGCAGATATAAATACTACGGAGCCAGATTGGAACTTCCGAAACAGCTTGTTAATACAGAATCTCAAATATGAAAATTTTTTTAATAAAACACAAAGAGCTATGAGAAGCGAAACACGTATATATAAACACTTAGATTATAGAGTTGGGGCCATATATTTTCAAAGGTTCAACCAAAATGATATCACCTGGATAATCAAAGCACGTTGTAATCTTATATATCTCAATGGTAATAAGTATTCAGCAAATGAACGGGATCACCTTTGTACACTATGTAATTTGAGGGAAGCGGAAACATTGCAACACTTCCTAGGTCAATGTCCTTTACTAACCTCTTTCCGAATGAGATATTTTTCAACAGCTATACTATCAGAAGATGAAATCAAAAGAATTCTAAATGGGCGATTGCATTCAGATTGGACAAACTTAGTTAGTTATTTAAAATCATCCCTTAATTACCGAAAACTATTATTATTATTATTAATATTTATTTAATGTAAATTTAATTTACAGAAAATGTAAAAAAGAGAAAAGGACTGGCTGCCAAGGCCTTCGCCTTTAATAAATTGAGATTTTAAGTATTTACATAGATAATTGGTTACAAAAGAATATATAATAAAAAGTATAGAAAGGTTTATAATTTGTTTACTACGTCCTGAGGTAGGTGTTTTTTTAGGTGGTTATAATCAAAGTTCTGTATGGATTCCGTTAGAGATGTTATTTGGTTGTTTTTGTTGAAGCAGGATAAGAGGTGATCCATAGTTAAGATGTTGCCGCAGTTAGGGCATGTTGGTTTTGAGGAGCTGTTCTTAAGGATGTATTCATGGGTTAATTTTGAGTGACCTAGTCTCAGCCTTGTAAAAATTTTTTGTTGTTGTTTAGTAAAGTTGGTAGGATATGTTGGTTTTTGTAAAAGAGGGTTTATTTTTTTGTAGTATGTATTTGGTAAAGTGTTATTGTTTTGATGTTGTTTTATTTTTACTAGATTTTGAATGTCTTTTTTTGTGTAGTTATAAATTAATATGGTTGGCGATTTGTTAGTGATTTTAGCAATCGTGTCTGCAAATTCATTTCCTTTAATGTTCATGTGAGCGGTGTATAGAGTATTTTCGTATGTTTGCTACGAACAAGATTTTCTTTGATGCGGGAGATTAGGGGATCAGAGTGCTTATAGGATTTCAAGGCGTTAACGGATGATAGGCTATCCGTGCATATTAGGAGGTTCACTCCAGGTGGTTTAAGTTTGATTGCTTCTTCTATGGCTGTTATTTCTGATGTAAATATTGAAGTAAAGTCAGGAAGAATCCCAGTTTTGACTATGGTATTGCTTTCGTCTACTACAGCAAATGCATTGCCACTGGCGATTTTGGAGCCATCACAGTACCAGATTATGTAGTTTTGGTTTTTATAAGTGTTTATTTGTTCAAGGTGTTGCTGAATAATCTGGTCTGAATTATAGTTCTTTTTGGCGATATTTTTGGTTTTTATAAAATGCGTTTCTGTATTAGCCCAGGGCGGAAAGTGTACTCTGAAATTTGATGGTTTGTTGAATGAAATTGATAGATTATTGGCTGATTTTGTGATTGATGCAATGGTAGTTTCAATTTTAGGTTTTCTTTTCAATTTTGAGAAGTTGGTAGCGTCATTAAATATAACGTTATTTTTGATTTGTGAAATTTTTATTATTTGGTTGCTGATTAGTTTACAATATCTGTCTTCTATAGTTGGTAGCCCCAATTCTGTAAGTATGTTCATTATTGGTGTTGTTCTAAAAGCTTGTGAAATGATTCGTAATGCGTGGTGATAGTATTTCTTAATAATTGACAGCTGTGTTTTGGGTGCTTTTCCATATATTATGAGGGCATAGTCAATTTTGCTTAGTATAATTGATTTAAGAACATGAGTTAAACTGTTAATGTGGCTTTCACTTGAAAGACCGCAAATACTTTTAAGGATATTTATTCTTTTAGAGAGATCACCTGCTAGAAACGCAATATGACTATTCCAATTACATGTTTTATTGAATATAAGGCCGAGAACTTTGAGTTCTTTGACATTAGTAAAAGCTGCTCTGTTTATTTCGAATTGATCTATAGAACATCTGTGTTTACGACATATATGTAAATGTTTACTTTTTTCTTGTGATATTGAAGCGCCAGATATCTTACACCATTTGTTGAGGTCGGTAAAAATTTTGTTTAATGAAGTTTGAACCTCTTGTGGGTTTTTTGTTTTAGCAAACAAATAAAAATCATCAGCATATAAGCAGTGATGTATCCGTTTGTGATTTTCCATTATTTTGTTGATTTTTTCAAACGCTATTAAGAATAAGATGACCGATAGTGGAGATCCCTGTGGGATACCATTTTCAAGTTTGGTTAATTTTGAAAAGTGCCCGTTTGCCCTTACAGAAAAAGTTCGGTTGCTAAGAAAAGCTTTTACGTAGTTATAGATATTTTTCCCCACATTCCATTCCTTTAGTTGGCCAAGAATGTTGTGAATGCCGATTTTATCGAAGGCTTTTTCGAAATCAATACTAAAGATTGAGCAGTGATTGCGTGAAGATATTGTTTTTGCAAGAAAGTATTCAATGTGAATTAGAGCATCTGTTGTTGAGCTGTTCTGTTTAAAACCAGTTTGTTTAACGTGGATTAAATTGTTTTGAGTTAGAAACCATGCAATTCGTTTAGCTATTATTTTTTCTAATAGTTTGCTGGTACAAGAGATTAACGAAATTGGCCGATAAGACTCTGGTTCTAGTTTGTTTTTTGTGGGTTTAGGTATACAAATTATATTTGATCTTTTCCATACATGTGGAATGGTACCAGTTTTGAGAATGTTATTAAATAAATCTAGGAGTCTTTTTTTAAACGCTTCAGGAGCATTTTTAATCATAGAGTACGTTACTCTATCAGGGCCGGGACTGTTATCTTTGGTGGACTTCAGAGCTAGGTGTAGTTCATATTTTGTGATTTGTTCTTCAATTAGTTTAGCATTTTTACTGATGTTTAGAGGCGAATAATTTTCAGATAAATATATGGTTTTTTCTCTTAAAAATTCGTTTGAGTAATTCAAATTAGATGAAATATTAGAGAATTGAAAAGCAAGTATTTCGGTAATATCTTCGGGTGATGTTGCAACATTGCCATCAAGCCTTTTTAATGCTTTTATATTTTGAATTGTTGGAGTTTTGTCTGAAAAACATTTAATTGTTCTCCACATGTCGGTAATTTTCATTTTAGGGTTAATTTTAGACGTGAAGTCTTTATATGCTTTTTGTTTGGCCGTTTTAACATTTTTCCTAAAAATAGCGTTCGCTTTTTTGTACTCGATACTCAAGGTAAGAGTTGGGGTTTTGTTTAGTTGGTGCAATAATTTCATTTTGTTATCTCTAAGGGTGTTTAGTTCTTTGTTCCACCAATATGTGTTGTGGCTTGATTTTCTAGGTTTATTTTGAGGAATACTTACATTTGCTGCTGATAGTATGGACTTGGTGAGTAAGGCGTTTTCTTTGTTGTTGTTGTCAGATTGTTTTCTTCTACTCAGCTCATATTCTATTGTATTGCAATAAAGAGCCCAATTAGCATATTGGGGTTTGAATGTAGGATTAAACGGTATTGTAGTATTGTTTTTCTCGAAATGTAAGATAATAGGATTGTGGTCACTACCATGGAGGTCTTCTTCGATATCCCATATAATTTTGGTTGATAGATTAGTGCTGCATGCAGACACATCAATTGACGTAAAGGAGTTGTGTGTTGAATAATGGGTACTCTTACCATTGTTAAGAACGAATAAATTATTCAAATTTAAAAAATTTTCAAAAGTTTTGCCACGATCATTACTTTTGGCTGAACCCCATAGGGGGGACCAACCGTTTACATCATCTAATATAAAGTTGTTTGGAGCAGAAACATTTAAGGAGTTTTCTAAGTCCGGTTTTGTTATTTTCATATTAGGGGGCAAGTATATGTTTTGTATAAGTAGTTCTTGTGCCATTTGTACTTTAAATGATTGAATTTGGTAGTTAACTGGAAGGTTTTGATCAAACAAAGAGTGATGTATGTTTTTTTTGATCATAAATGCTAACCCTTGTTTGCTTTGATTTTGGGTATTATGAAAGTAAATGTGATATTGTTTTGGATGCTTTCGTTTGATGTTCATTGGAACATGCGTTTCTTGGAGAACCACTATGTCAGGTTTATATTTTTTTAATAGCATTTCAAGGTTGTCGTAGTTATTTATATATCCATTTATATTCCATTGTATTATTATCATTAATAGTGATATTAAAGGGTAAGGTGTAGTGGTTAGAGTAAAGAAGGAAAAATTTATCGGTTGATAAAATATTCTGTTATCATTGTTTCATCATCACTGACATCAGATGATAATTGTTGTAGTGACGTTGTAAGAGATTTTGTTGTTTTATTAGTTTTATTTTGTATTTAATTTTTATTGAGAATACTTAGTACTTTGTCGTTTAATATTTGGTTAGATGCTAAGAGAGTATTTGATAGTTTTATTGTTGTGTTTGGTTTTGCTTTTGCTATATTTTTTGATAATATGGAAGAACCTGAAGGTTCTGCTTTGGGTAACTGTTTTGTAGATTTTGTTGTTTGTGTTTTTTCATTGTTGGTTTGTTTTGTATTATTTGAGTTGATTGATTTTGTTAAAATTGTTTTTTCGGAATTGTTTGTTGTTATTGTTTCTTCTTCTTTGCTTGTTTCGTTATTTTTATCAGTTTCGTTTTTTTTATTAATTTCGTTTTTTTATTTTCCATTATTTCTTCTAAAGTTTCTATTGGAGTATTTTTTGTAAAGTGATCGGCTGCGAAGTTTAAATTGATGTATTCAGTTGCTTCTGCAATTGATGTTCTATTTATGGTGGAGTGTTTTATTATTTCTTGCCTTTTTTTTATTTTAGGACAATTTTTGTTTGTGGACCTGTGTTGCATACTGCAATTAATGCATTTTACTTGGGTACAGAGTTCTTCCCCGTTATGTAATGTTAGTGAACAGATTGGACAGGTTGCGGAGTTTTGACAGCGTTTCTGGGTGTGCCCAATTTTGTGGCAGTTTTTGCATTGCATAGGTTTTGGTACATAGTGATCAACTTTGTACAGTTGAAAACCAATTTTTATTTCTGAAGGGAGTTTGTACAGATCGAAAAGAAGTATATGTAGTGGAGTGTTAGTTTCTTTACCATCTACCATTTTTTTAATTTTTTGAACTTCTGTGACGTTTTGATCAGAAAGGCCGAATTTAATTTCGTCTTCAGTTAGGTCTTTTAACTCGGGGCAAAAGATTACACCTTTCACAGTATTCAGATTATCATGATACGAACATGTGATATCACAAACGTTAGCTAGCTTTTTGGTTTTAATGAGCAAATCTGCTTGTCTTTTGGTTTTTGTAAGAATCAGTATGTTGCCGTCACGTGTGAATTTTGTAAAAATTCGATTGCTTTCACTTATAACACCATTAAGAGCCTTACTTAGAAGGAATATATTAATTTTGTTTAAAGGTTTTTCAGCGTCTGTAGATTTCATAGAAACAAATTTTGGATTGTCTTGTTGGTTTGTTTTTGATGAAAGGTATGGAAAATTGATTTCCGTTTCAATGTACGCTTTGTGTTTAGATTTTTTTCTTGGAGGGGAGTCTCTATAGAGACCACCTCCTCCTCCCCCTGGAGGCGGAGAGCTCATGTTGAAAAGGTTTATGCAGTATTTTTCACTATGCAGTGTTTTTTTTGCGAGAGTAAAAAAAATAAACAATTAAACCGGTTTTTGTTTAGTGTTCTTTCTTACGATAGATTAAATAAAGCGCGCACAATTTGATACGTGTTGTTTGTTCAACCGTTAACTGTGTACTGTACCGAAAACTAATTATAAATGAATTTGAATGATATGTAAATTACCGTATAAAAATAATAGCAGTTTTAAAATGTATCTAGCTGACGACTTTTGTTATAGCTGTATAATCTTTATTAAATATGAAATTATACAAATTAAGAATGTAAATGAAATAATTATCCAAAAATAAAGATTTATTGTTGTTGTTGTTGATTTGAGTTGAAGTTATACATGCAAGACACACATTTAAATAATTTGTCCGAATTTTATTTGGATACCATCATTTTGGAAAGATTTAGGCGTTTAAATAGATTTTAGGAGTGGATCAAACCTGGGAGCTTTAGTCAATTTTCGATCTTGCAATACAAAATTCTGTTAAGAGGTTTTAACTCGATGAATGTTGTTTGTGCCAAATTTATTTTTGGTATTACAATTTTCCTTAGATTTATGACAGTATTATTTAGAATTTTGAATTGATACAAAAAATTTTTAATGATTTATGACTGTGAAAGTGATTTCTGGTAGTGGATTTTATATTCAATAATCTCGTAACCGGCAGAAAGTTATTATTTGTTTGTGTTTAAAACATAATCGATTACATCCCTCTCAACCTATGATGGTGGTACACAAGTTGTATCTTCCACACGACTTTTCCAAATCCAACTTGTATTTATTTCGGTATGTTAAAGATTTACTTATATTCAACTTGTAAAGTCCAAGAATGTGAAAAAAAACCTTTTCGATTAGGTCAGCCTGAATTTCTATTAGAAGAAATTTGATCAAATAGCACCCCCTTTTTTTCTATATTATGTTTGAGTTCGCACTATAAAAGTTTTCTTTCATAAAGTCTGTGTTAATTGGTGAGAGGGGAAAAATTAAAAGCATGTTCTCTTCTTCTCTCAACTAGTGGAAGATTGTGTGTTATTTTACCAAATTTCTTCTAGTAGAAATTTGAAGAGAGGCCCAGATACAAAAGAGAAGCGAGGTAGTGTAACCGGAAAACTGCTTTATTTTAAATTTGTCTTTTATATTAATTATGTTCGGAAGGTCGAAGATTAACAATAATTTTGTCTGATGTTAAACAGAAGGGGTTTCAATTTACGATGCCCGATTTTTTATTTTTATTTTTTTTTTGCCAAAGAAACAATAAAAATCCATAAAGATAATAAAATAACTCTGTTTCTGTTATAATTACAATATTTGCATGCATGTGGCACAAAGGAACTTACTCCATTTACCTGTGTGTATTTAATAACAATAAATTACTATCAGCAGATAAATAAATAAATTAATATAAAGAATCATCGTTTTACGCAAAAGAAACCCAGCCAACATTTAACAGTGATTTAATTTTAAAAAAATGAATTATCTAAAGATATGAAATATTTAATAAAATAAATACAGTAGAGTCCCTATAATTCGTAATCAAATGGACCCAGTGCCTTCTTGCGAATTGAAGGAGTTTTCAAAATAAAGAAATTAAAATTTTACGAGATTTAAACTAAAAACAAATGATTTAAAAATATTAAAACTTATGTCAACCAAACAATTTAAATAATAATAAACACAAAAATGATTCATGTAAAAAACATTGAATATTTTTTTTAAAAACATATTCAAAACAGAAAGTTCGTATTAAAACAAACTATGTGTTTGGTTCGGCGCTGCTCGGGATTTTCTAAATAAAAATTAAAATTATATAATAAAGAATTTTGTTAATATCTTGACTCCAACGCTATCTACCGGGTCAAAATTTTATCAGAAAACTTATTTTTGTTTAATAAATATATTTTGTGATTTTCAGCTAAGTCATACTATAATATATAGTAAAAAATTAAATATCACGACAAGTTTGGTGTCAATCGGTCCAGCGGCTCTTGAGTTTTAGAAGCACATTCAACGCACAAACGTTTTTTATATATCGTCGCTTGATATGCAAACCTGCTAACTCCCTTTCAGCACATTTTACAGGAGAGAGAAAAACTTTTTATATTTCATATTTGCAATTTGATAGAAAACCCAAAAAAATATCTGGTTCTACACATTTCAAGACACAAATTGAAGAAAAACTCGTATCTTTCTCTACCACACGGCATCAAAATCTGAACTAAGTGCCCATTCACATTATACGATTTTTGTCGTTGCGATTCTTACCTTATGGACGAGAGGGGAGAGAGGAATTTAAAGGGGTACACAAGCGAGTATACTCTTCGATTCATTTTGTTCACTCATTCGTTCTCTCATTGTTCTTTCATTTGACGAAAAATGTATTGAAGTTCGGTTGCAAAAGAAAAAGTCGTAACGACAAAAATCGTACAATGTAAACATCAGACCGACTTGAAAGAGGAAACGACAATAATCGCTACGACAAAAATCGTATAGTGTGAATTGGGACCAATGTTGCCAGAAGCGTAGGGATAATCGGACAGATTTTTTATATTCTCCAAAATGTTGGGATTTTTCGCCACATCGCATTACGGTTAAATAAGTTTATTTTTCCTAAAATCGCTTAAAAATATATTTCCAACTGTATATATATCCAGTTGGCCACGTATTGAAGACATACTCGAAGATGGATGCACGACCATGTTAATTCCTGCACGACGAAATGGGGCATGACACAAAGAAAGACAATGTCGCCTACTTTGTCGTCAACGACTACATGCAATGTTGTCTATTTTGTCGATCACAACAAAAATTATATGGTTATCTATTTCAGATAGTAATTTAGTATAGTTGGGATTCTAATTTCTGTTACATGTTTTATATTTGACTCTTATAAGCAATTCTAAAGTTGACATTGAAGTATTACCTGCATGTAATCTATTTTCCAGCCCGCGAATAACTTCATCCGCATTTTTCGGTTTTACTGGTTAGAGCTAATTTGTAATTTTTTTTGTAGGTATTTAAATCAACAATAAAAAAAATAATATGGGAATTTGAAGAAAACCAAGCAAGTGATTGAATAGCATCCAAGAAAACTTTGTCGTAAATAGCATTTATACAAGACAACTTATAAGACAGTGTCGCTCATACTGTCCTACATAGAGTTTAATAGATGACAATTTATATGGTAATGTCGCTCAAACTATCGTGCACGATGATTTTCTGTAAATTGTATTCTAGAAAACCTAAACGACAGGAGACAAGTCGTGCATACATCACTGACGACGATGTCGTCAACGGCAATCTGGCCTATTGGGTAATTAAAAGTACATACATGTGTATGTATTCAGGGCTGTGCTGGAAATCGAAAACGTAAATCGCAAGAATTTGGAAGTTGTTTTTATGAATTCAATTTTTATAATTGTTGTTATAAAATTCTGTTTAATAGAGAAATACTTGTATAATATTTGTCATAAAAATCTTTTATTATTAAATCTTATTAAAAAGGCCTAGGTTCCTTATAAGGAATTCCAAGGATTACATATATATTATAAAAAACGACTTCTAAAATTCTTGCGTTTTACGATTTCCAGTACACCCGTGATTATTTTTTTTAGTTTTGTACTTATTTTTTGTCAAAGCATTAACATATATGTATATTAGAATAAAACTTATTTTTTATAACTAATGTTTTTTCTTTTATTTTTATGACAGGGATTTTTATTTTAAAGTAGGGATTTTTGTAGGGAAAATTTTTTCAAAGTGTTGGAAAAATCGGATTTTTTTTTAGCATGTGCAGGTATTTTTCCAAAAAATCCTCTGGCAACACTGATTGGGACTTACTTCAAAAGTCGATTTAGTAGGTTTCCATATGGGCAACTCCACGCAAAAGTCTACCATAAAAAAAAACTATTGACGGAAAGGGACATTAAAATAGATTTTAGGCTTTGAATGCATTTAAATTTTTTTTTATTTTTTGTTTGTTTGTCTTTTTGTTTAAATTTTTAATTGTTTAAATTTATTATGATTATGAATTTTGTTAATTGAAATTTTAAAATTTATTTTTCCATCTTTTATTTTTCTATTTATTGTCTAATTTGGAAATTTTATTTTATTGTAAAAATTTTCTGAAGAAGATTTCCAACGGAAATCGAAATATTGAAAATTAAAATATTTAAATTAATATTATAAAAAAGTGAAATAATTTATTAAAGAATAATAATTAAAAAAAACTTAATTTTTTAAGTTTTTGAAACATTTAAATTTTTTATTCCTAAAAGGCTTTGTTTTGAATTTTTTTTAATTTTGGTTTCCAACTTTATATATATGAGTAGGTGAGATGCAAAACTCGTTCGTTACAAAACTAAAAATACGAGATGACAAATTATTCCCACAGCTCTTTTTGCGCTTTATGAGAAAAAATATTCCGATTGCATAAATGCATGTCCTTGGAAAAAACGCGGAAGAGGACATGCATTGATTCAATAACTATATTTTTTCTGATAAATGGCCAAAAGAACTGTTAGAATCAATAGTCACCTGGTATTTTTAATTTTGTAACGAACAAGTTTTGCAACTCACCTACTCATATATAACTTTGTATATATATTATATTATTATTATATTAAGCCGACGATATATAGAAGATTAAAAGAGTTTGTCTTAAACTTTGAAATAAAAAAAAATCTAAATAACCAGGGAACTAAAATGTATGGGATTTTTGTATATTAATGGACTAGCCGCTTGTTTCGAATTCTCTTGGTTTGACTGTTTTATTATGTATGGCTGGGCTTAAACTATGAAAGTATTCTTTCAGAAAGTATGAGATGATTGGTGAGAGGGGAAAAGAGTATACTTTTCCTTTTTTCTTTCTCACCTATCAACTCAGACATTCTAAAAGAAAACTTTCATAGTGTGAACCCAGACAATGTTTTGAAAGTTTTTTCAAAATTGTATGTTGGGAAACATTATTTGTCTACTCTTTGTAGAGACTACCAATAATTTGTATAACATACGTGTATAGTGCGTTTATTTAATAAAATTTACCAGTACTAAAAGGTTTTCAGTCAACTAAAAGGAACATATTATATATCGATTCTTCAATATGTCCTATTTGGTTTTAGCTTTAAGTTTGATGTTGGACCTAAGCAATAAAGAAGAAAACTTTAAGGAGTTAAGTTTCTGTTGAAGGAATTAAATTTCAAGTTTTCGAATAACGACTAATAATTAACATTCTTACATGATATTTAAAATTAATCATTATAAATCGGTTTTAAATCTTGTAACAAAGCCTTAAATCTATAAATGCCTTTTGAAACCGTAACCATGCAAAAGGACACAATAAAACAAACAACAAAAAAAAAACAATTGTATTGGCTGACTGCATATCAATAACACAAGGACTTTATTCGAATATAATTACCACCACCAGTACTAACAGGACTCCCACATACATGCATCTACAGTGAAATAACGGCAATTTCATAACGGCAATAAACAGACAATTCAGTGATTTTATTTATTTTTCTTTTAACAAATATTTGCATTAATTATGAGGCTTTGTTGACAATATTTCACAAATTTGTGTATTGTTTTACTTTATTGTTGTTTTCTTTATTTGTTTTTAATTTTTTTTTTATTAAGGACAAAGGCGAAAATAATATTTATTTTCATTAGGGATTTCAATTAAGAATGCAGTGGTATATTGGCTGATAAAATTGTGCATATTGGCTGATGCATGCACAAATTTTAATGATGACCTTAATTTGACTCAGACAGTGTTTGCAAGAACTACACATGATTGCAGTCATTAATTGTCTAGACTTTTTGTGTGGAAAATGAAATAGAATCAGTAGCAATAAAGAGGTAATTACAATGTTTGATGATTTTTTAGTGAAACCGTGCTAAATTGTTTAAAAGGTTCTTTAAAATAAAGCTGTTTTCCTTTCCGAACGGTCGAAAATTTTCCTTTAACTTTTGGGAATGAAATGGTAAGAATTGAGGGGAATCAATCCACTACATTCAATAGAGGCCAACAGAAGTCAGTCACTTTCCTTTTATCCCTAACTTCGTTATTGTCGGCCAATCACCGAACGTTGATCGAAAGAACTCATGATTACTAGAGACATTAACATTAATGAAATTAAAATTTCATGTGAGAAATTATATTGAAAACACGAAAAATTTTCGTTTTTATTTTTGTTTTGAATATAACACAGTGATACAAACTGCGGGTTAATCCATTATCACTTCTTTAGTGTCACTTAACTTTAGATTACAGCGGATCAAAGCTTCTTTCAACATTTTAATCGCGAAAACTAGCGCTAACTTAAAATTCAGCGTACTCTTATTAACTTTACCAGAAAAAAGCACAGTGTTACAATTTGCCACTAACACAGCGTATTAAATAATGTTAACTGAAAAAAAATTTTTTAAAAAAATCGGGAAAAAATAATTTGCGAAAAAAATTTCCAAAAGTATGGAAACTGTCGTTTTATGGTACAGTAGTATTGAAATTTGTCATCGTAAATGCAAGCACTAAAGCTGAATGTGCACGACACGTTTTTGTCATCTGACATGTCAAATTTTCAAGTCACATGTAATTTTGCATGTCTGTCAAAATCGCTGTTTTACATAAGGTTTATAATATTCGGTCACGAACGTACATGTAATTTGCTTCTGACATTGTCTATGTTTTTTCGCATAGTTATTGCAGAAATCAAAGTAGTTCTCGCTTTGAAAATAACGTGCTGCCGCCACAAACATTTTTATTAGCGCCGTAAAAGAGTTCAGCCATCTTAAAATTTTTTTCTTTCAATTCGAAGATGCCAATTTTGGGTAAAATAATGAAACGTTTTTTGTATATCGTCACCTAAAATTCAAAAGGCCTTAACTACACTTTATGGCTTTTTACAGGAGAAGGAATAAACGTTATAAATTAAAGAATACTTAAAACTTAATATCCAAATTTTAGATTCAAGCTTAGAAAACAAAGACGGATTTGTTTCAAAAAAAAGAAATTAATGAAAAAAAGTACTTTTTAAGAAATGTTAGTTACGGCATCTTATACTCTATTTTTCTGAAACCAAAAAGCCGTAACTACAAGAATAAAATTGTGCGTAAAATAAAACAAATGGTTAAGATAAGAAAATAGTGCTTTAAGGACGTAACTAAAAAAGTTTTTAGGCAAGTGATGTCTTTTTGTATCTATTTATTGTAAGTATTTTAAAACAAAACACAAAATTCCTCATAACTATTAAAAAAATTTATTTAATTTATAAATTTAATTCGAGAAAATAAAATTAAATTAAATTAAAGTGGTTAAGAAAAATAATAACGCAATAACACACATTGAAAGAGAATCAAAGGCAACTTTGTTTTGATTTTTTTCTTGTTTTTTTTTTGGAAAACTGTAGTTAGTGCTGGTTCACACTCTTCAAGTTTCAGCCGTCAAGTCTTGAGCTCTTAGGAAAGAAGGGAAGAAAGAATGCCATTTATTTACCTCTCTCTCCTAAAAACTCAAGACTTGACGGATAAAACTTGAAGAGTGTGAACCAGCACTTACGGCTTTTTGGTTTATGAAATTGTTAACGTTGCAGTTGCGGCCTTTTGTTTTTCGGAAATAAAGTCGTTATTTTTGGACGTATACATGTAAGATTTTCTGTGTAGATGTGTTTCGGTTAAGTACGTCATAATCAATCAAAAAGTCAAATTTGAATTTTTGAGTAGTTACGGCCTTTTGCATTTTAGGTGACGATATGTATGTACGTTATTTCTATTAAAAGGTTAAAAGAACATACATTTATCGGTCTTGTAAAATAACAACCTCAGCCGGCTAATGAAATCGTCAATAGTGGATGCTGCTGGCGGTTTCTTCCCGGCATAGATTTCTGAAGTCAGATGGTTTGTCAGAAGAAAATAGAGCACGCTCTAATTGAAATTTTGTCAGATGACTTTGCATTTGACTTTTACGGAAGCAAAGTTAAAAAGGTAACACACGACATGTATGTATTTTGCAGTGGGAAATTTGACATGTCAGATGACAAAAACATGCCGTGTACGGGCGCCTTAAGTTCGAAACATGAAATTCAGCGTATTCAAAATAACTTTTTGTCTAGGGTACCCAGCTTTTAAAAAAAAGTTAATAAACTCGTGCACAGTGTTATTGAAACTAATTGTTAACTTTAAGCAAAATATACGCATTATCAGAGACTACTTAATCGTTTGTATTATTCGGAATATGTTTCAGACATTAGACTCTAATGATTAGAGTTAAGAAAAATTCGAACAGCTTGCCTTTATGAATATTCTTATTTTATCATAAAAGATATCAAAAAAAGACCGTAATAAAAAATTAAAGGAATTAATTTTCAAAAACTTTCGACCTGATATCGAGCCCTTATAGCAAAAATTATGTAACCAACAAAAAAAAATTTTACAGGAGAAGGTTTTTTTAAATATCTTTGCTTCAAGTCTAGGTTTTCGTTTAAAATTGCTTTTGCTCTTATTTCGTAACGGTACTTCCCAGGGATATCAGATTTTTAGAGATGATGCAAATGATCAAAAATTATCGATTTTCATCAAAAAACCAAAATCTAAAATGTTGTTGGCTACATCATTTTCGCTATTAGGGCTTGATATCTTCCAATATTTGCTTATAATTAGAAGATTTGACATTCCTTTTTTTATTTATTTTATGCACAATAGTTAGTGCTGGTTCACACTCTTCAAGTTTTAGCCGTCAAGACTTGAGTTTTTATTAGAAGGGGAAAATAAATGCCATCCCCTTTTCCCTTTTCCACTAAAAGCTCAAGATTTGACGGCTTAAACTTAAAGTCTTATACTACATCATAAAATTTATAAATTGGAATAATTAGTATCAGTAAATAAAAAATAATAATAAACATTACAAAAATTAAAAATTAGTGAACAACAACAAAAAAAAAGCACAAAATTTTTAAGAAATTAAATTAAGTATCAGTAGAGTGTTTTATTATGCGTTGAATTACGTTCCAAAGTAAAAAGCGTAAACAAGGAATTGACATTCGGATGTCAGGGAATTATGTTGAAGTGTCATTCTTCTAGCTCCATTTGAAAGTGAAAAGTGTAGTTGCTTATTAAGATAATCAGGTTGCTGGTTGTAGACAGTTGTAATTAATGCTATAAGAACTTTTGTTTTAAGAAGGTTTTGAAGAGTTATTCCATAGAGTTGTTGCGAAAACGAAGATACATTGCGGCGCACATAGGGGAATTTTGCCAATCTAGCCATACATTCCTCTTTGTTTTAGCTTATATTGCTTCTTAAAAGTTATTAAGTGCTCATAGATCGATAAAACTTGGCAGAAATATGTGTTCTGGTGTTAGGCAGGTAAAGCTCAAATATAAATAATTTCCCCCTAGAAGAACTAATCCAACCTATGAAAAATTTAAGTTTTACCATATTGTTAGGAAATGCAACTTTTAACGTCGGCGAAAGTTAAATAAACTTAAAATTGACCCAGGAAATCGTAAAATTGCACTTTTCGGCCCCGCCCCTTTTGTGGTAAATTAAAATTAAAAAAAATTACTAACGCCGTAATACCATAAGAATTACATTTTTGAACTTTTATTGGCAGGGGGAGGTAGCCCCTCAAATAAAAAAATGCCAGGATTAAGGGCAGAACATTAATGATTCTTTATTAAAATTGAGCTTTCTTTTATAACAAAATAGATGTTGCATGCAAACTACACTTCCATTATATTTCCAATATTCAATAATACATTAGGGGAGTGTAGATTTGCATGAGTAAAAAAAGATAAAAAAAATATATATAAAAATAAAGCAAATAACTACATCATTTATTTATCATAAATTACACTACAAAAGTTAATATTTTACAATAACGAGATATGTTTGATCATCTCACCATTGAATAGAATTTATTTAAATATATTTATAAAAACCGTTTCATTAAAATATCCTAAATTGGTATCTTTGAATTAAAAGAATAAAATGTTAAGATGGCTAAACTACCTGTATTTTACGGCGCAAATATTTCGTATTTCGTGGCGCCAGCAAGCTTTTTTGAAACCGTTAACCACTTTTGGTTCTGCAAACTATGCGAAAAATACAGAGACAATATCAGAAGCAATTTACATATACGTTAGTGAGCGAATATTATAAAACATCTGTAAAACACATGCACAAATTAATGAAACTTGAAAAGTTGACAAATCAGATGGAAAATACATGTCATCTGCATGCACCTTTACACTGAACCCTCGAAAACTTGCTAGCAAAATTCTGACTGCTTAGCCGAAAATATTTGTTTCGTGCCTCAGACGCTGCTTCTGATAATAGTCCAATAGAATACTTCGCTCATTACAGTTGCGCCATGTATTAAAATCATGTGCATTGTAGGTGTCATAATATGCCAGGGATATAGAGTAACGTAAAGTTTTGCATTGTCTAAGCAATAATTGGCAAATCATGCAAAAGGATTTTGTAACCACTTTTAATTACTTCAAAAATAACTTTGATTCGGTAGATAAATCAAATGCAATTCCAATTATTTCTGCAGCTAATTCAGGATTGGAAAAAAATCTTCTGCTGCTGTTACCATCGTTGCTATTTCCATGTCCAGTTTTCGTTACATCACTATTAGTCCTAATTCACTTCTAAATTTTTAATGGATAGTTTTTTCCTCTCTTTCACAATAGTTTTGTCCACATCTGATCTTAATTATCAGTTGTTCAATGTGAGTTTATACGACAGGTGTAATATGCTCCCAATTAGACGAATTCTGGCTGCACATGTCGTTAAAAACCGTTAATTATTGTTTCACAATCATTTTTACACAGATAATATTAGTCTTAGATGTTATAACTTAAATAAAAGACAATCAAAACATTTTATGGCTGACGAAAGGGCTTCCATCATATGTACAGAAATATGAAATATTCAAAAAAATCACCAAAAAATTGCGCAAAAACGCGCAACTATTTTTTTATTTTATCCTTATGTATAACATTTTTAAAAATGCAACTAAACTCACTTTCAAAAACCTTTTAATTTTTTTACAAATCGTTTTTCTAAACAAAAAAAAATTTTACATTAAATTTTTCTTTAAATTTTTATAAGAAGCTGTTAACCCTCCGTCTTACACATGTTTTTATTTTCACATTCGTAACGCATGAGTCTAGCCAGACCCAACAAACTTTTGAATAAATAAAACCAATTTTTTTTAACCAAATGTTATATTATACACATTTATAATTTAAATATATATTTTCATATTTGTTTTGACAAGACCTGAAATTGGACTGGTAGACATGTAAGATTTTTACGGCGTTTTGTATAGTTTTCGTCATGATTCCCATTCATTCATTTCTAGGTCCGATTTATCGGATTAACCATCTGTATTTAATCTAGGTACAATGATAACTATATCTGTAGGTAATTCAAAATTTTTCGAAAGTTTTAATTCCTTAAACTATTAAATTATTCTTTACTTAACTTTCCAAATACAAATCGAGCCTTTGGTGCAATATCGTAGTAACTCAAAATTTGAATTTTTTGAGCTGGGTATGCAGAAATTATCTTTGGGGAAATATATATCTAAAGAAAAAAAGATTATGATTCCGTCTCTAACTGTTCAGATTTTACAGCTAAAAATGTCTTTATTGCCTCTAGCTATTTCCAACCATATTGATATTAATATAAAAAAATATTTAATATTATTAATAATTGTTCACCTTTTTTTAATTACAAAACATTCCTCTTTATTTAAAAACTTGTAAAAACATAACTTTAGTAAACAAAAATGCTATCAAAAATATGGCGGAAAACTTCAAATGCATTTTTCTCAGTTCACGATTTTTTGAATTACTACGGTATTGCACCAAAGGCTCGAAATGTTAGCACAGATATTGCTTAAAATATGGTAAGTTTTTATAAAAATATTCATTCTTTCTACAAAACAAAACAGGTATGTGTAAAAAAAATTAAAAATAATAATTAAGCTTCGGTCACACTTATTAAATATTTGACCAAATAAGCGTAACCCCTACTTTTGTTAATAGTTAATGAGATTTAACAGGGTCTTAATATCTCAAAATAAACTAATTATACTACTAGGCCTTGCAACAAATTGTTTTTTGTAAGATGTGGTATTATTATCAAAATAAATCTTGGAATTGAAGGAAATGATAATTAAGTTTGCTTGATGGTCCCGTTTTTTTTTCTTTCACCTTTATTTTTTTTCGATTAATGAAAAATTACAATATTTTCAAATATCGACTTTCCTGAATTAATCGCCACTTTTGATGGACTTGGCCCCTCTGTGCGACGACACAATCTTTTTTAACCAATAAAAACAAATTTTCCATCAGGAAGAAGTTCAACTGCTGTACTAACAGGAAACATAATCTATATCAATATTTTATTACATTCACACTGTGACCATAACGCAATTTTGCACTTCAACTACAATCACCTTTATCCTTGAAAGTGGTTTAGGGTATCATTTAATCGGCCATGAACGACAACACTTCCAAGTAATTTTTTACATTTAATGTAAACACTTATATTTTCTTTTATATGTAATCGAATTCCGCAGACAATTTTTTGTCTCTACTTTCATACATGCTGTGTAAGTGTGTCCAAAAAAGGGAAAGATTTAAAAAAAATTAATTGATTTAAATTGATTTTGATAATTTTAAAAATTTATGAGAAAATTATAAATTTTCATTAAAAAGTAATTTCAATTTTTGGGAATACAAAATTTAAATTTTCAAAAGATTTTGTTATTCGTGCTTAATTCCCAGTTTTTATTATTGATAAAAACACTTGAAATTTATTGTTGATGGCTATTCCTATGCGCATTTCACTACTTACAACTACAATTAATGTTGAGAGAATTTCAACTAAACGAATAACAAAATCTTTTGAAAATTATAAATTTTCTTTTTATTTTAAAATGAATTTTCTGGCAACACTGATATACATTTTTTTAACAATTTATTTTAACTAGTGTTTAACTAATTGTTAAAATTTGACCATAAATTTCTATGTACATATGAAGAAAACATAGTAAATCTAAGTATATATGAATTTACATGTTTCGAGCATTCATTTTTTCCATATAAGTGAATCGATTCGGCGAGGGACCAACCTCCGGTTTATATTATATCTTCACGTGAGTTAATTTAATTTTGTTCAATATACAAAATATCAGAGAATATCAATTGAAAACAAAAAAGAATCAAAAATTCTCCCTAATAGATTGTCATACACGCAGGACATTGCATGTTTAATTTTATATTTCTATGTCTAATATTAACGAAAATTAATCGAAATACCAGATGTTTAACGAAAAAGTACCAAAAAGCTCCGTTAACATGTTCGTAACTGACATGATTTGTGTTCATTTACTAAAAATTTTTACAAATTTGTAACAATTGTTACTTGTAAATTTATTTACTTATAACAATTGTTACAAATTTGTAAAAATTTATATGATGTTATAAAAGCGTTGCTAAGACATTTGCATTAACAACCGTGCTATAACATGAGAAAACTTCTAACATGATGAGTCTATACTTAACACTAACATCATTTTAGTGTTAATGTTGAGCATTTCATGTCAGTTGTAGACTGCATGTTATTCACCCTGTTTAATGTATAATTTTATCTTTATAGAACGAATTTTAACAAAAATTCAAAAAGAATGAGATAAAAAACAAAGAGTAGCAACATTTCTCATCTTATGGGTTTTCATTCACTCAGGACCCTGCACTTATAATATCGAAATATTTGAAACCCGGTTTCTTAAAAATGTCGAATAATCGAGCATCCTATTTTTTTATTATTTGATAATCGAAAAAAAACAAATTTTTGTATTTACATAAACATGTCGAGCCCTAATAGCAAAAATGATGTAACCAACAACATTTTAGATTTTTGTTTTTTGATGCAAATCGATCATTTCTGACCACTTGCATCATCTCTAAAAATCTCATATCTCTGGGTTGTACCGTTACGAAATAAGAGCAAAAGCAATTTCAAACTTATCCCTAGACTTAAAGCAAAAATATTTAAAAAAAATGTTCTCCTGAAAATTTTATTTTTGTTGGTAACATCAATTTTGCTATAAGGGCTCGATGTGTTAGCAGCAAATTTGAACGCTTATGACTCCGAAAATATTGAAGAGAATTTAATAAAATATATATTGTGCATTTCTGTAAGTAAATATCTTTCAAATGGTTAATATTTTGTTTAAATCGGTTGATATATAGAGGAGGAAAGTGTTCTTAACTGTTTTGCCTTTGCCGATTTATATATAGATTTCTTTTTTTATTTATTAAAAATTAAAAGCACTTAATCTCATTTTTAAAAAAATAATGCACAGAAACTATAAAATAACAACAAATATGTAAATTGTATGTTTAATACTTAAACCCGTGACACACACATACATACGGCTAAGTTTATTCCACTGCAAATTCAATCATCCAGTTTTTTCTATACATGAACAAACATACATACATATGTACGTATGTATGAATGGATGTGTGTAGATATATCAACCATAGATGACACGTGGATAACCGTTATATAGATTATAAGCACTCCAATATTTATAGAATGAGGGAGAATAGGCATACGAGTATGAGGAATAGGGATAATAATAAGTGCCACCACCATAACCGGAGTAAAATTTGCTATAAGGATATGTATTGTATAGAGAACGTGTCTGACGGCTTGTTGCCAACTTTTCCTGGTATCCTGAAGGTTGGAGAGATGATGATGATGATAATGATGATTGGGCTGCAATCGATATCTCTTTAATAGCAGCAACATCTGCATCATCGTTTTCAATGGCAAGAAAAGCCGCTGTTTCTGTTAAAGCACCACTAGACTTTGTGGTTGCAATATCAGCTGCTACTGCAGCTTTAGCACTTGCAAATGTCACCGAGTTTGACGTCAACATGTGAGACGAGAATGGCGACGACGATGATAATGATGACGATATTGTGGATAACGATAAATCACTGGCTCTGGCAGAGGTTGTTGGTAAATGATGTGTTAAAGCGAAAATGCACATAAAGACAATACGACTACCAAATATTTTATGCATTTTTTTATATATTTTTCACTCTCGTTGAACTCTTTATACACATTAAAATTCATATACAAAAAAGAAGAAAAAAACTTTTAAAATGTAGAAAGTTTTTTTAAGAGATTAAAGTGGGAATAAAGAATAATAACGTTATTTTCGTAAATGTTGCAAAATTCAACTGTTATCGCAAACGGTTCAAATTTATTTATTTATACTTGCGGCTGTTCCACTCAGTTGGTCAACAAAAAAAAAATTATTAATGGAGATTTCACATTTTAAACCGAATGGTCAAAAAAATGTTAATTAATTACTAATTTTAAAAATTTGTTCAATGATTTAATTTATTGTAATTCACAACTATAAATGAAGGTGTTTTATCGTAACGATTAAATTTAAATTAAATAAAAAAAGTTAATTATTGTTTCGCATAAAGTTTATTGAAATATTAATGGGAAATATCTAAATACATTTAAATTTAAAATGTTCAACTATTACGAACAGAGAAATGCCAATTATGGTTTATCCATCAAATTTAAGGTTTTCTAAAAAAATAGCTCAATATTATAATTTGGCAACACTAGAAAGCACAATTTAAGAGCTGGCAGTTTACATTTAATAAAAATGAAACATTGGCGGAAGATTCTTCACTAAATTATAAAGCAATATTTGAGAAATAATAAAAGTTAAAAGCTACACAGAAAAAAATTGATTTCAATTCAAAATATGTGTGATATTAATAAAAAAAGTTAATTAAATTACAATTTGCACTAGTAAACAAATAAATAACCTGTATTAAATGAAATGAAACGAATTCACTTGACTAAAATTTTAATAAAAGTTGATTTTGTTTTTTGACCAGTGGTTTAATTGAAAAATAAAATTGGCAGGAATTTTTTCTGTGTAACATTTTCTCATTAATGGCTTTATTACCTGCCAAAATAGTTTTTATTTCTTCAAAGTATGCGACATTGTGTTGCGTATGTAAACAAACTCCACATGTATTTTACTAAAAAAAAAATTTTAATAAAAATAAAATAAGAAAGTTAATATGGATAAAAAAAATTGTTACTGTGTTATTTTTATTTCTAAATTAATATTAAGGTCATACTTTTTTGCTTTTGCTTAAAATTTCACATGGAATAAGTGCAGCGGAACTTGTTCACACAATTAACGGAGTAAAACACCATCACATTATAAAGTAGATATTCCGAAAGTGAAGATAACGATAATTTTGATACAAAGATATTCTACCTGATCTGGATTGCAATACGGGTGAAGCATAAGAGGTTGCTATTGGTCACATGCTTAATGATGTAGCAGGTAAAGTATATTGATTCCGCAATAGCGAAGACGATATTCCTCTTGTGCAGATGCGAAAACAAAAACTCCCCAAAAATCGAGAAACAGTTAATCCTAATTAGACAAAAAGACTATGCTGTTCCAATGTGTCAAACAAATTTTTTTTCAAAACATGAGCGCAATATGATGCCAGACTTGAATGGGAATTCGCCAGTTGAAATTGTTTGAGACTTTGATAAAAAGTTGTTAATTTAAACTCTGAGCATTTGCCCCGGTATTGTAACCGATTAAATCTCGCGTAACAAATTCAAGGAAATAAAACGTTTTATTCATTTGGCAGATAATTCTTGCTTATATGTTGCTGGCAAAATGGCCAAAGTCAGACCTTTATCAAAACTGTACACGCCCAAATGGTCACTGGCTTCTGGCGTTGCAATCATGTACTGCTGGATACCACTTTTATAAAAGGATTTAAAATCTCTTACGACGTCTTGAATGTCAAAACAGACTCTTATGATTGTGTGAACAAAGCGATGTTGCACTTTGTGTTTGAACATAATGCTTTAAAAAATTTCTACAAAAAATGTCACATTTTATTTAAAAAAAATGCAACTGTTCGTTTCTTAAAATGCTTTGCTCTCTAAAAGGGCAGCGTGTTTTATTCTAAAAAAAAATCACCCTTAAATGTCATAAGGTAATGCACTTTACGCCCCGTATAAAAAGAGAGTGTTGATAATGCCCTGTAAAGAGATGGCTTCTGTTTATATACGGGGTTACCAGACGAAGTTGGGAAAAATCGCCTCTTATCAGGACAGTAAAAATTTTAAGTTTCAATAGTTATTTTTTCTATTATTTTATAGTAAAAATAAAAGAAAGCATTACATTGTTAATGGTTGGTTGTCAGTGGTATAAAATTTCAATGAATTCGGTGTTATCAAGAAATCGTAAAAACTTGGTGTTAATCAATCGGCAATCTGGCAAAGGTATTTTCTTGTTTACATATTTTATGAGAAACAAACTAAAGATATTTTAATTTCGTCATTCGTTTTGTTCATTTATTTATTTATTTAATATCAATCTATTAACAAATTAAGGTTTATGTATGTATATTTTTTTTATATTTTGACGTACATAGTTTTTGATTTATGTACATATTTTTTTTATATATTGAAGAACAAACTTTTTGTCAGCTGTTAAAAACAGGGCTATTCAAATTTGTGTTTTGTTCTCGTCAAATAAAAAATTGCAGTATTACATGTTCGGCAAGACATTTTATACATGCACCTTTTAAAATGTGGTATTTTTTTTTTTGTAGAAAAGAAAACACCATTAAACTTAAGCAAATGTGCGAATACACGTTAATCATATATGGCCATATCCATGAGAATGTCAACCACGACTCGAAGAATAAAAACGCTTGAAACTTTTTTCAAATAAGAACACTCAAACTTGACTCTGCAGAGGTAATTAAAGCTTATTGAAATTTTTAGAAAGCAAAATTTAAAAGTTTAAACTGACTATCTCTGAATAATTTTTATTAAATGCAATCAACAATGTTCACTTTTCTGCCGATTCAATACAGATACTGGTAATTAGAATTAAGCATTTAATTAATGTTACACCTACAATGAATAAGATCCATTTATGAGCAAAGATTAAATATATAGTTCGATTAACGGTATACTTTTTGTTTTGTTTTGGATGCTATTCTCATGTCACGTACGGGGTGCAAAAACATCATTTGTCTATGACATTTGAGTTTGATCAGTCGTAGGTGTTTCAAAATTAAGTTTAAGGCAAGATATTTGTTGCAAAATAATGTATCGGAATTTTTTTTTAAATTGGTATAATAAAAATGTAAAAGTTTTTAAAGGTTGTCACGTTAGATATTGTAAGTTCTATAAATGCAACTAAATGGATCATCTAATTATGTTGGTATTTAGTTAGAATTTGGTCCAAACTTTTTTTATTGCAATCTAAATCATATGAAAAAATATTATTGGAATCGGTCCATGTAAGACCATACACATAATGCTGCTGAAAATAGTTCTTAATGCCATAACTTCCTTATAAATGTTGGTATTCACTTGAAAATTGGCGACAATAACATTTACGATAGGTACTACTTATGTCATGAAAAAAGATATCTGAATAATATTAAGCAAAGATAACTGTAATATAATTCTTAATTACATAGCATAAATTTGTTTTCAAATTATTATTTTGTAGGGTATCATATGTTTGGTCTTGACCGCCTTTACTTTCTAACCTGTTTGTTTTTAGTTTTTGTATACAAAAAAATATATTTCAGATCTTGTAAATACAGTAAGAGCAAAATATGCCACGTACGGTATGTTTTCCTATCACGGATTATAAAGGAAAATATGCGGTTTAATGTAAAAAATACCTCCCACAATTCGTAGATTTTCGCATTTTTTACATTCAACCCAAAATCACTTCGTTTTTATGTCACGTATGATATGCTCGATATTTTGGACAGCAAAGTTCCGAATGAAATGAAACATAATGATAAAAAAAAAATTTCCATTTACTAAAATATGTTTGCAAAATCTCTATCTCTCTGAAGGCGTACAATGACATTGAAATGTCCATATGTCATACCGAAAGTTGTTGTTAAGTTTTATGAAACTTTCATCTGCTTAAGCAAAGTGCGAAACTGTACGAAATCAAATGTTTTTTGGATTTGTTATTGTTTTTAAAATGTGTTTGAAAAGCTTATTGTTAATTTTTTGACAGTAGCTTAAGCGTGCTCATGTATATTATAGGTTTTTTCGCCCTCTTGCTGTTCTAGTCATTTTCTATGGTTCCAACATCAAATAAGTGTCCGCACTCAGAAAACTTCACAAAATATTTGAAAATTAGCAATAGTTGATACAAAATAATTTTCGAAAATAATCGTTTTTTTCTGCTCGCCAAATTATTGTTGTGGAAAAAAACAATCTCTTTTTTATGTTAAGTAAAACATTTAATTTAATATATAAAATTTAAATGCTGTGTTTTAATACCCTCCGCCACAATTAGTTGTGAACTTAGCTTGTCATTCCGTGTGAAACTTTTTTATTATTCATCTCAGACCTCATTAAGTATATATGTATATTCTGGCTCTTTGAGTAAATTTAAGTCGATTTAGCCATGTCCGTCTGTCTGTCCGTCCGTTGGAAACACGCTCACTTCGAAAAACTCAAAAGTTATCCTAACCGGTTTGGGATTGAAATCCAGCAAAATCGGTGCAGTAGGATCAGAGGTATGAATCAAAATTTGAAAGCACCAACCTAAAAATTGATAATTTTGTTACAAAAATGTACATAGTTTTATTCGACTGGAAATCACACTGTAAAATTTCCTGAAGATCGGTCCATAATTTACCCCTAGGCCCGATACAAACCCTCCTCTCGAAAAACAGTTTAGTACGCAAAAAACCGTAATTAACAATGCTATCATAGCAAAATATGGCAAGTCACAGTTTTATTGGACAAGAAATGACACTGTAAATTTCGGTCTATAATTTACCCTAGGCCCTATATAAACTCTACTCCCGGAAAAGGGTTTAGTACGCCTTAAACAGTAATAAATAATGTTATCATAACAGAATTTGGTACGTCACAGTTATATAGGACTAGAAATTACACTGTAAAATTTCGAGACGATGGGTCCATAATTTACCGTAGGCCCCATGTAAACCCTACTCTCGGAAAACAGTTTAGTATGCATAAAACCGTAATTAAAAATGCTATCAGAATACAATTGAATACTTCACAGTTTTATAAGACTTAAATAACACTAATAAATTTTGTGATGATCGGTCAATATTTAACTATAGGCCCCATATAAAGCCCACTCTGGTAAATTAATTAAATACGCCTAAAACCGTAGCAGATATATTTATTATGGTGAAATTTTTTCCAACTTAGTTTCATATGGCCAGAAAAAACGTTATGCAATTTTGTGATATACAGTCCTTAATTTACCTAAGATCCCATAATAAGCAGCCTTCTGAAATTCAATGTCAACGCTAAAACTAATTTTACCGCTGTATTTTTTTATTATTTTTGAATTTATTGAAATTTATTTTTTTAATGCCAGAAATCACTCTGCAGAATTTTGGGATGATTGGTTCATAACTTACCATGGCTCCAATATAAATCATTTATGTTCGTCTTAAACTGTTACGAGTCGTTATATTTTACTCAAGCTAAATAAAATTACTAAAAAAAAAAAACATGAAACTTTCTGACTGTCAGTCAATAATTTAATATAGGCCTAAACCGCAACCAATTTTAATGCTGGGGTCTAATCACCGCATACGATATCGAGCAAAATTGATCGAAATTATTTATTTTGGTGTCATGAATCTCGATATAGAATGGAATTGATTGAATTTGAAATAATAGCATTCGATATCAATTAACTCGACATTACATTTCTCGAGTTTTCATTCGATACGTCAGTGTCTATCGTGTGCAAAAACATTCGATAGTTTATTCGATACGATAGTATCGAATGCGGTGATTAGACCCCTGATGTCTGTTTTTATAAAGATCAATTAATAATAAATAGACATCATATATGTAGATTCCACTTCTGAAATATTCGAGCCGTCGGTGGTGGGTATCAAAGATTCGGCACAGCAGAATATAGCACTCTAACTTGTTTTTTATTTTTTTTATTTTTGTAAATGACAATCTCTCTGTTTTATACAACAAACATTTTTACAAACATTTTTGTTTGATTGTTTTTGTTTAAACAAGCGTAAACAATAATTATTATTGTGATTTATATTTTAATATATTTTACCCAAACAATACGTATTTACAAATACAAATAAATATTAAGGTTGTTAGGTGTATGTTTGTACATACTAACTAGTGTTTTTCATACGGGATTTCCCGGGACAAAAATGACGGGAAATTTGTGCGGGAATTCCCGGGATTTTTTTATTTTATTTAGGCAACTTTACTGCTGACATAATTGTAAAGTTGTGTCATGAAATAGATCTTAATCGTTACGCAAAAAGTTCTTAATTCAAAAAAACGCATTTTGAGTTTTTGTTACGGTTTAATTCAATTTGGTTTCTCTTTTGTTTGGTTTAAGTCACTTTAGTCTAGCACAACTGCTGTTAACCGTTATCATCTTCAGTTAGGAAAAAATTCTTTGAAATATACCAAATAAATAGTTCTTAATTAAACATAACGAAAAACTACAGATATGAGACATTTTTGCCAAACGCCAAATAGATGTCAATTCATATCCGATATGTAAGGCAATGTTTAATGTTTAATGCTCTGAAATTTCGAAAGAAGAGAAGCACAAATGTACAGAATATAAAATTTATTCAAAGACCCAGATTTATTTAATAAAAGCGAAAAAATGTTGTACCCACTTGCTTCAAAAATTTAATGATTTTGTATGCTGAACACCTGCATTAAAGATTTTTCAGATAAGATTCCGTTAGAGATGATGACAAAAGTTATTAATGATGAAAACGCTTATTCGATTCGAAGAAAATAATTAATTTTTAAAAAGGAATTACTAGTTTTGAAGGAAGTGCTATAAAAACTGAAAGTGTCTAGAGATTAGATGCATAATGTTCCTTTGACTATAAACACAGAAAAAATAGAAAATCGACTTTAATTAAACAATTCGTTCAGACAATTAAATATTTAACTAATTTTGCCCCTGCAAAGGAATTGATCATATCAATTAAAGGATTTGTATTTTCGAGTCATGGGACACAAATTTAGTCAATTAAAAAATTAATTGCATAAACAAAAAAATACACCACATATACGCAAACATTTAATTTTATGGGTTTCGATTAAAAAAAATTAATTGCAGCAAACAAAAAATTAATTGAATAATTAATGTACACCAATTAATTATTTAATTGTTTAATTTTTTGCAGACATTTTTTCTGTGAAGGCAAACATCCGTAGAAAGGAATGGTGTTTTCTCATTGAAATTTTCTTGATAAAAATTATATATAGTCTTTTAAACGATTCTGAACGAAATTCCTATTTTAATATTTAAAGTAATAAAAGTAATATTTTGTAATAATTTGATTAAATAATTTAATTTTATTGGTTTTAATTGCTGTTGACTTTGAATTAATTCTGTGGCAAGAAGAGTTTAAGCAAAGACTATAGATTTATAAAGATATTGCACGACCATACAAAGTTCATACATTTTTCTGACTATATTAATTTTTCTGGTGGATTTAGCCGCTAAATCCACTTGTGAGAGTAAATTACAGTATTTATTATTACTCTCAGAGAGCTTTTCTCACTTATCAGTGTATATGTATGTGCACACGCGTGTGTGTGTATGTATGTGTATACATTGCATTTAAAAAAATACAAACAAACTAAAAGAAATCTCGTTTTCTCGTTGAAAACACATTTAAATATAAAACTTGTTTTGTTTGCATCCCATTTATGTGCAAATAACATAGGTACGTTAAACCAAATGTGACAGATTTTAATTGTAGGGCAATAATATGTGTTTTATTGTTGTACAGATGAAATTATATCGATTCGCACCGAAGTTCAAATGCTGTTATTGTCTAAATTTAAACAATTGTAGGCATATAAAAAATAATTTTTCTGAAAGAATAAACTCCTTTGTTCATAAAAGATATTTTATGTTTTCTAAAGCGACAAGGCCACACATTAACATGCCTCATCAAACTCTCAATTTTGTAATTATGTAAGTAATAAAAAACTCATGGTTCAATGTGAATTTGATGATAATCAAAATACTTTTAATTTTTATAAAAATATGCCACCAGTTTGATGTGTATGAACGTAATTTCTTTCAATTTTATTTATTTTTGTTTAAAAATTTTTTTTTATTAAAATTGTATTATTTGAAAAATTATTGAATCGTTTCCGCCGAAAAATCCAATTTTATTTATTATTACAACAAATTATTATCACAAATTATGCAACAGATTCAGGCTTTGGAAGTTTGTGTGCTCCTTCCGTCTTACTTTTTGAAGTTTGTAAAATTCTTTTAAAGGTCTGCCAAAATTTTTTTGTACAAGATAAAGAAATGAAAATAAAAAATTTATTGTTGAGCAATGCGTAAATTGTATCAAAATTTTAATTTATTCTTTTTGGTTTGCGTACGTATCTACATATGTATGTCCTAAACACAGTATGGAGATGTTAAATTTACTAGTCCTTATATTATTTCGGAAGCATTACATGCAGTCTACAACTGACATAAACTGCTTAACATGGGATCTTCACCTGACAATTTTTTGTCTTACCAAACGTCAAAGTCTATATAAAAAAAATTTTAAAATTTTTGTCAGCGTTTTTTTTATATGAAGTTTGACGTTTATTATGACAAAAAATTGTCAGGCAAAGACCCCATGTAACTTAAACACTTATATGATGTTAGTGTTAAGTATAGACTCATCATGTTAGAAGTTTTCTCATGTTATAACACGGTTGTTAATGCAAATTTTTTAACAACGCTTTTATAACTTCAAGTTATAACTGCAAGTCATGTCAGTTAAAGACGGGCAGTTACAAATAAGAAATATTAAAAAACATATCTTCAAATCATCGATAACATACTGAAAAAGCTAAACATTGTAACTGTTAAACTTGTATGAGCCAGCTTATATGAGCAAATATTATAAGAATTAGAAATGTTTCTTTCCTGCAGACAAGCGAAGAGCTTCGCGGGATAGGACAAAAAAATATGTGGATTTCGCTACATACAATATATAGAATGAAATCCAATAAAATCAAACCCATATTATTAAAATTGTTCGCATATGAGAATTTTATTTTTATTTATTTATTTAAAAAGTGTTATATTTTACAGCAACTTAAATAATATTCAACAAATTCAGACAAATAATTATGTATTTTGATGACATAGCCTCGTACACGGATTGTCAAAACATGCGCTCTATTTATCAGATATAATTTTGCAACACATATTAATTTTTTTTGGTAATACTCGTAAAAGTATACGATTCAAGTTTTTAAATCTGAAAAATCGCCAATAAAGCTTTCAGTTTATAAAAGTTATTATTAGACTGGAAATAATATGGAATTTTATTAGATATATTATCATACATTTCTTTTTTAGTCGTATTAAAGTGCTTTTCGGATAGATTGATCCACATTATGCAAATTCTGAATCGAATAACACAAAAGCTTTTAAGTGTGATTTCTAATCTCAGGAAATCAAAAGCCTAAAACCTATTTTAATGTCCCTTTCCGTCAATCAGAGAGTACTCACACCCCTGAAATAGAAATCGCAGATATATATGTATGTACAATGAAAATTAAGAATATTTTAATGAAGATGCCGATTGCTTTACATCCAACAATGTGCCAATAGAATTAACATCGAGTCGATATTTTGTTGGTTACATATCACAACGAATATCATGCGTTAAATGTCGTATGGATATAAAAAACCCGCGCAAATTTTGTCATATCCTTCAGAAATGTTTGTTCATGCAAAAAATTGTCAAAAAGAATCCGACTTCGGAGGTTTGTGTGCTCCCTCTGACTTATTTTTTGAAGTTTGTAAAATTGATATAAAGGTCTTTAAAAAAATATTTTTACATAATAAAGAAATGAAAAGCATAACAAAATTTATTGTTGAGCAATGCGTGAATTGTACCAAAAAATCAATTTATTCTTTTTGGTTTGAGGAGAATGACGTATGTTATAAACACAGGATGGAGATGCTCAATTTACTACTAGTTCTTATATTATTACGGAAGCATTCCACATGGGAAACTTACAACTACAAATTATCAAATATTGAAAAAGTTAAAATCTTAAATCATTTAACTTGTAAAGAGCTCATAAGTAAAATTAATAAATACTCATAGTAAATTCGTTTGATATATAAATAAATACACACATGGTAAGTGCATAATTAAATAATCTAAAAAATGGAATTATAATTCGGTGCAAATCGATGTAGTTTAAGTTTTACAAAAATAAAACAAATACTGTTCCCCTACAATTACACAATCGGTCGCATATGCTCTTACGTAGGTTATTTGCACATAAATTGTTTGAAAATAAAACGCAATCAATTAAAAAAAATACCAAAAACCGGTTTCAACCAAAAAAAAAGCACACACACACACACTTTGGCTGGCAAAAACAGCAAACATGTGTATGTATTAATGCATGTGGTTTCTTGCTCTCTTTAGTTCTCTGAATGTGAGCAAGAAGTTTTTGCTTTCTTGTTACTTCCCCCCCTCATCTATAAGAAGAAGAACATTTGTTAAAATTTCAAATGTACTATGTGCAACATCTTTATAAATCTATAGTCTTTGGTTTAAGTCTATTTGTTTTGTTTAATAAAAGAACAATTTACCACTTTAAAGGTGGCTTTTTGAAATTTTCTCCGAATTTAATATAATCATCGGTTCTCTGCGGTTATAGTTTTCAAAGTTTTTATTCCTAAACACTCCTTACGCCACAGCTCTGAAGTTTTTATTATTCCAAATGTTATTGCACATTGAAAAAGATAACCAAAAAGTTATTTTGCTCTAACTTTCTCAAAAATCCTACAAAGGAATTGAAATTTTGCCCATGTGTTCTAATGAACATGAAGGTCTTAAGGTGCCATTAAGAACTTTTTCCTATTTGCCACAGAAATGAAATAGTTGAATGCATTTATAAACTTATTTAATTGATATCAGGAAAGGTTGTTTGTTTAAATAAATTAAATTAATTTATATTTTGCATTAATTTGTATTGAGCGGGAATTCCCGGAATCCCGGGAAATTGAAAAATGAATCACGCTTTCCCTGGAAAAGAAAAACTCTAATACAAACAAACATTAATATTTTCTATATTTTTTCCAGACATACACAGACACAAACCAAAAATACAATTATGTTCATTTTTGTCTCGTGTTCTGTTTTAACCCTGAACTTGTACATTGAATTGTACGAAAATTAATTGGAGTCAATTCTCTCACTTCTATTAATATTGTGGAATTTTGTGCAACTGTGTTTTTAAATTTATTAGCTGGAAAAATAAATTCAATAAATTTAAGTGCATTTATTTTTTTTACATAAATTTTGATGTACACATCGCTCCTTTATTTATACATTCATGTATACAAAATTTTTTTAAACATTTTTCAAGATATACATTTGGTTGCCAAGTTTAAATTATTTTAATTTTTGTATGTGTTTTTCGTCTGAGTTTATTAAATGTAAAATGTTTTTAGGGGTTTATTTTAGTATGTTTAATAATTTAAATTTGCTTAAGATTCATTTTAAGCTCTTTTGTATTAAAGTGACACATCTAGAATGCTTCATGTTTGCAATTGTTTAGAAACAAGAATTTGGCAAGCTTTTTCATTCAATGGTTTAAAGTGAAACTGGTGTTAAGAAAATTACTTAAATAAGTTAATGTAGCAAAATTTAAGTGAATTTTAAATATTATACAAAATGTAAAAAAAAACAGGTAAGATTGATATATTCGGCTATGCCGAATCTTATATTCCCTTCACCATGGTGCGATAAAAACAGAAAGTTATATAAATATCGTTATTTTTAATATGTTCATACTTTGGTTCTTAAACGCGTTTAAGCAACTCGCACGTGATTAAGCTCTAATCATATCAAAATCGAGATGATTTACCATACATTAACAAATCTCTTTAAATTGACATGATCACTTCACTAATCACAAAGAATCCACTGAACATACCTCAAACTGAGTAAAATGTAGAACCGGCCAACAGGAACGTGTTCAAACGGCCACGATTTCTGCTTAATGTTTTTATTTTTTTTTTTCAAAAAGTAATTTCAATTTTTGGGAATACAAAATTTAAATTTCAAAAGATTTTGTTATTCGTGCAAAATTCCCAGTTTTTATTATTGATAAAAACACTTGAAATTTATTGTTGATGGGATAAGCTATTCCTATGCGCATTTCACTGGTTGCTTAGGCCAGATCATCAGGAAACTTCATCCATAAAGATTTTAGAAAAACTAAGGATATTAAACCAAATAAAAATGTTAAACGTATAAGACTTATAGCAACAGTTCTACTTGTAATAATATCAAAGCTTAAACAAATTTATTTTGTATTTCCAAAATTGAAATTACTTTTTGATAATAAACAGGCGGGTGCACGGCCTAAAAAACACTTAATTGACAACATCTTTTGTAAGTTGTTGTTGTTTTTTATTTTGTTTTTCTTAACCTACTTACAACTACAATTAATGTTGAGAGAATTTCAACTAATTGTAGCGGGGAATGTAAGATGAGATGAACGCACTGTTTATTGTTGATGTTGTTTTGTTTAAGCTTTGATATTATTACAAGTAGAACTGTTGCTATAAGTCTTATACGTTTAACATTTTTATTTGGTTTAATATCTTTAGTTTTTCTAAAATCTTTATGGAAGAAGTTTCCTGATGATCTGGCCTAAGCAACCAGTGAAATGCGCATAGGAATAGCTTATCCCATCAACAATAAATTTCAAGTGTTTTTATCAATAATAAAAACTGGGAATTTAGCACGAATAACAAAATCTTTTGAAATTTTTTTTTTCCTTAAATAATTCATATATTTTCACAATTTCATCATTAAAATTATTAAAATTATCTTCTGATAACTTTATAAAAGTATTTTTTATCCATTTATAATACTTTAAGGAAATATAAATTAGTTTGATGTTTTTTTTTCCTAATCATCTCAAATGTAATGTAAACATTAGCGGCAGTCGTGGTTTTTGCTCATATCTCAACCGATTGTGGATGCTGAATTTCAATAGCAGACGATTCCGAAATATATGTGACATAAACCTATAACTTCCTAGTCCCCATCGTATCTGGGGTCTGCTGAAGACCCCTTTCAACGGACAGAGAGACAAGCCCATAATATATACACTTAATAAGGTCTAAGTTCAATATTATACGAATTAGAAACGGAATGACAAACTTATTTATACCCTCATTTACAAACAAAAATAAATCTAACAGATTAATGGCCGTTTTCTCATTACGCGATTATCTTTCTTCCTGCACATTAAAGAAATTTGGTTTTCTGAATATCTAATTTGCTTATATTCTGTCGCAAAGCTAACCAGCACTCATCTGCAAATTATTTATTTTCCTTTTATTTGCCGTATAAATAAATTCAATCATCTGACTCCCAACTTTTACATATATTTTGGAAGGTGCTGCCAACTAAAAACAATGTTTTTTGTCGGCATATTTGAGAAACCCAAAATCCTTAACGGACAATTTATCGGTCCAAAAAATGTATGTATAACATTGAGAAAACGACTATTATTAACGACATTACCACATACTTCAACTATTTCGATTCCCTACAGAATAAAAAGTTTGATCTTAGTCTTACCTCGGAGAGAACACGGTAATTCCGGGTTTCTTAAATACAGTATCTTACTCCAGGGCATTTTTGGAGAACCAGTAACTCGTAGTAACGAATGTCACTATTATTATTTGGTCTTTACTCAACGTTTTTAGTAAGTTGAACAAATTATGGCATCCTATATTGATTGCAAATTTCATTTAAATTGATTTTAGCTTCGATCGGTATCGAATGCGGTAATTTTCCAGCAGGTATTTTTTCCTAGTCAACTCGATTGAGTCTGTCTTAAGGAATGTGAAAATAGTTTTGAACAATGGCTATTGTGGCTTTGTAATGACGAATTATTTTTATAATGAATTATTTCACAACCACATGAGCATGTGACTTTTTACATTCCGTGCACTCTTGCCTTTATATGTATGTTTAAAAATGCCAACTAAGTTGTCTAGGGACACATCGTTCCCAGAGTCCTAGTATTAAAGTTTTTCACTTTAAATGATTCAAAACTGTCCCTTTTAGTTATCTAGACGTTTAAGTACAAATATTAAACAAAGACTTGTTTATTATCATAGCACGTGTTGCTTGGAGAAGTTTTTTGATCAGTTATATAAAATGTATGAACTAGACCGTAAATCAGAGAAGTGGTGGAATAAAGTTTTTATAGATTGGTGATGTCGGCTGTTAATGCGTGGATCATTTATATGAAATTACATCGTAAAAAGAAACCAATTTCTTGATTTTTATATGATTACGACTAATGGGACTTATATGTCCCATGCCAAACTCCTGAAGGGACATACATGTCCCACCCAAGTAAATGTTAGTTTAATATGCATATCTTTGTAAAAATAGCCCATTATAAAAGCTTGCAACTAACTAATCATCTCCCGTACCGAAAGGGTTAAAAGACATTTTTGTTTGGCTATTTATTCTGCGCTGTGGTTTCCCTTACACCCTTCCATGGCAGCTTTAGCTTATATGTTTCGCAATCTCATTTAGAGTTATCCGATATTCTGCATATCTACTTTGCTGCCAGCTTCTTAAGCATTAAATTTCAAGAGCAGTAAGCTCTTCTTATACGAACTTCGGGAATTAATGTTAACATATGTATATATAAAAAACGCTGCTGTGGTGCGGAAGTCAAAAAGAAACCCTAATTCCCAAGTAGTCAATGAATAATCTAAGCTACTAAAAAAAGTACATCAAATTTTTACAGTAATAAATAAGCTACTTAATAGATTTTCTTGAAATTTTTGACAGAAAGAGCACGAAAGAACAGAAGAAAAGGAAGAATATTGTAAATAAATTGAAAAATTATAATTAATTACAGCGAATTTCGAGCCACGCGTAAGTTGAACTTTATTAAGCCTATTTCCATATCTGTTAATAAATCACGGTGTATTCTTGGATTTATCAGACGACGGGCGAAAGAAGTTAAAGACCCATATGTCACAAAGCAACATTATGTTTCCCTCGTGAGACCTGTCCTAGAGTGTACAATTTGGGATCCTATACAATTGATTCACAAAAATTATATTGAATCTGTACAAAAGCAATTTTTGTTATTCTGCCTTCGTGGTCTACAGTCTTGCTCGTATCAAACTTCCATCTCTTAAAAGCCGAAGGACTATGTTGAATGTGTCGTTTATATTAAATTTAACTAATGGTTATATATTTTCTGATTTCCTGCTGATTTCATCGTCCATCACGACACTTTGAATTGTTATCAATTAAATACTTCAGGACAAATTACGCAAATGCTGATCCATTTAGAAGGATGTGCAATCAATTTAAACATTTTTTAAAGCTGTAGATTTTTCTTTAAATGCAAATGTTTTTAAACGTAAAAGTATCGATTTCATCCTGCTATTGAGTTAATCATAAACCTCCCATTGGAACACAATTATATACTGCCTACCATACACGAAAAAGTTTTTGCATTTAAACAAACAAACTACAATGCACTAAATAAATTGATCGTAAATGTAGACTGGAATAGCATTTTAGCATTTCCTTCTGAAAAATTTAAAATTAAATTGAATCTGTACAGAAACAATTTCTGCTCTTCTCTCTCGCAGATTACACTTTAACCCACTAACCTTGCCCTCATACACATCTCGACTGGCTCTGATAAAGCTCCCTACTTTAAAAAGTCGTAGAACAATGCTGAATGTATCGTTTATTCTGAACATTATTAATGGTGATATCTGCGCTGGATTTCTAATTAATGAGATTTAATTTAATATTCCTCAACGACCATCTCGAAATTTCATACCATTATCCATTAAATTCAGATTACACTTTAACCCACTAACCTTGCCCTCATACACATCTCGACTGGCTCTGATAAAGCTCCCTACTTTAAAAAGTCGTCCAACAATGCTGAATGTATCGTTTATTCTGAACATTATTAATGGTGATATCTGCGCTGGATTTTTAATTAATGAGATTTAATTTAATACTCCTCAACGACCATCTCGAAATTTCATACCATTATCCATTAAATTCTTTAGAGCTAATTATGGTGATGCGGACCCTCTTAGAAGAATGTATAACACTTTCAATCGATTATATAGATTTATTGATTATTCATTGGATCCAAAGTCAATAAGTAGATTAATAATTGCTTTTCTTAATTGATGAAAAATGTATGTAATGTAATCACATGTTAGTTATAGCCTATTTTATTTAAGTGTAATTTTACATGTCTGTAAGGATTAATCCATAGACAATAATTAAATAAATTACAAACCAAATTAAGTTAAATTAAACAATCAATAATTTTGTATTTTATTTGTACAGTCGAACTTCCTTATAGTGAACTTCTATACAATGAAGTTCTCTTTATTATGAACTTAAATCAAGAACACAACTTTTTCGTTCCACTTTCAATGTATTTTGATCTCCGTATAATGAATTTCCTTACAGTGAATTTTTCTTTACAATGAACAAAATTTTGGAACCAAAAATACATTTTACGTGTATTTTTGTCTCCATATAGTGAACTATTTTTTGCAGCTTTATTTTACACTTGTTAGCAACACTATTTATCAGGGCTGTGGAGTCGTCCGAAAAAAGTACTAACTCCGACTCCGACTCCAAATGCTGAAATTTTTTAAGTGCGACTCCGACTCCGACTCCTACTCCGACTCCTACTATAATCTTGATGCTAAATGTATATGAGACGCAATGATGTTAACTTTTATTTTTTCATTACCGTACGGCCTTCTAAAAATTAGAGTTTTTGAGAAGCAATTACCGTACGAAAACATTAATTAACATTGGAAGTTGTTTTTAATAAACTTTAATCCTAATTCTTATAATTTTTGGTTTAAAATCCTGTTAAATAGGAAAATATTTGTCATAAAATTCTTTTATTACAAAAATCTTATTTAAAAACGACTTTTAAATTACTTGAGTTTTACATTTGCGATTTCCAGCACACCCCTGTATATGAAAAGCGCCCAGTCCATCGCCTGTCATTTGGAAACAGCACATAAGAGCAGTATTCATAAACCATTTATTAAATTTTAAATGTGTTTTAAGAAGATAATTTTTATTTTGGAAATTTTTTATGCCGAAAAACTTTGGAGTCGGAGTCGCGAGTTTTTGTGGGTACTACGACTCCGACTCCGGCACAAAAACATCAACTCCGACTCTTCAACTCCGACTCCGACTCCACAGAGAAATAAGAAATGTACCGTAAATGAAAACAAAAAAGTTAATGGTTTGACTTTTAACACCAGTTGCCCGAGTTCAGTGAACGAAAGTGACGCACCGGAGTAGCATTTCTCTTGAAAAAAGTTATTAGTAAGTAATAAAGTTGAAGAAGGGACATCAAAGAAAAAAGATATAGCTAAAGCGTTTGGAATTCTTCCCAGTTCATTATCAAACATTTTAAAAAACAAGTCAGTTATATGTATGTAGTTTAAACAGAAATACCTGATTATTTTAAATAAATAAAAAACAAACAAAAAAAACTTTCTTTATAATGAAGTTTCTACATAGTGAAATAAATGTCTATCCCCGTGGAGATTCATTATAGGGAAGTTCGACTGTATTAACTATATGTTATTACATATATAAAACTGTCTGTAAGGATATGATATCCAAAGACAAATTTTTTTTAAAATAAAAAAAAATGGTGCTTTTTATGAATTTTGGCATCGATTTGTAAGTGCATATTTTACCGTTTGCAGCATTTTTTTCGCATTTTTTAAGTTTATAGCGCATAGTTTGCCTTTTTAAGGCATATATTGGTCCATTTTTATAAAAAAATTTTTTTTGTTTTTTGCGATATTCTGTCTTATCTGTTTTAAATGTTGATCTGTATACCCAACATGTAGCTTCAATTTCGCCATCTTCATTCAATTTTTACTCCAAAATTGTAAGACAAAGCAGGTTCTCTGTAAATATAAATGTTTTTTAAACTTTAAAACTTTACATATGTATGTATATGCAAAAATTAAGGAAATCTGGAGCAATATACCGATCGACTCAGAATCAATGTTTTAAGTGTCTGGCTGGTTGTCTGTCCATGTTAACCTTGTGCGCAAAGTACGAATTGCAATCTTGTAGATAAGTTTATCAAATTTGGTTAATACACTTTAATTGTACTAACGGAGAAGTCTATGTAAATGGTGAAAATCGGTCTAAATATGAGAAATTTCCAATAAAAACTTATTTTTCCTTATTAGACTCTTTGTGTCTGTAAACAATCTTAATATGTTGGTATTTAGATCAAATTCGCCTAAAAAATATTTAACTGCATATTAAATTCTTTTCGAATCGGTTCGCATTTGCTCAAATCACCCATCTATATATAGTTAAAACTTCTTTTAAATATGTATTAACATTAATAAACAACTTAGCGACCGTCCCTTAAATCCCTGTTAGGCAAAAAATCTCATATGGATGATAATATCTAGATAATATTTGGCACTAATAACTCTTATATGAATTTTAATCCCTTAACATAACTTTGTTTTTGAAAGCCCATGACTGCTCATCGTTTCCAAAAAGAGTAAAATCTCGAAATTTTTGCCGATTATTATTTAGCGTTGTTTTTATTAAATGGAACTGATATTAAATTGTTGAATATTCTGTTTTCAAACTTGCAATTTTGGAATTTTTTTGAGCATATTTTTAACAATTTTCAGGGCATATTTAATGTGCATAAAACATGTTTTTTAGAGCATATTTTCGGTTTCCCTGTTTATAAGTAAACATTAATTCGCACAGTCATAACGTCTTGAACATGGCGAAAAACAGGGTTTTTTAACATTTAACAAAGATATCGCGAAAACCCAATAAGATGACGTTAGTCCCAGGGTTTCGACTTGTTCCAAATTCTGCAGGGGAAGGACTACAATTAAAGTATTTAAATTTTGTTCAAAGTGATTTTTATCGCTACACGAAATCTGTTGAAAATTAATTAAACTAATTTTAATTTAATGGGGGGAAAATTGAGTGTATTATAATTCTGAAACTAGCGCAACTAACTATTATACTATAAAGTAACGTGATCCGATATTCGATCCAATATATAATTCCTAAAGAAACTAGTTATTCTCACATCTTAAATTTTAATGTATTCAATATTTTTTTATTTAAGCATTTTCAAACAATCATACATTATTAAAATTTAATACATTATGAAAAACTAATAATGAAGAGTTCAAAAAGACTTCACAAACTCTACATCAAGCCAAATTGTTAACAATTATTTCTACAATATTTCTGGCATATTTACAAGAAAAAGTTATTTACTTTCATATTGTATTTATATTTGCCACTATGCAGGATGTTGTTCCTTCAATGATAATAACAAGGAATACAAAAAACTACTCAGTTATTTCCTTACATAATTTTCTATTACGAAATGATGTCAATTGCTTGCATTTATAATTATGAAAATTAAGTTTTCGAAAATCTCATTTTGACTTAAGCAGAAGAACACAATCAAAATACTGGTATGTAATAGAAATAAAGTAGAAGTTTATATAACTAAGAAATTTTTAGTGCTAGAAACAACTTACTCCTACAAACTGATGAATAAACATTGGAAGAGATGTAAATTGAAATACAGTCAGAATCGACCGAAATAGGACGAAGTGATTAAAAATAAATGAGCTTTGCCCATTATAGTGGTATCTACTAGCGAGATATTGGAAAAAGGTTAGAATCTTTTCTCCATAAAGAAAGCAGACGGGCTAAACTAGAAATTACCTACATAAATCGTGACTTGGTTAGCTGTTTTAGGGTTGATGTTCGCCAAGTGCTTATCGGGATACCACGTCGCAGAGTGCTTCGTGGGTTGTATGTTAAAGCAGCTTTAGCGATAGAATTCTCTGAACATAACGTGTGACCAATCTACCCAAAACTTCTTTCTATGATGACTGGGACAATTCATAAATTTATTTGAGTAAATATTGCTGATTCGGATAATGACGGTTGGCCGATAAGTAACGTTATGATTTAGTTTACTTTTTTCTGATTTAATAAATTGTTCTATGCTTATTAGCATAAACCATACCCTTTTAAAGGGGCAATAGGCTTTAAAGTAAAATGATTACGAAAACTATATCTGGTATGCTGCTCATGTCTTAAGTATAATTAAGAGTTCTTCTGTAAACAATGGGCGGAATGCAACAAAAGTGAAACAAATATTTGTAATACCCTTTGTACACTTGCATACATTTCGGAGGAATGCATGGAAATGAGAAATACGCGTTCACACTTGAAACATCTACTATCAATAAAAAAATTACGATATTTCTGAAAAAACAACTATTTTTAAATACTTTTTTTCTACAAAAGTGCCGAAATTTTAAAAACTCATTTTGTTTAATAATATTAAATAAAGCAAGTAACATAAGGCTTGAAAAAAAAACTTGAGAAATGGTAACGCTGCTTTCAAACCAAATGCCATTTTGTCAGTGATGCCACAATAATAATAGAATTTATAGCCACTTTTCTAGTCATTATACTTAAATATTCGGAAGATGTAGGAAGGAATACAATGAGATAGGAACATTTTGTAAAGATGTAAAAAAATTTTGATTTTAGCCCTATTTATTTCTTATGGGAACATTTCAACATCTTCGCAAATTAATGTTAAATGTTAAATGTGGACAAGTGTGAAAATTCTATAACGGGTAAGTGAATAATAATATTCTCTCATTTTGACTTAATTTAATCCCAATGACAACTTAATTGAGTGACAGCTTGTCATTAAAGTCACCGCACTGATGACATCTTTTATTAAACTTACTGCGATTCGTCATTTCTGTGATGCCAATTTGTCATCTTATTGATGACATAATATGAATTTTAGACCCATATGACAATTTGGCCAAATGATGTTAAGGCACACATCACAATGATGAAAAGTTTCATTGCTTCATAAGCGATGACACAATCCATAGCACTGATGATAAGATGTCAAAATAAATCGGCGCCTATTCCATCAGTGTATTCTCAGAAAACAGTTTAGTACGCCTAAAATTTTAACGAATAATGCTAGTGTAATAAAATTTGGTACGTCATAGGACTTAAAATAACACTTATAGGACTTAAAATAACACTGTCAAATTTTGTGAAGATCAGTCCATAATTTACCCAAGGCCCCATATAAAAAGTCTTATCTAGGAAAACAGTAACAAAAAATGATATTGTAGTAAAATTTGCTCTGTCCTAGTTCTATAAGAAAAAAAATCACACTGTGAAATTTTGTTAAGATCTGTCGAAAGATTACTAAAGGGACCATAAAAATTCCGCACTGTGACCATGTTCTGTAACTCTCGCGTCTAGAAACTTTTAGATCGAAAGGTGTGTAATGAAACAAAAATGCCATATATTGAAACAAATAGCTGCTGTTTTTCTCACTAAAATGTATCTGTAACTTTTTCGGCGAGTACAAGCTGACACGTAATGCTAGGAACACAACTGGGACGAACGACGAATTTTTGGCCGCGAATATTCGTCGCCAAAAATAAAAAATATTTGTGCATATGAAAATGCACACAATCAGGGCGCCGACGAAAATTCGCCGGACGTTTCAAACTTTAAATAGATTTAATTCTAATTCTTCCGCCGGCGTACGACGAACAAATCAGTACTGGGTAGCCATATTGTTTCAAAATGGTAAGTGTTTTAGTAAATAAAGTAACTTTTTACTTTAGAAATTGTAAAATTTTAACTGAATATCATATAAAATACAAATTGAAAAAAAATTAACAATAAAAAAGTATTTAGTTAAGTTGTTTTTAATGTTTTATTTGTGAAGTATTTTTTGTTCATATGGTTCCACTATTTCTTGTTTATACAAAATATTTCATTTCGATTTTGTTTTTTCGTCGTAATTGTGTTTCATACGCCGAATTTATACAGCGAATTTCTTCCGAATAATTCGTCGTGCTGGACGAATTTCGTCGTTCGTCCCATTTGTGTTCCTAGCATAAGGCAATTAATCGCCAATTCACAGAAAAAGTGTGTCTGTAGCATTTTTGTGAGAAAAGTTCCCGCTTTGAACTGTCAAATAAACTCACGAATAAGAATGGGGCGAGAAAAAAATTTAACACTAAAAACAATTAAAAATGCAAAAGAATAACAATAAATAATAATATTTAGTTCTTGGCATATTTTTGTATTATTTAATTATTTTGCTTTCACATTTTTTTAAAATATACGAATGTTTTCTAAGCTCGTTTGTTGTTATTCACCCCTATCGTGAATAAAAATTCCTTGGAAGTTTTTTTATTCCCCCATTTTTTCAATTGAATTAACATAGGAAAAATGGGAGAAGGGAAACAACTCCCAAGAAATTTTTATTCACGATAGGGGTGATTATTTCTCAGCTTCATACTGTAATTTAGAACTAATATTTCCATCGTTGATATTTTGTTTTTGCTGCCAATTAATGTAACTTAATGAGTATTCAGAGAAAATTTTGTTCATCATCTGACAAATTTTCCATACAAATAAATACATGCAAATTTACAAACACATCTAAATACTAATATGTGCTTATGTAAAAATTTTATTTAACTCTGTTTGTTTGTCTATATTTTCTAAAAAAAAAAATCTAAATTTGTTATTGAATTAAAAATCTTTGTTTTTATTAAGCAGCTTTAGAATTAAATTTAAAGAGCAATATTTTTGTTATTTTAGTCTAGTTTTCACTTAAATTTTTTTCTTTTCTTCTATTTATTTAATTTGCGTAATTGAATATTTATTTTTAAAAAAGTATTAAATTTACAAAAATACACATACCATAATGTGGACACTGGTATTGCTGTTTGTCCAAGTGATTTTACGTTAATAAAATCAGGTCAATAACAGTTTGTTTGTAATGCAAATTAAAAAAAAAACAGTATAAAATTGTTAAACTAAAAAAAGATTTAATATTATATTTATTTAACGAACAATTATCTTATTAAATAATTAACAAGTTATTTAATTTTTATTATTATAATGACAAAAAAAACAATTGACACAATAACTGTTGACCTTGTGAAAATGATATTTGAAAAAAACAAGTAAGAGTGCTATATTCGGCTATGCCGAATCTTAAATACCCTTCACCATGGTGAGATAAGAACAAGAAGTTTTTAAAAAGAATACCTATGACAAAATCAAAAAATGTATGTATATAACTAAGTCCGTTTCCTCTTTTGACAAAGTTGATGTTTAAAATTCGTTATATAAGTTTTAATTATATTTAATCTTAAAATCGTGTATAAAAAAATTTAATAAAAATAAAAAAAAATTTATTTTGGAGACTTGAACTCGCAATCTTACGAGCCTTAAGCGAGAACTTAGACAACTCAATACGAACGGTTTTATTGAACAAGCGTTAAATTAAAATATATTGAGAGAATTTTATGAACATACATATATGCATGGTGAAATTACTAGAAGGTGGCAGCACTAGGAGTTGTTGTACAACAATACAACAAAAACAGGCAAATTTGTTTGTGTAAAATAGTCCATTATGTCAAAAATATGGATTTTCACCACACCAAAATATTATTGTTTTTATTTAATGAATCGTCATAAACCTGAATATTAACATCGAGAAATTTTACAAAGGAATGAAGTGGAAGCTCCCCGCAGTTTAAATGAACTATAGGCGAAGTTTTCCCGGGAACAAAAGCTTTTAGTTTGGTTTTAGGCAATAAAGACCAAAAGCAACAGTAAGGTAGTAGCCAAAAAGGCAATGTTAAAGAAGACAATTTTACATGACACAAATATCAAGAACAAAGAATACTTTGAAATAATTATTTAAGAAAGTAATGGCTTTATCATGGAAAGCAAAGCTGACTAGCATATTAGACAAGGGATTTCCAATGAAACGGAGGACTTAAATAAATTTGCCTTTACACTATCTCAAATTTGACTTACGATGATTAGCATCCCATTAAGGGATTCTCTCAACATTCACGACTGTCGATATCAATTTGTCATGTGTTCACATTGTTGGTAACACTTTGCATGGCATTTTTAGGTGACATATAGATGCGTCTACGTCTACCCTTTACATGCTCCTCTGGCGCACCGGTAATAATAGGTTTAAAACTTTAAAAGAAACCATTTCTTAAAAACAATCTTTTAGCATGGGCGGGTGATTTAAAGTTGTAGTTTTTGGTGGAAAAGTTATGTAGCGGTACAACGATGTTATTCATATTCCACTTTAGCTGTTGTTGGGTGGTTCACAAATCAACAAACCCAACCAAACCAGTTCACATACACAAAATTCTCAAATTCACTTACACTACACTTTCAATTTTGTGTTTTTATCTAGAAGAATAATTTTTATAATCTTTTGTGTATTTAAGTGGCATTACATCAAAAAACAAACAAATGATTTTGACATAATGAAAGTTCACCATGAATTGAGCAAAAAATAATAGATTCCGTAGTGCTGCCACCTTCTAATTATTTCACCATGCATATATGTGTATGCGTAAAAAACACATTAAAATCCACCACTTGTGGTAAAGATTATAAAAAAAACAACAAAAAAAAACCGCAACCAAGAGAAATGCAAGAAGAGATCAACGTAGCAACAGCTTATTAGACGAAACACAATAACAACAATTACTACAGCAATAAGAGATAAAAATAAAATGCAACAACAACAATTACGAAAGCAATGCCTTTATACATAAATAACTTTTGCTCATTCATACATACTCATGTGCATACATATGTATGGCTTTGCAATAGCTAGGTTAACCTACTAGTTAGTTTGGATTTATTTAAATTACATACAACTTTTTATGTACATATGTAGGTACGTATATGCTTGCCGAAATAAAATAAAACACTGTGTCATTGCCAATAAAATTAAAATATCGAAAAGCTTTATACCTAAGTAATTTTAAAGTCGTTTTTAGGACATAAACAAATTAAATAAAAAATAAAAAACAAATAGGTATAGAATATGATTTTTGTTTTACATATAAGTTAAGCGAACGATTAATATTTACATTGTCAAAAAAATCAAAAATTGCTGAATTATTTTAAAATCGTTATATAGAATATAAAAAAAGTTAAAAAAAATTTTTTTTGAAAAGGTGGATGCCGGATTTGAACCCCGGCAGCTACCAACAACGCTGCTTTCAGCAACCGCCCAGACAACTCATCCATTAACACTTATGCTAATAAAGAATTAAAGTAGAATATATTCCGTCACTTTGTTTGTTTAATATGTAGGTATGTATGTATATTTCAATTTAAGCGACCAATCATGTACAAACATGTGTGTGTTTGATATGCCTAACATTTAACACGTTCGAATAAAAGCACAAACAAAAAAACAACAACCACAAGAGATTTTTTGGAAATATTAGAGGTAGTCATGGTTTTTTGCTCATAACTCAGCCATTTTTTAACCGATTTGACAGATTTATATACCGACGTGTTTAAGAAGGAATTTACCATTTACTTGTGTTATAAAGCTTGGACTCGGGGAAATCTATGGTTCCCGAAAGTGGGTATTTAAAAAAAAAAATTAGTTTTGGTCATAACTTTTTTGTATCTGAACCAATTTTTCTGAATTTTTTAAAAAATATGTTCTACTAAAAATTTTCGATATTTTGGTATATAAGTCATATCCATAGGACATATGGCAGCCCTAAATTTTAGGTTTTTATACAATTTTTAATTTTTTTTGTACGGAAGGTACCACGCCCACTTCTCCAATCCCGCCCACATTTTGTAGGATCGTGTGTATGGGCTACCTAAATGTGTGTACCTAATTTGGAAGCTGTGGCTTTTGCCGTTCCCCAGATATACAGCAAAAAGTAATAAAATTACAACAACCACAAGGGATTTTTGGAAAATATTAGAGGTAGTCGTGGTTTTTTGCTCATAACTCAGCCATTTGTGGATCGATCTTGCTGAATTTCAATAGCAACCGATGGTAGACTATATGTGACACAAATGTAAAACAACCTAGCCGCTATCATGTCTGGAGTCTCCGGAAAACACATATCAAGCGTAAGACGGACAGACGGACAGACGGACGGATATCGTTAAATCAACTTCTCTCCCCATAAGGACCGAGAATATATATACTTTATAGGGTCTAAGATCAATATTGTAGAAATTACAAACGGAATGACAAACTTATTAATACCCTTTTCCACCTGAGGTGAAGGGTATAATTATAGCTTTGAATGTCAAAATGAGTGTTATTTCAATGCTGCGATAATATTTAGTTTAATTGTTAATATTTCAAATGAAAAATTTTGGATAACTTATGTATGTTTGAATTTCATTCGTAATCCGTCGAAAATCGGTTTTAAAGTAATAAAATGAAAAATAAAAGTGTGAATGTAAGTTATCTTAATATCGCCCAAAACTTTTATTCGTACAATCTTCAACGGGATTAATAACAAGGCAGCAACAGGAAGTTACCAAAATAAATGTAAGCTCTCGCATAAAACCCGCCCCGCTCCGTAAGCTTCAAAATTGTGGAATCATGCTGGTAGTTACTTCATTCGAAATAAAAACCGATCTACAATGATATAAACTGTACCATTTGATACCCTACACTTTAGTTCACACAGGCAATTAAAACGCCTTTAATTTAAATCACAACTTTTACAAATATTGAAATTAAAGGAATAGTATTCCAATATTAAATTTATAAAATGGATCAGCACAAACATCGGTGTTTCTTTCTTTTTAGAATTGACTATAAAGTTGCTCTCACTTACATGGTATAATGCTGAAGTTGAGAGGGTATTTAGCCAAGTAAACATCGCTAAAAGTAATTTAAGAAATTGGTTATATTTAGCAACCGTTAATTCAATTTTATCAATTAAGTAAATATTTTTACTTTAGCCATAAAATATTTAAACCAACACCACAATAGTGGAGAGGTACGAATTAACGATGTTTGTCTGGCTGGCTAGCTGGCTATTCATGTAAACTTTGGGCGCAAAGTACAGGTCGAAAATTTGCAGATAATTGAATATAATTTTGTACACAGGTTCTAATGTGATGTACGGTATCATATAGTTGGGGTTGATCGATTATACTTTCTTACTGGTTTTTTATTGTAGATCTGGACTCAAAAGGTTGGGTAAATGTTGTCATGATTATGATTTACCTTCAAATTATTTAAAACTAATAGGCACGAATGATTCCCTTGAGATGAACAATAACGACGTCGAATTTATCGATGATTTAATTTTATAAATATCTATCAAAATATTAATTTACGTTAATTCTTATTTAACCAAATGATCTTAAATTACATTTTCATCGTAAATTGTTATTGAATTTTAATGTGTTTTTATTTAAAAAAGCTTTTAGCCATTTTTTTAGCCCATTTTTAGCAATTTTTTCGTAAATTTAGCCATTTTTGGCCAACACTGTTTATGTGGGATATGTGGTAAATTTTTGACCTACCAGTAGACAGTTTCTCATGAAAATAGTAGCGTTGTCGTCGGCATATTTGGTATCAATTCCAACATTTATAGCAAAGTTATGGAATTAAAGGCATATTTGGAGGATTCACAAGGTGTTCTAAAGTCTTAAAATAATACCATGAAAAAATACGACTGTTGTGAACAACCCCTCATAATTTAGTGTGCTATTTTTAATTTAAATCAGCTTATTTAAAACAAATATAAAAAATAAATACTTACATAACATCAAAATATTTTTTAATTCTAATCCATCAATAAATTAGATCTTACCTGACTATTTTCCATTTTTCAGACGCAAATCACAAACAAATTTTACTTTGTTTGTTTACCAAACACCAGAGTTCTAAGCCGATATAATATAACGCCACAAGTGATTTGTTGCAAAAATTGCTTGCCGCAAGTAAAATTCGGATGTTAGTCGGATAAAATTATACCATCAGCGGCTCAGCGCAGGTCTCTTCTAATTAACTTCTATTAACTGTTCTATTAATTTAAGATACTTTTTGTTTACAAAGCAACAACAATATTTTTAAACGATTGTAAAATGTTAGAACATTATGACAATATAACATGATAGCACACCTTGTATGGCCGATTCATTTCTACTTCCGCTCATGTATATCATAGTTTAAAGGTTTGTGTTTTGTGAGATTCCATAGCTCCACATTTGATATTATATTTGGCCAGAAAATACTTTGTAATGGTCGGTTGGAAAAAGTTCGATTTTTAAACACATTGAAGAATTCGCAACTTTTGGTGTAAATTGTGTGTTTTATTATGCTCAATGTACACAGAAAAAATTATTGCCGAATTATTTTCAAACAAACGATTGTTTGAAATTTTTTTTAATTTCTACAAATTTTTTTACTGATTCAATTAATATTTTTGTTTGATTTTTATTTAACCAACAAAAATGTTGACAACTTTTCAATAATATAATATACGCGCTATTGGTTTCAATTTTTCATAATTTTGTATGAAATATTTAACGCTCTTTAATGTTGTCGTTTTTTGGATTTTTTATTTGATCGTAAGCAACACTTCTTTATGTGAAATAAAGAACAACAGCACAAAACACATACAGTTTATTTTTGGACGCTTTTAAAAAGTACAACAAGAAGAAAGATGATAAAATAGCGCGACGAGGTTATTAGTAAAAAAACAAAAAAATAGCAAGTAAAAAAAAGGTTTCATTCTTTTTTAAACAACAGAAACAACAACAACATTATAAGAAACAAAATAAATTTTTGGTTGGTTTCAAAGTTGGAAAAAAAAGAATGAAAAACAAAATCCCGTATTCAATTTTTGAAAACTGTTTACTTAAATACCTACATCAAATACAAAAATAAAATGATGACGAAAAACATATCGAGTCGGTCTGCTGCCGTTGTTTGTTACATTTCTTCTTCTTTAGCCAAGGAAAGGATACAGCAACAGTGAGTGATGAAGAAAAACATTGTGTGTATAAACAAGACTTCGTTCAAAAATAATTCCAACAAAACATGTGTCTCAAAGCCAGCCGCCGCTCTGTTTCTGCCTTCATCTTCTCCTTCAGTGATAGCTTGGGTGCGCGTCATTGCTTGTGCAAAAAATTTTTGTTTGATTCAGCAAAATTATTTGTTTGAAATTTATATGAATTTCAGTAAACTTTTTGTTTGATTCTGTAAATTATTTGTTTGAAAAAATCAGTGTTTTTTTTTTAGTAAACAAAATGCAAATAAATTGTTTGAATATGCGAATTTGTTTGTAGGACCGATTTCAGACAAAAAATGTTTTGATACTACAAATTTTTTGTTTGAATTCGAAAAATAATTTTTTCTGTGTAGTTGATTGAAGAGATATTCAAGTGGTTGATAATTGCAACATTATTTATGAAAAGGGACATACATACATATATTTTGAATTTTCAAAGTAAAACGCAGTAATAAATTTTTTGTATTCCCACGAAAATTATTTTGATAATAAATTTTTACATATTTCATATTTTTATATTTTGTCGTTCCCAAATCCACTACAAAAGCAGAGCATATTTTTTTCGAAAATGTATTTTAACAAAAATAACAAAAAAAAATTATTAGTAGTTTTGTATCAATTAAAAAAATTATTTAAAGGTTTTTTAAATTTAATTAATGTGATAAAGGCCTTATGACACTACATTTTTAATGCATTGTTCAACTATCAAAAATTTTTAAAAAAAAAAGTTATCGATAAATAATAAAGTAATGTCAAAAAAATTGACATTTCAAGCTTGAATTATTAAAAGTGTTGATGAATCAGCGGTTTATGTGCAAATTCAGCGATTTATCGCTTTTTGTTTTTATGTTTCTCATAAACCAAAAGTTGACAACATTTAATAAAACAAACAAAATCATAACAAAAGAAAAACTGAAAAAAAAAATGTTGCTTACATTTTTTATAGTTTGCTCTTTCCAAAATTTACTTGGGGTATTCACAAGGTGTGCTATCATGTTGTATTGTCATAATATTTTAACATTTTACAATGGTTTAAAAATATTGTTGTTGCTTTGTAAACAAAAAGTGTCTTAAAGTAATAAAACTTTGCTTGCTATGCTTATTGTGCTGTCGTAATTAATCAGAAGAGACCTGCGCTGAGCGGCTGAGCCGAGCGGCTTTGTTTTTTAGCCGTTGATGGTATAGTTGTTTCCGGCAAACATCCGAATTTAACCTGCGGCTAATTTTTGCAACAAAACACTTGCTGTGTCAAATTAGATCGGATTAGGACTCTGATGTTTGGTAAACAAACAAAGAAAAATGTATTTGTGGTTTTCGTCTGAAAAATGAAAAATATTTACGAAAGATCCAATTTAATTTATTAATTCATAGTTTATGCATATTTAAAAAAATTTTGATTGTAGGAATATATTTGTTTTTTTTATTTGTTTTAAACCAGCTGATTTAAATTCAAAATAGCACACTTATTTATGAGGGGTTGCTCACAACACCCTTATTTTTTCATGTTATTATTTTAAGACATATGACTTTATGATACCTTGTGAATCCCCCAACTGTTTCTTTCTATCAATTCTAAAATGTAGTGTCATAAGGGCTTAATTAAATCAATTATTTTTTGTTGAAACATTTTAGTTGTTTTGTAATAAATTTTGAATTAAAATATTAATTGAATAACAAAAAATTATTTCGTTTAAAATCAAATAATTTAAGCATGTGAAATTGTTGGTTGAAATTGTCAAAATCAATCAACACATTGTTTGAAACGACAAGCAATTTTGATCTTTTTTTTAATTAAAATTAAAAATATCATTTATTGAAAAAAAAAATTTTCAACATATTAAATTTTTACAATTTAGTAATCAATATGGATAAATAAATCGATTTTTATTTTTTTGGTGATTCTTAAAAAAGACAATACACTCTTTTTAATGAAGCAAACCTAACTAACTTCTTTACTTTTGTCATAAGTAAGTTTTAAAATACACATTTGAAAATAAAAAAGAAAATTTGTTAACTTTAATATCGTTTTTCTCCTAAACTTAATTTTTGCCCGTAGGTCCCTTTTACTGAAACTGAAACTGTCACACATAATAATTTTGGTAATAGATGCAAAATAAACAAATGTGTTGCTTGATTCTATGAATTTGGTGAGAAAAGACAATTTTTATAATTTTTTCTGTGAATGTAAGAAAAAAAAATTAGAAAAACCAATTTGTGGTATTTTAAGAACAATAGAATTTTTGAAACCAAAATAACAGCGATAGTAGAAACATTAAGCAACCAAAAGAAATGGCTCTACATTTAATATTGTTTTTTTTTTTAATTTTTTGCTTGCAAAATTTCAAATTAACGACCTTCTTAAAGAAACCAGAGTCGAATAATTAAAAGATCATAAATAATGCGTTCGTTGACCTTTTAAGCGGCATGAAAACTGAAAGCACTTTCAATTTTTAAGCTCGAAACCGCTTTACCAACGGTATACAATTGAAGTTGATTGCCACAAAGTTTCCAAAATGAAAAAAAATATTAAAAATTATTGAAGATATTTTTTTTGTTCTTAATTTTTTTTTCTTTCTTTCTTTCTGTTAATGTGTGTTATTAGACATGAATTTCTTTTTGCTGTCGAGGTGAGAATTACAACTGAAACCATTAACAGGGACACAGTTGTTGATGGTGCAAAAAGAAATATGTTTTCATTAATTCCATCATGTGTCTTTTTGCTAAGAAAAAAAATCTGATTTATATGAAGAGATACAAAGTTTACATTTCAGCAAATTTTTTTTTTTCTTAAATTGTTTTAAATATATACATATAAATGTATATCTGTGTATATATGTATGTATATAAGTACATACATAAATATATGAGTACATATAATAAATATTGTTTGTATTTGTATGTGTCTAAATGTGTCTTTCTTTGAAGAATGAAGAATTATTTGTAAATGTAAATGTTGAAGATTAATTGCTATGCAGCAAATGTTAACTCTATTCTTGTTTGCATTTCAAAGAAGCTTATACAATATTCTTATCACACGGATACAAATACACAAACACGCACATACAGAGGCAGAGACACAGATTTAGTTACACAGATACGCAAATACCCTGCAAGCATTCGATAGAGTGTTTTCCGATAGTCTATCAACATTTCACTATTTTGTTACTTTTTGTAGTTAAAATGATGATTTTACGAAATTTTACAGCAACAAAATCTATTAGAATCGAATTTTGATCTTCAAATAGGTTCGGTTTCGTTTCAACAACAAGTGAAGTAAAAGTGTTAATTAAACAATAATTTTTACCACAATTGAACATTTCCTTAACAGTGCAGCCACACGATCAAGATTTTCTTGATAGTCTTTTACATACATTTTTACTGTTTGTCAAAATTTCCAAAAATTTAAAGTTGTGACGTAGGCTGCATTCAATTTTTGAGCAATTTACTTTCAAGATGTCATCAAGAAAACAATTTAGAAAGGCAAACGAAAATTTCACTAACCACTAACCTTGAAATCAACTGTTTTCTTGAACGTAAATTGAAACACTCACTGGCAAGAGAATTTTAAAGGCAAGTTCGTACCAATTTTTAAAAGTATGAGTGTATTGGTTAAAAAAGTGTGAGTGTATTAAAACTTGATCGTGTAACCCTCAAGTTAGGTAGGAGTAACATTTCGAAAATAATTCGCAATTTATTTAAAAAATTTTAAAAAAAATTTATTTCTGTTCTCTAATTTGGTGGTGAAACTATAAATATTTATTTTTTTAGAAAAATGCAAACCCATGTTAAAGAGAGTGAGAGATTCAGTTTATATGTAAAGATATGCAGTGAAAAAAGGAATGAATTTTGAAAGTTAATAACCATAAGTGCCAATTTTTGTTTGCTAATTTCAATAAAATTTTGATGACAGGTTTAAGCTAACACTTTAAAACACACAACTCATTTCCAAGGTACATTAACAAGGTAGGAGCACTAGGAAGCTAGCTCCCTTATAAAACTCTATTCAAAACAGGGACAGCCAGAATAGGCTTCTCTAGTGCTGCTACCTTGTGTAAATGTATCTTGCTCATTTCTTAATTTCGCTGTTGGATAACTACGTTACTTTCAATACTGGAAAATTAGTGACTTATTAAAGCAACTAGCAATAACATCCATTTCAAATTTATTGTGTTGCCTTTCCAAACAGAGTTAATACATTAAAAAGAATTCGATAGCATAAGCGATAATTTTTTTAGTTATTTTTTTTTAATAGAAAATACTTGCAGGGTAGACAATAAGTAAAGTGAATGTATGAATATTAATTTGTTGCTGTATATGGATTTTAATTAAGGACATGCAATTTGAAAGTTTGCATGCGTAATTTAAGATTTTTCTGATTACATTACATTGAATTTTCGTACCACCCTAATGCACTGTATAAAGATATTCTTTCACTACTGTAGATACAAATACATCTACATAAAAAGTACATGATATCTAAATGCGAATACACACTATGTATGTATGTATTTACGTTTGTTTGTAGTTGTTTTTCATGCATAGATTTAACGAAATCTCAAGCATCTACATCACTTTTGATGCCACTGCTACTATACAGTAGTGGAACTACTAACTAATGTTGCATAAATCTGTATAAATGTCAACTTGTGTTGGAGGTTTGAATCATTTGGCTGAGATTTCAACAACAGCAACAACAACACCAAAAAAAATAACAATAACAGCAGCAGGAGCGACACCAACAACAATGAAACCAGAAAAAAAGACGGTGCTTGCAATAAACATTGAGAATGCGAAAGTGAATGTTCCTTTTTTCCAGTTCGGGGTTTTTGTTAAACCCATCAACCTAGTGACGTATTTTAAAGAAAGAAAACAAAAAATGTATGAAGAGAAAAATATTCAAATATATGCAATGTGAAAACGGGGTGTGTGTGTGTGTATGTGTATGCCGTCGTATACATTAAATTTTCTTGCAAAAAAAAAAAGGAAAAAATCATAATAATAGCAACTACTGCACAACATTTCACAAAAAATAATAAATAATGTTCTATTTGCTTTAAAATATGATGAAATGATTTCTCTGCCAAGGAGTATTTACGTATATATCTGCAGTAAATCTGCAAGTGTAACAAAAAAAACTAATAATACGGAATTACAGCTCAAAGTGGCTTTAAGAAAATTTAATTAAATGCTCAAAATATTTTTGAGCTTTTTAATTCCTTTCCACTTTAAGCGAGTTATAAAAAGGATATTTTTTAAATATTAAATAATTAAAACCGGAAGGAAATGTTGATGCAACCAATTGTTTTTACGCAATTTGTGATCATCCATCAAAATGAATTCCCTACAGTGTATTGCAATCAGATATATTTCATCTAATAAAGTTGAGGTTTTTCGGTTTGTGGAATAAAGCCAATCAAATTCCTTTAATATGGACTGCGTTAATTTAGTCAGCTTAGACACACAATGAGAAAACCAGCAAATGAAAACTCGTCAGTCCGTGGAATAAAACCCCAAATGATCCGGGAGACCTGACAGACCTGTGAATACTTGGAGACGCCAAATTGAGAACGAGAATTTTCGACAGTGTTTTTTTATGTAAAATTAATTAACCATTATCGCGAGTTCTATTTCGTGTTTCCTTATATTTTACTTTTCCATAGAATTTAAGATATTGTTTTCTTAGGGTAATGTCAGGTTAGGTTAGGTTGGGTTCTTTACTCTATGTGGTGTTTCCACTTTAGTTTTCGATCAAGGATCACGCCCAAGTACTGTCGGTTACTGGTATCGTCCTGTCTGAAACCCTTGGTTCTGCAGGAATTTTCGTTTTTCTTGTGAACAGACACATTTCCGTCTTCGCTGGATAAATGTTTGGCCCCCTTAATCAAGCCCAGCCGAAGGCCGTATCAAGGGCCATCTCATCGCTTCTGCACAAGTAGTTTGGATCCTTCCCTCTGAGAAGTATTACCACGTCGCCTGCATACCAAACGGGTCCAAATCCTTCCTCGGTTAAGATGCTTAAGAGGCTATTTATCGTGGTGTGCCGCGAAATTATCTCCTACTAATAGTCACATCGTACATCTCGCAAATTATCCATGTATTCTCTACATGTGGGTGATCCAGTCACTGAGCGGGCAACCCGAAAGTAATATATTTTATATAAAATTTTATTTAGGAAATAATAAATTAGTATTGTGTTAACAACTGAAAAATACAATTTTTTATATTTTAATATTCTTTAATTATTTGAATTATTTTATATATAAATTAAATATTCTCAAGTAAAATTATTATAACTTGTAAAGTATATAAAACACACATGTCACCACATTACTCCCCGTTCGCAATAACGATAACATCTCACTGGACGTTGACCCATTTTAGCTTCTTTGATTAGAAGGACGGAAAAAGAAAGTATTTTCGAAATTAGATTTAATCCGTGCTTATCATCAAATTCTTATGGCTTAGGAAGATGTTTTCAAAACGGCAAAAACTACGCCATTCGGTATGTTTGAATTCCTGTGTATGCCATTCGGTTTAAGAAACTCAGCTCAAATATTCCAACGTTGCATAAGTGAAGTATTTAGAGGATTAGATTTTGTTTTTGCTTATATTAATGATGTTTTAGTAGCTAGCGAAAACGAAGAACAACATTTAAAACATTTAAAAGAGGTTTTTCGACTACTTTTTGCCTTTTTGAAGTTGACAATATAGAATTTTTGAGTCATAATTTATCAGAGAAACCCGCTCAGCTTTCAGAGGAGGTGGCTGCTATCAGAAGTTTCCAGGTTCAGCTCCTGGCAGCATCGCCAATTTTATGGTAGTATTTCAAGTATAAAATTTTATTTAGGAAATAATAAATTAATATTGTGTTAACAGTTAAAAAATCCAATTTTTTATATAAATATTTTTTAATTATCAAAAGATTTTGTTATTCGTGCTAAATTCCCAGTTTTTATTATTGATAAAAACACTTGAAATTTATTGTTGATGGGATAAGCTATTCCTATGCGCATTTCACTGGTTGCTTAGGCCAGATCATCAGGAAACTTCATCCATAAAGATTTTAGAAAAACAAATAACAAAATCTTTTGAAATTTAAATTTTGTATTCCCAAAAATTGAAATTACTTTTTGATAATAAACAGGCGGGTGCACGGCCTAAAAAACACTTAATTGACAACATCTTTTGTAAGTTGTTGTTGTTGTTTTTATTTTGTTTTTCTTAACCTACTTACAACTACAATTAATGTTGTGAGAATTTCAACTAATTGTAGCGGGGAATGTAAGACGAGATGAACGCACTGTTTATTGTTGATGTTGTTTTGTTTAAGCTTTGATATTATTACAAGTAGAACTGTTGCTATAAGTCTTATACGTTTAACATTTTTACTTGGTTTAATATCTTTAGTTTTTCTAAAATCTTTATGGATGAAGTTTCCTGATGATCTGGCCTAAGCAACCAGTGAAATGCGCATAGGAATAGCTTATCCCATCAACAATAAATTTCAAGTGTTTTTATCAATAATAAAAACTGGGAATTTAGCACGAATAACAAAATCTTTTGAAATTTAAATTTTGTATTCCCAAAAATTGAAATTACTTTTTGATATTTTTTAATTATTTGAAAGATAAAACAAAACTTATTTTATTTCGCAGTAGACTGTGGTCTTCTTACGCCTTGCCCGATTGAAATGTCTGCGTAGATTTTCCCCCATATCGCGAATCTCCTCCGTTACCCATGGTTTATCCTGGGGGGATCTCCTCTCTCGTAGAGAATTTTGAACCTTATGTACCGCTGATCCAAAAAATAGTGTTCCTCCGAAACCCTCTAATCCTGTATCTCGTTCGAAAGGTCCTCAGGACAAAACTTTATATCTAATATTTTTTCTCTGTTTATATTGACAAAGGTGGAACATTCAACGTGATCAAGTCTTTTGCATTCAAGAAATATATGAGAGCCGTTCCCCTACGATTGGTGTTAGTACTACCCCTAGCAACATGTTGGCCGCATCAACCACTTTCATCAGCTCAAAAGTAGGTGGAAGTGTCGGATAGTCGAAGGATATGTAGACAGCTCCCTTGCTTCAGCACCGTTGCATCCGACTTTGACAACCCTTTAGCCATACCTTTATGCTTGACAACGCTGGCAATGCAGTTCAAGCATGACAAAAAAAAATTAGAGATACAAAATTTTGTATTCCCAAAAATTACTTTAATAAAAATTCTTGTTTCTTAAGTTAAAGCCTTAATTATTTTTCACTGATCAAAGTGCTATCTGCTTATTAAAAAGTTCGGTTCTATTAAACTCTAACTTGTAAAAAATGCTATTAAACATATCAGCGCGAATAACAGGAGTTTTATATACGTAGAATTTAGACATTGTTTTTAAATAACATTTTGAAATAAAGTTTAGTTATTACACTAAGGCTCAAATCTACAGTCATTAGTTAATTATTAGTAAACTAAAATGATAACTATTGCTTAACTAAAGTATCCTATTTACAATAATTGGGTTAGTAAGAATTTCAATCAGACTAAAAAATGGTAACTCTATTAAAATAATAAATAAAAAATAAAAGTAGTTAACCAATTACATGTGAGGCTTTAACTAATGGTCAATAAAAAGCTGGAAATAATATTTTATTTGTTAAACTTATGTTCTTAGCTAACTAATGATTGTAAATTTGGGCCTTAGAGTTAACGAATAAAAAAACAGTTTTTTCACACTTCTGTAAAATCCTGATTTTGCAGATAACACTTTTTTAAATATATGACCCTTGTTATATTTAGTACATTGACACCTAAGCGAAATGAAGTACAAACAAGATATCGACCCATATCTAGATTTCCTATACATATTGAGATCTAATTCGAACTACATTTTAGTTAAACCTCCTCAAACCTTCTCATCACCAAATGATGCAAATGTGTTCGATTACTTTTCGATTTAAAAACGATTTCATTTCAGCCGATACTGAACGAATAGAAATTATTCTTTCTGTGTTTTGAAAACTCAAATATGTAAATGCTTTACAACACTGAAAAAATAATTTCGATTCGTTCGGTACCGACAGAAAGAATTAGGAATAAAATTGCTTTCAAATTGAAAAAGTATTCGATCATGGGTGCGATAATAAGCCCCCAGATACTTAGCATGGATCCCATATAAGGCCCACTCTTGAAATATTCGTACTCTTGGTGGAAAAGTATCAAAGATTCGGCACGGACGAATGTAGCAATTTGACTTGCTTTATTTATTTTTAACGTAATTATATTTTTTTTTTTTTTTTTTTTTTTTTTTTTAAATTTTTATTTTTATTATTGAATCTTTCTTATCGAAATTTACAATATGTATTCAAATCTTAATTCTACTTGTTGTTTATTAGTTGTTACCAGTGTAACCACTAATTGCTGTATTCAAATTTTAAAACTGTCTTCTAGTTAGGCTCAAAGTATCGGTTCTTTTTAGCCTCTGGTGACCTTCGAACTGAAGCAGACCCCGAGCGAGGTAGTTAGGGTGGGCCATTAGTTTATCGATGTAGCTTATTGAATATTTTTTAATTTCCTCCTGGATAGTGGGGACGTTGAGATCTCTGTGGATAATATCATTACGTATATACCATGGGGCGCAGACAATTTGTCGTAATATTCTTGACTGTCTTCTTTGAAGCTTTTGGATGTTAGATGCGCATGCAGTACCCCATAATTGGATGCCATATGTCCATGTTGGTTTTATGATGGACTTGTATAAAAGAATTTTGTTGTCTAAAGACAAGTTTGAGTTTCTACCGAGAAGCCAATGTAGTTGAGCTGCTTTAAGTTTCATAGCCGTTATTTTCGCTTCAATATGACGAGACCAGGTCAAGCGTCTATCTATATGAATTCCCAAGTACTTAACATGGTTTTCTACCGGAACAGTGATGTTATTTATTTTTACTGCTGGGCACGTTTGTCTTCTGAGAGTGAAAGTTAAGTGAGCACATTTAGCCGGGTTAACCTTTATTCTCCATTTTTCTAGCCATGCCTCTAGTTCATTGATGTGGGACTGCAGATTTTGCGATGCGACTTTTGGGTCATGGTTAACACTAATAAATGCTGTGTCGTCTGCAAATGTAGAGGTGTGCGTGCTCAGGTATGTTGGCATATCCGCTGTGTATATTATATATAGAAGCGGTCCTAATATGCTGCCTTGGGGGACACCAGCAGTAATTTTCTTGAGGGGGGAGTATTTATCTTGCGACCTTACTATGAATGTTCTGCCTGTTAGATAGCTCTCCAGAAGCTTGTGAGTGTTTTGAGGAAGCATTCGTGTTATTTTGATGAGTAGCCCATCATGCCAAACTTTGTCAAATGCTTGGGAAATGTCTATAAACAGGGCTGAGCAGTATTGCTTTTTCTCAAACGCCGATCTAATAAGGGTGACAATTCTATGCACTTGTTCTATTGTACCATGTTTCGCTCTGAATCCGAACTGGTGATCCGGGATGATGTCGTGTTCATTTAGATGAGGAGTTATACTTAAAATGAATATTTTTTCGAAAAGCTTCGATAGAATTGATAATAAGCTTATCGGTCTGTACGACGCAACCTGGCTAGCATCTTTTCCTGGCTTGGGAATCATAACAATTATAGACCTCTTCCATGAGGATGGGAAGTATCCGACTCTTAATATAGCGTTAAAAATGAGCAGCAAGATTCTGGAAGCAGTCGATGGTAAGTTTCTTATCATTGACCCTGTGATGCGGTCAGGTCCGGGAGATTTTCTTATATTCACTTTTTCTATTGCAGATTTTACTTGAGTTATGTTAAATTTTAATGGATGGTTTACCTTATTAGGAATGATTGGACGACTGGAACAAGTATGTGTATCATGTGGCGTGAAAACTTTCTCAAGGTGACCCGCGAAAGCGTTTAATTTTTCATCTGTGTTTTTGGCCCAAGTGCGGTTTTCCAGTCTTAATGGAGATTCTTGGGTTATAGGGCATTTCATATGCCGTACAGCCTTCAATAAGCTATAATTAGAGTTTTTTGTGGCATCTAGGCTGTTTAGATAGCCTTCTATTGCAGACTCGTGGTTCTGTCTCAATTTGTTGCGAAGAGTTGTCAGGCATAATTGAAGTTGAGCCTTAGTGGTTGGGGAACGACTGTTTTGCCATTGTCTTCTTAACTTCCTTTTTTCTCTGATAAGGGTCTCAATATCCGCCGATGTATTGTAAGGAGCACGTTTAATTGTCCGCTTGATTGGGGTTGCATTTCTTGCTGCAGTATCTAAGACTTCTGTAAATCGGTCGACAGCTATTTGGATGTCAGATGAATTTTTTAGGGGAATGCACTGTGATAGGTGAGAGCTCACATACATTTTATACTTTAACCAATTTGTGTTTCTGTTTGGATAGGAAATAAAGTTTGCAGCTGCGGCGTCGGAGTTACCTTTTAAAATGAGGATTGAAGGTGAATGATCAGACGAAAGATCATAGGAGGAACTAACTAGTACCTGATCGCGCTTGATGTTTTTGATTACAGCAAAGTCAATAAGGTCTGGTAGCTTATTGAAGTCGGTTGGCCAATAGGTAGGCTCACCACTCGATACCACATCAAAATTATTTGCAGTTACGGTATGGTATAGCTCAGTGATGTTAACCGTACGGTAATTACCCTTTTTTAGGGTAATTTTGGGCCGCAAAAGGTAGCAAGGTAATTTTATTTAAAATACGGTAATTTTAAGAAATTTGGATCTTTGGCATAAATATACGTACTTACATATGTAGGGTTTAAAGTTTTAACTTTTGAGAGGTGATTTTCAATTTTAAAATGCATAGATAAATATTATAACAAAAAAATTAACAACATTATGTTTCAATAAATTTTTCGTAACACCGATTAGTGCAAAATTAGAAAAATGTAATTACTCTTGAATATTATTAATTTTATATTTAACCTTTTTTTGTTTAAAAATCAACAATTCTTAAACATATGAAATTACCGCAATGTTATAAATTTAACTATAATTTTCGGATTATTTTAAGTACGGATCAATTTCAAAATTATTTTACTACCTTATCCATAAAAAATACAATTGGGGCATTCACAAGGTGTCAGTCATATATATTTCTTGTAAATATTTTAAGACATATGCCTTTACAACTTTATGACTACCTTGTGAACACCCCAAATATTTTTGGATAAAAATGTATTTTAAGTCAAACATTTACATTCAGATTTTTCTTAAAACACATTTTAAATTTAAATTAATGGTTTATAAATAATGAATGCTCTTATGTTCTGTTAACAAATGAAACAATCAATTACCTGTCATTTGGAAACAGCACATTAATGTTTTGATTAAAAATCTTTGCGCAAGGTAATTTCTTCTCAAAAACGGTAATTTTTAGAGGGCCGTAAGGTAATGAAAAAATAAAAGTTAACATCACTGGTATAGCTGATTACCTCTAGGACTAATAAGTCTGGAGCCCCAATATGTATGTTTAGCGTTGTAGTCGCCAGCAGCAATGAATTTCTGACCCAATGTGGAGAAGAAGTTGAGAAATTTATCGTATACAATTTTGTGCCTCGGGGGACAATAAACGGATGTTAACGTTAGTTTGAAATCAGTAAGATTTATAGATGTGGCCTGGATACAATCTTCTTCGAACTCTGGCAATGGTAAGTGTCTGATGTGTTTGTGCACAATTATGGCTGTGCCACCACAAGCTCGTCCGCTGGGATGTTTTGTGTCATACGTAAGGTATCCATTTACCCTAAAGCAGTTTTTATGAGTAAAGTGTGTTTCAGAGACAAGAAGTACGTCGATTTCATGCCTATGAAGAAAGTTTGTAACTTCGTGTTTATGTTGGGATAACCCGTTTGCATTTCAGAAACATATTTTTAACTGGTTCATTTTTTGTTGAGTAGAACTTGCAGGAGCATGTTCTGGTTTCGCATCATTTCCTGAAACATGTTCTGCATAGTGGCCATGAAGTTATTCATAGTTTGAATTAAATTTTCTATTGAGGTTGGCATATTTCCAGAAGGCATTTGTAGACCTTCCCTATGAACATTAGCGTATGGAGGTTGCTTTGTGTTGGAAGTACTCGGGGGATTTTTCGCATTAGGGTTTCCTTTTAAGATTTGGACATATGATTGATTTTGTTTATTTGCTTGTGTAGTACTAGCAATAGAGCCAGCGGCTTGGCTGGGCTCATTTGACGGACCATATTGGGAGTGAGTATATTTTTGAACAAAAGCAGGTTTTTTTAAATGCAAAAAGACTTTACAACCCCTATAGTTTGCCGTGTGATTTTCGCCACAGTTGCTGCATTTCTTAACATTCGGGTCAGCTTTAGAACGATTACATTCGGCGGTTTTATGAGCGTCGCCACAAACCACACATACGTGAGGCAATTTACAATATGATTTTGTATGCCCATATTCCTGACAGTTTGTGCATTGGGAGGGGCCCTTTCGTTTTAATGGCTCCTCAACAGTTATTCTTCTGTTGAGTAGGTAGCGCAAGTTGTATATGGGATGAACTGAATTTTTGGTTTTGAGAACCGATGAATCAAACGATATTTCAATGCGGTGCATTGGTTGAGGAACTTTATTTCTGTTCAAAATGTTATGAACAGATTTTACCTCATACCCCTCTAGCTCTACGGCAGTTTTTATTTCCTCTGTAGGAACAAAACTATCTATGCCTTTTATGACAATAATCAATCGTAATTATATGAAGTGATGCTCCCATTACGATTTACAACTCATCTCTAGTTCAGTTGGAATTTTGCAGTTTTGTATTACTGTTTACAACCCTTAGTTAGTGCGGTTAACAAGAACATCAACTACAGTTTTTTTTTCCTGGGAAAGCGGGATTTATTTTCCAATTTCCCGGTATTCCGGGAATTCCCGCTCAATACAGATCAATGCAAAATGTTATTTAATTTATTTGATCAAAAAACGTTTCCTGAGATCAATTCAATTAGTTTATAAATGCATTCAACTTTTTTTTTTTGTGGCAAAAAGAAAAAAGTGCTTAATGACACCTTAAAATCTTTTCAATTATTTTGTAGTATTTTTGAGGAAAATTACTTTTTGGTTATCTTTTATCAAGGTGCAATAACATTTTGAATAATGAAAATTTCCGATCTGTGACGTAAGGAGTGTTAAGGAATAAATAAACTTTAAAAACTATAACCGCAGATGATAACGAGCAGATGATAACGATTAGAAATAGTTGTGCTACAATAAAGTGATTTGAAACAGGGTTTAAAAAACTGCAGTAGAAACCAAAAACTGACGAACAAAAAACGAAAATGTGTGTACAACTCTTTGATTTTTGAGTTGGTTTGACAGCGACTGTTTACACTTACTGAATCAAAAGTAAAAGCAACATGACAAATGAAGAAGTGGAAGAAATTACAGTTTTTCTACTTTGACACAACTTATTAATAAAGTAAAGTTGCCATAATTAAATAAAAAAAAATCCCGGGAATTCCCGCCCAAATTTCCAGGAATTTTTTCCCGAAATATGTGCTGGATCCCGGGATTTTTGTCCCGGTAAATCCCGTATGAAATACACTAGTCTCAACTCAACTCAATTAAGTTGAGTTTTATACGGTTATAGGGGCATAAGTTTTATATTAGTAATCCCCAGAAAAGTTACCTTCGCGGACTTTTGTTTCCGGTAACGAAAAAAACGTATTTTAAATACAAACAGCAATTAATGTTGGCTGTAAATTAGCATATAAAACACTTGAAATAATAAATAATTGTGCTGACTCAGCTTACGGTCAATAACATTTTATTGTAAAATTGTTTTAATGCAAATGACATTCAAAGACAATAATGATTGGCTAATAAGTCAACAATTATTGGGTTCGGTAGTAACGAAATTAAATATTTTCACAAATTATTAAAAAAAACTTCCTTATGTAGATACTATAAAATTACAATGACGTTAAAATGTAATAAAATAAAACTACTAATGTGTATTATAATAAAACTATTTTCTATTTAATTTAAGTGTGACTCACATGTCATTACGAGAGCTAAATTGCTTGATTAAATTTTTTATTTAAAAACTTTTTTCAGCAGAAAAAAAATAATTAAACGCAGATAATTTTTACAATTTATTAAAACTAAAAATAAAATTACCAGAATCATTTTAAATAATATTTTTTTTTTTGTTAATGGGAAGCAGGGTGTTAGATTAAAATTAGTTGGAAACTTTTATAAACAAAAAGTTCAGAGCGTAAACAATAAGTAGAACACACTAGAAATTTTGTGCAAAAATGTAATACATGAAATCACCCAGTTGAATTATGGAAATATCAATTATGTGTTGTTACTCGGAAAGCAGGTTTAAATTTTGGTTATGTCCATAACACTTTATCCCAATATGTTGACCTTTTTATACTTACACCACAACAGTGGAGTGCGTAACTGCTACCTTAAAATATTGGTCTTAGACTCAACTTATACCGATCGACTCAGAATCACTTTTTGAATCGATCTAACCCGACCGTTCTTTCGGCGTCATGATCTTCCATGTAAGCCTTGTACTAAGTCTGTAACTTTGAAGATAACTTGATGAAAGCTACTAGAAACCTGCTACCATTTGGTTTAAAGATTGATGTTTGACTCGTGGCTGCCGGCTGTAGTCAATGGCGGTGAGTGTTAAACGGCAAAGATTTCTGAAGAGATAGTGCTGTTACTATCGAAGCATGTAAAATCGACATGTCCGTGAACGTGGGATCGATTCCCCGGTAAGTCAAAAATGAAAAATTTTCAATAAAATTTTAATTAAATTCATGTTGTAAAATTGATTTGTTCGTAAAAAAAATTTAATGAAAACAAGTAAGAAAGTATAGTCGGTCAAGCCCGACCTTATGATACCCTACACCACAGTATTTAAAAACACATTTACGAGAGTGCATTCTATTCAGGATCCATGGAGAATCATGCTTAAGTGTCCATTTAAATATGGATCCATCTATGTTTTAAATTTCATTAAAATCGGTTTGATAGATTCCCTCGCGGTCGTATGATTCGGACCATTTAGGCTTGGTTCTCGTACCAATAAGAACATTATCACATTATCTCCAAAATTGCGACTTGTACTTTGCGCATAAGGTTAAATGGACAGAAAGCTAGCCAGCCGAACGGACATCGTTAGATCGACTCAGAAAGTAGTTCTGATTCGATCGGTATAGTTTAAGGTGGGTCCAGGACACATCAGCACACATGCTTAATACCCTCTCCACTATTGTGGAGTGGGTAAAATTCAATTTGATTAACTTTATCTTGATAAAAATATAAACATTTGAATTAAAAATCTTTTTGTTTAAACTTTGGTACTTTTGAATAGACTTTATTTTTGAGAAATGTGTTTTTGAGGACAGTATCACTTTCGAAAAACAAAATTCGCAATAGTCCCATAAGAGTTAATACAGTACCGAATTCGAATATAATCAAGTTATGTGACTATAGAAAATAAAGATTCATAAAAATTACACCGACATCAGGCTTATAGTTTTGCAACAGAGTTGTTAAAGTAATAACAAAATATTTCATAGCTGATACCAAAATCAAAAAATAATTTTTTACGAGTAGAGAGTTGATGACAAAAATTAAACGATTTAATTCTTAGAACTTAGTAAATATTGCTAACGTAACTATAACGCCATTAATTTGCTTTACTTTTCCCTTTGATCACTATTGATAAGTGGCATATATGGCAAATGTGCTTATATCGCTAAATGAACTACAACGTTAATACTTTATATTTAATTAACTTTAAGCGGCAAAAATCATATATGGGCTACTTCAAATTTTTTGAGCACCTGGTGAAACCGACATACTATGGCTCTTATTGCGTTAAGTTTTATGAATTGAAAAAAACGTTGTACAGGGTTTGGATGACTATACTTGAAGGATATGACGTGCAAAGTTTTACGTTGAAAAGTCCTCACCTTAAGAATTGGTGGTCATCTAAAATTCGAAAAATTAAAAAAACGACTTGAAACTTGCAAGAGTTTTTTCATTCATTCCGTTTTCTTTGTAATAGTTTTAAGCTTTCAGATCCAAACCCATACAAAATATAGTCACTAGACTTGGAGGATATATCCACTAAAAAAAAATTTTGATATCGCTGCTGGGTGAAAAGTTGCATGGTGTTTTAAAGTGAAACCAAAATTTTCCGAATATTGAAATTTTTGAAGATTTTACATAGAGTTTTTGCGCCGTTTAATAAAAATGAGTTTTAAGCGCAGAATTAAAAATACTGCGTAATTTTATAAAGTTTGAGGTGTATCAAGTTGGTGTCAGCGCACCAATAACGTATCACGGACATCACAAACTTAAAAGAAATTAGCGTTAATTTTTTAAAAATGTATCTTTTTTGCGTCTGACAATCTGAATTGCCTTTTAAGTTGGCTAGTGTATTGCGTGATGTGAGTAACTTCGGTAAGGGCACCTCCGAGACGGAAACGCACTTTAAAATTTTTAACCGCAAAAATTTTATGAACTTTTGAAAATTTTTGCAAAAAAACAATTTATTTTTAAGCTTTTTTTTATATCAAAACATGTCATGGGAACATGTTTAGGTATCTAAATAGATTCTTCGCGACGGACTAAACTGATAAAGTCCAAAAAAAAATAATTTTTTTCAACCCTGGCGCGTGCAGCGGCAGTTTTTTCCAAACACATTTCGCTTTGTGACAACTGAAGCGCTGTATCAATTCCGCTCAAACGTACATCGAATAGAAGACTTTACTGAGCTTGATACTAAAATTGAAAACGCACCAAAAAATTTTAAGGATTTAAAATTTGATGAAGGAAACAAAATGTTTCTAACCTCAAAAAGCATCCTTGTATGAAATATTTGATTTGGTTTTAGATTATACATTTTAAAAGTCCTGAAACTCGTAAAAAAAACTGAGAAGCGAAACAAATTATATTAGCTTTTGCTGAATGCTTCTAAGAATAAATATTTGAGTTTCAATTAACAATTAATTAATACACGATCAAAAAAATTGTTTTTATATTTTTTCCAGTGTATTTTAAAAAGTATTCAAGCTTTTACAAATATTTGTGCTAAGAAAGCCCTTAAGGGGTATTATCCACACGCGTTATACTTTTTCAATTTTAACAAAAACTGTAATTTTTATATTTTTTTTTTAATTTTTAACTTTAAACCGCAGTAAAATTTGCACCGTGTAATAAAAATGATTAACGCGAACGGATTTCACATGCTCAAATATAGGTTTATACACACGCAAATCAACATTGATGTCAGACAAAAAAAAAAATTTAAAAAAAATGTCTAGGTGTCGTAAATTTTTGAAGTTGCCCATATATAATATGTACTTTTTCGCTAATGTGACTATAAGCGGTAGTGAGTATAAACGAAAAATACTGTATATGCAAAAAAGAACCAATGAGTCGTAAATGGGTGATTATTGGCTTTTATAGCCATCTTTATATTAATATATTTATCCATATATCTATCTTCATATCTATCTATCTAGCTTTATATTTATCTATATATCTAGCTAGCTATCCATTTATCTAACGTTCTATCTGTATATCTACCAATATACCGGTATTGCCATCGGTAATTTTGCAGTTCTATAGAAAATAATCACTTTTATGAATTAATTACTTTAATTCCCTACTTTCTTACTATACTCCTCGCAATTAAAAATAAAATTGTACACATATGGGTTTTCTAAGATATAAAACATTAAAAAAAAATGTTTTTTTGCATTCTCTAACTTCAGCTAAGTTGTTATTTACTTTGCGTTTTACTAAAAGTCGTAATTAGGCATTACTAAGTTTTCAGCAGTTCTTATAATACACACATGTTCATACTTGCACTTGATGCCAGCTAATTTTCTTGGAAAAAAATAAAGAAAAACAAAATCTTTCAAAAACTTTACTAACACATGCTTCACTTTTTAGGCAAACACTTTGTCTGAGTGTTAGTAGATATTGTTAAAAAAAATACCGTTATGTGGAGAATTTCATATTAATATGAATGATGTAGATATGGAATACCAAAGATTTCTTTGTTAAAAAAGTAAAGCATGTAATAAAGTAAAATATTGTATAGGCTTTTAAACCCAAAATATGGTAAATTGGCAACCAGTTTTATTCGTTTATTGATGAAAAATTTTGCTTATTTGAAATAAACAAATTTTTGATATCTTTTTATTCCCACCACAAAAAAAGACGGTGGATATATTTTATTACGTTTCTAACATATCAATATAAGCATCGGAGACTCTGTTATATATTTTTAGGGCCTAGGTATAATAATAGACCAATTTGGTACATAAAACTGTCTTTATATGAAATACTTTCGAAAAAAATAAGAAAGAAGAAAACCCAAACTGTTGTGAATGAAGCTTCACAGTAAAGAATTTTAAAAAAACAACGCAGCTTTATACGGGTTTATCAGTTTATTTCACTTTGGTACTAAAATTAGTCTAGGAGATTCGGAAGTTAGTCCTATTTTTAAATTGGAAATTTTTCACTTTAATATGACTGAAGATTAATATAGACAAGTAGGGCTGTGTAGTCGAAGTCCCGATGGTTTTACCGAATATAAGTTGGAGTCGGAGTACCTGCAAACACTGGTGACAGCGACGCACAGTGAGACAGCCCTATAGTAACCGCGGCAAAAAATGGTTTTTGGCGTGTCGTCCAATTTGGATGAAATTTTCACAGTATATTAACAGCTATATGAGTAACAATTCCCTGAAATTTCAGCCTCATAACTTTTTGGTCTAGAGCAAGTCAAAGTTGAGGTATGCCAACGCGCTTGAAATATGTTAGTTCAATATGTAATATTCAAAAAAATAAAAAATACATAATTTTTTTATTTAATTTTTTTAATTTTTTTAATTAATTTAATATTATTAATATTTTAAAAAAAATTAATAAATTTAAAAAAAAAACACAAAAAAAATTTCTTAACAACAGAATTGAAGTGTAAAAATTGAACATTTTGCATTTTCAATGGACTAGGAAATATACAGCAGCCCCTCGCCCTAGGTGCAGACTTATATCAAATGAAAGATTGAAGTCTCAGCTTTCATTTGAAGTTAAGGAAATATAGCAAAAGTTTGCAAAAGTACTTTAAACATACAAAAAACTCCAGAAAATATTAAACGCGCACATTCTGTCGCTATACGTATACTGTAAAATAATATTACATTGTTGTTGTTTTAAATATTATTGATCAACAAACGGTAATTGCAATTATACATATATTAAATTCACAATCTATTTGAGAGTGCAAGTTTATATAAAGTGTTAAAAAAAAAATTTACAAGGTCATTGATAATTCAACAATTTCTTATAGTGCAATTTCTGATATTTGGATTGATAGCAATAAAGATATTGATGTTGATGTTGGTGTTATATCAACAAAATTCAATGAAATGTCAGACTAAATTATTAAAAATTAATATTAACATTATTTTTTTTGCTACAGGAATGTTTTCCGAAGAAACGCAAGAGGCAATGAATAAGGATAATAGAAACTGTAGGCTATTCCATTGTCGTAAAAATTCACGTATTTCTACGAATGAAGATGTAATGCACTATTTGCAAATATCATCAGATCCTTATATTAATTCATTTAGAATGAGAATGAAAATGAAAAAATTAGAATACCATGATGATGTTAAAAAATTATTGATAGAATGAAAAAAAAATGTTCTTTTTATTGCATTTCAATGGGAGGTGGGCGTAATAGTGGGCGTGTTATTGTAATTTTGGCATGAAACATTTTAAATGATATAAATTACAGTAATATCAAATTTGAAGGTTGTAACTAAAATATTTTAGAAAATATGGCACTTTTTATGTTTTGGTTGTATGGGTGGTGGGGGTAAAAGTGGGCCAAAGTTCAAAATTTTTTTCCGATAGTATATGTAACAATATAACATTCAAGTATACCAAAATTTAAAGTTATACTTAAAGTATTACGGACAATACGACATTTTACAAATTTCGATTGTATGGGAGGTGGGAGTAAAAGTGGGCGAATTTTCTTAATTTTTTTTTTAAAAAACTGGAATTGTCTCAAAATTAACCTGTGCAAAATTTTAGAGCTCTACAATTACTCCTTGTATTTAATGCCGGCGTTGTCTCACTGTGCGACGCTCGGTTGAATTGCGGGAATTAAAGTCATTCACGAAAAGTGCTAAATTCGGCTGCGACGAATCTTTGATACATTCTACCGCGAATCCGATTATTTCAGAAATGGGTTTTATGGGGTCTATGAGTCTAATGAAATGTAATTTTTACTACAACAGCATTATTCGTAACGGTTATCGACGTACTGAAGTTTTTCAAGACAGTGGGATTTATGTAGGGCATATGGTGAACTATGGACCAGTCCTCACAAAATTTTAAAATAGTCCTATGAAACGTTGACAGAAAAAATAGTATTATAAGTTACGGTTTAGGCTTACTTAGGTATTTCCTGACTCCGATGACTTGTGTCTTAATTCATGCAAAGCATCTGCCGAGCTTTAGGCAACCGGATGGGTCACAGGTTGCGAATAGTGAACGGCCTTTAGATATAAAGGTTAGCTGCGAATAAGTGTTTTTCACAAATAAGCAGTCCCGGACACCATTTTTAAACTTGTACTCCTCGAACATCGCAGCGTCTGTTCACCTAATTGGTGCGGCTGCAAGCGGACCACTGTACTTATATTAAGCGGTTCGCTATACAAACGGGGAATATGTACAGCCGGTCTGATGGCTAAGATGGCAGCCCCATCATCGTTTGCTCTTCCGCGGTATCATGATTAACGAAACCTCATATAACATGAGAGGCCCTATGATCCTTATATGATCGATGGGAACGTACACATATATATGAGTATTTCCCGACAGTGGGCTTTATTGTACTGAATTTCAATTTCAAACTGCCTAGGAATAGTTTGAACTATTATTTTATGTTGAGATATTTGAAAGTCTGTGTGTCTTCAACAGACCAACAGACATGGCTAAATCGGCCTAGCTTTACTCAAGGACCCAGATATACATATGTTTATACTTTAAATGATTTTAAATTAATAATAGAAAAGTTTTACACGAAATGGCAAACTTAGTATACCAACTTCACAACTAGTTGTGGCGTTTCTCATCTTCTTGTTCGTACAAAAGAAAACGAAAACAAATAACTTCCCCCATTTAATAGCGGACTATGCAGATTATTAAAAACTTTCTTTCGTCATTTCTTCCTCTAAGTTATTAGCATTTTGGGAATACAGTGGAATCTCCCATGAGCGGACACCGAAGGGACCGTTGAAATGTGTCCGCACAAGGGGGCTGTCCGGCTAAGAGAAAACTACAAATTTAAATCAACAAAACTTTGCCTTATATTGTTTGTTTTTATTTAAAGATACATACTTTTATTAAAAAAAATATAAAAGCTTAATAAAATAATAATAATAATAAATTTTATAAAGGTCGAATAAAAGTCAATTTATAAAAAATATAAAAAATAAACAATTCAATTGGGTTTAATAACAAAAAATCATTAAATGTAGTTCTATATGTAATAAAAGTTTAAAATGTTTTATGAGTACTATACCTATTTAACATACCCACATTTAACTATGTTATGTGATGTATTAAATATGATAAACCGTGCCCTGTTGTTAAAGCGAACAAATTAAAAGAGTCTTGGCAGGCTTATTTGTAAATTATGCTATGAAAAATTCGGAAAAAATAAGCTAAGTGTCCGTCCAAGAGAATTTTTTTTATCTAGCGGATGTCCGCGTCCGCTCATGAGAAGCGTCCGTTCAAGGGAAAGCGACTGCAATGCTTTTCTTATGGAGCGCTGCCGGGACCTAGCAACAATGTCCGTTTAATGGGGGTGTCCGCTTATGGGAAGTGTCCGTTAAGGGAGATTGCACTGTACATATGTGTATTTGCTCAGTTGGGATAAGAGGTAAAATAAAATGTATAGAAAGATTCACCGTCTACTCACTCACTCATATCAAACAAAAATGGTATTCAAGCCAACCAAGCAAAAATTATGCATTATACATCATTTTATAATGTACTTACGAGTACTTAGTACAAGTATGGAGTATAGTTAGTGGCATTGTGTGTAGCTTCTACATATGTGTAAATGTATTTTGAATGTAACTTAGATATTTGTTTGTTTGTATGTTTGCAAGTATGTATGTAGTTATTTTACATACTTTATCATCATAATCACACCGTTTCAATATGTGTACTTATATGCATATTATGTAATTTGTAACTGTAACATAACTTGATTTGTGAAGTTGTAAACTTATTCATCGCGCAAGCTTCAGCATACACATCTCATAGGTATGTTGTAAATTATCGCGCATTTTAATAGGTACCAAGAGTGAAGTTAATAATTAAAAGAGCCTGGACTAGATAGAAACGATAGTCAAAAAATTATCCATGGAGAAATAATTGAAGAAAATTTTTCTAAAATAAAAACTTTCTTGATGTGTCTTGAATTTCTCGAAAAGTTTTCTATTGAAAAATATTCCTCGAAAAGTCTTATTCTGAGTAATACCCCTGAGGGAAGGGAACAAACACAAAATTTGTCACGCGGCAGTTCTTAAGTGTAAGGGATCGTTTCTAGTTCTAAAACTTTATTTGAAGGGGACTTGACCATGGACATTAACACATTAACATGGCGACGTCCTAGGAGGTGGTTAATTGACACCTTCTTGACACTTTGAAACATGTCACTAAAATAACCTTAATTTCGGTTAATATAATGCCTCTCGCAGATTTTGTCCCAATTTAACCATTTTAATGTAATATATCCCTTTCAAATAAAGTAAAAGAAACAGATTTAATCAGCCACTACCCGAAAAAAATCCAGGCACATGACTAGTTTTGTGTAAATTACCCCCCCTCTAGGGTAACAACACATAATCACGAGTTTAGTTAAACACAAGGTTTAAAAACAATTCACACAAATTTCCCGCATGAATTTATTGAAAATTTTTAAATAAGTACATAAAATATTCATTGAAAAGTTTTTATTACAAAAATTTCATCGACGAGTTAACTCTCGATAAACATATACCAAAAGTCGAAATATATTTGCCGATATTTGTTCTTTTATTGAAAGTATTCACTGAAAAATTTTCTATCGAAAAATATATTTTAAAGATCTAAAAGTATCTAAAGTATCTAAAAGTTTTCTACGTATTTCTAAAAGTATTCTACGAAAATATATTTTTTTAGAAAGTTTTCTTTTGAAAAACGATACTTAAAATGTTTTCGATCGAAGAGCATTTCTCGAAGCGATTTTCTATCAAAAATCATTTATCGGAAAATTTTTTTTTAAAGCAATTCAAGAAAGTCTCGAATCATTTATCAAATAAAATTTTATTAAAAAATATTTATGGTTTAGTTTTCTATGAAATTTGTTCATCAAACAGTTTTCTTTTAAAATTGTGCAAAATGCACACTATCATCGAAAATATTTCTATAAAAACCAGAGTTATTTTTGTAATTGTAAATTTGTACATAAACAAAATACGATGCATAACGATTGTGAGCTGACGAACACAAAGATAACGTATCGATCTTCTCTTATCCATAAGCGTACGCGTTCTGTATTTTGAATAAATATGAAAACACAGATCGCGTACGTTAAAAGAACACATCATGTACTCTAAAACAATATCGTACGTTATCGTATTTGTGCTCGTCAGCTCACAATTGTTGAGTACCGTACTTTGTTGTGTACAAATTCACAAAAAAAAAATAATTTTATTTCGTATTTTTTATAGAATTCATTTAATCGGTTAATCGCTCGATTAATTAACCGAGGTTTTGGTTTAATCGGTTAATAACCGGCTAATTTTGTTATTGACAGCTTAACCGATTGATAAAGTTTTTTTTATAAATTAAGTTATTTCAATAAATAAAAATGCATAAATTATTTATTATTTGATAGAAATTGACCTGGAAAAAATTCTTTCACTTATCGTAAACGCTGAAGAAATCGAAAGCAACAAACCCATAATACAGAATATCTTATTTATCAATCCTTTTCCTGAATTTCTCTAAACATATAACATTTTCCCTTACGTTATTAGAGTCCTGTTTTAAGTTTTTAAAATTTTAAGCACTTCCAATTGTTTCGGTTTGCAAAAAAGTTTATTTCCGAATTCTTTTTGTGCTGGTTTTTAAGAAGGTATTGCTAGAAAGAAGTATAAACTATGAATAAAAAACTTATACCTGTTGTATATAAGATGAAACAAATAATTAAAAAAGCAAAATATATCGTCGGCTTAGTATGCAAACCTGCCAAATCCACTTTTTAATTAAATTGAGATTTTTATGCAGTGTGGTAGATAAAGTTACCCCTCGTCGACCAGCATGTAGTTTATCTTCAATTTGAGTCTTTAAGTGTGAAAACCCAACTTTATTTTTAGTTTTTCTCTCAAGCTGCAAATATAAAATATAAAAAGTTTATTGTCTCTCCCTTAAAATGTGCTGAAAAGGAATAAGCAGGTTTGCATATTAAACAGACGATATGTTTTCTACAAACAATTAAAAATTTTGTTACATCGGTTAATCGACTGAAATTAACCTGTTTAATCGTTAACCGAAAATCGAAAATAGCCAATTTTAAATTAACCGATGAGTTAATCGGGTAGTTATTAACCAGTTAACCCATTAAACGAAAGAATACCCTAGTGTATTTGTTCTGTTCATGGATAATTTCGGTACGGTATTTTAAACTCTAACACAAACATTCGTCTGATTACGAAATAATTCATTAAAAAAGCGTGCTTACAACAATACAAAAACTTGTATGAAAGATGCGGGCCCTTGCTTTAATAGGGCCCAAATTTTACCTTATTTTAATGATTATTAAAACTACTACATTATGTTGTCCCAAAGGTATGACTTACTTTTCAATTTATATAAAACTTATATTCCAAGTATGTTGCATACTGATATTTTTGAATGTTTGCCTTTTGATTTTTGGCTTTTGTGTCGTTAGGTTCTCGTTTTTTTTTTTTTGCCATTTCTCTTTATTTTACGCCTGCTCCCATTCCACCCTCTAAATTGGAATAAGTAGTGTAAACGTAAGTGGTTTTAAGTGATTTAATTATGTCAACAGGGATTACGCAGCAAAAGTTTTGTGTTGTTTGCCGAGTTTGTGTGTTTGTGTGTTTGTTCTTGTACTAGTTAGTTAAATACAAATAATACAAAAGATAAATTTTTTAGTTAATAATAACAATAATGTGCTTACGCAAAAAACATTTTTATTTTTACATATTTTGTTTTTGTTAAGATTGTGTTAAAAGTTTTTTACAAACTTTTATGATTTTCAAGCATAAATCTTAAATTAAGATTCTTAATGATGTAGAGACTTGGGTCGTACTATAAAATACATTAAGTATTTGCTGACGAAAATTTTGGTTGGTTAATTAACTTGACTAAGATAAATTTACAATATTTTTTTATCAAAGTAATTTTTGGGAATAAAATTTTTTTTTAATTACAGTAGAATCCCGATAATTCGTAATCACAAGGGACTGACCATTTTTTACGAATTATAGGGGTTTTCAATTTAGCGGGGTTTCGATTTTACGGGGTTAAAATAAAATAAATACGAATTAACGGGGTTTTTCAATGTATCGACTAAAACGATAAAAAACATAAAAAACAGTTATTAAAAATAAAATATGTATGTATATAAAAATTTTATATAAAAATTATTCATCCCTGCAAATAATAGGACCAGTCCAAACACGCGTGTAAGAGTAGCCCACAAGGGACTAGGACTAGTCCAAAAGTAACCCAAACGTATGGAAAAAACATGGTCTATTTAACATTACGATGTCCTAGGGCAGGAGCATATAACCCATCCTTGGACTACAAAGGAGTAGTTTTAAAAGTGTACACAAGAGGATTAGGTTTAACTTCGTTTAAAAACGAAAACATGTCGTTAAAAAACGAAGACATGTCGTCTCACTACAAACACTTTTTAACAATGACATGGTCCATGCTTGCATTACATCGGACCAGTCCATGGAGTAGTTCATTTCATGAAATTGGATCAGGTGGTCCAATAATATTTACAGGGATGTAACAAACTGATCTTAAGAAAATATTACATATACAAGCAAAAACCTACGCAAAAAATAGCGGTGAACAAAAAATCATTCTTTCCATGTTTCTATTGTTTTTATTACGAATTATAAGTGGTAGTTAGCAAAGAATTACGACTTATAAGAGGCAAAGAAGATTTTATTTGAAAAAAAATACGATTTAGCGAGGGGACCAAAATGTAGGAAAATTTTACGAATTAACGAGATTTTTTCAAGGGGCCGACAGTTTGTTACGAATTATCGGGAATTACGATTTATCGGGGTACGAATTATCGGGATTTGGCTGTAATGAGATTTTGTTTGTCGTGCTTAATTTCCAATTTTTATTTGATAAAAACACTGAAATTTATTATTGTAGGCCAGATCATCAGAAAACATTCTCCCAAAAAATTTTAGAAAAGCTAATATTATTCAGGGGTGCCATAGAAACCAATCATATCGGTATTGGATTTGAAACCGACAAAACAATACGTTGGTGTCAATAAATCCAATGTTGTCGGTTTTTTGTTCGAACTAATAGTAGTGTCGGTTTAGGTGTCACAGAAACCAATGTTATCGGTTTTTTATTGAAAATAAACCAAGCAGCTTACAGCTCTTGTTTTTTTATTGGAAATAAATATAGTTGTTAAAAGCTTAATTTTTTATTTTATTTTTTAACAACAGTTAGATCTTTTCCACAGATAGAAGTAAAAAAAATTGATAAATTGGTAAAATAGTATTTTTTGCATGTTTCCGGTTGTCTCCCGCAGAGGGCCGCAAATTCGCAAAAGTCTTCTCCTCACTTTTTCTGCAAACAGCAAATATGCAACAACAGCAATGGTCATTCTATTTATTTCTAACGTTAAACAACGAATTTGTTTATATTTTTACAGAAATGTAAATAACAAATGCAATGCAAGTAATACAACAATGGGGCATTTACATATTTCATATGGTTACTGTATTACCACTTCTTATTTTCTTTTCTATAATTTTCCGTTAATTAAAAACACAGGTTTTAACAATATTTTGGCGCAAAAATCATAATTTACAAAATTGTCAAACAAAAATTGCATTTAAGGCTGTAAACACATGAGCCAAAACATCAAACAGCTGATTCGATTTTATTTGTGTTCGAAAATAACAAGTCCGACTTGTTTTCATGGCACCAAATGAAACCAATGAGCAAAACCGACTTGGATTCTATCTACTCCTGATAAGCAAATAAAACTGCAGAGTGAATGAGAATTGCAAACGCTAATAAATCATATTTGCAACGATTTCAAAGCATAAACAAAATACCAACAATAAACAGTGAGCTTATCTCTTCTTACATTTCCCACTATTATTGGCTGGAATTATTCCAATATTAATTGCAGTTGTGAATAGGTTAATAAAAAAACAAAAAGCTTAAAGAATATGTTAGCTGATTAGCTTAAATTTATATGCTATTTTTTATTAAAAAAGTTTTCCTCTTTTATTACATGAAGTACCTTTTGTTGCAATCAGGCGCGGATTCAGGGGGGGGGGAAATAAGGAAATTCCCCCCCCCCCTAAATTCTAAAAATATGTTTGGTTTCTCTCGATAATACAAGAATTCCCAATAATAATATTTTTTTATATGCACAAAATTTTAGGAAATCCCAGCAAAGTTTTTTTTTTTTTTTTTATTGAATCTAACGAAATTTTCAATAAGTATCCAAAACTTAATTCTAATAGTTAATTATTAGATATTTCCAATGAAACATCTAGTTTACTGTATTTAAATACTTATTATTCTACATTCAATCCCAGCAGGTGGCATCTATTTATATCCAAAGAATAAACGTTTGACTTGAAAATGCGTGCGGTCGAATTATTAATAAGCCTTAGTATGTATATGCAATATTTTTGTATATATGTGTAATATGAATCAAAATTCTATTCCATAATTTTTTACGAAAACACAGATTTTTCGAGCAAAACCCAGATTTCCTTATCTTAAAGATATTTCAACATACAACAAAAAATTATTAGGAGAGCATTTATTGGCTTTGTTGTAAATGCATTTGAAGAGGCTTCAAAGGATATTGATAATGTGATATGTCAATTGATGCGAAGGAACTATCATCAATAGTTCTAAAAGCTTTGACAAAGTTTAGTCTTGACCTAAAAAATTGTGTAGGAAATGGAACAGATGGGTGTCCTCTGATGTCATCAGAAAATGGAGCTGTTATAAAATTCTGGACAAATGCATAACAAACGCCTTGTTATTCCCATAAATCAAACAACTCAATTTTAAAAAGCAACAAAATGCCATTAATACAATAAGTTGAATCATTTGTTAAAGAAACGACAAATTTTTTTAAATATATTCATCCCAAGCGAAATACAGTTTCAGCAAAGTATTTGGGAGCCAAACTCTCTACATTATGCGAGACAAGATGGTTGGATCGTCACGACTCAATTTTACACTTTGCAACAAGTGTACATCATATAGTAGAAGCTTTGGAAAAAATATCTGAGTGGAAAAGTAGAGATACTTCAACAAAAGCCTTATATTAAGGAACTCGCTTAGTACTTTTGAATTCATTTGAGGAATAGTATCATTTTACAAAAGTTATCTGCGATCAAATCAAGGTTCCAATCACATTCAAAATGTTGAAGATTACTACCGAGTTGTTGGTTACATTCCTCTTATTGAATTTATTTTAAAAGATCTCAAAACACGTTTCCCAATAGATCTCCTAAATGTATTGAACATACCTAAACTTCTACCTCAAAGTGTAATCAAGTCAAATACAGATACAAAACTTTTAAAATCACAACTAGCTGATGAGCTGATTATGTTTGATAAAAGAGATAGATAAACACCTACTAACATCTAAACTTGAGTCTGAACTGTTGCATTTGCAACAAACATGGAAAATATCTAAAAATCTATCAGATAACATTGTAGATGCTTTAATTTGACGCCCTATGTTCTTCGTGAACAATTTATTTAAGTATTTTTATATCGCTGTATCTATACTGTATTTAAATAAATAAAGGACATATATGCTTTAATAAACTGTGATAAAGATATCTACCGAAATCTAAGAAAAATATTAAAAAAAATTTCGTTTCAATGCTCGTCAGCAGGGCAAGTTTAAAATGGCACGAAAAATGGCTGGCAAAATGCACGAAAAAGTATAAAAAATGGCACAAAATGGCAAAAATAATCATGTTATTTAAGAATCTTTTCTTTTTATTAAGTTTTTTTTGTAAGTACAATAGTATGTTTCTTCAAATTGTCAAAATTCTGGGGGCAAAACGCAAGAATTTGGAAGTTGTTTTTAATACATTTTTGATCTAATTTTTGTTATAAAATTCTGTTTAATAAAGAAATATTTTTATATTTGTCACTAAATTTTTTTATCAGGGAAATGTAATTAAAGAACGACGTTTAAAATTCTTGTGTTTTGAGTCTTCGATTTCTGGAACACCCCTGATAATTTCCTGTTATCACATAAAACAGTTCTATAAATGAAAAACACTCTTTCAACATCGCAAGATGTAACTGGAGCATATTTGAACACAAAAAGTTCAGATGGAGAAAGATTGTCAATAAATTCATCCGTCTCACTTTCATTAAAACAAAATTGTGAGAAAATCGATTAAAACACTTTTTTAAAATTGAAATGCCAAGGCATATAGATTTTTCAGGAGTATTGAATAATTTACCACATGTATTACGATCTAAAACGTTTTTTAAACTTTTTAACAAAATCTTTTTTACTGACATCTTGTATTATTTTCCTTAGCACTATCAATTAAGCCAAAGCTTTCATTCGTAGAAATCCCTTTCGTTTGTAACTTCAAGAGGCTTGAGGAGATGCATTGAAAGTACTTTTTACGTCCGATTTTTGCATTATTCAGTTAGCATTTCGAATAGATTCTGCCTCATATTCGCTAAGCTTATTTAAAATTTTTTTTCTATGTTGCAAAAAGGTATTCCAAAAGCTGGTCCAAAAATTGCTTTTTAACAAAATAATTGAAGAAATGGCAAAAATGGCATATTCCATAAAAAACTTGCCCTACTCGTCAGTAATGCTACGAGAGAGAGGTCATTTCCTACCCGTCGTCTAATAAAAACCGTACTATCTAAATTTGCCTCACGAGGAAATCATAAACGGCTTATTAAAAAAAATTAATTTATATTGAACTACTGTTATATTTCATTTAACCTTATTGTTGAGTTTTTTTTAATAAATATACACATATTAATTTTAATAAACTTTTAAAAACAAATTTTTTAATTTTTTGTACCAAAAAAAAATTCCCCCCCCCTAAGGCTCGAGCTGGATCCGCGCCTGGTTGCAATGTTGTTAATTTTTTAATAAAATTTGTATATGTAAAAAATACAGTTTTTGGTCTTATTTTTGAACTTCTAAGCCAAACAAAATTAAAATTATTCAGGGTTTTGTTTGCATTTGCTAAATTCCCATTTCAAATATTGACAAACTGCGCATTTCACTGGTTGCTTAGGCCAGATCGTCAGGAAACTTCATTAAAATATTTTAGAAAAACTTAAGATATTATACAAAGAAAACTGTTAAGCGAATATGAATTATTAACCCCAGTTGAACTTGTAACAATATCAAAGATTAAACAAAAACAAGAACAATAAACAGTGAGCTTATCTTTTCATACAGTCCCGACTACAATTGGTTGATTTTTTGTCAACACTAAAGAAAAACAAAATTTACCAAATTATTAAATTTTTACCTAGAATAATTATTCGCGCGATTAATCGATTAATACAAAACATCGATTAATTGAATACCCTAGTAAATAAGTAGAAAACAAAAACGATAAAAGTGTTTGTGTAGTAAATCATTAAAAAAAAACGTTTCTCTGTTTGTGATCTTCGAACACAAAAATAATACTGTACCTTTCCAACTCAGCAAAAAGAGGAGAACATGTAATTTTTAAAGACACAAACTTCATTGTGTTCGGTTCAGCTCATTAATGCTCGTTCGTTTCTGTTGTGCCTAACGACCCTTTGGCTGGTAAAAAAAAACCAAGCATTTTATATTATATAGAGAAAACACACACAAGCTGTTCCTGCTGCAGTCGTTACTTGTTCTTTTTGTTTATCAATGTAAAAAAGACACATTATAGAACATTTAAATATTATGTTTGTCTACAGAATCACTACAATTGTTCTGTTTTATAACGAAGAACAAAACACTATATAATGTACGACTCTTTCTTGAAATAAATTACGAATGGTATTAAGGGTTATGTTTGTCTACACAAACTCTAAAAAAATAGACATCGTTCCTGGGTGTGTGAGCCGAACGCTAAATAATGTTCTGTTAATTTTCGACCACTGATTAAAATAAAATGTATGTCCACAGAACCACTATAAATTTTCTTTTTTATAACGAAGAACAGAACACTATATGATGTTTGTTACTTTCTTAAAAAAAGTTATGAACGGTATTTAGGTTGTGTATTAATACACAAACACTAAAAAATTTTATATCGTTTCTGCTTGTGTTTATTTTCTAGCACTTCTTTAAACTCTAGAATTAAAAGAAAAAAGTTTATGACAGACGATTTTAAAGAATCCAAAACATAAAGACTCATTTTGCTAACGATTGGAATTGATATTTATTCAATCACTGAAAACCTGTTGTTATCAGTTTGAATTTAAAGCAACTAATTGTAACAGTGACGAAATTGGCCATGTTAGGTGGGAGTGTCTAAAGTTTATATTTTGAAACCCGTTTTCAATATCTTAAAAAATAAGGCGAAATCATGCAAACGCTACACCCACCCGCACTGTTATATAAACCGTACCAATAAATATGCACAGAGTGTCGCACGCTAAAAAGTGGGGGATTCCTTAGGCCAAAAAACAATAATGTAAAGTTATTCGGATATTACTTCACTGCAAAAATGTTATAGCTGGTCAAAAAAATATATTTTTTTATAAAGGCTATGCAATTAATTAATATTGGAGTCAACTCTAGAAGTTTTTTGTTCGTTTAACCTCCTGTGCTTCTTCCGATAATTGAGTTTTTTGAAGTATACAATTATTCATTATTTAGTTTGAATGTTATGAAACTTTGTGTACTTTCTGGGTCACTGGTACAAAGTACCATGAATATTTCTCTAAATAATTATTTCTTGTAATAGCTGTGAAATTTTTTAAAGCTGTGGAATTTAATGAATATCCTAATGCTAAACATTTCAGGATTACGTGAACAATTTAATAAGTTCCAAATACAGCAAACTTTGAAAATGGTTTGATGCGACATTTGCGAGCTCATGCTGAACTTTTGAAAAAATGTGTATAGTGTAGGCAAAAGATAATAAAATCAAGTTATCATGTGGTGGCCACAAAATCCTGGAATCGAATGGAACTCCATATTTTCCAGTCCGTCAAAGATTTCTCACTTTCCAGATGTACTTACAATTATACGATTTATTTAAAACGGCATGGAAAATTTATTATTAATTATTTATTGTAAAGCTTAATTACTATAATTTAATAAAACTAACAACTTAAAAAAACAATAAAAAAGTTGGCAAAAAAATATCCAAACACAAAAAGTTGTAATTTTTACAAGTAAGTGAACACGCAGCAGATAGAAATTAGACTTTATTTTCTGTAATAAACACGACATTCGGAGTACCATCACCTTGTTTTGGTTCACATTGATTCACTTTGATATTTATTTTATTGTCATTTGGACAATTATCTCTCATACTGAATTCAAACTTAAGCAGTTAAAAACAGACAAAATTTTGAATTTTTCCTCTTAAATTGACAAAATCCGACACTTTGGGACGAGTTAAGCCGATAGCACTGCGCGAATTACTTTTACTAAAAATTTTCATAAATCTGTATTTTAGATTTGTATAAATTGTAAGCTATTAATTGATATCCAGGCACTATTAAAAGCTCTGTAGTCCAAGTGACCCAAAATGTTAATTTTAACACTGTTCGGCAATCAAATTTTAAGTCAAACCTCTTCTCCAAAGAAAGAACGTCGTAATTAAAATCCAGTCTTAGATTTTTTGTTTATTCTTAAAACTAAAACATTTAAAAAATCTTGTATTCCGATTAACCATAGAAACCACCATAACCTCCATAGAATGGGCGGTAGTAACCTCCGTAGCCACCATAATAGGGACGACTGTAGTAGCCACCATAGTAAGGACGACCGTAGTAGCCTCCATAGCCACCATATCCACCATAATAGGGGCGACCGTAATAGCCACCAAAGAATTGGCGAGTTTGGCGAGCCCCATTGTAACTGTCTTCAACACCAGCATCTACGTCCAAAAGAGATTTAGGAGGCAAATTTTCCTGTGCAGACTGTCCCACAGCAGCAGACCAGGCCGAGGGCAAGGCCAATGCAAAAATTGTAAACAACAGCAACAACACAAAAGAACGCATTGTATGAGATTTTATTAAAAGTATTTATTAGCACGTATATTTAGGTATGTATGTATGTTTGTTTATTTTGAAATTCGTTTAATTTACAACAGCTTGTTATTTTCAAAACTGTTCTTAACTCGCAACCTTAACGTTTACGTTTGACGAGCGTACTAGACAGAAACTTGGTTTTTATATGTCTGCCTAAAGGCTGGAGTTAAAGTAAAAAGTGAGAAAAGTTTTATTTTTCTATATTTTTAGTGACGTCTGTAATTCCCAAAATAAGAAAAACAACAAAAACACGCACATTCGATTAAATACATACAAAAATATAATAAATTTCCATACATTGTTGGCAGCAAAGTATCTAAGCTTAATGCCAGATTGATTAACTAAACATTTAATAATAAAATTGAAAAACAAAAAATCCGAATAAAATTTATTTGTAATATGGATGAAAACAACAACAATTTGCTTACAGAATTTTATTCCCTTTTTGAGTTGTGAATAATTTGTACTCTTAAAAAATCACTCATCCGCATCAATTCATCGTCAAATTTATCTCGTCCAATAAACAAATATTTCTCATTTTAAAATTTAAATTATTAAAAAAAAAACTAGTTATAGTGATATATTCGGTTGCGCCGAATCTTTGATACCCTCTAACGACAGTTAGAATATTTTTACGAAATTTGACAGTGTCATTCATTTATAGTCTGGGAGTCTAACATACCAAATTTTATTACAATTGAATAATTCGTTACGGTCTTAGGCATACTAAACTAAAAAAGTGTTAACGGAATGACATGCATACCCTCATTCGCCACTAGTGGTGGAAGGTTTAAAATCTACTTTTAATGTTTGTTATGCATGATACGGAATGTGGCAGTATTTCCAAAAATAATTTTTTACCGCATCGACATCATGCAAATTCTTCCTAGCATGTCGTTTGTTCTTTGCTTTATTTCTATATCTATTTTCTTATTCTCGGGCTGTCATTCTCTTTTTCATCTACCTTTTCCTTTTCACCTTATCTATCCTAATTAAGGCGTCGCAATGGACCATATTGGTCTCTGGGTGAAGGTGTGGAGGAAACTTCACACCAGCCTTTCTACCTACCTACCTACCTTCCTAGCATGTCTCTTGGTGCTGTTAAGCGAGGTAAGTATCCGGCTCCACGAAAAGCCCCCTAATGATATAACACCCAAACGAGAAATGAAATATTCCCCAAATTTGTTTCATACATTTTTGGGTGTTATTTCATATGAAATAACACCCATTTTTTTGGGCCCTTTTACATTTTTTTTGGGAATTATTTCATTCCTCATTTGGGGTTTTCAAATTATGAAATAATCTCCAATGAAATAACGCCCAACAAATTTTTAAAATTCGGGGCTTGTTTCATAGCGTGTATAATTTGGGTGTTATTTCATTTTTTATTCGGAGGTTATTTCCTTTTTTATTCGGAGGTTATTTCATTTTTAAAGGTGTTGCTTTTTGGGGGTTATCCTTGGTGAAACTGACTCTTTTATGAATTTTGGGCATAATTTCATTTTTGTTGCTGGTGGGGTTTATTTCATTGGGGTTATTTAATTTCCATCATTGGGTGTTATTTCATATGAAATAACTCTCAAATATTGGGGGTTGTTTCGTTTTCGCTTTGGGGTTTATTTCATTTATTTTTCGATGTTATTTCATTCACTGTTTTTGGGTGTTATTTCCTATTTTTTGGGATTTATTCCATTGGGGGTTATTTCCTGGGTGCTATTTCATTGGGGGGCTTTTCGTGGAGCCTAAGTATCCACAGAAGCTCGCTCACTCGTACTACTCGTATTTTAATTGCATCGAAACGGAGACATGAAATAACCTTCCAAAATATAGCCCCAAAAAAAAGTGAAATAACCCCCCAAAAGTTTGTACATAGAAAAACAATAACGATTTTGGGGGAGTTATTTCATGTTGTTTGGGGGGTTTTTTTGATTCTTTTAATTGGGGTATTATTTCACATGAAATAATTCCCCGAAAAATCTTTATGAAATAAAGCCCCAATATACTATCTGGGGTATTATTTCATTTTTAAGCCGGCTATGCAGAGCAGCTTTAGTCAGCGAAGCCGGTGTTTGTTAAACCATAGCGGATAAAGTCATCGCGCCCGGCATAAGGCCGGCTATGCTGAGAGGCTTTAGTAAGCGAAGCTGGTGTTTGTTATACCAAAGAGGAGAAACCCCTTGGGCCGGCCAAAGGCCGGCTATGCAGAACAGCTTAATTTAGCGAAACCAGTTTTTGGCATATCATAGATGAAAAAATCCTTCTGTACGGCCGACGGCCGACGGCCCAACCAAGCTATCTATCGTGCAATTTTTAAAACCAAAACTGTACAATTAATTGTATTATATAACTATATTGGGGTCTTACTTCATTTTTTCAAAATCTTCTAAAGGTGGTCTTGGGACGTTCTCGATCTTAAGAGCTTCGCTGGTTACATTGCAGCACTTCGTGGACTGTTTCCGTCGCTGGTATTGTTAGAGTATGGTCAATCCAACCACAACGGCTATAGGCATTTATTGACATGATTCTTCCTTTTTCTTCTTTGAACATGAATTGGCGTTCGAATGATTCATGTCATGTTGACGACATGTTTTTTATTTTGTATAGTCGTGCGTATGCATGTGTGCTTTTTTGATATTGAAAACAAAAACAAAATTAAGCAACGAATGAAAAGGCAAAGCGTACTCTTTCTTGCCAATAAAGTAGCAATCACGTCATTAAAACATGAGCCGTATGAACACAGACTAAGCGATAAGAACTGGATTGTCAATTTAGTAAAGTAAAGTAGTAAAGTAAATATTTTCGATATATGAGCATTTCCAGCGCAAAGCCTATTTGCTGTAACGTGACGCCAGCAAGTAATTAAAACTGATTATCAAAAAAAATGTCATATGTATAATTTACTTTTTTAAATACATTAAGTAACAAAAGGGTTAAAATTTGAACAACATGGGCCTAAAATACAAGATTATTTACCTGCTGGCGTTACGTTACAAAAAGTAGACTTTTCGCTGGAAATTCCCATATTCTATAAAATTCTGTTGTAAATTCTTATTTTAAAACTTGAAAAAAATTTTTTTTTTTTAAATAATGTTTCACTGGGCTGTCAGACATGGGGGTTTCATGTGAGCAAAAAGGACAAAGAAAGTAATTTTTTGGGAATTTTACGCTGTTTAAAATATTTTCCCTTTTATTAGTATTTACGCTTATTTTTCTTTGTTTCGTATATAAAATATGAAAAAAGTAGCAAAACTTTTATGTTACACCTTTACAGTGTAAAGGGTCCTAATAAAGATAACCATTTTTGTTAAGTGTGTAAAAGGTACTTTATAAACTTATGTTACTTTTCTTGGGTTAGTAAGTGTTTAAAAAAAAAAAAATTAAAAATAGAATCGGGGTTACCGTTAACAACACATAACATTTTTGAATTTTTAAATACAATTTTCAAGCAAATATGTATGTATTCCCCTAAAATAAGTAAATATGAAAGACAATATAATAAAGATTGGGAAAAAGAATGCTAGGCTATTGGTTAGTAGTTATGTTGCATCAAAGTATTAAATATTTGTATATTTATTGTTGATTATAAGGATGGCTTAAACCGATCGAACCAGCTCCAAATTTTTATAAATTGGCTCATTCGTCTTCACTGTTCTGTTTGTAATTCCTCACTGGAATCGCATAAAAAGGATTTTTAAATAACCTGTCGCTAAAAACAAAATAAAATGAATTTTTGTCTAAAAATTTTTATTTGAGGATTTCTTATTAAAATTATTTTTAAAAAAAAAATTTTAAATTTGGTCATAAAAAACAAAAAATAATTATAAATAACTTTATACAATTTTGTTTTTTAATTTTTTGGTGACAAGGAAAAAGTGCCTGGCAACCCAGATGTTGTCATATTTTGGAGCATATTTCTTGGTTTTTATTTTTGCTTAAATATTTTAAAAACATCTTTTTTTCAAATTAGAACTTGCCCTGATAACACTGTGCAAAATTAGACAAGCCGGGAACATGGCGTTTTAACATAATTCGGGTACGCTGAATGAAATTGTAGTAACCGTTTTTTTAAGTTTGCTCTTGTTTTCGAGATATACAGTTATTTCGAACATGGAGGAGGTTGCAAAACTTATATTCGCGTAACTCAAAAACATAGTCGGAACTGTAAGAAAAGATAAACTCATTGTTTATTGTTGTTGTTTTTGTTTAAGCTTTGATATTGTTACATTTAAAACTGAGGCTTATAATTCTTATTCGCTTAACAGTTTTATTTGTATAATATCTTTAGCTTTTTTAAAATCAGTTTCTCAATAGTATGATATGGGAATTTAGCACATTTGAAAGAAACCTTGTTAAAAACGGTTTAGTTTATGAAATTATTAAAAAAAAACCGAAATTCCGCAATAATTTCCTTAAAGAAAAGTAAAACTTTTTTCTAATATTAGCAGTCGTTATAGGAACATAACTTTTTTTTTTGGAAAAAAAATAACTTTTTTTATTTTTTCTTCGAGCACGGTGTAATTATTAAATATTCTCTAGTTAGGCTTTTCTATTTATTCTTCTGAGTAATCCGATTACTTATTTTTTATATTAGCGCAAAGTTGTGAAATATAATTAACGAAATTTACTAGAATTTTGTCAATAAACTAAAGTGCAACGAAAACAACATAAAGTACTAAATACAAAGCAAAAAATCAAATACGAATAAAAATATAAACAACAAAAGAAAAATTAAGCATAACAAATACTTTATTATATGATATTTCTCAAAAGAAAAAATCCCCCACTGTCGAATATTTTTACGTTGTTTTAAAATCTGATAATTGATTTAGCATGATATTAAAAAATGAGTATGTGGAATATATTACGCTTTATATTTGGTAAATATTTAGAAAAAAAAATCATTTAGTCTTACAACCAAATTATAAAAATATTCGTTCGTTCAGTAGACATGTTCCCCAATTTTAAAGTGGTGATAAACAGTCTTTGCTTTTTTAATGGAAAGCTTTACTTTTGTAAGATATTCTGACATCACTGTTTGAAACAATGAATAATACAATACAAGTAATTATAAGCATAAACTATTTATTTTTATTTTCGTTTCATTAAAATTCGTACATAAATACTTCCGTAATTCTCATGTTATCTAATAAAGGTGTTAATTATTTTATAACTAAATGGTTTTTTAAGAATTATTAACAGCAACTTTTTTTCATACATTTGGATACTCATTTGTATACCATACACTAGTAATGGTGAGGAGAGTATTGTCACAATTTGGAAAAAAGCTAATATACACGCAGAAAAAAAATATGGTAGGAGTTAACCATATTCTAAAGGGAACATACTATGGTTGAATTTTAAACATTTAAATGTTTGTAGGTTATCATATTATGACAAAATATGAAAATTGCAATAGTATGGTCAATGTTAATCATAATATGGTTATTTATTTCTTCTATTTTTCTCAAATTGTTTACTTAGTTTTAATTATAATTTATTTCACATTTATAAGTAATTACATTAAATCATATTTAAGCCTTTGAAGACCTTCATAAGCCATCCTTATATTTAACATGCATACTACTGCTTAAATTTATGCATTTTAATCAATAATTAAAATAAAATTAATGAGAATTTTAGTTGAAAAGCAAACGAACATAATGTTGCTGCTTTTTAAACATATTATTTTAAATTTAAACATACAATGTTTAAAATGTAATAAGTTCAAACATATTCTTGATTACCATAACATATTTGGAGATAACCATAATATGGTTATAGCTTCTCGATGGATGATTTTAACCATAATATTGTTACCATGACATATTTGACAATATTGCTAGGGTAACCATAATATATTTAAGTGTATGGTTTTAAGTTTAGTTTATTGAAACATTATATTCTTAAATTCAACCATATTTGAAGTTGCAAGGTAGGTAAACACGTTATTGTTAAATAGAAACAAAATATTATCAATCGTAAAAAATATAATGTTAAAAACAACAAAAGTTTTTTTGTTGCCATTGCAGGGACTATAATTTGTTTTTTTAATCATACTTCAACCATGTTTTTTCTCTGCGTGTATGCATAAAATTAAAAAAAAACCCAATTTTCCTCTCTAATGAAGACAAATAATTATAAGTTTGAAATCTTTTGTGTTTAATAAAATAAATACATATTAAAGTTTGCATTAATAAACATGTTAAGACGACTGCTGATGAGAGAGTAAAAATTGTTCTCTGTTTACAAAGCTACACTTGTATATGTATGTATGACACATTGATACATTGTATGTACAAACAAAAATAATTTCATAATTAATATACATGAAAATGTCATCCCTAGTAATGACTATTTTGTAATTATTTTTTTTTTTTGCGTTCTTAACTGTATGGAAGTGTCATTAGTGTAACAAAAATATAAACATTCATTTATCATACACCTTAAACCAAATGATTCAAAATATAATTAAATTATTCTCATCATTTTTATCTAACTTATAACTTTCCATCTATTTAGAAAACAAGTTGTCAAAATATTAAATATGCAGAAATCGCTTAAAATTCTCAAATGCATTGTCAACAATCGTATGAAAATTCATCTCATAATCTTGGCAAACTTGCCCTACACTCTCTGCTCGTAAACTTACTATATTCAATTGTTCATTTATAACGACAGTTGTGTTATGCTACCTGTCCATTTTTATAAAACATTCAAGTGTTGACATACCACAAACAATAACTACTTCGAATGATTTGATCAATTTATGTGTGTTGTGAAACAGCACAATAGTCTAACTAGCTGGCATTAATTGTTCAAAAATTGCACAAAAGTTGAAAAGAGGCTTTCACAAATGGCTAAAGTGTAGCATCAAACAAACCTATTTCTTTATGACTTGAAACCCTTATTTCGAAAAATCATTCGTAAAGATAAACCGATTTTGCGTATTTTCAATATCTTGAAAAAAAAAACTTTAAATAAAACAAGTAAGAGTGCTATATTCGGCTATGCCGAATCTTTTATATCCTTTACCATGGTGCGATAAGACAGAATGTTATACATATTTATTTAATTAATTAATCAATGGACATTATCCTTACTAATTAATAACAATATTAACTTAAAACCAATGAATAACACCACACATTTTCAAATATAGTAACCAACTTTACAGAACATCCATATGTACATAAAAAATTACGGGTTAAGAAATACCATACACAGAAAAAATGTTTGCAAAAAATTATTCAATTAAATAATTAATTGGTGTACATTAATTATTCAATTAATTTTTTGTTTGCTGCAATTAATTTTTTTAATCAAAACCCATAAAATTAAATGTTTGTGTATATGTGGTGTATTATTTGTTTATGCAATTAATTTTTTAATTGACTAAATTTGTGTCCCATGACTCGAAAATACAAATCCGTTAATTGATATGATCAATTCCTTTGCAGGGGCAAAATTAGTTAAATATTTAATTGTCTGAACGAATTGTTTAATTAAAGTCGATTTTCTATTTTTTCTGTGTAATTTTATGCTTCATGGAATTTAAAAATAAAGAAAAAATCAACAAATTGTGACAAAGAATTTAATTGTCTCACATAACCGTGAAAAAGGATCAGCAATAGCGTAATTTACATTTAACAGAAAGCAGATTATAATGACGAGTATTGCGACAAGGTATATTACAGAAAATCACAACAAACATTGCCATTAATAAGATTAACCATTAAAGATACATTTAACATATGCGTAAATTTATAAAGGCCAAAGAGTGTCGGTATTGCCGTCTTTGGTATATCCTGAAGATTAACGTATATTTGATGGAACGCCTTTTGAAGATCTATTTTTAAAAAATGTTATTTTTTCACATAAAATTCCGGAGAAATCGTGCAAAAATGGTAGCGGATATCTTCTATCTGGTGTTGTAATTGCGTTTAACGACCTGTAGTTGCCACATGGGCGCCACGACCTATCGCTCTTTTGGCTATCATTTGCTTAATTAATGCTGTCAAAATTTTTAAATCTTTTTTCAAAATTTGTTTTCAAATCGTCAAAATGACTTAAATATTTAAAAAAATCTAAATTTAAAATGTTGTACTCATCGTTTAAGATAGTTTTTAAGCATGGAAAGTGGAACATTCTATCAATATTTAAATCATGTTTAAAAAAATCTATCTTGAAAAACAAACTTCGATTACGTCAACCAAGTCAAAAATAGAATTGTTTTTGCCTTGAAGGGAAATATTAAGGAAGTTAAGGTGAGTTGTTAAGTCCGTTAAAAATGCTAAGTCTATATTAAATGCTTGAGATTTAATTTCGTCTAAGAGCTCAAAATTTTTGAAATCCAATTCAATAAACTCAACAACTTCCTTTCGCACTTCAAAAAAAAAACGTTCAAGGCATTTTCCTCTACTTAGCCATCTCACCTCAGTAAACATAAGTAGATCTCCATACCGATTTTCGCATTCCTCAAGGAATTTCTTAAATTAACAATGAGTTAACGAATTGTTTCCACCTCTAATTTTGTTCACTATTTTTACCACAACACTCATTGTGTGGCCACAATTCGTCTATTTAGCACACAATGACTCTTGAAACCTTTATACCATTTTTAATCAACTGTCCAATAAATCCGTCCTTTTTGCCGAGCATTGCGGGAGTACATCTCTGCATATGGCTGTTAATCTTGCTGATTCGGTACATAACTTGCATTTCTTTTTTAAAAGCGAGTCCAAGAACTTATTAATTTCTTCGATTCTTCGGGTCACTGTGATTCGTGACAAAAGAACTGTTTCAATTGAGTCTGCCAATAAATTTCCACTTTCTCCAAAACAAGACAGCATTTCTTTGCAAACTTTTTTTATAAAAATGCCTTTAGAAAACGGTTTAAAGTTCTGAGCAATTCTTAAGCCTGCAACATAGGATGCTTTTAGAGGTCCAGTGTTAGTATCATTTGACTGAAAATTAAGACGTTGCATGTTTATTTCCTCACCATAACTTTCAATGTGCTCCAAGATTCGGAGAGCATCCTGAAATAAAAAAGACTTTTTAAAGTCCACAACTAATTGTTCTCTTGATCCACCTGCTATTTTATTGGGAACGTAATCTGCATGTCTTAAAATGCCTTTCAATATTAAACTTAGTGTCAGCTTGCATTATTTGAAAGCATATTAAACATTGTGCTTCAGCCTTAAAATTATAAGTAAAAAAATCTTTTTCCCATTTATTTTGCAAATCCATTTTGTAAAAAATACAAAAAATTCATAAAAACGTTTTCGATTATATAATTCACTTGTACTTCTCGCGTTCGTCGACTCTTGTTAAATGGCAAAAATCGATCAAAAAGCACCTATAAATACTGCAAATATTTCAATATTTTACTGGCAGGTACTTATGAAATATGTTTTTGAAACGTTCCAAAACATGAGCACTCATAAATGTGGGTGCAATTTCTGTAAAAAAAATCATGCAGGTAACTAACGGAAAACCCCAAATAATTAAAAAAGTGCACTTTCATTTTTTCCTTTTAATTGTCCACTCACATTTATTAACGCTTTTTACTTTGCTACCGTATTCATAAAAATCAAATAACCTTTTGTTTATTACTTTTTTTTTACTTCTGAGAATCATAAAAAAAGTCATCAATGTTTTTTCCAAAGAATTTTGTGGATATCTTGAGCAAATTTTTGAAATTCATTCCTTTAATTAATTGTGAATAAAAGCGAAACGCGTTTATCGATTTACATGATTTATGTCTCATTTTGTTCATAGGTTATGCGACTTTACGTGAAAGTAATAGGACTTGACACTTTTTTTACCGTTTTGGATTTTTTATGAATTAAATATAAAAAATTGGGCAAAAAATATTTTTTTTCTTCATACATTTATTTATAACTGCAAAACTGTTGCTTATGTAGCGAAACGCTGCATGGACAGATTAAAGGAATTGTAATTCTTAATATTTTTAAATTTGTTTCAGCTTATTCGGACTAGTGGTTCTCGAGTTATGACAAGCAAAAGAGCCTAAAACGTGACAAATTCCCCTATACGATACTTACTAACTTCAAATTAATTTTTAAATTATTGATGTATCATGACCAAACTAATGATGGAGATAATTGAGTCCCGAAATCATGTGTTGTACTGTGTAATATAAGTTTGAAATTTAAAACTGACACCAATTTTTTCCAAGTGTTTTTTAATACACGCTTTGTTAAACGATATCATACGTTAAACAAAAACAAAATCTAAATATCTTCTTTTTTTTACAAATTGTTTGGTAAGATATTTGAAACTGATTTAGAGTCAGTTGTGTTATACAACTTATAAAATAACAACTTAAAAAATATATTACTAACATTTTTCTGCGGCTGTATATAAATGCATTGTCTCAATTTTTTTACTCTCTGGTACTCACTAATACACAACCAAAAAATTTTTGGAAATCCCTGCTTTAAAACAAAGATGCCCAAGGTAGTAGTAGTATTGGTGGAGTTACGAAAAAACACTGGAAGAAAACAATTTGCTATTCATTTTATTTAGTCGCCAACGAGATTGCGACGAAAGCACATGTGTGACGGGTGTTTTCCTTTTTTTGCTGCTTCTTTGTTTAACAAAAGGGAAATGTAAAATTAATGAATGTACATATTTTAGTAATACTCTTGATGAATGTACCCAGTAAAAAAATGTGCTCCAAAAGGAGCAGGTTTTATGTATGAATGCATACCTCAAATCGCTTCAAACCTGCTGATAAGATGCCTGATTTTTGTATGGAGTGTTCCCGGTTTGGAGGACTATTTACTGCTGACAATAAGCGCTTTTCTTAACATGCAAACAAAGCACTCCTAAAGCGCTTTTTTAAGGGATAACTATATTTCCATATTCATTGATGTTTTGCTTTTAATTGCTTAAATGCATTGTTTTAATAATTTTCGTAAACCATTATACATATATTTTTATTTTTTTTCGCTTTAAAACCTCATCGTTGTCAGCACGAAAATAGCAGCTTTTTTCTATATTTTATTCTTTATCATTTACTGCTATATAAAAGCTCTCTTATTAAAGCGCTCGATTATGCGCTTTTTCTCATAAGTGCTTCAAAAACCCCAAATTTTTTTTACTGGGTATTGATAGATATGTATATCTATAATAGATACATATATAATTTATATATGCGGACATCTGGATAGTATGATATATTTCGAAATAAAAAGATTCTTCGAAGTGTTTATTAATTTTCCCTCAATTAATCATTGTTCAATTTGCAATTAAAAAGTTGAAAATTATAAGACACAGAAGTTCTGCAAGTGCAGTTTGTCTCTCCCACTGAACATGCTGATTTCCTATTGGTTGATTGATGATCAAACAAAAGAGCGTAAGTATACGTGTGAGTTTAATTTGCTGATATAAGCCACTACTGGGCATCTTTGCTTTAAAACTCCTGAAAACTATGAAAATTTGAGCAAAAATCATGAAAATAGGCATTTAAAAAAAAAAAAATTTCAAGTTGTGGTAAAAATTTTTCAATTGTTTTTCTTGTAGTTATTAGAAAACAGTCTAAATATTCGAAAACAGAAAAAACCCATAGACGATATTTTTCTTTTTTTTTAATATTCCATCAAATAATTAGTATTGTGGTAATTTTTAATCAGGCTTAAGTTCATCAAATTTAATTTTCATTAAATTATTTTTATGAAGAAAGGAATTTTACAACATGAAAATTAATTAAAATTGTTATTGATAATCATTCATTCTTTACTGACCTTTTCAATTCAATCTCGTTCTTCAAAGAACAACAGTTTTACAGCAGTTTCCCTGAAGCATGTAAAACTCAAGTAGTTGTTTAGCCATTTTTACTTTAAATACTCAAACTTTGGCGCCAAAAATTATTTTGTTATCTATCGATCTGTACATTTTTGAGTACAATATAAGATATGTTTTTTTTATTTATGTCTATGGGCCACAGCAATGTGCGTCGTCGATTATGTTATTTTTTCAAAGAAAAATTTTTTACTACTGTTTGTGAGATTTTTTCATAAAAAATTTTTTACTAGAAATATATATATGATTTGGTTTAGATTTATAAAAAAAATTATTCCAATATTTTTTTTACTATTTAATTAACTAGTGAAAAATGGCTCATTCATATGTATATATAAAGCAGGCTTGTGAAATACAATATTTCTTAATTTCTCCTAATACGATTTAACGTTTACCGTTTAACTTAGCTTAAAAAATGTGTTTGTTGTAAGAAATATTGATACGTTGGTTTTTTTTATAACTAATATAACTGCTAGGCTATGGAAAAACGCCATTTAATTTTTTGTAAACTTATATTTTTTCTAATACAGAAGTGGCTTATAGAAAAAAAGACTTGTGAAATAAACAACAAAATTAATAAAAAAAAACTGATTTTGTTTTTAATTCTTTTTTTCTAACTCGGCATTTGGAAGTAATTAACCTTGAGTACTGAAAGTATAAAAAAATTATTACATTAAAAACGCTGACAATAGTCCTAAAACAAAATTGGTGTAAAATTTACTACCACCTCTTCGTATATGTTACAAATTTTCACTTCGTAAGTTAAAGGTTAAAACCGGTCGAATACTATCCGTCCGATCTCCCTAGTATGCATGTATGCATTTCTAACTTTTAAATTTAATTTTTCATTTCAAAAAGTCCTACTAAAATATTCTAATAAATTTTTCCAACTCTTTACATACATACGAGCAGTTTCAGTACAATGTATTTACAAAAGTTTTTTATTCTTTGTTAAAAATAAAAAAGAGAAGAAAAATTTGATAAAATGAATTTTGTCAAAAATTAATTTAAAAAGTTAAAATTGCACCAGGTAAGAAGATGTATTCGAGAATGTGTGTAAGCGCAAACTTACAAGTTTGTTCAAATCTCCTTCGCATGGTCTTCTTGTTGTTGTGGAGAAGAGGATTATGAATTTCATGCAATAGTTAGATGAATTTTTACAGTAGATTAAGGTAAAAACTAATTTCTGTTAACTTTTATCGTGTTCATTACATTCATTCATATATGTATACAGTAAAAGCTAGCGAAGGCGGACACCGACAGCCACCGCAATTTTGTCTGCTAACGGCAGATGTGCTGCAGCGGTTTTAATGTTTTAATGGGTCAAGAGTAAACTTGGATAGCCATTAGATTGGTTTTCTAAGCAATCCGGCTGGAAGAGTTTATATACATATGTATATCTGTGGCAAAAAGGAAAAAGTGCTTAAGTCAACTTAAGCAAAATTTGGGTTTATGGCACCTTTGTAATCTACATGTTTTTTTAAAGTGCCCATAGAGAGAGCTTCAATTATTTTTTACAATTGCTTAGGAATTTAAAGCAAAATTATTTTTGTCATATTTTTTTTTTAATGTACAATAACATTTGGAATAACAACTTAAGTTAACATCCGATCGGTCACGTAAGGAATTTTTAGGAATAAAAACAATAATTAGTATTGTGGTAATAAAAACTTTAAAAAACCATAACCGAAGGGAAGTGTTGATTTTATTAAAAAAAAATATATTTTCAAAAATAACCTTCAAAGTTTAAAATATATTTCCTACAAAACTACATACATAAATTAATTTAGACATTTTTTCCTTATTGTCACAGATATAATCGGGCCTGTTGCGACGACCAATAAAATCTCTAATGAAAATGCAGCCTTTAGGCCCAACCATAATGTGCTTAAGTTGGCTTAAGCAATTCTGCGTATACATGTTAATTATATGATGCAAACCGTATTGAACTTAAGAAAACTTTTTGCTAAGTTTAATGAAACTGTCATTTGCTTAAGCAAGGTGCGAATCTAATCGCACATTCCATACGGAATCGAATGTTTTTTATTTTGTTTTTGTTTTTAAAATACATTTGAGAGACTTTTTGTTAATTTTTGACAGTAGGGTAAGCAAGGCTATGCATATTACGGTTAGCCCTTGATTTCTTGGAAAAACTCTAAAGGCCATTTTCTCAATGTATAGACAAACTGTCTGTTACTTAATGTCAATATAAGTTTATTAGACCGACTGACCGTTAACGATTTTGGGTTTCTAAAAATATACCGACAATAAATACTGTTTTTAGTTGGCAGCACCTCTCAAAATACATGTTAAAGTTGGGAGTCAGCAGGAAAATAAATAATTGGCAGATGAGTGCTGGTTAGCTTTGCAACAGAATAGAAGTAAATACGATATTGAGAAACCCCAGTTTCTTTAATATGCAGTTTTTCGTTGGGAATAAAGATAGTCACGTAATGAGAAAACGGCCATAAATATTAAATGAATTTTTGCAATTTTTAACTTAACTGTTTTTTCCTTTCGCCTTAACCATATCCAACAGTAACAAATAAATGTATATGTATGTATATAAATATTCAAATTTGCATGTAATACTATAAAAATTTAAAAAAAATAAAAAAAATTGTTGCATCAAATTATACAAAGAAAACAATAATAAAAAAGGAATTCAAGTACTCTAAATTTCAAAAGAAAGTGCGAACACATTTTAGGAAACGAGGCCTCATTGGTTCACAATTTACTGTAAAATTTAGAAAATTTAATTTTTTGCACAGGTAATTATGCATTATTTGGAAATAAGCAAGCAAAACCATTTACGACTAGCGGACATGGTGAAAATTTAAAAATTACAGCTAAAGCGTACACCAACACCCTGCAGACAAAGTAACAAGCACACAAATGGCTGCCTCGGCTTGCCATGCAGTAGCCTACACGATCGGTCCAATTTTTAAGCCTATTTTCGATTGTGTGCAGCTGTATTTTACCAATGGCTTCACGAATATTGTCCTTTAAAGCGTCGGCGTGACACTTATCTTTGACGGCACCCCACAAATAATAGTTCAACGGTGTCAAATCACAGCTCCGAGGTGGCCAAACGACATCAGCTCTGCGGCTGATAATGCGATCCACTCCTTGTCCATTTTCGAAGAAAAATGGCCCAATTATGCCTCTGGACCAAAATCCGCACCAAACAGTGACTCGTTTTGGGTGCAACGTCTTTTCAATGCATGCGTGCGGGTTTTCTGTGCCCCAAATGCAACAATTTTACTTGTTTACAAATCCGCCAAGATCAAAATGAGCTTCATCTGAAAAGATGATTTTTTTTGGCAAAATCGGCATCTTCTGTAAGTCGATCGCAGGCCCACTTAGCGAAGCGAAAACGCATATTTCCCAGCGTTGTTCAAGCGTATACACAACCATATTCGTTCAGCGGAAGGATAAAACTAACCATCTGTCAAATCAGACATGAGCTAAGTGTTACCAGTTACGAAATAAGCACTAGTTGAAAAAAAAAACGTTAGATGGCGGACCCGTTATTAAGCTAAAAATATACTAGTTGACATTGACTTCAAACTATCTTATTTAACGTTGGGTTGTCATAGGAGCCCAACAAGTTAGTTTTTATGCATTTTTATAATAGTTTAATACTAGTTGCTTTATTTACAGTATAAAGACTAATAAAAGCAAAATTAATTCGATAATTGCCCTCAATTTATTTTAGAATCAATTTAAGATCTTACCCCTGGAATAAGAGAGAGAGTGTATTGTATTAATTATTTTCTTTGTTTACAGAACTGTAGCAAACTAGCAGAATGCCTCGATATGTTTTTCGTCATCATTCTACATTGAACAGTTTAATGTATTTTACTTAATAATTTCAATAAAAATAATACGGGAATTTTCCTTGTCTTTATTTATTTTTTATTCTTGTAGTGCAGTTGTTGTTTCTTTAAAACAGAAATAAATATTATCAATAGTATTAAAATATCGAAAATATCGATTGAAAAAATGTCCATATTGATATCTGTGGCATTTTGACATAACATCTTAAGTCGAGATAAGATAGCAAAAAAAGTTTTAAAAAAAAAACTTGGTGATAAAATTATTTTTATCAAATAATAAAATAAACCGAAATTAAAAAAAAATCGCTTATAATACAAAATTTTAAAATCACAAACAAAAATGTTTTTTGAAGGAAAATTCAAATAATTAACAGCATTTGACTTAAGATGTTTTGTCAAAAGGCCACAATTATTATATTTAAAATACAGCTATGAAAACATGTAATACCAGATATAATCACAGTTTTATCGCGCTGAATTCCAGTAACCCAATAAAAAAATTGTGCTTCAAACGAAGCAGGTTTGTAAGGGAGAAATGTAAGAGTTTCGCTTACCATGCCTCTTACGGAAGACATGAATTTTATATAATGAGTTCCAACTTTGAAGCCATACATTTTTGACACAAAATGCGCTTTATTCAACGCATATAAAAACTGGTGAACGTAGCTACCAGCTTTACAAACAGAATGTTTTGTTCACAGTTATTTTTGATGTTCTTCCTTACAAACCTGCTTCGTAGTAAGGGAATGCCGTGACACTTGAAAAATATTTTTTAATGAAACTTATTAAGAGCTCCTTGAATTACTTTACTGCATCTCTGCATGTCTTATTGCGTAGCACCTAATTTTGCGGCTATATTTTTAAATGTACCATTAGAGATCGCAAAATGATAAAAAAATTTATTGGGAATGTACACAAGAGTTGCCAAAACTTGGTGACCAAAAATGGTTAAATGTACGGGAAAAAATCGCTAAAAATGGGCTAAAATATTTCTAAAAATTTTTGGAAATAAAAACACATTAAAATTCAATAACAAAACAGAAATAATTAATTGAAAGTTGTTTACGATGAAATTGTAAGTTAAGATCAATTTCTTAAATAAGAATTAACGTAAATTAATATTTTGATAGATATTTAAAAAATTAAATCATCGATAAATTCGACGCCGTAATTGTTCATCTCAAAGGAATCACTCGTGCCTATTAGTTTTAAATAATTTGAATCAATTTGATCAACCCCAACTATATGATACCGTACACCACATTAGAACCAGTTTACCAAATTATATTAAATTATCTGCAAATTTTCGACCTGTACTTTGCGCCAAATGTTTAAATGGATAGCTAGCTAGCCAGCTGGGCAAACATCGTTAATTCGACTCAAAACGTGAACCCTCTCTACTTCAGCATTGGACCATGGAAGTGAGAGCAACTTTATTTCTAAAAAAAAGTTTGTTGCCGCCTGCATCTCTTTATTGAAGTACTTGCAACCAGAAAGAAACACCGATGTTTGTGTTGATTCATTTTATAAATTTAATATTGGAATGCTGTTCCTTTTATTTGAAAGATGTTTCATCATCATAGTTTAAAGCGATTTTCAATATTTGTAAAAGTTGTGATTTAAACTAAAATTGTTGAAAATGTTGATTTTAATTGACAAATTTTTATAAAAAAATTAAAATTATTCTTTTAAAAGAAAAATGGCAAAAAAAATGTATGGCTAAGCAAGTTGAAAATGGCTTAGAAAATGGCTAAGGGCTAATTTTTAATGGCTAAATCTAGCCACTAAATTGCTAATTGGCAACACTGATGTACACGAACAAGAAGAATAGCAGGTGGTATTGATAGCTCATCTGTGCTTCTTTTTAGAGGCCCATATGTGAAAATTTTTACATGTTTAAATAGGGACTAAAATGTCTTATGTTTTTGTAATGTTGTAAAATTCAAATGCAAATTCAATTGCATGCATAAGGTAATATAATGGACGACCATTAGAGGAAAAATTATCTAGACCGATTCTTTCCAAATAAATCTTTACGTTAGTATTTTATTTGAACCTACATATGTACATGCTACATACATAGAGTGCCCCGGTAGACTAGCTGGTAGCGAGCTAGTCTATCATCGACGGGGTTGCGGGTTCGATTTCCGCCTGAGACTCTGGTTTCTTTCCTGCAGACAAGCATAAAGCTTCGCGGGATAATCAAATTTTGTTGTTTTATTTTGTTATTGAAGTTAATTTTAGTTGTTATAAAAATGTAATACTTTAAAAAAAGAAGAAAAATATTTTCAACTGACACCAGCACAATTTTCCAAAACTGTCATCTAAAATAAGTTGCGTGCATACATACGTCCTATTTAAACAAATATAAAATTATGTAGTTACTTTTAATAAAGTGATAAAAATTACGAACTGTAGCCTAAAAAAAAAATTAGTTAAAGTTTTTATACTCAAGTACAAACACTCAGTCGATAGTTATATCAATAGTATCGATAGTGAAATATAACGTATCGATATATATCGATAGTAGAAAATATCGATATTATCCCAGCACTAGTAATAACTAGTCGAACACCTTACTAACTAGCAACGATATTAGCTGCAGCGGAATAACATTAAACAAATATTTTCGATACAATTAGGCAAATCACAAAGTGTTCTATTGTGTCGTATTGATTGTATTTGCAATAATTGTATGACTGTTTTAAAAATTTTGTTTTATTTTTCATATTTAAATATTATATCGCAATACAACTTTGTAACCTATGCATGTCATTTTAGTGTGCTGTTTTTCATGTTCACAGATTTCATTCATTGTTTTTCCTTGACTATTTATCTATAAAAGTAATAAAAAAAATTTTATTTGGATTCATTTTTTGTAATTTAATTTCGGCGTTTACACATATGCGTCATTTATGGTGAAAATCTGGAAAACATGTTTAATTTGTTCGGATGCATAGATGAACTCCACAAGTCCTGCATTACCATACATTACGCACTGGAAATGATTTGTTTAAGCAAAGCAAACAACAGGCGCATATCATGGTAAAATTAACAGGATAAAATTACCATGATATGCACCAAACCAATAATGAGCTGATGATATGGGTTTTGTTTTTACTTTGGGGAAATCTCGGTTGAAAAAACAGTTTACACATTTTCAAAATTATATAAATGGCAAACCACATAATATATCTATCATCGAAGATCTTAAAAAATGTAATTGTTAAATTTTTGAAAAGGTGGTTAGATAACTAACCACCCAACCTCAAATAGTTAAATAACATGTCAAGCAACAAATTTTTAGTTTGTTGTTTAAAATAACAAAGATGTGACTTATCCTTATTCTGCCTGCGTTATTAAATTTAGATAGATATGTTTATTGTACAAATATCTAAAAATTAACAGCCATGTTTTGAAAATCGCATTTGAGGGAAATTAAAATCGAACAAATTTTTAAAACTTTTCTGTGTTGAAAGTTCAAAAAAATATTCCTTTTTTATACCTCATACTTCGGGGACCACTTATATTTACCAGAACTACTTTTAAAACTACCATCGATTTCAAATTCCATAAAATGAATTGTTATATCATTTTCTAAATAAACTGTATAAAAACGTAATAAATGTGTTTTGAAGATTTTTAAAACTCTGACGCAGATTTGTTGATGAAAAATTATGGTTTTTTGCTGATTTTTCCTCAAAAAGTTCTGGCAACACTGCACACGTTACGTGAGACTGAAACCGACATTGCAAAAATGGCCTTTGAATGGAACTCTCAAGGGTCGAGACGGCCAGGAAGACCTAAAAGTACATGGATGAGATCTACTCATGCTGAATATAGATCCAGATCAACGTAGCAGGAGATCAAACTTATTGCGCAAAACAAACTACAATGGACTGATTTTGTTTCCGCCCTATGCTCCAGCTAGGAGTTTTAAATATTTTTTAAGAAAATTATAGTAGTTTTTAAATTGGTACATATAATGTAAATATTAATTTAAGGAATTAAAAAAAATGCCTCCTATTTGATCATAGAAATAATAATACACGAGATTTAAGTAATTTACATAGTATGCAATGCCTAAGAGTGGTTCTTGACGCCCATTAATGCATGTCAAAAACTCAATGTAACATCCCATACGATCATGTCAATCATATAGCTCATTCTGCGCCACCCTGTATTATACCTCCAGAATCCAGCTTTGGGTTTTAGCACATATTTATATACTTATGCAAAAATGTTTAAAGGTTAAATGTTGAAAGACCGCATTTCTTTTTTTAAATAACCTGAGCATTTAAGTTATTTACCTAAGTTGTGGAGTAAAAATTATGCAACTTTCTGTATCATATTCTTGACGACATAAATTCATAAATAAAGTTATATATTGTCATCTAGAACTTTTCAATTTTATGGAAAATTTTGTTGTATGGTTTGCTCTTTTTTTATGCTTTTAAGTTTTATTGTTGATATTTTAGGGAAAATAAAATTCAAATTTTAATAGAAAGACTGCAGTTCCTGTCGTATGGTGTCTAAAACTAGTTCTATGAAAAATATTTTATAGTTATAAATTTAATTTATTTTGCATTTCAAAGGTGTGAGATGTACAAAATAATTGGACTTTACAGAACAAAAGCTATTTGTACTCAAAAATATATTAAAGTTTTTTTTAACTTATAAAAATATCTAATGAATCTTTTATGTATTAAAATTATCTTGTATTTAGGCATTAATTACTAGGTACTGATTCAAACATTAAATTACTTGTAAGGAGGAGAGGTACCACAGCAATATTCGATCAGAAGAGTGCTAAACATCTTTGTGAACGGGAACCGCGATGAGCAGAATTTTCGTCATTCATTGGCAGGACGTAAACTTGAGAATTATAATAAGGTTTGATTTATATCGCAGCTCGAATTTGAGACTGAGTTAACATGCTTGGCACCCTACCGCCAAATCTAATTTGAGTACGCTGAATTGAATGGTGCTAGTAACTTATTAAGCTAGAAGTACATAGTACGCGTTAGTGCGCGTAGACTTCTGTCAATTAAAGTTAAGCTAGTGTTCTTTTTAAGCACAAGGTGCTTTAAACAAATTTTGACGCTTTTGCGCCATAAAGTTTGTTAACTTTGAACTTTTCCACTCGTTTTGATAAGTAATCAGCTGACACTAAAAAAAATAAATTTAGCAAATTTGTTAATCATGGAGGAAAAAATTATCGAAAAGTCTAAAAAAACATACAGTATTGTATAAAAAAAGGAAGCCAGTACCATGTTCTGTAACTTTAGTGAGAACTCCTCGCATGGAAAAGATGTGAAACAAAATATTCCACAGTTTTTCGAAAAGTCTGAAAAAAGTGTGTCTGTAACTCATGTCGAAAACTTTCAAATGAGATTACGTCGTTACGTTAGAAATGTCATAATATTACACTCGCAGCCAATATGAAATTGCAGATGTTGAGAGCGCCAGTCACACATATCGTTGACGGCGATCAAAATTAACTAAAATTGAAACATTTTCAACGACGGCGGCTAAACCAAAAAATGTAAAGTGCTACCTTAATGTTTGCAAAAGAGCTTTGAAGAAATTCGAATATTTTATAAAAATGTTAAAAGCAAAATAATTAAACAATGAAAAATTTTGCCAAGAACAAAATATTATATGCATTTTTAATTGTATTTTAGATTTAAAATTGTTTCTCGTGAGTAATTTCCTAACGGGACAGCTATTAGTCGCCAAAAAAGTTACAGACACAGTTTAGTGAGAAAAACATCTGTTTGTTTTAATAAATGGCTTTTTTATTTCACTTCACACATTTCAATCAAAAAGTTTCTCGACGCGAGAGTTACAGAACATGGGCACAGGACAACAAAATCAAAAAAAAAACCGAAGTTTGAAATTCAAACAAATAAAAAAACGCGCGTTAAGTAACTTAGCATTTTTCATGCGCTTAAGCTTTTAAACGCGCGATAGTCGTTATGAATTTTCTAGAATAAAATATGCAACCCTTCTGGAGAGCAAAACATTTTTAAGAAACGAACGACAAATTCCGTTTTTTAAAAAAAATTTCAATTTTGATGGAAGATTAATTCAGCCATAATATGGTTGTCGGTGACAATAATATGGTTATGTTAAACATAACATGTTTAAAATTTTCTTTAAAAATAGTTTTGTTGGAGTTGACCATATTTAACATGTTTTTTCTCTGGGTGTGGAAATAACTCATTCGCGCGATTAATCGATTAATAAAACACATCAATTAATTAACTTTTTTTTTATTTTTTAATAATTCCTCATTTGTTTAAATTAGACAAATTAAAGATTATGGCGCATATCCGGAAATCATAACTAAAGTTACAACTAACAAAACAGAAACTTAAAAATAGTACATAGATAGTTACGGACCTTCTTCATAATTCCTATCTAGCTAAGCAGCTGCTGCAACCATGCATATTGGCATGTAGATAAAACCAAAAGTCGATAATATTTTGAACGATATATACTGTAGTTAATTAAAAAACTTAAAAGCTATTAAAACAAAAATTACACTTTGCTAGTTGAAAAAACAGACAAGCCGGGCACATGGCGTTTTAACATAATTCGGGTACGCTGAATCCATTGGTGCTCGCCGTTTTTTTAGATTGGCTCTGGTTTTTGAGATATACAGTTATTTCGAAAATTGAAGAGGTTGCACAACATATATTCGCGTAACTCAAAAACGGTTTAGTTTATTGAAATTAAAAAAATCCCCTGGGGAATTTCACGAAATTTGTATCCCCATTTAAAAAAAAAGTTGGTACAAATTAAAGTTTTTTGGTCCGAAGTTTTTTTGGTCAATACCTTTTCAAGAGAATAATTTCAAGAAATAATTTTAAATTAAAGATTTGCAACAAAATGCAGTATGAGTTATTAGAAACTCTTTTTAGAATAAATACACACTTTAAAAATAATTCTGTTTGCTGTGACACATTTATTCCATCCTCTCAAATGCTAATACTTTTTAACAACATGCAAAACGAAATTGCATTGAATGATAAATTTCGAAAGTGTTTGATGCATGATTATTTTACTTGTGCGTCATAATTGACATAATATTATTTTGGGGATTTTGGGGGATTCGTAAATTTGGGCCAATGTATAAAATAAAACTGGTAACGCTGCGTTTGTACCACACTTCATCAAATTATCTTGAAAACTGTGACCTTTACTTTGTACACAAAGTTTACATGGGCAGACAACTAGCCAGTAGCCAGCTGGACGGACGGACATCGTTAGATGGAGTTAAAAGTTAGTATAAGTCCGTCAAAATTCTGAAAGGTGGGTCTGAGAACAATATTTTTTTGTGTTACGCACATGAGCACAAGCACATTTTGTATATCCACTTTTGTGTTGGGGGTATAAAAAAGTAAAGAGAAATTAAGATATTAATATGAATTGTCGAAAGTTTAATAACTTAAGGACCCCAATAAAAAATGTTATCATTTTGCGAAGCACTAATGGTACATTTAAAAAAATAAGCGCACAATTATGCGCTACGCAATAAGACATACAAAAATGCAGTAAAGTAAGTGAAAGAACTCTCAACAACTTTTATAAAATAAAATAAAATTTCAAGTGCTACGGCATTCCCTTACCACGAAGCAGGTTTGTAAGGGAGAGTACTAAAAAATAACATACAACAATTTTTATATGCGCTGAATACTGCGCTTTATGTGTCAAAAATGTATCGCTTCAAAGTGGGAACTCGCCATATAAAATTCATGTCTTCCGTCAGCACAATGGTAAGCGAAACGCTTATGTTTCTCCCTTACAAACCTGCTTCGTTGGAAGCTCCATTTTTATTGGGACTTAACTTTTACTCTGAATTTTTTGCTACGGGGAATGCCATAAGGTCATGAAAGGCGTAAAAAGGCATACAAGGAAGATAAAACTATTTAAACAAATCCTTTGCTAAAAAAGTCATAATAAAAATCCAGTACCATAAGAAATTATGTTGTAACGTTTTCCTTTAATAAAAGCGTTTGAGTTCCTTTAATTGCAAATCCAAATAAATATGCACACTTATTCAAATAAACAAACTTTATTATAATTAATTATCATGTTCGGAAAATCTATTCAAGATTCGAACCGAACCTTTTAGTAGTTTAGTAGATTCAAGATCCTTCCAGTCAATTCCAGAATATTCTGTTTGAATTCGAAATTCTACAATTAAATCTAAAGTCTTCAAAACAGTGTAGCAAATAACAATTTAAACTAATACGACATAAATTATAATTTACAAGATAACTTATATTTAAAACTATAAATAATTCTAAGATAAATCTTATTTCGTAACAATATTAAAATTTATTTTATATAAATTTACTTAAAAAGTTATGAACCTTATTTTTCTTTCTTAATGTATTTACTTACATCTTGTAAATACATTTATTACAAGTATTGTCCCGCTTTATTCTTATTTTGCATTCATACAATCTTCGCAAAAGCCTTAATTAAATACAAAGAGCGTAAAAAATACCAATTAACCCCATCAAAAATAAACCCACATTTTGTAAAGCGAATGAGTGAATCAGTCTTGAAAATTTTTTTTGTACGATTCCAACATGGAACCAACATTTTCTTTTTTTTTAATTTTTGTTTCTTTCTTTTTTTTCATTTGCTTTATTAATTTACGTTGTTGAATATGAAGTATTACATTTTATTTTCTTCAGATTTGGTTGTTTTTCATTTTTATAAAAAAAATATAATAAAATAACTCCTTTATGTTATAACAGATTTGTTGTTTATTTTAAAGGGTTTTTTTTATATAAATAAAAAAATAAAGGGAGAGAAATATATATACGAATACAGTGGGCCAAGGTGAAGAAAAAAGAAGTTTTGTCCTTTGGCACTTCTTACATTCAATGTTATTGCAATTTACCAACTTTTGACTTCAGATGTTTCTTAATTTGATATCAAACATGTTGGTTACAAAATTTTATAAATTAGTGCGTCATCAATACAATTAAATTTTTTTTTCCAAATAAAGCCAAAGTAGGGGAAAATCCTAATATGTAGGTATTTTTGATACATAAATAGAAGCGTAGGGAAAATCGGACAGATTTTTCATAATCTCTAAAATGTAGTGATTTTTCGTCATATCGTATTATTTATAAAATAAATGATGAAACAAACGTTTTTTTAATGATATTTTACTGTCCAAAACTGTTGAAAAAAATAGTTTCCCCTAAAATGGCTTCAAAATACATTTCAAGAGTTGTTTGTGGTTTAAAAAGTTGGCGACTCTAATATGTATGTATGAAGGTGTGGTCCCGTATTTTTTTGGGTAAAGTAATAGACAAAAATGTACAAAAGTACGGGAACAATAAAAACCAAATTTCTGATCAAAAAGAAAACGTTAATCTATATCTATATACATATATAAAATAGGATGTGTGTATGTATGTATGTATGTATGTATGTATGTACCGTATGGACTCCAAAATCGCTGAGCCGATTTTGATGAAATTTTCAGGGAATCTTCAGAATATTCAGGCGGGTGACACTGTGAAATCTGATTTTTGATTTTCGGTCTGCGGGCGGAGGGGCGTGGCAAAATCCAATTTTCATATTGCACCTCCAATGACATCTATATAATTTGGACGATTTTTTCTTTAAAATTATCGCCATGTTCCAACTTAGATTTATACGAAAAGAAAATTTTCGTCAAAGCTTTAATATACATATTCGAATAAAATAAATTTTTTATAACTTTTTTCTTCTATTTTAATGATAATAATGCGTAAGGATTTTTGTAACGGAAATTTTTTCAACGTGTAGGGAAAATCGCATTTTTATTAGCAAGTGTAAGTATTTTTTCGAAAAATCCACTGGCAACACTGTTTGTTACTCTTTCAGTCGATACTGAAGAAATCGAAAATTTGTGCAGCGTTGTAAAGCATTTATTCATTTTTTCCCAACACTTCGATTCGTTCAGTAACGACAAAAAAAGAGTTAGAAATAAAATTGCTTTCGAATAAAGCAGTATTTGATCACGACTGCCAGAATTAGCCCCAAGAAAACAATTTTTAAAATCGAAACTATTTAAAAATCTGGGGGGCTATTCTCTATTGCGTTGAGAAAGAAAATTTTAGCAAATTTGGCGATAGGTACTCTTTAATGCGTTTGCGCATTTGTCTTTTGCATCTTTTTATTATTTTTTCTTTTCGCAAATTATCACTTTGTTTTATTTAAACTTTCCAATTTCAAATAATTTGGAATTTCATTACTGTCAATCTGCGGCATCATTAATTTTTATTGCCAGTGTTGCCTCATTTTCAAAAAAATTTGGCGAAAGTGATAGAGAGTACCAAGTTGGCATTTAGCTTTCGCATCGAAATTGTTTTCGCCTCGCAATAGAGGAGCCCCTTTGTATTCATCTAAATAGTTAAGCTATGACCATGGAGGGTAACTTAGCCTTTTTCGGGCTAGATTTAGTACTTTTTCAAGTACCTGTAACGCCCATTTTCGGCCCTTTTTGTTATTTTAAGCAGGGACCGTAACTGTTATGACTTTTATCAAAAAAATCAAGAAATAAGAGTTATATTTGATTTTTATATTTTTAGATAGAAAATAAGTTATTTTTGATTTTTATTTTTTTAAATGAAAAATAAAAGTTATTTTTGATTTTTATATTTTTAAATGAAAAATAAGAGTTATTTTTGATTTTTATTTTTTTTAAATCAAGAAATAAAAGTTATTTTTGATTTTTATATTTTTATATCAATAATAAAAATCAATTCAAAACTCTTATTTATTTGTTGATGCCGTATGTATAATAATATGCTGCTTCATTCAAATTTCTATATGAATATAATATACAAGCATATAACTACTGGCAGGATCAACCAGAATAATATTATAAAAATTTTATCTAAAAATAACGGGCATTTAGCCATTGCCTACTGCGTCCACGTCATTTTTTCCATTTTACCATTCTCACAGAATTTGCGGAATAGTTTTTATTTCATTTATTTAATTTCATTGCTAACCAAATATAATTTTCTTATTATATGTATGGTTAGTGTTTGATGTACAATTAAGAATTATACCTCTTATAGCACCTAAGCTTAGAGGTATATTATTCAGTTTACTACTTAGTATTTTAATAAATATTTTCAAGAAAACATCCAATATTTAGATTTTTCGTTTATCATATAATGAAAAAATTACTTCCTTCCTATATGACAAATTACTTAAGACAACATAAAATATGACGGAGAATTGTTATTAGCATCCCAAAGAAAAGTAGTTATATGCTAAAAAAAATAGCATACACCCCAAAAATTTACGAAAACATTCCCACCGGATTATAAACATAAAATATTACGGAGAATTTGTATTTAAACAAAAACCCATCCAATATCAAGTGAATTACATTAAACAATTCAATATGCAATTTTTGATATTGACGATATTTTTTGTCGACTTTCTTTTCATAAGCAAGTTCTTATAGATAGTTACGTGTAACTTCACCGCCAATTTCAGTTTTTGAAAAATTAAAAAATTCATAACTTCGGTTCTTAACAAAATTTTTTAATTTTTTTTTGATTATGAACAATAATAAACTTAACTAAAAATTTGATAAAAAAATTTTGATTTTTTTCAAAATTGTGGATTTTTTTTTTTTGAAAATTGCACAAAGTGAACATTGGGATAAATTCGTGTTGAAAGCTGTTTATAAAAATGTGAAAAATTAAAATTTTTTAAAAATTATTTTTGCAAATGAACAATATTAATTTATGAAAATAATTTAAAAAAAAAAATCAAAATTTTTTCAAAATTGTAGATTTTTTTTTTTAAATAAAATTTTATACTTAATAGCATTTAACCCGCAACTTCGTAAGCGTCTTCTTTTTCTTCGTGGACATATCTGTATGCCAAAGTTTATTTTCTCATTCACTCAGGACCTTGCATCTTGAATTTTATGTTTCTAGGTCCAATACTAATGGATATTCAAAAAGTACCAGTTAATGAACAAAAAGTACCAAAAACTTTCCCTTATAGATTCTTATCCACTCAGGACATTGCATCTTGAATTTTATGTTTCTTGGTCCAATACTAACGGAAATTCAAAAAGTACCAGTTAAAGAACAAAAAAGTACCAAAAAGTTCCCTCATAGATTCTTATCCACTCAGGACATTACATGTTGACTTTTATGTTTCTAGGTCCAATATTAACGATGATTAAAAAAATACCAGTTGTAGAACCAAAAAGCTAAACAAAAATATCAAATTTCCCGTATTTCCTGTTTTGGTACTATTTTTTCCCCCCATTAAAGTATCAAAAATTTCAGTATTGTAGTGGGAGGAAAATGTTTTATAAAAAAAGTACCAAAAATAGTTACGATTTTCACCCCTTAAATGTTTGAATTTCGAAAAAGTACCAAATTCGTATTCGTATTTTTTTGATAAGTTTCAAATGTGGTATAAAATTTGGTTCTATGTTTATTGGTTCAAAAGATAGATGGGGTGTCAAAAAAGTACCAAAATTCAGGTTTTACCCGTTTACTCCCTAAAAGGGCCGAATTTCAAAAAAGTACCAGACACCTGTTCGCTTATTTTTCTAAAGAACAACGATAAGAATTACATTTTTTTTGTACCTCTTTTTGTTTTGAAGATATAAGGTTACCGTATTTTCCCGTTTTTACCCTTTTTTACCCCCTAAATATTTGAATTTCCAAAAATCCCGTCTTAGTGGATCGATTTGGAGAGTGACCAATCTCTGGTCCAAATTTCAAGTTATTAGCTTCAGGCGTTTAGGCTGTGCAATGATGAATCAGTGAGTCAGTCAGTGAGTCAGTCAGTAAAGTTACAATTATCAGCTATAAAAACATGAATGCATAGAAATAGCTTATAAGTTTTGGCTGTCATTCAAGTCAGTGTTAAAAGGTCATTTTCAGGTGTTCAATTATACCATCATAATTGATTTTAAATGTTCATCAGATAAATTATATCTCAAATCTCCCAATATTAATCTGAGTGCTGAAAATTACCTTTCTACACTGACTTACGTGGCAGCCAAAACTTATAAGCTATTTCTATGCATGTTTTTATAGCTGGTAATGGATAAGTCACATAATATATTATATTCATATAGAAATTTGAATGAAGCAGCATATTATTATACATACGGCATCAACAAATAAATAAGAGTTTTGAATTGATTTTTATTATTGATATAAAAATATAAAAATCAAAAATAACTCTTATTTTTCTTGATTTAAAAAAATAAAAATCAAAAATAACTCTTATTTTTCATTTAAAAATATAAAAATCAAAAATAACTTTTATTTTTCATTTAAAAAAATAAAAATCAATAATAACTCTTATTTTTGATTGTTAAAATAAAAATCAAAAATTTAAAAATCATGCAATATGTTGGATGCATTTCGCCTAAAAATCATGATGGTGTTATTAAAAGTTTTCTACGATGTTTATTTATGTATGATTTATTTCTTCAAAAATTGAAAAATAACTCTTATTTCCGGTCCCTGATTTTAAGTAAACCCTTTAAGCCCGTTACAGCTTTTGCATTATTTTGGTTTGATTTTTTGTTTTTCCGCCTATAACGATTTGCGAAAAATTAAAAGATATGCGAATAAAACAAAAACATTGAAAGGACCGACAACTTTAAAATTCGTAACAATACGTTCATTTAATTTTATAGTTTTGCTATAAATATAGTAATATATCCCTTACCAAACGATTAAGATGAAAGTGCTAAAAGTTTCATGAAAATCAAGATTATAAATAAAAAATATGGTTGAATACACGAAAGAACCTTATTGTTGTTGAAACTACGAAATACCTGGCGAGTTACCCTTATATATTAACAGCCTGGTCGACGATGTCGATTGACAACTTAAGCGAGTGACAATAAGTTACTCATTATCGTTCTCAGAAGTGCCCTGCTAACTATCGACTTGTCGATTGATATGTTTTTCGTTTCCAACGTAGGCCATTTATTTATTATCCTAAGCCTATATTGTCACATCAACCATTCCAAAAACGAAACGTTCATTTAAAAATAAATATCGGCAAAAAATTTTATTTAAGCCTTAAAAATACAACTCTGTCCTAGTTGATTTTATGTATAAATGGAAGTTAGTAACCATTTAAAACACTTGGATCCAAAGATCCACTGTAATGTCATGGAGTTTCAATAAACAAACCCCCACCGTAGAATCAACCAGAACTTCAGTTTAACGTCAGAGATATCGAACAATCCATAAAAGGGGGCGGATCCCATTTCAGCCAGTCGTCTTTTCGCCAGTGCATGACAGTAACGGAGAGGTGTTCTCAGTTCCTCCTAACTTTTGTCATCACAGTATCCGGCAGTAATCATAGTTAGTGTCCTGCTTCTATGTGCCTGCCTAAAGGCAGAATTAGTTTGTACATTCTGTGCTGTTTATGCGCATTTCACTGGTTGCTTAGTCCAGATCGTCAGGAAACTTTATACAAACATTTTAGAAAAACTAAAGATATTATACAAATAAACCTGTTAAGCGAATAAGAATTATAAGCCCCAGTTTTGCCTGTAACAATATCAAAGCTTAAACAAAAACAACAACAATAAACAGTGAGTCTATCTTTTCTTACAGTTCTGACTACAATTGGTTGATTTTCTGTCAACTCTAAATGTAGTTGTTATTGGATAAAAAAAAACAAAAAAAAAAAAAAAATACTTTAATTTATTTTGCCAGTTCTGTTTTGTTTGCACTGCCACATGCACATTAGTTATGAAAGTTTTTCTTGGGATTCGAAACCTTAATTAACAAGATTTCGTTTAAATGTGCTAAATTCCCATTTCATACTATTGATAAACAGAAATTAATTGTTGATGGGATAAGCTATTCCCATGCGCATTTCACTGGTTGCTTAGGTCATTTATGTTGAATTTTTTTTTCATGACTGCTCAAAATGTTCAACTTAAATATAAACCAAATAACAAACAAATTATGACATCAAACAAAAGTTAAAAAAAAATGTTTTTACCTTTGTTTATAAGACCACCTCTTATGAATTCGGCTTCTTAAAAGATCTTTTAAAAAGTGACGTTTTTTTGACACAAAATATTAATTTTTAATTTTTACGAAACGTTTTTTACAATTTCAATATTCTTTTTTAAAGCAGCTGATTGTTTTCTCAGAACAAGTTATTAGTCTGCTTTCACGCGTTTTATCTTTTGATGCTCAACTCTTATGTTTTTAGGTGAGAGAAGAAAGAAGAAAGGGGGTAAGTACGGAGATGCCTGTACTCGGTCAGTACGCTTTGTGTTTTTGCTCGTTGGTAAATACACAACTATGGCTGCATTTAATTTTTTTCTTTTCTTTTTCTCTTTGATTCGCTATTAATAAAATTGTTGTTGTTTTGAACCGAAAAAAGTTGAAACCAATTGCTGTGTGTGAATATATTGGCATCTTTAAAAGGGAATTGAAAAGAAGTTGAGCATCAAGAGATGAAACATGTAAATTCAGACTTACCAAACAGTGTTGAAAAAATAAGTACTTTAGTACTTTTTCAGTACTTTTTCTTATTAAAAATACGGCAGTACCCCCCGGTAATGCGATATTTGCCTACAAGAAAATTAAAAAAAGGGATGCATTTGATAAAATGTTATTGGAAAATTAAAATTTAAACAAAAACCATTTAACTTTCAATTAAAATTTTTGTGGAACTCGATTTGACATATTTAAAGAAACATGCAAATTAAACATGGAAATTGTTTATAAATTGAAAGAAACTGCAAAGTAATTTTATTACAGATTTTGCGAATCATTTAGAACTAAATTGTGTTATACATATATATAAAAATATTAAGCAGCTTCACTTCGGAAAATATTATTTCCGGGAAAACTAATAGTACAAAACCATTGTTATTAACCGTTAGTTACCGACCCAATTTTTCTGTACATAATTGCCGACGCACAGTTGCAAAGATCTAAAATTTCAGGCGCTCCTCAAAAATATTGAATAAACCTATTTGAAAGGAAAATGTCCAACGTTTTCAAATATGCTTCTCTTTTAGCAATCGGATGTTAATTTCAGATAAATAGATAGATAAAGTCTTTCAAAGTTGACTGATTTTCAGTGTTAAGAAACAGACAATTTTTAAATAATCTGGTCCGCTTTCAAATACAATATCTCGAAAACTACGTAACGGTTTGTCATTCTATTGATAGCATATACAAAAATTGTACTGTTTGCTTTGTGTTTGTCCAGGTAAATCGTTATTACTCAACTATATATTTTCTTCATATTTCTCAACTTTGATGGAAAAAAAACAATACATTTCTCAATAAAATATTTTTTGTGCCTTTTATTTTCATAAATGGTGGATTTTTTTTTAACAAAAAGTACCATTTGGTGGGAAAAGTACTCTTTTCCAAAATATTGGCTACAAAAAAAACGATAGACGAAAAAACAGAAGTAAGGAAGAACATGTAAATCAATTAAAATAGATAATCATTCAAAGCAAATTTCGATCTACCAAAGGTTAAATACAATTTAGTTTACAGATTGAATGGCTGTGGTTGTTAAACGGCAAACCCCTCTGAAGAGATTGAGTGGTTGCAATCGAAATATGTAAGGGTAACCTCTCCGTAAAAGCCTGGGTTCGAGCCCAGCAGCAGTTAAGAATGAAAAATTATCAATAAATTTTAATTAATTTTCATGTTGTAAAATTCTTTCTTCATAAAAATAATTTAATGAAAATTAAATTTGATGAACTTTAGCCTAATTAAAAATATCAAAAGTTGGATTAAAACCCATAAATAGTTCAACAAAATAACCACAATACTAATTCTTGTAAAAAAAATATTTAGTAAAAATAGTTAGTATTTTAGGGGTTTCAAGCAATAATTTCGTCGACAACCATAACACAAGTGGCTGATTTGGACATTTATGGCCCCATAATATTACTTGGTTTTTTAGGTGGGCGCAAATCAGCTGTTTGTCGTTGAAAATTCAAGTAAGAAATAGCGGTTAACAAAACATACAAAAAGTCGAAATATCATAAAGATAGTGATTTAAATAATAAAAGTAAGAATGGCCAAGAACCGTCCACTTTATTTAACAATTTTAAAAGAGTGCAAAAGCTACCAAAAGCTTCAGTTGTACGCCTTTTTTTTAATACATCACTTTTGTGTTCCTTGATTATGAAGGTTTTTTGTTAAATATACCTACTTTGCCAAATTTTTTTTTGCTTATTAACCAAATTTGGTATGAAAATATAAGCCGTCCTTTTTCCAATTTAGTCCTTTTAAGCGCGTCTTTCATATGTCTTAACGCGTTATGTGTTCCCAGAGTTGGCATCTCTGGTTATGACTAAATAAACCACAGTTACTCTTTGCAATAGTCTAGATTTTCATGGATCTTTCACTAAATGCCGTCTAACTGTTTGAATGCACGCTTTAATAGAAAGTGTACGAAAATGAGTGTGACAGAGAAAAATGAGGAATTTCTACTGTCCATCAAAATTCATCTCAAATGACGCCCTTTTAAAGTTCATTTTTTGTATGCGCTGCTTTTTTTTCCTAAACTTTTTTTCTGCATTTTTATCACGTAATTAAAACTTGAAACGCATATAAATTAGCAAGCATCTTTCTTATTTTTTTCGCTACACTTTTTTCCTGTATTTTCTTTACTTTTTTTTGTACCAGCAAAAAAATCCTGTAACAAGGCAAAGATGAATGGAAGGGAATAACTAACGAACTAATGTATAAAACAACAGGATGTATCAGACAAGTCAGCGAGCAAATAAATTCAGCATTTCTTCGGTTTTTGCTTTTTTTTTTTGGAATATGTACGGAAATTTCCGAGGGAGAGCGAAAGAGAGAGAGCGTGAAATATGAAACATAGGTTGAAAGGGCCAACCATGCCAGCATCATGGTTAATATCACTGAAAACGAAAAATTCATCATTATACAAAACTAAAATAACTATGTACATACATACACCTAAACTGAGTTCTTTAATGACTGACATTGTTAACCTTACTGATTAACTTTCTTTGTCACGTTAATGCTAACATGTTTTCCAACGTTACCACCACGCTATTAGCATTTTAAGATTGAAATTAGAACATAATGAAATATTCTTCTATCTTTTTTTTCATTATTTTTACACGTTTTATATTTTTTTGTATTTTTCCCACAAGGCATAAACATAAAAATGTTTTGTTAAATAATAATTGGTGAAATGGTGATGCACCCTTGTCAACAGGTTGGGGTAAACTGTTTTGAAATTAGATTTAAACTCAAAATTAATCTATGAGGCCTGTATACAACATTTCGATTTAACACTGTTTTCAAAAGAATTTTCCAACTTTTATCAAAAAAATATGAATGGAGTTAGCACTATCATAATAATTATAACATTAGAATTGCGCTCTACTCAGAACTAATGACGTCCTACCGTTTGTCCGGCATAAGAAAATAAGCTGTCATTTCAAAAAATTAAATTATGCTTAAAATTTATCAGATACTTAAACATGTTTGAAAGAAGTTTGAGGTCAAAAAAATGTTGTGATGTATTGGTTTTTTCAACAAGAACTTTGTTTTCTAAAATAAAATAAATAAAAATTTTGGTAAAGATAATTCAAATTTTTGTTGTTTTACGAAGAGAAAAGTGCGGCAATTATGAATGAAAAATTATTTTTGGTAAATGTCCACCACGAACCCGCTGACAGATGTCGATTCTTCCATCAAAGTTTTTAATCACTTTTTGACAAAATGTCGGGTCTATTTCGTTAATCATATCACGGCTTTTGAGTTTTAAGACAGCAATCGAATCGGTTGGCCCCGTATAGACTCTGTCCTAAACATAGCCCCATAAAAAATAATCTAGTGGTGCTAAATCACACAATCTCGCTTTCCCTTTAACAGCTGATACGCGTGAAGTTATGCAATCGGGAAATTTGGTTTGCAATAAATTGATCGTTTTATTGGTTGTGTGTTATGTAACTTAAACAGAACCACCATTTTCATAGTGGGCCCACCAAACCGTTAAATGATATCTTTACTGGTTCAGAAGTTAACAAAAGTAGCTATGTGTAACCCATATACAGAGTGTTCGTACTAAAACAGCTATGTGTAAAAATTCACTTAATTGTTTTTGACAACATATATTTTTAACTAGTGTTTCAGTTCAGTCAAAAAAGGGCACCCCGGTAGACTTGGTAGTAAGCTGTTCTATCAGTATCTGGTCTGTTTTACAACAACGTGCTGAATGTTTTCTTTACTATTGCTCGGTTAATTAAGTTTGCCATTGTATTTGTAACTCTTAATAAATTTATAATATATCAACAATCTATCGACTAACCCGTTTTTATACGCTTCGCTAGCATTCCATGTGGATAAAACCCAAAAATAATGAAAAAATATTTTTCGATATTCTTCACTTCAAACTTCATTCAGTTGTTTTTCTTCATTGTGGCTTCTAGAAGGTCAGCTACTTTAACCATAGTATGGTTGCCAGGGACTATATTATGGTTAGTAATCCACAATATGTTAAACAATCTTCGTTAGCAATAATTTTGTTGCAGGTGAACATATTGTGAAATATGTTTGCTCTGGGTGCACTAAGAAACTGTTAATAAAAGGATCAAAAATAAAAGTCTGCTATCAATTAAAAAAAATATATGCATTAAGATTACCATGCATTTTATGATAATTTACATCATTTGCTTTCAATTTACTATCTTATAAAATTTTTAATGTTCTTTTTTTTGAAAAGCCAAATACATTCCTTGTGGCTCTTTTCCCAAAATGAACTTTTTTTTGGATTGTGGAATGAAACACATTGTCCTTTTTGTCCAAAATACATACTTTGTTCAGCGACTTCGCGGATACAATTTGCTAATTTGTGTTGACACCCGGCAACTTAAGATGCCAGTGGGCATTCAGTTATCCAATTTGCAAATCAACTGTGGTTTACTTCTTAACTTAAATTCCTTTTAAACAAGATTTTTATATAACGCTTTAGTAAGTCTTTTGTAAGATTACGCTAGTGAATAATTATTCTTATAAGTCGTCATAGAATGATTGCAGTAAAACTATATGTCATCTGAAAGATACAAAAGGGGTGTATCAAAGGGGTTGCAAAATTTATTTTGCCAAGCCCTGAAATTGGACTGGTCATAATTGGGCGAGGCATTCTCCCTTAGTCCCTATGCATTCATTAATATGTAAAATGTAAAATGCAGGTATTTCAAAAATTGTCTAAAGTTACAATTCTTTAAAGTCCTTAAACTATTATATTATTGCTTATTTATTAACCTTTTCAAATAAAAATTTTAGCACGACTGGTAAGATCGTGAAAATAGTGTCAGAAGCGTTCATGGCTCTTTGCGCTAAAAAAAAAGTCAAGAGATGGTAGACGAAACTTAAATCAAGACGAGAGATGCCCGGATTTGACAGTAAACAAGATTTTGTGACCAGAAATGATTTTATTGTTTTATGTTGTATAAGAACCAAATTTTTATTTTTTTTTTAAGTTTAATTCAAAATGTTTTTAGTTTTAATTAATAATAATTGATAGTAAATAAAATATTAAAATTTAAAAAATTAACTTTTTTCAAATATACTTAATTCTTAGGAGCTCCTGCGCGGGCTCAAGATGAGACTTTTTTAACTTTTTTTTGCAATTTTTATTTGTTTTAACGTAAGACAAAAAAATATTGCTATTAGAATATGATTCGAGAACTCTTATTTTTTCTCATACATTAGTGACGCCCCCTAATGTATATCCTTCCATAGCCTTGAAAGTTTTCATTCAAAATTTTAAAAAATTCTAAATTATATTTTTTTATTTCTCTTTGATATTCGCTTTTAATAATCGCATACATTTTAGCGAATGCGACTGTGAATGCAAATATGTAGCAAAAATAAGCAGGTACCTGATTTTGATAATTGTTGAAGATTGCCAGGCTGCAGTGTTGCCAAAACTTGGAGACCAAAAATGGCTAAAATTACGAGAAAAAATGGCTAAAAAATGGCTAAAAATGGGCTAAAAGATTTTTTTAAATAAAATCACATTCAAATTCAATAACAAAAGAGGAAAATTCATTTAAAGTTATTTACGATGAAATTGTAAGTTAAGATCAATTTCTTAAATAAGAATAAACGTTATTTATTATTTTCAAAGATATTTAAAAAATTAAATCATCGATACATTTTATGTCATTATTGTTCATCTCATAAGAATCACTCGTGCGTATTAGTTTTAAATAATTTGAAGATAAATCCCGACAACATTTACCCAACATTTTGATTCCAGATCTGCAATAAAAAACAAGAAAGAAAATATAGTCGGTTAACCCCGACTATATGATACCCTACACCTCATTAGTTCCTGTGTACCAAATTTTATTAAAGTATCTGCAAATTTGCGATCTGTACTTTACGCACAAGGTTTACATGGACAGCCAGCCAGCCGGATCATCGTTTATTCGACTTAGAAAGTGGTTCTGAGTCAATCGGTATAAGAAAAGGTGTGCTTAGTGCCAATATTTTAAGGTGTTGCAAACATCAGCACAAACGCATAGTACCCTCTCCACTATTGTGGTGTTGGTATAAATATTTCATTGATAAAATCGACTTAACGGTTGCTAAATGTAATCTATTTCTCAAATTACTTTTAACGATGTTTACTTGGCGAAATACCCTCTCTACTTCAGCATTAGACCATGGAAGAGAGAGAAACTTTATAGTAAATTCTGAAATTTCTAAAAAACATTGTTGCCGCCTACATCTCTTTATTGAAATACTTGCAACCAGAAAGAAACACCGATGTTTGTGTTGATCCATTTTTTCAATTTAATATTGGACTACTGTTCCTTTATTTTGAAAGATGTTTCATCATCATCGTTTATAGCGATTTTCAACATTTGTAAAAGTTGTGATTTAAATTAAAGGCGTTTTATTTGTTAAAAATGTTTATTTTGGTTTTATAAATTTTTATAATAAAATAAAAATTATTCTTTTAAAAGCAAAACGGCAAGAAAAATTTTATAGCTAAACAAGTTGAAAAATGGCTAAAAAAAAATGGCTAATGGCTAAACGCATTTTTTAATGGCTAAAGAGGGTGAAAAATGGCTAAATCTAGCCACTAAATGGCTAAATTGGCAACACTGCCAGGCTGTTAGGACTCATAATAGATATAGCGTTTCTGATCAAAAATGCCACATTTTTACTTAAATATATTTTACTAAGGTATTTGATGAAGTTTAATTTTTAAATGAAAATAAGACGAATATTTAAGTATTTTTAGTCAATAAATTGAAAATGAGATAATGTTTTTAAAATTCCCTACATTTGCCTTAAAATAAAATGTCTGTCCTTTTTCCCTACGCTTTGAATTTTCCGAAAAAATCTCTACAAGAAGGGAAAATTCCCAACTATTAGCATCACTGAATGCATCTCCTACGAATACGACAAAAAACCAAATGTCAAAGCTATCATGTTGTTGGTGTTGCCACAATTAAAAAACAAAGTTCTTGTTGGAAATCCAAATATTTACCGAAGCGATACTTATTTTACGGTGTGTATTGTTTCAAGTGCGGATTTTCAATCGCGAAATATTTAACTTATCCACATTTAATCCCGAATTCGTTCTTGAAATAATTGATTTAAGTAGAACTAAGACTGAATCTCAAAATGCGCTGGATTAAAGTACTAAAAAGTTGACTCAATCCCGAATTCGTACTTGAAATCAACTAAATGTGAAATTTGAAGGAGAATTTTATTATGATTGATTTAGTTACTCATTTTACACATTATAGAATTTCAATTATAATACCCCAGTATCATTTACGATAAGTTTTTTTCTTTTAAATATTTATGGGCACATATAACTGAAAATATAAACTAAATGAGAAGCAAGAGTTTTCTATTTTACTTTTTAAACTTGAAAATAATGTGTTTTCGCCTTGTGTTGTTGTTTTTGTTGCTTATATACACAATAAGCAAATGGTTTTACTTGTGTTGTGTTGTTGTAGTGTCTGCAACAAACTTTTATAAGTTAAATGAGATTCAAACGCTCACTTTGTTATTTTACTCTCAGAGTGGCAATACCGACAAAAACTTAAATCTTTTTTTTTCTTGGTTTAAGAATTTCGAACTTATTTTAAGAAATTCCGGGATTCGAAACTATTAGTGTTTGCGTACAAGTTTTAAGTTAGTTTTAGTTTTGTTGGTTCTTTAATTTTTGAGTACGACTCGTACTTAAAGTAAGTATAAAAAACTTAATTCATCCCGAGTGTTTTTCTTTCTGTGTAAGGTTTTTATATATTAAAATGAGATAATGTTTTTAAAATTCCCTACATTTGCCTTAAAATAAAATGTCTGTCCTTTTTCCCTACGCTTTGAATTTTCCGAAAAAATCCCTACAAGAAGGGAAAATTCCCAACTATTAGCATCACTGAATGCATCTCCTACGAAAACGACAAAAAACCAAATGTCAAAGCTATCATGTTGTTGGTGTTGCCACAATTAAAAAACAAAGTTCTTGTTGGAAATCCAAATATTTACCGAAGCGATACTTATTTTACGGTGTGTATTGTTTCAAGTACGGATTTTCAATCGCGAAATATTTAACTTATTCTCATTTAATCCCGAATTCGTACTTGAAATAATTGATTTAAGTAGAACTAAGATTGAATCAATCTCAAAATGCGCTGGATTAAAGTACTAAAAAGTTGACTCAATCCCGAATTCGTACTTGAAATCAATCAAATGTGAAATTAGAAGGAGAATTTTATTATGATTGATTTAGTTACTCATTTTACACATTACAGAATTTCAATTATAATACCCCAGCATCATTGACGATATGTTTTTTTCTTTTAAAACTTTATGGGCACATATAACTGAAAATATAAACTAAATGAGAAGCAAGAGTTTTCAATTTTACTTTTTAAACTTGAAAATAATGTGTTTTCGCCTTGTGTTGTTGTTTTTGTTGCTTATACACACTAAAGACCTGCACGAGTGTATCAGTAAGTATTGTTGAAACAGATACACCAGATATTTATCTGTTACTACTGATATAAATGAGAGAATGAGTGTAACTGATATTGTATGGTTTTGCTTTTGTCCACTCACCATATCTTAAAAACAAAAACAGTTGCTTATGGTTTTGTATTGAGTATGACATAACATTTTTTTTTTCTTCCAAATATCTGTTGTCACCATGAGTATTTCTACAATATCTGTGGTGTTCTGTTGTATTTTAAAATATTGTTGGCGAGTTGATGAAAATAAGAAAGTTTATAAAAACTTGTATACGATCTCAACCAGGGGTGCCAGATGGTTTTGGTAAGAAATCGGCATATTTTCAAAAACAAATCAGAAATTAAATTAAATAAAAAAATCGGCAAATTACTATTACGATTTTAAACACAATAAAACATTGACAAAAATAAAAAAGCAAAACAATTAACCATTACCTAATGCTTTAAAAAAATTAAAAAAAATAAACTTTTTAGAAATACATTTTAGTTAATTAAAAAATCGCAAGGACCGTAAATAAGAGTTATCCATAAAATGTTAGCTTAAAAACGGAGTCAACCAATAGGTTTGTTCTAAAGTTCTCTTTAAGAATCTATGGTGATCTAGAAAAAAAGATCTCAACTCCACAGTTAAAAATCATTTTTCAACGAAAAAATAAAAGTTTGGATGAACTCTTAAAAAGAGAGTTTTTTTCGCAATCATAACATATTCGCCCTAAAATAGAACTCACACCATCAACAAATACAACTCTTTTAAGGATTTTAATTTTTACGTCTACAATACTCATTATGTTTTTTTTCTCTTTTTTTTTTTATTTTTACGTTGAAATTGTAGTGATCTGACCAGCGACAAACTTTGGTTGTTAATGTACAAAAAATTAGTTGAATAAAATGCTGGTTTAAATCAAACTCCTGAAATGAGTTTTATTTTTTGACGGCTGAATAAAATTCTCGTTTTAACAGTTTTATTCGATATTTTATTCCTCAACTGAGTTTTAATTTATGACGGCTTAATAAAACTCTCTTTTTAAGAGTTAAATTTTACCTTTTATTTTTACGTTGAAAAATGACTGTTTTATATGGACTTGTTTGTTTTTAAATTAAAAAAATAACTTAGGGACTGAAAATAATACCTGCATATTATTATTTTTTGTAAAGGTTACGAGAAATATTCCTTTTTTTCAATTGGGAATATTTAACCATTATCGTTATATATATTTTATTTTGTTGGTAGTAACCAATGAAAGTAAAATTTATTTTTTTTTGGTTAATGATAACCAAATTTGTTACAAATATCTATTGGAAAAAATATATTTTTTCCTGGTTAAATTTTTTTATTTGTAGGGTACAAATATCCAATTTAAACAAATAAGAAAGTAAAGTTCTTCAATCCAGACCCTATGATACTCCACACCACATCATTTAGACAACTTTTCAAGAGTGTACCTTAATTGGGAACAATAGGCAATCATGGACCCAGGAAAACAAATTATATTATAAAGTTAAGATTCAGGTCAATGTTATTACCATTTATCGTAGGCTTAATTCTTAGGACAATAAGAACCTATGTACCGAATTTCAGCAATTTATCTTCAAAATTGCGACTTGAACTTTGCCTACAAGGTTTACACGGACAGCCAGCCGGACGGGTGGATTTCTTTAGATTGATTCCCCTTGTGCCTTAAGCCCCTCATATGTAGTGGTATATTTCTCAAAATGTGTTTGCTTGGTTAGACATACAATACAAATACTGCATATATGGAATACATATAACCATTTTTTCCTTAAGTAGATATAAGCGCTGAATTAATAACAGTTGTATCTTTGTAATGTAACAAGTTACCCAAAATTAATAACACTGTGCAAGAAATTTACACTTTTTTTGAGACAAGCTGGGCACCTGGCGTTTTAACCTAATTCGGATACGTTGAATCCAGTGGTGCTCGCCGCTTTTAAGATTGGCTATGGTTTTCGAGATATACCGTTATTTCGAAAATGGAGGAGGTTGCATAACATATGTTCGCGTAACTCAAACACGCTTTTGCGATAAAATTTCCTTTAAGAAAAGTAAATCTTATTTCTAATGTGAGCAGTCGTTTTTGAAACATAGGTTTTTTTATTGAAAAAAAATTAATTTTTTTATCAAAATTTCGAAATTTTTGGTTATTAAAAATTCATAAAAAATTAAAAAATGCAGCAAGGCTTCTAATTTTTTGCAGACATATAAAAAACGAAGCTGCAAACAAAACAAAAAAAAATTGCGGAGTTTCGGTTTTTTTTAGTAATTTTAGTAAACTATACCGTTTTTGAGTTACGCTAATAGGTGTATGTTGTGCAACCTCCTCCATTTTCAAAATAACGGCATATCTCGAAAACCAGAGCCAATCTTAAAAACGGCGAGCACCACTGGATTCAGCGTATCCGAATTAGGTTAAAACGCCAGGTGCCCAGCTTGTCTGTTTTTCCAACTAGCGTTGTGTAATATATGTATATAAAACAAACCAAAAATTACCGTGTTGTAAGTATTTCTCAAAAAATAGGCACTTTGATAATTTAGAGGAAAATATCGCCAAAATGCCTAAAAATCGTAAAATATGGCCTGATAACAACGATTCTCGCTTGTGTTGCTGTTGTTGCTCGGCAATTTGTACTGCCACAGCACAACACACAGTGTGTGTGTGTGTGACATGTCTGGTTTTTTATTGGCTTTTTGTTATGTATACCCTCCGCCACAACTAGCTGGGTATACTTAGTTTGTCATTTCGTGTGAAACATTTTTATTATTCGAGCCTTAACCGCGAAAATAACGTAAGCACCAAAATAAATTTTATAGGTGAGAGTTTTTTTTATTCTATTTTATATAAATTTTGTATTAAATTTGTTGCTCACGATAAAATCAGGGACCAAACATAATGGTTATTGTATTTTATTTGAGTTTACTGGAAAATTCCTTTTATTTTCATTTGGTTATTTTTAACCATTATCGTTACATATATTTTATACTGGTTATCGTAACCAATTAAAGTAAAAAATATTTTTTTGGTTTCAAATAACCATTAAAACAAGCAATTTTTTTTAACAACGACACAGGTTAAAAATTTTCTTCAGATATTTTTTTCTGTGCATATGTATTTATATGTCTGATTATTTTCGTGCATTTATTATTTCGATGACTAAGAAGAAGGAGTGAACGTGTCAACTGTTGTGCGTGACTTGAGAGGCAATTCTAAACCGCTAGAATCACCGTCTGTACTTAAAAACAGTTTTTTTGCTTTTGCCGGAAAAATTATTGCCCAAGGGTCCCAAATAGTAACCGACTATACTTTCTTACTTATGTATAATTTATATTTGTAACCAAAAAATAAATTACTTGTTTTAATGGTTATTTGTAACCAAATTAATTTATTATTTGTTAAAATGGTTATTTGTAACTAAAAAATTAATTATTTGGTTTAATAGTTGTTTGTAACCAAAAAATTTTTTAGTTGAATTAATGGTTATTTATGAAGGTATAACCAAAAAAAATATTTTTTACTTTAATTGGTTACGATAACCAGAATAAAATATATATATTAAATGATAATTGTAATTTTTAACCTTTACCTATAATTCATCAATATTAATGGTTATATTTATATGATTTTTTGTCGTTTCTTTTATAGGGTCCCTGGATAAAATTGTGTTTGCTATAAAATCGTTAAAGTCATTTATTTAGAAAAAAACAAAAATTTAAAATGATGCCGCTTACGTTATTTTCGCGGTTAGGGCTCAAATTCAACTATTAGTCAAAGAATTCTTTTCAAAATAAAAATATTTCAAAACGTTAATATGAATTTTCTATTTTTTTCTACATAATACGGTTATATTAAATAAAAAAACCTAAAGTATAACTTATTAAATTTTCGAGCTTGAGGTCTTGTTTTTGATAGAAAATTTATTTAAATCAATATTTCAGCACTCCTTTGAGTGTCTTCTTCAGGGTTTTTTCTTGATTGTTTGCTATTTTTTTTTTAAATTTCGGTGCGTTTTTTAATTTTTCTAACCCAACAGTTATACTTACTGTAACATTTGCATTTATGTATGTAGGTTATTTCCACATAAAATGTAGCATACTTCTTTTTTAATGTTTTCAAAAGTGTTTACCAACATATTTTAGAAAAGTGCTTTAAACGAAAAAAATAGTTTTGGCTGGTAAAAACCCAAGTTTTTTTTACAAGAACAAATTACATGTGTTCAGTTCTTTCAGTAATTTTTTTTTTACAATAATTTTTGTCTACATGTCTTTTTAACAAAAACAACCATACACAGGCATCTAAGAATTTAAGAAAAAAATATTACCGTTACTAAAATTTTCAAAAATGTTTGCTTTAAAAAAAAGCAGCATACACATTTTTACAAGAACAAATCATGTACGCAGCAGACACAAAGGCTAATCGTGCTGCTCATCAAGAAAAATTGCAAGTGCTTCCACTTGTATTTTCGTCGTAGGTTTAATACGTAACTAGTAGTGTTGTTGTTGCTTGGCAATTTGTACGACCATAGTACAAGCAGCCTGTGTGTTGTTTTTGTAAAACTTTTTGTTTGGCTTTTTTTTCGCTCGTAATACATTCACGCTCTTTTTCGTTGAAAAATAATTGAAAATAACGGCATCGTACAATAAGTAACTTATTGTATTCCATCAGTATCCACTAGTATCTGCTTTTGCGAAGCAGATATTAACAGATATGATACTCTCTTTCGCTTTTGTATCAACTTACATCCACTCTTTTGTAAATCATATCAATATCAACTTATATCAGAAACACAAGAGCACTCATCCATACGCATCCACTTTAGAAAACACACAGAAACAGATATAAACAGATGTATCTGTGCAGGTCTTTAATACACACAATAAGCAAATGGTTTTACTTGTGTTGTGTTGTTGTAGTGTCTGCAACAAACTTTTATAAGTTAAATGAGATTCAAACGCTCACTTTGTTATTTTACTCTCAGAGTGGCAATACCGACAAAAACTTAAATCTTTTTTTTCTTGGTTTAAGAATTTCGAACTTATTTTAAGAAATTCCGGGATTCGAAACTATTAGTTTTGCGTACAAGTTTTAAGTTAGTTTTAGTTTTGTTGGTTCTTTAATTTTTGAGTACGACTCGTACTTAAAGTAAGTATAAAAAACTTAATTCATCCCGAGTGTTTTTCTTTCTGTGTAAGGTTTTTAACTAACTTTTTTATAAAAAATAAAGTTTCAATTCTTCCAGCCAGTCAGCCTTATGACCACAGTCAGCCAAGTGTTAATGCTCGCAGTCGCTTGAAATTTGTGTTTATGTATATCATCTAAAATATACGAAAATGTAGATTACATAGCCAGTTTATCGTATTTATGTATGTCGTTAGCGGCAATCACAAGTTTTAAAAAACGACTGGTAAAGATTATACACTCAGTCATTGGTTAGGATTTGAAGCTATCGAACAGCAACTAGGGATGATCCCCCCTCAGGCCGAACTTTCCCACAAGTGTGACATGCCACCAAAAGTCAGCTCTTCAGGATATCCCTTAACCACAACTACCATGTGATCTCCGATAGTGCCCCTTCATCAACAGAGTATCTATCCGTTGCATGCCATTTGTGCAACCAAGCTTACATAGGACGGAATCGCTACCTGTAAAGTACTAATTATCTGAAAATTAAAACAAAAAAATAAGACAAAAATAAAAAAAAAGTAAGAGTGCTATATTCGGCTGTGCCGAATCTTATATACCCTTCACCATTGTGCGAGCAGAATACAGAGCAACTAGACAAAAACTAAATTCACAATTCTAAAAACTTCATTATAAATTAAATTTAAAAATCTAAAACTGGTAAATATTTTTTTACAATCGTTTTTAGAACATAAAAATTAAAAAAAAATTCCCTTTGAAAAAGCAAGATTTGAACCATTTGAATTCGCCTTGATTAAACACATTAAAATAAACTATAAAAACAACAAAAAACCACATTACCAACACTGCATTATCATAGCCGTAGAAACCAAATTGTATGGTATGTTTATGTCATTTTGTTAACACAGTGGTTATGGAAATGCAGCGTTGATAAGGTTATGTCGCTTCTAATTGGATCTTTAAAAATTGAGGTAGTCATGGTTTTTTACTCATATCTCAGCCATTTGTGGACCGATCTTTTTGAATTTCAATAGCAAACAATTCCGGACCATATGTGACATAAATGTACAATAACCTGGCCCCCATCATATATGGGGTCTTCGGAAAACCCATTTCAACAGACAGACGGACTGGCGGACACCGTTAAATCAACTTCGCTTTTCATAACGACCCAGAATATATACACTTTATAGGGTCTAACATCGATATTATAGAAATTACAAACGGAATGACAAACTTACATATACCCTATTCACCACCTGTGGTGAAGGGTATAAAAACTATCAAAAACATAACGTACGTAAAAGTTGAATAACATAAAAAAATAATATTAATACTTTCATTACAATTCCGTGTGAAAAAAAATACAAAATATTTATATTCATAAAGTTTTAAGTACAAATTTTACTTACAAACTTCATCCGCCCACCACTTTCATTAAGACTACTAAAGCCATTTTTTGCCAGTTTGTTGCTAATGAAATAATTATTGTTACAATTTTGTTTCTGTGATGGCAAAAAAAAAATTTTTTTTAATACACTTGACCCTCTCCAATACATTTTTAATATAAGCATCCTTTTGCTGAATATTATGTCTAGAAAAGGCAAAATGCCACTTGAAATAATCATCATTAAGACAGGCATTTACACGTACAAAGAAGCTCTGAATACAAACATGAATTCCAGGGTAAACACCCCAGTCATTTAAGTTAATTTTTTTGCAATTTCTTTTAATAAAGAGCAGAACATTGTACGATTGTATGGAAGTGTGTCCGTGTCTGTACTTGTAAAGGAGAGTGAAAAAAATAAACAACTTTAATAAAAAAGGGGCCAACTGGAAAACCAAAATGTAACCATAATCAACTTAAACATAGAAAAAAAGAAAAATTTAATAAAGTATTAACACCACATTGTAGTCATTTTAACCCTTAAAGGGCAGACACTTATGACAAAATAGGTATATAGTGGTTACATTTATTTACAATATACATATATTCCAGATCTTTAAATCACATGTGTTTTCTATATTATAATTTTTTTTAATGATCTTTCAAGCATAAGTTTCATCTTAAATTTTATTTTGTTTTTTAGCCATGTCAAATATCAGGAAGATCGGTCCAAACTTTAGCCATCTTTAGTACTGAAGAGTTGGCATCACAGAATTTAATACAAAAAACAGTGACCAATAAAATTCGTAAACAAAAGTTAAATATTTATTGTGAAAACATTTATTAAATAAACACATAACCTAATTACGAAAAGACGTATGCCAGTAATTTCCACAAAAAGAAAGCTGATTGTGTAACACAATTTGTGTTCATACCTAACAGTTATCTTTATATGGCATATTTTACACCATAATTTTCTGTACATAGCTAGATTTCTTTTTGTAGAAATTTTGGTCATTATTTCAGAACATTAGTAGGAGGTATTCATGCCTGAGCTATTCTAGTGTGAAAAATCCTGTATCGCCGGAAGTGATATTTTAACTTTAAACAAAAATAAAGATTCTTTCTTTAAGGACCGTTTTCTCAACTAAAGGTAGGATTTTATCGGCCGTATAAAAAGTGTTCCATTACTCCAACCTACTAGTAGGTTTAATTTAATTTATATTTTTAATTTATAATTTAATTTATTTTACCGTTTAAAGTAAAGTTTTAATAATGGAACACTTTTTATAAGGCCGGTTAAAGTCTACTTTTAGCTATCAGTAAGTTGTGAAAACGGCCGAAAAAATCGATTTGGATTGGCGGTATGCACTGGGCATTAAGGATGCTAAATGGGAAATCCCGGATTTTTCGGGACTGACAAATCCCGAATCCCGGGATTTATTTTTATGAATCCCGGTATTCAATTTTAACAACTTTTATGTATGAAAAATTTTTATATGTATAAAAATGTTCGTTTTTATTAAATTTTTATACTTTCAAATTATTCATTGTCTTATGGCCGTTTTCTCAGTACGCGATTATCTTTTTCCCCAACAAAAAACTGCACATTAAAGAAATTTGGCTTTCCTTATGTCTCATTTGTTGTCTTTTCTGTCGTAAAGATCTTCCAGCACTTATCTGCCAAATGTTTATTTTCCTTTTATTTGCCGTACAGATAAATTCAATCAGCTGACTCCCAACTTTTATATGTATTTTAAGAGGTGGTGCCAACTGAAAACATTGTTTTTTGTCGGTTTATTGAGAAACCCAAAATCGTTAACGGACACTTTATCGTCCCAATAAATTTTTGTTGTGTTTGAGTTCATACGGCTTATGTTTTATTGACATGATTCTTCCTTTTTCTTTTTTAAACATGAATAGCGTTCAAATGATTCATGTCATGTATTTTATTTTTTGGTCGATAAAGTAGTTATTAACAAATATTGCAGATGTATGACTGTATTCATAAAAAATTTTAAAATTTAATAAAGGTTAACAAAACAAATTATTTATGAAAATTTCGTTTAATAAACGTTGTTAAATTTAATAATCATTTATGAATACGGAGTAACATTTCCAGCGTTTATACAATTAAGAATTAATTTAAGACATAAAACCATAATAATCAGGTATGTGATGAAAAACGATCGTTTTCAAAATTATCGTTTTTAGCAGGTGTGATGAATTTCGACCGATTTTAAAATCCATTTCTGGAGTAAAGTCTTAACTTTTTGTTGCAAATACAGTTCAATTAACATAAGTAATAAGAAATTTAAAAGAATATATACAGGAAAACAGAGATAAATGTATTATAATTACATTTTTAACGATACCAAAAACAATATTATCGTTATCAAATCGTATTGTTTTCAAAATCGTTTTTCACCACATACCTGAATAATTTAAAATTTTTATATAAAATGAATTGTTTTGTTAAGGTTTCTTATTTAAAATAAAATTTAGTTAATTAAAAAAAAAGTTGCTTATGAATTGTTTTGTTAAGTTTTCTTTTTTTTAAATTCAAACATAAATAAAGTGCTATTTATTTAAAAAAGTTGTATATAAAAGAAACAAAATCGATTCCGTTTGGCATCCCTGCTGGGCATGGCCGATTTTATTGAAACCTGGCATGCGTTTTATTCCAGAAAGTGTATGTACCAAATTCGGATTGCATAGGCGTTGGGCGTGGACGATGTTGACGGAATTTAATTTGGTCAGTATAATTCTCGGTGCAAATTTCAATCATCTTTGACAACTCCTTTAAGTTTTTGCACAAAAATGAATGAAGCCATCCCACTGTGTAACGTAGCTACGATCGTAAAGAAAAATCGAATGGAAACGGAACGCAAAACATCAAACGGAAAAATTTTAGACTCGAACCGAAACACAAAGAAATAATAGCTGAAAAAAAGGATATGAAATAAAAATGAAATGGTTAAATTTTTTATTGATGTTAACATCTTGGCATTGATGGTAGATATGTTTACAACTGTAAAAGGCTAAAAGGTGATAACATCAAAAGGGGTTAAAACGAAAAATAAGCATATACGTACTAATAAGATATGAACAAAGTTTCCCACAATAAACTTAATTACATAAAATAAAAACAAGTTGAAGAACAATATGAGGGTAATCAAATGCCAATCCTATGTCCACAAATTTTAAATTAATTCTAAAGAATTAATTATAATGTTGCTGTCTAAATTCTTTTAAAAAATGTATACAGATATTAAATGTAATCATCATACAAAAATGATGGCAAACAAACGTTAGTCCTTTAAATCTTACCATGGTTCAAAAGTCCGTTATAAGCTTTAATTTTGAAAGCATTAAATCAATTTTGGATACCTTTCCTTAGTACAGAAATAAATAATAAAAAACCCATATTTTACAAAAAAAAAATATTAAAAATATTTTACATTTTTATATAAATTACTACAACAACTTGGCTTTTTACAATTGTTTCAAGGAAAACATTCATTGTTGAATCGTGAGCTTGCAGCATAAACTTCTAGTTAACAATCATTTAATCATTTGCAAAACAACAACGATAAAAAATTTTTATAAATAAAACGTTGTAGAGAAAAATAAAAATCATTTTCCTCGAAAACTGTATAAAGGTAGGTGTTAAATGCATTAATTAATGTTTAAAAAGATGGAGAAATAATATACACATACATACATATTTCTATCCCTAGAAGTTTTTATAAATAAGTATTTAGAGATATTGAACTGACAAAACTTTTTACACCATTCAACGCAAATGGAAAGGGTGCGTATTACTTTGTCATTCCTTTTATAATTTCTACAATATTGGGCTTAGACCCCAAGAATAAAATGTATTCTGGATCTTTATAAGTAAGTGAGTTTATTTAACCATGTCCGTCTGTCCATGTGTATGTTAAAAGTAACATTTCGGAGACCCCAGATATGAAAGGGCTTAGGTTCTTATATATTTATATAACAAATATTCTGGATAAGATTGCTATTTTAATTCAGCAGATCAGCTTAAAAATTTCTGAGACATGAGCAAACAACAAAAATTGCCCAAAATGAACTTCATGGTATATTTGTATTGATAAAATTACTATCAATGGTTCATTAATTGACGACGAGATAAGTAACTCTTTTTTTCTTCCGAAAAACGTAATAGCGTCCATACCATGTATGTATGCTAGGGGGACAAAATTGTCCATAATGTGAACTAAATTAGTCCGTTATTGAACAAGACTTCACAGACCCGGTTGATAAAGACAACCTTGACATGTTTGCAAAGCATGCATTCTTGCCGGAAAGCAATCAACTACCGCCCGAACTCGAAAGGGTATCCGTTACTATGACTATGTTTTCGAGCGCCTGCAGTAAAAAGAAGCTTGAAGATCTCAACAGAATCAAGTCCCCAGGGCCGGATGGTGTTACGGCTGCAGTCTTGAGGAAGTGTGCTTTGTCGTTGTCTCGTCCTTTGGCAACATTATTTAGCTACTCGTACCAGGGGGGGACGGTTCTTCTTTTTGCTGGAAGGTGGCCAACGGCCAGTCAATTTCAAAAAAAGGGTGTGGCTACAAACCCTAAAAACAACCGACCAATAGCAATTTGCTTTAGGTTCTTAAATTTCATGGAGAACATGACCAGTCACCACTTGGTAAATTATCTGGAGTTCAATTAATTTTTGTGTGATAGACAGTATGGCTTTTGTAGAAGTCGTTCTTCGGAAGCCCTGTTAAGGCAGAATTAGTCTTTACTTTCTGTTTGGTGTTGGTAGTGATTTCTCTCGATTTATATCGAGCTTTCTCAAGGACCACTTTTTACGTGTTGTTACAGATAAGTTCTCATCGGACGAGTGTCATTTAAATTCAGGGGTACCGCAGGGCTCTGTTCTTTCTCCTACACTTTTTCTTATTTTTCTTAACGACCTGCTGGGTGTTACTTCCAATCCTATCTATTCTTTTCCAGATGACAGCAGCATTTGTCATTAATTTTCTTTTAATCATAATTCAAGCCTTACTGAGGTTGAAGCTATGAAACAGAATATAAACGACACTCTCAATCGTGATCTTACGACAATCTTCGAGTAGGGCCTTGCTAATAGGGTCGATTTTAATGCTCGTAAGACCCAATGTTATATGTTGACCCACAGCCGTCTTGTAAAGTCAGTGTCATCTGTAACCATGGGAGGTATAGCTATTGAGGAATAAGTTCAATGTGATGTTCGTTGGAACCAACATGTTTTCCAAGTGTCGAAAGAAGCATTCAAGTGTATTGGTTTCTTTAAACGGTGCAAGAACTACTACCCTCCGTCTGATCTCCTCACTATTTATACCGCCTATATCCGACCGAAAATGGAATACAACCAACATGTTTTTTAAGTGTCGAAAGAAGTATACAAGTGTTGGTATCTTTAAACGGTGCAAGAACTTCTTTAACCCGTCTGATCTTCTCACTATTTATACCGCCTATATCCGACCGAAAATGGAATACAACCAACATGTTTTTTAAGTGTCGAAAGAAGTATACAAGTGTTGGTATCTTTAAACGGTGCAAGAACTTCTTTAACCCGTCTGATCTTCTCACTATTTATACCGCCTATATCCGACCGAAAATGGAATACAACCAACATGTTTTTTAAGTGTCGAAAGAAGTATACAAGTGTTGGTATCTTTAAACGGTGCAAGAACTTCTTTAACCCGTCTGATCTTCTCACTATTTATACATTCTATATCCGATCGAAAATGTAATGCAACTCCCATATCTGGGCAGAGGATTTAAAGTATCTTGAGGCTTCTGGATCAGGAGCAAAAAAGTGCGTTTAAGCTTATCAATGACAGTACATTGTAAAAACGTGCTCCAAAAGAAGCAGGTTTTATGTAATTTACACCTCAAATCGCTTAAAAACTGCTGATGGGATTCCTGATTTTTGTACTGGGTGTTTCCGGTTTTGAGGACTATTTTCTGTTGACAATAAGCGCTTCTTTTAACTGGCAAACAATGCACTCCTTAAGTGCCTTTTTAAGGGCTAACTATATTAACATATTCATTAATGTTTCGCTTTTACTTGTTTATTTGTTTTTTAATCATTTTCGTAAACCATAATATATTTTTTTTTTCGCTTTAAAATCTTCTTCCTTGTCAGCACTTAAGTAGCAGCTTTTTGTATATTTTTATCTTTATCAATTAATCCTGTATAAGAGCTCTCCTATTGCAGCGCTCGATTATGCGCTTTTTCTCTTAAGTGCTTCAAAAAACCCAATCTATTTATACTGGGTAGGCTATCCAGCTCTGTTGACTCATTGGAGCATCGTCGGAATTTGAGTTGTGCCTTATTGTTTTATCGATATTACCACGGTACGTGTTCAACTAAGATGGGCGAACTCATCCCTGCGACGCGGGTGCATGCACGAAGTACTTGCCTTTCCAGCTGCCGACTGTAGCGCACAACACGTTACACAGAAAATTCGTTTCTTTGTCGACAAACACTACTCCCAATTTCCTTTTCCTCTTAATCTATTTTCTTAAAACCAACACAATGCACTGCATTAGTAGGAGGCATCCCCTGAGTGTTGGCTCAAAGTAAAAAAAAATAAATTAATAAAGACTTGGATAATCTAGCTGGACAAAAGTTACTTTTTTTGACTTACAATTTTTTTTTTTTAATTCTAAGCAAATATGTGCTAATTGTTGTATTAATCTTAACCTCATAACATTATTCGATTATGTTGTGTCCATTACTGCCCATGTGTCCTAAATGGGGAACATTAGAATGTATGTCTGTAAATATTGTTTAGGCTATCATATTTTCGGACTTGGCCGACTATACTTTTTTTACTTGTTTTTTATATGAAAATAATACTAAATTGTTAATAGCATATTTCCGATGTGCGAAAGAATTCTTTCTTTCGAACAACTAGATTTAAAACAAAAACAAGTTGCACGAAAGAAAGAATTTCGCTCATCGGAACACAGAAAAAATGATCAGTCGTTTTTTATCAATTAAAAAATTTTTTTTAAAAGTAATTGATGCAAAATCAACAAATTGTTTGCTTGACTCTATGAAGAGGCCCTATGCTCCTTATAGGATCGAGGGGAATATATATATATATATATATATATATGAATTTGGTATAAATTGGTTGATTAGAGGCAATTTTTTATACATTCTGTAAAATAGGCAGGCAGTATACGTTTTTTTTTTAAAGGCATTTTTGTTTTAAGGTTATATATTTTTACAATTTTGATGTCATATTTTCAATAAAACTCTTTTTTCAAAGCTTATTTTCGGTTTCCCTGGTAATTACAATAGGATCATTATTTTACTATTTTGAAATGCCTATTTTTTTGAACAAATCAGAAATTCATATATAAACCATTTTGTAATAAAGGCGAACATAGCACTCTTAGTTGTTATTAATATTAAACAATATTTAATATACATCTATTTACCACAATAAAGCGCTTATATGTAGTAAAGGTGCCTTATTTGTAGAAGAAAAACAAAACTAAGTACATGTTTTGTTACCAACTAAATACAAAAGGTGGCTTATTGCTTTATGAAATAATGTACGAAAACTTTATAAACTTTTCCCTCGGAGATCGGCCCAAAATGTCTTATAATTCTTATATATCTACAAAGTTTGCATTATATAAAACGTAAGCTTAACCATGTGCGCTTTGCTTAACCTATCGAAATAAAATTAGTAAAAATGTTTTTAAACAGATCTCGTCTTTTTAAAACAAAGCATATTGTACTAAATTTTAATGATTTTACAGAAACCGTTCCTTTTAAAAGATGTTGTGTGTTATTATGTAGGCTATTTGTACACAATTGGAGTACTTTCACTGTTACAGTACTTCAAATATGTATGTAGAAATCTTTATTGTCATTGTATAGGGGGTGCCACGCCCACTTAAAATATATTAACCGTCGATGTTTAAAAGATGTTGTGTGTTATTATGTAGGCTATTTGTACACAATTGGAGTACTTTCACTGTTACAGTACTTCAAATATGTATGTAGAAATCTTTATTGTCATTGTATAGGAGGTGCCACGCCCACTTAAAATATATTAACCGTCGATGTTAAGCGCTGGGTAATCAAAAAATTATTGTACAAATTTAAGAAAAATCGGTTCAGTAGTTTAGGAGTCTATAGGGAACAAAATTACATACGCTTTTTCATTTACCTTCCCCTTTATTTTTTTGAAAGGTGCAGTTAATCATAAGAGTGGGTCCTACAAAGCTCAAGAATTTTATCTTTAGATATGCGGTATTTAAATTTTTTGTTCTATGGGGGTACTGCTCCTCCTCTGTCTACCCCGCCCATTTTTATATTGAAATTTATAGTTTACCATAATAGTAGCTTTAACCACGTTTGAAGACTCTCACTTAAATAGTTCTTCATTTGAGCGATATTTAATATGTGCATCCAGGGAGGTATTTCCCCGCATGAGCCTACCCTCTTTATTTTTATTTTCAAAAGTGTAGTATAAGTGTGATTTCTACAAAGTTTGAACACTCTCACTATAACAGATCTTAAGATATGCGATATTAAACATTGGCGTCCAATGGGGGACGCTGCTATTTTATTTCAATTTTGGGGCTCAAAAGATCCTACTACCAAAAGTTCAACAAAATGCGTGCAGCGGCTCTAAAGAAATGCGATATTTAATATTGGCATCTTATGGGGGTACCAATTCCCCTGCCCCTATCATAAAAATAGGTAGCTTATTTAATTTTTAGGACTCCCGTGATGTTAGGAGTCTATAAGCCAGCAAACAAAAAAAAACAAACACAAACATTTTTAATTTTTATATATACAACATATTTTCATTCCTTTTTTCGAGAAAGATAAAGTTTTTTTTTTATTTCTCACAACTGAAAAATTTCGGAAAAAAAGAATAGAAGTACAGTTTGAAATTCTCGAGACTGTTTCGAATAAATATGAAAAATCTGAGCTTCTTTTTTGTTATTATGAAAACTAAGCCATTGCATTGGAATGAGTTTAGTGTGTTATTTCTGAAGGACCCATGTTTATTATTGTAGTTATATTTTCAAATTTAAGCCCGCTAAGAAAATTTAATAGTTCGAAAAAGTTAAAAACCCTTGGGACATATTGGTTAACTTTTTCGCGATTCTACTGTAATTTGCTCACGATTGTAAATATTTTGTTTTATTTTGTATTTTTCAATGTTTTATGCTCGGTTTTTTTTTTAAATTTTTTTGTAACTAATAGCCTATTTCCGATGTGCTAAAGAATTATTTTCTGCGTAGCCGGCCTTCGGCCGGACACAAGGGTTTTCTTCTCTATGGTATAACAAATACCGGATTCGCTTACTAAAGCTGCTCTGCATAGCCGGCCTTCGGCCGGGTGCAATGATTTTCTCCTCTATGGTATAACAAACACTGGCTTTTCTGCACCTAAAGTATACTTAAATTAACCTAGTGAAGAAAATAATATGCGAATACAAAAACAAATTACATATTTGCAATCGTTAGCAAATTACCTTTAATTTGAGTACCACACATATCACTAAGTGGGTGGGGCCATTTTTTCCAGGGGGGAACGCGGGCTAAAGCGTCCTTAAATTTTAATTTTGGTTTATTTCTCTTTTTATTCTGAATCGGATGGCATATTTTTTATTTTTTGTTTGTTCGTCCCGTAAACAGCACTTTACATGTACATATGTACATAATATTATTATGAAATTGTTGATAGCATTGTGTTCGAGGCTTAAAGGAAATCGTTTGATCTTTTCAAACAAAAAAAGAAAAATTTTAAAATAAAACTATTTTTCATCTTCTTTTTTTCTTTAATTTGTTTACCAATAAAAGACTAGTAGTTTGCCGTTTTTATACTGTAAACCTTAAAGAATGGGATCTTCAGAAGCAAATTTACACGCGTATTGAATAACTACCCTGTAGTCAGCGTAAAACAATATACATATCTCTATGTCACCTTTTTTTCTGTAGCGACAATTGCACCAAATAAAATATCGACAAGTTTGCTTTGTTGGGCGAATTATATTGTAAATCTTTGGATCCAATTGGATACCTAGTCAGTAGTGCTGCAGTCTACTGGTGGATTTGCAAAGACAAGCTAATGCTAAATGTCAGCACCAAATATTACTGTACTTTTGTGTGCTTTTGTTACGTTGAAATCACTTGAAATTTTTATGTTATATACTACATTTTTTTTTTTTATAAAAGCTAAAATCACTGATTTTGAGGTTATGAAAGTTTTTTGTGTAATTTCTTATTACCATAATCTTTATTAAATATTTCACTATTAAAAATTTAAATACTTACCATCATCATTAATATCCATAACTAATAGATTTGAAAAGTTTTTTTATTTTCGTGTAACCTGTGACTCAAATAAAACAAAAAAGTACACCACGTGTTTCAGTTTACCACTGCACTTAAAGCATTGAACTTTCTCACTTCATAGAATAACGGTTAATTGAAGTTTGCAAAAACAAATTATTTTTTTTTTGTTTATCTGAAGTTTTTGCTACAATATTCCAACAATAAATATAAGAAAAAAAGTTCTGAGTTTTGGCCAAAAAAATGGGTCTTGGAGACCAATGTGCATTGGCTGGGATACACTTTGTCATTAGTACTACTGACAATGTCACTATATATTTACTACAGTTTTACTATTGGCATTCCCTGCAGGGTAGTTTAACTAGAATATATGTATATGTATGTATATATAAAAATGTATATTTTTATTGACATAACTTTCTCTTCTTATCACCACATGGTAAGATATACATATATAAGATTCGGCATAAAAACGGCAACAGTTTAGCATTCGGCAAAATATTTATCTTGGTATGTGCGCTTCACGAATAATTCCTCATGGACCAAATATTAATGCGAAAAAGAAAGATGGGGTTTCTTAATATTTTTTTATGAAAATTATGGCAGCAGCTCTTTCTCTTTTTTTGTGCAAGAAGTTCGGGCATTAGTGAGCATTGTAGGAACATATTACTTTCGCTAACTTACAAGTTCTGGACGTTTTCCACTCTTTAAACAGATCAGTTGCAGGTTAAAGCAGCTAATACGTGTTTTGAAATCACAAAATGCAAATTTCAGTTAATATTTTAATACAATTTTTAAAGTAGGGCTTGCATGTCGCTTACTTTTTTTAGAACTCGACTAGTGCATTTTATTAATTAAAATTTTTTTTAAATTGGGATCTAAATAAGAATTCTGGATCGTTTTAATTTTTTGTAATACCCGAGGTATCATACTTTAGGAACCTGTGGCTCCTACTATGTCTTCATGTAGACATGCTTAACCAGCAACTGTTGGCATTATACATAAATGCAAATATCATCTTAGGCATAAAGTTTAGCAAATAACTAGAAATTGTTTAAAATAATGCTTTAGTTTAATCAGTTAACTGGTCACGCTTTTTTTTATTTTATCGTCAAATATTTGTTGGTCTATGCTCCTTATGGGATCGACGGGAACATATACATATGTATTTTGTTGGTTCCTCACCTTTGTGAATTGTTTTGTTTTTATTCTAATTAACTTTTTATTACAAACACTTATTTGATTTTTGTATTTTTATGTATTCGAATCAAAACCGTTTAACCGGTTATTTTTAAAATGCTTAACCGAAAACCTGTTTTTTTAAAGTAGCAACCAGGGCTGTGGAGTCGGAGTCGGAGTTGATGAGTCGGAGTTCATGTTTTTGTGCCGGAGTCGGAGTCGTAGTCCCCACAAAAACTCGCGACTCCGACTCCAAAGTTTTTCGGCATAAAAAATTTCCAAAATAAAAATGATCTTCTTAAAACACATTTAAAATTTAAATAAATAGTTTATGAATACTGCTCTTATGTGCTGTTTCCAAATGGCAGGCGATGGACTGAGTGCTTTTCATATACAGGGGTGTGCTGGAAATCGCAAAAGTAAAACGCAAGAATTTTAAAAGTCGTTTTTAAATAAGATTTTTGTAATAAAAGAATTTTTTAACAAATATTTTCCTATTAAACAGGATTTTAAATCAAAAATTATAAGTGCGATTTCCAGCACACCCCTGATAAATGTTGCTACATAATCAATCGCCTGTCATTTGGAAACAGCACATTAATGTTTGCGTACGGTAATTGCTTCTCAAAAACTCTAATTTTTAGAAGGCCGTACGGTAATGAAAAAATAAAAGTTAACATCACTGAGTCTCATATCATAGCATCAAGATTATAGTAGGAGTCGGAGTAGGAGTCGAAGTCGCACTTAAAAAATTTCAGCATTTGGAGTCGGAGTCGGAGTTAGTACTTTTTTCGGACGACTCCACAGCCCTGGTAGCAACTATTCGGAATATTCGAAAACCGGTTATTGAAAAATGTCGAATAATCGATCACCCTAATAAATATGCATTTATTTATTATACATTTAAATTTGTTTTTATTATATACATATATGTATGTTCACAAGCATATTTAGCTGTTCAGTGCGAATATTTTTGTTTCAGTAGCACTGATCTGAAAACAGGTCTTCAAAAATATTCAATTAAATTTGTAGTTTTGGGAAATATAAATGATGACCGTAAACCTAGATTGTGGTGTATTTAAGCCGTAAAGTCGCATTAAAGTTAAATAAAAGACAAACTCTTTTGGTTACTTTTGAGAAGAATTAAACGTTGAATGAATGAACGAATCAAACAAACCATAGAAAACAAGTAAAAATTATAAAATTGGCTATGACGAATCTAATGTACCCTTTAAGAAGCAATTTAAAAAATCTTAAAGAAATCTTTTTGCAAAAAAAAATGTTATTTAAGATTTATTCATTAAAAAAAATTTAAAGATTTTATTACCAAAAGTTTAATGTACTAAATTAACATATCGATTGACCAACTTGTAATATGTACATCTGTTATCGCCATGGTGAAAAGATGTTATAAAAGCTTTTTTAAAAGCACACTTTTGAAATTAAAGAGAACATGTTTATTGAGTGTGTGTATTATTAAGTGACTTCTTAGCCAATCGACATAAAAGGAAACTGTTACACAACAACCCAGTTACACTATTGCCAACTTTTTTCATAAAATATCGCTTAAATAAAATTAGTATGTAGTAAAGTATAGTATGTCAAGCCCGAACATACGAGTATTTAGAGAAAAATTTTCGGGAGTGGGCCTTATTTAGGACTAGAATTGTCAGTGATCGTCAAGAATCAAAAAAAAATAGGTTGTGGCAAGGTTTTTTTAGGCGTATGTTAATCTCATGAAATTTTCTTTAAAATGCTACATGGACAGACAAATAGCCAGCCGGACGAACGGCATACTAATTTTTTATTTTGCAATAAGTCGCTAAAAAGAAAAGTAAAACTAACTAGCAAAGGTAAGGAGCAGGTAAGGAGCAATATGCAATTGCATGTTTTTCTTGTCCGAGAAACAATATATTTGTCCGTTTAGAACTTTTTTATGAATTTTGGCAACGATTTGTTGGTGCATATTTTACCATTTGCAGCATTTTTTTGCATAATTTAGTTAAAAGAGCCTTTTTATAGCATTTTTAAGCTTATAGCGCATATTTTACATTTTTGAGGAATATTTTGATACGTGTTAATTTTTTTGGATGTCTACAAGAGCTTTCGCAGCAGAATCGACTCACAATCACTTTTTTAAGTGATTTTTGGTAATTTGATCAAGAATCGGGCTATAATTTCACAAATTCCCCATAAAAACTTCTTTTTCCTAATTAGACTCTTTGAGACCGTAAACTAACTAAATATGTTGGTATTTAGAATTAATTGGCCACAAAAATATTTTTCTGCAAATTAAATTATTTTCGAATCGGTTCACATTTGCCCAAAGCTCCCATCTATAAATAGCTTTAACTTTCTTTTAAATGTTAATATGTATTAATAAACAATTTAATGGTCATCCCTAAAATCACTTTAAGACAAAAAATCTCATATGCATGTTATTAACTGGATATATACATATATAACTTTGTCATTCCATTTGTAATTTCTACAATATTGATCCTACACCCTATAAAGTATATATATTCTGGGTCCTGTTGAAATGGGTTTTCCAAAGCCCCCAGATATGATGGGGACTTGGTTAGGGTATCTTTATGTCAGGTATTCTTATTATAAATGCTATTGTAATTCAGCGAGATCGGTCCACAAATGGCTGAGAAATGAGCAAAAAACCACGACTACCTCTAATTTTTTCCAAAAACCCCTTGTGGTTGTTGTATTTTTATTACTTTTTGCTGTATAGGATCTACTGTATTATAATGGACATATTCGCCTCAAGAGGGTCGACACTTTGGCCATTGCGCAACTGCATGGAAGATGAACAATTTGCGACACAAAAAATGCAATTTCTATTGCAACGGCAATAGACCCAGAAATTATTAATTAATTTAAGATTTTAATACTTATTGTTATTTTCTTAATATAGAAAGATCCAATAAATAAATTGAAAGTTAAAAAAAAAACATCTATTTAACGAAATAATTTTAACAAATAGAAAGGGGAATTTTTGATTATTTTTGCTACATAAAAACTCGCCAAAAAAGATAAATCTACGGTATGGCAACAATGACAATACTAAAAGAAACAAACGAACACACATACATGGTACAAACCATTTTGGTGAATATAGGTCACTATTACGGTTCACAACTCAAATAAGTTGATTTATAATTTTTGTTTTATGGTTTACAACTTTGCTGAGTTGAGTTGACACAACTGAGTTGAGTTGTGAACCTAAAACGGGCCATATTCATTTTATTCAAACGACGTTCGTTTATCGTTCAGTCGTCTAGGGAGTTGAGTTTAGAAACTGTGAGTCATCTGGTTCAAATCTTGGTTTTTCAAAGAGAATTTTTTTTTTAATTTTTATGTTCTAAAAATGATTTAAAAAAATATTTACCAGTTTTAGATTTTTAAATTTAATTTATAATGAAGTTTTTAGAATTCTGAATATGTATGTATATGTAAAAATTATTTAGTTTTTGTCTAGTTGCTCTGAATTCTGTTCGCACAATGGTGAAGGGTATTTAAGATTCGGCACAGCCGAATATAGCACTCTTACTTGTTATTAAATTTTTGAATACTTTGTATTTAAATTAGCAATTTTTGAATTTTTGGGGCAAATTTTTTTACAATTTTCAGGGCATATTTTCAAGTTTCTGGTAATGCAGATCATTTTGAAATATAAAGAAATTAATATTGAAAAAAAAAACAATTCGAAAAAAAATCAAAAACCAAACCTAAGTTTTTAAAGTAAAATCTGACTTTAGTCATACGTTCTTTTTGCTAAATTGGCAACTCTGCCCATTTACGACTGGAGCCGCAACTATCAGATGAAAAAAAAAACAATTTTTTAAGTTGCAATACAAATGAATAGAAGATATTTAACTTAGTAGATACAAATAAAACAGTTATTTTGATTTATCAGCAATAAAAGAAAAATAAAGAATACAAAAATAATCATTTAAACGTTGAATGAATGAGTTGCTGAATAAGAACAGTAAATATATACTACATGGAATACAATACAATGTATTTAAGTCCTTTGAGTTTCTAAACTAAAACCAGCACAATGAAATAACGCTGTACCAATGATTGCAGTACCAGAATAGAAAGAAAAGTCTTAATAAGAAATTCTTAGAAAAATAAAGCAATGTAAAGAAGTGGTTAGAATAAAGAGTATATTTTTGTGAAATGTTTTAAATTAGTAGAATAAGTTACTTAATACTAAAATCAATTTAAAAAAAAAATTAAAAAGAACCACATTGAAAAACTCATTCATGTCAGAATACTAAATTTGTCTACCAGTAATTAAAGCACGTCCCTTCAAGTATTTAATTAAGTTTCTTTAGGATTAATGTGATTTTCTAAAGGGAAGTTGGAACCGGACATGGCGAAAATACAACCCTTCAAATATTGCGTAAAGATTTTGAAAGCTCATATACATATGTGTGTATGTTTATTGATTTAATCAGTCGAGAAGTCGAATTTTGGACTATTTCAAAAAAATCAATACTAGGGATGCCAATCGGAACGGGTTTTCGCAAGTCCCGGGATTCGGAATTAAAGAATTTAAGATATTTATTAAAAAAAAGTCTTTAAAAGAGGCTTACAAACAAAAGTTTTATAATTAATTTATTATATGAAAGTTAAATATAATTTTATATTGACTAGTGTTCCCCAAATGGTCAAAATTCGACCATACATTTTTATGTACATATGAAGAAAACATAGTACAAACATCTAAGTATTTTTATTGGAATATTCCACCACAATAGTGGAAATGGTATTATGCATTTGTGCTAATATGTGTAACACTTTAAAATATGGGTCCTATACCCACCTTCAAGTATGCTGATCGACATAGAATCACTCTCTGAGTCGATCTTACGATGTCCGTCCGGTTGTAATTGGCACAAGAAAATGGACCGAATTGAAGTACCGCGAGGGGAGATAGAGGGTAATTTCCACCCCTCAGAAAAAATCAAGCCGACTTTAATATAAACTTATTCATATAGACACATAAGCTATGCAGTTTTTAAAAAATAGAAGCAAGAGGGGGATAGGGACCATTTTCTGCCTCTCAGAAACTATCGAGCCGATTTTAAGGAAATTTAAAACATATATAGATTCTTATTCATAAAGCCATTAGCTATGAAGTTTTCAAAACTAGGTCGCAAATAGTTACACTTGCAAACATTTGTTCTTATATACCGTGGAGTAGGGTATCTTATGGTCAGGCTTGACCGATCATAAATTCTAACTTATTTTGTTTTCGTCTTAATGGATCGATTTGGCGAGCGACTAACCTCCGGTTCATTTTTTATAGTCCACGTAAGTTATTTTGATTTTGTTAGTTCAATATAAAAAATATCAGGAAATATCAATTAAAAAAAAGTATCAAAAGTCTCCTTTATAGATTGTCATCCACTCAGGACATTTTCATTTTCTATTTATGTTTATATGTCTAATCTTAACGATAATTAATCAAAGTACCAGATGTAGAACGACAAAGTCCTATTATAGCTACATTCTTATTCACTCAGGACCATGCATATTTATTTTTATCTTAGTAGGTCGAATATAAACAAAAAGTCAAAAAGTACCAACATTTTGTATCTAATAGGTTTTCATTCACTCAGGACTAGGCTAACCGGATTTTAAATTCGGAAAACAGTACATTGAACACAAAAAAACAGTACAATCAAGAAAAAACAGTACATTTTTTTTGGCGAAACACAACTATTTATTTAAATTATTATATATTTAAAACTTTTGATTGAATATGCAACAATTATATAACGAAAAACACTTAAAATGTGTAACGTCAAAAGAATGATTTTCGTTTTATGACGTTTTATACGTTTACGAAATTATAGTTTCCAAAGTATCAGCCATTTTTTCTGGACTTTTACTTCAGCAAGGGCCATGCCCAGCATAGGGCCATGCCCAGCGGGTTTTTTCATGGGTTTTTGGGCTTTATTGGGTTTTTTTGCCACTTATGTATGTACGTGTTTGCGCTACCTTTTATATGAATTTTTTAAATTATTTTCTTGCAATTTTTAATTAATGTATAGGCTTTTAACTTCAATTTCGGACTTTTCAAAATCAAATTCCGGTTTTTTAAAAACAAATTTAGAATTTTGGAAATCAAATTGAGTATTTTCCACATCATATTTCGCATTTTTCAAATCAAATTCGGCACATTAAATATTAAAATCAATTTTAATCAAATTCATTTTTAAAAGCCTGATTTTGATTTTTAAAATGAATAGCTGTCGAAACAAATTGTTAACTGGAAGTTAAAGTAATACATAGTTAATTTTAACTGAACTTGGTACATAAAAAATGAACATAAACAGCAATGTTATGGAAATCGAGTCAAATTGAAATCAATGGAGATTTTCAATTAAATTTTTTTTATTTTAAGATAAGTTCTAATGAAGATAAGCTGTACTCAAAGTATGAAGTATATAAAACAAAATAATTTATTGAACTTTAAACACTGGATAATTTTCAAAGTTTCTTCGATTTTAATTTCATTCGAATTCGTTTTCTGGAATATGGCTGATAAGTATTTGCTTAGTCACATACATACATATTTTTTTTGTATTGTTATTTGAAGAATTAAATTTGTAATCAAAAATTTAGTCATATTAAAATTGTAGGCTTTATTCGGTCATAGGAATGGATTCTTGTGAGTAAAAATTATTAGAAATACCTTAAATCCTTGCACAAAAAGTATTGCTAGTATATATTTATATAAATTTTGTACGTTATTTTTATTGGAAAACTGGACCCTATCTTATTAAATGTAAGTCTGTTGGGAAATAAGAAATTTGTTCGTTACAATTTTTTAGTACACACTAAAAAAATACCAATGTAAAATTAACATGGAAAAATTTTGATTGTGAATCATAGTAAATTAATGCAAAAGTATGCCCTTTATTTAAATGTATCATTTTTTTCATATTAATTTTAAATGAAAAATATTAAAATAATCTTAAATCACGTTTATTTAATATTATTCACTGTTAAAAAATAATAATAAAAAAAAATATTAAAATGTTAATAAATATGGATTCAATTTTGAATCCATAAATACCTGTTTTATATTAAAATCAAAAGTTTCTCTTGTGAAATTAACATGCATACATAGTTAGGTATGTTCATTTTTTTATTTTCATTTTTAAAATATGTTATAAAAAGGAGACAATTCCCATATTCTTTTAATTAATATAATTTAGTTAAATATAACATCAAGTTTTCAAAGTAGAATGATGGCGAAAACCATATAGGGCGATTCTGCTGATGCTTCTTTTAACAAAGCAAAATCCAAAATAAGTGAGACATGTGTTACAGGGGTAAGTGTTTTGAATTATTCTTTAATAAAAAGCATATGTTGTCTCTAAAGCTTCTTCTCACTGTTATATCAAACTTAAACCAATTTGATTCTACATGAAATTCACGTTGTTTCAACTTGAAATAACTTTCATTCAACGTGATTCGGAAGCTTCTTCACACCGTTATATCAAACTTAAACCAATTTGATTCTACATGAAATTCACGTTGTTTTAACTTGAAATAACTTTCATTCAACGTGATTCGGATTGTTATTTCAATATAAATGGCATTATGCTCTAATGTTATTTTAAAAGAAAAAAATGTTGTTCGCAAGTTATTGTAAAATCAGGTTGAATTAAAATGAAAAACGTATGAAGCAAAATCTCCACCGAAAAATTTTAAATCTACCTTGTTTTCTACGTTTTTAACTTGATTTTTTTCTGTGTGTATAGGAATTTGTTCTATACAAAATAATAATTTACAGGTATGTGATGGAAATCGATTTTAAAAACGAAACGATTTGAAACCGAAAATATCGTTTTTAGTATCTTTTAGCATGGATTTTAAATACATGCTCCTTTTATTTTCAGTCTTTATTCTTTTAAATATTATATTTTATACGTTAACTGAATTGTATTCTGACCGAAAACTTAATCCTTTAATTTAGAAATGGATTTTAAAATCCCTCGAAATTCATCACACCTTTTAAAAACGTTCGTTTTGAAATCGGTCGATTTCCATCACATACCTGTTAATTATAAAAAAAAAAATTCATAAAAAAGTAATTTTTCAAAATTAAATAAAGATTTTTTTACTGGAACCAGGACAACACCCAAAAAAACGGTCGGGATTGCAGACCGTTCCTGGCTGTCTGGCAACCCTAAGCAGGCAAAAACGTACATATGTATGTATGTATGTAAATATTTTCTTTTTTATCGACATTTTAAAATTAAAATTAATTAAAAAAATTATTTAGAGAAATTTTTCGTCATTTGATATCAACTATTTGTTTTTTTTATTATTTTTCAAACGAATATTAAACATTTTACGTTAAAACTATGGATGATGATAAAAGAGTAAGAACTAAATACAAGAAACTGGCAATTTTATTCACTTTTGTAGCCTAATTTAGATACATATTAAAAAAAAAGCAAGGCACATTTAAATGGGTTGATAAAAGGTTTATTAAACTTATTTTCTATGAAAATTTGGTTAATAAACCCTATATAAGGCTTAACCTAAAAATATATTTTATAAAAAGGCTATGCAGAGAGAGGCTCAAGCTGGCTTTATATTTTTTTTTTTTTTTTTTTTTGTATGGAGATTGACATTTGGAATACTTGCATACATATGTATTCATACAAAAAAGGAACTATATCCCTCTCTCTCTCTCTGATGCGGTCACCTGTATGAATTCGTTGGTCAATTGTATTTCAATGTTAAAGGGAAAACTTCGCTACATATGTAAATTATAGTTTTTACTTATCAAATCGAATTTTTATTTACAAAAAAAAGTAGCAGACATTATTTGAAAAGAACTTTGAGTGAAACGGAAATCGAGCAAATCAAGTTAATTAAAATACTTTGTTTCATTTACGAGTCTACTCTTTTAATTAGGAAATTAAATACAGACAGTTTCAATTTCACGCGATTTCAATTTTGAGAACATGGCCAAATTTTAACCAAATTGACTAGATCTGACTGACTTTTAAAACGGTTACTTTAACTGCAACTGCAATTTAAAATTTTTCAGCAAAATTTAAATTTAAATGAAATTTGGAAAGCATGTCGTAAAATTCAAGATGGAATATTTCGCTATGGCTTTAATATTTGTGCCGATTTTTGTGCTCATGATCCAGTTAACAAAGGTTTAGTTTCAGGTAAGTACATACATAAATATGTTTTGCATTTATCTAAGAAATATGTAATAATATACTTTCGTATAAAGAATCACTTTTTTGTAGTATATTGGGGAAATATAAAAACATAATCGGATTATCCGATTTCGAATTGCAAGAAATCACCGACTATTTTCGTTTACGTGATGGCCGTGTTGTATATAAAGAATTTTGTAAGGTTGTGTGTGGAGAAGGTAAGTTTGATTATTATTTTATTTAAAATAATTGTGTTCAAATAAATAAATAAATATTACAATGCTATTAGATAAAGGAAAGGCAGTGTCAAAAGACTTGTCCAACGGACTAGAATGGAATGATCCGTTACATGTTAATGAAATATCTCGACCAGAAGATCGTCGTACGTTGTGTTTGATTTTAATAAAAACTGCCCAGTTTTCAAACTTGCCATTGTTGCCATATTTTCAAGATTATGAATTGGTAAAATAAAATTTAGTACTCAGACATGTTCTGGAAATCGGAATCACGTAAAAGTGAAATCGAAAACATCCTGTGCTTAAATCTTATAAATATATTACCTTTCGATATCTCTTTATTTGCGGACCATTAGCTTTACATGAACTTCTCTTAACATCAGAAAAATCTATGGTAATTTTTAAAAAAATTAAATTGAAAATATCCATTGATTCAATTTCATAATCCAGAACATGGCCGATTGTCTTTAAACTACAATAAGCTTTTTTGAGCTTTTGCATACCGTTTAAAAATATGTCTTGGTATACTTTTCTTTCAGATTTCACAAAACGAAGGCACAGTAACGGTTTCGCATTTTTCACGTGTCTTGCACTTTATGAAAATACCTTTATCAGACAACGATTTTTTATTGTTATTAAAACGTTATATGAAAGATTCCTACATGGTCAATTATGTGGCCTTTGTTCAACATATACAAAATATTTTAAACTATTTAAAAGAAAAAAAGTTGACAGATAATGCAATGGTAAAACTTCTATATAATGAACAAAAAGCACCAGTAAAAGCATCAATCAAAAATAAACTCAGTTTTGATTAAAAAGGTGAACTTTTAATCAAGTGTATTAAACGTTTAATTGACAATATTAATTTTCACTAGTTAACAAATTAATAATATCAATTAAACGTTTAATTTACTTGATTAAAAGTTTAATTCACTCTATTAAACGTTTAACTCACTTGATTAAATTTTAAGTTCAAACTGATTTTATTTTTGAATTATGCTTTTACTGGTGCAAAATTGTTTTCTTTGCATAGTTTAAAATTTCCGCCAAAATCAATAAAGAAATAAATTTTTTTTAGCAAATTATTAAAAATTTTCCCGGAAAATTAGTTGATTTGGATCTCCCTAATCTACCAACCATAGATGGGACCAATATGGCTCAACGAATTTTCAAGGACTATTGTAATCATCCTAAAACAAATAAAAGTATTTGTGACATAATCCTTTGTATACAAAAACAAGTGCTTGAGAAGCGAATCAGAATACATGAGTTTCTTGAGGGTTTTGATCTTTTACATGCGGGTACAGTGACAATTAATCAGTTTGAACGCGCTTTATATAACATGGGCGTAGGAAAATATTTAACGCAAAGGGAATTTCGTATGTTGTGTGAACATTATATAGATCCAGTGGATGCAAATCGTATAATGTGGCGTCGATTTGAGGACGAAATAGATGGAGGTAAGAAATTTTAGTTTATATTCAAGCTACAAAGTGCCCTTATATCTATCACTTTGAAAATTGTCGTTATACTGTTATTATCATTTGTTTAAATGTGTATGAACAAAAGAAATTAACATGTGAATTGGCTCACTCTTTTTTGGTACTTTTTTCAGTAATAATCACCCCTATTATGAAAGTCGACGTCGACATTCATTTTAAATTGTTGTCACATCAAGTCGACGACTACACCACTTCGACGTTAATGTGGTATTATATAAGACAAAAAAAAAATCCCATCTCCAATTATTTTTTTATTATTTTTGTTCTTCACTCACCTTTTAACGCTATTTATGCTATTTCCGACATATTTTTTTAACCGATTTAGCTTTTTAAAATAAAGTGTAGAGTTTGTTTCCAAATTTCGCCATGTTTTTGATAAGAGATATTTTTACTGTAAGTTTTTTGATTCTTTATAGCTTTAACGTTTATTAATAAATATAAGACTTTTCTATCATGCCGCTGTTTGCAGATTTTTGCGAATTTCCGTTAATTTAGCAATTTTTACCGAATTTTTGACATTCCTTATAGTAAAATGGACTTTTAATCAATTTGATGGCTTGTTTGAAATATTAAAAATGTAGCCGAATTTTCGCTATTTTTGCATAATTTTTTTTTTTGTTATTTCCTTTAGTTTTTTTTAGCCGATTAAGCGATTTCAAATCAATTTAAGGGTTTGGTTCCAAGTTTGCCATTTTCGCGAATTTTAGCCATGTTCGCGAGCGATTTTTTTACTATAAATTTTCTGATTCCTAACATTTTTAACGATTTTTAATAAGACTTTGCTATCATGTCGCTGTTAGCAATTTTTTGTAATTTTCCGCTAATTTTGCAATTTTTAGCAAAGTTTTGCCATTTCTTATAGCTTTAGGGACTTTTAATCAATTTTATGGCTTTTTTGATATATTAAAAACGTTTGCAAATTTTCGCTATTTTTGCAACTTTTTCGGAATTTTCGCAATTTTGGCTCTTTCAGGCGTTCGTCTTAAATGAAACATTTTCGCTATTTTAGCAAATTTTTATAAATTTTCGCGTTAAATTTACTAATAAAATTTGTGCCCTAACTGCTTTTAAATTTGAATTTTTTATTTTAATAAATATGTTTACATTTCATTTAACTTTAACTTTCATTTGAGTCGTCGCAAAATTTCCTGTCGACTAAAACAGGGACAATACTACTAGACGTCGACTTAAAAGCGCCTTAGAAAATATCAATAGACTGTCAATAGTAATCGATTATTGCCAATAACGACTCACAAAATACCATTACTGTTCAGGTGCCGTCGACTTGTGTCGAGGTCGACTTTCAATATAGGGGTGAATATTTGTTGACTTTTGATAAAATGGCTTACAAAGCAACACAATTTCATATGTACCCAGCGGTAACTAGAATAAGTAAAAAGGCCTAATATAAGGCCTTATTAAGCAGTCACAAGCCCTTCTCGCTGCCTTCCATATTTATTTATTTTTAACACAGGTTGTCATTGGGAGCAAGCCCTTCCACACTCCCTTTAACATTAACTTCGTTCCCTTCCCAAAAAAGATAGTAAGGAAGGTCACTAAAAATAAAAAAAAAATTAATAAAACTGAACAACTTCCTCTCTCTCTTAACAAAAGGCCTCTCAAATGCATTTTAAAAACAAAAACCAAATAAAAAATATTTGATTCAGTACGGAAAGTGCGATTTGTTTCTCACTTTGTTTAAGCAAATGACTATTTCGTTAAATTTAACAAAAAGTTTTCTTAAGTATGCGACTTTACGTGAAAGTACAAGGACTTGACACTTTTTTACCGTTTTGGATATTTTTTAGTGAATTAAAAATAAAAAATTTAAATTTTTTGGGCAAAAAATATTTGTTTTCTTCATACATTTATTTATAACTGCGAAACTGTTGCTTATGTATTTTTTTAAATTTATATCAGCTTATTCGGACTAGTGGTTCTCGAGTTATGACACACAAAAGAGCCTAAAACGTGACAAATTCCCCTATACTATACTTACTAACTTCAAATTAATTTTTAAATTATTTATTGAGGTACCATGACCAAAATAATGATGCAGAAGTTTTTCTTTTTGGGTCTTCTATCATTATAATAAATTAATAATATATTAATTTACCTGAATTTCTTTGAAATAAAACGAAGTTGATATAAAAAAATTTATATAGTAAATAGGTGCATAGATTTATTTAGTAAAAACAATTCAGGAGCATCAACAAAAACAAAAAAAAACTTGTAAATTTATGTGTTTGCATAAAATATGCAAATATTTCTTTCAGTCTTTTACACAAATATAAGGTACATAAAATAATTCTGATAGTGCATGAAAAATATTGAAGGAATAATATGAAAAATTATGATACATAAAAAACCTATTTTATAAAATTTATTACAAAAGTCAAAAGTGAGCGATTTTGTAACCAAAAAAACAAAAGGCCTTATCTACAAAATATAACTTGATAACCGCTTAAAGCTTTTTGCGTTTTAGTTAAAGATATACATACATACATATTATTTATTACAAAATATAAGTAAAAACAAAAATTTTCATTGAAAACATAAAAGTCTATTCAACAGCGTTTTTAGTGAATTTAATTACACATCGTTATATTAATAGTGTTCCTTAACTGCCAAATTGTTGGTCAAAATACCATTAGAATATCTGTTTTCATCACACATTTTTATAAGGTCAACAATAATAATAAAGTCTCTGCAACATTTATTTAGCCTTTTCAGTCCACATCTAACGTAAATCAATGAATTCAATACCATCCTATTTCTAGTCTTGATTTTTATAAGGTTTATACCAGTGTTGCCAGCGAAATTTCGAGAAAGATACATTTTAGTTTCCAAAAAGATACATTTTTTCCCAAAAAGATACATTTTGCAGAAAATCCTTTTTTAACGTTAACATTTATTAACATAACATTTTTATTTCATATTAAATGAATATTGTAAAGAAAATTATATTAAATAAATTCATTTTTATCAATATAAATTAAATAAATAGTCATAAATATTAGGTAAGTAATTTTTAAAAATACAGTAAGCAAACTTTAAAAATGATTATATGTAACTATCTTTGGATGTTATCAAAAAAAATTTATTTATATATATAATGTACGAGTTAAGGAGTTTATACAAGGGCGATTATATCAAAAAATTCATATGTATAAATTTCCTGAAAATAAAAACAATGTTCATATTTCCTCAGAACAACTTCGCACTACTAGTAATCATCGATTTAGGTGGATCGTATGTTGAAACATCCTTAATGTTATCTTTCACATTAATTAAAGCTGCTATTGTATTAGTATTGAGTCGGTGAAAATGGAAGTACAAATGTTAAACCAACTACTTTTTTAAAATTTTTAAACATCGGCTCATTAACAAAATTTTTTAAATTAAAATTTAATATTTTATTTCTGCACATTTTACGTACAAATTCAAAAGATACGAAAAATGTCAGGATTACACATGGTACATGAAGTCATCAAAAGATACGAAAAATGTATCTTTCGTATCCAAACGGCAACACTGGTTTATACTGCTAAAAATTCTTTCAACTTCCATGTTACTAAATGGCAAAAGCAAAACTTCATTACAAAAGCAGCTAACTCTTTGAAAGCATTTTCTTTAAAAGCGATTCTATACTCATAAATACCGATCCAGAATTCAATAGTTGAACTTTGCATTCGTATGCCTTCAGCTTTTGCCATTGCTGTTCCAAAACCCTTATATCTTCTGTAGTAAAATTTACCATTTCTTCTTTGCAATATTTAATGTAAAATAATATCAAAAAATATTTATAAAAGAAAGAAACACTTAAAAAGCAATTTAAAAATTCTTGAGTTCTTTAATATTTCGATATGAAAAAAACCAATGTTGGTAACCGATACCGATACCATTGCCGTATAAATTTAATACCGGTATTGATACCGATACCGAAATTAGTTTTTTGCATAAAAAACCGGTATGTGTTCGTATGCACACAGAAAAAATATCAATGTTAAATTAACATTGCGCAATGTTGATTAAAAATTTCTGCAATAGTTTGGAATTGTTTAAAATTATTATTGTTTCATATTAATTTTAAACGAAAAATTTTAAAATTACATTGTGCACTATTTAATCCATAAAATCCTGTTTTATTTTCTGTAAAGAAACAACAATATAAAAAGAAAAACATGAATTTTTTTATTTTCATGTTTGAAATTATTTATAAAAAGAAAACAATTCCGGTATTTTTTACACCAAATTTTCAAAGTAGAATGATGACGAAAATTATATCGACGGTTTCTTTTAATTGTAAGTGCTTCTGTAACAGTGATGGAAAATCGAAAAATTGAGATGGTACTGACCAATGTTTATTCAACATTTTGGTTCTTTTTGCCAAGCATATAAAATACGAATAAATAAAACTTAAAACTTCTTTATGTGATCTTCTAGGCTAGCATGCCGTTGTATATGGCTCAATACAGCAACTACGTTAACATTTCATATGGCGCTTTTTTGAAATGCGAGTTATCCTTAACTAACCATGGAAACTTTCCCTATAAACTACGAGTTAATAAAAGTACACAAAATTTAACATATTTACCCATTGGAAGCAGCCTCCATTTTTTGCAAAGTTTCAAAGCATTTTTTTATTTTTGTTCTTCATTCCCGAACAAGAAGTTTTAGTGGTGTGCAAAATATTGTCAATGTTAAAAGAAAATAGTTACGCTATTTTGTCTTCAACAGACATGATTTTCTGTTATTACATAATGTTATAAAAGCGTAGTTAAGACAAATGCATTAACAAGCGTGTTAAAACATGAGAAAAACTCTAACAGGATGAGTCTATACCTTACACTTACATACATCATAATAGTGTAAATGTTAAGTATTTCATGTCTGTTGTAGACTGGATGCTAACAGCATAAGCATAAGTATAACAAGAAAAGAGTACTAAAATATTCGTGGGGGTACCGCGGTGTTTTTAATTAGAAAAAGTACTGAAAAAAGTACAATAGTACTGAACTTTCCATCACTGTTCTGTAAACAAAGGAAAAAAACAAAAAAGTAAAACATGTGTTACAGGAAAATTAATAATTTTATTCTCTCACTCTATGGTTCCACGGGTAAGTGTTTAGAATGTTTCTTAAATTAACGCATATGTTGTCTCTGAAGCTTCTTCTCCCTGTTATTTCAAAATTTGGACACAAATTTGAAATAAATTTCAAAATTGGGTCACTTGACATGAAATCCCCCATATGTATGTTCAGTTCTTGTATTTACCCCGCAAATAATAGGACTAGACCAAACACGCGTGTTAAATGTAGCCCAGAAGGGGCTAGGACTTTTTCAAAAGTAACCCAAACGTATGGAAAAAACATGGTCTATTTAACATTACGATGTCCTAGGGCAGGACCATATAATCCAGCTTTGGATTACAAAGGAGTAGTTTTTAAACTAATCCATTGTATACACCAGAGGATTAGTTTTAACTATGTTTAAAAACGAAAACATGTCGTTAAAAAACGTTTATTCACAACAACACGACATCTCAACAATGTGTGTATTCGTGCTGTGGTCGTACAAATTTCGGAGCAACAACAACAGCACTAGTAAGAAGCGTTGCAAAAAATGTTTGTTCATTAATGTGAAAAAAACACTACAGAACATAAAAATATAATATACATATGTGCACCGAATCACTACAGTTGTATAACGATATAACGAAAAACAGAACACTACATAATGTTTGTTTCTTTGTTGAAAATAGTTTAAAATGGAATCAAGTTTTGTGAACCAATACACAAACTCTAAAAAAATAGATATCGTTTCTAGGTTTTCTACCGTACGCTAAATAATGTTCGGTTTATTTTCGAACACTGTTTAAAATCCATATCAAATAACGTATTTCTTTAATATAAAAAGGAAAAAACAAAACCATTCGTTCATATTTAACTATAATTCTTATTACATTTTCTCTATAGTGTTTACAGTTAAGAATTTGGAAAAGACTCCATTGTTAAACGTGCAATCACCTCCATCATACATTCAAAATATACCTCGTACTGGCTCTCTGGATTGGCAACAAGCTACACCAACTGGTCGCGAATTTTGTGAAGAAGCTGTGAGAAAAATACAAATTCGTATACGGAACAGACGTCTATTTTTGCACCCGTTCTTTAGGAGTTATGATAAGTACGTTTAAAATTTTAACATATAAGGAACACTTAAAATTGTTACTCAATATTAAAATCTCTACAGACTGAACAGTGGTCATGTTCGTTGTAAGATTGCCAATCAAATTTTTGTTACAAATGGTATATTATTATCCAATGACGAATTAAATGCTCTGATTGATCGGTATGGCGATGAGCTGGGTTTTAATTATACAAAATTTCTAGAAGATGCCGATCCATCGGAATATGCTTTACCAAATTTAACATCTGCTAATACGCCAAGCTATTGTCCCATAGTGGAAGATAATCAAAAAAATAACACTAATAGTGAAGAATATTTAATAAGACTCTTGTCCAAAATTAAACGTCAAGCAGTCACTAAAAGTATTTCCGTTATTGATTTCCTGCAGGATTATGACCGACATAGAGAGGGAGAAATTTTGCAAGAAGATTTTTGCCGGGGTATTAATAATGCTAATATAAGGTTGTCTAAAGAAGAAATAGATACCCTGTGTAAAATGTAAGTTTTCATCAAAGAACAAGTGATTTATACAATTATAAACATAAATTTCTCTCTTAAAGATTTCGTTCTCCAAAACGTGCCTGTTGTGTTCTGTACCGTGACTTTTGCCGTTCTTTAGATGAAATTTTTATACAAATCGAAACTCAAATTGGAGATAATGATATATCCGCCATTCCTCTAATACATTTAGCCAACTTAGATTGTGTAGAATGTTTTCTAAATTTTGATGAACGCACAGTTTGCTCACAGGCTTTAATGAAATTAGCTCGCCAGCCAGATGAAATTTCCAACCTTAGTTCAGTATTCAAAGATTTTGATCGGGAGAATTGTGGCACAATACATAAGAATCAATTTATGCGTGCTTTAGCAGTTCGTGATATGCACCACATGATAAGTAGCCGAGAATTTGAAACGATTTTTAAATGCTTCGGCGTACAAAGAGGCATACATTTGGAATTTAACTATCGGGAATTTTTAAATATATTAAATATACTTTTCCAAACGGGACAAGTAAAACGAAATTATTAACATATGTGCGTATAAACAAAATATTCAGTTCAACCAATAAAATGAGTTTTTTTTTCTAAAAACAAAACCTTGCAGCTTAAAGAGTAAAATAAATTTTAACTTCGGCTAAATCAAGAAGATAATGTGTTATCAACTGAATATCTTCTGTGGAATTGGTTATAAATACATACAAACAAAATCTAAAATAAGGTCTTATTTCCTTAAATAAGACTGAAATGTGAAAAGGAGGTTATTTTTTGATCCTTTATTTTTCCTTAAAACCGATGTCTAATTTGAAGTTTGTTAAACGAAATACACGAAAATAACGTTAATCTCGCCTGCCCCCCTCAGGCTCGTAATTTCTACAAAAATACAGCTGGTCGTGTTCGTACCTAACAGTTATCTTTACCAATTTCAACGTTTATTTGGACTACGTAAAGTATGAAAGCTTTTACTCAATACATTTCTATACACAGCTAGATTTCTTTTTGTTGAAATTACGGGCATCAGAAAGAAAGTCTCATCTATATTTTAATAGTTTTAAGATATTAAGCTTTTACGTTTTTTTAATTTCGCGCCTTTAAATTAAATATTTTTGAAAATTTTAAAAAATTATTTGAAAATATATTATTTTATTCAATACAATTTTGATGATAAAGTAGAGAAAATGGACTTATGACTTTTTTGCCTAGTATACACTAACAGCCGTATTCATAAGAACTTATTTATGATTAATTTACCATTTTTAAGCGAAAATTGCTAAAGTTGTATTCATAAACGAAAAGTAGTCTATTAATCCTTTAATAAGCCATTCATAACCCTAGGTCTACACTAAAGATAATTATCTCAGCAAGTTGGCAATAACGTCGGCAGAATAACAGAGCAATATTTCTTATTGCTCAGCTTATGTTAAAGGCATGGGAAAACGTATTTATGTTAACTCATAGTTTGAAAAAATCAAGAAAGAAGGTGCAGTGTAAAAAATGGCGGTATCTTACAAGAATTATTATTATTAATATAAATTCTTTCTTATTTAAATGTATATTAATTTGTTTAAGCTTGAGGTCATTTTTAATACAAAAATATTAATTTTATTAATTTTTTTATTTTTGTTAATGTAAAATTATTATTTTTATATAAAAAAGAACTCGAACTTAAACAAATTAATATTAATTTTAACAATAAAGATCGAATAAGGAAAAAATTATAATTTTTGCAATTTTATGTTAGTGTTTATTTAATTTTTTAATTTAATTTTTTTACTACAATTATAATTTGCTGCAATTTCAAAAACTTAATTTCTTTCTCACACAATTTGCTTCTATATTTTCTCTTTTTTTTTTGCTTCTTTTTTTCAACTGACAACCAAATTGACGTTTTTTGTAAGCAATAATTGTCAACGAAAATGGACTAACAATTATTGCAACATAAATTGTTAGCAATAAATATGTACAAAAAATTGCTGTCTACATTATAGATAACATAATTTTGACAATTACTGCAATATATGTCGCAATAATTATCTCTGGTATAGACGGGCAGTAAAGTAAGAAAATTTATTGTTGGATTTGCTCTTCTTTAAACCAAAAATAAAATGACATTTTGATAAGTATTTGCATTCTATCAAGGCGAATTCATGTAAAAAAATGAATTCGCTTTGCATTCTATGATATTATTTTTGTGAAATATGTTGAAAAATAATGAAAAAAAAATTGTATTTATTAATATGAACATGTTTTTTCTTTTAGACAATTAGAAAATTTAGAAAATTATATTGTCAATTCTTTTAAAAAAATGTATATGATTTAAATGAATATGTGCAGGGTCAAATGAATAAATTCACTTTTGTAAGTTAAAACAACAAATTATTGTTCAAAAATATTTAAAAACAAGTAAGAAAGTATAGTCGATCAAGCCCGACCATATGATACCCTACACCACAGTATTTGAAAACACATCATGCGTATGTGTCCAGAACATCACCAAATTTCACGTTTGATTTTTAAGAGCACGTGATTTGAAATCACTGATTTCCAGATAGGTTAGCCAGATTTTAAATTCGGAAAAACAGTACATTGAACACAAAAAACAGTACAATCAAGAAAAAAAACAGTACATTTTTTTTTGGCGGAAACACAACTATTTATTTAAATTATTAAATATTTAAAACTTTTGATTGAATATGCAACAATTATATAACGAAAAACATTTAAAATGTGTAACGTCAAAGGAATGATTTTCGTTTTATGGCATTTTATTCGTATACGAAATTACTCCATTGGCGTTTAAAAAAAAACACTGAAATAAAACATTTGGCTTAAATGTTTTTTTTTTAATTTGAAGACAGGAAATCCATAACTTTCCTGTAAGCCACATAAGAAAGGAGAAAAGCCTAACTTAGCTTAAAACAATTAACTTGTTGATTGTGTAAGTAGGACTTTCTTTAGGCATATTTGTATTTAAAGCAATTTTCACCACACCCATAATTGCACAAATCATGTAGAATTTAAGAAAAGATATGTATCCTAAGTTAATTTTCCAATTTCAAAAAATTTGTAAACTATTTACGTCCAATTTTACCAAGTTCAGCTATAATCTATAAAATCCAAAAAACATAGTTTGGTGTATTTTTATTTAACAAAATCTGAAAATATTAAAATAGTAAAAAACAAGTTTCAATAAAATTTATACGCTGAAGATTTTCAATAAAATTTTTGTAAAAATTAACGTAGCTTTTCCTTATTTCAAAAGAAGTTTTGGTAGAGGAGAGTGGTCCTGAAAGGAATTTGGTATTTTTATACATTTTGAACCCGGAGAATTTTTCAAATTTGTACGTTTTCAATTTCACGTAATTCCGATTTCCAGAACTTGCCCGAATATTAAAAAAAATTCTAGGAATTATAGATAATTGTGTCGGAATAAGTATTTATTTAGTATTTAAAAATATATGGCGATTTCTTTTCTGAAAAAAATATGTTACAGTATATACATGTAATATTTTCTAATGTTACCTATAGCCACTCGAAGTGTTACATGTTGGGCAATTTCAATAAAACACAATTAGCTGCCTTTATTTACAACTATTACACTTTCATCATTAATGTACTTCATGAGCGATTATTAAAGCTTTATGTGCGGCTTCTGCACACAATTACGGTTTGGAAACAAATATTGATATCACTAATAGCTTAGAAAAATTAAAACGGTTACAATTGCCGTATTCACAAAACAAACCCCTTGTATCGTTGTATCTATTGTATGTTGTATAAAAAACCAATAGTGAACTATGTATGTATGTTAATATAACACACAATTGATACAACGATACAAGGGGTTTTGTGAATACCATGGCCCAATTAGTAGGTCTGCGCACAACTACAACAATGCAACAATAGAAAAAACAACACGCGTTTTGTTTGTGTATTCAAATGGTAAAAATGTCAGAAAGTTGCCAGCTGTCAAGAAATAGGTATTTTGTATTTATCATGTATTAATTTTGTAAAATAAAAAATTTTCAATCGAAATTTTTCTAAAAAAAGTGCTTAGGACTAATTGGGCGATACAAAAAACGAAACCGAAAGGAATATGAGAAGATGTTTTCTATATTTTATGTATATAAACAATTTCATATGTATGTTAAATACATTTTTACATTTTGCAAAATACTACCAGTACTTTCTGTTCGTGTTTTAAAATTTTATAAAGGTACATATCTCCCCAGTGATGATGCAGCAGCGCAAATGTATTTATCATTTTAGGCCGAAAGTGCCATATCCAGATCATGTTACAAACAAAAATTAGTTTGGAGATAATCATTTGAACAGCACACTAAAGACTGCTTACTTACCTCCTCCGCCATCATATGGGTGTTGAGAAAACAACGGAAATGCTTTACTCGATATACAAGAAGTCTCCCCTTGGTCAACATGTTGGTCTGTGGAAATTACTCTGTTGATGTGGTTTTCTTCACACCATATGCAGGCGGCGGAGGAAAATAAGCAGTTTTTAATGTGCTGTTCAAATGATTTTCCCCAGATTAATTTTTGTTGATTGAATCGTTAATACCAAATAGATTCTGTAACATGCTTTGGACATGGAACTTTGGGCATCAAATTATAAATACATTGGCGCTGCTGTATCATCACTTTTAGTTTTTTTATTTATTACGTAAATATGTATATTATTTTATTATTCAAATTATTTAAAATTTTTGTGATCACAATTATTAAATTTAATTTCTATTTTCACAATAAGAAAATTAATTTTTTGAAATAAAAAATCATTAAAAAAGTAAACAATTTTCAAATAAATGGCGTTAAAAAAATGTAAACAACTTTTGACATTTTGCCCATTTATGCCTGTGTATTATTATTAAAAACACAACTCTGCAAAAAATCAGCAGGCGTTTCGAGCAGACCTACTAATTGGGCCATGGTGAATACGGTAAATATAAATAGACTTTTCAATTTTAAAGCTTTGTTCACAATCAGAGAAATAATTTCGTTTTTTCTTCTATCTTTTTTCTTCCCAAAGTATTTCATATGTCTTCCTTTCATTTTTAGAACAAAAATGTAACTAACATTTTTTTAAAAATGTAACTAAAGTTGAGTCAACTCGAACTTCAGCAACAATTTGTATGAAATTGTTTCTGACGTTTAAAATAATTTTATTTAGTTTTGAATGACAATTTTAACATAATGTTTTAAAAAATGCATAATATTGTTGTGGCTAAAATTTGCATACGGTTTCTTAATGCAAAATGTGTGTGGTTGCAAAAGAAATTGTTGCTCTATTATGAACACCAAGTGAAAATGTAACTGGGATTGTTAACGAAGCTTAATGTGTAAATATTTTTATATTTTGTTTTAAAACAATTTTTTTACAAAATTATGATCGGTATGAATTATGACAAACAAAATAAAACATTGGTTGTACAAACAAAGTAGTAAGTACCAAAGTTGGAAAACAGAAAAGTATGAACACCTTAAGTAAAAGTAAGGGTAAAATATGCAACATGCTTTGCCTGTTTTTCATCAACATATTCACAAAAGAACTTGAAAATTTTTCCCACAGTTGAATTTTTTGTACATAGAATTATATGTCTTAAAAAAAATAACATGAAAATATACAACTGCTGTGAGCAATCCTTATAATTCAGATTTCTACTGCGTATTTTTGAGAAAACAATGACAACAGCGTAAAAAGTCTTATTATTTTAGAACTTTTTTTTTTTGAAACACAACTTTTTTTTAGGGTAATCCCCTGTTAAATATTAGGATATTTTTAAAATATAATTTTAACAGAGTTTTGCTTAATATCTTGGTTTTTTGTAGACTTAACAAAAAAAAAAACAGTACAAAGTGTAAAAAAACAGTACATTTGCGTACTGTTTTGGACATTATGCATAAAACAGTACAATTGCCAAAAATGAGTACATGTTCTGTTAAAAACAGTACGTATGGCACCCCTATTTCCAGAACAGTCCCGATTGTATAGCTTATGTGTTATCATATAAATATGGATCTACCTATGGTTTAAATTTCATTAAAATCGGTTTGAGAGTAAGAAATTTCCCCCTATCTTTCCTCGTGGTCCTACGATTCGGCCCATTTTCAATAGGCTTGGTCCTATGTCCCAAATTGTATCAACTTATCTCCAAAATTGCGACCTGTACTTTGCGCACAAGGTTACATGGACAGCCAGCTAGCCGGACGAACATCGTTAGTTCGATTCAGAAAGTGATTCTGAGTCAATCGGTATACTTTAAGGTGGGTCAAGGGCCAATATTTTAAGGTGTTACACATATTAGTATTACCCTCTCCACTATTGTGGTGTGGGTATAAAAAATAAAAATATTTACGTATGAAAAAAGTCTATGTTTATAATATACAGTATATTATAATCGTTTTAATTTTTCTAAGCTTTTAGTGATGTCAATATTTGTTGCCAAACCGTAATAGCGCGCAGAAACCGCTCAAATAGCCTTAAAAATCGCTCCTGAAGTACATTAATGATGAAGGTATAACAGTTGTAAATTAAATCAGCTAATTTTGTTCTATTGAAGTTGCACAACATGTATGTGATTTTAGTGATTATAGGTAACATTAGAAAGTGTTACATGTATACAGAGCTGTAAATAAATCATTTATTTTTGATTTTAATTCCTTTCAAATTACCTCAATTTTGAATTAATTCATTTCACAGCAAAAAAAGAATTGAATTAAATTTGGATCAATTCAAACGAATTAAGCAGAAATGAATTTCAGTTCGTTTCCAATTCAAATAAATCTGAAAAATTAATTGCAATTCATTTTGACAAAATTAATTGAATTGCAATTCGTTTCCAATTCAAATGAATTTGTTAATGTGAATTGTAATTAATTTTACAGATTCATTTGAATTGAATTGATTTTGAATTCATTCAAATGAATTAGAAAAAAGAATTATCAATTCATATCCAAATCATTTGAATGGAATTGATTGTTATTTGAATTGACTTTGTCGTTTTGTTATTTAACTTATTTTTTTTTGTAAGACTCGTTTTGTATATCACCTAGTAAAGTTTTTTGTGTAAAAAAAATTTATTCAAAATTTGCTAATTCGCTGCATGAATTATTCTCGAATTAATTTAAAAATTAATTCATTCATTTACAGCTCTGCATGTATATGCTGTAACATATTTCCCTCAGAAAATAAATCGTCATTAAATATAGTTGTTTAAAATTGCAATTATGTCATTTTCATCTTCCTCATATATCAACTCATTTTGGTACTTTTCAGATGAACCGATTTTTTTACAATATCGTCCGATATGTTTAAAGTGTGGCCACAAACTGTCTAATTTTTCACCGTCTCTTATGCGTATAACTGAACATAACTATCCTGTTTTCTTTCTAGTTCTTAGCTAGGTTTATCCAATAGCTCTTTGGTCCACCAATAGAAGGTTGCCTCGCTGAACTTTCTGAATAGCTGATGGCAGAGCTATAAATGAATCATTAATTTTTGATGTTAATTCGTTACGAATTAGCTACATTTTGAATTAATTATTTTCATAACAAAAACGAATTTAATTAAATTTGAATCAATTCAAATGAATTAGGCAGAAATGAATTTCAATTCGTTTCCAATTCAAATGAATCTGTAAAAATAATTGCAATTCACTTTGACAAATTCAAATGAATCTGTTAAAGTGAATTGCAATTCATTTTACAGATTCATTTGAATTGAATTGATTTTGAATTCATTCAAATGAATTCTTCACTGTGGGGTATTCCACCACTTAAACTTCATTGAGCCACAAATTATCTGCAATTATAAACTTTGTTTTCAAATGAATTAGAAAAAATATTTAGCAATTCAAATGAATGAAATCTAAAATGAGTTGCAATCAATCAAATTCAAGAGCAGGGGGGCTACTCTCTATTACGATGCGATAGAAAATTGAAGCAAATCTAGCGATTGGTACTCTTTAATACGTTCCCGCATATGTCTTTCGCATCTTTTAATTTGTTTTCTTTTCATAAATCATTACTTCATTTTATTTAAATTTTCCAATTTCAAATATTTTTACACACTTTGGCATTTCATTACTGTAAATCCGCGCCATCTTTAATTTGTTTTGCCGCTATTGCTTCATTTTCAGAAAATTTTGCGAAAGTGATAGAGAGTACCAAGTTGGCATTTAGCTTTCGCATCGAAATTGTTTTCGCATCGCAATAGAGAGTAGACCCCCTTTAGTGCGATTCACTTACTTTTATAAAGATAATCGAATCGTTACAATAAATGTAACGAAAATTTATCGAATATGCTATTCAGTAAAATTTTTAACGATATTCGCTGTCGTTAAAAGTCAGCTGTAACTTGAAAGCAATTTTTTGTCGATATTTTAGCGACAATAATTTAGATTGTGTTAACTTAATCGGTAAAATGTATTTAATGTTTAAAATAACTTACATACATACAAAGATATATTCATATGTACATATGTATATGTATGAACAAAAACAAAATCCTAACCGAGATAGACGTAATATTAAAGGGCATGTTTTGTTCAGTGTGTCCACAAATTTCAAACTGCATAGTTTTAGAACTCCACCAACAAACCTACGCAAGCAATACACCCAATTGTTTGCCTTTGAACCGATTTTCCATTGGCATGGTCACCTGGTGGAACCTCTCTCCTTGTTCGTCCGATTCCTGAGGTCATTGTGCCAAAAACGTTTTAAGGTGGAAATGCAAGAAATGTAATTTTAACGTCATGGATGCATTGATTTTTTCAAAATAATACTGCAAGTTGTCCACTCGTGTCTGTATGTCATCTCGCTGTACACGGTTCTTTCCTAAAACGCCTTCGATGACTTGTTTCAATGCGTCCCGTGCACATAGGTGGTTATAATGGTTCGAACGCATATTTGTGAAAGATTCGCTTTTCATTAAGTTTCGTATATCCGGTCCATTGAGAATACCTGTTTGAAATATAAAAAAAAACATTTACGAAAAAATTATTGGTAATGCGAATATATCGAAGTGAACAAATTTAGAAATTTAGCTTCACTGATTTTTTGAAAGATGGATTTCAAACAGTCATAAGCGTCATCAATATCTTTGACTACCACTTCGATGAATTTCCTAGCTATTCCTAATTTCATGTGGAGCGATGGCAACAAAATATAATCTAGATTCTTTATCAAAGGGTTATTCCATAATTTTAATTGTTTCTCGAGCGTGGGAGTTCTTGCTTTCCAATCTTTACATTGATATTGATTTCCTGTGTATCGTGAATCCCAATTACAAAGGAAGCAGAAGTATTTTGGAAAACCGCCATTAAGACAATGCCTTGTATTATGTTGACTACCTTTAGATCACAACAAATCTTCCAATTTGTGTACATTGTAGTTGATTTTCTCCAAAATTTCGCCCAATGTTTCATACGTTTCCTTCATAGTTTTGCTGAATCCCAATGGAATGGACGGTTTTTCGTTCGTTTTGTGCAATAGCACAGCCTTCAAACTTGAAACTAAACCATCGATGAATAAACGCCAGTCGCCAGCGATATAATCCATTCCCAATTTTTTTACTTAGCCTGGGATATCATGGGAGTAGGTGAATGTACTTGCTTCGTCAACGGAATAAAATTTCTGAAAATCAGCTTGGCGTTGTCGGTATGATGTTGCGCTGACATTTTGCTGTGTCAGTTTTCTGCTTTTTAAAAATGATGTCAACATTTCGGAGTTTTGTTGTGATAGTCCCATCTTAGCCACAATGTAATCCATTCCGATTTGTGTTAGCGGTTGCGGTCCATTATTTTCAATATCGGGTGTCCAATCAGCATCATTCAAATTGGTCGGATTGAGGAATACGGTTTCGGCTTGCAGGGACACAGTATCCAGACTCGGAGGTTTAGGTGTATCGGTACCAGCAGCGCGTTCAACTGGAAGGGTGGCAGTAAAAGCAGCAATGTATTCTTTTGTTTTCAATTGTTTTCTGTTTAATCCAGGACGAGAATTTATGCATGCATAGCACCTGGATTCATCATGTCCAGTTAGGTCTTCCACCCAAATTACTGGCTTCATAAAAGAAAACTGTCCACCTTTTCCATGTATCCACATTATAAGAGTATTATAACAATTTTTGCATTGTGTTCGGCGTAAAATTTGTACCACTTAAATCTACTTCATCAAAATAATGACAATAAGCTGTTTTAAATTCCTCAGTAATCAATTTTTTCGATCTTGTTGGCCCCTTTTTTGGACAATATGACCACAAACGTAACAAAAATGATCCAATTGTGGAAAATATATTATATGTTTTGTTTTTATTCACTTTTAAAAACCAGAGAAAAATTCACTTGCACTTCTCGCGTTCGTAGACTCTTGTTAAATGACAAAAATCGATCAAAGAGCACCTATAAATAGCACAAATATTTCAATGTTTTACTGGCAGGTAGTTATGAAATATGTTTTCGAAAAGTTCCAAAAATGAGCACTAACGGAAAAATCCAAATATGTAATTAAAAAAAGGGCACTTTCCTTTTTTCCTTTTAATTGTCCACTCACATTTATTAACGCTTATTACTTTGCTACCGTATTCATAAAAATCAAATAACCTTTTGTTTATTCCTTTTTTTTAATTCTGAGAATCATAAAAAAAGTCATCAATGTTTTTTCCAAAGAATTTTGTGGATATCTTGAGCAAATTTTTGAAATTCATTCCTTTAATTAATTGTGAATAAAAGCGAAACGCGTTCATCGATTTTCATGATTTATGTATCATTTTGTTCATAGGTTATGCGACTTTACGTGAAAGTAATAGGACTTGACACTTTGTTTACCGTTTTGAATTTTTTATGAATTAAAAATAAAAAAATTTTTGGGCAAAAAATATTTTTTGGCTTATGTAGCGAAACGTTGTATGAACAGATTAAAGGAATTGTAATTCTTAATTTTTTTAAATTTTTTTCAGCTTATTCGGTTAGTGGTTCTCGAGTTATGACAAACAAAAGAGCCTAAAACGTGACAAATTCCCCTATACGATATTTACTAACTTCAAATTAATTTTTAAATTAGATATTGAGGTACCATGACCAAACTAATGATGCAGAAGTTCTTCTTTTCCAGTGTACTTTCATAAGCAATTATCAGAATTGAGTCCCGAATCAATCACCTGAAAAATGGTGTACTGTGTAATAAAACAACAGTGATGCTTGCTTACTATAGATTTACTTACAAAGTCAATTCAAATTTCAATCAATTGTATTCAAATGAGTTGGAAATGAATTGATAATTCTTTTTTCTAATTCATTTGAATGAATTTAAAATCAATTCAATTAAATAATATATTTTTAAGTTTTAATTAATTTTTTTTGTCTATTTTAAAAAGAATCACACTAACAACACTAAAAAAATGTCAAAATGAAACAAAAACGAATCGTATGAACAGCATGTAAAGGCCAAAATGCACTGATCAAAGTACTCATCAAGCATTGCGGTAGTATTAGTGAAAATGTGTTTTTATGTGTGACACCGACAACGCTTGATGAAAAATCAAAAAATTTAGATGTGGCGGCGAATATTACGTCCAGCACACGTACACGTTGAATTTGCCGGCTGGACAAGCGTTTGACAAGTGTATTTGACCCTTAACATTACTTCACCTAGTCCATTTGAAAAAAATGTAATTTTTATCGACACTTAAAAAAAACGTTTGTGCGTGAAATGTGTAATACAAGCACGTGCACAGCTCTAATCAAATTGTAATGTTAGTGGTGTGTTTTCATAGAAACCAACCGATAACGAGGTAAAATAGCCAGTTCATAATCCAGATGACAAATTTTCTTAGGTAACAACCAATAGTTGAATATAAGAGTCAAAGTCTGCAGACATATTTAATATTTAGTGTAGACTATACGGAAATTTTTAGTTACTTTTGGGGGCAAAATAAGCCACACAAAATGCTTGAAAACACACACTTCGTTTCCGTTTTGTGTTTGCCAATAAACAACACAAATCGCCACTGAATGATAGGCAGAAAAGCGTAATTTTAAAAAGCTTATTTCTTTTACATGCAAAATAACTATCAGACTCAAGCTCTTATGACACTTAGGCCCTAATTTTGTAAAACACAACGCACGCCAAAGTATTATATTGAAAGCAAAAACAAATTCATAAATATTTTGTAATTTTGTTGTTGCTTTGTACAGAAATGTATTTACTGTTTTAAAATATTCAACGCCACTAGCAATGATGCGTATGAAATCTTAAAAACCAATGTGAATTTCTGTTAGAGGCACCAACAAAATTACAAAATATTAATGAATTTGTTTTTGCTTTCAATATAATACTTTGGCGTGCGTTGTGTTGTACAAAATTAGGGCCTTAATTTTTTAGTCATTAAATTGATATAGAATTGATAGAAAGAAACAGTAAATGTTGAAAAGAGCAAACTATAAAAAATGTAAACAAAAATTTTTTTTAAATTTTTCTTTTGTTTTGATTTTGTTTATTTTTTTTAATGTTGTCAACTTTTTGTTTATGAGAAACATAAAAACAAAACAAACAAAAAACGTTAAAATCCTGAATTTGTCCCTAAACCGTTGATTCAGCAACACTTTTAATATTTCAAGCTTGAAATGTCAACTTCAAGTTGAAAAATTTTTGATATTTTTTGACACAGCATCATTTTCATCATGTGCACACACACGGACAGCAATATTCGTGTTTCGCTCTCTTATTCCTGTTTCGCGCCCAAACATGATTGAAACGACTTGTTTTCCCATACAAAATTTTGAGAGCGAAACAGGTCGTTTAATTTTGAAACAGGCTGCGAAACAGGGAAAATGTACTATCATCTCCAATTTTGATAACAGTTATCGTTAGTTTATCTGAACAAGTTCTCAAATAAAATCAAAACAAAGAAAAAAACAAAATAAAAATTGCTGTAAACTGAGAAGAATTAAATTTTATTCTGAAAGCATTATCAATTACGGTCTTAGGCGTACTAAACTATTTTTCGGGAGTAGGGTTTATATGGGTCCTAGGGTAAATTATGGACCGATCTTCGCGAAATTTCACAGTGTCATTTACTGCCCTACAAAACAGTAACGTGTTATAATAGCATTGTTAATTATGGTTTTAGGTGTACTAAACTGTTTTTTCGGGAGTAAGGCTTATATGGGGCCTAGGGTAAATTATGGACGGCTCTTCACGAAATTTTACAGCGTGATTTCCAGTCGAATAAAATGAATTTTTGCAAAATCTTATATGATTCCGTGCATTGTTTCACCATTTATGTTAGTTTTTGTAACAAAATTATAAATTTTTTAAGGTGGTGGTTCCACATTTTGATTCATAGCTCTGATCCTACTGAACCGATTTTGCTGGATTTCAATACCAAACTGCTTAGGATAACTACCACCAATTTCTCACCAAGTTTGTTTATTACTTTTGAGCTTTTCGAATGTGATCGTGTTTTTAACAGACGGACAGACAGACATGGCTAAATCGACTTAGAATTACTCAAGGAGCCAGAATATATATACTTTATATACATACTGGTGGAGGGTATAAAAAACAAAAGTAAATAAATAGAACTAAACTAAAAGGTACAACAAAAATATTATTTATATTAGATTTTAAATCACGTGTTCTTGAAATCACAAGTTGATTTTGTGGTGTTCTGAAAGCCATACCGTTTTTGTGTTTCTAGGTGTGCTTTCGGCAAATTAAGATCACACAAAATCGGGACACTTTGATTTGAAATCACGAGATTTGAGTTAAAGTGATTTTCAGAACATACCTGCATAGTAAGTTGTTACTTTTAATTAGTTCGTCAATAACTGGAAGTGTGAGATGCTAAAAGAAATAACTGTACAAAATAAGAAGTAAAGTAAAATAGTGATGTTTGCTTCTGAAAAAATTCAAAAAAGATTTAAACTCAATACATACCGATTTTTATACCCACACCACAATAGTAGAGAGGGTATTATGCATTTGTGCTGATGTGTGTAACACCTTAAAATATTGATCCTAGACCCACCTTAAAGTATACCGATCGACTCAGAATCACTTTCAGAGTCGAACTAACGATGTCCGTCCAGCTGGCAAAGTACTGGTCGCAATTTTGGAAATAATTTAATAATTCGGGAAGAACGAAATAATTTTCAAAGAGTTTACAACTAATTTGATAGTAATACAGCAAAATTTAGAAATTTTCAAAAGGAAGTTAGGTATTTTAGCTTCTGATAGATCCAATTAATGTACATTAAAGTAGTTGGCTATATTTTTTGCTTCAAGGGATTTCTGTAATGTCTTGTCCCTGCAATTACGCAATGCCAAAATATCATTAATATCAGATATATTGTTTCGTTTTTCCTTTAATAAACGCATTTGAGTTCTTTTAATAGCAAATCCTAAAAAAAACACACATATGGTGGAAACTACATAATTATTTCAGTTTACTTAATTTAATTATAAAATATATTTTTTGTAAGTATAATTTATATTTATGTATGTAATTAAAAATTAAATTTTAAATAAAAAGCTGTTTTTATTTTTACATAAATGAATATTTTTAAAATGCAAAATCTTCTTTTTATCATCCCAATGATATTTTGGCGATATCTTTATACATACATACATATATTCTCATTAGTGGTTATCTGGCAATATTGCTAGTTTATCATCTAGAAGAATCGCTTTCGTATTGCTTAGGAGTATTGCTATCGAGACACGTTTCTTCCCGAAGGAAGTATCTTCCGCAATACGAAATCATTATTGCCGCAATAATATTTTTCATCCTGGCAATACGTTTGGCAATACATATGGTGTATTTCTGTGTTTGCTGGGCAATTGTTAGTTACGAACGGAACCGTTTCTCAAAACAAACATACTAACATTTACAAGCCAGCCTGTATTTATAGTCACCACAGATAGTAGTTGTAGACTAGTAGATTCAAGAATCTTCTATTCGAATCCAGACTTTTCTGTTCGAATCCGAAATTCTACAACTAGCAGATTCAAGAACCTTCTAGTGGATTCCAGAACATTCTGTTCTAATTCGAGATTCTATAATAAACTAGTGCTGGGAAATTGTTGATAGTCTTAAAATATCAAAAATATCGATAAGAAAAATATCGATATTATTATTATTTAAAATACAGCTATGAAGACATATAACAGCAGCTATCAGGGATGATAAAGTCAGTACAATTGTACTTTTTTCTGTACAATTTGCATTGCAAAAGTACTGAAGTACTCCAATGACATATTTAGTATAATTTAAAAATTTCTAATGGCGTTTTCTTTTCTAAAACAAAGTGATGCATAAGTGTTACATGTTACTTGGCAACATTTTTAAATGCTCCCCTAATTTTTAAGAAGTGTTTTATATTTTCTGTTTACAAAAGAACACAAATTTCGGCATTAAACAATAAAGTGCAATTAGCGCAAGGTAAATTCAATAACAGGTGGTGGCAAGACTACAACAATCCAAAGCCAACAGAAACAACAGATGTTTTTTGTATCGCATTGTTACTGTTTACGGCTCGAAACTTGCCACCACCTTGTACTGAATTCGCCTTGATCTAGTGCTGCACTCATGCCCCTTTAATTGAAATGAGTGTTGTACATGTAGCATTTTTTTAATTTTAAAGGGAACATCATCAGAAAAGAACGCTTTACACTTTTAAAATAACACATGTTTTTCAGAAAAGAACATAAAAAATGTAAAAGGCAGAATAAATGCAGAATTTTACTCAGAAAAGAAAACGCCATAAATATCAGAAGAATTGCCAAAGACATATTGTCTACACAACATTCGTCGGCGAATATGGAAAGGAATTTTTCGTAGCAAAATATGATAAAAACAAAGCGAAGAAACCGCATTTTTGTGAATATTGCATCGAATTTAATTCAGACAAAATATAAACTACAGTCTGATCAATCTTGTTGCTATAAATAAACGAAAACTTTTAAGCTTGATTTCTTAAAGTATTGGGAAAGGGGGTATAGTGCGGCGCTACATGTTGTGACTTGTTGTACAATTCGATCAAGTTGTACAACCATTTGTTACGTTAGAGGTGTGGTTGGTCAAAATCAGTTCGATTTGAGCTTTCAAATTGGTACGTCTGATGACGATTTTTTCCTTCGTTTTTAATATTCATTCTAACGTTATGAAAACAGCAGCGTGGAAAGCAAACAATATTTTAAAAATCTAATACGAAATTCCAATGCATAATTTTAGTAAAGAATACAAATAATACCGGAACTATTATTTAATTTATTTTCTTGCTCCTCTTCTTACTCCACTTCATTTATCGCCTCTAGTGTTAAAAAATCGGTGCTCATGTTGACTTTATAAAAATAATTTCTTAATAAAGCATACTGAAAAGTTGGTTAAAAAATTGTACATATGCTGCGAACGATCAACTGGTCTATTCAACTCAATAGTACGAGCAGTTACAACGTGTAGAGGTCGCATAAGCGCCTTGAGACAATATCTTTTGGGGTTATTACTGGGTGAAACGTATGTATACCCAATTCCATTTTGGCGCCCTATGCTCCAGTGGGAGTTAGAGGAATTAAAAAAAATACGCTGTTCCACTATCAACTTTAAAAAAAGCCAGATAAAAAAGCATCGTCTTAATTCCTTATTACGTATTAACTTAATATTTTTTGTTAATTGCCAAAGTTGTATTTCAAATACGTATGTATAAAAGTATAGTAAAAGTGAATTTTAATGTACATGTGTTCGTACATTTTCTGTTATTTTGATAATAAAACTAGTAAAAAAAAAATAGTTTGGGTCAAAAAAGAACAATTTTTTTCTAATTCAGTACAATTTAGAAAATGTAATTTATCATCCCTGGCAGCTATACACGTACAGTTTTATACTTGCTATTATTAAGGTAGAAGTACATAACAGGGGTTCATTCGTCGACGTTTGTCGTGCGTTTAAAGACTTCAGCGCATGAAAAATTGCAAGTTACACAACACGCGTTACAAAAGCCGTTCCTGTCATCTGTTTTTTATTTGTTTACTTATTTGTGCATTGAAAACGGGTTCGAAAGTATATCAAGATTTATTTATTTTATTGAATTTATTCTTTTTATAAAAATATTGTATGTTTTTGAAGCTCTTCAATAAATTTTTCTTTCGAGATTCGCAAATTTGTTAAAATTTTTATTTTTGTCAGCTGATTACTTGTCAAAAATACACAACGCCTTGAAAAGTTCATCAAAGTTAACCAACTTTCTGGCGCTAACGCATCAAAATATTTTGCATGTAGCTTGTTCTATTAAAATACACTAGTTTTACTTCTTTTGACAGAAGTGTACAGAGTGCGCGCGCACTAACGCGTGTTATGTAATTCTACCTTTAATTCGCGCTGAATTACAGCAATGAATACAAACAACAAGAATGACAGTTAGGTGGTATGGATTGCTTAGATTAACTTTTTTACTGTTAATTAACATTCAGTCTACAACTGACATAAAATGCTTAACTTTAACACTAATATGATGTTAGTGTTAAGTACAGACTCATCATGTTAGAAGTTTTCTCATGTTATAACACGGTTGTTAATGTAAATGTTTTAACAACGCTTTTATAACTTCAAGTTATAACAGCAAATCATGTCAGTTGTAGACGGGCAGTAAAGGCCTTTACAAGGCGAATTCATAACAGGTAAGTGCAACTCTACAACTACAAAAAGTCGCAAGTATTTTGTTTTTGCAATTTAATGGTTAGCTGTCAAAATTTTTTTATAGCAAATTAAAATTATCACTTTTTTATAAAAGAAATTATTAAATTCACTTCAAACATTCGCAGTTTTGAAATTTTTTTATTAAAAAAATAATATTTTTAGCACTTTTCAATCAACTTTTTCTCAAAACAAAATCATATTTTGACGTTTCAGCATTTTTTTTAATTCGCCGTGGAAACAGCTGACGAGATAAGTTTACCTGTTTGAATTCGCCTTGGGCCTTTACGTCGAAAATTGTATAGGGACTGAAATGTCAGATATTTTTGTAATGTTGTAAAAAAATTTAAAATACAAATGCAATTGCAATTGCGAGTATAGAATAAAACAATGATCGACCATTAGAAGAAAAGTACGATAGATTTAATACCTTTTGGGTTGAGAATCAAAACCAATTTAGAACAATATCTCAAGTTGCAATTAAATATCTTATAGTCCCTGCTACTTCGGTTCCTTCAGAAATGTGCTTTTCAGCAACACAATTTTTGAAAACTGTCATCTAAAATTACGTGCGTACATACCACAGAATACAACAGAACTGTGAAAAGTGACGTGTGAAAAGGGCCCAAACAAGGCCCATTGAAAAGGTCTGCGCAAGAAGCCTGATGATCATTGTTTATGTTCTTTTTAGTTGTCAAAAGTTGTTTACATTTTGCTTACATGTGCATGTATACGTTTATGGTATGCCACACATACACGTTTTTTCCTTTTGCTTTTATATCGATGGCTTAATATAAAAAAGGCGTAACTCGATTTTGTGTTTCTTAAAAAGGGAAAGAACAAATCTTAATTGGATCGTTAAATTTAAGATACAAAAAAGTTTTAGTTCAATTTTTAATAAAAAGATGCAACAATTTTTATAATAAAGCCTTCTGAAATTTTAAAGCACGATGCGTTTGGCATTTGTCTACCACAATAAACAAAAATAGTTATTTAAGAAACAAATTAGTTACGCCTTTTTTATATTAAGCCATCGATATGCGGTAGTAAATTTTTGACAACTAAAAAGAATTGTTCTTTGTTTTTGTACAAGTAAGCAGACCTGATAGATGGGCCTTGGGCCCAAATCAGTTGCGAAGGCAGCTTTCGAAGAAAAAGACAGAAAGCTTTTTTTGGTAGAGAAGTGGCAATGTGTAAAAACAGGCCGCAACCATCCATCAACCATTTGTGATCTAAACAAAAATAATCAAAAACAAACCACGTTAAACAAATGCATTAGTTCAACAAACGTTGTGTTTAGTGAAAAAAAATTATTTAGTTATATTGTTTTGTTTTATAATGTTATTTACTCATTTAAATATGTATTATTTACTAGTGTTGTGGTAATTTTAAAAGTTAATTTTTACAACAGTATTTCATTATAATTTCAACTTAATAGATTTGTGTTCATTATATTGTGGCAAAAAAGATGGTGCGAAGAGAAATGCAAAAAGGGCAGCTTTCTTAAAAGGAGACAAACAAAAACGCAAAATCTTCCGTCTCGTGATTGTTCTGTGGTATTCTGTGGCACATACACGCGTCTCATACGGCCAATACAGAGATAAAAACAACGAACTTTAGCCTGATAAAAAAAACTAGTTAGTGTTCCTGCTCAAAAATTAATTTTTTTTTTAAATATTTATTAGTATATATGTTTAATTTTATGAACATCCTGAAGAAAATTTCAAATTGTATATTTTTCGAAAAAATACCTAAAATGGTAAAATCTCCGTAAATGTAACAAATACATTTCAATATGTATATGGGTCAATTAAAAAAAAAACGTACACATCGTTTTTTTTTTGTTTATTTTTAAAGTTTTTTTCAATTCGCCTGTAAGAGTGGCCAATCTAAGTATGTAGAAATTTATAAAGAATCCGGTGGTACTATTAGGCTCTCAAAAAAATCAATATTTTTCAAGTTTTCTATGATTTCTTTCATTTTGATTTTTAATTTTTTTTTAAATTTTAAGATGAATATATGTAAATTTTTGTTAAAAAAAAAGACGAACTTAGAGGTTATTTGCACAGTAATAAGCTTATAACAATGTACATATTTAAAAACAACTGCAATTATGAGCGTTTTAAGGGGAAAAACTATGTGTGACGCTCAAGATATTTTGTGACGATCAAGAGATTTTGTTGCACGTAAACAAAAAATAATGCCAAATTTAAAGTTTAACGAAAAAAAGTTTATTATTTTACAAAAAGTAATAAAAAAAAAACAAAAATTTTCAAACAAAACTAAACAAAAGGTATATTTACACAAGGTAACAGTGCTGCCAGCGAAATTTCGAGAAAGATACATTTTAGTTTCCAAAAAGATACATTTTTTCCCAAAAAGATACATTTTGAAAAAAATCCATTTTTAACGTTAACATTTATTAACATAACATTTTTATTTCATATTTAATGAATATTGTATAGAAAATTATATTAAATAAATTAATTTTTATCAATAAATTAAAGTAATAGTCATAAATATTAATTATGTAATTTTTAAAAATACAGAAAGCAAACTTTAAAAATTATTATATGTAACTATCTTTGGATGTTATCAAAACAAATTCATTTATATATATAATATACGACTTAAGGCGTTTATACTAGGGCGATTATCAAAAAATTCATATGTATAAATTTCCTGAAAATAAAAACAATGTTCATATTTCCTCAGAACAACTTCGCACTACTAGTAATCATCGATTTAGGTGGATCGTAAGTTGAAACTTCCTTAATGTTCTCTTTCACCATAATTAAAGCTGCTATTGTATTAGAATTGAGTCGGTTACGATGATCAGTCCTAATAAGTTTTAGTTTGCTAAAAATTCTCTCCACACATGCATTCGAAAATGGAAGTACAAATGTTAACCCAACTACATTTTTAAAATTTTAAACATGGGCTCATTAACAACATTTTTTAAATAAAAATTAAATATTTTATTTCTGCACATTTTACATAAAGATTCAAAAGATATGAAAAATGTCAGGATTATACATGGTACATGAAGTCATCAAAAGATACGAAAAATGTATCTTTCATATCCTAACGGCAACACTGCAAGGTAAGCTCGTTGGCCCATATGTTTGTCAGCTGTTTACCCCATTTGGAACCCTAGTGTCAAAAGTTGTTTATGTTTGTTTCTTCTGTTTGTTTACATAATTATGGTTAGTGAGCACCATTTTGAATTAAAAAATTGTGAAAAACATTTTATTAATGAGAAATTTAATTGTGCAAAAATAGATTTTATAAGGGAAGTGGAAGTGATAAGAAATAAGTGGAGCGAAATTTGCGGTGTAAAGCTGCCAGCAAGCGCTCGCCTTTGTTCCGACCACTTTTTGCCTTCCAGCCACTGTTGCCAATTTGACGGGTTTACCGCGATTCTAGCGGTTTTCACGTGTCCACCGGGGTAAAATTTCCGTTTTGGCGGTTAGCGGGATATCTAGCGGTTTTTTAATATCATTAGAAAATACAATTTTTGTTCTAGGCATTTGAATATTACAATTTTTATCTCAAAATAAGAGATTTGTTTTCAATTAAAGCAATTAAGTGATAATAAAAAATTGTTTTTTTGTGAAAATTTCATTTGTTTCCGCAATAAAAAATTTTACAACGGCTTAAGCAGATTTTATAAATTTCCTTATTAGGAAGTTAAATTGAAATGTATTAACATAACCGCCTTATTTCGAGCAAAATATTTGTCCTGCCCAAAAAAAAAAAAGACGTGATAGAATAAAACTGAGAACGGACTTGAATTTATTTAAAACAATTTTTACGGCAGACCAGTGTTATCAACTTTTATCGATCAAAATATAATCTATAGTCAAAGCTAAAGTAAAAAGGGTGTTGTCTTCAGCAAATCAATGTTTATATTAAAGCACTTAAGCTACCAAAAATTAAAAGTATTTTTTATTATCCCTCGGATAAAACTTCCATACGGTTGTCAAACCTAATTCCAATCAACGTACTCTAATTCGAGAAATACTGTTTGTGATGCTTTAAAAATAAACGAGAAAGCGCCATTTTACGCCTTTTCCTGGGTTTATATAAGTATGTTGTTTAGTATAAGCAAGCTTTTTTTTTTTAGATGTGCCAAAATTCTTCTATATTTTTTATTTAAGTTCACGGATACACACCTAATTTCTAGTTTTCCTAAGAAAGTGAAAAATAATTTGTATTAATCTAAGCGAAGTCTTCGGATCGAAACAAAAATTATCTATTCGTTTGTTAGGATTGTAAACAATTTTCAAGCATGAATGTTTAAAATAATGGCCAGCAAAAACTTTTAAAAATTATAAACGTTATAAAGGAGTAGTGGCCTTGTTATCCATATATACATATGTTTATTCAACCTTTTTGAAGAAATGTCCCTTAGAAAGTAAATGTAAGTATATATCAAATATAAAATAGTGTAAAATATCAAACCGATTGTCTTGCAATTTCTTCCTTCTTTTCTTTTACGATTTTTTATAATCTTGGTCTACAGCCTAAAATTTTTAGCATCATTACCAAAACTATATTAAGTGCACTTAACTCTAATGTCTGGATAGATTTCAAGCAATAAAAATCCATGAATTTTATATGAATATCCACATTTTGTACGTTCGCGGGACTAAAAGAGTCAGTGAAATTAAAAACCTTACAATATAATTTTAATTGAAAGACATACACCTTTAAAAAAGCACCCTATATCTAGATTTGTATAAACATTTCACAAAATATTTAGATTTTAGCGGTATTTTTAAAACATTTTTAGCTAAATAAAAAATTTAGCGGTTTCTGGCGGTTTTTGAAGTGCGTTTTGACGGGAAGTTTTCATAAAAAGTTGGCAAAACTGAACCTTTTGTGGGTCAACGTCAACAGTGAGTAATTTCTTTAATGTACATATGGGCATTTCCGTCAAAAGGTTCACCGTGACCGAAAATTTAAAAGTTATTAAAAGCTGATTATTTTACGATATTGTTATAGAGAAATATTTAGATTTTACTAATTTTATTAATTTACCCATAAATTTGTTCACTTAGATGAACAATCAGACTGCAAAGTTGTGCAAACGTAATTTCTTATTGGTGAGAATGTTTTATTGTATGTTTTCTTTAATATTATCTTCCTTAAAAGAGGGGATATTTCATAAAAATTATTCCGAAAAATTTTCTTACATGGTCTGTAATCTAAGAAAGAGTACGAAGAGAAAAATGTTATTCGGATAACCGGTAAATTTTTATTTTGTTTTAATCATTAGCTCTGTTTCTTTACTCTACTTTGGGATCCCTCGGGATCCCAATTTGCACGAAAAGCGTTCCCGTACTTTTAATTTGTGTAAATGAGAGCGGATTTGAGAGAATAAAATTCTTCTTCTTCTTGCACGAAACAGCCCAGAATTTTTCTTCGTGCAAATTGTGTAAATTGTCAAACAGCTGTAAAACATAAACAAAACAAAAAAAAAAAGGGAAAAAAGTTCATGATCCAAATTCTGGAAAAAGTGTTCTGGAATAAAACAATGTACTTAAATAAAAAGTTTTGTACTGAAGTATTAGGGAAACATAATGTTAGTTATTGTAAAAGTGTTTGTTTTGTTTTATTTTGAGTAAAAGCTGTTTAATTCTAGAGCCAATATAAAATTTTTCAAAAGTGGTGCAATTTTTGTTGGCGTTTTAAAGACTGTCAAACCACAGAATTTTTATTTCGTGCTTAAAATTTGGTTTTTTCTGTTCCCGTACTTTCGTGTAATGTTGTCTTTTTATGAGAGAAATTTATGCTTGCTCTCATTTGCACGAACTTTACCCAAAAAGTAAAGAAACAGAGCTATTATTTAGTTTAATTATTATGGAAAAAATTTCACGTTCGAAATGTCACGTATCGACCCAGATTTTGGCTAAAAAAAAAATATAGAAGATTTTTGAATCAAACCAAAGACATTTTAATGTTACATTGCTACGTAAAATTCTGAAAGTAGTTTGACTAAAAAATTGTTCTAGGTTTCGCTTAATTACGGCTTTTTATACATGGCCTAAATTTCGAAATTTCGAGAAAGATACATTTTAGTTTCCAAAAAGATACATTTTTTCCCAAAAAGATACATTTTGAAAAAAATCCATTTTTAACGTTAACATTTATTAACATAACATTTTTATTTCATATTTAATGAATATTGTATAGAAAATTATATTAAATAAATTAATTTTTATCAATAAATTAAAGTAATAGTCATAAATATTAATTATGTAATTTTTAAAAATACAGAAAGCAAACTTTAAAAATTATTATATGTAACTATCTTTGGATGTTATCAAAACAAATTCATTTATATATATAATATACGACTTAAGGCGTTTATACTAGGGCGATTATCAAAAAATGCATATGTATAAATTTCCTGAAAATAAAAACAATGTTCATATTTCCTCAGAACAACTTCGCACTACTAGTAATCATCGATTTAGGTGGATCGTAAGTTGAAACTTCCTTAATGTTCTCTTTCACCATAATTAAAGCTGCTATTGTATTAGAATTGAGTCGGTTACGATGATCAGTCCTAATAAGTTTTAGTTTGCTAAAAATTCTCTCCACACATGCATTCGAAAATGGAAGTACAAATGTTAAACCAACTACGTTTTTAAAATTTTAAACATGGGCTCATTAACAACATTTTTTAAATAAAAATTAAATATTTTATTTCTGCACATTTTACGTAAAGATTCAAAAGATATGAAAAATGTCAGGATTATACATGGTACATGAAGTCATCAAAAGATACGAAAAATGTACCTTTCGTATCCTAACGGCAACACTGCAAGGTAAACTCGTTGGCCCATATGTTTGTCAGCTGTTTACCCCATTTGGAACCCTAGTGTCAAAAGTTGTTTATGTTTGTTTCTTCTGTTTGTTTACATACTTATGGTTAGTGCGCACCATTTTGAATTAAAAAATTGTGAAAAACATTTTATTAATGAGAAATTTAATTGTGCAAAAATAGATTTTATAAGGGAAGTGGAAGTGATAAGAAATAAGTGGAGCGAAATTTGCGATGTAAAGCTGCCAGCAAGCTCTCGCCTTTGTTCCGACCACTTTTTGCCTTCCAGCATCGTTAATGTTGGCAGGAAAAAACTGAACCTTTTGTGGGTCAACGTCAACAGTGAGTAATTTCTTTAATGTACATATGGGCATTTCCGTCAAAAGGTTCACCGTGACCGAAAATTTAAAAGTTATTAAAACCTGATTATTTTACGATATTATTATAGAGAAATATTTAGATTTTGCTAATTTTATTAATTTACCCATAAATTTGTTCACTTAGATGAACAATCAGACTGCAAAGTTGTGCAAACGTAATTTCTTATTGGTGAGAATGTTTTATTGTGTTTTCTTTAATATTATCTTCCTTAAAAGAGGGGATATTTGATAAAAATTATTCCGAAAAATTTTCTTACATGGTCTGTAATCTAAGAAAGAGTACGAAGAGGAAAATGTTATTCGGATAACCGGTAAATTTTTATTTTGTTTTAATCATTATTCAGTTTAATTATTATGGAAAAAATTTCACGTTCGAAATGGCACGTATCGACCCAGATTTTGGCTAAAAAAAAAATACAGAAGATTTTTGAATCAAACCAAAGACATTTTAATGTTACATTGCTACGTAAAATTCTGAAAGTAGTTTGACTAAAAAATTGTTCTAGGTTTCGCTTAATTACGGCTTTTTATACATGGCCACAAAAACTACTTCTATTTTTTTCACGTTCGAACCGCTACTTCTTTTGCCAATATCTTTGACCTTGAATCGCGCCATCCATAAACTTTAGCATAGATAACAATGCCCTCTTAGTGCTATAATTTAATGGTTAACAGAACGAAAAAATATTTGTTGCTTAAAATGTTATTGCATTTTCGATCCGTACGACTGTCACGTTCAACACTTTGGAATTACCCATATGCATATGCTGTTCCTATTTATGAACAGATTTCTTTTTGTTAGATTTCTCTGCCTGAACCAACCAATGGATCAGCAAGAGATTGAGGATTCCAATAGCAATGTCACTAAAAATTATATGATAAGGCAAGCAGCTGCAGTTCACATACATATGTATGTATTAAAAGGAGTACATACCTTTAAAACATTTCTATTTTGAGATCCCAAGGCTTAGACCAAGCAGTTAACACAGGACCGTTAGCTAATAATAACTCTTGGGTTTTTGATGGCATAATAAATACGGGTCCATACCCGTTCTTTACTTGTCTGAAGGAAGAAGGAACCCAAACTGATAATTGTCAGAAAGATGAAATGAGTCAAACTGATAATTATCAGAAGGATGTATCAACTCAAACTGAGTAAGTAAAAAACTATATTTATATACATATGTATGTCTGTCCTAGAAAATATAGGGGAATCAATTTTTAAACTAATATTTCCTATCATATATTATTTTCGACCTTTCATAGAATGAGAGAAATGTTTGCAAGAATTCGTAATTTCTCGATTCGAAAGCAATTTATTATCTAATTATTTCAGTCAATACTGAACGAATCGGAATTATTTTTTCAGTGTTATAAAGCATTAATTTGAGTTTCACAATACTGGAAAAATAATTTCGATTCGTTAAGTATCGACTGAAATAAAATTGCTTTCGAATCGAAAAAGTACTCGATCACGAATGCCATAATTAGGCCCCCACCATTCAAGAAACATGGTTTCATAATGAGATTACACAGATTTATGAAATTCCCGAGTTTACTAATGTTCATTGTTGTAGACAAGATGGCTATGGTGGTACCTCGTTATATGTAAATAAAAACATTCATTATGAAATAGACACTTGTAAAAGTGAGAACTTTGTTGAACGCATAGCTGTTACTTTTAGCAATTTTAAAATTGATAATAAATCCTGTTGCAGCCATTGTGACCAGTGAGGTTTCTGACTAGCACGGCAAACACTATCTCAGCAGATCCCACCCTGCTCACTGGGTATACTGCACTCAAAAACAAATTGAGTAAGTACTTCTAAATATCACTTTAACTATTTAACCAACACACACTACAATTGACAACCAAAAAATATTCGTTCTACTCTTTGTTTTCCATTTAGGAAGCAGTTGTTATGCCTCTCACATTGCCCACCCTGTTATGTCACAAGAAAATCCACAACCCTGTTGCTTGTGACCCAATTAACCCCCGGACCTTCACTTACTTAAATTACCTTCATGCCGCTTGCGAATTTAAAGACCACACATCATTAACTTGATAGAATCATAATATACCATATCAATACATGTTTTATTAAAACAAAAATATATATATTTTTTTACACTCCTCACACTCTTTCGAAATAATCTTATATTAAAATTAAGAATCTGACAACAAACAAAAAAATGTATACAAAAAAAAACTCAATAAACAAATAAAATTAAAACTTCCGTACAGCAAAAGATTTCTTTTCCCGGTTTTTTAATTTTCATTTACTTTTAACACAACACAAAAAAAATTATTATTTTTAGCACAAATTAAATCTAGTTATAAACTTTCTTTCCAATCTACCGACTCCGAACACGCTATAATAAAACCTAACCTGAAGGAGCTCCCTAAGGCTATTTTATTTTGTCCCCAGTGGTCTAATGGGACTAACAAAACGAAATACAAATGATCTGACTGGGTCTAAAAATAATTTTCTTCTCACTTCCGTTGTGTTTGGATTAAACTATCCGGCACAAAAAAACTACAGCCTGCTTTAAGGCGGCTAATTATATTTTTCACAAACCGTTCACTGTACTGTATAAACCTAATTTACACACAACTACTTTAATTAACTTTGTCCCAATTTACACTAGGGACACTTCTTGCCGGGCATTTCTTGAATTCTCTTTTAATCTTACCTGAAGCGTTTACATATGAAACACTAGAAGTCAGACAGAAATTAATACTTGTATGTAAACTACGAAAAGTAAGAAATAGAAATTAAAAAATGTCCAGTACAGATAGTCATGTACTACACACTCTACCTTTTAGACCCCTCGCCCTCAAACTTCGTCTGTCCGACAAGAAATGTCCCTAGTGTAAATTGGGACTTAAACCTTAAACTGTAACAAAGAAATGTTTGAAATTCATTTACACAACCAAAAACTCCTCATAAAAGTGAACATTTTATTTAACTAACAAAAATATAGCAAATAAATTCCCAAAAGAGAGTGCATATTTCTCGTTATTTTTAAGGCAGCTTGTAACAGATTTTTGCTGTTTACAGGGCTTAGAAGTTTTTTAAAGCGAATCAGCAAAGTGATAAGAATTGCTACGAAGAAGTGTAGAGATAATTATTATTCGGTAAGCTTATCGAAATCGGAAATGACCCAAAAAAATCGTGGAAATTTATTAATACAACTCTTGGTCGTAAAAAAATAATGAGATTCACCTTAAAGATGCTCAAGGGCAGATAATGACAAGTGATCAAGATAAGGTTAATTGTTTTAATAACTATTTTTTAACAGCCGTAAAGAACCTCAAAAGAGGAATTGAAACCTATCCTGGGGACAATTGCAATTTGCTGCGAACGCTTTCCCATGCAGCGAATCGCTTTACCTATCACTTTTGCAAATTGTTTTTACTGTTGAAGGTGCTAAACCAAGGATTCTGTATACAGTGCACTCGGGAAAACGTCAACACTCGTTTACGTCAACATCCCAAAACGTCAACCCTTTTTTTTTACATTGCCTACTCTAAAACGTCAACCCAACCATAAAGCTCTAAAACGTCAACTCTGAACAAAATAAAATTTCGAATTTAGCAGCAGTTAAAATACACACATTTGTACACACACACACATTTATTTTATGAAATCAATTCAGAAATTGGGGATCCACCTGGATAAAGTTTCTAATTCGTGTGAAATTGAGGAGTTGGAAGTTATCAATGATGAGGAGAACGATTTAGATACAAATGTGCAGACAATTAAACCAAGCGAAGCCGTCGAAATATTTAACAGGGCTTTGGATTGGGCTCAATGCGAGAATGTTGAGCAAAATGACTTAAATGTATTAAGACGTTTAAGAGATAAGGTTGTCTTCCAAGTGTTGGATAGAAAAAAATAACAGATTTTTTTTAAATGCATATGTGTGCATGTAAAATAAAAAATATGATCTCATTTAAAATGTATTCTTTTAGTTCCAGTTGTCTTCTATGGTTTTAGTCAGGTTGAATGCCTTTTTTATTTCCTTTTTGAATTTGTTTATGTTTGGATTTAGTTTATAATTAAACGTTTAAAAGCACATTATCGATATGTTTTTTATTTAAAAATTTTACATTCGTAAACGTCAACACCCGCGTTTTTAATTAGTTGACGTTTTCCAGAGTGCACTGTATATCAACAGTCTTTTTACCCGACTTGATACGTTTTATTACGTCCAATTTTAGTTCCAAACTAAGTAAGTGCTGGTTCACACTCTTCAAGATTTAGCCGTCAAGTCTTGAGTTTTGAGGAAAGAGAGAAAATAAATGGCATTCGCTTTTCCCTTCTCACCTAAAAACTCAAGACTTGACGGCTAAAACTTGAGAATTAGATCCAGCACTAATGCATTGTCTTCTTTTTACACCCATTTTTCTACACACCTTGTTATTAAGAACTTACTTCTTACTTCCTAACACGCAACAATATCAGAATAACTTACCTAACAGAATTAAATGTTAAATCGCCTTTTTACACGAAAATAAAAAAATTCTTCAGATGTGATTATGACTTCATCGAAAAATGCAATCGTATGTAGAAATCGAAATCATGCAAACGCAAAGCGGATTTAACCAATTTTTAAATAATTGTATAATTTAAATTACTAATGCTTCTTATGAAAGCCACCTGGTTTGTGATGGGGGAAGAATTTTTTTTTGTTTAATTTTCAAAAATTTTTGTATTTCGAAAAATTGATTTTTACGTTTTGGACTGTTCCCAACATAATTGTAGATATTTCTGTTAAGTGTTTTATTGATGCCAGAAAATCGTCATAACACTATTACTTTTAGTTAAAAAATCGTCAATCGTCATTTTGCTGTATTTTCTCAAAAAAATCGTCAAAATGACGAAAAATCGTCACATCTAACAACCCTGTTCACAACTCAAATAAGTTGAATTGTAATTTTTGTATTATGGTTTACAACTTTGCTGAGTTGAGTTGTGAAACCTAAAACGGGCCATATTTCGTTTTAATGATATTCAAACAACGTTCGATTATGGTTCAGTCGTTTAGGGGGTTGAGTTTAGAAACTGAGTCCTCTGGTTCAAATCTTGGTTTTTCAAAGCGAATTTTTTTTTAATTTTTATGTTCTAAAAACGATTTTAAAAAAATATTTACCAGTTTTAGATTTTTAAATTTAATTTATAATGAAGTTTTTAGAATTGTGATAAGCACATTTTCGGATCGTTTAAAAAAAGTTTTAATTTCACTAGTATTTAGTGGCATAGCCTTTATTTTTTAAAACTTCTCTACATCTACGTGGCATGGACTCGATTAGCTTCGATAAATTTTCACCGGAAATTCCATTCCATGCAATTTCCACTTGTCGGAATAGGTCATCCGAATTTTTGCAATTATCGCGATTTATTTTACGATCTACAATGTCCCATAGATTCTCTATCGGGTTGAGATCAGGCGACTGCGCCGGCCACTTCATAACGTTGATCGTGTTGTTCGCAAGCCACTCTGCTACATATTTAGATTTGTGCTTTGGATCGTTGTCATGTTGGTACCTTAAGTGGCATTTCTTCATCAGCGTATGGCAGCATTACGTTTTCTAGGATATCCTTATACATGAAACGATCCATTATACCATTTATTTTGTGAATTGGCCCAATCCCGTTGCCAGAAAAACATCCCCAAACCAAAACATTCCCTCCTCCGTGTTTTACCGTGCCTTTAGTATACCGAGGATTAAGACGTTGTCCTGTAGGTCTACGTACCAGCCTAAATCCATCTGAACTTTTCAGGTTAAACTTCGACTCATCAGAGAAAAGCACGGTGTTCCATTGGGCTGTACTCCAGTTTAAGTGCTCCTTTGCAAATTCAATTCTAGCCAATCTATTTTTTACAGAAATAAAAGGTTTTTTTGCACTTCGATATGACTTTAATCCACCTTCAACAGCTCGTCTTTGTATAGATCTTATAGACACATTCACTGGCAATTGGTTTAAAATTGACCTTGCTGATATAAAAGGATTCTTTTTTATTAATCGCAGTATTGCTTGGTCGTCGCGTTTACTCGTTTTCCGCGGGCGACCGCCTTTGTGTATGATAGCTAACGATCCTGTAGAACGAAAACGGCTAATAATACGCGAAATGACACTGTGATTTATTCCAAATTTGTTTGCGATAGATGTCAGTGATTTACCACTATTATAATCATTTATTATTTTTTCTTTTAAATGTGCACAGTATTTAGTATTACCAATTTAGTTAAAAAAATGCAAACTATGACCGATGAGCCTGAAAGATCATTAACGTCTAGAAACATGTGCATTAATTTAATTAATTAATGTTCAAAAGAGAGTTATTTTATTACTTAACGGTACTTTTTGTTGGTAGTCTTTTTATAATCAATGAAAATTGTAAAAATTATTACATTGTGCTTATGTTTTGTCGCGGACAAAAAGCGATGTTGACAAATTTAATAAAAAAAAAATTTGTTTTAAATATTATATTTTTTCTTTGTGTTACATGTGAGTAAAAGGAGTCTACCAATGTACTAAATAAATAAAAATATTTTATTTACTGTTAAGATTTTCTTTGTTAGTAAGCTTTCTGATATTAAAGATAAGTTCGTGCATTTGTTTTGGCGCATACTGTATGTATTAAAAGGAGTACATACCTTTAAAACATTTCTATTTTGAGATCCCAAGGCTTAGACCAAGCAGTTAACACAGGACCGTTAGCTAATAATAACTCTTGGGTTTTTGATGGCATAATAAATACGGGTCCATACCCGTTCTTTACTTGTCTGAAGGAAGAAGGAACCCAAACTGATAATTGTCAGAAAGATGAAATGAGTCAAACTGATAATTATCAGAAGGATGTATCAACTCAAACTGAGTAAGTAAAAAACTATATTTATATACATATGTATGTCTGTCCTAGAAAATATAGGGGAATCAATTTTTAAACTAATATTTCCTATCATATATTATTTTCGACCTTTCATAGAATGAGAGAAATGTTTGCAAGAATTCGTAATTTCTCGATTCGAAAGCAATTTATTATCTAATTATTTCAGTCAATACTGAACGAATCGGAATTATTTTTTCAGTGTTATAAAGCATTAATTTGAGTTTCACAATACTGGAAAAATAATTTCGATTCGTTAAGTATCGACTGAAATAAAATTGCTTTCGAATCGAAAAAGTACTCGATCACGAATGCCATAATTAGGCCCCCACCATTCAAGAAACATGGTTTCATAATGAGATTACACAGATTTATGAAATTCCCGAGTTTACTAATGTTCATTGTTGTAGACAAGATGGCTATGGTGGTACCTCGTTATATGTAAATAAAAACATTCATTATGAAATAGACACTTGTAAAAGTGAGAACTTTGTTGAACGCATAGCTGTTACTTTTAGCAATTTTAAAATTGATAATAAATCCTGTTGCAGCCATTGTGACCAGTGAGGTTTCTGACTAGCACGGCAAACACTATCTCAGCAGATCCCACCCTGCTCACTGGGTATACTGCACTCAAAAACAAATTGAGTAAGTACTTCTAAATATCACTTTAACTATTTAACCAACACACACTACAATTGACAACCAAAAAATATTCGTTCTACTCTTTGTTTTCCATTTAGGAAGCAGTTGTTATGCCTCTCACATTGCCCACCCTGTTATGTCACAAGAAAATCCACAACCCTGTTGCTTGTGACCCAATTAACCCCCGGACCTTCACTTACTTAAATTACCTTCATGCCGCTTGCGAATTTAAAGACCACACATCATTAACTTGATAGAATCATAATATACCATATCAATACATGTTTTATTAAAACAAAAATATATATATTTTTTTACACTCCTCACACTCTTTCGAAATAATCTTATATTAAAATTAAGAATCTGACAACAAACAAAAAAATGTATACAAAAAAAAACTCAATAAACAAATAAAATTAAAACTTCCGTACAGCAAAAGATTTCTTTTCCCGGTTTTTTAATTTTCATTTACTTTTAACACAACACAAAAAAAATTATTATTTTTAGCACAAATTAAATCTAGTTATAAACTTTCTTTCCAATCTACCGACTCCGAACACGCTATAATAAAACCTAACCTGAAGGAGCTCCCTAAGGCTATTTTATTTTGTCCCCAGTGGTCTAATGGGACTAACAAAACGAAATACAAATGATCTGACTGGGTCTAAAAATAATTTTCTTCTCACTTCCGTTGTGTTTGGATTAAACTATCCGGCACAAAAAAACTACAGCCTGCTTTAAGGCGGCTAATTATATTTTTCACAAACCGTTCACTGTACTGTATAAACCTAATTTACACACAACTACTTTAATTAACTTTGTCCCAATTTACACTAGGGACACTTCTTGCCGGGCATTTCTTGAATTCTCTTTTAATCTTACCTGAAGCGTTTACATATGAAACACTAGAAGTCAGACAGAAATTAATACTTGTATGTAAACTACGAAAAGTAAGAAATAGAAATTAAAAAATGTCCAGTACAGATAGTCATGTACTACACACTCTACCTTTTAGACCCCTCGCCCTCAAACTTCGTCTGTCCGACAAGAAATGTCCCTAGTGTAAATTGGGACTTAAACCTTAAACTGTAACAAAGAAATGTTTGAAATTCATTTACACAACCAAAAACTCCTCATAAAAGTGAACATTTTATTTAACTAACAAAAATATAGCAAATAAATTCCCAAAAGAGAGTGCATATTTCTCGTTATTTTTAAGGCAGCTTGTAACAGATTTTTGCTGTTTACAGGGCTTAGAAGTTTTTTAAAGCGAATCAGCAAAGTGATAAGAATTGCTACGAAGAAGTGTAGAGATAATTATTATTCGGTAAGCTTATCGAAATCGGAAATGACCCAAAAAAATCGTGGAAATTTATTAATACAACTCTTGGTCGTAAAAAAATAATGAGATTCACCTTAAAGATGCTCAAGGGCAGATAATGACAAGTGATCAAGATAAGGTTAATTGTTTTAATAACTATTTTTTAACAGCCGTAAAGAACCTCAAAAGAGGAATTGAAACCTATCCTGGGGACAATTGCAATTTGCTGCGAACGCTTTCCCATGCAGCGAATCGCTTTACCCTTGAAAGCAATAATTACAATCACGTAATTGGGGTGATATTAGGTATGGATGCTAAAAAAAGTCCAGGCTATAATAATATTTCACCGAAATTTGTCAGGGAATGTCGAGAGGAAATTGCTCCAATCTTATGTGATATTTTCAACAAAATGATTATTAATTCAATTTATCCTGATATTTTAAAAGTGCACAAATTAGTACCAATACCAAAAGAAATAAATGTACATACTGTAGCTAAATATCGACCGATTGCCGTTCTATCTTCAATTGATAAAATTTTTGAAAAGCTTTTGTATGATAAGTACTTGGAAGAAAATAATTTTTTGTATAATTTTCAATTTGGATTTAGACGAGGATGTGGTACCGAAGATGCTGTTCTTAACGTTGTTAAAAATGTTTGTAAGTTTCTTGATGATGGGTTTTCTGGAGTTGCTGGAATATTTTTTGACTTTACTAAGGCTTTTGACCTGGTAGATCATCAGATACTGATACAAAAGTTTAGCGCTATCACTTTTGCAAATTGTTTTTACTGTTGAAGGTGCTAAACCAAGGATTCTGTATACATATATCAACAGTCTTTTTACCCGACTTGATACGTTTTATTACGTCCAATTTTAGTTCCAAACTAAGTAAGTGCTGGTTCACACTCTTCAAGATTTAGCCGTCAAGTCTTGAGTTTTGAGGAAAGAGAGAAAATAAATGGCATTCGCTTTTCCCTTCTCACCTAAAAACTCAAGACTTGACGGCTAAAACTTGAGAATTAGATCCAGCACTAATGCATTGTCTTCTTTTTACACCCATTTTTCTACACACCTTGAAATAATCTAACTGTTGGATAAAATAAAATAAAAAATTAAACTTTTAACAACAATATTTATTTCCAACAAATAAACAAGAGCTGTAAGCTGATTCTTTTATTTTTAATAAAAACCCGATAACTTTGGTTTCTGTGACACATAAAGCCAACATTAATTTCAGTTCGAACAACAAACCCATAACATTGAATTTCATTACATCAAATTTAAATTAATGTTTTGATGAGAATCTCATTAATAAAATTTAAAAGTAAACCGTTGGTTAATAAGTTTTGTTGACAACACTGCTTCAAAACAAAAATACAATTCTTAACAGCTGATACGTAAAAACGGAGAGAAATTTTAATTTTATCAGGTTCGTCCGCAACGCAACGTTACGTTTACGTAAGAGTACCTATTTGCACAGTAGCTTGGTAAGGAAAACGGAACAGCTGATTAGCAACGTATACGTTTACGTAAGAGTAACGAGGCCTTAACAAATACATTTCAATATGTATATGGGTCAATTAAAAAAAAAACGTACACATCGTTTTTTTTTTTGTTTATTTTTAAAGTTTTTTTCAATTCGCCTGTAAGAGTGGCCAATCTAAGTATGTAGAAATTTATAAAGAATCCGGTGGTACTATTAGGCTCTCAAATAAATCAATAATTTTCAAGTTTTCTATGATTTCTTTCATTTTGATTTTTAATTTTTTTTTAAATTTTAAGATGAATAAATGTAAATTTTTGTTAAAAAAAAAAGACGAACTTAGAGGTTATTTGCACAGTAATAAGCTTATAACAATGTACATATTTAAAAAAAACTGCAATTATGAGCGTTTTAAGGGGAAAAAACTATGACGATCAAGAGATTTTGTTGCACGTAAACAAAAAATAATGCCAAATTTAAAGTTTAACGAAAAAGTTTATTATTTTACAAAAAGTAATTAAAAAAAAACAAAAATTTTCAAACAAAACTAAACAAAAGGTATATTTACACAAGGTAACAGTGTTGCCAGCGAAATTTCGAGAAAGATACATTTTAGTTTCCAAAAAGATAAATTTTTTCCAAAAAAGATACATTTTGAAACAAATCCATTTTTAACGTTAACATTTATTAACATAACATTTTTATTTCATATTTAATGAATATTGTATAGAAAATTATATTAAATAAATTAATTTTTATCAATAAATTAAAGTAATAGTCATAAATATTAATTATGTAATTTTTAAAAATACAGAAAGCAAACTTTAAAAATTATTATATGTAACTATCTTTGGATGTTATCAAAACAAATTCATTTATATATATAATATACGACTTAAGGCGTTTATACTAGGGCGATTATCAAAAAATGCATATGTATAAATTTCCTGAAAATAAAAACAATGTTCATATTTCCTCAGAACAACTTCGCACTACTAGTAATCATCGATTTAGGTGGATCGTAAGTTGAAACTTCCTTAATGTTCTCTTTCACCATAATTAAAGCTGCTATTGTATTAGAATTGAGTCGGTTACGATGATCAGTCCTAATAAGTTTTAGTTTGCTAAAAATTCTCTCCACACATGCATTCGAAAATGGAAGTACAAATGTTAAACCAACTACGTTTTTAAAATTTTAAACATGGGCTCATTAACAACATTTTTTAAATAAAAATTAAATATTTTATTTCTGCACATTTTACGTAAAGATTCAAAAGATATGAAAAATGTCAGGATTATACATGGTACATGAAGTCATCAAAAGATACGAAAAATGTACCTTTCGTATCCTAACGGCAACACTGCAAGGTAAACTCGTTGGCCCATATGTTTGTCAGCTGTTTACCCCATTTGGAACCCTAGTGTCAAAAGTTGTTTATGTTTGTTTCTTCTGTTTGTTTACATACTTATGGTTAGTGCGCACCATTTTGAATTAAAAAATTGTAAAAAACATTTTATTAATGAGAAATTTAATTGTGCAAAAATAGATTTTATAAGGGAAGTGGAAGTGATAAGAAATAAGTGGAGCGAAATTTGCGGTGTAAAGCTGCCAGCAAGCTCTCGCCTTTGTTCCGACCACTTTTTGCCTTCCAGCATCGTTAATGTTGGCAGGAAAAAACTGAACCTTTTGTGGGTCAACGTCAACAGTGAGTAATTTCTTTAATGTACATATGGGCATTTCCGTCAAAAGGTTCACCGTGACCGAAAATTTAAAAGTTATTAAAACCTGATTATTTTACGATATTATTATAGAGAAATATTTAGATTTTGCTAATTTTATTAATTTACCCATAAATTTGTTCACTTAGATGAACAATCAGACTGCAAAGTTGTGCAAACGTAATTTCTTATTGGTGAGAATGTTTTATTGTGTTTTCTTTAATATTATCTTCCTTAAAAGAGGGGATATTTGATAAAAATTATTCCGAAAAATTTTCTTACATGGTCTGTAATCTAAGAAAGAGTACGAAGAGAAAAATGTTATTCGGATAACCGGTAAATTTTTATTTTGTTTTAATCATTATTCAGTTTAATTATTATGGAAAAAATTTCACGTTCGAAATGGCACGTATCGACCCAGATTTTGGCTAAAAAAAAAATACAGAAGATTTTTGAATCAAACCAAAGACATTTTAATGTTACATTGCTACGTAAAATTCTGAAAGTAGTTTGACTAAAAAATTGTTCTAGGTTTCGCTTAATTACGGCTTTTTATACATGGCCACAAAAACTACTTCTATTTTTTTCACGTTCGAACCGCTACTTCTTTTGCCAATATCTTTGACCTTGAATCGCGCCATCCATAAACTTTAGCATAGATAACAATGCCCTCTTAGTGCTATAATTTAATGGTTAACAGAACGAAAAAATATTTGTTGCTTAAAATGTTATTGCATTTTCGATCCGTACGACTGTCACGTTCAACACTTTGGAATTACCCATATGCATATGCTGTTCCTATTTATGAACAGATTTCTTTTTGTTAGATTTCTCTGCCTGAACCAACCAATGGATCAGCAAGAGATTGAGGATTCCAATAGCAATGTCACTAAAAATTATATGATAAGGCAAGCAGCTGCAGTTCACATACATATGTATGTATTAAAAGGAGTACATTCCTTTAAAACATTTCTATTTTGAGATCCCAAGGCTTAGACCAAGCAGTTAACACAGGACCGTTAGCTAATAATAACTCTTGGGTTTTTGATGGCATAATAAATACGGGTCCATACCCGTTCTTTACTTGTCTGAAGGAAGAAGGAACCCAAACTGATAATTGTCAGAAAGATGAAATGAGTCAAACTGATAATTATCAGAAGGATGTATCAACTCAAACTGAGTAAGTAAAAAACTATATTTATATACATATGTATGTCTGTCCTAGAAAATATAGGGGAATCAATTTTTAAACTAATATTTCCTATCATATATTATTTTCGACCTTTCATAGAATGAGAGAAATGTTTGCAAGAATTCGTAATTTCTCGATTCGAAAGCAATTTATTATCTAATTATTTCAGTCAATACTGAACGAATCGGAATTATTTTTTCAGTGTTATAAAGCATTAATTTGAGTTTCACAATACTGGAAAAATAATTTCGATTTGTTAAGTATCGACTGAAATAAAATTGCTTTCGAATCGAAAAAGTACTCGATCACGAATGCCATAATTAGGCCCCCACCATTCAAGAAACATGGTTTCATAATGAGATTACACAGATTTATGAAATTCCCGAGTTTACTAATGTTCATTGTTGTAGACAAGATGGCTATGGTGGTACCTCGTTATATGTAAATAAAAACATTCATTATGAAATAGACACTTGTAAAAGTGAGAACTTTGTTGAACGCATAGCTGTTACTTTTAGCAATTTTAAAATTGATAATAAATCCTGTTGCAGCCATTGTGACCAGTGAGGTTTCTGACTAGCACGGCAAACACTATCTCAGCAGATCCCACCCTGCTCACTGGGTATACTGCACTCAAAAACAAATTGAGTAAGTACTTCTAAATATCACTTTAACTATTTAACCAACACACACTACAATTGACAACCAAAAAATATTCGTTCTACTCTTTGTTTTCCATTTAGGGAGCAGTTGTTATGCCTCTCACATTGCCCATCCTGTTATGTCACAAGAAAATCCACAACCCTGTTGCTTGTGACCCAATTAACCCCCGGACCTTCACTTACTTAAATTACCTTCATGCCGCTTGCGAATTTAAAGACCACACATCATTAACTTGATAGAATCATAATATACCATATCAATACATGTTTTATTAAAACAAAAATATATATATTTTTTTACACTCCTCACACTCTTTCGAAATAATCTTATATTAAAATTAAGAATCTGACAACAAACAAAAAAATGTATACAAAAAAAAACTCAATAAACAAATAAAATTAAAACTTCCGTACAGCAAAAGATTTCTTTTCCCGGTTTTTTAATTTTCATTTACTTTTAACACAACACAAAAAAAATTATTATTTTTAGCACAAATTAAATCTAGTTATAAACTTTCTTTCCAATCTACCGACTCCGAACACGCTATAATAAAACCTAACCTGAAGGAGCTCCCTAAGGCTATTTTATTTTGTCCCCAGTGGTCTAATGGGACTAACAAAACGAAATACAAATGATCTGACTGGGTCTAAAAATAATTTTCTTCTCACTTCCGTTGTGTTTGGATTAAACTATCCGGCACAAAAAAACTACAGCCTGCTTTAAGGCGGCTAATTATATTTTTCACAAACCGTTCACTGTACTGTATAAACCTAATTTACACACAACTACTTTAATTAACTTTGTCCCAATTTACACTAGGGACACTTCTTGCCGGGCATTTCTTGAATTCTCTTTTAATCTTACCTGAAGCGTTTACATATGAAACACTAGAAGTCAGACAGAAATTAATACTTGTATGTAAACTACGAAAAGTAAGAAATAGAAATTAAAAAATGTCCAGTACAGATAGTCATGTACTACACACTCTACCTTTTAGACCCCTCGCCATCAAACTTCGTCTGTCCGACAAGAAATGTCCCTAGTGTAAATTGGGACTTAAACCTTAAACTGTAACAAAGAAATGTTTGAAATTCATTTACACAACCAAAAACTCCTCATAAAAGTGAACATTTTATTTAACTAACAAAAATATAGCAAATAAATTCCCAAAAGAGAGTGCATATTTCTCGTTATTTTTAAGGCAGCTTGTAACAGATTTTTGCTGTTTACAGGGCTTAGAAGTTTTTTAAAGCGAATCAGCAAAGTGATAAGAATTGCTACGAAGAAGTGTAGAGATAATTATTATTCGGTAAGCTTATCGAAATCGGAAATGACCCAAAAAAATCGTGGAAATTTATTAATACAACTCTTGGTCGTAAAAAAATAATGAGATTCACCTTAAAGATGCTCAAGGGCAGATAATGACAAGTGATCAAGATAAGGTTAATTGTTTTAATAACTATTTTTTAACAGCCGTAAAGAACCTCAAAAGAGGAATTGAAACCTATCCTGGGGACAATTGCAATTTGCTGCGAACGCTTTCCCATGCAGCGAATCGCTTTACCCTTGAAAGCAATAATTACAATCACGTAATTGGGGTGATATTAGGTATGGATGCTAAAAAAAGTCCAGGCTATAATAATATTTCACCGAAATTTGTCAGGGAATGTCGAGAGGAAATTGCTCCAATCTTATGTGATATTTTCAACAAAATGATTATTAATTCAATTTATCCTGATATTTTAAAAGTGCACAAATTAGTACCAATACCAAAAGAAATAAATGTACATACTGTAGCTAAATATCGACCGATTGCCGTTCTATCTTCAATTGATAAAATTTTTGAAAAGCTTTTGTATGATAAGTACTTGGAAGAAAATAATTTTTTGTATAATTTTCAATTTGGATTTAGACGAGGATGTGGTACCGAAGATGCTGTTCTTAACGTTGTTAAAAATGTTTGTAAGTTTCTTGATGATGGGTTTTCTGGAGTTGCTGGAATATTTTTTGACTTTACTAAGGCTTTTGACCTGGTAGATCATCAGATACTGATACAAAAGTTTAGCGCTATCACTTTTGCAAATTGTTTTTACTGTTGAAGGTGCTAAACCAAGGATTCTGTATATGTATGTAGTTTTATCATTTAATTGTATAGAAAACAAATTCTTGTTTTGTTTGTTTTGCATGAAAAATATCGAGTGTCTCTTCTCAATCATGTGCAATTAACACATTAGTTTGCTTTTTCGCAGCTTTTCTCTCCTGTTTGTGTGGCTGCTAGCCTACATTGATTTTTGATTTGGCGGCTTTCAGAAAGAAGGTGTTTGTTTCATTCTTTTTCCTACCTATTTTTTCATACAACATAAGTGATTACCGTTGCTTTTTGAGTTCCATCAAATAAAAAAATTTTTGCCATTGTTAAAAAAGCAAAAGCTGGAAAAAGCCAGTGCCCATTGTTTTGTGTGTTTATTTTACTGCTGCTTTTGAAAAGTGTGGGATTTTTTTAGTAGTGGAACTTGTCGGCTTTTTAATTTTGATTTTTTTTTTTAATTAGGAAAAAAGCAAAATTTGGCTGCTTTTGTTTATATGGCGATAGCATTTTAAACCCTGAAAAAAAGAAATTTGAGAAAATATTCAGTTTTTTTTATAGCGTTTTCAAAAAAAAAAGTTATTTGGCGGACCCTGTAGTCGATTCGAGACCAAAACCGATTTCTCGAATATGTACTTCGAAAACCGACCTTTTAAAAAAACCGGAAAAAATCGAACACTTCGGAATTCGGTTTTGACAACCAAAACAAATAAATTCGCAACTAATTAAGAATAAAAACTCATTTCAAAAGATTTTGATTTAAAAAATTTTTTATTAGTCATTTAAAAAAAAATTCATAAAGAAAACTTAAAGCTATAAATTAAATAAATACCACATCCAAAACCAAACCAATCTTCCAATAGCTAATGCAATCCTTCATCATTTAACACTGGGAGACTCATTTTTTCGTTTTAAGGATGAAAAAGATATGCAATTAAACACTTACCTCACAAAATGTATCATTCAATTTTCATTTATAGAAAAACTCGATGTCCCAAACGATAATCCAAATTTGCCTCTTTAACGTGTCTTCCATTCCATCTTTCTCTTGAGAAAGTAGCGGGGAAACAAATAGAACAAGGCAACTTTTAATGTGTTTAAATTAATACACACACACACAGCCACCAAAAATACTTGAAACCCAAAATAAAGAATAAAATTACTTGAAAAAATAAATATAAAGTAGTAAAGGGAAGAAAAAATAAAAAAATTAAAGTTCTAAAAAATGTGATCAAAAATCAAAAATGTAAAAGACGATTTTGTAAAAGACGATTTTAGCCTAACAAACATAACAAACATAAAAAGTTGCTGAAGAATTGCAATCTATTCTCTCGTTTACTGAAGAGAATTTTTTTGCCTTTTTTAATTGCTCCTTTGCTACAGTATCCTTGGACAGCAAGCTGATCTCTATTATGAATTCTATATATATAAAATGTAAAACAATTACATACAAAAAATATCACAAACCAAAACTACTCACAAAATAATCTAATTTTTCTTTTGTTTGTACAATATTTTTGTTATCATCATATATTTGTGTTTCTTTCTTACAAATTTTAAAATCTAATACTATTTTTGTTTGCTTTTTTATAAATTGTTAAATTTAAATAAAATGATGATCGATTTTCTAGGAAATCTTAGAATTAAGATCTTGGGGGTGTTGCGTATAATTTTTTAATAAGATCAAATTATAAAATATGAAAATTAATAAACAACAGCAGATTATTTACAAAACTTTTCTTCTACTTTTTCTTTTTTTTCTTCTTCATGATCATTTGATAAAATTTTTTTTTATCTGAATAAAACATCTAACTTTTGCTTTTTCTACATAATAAAACTGTTGCTGCTGTTGTTGGTCCTTGAAATTATTAGAAGTTAGTTAGAAAAAAAAAATATATAATTGCCACACATTTAAAATAGAATTAAACTTAACTTAATGTCTATACAAAACAATGTTTCTTAAATACTACTGACACAGAAATAATTAAAGGAAAACTTTTTTTTAAACACACGTAAATAAATATGTACGTGCAAATAGTTTTAGCTGTTTTTTTTCTTTTAGTTATGAATACATTATGAAACGAAAAAATACTAGAGTTGTTTTTGATTAATGTATAAATATGACTTCTAAACTAAGAGCTAATTAATGTATTTCTTTGTTTCATTGCCTTTTCTTGTCAGAACTCTTTTTCTTACTTCTTAAAATACATTTTGGGTGATAATGTTAAAAAATGCCTTGTTGCAGGACACCTAAACACAAAATTAAAAGAAACTTAAAGTACTAGACTATGTTTTTAGCATATTTTGCTTTTACATTGTGAACTGGTCTACAGTTGTTAGCACATTTCTAAAATACTATAAACAAAACCTTTTTGGGTGGATTTTTTTCTTGTTCTGTAAATTAAACAAATATCTTATTACTCCAGTTCCTTTTATCTGTGATCCTCCATATTTTTTCATCTTTCTTCTTTGTGTGTTCTCATACAACATTTTAACTGCTTCTTCAATATCCTTAAAATTTATTTTATTTAACATCATCGCCTTACTTCTCTTTAAAAATTTACTGATCTTCTGCTTGATTTATTACTTTAAGAAAACTGCCCATCTTTCTTTTTTCTTTCATAGACTGATTTCGGCTATTTTTTAATAATATTGTGTTGTAATATATTTAAAATTGTACTTGGAGGGAAGAAAAAAAAAGAGAAGGACGACCTTTGTTTTTGACTATTCTCTGTATAACTGTTCTCTGTTTCTGTTTATAAACTTGGTAGATTAGGTAAATTTTACTTTTTGCTTGCTTTTGACTTGAGTTTGAATGTTATCTTTTATATTACAAATATATTTTGGACCTGGCTCACAAACCTTTAAATACCTATAAAAATTTTATAAGAATAAAAACAAGTAAATAAATTTGTAAAAATCATTCTAAAAATGTTGTTAATTTTAAAGTTAAATCATATCATATCTATCTAAAAATGTCAATAAGTATGTATAAAAACGTGTAAAACTGAAGGAAATGTATAAACATCATTTATAAATCTTAATTTAAGCGTTTTGAACTACAGAATTTGACTTCTTTTGTTTGATTTGGCTGCTTAAAAAACTTCTAAAAATAATTTTTATTAACAAAATAATAACTTTGAAAAAAAATTATTAAAATTCTACAACTTAAGTTAGCAGTACTAAAGAAAAACAAACTTGTAAAAAAAAAAAAAAAAATAAACACACACTTTGTTACACACTTACCTTAGTATCTTCTGTTGTTTCCACCACCAACACCCATGGGTCCACTATTAAATCCACCGCCGCCGCCACCACTGTTACCGAAATTACCTTGATTTCCTAAAATTAAATTAATTTAAACCGAAATTAACTTTTTTATTTAAATAAAATAAATTAAGTTATAAAAGTTGTCATTAAAAAGTTACTGAAGTTGTTTTATGGCAAGTACGTTTTCATCAATTTATTGCTATTAAAAAAATAAATTAACACAGATATAATAAATGCAAATATTTTTTCTTACAGCCATGAAACGCCGGGTATAATTATTGAGAATATTACCCGGAGCTGGGACTGTGTTAATAATCTTAAAAAAAAATGTTGACTTGGGCATTTTTTACTTCCGCTTTGTTTTTATTTCTTATTTTATTCTATTTTTAATTAATTTTTTATGTAGTAATATTTGACCTTGTCGTAATTAAAAAAAATGTACGACAATGGCAATGTTTAGCATATAAAGGGAAATCACGACCAGGGCTGTCAGATATGGCGATTTATCGCCAAACGTGGCGATTTTGAAACGTGTTTGGCGGTGGGATTTTTCATTTGGCGAATGGCGACTTTAATGGCGATTTTTGAAGTGACTGGCGATTTACTTGGCTATTTTTACCATTTATATATTTTATTTCAGTGATAATCTAGGAACTTTTTTCACATGATTTTTGTTTTGTTATAATTTTAAGTGAATTTTATATTGAGTCACTATTAATTTTTCTAATAGTATGTATGCAGGTCAGAATACTAGTAATGAAATCGACGAGGCTGATGGTACGATCTTATATATAGACTTGTGTACCTTATTTTAGTTTTTTTTAATGAATATATGATCTCCATTTTATGTTATTTATAAAAAAATAACAGAAGCTAAACAAAATTTACTTTCGGCGACTTTTTTGTATTTTTGCTCAGTTTTTTGAGATTTTTTACTGAAATATTATACTAGCTTTTTTGTATGCATAATTTAATTAAAAAAAAAAATTTGATTTGAAAAAAATTGTACAAAAACTAAACAAAATTGACGTTTGGCTATTTTTGACATCCGGTTTGGCGATGGAGCTCAAAAAAATCTGACAACCCTGATCACGACGGGTAGTGCAAAGTGTACAATCGATGCAAATGCGTGGAAAAATACACACATCTGCACCACATAACAACAAAATGTACGTACATATGTATTTGCAAACGTGCAAACGAAGTGCACTAAAAAAGAACTTATGTATAATTGTAAACAAATGAGATTTTTTACAGTGCTGCTAAAGGTTTTTAGTGTTGCCGGAATAAGTTTTTAGAAAAATAGCACATTTGCACCAAAAATAAAAGTGGTATGCTCACGATGAATCATAAATGCACTGAAAATTTACAAATTGCCAATTCGCACAACTAATTGTCTGTGTGGTTGTTGCTATATTTTTGCACATTGCTTTTTCGCAAGGTTGCAACTTGTGACGTGAATACCAAACAAGTGAGTTATTCAAAGCACACCTCTAGCTGCGTTCGTTTACCCCAAAATTTGTACTGGATTTAACTGAAATGCGTTCGCGTACACAAATTTGCAACAGAGAGCATCTACTGCCAGAGTTAAGTGACAGTTGTCAGCAGAGCCTGCAAATTTTTGCTTGTCAAATCCAGTAGTAGTGCTGGGAAACTATCGATAGTCTTAAAATATCGAAAATTTCGATAGGAAAAAATCAATATCGATACTATTATTTAAAATACAGCTATGAAAACATGTAATGCTATGTTCATACGACGATAGAAACCACTGGTTTCGCTCTCTGAAACAAGATAGCAAAACATGCTGTTCATACGATTTATTCCTCTTTCATTTTGACATTTTTTTTGTGTTGTTAGTGTGATTTTTTTTAAATAGTTAAAAAAGTAAATAAAACTAAGGAATATATTATTTAATACTGTTATTAATATTATTATATTATAATTATCACTTTATTTTATTAAAGATCAGTTTTTATTTGTTTTTTTCTTTGTTTTGATATTTTTTGAGATTTTGCAAAAATTCATTTTATTCGACTGGAAATCACGCTGTAAAATTTCGTGAAGAGCCGTCCATAATTTACCCTAGGACCCATATAAACCCTACTCCCGAAAAACAGTTTAGTACGCCTAAGACCGTAATTGATAATGCTTTCAGAATAAAATTTAATTCTTCTCAGTTTACAGCAATTTTTATTTTGTTTTTTTCTTTGTTTTGATTTTATTTGAGAACTTGTTCAGATAAACTAACGATAACTGTTATCAAAATTGGAGATGATAGTACATTTTTCCTGTTTCGCAGCCTGTTTCAAAATGAAACGACCTGTTTCGTTCTCAAAATTTTGTATGGTAAAACAAGTCGTTTCAATCATGTTTGGGACGCGAAACAGGAATAAGAGAGCGAAACACGAATATTGCTGTCCGTGTGAACATGGTATAACCGCGCAGCTATAATCACAGTTTTTCGCCGTAAGTTTATTTGCTAATACAAGCAAGAAGAATAACAGGTGGTATCGATAGCTCAGCTAGGCTTCTTTGTACTGCTTATTAAAGGCCCTATTGTCAAAATTTGCATATGTGACATAGAGACTGAAATGTTAAATGTTTTTATGTTGTAAAAAATGCAATTGCGAGCATAATGCAATACAATGAACGACCATTACATTTTAGGTCGACAAAACCAATTAAGAAATTGTCTAAATTTGCATTAAAATATCGTATAGTACCTGCTACTTAGGTGCTTTTTAGCTGCCGGTGAAATACTTAATAACAGAAGAAACTGCCTTAAACCAAATTAGGTGGACATGCTTATCAAATATGCAAATCCATATTTGTTGTCGTCAGTCGGAGATCACCATGTACAAAATATCTTTGCGAAATACTCTACTTTTTAGCGATCATATGTTTAAATTAACCTGCAAGTTTTTTCAATTTTTCCGTTTGTTTACTTTTTTGTTCAAGAGCCAGTTTTGGGAGTAAAATTTTCATATTGCCCAAAATTTACTAACCTACTGGATTTTACTGGAAAAGTAAACAAACGCACCTATCATGAAATAACTAAAACCGCATTAATTTAGGGTCGTAAAGGTAATTTCTTACAAAAAAAAAATATACATAAATATAAAAATATAAAACAAATTAAGGTAAATAAGTAAACTTACCTTTTCCAAAGTTGCCACTGTTGCCATAGGGTTGCATGCGGTTACTGGCACCAAAGTTGCCACCACCACGTTGTGGGCCACCGCCGTAATTTTGTTGATAACCCGAACCGAAGTGGTCATTGTTACCCCAATTGCCACTGTTACCAGGGCCATTATTGCCAGGACCGCCATTATTACCCCAGTTACCACCACCATTATTAGCATTATCCCATGGGCCCATATTATTACCGCCCCAACCTCCATTACCGCCATTATTAAAACCTCCGCCGTTAAAACCGGTGCCATTACCAAAGTTCCCACCCCAATTGTCATTGTTACCGCGACTGCCCCAATTTCCGCCGCCGCCGCCACCACCTCCCATATTTCCACCACCAATGTTATTACCACGTCCGCCCATGTTACCTCCACGACCCATATTACCGCCACGGTTATTGCCCGAGCCGGAATTATTGCCCCCGCCACTACCTTGTTTAGGCAACGCTTTTTTTACATCCAAAGTTTTGCCCTTAATGGAGTGAGTTTTTTGCACTAAAAATAAAAAGAAATAAAAGATTGTTAGATTAAATATTTTCGATACCTTTAAAATAAGTCACATCAAAAATTAATAAAAATACATTCAGGGGTGTTCTGGAAATCTATACTTAGTTTTTAATTAGACTTTTGTTATAAAAGAATTTAATGCAAATATTTCTTTATTAAACAGAATTTTATAACAAAAATTGTGAAAATTAGATTAAGGGCCTAATTGTGTGAAACTCAACTTTATTGAAAGCAAAAACAAATTCAAAAAATTTTTCATTTATTTGTACAAAAGTTGATTATTTACATTTAAGTTTGGTCCCAGCGCCCAGGGGCATTGTTGGAAGAAGTTGGCAAGAAATCTTCTTAAAACTTAGTACAAACTTTAAAAATGTGTAAATATTTATGTTCAAAAATATTTTTATAATTAAGTATAATATAGGAAAGAATAAAAAGAGAGAAAGAGACAAAACATATTGAATTTTTAAAATTCAAATCAGTGTTCGAAAATAAACCGTACATTCAGGTATGTTCTAGGTTTAGACTCGAATTGAAAACGAAAAATTTTTTGAATCAGCATAATTCATAAATTGGTGTTCTCAAATCAGCATGTTTTTGTGTATTCGAAGTTTTTGTTCGAAAAAACTTTTGTTGAACTAATGATCGCTAATTTGCTAACCGAAGTATGATAGCAATGTCTAATATTTTTTAAAAATCGTGAAAGCTGTAAAGAATCACAAAAAAAATCGCTAACATGACTAAAATTCTCGAAAAATTGCACACTTTTAAACAAACACTAAAATTTATTTGAAATCTCTAAATGGGTTAAAAAAAACAAAATGTCGGAAAATAAAAAAAAAAAAATTGCAAAAATAGCGAAAATTCGCGAAAAATTTTAATATTTCAAACCAGCCATAATATTGATTTAAAGTCCCTAAAACTATAAGGAATGGCAAAAAATCGGTAAAAATTGCTTAATTCAAGGAAATTCGCAAAAATTTGCAAACAGCGGCATGATAGCAAAGTCAACTATTTATTATAAATCGTTAAAGCTGTAAAGAATCAGAAAACTTACACGACCAAATCGCTTATATCGCGAACATGGCTAAATTTCGCGAAAAATTGCAAAGTTTAAACAAACCCAAAAACTAAGAGATCGCTAAAGCGATTAAAGAAACAAATTGTCTGAAAATAACATAAAAATCGTTCAAAAAAATTTGGTATAATTACATCAATATCAATGAAAATGTCGACTTTAAATTTAGGGTTAGTGAGGGCCTTTTGCGTTTTAGATAACGATATATTTTTTATTAAATTGGATTAAGAAGATTTTAAGCTAAAAGCAATATTAATTTTTTTGTTAAAAATGTTATCACATATTACAATAAAAGTCGATTCGGTTTACTTTCACCAACCCATATCTACTCTAATTGAAAACGAATAAAAACATGTGGATGTGAAATGCAGAACACCAATAATGCTAAAGTAATCCACTTTCGAGTGGATTCGGATTCTAGAACACGCCCGATTATTTAGTGTTCGGCTCACGCACCCAAGAACAATATCAATTTTTTTTAGTGATTGTGTAGACGAACACAACCCTTAATACCGTTCGTAACTATTTTCAAGAAAGAACCGAACATTATATAATGTTCTGTTCTTCGTTAAAAAACAGAACAATTGTAGTGATACTGTAGACAAACATTATATTTTAACAATGTTAAGGGAATAACGAACAAAGTTGTGAACTCATATACATTGGAACAACAAACCGATCCCTTGAAACTAGAATGGGAGAACATATGATGGATATATGTACAAAGAAAAAAAGAAACGACAGCATTAGCAACACACATTTTAAATACACAACATAAAATTGATTTTGAGGGGGTGCGAATACTAGATAAAGGGGAGATAAGAAGAGATTTACAATTGAAAGTCTAAGGATACAAGAAAACATAAAGGAAAACGATGAATGTCAAAGCAGACACTAACAGCCGTATTCATAATGAAAATTTGGCATAAAGTTAGCAAAAAGTTTATTCATAATACACTAACAAACTCTGGCTAACGATTTGCTAAACTCTTGTTAACGAACTCCCAAACGTTTGCCAACTTGTGAAAAACAGCCGTTTAATGTCAAACAATTTTGTTTTTTTTTTTTTTAATTACCTGTTTTTTTTAATTTACTGGCTTTTACTTAATTTATTTTAATTTTTAAAACATTTTAAAATTTTTATTTTTGAAGGTAAAAACAAAAAAAGGAAAAAATGACAAATTCAGCGATGATTAATGCAAAACGTGTTGCATTTTTAAGTAATACAATGTGGTATCATAAAAATTCAGAGTTGATTTATTAAAAGTTGGCAGATGGAGAAAAGTTCGTTATGAATTAACTCTGTGCCAACAAGCTGCTAAGCTTAATCGGCATTCTAGTTAGCAGCTCGTTGTACGTAGTGTACAAACTGTGGCTAACTTTTTGTTATGAATACGGCTGTAACAATATTAGCGCAAATTATAGGGTTGCAATTACTAAATCGTTACAGTGATACTTGTTTTGGTATGTGTTTAACTTTAAATTTATGTTTTATGTTTATATGTTTAATGTTACATTTAAAACGAGAAATTTAATTTAATGTGAAAAGCTCATATTGTAAGTTTAACTTTTTTAATGTAATTTATTTGTATTTATGTTAATTTATATATTTTTTAAAATTTTAAATAGACGCTCCCTTGAAAAAGTTTACATTAATTATCCTTAGGCCCTATTAGCTTAAATAAAAAACAAATCGATCTATAATGTTATTTTTTACATGGATAATGAAATGAACAAACAATTTTAGCAACAACCGCACCACGAACAGCTTGTGTGTGTATTTTGTATATTTTGTTTGTTTGAAATTATTTTGGTGGCTTTTTGTTTTTTTTTTCGTGTTTTGTTTTTTAAAAAATGTTTGGTTTTTTTGCCAGCCAAAAGGGACGAACATAAATGAGCCGAACCGAACACAATGAAGTTTGTGGATTAAAAAAAAAGAGCTAAAACGATGAAGAAAAAAAATAAATAATAAAAAAATAATTGGAGATGGGATTTTTTTTGTCAAATTAACGTTGAAGTTACGTAGTCGTCGACTTGGCGCGACAATAATTTAAAATTAATGTCGACGTCGACAAAGATTTACATAATAGGGGTGATTACTACTGTTTTGAATATAAATATACGAAAGAAATCTTCCCGTCGACATCGTGGGCCTGGAAATTAAAATTTTGTGACAATTTGAATTTCTGTAGAAAGCAACAAAATTATAAAATATTTTTGAATTTGTTTTTGCTTTCAATGATATTTTTGATGTTGCGTTTTACACAATTAGGTCCTTAAAGTGTATTAAAAACAACTTGCAAGTTCTTGAGTTTCGACTAACAGAACACTCTTGATTGTTTTATTTGTAACGAGGCTGCGTGTTACCACGAACATAATTTAGGTTACGCATAACATAGCTTAAGCCGACGCTTTAATTGCTCTTACAGTTTAATAAAAAAAACTGACCAAATTATTGATAAACTTGTCAATTTGTGTCAGAGAACTGTGTGCAATAACGTATGTACATATTTACATATAAACATTAGAAAGTCCAAAAAAGTTATTTATTTTCCTTGCTAAAGTGAAGGAATTGGTTGTTTTAGCCTAAGTCTTAAAAATAAGATATTTTTGGGCAATTTTTATTTTTTATTAGTCTTACAAAGGACCAAAATGTGTTAATAAAGTGACATCAGTACAACAACAATGCAACAATAGAAAAAACAACAGGCATTTGGTTTCTAGAATTAAGACGGCTTTGTAATATATATTTTAATTGGCCAAGAGTGGTTTTTTATATTACATTTGATGAAATAAATAAATAAATAAATGTCAAAATGCCTTATTAAAAAATGTAGATAAACAAAAAAAGACACTAAACGTCACACCACGAAGAAAATTACTGCAACAGCTGCGCTTGTGAGGTCACTTTATTAGTACATTCTGTTTTTATCACTTTAAAAAAATAAAAATTTTTTCAGTACAATTTTGTACATAAAAAGAAAAAAAAAATGAAAACTTAAAATTGAATTTTTTTATTTGCCAATTTTAAAACTAATTAGTAATAAGTGGTTTTAAAATTATAAAGATTATCCTAGAATTAAATTGTTATTTTATCAAATAGTCTAGTCTAAATGGTCAGAACTTAAATTCCTTCTATTTTTGGTCATAATCACCCTTATCGTTGTTGGCGTATTTAAAATACGCGCACCACGAACAGCTTGTGTGTGTATTTTGTATGTTTTGTTTGTTTGAAATTATTTTGGTGGCTTTTTGTTTTTTTTTTCGTATGTTTTGTTTTTGTAAAAAAGGGACGAACATAAATGAGCCGAACCGAACACAATGAAGTTTGTGGATTTAAAAAAAAAGAGCTATAACGATGAAGAACAAAAATAATAAAAAAATAATTGGAGATGGGATTTTTTTTTGTCAAATTAACGTCGAAGTTACGTAGTCGTCGACTTGACGCGACAACAATTTAAAATTAATGTCGACGTCGACAACGATTTACATAATAGGGGTGATTACTACTGTTTTGAATATAAATATACGAAAGAAATCTTCCTGTCGACATCGTGGGCCTGGAAATTAAAATTTTGTGACAATTTGAATTTCTGTAGAAAGCAACAAAATTATAAAATATTTTTGAATTTGTTTTTGCTTTCAATGATATTTTTGATGTTGCGTTTTACACAATTAGGTCCTTAAAGTGTATTAAAAACAACTTGCAAGTTCTTGAGTTTCGACTAACAGAACACTCTTGATTGTTTTATTTGTAACGAGGCTGCGTGTTACCACGAACATAATTTAGGTTACGCATAACATAGCTTAAGCCGACGCTTTAATTGCTCTTACAGTTTAATAAAAAAAACTGACCAAATTATTGATAAACTTGTCAATTTGTGTCAGAGAACTGTGTGCAATAACGTATGTACATATTTACATATAAACATTAGAAAGTCCAAAAAAGTTATTTATTTTCCTTGCTAAAGTGAAGGAATTGGTTGTTTTAGCCTAAGTCTTAAAAATAAGATATTTTTGGGCAATTTTTATTTTTTATTAGTCTTACAAAGGACCAAAATGTGTTAATAAAGTGACATCAGTACAACAACAATGCAACAATAGAAAAAACAACAGGCATTTGGTTTCTAGAATTAAGACGGCTTTGTAATATATATTTTAATTGGCCAAGAGTGGTTTTTTATATTACATTTGATGAAATAAATAAATAAATAAATGTCAAAATGCCTTATTAAAAAATGTAGATAAACAAAAAAAGACACTAAACGTCACACCACGAAGAAAATTACTGCAACAGCTGCGCTTGTGAGGTCACTTTATTAGTACATTCTGTTTTTATCACTTTAAAAAAATAAAAATTTTTTCAGTACAATTTTGTACATAAAAAGAAAAAAAAAATGAAAACTTAAAATTGAATTTTTTTATTTGCCAATTTTAAAACTAATTAGTAATAAGTGGTTTTAAAATTATAAAGATTATCCTAGAATTAAATTGTTATTTTATCAAATAGTCTAGTCTAAATGGTCAGAACTTAAATTCCTTCTATTTTTGGTCATAATCACCCTTATCGTTGTTGGCGTATTTAAAATACGCGCACCACGAACAGCTTGTGTGTGTATTTTGTATGTTTTGTTTGTTTGAAATTATTTTGGTGGCTTTTTGTTTTTTTTTTCGTATGTTTTGTTTTTGTAAAAAAGGGACGAACATAAATGAGCCGAACCGAACACAATGAAGTTTGTGGATTTAAAAAAAAAGAGCTATAACGATGAAGAACAAAAATAATAAAAAAATAATTGGAGATGGGATTTTTTTTTGTCAAATTAACGTCGAAGTTACGTAGTCGTCGACTTGACGCGACAACAATTTAAAATTAATGTCGACGTCGACAACGATTTACATAATAGGGGTGATTACTACTGTTTTGAATATAAATATACGAAAGAAATCTTCCTGTCGACATCGTGGGCCTGGAAATTAAAATTTTGTGACAATTTGAATTTCTGTAGAAAGCAACAAAATTATAAAATATTTTTGAATTTGTTTTTGCTTTCAATGATATTTTTGATGTTGCGTTTTACACAATTAGGTCCTTAAAGTGTATTAAAAACAACTTCCAAGTTCTTGAGTTTCGACTAACAGAACACTCTTGATTGTTTTATTTGTAACGAGGCTGCGTGTTACCACGAACATAATTTAGGTTACGCATAACATAGCTTAAGCCGACGCTTTAATTGCTCTTACAGTTTAATAAAAAAACTGACCAAATTATTGATAAACTTGTCAATTTGTGTCAGAGAACTGTGTGCAATAACGTATGTACATATTTACATACAGTCGAACTTCCTTATAGTGAACTTCTATACAATGAAGTTCTCCTTATTATGAACTTAAATCAAGAACACAACTTTTTCGTGCCACTTTCAATGTATTTTGATCTCCGTATAATGAATTTCCATACAGTGAATTTTTCTTTACAATGAACAAAATTTTGGAACCAAAAATACATTTTACGTGTGTTTTTGTCTCCATATAGTGAACTATTTTTTGCAGCTTTATTTTACACTTGTAAGCAACACTATTTATTAAGAAAATAAGAAATGTACCGTAAATGAAAATAAAAAAGTTAATGATTTGACTTTTAACACCAGTCGCCCGAGTTCAGTGAACAAAAATGACGCACCGGAGTAGCAATTTCTTGAAAAAAATTATTAGTAATTAATAAAGTTGAAGAAAGGACACCAAAGAAAAAAGATATAGCTAAAGAGTTTGGAATTCTTCCCAGTACATTATCAAACATTTTAAAAAACAAGTCAGTTATATGTATGTAGTTCAAACAGAAAAAAAATTTCTTTATAATGAAGTTTCTATATAGTGAAATAATAGTCTGTCCCCGTGGAGATTCATTATAGGGAAGTTCGACTGTATAAACATTAGAAAGTCCAAAAAAGTTATTTATTTTCCTTGCTAAAGTGAAGGAAGTGGTTGTTTTAGCCTAAGTCTTAAAAAAAGGTATTTTTGGGCAAATTTAATTTTTTTTAGTCTTACAAAGGACCAAAATGTGTTAATAAAGTGACATCAGTACTACAACAATGCAACAAGAGAAAAAACAACAGGCATTTGGTTGCTAGAATTGAGACGGCAAATGTCAAAATGCCTTATTGAAAAATGTAGATAAACAAAAAAATTACTGCACATCTGCGCTTGTGAGGTCTCTTTATTAGTACATTCTGTTTTTATCACTTAAAAAAAAAAGCAAACTGAATTTTTGAATGAAGTATGACGGACACGCTATTAGATGAGTATGTTGGTATGCGACAGACATCAGAAATTCAAAAATTTTTGAAAACCAACGTACATGTCTGACATACTCGCCATACATGCTACTACACAGTGAGATTTGGTATGCCATCGTACATGTCTTAAGCATTACTCATGTAGGCATTCAGCACACAACACGAAGGTTAACGAAACTCTCTTAAACAATTAAAAAACAAAAACAAAACACTTGATAATCACCCTTATTGTGTTTGGCGTACACATTTATGCAGAGCTGGAACTGTATACTTTTTAACCAGTGTGGAAAATTAAGTAATTATTGTCAAGATTATCAAGACGTTTTTCGTCTTGTAAACAAAAAAAAAAAATAAATAAAAACGAACGCATGATTTCTGATGCCTGGGTGTTTAAGGCAAAATTTTCAAACAAATTTTTCTCAAAATACATTTAAAATTTTTTTTTAGTTTTTTATAAGTACGGCAGTAATTGTATCAATGACATTTTTATCAATTTTCCATAATTTTAAAAAAAAAACTAACAATGATATTATCATCGACATAATTTATCTAACAGTCTATAGAACGCCGCATACAATTATTGAACACATTTATGCGGAGCTGGAACTGTATACTTTTTAACCAGTGTGGAAAATTAAGTATTTATTGTCAAGATTATCAAGACGTTTTTCGTCTTGTAAAAAAAAAAAATAAATAAAAACGAACGCGTGAGAACAAATATTCAGGGGTGTGCTGGAAAACGCAAAGAATTGCAGAAGTTGTTTTTTAATAAGATTTCTGTGTTAAACGAATTTTATGACAAGTATTATACAATTAGGTATATCTCCATTAAATTAATTTTATAACAAAAATTAGATCTATTAAGTTTATTGAAAACTACTTCGAAATTCTTGCGTTTTCGATTTCGAGAACACCACCGATTATAACCGATTATGAAGAACATGTGCAATTACATATGTACATATGTATTTTACAACGGACAAACCCATTGCAATATATGTACATATCGTGTAAAACCACCTTAAGCAAAAGGCAGTTTACCGGTATCTGCTTTAAACACAGCATAAATACAGGAAAGGAATAATAAAATGTTGTAACGAGGCTGCGTGTTACCACGAATATAATTTCGAATTTCGCATAACATAGCTTTAGCCGACGATATTATTAATCTTAGTTTTAAATAAAAGAACTGATCATATTATTTAGAAATATGGCAATTTGTGTCAGGAAACTGTAATATTAAGCTACTACATATTTTGCAATAAATTATTGTAACAATGACATTTTCATCAATTTTCTGAGAATCAGAGATATTAACCAAGATATTATCAATGTCTTCATTATAACAGCCAATGAAACGCCGCATGAAACTATTAAAGAGGTATATACGGAGCTGGGACTGTACATTTCTTAAACAAATATATACAAATTTGTACCTCGAATATGTAGGCAAAATACTTCAAAATCAAAATTTTGTATATCTATTTTACAAAACGTGAAAAAAATTTTATATCATATACAGTCAACACAAATTTTGTTTAATGTGCTGTTTTCACAACACAAGTGACTGAACGTGTAGTAAAATTTATATGAAAAGCACTGTTTTTTTTTGAGTGTTTTCCATATAAATTTTACTACACGTTCAGTCACTTGTGTTGTGAAAACAGCACATTAATCATTTATACTTCATAAGCCAGTTCACAAATAAAATCTTTATCGACCACGAAAATTTGTCTGCGAAACTGTCCTTAACATTTGTGGAACTATTAATTTATGTTTCTCATGTAAAATAAAAAATAATACTCTCTTTATGAACAAGCAAATATTTTGATAATATTTATACCTGAATGAATTCGCACTGGATGAACTGAGTATACAACTCAAAATGTTTATTGTCCCTTTTTAGAAAATATCGAGAGACAGATGTTTCTTCGAATGTTTTATTTTGGGTTATTTAACAAACGTGTTTACTGCAGCTTTTTGTTGGATTTTTCAACCACAGGATAGTAAATTTTAGTCTAATACATTTTGTTGTTGCAGTGTTGTAAATCTTAGTAGTTTAACTAAGTTAATAAGATTCACAAGGACTACAATTGACTTTACTATCAAGGGTGATAACCGCTAATATTAATAGAATTTTTTTTAAAGATAAGCAAAACATTTTGACTATTAAATTAAATCCAAATTATTTAATGGCAATTTTCAAGTTATATTTTTTCTTTAAACTAAACTTTTTTATTTTTTCGACATTTAACAAAAAATAAACACTAAAAAAAAAAAAATTTTTTGTGATGAACAATTCAAAATGAAGTGGAATTGAAATCGAACGATATTTTAATTTAAATATTGTACTTATAAAATGACTAGGTTTTTTGTTTTACAAGTAGTTTTTCTAAATATAATTGGTACTCAAAGTATGAACATTTTAATAAGGAATTTTTTGTATAAACTATCTTTACAGGCTCGTTTTCAAAATTTGTTCGATTGTAAATGCACTTCATTTCGATTTGCTGAACATATCCGGAAGAAGTTTGAAATTTTTTCTTGTGACTTTGGACAATGTTCCGCTACTGTTCGACCGAAATTAATCCAATTTGGCCGAACTTCTGCTACTTCTTCGTCGTAAAAAAGGGCCTTCAGTCGGACAATACCGATTAAGCTGGCCTCACATTAGTGATTTGTGCCAGCTAATGGGGCTGTACGCGATAAAATCACAATTGAAAATTTTCAATTTCTTGTGATTTGTTCGATATGTTAATGAGCTTGTGCGTCAACATTTATAAATTTTTTAAATTTAGTACACAACAAAACGTCGATTGGTATAGGTATATTGCAGTTGTTTAGCATACAAAAATTTGTTTTATTCTTTTTCGATTTTCTTCATTTTTTTGCTGTGTAAACAAATATATTATCAAAAAATGTAATTGCATAGCCCGCTTCACAACTCATTTCGGTCTTTTTGAACATTAACACACTAGTGTGGTCAGCTATAGAAATTTTTAGCCAATACCGAAGGCGATTAATCGGTAGGACACTAGTTATTAGCGTGTACCAAGGCGAATTCATCCCAGGTAAATTCGGTACTACAAGTAAATCTCGTACAAAAACCACAAGCAATTTGTTTTTGTAAAATCACTGTACGATGTCAAAAACAGAAACAAAAATAAACAAAATTTTGACATCCAAAAATGATACAGCTTAAAAAAAAGTTATCAGGGCTTTTAAGACCACCTGTAATAAATTCGCCTTGGTGTGTACATACACACATCAAAAATTAAAACTTATATTAATGACTAATGCCAAAAAGTAGGTCAACGCATACATATTTCTAACCAAAAACAAAGAAATTTTTAAAAATTGTAAATAGAATTAAATTAAAATCGTAAAATATCAAATGGTTCTTTCTCTACTTACAGACAATCTTGTCAACGGGGTCGTAATCATCAAACTCAACAAAAGCAAAACCACGTTTTTTGCCAGTTTCTTTGTCCATAACAATATTGATTTCAACAATATTTCCAAACTTCTCAAAGTAATCATGCAAACATTTTTCATCATGATCATCCTTGAGAGCACCTACAAATAATTTCTTAACAGTGGCACCGGCATTTGGATTGTCGATGTCTTGACGTGGTACAGCACGTTTAGGCTCAACTACACGACCATCGATTTTATGAGGACGTGCAGATTGGGCATCATCAATCATGGCAGATTTGGAATAAGTGATAAAACCAAAACCACGTGAACGTTTGGTACGTGGATCTTTCATTACGACAACATCCACAATACGACCCCATTTCTCAAAATGAGATTTTAAGCCTTCATCAGTAGTACGGTAATCTAAGCCGCCAATGAACAATTTACGCATATGTTCTGGCTCAGTAATTGGCTCCTGTTAAAAAAAATTATTTCAGAATGTTATACCAAATGTGTATGTATGCAGTATATCGATTTCTATTTTTTCAAAATGGCGAATTTTTTATGAAAGTCATTTGGAACCTTCTGGAAAATTAACATTTATACTTACATCATCATAATCATCATTGCCATTTTCTTGGTTATCGTTTTGGTTGTTGCAATCATTTTGGTTTGTCATTTTTCTTGATATTTAGTTAAATACAAATTTAATTAGCTTTATCCACTTGAAAATATATGCACTCAATTGCATAAAAATACGATGTTCTTCGTTTGCGTAGTTGAATCAGAATGAGCAATGGCTGCCAACGACACTCGAAGCGTGGAATGAAGTGAAAATTGAACCGGGGTAATATCCCCAAGGCTGTATTTTTGTAATATATTGCCAGATGTCTAAAAAGTGTTTACTCTGCGGCCACACGGTCAAGTTTTTCTTGATAGTCTCTTAAGGGGCCCATAGACACATACTGCTGAAAGCTACTGCCGATGAACCCTTCGTATACGTGTGTGACTAATATTTTACTACACACCTATTAATCATAATATTAAGAAACTTTCATTTCGTGAAATTCAAGAAAAAAACCTATTTTCTTCACGCGTTTTTTTCTCAAAAACTATTTTAAATTTGTTTTAATTTAAATTGAAAAGAAAAATAAATCAAACAATTAATTAATTTATTTTATTGTTAATTTGAACAACTGTCAGCAGTATGAGTTCATTTCAAAATCAAACCTATTTTGATTTTTCATACTGCATTTTCTGTGTGACGCATACATAAATAAAAATTTTTAAATTTACAAACTGATTGCTGATTGCATGAGCATGAGCAGTATGTGTCTATGGGACCCTTTATATGTTTGTCAAAATTAACATAAATTGAAAGCTGTGACGTACCCTACAAGAAATGGATGACCGAAACTAAAAAAAAATTATTTTTACTAACACACTTGCAACAATTTTACATTGGTTGTACCCAGGGCTGCCAGAAATTTTCAGCAACAAATCTTAATTTCATCAAAAAAAAATCTTATTTTCGAAAAAAAATCTTATTTTTGGAAAAAAGTAGTTTTTTTTTTATTATAAATAATTAAAACAATTCATATTTTATTTAATACATAAAATAAACAAAAAAAAACCTCACAACAAATTTAATTTCTTATACTAAATTGTATTATTTAGTTTAAAAATTTTTAAATGGGAACAAAGAAGGTTTTTTTAACTGAACCTTACCTTCGTCTAGACAAAACAAAAAGTCTTGTTTTTGGGGAAAAAATCTTAAAATCTTTTTTCGGTTAAAAAATCTTTAAAAATAAAGTAAACTCTTACTTCTGGCAGCACTGGTTGTACCACTCTTACACATATGTTAGAGTAGAACAACTAAAAACTTCACAAAAATGCCAATTTTTTATAAATTTTTGTCATACGCTTTACTGGCTAATATTTGTTAATTGTTTAAATTTAATACTGCAAAATATTTTATTCATTTTGCTAGCCATGAGACATGCCGGAAAGGAGCCCTTTCCTGTAATTTATGTCGGTAGCAAAGATCCTGAAGCTGCAGAAAAATATGAGGTTGCAGGTAAGTCACAAATAAAAAAATCCAAAAGATTTGGTTACGTAAAAGTTATAAAGATGTCATCAAGAAAGTGCCGGTTCACACAAGTATAGTGCCGGTTCACACAAGTCAAGTCAGGTCTTGAGCTTTTAAGAGAGAAGGGAAAAGAGAATGCCATTTCTTTTTCCCTCTCTCCTAAAAACTCAAGACTTGACGAGTCGAACTTGACGTGTGTGAACCGGCACAAATCAATTTATAAAGAGAAACTTGTACTAAAGGTTACTACACACTATCCTATTAAGTCGTACGATATGTCAAAAAATCGTGTGTGTTCATAAAGTATGATGGTGTGGCCTAAAAATTTAACTAAATGACAGATTTTTTTGACAAGTCAGACCGACTTGCAAAAGTTTTTAAAAATTTTCATAAAATTATAGTTTCTATGCGATCAGAGTTGTATTTTCTAATACAGCTGATAAGAAAACAACAATGTCGGCTTCATTGATTTAAAGCATCTTTTTTGTGTAATAGTGTGGCACCTGTAACAGACTTTTGTTGCGATTTTTTTTGAGTGTCCCTGAGGCCACACGATCAAGTTGTTCTTGATAGTCTTTTACATATACTGCTTGTCAAAATTTACAAAAATTGAGAGCTGTGACGTAGGTGGCACTCAATTTACTTTCAAGATGCCATAAAAAAAACAATTTATAAAGACAAACATGTACTCAGCTGTTAAATTGAAAGTAAATTGTCAAACAAATGGAAAGGTGAAATTGAAAGCCATCTCGTGGTCAATTTAAAAAGTGTGAGTGTGTTAGTAAAAAAATGAGAGAGTTGAGTAAATTGAATGGAATTGAAAGGCAAAACTTGATCGTGTGGCCGCTATGTGTGATAGAAATTTGTCAGATTTTCCAGTGAATGAATCGTACGATTGTGTAGGATAGTGGATCACGACCTTAAGCTGTAAAATTGAAAGTTAAATTGTCAAACAAATGGAAAGATGAAATTTAAAGCAATCTCGTGATCATTTTAAAAAGTGTGAGTGTGTTTTATTTTATTTTCTTCAATTACATAACTGAGCCCTTTGGACCTTTTATGGTTAATAAAAGCTACTAATTAAACAACAAACTTCAGTTATTAAATAAATAAAAAAATTTCAAAAGATTTTGTTATTCGTGCTTTATTATTGATAAAAACACTTGAAATTTATTGTTGATGGGATAAGCTATTCCTATGCGCATTTCACTGGTTGCTTAGGCCAGATCATCAGGAAACTTCATCCATAAAGATTTTAGAAAAACTAAAGATATTAAACCAAATAAAACTGTTAAACGTATAAGAATTATAGCAACAGTTCTTCTTGTAATAATATCAAAGTTTAAACAAAACAACATCAACAGTAAACAGTGGCTTCATCTCATCTTACATTCCCCACTACAATTAGTTGAAATTCTCTCAACATTCATTGTAGTTGTAAGTAGGTTAAGAAAAACAAAATAAAAACAACAACAACTTACAAAAAAAGTTGTCAATTAAGTGTTTTTTAGGCCGTGCAGCTGCCTGTTTATTATCAAAAAGTAATTTCAATTTTTGGGAATACAAAATTTAAATTTTCAAAAGATTTTGTTATTCGTGCTTAATTCCCAGTTTTTATTATTGATAAAAACACTTGAAATTTATTGTTGATGGGATATGCTATTCCTATGCGCATTTCACTGGTTGCTTAGGCCAGATCATCAGGAAACTTCATCCATAAAGATTTTAGAAAAACTAAAGATATTAAACCAAATAAAACTGTTAAACGTATAAGAATTATAGCAACAGTTCTACTTGTAATAATATCAAAGTTTAAACAAAACAACATCAACAATAAACAGTGGCTTCATCTCATCTTACATTCCCCACTACAATTAGTTAAAATTCTCTCAACATTCATTGTAGTTGTAAGTAGGTTAAGAAAAACAAAATAAAAACAACAACAACTTACAAAAGATGTTGTCAATTAAGTGTTTTTTAGGCCGTGCACCTGCCTGTTTATTATCAAAAAGTAATTTCAATTTTTGGGAATACAAAATTTAAATTTTCAAAAGATTTTGTTATTCGTGCTTAATTCCCAGTTTTTATTATTGATAAAAACACTTGAAATTTATTGTCAGATCATCAGGAAACTTCATCCATAAAGATTTTAAAAAACTAAAGATATTAAACCAAATAAAACTGTTAAACGTATAAGAATTATAGCAACAGTTCTACTTGTAATAATATCAAAGTTTAAACAAAACAACATCAACAATAAACAGTGGCTTCATCTCATCTTACATTCCCCACTACAATTAGTTGAAATTCTCTCAACATTCATTGTAGTTGTAAGTAGGTTAAGAAAAACAAAATAAAAACAACAACAACAACTTACAAAAGATGTTGTCAATTAAGTGTTTTTTAGGCCGTGCACCTGCCTGTTTATTATCAAAAAGTAATTTCAATTTTTGGGAATACAAAATTTAAATTTTCAAAAGATTTTGCTATTCGTGCTTAATTCCCAGTTTTTATTATTGATAAAAACACTTGAAATTTATTGTTGATGGGATAAGCTATTCCTATGCGCATTTCACTGGTTGCTTAGGCCAGATCATCAGGAAACTTCATCCATAAAGATTTTAGAAAAACTAAAGATATTAAACCTGAGGGGAGCTGTTAACGACTAGTTTCTTTACGCACTAACTAGCCACCCAGGACCTCGGCACTGCTACCAACCACGTTGTCCTTAAAAGTGCATATTTCATCCCCAGCCACTGGTAAAGCCCCCACCTCGCAAGGGGCGAACCCGCGGGCTGACACGCCGTGCTATATGTACTGATAATGGACCGGCAGTGTGCATTCCACTACCGCCTCATTATCCTGACAAGATGAGTAACCTTTAGTCGTACACCCCTTCAGTGTTCCCGACCTCATGCGAGGACGTATTCATCACATACATCAACCCATGAGATCGGAACCGTAGAGTGCACCTAAGCCCTCGCATCTCGACAAGATAGTTACCCAGGCGAGGGAAAAATACTACAATACTTTAATTATATATTATTTTTGTTATTATGGCTTTTTGAAATTGTGTTATGACATATAGGTTTTTGAATTTAAATTATGAAAATTTTTTTTCAAAATTATGTTTTGGTTTTTTTGTGTTATTCTTATTAAAATTTTGTAAATTTAACTTTAAATATCGATAGAAATATATTATAATTTTTTATGTTCAAAAATATTTACAAAAATTGATTACATATACATATTATGTTATATTATGTGTTAAACTTTTTTTAGGCGCCCTATGCTCCAGTGGGAGTTAGAGGAATATATGTTAAAATAATTACAAAAAATCATTCGATGTATAAAAAAAAAACTATAAATTTAAAATAAAGCAAAGAATATTAAATAAACTAATTAATAAACACCTCTTTTTCCTTCACGCAAATAACTTTTCCCTAAATTCCACTGGAAGGTCTATCAAGGGAATAATTTCTTTTAAATCTTCATTTTTTAAGTATTGTAGACTTCGGTATGTTATACTACTCTCTAAAAAGATAAAAATAATGGAAAGATTTTAATATTGGCGACATTTTGACTAACACATAACCTAAAAGAAATTAACTTTGTAATAATAAGTTGCAACTTACCTTTTAGAAATGGCATTGCAATCATTAAATCAAAACGTTTTAAAAGATCCACTAAAGGATCACTTTCGGCATTTGGCTCGTGCAAAATGTCATTAATGTCATAAACCTCTAAAAAATCCTCGGAGTGGTCTTCCATTTTTTGCAATATTCTTTGAGCTATAATATTTGTTTAACTTTTTTAAAACACACTTCACCGAGCTATAATATTTTTTTTAGCTTTTTATACTTTTTAAAACACACTCAACCGAGCTATAATATTTTTTTTTTGCCTTTTTTTTATTTTTTAAAACACACTGCACCGAGCTACATTTTTTAATGACGCTTAAAAAAAATTGCGTTAACACTGTTGTAAAAAAATTTACAAATATCAAAAATGGTATTGTCAACTTTTAAAATTAAAATGATATATATTTTTTTCAATGAGCCAATTTAGACTAGACTAATTTTTAGTCGGATTAACTTTTGTTCTTTCCAAACTACACTGGATTAATTATTCTGACATAAAATTGTCTACGTACACGCAGCTTTGTATGTGTTAGTATTTTTTTTGCTTATTTGAGAAGAAAACACAACCGGTTTTTTCATAAGTGTGTATGTATTGGTTTTGTTTTGCTAATGCGGGGTTGAAGCTGGATTAAAAATTATGCCAATCAAAAACGACTCTCTTCACCTCTTTCGCCTACAAACTGTCGTTTTCTGCCAGAACAATAAGTCTAGTCTAAATTGGCTCAATAACAAACCTCTTTTGATTTTAATACGTTTTTCAAATTGTTAAACTTTTAAAAACAAACACGAAAAATTTTTAATTTTAGAATGTTTTTTCTGCTTCCTATAGTATAAACAAAAGTGCTACCTTTTAATATAAAAGAAACCCTTTTTGTTTTTAAAATGTTTAGTTAAAAAATAATATATTTTGATACAAAAACGTAAATTTTTGTTTCAAATATAATTTTTATTGCCTAATTTTGTAAACAAACCCGTTTCTTTTTAAAATAAAATTGAACATTTATGTTTTTAATATTTTTTCAAAAAAATTGCTGCATTTTTAAAATAAAAACGCAAAATTTTGTTTTAAATAGCGTTTTTTGGTTCAGTGTAAAGACAAACATGTAATCAGCTGTTAAATTGAAAGTAAAGTTGCCAAACAAATGGAAAGGTAAATTGAAACCAATCTCGTGGTCAATTTAAAAAGTGTGAGTGTGTGAGTAAAAAAGTGAGAGTATGTGCCGGTTCACACAAGTCAAGTCTTGAGCTTTTAAGAGAGAAGGGAAAAGAGAATGCCATTTATTTTCCCCTCTCTCCTAAAAACTCAAGACTTGACGAGTCAAACTTGACGTGTGTGTACCGGCACTATATTGCAAATTGAATGGAATTGAAAGAAAAAACTTGATCGTGTGGCCACCAAGTAACACAGGTTCTTTCAAACGTGATATTGGAACGTTTGACACTTTTAAGCACGATGGCCACGTTCAAACTGATTTGACAAATAATATGTATGTATTGGTAATATTTGGTTTTGCTTAACGCAGCAACGTATCAAACCATCAAATTTCATTTCAAAGCTGTTTTTAAAATGAAAGAACGTGTGGTTAATTTGGTCGCAAAATATTTTTAATGTTTACAAATTATTTTTTTTTAGAAATATGAATAAAATAGAAAATTTTTGCATAGCTATTGGTCTGGCATATGCAGGAAAAAAGAAAGAAGAAAAAAAATATGGCGTAAAGCCATTTTTTATTTAACCACAAAATTTTTACCGTACGGTGTTGTCGCTGCGAAAACTGAATAAAAATGCCATTTGATGTTTTTCGCAGCAACACATCAAATTTGCTTCAAATCAAAGTAGCGGCGGCAGTAAAAATCTAAATTGTTTTGATTTTCGTCAAACTCACATCAACATATACGTGTGAGATTTTTTTCACTAACACAATCAAACAAAACTGAGTTTGACAAATCGATTTGATACGTGGCCATCGTGCTTTAAAGGCTCAGTTAGGCGAACGTTGCTGTACCGTATCTGCACTGTATCAATCAGCTGTTCGCTTTTTGTTATATGGAACGCAATACAAAAGCTTACCGAAATGTAATGTACCGTAGTTGCAACGTACCATTCTGTATAAAATAGAATTTCATACCGTTGTTACGTGACACTTTTTTCAGTAAAGCTATGGAATTGTGACAAAACAACATTTTTTTTATATGTAAATACAAATATACATATGTTAAGATATGTATGTACACATACAATGGAAATGTGAAACGTATAAAAAGCTTTAAATGGTATCAAAATCTTGTTTGGTGTAAGCACATTTACAATAAATGTATGCTTAAAATATATATGCTAAAATACAAATTTGTTTATGGTAAATCAATAATATAAATATTATTAAAATACTGTTTTAAATACCATTTATATCACTTGGTACTTTTTCTGCACAGCGGTCACCATTTAAAAATGTTTGATTCCCATCACTGTGTGTATTGTTTTATGTATACTATTTCTCTTCGTTTATGTATGGGAAAAACATATGACACGTTTTTAAATGTTCTATAAGTGCACCAACGTGCTTACAGTACGGTGCGGTGCATTACGGGTACAGCAACGTTCGCCTAACTGGGCCTTAAGGCCTCGTTACTCTTATGTAAACGTATACGTTGCGGATCAGCTGTTCCGTTTTCCTAATAGGGCCCATACACAACACCATCATGATTGTGCAATCAAGTGATTGTGCCAGCTGATTGGCCGTGTATGAGCTTGTGGTATGATTGTCCCAGCTGATGGTGCTTTATCAAAAATAGTTTGATATTTTTTTGATTGTACCAGCATGATTGTATCGTGTGCTGTAAAGTTAGCTCATAAATGTTAAATCGTCAAGGCATAAACATCAAAAAATACAAAATTTAAAACATGAATGCCAAAGAAAAAATATTTTCGGGAGAACACGTTTTTTTTACTCCTTATTCGTTTTAGGATAATAGCAATAATAACAGCAGCACAAATTTTATCGTTATTCATTACAACCTTTTCCACACAATTTTTGGTAAAAAATGAATTTGGTACCAGCATGCTGGTGTGTTGTGTGCTTCAAGCTTAATTGCACAATCACTTGATTGTACAACCATGATGGTATTGTGTATGGGCCCTATTACCAAGCTACTGTGCAAATAGGTACTCTTACGTAAACGTAACGTTGCGTTGCGGATGAACCTGATAAAATTAAAATTTGTTTTGAAGCAGTGTTGTCAACAAAACTTATTCACCAGCGGCTTACTTTTAATAGCTTTAAGCTTAAGTAATAAATATGATACCCTCCACCAATCATGTAGTATTTGTATAGAAGCTATGGGCATATACATATGGACCGATTTCATTGAAATTAGGCAAGCTGATTTTGAATACAATAAAATTAGTTTGAACCAATTTTAATCTTCTTTGGTTGCTTACGATATAATCGCAAAAATCGCTCGATGTAACAGCAGCTTTAATCACAGAAATGTAAAATGTTTTTGTAATGTTGTAAAACCAACACCACCTGCATAAAAACGCCTTAACGCCATTTTTACACTTCAAACTTTGCGATTGCCAAATTTTTAAAATTTAAAATAAGAGTTTGAAAGTTTAAAATATTGGCAAATTTTCACAATTTTTGGTAAACATTGGTGTGGAAAGTTTCTGGTATAAAAAAGCAAATGGCATAAATGCCCAAATACACGTATCAAAATACTCGTCAAGCATTGTATTTGTAAAAATGTGTATGTGGGACACCGACGATGCTGGAGGCAAAAATCCAAAAATTTAGATAAGACGGCGAATATTACGTCCAGCACACGTACACGAGTGAATGACAAGCATTTGACAAGTGATTTTGAGTGAGATTTTGGATGGAGAATTGCCACCAATTTAGAAAATTATCTAAAATAACAATAAAATATCTCATAGTCTCTGCTACTTCGGTTCCATTAGAAAGAGCTTTTCAGCTGCCAATAAAATATTAAATAACATAAGAAACTACCTAAAACCAAATAAGGTGGACATGCTTGTGTTTTAAAAAAAATCCATTTCTTTTCAAATAGTTGATGTCTTTTGTTTTTATTCAGTATTTGAAAGTAGTTTTAATTGTTATAAAAATTTAATACTTGAAAAAAAAAATGTTAACTAACACCAGCACAATTTTTAAAAAACCTTCATCTAAAATAAAGTGCGTACATACATACAAGTTTCTTAAAATATATAAGATTATATACTTTCAATAAAGTGATAAAAACAACGTACTATAGCCTGATAAAAAATTAGTTAGTTTCCCTACTCAAGTACAAACCAGTGTTGCCATTAGGATACGAAAGATTCCTCTAATTCCCACTGGAGCATAGGGCGCCAACAATAGTCGTTCTCTACCGCACTCGGTTTTGGGCTACATTTCTAACTTCGTTCCATGTTAAACCCACAGACCTCATTTCGGCTTCGGTGGAACGTCTCCAAGTAATTTTAGGCCTTCCAACTCTTCGTCCTGCTTGATGAAACGGGTTCCAACGTAACGCATGCTTGGCGATATTCTCATCTGGACGTCGAAGTGTGTGACCAATCCATTGCCATTTTCGTTTTCGAATCTCAGTAGCTACATCTATCTGATTTGATTTACGAAGTAGCTCAATATTCGATATAACATTTGGCCAAAAGATTCGAAGTATTCGTCTGAGGCAGCGATTGACGAATGTTTGCAAACGACTTGTAATTATACTGGTCACCTTCCATGTTGTGCATCCGTACAAAAGAACTGATTTTACATTGGATTCAAAAATTCGCAGTTTTGTTTGAAGACTAATGTTGTTGTTTTGCCATATTGGTACTAGAATTCCAAATGCTGCTCTAGCTCTACTGATTTTTGCCTCCACGTCAATTTCAGTACCTCCATCAGCGGTAATCATGCTACCCAAATAACAAAATTCGTTGACAATGGCATAGTTGTTATCACCTACATTAATAGATACCGGAGAGTTATCTTGTATGGAGAGACCTTTTGTTTTTGTTGTGTTTATTTTTAGACCTGTACGAACTTTGACTGAAGGTCAACCATCGACATCTCCAGGTCGCAATTTCTATGCGAAAGAAGGCATATGTCATCTGCATATGCAAGGTAGCTTAAAAATGAGTTATCTATACGCCATTGAACACCCCTCCGCTGAAATGAGGTTGATGTCAATGACAAGCAAGAACAGAAGTGGCGATAGTATGCATCCTTGCCGCACTCCACTTAGTACCTGGAAAGGTTCAGACAACTTCCCCTTATGTAACACATAGCAGTTAGCATCATTATAGCCCTCCTTTATTAATGCTATTAGTTTTGATGGGATACCTCTCTTACGAAGAGCGTTCCAAATGCAATTACGATTGATGCTGTCGAACGCTTTTTCAAAATCAATGAAAAGTAGATTAAGAGTTGAATTATGTTCGACACACTGTTCAATGATAATTCGAATGGTGTTTATGTGATCTGCGCACGAGAAACCACTACGGAAGCCGGCTTGGACCGAGGTAATTGTGTTTTCCAGGTGTTCCTTTATGCGATTGAGTATTATTTTTGCTATAATCTTTGATTTGCTGGTAAAACACATATGCCCCGCCAATTGTTGCAATCTTTCAAATTTCCTTTTTTCGCAATCTTCACCATTATGCCGTCCTTCCATTCGCTCGGAAAAGACTCCTGCTCCCACACCTGGGTGATCAATGGAAAAAGAATTTCAGCACTAAGAGTAGAATCGGGCTTATATATTTCAGACGGAATACCATCGATTCCGGCAGCTTTCCCATTGGGTAACTATTTGATAGCAGCGCTTATTTCTGAGATGCTTGGTGTTGATGTTCGGATTCTAGCATTTGCCTGGTGGTTTTGTAAATGATCTTGATGTTGTTGATGTTGTGTGGGATCAATCACGGTATTAAGCAGATCAGAGAAGTGTTGCCTCCATCGGGCCAACTGTTCTTCATCGGTGTTAAGAAGATTTCCATTTTTGTCTTTGAAAGGATGTTGTATGGTCATGTTTCTGTCGACTAGTTTTTTCAGCTTCACTAGCCAATAGATCGATATGTGGTCGTTTGTCTCTTCGGACAGCACGCTGCACAATTTTGTGCATGGATTTATATTTTGCCTCCAAGAGCGTCTTAGTTTCGGGCGTAAGATGTTCAGTTGCCGACAAATTTGATTTAATATCAATACGCTCCTGTATAGTATCCCATGTGTTATCTGTCATCCACGGTTGTCTGCCTTTTGGTTCCGGTCCTATAGAGACATTGTCACAATTTACAATGGTGTATTTTAAAGCATTCCACTTGGCAGCGACGGAGACCTAAGCTGTTATATAATTTTGGTTAACTGCTTCACGTAGCTGAGAACTAAAGTTTGACCTAATGGTGGCATTCTTTAGGCGTTCAACAGCAAGTTTTGTTGGGCGAACTGCTTTTGCTATTACTAAGGAATGGTCTTTAGCTTGACCAATATCAGCACCAGTTTTGCTTCGGACGTCTAACAGACATTTCTGAAATCTTCTACTTATGGCAAAATGATCAATCTGATTGGCAGTTCCATATTGATCACTGGATCGCCAAGTCACCTTGTGGCAGTCCTTGTGCTGAAAAAGTGTTCCACCTATAACCATTCTCCTTGCGTTGCAGAATCCTACAAAACGTTCACCATTATCATTGCGGGTGCCCAAGCCATGAGTACCCATTACGTGCTTAAGTGAGGCATTATCAGAACCGTATACGATAGCCAAATGTCGTCATCAAGTAATTCGGTTTATTTTGATTCATTAGCGATTCCTTAGCAATTTAAGTTCAGAAACGTAGGTTGCTAGCCTTCGTTCCCTAGTTTGGTGATAGGGCTGCTATCTAAGCACCCAAACGTGCTGTGTTTGGAGCCAGAGTTTCAGAGTCTCCAGTATTCGCGATATCCTACTCCCTGAGACGCACTTTGGCCATACAGGGTTCGCTGACACTCCAGGTTGGCAACAGAATTTTCTCTGTGCGGTTGTTAAGGTTATACCGCCTAAGATCGGTCGACAGGGCCTCGTTTGTCAAAAACAGACGTCACCAAGTCCTTTCTGGACAGAGGGTGAGGTTGTCATTTGAAAAGGATTGGCTGTGTACAATATGATAACTCATTTGTATTCGCGTCACTTTTCCATTAACATTTTTCGTATCTGTTGACGACTTCAGTAGTGCGATTCACTATCTTTTATAACAATAATCGAATCGTTTAAATAAATATAACGAAAATTTATCGAATATGCTATTCAGTAAACTTTTTAACGATATTCGTTGTCGTTAAAAGTCAGCTGTTACTTTAAGCAATTTTTTGTCGATATTTTAGCGAAATATAACTTTGATAATAGACAATAATTTAGGTTGTGTTTATTTAATCGATAAAATGTATTTTATGTTTTAAATAACTTACATACATACAAAGATATATTCATATGTATATGTATGAACAAAAACAAAATCCTAAATTTAAAATTTACAAAATAAGCAATTTAGGAACAAAAACAAAATTCAGTCGATAGTTATAACGGTACTATCGGTAGTGAAATTTTAACTATCGATAAATACTGGTAGTATCCCAGCATTATGCTTAATTAAAATAAAAATTGCGTTTTTCAAATTTCTTGTGATTTTTTACAAAATAACTTGACAAAAGCTACCATTTTGTGTTGTTTCTTCGTCGAAGGCATTTTTAAAATGAAATTGACCGTCATTTTGTGTACAGCCTATGTCATGGCAGCCAACCCTACAAGAAATGAATGAGCGAGTAGTCACATTTTTCATTTTGGTGTTAAGAAAATGATAGAAAGAAATGACCGAAATCAAGTTTTAGGTCACAATCGGTCATTTTTTCCTATCATTTTCTTAGCACCAAAATGAAAAATATGACTATTCGCTCATTCGTTTCTGGTAGGGAATTTAAACGAGTTTTGACAAACGGCTTGTGTGAACAATGTAAAAGGGGTTATTTGATCGTGTGGTCATAGCTGCCAGATAAAATGTGTCGAAAATTCTTTCTTCTCTACCCCGATCGCCTACAAACAAAACAGACGTTTTTGTTTGACATGTCTGAAAAGGCACCGTTTGAACTCACTATTACTTAAATCGTCATTGAAAATACTTTTGTTTTTTTTTTTGAGAACTTCTAGGTTAGGTTAGGTTAAGAAGGGTTATGTGCCCAAGGGCACATTTCCACTCGGAGACCAATGCGGTCCATTGTGTATCCCTTCAATGATAGCAAGAGAAAAGTTAAGAATAGAAGGATGAGGTGGATAGAATTAAGAAAGTTATTAGAATGTTAGTAGCTACCACGTAAAACTATACCCTCTCTACAGTCTCCTCAAAAGAAACAACCGCAATATTACCCTGACAAACCCCAGTAGATCAACCGGACTACATCCAGCGATTCACCCCACTTCGTGGTGAAATTTATCTCCTAGCCACTTCTGTCTGAGATCCCGCATCCTAGGACAATGGCACAATACATGCTCGATTGTCTCCAGCTCCTCAGAATCATCGCACAACCTGCAGAAGTCCGGTATGGTGTTGTCCCATTTGGGCCATAGTGCCCTAGACACCCTGCAATCCGTTCTGTTCCCCCAGGATCGGTTAAGGTCCTCACGGGATTTCTCCCGTATCACCCCATAATAGTAACATAGGGGGGGCTTTACCCCCTGTCCCTTACCACTAAGTTCGTCCGCCAATTCATCCCAGGTACCCAACACAGCCTTACATTGAATGACTCCATGAGTTCCCTAAGAGCATTTCTACACCGAGCGACCAGGCACGATCGCACCGTATAATTTGTCAATGCCCTAAGCGCCGCCTGACTATCGACGTAAATTGTCACCACAGATCCACCCACGATGTGATCCAGTATCACCTCCGTCGCCCTCCACATCGCTAGGATCTCAGCCTGGAAGACACTGCACTCATCAGGGAGTCTAAATGACCTTTTCACTTCGGTGTAAATACTTCCCACTCCTTAAACAGTCTATTGGATCCGCTCCAAATTTCCCTATCAGGTATTACACCGAAGTCCAGGGTCATAGTCCTATGATCCGAAATTCCCTCGAAAATAATACCCGGATCAAGCAGACCCACCTCGTACAAAATTCTCGTGTGATCATCCCACCTAGGTTTAACTAAGTAAGACTCGTAAAGTCTAAGTAAGTTTCTAGCAGCCACACTCCTTACATAATGCTCAATTGGTGACAGATATAGTAGGATGTCCAGCGCTGCCTGTGGAATGCTTCTCCTTGCGTATGTGATGCCAAGAGATACACTCCTTTGAACCTTGCTGAGCATCTTCCTATAGCTATCCACTCTCAACGCACGCCACCAAACGGTGCATCCATAGGTAAGTATAGGCCTAACCACCGATGTGTAAATCCAGTTTACCATATTCGGCCTCAGACCACAGTTCTTACCGATGGAGTTCCTTCATGTGTAGTAGGCATTGAGTTCTCTTCTCATCCTCTCCTGAGTATTTCTCTTCCAAGACAGTTTGCAGTCCAGAAAATTACCCAAATACTTTGCACCGGCCGATAGAGGTAGCTCGATGCCATCTAGCACTGGCCCCTTAAATCCCTCTATCCTGTACCTTCTGGTAAATAGCATAAGCTCAGTCTTCACAGGGTTAACACACAGCCCCCTATCCCTTGCCTATGCCGAGAGTTCGCCCAGCATCACCTGCAAAATTTCCCCAATCGTGGACAGAAATTTTCCCCTGACCAGCAGAACAAATTATTTAAGAATCCCGTTGACCGCAAGCAACCACAGTAGAGGCGACAAAAGCCCCCTTGTGGTGTCCCCCTGGTAACCCTCCTCCTTATCACATGATCCCCCAGGCTCGAGTTTATAAGCCTACTGCTAAGCATGCGGACTATCCACTCTACCAGAAAGTCCTCGACTCCCAACTCCATCAACGAATCCCTAATTGTCTCAATCCTAATGCTATTAAAGGCTCCTTCTATATTCAGAAATGCGGCGAGAGTATATTCCCTATGCCTCAGACCGTGCTCAATACAACCCACCACCTCATGTAACGCACTCTCAACAGATTTACCCTTCAGGTAGGCATGCTGAGGCACTTCCTGAATATATTCACCAGCAGAAAATATGCATCATCCGGGATGTTGCAAAGCATAGCGGAAAAAGCCATCCGGACCCGGTGATTTATATGGGTCGCAAGCGCAGGTATGATCCGATGTCATCACGTCCCACTGACCATCTTCCATACCTCTGGCTTCCATGCACCCGGGAAAGTGCGTCTCCATGAGTAAGGTTAGGGTCTCAGAGCTAGACTCAGTTCATGAGCCGTCATTGCTTTGGATGTATCCCAGGGCCTTAGGGTCCTTAGATAAAATCCGTTGTAATCTTGACAGCACGTTGACATTATCAATGGATACACAAAATGATAGTCGTTTTGACCTTTTTAGATCCTCCTTATACTTGTTGAACTGTACCCTGTGATTGTTCAATCCTCTGGTGCTCTCGTAAGCTTGGCTCTATTAAACAGTCTGCTAACCGTAGACCATTGAACGTGAAGTTCCCTTGTCCACCATTTGGGCTGTTTACGCCTATCCGGCAACGTAACCGGGCAGGACTGCTCATAGCTTTCCTTTAACAGATGTGTGAGCCTGATCACAATACCCTCCCTCAGAGTCCCATTTTCCATAGTTCGGGTTCCTAAACGGAGCAAACCTAGGTAGGTCAAATTCAATGTCTGAAAAACTACAGTCCGTTCCCACCCTCCAATCAACAACAAGTTGCTCGTCACGGTTCACTAATGTCAGATCTATCACTGCCTGCCTATCCTTATTTCTGAACGTCGGCGTGTTACCCATATTACAGATAATAAGATTGTTAGTAGATATAAAATCAAACATTAACTCACCCCTTTTGTTTATACCCGCGCTCCCCCATTGGCTATGATGAGCATTAGCATCGCAGCCCAATACAAGGATCGCGCCCTTCCTCCTTGCATATGCGCTTACCTTTGGCTTCTCTATTTACTACGGTCGTCACCGCACCTGAAAGAGAATTTCTAAGTTTCAGTTTGTTTTAATTGAAAAAAAAATAAAATCAGTGTTCTCACTCCTATTGACTATAAATGCAAGTCTTAACTTCAGTTACTGACCAACTTAAAGAAGAGCGAAAATCGTTTTTAATATAATCCAAAATTATTGAAAAACATTTTTGTAGTTCATATAAGTTAATTCTCGAAGCTTATCAACAGATGACTATGCTTGTCTGGTATTGTTCAGGATGTCATACATATATGGGCATTTCCAGCGAAAAGTCTACTTTTTGTCACGTAACGCCAGAAGTATTTTAAATTGTTTCTCAAAAAATTTTATATGTATCGTTTACTTTTTTATATTTTGGTGTAAAGCGCAACAAGCTCTACATTAAGTAACAAAAGGGATAACGATTGAACAACATGGTCCAAAAATACAACCTTTTTGCAATCTGGCGTTACATTAAAAAAAGTAGACTTTTAGCTGAAAATTCCCATATTTACCTTAAAACGAGCAAAGATTTTTAAATTTGATAGCTTGAAAAATAAATCTATATAAGTTCTAAGTTTACTAAAAAAGGTTTTGTACAAAACTTCTTGCTCAATTCGCAGTATTTTTCAGTTTTGTAATGCAATCAAAACCCACTTCCGTTTTTTTAACGTCACGCCAGGGCAGATTTTTGCTTATATCTGCAAATCCTTAGCGTCGATTACTGTAATTTTTTTTCTGAATGTAGTGCTACTTCATTACTTTGTATATATAAAAACCCTTTTTACAAATTTGACTTCGTCATTTAATTTTTTTACATTTTGTGCTACAAATATCACGACACGTCAAAATGGAAATGCCTATATACGAATATGCTACAAAAATGTAAGTATAGAATCTGAGAGTTGACTGGATAGCTTAAATATTTTAAAATTTTGTTTTTGTTGTAAATGCATTTTTTCGAAAGAAAGAATTCTTTCGCTCATAGGAAATAGACAGTAAAACTTTTGCTTAAGGCTAGTTTACACTATTATACTTTGCATTAATACATGTCAAAAACTCAAGTATTATGTAAAAGTCTGATAGTATGAATGCATGTGTGATGAAAATGACAAGTATTAAAGAAAAAATTTTGACATACCATACGACTTCATCGTTTTTTGAAAAATTTCAAAACAATAATACTTTTCATTGGATCAGGGTTGCATTTTATTTCATGTGTGAGTGTTTATACTTTGTGTGATGGTGTGATTACAAACTGTCATGTTAAATTAGATTTTTTGACAGTCGCAACCAAACTCTTTAGATTTCTATCTCACAAAGTATTATGGAATACGTAAGGTTTGTGAGATAGTGTAATCTAGCCTTTATCAGTATAAAATTTATAATTTGAAAATATCGTCAAATTTAGGATATAACTCGTCAATCAGTAAATTTTGGACTCCAAAATCGTACAACCTGCCTGTTGCGCAGGGCTACCAGGTACTTTTTTCCTTTTCCCCAAAAATTAAAAAAAAATCGCCAAATTAAAAAACAAAACCTTAGTGTTAATATTTTTTTCTGAATTTAAAATTTTTTTTAAAAATAGTAAGAAAAATTTTAATTTGAAATCCCCAAGCAAAATTATTAGTTAAAAATATTATTTTGTTTTGTTTGAAGCGACTGGTTTCGGAATGTTTTTCAAATCCTTTTTATGCGATTCTAGTGAGGAATTACAAGCAGAACAATATGCTGTTTTTGAAGACGAATGAGCCAATTTATAAGTTTTTGCAACTTGTTCAATCGGCTTAGCAATCCTTAAAATCAACAATAAAAATACATATATCCGTCATTTATTTAATACTTCGGTGCATCATAAATAATTATCAATAGCCCAGCATTCTTTTTCCCAAACCTTATTATATACATAGTCTTTCATATTTATGCCCGTAATTTCAACAAATAGATATCTAGCTGTGTATAGGTATCTATGATTTTCATAATTTTAAAACGTATTTCTTACCTATGAGTTAAAGCGTAATGCATTTTTCACCACCGATTTTCGTTAGTTAATTCACGTAGGTAAAATTAACGTTGAAATTACCAAAATAGTGGTACCGGATAGGTAAAGATAACTGTTAGGTACGAACACAACTAGATATCTGCTTGAAGAAATTACGGGCATTAATTATTTTTGGGGAAGACTCATTTGCTTGAAAATTGTCTTTAAAAAAATAAACATTATATGTGTTGTCAACGGTTTTATGCTATGTTCACATATGGATTTTTAAAAGCATTACATTTGAGATGATTAAAAAAAACACAACAAACAAATTTATATTCCTTTAATGTATTAAAAATGGATAAAAATACTTTAATAAAGTTTTCAGAAGATTATTTTAATCAGATTTAGTTTTAATGTGCTAAATTTCCAATTCTTACTATTGATAAACTGAAATTTATTGTTGGTAAGATAAGCTTTTCCTATGCGCATTTTACTGGTTGCTTAGGCCAGATCATCAGGAAAGATTTTAGAAAAGCTAAAGATATTATTTAAAGAAAACTGTTAAGCGAATAGGAATTATAAACACTCAAAAGTCTTACCCGTAATAATATCAAATCTTAAACAAAACACAAACAACAAACAGTGAGTTTATCTTTTCTTACAATCCCGACTACAATTGGTTGATTTCTTGTCAACTCTAATTGAAGTTGTAAGGGCAAAACAAAAATAAAAGCCATTTACTTTATATAAAGATATAAACTCACTGTTTGTTTTTGGTGTTTTGACGTTTGCTGACTTAAAAATCGTATATCCTACATGCAGTCTACAACATTCATGTAATGCTTAACATTAAGACCAATATCATGATAGTGTTAGGTATAGACTCATCATTTTAGAGGTTTCCTCATGTTATAACACGGTTGTTAATGCAAATGTTTTAACAACGCTTTTATAACATCATGTTATAAGAGCAAATCATGTCAGTTGTAGACGTGGAGTTATCCACGGAATACTAACAGAACTGTAAAAAGGGACGTGTGAAAAAGGCCCAAATCAGTTGCGAGGGCAGCTTTCGAAGAAAGAGATAAAAAGCTTTTTTTTTGCAGTGAAGCGGTAATGTGAAAAAGCAAGCCAGAATAATTTATACACAAATATCGTGATCAAAACAAAATTGCCAAATGCGTGTTATGCTGGGTACACACTATACAATGCATTTACGCAATCTAGCAAATTAAATTAATTTTTATTCATTCGAGATTTCATCAAGATCAAAAAGCTTAGATATATTGAGATTGCATTGATGTAAATTGCACTGTCTGTACCCAGCATATTGAATGCAAAGTGTGTACTAATACGCATAATAATAGCAATTTTCAACATTAAATTTTCTTTGAATTCCAATAAGCGTTAACAACACTGATTATCACTAGTTAAAGTCATCTGTTTTAAAAAGTTTTGCGCCAAAAAAAAATTAATATTAAAAAAAAGTAAAACAAACGAAAAACCAAATATTTTCTTATTCATCACAATATAACACAAATTGTACGCAAACACAAGAAAAATACTTGCTTGGGTATTAATTATTATTATCTCACATTCATTTATAACGGGGGCAAAAGCCTTTTCACACTTGTCAACATTTATATGTAATTTAACATCAATTTGCAAAGATGTTGGAATTTTCCCATAAGAAATACATAGGGCTATTAGCCTTTTCACGCTTGTCAACATTTAACATCTAACATTAATTTTCGGAAATCTTGAAATTTTCCCATAAGAAATACATGGGGCTAATACCCTTTGTACACTTGCATACATTTCGGAGGAACCCATGGAAGAAGTTGAAAATATGAAATCAATAAAAAATGTCACCATTTTTAAAAAAAAAAACTTTTATTTTGTTTTGGCCTATGAGGCTTATTATATTACTTTTTTGTTAATAAATAAATAAATAAAATACTTATTTTTTACAAAAGTGCCAAAAGTTTAAAAGATAACACCAAAATGTATTTAGAACTCTTTTGTTTAAGGCTAGTTTACACTATTATACTTTGTATTAATACATGTCAAAAACTCAAGTATTATGTAAAAGTCTGATAGTATGAATGCATCTGTGATGAAAATGACAAGTATTAAAGAAACAATTTTGGCATCCCATACGACTTCATCATTTTTTGAAAAATTATAAAACAATAATACTTTTCATTGGATCAGGGTTGCATTTTATTTTATGTGTGAGTGTTTATACTTTGTGTGATGGTGTGATTACAAACTGTCATGTTATATTAAATTTTTTGACAGTCGCAACAAAACTCTTTAGATTTCTATCTCACAAAGTATTATGGAATACGTAAGGTTTGTGAGATAGTGTAATCTAGCCTTTAATAATATAAAAAAAATCAAGTAACATAAGGCTTGCAAATAAGGAAAAACGTGAGAAATGGTAACGCTGCTTTCAAACCAAATGCCATTTTGTCAGTGATGCCCTAATAATAATAGAATTTATTGCCACTTTTCTAGTGATTACACTAAAATAATCGGAAAATGTAGAATGAAATACAATGAGATAGGAACATTTTATAAAGAATATGCGCCATTGGCGCATATTCATAAATTATCACTGTGTTAACTTTTTTAAGTACCTATTTAAGTTATTCACAGTTGGTTACTTTCAGTAAAAAGTTTACACTTAATTATGGGTAAAGCTGTAACTAAATGTTAACTAACTAATACATACAAAGAACAGCTGATCAATATTATCTTATAATTTATTTGAATAACAAAACAAATTTGGCACCAAATTTGTGTCACTTTAAAAGATAGAAAACTCTAAATACAATTACAATTTTGTAAATAATAAACTTGCTTTATTACATTTGCCACTTGCATCCATTTATACTGCGTCCAAAAACATCCATAAAAAAATAAAATAAACTAGAGATGTGTTTTTAGTCACCAAATTTTATTGAAAAATTATGTTTTTACAAGCCCCTATTTTAATTGATTTATATAAAAACTATAACCAAAAAATTACTTTTTTAGAATTTGTATGGATTTTTTAAGAACAATAATTGTTTTTTTAATAGCTTAATAAGCTTTTAAATTAACTACAGTATTTATCGTTCAAAATATTATCGACATTTTGTTGTCACTACCTGCCAATATGCATGGTTGTATTTCTTCAATCAGCTGAAAGCTGTTGCCAAGCTAGTTATGAATTATGAATAAGATCTTTAACTATCTATGAACTATTTTTTAGTTTCTGTTTTATTATTTGCGACTTTAGTTATGATTTCTGAATACGCGCCAATGAAATTAAAAAAATATATTTATTTTAAAGTTGTTTCTAAAAAATACCGACTTTAGTCTGGGATCACACTATGAAAGTTTTCTTTCAGAAAGTCTGAGTTTATTGGTGAGAGGGGAAGAGAACATGCTTTTCTTTTCTCCTCTCTCACCCATAAACTCAGGCTTTCTGAAAGAAAACTTTCATAGTGTGAACCCAGACTTAGCATTTGACTATGATTATGGGCCTTTATAAATTAAATGTACATATTTAAGTCAACAATTTTATCAAATAGAATCTGGGAATTTTTTCTTTTCATAAGTTCCTTTAATATATTCAACAAGAAGATATAAGATAATAGTCTGCTAGTGTATAAAGTCATTCCTAAAAATTTAAGGAATTGGACTACTACAAGAAAGTTTATTAAAATACATAACTAAAATTTAGCTCATAGAATAACTTCGAAAAATAAAAAATGTGTAAAATCCCCGAATTTTTGTTTTAAATCCCCCAAAAAACCCCCCAATTCCCAAATGACTTTCCTTGTCCTTTTTTCTAGCATGAAATCCCCAACTTTGGGGATAAATCGCTAAATCTGGCAGCCTATTGCTGGGTAAAGCAAAAGTAGTCGAGTACTCGTGTAGATTTCTACAACACACCACCCTCATGCTAAATCCATCATTATTAAAGAAAAATAAATTATCGGCGTTAGGAGTATACATACATATTTTTATAAAAAAGATAAATTTATTAAAATTTTTAACCAAAAAAGTTAATTTAAATATACTACATAATGATAAAGCAAGAAATTCAAGATATTGGAGCAAAAGAAAACGGTCAAGTAAGTAAAACTTCCGATTAAATAAAAAACATAAAAATGTGTATGTAGCCGAGTTTAGAAAGGAATATGGTGAAATCATCATTAGTAGTACAAACTTTTTGTTTTAATTAACTTTGCGTTGATGTGTTTGTTTTACGATTTTTTGATAAGTAGCAGCAGACTTATAACCCCTAACCAACGATGACGAATACAGTTATACATTAAGTGTGCTGCAAGCCATTAAAAATTAACGTGAATTACTAATAATGTATTATTTTAATGATTTTTAGCTTCAGAGCACGAAACCACCTGCAGATGATCATTTGCGTAAAATGTTTTTGGGCGGTTTGTCCCCCAATTCTAATGAAGAAAGTGTGCGCGCTTTTTACAGTCAATTTGGTGAAGTCATAGATGTGATTATAATGCGTGATCCTACAACAAAACGTTCTCGAGGATTCGGTTTCATAACATTTAAGGATTCCACCATGGTCGATAGAGCACAAGGGTCCAGGCCACACATTGTAGATGGAAAGTATGTATTTTATTATTTTGCTTGTTGTATTATAATTTTAAATTTTGCTTTCTCTTTGTATAAACGTTATACCTATGAACAAACTTTGGTATATACCATGAAATGTTTATCACAATACCTATGAATTTTTTGTTTTAAATTTTATACAGGGGGGTGCTGGGATTCTAAAACGTTAAACGCAAGAATTTTTAAAGTAAATTAAATCAAAAGTGTGTTAAGGGTATTCACGTCACAAGTTGCACCCTTGCGAAAAAACAAAAGTGCAAAAATATAACAACAACCACACAGACAATTAGTTGTGCGTAAATAATTTTCTTTGTGGTTGTTATTATGTGTTTGCACTTTTGCTTTTTTGGAAGGGTGCAACTTGTGACGTGAATACCCTTATCAAAAACAACTTCCAAACTCTTGTGTTTTTCGTTTTCGATTTTCAGACCGCCTTTTTTTCGTAACTACAGTAATAAACAATTTTGGCAGCTAATACCGTTATTAATTAATAACTGCTGATACCGTTTAAAATTAAATACCAGTATTAATACAAATATGTAGTTTAATACAGTAGTTTTGACTTAACTGCCTTTTGTTTAAGTGCACTTTTGACTTAACTGTATAAAACTAATCATTTTTGTCATTATTCTTTGAAACCCCATACAAATACCTTTTTTAAGTGCACTTTCTATACCTACACATTAGGGAATGGTAAATGGATTCCAAAATCGATTTTCGATTACGTTTGCGATTTCCAGCACACCCCTGATAAATTTCCTGTAAAAAGTGAAAATGTGTAAATGTTGAGATGTCCTTTAGAGGAACAAGTGCGATATGTATGTATGTACATTTAACATATTAAAATTGTGTTCTTAAGTAGTAAGTCAATTCCGATCGAAAGTGGTCTCGTATCTTGCTTCACATAAAATGAAATCACTTTTGATTGAAATTAATTTCTGTGAAAATGTATGGATAGTATTTCAAAGGATTATGACAATATTTCCTGATCGGTGGCGACTGTTTCTTTGCTATGTTACTATAAGTTAGTTTTAGACAACAAATGTTTGCATGTTGTTGACGTCGGAAAGACGCAGATTTATTTCCTTGTAATTTCGTATTTGTTAAGATAAATTGCATACTCTTTGTTTTTCACTCTGCTTATAACAATGTAGATTTAAATATCGCTCTGTTTGAATATTAGAGCATTTCCACAGGAATGCAATTGTTTAATTAACCTGTTGTGTTTCTATAATATGTATGTTGATTTTCACAACTCTGACTTTCAGTGTTTGGTACGGTACGATATGTCTGGACTGTTTTGTTCACTGTCCATTGATGACTTTAATTTCTGAAGAACAAGAGCCCTTATATTAATGGTGAAAGTATATCAATGGTACTAATAGGTAAAAACGTAATACAACAATTTTGAACTTGAAAATTGCGTAAACATACCACCTGCAGGTGTATTATGTACGCACAAAAAAAATCTCAAATTTTAGTGTGCATGCCCTTAAATTATCGATTTAATTAAGATAAAATTAAAAATTGGCAAAATTTTGATAAAAAAAAAATCAATTTTAAAAGCCCAATAATCGATTTCAGTATAAAATCGCATACGCAAATTCGATTGCAAAAAATCGATTTTTTTTTACTACAAAATCGATTTTCGATTGGAATCGAAATCGATTTACCATTCCCTACTACACATTTAAGATAAATACCCAAAGTCTTTGGTATTTTAAAATTATTTTTATTTAAAAAATTTAAGGTATCTAAAGTTTGACTAACTGCCCAAAATACATAGGTTTCTGTAATTATTCTTCAAAATACTTGTTTACGTGCATTTTGTATACCTGCATATTTATCATATTTTTTTTTTTTTTTTTTTTTTTTTTTTTTTTAATTTTTTTTCAATTTGTATTTTTTTTTTTTTGACGAGATCAATTTTAGTAGAACATCGGTCTTCATCATAGTTAAAATCTGCCATTTTTGTTTTGTGCAGACATTCTGTGGAATGGAATATTAAATTTATTTCATGATATAATATATGCGGAGGTTTAATATGCATAAGTTTTGTTTTAGACGCATTTATTATTAGGCCGTTATCGTGACACCATCTTACAGCTACATCAAGCTGGCTTTGCATTAATATTGTTGCGCTATCTATGTTTTTGTGGTTTTTGAACCACTCTAAACATTTACCACGAATACCAATTCTTTCTAACATTTGTATTAGCTTGCTATGCGACAGAGTATCGAAAGCTTTGCTAAAGTCGATAAAAAGCGTTAGGCAGTGGTGTTTCTTACTAAGTTGTTCGTTTATATAATTTGAGAAGTTTCCAAGAAGTTTGTTGATATTTTTACCTTTTTGAAACCCAAACTGATTTATATTAACTATTTTGTATTTGCTTATGTAGTCCGTCAACCTTTTGCATATAACTTCCTCCATTACTTTCTCAATAACTGATAAAATTGCAATGGGTCGGTAATTATTATAATCTGTTTTTGCACCGTTTTTATAGATTGGTCGAACATAAGATATTTTAAGTTAATCAGGTATTATTGCATTATGATAAGGTTTATTAGTTGTGTTAATACTTTCATACAAAACATCAAAGTTAGCTACATACATAAAAACAATTTTTCCTAGGTAGGTGGGTAGGTAGGTAGAAAGGCTGGTGTGAAGTTTCCTCCACACCTTCACCCAGAGACCAATATGGTCCATTGCGATGCCTTAATTAGGATAGATAAGGTGAAAAGGAAAAGGTAGATGAAAAAGAGAATGACAGCCCGAGAATAAGAAAATAGATATAGAAATAAAGCAAAGACCAAACCAAAATTCACACTACACGCGGACAGCGCCCCGTCTCCTCTCGCGCAGCCAGGTCATCCCCATTACGAATCCTATAAGACCCTCGAGTCCACACCCCGAGACGTCCCCTAATTCGCCCAGGAATCTACTGCCCAGCCACCTCAGCCTGCTATTCTGGAGCCTGGGACAGTGGCACAGAATATGCTCAACCGTCTCCAGCTCCTCCGGGTCCTCACACAACCCGCACACATCCGATAAGTCGGATCCCATTCTCACCGCCATCCTGCCTATCATACAGTGGCCCGTGATAATCCCTATCAAGGTCCTGACACAGACCCTACTCTTGCCCAGCAGCGATTTCGAATCGGACCTCCTAAGTACCGGCCACAGTGTCCTTGATACACGGCAGTCCATTCGGCTCCCCCAGGCCCGGTTGGTCGCATCCAGAATCCATTCCGTGATCCTTCCAAAAAGGAAGCCAATTGGAGGCCTAACTGCCTCCACCCGGTCAGGATCATCCATCTCCGAGCCCTGTCTCGCCAACTCATCAGCCACTTCATTGCCGATTATGTTGGAGTGACCCGGCACCCAGCATAGCCTCAACGCATATTCCCCTAAGGCTCCCCCTAGAGCCCTCCTACAATCATCAACCAGCCTGGATTTCACATAACAGCCCCTCACAGCCATAAGAGCTGCCTGGCTGTCCACATATATAGTGACCTCCGAGCCCCTATCAATGTTGTCCCTCATCAGTCCCACGGCCCTCAAGACCCCAAGAACCTCCGCCTGAAAAACACTGCAGTCGTCGGGAAGCCTATATGACATTCTGATGTTCAGATCCTCGATGTAGACCCCCGCACCCGTGCCCCTCATCTTCGAGCCATCAGTGAATATAGCAAATCCATCAAATAATCTGCTCCTACCCGACCAGCTCTCCCTAGTAGGCATTATTACCTCCGGCACCCGCCCAAAATCCACCCTGGTGCTCACGTAATCAGTAGAGCCGGGCAATCCCAGGCAGTAGCCCCCAGCATCAATCTCACCAAGGATCCGTGCGTGACCCTGAGTGACATTTCCCATCAATCCTAACTCCCTCAGCCTAAGAAGGCTCCTGGCTGCCATTCCCATCACATACTGCTCAATAGGCAGAAGATGTAGAATGACATCCAGGGCCGCCTGAGGAGTACTTCTCATGGCACCTGTCATGCCAATTGAAGCACACCTCTGAGCCTTAGACAAAAGGTTCCTTCGACTAGCCAATCTCAATGACTCCCACCAAACACAGCATCCATACGTAAGAATGGGTCTAACCACCGAAGTGTACAGCCATCCCACTACTGACGGCCGGAGTCCCCAACTCTTACCTATTGATGATCTGCAAGCATAGTAGGCATTGAGACCCCTCTTTAGTCTCTCCTGAGCATTCCTTCCCCAAGACAGCTTGCTGTCCAGAAAAACTCCCAGATACTTAGCACTATCCGATAGTCCAAGCTCCACACCTCCCAGTACCGGTAGCCTAAAATTCTCCACCTTGTACCTCCTAGTAAAAAGAACAAGCTCCGTCTTCTCCGGATTAACTCCCAGTCCCTTATCGCTCGCCCATGCCGACAGTTCGCCCAGCGCCCCTTGCATGACTTCGCTTATTGTCGGCAGAAACTTGCCCGACACCAATAAAACTACATCATCCGCGTAGTCCACGACTTTCCGACCCATTCTGTCAAAAAGTCTCAGAACGACATTGACGGCCAAGAGCCACAATAAGGGAGAGAGAACTCCCCCCTGTGGGGTCCCCCTAGTCACCAGTCTCTTCACGCGTTCCCTTCCCCAGTCCGAGTGAATAACCCTACTACCAAGCATCCTAGTTATCCATTCGACCAGGAACAGCGGAACCCCCAGATCAACCAGTGCCTGCCTAATAGCCTCTATCCTCAAATTGTTAAAGGCGCCCTCTATATCCAGGAATGCCGCCAAGGTGTATTCCTTGTTTCGCAATATCCTCGCTCCACATAACCCACCACATCATGAAGCGCACTCTCAACTGATCTACCCTTAAGATAGGCGTGTTGAGCGCCGCTGATGATGCTGGCGTCAATCTTCCTCAGATATAGATCAATCAGTCTTTCCAGCGTCTTCAGAAGAAAAGACGATAAGCTGATTGGTCTAAAGTCCTTGGGTTTAGAGTGACCGGTTTTACCCGCCTTGGGTATAAAAACTACCCTGACCTCTCTCCACCCTCTAGGAATGTACCCATTCAGCACACATACCCTAAACAGTTCCACCAACAATAGGAGCGATGATTTCCCGATATTCCGCAGCATCGCCGGAAAGATACCATCTGGTCCCGCCGATTTGTAGGACCCAAAGGTATTTACCGCCCATGTTACCCTATCCAAGGTGATCATATCCCCCACCGTTCCAATTTCCTCACTGCCTGAGCCCAACCCAGGGAAGGGGTCTCCACCCGCATCACGTTCCCCCAGCCCAGGGTCCACACACCCCGGAAAGTGAGTCTCCATAAGCAGACAGAGAGATTCAGAGCCCGATTCTGTCCATGAGTTGTCCGGTCTCTGAATATATCCAGGGACTACTGGGTCCTTGGATAAAATTCTCCTGAACCTAGACATCTCATTGACAGACTCAACTGACTCGCTAAACCTGATCCACGAGTCCCTTTTCGCCCTTCTTATATCCCTCTTATACTTCCTGTAACTCAATCTAAAGTTACTCCAATCCTCTTCCCTACGCGTGTACTTCGCTCTATTGAACAGCCCTCTGACAGTGGACCTTAGAGTCCTCAACTCATCTGTCCACCATCTTGGCTGTGTACGTCTGCCCGGAAAATTCAGCGGACAGGATCGCTCATAGCTACTGATTAGCACCCCCGTGAACATGCCCACCAGCCGCTCCACACCGGTCGGAGTCGACCCCCAATTCGGAGTAACTCTGAGGTTACTCTGCACCACACCCGAAAAAGAATCCCAATCCGTTCTCCTCGGATTCCTATACGGACACCTTTTCGACCTCTCAAACACTAGCCTAAAGGACAGACGACTATGGTCAGAAAAGGAGAAATCCAAAGCCACCTTCCAGTCCTCTACTAATTCCCTACAGTTCGTCAATGTTATATCTATCACTGCCTCCCTATCCCTAGTTCTGAACGTCGGCGTATTTCCCCTGTTACAGATCAAAAGATTGCTGGCAATAATAAAATCAAACATAGACTCACCTCTTTTGTTGATGTCGGCACTACCCCATAGGGTGTGGTGTGCATTGGCGTCACATCCCAGTACCAGTCTCAAGCCATTTCTGCCTGAGTGCTCCACCAACTCTCGTACTTTCTCACCAGGTGGATCGACAGCTTCATATGGCAAGTATGCGGATGCTAATGCCAGGACTGATCTGTCCCTGGCCTCCCCTGTCACGACCGTGAGGTCTCCGTTACTGAAAGAATGAGAAAACATAAATTTGTGCTCAGTTCTTGCCAATATACATGTTCGTACCTTCTCCTCCGAGCGGGATACGAACAAGGTATACCCCGTGACCTTTAATCCAACTACCCGGTTTTTATTAATCCAGGGCTCTTGGATCAAGGCCACGTCCACGTTGTAGTCAATGAGGTGGGTTGCTAATTCGGTTGAGGCCGCTTCACAGCGGTGCAAGTTTATCTGCACCGCTTTCAGCCTCTTAGGGTCTATCATCTTTAGGAAACCTAAATCTAACAGACCCTAACCCGAATACAGCAACCCCTCCCATTGACTTCAGCTTGCCTAGAGACTCTCGGTCTACTGCGAACCGGAAGTCTCTACCTTGGTTCTCCTTACAACCCAGTGAAGCTATCATCTTCCACTGGCCTGTAAGGAGCCCGTTGTTCTGGTTGGCCAGTAACCCCAGTATGACCTCCACCGGTTTTATAGGTGGAGGTATCCATACCGTGACCACTGGCCTTAATGGCAACTCAGACGCGAGTATGACGTCCAATCTGGCCTCAGGACAAGCGATGCCACACCTGCCGATTGCAGCCTTTAAAAACTCAAAGGTTTTTTGGTTGCCGCAACTGACAGTTTTGACACCTCTTACCCAGTCAGCCCCTTTGAACGATACTTCGTCCGGCCTTCCCTTAACGCCATTTCTCGACACTGATCCTACCATCGGGATCCATACGATCAATGACAGCCGCTAGAATACCGTCCTTACCCGACGAATCCATTAGCTTCTTTGATGTGGAGGGTTGGTCCTCTCTGGAGCCAGTTCTCCTAATGATCTCCTTTCGGGGATCCTTCCTCTTAGCCGCTGGGGATTTCTGGTCATCACCAGACCTAACTCTCTTAAATACTCCCTTATTGGGGGCCTTAGCAGAGCTTTGTCGGTGATCACCGGATTTCCCTGCAGATGTTGACTGGTTTGTCTCAGTAACCCCTTTTGTGACTCCCTTTTGGGGGAGTCTGTCGGAGATTATCAAGACTTTACCAGTCCTCATCGCGCGACTAGTCGTGGGTAATTCGTCAACAGGCTTAGTTCCCTTAACTGTGACCGTACTGTCAGGGTTAAGAGGACCAGGTGTTGAATCATAACCCTCCTTTTGTTTTTTTGTTACATTTTCCGAGGACACATCAGCAGGGGTTGCTGAAGGTTCGTTGTCTTTGCTGACAACATTTGAGCCCTCAGCAGCCCCTGTTGTGTATCCCGCAGGATAGGGAATGCCTAGGATATCACCGACAGAACCGTGGATTCGTTCGAATCTAGCTACGTTCTTCCGGTGCTTCCTCAACAAGTGCCTATCCCGCCCATCGTGTAGTGAGGAGCTCTTCTTAGCTATCTTATCTAGAAAGGCTAAGGAGGCTCTTACACTACTCTTGGCTTTTTCATAACTCGTTCGGCTTTCTTATGTGACCTGTACTGTCGCATCCTGCCGAACAATAGGTTTGGAGGCACCCGCTGTACCGTTCCCTATCTCGAGTGAGGCCTCCAGAACCGATGACCCAGCCCTATGGTCCCGATCATGAGCCGAAATCATTGTTATTTCGTGCTCATCATCAGATCCCAGAGCAAGATCATCGAGTCTTTCAGAGACCCCTGTTCGAGGCGGGGAACCGACCGGGGGGTCCATCCCGTCCGTCTCTGTCAGTTCTGTCAGTAACTGACCCTCCTGCAGCAGAATATCCCTGTGAATACTCAGCCAATCGGCGTCTGGATCTGACACCGAAACTGCCGAGTTGCCAGAGACATTCCCTGCATCGGATCCTAGAGTCACGTCCTTTTCGTTTTTATTTAGTTTATCCAGATTTTTGGTCCCACGAGTAAGCCGTATAAAAAAGGACCGTCTCGCGCAGTGACGGCTTGCACGGACTAGGCTTGCCATCGGCGTCAGAGGGAAGCTGTTCGCGACCAGTTTCTTTAACCACTAACTAGCCATTCAGGCCCTCGGCACTGTTGTCAACCACCTTGAGCTTAAAAGTGGGGGATATGGGAAATAAAGGGGAAATATAAAGGATTTTAGGTAAAGGGATAGGGGGATGGATGGATGGATAACCCTTGGTCATGCTGGCCTTAAAGCATATGCCTTCCAACTTGTTCCGGCTAGAATTTACCGATTCAAGTTACAAGGCATACACTACAGCCGGCATTTAAGCCACCACATCGCGGCAAGATAGTTATCCAGGTGGTGGTAATTTTTCCTAAATGTCCCAAATTTTATCAAATTATCTCCAAAATTGCGACCTGTACTTTGCGCACAATGTTTCATGGACAGCCAGCTAGATCGGTATACTTTAAGGTAGGCCAAGGACCAATATTTTTAAAATGATCTAGCGATGTCCATCCGTCCGTCTGGCTGGTTGTCTGTCTATGTCAGGGATGATAAATGACATTTTCTAAATTGTACTTAATTTTTACAAAAATGAATTTGTTTTGATAACATCCAAAGATAGTTACATATAATTAATTTTAAAGTTTGCTTACTGAATTTTTAAAAATTACATACCCTAATAGTTATTAATGACTTAAATACATATACATAAAAATTAATTTATATGATATAATATTCTTTACAATATGAAAAAAATGTTATGTAAATAAATGTTAAACGTTAAAAATGGATTTTCAAATTTTTTTCAAAATGTATCTTTTTGGGAAAAAGTGTATCTTTAATTTTATACCCTATTCTACTTTGGCGACCTAAGCTCCAGTGGTAGTTCGAGGAATATAAAAAATACCCTGTTCTACTATCAACCATTGTGGAATAAGTAGGTGGCATCGTTACGGCAACAAATACAACATTACAACAAAATTTGACATTACATCACCGTTTACGTCAAAAAATACTTTTAACAAAAATCAAAGCGTGCCGCTGAACGTGATGAAATAAATACATTTTTAGCCAATTTTTATATTATTATAGTCAATATCTTATTAATTTTAATTAAAAATTATCAAAAACTTTATTAAAACACAATAATCTCAGCACAAAACGTGGACTTTTTGTAAACATAAACAAAACTTTGATATAAACCTAGACAAACAATGCAGGAGCAAAAAATCGTCATCAGGCGTAGTACTGCCACCTGTTTATTTCACCATGCTATCAACTTTAAAAATGACAGATGATAAACAAGCATCGTCTAAATTCCAGGGCGGAAATTTTATGCAGTTAAAATCGCGTTTTATGCGCATAAAAAATGCAATAAAAATAGAAATATATGCGTTAAAAATTTAAAAAATATGCAGTTAATATTATCTTAATAATCTTAATTTGTCTCACAAACGTAAGTAAGGCACATATCCACAAAATTAGAAGTTAAAATAAAGCAAAAAAAAAATATATAAAGAAACATTAATGCCCGTTTTCACAACTTACCGATAGCTAAAATTTCTCACTGCAAATGCATACATGTCGTGTGTTACCTTTTAAACTCTGCTTCTGTAAAAGTCAGACGCAAAGTCATCTGACAAAATTTTAATTAGAGTGTGCTCTATTTTCTTCTGACAAACCATCTTACATCAGAAATCTATGCCGGGAAGAAACCAGCAGCGGCGTCAACTATTGACGGAATTATTAGCCGGCTGAAGTTAATATTTTACAATACCGATACATGAATGATAATTTTATCATTGAATAGAAATTATGTACATATATTAAGAAAAAACGTTTCATTATAATGTCCTAAATTGGTATCTTCCAATTTAAAGAAAAAAATGCTTAGATGGCTGAACTCTTTTTCGGCGTAAACAAAAATTTGTATGGCGGCTGCACGCTATTTTGAAACCGAGAAATACTTTGGACGAAGCGCATTGCAGATGTCCAATTTTGTTTCTCTTTTTCGAGCATTGCTGGTTGCATGGTACGAATAAAATGAATAATGTTGACCTCCAAAACGTCAATTGTGGCTGGTTTATCAGCATAAATCAGTGACTTCACAGGCCTACGGAAAACAATCAAGAGGTATCACATTGCACGAACCTTGAAGTCTAATTGACAGTTCATTTTCTCTAAATCAACACATCGCCTTCATTTGTGAAAAATAAGGCCCCCATTCCGGTTTAGAACTCAACTCAGTTGAGTTGCAACTAAGACAACTGGATGTGATCAGTTGTAATTTTTGTTCACCGCAATATAACAAAGTTGTAAACCATCCTTGCGGGAAATTTGTGTCAATTGGTCCAACAGACTGGTGCTGGGATTTGTGAAAATGGAACATGTACAAAAAGAAAGAACTCATGACCAGTGAAAGAAGAACCAATTAATAACAAAAAGGTAGAACAAGTAATGAATTACAGAGCAGTCTTCAGCGGTGCTGCGACACATTTTTTGGGACTTTCTAAAATTTGGTTCTTGAATTTAATTCTAGAACTTGTTTCATTGAAATAATACTAGTTTGTAGTAACTGACACTAAGCACGTTCATTGAAAGCAAATGTATGGCTGGTCAAATGGTGTCAATTGACCCTCTCCAATGACAACTCCATGTAAAAGTGATAGGTCTTATTCATATAAAGTGTAAGAACTAGAACCGGTCTCTACCACGAAAGACCTATCACGGGACTACTTTGGTCTCAGTTCGCTCCCCTCTGGGGATAATACAAAAATTAAGAAATTAATTAATTAATGTTACCTATCATGCGAGTTTGTACAATTTAACGGTTTTATGCCTGCAAAGTATGCGACATTGTTTTGCGTATGTTAACAAACACCACATGTATTTTACTAAAAACTAATTTTTTTTAATAAAAAAGAAAGTAAATATGGATAAAAAAAAACTGTTACCGGTTGTTTTATTTTAATTTTTTATTTCTTATTTATTAATCAGTTCATACTTTGTTGCTTTTGCTTAAAATGCCACGTGAAATAAGTGCAGCTTACATTATTTCCAGAAACATTTCGGAACTTTTTCAAAAAACGAACAAAGTACAACTCTATCAACATTCCATATATATTTTGCACAAGTTTTTTTCATATGCGTTTTGACAGCATTTCACATGAAATGTTGAACAGAGTACCAGGCTATAACATAAATTTGTTTTTGTGAGCCCCAAATAGGGTAAAATATCGAAAATTGGCCTGTAAATACGGTGGCATGTCATTACGTGTCATAACGTCCGCGGACACTGTGACACTTTTGAAAGTGTCATAAGCTCCGTAATTATTAAAGAAGTTAAATACAAAAAAAAAGATCTACATACACGCTGAAAAAAACATGTTTTATTATGGTCACAACCAACAAAACTATTTTTAAAGAAACTAATTTAACCATAATATGGTTGTCGGTTACAATGATTTGGTTAAATTAAACATATTATGGTTAACTTTTTTTTAAAAATGGTTTTGTTGCTTTTTCTCTAGGTGTATTTATTAAATATATATGTATGTATAACGAAAACACTTTTGGGCTAAAGGATTTTTTTCTCTATGGTATAACAAATACCGGCTTCGATAACTAAAGCTTATCTGCACAGCCGGCCTTCGGCCGGGCTCAAGGATTTTTTCCTCTATGGTATAACAAATACCGGCTTCGCTAACTTAAGCTTATTTGCACAGCCGGCCTTCGGCTGGGCGTAAGGATTTTTTCCTCTATGGTATAACAAATACCGGCTTCGCTAACTAAAGCTTATCTGCACAGCCGGCCTTCGGTCGGGCGAAAGGATTTTCTCCTCTATGGTATAACAAACAACGGCTTCGCTAGCTAAATCTTCTCAGTAAGACACCATTAGTTGCTGTGGATTAGTCTGCTTGAACTCGATAATTGCTTGACCGATTTCAATGATTAATTTTTTGTTTTTTTCGTCTTATCAAGGCGATATATAAGTTGAAAAATCAAATAATTTAAAATTTACGCTTTGTATGCAAATTTGACTTAATACCACCGAAATGAATTGTTTTAGTTGGTGACCATTTAATCAATATGGATCAGGTGGTCCAATAATATTTGCAGGGTTATTAACAGGTATGGGCACCACTACATTGAGAGCTTTGCATGTGTGGCATTGTATTGGTTTGTTTACGTTTGCATTTGTTTTTATGATCTTTGTTTTTCGTGTATGTATACCAGGGTTGCCGTTGGAAATTTTTGAAAAGGGTCACAAAAAGTGGATTTTCCAGAAAAAGTGGTAAAAAAGGTATTTTAATAAAAAAAAGGTCAAGTTTTTTAAAAGCAGTATTTCCCACTTTAATAAATGTAATAAGACCAAGTTTTTTATGAACAAACAACCAAGGCGAATTTATTACAGGTGGTCTTAAAAGCCCTGCTGATAACTTTTTTTTTAGCTAAAATCACTGTTGGATGTCAAAATTTTGTTTATTCTCTTTTATTATCTTTGTTTCTGTTTTGTTTTATTTCTGTTTTTGACATTGTACAATGATTTTACAAAAACAAATTGCTTGTGGTTTTTGTACGAGTTGTACTTGTTGTAGTACCGAGATTACCTGGGATGCGATTTTTTCTGTAAGTTTTTTGATTTTTTAAAGCTTTTACAATATTTACTAAAGGGCTGCATGAACAACTTCATTCATAAACATACTAAAATGCTTATTCACTGAAAGTTGTGTTCGAATAAAATTGAGATTACCGAACAAACTGTTGTTTTATTCATGCTGCTATGAACACATTTCGTTTCATATCGTAAACACAACAGAGGCAGTGTTACCGTCGGATATTTTCAATAAGTACCAAGAAAAGGGGATATCTAAAAAAAAAGTGGCACCGAAAAGGGGATTTTTATAAAAAAAGTGGCACAACTTTTCAAATTAAAATAAGTACACCACATTATGTATTTTTTACGTTTTTTTTCTATTGATTATAATTTTAAATAACATTTTATAAATGGTATAAAAACATAACAAAAAAACATATGTGTAGTAATTATATGCACTAAATAACAATTGATCGTATTACAATAGACATACATACTTATTAAAATAAATATTTCTCTCGAGAAGTTATTTTTATAAAATATTTTCTTTAATAAATAGAAACTGGGAATTATTTCATTCCGAAGGTTACTTTATATTACATTCAATATTTTTTATTTTTCGAATTATTAGACACCAGCAGAATGTAATGCATTTTCTGGCCCGCTACGGACTTCCTCAGCATTCTTTGTGAATATAATATAAAGTAACCTTCGGAAGGAAATAATTCCCAGTTTCTATTTATTAAAGAAAATATTTTATAAAAAAAAAAATTTTTGAGTTAAATACATTCAATTTATAAAGTATCACTATCCAGTTTGACACAAAGAATGCTGACGAAGGCCGTAGCAGGCCAGAAAATGCATTACATTCTGCTGGTGTCTAATAATTGTAAATTTTTCTTTACATACAATATACCTCATTGCTTTCCAAAGGAAAGCTAAGGTAAAATGTAACAAGAAAATACAATATAACTAATAGTCTGGTAGTGTATAAAGTCATTTCTGAAAAATTGAAGGAATATGACTATTACAAAAAAGCTTTATAAATTCGAAAAATAAAAAATATTGAATATTTTCTTTAATGTTTTGGTAAATCAAAAACGTTAAACTCGTTTTCTGCCAAACATGTTTTTTGAATTCTGACATTGTTGCAGCAATTAGAAGATATTTATGTAATTTGTTTTATTAAGTAATATATTTCTTGTACTTTTCTTTCTGAATAAATTTTCTTTGATTTATTTAAGACATTGTATTGCACAGGTTTTAAAATTTTTTTAGAAGTTTATTTGCCTATTCCACCAGATTCTTATGTTTTTTAGAATGCTATGGCTAAATATGAGTACAGTTTTCTCCCATCACGTCAGATTTATCAGAAATCCTAAACAAAAAAACGAAAATATCACTTTTTAAAATTCGTTATATTTAATCAGTTTCGCACTTTAATACAAATAAATACACGGCATTCATAAATGCTACTAAATTTAAGTGCAAGTGTTTTAATTTCTTTAGTATAGGATATTTAGTTTTTATACAAATTCGTCTATTATTGCTTCAAATTATTGTAATCAGCTTTACAAATAGAACAAAACTATACCACTCGATTTTGCTATTAATTGTGGTACAAAACATCTTCCGAAATTACAATAATTGGTGTATCTGATAAATGTGACGTGATGGGAGAAAACTGTGCTCATTTTGTCTTAAGCATTCCAAAAAATATAAGAATCAGTTAGAATGGTTAAACAAAATTTTTCAATGTGTTATTTATTAATGGTCAGTTACATACATACATATTTTTTTACAATTAGTTGTTCTTAAAACGACTTCTATACTTTCGTAGAATGTCTTCACTTGGAACCCAATTTTCAAGACTAGTATGGGAGTTAAAACAAAACAGAATGAAAAAAAGTATCTTTTCCTAACGTAAAAAGTATCAAAAAAGTGGCAAGAATTACAAAAAGTATCACATTTGGGTGCATTTTGTAAAAGTGGCCAAATAGTATCCAAGCAGTCGAAAAAGTGGCAAATTGCTACTTTAGTGGCACCAACGGTAACGCTGAACAGAGGTTGTTCAATGAAACGGGCTTTGTTTCATAGTTTCCATTCTCTCTCATTTATTTTTATTAATACTCAATAACAATGTTGCCACTTCAGTAAATTCAAGTAATTATTTGCATGCGTTGCCCATGTGTAATTTAAATTTTAACACATATGTAGATATACCTATGCACATATGTATAGTATACATATTTGGAATATAAACAATAAATAAAATGCAAAATACATATGTTTTTTTTTTTTGTTTGTCATTTGCATTTTTGAATAATACAAATCTTTGAAACATGGCAAGATTTTATTGTCTTGTAATGTACTGTACACGGCCCTGAAATGAATCGAACTCATAAAAAACACACACATTTTTAGGTGAAAGATGAAAAACAAAAGGAGGAATGAGTTTATGAGAAATTTAATTGTTAGTTTTGTAAGTGTCGTAGGAGTCTGACCACGTGGTTGTTTTTTTCGAAAGATATTAAAAACTTGAAAATGAATGTAAGCTGTTTAAGACAAAAATATTGCCGAAAATTTTTTAATGTTAGTGAATGCTTTTGAAAATAAAATTAAATATATTAAATTTTATTGAAAATTTACATTGAAACAAAAATAAACTTGAGTTTTTATTTCCATATTAATGTATCTCTTAAACTTGTTGAATTTACCCCTCATGGTTATTTCTATTTTTTTTTTTTAACTTTAAATTTTCCTGTGGGCGACTGCAAATGGTTTACGAATTAACCCTAAGAAGTCAAAATGTATAATTATTTGTAAAAATTCGGTCAAAATTGAGTCTAGAAAATTGATATTGTAAATTCTGCAAGAAATCTTGGAGTGGTCTTCAACAGTTCACTAACTTGGTCAGATCACATCAACCAAACATGTGAAAGAGTGTATAGTATGCTAAGGTGTTTATGGACTACACAATATTGCACACCACCAAAAATAAGACTGCTCTTAGCTAAAACCTACTTTCTACCAACTCTGCTGTATTCATCAGAAATCTTTCCGGGCTGTAACTCAAAAGACACTGCTAAACTCAACACAACTTTTAACAACATTGTACGTTACATATTCCGTTTGAAGAAATATGATCATGTATCTCAGTACTCCAGTCGCGTCTTTAATATTACATTTAATAACTACTTAAAGCTTAAAAACCTAGTCTTCTTCTACATAAAAAATATCTGCATGACCGATTAAGATTTATGAGGTCTTCAAGAGGAAATGGCATCATGCAAATAAGACATCGGGATACGTCGTCCGAGAGACAATTTTTCATACTAACTATCCGTCTCTGGAACCAACTTCCTTCAAACTTGCAATCTATTAGCAACGCAAATAAATTTAAATTTTTACTTTACTTAATCAATTTTAACGAACGTAATCTGCTATAATGTCAGTCGTAACTTGAAATTTTTTTTATATATTTTTTTTATTTTATTTTATTTTTTAATTTATTTTATATTATTTTTCTGTTTTTTTTTTAATATACTTTTTTACGTGATTTAAACTTATTAAGTTTTATTGATATAACTTTTCTGATACTATAAATTATAAGATATTATGTCTTGTTGTATTGGAAATTCGTAATTTAATAAATGAATACAAATACAAATACTTTATTTACCTACTCCCTTTAAAACCCCAAAAAAGAATAAAAAAATAACCGCCAAACAAATAATGGCTTTAAATACAAATTAAAATAAATAATAACAATAAAAATAAAATTAATTCAATTAAATTAATTCAAAGAACGTTGGCTGCTATTTAACATATAAAATTTACTTTTGACTGAGTGTTGAAAGATATTTAGTGGATTGACGAAGAGCTGTGTCTTTAGATTTTCGTCTCCTAGTTGTGAATTTAGTTGTGTTTTAAGTGTCTTTAAAACATGACGCGAAGAAATAATTGGTATAATTGTGGAATAAGATGATGGTGTGGACACCGTTTGTGTGCTACAAAGGACGAAAATGAAAATCCCCTAAATTATATTGTATGTTTATCTAAATTTTATTATTTCCAATACAAACTCACATGTATGCTTGTATGTATGTCTTACCTCATTTTTAAATTATCAAACTGTTTTGCAAGAAGCTGTTGGAACGTTTAAAATATATATTTGAAATCAAGAGAAGCCTCAACATCTGCAGAAGCCATTATCCTATCGTAATTTGCTACTATTTTTTTGAGTTATGAAAACTGGTCAACCTTCTCAACTTTGTTCCAAGTTTTTCTTCACACATTCAAATAGAAACCCACAACTTATTATATCTAGAATTCGCTGTAGTTGTTTTGAACGGTCGTTTATAGTTAGAGTGGCTCGATGTTGGGATTACTTACTAGTGGACCTTCGTGTATTCTCTCATTCAAATAACGCATTTGTATTCAAAATTATGGTATACTTTTCTATTCAGGATTAAGAATTCTTTTGATTGTTTTTCCTCCATTTGCTTAATCTTATGTCCAATGAGTTTAGTATGGCTTTATTTCAGACTGAATGTTCTGTAATGGAATATCTACTTGACTTATCAATTTTTTTTTTTTTTAATCTGGGCTACTACTTTGGGGCCTGTTAATTGATAAATTAATATTTTTTTAAAAAATTTCTTTCAATCCTTGGCTGGGGAGCCATTTGTATTTTTATAATAAGGTATATACTTGAATCAATACATGAATACATTTTTTGGATATTTATTGTATCCATTTATAATACTCAGGATTTTGCTTTAGTAATATATATTTTATTGGCCTTGATAGGCTTTTGTATGTTACTTATATGTATTAAAATATATAAATAAATAAAAATAAATAATTTTGTTAGAATTTTTTTTATAAAATAAATTATCTTTAATTAAATTATGTATTATATTTTTTTAATGAAAAATTATAACTTAGCAATTTATCAAATTTTAAATATTTTTCAGAACCGTAGATTCGAAACGCGCCTTGCCGCGGCCAGAAGTTGGTAGTACAGAAGCAAGCTCGTCGGTTAAAAAAGTGTTTGTGGGCGGCCTGAAAGAATATCATGATGAACAGTCCCTTAAAGAACACTTCCAACAATTTGGCAATATTTTGGGCGTTAAGATATTGACTGATAAAAATACGGGACGAAAACGTGGTTTTGCGTTTGTTGAGTTTGATGATTATGATTCAGTCGACAAAGCAGTATGTAAGTATCTATTTTGTAGTAATGAATAACAATTTTACATTTTTTATAAATTGGCCTTCTCTTGTTAATATTAATTTTACATTTTTCCCTTACTGTTACTGTTGGGTTTTTTTGAATCGATATTTTACGGTAATTATTTAGGGTTTTTTGCACGACAAAGTTTGCCATAAGAAAGTTTGTTGTTAGCTAAGGTTAGGTTAAGAATTTTATGCGCCTAAGGGCAGACCTCCACTAAGAGACCAGTGCGGTCCATTGTGAATCTCTTCAATATAGAGGAAAAGGAAAGCGAAAAGTGAAGAAGAAAGGAGCTGAATGATAGATTTAAGTTAGTTGGTTTGCAGATACCAGAGTAGACGAAAAACTCGCTCTATATTCCCCTTATTAGAAAGAACCGTCCTAATTTCCTGACAAACCCCAGTAGATCCACTGGGTTGCATCCACCAATACATCCCAGTTCGTCGTGAAATCTAACTCCTAGCACTTTCTGCCTGAGACCCTGCATTGTATGACAGTGGCACAGTACATGCTCAATCGTCTCTTGCTCCTCAGAATCCTCGCATTGCCAACAGAAGTCCGGTATGGTATTGTCCCATTTACTCGTAAAAATCCTAACAGAACAATGACCCGTTAACAACCCTATAAGTGTCCTAAGACCACTTCTATCCAATCCGTATTGCCTTAAGGTAGCGACAAAAGGGGGTTTTATCCCACGTCCCTCATTACCATTCACCTTGCAGTGTCTGGGTGACTAGCATAGCCTTACCACGAATACCTCCATGGGCTACATCAGAGCACTCCTACACCGTGCGACCAGGCACGATCGTACCGTCACCACAGACCCCCTTCGATTTGACCCAGTATCACCTCCGTCGCCCTCCAGATCGCTAGGATCTCAGCCTGGAAGACACTGCACCCATCTGGGAGTCTGAATGACCTTTCCACGTCAGTGTCAGCAATATACAGGGGTGTGCTGGAAATCGCGTTTTACGTTTTGCGATTTCCAGCACACCCCTGATAAACACTGGCACTAGTGCGAGTGTCAATCGAACCCTTCCGTAAATACTGCCCATCCCTCAAACAGCCCACCTATAATCTAAGATTCCCTCAAGAATACTACCCTGATCAAGCATACCCACTTCGTACATGATTCTTGTGTGATTATCCGGCCTAGGTCTAACCAACGAAGACTCGTAAAGTCTTAATAAGTTCCTAGCAGCCATACTCTTTCCATACTGTTCAATGGGGGATGAATATAGTATGATATCCAACGCTGCTTGTAGCGTGCTTCTCCTTGAAACTCGTGTGTGTAAAGAAGTTTGTAAAAGTGTTTATTAAAGATGTTTATTCTTTGATAGATTAAAAGAGAATGAATAGATTCACAGTGCGCGCAAGCACAAGCATAAAAAACAAAACAAAATTCAAATGTTTAATTCGCGGCAAATTTTTGGTTAAGATATCACGTACCAGTTCCATTATATGGTGATATCGGATGTATATGTGCTTGCTTCTTTTATGAAAAACAGGATTCTCAGCCAATTTCTGCGCTCCCTGGTTGTCGATGTTAAGTTGAATAGTAGTTACACCGCAATCGTCGATTTCGTTTAGTAAACGTTTCAAGTATATGGTTTTTTTTGCTGCATCAGAAGCCGCCATATATTCTGCCTCTGTGCTACTGAACTTTGTTTTCTAGATTTCCAAGAAATTGGAGAACCATCAAAGAAATAGGAAAAACCCGTATAGGATTTCCTGTCGACTGCATTTCCACCCCAATCGGCATCCACATATCCTATAAGACCACTCTTATCAGATTCATATAACAATCCCAAGTCCCTCGTGCCCGATAAGTAGCGCAATATATGTTTAAGTTTAGTTATATGTTCCATGTAGGGATCAGAGTTGCATTGTGCCATCTTTGAGACGGAATGCAAAATGTCTGGTCTACATAGTTAATATGGCTAAGTACATTATAGAATCCACTAGCGATTGATATTTGTGTTGATAAACTCTTTCACAATTTTCATTACAAATTGTCTGGTAGCCGGCTTCAAGTGGCGCAGCAACTGCATTACACTGGTCCATACCATAATATTTGAAAATATCCAAAATATATTGGCCCTGATATAATTTTATCATACCTGTGTCACCCTGGCGCTCAATTTCCATTCCCAGAAAGTAATTTAGTACACCCTTGTTATTCACCTCAAAAGTTCTGGCAATTTGACCCTTGATCCTATGCACAATGTCTATACCATCGCATGAAATTATGATATCATCCACATAAACAGCTATCAGCCCTAGATTACCATAAACATCCGATTTGTACAAGCATGGCTCATTTTCACACGGATTAAAATTCATCTTTTTAAGAACACTAATGGTATTCATTTCAGTTTTTTTTTTTATATGTTGGAAAAATGGAAAAGTGGGAAAATGTAATTTTTGTTACAACAACCACAAGAAAAAAAATTCCATCAAAAGTTACATTTTTGTCAAACTATAACCAAGTGTAAAAAAGTCAGGATAAAACAAGGTATATTTACACAAGGTAAACTCGTTGGCCCATATGTTTGTCAGCTGTTTACCCCATTTGGAACCCCAGTGTCAAAAGTTGTTTATGTTGGTTCCTTGTGTTTGTTTACATTCCTATGGTTAGTGTACGTGTTGTTTTTTTTTCAATTTGTGTTTTTATTTTGAAGGCACAGTGTTGCGTTTTTTTTGACACAATGGTTCCAATTACAAAAACAATTTGGCGTGTTGTTTTTGTCTTGTATTTTGTACCTTGGGATAAAATATGTAATTTTCCACTATAAACGTCAAACGAAATGATGTGGCCATTCATAAAAAATTGCTAATTTTTAATACAAAGTACGAAAAATTACATCTCTTTTTATAAACTCTTGAATTGTACAAACAACTCTGATTTTAAAATTTATAGTTACAACATTTTAAACATAACTTCTTTCTCATTTAACTTTCAAAAAGAAAGAACACATATTAAGAATGAATACGTATGTAGGTTATAATTGTCATTGCAAATGGTGAGAACTGTAATATGAATCTTAATTTATAACATAAGTTTGTTTTGTTGGGTTCATGATTGTCCATGGGTCCCAAATAACGTAGTCTTGTAGTGTAAGGTACCATAGGGTCGGTCTTGACTGACTAAACTTTCTTTTTTGTATATAATGGCGAGTTGTAACAAAAAAAAAAAAAAAGAATTTGTTTTTATAATGGATATTTGTAACCAAATCCAAGCTGAATGAAGTTCCTTGAAGGTCTTTATGACTTCAGGTGAAGGATACAATCTCTTACCGTGCAGAATAATTGTCTAAGCTTGTAGCCTAATCTACTTCAGTGAACGCTTGGGCTGCATAAAAGATAATTTGGGTGGCGGTGCTTTTGGCCTTCACATATTAATAATGTCAGTGTAATATTATAAAAAATTTTAATAGTGACATTCAGGTGCGAAATTAAAAACTTCAAATTAATTCACCGAAATGTCATAATAATGTTAAATACAATTTCGCAATGTCACAGTTTTGTTGTGACGAAAAATTGATATTCGTAATCACTAATATACATATTCATATGTTTGTAATAGGTTATATTACAACATATTTATTTAGAATTGTATTATTTAACTTCTTAATTTGATAAATAGTATAAAAGTTTATGTCGGAAGTTGGTTTCAACGACGAAAATAGCGAATAAAAAATGGTTACAAAGTAAATACCAATTTTTGGGGTTTAAATCTGAGGGTTTTTAGTAGATTTACTAAAAGTAAAGTTTTTTAAAAATGGCAATGGATTGGCAGTTTTTATAACCATAGGAAAAATAATCAAACTACGATACTTAAAAAAATCAGGAAACTAAATCTAAAAAATATTTAACGTTTTTTTAGTACACAAAAATCACACAATCAAGTATGTTTTGGTGGACGTTAAAAAATCAAACTATAAACAAGAACAAGCTAAAAAATTAGCTGCTCAACAGCAGGGTGCACCCATTGGAATGATATCCGCAGTACAAACTGCACCCGGAGCCTATCAACAGCAGGCAGCGGCTTACAATCAACACACAGCATATGGCTATTCGCCAGCTCCTACCTACAACGGCTGGGGAGCAGGTTATGCTCAAGCACCACAAGCAGCTTATCAACAACCTGCTGCATATGGCGCATACGCTGCACCACCACAAAGTGCTGCTCAACCTCAATGGAATACAGCAACTTACGCTGCTCCACAAGCAAGTTGGGGACAAAATGGTTACGCTGCATCTGCTGCAGCTGTTCCCGTTGCACCAACTTCCGTAGCAGCCAATGGCTGGAATACAACAGCGACATCGCCGACAAATGGTGCTCAAAATTTTGGAAGTTACCAACAGACATATAACGGGGGCCCCCAGAAAGCTGGTAGTTTGCAGGGTAATCGTATGAATCCATACAGTGTAGCAGCTGCGCCTACTTATGGTAAGCATTAACAAAAATTTCTAAAAACCAAACTTATCGGTACTGTTTATAAATGTTCTCTGACTTTGTTGTAATACATACAAATTTCAATATATTTTTTGTACTACATATTATTTTATTAACTGTGCAAGCGTTTCATTAATACCTTTTCAATTATTTTATTCCATCCAAAAGTAAATATGTTGTCAAACTTTATAAATGAATTCTGTTATGTTGGTATTCTAACAAAACAAAAATGTATTTTATACGGTTAATAATAGTATTTATAGATAAAATTTAATACTCTTTTAATTGTACTGTTAATTGTGATCTTAATATTTTGTGTATAGACTCGTTAGATAAAGTAATATGCTAGATAGTTTTACTTACACTAAGCCAAAATTTGTCATGCGAATGTCGCCCGCTTTTTTTTTTTTTGTAATTGTAATTATAGTTAAAGTTTCAATTGGCTGTTTAAAAACGTACCTTTCCAAAAGAATATGTGACAATTGTATTTTTTCTTTATCTATTTTTTTAATCCTAGGCTCGCATGTACTTTCGCCTATAAATAGTTCAATGACTAATATGGCAAAAAGGCCACGTCTCCAATATTGATTTCGTGTGTTTATATGTGTGAAATCAAAATCATAATTTTCAGACATTTTAAAAACGTCTATAAACTTTTAAATTTCATTCATACATCCATTCTTCCTGCATGAAATTGTTTGCACAAAAATGTTAAACAAAGAAAATTACCAAAATAATACACACAGGTATGTTTTTTTCAACCCCTTATTTTGTAATAGATACATAAAGGTTATGTAAGTAGGTACATAATGATTATTTTTATGTACTACGGTTGCTATTTATAATTCTTAAATTATATACATTTTTACAATAAATTATTTATAAATACAATGAAATTCCTCAAGGTTTGTTTAGTATTAAGTAGACGGCAATATTACGTACTTATTTCAAAATAAACTTTATTCCTAATGATAAGTGAAATTTTATCTTAAGAATATCATGTTCGTTTAAGTTTCACTTGTTTCGTGTGTATATTCGTAAGATCTCAGTTTACAATGGTAACTATTGTTTTCCTTTTTTTAATCTTTATTATAACTTATTTAAAATAAGTATTGATTAACTTCCTTAAGAGAGACATATATTTTTTCATCAATTATTTTATGAAGAAATTTTTTACAAGAAACTTGAGTTTTCGTTTTATTTGGCTTAAAGTTTTGACGATAACATATGTGCGTGGATAAAATTAATAAAGGCAAAATAATGTACACAATAAAAAAAATATTATTTAAAGTTAGGTTTGATTACTGATAATAAAATGCCTCCCAAAATTTTTAAAGTATAAAAAGCTGCGATATGTGTTCGTATAAGCCAGGTTATGGACTGTCTAGAGATAAAAAATAATACTGACTGGACTGCAGATTAGACTAAAGATTAAGGCCCTAATTGTGTAAAACGCAATGCCAAAAATTACATTGAAAGCAAAAGCAAAAACAAAATCAAAAATATTTTATATTTTTGTTGTTGCTTTCTACAGAAATTCATATACATTTAAGTTTTTAAAATTACTTTAATTTCAATTTCACTGATAACTTATTAAATTTTTGTAATCTCCTTTAATATACACATTTTGTTACGATAAATGTTAAACTATATTTCATATGTGCTATTAAAGTGCCAAATTTCTAACGTATGGAATTTGACGTTTATAATGATATACATAATTTGAGTCTCACGCAACAACATCTAAAACGGGTCTAAAATATGCTCAAAAGTTTGTGGTGTGATAAAAATAAATGTAGAAGTTAAGAATATGTAATTTAGTTTTAAATAATATTAAATACCTAGTTAGAAATCTAAAAACAAATATTTTTATTTAAAATACAAGATTTTTTAAAGATATTCATCTTAATCGATTAATTGACATAAATTGTTCGAGTCATTCGTTATTCGAAATTAGCTATTTTGATTATTCGATCAAATAATGGCGGAAAAATTCCTCGATTAATCGAACAACGATTAATCGAGTGGATACTCTACTTTCACTGTAATTTTTGACGTTTCGTTTTACACAATTAGGGCCTAAATCTTTAGTCCAGTCTGCAGTCCAGTCAGTATTATTTCAGTCGCTGATTTCAGCAACAAACACACACACATTAAAAAATGTTATTTCTTTATGGAAATCGGGATTTTTATCAATTTAATTGTCTCAGAAAATTGTGAATAAAACCAAAAGTTGTGCACAGATTACAATAAAATAAAGCTCATTGCATTCGAAATATGTTAAGTTAACTATTTTTATACCAAACTGGTATATTTTTAACTTCAACGATATTTTTGAAACTACTGGGCAAATTTAGTAAAAATGTAAGCACGGCTTAAAGATAATATTGTTAGCGAATTTTGGTCGAGCTGGAAGAAAAAGAACTGAGTGCAGATTTGAATTCAGAATTCCAAATAACCTTAAAAACAACATTCAGTTCTTAATCAACAAAAACGTTGTTTCCTTGTGTAATAAATTCATCGTGACAACTGCATTTTTGGGTTTTTTATAATACATAGACAATCATTATCTATTCTGCTGTGCTCAGTAAAAATGCAGTAAAGTAAAAATTAAAATCGTAGAATTTTGTTATGAATTTTTTTAATTTGACAAACTTTTAAGATTGCTCTTACTTTTAAATATCATTTTTAATGATTTTTTATAGTTAATGAGTAGAAAATTATTATTAAAGAAATTTATTGGCATCAAAACTAATAAAAGGCAGCTAGTGAATTTTACTGCCTTTTTTCTAAGTACGTTTTAACTTAAAAAGATCATTCATATATGTATGTTAAATATCAATTCAAATATATATTTAATTTATCTATCTATTATCTTATATTATTTATTATACTATTTATATCTTTCTTTATTTTTTATTTAGGCAATTAAGATGTTTCTCTCTCTATATATGCATATGTATAATAATATAACACTTATTTAAGAATGTATTAGAAACAAGATAAAAAAAATACAACCAAAATGTCCGTCTCATAATAAAGATCAGCTGAGTGAGTGAGACAAATTACAGAGAAATTTAAAAACTAAAATTAAAAAGTAATACATTACATAAAACTAATTGCTGAAAATGAAATTATTTACTATAAAGGACAAATCTATGAATTATATATTTATGTAAAAAATATATTAATACATATAAATTAATCAGTACGTTTTATCATCACCAATATTAAATGTATTATACTATATACTAAATATATAGACAACTTTTAAACTACAACAACGATGAAACCTTAAAAAAAATAATAACAAAAAAAAACCATTGTTGCCAATCTTCTAAAACTATTCTATAATTACAACAACAAATACTACCTACCATATCTATCCATATACAAAACAAAAATAAGTGAGAAAATGTTCCTCTTCTTTTCGGAAATAATACGTCACAGCTGTTACTGATGAAAAAAAAATAGACTGCGTACCAAGAAACAAATAAACAAACCTTTGGAGAAAAGAGGAAGAAGGAAGTTTTTAGCAAGAAAAAAGCAATTTTAATTTTATACGTATTACAAAACAATACTAAAATACATACATACTTACAATATTCATAGATCATAAGAATACATCTCTATTTAATGTTTTTTTTTTTTTTTTTTTTTTTTTAATTTTGAACTGGATTATTTTGTTTGTTTTATTTGCTCAAAAAATTATTTCCCTATTTAAAAAAAAAATTCATTAACATACCTATCTATGCATATGTATGTACATTACTATTACACTATTATGATTTTTTTATTTTCATTTACATGCATAATAGTGTTAAAAAAACATTAAATAAACTCAAACATTTTTTTATTCCAACATTTCAATAATAATATTAATTATAATGTATAAAATATGAAGTAAATAAAATATAAATAATTATTAATGTATATGATTTAAAAGATTTATTTATGGTTGTTATTTTTACTATTTTGTTGTTCAATTGTCTTCATGTGCGTATTTGTAAATTGCATTTATAATGTATACATAATTTTATATGTATTTTACTACAGTAATTACTTACTTCTTCTACTACTACTTGTTTGGAAATATTGAAATAAGTTATATAGTATCATATATAAAATACAATATAATATGCATTTTTCACATGTTTATATAAATGTGTATTTATAAATAAATTTTAGATTTGTATTAAATAGTTTGTTGGCAATAAGATATTTTAAAAATTTCGAAATCCGAGCTAGAGAATTTCTAAACATATCAACATTTATGGTAAAAGTATATAGTCACCTTAAAGACGAAATAAACCTATCTGCAGTTTTCAAAAGTTTACAGGAGAGGGGAAAAACGTTATAAAATTTAAATTATTAACAATATTGAAACGAAAATTACAGATTTTTCTTGAAATGAAACCAGAAATATACATATATCGGTTGAGAAAATTTTGGGTTTTCTTAACACAGCTTATGTAATGTCACTTATGTTATTTGGAAATGTAGATATCTGAAACCAAATAACCTATCTGCAATGCTAATTAGTATGAATAAATAACAATTTATTTATACATATGAATATTATATACATTAAGGGTATTCACGTCACAAGTTGCACCCTTGCGAAAAAGCAAAAGTGCAAAAATATAGCAACAACCACACAGACAATTAGTTGTGCGTAAATAATTTTCTTTGTTGTTCTTGTTATGTGTTTGCACTTTTGTTTTTTTGCAAGGGTGCAACTTGTGACGTGAATACCCTTTTTAAATTATAACAGTTAAAGTTTCTTTTACTGGTTTAAGTAAAAAAAGTACTTAATGTTTGTTTAAATTACACTATGCAACAAAATTAACTTTTATCGTGATTTTTGATGATTTTTTTGTGCGTCACGTTCCTCTTTGTACAAAAACTTTGACATTTGTAATATTACATGTTCAAAATTTTGCGTTATGATATAGGGAATCCATAAAAAACTCAATTTTGAAATTTTTGCAGATAGATTATTAGGTCTTTAATATTACGATATGTATAAGGAATTCATAAGCTGTTTTGGAAAATACACACACTAAAAAATTTCGTACATAAATGTAAAAAAGCACAGCTCAAAGCAACCTGTACATTTTCAAATTTATCAGGCTGGTCATAGAAATCAATTCCAATCGAAAGTGGAAGTGATTTCATATCTTGCCGCACATAAAACGAAATAACTTTAGATCGGAATTGATTTCTGTGACAGGCCTGTATATAACAATTATGTGTGGCTCTAAATTTTATACGGTGCCGAACACAATTACGATTGTGTTTTGTTTTAATCAAGGTTTTCAGATTTATTTTGACCTTTTTCGCTAAATTCAATTTTTAAAGTTTTATTTTTATTAGTTTTTGACAATAAAATATACATTTGTTAAATTATAAATCCTAAAAAATAAATTTGTTTCGAATTTGTTTTTTTATTCATTGGTGTTAGGATTCTTAAAAAATTTTTAAATATCTATAACAACACAGAGTTTTGTTTGCGATATTAAATTACCATATCTTCCGGATTCTTAGGTATACTATCGGTACTACGCGATGATAATACAATTGAATCTATACTGTCAAAATAGTGTGTTTTTTGCACTGTGTTTACTATTACTATAACTGCCAGTTTACGATATGCTTTTTGATAGTTAATTCTAACTGAACTTGGTGAAATTAAACGTTAAAAACTTATTTTGACTTTTCTAGGCAAAATTGTTGATCAAATAGGCTGTTTCCCTAAACGTGTGTTCACAATGTATCAATTTTAACCCACGTTGTACTGTATATGAATATGGTTTGCATCTACATTATTTTAACTGCTTTATTGGCTTTTCTCTGCGCAGTGACAACTACGAAGTTGCATTTTGGAACTAAATGCATTGTCAAAATTTTTATGGTTGCATCAAAGAACATGTTGCCATGTATTACTAAAATGCAATAGACGTTTAGAAAAACAGCCATACTTTCTTAAGTTTAACAAAAATTTGATAAATTTATAAATGTCTTATCAAACCAAATACAACTTGGCTCAACCATAATGTGCATGAGTTGGTTATCTCTCACCATACGAGCATTTAAGCCTTTTTATTTTTTTTTTTGCAGTAGTCGTTATTTAAGAAATCTTGAAACAGTTTTTGTTAAAAGTTTCGATATAAGAAAATGCATACGAAAAAATTACCGATATATTTATACCCTTCACCGAATGTAAAAGGGCGTTGGATTACAAAGGAGTAGTCTTAAAACTACTCCATTGTATACACAAAAGGATTAGTTTTTACTTCGTTTAAAAACGAAAACATGTCATTACAAAACGAAGACATGTCGTCTCACTACAAACACTTTTTAACAATGACATGGTCCATGCTTACATTACATCGGACCAGTCTATGGAGTAGTCCATTTAATCAAATTGGATCAGGTGGTCCAATATTATTTGCTGGGGCATATTGGGTTAAGTTGAGTCTAAATCAACCACTACAAATCTTGCTAAGTATGAGTACGATGAATAAAATCAAACTTTTGAGTGAATATAAGCTTAAATAACATTGCAATAAGTATGAGTGCGCATAAGTACAAGAAATTATGAGTCATGATTCAGCTCTACTCACTTTTTCACTACTCATTGCTGATCTCTGATGGTGACCAGGTGTTTATATATTTATACATACATACCTTCATATAGGTTATCCATACACAACTAGGTCACATATTCATTTCAACTCTGTATTAATTTTTTTATGTATTTAATTAACTTCCCAGCTAGCATTTTCAATCGTGGAAGTGTCTACTGGGAATCTCATGAGCGTTTTTGATCGCCGACGAGCTCATTTTTTAATCGTAGATTATTCCTCGCAAGGGAGGAACTGTTACACAAGCTAAACCGTTTAAGATGTGTGTAAAGATTATCTCACAAGTCTTCCAAAAAGCATGTCGAGAATTGTACGAGTCTCATTTAGGGATTATTTTACAACTCGTGAAATGCTAAGCCGAATAACTGATCTACCTAAGAGCGTTAAGCGACTTTTTCATACGGAACTTCTCATTTTTATACAGCTTATACAAATCAAACCTTTAGATTGCGAATTCAACACCAACCGGTTGGATAATCTTATTCAACAAATCTGTAGGTTTTAGAATTTTCATGTTTAAAAAACACTCTTATTTAGGTAGCTAATTTTATTAATTGTTATATGACTCATACAGATAGTAGCAAAAGGTTCAGAAAATGTATAAAAAAGTAATAAATAAATCTGAAGATTCTTTAAGGAGTTGTATATTAATCATAATCGTCTCACAAACAGCCTTGGATAGCTGAGTTTTTACACATAACAAAAAACGAGAGAGAGAAAAAAGAAAAATCATTTTTAAATTATGACGTTCTTGCATCAACTGAGCTATATGTGTTATTTTACGAAAGGTGTTTTCTATTGTAAAACATGAAACATTTGGTAATATTTACGAAAAAAGTAATACGAACGAATTCGTTGCTTAGTTTGTATACAAGTGTCCGACCGATTATTCGGTTTCGGCAAATACTCGGTGTCCGGCATTTATTTGGCCGCTTTTTACCGAAGGTCGAACTTTTTAATACCATTATATGCAAATGTTACAAAACCATGCAAAAAAAAAATAAACTACAAACTTTTTCCTAATTCGGCTGTGGAAAATTATATTGTTTCTAAAACACGTAAAAAAGCTAGCAATTTTGGAAAGAAAAAAATAGGGAAACAAATTTAACAATTCCTCACATTGAAGTAAAAGAAAATAATGAAAATATTCTTCCAATGGAATTACGTATTTATGTAAATGAGCACTTAAGTCCACGAAGCATTAATATATTTAAGTACATACAAATTGGAAAACAAGTATATTTAACTACTTAAAGGCAGTATGAAGCAATCAAATATCTGTCAGCGCCACCAACTAGTGTTGCCAGCAAGCAACTGCTTAGTGCAGACGGTCAGTTTCATTTCAATCGGTTAAGTAACCTAAATGGTTTCAATGCAGCAAAATTAATGCTCTGTCATTACAGCATAAAACTTACTGAGCTACCTAAATAAGAGATACAAACGGTTTTTTTTTATGTCAAAACTTTTCATACAGTTTTCGTATAAACAAGGCTAATTCAATAATATTCTGTTGTCTTTTATTGTCCTTATCATGCTTAATCCGTTAGTGATCATGGCATCTTTGATAACCATTGTTTGTTATGGCCTAACAATTTTGGCAATAAATAAAATAATGCCTAAACGTGCATTTGGAAAAAATTTATTTCATATTTGTGTTCAGCGACATCAGGTTAGGGTTAGGTTAGGTTAAATTTTAAAGTTGCATTGTAAGATGTTTTTTAAATTTATCAATTTAATCTCATAGTTGAAATCTTGATGGCGCGGTAGAGGGCTAAATGTAGCTACCAATATTATTTTCATTATTTTTTGCCGTGCATCGGGGAATAAAATGCAACGTATTAAAGCTATTTGAAATTGAAATTCGCAAACAAAATTCTGACATTTCTCCCTAATTTACATAATTTTTCTATTTTAAAATAATTCTAAACATTGCCTGCGAAAAAATGCTTATATTTGGAGGGCTCAGACTTCAAACGAACCAAGTGATAAAATATAATACATATGTATATGTTTTTCAAAACTGGTGCGAAATTCTCTGCAAAGTGCAGATTTATTCAGTTCTGTAAAGGACTAAATCAAAAACTGTTTTGTTCCTTAGGTAACGGTAATAAACCCAAGTCAATGGCTTCAGTAATTAATGGCAGTTTTCCATATGTCAGTTTTGTTAAAAAAAATCATTGTGTTGATATTCGTCAAAATGTTTGCAATTATATTGCGAATGTTGGTTTAAAAATATGAAGAGCTTTTGAGGATATACATAGTAAGGGTATTCACTTCGCAAGTTGCACCCTTGCAAAAAAGCAAAAGTGCTTACACATAACAACAACCACAAAGAAAATTATTTACGCACAACTAATTGTCTGTGTGGTTGTTATATTTTTTCACTTTCGCTTTTTCGCAAGGGTGCAACTTGTGACGTGAATACCCTTACTAATTTGAATGAGTTAGAATAACAAATATTTCTCCTCACTTAAAGGAATTTATTTGGCTTTATGAATGTATGTATGTACATGTGTAAAAAATAAACGAAATCATTTCTAAACTATAAGCCAAACGATTTCGATTTTTTTATTCCCAAAAATAACTTTGATTAAATTAAGATTTTGTTTTGAATTGCAAGTTTTTCTTTATCGAGATACGTTTTCGTAAACGAAGTTTTAAATGACTCCGGAATTTTGAACAGTAAACCTTAACAAATCTTTATTGTCAACTTATTATTTAGTATACAATTTAAATTATGTTTTATCTTTCTTAATTTAAATGTAAAACAAGTTTAAAACTTAATGTATAACGTATATTAAATTTCATTGAAATTTGTTTTATTAAATATTTATATCTTGATATTTTTAGGTTAAATAATTATAGTTTTTTTTTAAATTATTTAACTATTTACTGCTCGTAAATTAAAAGGAATATATGTTTATTACCTACATGTTATATATAATAACACTAACGCTTTACGCACCCGTTTCTTTTTTTTTTTTTTTTTTTTTTTTTAACAAAAAACTTAACATTCCTTTGTATTTGTGTTACTTTTTACGAAATCCTTAAACTAATTCTAAACACAAACTTTACTTTTTTTATACATTGATCATTTATTTCTAATACATATATTTTTATATAAACAACAACATATTACATATATACGTTATACTTTAGAAGAAATTTAAATACATACATATATTTTTATAACATTTTTGTTGCAAATACTTTAATCTGAAATATAAAACATGAATTATTTCAATATTTTCTTTCAAGCAACAAACCAATTACAAACATGACATATTTCTCGTAAACGTACGTTATGCGTGGCAGTTGCCGCTGCTTGATAAAGAGGTTTCGAATATAAATTGTTCTGTTAAAAAGCATTTTTTGCCCATAAACGAAATGGTGCTGTAAAATGTATATGTATAAAATGCTTAAAAAGGGCTGTGGGCTTTTCGTAATGGGTAAGTTTTATTTTACTATTTTCTGTACTTTCTAGTCTGTATAAATTATTTAAAATATATTTGAATTCTCCCTCATTAATTTTTCTGTTATTTTTACAAAAATAAAATGATTTTTTAATAAAAATCTGTGTTGTGTTTTATTTTACAAAGGACATTAAATAACAATATGCATAAAATTGATCTAAAAATTTTTAAATTTATAATTAGAGTAGTAAGGCATATTGAAATTAAAAAATGCTATGAACATGGCAAGCAAAAATTAATCGTTTAAAAAATAACACTATGCAATAAATATTTACCAAAATTAAAAATATTTTTTTTTTATTCTAATTCATGAATTAAAAAATTAAATTAGATCTTTCCTGACTATTTTCCATTTTTCAGACGCAAACCACAAATAAATTTTGTTTTGTTTGTTTACCAAACATCAGAGTCCTAAGCCGATCTAATTTGACGCCGCAATTGTTTTGTTGCAAAAATTGCTAGCCGCAGGTTAAATTCGGATATTAGCCGGATAAAACTTAACCATCAACGGTGACGGCTACAAAAACTAATGCGGTTCGGCTCAGCCACTCAGCGCAGGTATCTTCTGATTTATTACGACAGCACAATAAACATACCAAGCACAGTTCTATTAATTTAAGACATTAGCGGTTTTCACCCTTGATAGTAAAGTGCCTTGTAGTCCTTGTGAATCTTATTAATTTAGTTAAATTACTAAGATTTACAAGACTGCAACAACAAAATGTATTAGACTAAAATTTACTACGCTGTGGTTGAAAAATCCAACAAAAAGCTGTAGTAAACACGTTTGTTAAATAATCCAAAATAAAACAGTTGAAGAAACAATATCTGTCTTTCCCTCACTCAGCAACTTCATTAATTTACAATACTTAGTGCTGGTTCACACACGTCAAGTTTGACTCGTCAAGTCTTGAGCATTTAGGAGAGAAGGGAAAAGAGAAGGCCATTTCTTTTCCCCTCTCTCCTAAAAACTAAAGACTTGACGAGACAAACTTGACGTGTGTGAACCGGCACTTACGAAAAAGACACTCATGCTTTGTAGTATAAAATTGTATTAAGAAAAGCAGAGTTGTACACTTAATACAAAGGGTGAAACCCGCTACTTTGTTTACAAAAAGCAACAACAATTTTTTTAAACCATTGTGAAATGTTAGAACATTATGACAATATAACATGATAGCACACCTTGTGAATACTCCAATTATATTTAACTATTAAAAGCATAAAACAAATTATAATTCATTGTTAATTAGTAAAAAAACATAAAAATACTTCAATTATTATAAAAATGTTGCACAAGACTAACTCGGACAGCCTTAATCCTTTCTTCTTTTACTTCTTACTTAGTTGAAGTCTTTTAGGGACTGATTCCACTAACTTTCGACAATAGCTTGGTGGCATTTTGTTCCATTCTTCCAATAAAACCCTGGGCCTGTTCGGAAATGCATCACTGCGCTGCATCAGTGATTTCAAATGCTTAAATATATACATATGTATCAGTTAAGTAGATGTGAAACAAAAAATTGTCAAATACTCCATAAAAATAATAGTCACTTAATAAAAAAAAAATTTTAATTATTTTTTATCGGCATTAAAAAAAGTTTGCTTTTCTGATGCAGCGCAGTGATGCATTTCCGAACAGGCCCCCTTTTTAACTCAGCTTTGCTAGAAAACTTGTGCTCTTTTCTTTTTAAATAGTCCAATAAATTTTCTATAGGATTTTTATCAGGACTGTGGCGGGGCTTCCATAATATGGGATCATTGTACAGAAGCCAAGATCGTATTTTATGGGCCTTGTGTTTAGGATCGTTATCCTGATAAAAATACCAGCAGGCGTTTAGAGCAAGCTTATCCACACTTTTTGGTAAGTTTTCCTTAAGGAGTTCTTAGTTTACGTTTTGATTCATTATCCCATCAATAAACTGCAACGATCCCGGCCCTGCTGCAGAAAATGAGCCCCAGACCATCACTGAACCGCCCCATGTTTTACAGTGGGCTCTTGATTTCGTCCCCTCTAAACAATAGGTATCCCATCGTTTCCGAAAAAGTTGAACTTACTTTCGTCGGTAAAAAACACGTTTCTCCAAAAAGAAAATTCTTTATTTTGATGTTCTTTTAACGGCTTTTGACGTGCTTTCCTTCGATTTAATCCATACTTGTGAAGCAAATTCCTTATGGTTGATGGGCTAACTTTCTTTACCCAGGGGGGTTACCGCGTATTTCGATTCGAAAAAATCATTTACGAACTCGAACAATTTGTACTGTCTGTTACCATATTCGTAATATTTGTTTCGAATAAACGAACTTTTTTATACTTTATTGGAAACAAAAAATGCCTTAACAGCCACTTTCTATTACGAACAAAAAGTGTTCATCATATTTCTCATTTTTTTTTTTTAAATACAACCTCTATCACCGTTTCGAACGATTGCGAAAATCGTAATAAACAGTACAAATTGTTCGAATTCGTAAATTATTTCTTTCGAATCGAAATACGCAGTAATCCCCTGAATCAGCTATAGCAGCGAGTTTTGGAACACTTAAAAAGGTTTTCGCTTTAACTTTTCTTACAAGAAAGCGTTCATCTGCTTCAGAAATATTTTTTGTGTGCCGCTCTTGGCATATTTTGCACAATTTTATAAGTGTTAAATCGTTTTATGACATCGTGTACAGTTGAATGGCTTCTGTTCACCATTTTCGATATTTCCCGAATACTACTTCCTTTTTTCGAATGTTTTATTATTAGTTCCCGAACTTCAATACTATCGAATTTTTTTGCACACGATAGACACTGACGTATCGAATGAATACTCGAGAAATGTAATGTCGAGTTACTCGATATCGAATGCTATTTCAAATTCAATAAACTTTATTCGATATCGAAAGTCATGATACCAAAATAAAAAATTTCGATAAAGTTTGCTCTATATCGTATGCGGTGATTAGACCCCTGGTTTGCCCATTTTGTCTCTACATCTTTAAAACTTAATATTTAATTTTTTTTTACAACTGTCAAAAACTGACCTAACGGATATAATCAAAATATATTAATAAAGTACATGCAACTCTACAACAAAACTACAATACAAAAAACAACAGGCAATCTGTTTGTGTAAAAAATCGTTACCTTGTCAAAAAAAAATTAATACATACACATCAGGGATGATAAAGTCAGTATAATTGGAAACTTTTAAGTTCTATTAGCATTGCAAAAGTACTAAAAACTACAAGTTTAGTATAATATAAAAATTCAAACATTTTGCGATAGTGTTGGATAATTAAAAATTACAATAATCAACTAATGTTTCCAAATATCAGAAAATCGCCAAAGGTGAAAGAAAATTTATAATTTTTTTTGAACGTTTATTAACAAATGAAGTTAATAGCATTTTATTAGAAGTGAAAACTATTGTTTTGTGCCGCATAAGACACTTTTCTAAATTTATTTTTAAAAAGTAGATTTTGGTGCTGCACACGCATACTATTGATTTGTTGACATTTTATCTTGCTTTTGCTTTACCTACTTTTTCTTACGGCAATGAAGCGGGCATATTTTGATTTCGCTTTAACTCCTTTTTTATTAGTGCAGTGAAGCAAAGCAAGAGTTAAATTTATTTTGTACGTTTTTGTATGAGGAATTTTCTGCATTCGCTAAACCGTGGTGTGTAGAGCAGAATAATACTTAAGGCCGTCTTACACTATCACACAAAGTCTTACGTATTTTTCAAAAATGCTTCCCTGATCTAATTATTCTTTGGAAATTTTCAAAAAACAATAACAACTTATCATGACAGGTTTGAATTTTTGTAAATTACTAAAGACTTTGTGGGATAGTGTAAAACGGCCTTTAATAAACTTTAAAATTGTTGATATAAAGCAAAATTAATGCTAATTATTTAAGAAACCATAAAAAGGGGGTATTTAAAATGTATGTAGGTCAAACCAATAACGAGATGTCGATATTTATATATTTTCTTTGTTTTGTTAATTGACAAAAGTATAATTAAATTATGCATAAAAGTGTAGTACAATTAATTAATCATGTATGTGCGACAATTTTTTGTTATTCTAATAACAAATATAGTAAAAAATATTTTTTTGGATTTTAGTACAATTAGGGGCGGTCGAAAAGGTAAAATTGTTTACTGAGTTAAGTACAATTTTGAAAATGTAATATACCATCCCTGATACACATCGAGCCATAACCGCCAAAATAACGTAACCAACAAAAAACAAATTTTACAGTAGAAGGTTTTTTTTGTTTATTTCTTATTTATTTGGAAGTTTTTCTACGAAATTTTTTTTATAGTCTACAAATGATCTAATGCTAGTTTTAGATGAGTATTAACCTTAATTTTCCATTTACAAAAGTGTTTTAGATCATCTGTTTGTCACTTACGTTAGTTTGGCGGTCATTATTGTAACCAGCTAATAATAAAATGTGCTACTTACGTTTTATTATTCTCAACTTAAAATATTAATTTGAACTTAAAAATTTACTTTCTTGAATTATATATATAAAATGTATATTTGCATACACATATCGTCACCTAAAATCCAAAAGGCCGTAACTGATAAAAAAAATTAATATCGGCATATCAATCAAAATTAAGGTTTTGAATTTTTTGTTAGGTATGACATTTTGTATTTTAGGTAACGATATATACTTCTTCATGTTAAATGCTTATACATTATTATTCATCTTCCTCATTTGTTACATTCAGAACATCTTTTATCGTATTGGAGCGTTTGAGCCGAAGGTATTCATCATGAAAAGTTGATGGAATACTGTTTTTTTCACACATAGATTTTTTATCTTTTAATTTACGTGTAATTCCTTAGAATATGCAAGAGAGAAGGTCGTTGAGTACAAGCATTCAGACCGATATTAATTATTTAAGCTTCACTAATATCCATGCTGCCATATTAAAGAGAAAATTTTTTTTTTTTTTTTTTTTCAAAAAAAACAGAGCGCAGGGAAACAAATTTTAGTTTTAATTTCTTGGAAAAAAACATTGCGGAAAATGTCTTCCAATTTAAAAAATCTGAACGTTGCAATGAAATACATTCGTATCTACAATGGTTTGTTCTTGCACTGCGAATAACTGTTGGCCACTCACTAGGTGCCCATACTGTTCGATTACGAACGAATGATTCTATAGTACTGTGAACAGAATCCACTGGCATCATAGTATTCCCAGGTAATAATAATAAGTAAGTAAGTAAGAACATGGCCAGCACGGCTTTGTTGCGATTTTGTCCCATGCAACTATCACAATATAAGCTTAATTCCCGAACTGTCTTCCTCTGATCTAAAATTAGAAGATACCTACTATATAATGCCGTGCAAATTTCAATACAACCACGTTTGCCATCTTTTTCACCCCATAAAAAGCAAAATCCATTTCTTGTAATGTTTTCATAAATACTTAAATTGTAGAACGCATATTTTCTCAAATAAAAAAGAGTCATACTTTTACTATGAGGTCTTAATCCCCAAAAATGTTCTTGAATTGCCTGGCGATCTTCAGATATTTTAGCTGCGCAGTCATTTCTACATTTTTTATTTATACAATTATTACACTGAACATTCTTTTGATTATGAGTTGATGGAAAGAATTGTTTTCTTTTTTTCTTATACCCCCTCGTGCCAACGCATATTTCATCTTCCACTGCATTATTATCTATATCTGAAGCACTATCGGTATCGCTGTAAGGAACAAGAGCCATTTTGCAAACCTATAACCAAATAAAAACATCACTAACAAATTTATAAATCAAACTCACGGCAAAAGAAAATTTACGACATCATACGACACACTTTTCAAGAAAGCACAAATAATTAATGAAAAAATTAATCACCTCTTCCAATATTCTGCTTAACTCTAGATAAAATATCAGAACAGAAAATTTAAATAATAGTTTTTAATACCACTTGCTTCAAACCAATAAACGAAACTACGAGTGAATACACTTTTTACAAAAAAAATAAGAAAAAACATAACGGTAGATACAAGTAATTGATTGCGTTGTTATTTGTAATTTTTTTTTTATTTTAAGCTTTATATTTTTCTAATTACATGGCAGCTCTCTCGTTGTTTTTATGTTACTTACGTTAATTTGCGGTAACTAATTTAGGCGTATGTGGGTTACGTTAAAATTGAAGGGCTCGTATTACCCTCAATATTTGGATTACCGATACTATATTTTGCAGGACAACGTGTTGTGGCTTACAGAACAATTGTGCATCAAAAACTCAATTTTGGAAAATATGTTGGTAACGTTATTTTGGCGGTTATGGCTCGATATGTGTATGTATATGTGCATAAAAATGTAAACAAACATTTCGCCATCTTGAATGAAAACGGCCGTAGCTACACTTTAATTTTTTTACAGGAGAAGCAAAAAACTTTACAAAATCAATATTAATAAACTATTGTTTGCATTTTTCAAAATTTACTTATAGTAAGGAGACTTATTTATTTTTTAACAATTTTTCTTTATAACAGGTCCGCCATCTAACGTTTTTTTCAACTAGTGCTTATTTCGTGAATGGTAACACTTAGCTCATGCAGCGATGCCAGAACTGCAGATTTATCTGCATTTTGAAGATTTTATCCCCAAAATTGTCAAAATGCAGATTTGCAGATTTTTGGTTTAACATTGCAGATTTTTTAGCTCGATGGAAACTTCTTAACATTGTCATGATTGTACTATATATACATGTTGCATTGATAAATAAATATAGTATATCAACCATTCATGGAAGAACCGTGTGGAAATACATTCATTAGTAGACATTTTATGTACAAAAGATTACTTAAAAATTAAAAATTCGCATTGTCTTGACATATTAATATCTCTGGACATACATATGTCATCTGATTTTACACAAAATAATATGCATACATATGTACCCTTGATAATTTAAATAACATGTCAAACTATTAACGTTTAATTTGTTTTTTAAAATAACAAAGATTAATCCTTACTCAGCCTGAGTAATTAAATTTGGATAGATATTTTTAATGTAAAAATTTCCAAAAGTTATTAGTCATGTTCTAAAATCGAACAAATTTTTAAAACGTTTCTGTGTTGAAAGTTCAAAAAAATATTACCTTTTTTATACCTCACACTTCGAGGACCACTCATATTGACCAGAACGATTTTTAAATCTACCATCGATTTTATCTTCGGGAACATATTTTGAAATTTATTGTAATATCTTTTTCTAAACAAACTACATAAAAAATGTAATAAATTTGTTTTGAAGGTTTATTGAAGATTTTTAAAACTTTGGCGCAGATTTTGCAGATTTTTTGACGAAAAATGATGGGTTTTTGCTGATTTTTCCTCTAAAAGTTCTGGCAACACTGAGCTCATGTCTGATTTGACAGATACATAATTAGTTTTAACCTTCCGCTGAACGAATATCGTTGTGTATACACTTGAACAACGCTGGGAAATATGCGCTTTCGCTTCGCTAAGCGGACCTGCGATCGACTTACAGAAGATGCCGACTTTGCCAAAAAAAATCATCTTTACAGATGAAGCTCATTTTGATATTGGCGGGTATGTAAACAAGCAAAATTGACGCATAAGTGTATGTTCAGCTGTGCCGAATATTTTATTTCCTTCACAGTAGCATTCAAAATCGTACCAAAAACTTAAATTCGGCAGACACTTGTATTTCAACTACTTGTATCCTTCTAAGTTAGCTTCAGATGAAAGTGAACAACATTTAGTTTATAGATTATAAGAAGACTTGAAAAAGTAACGGTTTATGGGTATAAATTAGATACACTCGTCGTTTTTTTCGTATTTCAGCTATTTGCTGATCGATCCGGCTGAATTTAAATATCAATCTATTCCGGACAATATTTGATGTATGTTAATATGTATATCATACTACACATACCTACATAGTTCAAAAGCGACAACTCGAAATTTCCATACATCTTATTTTTATGCTTAAACTATGTACAATACACTTGTTTATCTATTAAAAAAATTTCGGTGTATTTTATTGTTGTTAACTGTTGCTGAAAATCAGTTATGTTTTAATTGGTATGAAGTTGCAATTCATAAAAGTGACTTATTTTCAGGTGTGTTGGAACATATATGTAAGTGCTAAACAGTCTTAACTCGATTTGTGACACTTTTAATAAAATAAATCTTGATTGGACACAACTCAAAATGCTTATGTTATGCCCCTATTGTAAATCCCTTCAATAAAGAGGAAAAGGAAAGAGAAGTGAAGCAGAAAGGAGATGAAAGATAGATAGCGTCCAATCCGGATTATAATGCCCTGGGCACCCTGCAATCCGTTCTATCCGTCCAGGACCGGTTAACGGTATCGCGGAGCCTATTCCGTATAAGTGACACAAGTAGGTTTTGTCCCCCTGGCCCTTAGTACGATGTGACCCAGTATTACCTTCGTCGCCCCCCAGATCGCTAGGATCTCATCCTGGAAGACACTGCACTCATCTGGGAGTCTTAATGACCTTTTCATGTCAGTGTCAGCGATATAAACACCGGCCAGCGACCATCTTGGACTGTCCAGCCCTCAAACAGCTGTTGGATCCACTTCCCTATTCGGAAACTTCACTGGTGGTGTTACACCCAAGTCTAAGGTCATAATCCTATGATCTGAGATTCCCTCAAGAATACTACCTTTATCCAGCAGACCCACTTCGTACAAGATTCTTGTGTGATTATCTCGCCTAGGTCTTACCAACGAAGAATCGTAGAGGGTTAAGTTTCTAGCAGCCACACTCTTCATATACTGTTCAATGGGGGATGCATCCCACCAAATAGTGCATCCATAAGTAAGAATAGGCCTAATCTCCGATGTATAAATCAAGTTTACTATATCCTGTAGTAGTCTCCAAATCTTACCGACAGAGTTCCTGAATTAGGCATTGAGTCCCCTTTTCATCAGCTGCGTCTTTCTTTTCCAAGACAGTTTACAGTCGAGGAAGTTGCCCAAATACTTAGCACTGTCAGATAGAGTTACCTCGTCGCCATCCAACAATGGCCCCTTAAAACCCTCTCTCTAATACCTTCTGGTAAATAGAACCAGTTCAGTCTACGCAGGGTTTTCACCCAGCCCCTTATCCTTCGCCTATGCCGAGAGTTCGCCCAACATCCATTGCATAACCTAACCGATTGTGGATAAAAATTTTCCCCTGGCCCGTCGAACTTTCTCATCCGCATAGTCACCCTTGGACTTGAGAATGGCGTTGACCGCAAGCAACCACAATAGAGGCGATAGAACCTTCGTTGTGGTTTTCCCCTGGTAATTTTCCTCCTTATCCTTTGATCCCCCAGGCTCGAGTTAATAATCCTACTGCTAAAGGCTAGTTTACACTATCTCACAAGTCTTACGTATTCCGTTATACTTTGTGAGATAGAAATCTAATGAGTTTTGTTGCAACCGTCAAAAAATTTAATTTAACATAACAGTTTGTGTTCACACCATCTCACAAAGTATAAACACTCACACATGAAATAAAATGCAACCCTGATCCAATAAAAAGTATAACAGCCCAATTATGAATAAAAATTCCCTGGGAGTTTTTTCCCATTTCTACAATTGAATTAACATAGAAAACATGGGAGAAGGGAGAAAACTCCCGGGGAATTTTTATTCATAATTGGGCTGTTATTGTTTAGAAATTTTTCAAAAAACCATGAAGTCGTATGGGGTATCAAACTTTTTTTTATAATTTTGTAATTTTCATCACACATGCATTCATACTATCAGACTTTTATACATTACTTGAGTTTTTGACATGTATTAATACAAAGTAAAATTGTGTAAACTAGCCTTAAGCACACAGACTATCCACTCCACCAGAAAGCCCTGAACTACCAGCTCTACCAACTAATCGCCACAATCCTAATATTATTAAAGGTTTCGTATGCTTTAGCTCGTGCTCAATATATCCCACAACCTCATGTAGCGCACTCTCAACAGATGTACCCTTAAGGTAGGCATGTTGATCGTTGCTAATGAGGTGGGTATCAATATTCACCCTTATTCTATTTAGCGTCATCAATACGAAACGATAACGTTTTGTGTCGATTCTTGCAAATCGGTATGCCCATTGTCAATATCAAGTTTTATTGATAAGCGTCGATATATTTTTGGTATGCCGTAAGCAACGTTAACGATGGCATCGATATAAATTGACTCTGATTTTGTCGACAGTCTTATTGGCGTCGAAACAGTTTTATTCCTTTTTAACTTTACAATAATAATAATGTTAAATTAAAAAAATGGAAAATGAGCAACAAAGCTACGCGAAAATTGCAAAAATTTGCATTTGCGAAAATTTTTAATATTTCAAACAAGCCATAAAATTGATTAAAAGTCCATAAAGCTATAAGTAATTGCAAAAATTCCATAAAAATGTCTAAATTAGCGGAAATTCGCAAATTTAAGCCATGTGTCTGATAGACGAAACTTTTCGTCTAAGTTTTCGGATTCTTTAGAGCTTTGACGATTTTTAATAGATATCAAACTTTTCTATCATTCCGTTATTTTTGCGAATTTCCGCTAATTTTGCCATTTTTATCGAATATTTCTAATTTCTTATAGTCTTAGGAATTTTTTAACAATTTTATGGCTTTTTTAAAATATTGAAAACTTTTACGAGTTTTTGCAAATTTTTTTTTTTTTTTTTTGTATTGTTCCGACATTATGTTTTTAACCGATTAAACGAGTTTAAGTAAATGTTTGGGGTTTGTTTTCATGTTTGCAATTTTTCACGAATTTTAGCCATGTTCGCGAAAGAAGTGATTTTTTCATGTGATTCTTTACAGCTTTAACGTTTTTTAATAAATATTAAATATTGCTATTATACCGCAATTAGGAAATTTTTGCGAATTTCCGAATATTTAGCCATTTTTATGGAACTTTTGCCATTCCTTATGCTTTTAGGGACTTTAAATCAATTTTATTGATTGTTTGAAATTTTCGCGAATTTCCGCTATTTCTGCAAATTTTCCAAATTTTCGCGTAACTTTTTGTTGCTCTTTTTGGCAATCGTCATCGTTATCATCGTTATAAAGATAGCCCCATATATAAACCGAAGTCTGTTTTTTACAGGGCACAATCAGCACTGTCGATTTATACGGGACATTAGTAATTGTGAATTTTTTAGAAGTTATAAAGTTATAAAGATAGCCCCATATATAAACCGAAGTCTGTTTTTTACAGGGCACAATCAACACTGTCGATTTATACGGGACATTAGTAATTGTGAATTTTTTAGAATAAATCAAGATTCCCTTTTTTAAAGCACAACATTTTTAAGAAATGAACATCAAATTGCATTTTTTTTTTGATAAGAACTTAAAACAAAACAAACCAACTGTCTAAGTTATTAGAGATGTGCTTTAAAAAACGATAAACAATCGACATCGTTACACTGCTGTTATAGAATACAAGTTTTGTATCGAATTGATGACGACGTCGATGAAAATTGATGTTGATAATTAATTGATGACGATGACGACGACGTTAAATGGAATAAGGGTGATTACTTCTAAGATAGAGACCTATCAGTCTCTCCCGTATCTTCAACGAAAATTACGACAGGCTAATAGGTTTGAAGTCCCCCGGCTTCGAGTAGTACTGAACCATTTTCTAAATATATCCACTAGCAGAAATAATGCTTCGTCCGGGATATTTCAAAGCATGGCAGGAAAAATACCGCCCGGAACCGGTAATTCATATGGGTTGAAGGTAATGACCGCCCACCCTAACTTCTCCCTTGTGAATATTTGCTCGACGCAGGCGGACGCATGACTCGATGACAAAGACACCCCGTCCTATTAACCATCGTCCATACTTCCGATTTCCGTACACCCGGAAAAGTGCGCCTCCATAAGTAAGGTAAGGGTCTCAGAGCTTGACTCAGTCCATGGGCTGTCACTCCTTTAAATATAACCCAGGGTCCTAGCATCCTTGGATAAAATCAGTCGGAATCCAGACAACTCGTTGATATTGTTGATGGATTCACAGTACTGTCTCCATCAGAGCCGCTTTGCCCTATTAAGATCCGCCTTATACTTTCTGAAATGCACCCTGTGTGTTTTCCAATTACGCGGTACTCCCGTAATTAAACAGTCCCCTAACCGTCGACCTTTGAACCTGAAAAGTGACGTGTGAAAAAGGCCCAAGTCAGTTGCGAAGGCAGCTTTCGAAGTGAAGTGACAATGTGTTAAAGCAGGCCGCAACCATCAACACAAATGGCGTGATCAAAACAAAAAATATCAAAACACAAACCACGGTAAACAAATGAATTAGTTCAACAAACGTTGTGTTTAGTGAAAAAAAATTTATTTAGTTACATATGTATATTGTTTTGTAGGTAGTGAAGTGACAATGTGTTAAAGCAGGCCGCAACCATCAACACAAATGGCGTGATCAAAACAAAAATAACAAAACAGAAACCACGGTAAACAAATGAATTAGTTCAACAAACGTTGTGTTTAGTGAAAAAAAATTTATTTAGTTATGTATGTATATTGTTTTGTTTTATAATGTCATTTACTCATTTAAATATTATTTACTAGTGTTGTGGTGACTTTAAAAGTTAATTTTTACAACAGTTTTAAAAGGAGACGGAAAAAATCGCAAAATCTTCCGTCTAGTGTCGTCTCTGTATACTTTGTGCTTGCAGTATGATTAAGCAAATCCTGAAGATTTATTTAAGCACGTTTCCTTTACTTCAAATGATTCTTTTGGAGGATAGCATTCACATTTTTCTCTATGCAGAATATTGAAGCTAGGAGAAACCTTCTTATCGGCACTTATTATTTGGTATTGCTTTCGAGAAAGATCAGCTTTTACAAATATAGAAAGAGCCTTTAGAGGGGTTAGCTGTTTTACTTTATCCTCTTGTGCTTTTTTTAACTTTTTAGCTCTTGTCGGAGCAGACCCAATTTCTTTAAGCAGACCTGAGGCATCTTTTTTTCCAGACGTTTGTAGTTGTGTTTGGGCAGCATGCATCAATAAATCAGCATTCGCAAGATTTCAGTTTTTCTTCTCTTACTTCTTTCGGTCAATTCAACGAACGACTTTTGTAGTCGTTTTGAAGACGAACTCCCAAATGAAGGTATTGTCATTGTTCCTTCCAGCCATTTGGCGTGCATGCTTACAAATCGATCCTTTTTTCTTTGTGCTGCATGCCAAAATATTTTTAAAAAAATATTTGAATTTCATTGATATGCACTGATTTATTACTAATATGTCACTATCTCCCAGTAAAAACTTCGCCTACAAAATAATGTGTTAAGTAATCAGAAAAACAAGAGCACTTCTTACAATTATAGAGCAATTCCATATGAAAGCGATCACCTTTTGGACGACCCCTCTCCGATTTTAAAATAAATAGTCTCAATCGATTGCCCAGCAAAAAATAATGTACCTACATTTTTTTTTTTTTTTTATAGTGACTGGTTTAGTGGTGGTGTACTCCACTGTAATGGACAAAATTGAAGAATTCTTCATAAGGGACCTCATTGAAAGTTGTTTTAAAAAACAACTAAAGCGATCGCAACGAGTGATAGCTCGTTGGAAAGGTATTGAATCAGGCTTTAATTGAAAAATAAAATTTTCCTAATTTTTCTTAGAAATTTACCCTTAAATTTTCCCATGAAAATTAAATTTTCCGATTTTCCACAGAAGCTCCTAAATTTTCCGGCTAATTTTTTTTTTGGATTCCTCATAATTTTTGCTTTAAGAATCAGCAACAAAAAAATGGGCCCCGACTCCTTGTTTGGACAGGAGAGCGGCATTTAAGAGACCACCTTGTTAAAAATACATTTTAAAAATTATTTTACAGTTAAAAATACATTTATGAAGAAAAAATCTTTCTTATTTTGCTGCTTATACTTAATTACAATATTTATTAAAAATTTCAATTGTCTTGGCATCATTATAAAATTAAAGTAACTTTAAATTTAGCACGTCGGCAGACGAAGAGTACCGCTTTACATTAATTGACATATCAGAAATATTTGGTATGAAGCAATGAAACTTTTGCGTTCCAGTTATAGTTTTGACATTATTATATCTGTTTTGAATTCGTCGCTCCATCGTGTTCTTTTTGGGTGCATAAAACTGTGTTAATGGCAATTTCCTTGCTTTGAATCCACGAAAACAAATGTTGTACATTTAAGATCTGGTCAGTATATGGCCTTTGCAAACTTGCCTTAGTCGCCAAGCGTTTTAGGGTTCCCCCTAACGCATCGCATGGGCCCTTACCGTGGGACGTCGCGAAAAAGTGCCACTCGACCTTGCAGTTTTGTTCTTCTTCAATTATGCAAAGATTGTAAAAATTTTTTTTATTATTGTACTGAGAAGCCGCGCCGTCTGAGAAAAACGTTACTTTGTCGATTGCATCGAATTTTGATCTTAAGAATTCAAACAGTTTCATTTGAAATAAATAAACGGACACATAATTATGAGCTAAACTCTTCGCGACAACAACAAGGGTTACGGTCTTTAGTTCGTTATCTTCGTTTTTGAAATAAATGCAAAAAGGATGCACCGTGCACTGGTCGTTTGCCCAGTGATAAGCCTGAATTTCATCCTGAACGAGAAAAGTGTAATTCTCGGCAAAGTCGCTTATCACAATGAATTCATTTTGGGCTAATTTCTCCTTACTTTCCTTAAGAAATTTCGATTGCATCTCGGATATGAAATGGTGCGCCTTCAGTTCATTCAACTTGAATCCGAATTCCTCGATGAATTCCGCTGCCGCTGCTGATTATAAAAAATAATAAAAATTGCGCACAACGACTTCGACAGGAGGTCCCTATATGTTTCAATTTCACCGTGAAATACTTTCAATTTCTTGCATGGAAAGAAAATTAATTTGATGTTTTGATGAAACATGCAAACGCAGACTGAATGCATTCCGTGCCTGTCTAATGCCAGCACGCATTCTTTTGGTCGTAGGATGGCAAACTTAGAAAATCCCACTTTTTCTGCTGGGTATTTCTCATTGAACTGATGGTATGCTTCGGATAGATTACATAATAATAATCTGCGCTGCTTGTGTACTTTTTCTCCATCTTCACGTGTGATAACATAGTCACGTGTACCTGGGCAGGCGCGGCTGTTGTCATCATTGCAGTAAAAATCTTGAATCAATTTCACCGTTGCTTCGCTGAGGGTCCTTGAGCCAAATTTCTTGGTGGGAGTCGCCAATATGCCCTTCTGTAGAACTAATTCTTTGCTTCTTCTCGCGATGTAAAAAGATGTTTGAAACTGTTCAGACCATGATTGAGGCAGCACAGATAAAATGAGATATTTCTCCGGAAAAGTGGTCGCTAAATTGAATTTTCTTTTCAACTGCTCAATCATTTGTTTGCCGTCATCAACGTCATCTGCTTGACTGCATTCGTTATCAGAGCCTTCATCAAATATTGTCGCGATTGCACTCATAACCTTGCCTTTTTTCTCTTTCCTGTATGTTTCACTTCGCAACTTTCTTTTTCTAATAGGCGTTTCACCTAAAGTGGTAATAGCCTCATTCAAAGGACTGAATGTCTGCCTCACTATCAGATGAAACATTTTGTTCACTTGTCATTTCACTCTCGGATTGTGGCTGCATTTGTTTCAATGCATTTGCTTGTTGAGACAAATCGATTTTACACTTGGGGCAAATGAATTCTGCTTCTTCACCGTATTATATATTTAATTCATTCATGTATCTTTTTCGAACGATGTCCACTCTTGTTAAACGGATTGCAGCAAAATTTATTCATTTTACTTTAAATTGTCTTTACAGCTTCACTCTTTACTTTACAAAAAAAAAAAACACTTTAACACTTTCACGTTTAGTATTCAACTGAAATTTGACTCAGAGTGTGTGAAGTATTTATATTTATTTTTTGGTAAAAAATAGGTAAAAAAAAATAAGCGATATTTGCTTTTCTTTAATAGGAAAATTTGCGTGAACTACTGGTCATAAAATGTTTTTTAAAGAGGGACTTAATTGGTTACTGCCAATAAGCCGACCACAGGTCATAAAATGTTTTGCAAATTTTTTAAATTACCAGGTAATAAATATTTCGCCATATTTATGGAAAATCCGTGTTTTATGACTTGTTTCTGCACGTGTCATTTTAGGCGAAATATTTATTACCTGGTAATTTAAAAAATTTACAAAACATTTTATGACCTGTAGCCTCCGTCGGGTTTGGTGTGCCATTACATTTTTAATAAATATTGTAATTAAGTATAAGCAGCAAAATAAGAAAGATTTTTTCTTCATAAATGTATTTTTAACTGTAAAATAATTTTTAAAATGTATTTTTAACAAGGTGGTCTCTTAAATGCTCTTCTCCTGTCCAAACAAGGAGTCGGGGCCCATTTTTTTATTATTCTTAAAGCAAAAATTATGAGGAATCCAAAAAAAAATTAGCCGGAAAATTTAGGAGCTTCTGTGGAAAATCGGAAAATTTAATTTTCATGGGAAAATTTAAGGGTAAATTTCTAAAGCTACGGTCACACTTAGCAAATATTTGACGAAAAAAACGGGACCAACAAGCAAACTAAATAATTATTTCCTTCAATTTAAATATTTATTAAGATTATAATACCACATCTTACAAAAAACAAATTTTTGCTATGTCTAGTAGTATAATTAGCTTGATTTGTGATATTAAGACTATTTTACATCTCAATAACTCTTAACAAAAGAAGGGGTTACGCTTATTTGGTCAAATATTTAATAAGTGTGACCGTAGCTTAAGAAAAATTAGGAAAATTTTATTTTTCAATTAAAGCCTGATTCAATACCTTTCCAACGAGCTATCACTCGTTGCGATCGCTTTAGTAGTTTTTTTTTAAACAACTTTCAATGAGGTCCCTTATGAAGAATTCTTCAATTTTGTCACATGACAGTGGTGTACACCACCACTAAACCAGTCACTATAAAAAAAAAAAAATATGTAGGTACATTATTTTTTGCTGGGCAATCGATTGAGACTATTTATTTTAAAATCGGAGAGGGGTCGTCCAAAAATTTGCCAATTTTGATCGTTTTCATATGGAATTGCTCTATACTGAAAGAACCAATGAATTTTATATGGGATGTCCCAAAATTAACGCATTCAAAAGTAAGTCATTATTTTTTTACATTAATACATGCAGAAAAAAGAAGTTACAGAAGTTGCAATAGGTGTAGTTATAGAAGAAAACTACTAAATAATGCGTTAAAGAAGCCATTCATTTTGAAAAAGTAAGCGAAGTTTTTACTGGTTATCTCCTTGACATTTTGAAATTTCGCAAAATGTTCTAACTAAAAATGTTAATTTCTCTTCAAATAGTTGAGAATTACATTATTGTATAATTTGGAATAACTCTAACTTCGTATACACTTTTTCCATTTTACTCTCGAAGCTTCAAAATGGTTCTGATAACAATTTTATGCAATAACCACAATATATAGTAAAAAAAAACTAAGTACCTGGAGCCCAGATTTGATTTTTTATTAAATATTATTTTGTGTTGTTAATAATTTTAAAACAGGTATTTTTATTTTGCTCCATAAAATAACGTAATTTAGTTGCCGCACAGATGAGCAAAAACAGAAAAAAGGTGAAATTTTCAAAAAATCATAAAAAAATGGCGTACCAACGCTCAAACAACCAAAAACCTTAAAAAGTTAATGAACACGCATGCAATTTAATCAACTTTCCAGACTTTAACAGTGTCCCAAAACAAATCTCAAGCAAAAGACTTTAAAATTCACTATACGATGCAGAACTTTGTTGTCTGTCGAGCTGCATATTTAAATTTTTACATTTCTTAAATTGAATTTTTTGCCTAATGTCCGGCTAGATTGGCAAAAAAACCCCTATGTGCGTCGGCACGTTACCCATATTAGAGATAATTAAGATATGTATACACGTTCTTACCTGTCCTCTGTAGATGGGACAAACAAAGTGTATCCCGTAACCTTTAATCCGTAAACCTTATTTTTATTTATCCAAAGCTCTTGGATAACCACTGTCCGAGTGTTTACGAGAAAAGTTGTTAGTTCGGCTGAAGCCGCTTTACAATGGTGAAGGTTTATTTTCACCACTAACAGATTCTTTGGTCCTGTCATGTTTCGGGTACCGGAACCTCTTCTAAGAAATCCATTGACTTGCGGTCCACGGGGAAACGGAAGTCCTTACTAGTATCTTCCTTACACACCAGTGAAGTCACAAAAAAAATTGTTTATTAAGTAGTGTATAAATATTAAAAAAAAATTTTTTTAAATCATAATCTGAATGGATTTTCTACAAACGGCCAATTTCACCAAGTTGAGTTATAACAGTCAAAACATACTGTTAACTGAAAGTTTAAGTAGCAGTTAGTTATAACTGAACTTGGTCAAATTGGCCGTAAAGAGTCCAAAGATTTGTTTTTAATTATTTTTTAGGCCAAAAACAGTTTTTTTCGATTTCTGAGTTAAGTAACTTTAAAACTAGGTGTACGATATAACCTATGTCCATATTTGTGGTCTGCGAAAACTCCATTTCAACATTCGCACTGGCGGACGGATAAACGGGTATCGTTTAAAAACTCTGCTTCTTATTACGATCCAGAAAATATATACCTTAAAGGGTCTAAGATCCATATTATAGAAATTCCAAAAGTAATGACAAGGGATGCGATTTCCATGCAATGCATGTTTTTTGTTCAACCCAGGAGCTTACTGGGAATCTCACAAAGAGTCTTTAATCCTCGACGAGCTCATTTTTTAATTGTAGACGATTCCTAGCACGGGAGAAACTGTTACACGTGCTGATTCGTATGAGAGATTCTTCCATAACGCAGCCAAATACGCTTATATTAATCATAAAGGGAATCGTTTATGATGTATGTTGAGATTATCTAACGAGTCTTTCAAAAAGCATGCTAAGAGCCGTATGAGACTCATGAAGGTATTATTTTACAACTCGTGAAATACTCAGCCGTATGACTAAGCTATGCCAAAACTTCTAATTTTCATACAATTTCTATAAAACAAACCTTAAGGTCGCGAAATCAACACCATCCTGTCGAAAAATCCTCTTTTGCAGATCCTTAGGCCGGTTTGTTTTATTAACATTGTATTGGCAATAGCATTTTCATACTTCAAAAACTGTCTTATTTAGGTAGCTCAGTAATTGTTATACGACTCTTACAGAGAGTCCCAAAAGGTTCATTTCAAGATTTAAAGACGAGCGTGTCAAAAAATAAATAAAAAAAACAAATAAATAAAAAAAAGATTTACATATGTAGATGTTTTTGTTACTCCTCCGATAATCACCAGAAGATTCTTTTAGGAGTTGCATGTTAAACATAATCGTCTAACAAACAGCCTATTATAGCTGGGAAATAGCAGATCATTTTATACATGTATGTATGTTTATTTAATATAAAATAAACATTAACAAGAACAATGAGAATTCACAAAGAACATAAAACATAAAAAACAAAATAATTGCGATTTATATTTTTATAAACAGCTTAAATTGGATATTTATGTGAAAAAGTGGCCACCATATATATGTATGTATGTGTGCAGCTAACTTTGATGTTTTGTATGAAAATATTTTAAAGCTGCCCAAAAATATGAAAAATGTGCAGGTACACAAAATGCACGTAAACAAGGATTTTGAAGAATAATTCCAGAAAATATTTATTTTGGGCAGTTAAGTCAAAGTGCAGCTAACTTTGATTTTTTGTATGAAAATAATTTTAAAATGCCAAAAATTTTGTGCACTTATCTTAAATGTGCAGGTATAGAAAGTGCACTTAAAAAAGGAATTTGTATGGAATTAGAAAGAATAATTCCAAAAATTATCAATTTTGTGCAGTTAAGCCAAAAGTGCACGTAAACAAAAGGCAGTTAAGTCCAAACTACTGTATATGTAAATCAAGATAACTTTAGCGCGACGATTTGTCTCTATAAAATTTTTTCGTGATGACATAATGCAAATAAATGGCTTGAAAATTGCGTGCAGCCTACGTCGCAGCTTTCAGTTTAATGAATTTTGGCAACATAAAAAACATTGTGGCAAATCACGATGGGTAGTGCAAAGTGTGCAAACGATGCAAATGCGTGCAAAAATACACAAATTTGCACAACACAACAACAAAATGTACGTACAGGTATCCCTCGATTTACGCGGTACTGTATTTGCGCGGTTTTGATTTAACGCGGTTCAATAATAGCAACCATTTTTTTATAAAACGCGTTTTTTTACGCGATTTTACTTTAACGCGATTTGAAAATAGTGAATTTTTTTTTTGTTTTTAATAATTTATGTTTTGTTAATTTAAAAGGCTGAATGACGTCTTTTTATAAGATTTTTTTATGAATTTTTTTTTTGTTTTTAATATTTTATGTTTTGTTAATTTAAAAGGCTCCATGACGCCTTTTTATAAGATTTTTATTTTTTTTTTTTTTTTGTTAATCTACAAAATTTAAATTTCTTTTTCAAAGCTTGTTTAAAAGTATAATTTTTACAAATAATATTTTCTTTTAAATACTGAGAAGTACAAATAAAGGTTTAATTTGCATTATATTATTAATATGCTTGTTTTACACGAATTTCCGGTCCCAAATTTGAATTTCGTATAAAGTTAGTGTTTCAATTTGTGCGGTTTATTATATTTCTGGTCCCAAAATAGAATTTTGTACTGATTTAGAACCTTTATTTACGCGGTTTTGAATTACGCGGTCTTTTCTTGGTCCCAACATACCGCGTAAATCGAGGGATACCTGTATTTGCAATTTGCTCTATTTACTTCGTTTGCACTAAAAAAAAACCATGAGCAAACTTAGAACTGCATATTTGCTCACGTTCAAACAAATGTAAGCAATAACATTTGATATATTAAGCGCCATATTGTTTTCGAGGGATACCTGTATTTGCAATTTGCTCTATTTACTTCGTTTGCACTAAAAAAAACCATGAGCAATCTTAGAACTGCATATTTGCTCACGTTAAAACAAGTGTAAGCAATAACATTTGATATATTAAGCGCCATATTGTTTTTTATGGAATCTAATAAAATAAAAATTTGTGTGGGGTTTAATATAAAAAAGAGAATTAAATTTAAATAATTTAAAAAGAAAAAAATTATATTAATTTGCTTGTGTACAATTGTACATAAATTCAGATTTTTTACAGTGCTGCCAGAAGTTTTCTGTGCTGCCAGAAAAAGTTTTTAGGAAAATAGCACATTTGCACAAAAATAAAATTGGTATGCTCACGCAGGGATGTTAGATGTGACGATTTTACGTCATTTTGACGATTTTTTTCAATGAATTTACCAAAATGACGATTGACGATTTTTGATGTAGAGTCACTAATGTTTTGACGATTTAATCCCGTCTATAAATTTACTAAAACTTTAATCTGGCATCAATTTTATAACACTTTAATCTGGCAAGCAGGTTTGGTAGATGTGACGATTTTTCGTCATTTGGACGATTTTTTTGAGAAAATACAATAATATGACGATTGACGATTTTTTGACTAACAGCCTGTTCATCGATTTCGAACGTTAACGATCGCATAGAAAATTATATGTTAAACAAAAACAATATTCGAAAATTTCTTTTTGTTTTAAATGTTATTTTCTATGCGAACGTTAACGTTCGAAATCGTTGAACAGGCTGTAAAAGTAATAGTGTTATGACGATTTTCTGGCATCGATTAAACTCACAAGAAATATTCACAATTATATTCACCCCTATCATGAATAAAAATTCCTTGGGAGTTTTTTCCCTTCTCCCATTTTTCCTATGTTAATTCAATTGAAAAAATGGGAAAAGGGAAAAAACTCCCAAGGAATTGTTATTCACGATAGGGGTGATTGAAAACAGTCCAAAACTTAAAAATCAATTTTTCGAAATGCAAAAATTTTTGGAAATTAAACAAAAAAATTCCTCCCCCATCACAAACCAGGTGGATTTCATTAGAAGCATTACTAATTCCAATTCTACAATTATAGAAATGCCATCGGTACTGCAAAAAATATACACAAGAGCCCCGATTTGCGTCAGTCCTATTTAGTCCGCTTTTAAAAAATTGGTTTAAACCGCTTTGCGTTTTTATGATTTCGATTTGCGTTGCTACATACGACTGCATTTTTCGATGAAGTCATAATCACATGTGAACAGTGTTACCGTTCAAAATTTTCAAAAAGGGGCACAAAAAGGGGATTTTCAAAAAAAAAGTGTCACAAAAAGGGGAATTCTGAGAAAAAAAAGGGGCAACTTTAAAAACAGGAAAATTTAAAAAAAAAACGTATGTATTTATTAAATCATTTTCATCGAAAACTAAACATAACAAAAAATAAACTTCATATTTATAAAAAAATACATTATAGGTATATAATACAAATTGTTTGGGAAAACACACATATATATATATATATACATATATACATATATCGTGAAAATACATGTCTTGTTTGCAAGTAAACGATAATGAACTGTTACATAAAATTTTTATTTCAATTATTTATACAAAAACAGTTACTAATTACTTGTAAATAAAACGAGCTTAAAATAGTGTAATAAAAATTCTTACAAAAACAAAAAATAGTTCATAATATGATTTGCTACAAAAAAAAACTTTACATTTAAATAGATAGAGATATGTATATATGTAAGTATATGTATGTACATAAATATTTGGCACTTGGATTATTTTACTTTTTTACCAAAAAAATTAAGTTACGATAAAACCTCGAGGAAAAAGCATATAAAAGTATTGATAGGAAGATAGTTAATATCAGGTACAGATCCATTTTTTTATAAATTGCAGTGTTATGTTGTTTCTTCAACTATTAAATATCAATTTTTTTGAAAACGTAAATCTATATTTATTAATCAATTCATCACTTGGAATTCAATCTTCCAAGTCATTTTGATAAAAATTTAAAGCGGATAACATAGACTGACAGGTATCTACTTTCAGTCTTTTTGTCACTTTATTTTTTAAATATGCTAACTTAGAAAAAATCCGCTCAGCGGATGCACTACTATGTGGTAAAGTAAAAACATACGAAGCAAATTTATACAAGTTTGGATATAAATTGTCACCCAAACAGTTTTTTAAATTGCCAATTTCGTACCAAAATGTTTCAGGCTTAGATATTTTAAAAATTGCTTCATAGCTTTTATCGTTTGATCTGGTTTCTAAAAGTTTGAACTCTTTTACAAAATCATCTGGGTTAGTAATTATATCAATAAAAACGGTAACAATTTAAAAGTAATTTATGTCTTCAGCTGACTTAATAAATACTGGATCTAAAACCTTTAATGAACTCAGCCTCTTATCGCTAATATTAATTCTTGATAAAATTTCTTTGCACAGCTTTTGGTAAAAAAGTAAAATGTTGTCTTTAATTGCTACAATATACTTAAGATGTTGTAAGTACATATTTCTAGCTCGGCTTCGTGGCCGATATATATATTAAGAGTTTCTTTTATATGCAGAACATCAACAAAATCAATTTGTTCTATATTTGTTTGCATAAAATACTCTTTTTTTAAAAAATTTTTAAAAATTTCTAATACAATTTCTTTCGTGGATGAAACTAAATATATAAATTGTGATGATTCGTTTTGAAAATTAAGGTTTAATTTATTCATAATATTTAATACATATACTATAAATTTGAGGTAAATTTTATTGTTAATAGATACCTAGCTCTTCCTGAATTATTTTAATTTTTTCCAAATTAGATGCTATTTTCTCTTCAAATTGAGCTCGGATTCATTGATTGACAGTATAAAAAAAATTTGGTTCAAAAAGGGGCAAAAGGCGCACAAAAAACTACAAAATGATACAAAAGGGGATTTAAAACAAAGGGGTCAAAAAAGTGGCACGGCAGTCAAAAAGGGGCAAAAATGCGACTTTAGTCGCATAACGGTAACACTGCATGTGAAGAATTTTTCTATTTGTGTGTAAAATGGCAAATCCTATTTAATTCTGTTAGGTAAGTTATTCTTAGTAAAATTGCGTGTTAGGAAGTAAGAAGTTACTTTTAGTTTGGAACTAATATTGGACGTAATAAAACGTTTCAAGTCGGGTAAAAAGACTGTTTATAGGTACGTATTAACCATTTTTATTTTCGAATTAAAAAGTTTTCTTGCATTATATTTGTCAAAATGACGATAAATCGTCAAATCTAGGGTTTGCTGCTTATTTCGATTCAAAAGAAATACTTTACGAGTTCGAAAAATTTGACTATGTAAAACGAATTAACTAATATAAATTTTATAAATTGTTATAAACTAACTTTTACCTAATCAATGATAAATCTTTTTTTAAAATATAAACAAATTAACTGGTCGAAATATCTTTCTATAAATTCTTGGAACTTCAATAGCAAGAAATGGTGGGCTGTACATATGTGACATAAATTGAAAATTACCTAACCACTAGGTATGGAGTCTTCGGAAAGCACATATGTATCAAACGTAAGACGGACAACGTTAAATTAACTATACTCTTCATGTGGACCCATAATATATATGTATAGGTATAAGGTGTAAGATCAATATTGTAGAAATTAAAAACGAAATGACAAACTTAAATACAACCTTTTTCACCTGTTGAAGGGCATGAAAAAAATTAAATAAAATAAAAAAAGGGTAAATTAAAAGGTGTAAATATGTTAAATGTATATATGTACCTATTTAAAAAATTAAAAAAAGTCAAAAACCGATCAATTTCTTTTTAGATAAAAAAAATTTGCAAAAACCAAAAAAATTTAAAAGACCGGGATTCGAAGCCGTAAAAACCAACAGAAAGTTATTTATAATCCACCGGCTAGACCATTCGACCAGGGTTGTTAGATTTTTTTTCTCAAAAATCGTCAAAAGATTTAACAAAATTCGTCAAAATCGTCACGAAAATTTAACAAAATCGTCAACAAAACGTCAAATATATAAATTTTACAAATTAAAGACAATTTATTGCATGGATTGGTTCGAAAATATAAATTTTTAGCAAGAAATTCTATTTATGAAGAAGAAAGTGATATGGTTAAGTTTTATTCTATTTATATCAGCAAGTGAGCGGAATATATTTATCATTTAAAAAGAAAACATATATTTGCATAAATGCATAACAAAAATATTTTTTATTTGATTTATCCATATTCAGAAAAATATTAAATAATAAATAAAATCTCATTTGCTTTTAACTCGAGCTATTTTTAAATGATTAACTTTAAGCGCTATCTCTATTGCAAAATGGTTTTTATTGTTAAATATGCTAAAAACCAAGGATTCTGTCTATATCAACTGACTTGAAACGTTTTATTACGTCCAATATAACACACAAAAAAATAATCTAGGGTATTTTACAAATGCGTACATAGGTAATTTATTTTTATATAAAAACAAAAAACTATGTTTAGTTGCCTAAGATAATTGGTAATTTATAAAAAAAGTTTTGCCTAAAATTTTTGTTATTATTACTAATTGGGTTAGGTATCTTCTTCGAATTTTTTAATATATGTATGTATGTAAGTTTATTTGATTTTTTCTTTTAATTTTAAATTTGTTTGTGAAAAAAGTTTAAATTTCAATTTAAAATTTTTGAATTAAAATAAATTAAAAACTATTCGATAGAGTATAAAGATACAACGTATTTATGTGAGTATATTATAATCATAAGATCTCCAAATTTATCAAATTTATCGTTAAATTCTAATAGGTTTAAAAAATAAATATCGCTCATACAAAATATGATATTTTGGAGTTAATGATGCAGAATTGTTCGCTATGAGTTTATTTTGTTTGTAAATTTTATCTTTATATCTGTTATAATTTCCCCGTTTGATGAAAATAAATAAAATATTACAATGAAATTAAATTAATTTTATTTAAAGTATGTAACCAAAAAAAAATAGTAAATTTACCTAAAATCTATGGTAAATTAAACTTAGATAATTTTCCAAAAATAAAAATATAAAATAACTTTGCTATCATTGGTAAATTTTCAAAGTTTTTAAGTAATTTTAACAAAATAATTAGATACTTTTTCGAACATAGGAATTACCTAAGTTAATAGTTTTATTAACTAAGAAACTTAGATACTGCCATGCTACCCTTGCGCTTAGTTAATTTTATACCATATATTTAGGTAATTTTACCTATGATTTTTTTTGTGTGAAGTTTCAAACTAATACATTTTTTTCTCATTGCACTTATTTTTCTACACAACTTCTTATTAAAAAGTAACTTCTTACTTCCTAATACGCAATTTTACTAAGAATAACTTACCCAACAGAATTAAATGTGATTTGCCTTTTTACACACAAATAGAACAATTTTTCACATGTGATTATGACTTCATCGTATGTGGCGAAGCAAATCGAAATCATAAAAACGCAAAGCGGATTGAACCAATTTTTTAAAAGCGGACCAGATAGGACTGACGCAAATCGGGGCTCTAGTGTATATTTTTTGCAGTACCGATGGCATTTCTATAATTGCAGAATTTTAATTACTAATGCTTCTAATGAAATCCACCTGGTTTGTGATGGGAGAGGAAGCTTTTTGTTTAATTTCCAAAAATTTTTGTATTTCGAAAAATTGTTTTTTAAGTTTTGGACTGTTTTCAATATATGTAATTGTAAATATTTCTTGTGTATTTTTTCGATGCCAGAAAATCGTCATAATACTATTAAACCTATAGTACACGGAATGTTAAAAGTCACATGCTCATGTGGTTCTGACGTAATTTTGACGACACTACAACGCAACAATAGCAAGTTCGTGTTAAGTGATGACGACAAAATTACGTCAGAACCTCATGCGCATGAAGCTTTTTACATTCCGTGTACTATAGGCTTTACTTTTAGTCAAAAAATCGTCAATCGTCATATTATTGTATTTTCTCAAAAAAATCGTTAAAATGACGAAAAATCGTCACATCTACCAAACCTTCTTTCCAGATTAAAGTGTTATAAAATTGATGTCAGATTAAAGTTTAAAGTAAATTCATTGACGAGATTAAATCGTCAAAACATTAGCGACTCTACATCAAAAATCGTCAATCGTCATTTTGGTAAATTCATCGAAAAAAATCGTCAAAATGACGTAAAATCGTCACATCTAACATCCCTGCATTCGACCACCGTAAGACATAGAAAACGATTGTTTATATGAGTATGTGATATGAATCACTGATGGGATTTGTGGTACAATTGTAAAAAATTTGGTACAATCGAAACTTAAGTGGTACACTGGTACAATTCATCCTATTTTGGTACAAATAAAATAAAATACCCACGTAGTTTTATCATTTTTTTAAGGTGGATTAACTCACTTTTTTTTCAATAATGAAATTTTATTAACATGTCGACCCTTTTGAGCGAAATTATCTCATGTTACAAAAACCTAATTATACAGGACAGCCATTTTTCTACTTTTCTCTGCGTTCGCTGGCAATATCAAAATGAAAATATACATTTAATTTTTGGAGCAACGAAGTGGAATTCGCCTACAATATTTTGTCAGGTGACGTCTCTTTGAATGTAGAACAAGATTGCATCAAAAACTCAATTTCAAAAAAATTGGCATATACGATAATTTCGCGCAAAGGGGTCGATATCTCCAGCTCTGACCAGAACTACCAAAAATTGCATTATTGTTAATTTGTGTATATGACCCAGCTTTTATTTTATGAAATTTTTAATCACATTCGAGTCTTTTCTGACTCTTCAGCACAGAGCATACAGAGGTGTCACGAGACAGAAAATATTGTGTGTTTTTCTGTCTTTTTCTGCGAAAGCTGTCCTTTTTGCATTTTTTGTTTTGATTACGCTATTCGTGTTGATAGTAGCGGCCTGTTTTTACACATTGCCACTTTACTACCAAAAAACATTTTCTTTCTCTTTCTTCGAAAGCTGCCCTTGCAACTGATTTGGGCCTTTTTCACACGTCACTTTTTACAGTTCTGTGTATTCTGTGCTCTTCAGCTCTATTAAAAAAACCAGAATATGCGCTTATTTTCTGATCATAAATGATACTTTTGTCGGGAGAAAATGGTACCCTATCCGCGACTCTTCTTGAAAAGTCATTAATGATTCGTTTTTTTTATTAGTTTAGAGACATTTTCGACTCTTTTTTAATAATTTTTATAATTGAATTTTAAATCAAACACCAAGGAAGGTTAGTAATCAGCTGTTGCTTTTGTCAAACACTTTTAAAGTGTTACAACAAAAATTACTCGAAAAAGACTCATACGGATGATTTTTGAAAAAACAATCTTTCAAATGCTAGCAGGGGATGTTCTACTAACATATGACGTAAATACATACATACATAAGTATTTTCCTATAGAAAGCATGGAATCAAATGTATCAAAATCGACACTTTTGTTTTTGTGACACTGTCTATAATTTTGTTTGCCTTTGACAAGAAAAATTAAAGTTGTCATTCCTTTTTATTTTGTATTCCCCCACCTCAGTAGTGGAGATGGTATGCTGATGGGTGTAACACTAAAAAATATTGGTCCTATACCCACCTTTTAGTATACCCCTCGACTCAATATCACTGTCTGAGTCGCAGCTATGTAATTTGACGAAATTTTGTACATTGCTTTCAATTCAAAAGTACGAAACATACGAAAAATGGTGAGAATCGGTTCGTAATTTCACATTGCCGCCATATAAACTTATTTCTGTAATAGTGTTTGTGCCTATAAACCCTCTTATTATATTGGTATTTAGATTAAATTTGGGTAAAACTTATTTTATTGCAATCTAAATCATATAACCAAATTTTAATGGAATCGGTCCATATTTTTTTATACTTCTCTCGGAAAGCTTTTAATTCCATAACTTCCTAATAAATTTTGGTATTGACATAAAAATTGGCTACACTAACTTTTAATATAGCTACCATATCGTAAAGAATGTTGTTGTTCAATAGGTTCAATATTAAACATAGGTCCCATATAAGCGCCCTTCCTAAAATCACTTAAGGGTAGGAAAATCTCATACAGATGAAGATATTTAAATAAAATTCAAACAAAGAACTTTCACATGAATGTTTGCCTCCTAACATACGGGCCTGTTCTGAAAATCACGTGATTTCAAATCAAGTGCTTTTAAAATCACAAATGTGATTTTGTGGGATTCTGAAAGTCATATCGTTTTTGTGTTTCTTAGTGCGCTTTCGGCAATTGCAGATCACCCCAAAACACACAAAAACGGAACACCAAAACATCACACGTGTTATTTAAAAAGGGACATGTGATTTGAAATCACGTGATTTGATCTAAAGTGATTTGCAGAACAGGCCTTATAATTTTGTTTTGGCTGGTCCATGATTGACCGTGGGTCCCAAATAGAGTCTTTATATTCTGTGGCGTGGAGAATTCAATGGTTTGGCTTGACCGACTATAATTTTTACTTGTTTTGTTTTTAAATTTATTGAATAAAAAGTGCTATGAATTTTGCCATTGAGACGGTACAATTTAAGAATTGTCAGATCCCAACAGTGATATGAATTGTTTTTAATGGTAAATTAAAGTATGTGTTTGTTGTTTGTGTATAATAAAGAAGGTAATATTAAAGGTAAAAAAAGAAGTTCACCACGAATATTTCAAATGGAAAAAACACAAACAAAAAACAACACACAACTATTTTACAGGGTTGCCATTGAATTTTTAAACGAAAGTCGCAAAAAGCTGTCTTTTGGGTAATAAAAGTCGCAAACCTATTTTAAGCTGTTATGATACTTGCTATTTTTTGTATTTTTCTATATTGGAGAACAGTGCAAATATATTTGCATAGGAAAACTGACTAAGTGTAAAGAGTATGATTATATCATAAAAAATCTTGAAATGTCAAACAAATATACATGTGTTATCGATAAATAATCTAAGACTGTCAAAAAAATATAAAATTTTTTAACTTAAAATTGACATTTCCAGATTAATTGTTAGCACTGTTGCCAATTTTTTTAGTTTTTGATCGAAAGAAACGGTTTTTAACTTTTTTTTTGCGATTTTTAACTATAATGACGGTTTTTTGTGGGGAAAAAACGTGGGCAGTATTGTTTGTTTTGTTTACATTTTATCAAATTGTATTTCTTGTTCTTTCTCGCATATGTTGTTTCATTCAGTCAATCCTAAAAAAAATCCAATACAAAAAATAGCAAGTATCATAACACCTTTAATGATTTTTATTTATCAATAATACAACAAAAACAAACCAAACAATTGGTTAAATTGTGTATGCCTTTATATCACTTTTGTGCAAAAATATTATATGTATTTGAATTTATTTTTGTAAAAAATGCCTAAAAAGCTTACTTATATATTATCCATGTCAACAATAAAAAGGCAATGATTGCTTTTAATATTATGGCGATATACTAGATCGTTGTTCGTTATATTACATGCTTTTTGTTGAAAAAAGTAGTCGTACAATTAGATCAAGAGGGAATTTCTAATATTCCCTGAATATTCTATTTCTTGTAGGATGATAACCCTGCATGTTTGTGCGTTTTTAATGAAGACTTAAGTAGTGAGCCCAATTTGGCATTTTTGAAAAATTTTCATTTGGCATTTTATTTAGCTTTTTAAAAAAATGTTTTAAGCTTCTTTTAATAAATTTTAAAAGTTGGAAAAAATAGTCTCAGCGATTAAAACTAATAATTTTGTGTACCTATAACTTGTTATAAACTAACTTTTACGCAATAATGTATAGAAATATTATTAGTATATAAAAAATATTCTGGTCTAAATATCTTTTTATAAATTCTTTTCAAACGAATCGAAAACCGTTTGTATTTTGTTTTTTCAGAGGGCCTTCCATTTTCAAACTGCACCAACTGTGTTATTTACATATGTATATCTGATGCTATATCAAATCTACCTAAATGCTTGTTAAAATATTACCATTTATGTAATATAACTAAATTTTCAAGCTTGAGGTCTTTTTTAATTTTATACAAAAAACTTTAAACGTTTATTTTAACCAATATTTCGGCACTTCTTTGAGTGCCTTCTTCAGGGTTCTTTTTAACAACAATTAACAATTTTTTAATATAAAACAAATTTAACAAAAATTGACAAACTTAAAAAAATTTTTGGAATTGAATAAAAAATATTTTTCAATACAAACAAACGATCTATTACAATATACAAAAATTTTTTACCTTCCGTTTCTATTTTTATAAATTAAATGTCTATAATTTTGTGCTACATTTTCAGTGTCAGACTTCAAATTAATTCTCGACATTGTCGGTACATTTATGATTTGTAACATTTCTAACATAAATCTACGTTTATAATTATTTTCTGTGTTTAAAACAGTTGAATTATCAAAATCTGGATAATGGTTGAGATTAGCACAATGGGATGATAAAGCTGTTTTTTTGTGATGAAATATGTCTATATTATTGATCTGACTTATGTCCTGCTATCCTAGTTTTTAGTTTATTTTTTGTTGTACCTACATATATATACCATATTACACTGTCCACTATCATTACCCTTCTTTATTTTGTCTTTCATTTTAGTAAATAGTTTACCTACTGTGTTAAACGATTTATGAGCTTTTTTATATATATTACTATCATATATATTTGGGTTTTCTAATCTTTCTGAAAATTTTGGTATATGTATATGTTACAGATTTATAAATTCTCTGTTCTGTTATACTATTTCGGTTATATATTTTACAATTATTATACTGTATTAATAAATCTGATATTAATTGTTTAGGAAAGCTATTATCTGTTAAAATATTTGAAATCTTTCTTTTATTATCTCTATGAAATTCTGAATCACTTATCCTTAGAACTCTTTCTATAAAATTTTTAGCTGTATTAATTATTATTCTCCTCGGATGTTTCGAGAAAAAATTAATAATTCTACCAGAAGATGTTGGCTTTTGATACCATTCTGTTAATATCCTATTCCCTCTTCTTATTATCAATGTGTCCAAATATGAAAGTCTTGAATTAGATTCCCTTCCAATTGTAAATTTAATGTCCGAATGAAATGAGTTAAAAATATCTAACATTTGCCCTATTCCTGATTCCTGAATTATACAAAATAAATCATCAACATACTTTATCAATATCCTCGGTTTTATAATTAATTTTTCAACACATATATCTTATAATTTTTCCATAACTATATCTGCTACAATTGGAGAAGTTGGTGAGCCCATAGGAAGTCCTTTCATTTGACATGATTATTCAATTGAAAATATCTACTATCTATTATACAAAATTTAAGAATACGTAAGAATAAATCTTTTTCCATATTCGTATGTTCCCTTTTATTATCCTCCATTTTTCCTTTACTATATTCATAGCTAAGTCTACTGGTACACTTGGAAACAATGAAACTACATCAAGAGAAATTAACTTCTCATTATTATCCAATACAATATTCTTAATTCTATCCTTAAATTGAAGTGAATCCTTAACATTGTATTTTGAATTTTCCTGTAATTTTCCTAAGAATCCCTGTTATATATTTACATAGTTCATATGATGGAGAATTTATCATTGAACATATTGGTCTCAATGGAAAATCGATTTTATGAATTTTTGGAACACCATACCTAGGTGCCATTGCTGTATTTGTTTTAAGTTTATTCCTTTCTGTGCTTGTAATTATTTCATTATTAAAAAGTTCTTGAACTAAATTATTAGTTGTCCTTTCTAGTTTACTAGTAGGGTCCTTATCTAATCTCCTATAATTTGAATTATCCTTTATTATATCATTAATTCTTGCCTCATAATCGACTCTATTCATTGCCACCGTTGTATTCCCTTTGTCCGCATTTAAAATAATAATGTCCCTATAAGATCTCAAAAATCTATCTGTTTCCTTTGTTTGTCCAATATAAACTTATCCCTATTAGTTAATCTCATTTTATTTTATTATTGGACCCTCTGATCCAATTTCATCAAATGGACTACTCCATGGACTGGTCCCATGTAATGCAAGCATGGACCATGTCATTGTTAAAAAGTGTTTGTAGTGAGACGACATGACTTCGTTTTTTAACGACATGTTTTCGTTTTTAAACGAAGTTAAAACTAATCCTCTTGTGTACACAATGGAGTAGTTTCAAAACTACTCCTTTGTAGTCCAAAGATGGGTTATATGGTCCTGCCCTAGGACATCGCAATGTTAAATAGACCATGTTTTTTCCATACGTTTGGGTTACTTTTGGACTAGTCCTAGTCCCTTGTGGGCTACTCTTTACACGCGTGTTTGGACTGGTCCTTTTATTTGCAGGGAAAATTATATGTAAAGTCCCTAATTTTACTTACCACGTTTTATTTCATTTCCCCTATATTTCAACCGTTATAGTAATTAATTAAAACATATTTTCTAAAAAAATACAAATACAAAAAAATTGTTTATTCAAAAGAAAAAAAAAATATTAAATATATCGACCCCTTTGCGCGAAATTATCGTATATGCCAATTTTTTTAAATTGAGTTTTTGATGCAATCTTGTTGTACATTCAAAGAGACGTCACCTGCAAAATATTGTCGGTGAATTTCACTTCGTTGCTCCAAAAATTTAATGTAATTTTCATTTTGATATTGTAAACGAAAGCAGAGAAATGGAGAAAAATTGCTGTCCTGTAAAATTTGGTTTTTGTAACATACGCTAATTTCGCGCAAAGGGGTCGATATTTTAAAGATATCGAGCCCTAATAGCAAAAATCAAGTTTACTAGTCATATCAATAATAAACAAAATAAGATAATTCATATCACCTATTTTGTTACTGTTGTTTGGTGTGATTCGTTTGACTCGTGCGATTCGTGTGATTTGGTGTAGTTTGTGTTATTCTTTTGTTTCGTTGTTGCGTGGATTATATTCAGCGTTACCGTTGGTGCCACTAAAGTAGCAATTTGCCACTTTTTCGGCTGCTTGGATACTATTTGGCCACTTTTACAAAATGCACCCAAATGTGATACTTTTTGTAATTCTTGCCACTTTTTTGATACTTTTTACGTTAGGAAAATATACTTTTTTTCATTCTGTTTTGTTATAACTCCCATACTAGCCTTGAAAATTGGGTTCCAAGTGAAGACATACTACGAAAGTATAGAAGTCGTTTTAAGAACAACTAATTGTAAAAAAATATGTATGTAACTGACCAATTGAAAAAGTTTGTTTAACCATTCTAACTGATTCTTATATTTTTTGGAATGCTTAAGACAAAATGAGCACAGTTTTCTCCCATCACGTCACATTTATCAGATACACCAATAATTGTAATTTCGGAAGATGTTTTGTACCACAATTAATAACAAAATCGAGTGGTATAGTTTTGTTCTATTTGTAAAGCTGATTACAATAATTTGAAGCAATAATAGACGAATTTGGATAAAAACTAAATATCCTATACTAAAGAAATTAAAACACTTGCACTTTAATTTAGTAGCATGTATGAATGCCGTGTATTTATTTGTATTGAAGTGCGAAACTGATTAAATATAACGAATTTTAAAAAGTGATATTTTCGTTTTTTTGTTTAGGATTTCTGATAAATGTGACGTGATGGGAGAAAACTGTACTCATATTTGGCCATAGCATTTTAAAAAACATAAGAATCTGGTGGAATAGGCAAATAAACTTCTAAAAAAAATTTTAAAACGTGTGCAATACAATGTCTTAAATAAATCAAAGAAAATTTATTCAAAAAGAAAAGTAAAAGAAATATATTACTTAATGTATATATAAAACAAATTACATAAATATCTTCTAACTGCTGCAACAATGTCAGAATTCAAAAAACATGTTTGGCAGAAAACGAGTTTAACGTTTTTGAATTACCAAAACATTAAAGAAAATATTCAATATTTTTTATTTTTCGAATTTATTCTATGAGTTAAATTTCAGTTGTGTATTTTTATAAAGCTTTTTTGTAATAGTTAGTCATATTCCTTCAATTTTTCAGAAATGACTTTATTATACACTACCAGACTATTATATTGTATTTTCTTGTTACATTTTACCTTAGCTTTCCTTTGGAAAGCAATGAGGTATATTGTATGTAAAGAAAAATTTACAATTATTAGACACCAGCAGAATGTTATGCATTTTCTGGCCCGCTACGGTCTTCGTCAGCATTCTTTGTGTCACACTGGATAGTAATACTTTATAAATTGAATGGATTTAACTCAACAATTTTAACAAATAGAAACTGGGAATTATTTCCTTCCGAAGGTTACTTTATATTATATTCACAAAGAATGCTGACAAAGGCCGTAGCGGGCCAGAAAATGCATTACATTCTGCTGGTGTCTAATAATTCGAAAAATAAAAAATATTGAATATAATATAAAGTAACCTTCGGGAGGAAATAATTCCCAGTTTCTATTTAAAGAAAATATTTTATAAAAATAACTTCTCGAGAGAAATATTTATTTTAATTTTTGCAACAAATGAGCAAAAATTGTTTTTTAGTGCATATAATTACTGCATATATGTTTTTTTTGTTATGTTTTTATACCATTTATAAAATGTTATTTAAAATTATAATAAATAGAAAAAAAAACGTAAAAAATACATAATGTGGTGTACTTATTTTAATTTGAAAAGTTGTGCCACTTTTTTTATAAAAATCCCCTTTTCGGTGCCACTTTTTTTTTAGATATCCCCTTTTTTTGGTACTTATTGAAAATATCCGACGGTAACACTGATTATATTCCGTGCTCTTTAAACTTCGTATTTGGTCGTTTTTAACACACTAATACAAATTCATTTGCTTTGTGTGTTTATATTTTGTTCGTGCTTTATGTGTTTTTCACAATACAGAATTTGATTCGTTAGCAAAAAGCAATTGACAATCAGTAGTTGAAAAACAAACGAATGTTTTGAAACGGCATTCAAATGCATTCAAGCAGGGCTTTAGTGCATACATGCTGCTCTATAAAAATAACCGAGTGGAACCGAGTTGCCAAAATTGTCTTTATATAAATTTAACGCACACATGTATGTACAAATTTGGCTCATATACACGAAATTTGACGATTGGGTTCCAACTTAAGTAAACAGATGACAAACATATGGGCCAACGAGTTTACCTTATGTAAATATATGTATATACTAAAGACCTGCACGAGTGTATCAGTAAGTATTGTTGAAACAGATACACCAGATCAGTGATGTTAACTTTTATTTTTTCATTACCTTACGGCCCTCTAAAAATTACCGTTTTTGAGAAGAAATTACCGTACGCAAAGATTTTAAATCAAAAAATTAATGTGCTCTTTCCAAATGACAGGGGATTGATTGTTTCATTTGTTAACAGCACATTAGAGCATTATTTATAAACCATTAATTTAAATTTTAAATGTGTTTTAAGGAACATTTTAACGTAAATTTTTGTCTTAAAATACATTTTTAACCAAAATGATAGTATTTTTTATGAAAACGGTAGTAAAAAAATTTTGAATTTGATTCGTACTTAAAATAATCCAAAAATTATAGATAAATTTAGGATTTTGCGGCCATTTCATATGTTTAAGAATTGTTGATTTTTACAAACAAAAAGGTAAATATAAAATTAATAATATACAAGAGTAATTTAATTTTTCTTATTTTGCACTTATCATTGTTACGAAAATATTTATGGAAACATAATGTTGTTATTTTTTTTTTGTTATAATATTTATCTATGTATTTTTAAATTGAAAATCACCTCTCAAATGTTAAAACTTTAAACCATTCATATGTAAGTAAGTATATTAATACCAAAAATCCAAATTTCTTTAAATTACCGTATTTTAAATAAAATTAACTTGCTACCTTTTGCGGCCCAAAATTACCCTAAAAAAGGGTAATTACCGTACGGTTAACATCACTGCACCAGATATTTATCTGTTACTACTGATATAAATGAGAGAATGAGTGTAACTGATATTGTATGGTTTTGCTTTTGTCCACTCACCATATGTTAAAAACAAAAACAGTTGCTAATGGTGTTGGATTGAGTGTGACATAACATTTTTTTCTTGCTTACAAATATCTGTTGTCACCATAAGTATTTCTACAATATCTGTGGTGTTATGTTGTATTTTAAAATATTGTTGGCGAGTTGATGAAAATAAGAAAGTTTATAAAAACTTGTATACGATCCCAACCAGGGGTGCCAGATGGTTTTGGTAAGAAATCGGCATTTTTTCAAAAACAAATCAGAAATTAAATTTAAAAAAATCGGCAAATTAAAATTACTATTTTAAACACAATAAAACATTGACAAAAATAAAAAAAAGCAAAGCAATTAACCATTACCTAATGCTTTAAAAAAAGAGTATGCCATCCAGATGTCTTCTGTCGAGTTGAACCCACTGTTAAAAACGGAGCCTTGTTTTTCGAGAATTTAAAAAAAAAATTATCCAGTTATGTCATGCGTGGATAAGGCACACCCACCAAATCCTTATTTCTTATGCTTCAATCGAAGGTGCGGGTTCTTGGAGAACAGTAACGGCAGTTTTGATTGTTGACGTGACCGTTTAAGTGAAAATTAACTTTGAACAAAATTCTCGGCGAGCAATTACTTAAGAATCATTACTCTTAAAAAATGTATCCACAGCGAACGCGCGATGCCCACTCGACCTCAGCGACATCGTGATTGACAAATCCGCGCAATCGATCATTCCAACGGCGCCACCCTCCTCCGCACCGTTTATTACTTTTTAAAATAATCGTATTTAAAAATATAAATTTGCCACCAGACACTTAAGGGTAAATTGCACGGACCTCAAGTAAGAGTTATCCATAAAATTTTAGCTTAAAAACTCAAAATATTAGAGTCAACGGAGACCTATACTGTCATATACACATAGGTTCGTCCTAAAGTTCTCTTTAAGAACCTATGGTGATCTAGAAAAAACGATCTCAACTCCACAGTTATAAATCATTTTTCACCGAAAAAATAATAGTTAAGTTGAACTCTTAAAAAGAAAGTTTTATTTCGCAGTCATAAAATATTCGGCATAAAATAAAACTCACTTCGCCGTCAACAAATAAAACTCTTAAGATTTTTATTTTTACTTATAAAATAACAATCATTTTGTTTTTCTGCTTTTTTAATTACGATTAGTTTAATTGCAGTGCAAGCTGATTAGTTAACACTGCTTTACAAATTTTCGTGAAATGACTAGCGACCATCAAATAACCAAGATTGCGCATTGCGCAGGTCCGTTATTTTTGTGTGTGACGAAACAATAGACTTTGTGTGTGTCTTACATTTTTTACAACAAACACTCATATTTAGTCTATGATGACGTAGATGCGTAGCAGAAATTTTTTTTGTACGGCTGAGTGCGCAATCTTGTTTTTTTGATTCATGACCAGCGACAAGCTTTGGGTGTCAATGAGTTTTATTTTTTGACGGCTGAATAAAATTCCGGTTTTAAGAGTCTTAATTTATGACGGCTTAATAAAACTCTCTTTTTAAGAGTTACATTTGACCTTTTATTTTTACGTTGAAAAATAACTGTTTTATATGGACTTTTTTGTTTTTAATTCAAAAAAATAATTACTATTTTTTAAACGAACAATTTAATTTTTTGGTTACAAATATCCAATTTAAATAAATAAGAAAGTATAGTCCGTCAATCCCGGCCCTATTATACTCCACACGACAACATTTAGACAACTTTTCAGGAGTTCCCTTATTTGGGACCCATGGGCAATCATGGACCCAGGAAAACAAATTATATTATAAAGTTAAGATTCAGATCAACGTTCTCACCATTTGCTATAGGCTTGATTTTAAGGACAATTAGAGCCTACTTATGTACCGAATTTCAGCAATTTATCTTTAAAATTGGACTTAAACTCTGCGTACAAGGTTTACATAGACAGCCAGCCGGACGGGTGGATTTCTTTAGATCGATTTCCCTGGTTATACTTAGTTTGTCATTCCGTGTAAAATTTTTGTATGTATAGAGAAAATGCAAAGGCGCCAAATTAAAATTTTAGCTTAATATTTACAAAAAAATTTTAAATTAAACTTTTCAATAGGTTAGCATAGTTAAGTCTTAAAAATAAAATTTGTATTGAAATTTTGCTTATTACACAGCCATTTATAAACGATTTTTATATAATAAAAGCAGCTGCTGACTAAGGGATCATTTCTATCCTAAGTTCGGCATATATTTGGGCACTCATTATAAACTGTTCTGACTATGAGGTAAACCTATTTCAGACTCACTTCTTTTTGTACTGTTGTCAAGAGAGGTCAGTAAAGAAACATTTTTGAGAATTTGAGCTTAAGATGACAAAATAATGATTTTCCAGCAGTCGGCATAATGATGTCGAAGATGAAATTCGCAAAAAAAAAAATCGTTCCAAATTCCGGAAGCCATCAAAATAAGTTAAAATAATATATTTTTGCCTTACAAATTATTTAAAAAACAGGCACAATTGGGCGTGTAGAAAGCTTGGCACTTAATAAGGACCAATATATATTTAAGTTCTCATTCTAGCAAAATGCAAATATTACATAATGGGAAATGAGTGTATTTTAAATTAAAGCTGAATTCGATATATCCCTTAATAACATTTTTGTAATTCTTATTTATTTAAGTTTTAATTCAAAAATGCCGATTATTTGTGCATGCCGAACTTAGGGGCTTTCATCATAATAAGTTAAAAGTAGTGTTGTTGGTTCTTGGCAATTTGTAAATTTTTTTGTTTGGCTTTTTTTTCGCTCGAAATACATTCACGCTCTTTTTTAGACTTGTGCCAAATCGTTCATTTCAGTGACCGGTCATTTTCGTTCAATCATTCAAATTGAACCCGTTCGTTCATTCGTTCATTCCGTTCAATCGTTCGTTTTTTGTACAACAAGACAAAAACAACAGGCCAAATTGTTTTTGTACGGCAAAACATTCATTCACAACTGATTGAATACGGTAATGTGATAAAAGAAACAAGTATAGCATACTTGTGTGATGTTACACTCAAAATACTATGTAGGTAAATTCAAAAGAATATTAAGTTGAATAATTGAAAATTTGATTAGAAAACGGATGATTTCATTTAAAATAAAGAAATTTTACAGCTATTTTTTAATGTTAATTTTTAAACGGAGAAACGCTTTAAAAATAAATAAATTTTTCTGTTATTTTAAACTTAAAATATACAAACTACAAAAAATACATTAAAAGGTATTTTCAGTTAATTTTAACTCGATTTGAATTGCATACTAAGACAGACCTACCAACCAAATTGGCGAAAAATTTTTGTTGTTTTATTTACTATGTGCACATGTACATATGGGCATTTCTCCAGAAATGTCAACCACAGCCAAAAAATTTAAAGTCTATCAAAGTATGTTGTTTTAACATTTTTTTATAGGGAATCCATCAACTTTTAAAAATGTAAACAAATTTTACATTAAATCACAACATACTTTGAAATATTCAAATGCAAAGTCGAACAAGTGCAAAAGTTCTGTTTTGAACATTTCTATTGACCGTTTTGTTTTGCTAAATGATCCTAATGGGAAACATTATGCATTGACAATTGCTTTTTAAATCTCGGTTTATATCCAAACAATATAAGAAAAATGCAAACGGAACGATGCGATAGCCAGTTACGGCAATTATTTTCTTTGCTTTACCCTATATTTCGATGTAGCGTGCGACACTGAAAAAGAACATTTGTTATCAGTGCGTCGAGGGTATTTGTATAATGCTCATCAAATATTAGTAACAAACAGATATTTTTGTTGCAAATTTAATAAAAAAAATTTTGCTGGAAAATAATCAGTGCTTTTCTCTTGGTACTTATTTTAAATTTGTAGCGTGCGACATCGTAAGTGTAAAATGCATTAATTAAAAAAAAATTTTTTTCTAAAATATCTTTATTTGCGATGGCCAATAACTACAAGCAGCAAGATAGCTTATTTCATTATAAAAAACTTTATTTGAGAATAGCAATACGATTTTCAGTTAAGTTAGTTTTTGTTCTATATTTGCATTTTTCTTTATTGACGATATTTTTTTTAAGTTTATAATTTTTGGTCGGAAAATAAATATATAAAATGTATTTAAAATAAAGTAGAATCATCTAACGGATGTCTTATTACATAAAAAGTAAAAACGTAAACATAAAAGTAAGATGGAACAAAATGTCGCATGTCGCATTGTTGAAAACGAACAATTGCTCAAAACCAACCTTTAGCACAAATTATAGAGCTAATCAAGAGCTATAAGTTTCGCCTTTTGCAAAATAAAATTAATGTTTTGGTATATGTTTTTTTTCACTTTTAAGGCGTACGAATGTCGCATTCGACATTAGAGAAATGCCCATATGTAGGTATGTAAATAATAAAATAATTTAAAATAAAGGCAGAATTAGTCTTTACTTTCTGTTTCTGTTCTGTTCCGTTCTGTTTCGAAATTGTAATAGTTACTTTTTCTGTAGCAACTTATCAGCCATTTATGAGAAATTTATTAATTTTGCACCGTCCATTGTATTATTTAAATAACAATTATGCACATATGTACATAGATTTGAAAAAATTAAATTTTATGAATTCTTTAAATCAAAAAATAGTTTATTTTAATATAAATATGTATTTTTTGTTATTTATTTTGCTGTCACTTACAATTACCTAACTAGTTTTTGATTTTAGCAAACTGAACCGCAACAGAACAGAAATAATAATCAATTTCATAGGTTTTTTAATAACAAAAACAAATCAGCTGATTCGTAACAGAACAGAACGTAAAGACTAACTGAGCCTTAACTTTGCAGTTAAGTACCCATTTCAGTTTTATTTTAAGCATAAAAAATAACTGAACATATTTATTTTTGGAACAACATGTAGAAACAGTTAAAGAATTAGCTTATGTGCTGTTTTCACAACACAAGTGATTGAATGTGTAGTAAAATTTATATGTTGTGAAAATAGCACATTAATTATAATATAACAAAATTTTCAATGAGTTTTAACTTTACGGAAAATAATTTTAGTAAATTACATTCAGTTACTGCAAAAATTTTTGAGTGTACCCAAGAATGTATAGCAAACGCAAATAAAATTCGCAGTTGTTTTTTCGTTTACCAAACAACGGATTGAAAAGAAACAGCCTATTATAGTGCTTATGTTATACCAGTATACTATACTTGTTTCTTTTAACACATTGCCAGTGGCAATTTGCCACATTGTTTAAAAAATTTAATAGTACAATCTGGGCTGTCATATGTACTGATTTCTCGCTAAACGTGGCGGTTTTAATACTTGTTTGGTGTTCTCATATTCTAAATGCTAATGTAACTTTATTTAATGAGAAAGAATTACTTAAAAACTTTTACTGCCTGTTTTTAGAACTTATAATGTCATTAATCAATTTATATGATTTAAAAGCATGTTGCTTGTAAATACACAATTTTTTTAAATATGAAAGTTTGTCGCGAGATTTAAGAACTTGTATTTACTTTGTTTGAGAAGTTTAGTAGTTAAAATCAATCACATCAACGGTCAATTTCACCAAGTTCAGTTATAATTAACTATCAGCTATAACTGTCAAAAACATATTGTTAACTGGAAGTTCAAGTAAAAGTTAGTTATAACTAAACTTGGTGAAATTGGCCGCAAGTTATTTAAATCTCGCAACAAGCTTTAAATCATATAAATTGTGTAAATAAAGTTGATAGTAAAAGTTTTCAAGTAAAATTTTCTTTTTTTCTTTTTAGAGCATTTTAATAAAAGATGTTTTTTATATATTATTTAACTTTTAATTTAATTTGGTACCCATATTGAAGGAGAGCATAAACATTTTTTTACTTATTCTTACATAGCAAGTCCTTCCATTTGATACTCATATTGTAGGAATGCATTAAAAATAATAAGTGCGCCATCTTGGGTGTTTTACCAGGTTGGATTTAGTTTTTGAAATTCATAAGTAGTTTCTTAAGAACTAAGATATTCGCCATATTATTTCCACTTTGTCCTTTTTTATGCAATAAGTTGCACAATGGTTTCATTCATTTAATAAGAAGTTAACATAACCTATAGGAATAACATAAGCAGCATTATACAATGTTGCCAACACACTTCACTATCTTTTCGTTGTGCAATAAAAATCAAAAGTCTTTTGATTTTTGCCAATATTGTGCATCTTCGAATATTACATACACATTGGCAATATAATTGTACAACACGTAAAATTTAACAATTTTATTGCAAGTGTATGAGCCGCTTTATTCATAAACGAATGCTTAGGTAATGTATACATTAAAAGTGGGGTTTCCATACTAATTTCGTGCTCTAAAACTTGACTTAGCTTTTATAAATAAAGCTGTTGAATATTGAATTTGGTAATTTATTTAAAGATCTTATTTTAAAACTAAATGAAATATATATGTATAAAATTTTCTGCTCAAATAAAAAATTTGCATTTGGCGGGTTTTATATTAAGAACAACTGGCAACGCTCATAAACATTGTAGAATAATTGTCAATAGCAGCCAGGGTTGTCGGATTTATTTTGATCTTTTTTCCCAAATTGATTGTTCATTTTATTGCGTTTTTAACAATATAAAATATGTATTTCATACATTCTTAAAAATATTTTGTATAAATCCTAAAAATAAATGTCTTCCTAATTGCTAAAATTTGGCAAAAATGGGAAAAAGTCGCCATGATATAAATTTTGTTTAATTAAAATAAAATGATTGGTGAACACAAAAAAGGTACAATAGTTTACAATAGTCTAATTAAAGCAGCAAAACATTTTTTAGGTTAGTATTAAAGAATTATTGGATATACATATATCTAAAACGATATACACGTCACCGGCAACGTAATTCTTACTGTTTTTTTTTTTTTTTTTAAAATAATGTATACGATTTAGTTTATTCAACATATCGTGTGAAGCTACAAAAGTGCTCTTTACATTTATATAATTTATAACTCGTATTAACGTGTCAAGAAGTTTGTATTGCTCTCTATTTTGAATCGAGTTTTATTGGAGTTAATTATTAAAAAGATCTCTTTCAATAAATAGTTACATAAAAAAGTTCTTTAAAATGGCACGTACCGGACGTATCCTTATAGTTATAAGCTTTTTCCAAAAACTGATTTAAATTGGATGGAATACCATCATTAAAATAGGATTTCCAAATAACAAACGGTAAATTTGTCTACGAGTCTCAAAACATATTCATGGCTTATACTATGTTCACACTTGAATTCTCTGAACGTGAACGTGTACAACCGGCCTCGATTTCTGCTTAATGTTTTATTTTTTTCCTGAATTCATAAATTTTTACAATTTCATCATAATTATGTTAAAAATAATCTTCTGATAACTTTAAAAAGTATTTTTATCCAGTTTTAATTTTTTTCCTAATCATCTGTTATCTTATTCATCTCATATGTAATAACATTTTGCTTAAACGCGTCTAAAAACCCAAGTGTGAACATAGCATTATCAAATAACCAACAAAATCGACATTTATTTTATAAGCCGCCAAAAAATCGCCATGTCGCCAAATTGAATATTAGGTCGCAAAGAAACTTGACAACCCTGACCGTATTATGAAAATGTGTAAAGCAATGAGGAAATGAAATAAGTATAATTTACTGACATCACAAACAGTGATGCCAACTTTTTGAGAGCAAAAAGCACTTTAAAATTTAAGAAAAGCACTAAAAAGCACTATTTCGAACAAAGAAAAGCGTAAAAAAGCACTAAGCTATTTTTACAATTTAATTAAACACAAAACAAGTTGCATTCGGCTATGTCGAATATTATATACCTCCAAAATTTAAAAAAGGCGACGTCGTCGATTGGTGACCACTTTCATTTAACATTAAATTAGATTTGTTTAATATCTTTAGTTTTTCTAAAATCTTTAAATGAAGTTTCCTGACGATCTGGCCTAAGCAATTCAACAATAAATTTTAGTGTTTTTATCAAAAATAAAAATTGTGAATTAAGCACGACTAACAAAACCTTGTAAATTAAAAATGTTGTATTCCCAAAAACAATACTTTGATATTTAATAATGAATATACATACATATGTATTTACATTTGTATATAAACATTTTTAAATGCACCATATTATTATCTTCAATAAAAATAATATCATCCAAATCATTTGGATCATCATCAGCCGAGTTTGAATTGGCCATAAAACAGTTTTAAAGTAATTCAGTGCGAGCTCGATTTTCGTGGCTCGAAAAAATCTGACCTGTTGCAATTACCGAAAATTTGCAATGACGCTTCTGAATAAAGAACACACATATATTTGTATTCTGATAATCAAACCTTTTTGCAATAGCACTAGAGGTAGAAGTGCAAAAGACGCGGTTATTTGGAGACGAGTGTCGTGCGTTTGAAAACTAAAGCGCATGAATAATGGGAGGTTATACAACGTTATAAAAACATTTTCTGTCAGCTGTTTCTAATTTATTTAACACTTTGCTTATACCAAGTTTGTATTTGTATTTGCTCTTATTTTGTTTTTAAAGTCTTTGCGTTCTTTTGTACGGTTTCCGACTGCATGTTTTTTTAACTTTTCAATACGTTTTTTTAACATGACTCAAAACGTTGTTTATTTTTCCATTCACAATTGCAAATTTTTTTTCAAGCCATTTTTTTTTTGAAAACAAAACATCGTTTTTAGTACGATTACTAAATATGTTGCCAACGCTTTAAAGTGTAACGTTTTAAAAAATTTGCAAATTACTAGGAAGCCTAGCTCTAACCTCGTAAATAAAGTTTTTGGTGAAACGAATGCAACTTTCTTTTACCACTTTTCTTATCATTAGAAATCTTAAAATCTCTACAGGCCTTCTCAACATTGTGCCCAAAATAGCAAATCTCATCTAAATCATCCTCTATACAATCAAAGTTTTAAAAAAATGGTAGAAAAAAAATAAAAATTGTAAAAAGCACTAAGGGCACTCACGAAAAATTGAAAAAGCACCAAGGTAGTGCTTTTTCTTAGTTTGGCACTATGGATAAAATTTTGGCGTTTTGAGGCATCAAAAAGCACCATAAATAGTGCCCAAAGCACTAAGATGGCATCACTGATCACAAATAGACCACAATAGTATTGTTGTTTCTTTTCAACCAGTTGTTCGGTAACCCAGTGACCGACTGACTAAAAAGACACAAGTGAACCATTGAACGAAATTGACCGATGAAACTGAACGACCGTTCATCGTTCATCTGACTGATCCGTTCAATTGAACGAGTTCGTTCATGAACGACACAACTCTACTCTTTTTCGTTGAAAAATAATTGAAAATAACGGCATCATACAATAAGTAACTTATTGTATTCCATCAGTATCCACTAGTATCTGCTTTTGCGAAACAGATATGATACTCTCTTTAGCTTTGATATCAACTTACATCTACTCTTTTACAAATCATATCAATATTAACTTATATCAGAAACACAAGAGCACTCATCCATACGCATCAACTTTAGAAAACACACAGAAACAGATATAAACAGATTTATTTGTGCAGGTCTTTAGTATGTACTTTGGGTCTACTTAATTTTGTCTCGTGTAACAAAAAACGCTTAGTTTAAAAATAACCACGGTGATCGTCACACCCAAATATGTTTTTTGGGGAATAATTTAATTTTTAAATTTATAACGAAAACGTTTTTGGGCGCAAGGACTTTCTCCCCCTTAGCAAACACAGGCTTCGCTAACTTCGGCCGGGCGCAAGGACTTTCTCCTCTATGGTATAACAAACACCAGGGGCCAAATTACGGCTTTCGATATCGATCGAAGTTGCAATACAATTTGAATGGGAGTTTCGATCGATATCGAATGCAATAATTTGGCCCCAGCTTCGCTAACTAAAGCTTCTTTGCATAACCGGCCTTCGGGCGCAAGGATCTCCTTCTCTATGATATACCAAACACCGGCGTCGCTAAGAAGAGCTGGGGTCTAATCACCACATTCGATGCTATCGTATCGAATAAACTATCGAATTTTTTTGCATGCGATAGACACTGACGTATCGAATGAAAACTCGAGAAATGTAATGTCGAGTTGCTCGATATCGAATCCTATTATTTCAAATTCAATAAATTTTATTCGATATCGAGAGTCATGATACCAAAATAAATAATTTCGATCAATTTTGCTCGATATCGAATGCGGTGATTAGACCCCTGCTCTGCGTAGATGACCTTCGGCCGTGCGCAAGCATTTTCTCCTCTATGGCAAACCCAACACCGGCTTCGCTAACTACCCCTCTCCACTATCCATCAACTTGGCAAGAACAGCATGTCGCACATGAATTCTACTCGTGTAGACTGTTCATGTTCATGTTTCGTCCATGTGCTGCCATCGTTGCCTAAACATTCGTCTTAGCATCCATGTGCGCCATGATGTTGGCCATACAATGCATTTCCTGTATACAACCAAACGCCACAACAACAAAAATTGTGGTCAATCAGAACATGAACATCAGCACGTATTCGCCACATACATGAACATGAACTAATTAAAACCGTTGCTCTGCCGGCGTTATGGTCATGTCATGATCAAATCGATGGCGCTTGAAGACGTAGTGTAAGTAATCATCAATCATAATCATGATTGGGGCGAGAAACATGAATAAAACCTAAAGTCCGTTTCTTATCATTTACCCCAAACACTTTTAAAAACACGCTTAATTTTTAAATAATTATTGTTGTTTTTATTATTCGTTTCATTTTCATAAATATTTGAATTATATTATATTTTTAATTTAAAATGTTGAAAATTTTATTAATTAAATGATAAACAAAATTTTGTAAAAACAAATACAAATTATTAAAAGAAATTACATTCTCATAAGAGAAAATAGAAGTTTTAAAAAATATTTCTTTTGTTACATGTATAAAATTTAAACTAGACGCCCATTGGAATCCAGACAAGATTTTATGTCATGCTTAAGTCGTATATAATAATTTTCCTTTATTAATTTATCTTAACACAATTTACTTTTATTTTATTTTATAGTTTTGAACTTTAAATTCTTGTGTTTTTTATAATGTTTATTTTTAGTTTTATTTTAATTTGTTACAAATAATTAATTTTATGTATCAACCTGCTGCGTACTTAATTTTTTTACGATTTTTTGTTTTTATAATTAACTTTTTATTCTTTTATTAAACTAAATCTATATTTTGTTAATTTAATAAAATAAAAAATATTTATGTATTTTAATATTTGTATGTATATTTTTTTTTAATGTTAGTTTATTTTATTATTTTTTTTTTAGTAAATTTTTTTTTATTTTAGCTTAACTTTAAGGTTTGTTTAGTTTCTTTTATGAACTACATTCTCAAGTGGTGGTAGCTTGTATTAAAAAAAGAACAATAAAAGAATTTTAATTGAATTAATGGTAAGTAAATGTAGCAAATGTTTATGCAATTATAAAAAAGTTTTTAGAACTTTTTAAACATTTTTAAAATTTTAGGCCTTAAAAGTTGTAATAATTTTGGATTTTGTTTTACAATATACATAGTTTTTTGTTAAAATAAATTGGAACACGTTCTACAAATCGAATTCGATTGAAATAAGCGAACAATTTCCTTAATAAAAAAAGAGCTTGCAAAAACCTTAATGTTAAAAATTCTCGGTCAAATTCTAGTCAACTCATTTTTTTTAAATAATTTTTGAGCCATAAAATAAATAAAAACTACGAACGTAACTGCACCACTTTTGTTGGAGGCGAGTCAAAAAACGTAATAAAACCAATTATAATTAATTAAATTTGTTTTTTAGCTACATAATTGGACTAAAATTTTAAAATATTTCTTTTTAAATTGCAATTTTGAGCAAAAATCCCGAACCATATTTGTCAAATACATATCGAGCCCTAATAGCAAAAATGATGTAACCAACAACATTTTAGATTTTTTGATGAAACTCGATCATTTGCATCATCTCTAAAATCTCATATCTCTGGGAAGTACCGTTACGAAATAAGAGCAAAAGCAATTTCAAACTAAACCCTAGACTTGAAGCAAAAATATTTAAAAAAAACCAAGGCCCATCTATCAGGTCTGCTTACTTGTACAAAAACAAAAAACGATTCTTTTTAGTTGTCAAAAATTTACTACCACATATACAAAGCAAAAGGAAAAAACGTGTATGTGTGGCATACCATAAACGTAAACAAACGTATACATGCACATGTAAGCAAAATGTAAACAACTTTTGACAACTAAAAAGAACATAAACAATGATCATCAGGCTTCTTGCGCAGACCTTTTCAATGGGCCTTGAAAAAATCCTTCTGAAAAATTTTTTTTTTGTTGGTTACATAATTTTTGCTATAAGAGCTCGATATGTTAATATTTTAATTTTTATGTTTTAATAAAAAAAATCGTATCGTTATATATGTACATATAACATGTTTTTTGCACATCACATAGAAGAATCGCTTGATGTCGTGGAATTTTAGAAAACATTATTAATCACCAATACAAATTCAACACATTTAAGATGACAGAAAATTATAAAATTCGTTAATTCGATTTTAATTTAAAAAAATTAAGCTTCGTTCACAATAGGGAGCAACATTTTCACTGGTGTTCATAATAGAGCAACAACTTTTTATGCAACCACACATATTTTCAATTAAGAAAACGGTTACAAATTTTTCCCACAACAATATTATATGTATGTATATTTTTTTTTATTCATTTTTTAAATCATTTTATTAAAATGTTCATTCAAAACTAAATAAAATAATTTTAAACGTCATTAATATTTTCATACAAATTTTTTCTGAAGTAGACTCAACTTTTTTAAAAAGAACTTAAGTAACATTTTTGTTTAAAAAATGAAAGGAAAATATATGAAATACTTTGGGAAGAAATAAGATAGAAGAAAAAATGAAATTGTTGCAGCCTTGTGAACGAAGCTCTATATTGAAAAATTAAATTTGAAAAAGTTTAATTTTCCACCGAATGAACTTGTATGTCTTTTACATTGATTTAAAGTTAACATTTCAAATAAAAGTTAGGAAAACTTATATAAATTACAAATAATAACCGTTCGATCTCCATATTATTCAGATAATTAAAACAAAAACTTTTTATACATTTCTTTCAAAAACGCTTTTAAAAAAATCTCAAGCGTAAAGTAAATTTTTGTTAAAAACAAGAGGGTAATTTCTCGAAATTAAAACATTTTCAGTAGAAGCAAAACACTTTTTAATTTAATATTAAAGGCATAAGAAAACATATTTTTAAACCAACCGTTTTATTACCAAAAAGTTGACAAAATAGAACGATATTTTTACAGCGGGTAGACATGAATATTACGTGCAGATTTTTTTCAAAAAGTGAACAAATAAAAATGTGGAGTTAATACTAGGGATTACTAAAATTTGTAAAAATTTAAAATTGTTATTTATTTTTTATAAAATAACCAACTAAAAAATTTCTATGAAAAACAATAATTTTTTAAAATATTTTCAGTATAAAATTCGATACGAACGATTACGTTTAGTTGAACAGTTCATAAGAATTTAGAGAATTTATATGAACAGTTTTACAACGCAAGAGGAATTGCAAAATAACCCCATTAATTAAACTTTTTTCCATTGAAATCTTTTAGCAGTTTTTGCGTTTTTTTTTCTACAGAAACGTATTGGTAAACAGAATTCTGAAACGTTTCAAATTAAATGGATCACCAACTTTTAAAATTCTTTTCAATTTTGATAAGCAAGTGTTAAAAAATTAAAAAAGTTTTTACAATAATATTTTCTACTAAGCACACGCCAACTCTTTTATATTGTTTTGGTTTGCAATTAGAAAATGTTTTCATTAAATAAAGCCGTACTTAAAACACATACTAACTATGAAGTATTTAAATTCTTCAATGGAATTTTATATACATATTATATTCATTTAGAAAAATTTCTTGAGTAAATAGAAGGAAGCTTAAAATTCGAAGCCATGCTAATTTTTTTTGTTCCTCATCGTTCTATAAACTAAATTTGGCAAAAGCGCAGTGTACGAAAAAAAAAATAAAAAAAAATTTGAACCCCCTCTGAAATTAAAAACAAAAAAAACAAAATTAAAATTTAAGGGGGCTGAGGCCCGTGGGCCCCAGGATCCAAAAATCCGCCCCGCCCACCTAGTGGAATGTGTGGGTACTCAAATTAAAGGTAATTGTACAAGAAAAACGAAAATAATACAATTTAGGGCGGGCGGGACTTTTGGGGCCCTCTGAGTTAAAAAAAGTTCCCCCATCCACTCACATCTACATACATGTGTGTAGGTACTCAAATTAAAGGTAGTTTGCTCACGATTGTAAATATTTTGTTTTATTTTGTATTTTTGAATGTTTTATGTTCGATTTTTTTAAAAAAAATGTTTTAATTTTTTTTGTAACTAATAGCCTATTTCCGATGTGCTAAAGAATTCTTTTCTGCGTAGCCGGCCTTCGGCAGGACGCATGGATTGACTCCTCTATGGAATAACAAAAACCGGCTTCGCTAGCTAAAGCTTCTCTGCATAGATTTTCTGCTCTATGGTATAAAAAAGACCGACTTTTCTCACTAAAGCTTCTCTGCATAGCTGGCCTTCGGCCGGGCGCAAGGATTTTATCCTCTTTGGAATAACAAATACCGGCTTCGCTTACTAAAGCTTCTCTGCATAGGCGGCCTTCGGCCGGGCATAAGGATTTTCTCCTCTATGGTATAGCAAACACCGGCTTCGCTAACTAAAGCTTTTCTGCACCTAAAATATACTTGAATTACATAGAGAGGAAAATAATTTGCGAACACAAAAAAAATACATATTTGCAATCGTGAGCAAGTTACCTTTAATTTGAGTACGCACACATATCACTAAGTGGGCGGGGCAGTTTTTTGGGTCCAGGTGCCCCACGGGCCTCAGCCCCATTAAAATTTAATTATGGTTTTTTTCTTTTTTTATTCTGAATCGGGTAACATATTTTTTTTATCTTTTTTTCGTACGCCCCGTAAAGTGCACTTCAGCCCTAAATTTTACGCCAGAAATCTTTGTGTAAATTAGATTTTAAGGGCCGATGTTGAAAGTTGAACACACCTAAAAGTTTATAAAATTAAAAACATTTTTAACACAGCTAGCTGTGCTTTAACGCCACCTGAAAATTGAATTCGCCTTGCAAATTTTCAACAAGATCGAACAAAAAGTTTCTGAGATAGAAGGGGTCAAAGTTTGACATTTTGGCCATACAGGTGTTCTTTCTCATCCATATAACTTATTACCTATTGGTGTTAGAAAAATGTGTGCCAAGTAGCTTAGATAGCTATTTGATCAATCTTTTGAAAAAAATTTTGTTGTTTTTTTTTAAATTTAAAACTCGGTGCAAATATCATCCAAATCGGAAGACATCGATTTAAAAATTGGGTCACTTGACATGAAATCCCCCATATACATATATATAAATGTGTGTGTGTGTACTATTATTTGTTATTAAATGATGAATGATTTAAATTACAGAACTATTAAAATATTTCTGATAATTATTTTTAAGTTTTTGTTTTGTTTTTTTTTTAAATAAATTTTAAATTTTTTTAGGGTTTTGTTTATTTTTTAATAAATATATAAATGTACGAAGATTTTTTAAATTTTACAAGTCTTTCTTTTGCTTATTTATTTATTGCGTTTTTTTTTATAATTTTGTTGGTTTTGGAAAACAAAAAACAAATTTATTGCATTAGTAATATTTCTCTACAATAAAACAATTCATACATTTAAGCAATAGTAATTTTTTATTCTTAATTTTTAAACGTAAAATACCAGCCTCATTTTGGAAAGATTTAACAGCCTGCTCAACGATTTCGAACGTTAACGTTCGCATAGAAAATTATATGTAAAACAAAAACAATATTCGACAATTTGTCTTTGTTTTCTATGCGAACGTTGACGTTCGAAATCGTTAAACAGGCAGTAAATTAATTTTTAGTTCATGTTTTTTTTTCAGTAAAATGGTGACTACACCATTTTTCATTTAAAATGAGAAAACTTCAGATGAAATTACGAAAATTCCAAATGAAATTGAGAATCTCAATTTGAAATTGAGAAAATTCCATTAAAAAAATGAGAAAACTTCAGATGAAATTCGAAAATTCCAAATGAAACTAAGAATTTAATTTTGAAATTGAGAAAATTGCAAATGAAATTGAGAATTTTTATTTGAAATTGAGAAATTTAAATATCAAATTGATAAAAAGCTGTTGATATGCAACCCATTTTAATGAACAGTCAACTTAGAAAAGAAAAACGTATGCAAAACCAACGATTTTATCAGAGCTGGAAAACAAGTGGTCGGGATAGACGAGACCCACTTTAACTTATTTTGCCATAGGAAACATGGCTGCTCTCGAATTGGATTGCGCGCAGTGCAGTCAATTCCTACAACCCGTGGTCTAAACATACACCTAACTGGTGCAATTAGTACATTAGGCATTATTAAAATGGTACATCCGGAGGGATTCGTTTGGTGATGTCAGCGCAAATGAATTTGTCAGAAACGGGTTTCGTAGGTGGAAAAAGTGTTGGGGAATGAATTATCAGAGCTCTTATTGGTATGTGACAATGATCCATGCCAAAGTCGGCTTTAAATCGTTTTTAGCAACTCCCCAGTTACACTTCTGCGATTGAGCCCCTATCTACCGATGCTTAACCCCATTTAAATTATTTGATCAAAACTAAAAAGTACGGTGAAAACAAAGATGATAGTACCGAACGTTATTCCGCCCAATATAGGAGAGCAGAGGCTTGCTTTGTTAGAAGTGGTGATTAATGATTCTAAGACATGTGTAAGTACTGGAGATTGCAGTAGGGCCAATCATCTCTGAATCTGAAATATATGCCAGTTGGTCAATAATACTGCGATTTGTATTTATGAACATATATTAATTTTGTCGATTTATATTTGTGTTTTGTTTGTATGTTGTATGAATGTAATACAAATTATATAATTTAATTTTATCAATTTAAATTTTCTCAATTTCATTTGGAACTTTCTCAATTTTAAATATAAATTCCCAATTATATGGAACATTCTAATATCAAATTTAAATTCTCATTTTCACTTGGAATTTTCTCAATTTCAATTAAAACTATGTAGTGTAGTTAACAAGTATTTGATCTAGGGTTCAATAAAAAATCTTAAAAAAATATTCTAACTTGAACATTATAATTTAGAATTTAATAAAATAAAATTTCGGTAGCAAAGTAAGCAGGGGGTCTACTCTATTGCGATGCGAAAACATTTTCGATGCGAAAGCTAAATGCCAACTTGGTTCTCTCTATCTCTTTCGCCAAATTTTCTGGAAAAGAAGCTGAATAGTGGCAATACAAATTAAAGATGGTGCGGATTTACAGTAATGAAATTCCAAAGTGTGTAAAAATACTTGAAATTAAAAAATCAAAATAAAATAAAGTGATGATTTACGAAAAGAAAAAAAATTAAAAGATACGAAAGACATATGCGCGAACGTATTAAAGAGTACCAATCGCTAGATTTGCTACAATTTTCTTTCACATCGCAACAGAGAGTAGACCACCCAGTTGTTGATAAATATCAGTTAACCAATTTTGCATGCTTTTTTAGGGTAAGAGAAGTGCATCGATCGATTTCCATCAAGTATATGATAATTAACATTGTTTTTAAAATGTTTTCTTTTAAATTAAATGACAAAGCGGCTCTAATATGTATGTTTTCGTGATGTTTGATCTAGCAAACGTTTTGTTAAATAAATCATTTTTATCATAAAACTAGTGGTTATGTGTAGGAAGTCAAATATTTGTTCAGTGTGAATATAGATTAGGGCCGGGATTCACTTTCATACACATTCGTTGATTCAACGTGTACTTATTTCCTTTAATCTATTACCAAGCGGTAGTAGGCGAATTTGAAATACGCCAAACACAATAAGGGTGAATATGACTAAGTGCATTTACAAGAAAATGCAACTCTGATCGCAAAGAATTTGCAAAAAAATCAGTCGCTCAATTTCATGTTAGGTCACAGCATGGTACAACTACACAAGGTAGACTCGTTGGCCCATATGTTTGCAGCTGTTTACCCCAGTTAAAACCCAATTGTCAAATTTCGTGTATATGAGCCAAATTTTGTACATGTGTGCGTTAAATTGTTTTTGTTTTACATAAAGACATGTGAATGTAAAAAAGAAGAAAGATTCGAAAATATACACGTATATATTTTAAAGAGAAGTTAAAATAATAAAGCAAAATATTTAGTATTGGAGGGATAGTTTGATTACAACGTTAGTTTTTTACACTTTTTAAATTTTATGTAGTAAAATATTTTCCAAAATTCTGCCACCGCGTCTTTCGAAAGCTTCACAAATCCACAGGCAATCGGCCAGTTATTTTGCATTTTGTTAACCAATATATCGGTTTGTGCCTTATTAACGGATCTACCCCTTAATATTTGATTTATAGGAGGAACTAGTTACATACATGTTCTGTTCCCTACCAAAAATTAAGTGAAAAAACCTAAGGGAAATGTGAACAAATTACGAGGGAAAAAACTTTTCACGATAAGGGAAATTTTTCATATGAACATTTCTTCACGTTATTATTCTTATTTGAATTATCTTTTTTCATGATCGCAAATATATGAAAAAGGAAATAATTATGAGGGAAAAATTATTCACGACAAGGGTGAAAGAAATAAGGGGCAAGTATGTTTAAGAAAATTGTAAGGACAAACAACTAATAAAGGTCGGTCATAAATGTTGCCTCCTAGAAGGGGATCCTAGGTATTTATGGGAATATTTTTGAATATTTTACCGTTTGGAGCATTTTTTGTATAAATTAGTAAAAATACCCTTTTGCGGAATTTTGTAAGTTTTTATCGCATATTTTACCTTTTTGAGGCATATTTTGATAAATTTTAAATTTTTTATAGATGACTGCAAGAGCTTTAGCAACAAATGAAAAATTTTTTTGCGAAATTCTGGCTTTTCTGTTTTAAATATCTCTCTTATATGAATTTTAACCTCTTAACATATCTTTGGTTTTGTGAGCCGATCGTTTCCAAATAGGGAAAACTTTAGAAAATTCGTCTGTAAATACTATGGAGTTTGGGCTATACCAATTATATAATGGAACTGTTATTAAATTGTTGAATATTTTGTTTTCAATTAAGCAATTTTTGAATTTTTTGGGGCATATTTTTAAAAATTTTTAGCGCATATTTTGAAGTTTTACTGCATATTAAATGCGCATAAAACGTGTTATTAGAGCATGTTTCTGGTTGCCCTGGTTATAAATAACCATTATAACAAATAATTAATTTTTTTTTGGTTACAGATAACCATTATAACAAACAATTTATTATTTAGTTACAAATATCCATTATAAATAAGTAAAAACTTATAGTCGGATACTATTTGGAGCCCTTGGCAATCATTTATCCGGCAAAAGCAAGAAAATTAGTTTTAAAGTACAGACGGTGATTCTAGCGGACTCTCCTCTCCAGTAACGCACAACAGTTTCCACGTTCACTGCTTCTTCTTAGTAATCGAAATAATAAATGCACGGAGCTAATCATACATATAATAAATATATGTATGTATATATGTATGTATATGACAAATGGTCAAATGTATATTGTCATTGACCATAGGTACCATATAAACCCCATTCTATAATCACTTTTTTAAGACAAAAAATTTTAATATAGCGGAAGATATCTAAATAATTTTCGGCATAATGAACTATAAAATGAATCTCAACCTCATAACATAATTTTGTTTTGCCGGATAAATGATTGCCCATGATCCCCAAATAGGTACCGACTATACTTTCTTACTTGGATATTTGTAACCAAAAAAATTCATCTTTTGCTAAAATGGTAAATGTAACCAAAAAAATTAATTACAGGCGGGCCTTGATGATCCGTCATCCGGTTAACCGGTAACCCCGATTAACCGTGGTGGCCAATGATCAGTTTTTGTTTGCTTCGATTAACCGTGATTACCTCTATTATCCGTGATGGCAGTTGAAAAATATTTGAAAAAGAACATCACACGACTTTTAAAAAATAAAAAATTGTATTCTTTTTTGCTTAATGTCCTTTTTTGTCTCATGTTTTTAGTAGAAAATTTAATTTCAAAATGTACATTAACATCTTAAATATTTTTTTTTATGCAAATATGTATGTATGTACGTTCACCAAAAAATAGCACAAAAACTGTATAATCAAAATTGTTATTCGATTAACCGTGAAAATCAATTATCCGTAATGCTTCTGGTCCCGACCATCACGGATAATAAAGGCCCGACTGTATTTGCTTTAATATTTATTTGTTACCAAAAAAAATTTTAGGTTGAAGTAATGGTTATTTATAGCCAAAAAAAAATAGTTTTTACTTTAATTGGTTACGATAACCAAAAATAAAAATAGTTAAAAATAACCAAATGCAAATAAAAGGAATTTTCTCGTAACCTTTAAAAAAAATAACCATTATTTTAGGTCCCTGGTAATTTTAGCCAGCACAATAGTGCTATCCAACGGGCATTTATGAAATTATCGACAAAAATTTTGCTGCAACATCAACATAATTCGAAAATATTAGTTTACATAAAATAAAGCGACTTTAAAATTCACACATAATGGAAAAAGAAAATCTTGTTCTTCCCTCAAGAGTTGAGTTTAAAATATCTTCATACGAAATATTTACAATAAATTGATTTACTATGCATTAGTGGTATTAAGTCAAAATTTTTGACTGATGACTTTGTTTTAGTCAATGAGTGATATTATTTTTTGCCAAAGTATGTAGAATTCAAAGTTTGCGCTAAATATCTAGAATTAAATAACAATATTTAATGCGTTATTACCGATGTACGGTATGAATTTTTTTTAAATAAACTTTATTCATCATAAGACTTTACCCATTTGTAATTTTAAAAGTTGTATACCTCTAAAATAATAGCTACAATCTATTATGTAATCACTTTCTCTCCAAAAGGACTAGGCTTAAAAATAAAAGCCTTGTCAAATGAGCAATATGTATGATGTATATGTAAGCTTTAATTGTTTTTCAATTATCAAATCCTTATTGTTTGTTTAAGGTAGAGTTAAGTAAATATTACTTGTGTTAATTTGTTTAAAAGAATTTAAATTTTGATTTTTTAAAAAAATATATAAATTTTTTTTATTAAAATTAAAAAAAATTCTCATTATATTTTAATTACATCATATTTTTATGTATTTTTGTTTTTTTCTATTTTTTATTAATTACAAAAATAATGTTTAATAAAAATTTTCATTTCAATATCATTTAATAAAAATACGAAGACAATAAAAAACATTTTTTTTTTTGTTTAAATAAATGAAGCTAAATTTTGTTAAAAAAAAAGCATAAAATGAGAGCTTAAAATAATAACTAGAGAGAAAGTGGTAGAGAGAAGAAAAATATAAAATTTTTGTTTTTTATATTTTGTTTGTTTAAGGCGCCGCCGTGTGTATCATATTTGTTTTTTTTTTTATAACAGCTTTTAAAAGCTTTTAGTCTTGTTTGGTATGAAAAAGTGAAAAGAAAATTAGAAATTTACAAAAAAAAAATATTTAGAAAACTTGATTAAAAAAATAAAAAAACTTCAACAATAATTTAGAAACAATTAAAACTTAAAATCTTTTTTTTTTTTTTTTTTTCAAATTAAATATTTACCATGATCTCACAAAACGAAAAAATTAACAAACAAAAATGTTTAAATGGCGGAATGAATGAAAAGAAAATTACAGCTTTAAAAGCTCCTCTTCTACTTAAAACCACAAGCTTGCAGTTTTTCAATTCGTGCAAAAAAGAACTTAATACATTAATAATTTTTTTTATACATACACATATATATTTTTGGGTTTTTTTATTTTATTTTGTTATAAAAATTTGTTTAAAATAAATACTATAAAATGTTTTTTTTTCATTCAAATTGAAAGACTACAAGATTGTATTAAAAAGTTTGACTTCCATTAAACAACAGCTTTCAGCCACAGCTTTTTTACATAAAAAGGCAGCTTAGGCAAAAAATACACGTAAAGAAAAATAAAATACTTTTACAAAATTTATAAAAAAAATATTGTAAAAATTTACTAAAATTACAAATAAATGTAAATTAAAACATATTTAAATAAAAAGGAACGCTAAAATGGGAGCTTACGCGGGCATGAGACATCTTATAAAGATTACATTTAATTACTCTGCTGTAACTTTTCCAGCTGTTGTTTTATGTTTTTTCTTTCCTGTAAGTGTTTTACAAATCTGGGACTTTGTTTTTAGTTTTTCTTTTATTGAGGAGTTGCGGAAGCCACAATTGTTGAAGTGTTACCATAACAATTGAGCGCTGGACGAGCTACTACATTTGTTGTTGCTGCTGCCGCCGTGACTGCTTGTTGTGTAGGTGGTGGTGGTAATGATGGCTGTGGTGTTGGAGGTGTTTGTGGATGATAGAAGAATATTAATGGTTAGCGTCGCACACCATAACTGTTACCCTGTGATTGTGAATTATTATTACCACCACGCATTTGGGAACCGCCACCACTGTTGCCTCCATTTGAGGCTCGATTATCGTTACGGTTAAAAGCACCACCCATTCGTGGTGGACCGCCGCAGCCACCACCACTAGAACCACCTCGTGACATACTGTTGCCATTGTTGCCTACACTATTGCCTCGCATCATACTTCCACTGCCAGAGTTTGATAATGATCGCGATTGTGGTCCACCACTCATGTTACGTTGATTATTATTCATATTATTCATACCACTGCCGCTGCCACCGCCTCCCATACTTTGCCGTGGTGGCATATCGTTGGGACGAGTTCTAGGCTTTTTTTCTTCAACATTCAATTTTTGACCATCAGGTGAATCGGGGAAGTACAAAGGCTAAAAACAAAGAAATATTAATAATATTTTTATAAATGAAATATTGGAATTTTTCTTTTCTTTTTTTTTTTATTAGAATTAGGGAAGTAACGATGCGCATTTTTGCCGACACGATACTGATACCGATACTCAAGAAGAAATATCGCCGATACCGATACGAATATAAAAATAAAAATTTAAGGTAAAATTAGCAAAACTCATAAGATTTTAAAAACAATGAAATTAATTTAAATTCATTGTAAAATTAAATAATTATAAAAAAAAATTCACTGCAGAAACAAAGCCTGTTGCCCAAGTTCTGTAACTTTCGCATCGAGAAACTTATCGTTTGAAATGTGTGAAATGAAACAAAAATGCCATTATTGAAACAAACAGCTGTTTTTCTCACTTAACTGTGTCTTTAACTTTTTTTTTGACGAGTACTAGCTGTCATGTAAGTCTTAATTTACACGTTTCATCTTTTGATGCTCAACTTCTTTTCAATTCCCTTTTAATCGCCGTCAACGATATGTGTTACCGACGTTCTCAACGTCTGCAAATCATATCCGCTTCGGGTGCAATGTTATGACATTTATAACGTAACGACGTAATCTCTTTTGATAGTTTTCGACATGAGTTACACACTTCTTTCTCACTTTTCGAGAAACGATAGAATATTTTGTTTCACATCTTTTCGATGCGAGAAGTTCTTACTATAGTTACAGAACATGGGTACTGGAGCGCTAAATTCGAAGCTAGCATAAAAATTGGGCTATCACATGTACATTTTTATCGCATGCTGGTAATACTGTAAAGCAGTCAATACTGACATTACAATTTTACAATTATTTGTTCGACAGAAGCCCACATTCATTCTAAGTCTTCATAATAGCGTTTAAGCATGTCAGAGAGATCGTGTGTTACTGATTCAAGCTATTTTTGCGTGATGTGTGGTGAATAGTTGGTTGGAAAAAAGATATGCAATATCAGAATCATTAAAATATGCATATTTCCATTATTTTGGTTTTGCAGTCAGAAACTTGGACAAACCGTGGACACCGACAATGTTTTGCATATTCTTCATTCGCAATTAAATTTTTTTCAAAAAAAAAAACTAGGTGCAGTGAGCGCGAACAAGGGGAGCGTGCTCACGAAGACTTAATGAAAATTGAAAGTATTTATCAAGGATTTTGAGACAAAAGCATCCTGGGAGACTATTGCTGGACTCTAATACGTGAAACCGAACAAAAAAAATTCCAAACGACGTTAAAATAACGCCATTCATTTTTGAAAATTCATTTGATTTTTAAATAAACTAGTAATTTTGTATGTAAGAAACTAATAAAAACATTTTTTTGTATCTCGAAAACCTGACGTGATTGAGAAAACCCAATTACAGATTCGAATTCAGCCCATCAAATTACCCTAGTAAAGATATTTGGTTGCCCCGGTCCAAAACCTTGTTGGCAAGTGTTATTAATATTCAAAATTGATATTAATTTGGTTTTTGTTTAAAAACGAAGTATTCTTAACTTTTTCGGAGATAATTTTGCAACTCCGATTAAAGCAAACCTGCTGTAAAAATCGTCTTTCAGATGTGACTGAACTGATTTGACAACTTAAGTACTTCTGCGCCATGGAGTATAACATTTAATTACGCCAGTTAACAAGCGGATCTGCGTCTCTAGAAAAATTACAAAATCTAAGGTTTATCTAGACTTTTTCTTTAGCTAAGTTACAGCGTATGATCGACAGAGGATCATCCTTCTCCAAATTTTCTTTAAAGATTTTCACAAATGCTTCAAAGGTCAGTTCTTGTAGACTTATCAGAACTATTTCTAGGTGTAGGTTTGACCGTGTCTTCATCACTTTCAGAATGCATGTTATGTAGCTCAATAATACGTTTTTTCAATCTATTGACCCATAACTACAGTCATAAACAAATTATACTTTAAGCCCCGTTTTCACAACTTACCGATAGCTAAAGGTAGGATTGTATTGATGAACCTTAATTTACTTTATCGCTCACTTTAGACTGAAGTAAAGTTTTAATAATGGAACACTTTTTAAAAGGCCGGTTAAAGTCTACTTTTAGCTATCGTTAAGTTGTGAAAACGGACCTAAGAGTTCTAAAGTTAACTTTTATTAAAAATATGCTTTTGATTTACTATAGAAAAGCAAAAGCATACTTTACACGTTAAAACCGATGTTAATTTTAAAACCAGCTGAAGTTGTTTTTAACTCAATTAACAACAGCATCAGCTGTCCTTTTCTTACGTGCATACTCGTGGGACCAAAAACTGGACGAAATAAAAAAGAACAAAAACAAAAAGGATGCGACCTTAGGACCCGGTGCAGGGAATGTCTCTGACAACTCGGCAGGCTCGGAGTCAGATCCAGACTCAGAATGGCTGAGTATTCCCAGGGATATTCTGCTGCAAGAGAGTCAGTTAGTAACAGAACTGACAGAGACGGACGTGATGGACTCCCTAGTCGACTCCCCATCTCGAACAGATGCCTCGGAGAGATTCGGTGATCTAACTCTGGGCTCTGATGATGAGCACGAAATCACAATGACCATCGGCACTCGAGATGGAAAGTGGATTGGCGAGTGTATCAAAACCCATTGTTCGGCAGGATGCGACAGAACAGGTCACATCAGATAGCCGAACGAGCTTAGAAAAAGCCAAGAGTGGTGTGAGAGCCTCCTTAGTCTTTCTAGAAAAGATAGCTAAGAAAGACTCCTCATTGCACGATGGGCGGGATAGGCATTTGCTGAGGAAGCACCGGAAGAACGTTGCTAGATTCGAACGAATCCTAGGCATTTCCTATCCTGCGGGATACACAGCAAGGGCTGCTGGGGACTCAAAGGTTGTCAGTAAAGACAACGAATCCCAGCCAAGAGCCCTGGATTAACAAAAACCGGGTAGTTGGATCAAAGGTCACAGGGTATACTTTGTTCGTACCCCACACGGATGAGAAGGCACGAACTTGTATACTGGCGAGAACTGAATATAAATTTATGATATCTTATTCTTTCAGTAATGGAGACCTCACGGTTGTGACAGGAAACGCCAGGAACAGAACGGTTCTGACACTTGCATCGGTATACTTGCCATACGAGGCTACCGATCCACCTGGTGAGAAAGTACGGGAGTTGGTGGAGCACTAGGGCAGAAGCGGCTCGAGACTGGTACTGGGTTGGGACGCCAATGCACACCATACCCAATGGGGAAGTGCCGACATCAACAAAAGAGGTGAGTCTATGTTTGATTTTATTATTGCCAGCAATCTTTTTATCTGCAACAGGGGGAATACGCCAATGTTCAGAAATAGGGATAGAGAGGCAGTGATAGATATACCATTGACGGATTATTTTTCGAGGTTGGTTCAAAGTAACCTTATGGTTACACGGGACTGGAGGTTGACTCCGACCGGTGTGGAGCAATTGGTGAACACCTTCACGGGGGTATTGACCAGTAGCTATGAGCGATTGAATTTTCCGGGCAGACGTACACAGCCAAGATGGTGGACAGACGAGTTGAAAACTCAAAGGTCCACTGTCAGAAGGCTGTTCAATAGAGCGAAGTTTACGCGTAGGGAGGAAGATTGGAGTAGCTTCAGGTTAAGTTACGGGAGGTATAAGGGAGATATTATAAGGACGAAAAGGGACTCGTGGATTAAGTTTAGCGAGTCAGTTGAATCCGTGAATGAGATGTCTAGGTTCAGGAGAATTTTATCTAAGGACCCGGTAGTCCCTGGATTTATTCAGAGACCAGACGGCTCATGGATGGAATCTGGCTCTGAATCTCTCTGTCTGTTTATGGAGACTCACTTTCCTGGGTGTGTGGATCCTGGGTCGGGGGCACAGGCTGTATGTGGTGACCCCTTCTCTGGGTCGGGCTCAGGCGTTGAGGAAAGGGAGACGGTGGGGGAAATGATTACCTTGGATAGGGTAACATGGGCGGTAAATACCTTTGGGTCCTACAAACCAGATGGTATCTTTCCGGCGATGTTACAGAGTATCGGGAAATCATCACCCCTGTTGTAGGTGGAACTGTTTAGGGTATGTGTGCTGAACGGGTACATTCCTAGAGGGTGGAGGGAGGTTAGGGTTGTCTTTATTCCCAAGGCGGGTAGAACCGGTCACTCTAAGCCCAAGGATTTTAGACCAATCAGCTTGTCGTCTTTTCTCTTGAAGACATTGGAAAGACTGATTGATCTACATTTGAGGACGAAGATTGACGCCGGCATCGTCAGCGGTGCTCAACACGCCTATCTTAAGGGTAGATCTGTTGAGAGTGCGCTGCATGATGTGGTTGGTTATGTAGAGCGGGGTTTGCAAAACAAGGAATACACCTTGGCGGCATTCCTGGATATAGAGGGCGCCTTTTACAATCTGAGGATAGAGGCTATCAGGCAGGCACTGGTTGACCTAGGGGTTCCGTTGTTCATGATCGAATGGATAACTATGATGCTTAGCAGCAGAGTTATTCACTCTGACTGGGGAAACGAACGCTTAAGGAAATCGGTGACTAGGGGAACCCCACAGGGGGGAGTTCTCTCTCCCTTATTGTGGCTCTAGGCCGTCAATGTCGTTCTGAGACGTTTTGACAGAATGGGTCAGAAGGTCGTAGCCTACGCGGATGATGTAGTTATATTGGTGTCGGGCAAGCTTCTGCCGACAATAAGCGACATCATGCAAGGGGCGCTAAGTGAACTGTCGGCATGGGCTAGTGATAAGGAACTGGGAGTTAATCCGGAGAAGACAGAGTCAGTTCTTTTCACTAGGAGGTACAAGGCTACCGGTACTGGGAGGATTGATGCTTAAGCTATCTGATTGTGCTAAGTACCTGTGGGTTCTTTCTGGACAGCAAGCTGTCATGGGGAAGGAATACTCAGGAGACTTAAGAGGGGTCTCAATGCCTACTATGCTTGCAGATCATCGATAGGTAGGAGCTGGGGACTCCGGCCGTCAGTGATGGAATGGCTGTACACTTCGGTGGTTAGACCCATTCTTACGTATGGATGCTGTGTTTGGTAGGAGTCATTGAGATTGGCTAGTCGTAGGAACCATCTTTCTTAGGCTCAATTGGCATTACAGGTGCCATGAGAAGTACTCCTCAGGCTGCCCTGGATTACATTCTACATCTTCTGCCTATTGAGCAGTATGTGATGGGAATGGCGGCCAGGAGCATTCTTAGACTGAGGGAGTTAAGATTGATGGGTAATGTCAACCAGGGCTCAGAGATGGAGGACCCGTACTGTATGGAGGCGGTTAGGCCTCCAATAGGCTTCTATTTTGGGAGAATCAAAATCGTATACCAAATACCATATGGTTATTTCCACAGAAATGTCAACCACGTGTGAAACACTTTAAATTTATTAAACTAAAGACTCCGAAACGTATTTTTTTCCGCGGCCAGCTATTTGAATTTAAACTTGTCAAAGGGCTTTGGTCACCTTTTTTTGAGTTTTAAATGGTACTTTCTCATAAATATTTACTTCCTTAAAGGTAGAAGTACATACCACGCAATAGTGCGCGCACCCTCTGTAGACTTCTGTCAAAAAAAGTTAAACTAGTGTATTTTAATAGAACCAGCTACATGCAAATTATATTGACGCGTTAGCGCCAGAAAGTTGGTTAATTTTTAACTTTTTAACGCGTTGTGTATTTTTGACAAGTAATAAGCAGACAATTAAAATAAAAATTTAACAAATTTGCGAATCGTGAAAGAAAAACTTATTAAAGAACTTCAAATACATACAATATTTATATAAACAGAATAAATTCAACAAAATAAAAAAAATCTTGATATACTTTCTAATCCGTTTGCAATGCAAAAATAAGTAAACAAATAAAAAACAGCTGACAGGAACGACTTCAGTAACGCGTGTTGTGTAACTTTCAATTTTTTATGTGCTAAAGTTTTTAAACGCACGACAAACGAATTAACGCGTGTTATGTACTCCTACCTTAAGAGTGGTGATGGGAGAAAACTCTTTTTGATAAACAATTCTTACAACAATAATAAACTATTATTATTAACGGTAAATTTTCAATTTGTTTTCATTAACATTTTAATGTCACCCTCGTGACCACAAAACATCATAAATTGTCATTTCTTACGTGTCGGTGGTCGCAAGTGTTTCCAACTTTTAACGTTAATCAAGTTTAATGATATTAATTTTTTGAATCATAAAATTGGACCATATCATACACTGTTATATTTTTATAGAACTTTAAACTTCGTCACGTTCGTCACCTGATATAAATTATCGTAAGGAGAAAAACAAAGTGAAAGCTCGCCGGTATATAAAAAAATAAAATATTCAAAAAAATCATTACATTTCGTGTAATGAAGATTTTGAAATAAAAATAACTTTAACTGCATATTCTTCAAGTACTATTCAAATCAAAAAATCATCCACCCCCTATTCACAAAATAAACAGCAGGACAATTTTAAAAAACTGGTATGAAAAATATTTCATACGAAATATTCTCAATTGCCTTGTTGTCTTCTTTGAGAATTAGGCCCCTGTTTTTTATAATTATAATATAATTTACAAACTAAAATCATCAAATACAATTTATAACCTGTTGTTTTTCATGAATAAAAAAAAAACAAACCGTTATTGACAAAAATTAAGTACAAGTATCACATGGTAAATTATGTGACGTTACATCACGAACCAAACAACGGACTGTAGGGGATAATCAAGAAATGTTTTGTCAATTCAGAAAATTGAAAAAAATTACTTGTAATGTTGGGAATTATGACAAAAAATATTTTCAAAATATTCCAACGAAGTTCGCAGAATTTTGCATTTTTGCTAACAAGGAAAAAACAAACTTCTATTTTTGTCACGCCACGTCATGACGCGCGTCACCGCCTTTAATTGCTTATATTTTATGAGCTGCATGTTTGATTATTTTTTTCTCTTTTACCAAATATATAGCTTTTAATGCTCTACACAAAACCAAAAAGAAGTAAGAAAATTGTAAAGTCTTTCGTTGGTTTTTGTCTCATTAAAGCGTACGACTGTCACGTCTGTGACTATGGAATTACCCATATTCTTTATCAGTTTTGTTCATTTTATGCAAGTCCAACGTCGTAAACAGCAATTGGAAACGCTCATATTCCTTATGGAAGAAAATTATTTTTTGACCAAATGATTTGCAGCAAAATTCAGCATGTAAAAAAGTGGGATTTAACCCCACTGAAGCTAAATTATTTGAAAACAGCCAAAATTCCGCCGTGGTCTTGTTTAACTTTATTTTATTTTTTAAATTTGTAAACAAAAATTTTTTATTTTAAGTTACAGTTGATCGAAAATGTACTACTGTGAATTAACAAAATCACAATAGTAAATTTTTATCGAATGCGCACCATAATACCAAATGAAAATTCGTTCGATCAGCTAATTCGACTGCTGTCGAAAATCGAATTTAGTTCATAATAGGCAATTCATAATAACAATTCCTTTTTCATCTGATTAAAGAATATAATTTGAACTATCCCAATTTTGACAAGATTTTGCTATTAAATAAAGTTAATACATATTATATAATATGCAATTTATAAAAATATTTTAGTTTAAGGTTTATTTTTCGAATAATTTTGTCATATTTCCATGTTTTATTTTAAATTTTTTTAAGTTCGACTGCTCAGTATTTTTAAAATTAAAACCGCTATACTGATGTATTGATTGACGTAAAAATCATCAAAATCGGCCTACGCGTTTTGTTTCGGGCTCCACAAAGTTACTGACATACACATGCTTTTAACCATGCAGAAACTTCATAGGTAAGAATTGGGATCTGAGGACGGATATGGTAAATTGGATTTACACATCGCTGGTTAGGCCTATTCTTACTTATGCACTGCTTTGTGGGATGCGTTGAGAGTGGATAGCTATAGGAAGATGCTCAACAAGGCTCAAAGAAGTGCGGCTCTGGGCATCACAGGTGCAAGGAGAATCACTCCACATGCAGTGTTGGACATCATTTTATATCTATCCCCCATTAAACAGAGAGCTCAGAATATTGACAAATCATACGGTGCGATCGTGCCCGGAGAGAGCTCTCGGGCGCATTCACGGTAAGGCTGTGTACCCGGATTTTATGTTGTTAACTTTCACCATTTGTTTTCTATCTGTTAGGTATGATTTAAACCATTTTAGTTCATTTTCTTGTATCCCGTAATCAAAAGTTTTTTTTAATAAAATTTCACGATCAATTGTCTCGAAAGCTCTTTTAAAATCTAGGAAAATAGCCGTAATTCTTTTATTCTTTGTCATTTATTGATTACATAATTTAAAGTAGTTTCACACGAATAATTTTTTCTAACACCCGATTGGTATTTTGAAAATATATTATTTTTCTCGAAGTAATTTTCAAGTTGTTGTTTTACGACTTTTTCAATAATTTTTTTCTATTGGTGTTATTAACGACATTTTCCAGCTTTCATGAAATTCTCCTGTTTCAAACGATTTATTTATAATATTTATCAAAATCTTGCCTATGATGTTCCAATTATCCATTATTATTTTTATCGAGACATTATTAAAATCAGGTTTATTTTTAATGTCTTTACATATATCTTTGAGTTCAATAAGGTGTATTGCACGAAACATAAATTTACTATTTATTACATCTATTTGATTTATATATTGCACTTGTTCTATTGAATTTCTAATTGATTTAATGCTATCAACAAAATAATTATTAAACTGATTGGCTAATTGAATAGTTTACTTTAAACTCTAATTCATTAAATATCACAGATTGTATCACGTTTTGCTTTTTATTAATTTTACGCTATTTTTTTCTGGATGGCTAATGGCATTTCTTATTTCTCTGTTAAACAAATTTTTATATATTTAAATATTTCCACTGCTTTTTTTGTTGATTGGTTACAATTTTTATTTTTATGATAATATCTATTGCCTCATGATCTGAAATTTTATTTTCATAATTATTCTTGACTAATATATATTCATATTATTTGTAATAACAAAATCTATTAATGTTTTGTATTTTCTGTCACTCTCGTGCAATCAGAAACTATTTGTTTGAGTCCATTATCATTTAAAGTTGCTTGTATTCTATTTTTATATGTATCGTTTTTCCCCCAGTCTATGTTGAAATCTCCTGCTATAATAATTTCAAGACTTGTTTAACAAATAACGTCTGTAATTTCATCGAATGCATAACAACATTTCACTTCCCTACAGCTTGGTGATCTATAAACCGTCATAATTATTACATATGTATTTTTGTTTTTCACTTTATAGGCACACATCCAAAATTTTGATTCTGCAACTTTTTCGCAGTTTTTCAACATTCCATTCTTTTTTTAAATAAATTAAGACTCCACCTGCTCGTGTTGAATTTGAAAGCGTTACATAGTGATCATAATTTAGCAATTGGTATTCGTGTTCTTCAATATCATTTGTTAAATGCGTTTCTGTTAATATTATAAATTCAGGGTTTCTTAGTTCTGCAATTATCTCTATTTTATTAAAATTGTTTAATAATCCTTGTGCATTCGTGTATATTAGGGATGACAAATGGGACCAGGTTTTTTGAAACCCGGGATTCGGGATTTTTTTATTCAAAAAAACGGGATCCCGGGACGGATCGGGATTTTTCGGGATTTCATATATAAAGGCCAATTTTTAAAATTCATATATATATTTATAATAAAATGTTCATGTATAAGTATTAAAACAAATAAATTCATTACGAATATTAAACTCATTACAAAATAAACCAGTTTAATGTATTCTTTTAAAGAAATATGAAAAAATTATGTATTAAAACTTATATTTTAAAAAACTTCTAAAACAAATTAATGACGTCTGATAGATAATCGATACCTTATTTTACTGAAAACATATGCTGCCGACGAAAACAATGTTCGCATTAAACTCTTCTGGTTGGTATCGTAAATAAAAAGATACATAAGTATATGCTATATAAAAATAATTTATTTATTTTATCTCAAATATATATGCAAATATAAATTTAATTAAATAAACTTAAACAAATATGTGTCGAAAGACCTTTAGTAGAATCTCCTAAAGTTTTTAACACCTTTTTGCACAACTTGCATTGTGCGTGCACAGTTCTATTATCATTCACTTAGAAAAAAGACTACACCAAACTTTGTCTTCTGATTTTATTTTCTGTGGTACAAAATGCATTGCAAGTAACATTTATTCACTTGCGACTTCTTTTTGTAACCAGTTTAAAATTAGATTCATTGCCAGTATGATTTAATATTAATTTTTTGAAGTTTTTTTAACAGGATGACTTACGTTTATTTAAATATAGTTGTATTTATTAAAAAAATACCACATATTTACTTATTCCAAAATCTCGGGATTTCGATGCTTAAATTTTTATAATAATCCCGGGATTTCGGTATTCGGGATTTCGGGATTGGCATCCCTAGTGTATATACCGTGGATACATTTTGATTGTTATATATTAAAGCCAATCCTCCTCATTTTTCCGTATTTATTTTTTTGGTCAATTAATTATTAATTTTCTGTTATATTTCTTTTTAAGCTAATAAGACCTAATGAAGTTGAAATTTATTACATTTCACCCGACGTTTCGACACTTTTTTGGTGACTTTTTCAAGGGTCGTCTATTTAAATAAAAATAATTAAAGGACAATATTAATACAAAATATTTTTCACAACAAGCAAACACAACTTACAAAAATTATATATTATTTAACATTAAAAACACCAGATTTTTAATAAAATTAAATTGCACAAAAACATTTAACAAAAAAACAGTAAAGCACAACATAAAATTATTATCACAGATTTTGTTATATTGCGGTTCTATAACTAGCGCTAATGTTGTCAATATCTTCAATGTGGTTCATTGTTTTCATTATGTTTTGTTGTATTCTTAAGTTTTCTATTGTATATCTCTTCCTCTCCCCTCGTTCAAAATTCAACACTCTCACTTGTTCTGTTTCGAAGGAGTGAGATTTTGAAATCATGTGTGGTGATCAGTGTTACCGTTCAAAATTTTCAAAAAGGGGCACAAAAAGGGGATTTTCAAAAAAAAAGTGTCACAAAAAGGGGAATTCTGAGAAAAAAAAGGGGCAACTTTAAAAACAGGAAAATTTAAAAAAAAACGTATGTATTTATTAAATCATTTTCATCGAAAACTAAACATAACAAAAAATAAACTTCATATTTATAAAAAAATACATTATAGGTATATAATACAAATTGTTTGGGAAAACACACATATATATATATATATACATATATACATATATCGTGAAAATACATGTCTTGTTTGCAAGTAAACGATAATGAACTGTTACATAAAATTTTTATTTCAATTATTTATACAAAAACAGTTACTAATTACTTGTAAATAAAACGAGCTTAAAATAGTGTAATAAAAATTCTTACAAAAACAAAAAATAGTTCATAATATGATTTGCTACAAAAAAAAACTTTACATTTAAATAGATAGAGATATGTATATATGTAAGTATATGTATGTACATAAATATTTGGCACTTGGATTATTTTACTTTTTTACCAAAAAAATTAAGTTACGATAAAACCTCGAGGAAAAAGCATATAAAAGTATTGATAGGAAGATAGTTAATATCAGGTACAGATCCATTTTTTTATAAATTGCAGTGTTATGTTGTTTCTTCAACTATTAAATATCAATTTTTTTGAAAACGTAAATCTATATTTATTAATCAATTCATCACTTGGAATTCAATCTTCCAAGTCATTTTGATAAAAATTTAAAGCGGATAACATAGACTGACAGGTATCTACTTTCAGTCTTTTTGTCACTTTATTTTTTAAATATGCTTACTTAGAAAAAATCCGCTCAGCGGATGCACTACTATGTGGTAAAGTAAAAACATACGAAGCAAATTTATACAAGTTTGGATATAAATTGTCACCCAAACAGTTTTTTAAATTGCCAATTTCGTACCAAAATGTTTCAGGCTTAGATATTTTAAAAATTGCTTCATAGCTTTTATCGTTTGATCTGGTTTCTAAAAGTTTGAACTCTTTTACAAAATCATCTGGGTTAGTAATTATATCAATAAAAACGGTAACAATTTAAAAGTAATTTATGTCTTCAGCTGACTTAATAAATACTGGATCTAAAACCTTTAATGAACTCAGCCTCTTATCGCTAATATTAATTCTTGATAAAATTTCTTTGCACAGCTTTTGGTAAAAAAGTAAAATGTTGTCTTTAATTGCTACAATATACTTAAGATGTTGTAAGTACATATTTCTAGCTCGGCTTCGTGGCCGATATATATATTAAGAGTTTCTTTTATATGCAGAACATCAACAAAATCAATTTGTTCTATATTTGTTTGCATAAAATACTCTTTTTTTAAAAAATTTTTAAAAATTTCTAATACAATTTCTTTCGTGGATGAAACTAAATATATAAATTGTGATGATTCGTTTTGAAAATTAAGGTTTAATTTATTCATAATATTTAATACATATACTATAAATTTGAGGTAAATTTTATTGTTAATAGATACCTAGCTCTTCCTGAATTATTTTAATTTTTTCCAAATTAGATGCTATTTTCTCTTCAAATTGAGCTCGGATTCATTGATTGACAGTATAAAAAAAATTTGGTTCAAAAAGGGGCAAAAGGCGCACAAAAAACTACAAAATGATACAAAAGGGGATTTAAAACAAAGGGGTCAAAAAAGTGGCACGGCAGTCAAAAAGGGGCAAAAATGCGACTTTAGTCGCATAACGGTAACACTGGTGGTGATAATGCACTTGTTTCTCTCCTCTTCATTCTCTTTTCAAGTGAGCGTTTTATTGTTCCTATATAATTTAAGTCACAATTCTGATCGTCCCTTCCGTTACACTTCGTAAACAAAATTACTTTGTTGTAGTTTTTCTATTTTCTAACTCTTGAAAATATTGCACTTATAAGTTGAGTTTGGTTTGTATGCAAAGTTTATTTGTTCTAATTTTATTGTTGTCCTTATGTGTCTATTACCCGTCAAGCCAGGTATGTATATTACACTGTAAAAATTTTTGTCTTTTTCAGGGTTGCTATCATTATTGATGTTTTTGTGTTGTAAATATTTTTGTGTATCGTTGATAAGTGTATTAATTAATTTTTTAGGGAAACTATTGCTAATTAATATTTTTGCGATTTTGTCTATATTTTTGTTATGATATTGCGGGTCGCTTATATTTAAAAGTCTTGATATAAAATTTTTTGCTGTATTAATTATCTGGTTTTTGGGTTGTGTCGCGTTGTAATTCATTATTCTGCCAAATGAAGTTTCCTTAGCGTGCCAGTCAAATATAATAAAATCTTGTTCTCTACGTAGCCTGGTATCAAGGTATGCTATTTCACAATTTTTCTCAAGTTCTACTGTAAATTTAATTTTGGGGTGGTGACTATTAAAAGTGTTCAGAATAATATCCTTGTCCTTGATGTTAATTATGGCTAATATATCGTCTACATATTTGATTATGTATTTAATGTCAATATTGTAGGGGAAATAGGGTTGTCCATTGGCATGCCGAAGATCTGGTTATAGACCTTTTCTTCATATACAAAGTAGTAATTGTCCGTTAAGCGGAATTGGAGGATTTGTAAAAATTTTGAGCTAGGGATCTTTGTAAATTCTCTAATTTTGTCCCATTTTTTCATTATATTTTTAATTGCCGTATAGACCGGAATATTTGTAAAGAGCGAAATAACATCAAAAGATGCTAAGACTTCATTTTTATTTTTAATTTATTTTTATACACCGGACATTCTTTGTTTGTAGTGCTATGATTTTCATCTAGGCCGAGGTTGAACTTTTGATTCGATCGTATACAGTTTATACATTTAACCCTAATTTCTTCCGCACATTCTTTTGATTTATGGTTACCATGGTATCTATAACACACTTCTTGATTTCTACAATCTCTAGCTTTATGGTTAAATCCTTGACATTTATAACAAACACATCATTACTTCGGTTCCGTCGAACTCGACATTTCTCCCATCCAATATTCATTTTTTGGCTTGATAATAATTTCGTGTAGGATTCCTTATCAACTAGAATTTTCGCATTGTATTAAATATAGTTATTTCTTTTAGTTTCATATATTTTAATAATTTTTATGTTACTGTCCTACATAAATTCATTTTGTTTTTTAATTTTTTCAATTAATTCTTTTTCAGCATATTTAAATGACATATCTGTTATTGTGACACTCATTTCATTATTGCTTGGTATTTTGATTTCATATTCTTCACTCATTTAATTTTGAATAGCTGATTTTATTTTTTCCCTTTCTTCATTATTTTCACTATGTATACTTAGAGGTACTACAACAAGTACAACTCGTACAAAAACCACAAGCAATTTGTTTTTGTAAAATCATTGTACAATGTCAAAAACAGACATAAAACAAAACAGAAACAAAGATAATAAAAGAGAATAAACAAAATTTTGACACCCAACAGTGATTTTAGCTAATATCAGCAGGGCTTTTAAGATCACCTGTAATAAATTTGCCTTGGATTGGGTTCAACTTATTATTTAAGTCTTCTTTTGTTTTTTCTATTTTTTGTTTTTCTTTAGGTTTAATTATAAGTGGCACTTGTTTTTTTAAGTCTGGCAGCACAGCAAATGACATATTGTTTTGTTTATCACTTGTTTCTTTTATTGCTTTTGTTATATTGTTCTGCATTTTCCTATTACTTTCCTCGATTGTGTGCAGAGACCTGCGCCTTGACGGCTGAAGCCGGCTGAGCCGCACCGCAGAAAATTTTTCGGCTAAAGTCGGCTTAAAATCAGCCGCCGGTCACAGTCATTTACTCGAATATTCCCTACAAGAAATGCAAACCCAAAACTGGAACAAATGTTTTCCATTCTTTTTATTTTTAATAAAAACAGTTTTTATATTCAAAATTTTTTATTTTTTCGAATTTATTCTATGAGCTAAATTTCAGTTATGTATTTTATAAAGCTTTTTTGTAATAGTCCTATTCCTTTAATGTTTTAGGAATGACATTATAACACTACCAGACTATTATATTGTATCTTCTTGTTACATTTTACCTATAAAAGGAAATAATTCCCAGTTTCTATTTGTTAAAAACAGTTTTTTTTTAAATAAATAAAAATGTTAATAACTAAGATATATTCCTAGTATATTTTTAAAGGTTTTGCGGCATAAATTTAAAATCTCATTTAAGGTGCTATCAGACGGGATGTATTTTACATATGTACTGTCACTTTTCTTACCCATATGTAATTCCGTATGTATGTCAAAATTTCCATTTTACATACGATTTATAATTTTTGCTATCACACCTGCTTATGTTTTTCCTTATGACATAACCTATAAATGTAAACAAAAGCTTACTTTTTAACGAGTATAAATTGTTTTACTTATAAAGCTGCTGAAATTATAAAGTTCTTAAAAGTAAAATGGATGTAACAACTGCTAATAAAATAATTGTAGCGTTTTACTGATATGGTTGGCCCGTTGGCTCGTTCTGCATACAAAGCGAGCTTCATGCATAAAAATATTCACAATAATTTTTTACTTGTACATGTGTGAACTACATAAAGTAGTAAGAGCCCAGAAAAATGTATGAACAATATCACAACCACGCAAAGCTAAGTTTCGTGTTTTTTCTATTTTCATATTCGGTAACTTTTTTGTATTTAACTTGCACGACTTAGGTGTTACGACCAGCTCGTAACAACAACATTCACGGCATATTCATTAAGTATATGTTCGTGTATTTAAAATTCAACATTAAATGAAAACGTGGCTGCCAGATTTTATGATTTGTCCCAGGTTAGACGATTTTAGGCGTTTAAATGATTTAGTGCATGTTTTGTTATTAATTTTATGGATGAAAACTAGTAAAAGAAAAAACTTAATTAGCAGCCGATATTTACCGTTAATAAAGAGCGCACTCAGCCATTTAAAAAAAATGTTATTATGTGCATCTTTAGCACCATAGAATATAATTGTGTGTTTGTTGTAAAATTTGTTGTCAAAAATTTATAAATATATAAAAAGTAAATTCTGTGTTTACGTCGCACAATGAAATAACGGAATGCGCAGCGTTGCCATTGGTCAATATTTTTGTAAAAATATTGACATATAAATGAAATTGACGTATAAAAAAATTGTGATTCATAAGCCTGTCGCATTCGTTATACATTTTAATTAAAATTTTCCACGAAAATTTTTCTTATAATAACTTTTAAATTCATTTTATTTCATAATGAATTTAGCCCTACATGTTTACTTAAAAATACGATCATTGTTTTTTTCCTAAACCATCTGGCAACGCTACTTTAAGTATTACTACGAATGACGAATGCTGCGAGTAAACACTTGTGCACTCCAGCGTTACCGTTGGTGCCACTAAAGTAGCAATTTGCCACTTTTTCGACTGCTTGGATACTATTTGGCCACTTTTACAAAATGCACCCAAATGTGATACTTTTTGTAATTCTTGCCACTTTTTTGATACTTTTTACGTTAGGAAAATATACTTTTTTTCATTCTGTTTTGTTATAACTCCCATACTAGCCTTGAAAATTGGGTTCCAAGTGAAGACATTCTACGAAAGTATAGAAGTCGTTTTAAGAACAACTAATTGTAAAAAATATGTATGTAACTGACCATTAATAAATAACACATTGAAAAAGTTTGTTTAACCATTCTAACTGATTCTTATATTTTTTGGAATGCTTAAGACAAAATGAGCACAGTTTTCTCCCATCACGTCACATTTATCAGATACACTTGCACTTAAATTTAGTAGCATGTATGAATGCCGTGTATTTATTTGTATTAAAGTGCGAAACTAAGTATATATAACGAATTTTAAAAAGTGATATTTTCGTTTTTTTGTTTAGGATTTCTGATAAATGTGACGTGATGGGAGAAAACTGTACTCATATTTGGCCATAGCATTCTAAAAAACAAAAGAATCTGGTGGAATAGGCAAATAAACTTCTAAAAAAAATTTTAAAACCTGTGCAATACAATGTCTTAAATAAATCAAAGAAAATTTATTCAGAAAGAAAAGTACAAGAAATATATTACTTAATGTATATATAAAACAAATTACATAAATATCTTCTAATTACTGCAACAATGTCAGAATTCCAAAAACATGTTTATCAGAAAACGAGTTTAACGTTTTTGAATTACCAAAACATTAAAGAAAATATTCAATATTTTTTATTGTTCGAATTTATTCTTTGAGCTAAATTTCAGCTATGTATTTTTATAAAGCTTTTTTGTAATAGTCATATTCCTTCAATTTTTCAGAAATGACTTTATACACTACCAGACTATTATATTGTATTTTCTTGTTACATTTTACCTTAGCTTTCCTTTGGAAAGCAATGAGGTATATTGTATGTAAAGAAAAATTTACAATTATTAGACACCAGCAGAATGTATTGCATTTTCTGGCCCGCTACGGCCTTCGTCAGCATTCTTTGTGTCACACTGGATAGTGATACCTTATAAATTGAATGTATTTAACTCAACAATTTTAACAAATAGAAACTGGGAATTATTTCCTTCCGAAGGTTACTTTATATTATATTCACAAAGAATGCTGACGAAGGCCGTCTAATAATTCGAAAAATAAAAAATATTGAATATAATATAAAGTAACCTTCATAAGGAAATAATTCCCAGTTTCTATTTATTAAAGAAAATATTTTATAAAAATAACTTCTCGAGAGAAATATTTATTTTAATTTTTGCAACAAATGAGCCATAAGTATGTATGTCTATTGTAATACGATCAATTGTTTTTTAGTGCATATAATTACTACATATATGTTTTTTGGTTATGTTTTTATACCATTTATAAAATGTTATTTAAAATTATAAAAAATAGAAAAAAAAACGTAAAAAATACATAATGTGGTGTACTTATTTTAACTTGAAAAGTTGTGCCACTTTTTTTTATAAAAATCCCCTTTTCGGTGCCACTTTTGTTTTAGGTATCCCCTTTTTTTGGTACTTATTGAAAATATCCGACGGTAACACTGGTGCACTCAGACAATTATAACTTTAGGTCAGCGAAGGGCAGATAGAGAACATTGAATAAAAGAGAGTAAATTAGTTGATTTATCAGAAGTACGAGTGCTATTGCCGAATGTTGAAATAATATATTTAAGAAACAATACAAAACAGAACTCATATAAATTTCATTGCGTTTGCTAAAGGCTCGTATGTTGAAAACACAATTTCTTACGAGCCTGACGAGTACATACAAAAACAATAGGCTGTATTACCTACACCGCAACTCGTTTTAAGGCGAGTATCATCAATCATAAAAACGGGTGCTCGTTGCAGTTCTCTGATATGTATATGCAAATTAATTTTATTATTCAAACTATATGAAAGTTGGTAAAAAAATAATTTTTAAATTGGCCTAGGTTTAAGTCGGCTTAAGCCGGCTTTGAGCCGCCGCCGGCTATATTTTTGCAAGCCGCCGCAGCCGACAAAACTTGACGGCGCAGGTCTCTGATTGTGTTACACAAATGTTTATTTTTATTTTCATATTAATTTATAATACCATAAACCTTTTTAATTTTTGATACATTTTGTTCGGATATTTTCTTAACGTTATCTATTTTTCTAAGCCTCTCTTCAAATCAGGGTTGTCATAGAAGCCAATATTGTCAGAATTGGTTTTAAAACCGACAAGAAAATATGCTTTGGTGTCATAGAAACCAATATTATTGGTTTTATGTTCGAACTAGAATTACTGCCTGTTTTTAGAAAACGTAAACAAGTGAGTGAGTGAGAAATTATATTGAAAACAAAAACAAATGTTCGTTTTTTATTGTTGTTTTCAATATAATTTCTCACTCACTCACTTGTTACCGTTTTCTAAAAACAGACAGTTAGTGTCGGTTTTAGGTGTCACAGAAACCAATGTTATCGGTTTTTTATAGGAAATAACCCAAGCAGCTTACAGCTCTTGTTTTTTCATTGGAAAGAAATATAGTTGCTTAAAGCTTAATTTTTTATTTAATTTTTTTTACCAGTTAGATTTTTTCCACAGATAGAAGTAAATAAAATTGATAAATTGGTAAAATAGAATTTTTTGCATGTTTTCGGTAGTCTCCGGCAGCGGCTGCTGCAAATTTGCAAAAGTCTTCTTACTTTTTCTGCTAACAACAAATATCAATTTACTTATTTGTAACGTTAAACAACAAATTTGTTTATATTTTTAATAAATTCACTTTATAATTACATTTTTTTTTACAAAACAATAAAATTACACAAATTAAAACAACAAATGCAATGCAAGATCATCTTCCAATAACAAAAATGTTGCAACTGCTGATGAAATTTTATTTTATTTATAAGCACATCCACACGCTTATATAAGCGATTTGTATTTACATTGCTCATAATGTTTTTTTGACTTTTGTTTCATTTTGTTTTGACATTTTTAATAAAGTTTAATTTTGCCAAATATTCAATTGGAAAAATACTTAAATTACGGGTACATTTATAACAAAAGTAAGGAAAACGTATATAAATTACACATTACTAAAGTAACCGGTTTATTTTACTTAAATAACCGGTTTATTCGATATTCGAAAAATGGACATTTTAAAATATTCGACTTGGGCAAAACTAAAATAACCGGTTAAAAACGGCCAAATACTATTCGATCGATCACCCTAATACCTACATACAAATTTTATGATAAAAACAAACCAAATTAAAAAAACATTACTTTACAAATTTTTTTCCTGCTGTATAAAATAAAAAGTTTTTGTAATTAAACTAAAGAAAATAATAAAACCAATTCAAATTTAACTTTCAGTTGTAGTAAAAAATTAAAAATCTTGGCGATAAAACAACGAAACAATAGAGCAGGGGTTTCCATTTCTTTGCACACAGCGTTACCGTTGGTGCCACTAAAGTAGTAATTTGCCACTTTTTCGACTGCTTGGATACTATTTGGCCACTTTTACAAAATGCACCCAAATGTGATACTTTCTGTAATTCTTGCCACTTTTTTGATACTTTTTACGTTAGGAAAAGATACTTTTTTTCATTCTGTTTTGTTTTAACTCCCATACTAGGCTTGAAAATTGGGTTCCAAGTGAAGACATTCTACGAAAGTATAGAAGTCGTTTTAAGAACAACTAATTGTAAAAAAATATGTATGTACTGACCATTAATAAATAACACATTGAAAAAGTTTGTTTAACTATTCTAACTGATTCTTATATTTTTTGGAATGCTTAAGACAAAATGAGCACAGTTTTCTCCCATCACGTCACATTTATCAGATACACCAATTATTGTAATTTCGGAAGATGTTTTGTACCACATTTAATAACAAAATCGAGTGGTATAATTTTGTTCTATTTGTAAAGCTGATTCCAATAATTTGAAGCAATAATAGACGAATTTGGATAAAAACTAAATATCCTATACTAAAGAAATTAAAACACTTGCACTTAAATTTAGTAGCATGTATGAATGCCGTGTATTTATTTGTATTAAAGTGCGAAACTGATTAAATATAACGAATTTTAAAAAGTGATATTTTCGTTTTTTTGTTTAGGATTTCTGATAAATCTGACGTGATGGGAGAAAACTGTACTCATATTTGGCCATAGCATTCTAAAAAACATAAGAATCTGGTGGAATAGGCAAATAAACTTCTAAAAAAATTTTAAAACCTGTGCAATACAATGTCTTAAATAAATCAAAGAAAATTTATTCAGAAAGAAAAGTACAAGAAATATATAACTTAATAAAACAAATTACATAAATATCTTCTAATTGCTGCAACAATGTCAGAATTCAAAAAAACATGTTTGGCAGAAAACGAGTTTAACGTTTTTGATTTACCAAAACATTAAAGAAAATATTCAATATTTTTTATTTTTCGAATTTATTCTATGAGCTAAATTCCAGTTATGTATTTTTATAAAGCTTTTTTGTAATAGTCATATTCCTTCAATTTTTCAGAAATGACTTTATACCATACCAGACTATTAGTTATATTGTATTTTCTTGTTACATTTTACCTTAGCTTTCCTTTGGAAAGCAATGAGGTATATTGTATGTAAAGAAAAATTTACAATTATTAGACACCAGCAGAATGTAATGCATTTTCTGGCCTGCTACGGCCTTCGTCAGCATTCTTTGTGTCAAACTGGATAGTGATACTTTATAAATTGAATGTATTTAACTCAACAATTTTAACAAATAGAAACTGGGAATTATTTCCTTCCGAAGGTTACTTTATATTATATTCACAAAGAATGCTGACGAAGGCCGTAGCGGGCCAGAAAATGTATTACATTCTGCTGGTGTCTAATAATTCGAAAAATAAAAAATATTGAATGTAATATAAAGTAACCTTCGGAAGGAAATAATTCCCAGTTTCTATTTATTAAAGAAAATATTTTATAAAAATAACTTCTCGAGAGAAATATTTAATTTAATTTTTGCAACAAATGAGCCATAAGTATGTATGTCTATTGTAATACGATCAATTGTTTTTTAGTGCATATAATTACTACACATATGTTTTTTTGTTATGTTTTTATACCATTTATAAAATGTTATTTAAAATTATAATCAATAGAAAAAAAACGTAAAAAATACATAATGTGGTGTACTTATTTTAATTTGAAAAGTTGTGCCACTTTTTTTATAAAAATCCCCTTTTCGGTGCCACTTTTTTTTTAGATATCCACTTTTCTTGGTACTTATTGAAAATATCCGACGGTAACACTGTTTGCACAATTGTGCATACCACTACAAACACATATTTTTATGCTCTTCAATTCAGTCGTCGGTGTGACTTCGACAAGTACACATGTCTAGCGGATGCTATATTATTTTGTTTCAGCTTACACTCAAAAATATTGTGCGGTCAAAAATGCTTTTGGTAACATCCAATGCCTTGCGTGCAATATTTAGAGTCTAAATTGTAAGACTTAAATGCAGAGTAATATAACATTTATATTTAATTTTAACATAATTTAAATTGTTGAAAATATTTAACAGCAAAGCTAACGTAAAAATATTTTGGTTTCTTGTAAAAATATTTTGGTTTCTGTACCAATCGCGTCGGTGGGTTTTTCTTTCTTTGAAAACACTTTTCTTAAGTAAGTAGAAATATTTAAAAAACATGTAAAAAGTCTTGTTTTGCTACAATTTATGTGTAAATAACTTGTACACATAAAAGCAAATGTGACAGTAGGTAAAATGTTTGGGTAAGAAGATGTGTTTTATTGATGTATTAATGAAACTTTATTGTTTCGCACTATATTTATTGCTTACTTTTTTATGCTACAATTATTTGACCGAGCCCAAATGTTAAGGCTCAGTAAGTCTTTACTTTCTGTTCTGTTACGAACCAGCTGATTTGTTTTTGTTATTAAAAAACCTGTGAAATTGATTAGTTGTTCTGTTCTGTTACGGTTCAGTTTGATAAAATCAAAAACTTGTTAAGTAATTGTAAGTGACCGCAAAATAAATAATAAAAAATACATTATTTAAATTTTATTTCTTCAAATTTATGTGCATAAAAGTTATTGAAATAAAACAATGGATACTGCAAAACTAATAAATTTGTCATAAATGGCTAATAATAAGTTGCTACAATTTTGAAACAGAACGGCACGGAACAGAACAGAAACAGAAAGTAAAGACTAATTCTGCCTTTAACCTTACTAATTTATGGTAATTATTAAACGTAACTTTGACCTGTTATACCCAACACCGTGAATACCATTTCTATCATGAACTAAAAAAAATTCATTGACGTGCCTCTTTTTATTCGGCACTACTTACCTATGCGAACAAATTTTTTTGTTTATTTGTTCCAAGCAACGTAATAAATTAAGTTCATCCCATTTGAAAAGCATTCTACTATTACAAAACTGCCATAAAAGTATAAATTTAGAAGATTTTATTTTATAACTTGTAGAACACAAGGGAAAAAAATTAAAAATTTTTTGTGTTGCTAGAAAATTTGTAGCAGTTCTTTACCAATTCAATGTCGCTGATTTTAAAACTGCACTTGACATTTCCCATCAATCCTAACAAAAGACACCTAAGCGGAGAAAAATGTTCATTCTCCATATACAAAATTGAACGATGCATCACTGAGCCAAATGCGCTCAGTAAAATGACCGCCTCACTTCGTTCAGTTGTGTGTGTTAGTCGTTCAATTGAAAGGGTTCGTTCGTGAACGACACAACTCGATTTTTTTGACAAATCGTACGACTGAATGGGATAGTGTTTCGCCGGCTCAAGAAGATACTATAAAGACTGAACACAAATTCATCGGTCAAAAAAATTTTTAAAATGTACTTGGATTCTTTTCCATTTGTTGGACTGGGTGCTCAATTTGTTGTACCGTGGTTATTATATTCATTTTATTAACCCATATAAGAAAAAATTTAATTAAAGGAGTTAGCAGGTTTGCATATTAAGCCGACGATATTGTATTTTCAATCAAATCGCAAATCGGTTTTTTTAAATGCATTCTACAATGCAAACGAGTTGAATTTTACAATGATATCTGTTACAAAGAACACCAACAAAGTTGTCGATGCTTTCACAATAAGCAAACTGTGCATCTTTAAACTCTATGATACATTTTTGACTTTCACTGCAAAGTATTATGACGTTTTGGAACTCTGACTAAATTGCAATTTTAATAATTATTTTAATAGATTTAAAAATTTTAATTCAAGCCTTAAATAATTTATCACAGATAACCAAAAAAATTTGTTTATTATAATGGATATTTGTAACCAAAAAATTTTTTTCATTCGCTCAACAGTTTTATTTGTACGTATGTATGTATAATATCTTTAGTTTTTCTAAAATCTTTGGATGAAGTTTCCTGACGATCAGGCCTAAGCAACCAGTTATATGCGCATAGGAATAGCTTAACCCATTAACAATAAATTTCAGTTTATCAATAGTATGAAATGGGAATTTAGCACATTTTAACGAAACCATGTTAATTAATTTTTTGAATCCCATTGAGCCAATTTAGACTAGACAAATTTTTAGTCGGATTAACTTTTGTTCTTTCCAAACTACACTGGATTAATTATTCTGGCATGTATGTGTTAGTATTTTTTTATTTATTTGAGAAGAAAACACTGAACCTGTTTTTTCATAAGTCTGCTTTTACACGTTTCATCTTTTGATGCTCAACTCTTATGTTTTTAGGTGAGAGAAGAAAGAAGAAAGGGGGTTAGTACGGAGATGCCTGTACTCCGTCAGTACGCTTTGTGTTTTTATTCGTTGGTATATGCACAACGATGGCTGCATGTAATTTTTTTCTTTTCTTTTTCTCTTTGATTCGCTATTAATATAATTGTTGTTGTTTTGTACTGAAAAAAGTTGAAACCGATTGCTGCGTGTGAATAAATTGGCATCTTTAAAAGGGAATTGAAAAGAAGTTGAGCATCAAAAGATGAAACGTGTAAATTTAGACTAAGTGTGTATGTATTGGTTTTGTTCTGCTAATGCGGGGTTAGGGCTGGATTAAAAATTATGCCAACCAAAAACGACTCTCTTCATCTCCTTCGCCTACAAACTGTCGTTTTCTGCCAGAACCAGCGTTGCCAGAAGATTTGGAAGGAAAATCTTAATTTAGCGAAAAAAAAATCTTATTTTTAAGAGAAAAATCTTGAAATTTTTTATAACAAGGGCAAAAAAGTAAAAAATTTTAATTTTTTAAAACAACATACTTCTTATTATGGCAACTATTTAAATCGAAATACATAATTGCGGTATTTATACAAAATTAGATTGTAGATTTAAATTGTGTTTAAGCTATATTTTTTCATAAAATTCTTTCTAAAATAAATTTTTATTCCATTTAATTTTTAATAAATAAGAAATTAAAAAAGTCCATCTAAATAAAGAAGTTTCATTCAATGTAATTAAACTCTAAAAATAGAGATATGTACATACATAAATTTTGAGCAAGAACATTTTAGTTTGGGAGCTCATACTTCATATGAAATTTTAAGGGTTCTTAATTTAATATTATATTTGTTGAAGCGTTCTTATATGGAATGCATTTCGAGGAAATTGCATTTAAAAAGAGCTCATTGAAAATATATGGATTTTCTTAAATATATTCCTTATTGAATTGTTATTAAAATAATGTTGGTACACCTTTTAAAAAGATATTCTTAAGCACTTATGTTTATATACTTTGTTTAAAAATTATCATAAACATGGAATGTGGAATTTTTAAACTAAAAGCTTCTTAAGTTCCATTAGTTTTACCTTTTGGTACTAAATACCTGAACGTTTTTGTTGTTTAAAATATGAAACTTTATAAAAATGCGTTTTTTCTTGTCACAAATAATTTTTTTCCTCAGTAGTCCCAAAATGAACAACTGATAATTTAAGATGCTTATTTAATATTTTGTATGCCCAGAAATAATGATGTATTTTTGTGTATGCCAGACAATGGGTTCAAAAGTGTGCAAAACCAATAGTTAGACAACAAATATGATACAAAACCTCATTGTTTTAAAAATTTTCTGTTTAAAAAACGGTAAAAAAAATTATGTATCTTGTACAAACTTAAAGTTAATAATCTTTATTTCTAAAAAAAAAAAAATCTTAATTTGAGAAAAAAAATCTTAAAATCTTATTTTGGTCAAAAAATCTTTAAAAATAAGATAAAATCTTAATTCTGGCAACGCTGGCCAGAACAATTAGTCTAGTCTAAATTGGCTCAGTAAAAACTTTGATAAAGTAATGGTTATTGTTGGGAATATAACTAGTAACACAAATCTGGCATCATATTATTATTTACGCCTTATGGCAACCCTTAATTTGAAAGTAATCGACATTGTCTGTTATCACTCGATGTAAAACTGAACCCTGCTGAAATTTGTCTGCTTTTCTTCAATGGTTGAATAACGGATTATTAAATTATGCTTGTATGTTATTTTATTGTTTATCACCGCATTGAAGTTTATTGAAGCTTGACAACATTGTCTGTTCCCTGCAAATATTATTGGACCACCTGATCCAATTTCATGAAATGGACTCCTCCATGGACTGGTCCGATGTAATGCAAGCATGGACCATGTCATTGTTAAAAATTGTTTGTAGTGAGACGACATGTCTTCGTTTTTTAACGACATGTTTTCGTTTTTAAACGAAGTTAAAACTAATCATCTTGTGTACACAATGGAGTAGTTTTAAAACTACTCCTTTGTAGTCCAAAGATGGGTTATATGGTCCTGCCCTAGGACATCGTAATGTTAAATTTGGACTAGTCCTAGTCCCTTGTGGGCTACTCTTTACACGCGTGTTTGGACTGGTGCTATTATTTGCAGGGTTAGGAGAACAAAATCAGTTCTGGTCATCTACGATATTTTGGACAATTGCTTAAAAAATTCATGTATGACGCCAAAGAAAATTCAGCATGTCATTGATGATTTTTCATGATTAATCATCATGACGTTCGCCGCCGGGGTATTCTATGTATATTAAGCTTTATTAAGAGTACTTTGTAAAACCTGGTATTTTTACATAAATTGGTTTCGATAATGAAAATAAAATATATTTTACGATAATTTTTGAATAAAACCTTTATCTAAAATTCATCAATATTAATGTGTAAAATTATTTTTTAATCGTTTATCTTTTAACTGTTAGGGTCCCTGTTTTTCTTCATTTAAGAAAAAGTTTTGTAAACGTTTGTAATGTGTTTTTTCCACATCATTCCCAATTTTAGCCAAAACTCTTGGCATAATTTTGCTGTAATTAATAACGTATACTTACGCAATTGGCCAAACAGTTTTGTACTGCTTCCGCATCGTTATAGGTAATAAAACCGTAATTTAAGGGGTTTCTTGCGCCAGGTGGTAGTTTGCCACTGCCTTTTGATAGAATTCTCAAATCAACTACTTGACCAAAACGACTAAACAATGCTTTTAGTTCATCTTCTGAGGCATGATGGGGTATGTTGCCCAAAAACAATTGTTGACTGTCTCCAAATTGTTGGGGATTACTGGTGCGGCGCTGCTCAAAATCTAAAAAAAAAATTTATATAAACAAAATATTGAATTCTTTTAAATTTTTTATATGTTGTAAGAATTGTTTTTTACCTTTATTAAAAGTTTTAGCACTCGATCGCTGAGGTAATGGACCTCCACCACCCTGACTATTGTTGTTATCCTGACGCATTGGAGTGTTGTTATCGTTATTGCGATTACCATAGACTGGCACCGATGTTGTTGAAGTGGTCGATTGTGAGTAGGTATTCGATGAAGAAATATTCGTAGAATTTGTCTGATGATACATACTATTGACGCTTTGCTGTTGTTGCTGCTGTTGTTGTTGAATTTGCTGCTGTTGTTGTATGGCGGCATTTACAAAACTACTAGGGGAAGATGAGGATGACTTAAATAAATTGGCATATGTTTTAATTTCATTTTGTTGTTGCTGTTGTTGTTTTGCAGCTTCATATTTCTCCTGTTGTTGCTGTTCGTTAATTGTCTTGAAATCTTCAACAACGGGAGCTGGTGTTGGTTCTATGACGGTTGTAGCTGCCAAAACAGTTTGGCCACTGGCAACAACATTGGCGGCTGTATTAGGGCGGGATGGTTGTTGCTGTTGTTGTTCGCTTACCGAAGGAGAAGCATTTGACGACATGACCATTTGGTTGGAACTAATAGTATCTTCAACATCGACCATATTTGAGCCTGCGGTTAATGGTGTTTGAGATTGCAGAATAGTCTGTTGCTGTTGATGCAATTGGGAAGGGGTATTCGATAACTGTTGTTGGGGCTGTTGTTGTTGCTGTTGCTGCTGAGGAGGTTGCTGGAGGATATGTGATGGCATCAATGGCGATTGTTGGTAATTTGGTATCGCTGATGGAGTATTTTGGGGCAGACCAGTAGCGGCAGAGGCTGATACAACTACGGGAACAGTTGCTACTCCAGCTGGAGTTTGAGCACCAAGTACAGCAGCGTTTCCAACCGAAACAGTACCCGCAGCCTGTGGCAAAACTGGGGAGGGAGTTTGATTGGCACTCAAGTGTGCATGTTGGGCAACAGTTGGTTGCTGTATATTTGAAATGAGCTCATCGTGAGCAACAACACCGTTGAGTTGAGTAATGCCAGGAGTCGGAACCGCTTGAGGAGGAACACCTGTAGCAGCAGCGTTACCAAAGTTCGCTGGCAAAGATACAGGTGCAGCACCAGGGGGTGGAGGTAATACAGCCATTGGACGCCCTCCAGCAGGCATTGAATAGTAAACAGTTTGGGCTTGTTGACTTAAAACTCCTGTACCAGTATTGGCACCTGCAACAACCTGATTAGGTAATCCTTGCTGCTCGTTGACCGCACTTACAACAGGGACTGGTTGTTCATTTGCCAGTACTACAGAAGTGGCGGCCGGAGCTACAACTACCTGACCTTGTTGTTGTGGTTGTGGCACCTGCTGCTGTTGTTCATGTTCCTCATCATTTTCAGAACGTGACTCGCCGTCGACTTCCTCATCGGAGTACAAATCTTGATAACGAAAAATATCGTTATGTACGTAATACTTCTTTGGCGACTGAGCAGCCAACACAAAGGTTTGAGTAAAGCGACGCATAGGTTGGCCATCATTTGATAACTCCCCAGTTACCTGGACCACAACACCATTGCCCAAGGTAGCCTGAGCGTCTACTTGACTGATTTTAGCATGACAATCATGGAAGTTCAATTGTTGAATACGATTGTGAATATTCTTTTGGCCCACCACAAGGGTCGATTCACCGTGTATAAATGAGGAGTTGTTATTGTAAAAACGATGCAAATGATTAGGTGCCTTGTTTAGTAAAGTATAGTATTGGCGGACAAATTCACGTCCAACCGACTGTGGTGATGGTTGTTGGGGTTGAGTTGCATCCATTACCATTTCGTTATTTTGTTGCTCGTTATCTAGAGATTTGGTGTTGACGTCTGATTGATTGAATGGAGCCAGTTGGGATGTTTTCTCTTCTTGCTTTTCGGTAGTCAAAATTTAACGTTGCAATTTACAAATGAAAATTTGTTAAGTTTAAGAATCGAATTTTCTATTGTAAACTGCACTCTAATGCTTTTGTTTTGGGTTTTCTATGACGCTAAAATTCAAATTAAAAAAAAAATGAAATTATATTATAAAATGTTAGCAACTGATTGATTTTAGTTATTTAAACAAATAAATTCATTAGACTTTAGCGTACTGAGTTAAGGTTTGCTATCCTTTTTTATTTATTTTTTACATTTGGACTAGGGATGTAACGAACGCCGATACCAATATATCGGAGATACTTCGGATTTCCCGATATATCGGTATCGGCGATATTTTACTGTCGATACGACGATACTTTTTTTTATAGTTTTTTTGAAAAAAAAAACGGGTTAATTTTCAATGCTTATTTTTTGCATAAGATACATTCAAAAGCAGAGCATAACATCAAACAGAATAATAAATGGTTTCTTTTAATTCTTAGGCTGGAGGTCCACACCACGCGTTTCTTGTTTGACCTTCTTTTAACATGCATGCTAAAGTAGAAATAAATCCTACTTCATGCTACACCACTACTTTTTAGACATATAGAAAAACGCATTGAACGCTTGGTGTGGACTGGTAGCTTTAGCCTTTTTCCTTTGCACCATTGAAATAATATGTTCTCTAATTGATAAGTCTTGTACCCAATAAAAATTTTTATCATTTTGCAAAGCACTGAAGCTACATTTAAAAAATAAGCGCACATATAAGCACTAGGCAATAAGAAATACATAGGTACGGAGATGCAGTAAAGTAAGTGAACGAGCTCTAAACAAGTTTATTTATTTATTTCAATCACAGTAATACATAAAAGCCTCCTAAGGCCAATTAATATATATTGCAAAGATGTATTCCTGAATACAAATACAATTTAATTTTAATACATATGTACATAGTTATAAAAATACTTTCACTTATCTATATTCTCTATATAATAAAAATGAAATGTTGTCTGTTGCTGATCGCATAACTGGAGAACGGCTTGACCGATTTGGACGATTCTTTTAAATGATCGTCATGCTCCAACTTAGGTTTTCACGGAAAGAAAATTTTGCCCCGCCCACTTTTTTCGAATTAAAAAAAAACCAGAAAACGGCTCCATCGATTTGACAAATTTTTCTTTCAAATGTTCGTATTAACCCATTTTAATTTTTCATCGAAAGAAAAATGTACCACGCCTACTTTTACGCCCACTTTTTCTATTAAGCGCATAATTTGAGAACGGCTTGACCGATTTGGACGATTTTTTCTTTAAAATTATAGCCATGGTCCAACTTAGGTTTTTACGGAAAGAACATTTACTTAAAATCAGAAAACGGCTCTATCGATTTGACTAATTTTTTGTTGGTTACATCATTTTTGCTATTAGGGCTCGATATTAATCGTCTGGTAATACAACACTAATGTTTGCTTAGGGCCAGCAACGCGGACCGGGTCAGCTAGTACTATGATAAAAACAAAAAATTTAATCATAACAAAAAATTCAATAAAAACAAAAAATTTAATTAAAACAAAAACAAAGGGAAGAATAAAAAAAACCATATGAAATCCAAAAAAGTAAATTACGAAAAATTTAAATGGAAGTAAATAAGTCTTGGAAAAACCAACGTACCTTAAAATTTGAATTGCACCCCAAAAGTACCACCTTTAACTAGAAATGTTTTTGATCGTGTTAGTCAAACCAAAAATCATCAGATATGGACATCAGGAACACTCTCTGTTTTATGTGCTCTCCTGTCAATCTGCTTCTTGTACCCGGCACTGTTTCTTATAAATGCCAATCATTTTAGCTCTTCATATTAGTTTAAAAAACATATGATGCATGCAATGATGCCAAGTCTTAAAAAACATATTGTTTAAAAAACGGCTAAAATTTTGAGTTTTTAATGAAGACTGGCTTTAAAAAATATCGAATTCGATAGTCGTATTTTTTATTTTTTTTTAATTTAAATCCCCGGCGCTGATAGACCAGCTAGCATACCGGGGCACTACATTCCAATATCGATATACATATTGATACATCGGTATTTTAAATATCGACGATATATATCGATTATTTTTTTTTAATATCGATATTTTGATATATCGATATTTTTGCCCATTCCTGTGGGATTGAAACCGATCTCTCTGTTCTGCAGGGAGTCGGGGTGGTTCGAGGCTGCGGTGACTTCTGGGGAATAGTCTGGTTGACACTGACTGACTTGTCACTGGCTAAGGGTATCTCAAAGGGACCGCTATAAGGACCCAAGTGAGCCGTCGTCGTGACGGCTGCCCATTGAACCTAGCCTATTTCTCTATTTCATCTACCTTTTCTTTTTCACCTTGTCTATCCTAATTAAGGCGTCGCAATGGACCATATTGGTCTCTGGGTGAAGGTGTGAAGGAAACTTCACACCAGCCTTTCTACCTACCTACTAGAGGTCTGCTTTGAATAACTCACTTGTTTGCCTTTACCCAAAGTGCACAACATTTATTCAATTATAAAACATTTGAAAAGATAAGAAGAGAGTAACCATATACAAAAATAAGAATGAATGAATTGAATAAAAAACTTGTTTACTGTAAATGAATATGAGAGGCATTCATAAATAACAAAACATTGGAATGACCCGTTAGAGAGAGCAAGTTTACAAAAAATATTCAAATAATTTTTGAATTATTGAATGTGCATACATTTATTTGAATACCTTGCCATAATATGTGTGTAAGCTTGTGGCTTCTTTTATTTATAAAAGTTAAGCTTACACATACATACATACATAATGTGTAGGTACACATATTTTACATTCAAATTATATTTGAATAATTTACTCATTTGACTTGAGTTGACTGAATAGAATGAGTTTTTGTTGTTTTGTCTCTGGTTATTTTTTCATTTGTTTCGTTATCATTGGGTGATCGACACATTGTAATTATAAAACAAATGAGTGCGTTGAAATTGCTTTTTATTTATTCTTGCAGACCTCTACTACCTACCTAGATCGTGTTCTACTTTGAAATGACAAATCATCTGATATCGGCTGTTTTGCAAGCCATGTGTTTGAGGCTACAAAAAAAAACCAGAAACTCTAAAAGTTTCCTTGGTAAGAAAGTTGCGACAACTTTTTCGGTTAAATTTTTTGTAACTAACAACTAAACTTTAACAGTGATTTACCAAAAAACGTTTTTGTCATATAGAATACAAAAACTTCCGAACGACGTTATGTTGTTGAGTTTTGACGTGTATTAATAGATATTATAATAAAGTATGGTGAATAAAATACGAACAAGTCCAACGCACAGTAGAACATTTTGGTAATTTTCGGATCAAAATTCTGTAACTTTTTAATTGATGAGTATTTTTGTAAGATTCTTTTTTGAGCAATTGATTGTGTAGAAAAATTTATATGAAATGCACTCAAAAAACTGTGATTTTCAAAAAAAGGTGTTTTTTTTTGTATTTTTTCATTAGTTTTAATTGTACATATTAACAAATTTGTTAAAAGGGTTAAAGATTGCATTTTTTTAAACATGTTGAGCTGCAGTAGAGTTACAATAAAATTTCATTGGCTGTAAGATTCTTAAAAAATACTTATGAAGTTTATAGTTTAAATTTTTTATTTTAGTGATTATTTTAACAAGTTTTTGGTACAAAATAGTTTGATGATTATTATTCACAATGAAATAAATTAATTGTGCTGGATTTTGCCAAACTGTATATCCTGTATCTTCATCTATAAGTTTAATAGAAATTATGTTAGATGCCTCTGGTAATGGTTGATTATATTCACTTTGTCCTGACGAACCATCACGTCCTTATTTATTTATTTATTTGAAAAACATGTAATATAAAGCCTCCATGGCCAATATGAAAAATTGAAGGAATATGACTTTACAAAAAAGCTTTATAAAATACATAACTGTAATTTAGCTCATAGAATAAATTCGAAAAATAAAAAAAAAAAAAAAAAAAAAAAAAAATGTTGAATATAATATAAAGTAACCTTCAGAAGGAAATAATTCCCAGTTTCTAATATTACATACCATTAAAAAATACCTAAGATTTTAAAACTACATAACATTCTATAAAATACAAAAAACTTATTTTTAAATAAATGCCAGTCTACTAAAACTAAAAACATCCCTACCATTTTAAACATTAGCTCATCAGCCAATACATAAATAATTTAAAGATTTAATTAAAGAAAGGTAAAGTAACGGTCCAATTCAGTACAGAAAATATGACAAGTCTTAGTGCATACCCACACTCGTATATATCCCTACATAAGCATAAGTACAAATATGGATGTCTATAAACTAGCAAGATAGTTCCTGAATGCAAAAAATCATACAGTCAAAAAAACGCAAGAATTTTAAACGAAAAACATTATTAGAGTGCGAAAAGATACGCAATTCAAAAGGTCCTAATCCTAAAAGATCTTTCAAACAAGGTAGAAGAAATTCTAGGAATCAAAAGATGTGGGTTCCTACTCGAACGTGAGAAGATAAAAGAATTAAATAAGGGTAGTGGTCTTCTATCTTTTATAACTTTATAGAAAAACGCTAAACTACGATATTTAACTAGGTCCACAAAATTTAAGCCAAAAAAATCCTTAAAATACCGAGAAATATGATCTCGACGCCGAATACTATAAACAAAACGTACGACTACGTTAATCAAGCGATTAATTCTCTTCAAGTGCATCGCACATGTGCCAGAATAAACCTCAAACCCATAAAAAATTTGAGATATTAACAAGGCCCACGACAGTCTAGCTTTGATACGAAAAGGCAAATACAAATTAATTGAATAAATTCTACGTAACATACCATAGAGTCTAGAACTCAACAAATCAATATGATAACTAAAAGAAAGTCTGGAGTCTAATATAATACCTAAACATTTTAATCTATCTACAAAATCAATACGCACATCATCCAAACAAATGTCAATTTCTAGAATAAACCGATTTGTAGGGCCAAACATAATGGCTTTGCTTTTAGAAGGATTAATAGTTAAGGAGTTATCAAGAACACGCTTTAGACAAAAGTTAATATTATTCTCAAAAACATCTTGAAAATCAAAAGATCCCTTAAAAAGCTGAAAAACATCATCAGCAAATAAAAAAGAATCACACATTCCAGAGTTCCAGAAGAAAGTGTTTGTACTGCAGAACTTATCCCATTCAAAACTAAAAATTGAGACCGATTTTCAAGGTATTAAGTACAGAGTACAGAGTTAATCTTTGCATTATATGTTGTAAAGATTTTACTTCAGCATACGCACATGTAATTTCTATTGATGCTGGGGGTGGAAAGCAACTTTGTTTTGTTTGCTGAATTTTATATATGGTGGAAATACAGGAAATTTTCATTCAAAAAAGGTTTCTTAAATACAAGTACATATTGAGCTTTTGTTAAATTTAAATCAATTCATCAAATGCTTGAGTAATTTTGGACTCTTCCTGAGTTTTTATAACCTTATTATTCTTTTTGGCTTTTGTAAAAGGCGTTGTCTGATATGAGCTGCATTCCTGTATTTAACCAATCTTCATTTCTTTCAAGAAACACTTTAACAGTTCTGTTTGCCTTCTGCCAACGAATTTTGAACTTTGTGGTAATACCTATTTTTTAATTTTTTTAATATTAGTTGTATGTATTCTTCTGGAAACTGGTAGTTTTTCGTAAAAACTTAGCAACACTTCACAGATTCCTACCACTTGCAATGTAGGCAAGCATTAATAGATAGGCGCATTGAGCACTTAAAATTATTCGTTTTTACATCCGTTGTTTTTTGTAAACTAAATCGTTTTAGCCGATTATAAAAAGATTTTGTTATGACAAATCACGTAAATTATTATTATCTTGTTCAATAAGAAACGAAAAATTGCGAAGATAAAAAGCTAATTAAATTTAAAAATTTTATTTTTTAATTTCTGAGTTGCCAAAACTTAAATCCGAAAACGTAGGTTGCAGTAAAAAGAAATTACTTTTCTTGTCCATCAGAGTACAAATGCGTGATGGGTAACGATATTTAACCGTCGAAGGCAATGAATGGCAGCCAAAACATTACGTTGAGTCTTCCAGTCATAATGCAACTAAAAGAGCTACAGTACTTTTCGCTTATAGTCCAAAGGCCAAAAACGGATATAAGCCAAAACTGTCATATTCACATGCAGATTTTTTTCGAATTTTATACAAATTATTTTTCCTGAGGTCTATTTCGCTTGTAGTCCATTTTCGTTTAAAAGCCACATGTTCTTAGCATGCGAATATAATTCTTTATGTAAAAATGTTCGCTTGTAGTCCATTCTTTTTTTATATTTTTTTTAATTAACTGGCGACATGTTTTTATTAACTTTCTGGTAACAATTATAAATGCCAAATTTCGCAATTTATATTTCATAACATCCTCACACATTGGAATTCCGGGAAATGAAAAGGCAGATTATAGTGCTAAAAGGGCACTAAACTTACCCCAGATAACGGAAACTCCATGTTTCCCGAAAGCCATTATAAATCAATTTAGAGCAACCCGAAGTCTACGGAACATATCATCAACGAGACCTGCATACAACAGCAATTTAACCAGGTCTGAATGTATTATGTTAGCCCGCCTAAGGGTGGGTAAATGCATATTTAACTCAAAACACTACTATGAGAAAACTGAACCACAAAAATGTCTCAACTGTAATGTTATACTTGACGTCCCACATTTGTTTACTTTTTGCCCGGTCTCGGAGACTGAACAATCGCTGGAAGAGATTCTCGATTGTACGACTACCAAAAACATCACGAAGATCAAGAGAAGACTACAACAACAAAACATTCAGGATGTCTAGTCGGAATTATATTGCAAGTTTATTTTATCCTCCACTTTTTAAAAGATTATCTAACCATTCTAAATATTGAAATGTAAATATGTACAATGTATATATGTATATATGTATAGTTATAATTTTCGCTTAATTTTTTGAAATACGAGCGCATATGGTCTTGTCACCGGCGCCTTTTTTACTATATTTTGTAAATTTATTTTATAAAATATATTGTATATAAATAAATAAATAAATATTTCATAACATGGTATCTTCATCTGACAATTTTTTGTCATAATAAACGTCAAACTTCATAAAAAAAAAACGATAACAAAAATATTAGAGTTTTTTTATAGACGGTCTTCACCGTAAATGTAAAAAAACAATGAAATTGATATTTATGTTGTGTTTGATTTCGTCTTCCAAAGAATTAAAATGAATCTCATACTTAAGCCTTATGAAGCATTGAAATTATTTGCATTTTTGTTTTTATTGTTAGCTTTAAAAGCATTTGAATTAATTAATAAAAAAGATTTTTCTTTTAACTATTTAATTAAATCAATATTTGTTTATGTTTTAAATAAACTTTTGTTTTGTTAAAAAAAGAGTGGTTTTATTGAAGAAAATAATTTGTATATAGTCCAAAATGTGGTTTTACTAGGTTTCACTTATTATCCATAAAATGGCTTATAAAAAATCGGTTATAGTCCAAATTCGCTTATAGTCCACAAAAGTTGTGCAACTATAGTAGTGGACTATAAGCGAAAAGTACTGTAATTTTATTAGGAAGATAAAGTTTCCAGAAAAAGTTTTGTTGTGCTTAGCCATAAGCGCACGTAGCATCAGCGAACCCGTTTTTTTTAAAGGTATAACATATAAACATAATGAATAAAAATAAATTAACTTGAAAATTTTTTTAACATGTTTTTTTGTAAATTTAATGATTCTTCGTTTTTTGTTCACCAAACGTTAGTGTAAAGAAGCCTTAACCCTCTATAACTCAACATATGTATTAAAATCAGAAATTTTCAATTAATTCACATGAACCCAGACATTGCAAAATTTTGTTTACTATCTTTGTTTCTGTTTTGTTTTCTTTATTTTTTTGACATTGTACAATGATTTTACATGGTCCCGGCGCTGCTCGGGATTTTCTAAATAAAAATAAAAAATTAAATACTACGATCAATAAAAAAATTTAAATATCACTACAACAGCGCCACCTATCGGAAGGTTTTTTATAAACCATCAGTGAAAGTAGACCTTTCCAACGCGTGTACTCGTTTGAAAATCGGTTGAGTGGTTCTCGAGTTATAAGATCACGAACATAGGACAACATATTTTCATATATGTATATTAGGGTGTCCCATTAAAAAAAAATTTTGGGGATCATTCTTAATTTGAATACTCATAAGGCGAAGATTTGTTTTCCGATTTTTCGGAGTTGGTTTAGAGGTCGCGCAAATTGATTTTGTACCAAAAATCGACCTTTTTGGGCTTTTTTTGAATTTTGGTTGAATATTGGTAAAAAAATAGATATTTCTTCAGCTTCTGAGTCAATATTCTTAAAGAAAATTTTCCGATCTTTAATTTTATGTGCATAAATAATAAGTTTCGTCAGGGATTTTCCACATTTTGATACATTATATAACAGTTTTTCGTAAATTTTCAGCAAATATGAAAAAAAATGCTTTATAAATTTTAAAATTTGTATGAAGACTAAAAAAACTAATGATGCAGTTTAAAAGATTATGAAGTTTTAAATAAATTAGCAAGAAAAAAATGAATTTTCTCTCACCGTTCTCGTACCCTTTTAAAGCTTTGTACACATTGTATGAAATGTATAATACTATAAGGTGTGAACTAGGTTTGAATTTACGAAAAACTGTTATATAATGTATCAAAATGTGGAAAATCCCTGACGAAACTTATTATTTATGCACATAAAATTAAAGGTCGGAAAATTTTCTTTAAGAATATTTACTCAGAAGCCGAAAAATACCGATTTTTTAGCAATTTTCAATAATAATTCAATAAAAGTCAAAAACGCTAGATTTTTGGTACAAAATCAGTTTGCGCGACCTCTAAAGCACTTCCGAAAAATCTGATAAAATTCTCAAAAATACTTTACCTTATGAGTATCCAAATTAGGAAAGATCTCCCGAGAAAATCCAAGTTTTTATTTTTTTTGGGACAACCTAATGTATATACATATGTATGTATACTAGCTGACCCGGCAAACGTTGTTTTGCCATATAACTTATTTCTTTCAGATGTTGCAGTGTCTGCATGCCAAATTTCAAGAAAACCGGTTGATTAGTTAAGAATATAATAAAAATGATAGGCTATAGTTCTTTCCAGATGTTACACTACTTGCCTGCCAAATTTCAAGAAAATCAGATGATTAGTTAAGAAGATATAGGAAGGGGGAGGTTTTACCCCTCCTGCTTTATTTCTAGCCCTAAATAAGAAAAACTATAAGTTTGAAGTACTTTCCAGCTTTAACACTATTTGCCTGCGAAATTTAAAGAAAATCAGTCGATTAGTTAGGAAGTTAGTTAAACTTACATATAGTACATAATTCGTTACCAACCCATTACTCACCGCAGCATGGGTCAACCTCTCTCATAGATTTTTTCCTTGTTTCTGACTTTGAGTTAATTAGTCGTCAAGATCAATTTCAAATTCCGTCACTTAATTCATATCACTCAGCAGTTTTTATTTCGTATAGTCTACCATGTAACCACAGTGTTAATGCTTTTTATTATCAAGAATATAGCCAACTTAATTACGATCAGTGTGTCTCTCAGTTAGAATCAATGGATTTTTCTGGTGTATATGAGAGCTTAAATGTTGATGATAGTGTAGAATGTTTTAATGCAAATTTACTTCATCTATTTGAGGATAATGTTCCGGTCCGAAGAATAGTCAATAGAGGAAATAATGATTGGATGAATGATACTTTAATTCATAATGCTAAGCGAGTTAGAAACGATCCTGGGGGGACAGAGTGGATTGCAGGGTGTCTAGGGCATTATGTCCCGGACTGGACGCGGGGGCAACCAGGGTTCTACTGGGATTGGATAGTAGTCTTAGAACGCTTATAGGGTTATTGACGGGTCATTGTCCGGTCAGGGCTTTTGTGGGCAGATGGGACAACGCCATACCGGACTTCTGCAGATTGTGCGAGGATTCGGAGGAGCTGGAGACGATCGAGCATGTACTTTGCCATTGTCCCAGGATGCAGGATCGCAGACAGAAGTGGCTAGGGAATAGGTTTCACGACGAACTAGGGTGCATCGCTGGATGTAGACCAGCTGATCTACTGGGGTTTGTCAGGGAAATAGTGCGGTTGTTTCTGTTGAGGGGACAGTAGAGAGGGAATTTGTTCTGTACATCACCTACTAACTTTCCTAAATTCTATACTCTATCAACCTCATACTTCTTTTCTTAACCTTTCTCTTTTTTATCTTCTTTATCTATTCTTCATCATGTTGAAGGGATTCACAATGGACCGTACTGGTCTCCGAGTGGAAGTGTGCCCTTGGGCACATAACCCGTCTGAACCTAACCTAACCTAACCTAGAAACTTGGCATATCGTACTTATAAAGAAAATAGAACTAATGATAACTTTGTAATATTTTGTAGGGCCAGAAACAAATTAAAAAATGTTATAAGGTCAATTTGTAAAAAATACTGTCTGAGATTTTTTTCAACATGCAATCAGCAACAATTATGGCGTAAAATCAGATCTGTTGGGATTCTAAAACCATCCGAAAGTAACAAATTCCCAGTTTGTTTAGATGAATTTAATGAATTTTCCCGCTTGCCTCAAATTTCAAATGATAACAATCTACATATACCTCTTACCGAAGGATTTAGTTTTGCTAACGTTACAGAAAATGATGTTTTAAGTGCAGTTCTTAGTATTAAGCAGTTGGAGTAGATCGTATATATATTAGATTTCTAAAATTTATTGCCTTGCCTGTTTTGCCACATCTAACATTTATTATTAATAGAGTATTGACCACTTCAGTTGTTCCTAATATCTGGAAAATTGGTGGGATAGTACCGATTCCAAAAGTTAAGACGCCTAGTAGCTGTTCCGATTTTCGTCCAATTAGTATCTTATCAGTCTGTTGTAAAGTTTTGGAAATTATTATTAGGGATCAGATGTTAACACACCTTAACAATGGTAATATGATTCATCCCCAGCAATCAGGATTTAGAAAGGGATTTAGCACTACTGGCATTCTTTTAGATATAACTGAGTCTATTAGAGAAAATCTTGATAAAGAACGTGTTATTATTCTGATATTTCTTGATTATTGTAAAGCATATGACTCAATTAGTCATCCTAAATTAATTACTAAACTCTACAGAATATTCGGATTCAGCTCTAGTGCGTGCAAACTCATTTACTCGTTTCTATCTGGACGTAGTCAATATGTCCAAGTAGAACATGAGGTTTCTCGGATGGTTTCAACTTATCGTGGTGTGCCTCAGGGTTCTATTTTAGGTCCATTATTATTTCTTTTATACGTAAATGATTTATTCCATGAATTATCTTTCTTAAAAGGTTATACATATGCTGATGATATGCAATTGCTGGCAACATTTGACACATCATCTTTAAGTATTTCTAAAGAGCAGATTAACATTGAATTCACCCGATTAGTTGAATGGTCAAAATGCAATTTTTTACAATTAAACCCTACAAAATGCAAAGTTATGATATTTTCCAAACACCCTATAGATATTAACATTTTACTTGATAATGAGTCGTTAGAAGTTGTTACACATTATAAGACACTTGGCATTATTTTGGATGATAATTTAACATTCAATCATCACATTCATTTTGTTATTTCTCGAATCTCTTAGACGTTACGTAGGTTGTATAATGTTGCAATTTATTTACCTTTATCGATAAAGCGACGAATTGCTTTATCTTTTTGTTTACCCTTATTAATTTATGGCATTGAAGTTTATTCCTGCACCTCCGTAATGAATAGGTCTAGATTGAGAGTCTGTTTTAATAAGGTAATTCGGTATATTTATGGTGTTCGTATCGATAATCATGTCTCTGAATATTACCTAGATTTATTTGGTTGTTCTTTTGAAAAATATATTGAATTAAGGCAAATATTATTTTTTTACAAAACAATGAAATATTGTAAACCCGATTATCTATGAGTAAATTTCATTTTGCCATTTCTAATAGAACACATTCTTTAATATATCCTGCATACTCTTATTCAGTTATGGAAATGTCGTTTCGTGTAATCGTTTCACGGATATGGAATAGGGTGATACCGTATCGTGAACGAGGATTTTCTCACTCTTTACCAGAATTTAAACATATTTTCTTATCAAATTTATAAAGAGACTTAACTTTTCTTTAAAAATTATATATGTATGTATATTTTTTTTTTTTCTTTCATATCTGATGTGTGTGAAGTTAAATTTTAAAATTTATAACCCTAGACACATTCTGTTATGTTTACAGAGCAATGTTAACCACTTAACAGAACTTATGTTAACGCTGTTATGATGCATGATTCCAGATTTCTGGAAAAGGAGTCAACGTGGGCGATAAAAAATGATTAGGATTTGTGGACAATACTATTCTCCATCGTTCTCTATCCCCAGAATTTTTAACAGAGCGAGTTGGAGTGACTTATGGCCAATTTACTCTTTTGAAGTCTCTAGGGGATGAGTCCAGATTTCTGGAAAAGGAGTCAACGTGGGCGATAAAAAATGATTAGGATTTGTGGACAATACTATTCTCCATCGTTCTCTATTCCCAGAATTTTTAACAGAGCGAGTTGGAGTGACTTATGGCCAATTTACTCTTTTGAAGTCTCTAGGGGATGAGTCCAGATTTCTGGAAAAGGAGTCAACGTGGGCGATAAAAAATGATTAGGATTTGTGGACAATACTATTCTCCATCGTTCTCCATCCCCAGAATTTTTAACAGAGCGAGTTGGAGTGACTTATGGCCAATTTACTCTTTTGAAGTCTCTAGGGGATGAGTCCAGATTTCTGGAAAAGGAGTCAACGTGGGCGATAAAAAATGATTAGGATTTGTGGACAATACTATTCTCCATCGTTCTCCATCCCCAGAATTTTTAACAGAGCGAGTTGGAGTGACTTATGGCCAATTTACTCTTTTGAAGTCTCTAGGGTATGAGTCCAGATTTCTGGAAAAGGAGTCAACGTGGGCGATAAAAAATGATTAGGATTTGTGGACAATACTATTCTCCATCGTTCTCCATCCACAGAATTTTTAACAGAGCGAGTTGGAGTGACTTATGGCCAATTTACTCTTTTGAAGTCTCTAGGGGATGAGTCCAGATTTCTGGAAAAGGAGTCAACGTGGGCGATAAAAAATGATTAGGATTTGTGGACAATACTATTCTCCATCCCCAGAATTTTTAACAGAGCGAGTTGGAGTGACTTATGGCCAATTAACTCTTTTGAAGTCTCTAGGGGATGAGTCCAGATTTCTGGAAAAGGAGTCAACGTGGGCGATAAAAAATTATTATGATTTGTAATTGTAAATTGGCCATAAGTCACTCCAACTCGCTCTGTTAAAAATTCTGGGGATGGAGAACGATTGAGAATAGTATTGTCCACAAATTCTAATCATTTTTTATCGCCGACGTTGACTTCTTTTCCAGAAATCTGGACTCATCCCCTAGAGACTTCAAAAGAGTAAATTGGCCATAAGTCACTCCAACTCGCTCTGTTAAAAATTCTGGGGATGGAGAACGATGGAGAATAGTATTGTTCAGAAATCCTAATCATTTTTTACCGCCCACGTTGACTCCTTTTCCAGAAATCTGGACTCATCCCCTAGAGACTTCAAAAGAGTAAATTGGCCATAAATCACTCCACAAATCCTGATCATTTTTTATCGCCCACGTTGACTCCTTTTCCAGAAATCTGGACTCATCCCCTAGAGACTTCAAAAGAGTAAATTGGCCATAAGTCACTCCAACTCGCTCTGTTAAAAATTCTGGGGATGGAGAACGATGGAGAATAGTATTGTCCACAAATCCTAATCATTTTTTATCGCCCACGTTGACTCCTTTTCCAGAAATCTGGACTCATCCCCTAGAGACTTCAAAAGAGTAAATTGGCCATAAGTCACTCCAACTCGCTCTGTTAAAAATTCTGGGAATAGAGAACGATGGAGAATAGTATTGTCCACAAATCCTAATCATTTTTTATCGCCCACGTTGACTCCTTTTCCAGAAATCTGGACTCATCCCCTAGAGACTTCAAAAGAGTAAATTTTCCATAAGTCACTCCAACTCGCTCTGTTAAAAATTCTGGGGATAGAGAACGATGGAGAATAGTATTGTCCACAAATCCTAATCATTTTTTATCGCCCACGTTGACTCCTTTTCCAGAAATCTGGAATCATGCATCATAACAGCGTTAACATAAGTTCTGTTAAGTGGTTAACATTGCTCTGTAAACATAACAGAATGTGTCTAGGGTTATAAATTTTAAAATTTAACTTCACACACATCGTTTTCTGTATCTTTTAAAAATTATTTATAATACATTTTTCTCTTACTTTCTTTGTATATTCTTGTTAGATCAATTTTTGAACAAAAAATAAAGACTTATTCAGTAATGAAATTAAAAATTGCTCGAAATTCATCACAACTTTTAAAAACGATTGTTTTGAAAATAATTTTAATCACATACCTGAATATTTATAATTTTTTACATAAAAATGTATATCCAAATACATTGTTCATATATCGTATTTAAAATAATTTATGCATTTTTTTATTGCAAATTTCAGAAGTCACAATTAATTTAAAAAACCTGCAATTTGACAACAAAAATCTGCAAATCTCACTTTGCTATTTTGGCAACGAAAAAATCTGCAAAATGCAGATAAATCTGGCAACAGTGATTGCATGTAACATTTATTCACTTGCGACTTCTTTTGGTAACCAGTTAAAAATATATTTATTTATTGCCAGTATGATTTAATATTAAATTTTTGAAGTTATTTTTAACTGGGTGACTCACGTTTATATAAATATAATTGTATTTAATAAAAAAAAAAAAACCATATAGGTACATATTTACTAAATTCAAAATCTCGGGAATTTTACATAAAAAATCCGGGGATTCGAGACTTAAATTTTTAAAATAATCCCGGGATTTCGGTATTTCGGGATTGGCATCCCTATATAGAATAAGCTTAATTAATTTGCTGTGGATTTTGGTCCAGAGGCATAATTGGGCCACTTTTATTCGAAAATGGAGAAGGTGTGGCCGTTACAGTCAATGGCGATCGTTATCGGGCCTTGTTAAACGAATTTTTGTTCACAAAAATTTAAGAGGAGGATATTGTCAACATTTGTTTTCAACAGGACGGCGGTACGTGCCACACAGCCGAAGCTACACTCGATTTTTTGCGCCCTGTTTTTGAAGATCGCATTATCAGCCGCAGAGCTGATGTCGTTGGCCACCTCAGAGCTGCGATTTGATACCGTTGGACTATTATTTGTGGGGTGCCGTCAAATATATGTAAGTGTTTCGCCGACATGCCAGAGACAATTGACGCTTTAAAGGACAATATTCGTGAAGCCATCATGCATCACATACATGCGTGAAATTTCCTAACAGTCCTAACCCCCCCAGTTTATGAATGCTACTGGATGCCAATCCCATTACATACTGCTCAATAAGCATATATGTAGAATAACATCTAGGGCCGCCTGATGAGTAATTCTCATAGCCACGACTGCCTCCAATTTTACTCAAGAATCCCTTGTTATTTATTTTATGTTTGTGTATAGGTATCTGGAAAACGGCAGGAGCCAGTATCCTTATTAGGTACAATCATCTCGATCAGCGGTTTCTAAACTTTCTGATACTGCGACCCACATAAGAATAAAATAAGAAATTGGCGGCCCCCTAATAAGATAAAACAAGTTTAACCATATCAATAGCTGCTGGTATTACTAGCGTTTCACCTATTGAATGGGGTTTTTACATTTTGCAATTCTATAGGAAACTTGGTATGATGCAAACAGTGATTTTGATGGATCAGAAACTGTTTCTTAAATGTTTGTTTTCTTTTAATAAGCTCTTCTAGTCTTCAAGTCACCTTGAGGTTATTACGCGACCGCCCTGTGGGTCGCGCCTCAAAGTTTGGAAATCAATGATATAGATTATCAAATACAACATCCGACAAAATGTGGGCGAAATCGGGCAAGTGGGCGTGGCACTCCAGTTACAAAGTCATAATCGATTTATGTACATCTGGAGAACGGCAAGAGCCAAAGGTTCCAAATTAGGTACAAGCATCTTTGTTATAAATAGATACGCAAAATTTACAATTTGGGATAAATCCGCCAATCTAACAACTCTAATTAATATGCAGACTTTTTATTTTTCTCATAACTCAAGACTTTAAAAAGTAAAGTTTGCGTGTGATAAAGGGGTCTAACATCAATATTTAATCAAATTTCACAACCGTGGTAATAAAATAATAATAAACAATTATGCACTACTTTAAAAAATCCAACCTTTTACTTAATAATAACAGAATTGTGTTTATTAAAAACACTTTACTTTAAAAGAAATAATAAGTTTTTTGTAATCTAAAAAAAAAAATGTTTGATGAATGTCAAAAAAAAAAGAAATAGAAACACACGTAGAAAAATAGCAACCGAACACAATACAAAAAAAATGATGGCTCCTAAAAAGTGCGTTTTTTACTGCCTAAAGATCAAAGAAAAATCTAATGAGGTATAAAAACGATTTCGGCAATATTTTTGTTAACATAGAGAAATTTAAATTTGAGGTTATGTTAAGCCGGAAGAAACTTGCACTTATACAAATTAAACCATTTTCCCCTTTTTTATATTAATTAAAATTAAAACAAAACGTTTATAAAATACATGTTTATAACAAATGAAAACATTACCGCATGTTTTTACTTGCTTTTTGCTTTACATAAAACGAAAAGCTTGCAAAGAGAACATTTGGAAAACACGAAGAAAAAGATTTTCTTACCGTTTTTGTTAAATAAAGCACTTGATATTATTGCTATTAGATGAATATTTGTGGAAAAAACACTAAGGCTGTAGGGTCTTTTATTTGATGTAGGTTTTAAAGGATTTTCTTCCAACAAAATCTTCACTGTTTCTGTAGTTTTTACTTCTTTCGCTATTCCTCTTTCAGTACACTTAATGTTAATGTCCACAATTTGTTTCTGTATTTAGGATTGAGTTTATAAACTAGTTTTATACGTTTTCGTTAACTACTTTAAACGAATTTTAATTAATTGGTGTTTAAAATATTTATAATTTTTATTTTTGGCGTTATTGTATTCCCCTTTTCTTCTCTGCGACGTACTTTGATAGGTAGTTTTCTGTCGTCGCCTTTTCTCGTATGAATTCGTCTGTTGTTGCTTCTTCTTCTACAAAAATTTATTTGCAAATGTTGCGTTTTTTTTATCTTTTCTTTCTTTTTAGTAGTTTTATGGCATAAATGAAGTTTATCCGTTTATATTTGTTTTTTAAGCTTTTTTGATAAAAAATTGTGTTTTATATTCAACACAAACAATTTTTTTTTCTTGAAATCACAGTTGTTTTTTATTTTCTTCTACAATTTTGTGAAGTTACTTCAGTGCAGTGTTTTTTTTGTATTGTATATGCGAAAAAATAATTGCAGTTTATAGCATTGAAATTAAACAAGTGTTGGTTTAAAGTGAACAAATCTCTTTTTGTTCTTCAACTGCTTTGAATAGTGCTATTTTCGCTCTTTGTGTATTCTAAATAATCGTAATTGTTACTATACCTGTCACGTTCTTCTATCTTATTACTGTCTCCTTTGTTTGTATAATGTTGTAATAGCTGAATACTTATGTTCTTCTGTGATGCCAAAGCTACGTAAATGTGAAACCAATATACAATTTTCAAAAAGAGTGTTTTTAATCCCGATAGAACTAGCAAGCAGCGTTGCCAGAAGATTTGAAAGAAAGACTTCATTTGACGAAAAAAATCTTATTTTGAACAAAAAAATCTTAAATTTTTTTATAACAAGGGCAAAAAAGTTAAACTACAGTGCACTCGCGATAATAAAAACATCCGTATATATGAACACTAGGGTGGGTCAAAAAATTTTTTTTTCTCTTATCGACTTCTAATAGCGTAAATATGTTGTATTTTTGTCTGAATTTGATCCCTGTAAAACATTATTAATTTATTTTTAGTGTAAGAGCCCGCGCTTTGACCTTCAATTTTGAATATAGCAACGATAGCATTGTATTGCAGAAAAGCATATTACTGTATTTTTAGCGACTTTTAGGTTTGTGAAAATAGTGTCAGTAGCCTTCATGACTCTTTGCGCTAAAAAGGTCAAGATATGGTTTAATCACTGTTGCCAACTTTTTTTGAACATTTCCCGCCAAATCGGACTTAAAAACCGCTAGAAACCGCTAAAAACTTAATTTAGCGGGATTTTTTTTAAAGATACCGCTAAAAACCTAAAAATGTTTTAAAGGTTTTATATAAATCTAGATAAAGCTGCTTTTTCAAGGGTGTATGAATCTCAACTACGTAACATACTTAGGTTTATAGCATCCCTAGCTATTTTATTCCCCAAAAAAAGTTTGAGTGATGAATATTTCAAAATTTAAACAAGGATTTAATATTCTTAAAAAACTATGACTGACCAAATCTTATTTTAATAAAACACATGGGCCTAATTCTTGCAGTCGTGATCGAATACTTTTTCTATTCAGAACCAATTTTATTTCAGTCGATATTGAACGAATCGAAACTATTTTTTCGGTATTGTGAACACTCAAATTAGTGCTTTACAACACTGAAAAAATAATATCGATTTATTCAGTATCGACAGAATGAGTAAGAAATAAAATTGCTTATGAAACGAAAAAGTATTCAATCACGACTGCCAGAATTAGCCGCCAGATTGAGAGCATTACAGTTTTACGCGTACTAAGGCTTTTCCGCGAGAAGCTTTATATGGGGCCAATGGTAAGTTATATACCAATCTGCACTAAAGTTGAGAGTGTAATTTCTAGTCATATAAAACTGTGACAGACCAAAATTTATTGCAATAGCATTATTTGTTACTGTTTTAGGTGTACTAAAGGTTTATTAGTATGATTTTTAGTTATATAGAACGAATTTGTGAAAAATCTTATATCAATATGTGTTTTCCGCCACTAGTTAAGCTAGTTTTTGTAACAAAATAATAAATGTTTTAGAGTGGTTGTTCTTAACTCTTTTCCTTCTGAACCAATTTTCTGGATTTCAATCCTAAACTGCTTAGGGGGACTAGAAACAATTTGATACCAATATTTATCTTTTCTTTTGATAGACTGACGGACATGGGTAAATCGACTCAGAAATACTCGAGGATCTAGAAAAAATAAATTTTTTGTGACCCTAGATGAATATTAAAACAGTTTCACACCGAATGACAAACTTAGTAACCCTCATCACAACTAGTTGTGGTGGAGGGTATACAAATTCTTATATTTAAAACGCAAAAAAGTTAAGAACATTTACGCTATTTTTGGCAATTGTTTGCCGTTTTAAGCAATTAGATTAAATTAGTAAGATGAAAGTAAGTGAATTTTATTGATTGGGATCTATCAAAACAATTTAGATCAATACCTTACCTTTTGATTCAAATTGTTAAGCAAGCTTAAAGATGTGAATTGTCACAAAAAATCTAAAAAAAAAATCACGTACAATGCTAAGTTACTTTAAACCACAAAAGTAAGTTAAACCGTGAACATAAACAAGTAATTTTTGACCAGAAAGACAAAAAATCTTAATAAGAAAAAGTATAAAATCTGTAAATTTAAATATTGAGAAATGTTTTTGTAGCGGAAATAAGCTGCTGAGAGATACTTGAAAATCGCTAGATTTCCCGCTTACCGCTAAAACGTATTTTTTTACGCGATTGACATTTCAAAAACGCTAGATTTAGCGGGAAAATCTCTAAATTGGCAACAGTGGGTTTAATATAGACTTTTTAGTTTTAATTAATAATAATTGATAGTAAATAAATTATTAAAATTTAAAAAATTGACTTTTTTTCAAATATACTTAATTCTTAGGAGCTCCTGCGCGGGCTCAAGATGACTCTTTTTCAACATTTTTTTTTTGCAATTTTTATTTGTAATTTTTGATATTCTTTAATTAGGCTTGAGTTCATCAAATTTAATTTTCATTAAATTATTTTCACTGAGGGAAGGAATTTTACAACTTGGAATTTTTATTAAAATTTATTGATAATTTTTCTTGGCTGAGCTGGGATTTGAACCCGGGTTGATCTTTACATGTTTCAAGAAACACCACTTTCTATCGTCAGAAGATCTTTGTGTTCTACCCACTGCACCACTGCGGTGCCCGTTAGCCAACAGTCAAACATCAATCTTTAACCAGTAGTACTGGTGGTTCGAAATTTGCTGTTATTATCACTTAAATTTCAAATTACATGTTGCCTCCTTTTTCCTCTGCTTTTCGTATTCTTTCTGTCAAGACTTTGTCTTGAAAACCTGAATACATTTGTTTATTATGTTTTTTTTGTCCACTTTCGTCGACATTTTTATTTGTACAAATTAAAGTACAAATGTAAACATTAGAGCTTGTGCCATAGCTATTTCTAAGAACAATTTTGATTTTTAGTTGAACTGTTAATTTTTAATTTTTGATATTCTTTAATTAGGCTTGAGTTCATCAAATTTAATTTTCATTAAATTATTTTCACTGAGGGAAGGAATTTTACAACTTGGAATTTTTATTAAAATTTATTGATAATTTTTCTTGGCTGAGCTGGGATTTGAACCCGGGTTGATCTTTACATGTTTCAAGAAACACCACTTTCTATCGTCAGAAGATCTTTGTGTTCTACCCACTGCACCACTGCGGTGCCCGTTAGCCAACAGTCAAACATCAATCTTTAACCAGTAGTACTGGTGGTTCGAAATTTGCTGTTATTATCACTTAAATTTCAAATTACATGTTGCCTCCTTTTTCCTCTGCTTTTCGTATTCTTTCTGTCAAGACTTTGTCTTGAAACCCTGAATACATTTGTTTATTATGTTTTTTTTGTCCACTTTCGTCGACATTTTTATTTGTACAAATTAAAGTACAAATGTAAACATTAGAGCTTGTGCCATAGCTATTTCTAAGAACAATTTTGATTTTTAGTTGAACTGTTAATTTTTAATTTTTGATATTCTTTAATTAGGCTTGAGTTCATCAAATTTAATTTTCATTAAATTATTTTCACTGAGGGAAGGAATTTTACAACTTGGAATTTTTATTAAAATTTATTGATAATTTTTCTTGGCTGAGCTGGGATTTGAACCCGGGTTGATCTTTACATGTTTCAAGAAACACCACTTTCTATCGTCAGAAGATCTTTGTGTTCTACCCACTGCACCACTGCGGTGCCCGTTAGCCAACAGTCAAACATCAATCTTTAACCAGTAGTACTGGTGGTTCGAAATTTGCTGTTATTATCACTTAAATTTCAAATTACATGTTGCCTCCTTTTTCCTCTGCTTTTCGTATTCTTTCTGTCAAGACTTTGTCTTGAAAACCTGAATACATTTGTTTATTATGTTTTTTTTGTCCACTTTCGTCGACATTTTTATTTGTACAAATTAAAGTACAAATGTAAACATTAGAGCTTGTGCCATAGCTATTTCTAAGAACAATAACGGGCACCGCAGTGGTGCAGTGGGTAGAACACAAAGATCTTCTGACGATAGAAAGTGGTGTTTCTTGAAACATGTAAAGATCAACCCGGGTTCAAATCCCAGCTCAGCCAAGAAAAATTATCAATAAATTTTAATAAAAATTCCAAGTTGTAAAATTCCTTCCCTCAGTGAAAATAATTTAATGAAAATTAAATTTGATGAACTCAAGCCTAATTAAAGAATATCAAAAATTAAAAATTAACAGTTCAACTAAAAATCAAAATTGTTCTTAGAAATAGCTATGGCACAAGCTCTAATGTTTACATTTGTACTTTAATTTGTACAAATAAAAATGTCGACGAAAGTGGACAAAAAAAACATAATAAACAAATGTATTCAGGTTTTCAAGACAAAGTCTTGACAGAAAGAATACGAAAAGCAGAGGAAAAAGGAGGCAACATGTAATTTGAAATTTAAGTGATAATAACAGCAAATTTCGAACCACCAGTACTACTGGTTAAAGATTGATGTTTGACTGTTGGCTAACGGGCACCGCAGTGGTGCAGTGGGTAGAACACAAAGATCTTCTGACGATAGAAAGTGGTGTTTCTTGAAACATGTAAAGATCAACCCGGGTTCAAATCCCAGCTCAGCCAAGAAAAATTATCAATAAATTTTAATAAAAATTCCAAGTTGTAAAATTCCTTCCCTCAGTGAAAATAATTTAATGAAAATTAAATTTGATGAACTCAAGCCTAATTAAAGAATATCAAAAATTAAAAATTAACAGTTCAACTAAAAATCAAAATTGTTCTTAGAAATAGCTATGGCACAAGCTCTAATGTTTACATTTGTACTTTAATTTGTACAAATAAAAATGTCGACGAAAGTGGACAAAAAAAACATAATAAACAAATGTATTCAGGTTTTCAAGACAAAGTCTTGACAGAAAGAATACGAAAAGCAGAGGAAAAAGGAGGCAACATGTAATTTGAAATTTAAGTGATAATAACAGCAAATTTCGAACCACCAGTACTACTGGTTAAAGATTGATGTTTGACTGTTGGCTAACGGGCACCGCAGTGGTGCAGTGGGTAGAACACAAAGATCTTCTGACGATAGAAAGTGGTGTTTCTTGAAACATGTAAAGATCAACCCGGGTTCAAATCCCAGCTCAGCCAAGAAAAATTATCAATAAATTTTAATAAAAATTCCAAGTTGTAAAATTCCTTCCCTCAGTGAAAATAATTTAATGAAAATTAAATTTGATGAACTCAAGCCTAATTAAAGAATATCAAAAATTAAAAATTAACAGTTCAACTAAAAATCAATTTTTATTTGTTTTAACGTAAGACAAAAAAATATTACTATTAGAATATGATTCGAGAACTTTTATTTTTTCTCATACATCAGTGACCCACCCTAATGAACACCTTAAAATATGAACACTTATTTTCCTCCATTGACTACTCTTAAATATGAACTTGTGCAAAAGATTTAAAATATGAACAACTTATATATGTATTTTTTATGGATTTTATCTACCTACACACTGTTAAAATCAAAATTAATTTTGACTCAACTTCATAATAACTTGGGGGGATTTCCCTAGCTATCTGCTTTTAAATTGTTAATCAAAATGTTTTTCATGCACGTTTTAGTTAGTGCTCACATTAACATGGAATTTTATAAACATCTTTACTTATAATTTTAACGTGAAAAGTTCTTAAATATGAAATAAATAAAACATAAGTTTTGAACTTTCAAAAGAAAAATTTTAAGAAATTTTAGAAAATTTAGAACATTAGATGCAATTCGCAAATATGAACAATCTTGCTTTGTTTTAATTAGTTCATATTATCGCGAGTGCATTGTATTTAAATTGAAGTGCATACATACATACATAAATACATAGTTGCGGTATTTATACAAATTAGATTCTAGGTTTAAATTGTGTTTTTAGTTATATTTTCCATACAATTGTTTCTAAGAACACATTTTAAATCCATTCAATTTTCAATACAACAAGTAAGAAAGTATAGACGGTCAAGCCCGACCATATGATACCCTACACCACAGTATTTAAAAACACATCATGCTTATGTGTTCATATAAATATGGATTTATCTATGTTTATAAACTTCATGAAAATCGGGTTGAAAGTTTGTGAGAGGCAGAAATTGCCCCCTACCTCCTCTTGTGGTCCTATTTTTGAAAAACTGTATAGCTAATGCGTCCATATAGATATGGATCTATCTATGTTTTAAATTTCATTAAAATCGGTTTGAGAGGCAGAAATTGCCCCTATCTCCCCTCGTGGTCCTATTTTTTTAAAAATGCATAAATTTTGTGTCCATATATGTATGTAGATATGGTTCTATCCATGTTTTAAATTTCATTAAAATCGGTTTGATAGTTTCTGAGAGGAAGCTGGCGTACTATGATCTTTTGTGGGAAATCACCACGCATGGGCAAATGCAAAATGAAAATGCAAAAAGAGCGAAAGATGTGTATACGTACACAAAAAACAAAGAGCATAAAACTAACAAATGCAAACGCAAACAAACCAATACAATACCACACATACAAAGCTTTCAATGTGGTGGTGCCCATGCCTGGAAATCACAGAGCACACAGAGGCGTCACGAGACAGAAAATATTGTAATTTTTTCTGTCTTATTCTTCGAGTGCTGCCCTTTTTGAATATTTTGTTTTGATTACGCAATTCGTGTTGATAGTAGCGGCCTGTTTTTACAGATTACCACTTTACTACCAAAAAACATTTTCTTTCTCTTTCTTCGAAAGCTGCCCTCGCAAATGATTTGGGCATTTTTCATACGTCACTTTTTTCATCTCTGTATGCTTTGTGTGGGAAATTGAGGATTTTCTGGCAGTGTTACCCAATCTTTTTTCATGTGGGCATTCGCGGGATAAGATTTTTCATATAAAATTGGGTGCATGTCATTAGGGGGTTCACAGTTTGGGAATCTCTTTTTTTCATGTGAGTATTCACGATCAAGATTTTATATTCACCCTACCGTCGCTTGGCTTACTTAATAAGATATTCGTTAGGCTCGCTACATTGGAGATATAATTCCCACAAAAGATCATAGTACGCCAGCTGTTTGTTGGGGATTTCTATTCCTGGGTTGAGTAGGATATTTTGAATAGCTTCGTCGATTAAAGCGTTTGCGTACTCTCCTCCACTGAACTTCCCTCTATGGAATTATCATCAACAAATTCAATATTATACTGGCTCGAATTCATTGTTTTGGTAGTTATATTATTTCACTGAGAGCTCAAATTTAAATACACCTATAATCCAATAAACCTTTATACTTATATAAGAATATTCATGTAAACTACAAAATAGAATTAAATTCTATAAATGTTTTGGTTTTATATTTCCCAATCCCCTCGAAATAGAATTGAAACATCAGTTGCATCTAAAAAAAAAAAAAATTCTGTCTGTCTGTCTAATTTATCCATAACACACACTTTCGGAGCGGAAAATAAATTAACTTCTTTATTATCATAAATTTAAAACATCAATTACAAATTCATAATTTATAGATAGATGGAAAAAATATTGTCCCCTACATTTACACTACTACACACAAAAAAAATCATAGGTAAAATTACCTAAATATATCGTATAAAATTAACTAAGCGCAAGGGTAGCATGGCAGTATCTAAGTTTCCAAGCTAATAAAACTATTAACTTAGGTAATTTCTATGTTCGAAAATGTATCTAATTATTTTGTTAGAATAACTTAAAAACTTTGAAAATTTACCAATGATAACAAAGTCATTTTATATTTTTATTTTTGGAAAATTATCTTAGTTTAATTTTGTACCATAGATTTTAGGTAAATTTACTATATACTTTTTTTGGTTACATACTTTAAATAAAATTAATTTAATTTCATTGTAATATTTTATTTATTTTCATCAAACGGGGAAAGTATAAAAGATATAAAGATAAAATTTACACACAAAAAAAAATCATAGCGAACAATTCTGCATCATTAACTCCAAAATATCATATTTTTATTGAGCGATATACATTTTTTTAGCCTATTGGAATTTAACGATAAATTTGATTTATTAAATTGTCAAAATAGTGCATATTTAGTTTGCTTTCACTTAAACTTGAATTTTGTGATTTTTTGTTTGTTTTTGTTGTAACAAGCGCATCCAGTGGCGTTTCTGTGGAACTCATAATTTTCATTAGGCCTTCCTTCTGTTAATGATTCTAAATCTTTTTTTTACCTGATTCTTTTCAGTGGAATTCGTGTGATAAATAACGAAATGCTTCTTGGTAGTTTAAGATGCCACAATTGTTATATCAATATAATCCAATTTCACGTTAGGATTATAACTAATTTTGCCTTTAAAATCAATAATTATCCAGCATGAAAATGTTCGCTTCGTCCATATTAATCGTCATCAATAAAAGTAATAAATAATTATTGTTTTTATTTTTTATATACATACATCTTTTTTGTAAAAAGTTCATTGGAGATCTTATGTTTATAATATACTCACATAAATACGTTGTATCTTTATACTCTATCGAATAGTTTTTAATTTATTTTAAATTCAAAAATTTTAAATTGAAATTTAAATTTGAACTTTTTTACCAAAAAGATTTCCAATTGAAAGAAAAAATCAAATAAACCTACATACATATATATATCAAAAAATTCGAAGAAGATACCTAACCCAATTAGTAATAATAACAAAAATTTTAGGCAAAACTTTTTTTATAAATTACCAATTATATTTGGCAACTAAACTTAAAATAAATTACCTATGTATGTACGCATTTGTAAAATACCCTGGATTATTTTTTTTTTTGGTACTCGCTCATTCATTTCTTGTAGGGTCCCAACAAACACGAAGTCAAACCTTTGATATGAAATGACTTTATCATTTGACATCAAACGCAATTCTCAAACGTTTTTCAATTGTTTGATTTAACATTTAAATTCAAATTGATAATGATTTGAAAATAAACATTTGATATCATTTATTAATTTGATGTCAAATGTTTGTCAAATGTTAAAATCAAATCAAAAATAAACTTGGCAATACTAAAGCGAAAAATAAATGTAAGCATTAAAAATGGCGATTAAAGTCACATATTTTTACTTTGTTTTTACATGTGTTTTACTATTAAAAATAAATTTTAATATAAAGTGAACAGTTTATTTCTTGTGAAAAATAAAAATTATTTGTGAGAAATTACAATGATTAAAAATACGAAAAAAAGAAAAATAATAAAACGGGAAAGTGAAGAAAGTTTGTTGATCGATCGCGGTGCTACAATCCTCAAAATAAAAGGGAGCCAAGTATTTTGTCTTTCCAAGAATTAGAGGACGGAAAGAACACTATTTTGGTACCGAATGTTTATCTCAAAATTTATTTAAATAAATAATAAATTTAAATTAAAAAAATTAAATAGTTTTATTTATATTCCACATTGTATTATAATCCACATTTGAGAATTACGTTTGAAAGCAAGTTGAAAATAAAGGCAATTTTCAATTTGAAAATAATTTCCCCTTTTTGTTGAGAACGCTATGATTTTCAAATCATTATCAAACGTTTGTCGTTTGAGAAAACGTTTGATTTCAAATCATTTTCAATTTGAAATCAAACCTCCGTGTTTGTTGGGGTTATTTCCACTCTCATGTGAGTGTATTAGTAAAACAAAACGTGAGTGTATTGAGTTTTTCGAACTGCAGTGGCATGTGTAAATGCTAACACTACATCTCCATGCGCTATCGATTTGAACAAGACTTGAACATAACGCCTGCAGACCAACGGTATTGTTCATGTACTTGTATGTGGCGAATACGTGTTGATGTTCATGTTCTGATTTTTGATTGTGTTTGCTTGTTTATTTTTCGGTTGTGTTGCTGTAGACAAAAATGTCATTCTTAGTATGGGTTCACACTATGAAAGTTTTCTTTCAGAAAGTCTGAGTTTACTGGTGAGAGGGGAAAACAACATGCTGTTCCTTTTTCCCCTCTCACCCATAAACTCAGACTTTCTGAAATAAAACTTTCATAGTGTGATCCCAGACTTACTGCCCGTCTATATCAGACATAATTATTGCGACATATATTGCAGTAAATGTCAAAATTATTTTATCTTTAATTTTTTTACATATTTATTGCCGGCAATTTATGTTGCAATAATTTTTAGTCCATTTTTGTTGACAATTATTGCTAACATAAAACGTCAAATTTAGTTGCGAATTAAAAAAAGAAGCAAAAAGGAAAATAATAGAAGTAAATTGTGTGTGAAAGAAATTAAGTTTGTTGAATTGTAGCAAATTATAACTGTAGTAAAAAAATTAAATTAAAGAATTAAATAAACACTAAACAAAATTGCAAATATTATTTTAATTAATATTTTTTTTTCTTTTTCGATCTTTATTATTTTAATTTATATAAATATGCTTAAGCTTAAGTTCTTTTTTATTTAGAAATATAAATATTATTTTAACAAAAAAAAAAAATAAATTTAATAAAAATTTATATTTTCATATAAAAAATGATCTCAAGCTTAAACAAATTAATATACATTTAAAAAATATGTGGAATAAGAAATAATTTATATTAATAAATATAATTTTTGCAAGATGGCGTCATTTTTACACTGCACCTTCTTCCTTGATTTCTTTAAAATTATGAGTTAACATAAATACGTTTTCCCATGCCTTTAACTACCCGTCTCCACTATCCATCAACTTGGCAAGAACAGCATGTCGCACATCAATTCTACTCGTGTAGACTGTTCATGTTCATGTTTCGTCCATGTGCTGCCATCGTTGCCTAAACATTCGTCTTAGCATCCATGTGCGCCATGATGTTGGCCATACAATGCATTTTCTTTATACAACCAAACGCCACAACAACAAAAATTGTGGTCAATCAGAACATGAACATCAGCACGTATTCGCCACATACATGAACATGAACAAATTAATACCGTTGCTCTGCCGGCGTTATGGTCATGCCATGATCAAATCGATGGCGCTTGAAGACGTAGTGTAACATAAGCTGATCAATAAGAAATATTGCTCTGTTATTCTGCCGACGTTATTACCAACTTGCTGAGATAATTATCTTTAGTGTAGAGCTAGGGTAAGGCGAACATGGCTACTCAAACATATGCTTACATGTAGTCTACAACAGACATGAAATGCTTAACATTAACACTAACATGATGTTAGTGTTACACCCAGGCTACAACTGACATCAAATGGTTAACATTAACACTAACATCATATTAGTGTTAAGTATAGACTCATCATGTTAGAGGTTTTCTCATGTTATAACACGGTTGTTAATGCAAATGTTTTAACAACGCTTTTATAACATAATGTTATAACAGCAAATGATGTCAGTTGTAGACGTGGAGTTAAGTATAGACTCATCATGTTAGAGTTTTTCTCATGTTTTAACACGGCTGTTAAGCCATGTGTTTTAACAACTCTTTTATAACATAAAATGACGTTTAAGCTTGACAGAAGTCATTTTGTTGCTTTTTTTTTCATTTCACACACACTATTGTTTGGAATATGCTTCGACGACAATCAAAAAATAGTGAAATTTCTTAACATTAACATGAGTACTATACTCCACCATTAACATATTAAAAATTCAACATGGAGTCTTAACATCATGTTTTAACAGCATTTCATGTCAGTTGTAGACTCGGTGTTAGGCAACGATGGCAGCACATGAACGAAATATGACCATGAACCGTCTACACTAGCGGAATTCATGTGCGACATGTTTTGATAGTTGAGACGGGTAGTAGCAAGGAGAATTCAAATGAATTCGCCTTGGGTAGTAGATTAAAGTCATGGTGGAATAAGTAGGTGGCATCGTTACGGAAACAAATACAACATTACAACAAAAATGGAAATTATATCACCCAAGGCGAATTCAAACAGGTAAACTCATCTCGTCAGCCGTTCATCAGCTGTTTCCACGGCGAATTAAAAAATATGGTCAAACGTCAAAATATGATTTTGTTTTGAGAAGAAGTTGAATGAAAAGTGTTAAAAATATTATTTTTATAATAAAAAAATTTCAAAACTGCGAATGATTGAAGTGAATTTATTAATTTCTTTTATAAAAAAGTGATAATTTTAATTTGCAATAAAAAAATTTTGACAACTTACCAGAAAATTGTACAAAACAAATACATGGGGCTTTTTGTAGTTGTAGAGATGAGTTTACCTGTTTGAATTCGCCTTGATATCACCGTTTACAAGGCGAATTCAAACAGGTAAATTCACCTCGTCAGCCGAAACGTCAAAATATAATTTTGTTTTGAGAAGAAGTTGATTGAAGTGCTAAAAATAGTATTTTTATAATTAAAAAAAAATCAAAACTGCGAATGATTGAAGTGAATTTAATAATTTCTTTTGAAGTGATAATTTTAATTTGCAATAAAAAATGTTGACAGCTATCATTTAAATTGCAAAAACAAAATACATGGGGCTTTTTGTAGCTGTATAGTTGCCCCTACCTGTTATGAATTCGCCTTGACCGTTTACGTCAAAAAATACTTTAAACAAAAATCTAAGCATGTCGCTGAACGTGATGAAATAAATACATTTTTAGCCAATGTCAATATCTTATTTATTTGAATTTAAAATTATCAAAAACTTTAATTAAATACAATAACCACAGCACAAAACTTGGACTTTTTGTAAACATAAACCTAGACAAACAATGCAAGAGCAAAAAATCGTCATCTGGCGTAGTGCTGCCACCTGTTTATTTCACCATGGGTTAAAGTCATCAGTCTATCTTTACGTTTTTACAATGTAAAAGGGGACTGTTGCTGCTTCAAGCATTTAATATTGTGGAAGCACTATTTTGAGTGAAAAAGAAAAGAGATAACTATATTGTGTAATAGAAAATGGGAAATTCAGCACGTGATTTGAATTCAGCGTAGTAAAAAAGATTTCACGAATAGCTAGTGTGTTCATCGTCAACTTCTGTCTTTTCCGGCCATTACTACAGTCATCAGCTTTACCGCTCGTGTCGTCGCAAAAAGAAAAAATTGTTAAAAATAAGTTGTGTAGTTTCTGTTTGAAATACACAGAAAAAGTGAAATTTAATATAAATTACAAAGTAAATTGAAATTTGATAATATAATTAAAATCAAACACAATGGCCGATAACAAGAATCAAGATTGTGAAATGAATGGTGAAGATTTCTCACAAGACGTCAGCGCTAATGAAAAAGAAAATGGTGGAACTGCCGGTAACACCAATGGAAATGCCAACGAACCAAATGCTCGCGACGATGACAGGTATTTAAACAATTTCTAATAGTTATTGCTTTCCAAAAAATTAAAATCAATTCATTTCAAAAATATTGTTACGTAAATGTATGTAAAGATTATACGATGCCGAGATGCTTCGATAAGCAAAGAAAAATTGTATACACATGCCACCCAGAAATTTGATGTTAAAAAAGAATCGAGGATTATATCTCTACTTTTGTGTTTTGAGTTATATTATTTTTTAAAATATCTTTCTATTAGCAGTGTTTTTTTTTGTTTGCCCCCCTTTTTGCGCTTGTTTGTACAACTGTACTGAAATACAAGTAAAAATTTCATACATATACATACATATTTATTTGCTTTTTGTTTTAATTTTTTTCTTTAAAATATGTTTTGTTTTTTAATATCTTTAATTTCGAACAAAGTCGTTTTTTAAGAATTAACCAATTCTTTATTACAAGCTTTTCAAAAAATAAAGTGAGGTTAAGATTTCTTCATTGAAAAAACGCATGCTTTTGTCCGATTCTGCTTTGTTTTGCAAATTTCCATTTTTGTTTTCTCAGTTTTTTCTTCTGGTTCTGCTAGTTTTTTTTTTCTTTCAAGTTTTCGTTTACCAAGTCATTTTATCAAAATGGCGGTTCGCATTTTTTTCCTTTATTTGTCATCAATATTTTTTGTTTTGTGTATCTTCGTTTGAACATACCGGCCGCTGTTTACTTTCAAAAAGCGTGTATTAGAAGAGTGCGTATGATTGTTTGGGTATGTGAGTATACATGTACATATGTATACCGAAAATTATCTGTTTGCGAGTGATCACATCGTTTAAAAACAATTTGTTTACATTTAGTTAGCAATTCATTAGATAATAAATTGTCGAATGTTTTTAAAAAATTATTTAGTTTTAAAGAAAAAATTTTGTAAGTTTTTCGCAAGAAAATTTGATTTTTTGATTGCTATTCGTTAAAACAACTACAGCACTAACAATTTTTAAAAATTAAATTTTAAATGAAGTTTGTTTACTTAGGTACATAGTTATTTTCTTATTTTGTCCATTGTAAAAAATGAAGTGAACGAAGCGAAGCGCAAGCCGACCGGCTCAAAATTCATTTGACGCTATTGGCTTTACAATTTTAAAAACAACTTGCCAATAATTGTTAAAAATTTCTTATTTAGTTATCAACATTGAGTAGGGCCGCCGATATTTTCTAAACAATTTTTCTTTATCTTCAAAATTTTTAAATAGGTACATACCTATTTTAATATTGTATTTGTTTTTAAAAAACTTTTTAATGTAATGGATATTGTTTAAGAACAATACTGCAATCTTTTCAAATAGTTATGTTAAAAATCGAATACGTATAAGCATGGTGGAATAAGTAGGTGGCATCGTTACGGCAACAAATACATTACAACAAAATTGGAAATTACATCACCGTTTACGTCAAAAAATACTTTTAGCAAAAAATCGTCATCTGGCGTAGTTCTGCCACCTGTTTATTTCACAATGCGTATAAGACGTTGATTCCATAGATTTATAATAGGTATATGTATTTCGATAGGTAGGTTAGTCTGAATTCACACTATTAATGTACCTATTCTTTCAGAAAGTCTGAGTTTATTGGCGTTAATATTACCCTGAATCTTTTTACACGTTTCTTTTATTTTAATATAATTTTCACGAAATTTTTTCCTTACAGTTACACGATCAAGTTTTTCCTGATATTCTTTTACATACCTGTAATGTTTATTGAAATTTACAAAAATTGACTTAGCTGCACGCAATTTTTAAAAAATTTACTTTAAGATATCATCAAGAAAACAATTTAGGTATAAATACACTAAATGTTTGCTAACTAAATTTGTAGGCTTCATGTGCTGTTTTAACAACACAAGTGACTGCACGTTTAGTAAAATTTATAGGTATAAAAAGCACTCTGTTTTTGAGTGTTTTCCATAAATCTAGTTAACCGACGCAACTCCAAATCAAAAAAAAGTAAGTACCTAGGATCAAGGCCCATCTATCAGGTCTGCTTACTTGTACAAAAACAAAAAACGATTCTTTTTAGTTGTCAAAAATTTACTACCACATATACAAAGCAAAAGGAAAAAACGTGTATGTGGTGCATACCATAAACGTAAACAAACGTAAACATACATGCACATGTAAGCAAAATGTAAACAACTTTTGACAACTAAAAAGAACAAACAATGATCATCAGACTTCTTGCGCAGACCTTTTCAATGGGCCTTGCCTAGGATAATATATAAAATATAAATATAAAATTGAAAAATAAGAAAAAATATAAAGTGAAAAAGTTGCACAAGCGCATAGTTTTTGGGCTATGGACTTCTAAAGTCTTCATACCTATATATGTACATATGTATGTGCGATTTTCCACAACATTTCTGAATGTACCTATAGGGCCGATACTATTATTATTTTAAAGCTCTTGAATATTTCTTTCTGAATTTATTTAAAAATTCTTAACCTATTAAGAAGCGGGTATGAGCTAACGAAACTACAAGAGTTTATAGTAAGCATAATAATTACTATGGAGAAAAGAAACCCCTTGCGGCTCCCGACCGATGGCTGGCTATGCAAAGAAGCTATTGTTAGCGAAGCCAGTGTTTGTTATACCATAGAAAATAAAATCTTTTCCGACTGGACAAAGACCGACTATGCAGAAAAGCTTTAGTTAGCGAAGCCGGTGTTTGTTATACCATATAGGAGAACATCTTTGCGACCGGCCGAAGGCCGGCTTTCCAGAGCTTTAGTTAGCTAAGCAGATGTTTGTTATTTAATAAAGTTTTTTACACTCTTACTGGAATAACTAACACAAGTATTAACGTAGTGCACATTCATAATATTTTGATGAACATTTTTAAAAACTGTAATGAGAGTTAAACATTTTTATATAAATTTTGTATACCTATTCAGAAAGATCAAGAGCTTTAATATAGTACCCATAATGGCCCTATTCGCTGAGAAATGTAGTGGAAAATCTCATATTTACCTATATGAAAACTTTAGAGGTTCATAACTCGAAAACTATTGGTTCGCGCCACTTTTTTCACTTTCAATCACCCTAGGTACTATTTATCTTATTTGGAGCTGCATCGGTTAAATAGATTTGGTCCAATTTGTAATCAGCTGTTTTCTTGAACGTAACTTGAAACACTCAACTTAAAACAGAATTTCAAAGGCAAGTTCGTTTCAATTTTTTAATGTATACATAAGTATATGCAAAACTTGATCGTGTAACACTCAAGTTACACATTCAAGTTTTTCTTTATACATACTTTTTTTTACATAATACATACATACCTACCTACTGCATATAATTTTTAAGCAATTTACTTTCAAGACAACAATTACCTAGGTCCTAGGCATAAACACAAAAGAAAATTTTTTTCATAAAATTGCAATCAATACTTGACTGTTAATTGACACAATTGGAGAGAGAATTTGAAAGCAAGCTTGCATCAAATTTTTTTTATTAGTGGAAAAGTGTAAAAGTATTTAAACTTGAAAAAAAAATTAAGTAAAATTTGATCGTGTAACCCCCAAGTGACCACAAACTATATTTTTGTTCAAAACCAGAAAAATTATGTTTAAATAAAAATGAAAAATTCGATGTGTGTAGACACGAATCAAAGTTAAAGGAAAGAGAATTAAAAACATTTTTGTTGGAATACTTTAATAATGTGAACCCAGACTGGAACTCTTTTGCTCACCAAAAAGTTGATGAAATTGATGTAGGTATTCTTTTTGAATTGGTTTCTACTATTTTCAGGAAGTCTTGTGTTTAAAGTCTTTTATTTACCTGATTTTATGGTATATAACATTTATTATTATTTTATTACATTATCATTTTAAAAGTTCATAATGATATACCTAGGTACATTAAAAAAAAGATCTAGAGCTAAATCATACAATTTCAATGATTGGACTCTTCTTTCATATTAAGCATTACTTATTGTTAATTATATACATATTAAAAGATAAAAACAAAATGTTAACAACGTACATAACTTTTTAAATAAATAAAGAAAATCCTTCAAAAACAACCTTTTTTTAAGTCAAATTATTTTACACTAATTCCTATAAAGTACTAATAATTATTACAGATTCCAATCATTGTTATAGAATTAAGAAATTTTTTGATATAAATACGATATGACAATTTAAATTCTATGTAAAATACAATAAAAGATGCCGTAAAATAATTATAATAATAAAAGGAAAGTGGTGGCGCATTGTTATAATTTTGATTTTAATAACAAAAAGTTTTTCTTATAAATTAAAATAAAAGTTTAAAAAATGGATGCAAATAACACATACTTTGTAATAACCAACAGTAATCCATAATCTATATATCATTGATTTTCCTGTTGTGTTTGAGTGAACTAATCTTGTTCCTCTCCGGCAGGTACTATAAGCCATAACCATACCAAACATACCATTGTAGCTTCTAAGTGGAAAGAAAGAAAGTCATAAAAATACGCAACATCACAGCTGCTTTTTTGACTGGAAACGATTGATTGATCGATTGTGAAAATGCACTTCTGCGAACCAAGCAACAAAGAGACGATGCATTTCGGACGAAAATACCTATCAGCTGACTGTAAATTTGTACTCCAGCTTCAACCCACCAACACTGCCTTCCAATGAGATGATGGTATTTATCATAGTAATGCATAAATAAAAATACACACAAAAATTCTAGTTTATCTTTTGCGAATGAATAAAATTAAAATTGGATTAAAAGAAAAAAAATTTTTTTTAACGTTTTGTTGCCTTTTTAACGATAAAATTAATATATACTTGTTTTATATTTCTTTGCAATTAAAGAAACGCAATTAAAGCTAAACGTTTAAAATTACTGATTGAGTCAACCAACAAACAAACGAAGTTTTCTAAAGCGGTGTTAAATGAAATACATACTCGTATTCTCTCGATTTATAAATTTTTGGCCAGTCTAATTATCTAGATTTGTTTAAATTTAACGTAAGATATTTTTGTATATTGAATTCTTTTTAGCATATTATTTTGAAAATAAAAAATAAATAATTGTCATTTGATTTCTCTTTTTTGTCTCGATAAAATTCTTTTTGATATTAGATTTGGTGATTTGTTTTTTTTTTCAAATTCCCTATAAATTTGTAAGTGAATAACCGTGTTGTTAAAACGTAACGTTCTCTATTTTTACTCTTAAATTTTAAAGTAAATTTCAAAATTAAATTTTGAAAAATATATATTTTTTATATAACTGTCTTTTTTATAAAAATATTCACACATAATATAGTCTTTTATAATTTAAGTGGTGTTCTTTTGGTTTTCAAATTTAAACTAATTTTTTTCTCTGTTTCAACAATTTTACAGAAAATTATTTGTTGGCGGCTTAAGTTGGGAAACTTCAGAAAGTAAGTTACTTATCAAAATTCAAAAAACCTTTATTAACAGATTTTTGAATTTCCAGAGGAATTGCGTGAGCACTTCAGTAAATTTGGTGAAATCGAAAGCATCAATGTTAAAACAGATCCGCAAACTGGTCGTTCTCGTGGCTTTGCATTTATTGTGTTCACACAAACTGATTCTATTGACAAAGTAAATGATGCTGGAGAACATGTTATTAACAATAAGAAAGTTGATCCCAAGAAAGCTAAAGCCCGTCATGGTAAAATCTTTGTTGGCGGTTTGACCACCGAAATCAGTGATGATGAAATCAAAACTTATTTCAGTCAATTCGGCAATGTAAGTTAAATAAAAGATCAGTTTATTTATTTTAATACTTTTAATAATTGATTTTTTTTTTATAGATTGTCGATGTTGAAATGCCTTTCGATAAGCAAAAGTCTCAACGTAAAGGGTTCTGTTTTATTACCTTCGATTCAGAACAAGTTGTTACTGAATTATTAAAAACACCCAAACAAAAAATCTCTGGCAAGGAAGTTGATGTTAAACGTGCCACCCCCAAACCAGAAAATCAAATGATGATGATGCGTGGTGGTCGTGGCGGCGGTGTACGTGGTGGTCGTGGCAGTTACGGACGTGGTGGTAAGTTTATAAATAATTTTTAACAACACTTACATTTTTATGGGTACATATTAAAACAATGTTGTGTGATTAGTAAACGATGTTAATTTTTGTAGAAACTTTTTTTTATTTTAAAAATATTAAAAACATTTCTTACTATGTATACTAGTTTTTTTTTAATTAAAGAACATCCGCCGCGAATAACGTTGTAAGCTACAAAATAATTATTTTTCAGGAGAGCAAAAAACGTTTTCTTTTTAAGAGGCTGGATTGTTAATTTTTTAAATTTTTATTTAAGATATCAAAAACAATGATAATTAAAACTTTTTTTTTTGCAAAATATCAAGAAAATTGATTTTCAAATTACATGCAAATTTATAGTTACTAGTTTTATGGCCGTTTTCTCGTTACGCGATTATCTTTTACCCAACGAAAAACTGCACATTAAAGAAATTTGGTTTTCACAATATCTCATTTGCTTCTATTCTGTCGCAAAGCTAACTAGCACTCATCTGCCAATTATTTATTTGCTCTTATTTGTCGTATAAATAAATTCAATCATCTGACTCCCAACTTTTACATGTATTTTGAGAGGTGTTGCCAACTGAAAATAAAGATTTTTGTCGGTATATTGAGAAACCCAAAATCGTAAAAGGATATTTTACACTGTCACACAAGTCTTACGTATTTTCAGGAAAATACAACACTGTCATGATAAGTTATTGTTTTTTAAAAATGTTCAAACAACAATTAGATCAGAATGCATTTTCGTCCAAATACGTACATACGACTTGTGTGATAGTGTAAAACAGCTTAAACCGACAGTTTATCGGTCAAATAAATTTACATATGTTGACAATAAATAACAGACAGTTTGTCGATACATTGAGAAAATTTCCATTACTTTTCTAATTTTTAGTGAAAAACGTTTTATATACCGGAGTTGGGTAGTAGTAGTAGTGCACTAAATTTGCAGTTTCCACTAAAAGTTAGTGAAAGTGCAAAATTTTTCACTATCACTAATAGCTATTTAGTGGTGAGTTGAAAAATAACTCACTAAGCAATAGTTGTAGTGGTACAAGACATTTTTTCACTAAAATTAATTTAGTGATAGTGAAAACCTTTTTTTTACAGCTTTGTGCAAATTTGTTTTTCTCCACTAACAGGATAGTGGAAAAATATAATCATTCACTAACGTTAATGGAACTCAAATACATATCATTATATTGAATTATTTTATAATTTTACATTTTTATTATTTATTAAATTAATTAATACTTATATTAAAGTAGTAACAAAATTAGTGATGACTCTATGGTTTGTTATTCTGACCAAGTTTCGTGTCCTGCTATTTCTCACCGTTCTTTGATTTTTGCAGTTTTTGTTTGGATGTCTTTAATGCAGATAGATTGATTGAATATAAAGTCTAATCATATTGACTGGGAGGGTATATTTTTCGTCTTATGGCTATTTCCAAAAAAACGTCAACCACAAAAAATGGAAAAAAAAATTTTTTCTTTTCAAGATTTATTTAGAGAATTGCTTATATTTTTTTAAAATATGCGTATAAATTAATTGATTCGAAAAAAAAGATAAATGGTAAACGAAGTACTACAACTTTTAGCACATACTTGTGTATATTAAAAAATATGCATTTGGAACAACAATACTCTAATCGAAGGCATATTTATGATCTGAAAAACATTTTTTATTAAGTTTCTTATATAAAGGATTATAAATAGCAACATAAAAAAATTTTAAATCATGGTGGAAAAATTGTCCCGTTTACAATTTCTTTAACAATTTATTTAAAAAAATTTAATTCATATTTTATTTTGAAATCGAAACCAGTTTTAGGGCACATTAGTACGCAACAATTTAAAATTAATCCCAATAAAATATTGTGTCAGGTTTCGCAGAAATCACTGTTTAAACGGTTACCCCTTAAAACCCACTTCCGTTTTTTGTCCCGTTTACTATCACTGGTTTTTTGCAATTATCTCGACAGTAAGCGAAAAATTTCATTTGCGGAAATTAAAGAGCTAATTGAGAGTTAAAAGAATCATTAATTTAAAAAAATGAAAATCAGGTTGTTTTTTACAGTTTTGTCAATATAAACGTGTGCGAATGTCCATCAAGCTTCTTTTATTAATTTCTTTTTTAACACCCTTTACAATTACGTGCATACAATGAGAAAGAAAGTAAAAATGGATGATAACAGTTGGTTTAGAACTAACAATATTTTATTGGCAACAACGCTTAGAGACTTGTCTTATTTGGCTTATCGTTCAAATAGCTATACTTTGAATTGGAATGTGTACTGCAAATACATACCGAAATAAGGCTAAAAGTATTATACGTAAAGAGAGAAGAGCATATTATGCTAAATTATTTTGGGGCCTTAACTAATCTGGTATGTGGAGAATTTTAAGGAAGTCTGGTCTCACTGGGGGTAATAGTTGGTGTAAAGAATTTGATGTTGATAGTATTAATGATTTTTTTGTTAACTCGTCTGATTCACTAAATGATGATGTGGATTTTAGCAGCTTTAATGATGTAAATGGTTCTTCTTCCTTTAGTTGCGTTAGTGAGAAGGAGTTATTTATTGCGATCTGTAGGGTTAAGTTTGAGTCTGTAGGTATCGATACCATACCCATTCGTTTTGTTAGGATTATTTATCCTAACATTCTAATTCATCACGTCAATTTGATTTTAAATACATCAATATTTCCTAAGGAAAATAGCTCGGGTTGTTCAAAATTTATTTTAATTTGTTTGTGTATAAATGTAAACAAATTCATATTTTCTACACTGGTGCCAGAAGTTTTTTGTGTTGCCAGAAAAAGTTTTTGGAAAAATATCACATTTTCACAAAAATAACCACTAGTTTTTTCAAAGAATTGTTTTCTTTTACAAAACGTTTGGTTAGAGCAAACATTATTTAACAGTATCTAAATTACATTATTCAACCATCATCTTAGATATAATGTTAAGTAAATAAATAGAAATTAGCGGGTTATATAATAATTTTGGTAGCAATATAATTTTTTAAACCGAATTCAATTTATATACTAACAAAATTTCGTGTTTAATGACAACAAAGACTGTATCGGAAATACCGATTATTACCAGTTCCAATTGGCTTCAGCCTTATGACAATTAAAATGTATGTACATACCAAATTCAGAAAAGTATCTTAAAACTGCGACCTGTATTTTGCGCACAAGATTTACATTGACCTGCCAACCAGCAGGACAGACGTGCATTTTCCCGCGACAATTGTGTCTACGTACCGGAACGACTCGGAGCATCAATTGCGCCGACCAACGATTGTCAACTCAGCAACACCAATACAAGTCGAGCTGTTACAACAACAACAACAACGACGTACATTTTTAAATCGATCCAAATGTTTACAGTCATCAAATCGATCCAAATGTTTACAGTCATCAGCACACACTCATAATCACCTTTATTCAGGCAGAAAAAGACAATCACCACGACGCTGTGCCGACGTTGCAGGGGAAACTATCAACACCAATACAACGTACTGTTTACCAACCAATGTTGTCACAATATTGAAATGATAACGCCAAATGTGCGTCTTCCGACTCTTCTTTTTAGTGTTGTCACAGTACTGTAAATTTAAATTTGCAATGTTGGAGTCACGAATTTAAAACGTAGTCATAACCGTATTCCGATTCTTATTTTCAATATTGTTATAAAGCCGTTAATTTAAATTTACAACAGTGTACTGATGTTGATAAACTGCAAATAACGTTCCCATACAATGTTGCAAATTTGCAATTTTTGTACCCATGAAATACCTCTTAAATAAGAAAAGGTTTTAAAAATTAAGTTTGATTTATATATTGAAAATGTTATTATAAAAATTCATTGTTCTACTTAAAAAAAAGCATTTTTTTTTTATAATTTCTTAGCTTAGCTAATTCCTACTTTTTCTTCCAAAATTCCGGAATCAAGAGCTTGTTTTTCTTTTGTAAATATTTGTGGGTTTAAAATTACAACAACCCATCCTGATAATATATGTTTACTACAAATTGGACATATACAGCCCAATTATAAATAAAAATTCCCCAGGAATTTTTCCCTTCTCCCATTTTTTACAATTGAATTAACATAGGAAAAATGGGAGAAGAGAGAAAACTTCCGGGGAGTTTTTGTTCATAATTGGGCTGATACTAATAGTCACAGAAATTGTGGGTAAACAATTTTCCCAAATCAAACCTAATGAAATTTTTTTAAAAGGTACCATTTTTCTTGAAATCAAAGAATTTTTTGAATATCTGCTTTCATCAAAAGAAATTGGATTGCATAACGTCAAAAAAACTTGACAAAAATATTATCGAGTTTAATATACATACATACAGTTGAACAAAAATGTATTCTTACTAAATTTTATGATGAAATAATAGCTATTACTATTTTACATTAATAATTAAATATAATGTAACTACATAAATTCGCTAAATAAACAAGCAAAAATTTGTATATTTTCTTACCTAAAATAGTATAGAATTATTGTTAACACGGTATTAGGAATTAAATGTTTAATTCTTGTATATACAGTGTTGTAGCGGTATAGTTTTTTGGTAAATACGACTATAAAAAACTAAGGTCGTATATTTGCATTTAGGGTGTTGTACCGGTGTTGAATCTTTTTTAAAACGGTATTTAAAAACTAAAGGCCTTATTCATAAAAAATATCTCATGTTAATAACAGGCTTATAGGATAAATTTTATATGAAAATTTTTTTTATAAACTTTTTATAAAACTGAAATATTTTTTATGAATAAGGGGGTAAGATTGTAAGTTTGTATCTACAGTGTTGTGATGGTACCATATTATTGGTAGAGTCACAATTTTGTATTTACAGGGTTGTGACGGTACAAAATATTTTGAAGAGTCGTAATTTCTGCCTGGGCAGTTACACATCAATCGAAAAATATATTTCAACAAAAAATTGAATCGAATTTGCAGTTTTCCTACGAGACGTTTGAAATCGGAACAGAAAAAATAAGCAATTTTGTAAACATATTAAAACAAAGTTAATTTAAGTGCAAAAAAAAACAGTGATAAATAAATTAAAATGAACAAAAATTCAATATTTATGTTAAAAAAAATTAATAAATTTCCCTGCCTTTTGTACTGTTCATGTATTAAGCAACCTGATAAAACTAGCTACGATCATAATGTAGAGTACATAAAATCAAAAATTAATGGAATACAGAATACCAAAGTTTCCAAACAGAATATGTCGATCCAAATCGAAACGCAGAACAGAACTGCAACAATACATAATACTCGCGAGCGCACTCGCTGTTTACTAAATCATTTTTAGTCTCGAATACTTTTAAACACTCGCTTTTACTGATATGGTTGGCTCGTTGGCTCGTTCTTCATACAAAGCGAGCTTCATGCATAAAAATAGTCACAATAACTTTTTACTTGTACATGTGTGAACTACATAAGGTACCCTGTCGGACTTTGAGTTAACTTAAAACAGGTGACTAAAAAGCTGGCTCATTTCCCTTGTTAAACTCTATTCAGTTTTTACACGTAGTGTCATCAGAGCGAGTCAGTACTCACTCACTCTGCATAAGTTTCAGCTAACCACAAGCTAGCTCATTATGAGTTAGCTTGTAGTGCATAAAGTAAGAGTGCACTATGAGTTAAGTATAAATTGACTAACTTATAGTTGAGTTTAACTAGGCAGCTTGTAGTTCATCAGAACAAGTCAACACTCACTCCACCCTTCATATTTATATTATTATTAACTAATTATGTATGTATATATTTTTATTAATATTTATAATAAATTTTATGTATTTAACATAATAGAATCTGGGAATTTATTTCTCATGGTGAGTACATTTATTATACATATAAATTTTCATATTATTCGAATGTGTATTCTAAGTCAAATTACAATTCAATTTAAATTTTTTTCATTTTATGAAATAACTTGACAAATTTTTCTCTGTTTAATGAAAACAAAAAATATTTCAACAAAATAAAGTTTCACCTGTATGTTTTTTAATTTTTGTTTATTTCTGTATCAGATTTGAGTTATTTCGAAAGTTAGTTAAAAATGAGTTAGTTAAAAGTCAGCCTTATTTTGAGTTAGCTCATAAAAGTCCGACAGGGTAGTAAGAGCCCAGAAAAATGTATGAACAATATCACAACAACGCAAAGCTAAGTTTCGTGTTTTTTCTATTTTCATATTCGGTAACTTTTTTGTATTTAACTTACACGACTTAGGTGTTACGACCAGCTCGTAACAACAACATTCACGGCATATTCATTTAGTATACATATGTTCGTGTATTTAAAATTCAACATTAAATGAAAACGTGGCTGCCAGATTTTATGATTTGTCCTAGGTAAGACGATTTTAGGCGTTTAAATGATTTAGTGCATGTTTTGTTTTTTATTTTATGAATGAAAACTAGTAAAAGAAAAAACTCAATTAGCAGCCGATATTTACCGTTAATAAAGAGCGCACTCAGCCATTTAAAAAAATTTTATTATGTGCATCTTAGCATCATAGAATATAATTGTGTGTTTGTTGTAAAATTTGTTGTCAAACATTTATAAATATATAAAAAGTAAATTCTGTGTTTACGTCGCACAAGCCTGTCGCATTCGTTATATATTTTAATTAAAATTTTCCACGAAAATTTTTCTTATACAGTGGAGGCTCGAAAAAGTTAAGTCATAGAAAAGTTAAGTATATGGAAAAGTTAAGCAGCTTTCATTCACCACACGTGATTCTAAAAAGTTAAGTACTTCTTAACTTTTTAGAGACAATTTTTTTTTATTTTGTTTTTCTGTTTCTAGTGTATCATTTACCGTTAATTAATTTTTTTTGCGAATTTTATATACAAACCTAATCTTGCATAATGGGTTTGCTCTCATCAGTTGGTTGTGAAAGAAAATAGTCGTAGAATTTGTTTTGTTTTGATCGCAACAATGTTAGCAGCAATGAAGCAAAAAAGGTTATCAGTCGCCGAAAAATGCAAGATTTTAAAAAAATTAGATGAAGGCGTTCTTGCTAATCGATTGGCCAAGGATTTTCATGTTTCTGTATCAGCAATTTCAAAAATTAAAAAAAACAAAGCAAACATTTATGCAGCACTGTCAAATACGTATGAAAAAATTAAGTTAAAAACTTTACATAAGGCAGAATACGTCGATTTGGAGAAGCAATTATACAAATGGTTCTTAGATCAACGATAAATAAATAAACAATGTATAAATACACATATAACCACATGCATTTTTCATACCACGGAAAAGTTAAGATTTCGGAAAAGTTCATCACCCCCAAAACAAACTGCTTAACTTTTTCGAGCCTCCACTGTAATAACTTTTAAATTCATTTTATTTCATAATGAATTTAGCCCTACATGTTTACTTAAATATACGATCATTGTTTTTTTCCTAAACCATCTGGCAACGCTGCTTTAAGTATTACTACGAATGACGAATGCTGCGAGTAAACACTTGTGCACTCAGACAATTATAACTTTAGGTCAGCGAAGGGCAGATAGAGAACATTGAATAAAAGAGAGTAAATTAGTTGATTTATCAGAAGTACGAGTGCTATTGCCGAATGTTGAAATAATATATTTAAGAAACAATACAAAACAGAACTCATATAAATTTCATTGCGTTTGCTAAAGGCTCGTATGTTGAAAACACAATTTCTTACGAGCCTGGCGAGTACTTACAAAAACAATAGGCGGTATTAACTACACCGCAACTCGTTTTAAGGCGAGTATCATCAATCATAAAAACGGGTGCTCGTTGCAGTTCTCTGACGCAGAATAAGGATGCATAATCATTCTCTCCACCAACGTACATGAATTGGTGTACAGTATAAAAATAAAATTTTATTTTAAGCAAAAACACGAGTTTTAAAAAATTTTAATTTTTCATTCATGCTTCACACCAGAGCTGTAAATGAATAATTATTTTTTGATTTTAATTTGTTACGCCGGATCTCCAAGTAGCGATTTTTTTTGCTAAGCATATGCAAAAGCGTCGGCAGAAAAATGGCGCAATAATTGCTGATTATATTTCTGGGGAACACCTGAAATTGCTTTGCCATTTGTTTATCTTGCGTTTTACGTTTTCCAATTCCAGCACACCCCTGTAAGATTCAAAGTTGCTAAAATCTTTAAAATTCGATTGAAAAATTAAAAAAAAAGAAATTAAATTAAAGAAATATACAAAAATAAGATTATTTAAACGAAAAATTTTATGAACCACACTTAATATTTTCACACTACTTGATAAAAATAAAAATTTAAGTTTCTATTTTAAAAAGATTTTGTCAGTCGTAGTTAATTCCCAATTTTTATTTTTGATAAAAACACTGAAATTTATTGTTGAAGGGATAAGCTATTACTATGCATATTTCACTGACCGTCAGAAAACTTCATCCAAAGAAGACTATAGATATTTAACAAATAAAACTGGTTAGAATTTTTCCAGCATTAATAATTACAATAAATACAATTATTGTAGTTGTAAGTAGGTTAAGAAAAAACAAAAACAACTTGCAAAAGCATGTTGCCATTAGGTTTTTTTAGGCCGTGCACTTGCCAGTTTATTATCAAAGTTATTGTTGGGAATACAAAATTGTAATTATAATTATATAATAGCTTATCCCTTCAACAATAAATTTCAGTGTTTTTATCAACAATAAAAATTGGGAACTAAGCACGACTGACAAAATCTTTTTAAATTAAAATTTTGTATTCCCAAAAATTACTTTGATAATTTAAGTTTCTTTTATGAGTTGAAAATGAATTGCTAATTCTTTTTTCGAATTCATTTGAATTAATTCAAAATCAATTCTATTCCAATTAATCTGTAATTCATTTTTAAAAATTCATTTGAATTGACTCAAATTTCATTCAATTAATTTTTTTGTGTGAAAAGAATTAATTCAAAATTTATTAATTTAGTGCATGAATGATTTGCGAATTGTTTAAAAAATGAATGATTAATTTTCAGCTCTGCTACACACTTAGATTGATGAAACATTCAGCCTTATTCATCGACAGTGTCTTTTTTTTTTTTTAGAAGATTAAAGAACACAGGATGTGTGTTTGTGTTACTTTAATATAATACAAGAAACGACACTGTCAATGACGACAGCGACATCCGGAGTAAGGCTGATTACTTAGTTTTGTAAAAAAACAATTCTATAGGGTCGCGCAACTTTGAGTTGGCATCACGGCTTTATTTGAGCAAAATATTTAGTATTGGAAGAATAGTTTTTTTATTTTATTTATTTATTAATCCATATTGTAATACAAAGCCATTTGGGCCAAAAACGTATTACACAGCAATATAATCCCGAGTTCAGTACTTAACCTAATCTATAAAAATAACTTACATTTATTAATGAAACGGCACCCATTAATACAACTTATTGGCTCCCCAGCCGTAACAAATTATAAAAAGTACTATAAAAAGATTCAGTTTGATCACAACATTGGTTTTTTGCCCTTTTTAAATTTTATGTAGTAAAATATTTTTCAAAATTCTGTCTTTCAAAAGCTTCACAAATCCGCAGACAATCGACCTGTTGTTTTGAATTTTGTTGACCCCTTTAAATTAACATTTTTCATGGATGTTTTTCATGATCGCAAATATGTAAAAAGGGGAAAAATTACGAGGGAAAAATTATTCACGATAGGGGTGATTATGAAATGACTTACACCAAAGCAACGCGTGCAAATTGTTAAGTTTTTAATCAAAATAATTTTTCTATTCGTCAAACTCATCGTACATAATCGTTCTTCAGAACGGCTAATTCGAAGAACAATAGATTTCAGACCAAATTACTGTTACTGATAATGTGCATCCCATGAGACGCCAAACAGTGCGCACTAAAGAAGCTGTACCCGCCGTACAGAAAAGCATTGAAGATGATCCTAATCAATCAATTCGTCGCCGTTCTAAGCGACTGGGGTTGTGTCCTTCCACTTTATGGAAGATTTTACGAAAGGATCTTGGTACAAAAGCTTTCAATATTCAACTTGTGCAGGAATTAAAGCAAAACGACCATCGTATGCGCCGCCAATTCGGCGAATGGGCTGAAGCACAAATTGATATTGATTTTGAATTTCCATTTAAAATTTAATTTTCCGATGGGTACGTAAATAAGCAGAATTGTCGCATTTAGAGTAAGGAGAATCCAAAAACTTTTGTCGAAACACCATTACATCTACAGAAAATTACTGTGTTGTGCGCTTTATGGGCTGGCGGAGTAATTTGCCCATATGCCTTCAAAAACGATAATGGTCGAATGTTACTGTCAATGGTGAATGGTCGGAGCCTTATGCCACAGCGGGCGCTACAATTGATTTACCCAAAGAAACTTTTGATGAAAGAATAATTTTACGTAATGGCCCAATTACTTACTTGGTCACCAATATCGTGTGATTTAACCCCATTGGATTATTTTCTTTAAGGTTATGTCAAGTCACTTGTCGTCGATAAACCACAAACAATTTAACACCTGGAAACTAAAACCGTAGTAAATCTTGCCCAGTTTCTCCTTCAGTGGCTTCAAGGAGTCCTGATTCAGGACTACTATCGCCGTTTTTGAGGATACTTCAGCTGCTGAAACCTTGATAACTTTCCAGTTATGAGTGGGAAGGTTGGGGGTTGCAGTACTGAATAATCTTCAAGATTTCCTCTGGTGCAGAGGGTTCCGCTGGGATGGTAACGATGGATCTAGGTCTCCGTGGTATCTCACTCACCAAAACCACGTCCAGCCTAACACCTTCCCATATATCGCCAATCGCTCCGATGGCAAGCTTCAGCAGAGACACCGAGCGCTCGTCCACACACACCATCAGCTTCACGTGACCCTGGTACCAGCCAGCTTCACGTGACCCTGGTACCAGCCAGCATCGTCACATTTGGGGGTGCTCCCATTATTTTCTGCTTCACCAAGTCCCACCTAGAGTGGGAGATGGATTGCGAAGAGACACTCGAAATTTTTCATGCAAAACAAACACAAGAAGAATTTTTTGTTGTTTTTTTTGTTGTTTTTTATATAATTAAATAATACCACCACTTAAAAATTTTTGTGCGTTGCATTGTTACATTTTATATGAAAACCAAAAACAATTTATTTACAAAATTTAAGTATGCAGGAGTTCGATCGCGACCGTGATGAGCGTCAGACGCATTACGGAGATCAGAATAATTATTGAGTGTTACAAACATAACTTTAACCTTCGTGTTACAAGCAAAGACTTGTTAATAGTTATTTTCTGTTTAAATCTAAAAATAAAAAACAAAAAAAAAAAAAACTAACTGCATAAGCAGTGTAAAAGAATGAGTCTGAGCTTATTGCTCAAAAATCAAAAAGCAAAAAATATTAAAACTAAAAAATGTATAGTCAGTATTAATAATGTGGACAATAAAAGAAAAAGAATAATAGACAATATGGAATTGCCTTATACCAAACAAAAAAAACAAAATTATTACTCCGTGCTAGATATAGACTCTCAGTGCGATGAAGAGCAACTAAACAAATTCGAAAAACATGTGAGAGAAAGTAATGAGAAAGCTAAAAAATTGAATTCAGCAATTGAAGCTATGAGTCAAGTGCATAATGCGAATACAAACACAGCAACTCAAAATGTAAATTCCAACACAGTGATTAATACTGAAAAAAACATAAACAAAAAAATACCCCCAATCAATATTATAGATATTGAAACTAATGACTTAATTGAATTTATCAAAAATGGTTTAAAAATAAAAGAATTTCAAATTAAACAATTCAGAAATAAAAAACAATTATTTATGACCAACTTGAATGATTTTCTCAAAGTGAAAGGTTTTTTAGAAAAGACTAAAACTAAATTTTTCACCTTTACGCCTAAAGGAATAAAAACAAAAACATTTTTATTAAAAGGGCTTGAAGCCGACCAATCTGCTGAGGAGATACTAAAGGAACTGGAACAGTTTCAATGTGAAAATTTGAAGTTTATCAAAGTTACTCAATTCTCAACTAAAACATCAGTCGAAAAAGGTTATAGACTACCAATTTTTATGGTGCAGGTATCACCAGAAAGCAGTGTTTACATGCTAAAAAATATTAGAACACTGTTTTATCGTTGTATAAAATGGGAACCGTTAAAACGACCAGAAATTACGCAATGTCGTAACTGCCAAGGGTTCTTTCATAGCGCCGCAAATTGTTTTCTTCCATCTAAATGCGTGAAATGCAGTTCGGATCATGAAAAAGGAAAGTGTCCCCTTAACGAAGTTGAAGTAAACGAAAAAGAAAAATTATATTGTGTACTATGCAAAAAATTCGGCCACCCAGCCTCGTATAAAGGATGTGAGAAGTACAAAGAACTTCAGCAAAAGCTTAGAGCTAAGAAAAACCATTTAGTAGAAAAAAATACACACAATTATCCGGATACTAGTTATGCAAATATTCTAAGAGAAAATAACAGAAATACTGAAACTCATAATTTAGGAAATACTAACAATACATTTTTAATAGAATTAAAAAATATGATGTTCAATTTAACTAATCAAATAAACAATTTACAAAAACAGCTTAACTTACAAACGTCTCGTATAGACGCAATTTTTTCCATGGTAGGTGTATAAAAATGGCAAATATGCAAGTCAACATTATAACTAAAAGACTAAAAATAATTCAAATTAACGTAAATTCTTTAATAAAGATAGACAGAAGATATAATCTTCAAAATTTCGTAAATAGTCATAATCCAGATATCATGTTATTAAATGAAACCAAACTAAATTCTAGGCATAAACTAAACTTTAATAATTATAACCTTATTCGAAAGGATAGGAAAAATGCTATAATGGGAGGTGGAACTGCTATTTTAGTTAAGAATGATCTCAAGTATAAAAGTTATAGTTGTGGTAGCTTGGACAACTCAAATTATTTGGAAGCTTGTATAGTTAAAATATCTATGCCTGACGATAGTTCGCTATTTATAATATCGGCTTATTATCCAGCTGGAAATAATGAACATAACTTAAAAATTGAACTATGTAAGCTTTTTGAAGAGCTGGACCTTCAAAATACAAATAATTACTATATTCTAGCTGGTGATTTAAATTGTAAGCATAATGATTGGGGAAATTCGATAAATAACCCAAAGGGAAACAAACTTAAAGAATGGTTACTTGAAAATGAACTTAACTTTAGATGTAAACTTTATGCTTCATGTTTGCCATCATTTCCCCGTTCACAGTCATATCTTGATATATGTATTGCTGATTGTAGATTACATATACATGGTGAAAATAATACTATCAACAGCCTTAGTACCTTAGATTACGATAGTGATCATAACGCTGCACACAGGGACAAATGGAGGATTTAGCGCGACAATATTATTTACTTCATATGGATTCAATAAATTTTAATAAAACTAAGTACGTTAAAGGTTTTAGGGTTGCTGATTGCGAATCTGATGTCAGTTTTTAAAAATTCAAAATGGCGGATCCAATATGGCGGACAATTTTTAAAAAATTTATCGAATTCACTTAAAACTTATTACACGGGATTTTTTTTGGGTCGCTGATTACGAATCTGATGTTAGTTTTGAAAAATTCAAAATGGCGGATTCAATATGGCGGACAATTTTAAAAAAATTTATCGAATTCGCTTAAAACTTATTACACGGGATTTTTGATATCAGTTTTTAAAAATTAAAAATTCAAATTTCAAAACATAAGGCCTAATTAAAAACTTAAAACGAGAATATGTACTTATAAAAAACGGAATTAATAATTATATTTTTTAAAAGTTTTTATTTAAATTTGATCAACTGGTGATGCTACTACTTAAAATAATAAGAATTATAATTAATTGTTTTACATTTTTTTTTTAATTACAATATTAATTTTTATTTTATTCTATATTAACATCTTCATCGTCTTGGACGTCATCGAACTCCTGTTCATTATTCTCTTCTTCGTTGCCACAGAAAGTGGGCAGCCTTAGCATATTTAATAATTTTGCTTTACTTTTTTTTAGCTTTTTTTCGGTTATCGGTCACAACAGGGTCCGAAGAACCCAGCATCCAGTTAAATATGTCGTTTAAAATTTTGGGAGTAGCTTTACAAATATTACACGCTTGTGAACTTGCAGTATCACTCAAAATGTTGACAGCCTTTCCATCCAGCATTGTACATATAGGGATATGTTTAAATTTTATTTCTTTACCGTCAAGTACGATTGATGTGGGCCCCAATTGCAATATTTGATTTTGAATTTCGTTTTGCTTTGCTATTGCGGTTGTGTTAGTTACAATTTAGTAACGGAATTCCCCTTTTTATATATTTTCGTAGCAGTTTAAGTATACATCAATGATGCACACAAGTATTTTGTGAGCAGACTGCACAGAATGAATAATTAAGCGAATTAAAAAAAATGTCATACCTAAGAAAAATATGCTCTATTTATTGAAAGTGGAAACGGGTGGACCTCCACTTTACTTTTTTACACTTTATAGTAGTTGTTTTTTTTAACTTATAAGGAAAAGTCGTTGAACTGTTTGGAACTTTTAAACGAATTTGGAACGAATTAAAAAAAATGTCATTTGCATGTGGGATTTTCAGAATTAGGTGTACTACCTAAGCAAAATATGCTCTATCTATTGAAGGGGGAAACGGGGGGACCTCCACTTGACTTTTTTACACTTATTAGTGGTTGTTTGTTTTAACTTGTAAGGAAACGTCGTGGAACTCTGTGGAACTTTTTTTATAGCTCTAGCTAAAGTAAATTTTTAAATATATTTCATAATAAAAACATTAAACTATATCTACACTACATAAAATTGTTATTTTAATAATAACTGCAAATTAAATTAAATATCTGATGCTTAAAATTTTTTATAAAAAACTTCAAACTGTAAATTTACAAACAATTGTCGAGTGTATAAACAATTAACGCTATAGATGCTGCTGACAGGAATAAGTGCGTGTAACAGATACTTATACTTTGCACGCACGTACAGACTAATGTGAAGCGTTAAAAAAAAAAAAAAATTATAGGTTGAGTGCGTACTGGTATATAGAACATATTAAGTGCAATAGTGGTTACATTTAACAAAATGAAAAATTCTATTTTTGTCGTCCTAATTTGGCTATTTGTCCTTGTGTGCGCTGTACAAATATTCGCGTCTATTGATCAAGAGAAACCTTTTTCATTTTTAACTGAACCTATAATATACAAGTACAACTACAAGTTAACAAACTGGAAGAAATTTGAAAAAATCATCTTGAATAAACTTGAGAACATGCTTGAAATACCAAATACAAGAAATCTCGCCAACAATGAAATTGATTATTACTTAGAGCAAATAAATGATATTATATTGAGTGCCATAGAAAATGCTACACCAAAGATTACACAACAAGATTACTTTTCAAAAATTGAAAATTCAGTTTTAAGGAAACTCCATAAAGAAAAGAGTAAAATACTTACTTTTATAAAAAGGCACAACAGACTAGAAATTTCATTGTCTGAATCTTCGTTAAATTTATTAAAAACTAAGCTGAAATTAGTTAAAAAACTAATCAAAGATAACATCTTAATAACCCTAAATGAACATATGAAACAAAAATTTTCAAGTATTGATACAAAAGATGCAGGAAACATGTTCAGAGAAATTAAAAAAAATTTCAAGAAATGTAAATCTTTAGATCTTACAAACATTAAGATACATGAAAACTCTGAACATTTAATTCGTAATGCAGGGATAGATCCACATAGCTTGGAAAAAGATAATCTTGATCAGTTCATAGTGCGAGATCAAGAACAAATACTCAACACTATTGGCAGTTTTTTTGAAGAAATACATTCATCTAAACAAATTAACATGGCAAATTCGTTACATGTTACAATAGACAATTCAATGAAAAACTTCTTAGAAATAAAGAACGAGGTTGAAATTGCTCAAAGAACAATTACAAGCTTTAGCTTTGAAAAAAAATCTGACGATGTAAGTGAGTTACAGGCTGAAAATTATTTCATTACCAGAGATAGCATAGTCTACATTTTTTCTAGCTTAAAAAGCAAAACATCATATGGTATGGATAAAATACCAAACATAATATTGAGAAAAATTCCAAAGAAACTAATTTTTTACTATTGCAATCTATTCAACAATATGTTAAATAACTCATATTTCCCCAAAAAGTGGAAAATGGCTAAGGTAATTATTTTACCTAAAGGTGATAAAGACGTATGCCATCCCAAAAACTTAAGGCCGATAAGCTTACTCCCAAATATTAGTAAAGTTTTCGAAATGTGCGTAAACAATAACATTAACAATTTTTGTAATGAAAAACGTTTAGTTAGCGAAAAACAATTTGGATTTAAATATAAACACTCTACTGTACATGCAATACATTTTCTAACGTCAAACATTAATTGGAATTGGAACAGAGGTTTATACACTGGTGCATGTCTTATTGACATGGAGAAAGCCTTTGATAATATTTGGATATCTGGATTAATATTTAAATTAATTAATTATAAATTCCCAATGCACTTGATTATATTAATTTATAATATGATAACAGACAAATCATTTGTTGTGACACACAACGATTGTACTAGCTCTAAAACCTTTAAAATCAGAAATGGTCTTCAACAGGGAACTGTAAACTCTCCCATGCTATTTAATCTATTCATTCTAGATCTTCTTCGTGAAGTTGAAAACGTAATTTCTTTTGCTGATGATATTGTTATATATCATGCTGATAAAACTATTGATCAAATCAATTGGAATTTACAAAATTTATTTGATACCGTGGAAGAGTTTTCAGTAAACTGGATGATGAAAATTAACGTACAAAAATGTGAAACTATCTTATTTAGACCTCCAGTAGGCAAATGTAATAATAATGTGAAAAGAAATTGGAAATTATTCGGAATTAAATCCAAAAGAAGTAACACTAATATACCGAACAAACAAATGGTAAAATACTTAGGTATTTATTTAGATAAATTTTTATACTTTAACACACATGTAAACCAAACACTTAAAAAGGCAACAAAAGCATTTTTTATGTACAAAAAAATGTTCTATTCCAAATATATTAACACAAAAGTAAAACTCACTATGTATCAAACGTTGATTAGACCAATAATTACATATGGATGCCAGATTTGGTATAACATATCACCTTCTTACATGGAAAAAATTAGAGTCTTTGAGAGAAAATGTTTAAGATCTTGTACATCATTATTTAGATCCAAAACAAGCAATTATAAAAAATATGTCTCAAACAAAATTTTATATAATGCATCAAATATCATACGAATTGATAATTTCATAATAAATTTAATAAGAAATCATATAATAAAATGTATGTCATGTATTGAAAATAACATCATTATGGCTTCATACTACGCAAATGAAGAATATATAGAAAATACTCTGAAAATCGGATTTGTTCCGCCAGAGGCATTTTTGTTTCTAGATAAAATTAAATTCATGCAAAATGAAAATGCAGTTCCAATATTTTATCACAATTTTAGAAGAGCAAATGATAAAGCTGTAGACTGCAGTACTGAACAAAATAATTTAAGATATGAAAAAAGTATTTCTAATACTGATAAATATGTTTGCCAAAGGCAAGGTACCAATAAGTTTTGGTGGTTAAATGAATAAGAAATGTCTATTGCTTTGACTTCCTGGTTTTTTACTTTCATTGACCTTTTTTATACATCAAAATATTAAAGTAATGTTTTTAAGAAAATTTTTCATTACAGAATATTATATATATTCTTCATTTAAAGTAAAAACGTAACTGACAAAAATCTATTTAAAATATAAAATTATTGTACATATATTATACTCGAGAGCTCTGAAAAGAGACTGTGTATATTTGTAAATATTTATAATTACTAACTAGTGTTTATTATAGTTCTGTTAATTTTTCCAATATTGCAAATTAATAAACAAATAAAAAAAAAAAAAAAAAAAAAAAAAAATTTAAGTATGCACATTCATAGGTACATACTTATTTAGGTATTGACACATGTTGACGTTGACGTTTTTGAGGAAATATGTACATACGTATGAATGTATCACAAATGCTGATGATTTCCTATTAGCACATAAATTGGCTGCTTTTAGCACTTATAAAGCTATGTTCACATTATGTGTATTTGTCATATGGAATGTCACTTTTCTACCCACATGTGTTTTTATGTGTATGTCAAAGTTTGAGTTTTACATAAGGTTTTTAATATACATGTTCACATAATGGTATGTAACGTACATTTGACATAACCTATCAAAAATAATAAAAACATTTTTAATAATTAATTAGTGCATTTTTTATCTGTTTTATTATTTATTTACTATTTTAATATATATGTATTACAATTTCAATTAATTTTTGCCGCCACAAACAATTTTGTTAATAAAAAACAGCTGATGTCAGATGCTTTGTCACTTGAAAATAGAACACGTTCTAAATCAAAATTGTCATGTGTACTGTACACAGAGAAATAACACATGATAGTGTTTGAAGGGGTTCAGACGATATGTACATATTTAACATGTGAAAAAGTGACAATCCACATGACAAATACACAATGTGAACACAGCTTAAGTGCGGCTTTTTTTGTTCTGTGTTTTTACCAGCCAGGGAAAAATTTAATTTTTAGATTACATAGTTTTGTCATTTTTAACTAGCTCTGCTTTTAGGAAAAAGTAAAAAAAGGAAAAGGCATACGAATCATTTTGAGCTTTTGCTTTTTATGTGGCTGGCCTTTCCTGTCGCTAGGTGGTAAAAAAGCAATTGTTAAAAAAATAAAAATATAAAAAAAGGAGATTTGCTTTTTTGCACAAACGAAAAACAAAACATTGGCTATTGGAAAAAAATTAAAAATATCAATAGCAGTGGCAAAAGCAAAAATAAAAAGCATCCAGCTTATGGGTGCCTTTAAACCCTGTTTTTAATATGAAAAAGTACTGAAAAAAGTACTAAAGTACTGAATTTTTCAACACTGGTGTGAATTCCAATGTCATACGTTGCTAAATTTATAATAACACAGTTATCGATGCGCAAACAAAAAGACTGTATATCAATAGTTTTGTTGATGCTTTGCTTCAGCGCTGCCAGAAGTAAGATTTTACCTTATTTTTTAAGATTTTTTAACCGAAAAAAGATTTTAAGATTTTTTCCCCAAAAACAAGATTTTTGTTTTGTCTAGGTAAGGTTCAATTAAAAAAAAACCTTTGTTCCCATTTAAACATTTTTAAGTTAGTTCAGTGCACTCGGAAAAAACAACAACACTCGTTTACGTCAACATCCCAAAACGTCAACCCTTTTTTTTTACATTGCCTACTCTAAAACGTCAACCCAACCATAAAGCTCTAAAACGTCAACTCTGAATAAAATAAAATTTCGAATTTAGCAGCAGTTAAAATACACACATTTGTACACACACACATTTATTTTATGAAATCAATTCAGAAATTGGGGATCCACCTGGATAATGTTTCTAATTCGTGTGAAATTGAGGAGTTGGAAGTGATCGATGATGAGGAGAACGATTTAGATACAAATGTGCAGACAATAAAACCAAGCGAAGCCGTCGAAATATTTAACAGGGCTTTGGATTGGGCTCAATGCGAGAATGTTGAGCAAAATGACTTAAATGAATTAAGACGTTTAAGAGAGAAGGCTCTCTTCCAAGTGTTGGATAGAAAAAAACAGCAGAAAAAAATAACAGATTTTTTTTAAATGCATATGTATGTGTGCATGTAAAATTAAAAATATGATCTCATTTAAAATGTATTCTTTTAGTTCCAGTTGTCTTCTATGGTTTTAGTCAGGTTGAATGCCTTTTTTATTTTCTTTTTGAATTTGTTTATGTTTGGATTTAGTTTATAATTAATAAAAACGTTTAAAAGCACATGATCGATATGTTTTTTATTTAAAAATTTTACATTCGTAAACGTCAACAATTTGTTAAACGTCAACACCCGCGGTTTTAATTAGTTGACGTTTTCCAGAGTGCACTGTATAAACATTTGAGATTAGTCAATTAAATGAAATACAAAAGGTCGATTGTCTGCTGATTTGTGAAGCTTTCGAAAGAAGTGGTGGCAGAAATTTCAAAATTTTAAAAATTCAAAAAAACATACGTTGTTATCAAACTATCTTTCCAATACTAATATATTGCTTTATTATTTTAACACTTCTTTAAAATATATTCGTGTATATTTTTGAACAAAATTTTCATTTATTTTTAATTTTTTTATCTTCTTTTTTACATTCACTAAAACTGATAGCGTGAAAAAATTTTCACATTAGATTCACGATTGCTTTTTTCCCTTCGAGGGTAATGAAAATTTCTTGGGAGCAGAAATTCCACTTGTTATTCACGTGGGGTGTATAACTTTTTTGTGGGTAATATAAGTTTGAAATTTAAAACAAATGCCCATAATTTCTACAAACAGATATCTGGTCGTGTTCGTACATAACAGTTATCTTTAAGTTTTCTTTTAAAATATGGCAACAATTGTATTTGAATTAACTGTCAATAATCGATGGGCAAAATACACTACAGTTTAATCAGTGGTAAGACATACGTGTTGAAATTATGAAAAATTCGTTACTCCTTAGAAATCTATTTGTAGAAATTACGGGCATAACACCAACAAAATTTTTTTTTGGCAAAAAGGATTGCATAAAATTTCAACCTGTACAGAAGCTAAATTGTTTGGAACCAACCAAAACTCCGTCGTGATCATGTTTAACTTTAATTTTTTTTACCAACCAACTGATAAAAATGTACTACGGTGAATAAACTAAATTACAATAGTACTTTTTTGTCGAATGTTGTTTAAAATCGAATTTAGTTCATTATAGAGGCACCTTATATTTCCATATGCGATAACAACTTTTCAAGCTCTAACAATATTGTTTCTTGGAAAAGTACTTACAAAAGCTTTCCCTTGAAAGCTTGTACATTGTGCATAAGGCTTGGACGCAATTGCTATAAAAGAACTTGCAAAAAGTTAACACAATCACAGTTTCAAGGAACAGTCATTTTTAAATCACGTTCACGATCACGATGTTCCTTAAACATCACAGGATCGTTCATCTCTACTGGCAACCTACTTTTTGATCGAAAAGTGGTCGCTTTTAATATTTCAAAGAAAATAATGTAAGGTTAATTTTTTTATCAATACAAATACCTAAGATACATATGTACATGTGTACATGCATCAAGTTTTCTTGTGCAAGACTTGCCCCAACAAAACTTAGTTTGTGTAGTTTGGGTAGAATTCATTTATTTTGAATCCAATAATTAAAAAAAATTATATATATGACCAGAATCGGACCACTTGTCAAACCTATTTTTTTACAATTTTTAGAACTTTATTTTCATAAAAATTAGAAAAAAAAATTATTTAAAAAATGAGTACTCAAAAAAAGTTTTAATAGATGTTCTGCAAAGTAAAAAATAAAATTTAATTTAACTAAATTTTTATTTTGTAGGTTATTCTCATCAATGGTCTGGTCCTGGTGCATATCCCTATAGTAGTTATGGTTATGATGCCGGTTATGGTGATTACTACAGTGGTGGATTTTTCAATGGCTACGATTATGGCTACGGTAAATACCAAAATAATTATAATAATACTACTCCTACACAAGCATCTTCTAGTTATTACAATAACAGTACATCTTCCAATTATCATAAAAATAACAGTAATTATCAACAATTTAAATAAGTTTGTTTAAGATAATTATACGAAATAAGAATGAAATTAAGAAAACAACGCAAGATATTTAAGAACAAACAGTTAACCTCAAAAACATGCAACACAATAGACACAACAACACCAACTTCAATTGAACACAGAAAATTAAAACAAAAATTCAGACAAACAACAGTAGAATTTTTTACAGCTTTTAACTTCCATATAAAGATTACTGTTATTTTTATTGATATATTGATTTGATTTACGTATTTTTTAAACCCATCTTAATATAAACTTATATATTTTTTATTATTTGTTTGATTTTAAAAGAAAAACAAAAACAAATTTTAGACAGTTTAATTTTTTTCTCTATTATTAAAGTTGTTTTAATAACAAGAATTAATATAATAATTATTATTGATACATTATAGTATACTACAAAAAATATAATCATTTCTACCCAATTTTTTTTTTTAAATTTGTTACACAAAATGAAAACAAAATAAATTTGTTTCAATATTGCTTAAAATTAATTTTAAAACTTACAAAAAAATTTTTTTTTTTTTTAAATTAACAACAACTACCATTAACGTAAAGATACAAACGAACAAACAAAAAGTTAACTTTTTTCATATTTAACATCCTTAAAAAATATTCAACTAAAAGATTAAGTCTTCACAACAAGAAACAAACAATTAATAAACAAAACTGACGAAGCGTGTGTGTTATTAAATATGTGTGAGTGAGTGTGTGTGTTAATTAAAAATTAAGTATCAATATTAATTAACAATTCCAACCAACGAACCAACAAACTCTTAAATAGCGAGCGTGAGAGTTTCAAAATATGTTGAATTGATAGTTGTAGTAGAAACAAAGTGCAAAAAAGAAATTAAGATCTATTTGATTGGAAACTAATGCCAACAGAATAGAGCAAACAAACTAAGAAATGATAGTCGGGAGAATAAGTGAAAGTTAATTATAAAACAAACAAAAAAAAAAAACAAACATGATGAAGCCTTCCAACTAGTAGTCTCATAAGATTTTTACAATAAGTACCTTCTATTTTCTAGTGGAAACAATTTAGTTTCAAGCAATTACCAAGTTAAGTTTTCAAGGTTCTTGAAACATTCGATAACATCCGATCCGGCCTTTTTATATTATACACATTCATACCTCATTGTGCCAAAACTTTTTTTTTTTTAAATTAGAGATTGATTTTATTTTTCAATTCCCCCAAAAGTTAATTGAACAAATTTAAAAATAGAGTCTCTCGATACTATTAAAAGCATTTAAAAGTCGTTGCCAATTTATAAAAAAAAAACCAAGTACATACTTCTCTTGTTCAAGTTTTAAGTTTATAGAAGAGAGGAAAATAAAAATGGTAATTGTTTCTACTGAGCCTTCACACATCAGGCTAATTTTTAAGCGAACAATTTTTGTTCCATCAATCACACACTGTAGTAAAATTATCTGGCATAAAATGTGTACATGTACAAAACTTTGTATGTATGTATGTATGTATGTATAAGTGTTTTTTGCATTCATTTGTTTTTGAAAATGTGCATGTATTAGTTTTGTGCTGCGTATGCGGGGTTGAAGCCGGTTGAAACTTTACGCCAACGAAAAACCATTCCCTTCACCTCGCTTGCCAACAAACTGCCATTTTACGCCAGCATAATTAGTCTTGTGTGTGATGGACCATTCTCTCTATAATCTAAATGCTTGCACAAGAAATCTTGCTATGTGTAAATTGCGTATTAGAAACAAATTATTTTAGGTGCCTTTATCATATGTTTTATAACTTTTACTTTTTACCACCTAACACCTTTATTTCTAAAAGCAAATGAAAAGAATATCAATCGAAACCAACCGGCCAATCCCCTCCTCTCTAATACATAGTTATTTATTTTATAAATATTTTATATTAATTGATTTGGCTTAAAGTCAAATAAAAAACAAAGCCTTTATATAATAATATATATAGACGTATGTATGTACTGCATACTTTTTTATATTCACCCGTTCACCACTTTACACAAAAAGAGTGGTCGAATGAAAATCAAACATTGTTATACATTTTTTATAACACTATGAAAACAAAAAAAGATAGAAATACAATTTGTATTCTAAGATAAAATATGTGCATATATTTTTATTATGCATTATTTTTTAAATATACATACATACATACATATATTTACAAAACCTTTTATACGACAAAAAACAAAAAACTAGCAATAGTTTTAAGGTTAGACTAGTAGAAATAGGCAAAGTGAGACTAGATCTTATGCTTAGTTTATATCGTTGGTCTCATGTAGAAAGGCCCTCATTCGATTTTTTTTTGAGTGATTTCAATACATTAACACAAATAAATCTCGCCACAAAAGTTAAATGCAATAGTAGCAAAAATCATAGGGTTTCAAGCAAAAGAACGTACCGGCAATTACATTTTAATAGATACGATACCGTTTCTGTTATGTTTTTACCCTTCTCCTGTGAACTTGAGTTAGGACCTTTTTACATGAGACTAACAATACGTAGTTATGTAGTTGATGTACTCCTTCTAACCTTTACAATGTATAAACATGAGCCTGTAGTGTATACATATTAATTAAAAAAGTCAACTTTGTGTCCCCCCCCTTTCGTTCAAGAAACACGAAAACATTTAAGTGTTTAGTTAGCTAATATCCCCGTTTTGTACAATATACAAAGTAGTTATTCTAACGTGCAATTAGTTTTTCCTATAAAATGCTTGATCTCTTTTTTCCTCAACAGTGTTTCAAAGGGGAAAATGCATTTTTTCAAGGCAGGGTGGGTTAGGGGTTCCTATTCTGGTTAATATCGCAGTTAATTTTTTTTTTTTTTTTTTTTTTTTTTATAATTTTCTGGGTATGAATAACTAACTATTTGGAGTAAAAAAAAAACCGAAAAATTAGGGGCCCCTAGCCAGTATAGCGAAGTTTTCTCTAATCTAACGGGCATGTTTTGACAATCGCAAAACGATGAATACTTGAGACTTGAAATCGCATAAAAGGTGTTCTGAAAACCGCAAGTGGAAGAATTTTGCGACTTCGAATTGAAAAAGTATTCTTAAGGAACTAGACTATTTTTAAGAATTTGCAAATTGCAAGCAAAACCCACGAGATTCAGAACACCATAAAATAAATCTGGCTTTTGCTGTTTTAAATCGTGCGATTGCAAAACATGGCCGAAAATTAAAAATTTTTATAAATTCCCTTTTATACATTCATAAATATATGGTTATTTTATATTTACATATATACATATGTATGTATATTTGGGGTCATAATCTTTAATTTGCCTTCGGACAATTTGTTATTTAAATGAAATTAAAATAAAAACTTTTTTTTTAATATTTGAATAAGTTTTTGGTCCTTCAACATAACAATAAAAAACTTGTTTTTTTTTGTCAACATCAATCAGTCCTTTTGTAGAAATACTTTATTTTTAAATACAGAAATTTTTACGCGTAATGCGGCGTTAAAATTTATTTTTATATTTTTTTTCCTTTAAAAACACACTTCGTCAATTTTTAATTATGAAAAAATGAAAATTAAGAGAATTGGAGTAACTTGTTAATGTAATGATTGATTTATAATTTTAAACAAGATTTGAAACAATTTTTTTTACAACTTGTAATATTTTTTTCACTTGTAAAACAACCACACTACTCAAACAACAAGATTAGAGATTTTTAATGAAATGAAAAAAAAACACAATTTTAAGAAACTTTAATTTAGAATTTTGTGTTGAGTAGTGAGTAATTTTTTAAATTATTCCGTCTTTTTTCATAATATAACTCTTAATAAAAAGAAAAATTTTATTTTGTATATGTATATTTATCCAATTATGTAACAAACACTTTATTTTAATAGTTATCAAAGAAAATTTATACACTACATACATATATGTTTTTTATTAACCACTTGCATGTTTCTCAATGTTTTTTTATTCATATATCTTTATAATAAATTTAAGTTATAAAACAAAAAGTGAAAGCAGAATTTTTTGAAAATATTAAAAAAATTAAATTTTTTCAACCAAAATTGCTTTTATTAATATTTTTAAAGTATGTATGCATTTGCAACAATAATTATGTTTTTAAATCTTTTAATTTTTGCATAATTAAATTTTTCTTATATAGTTTAAAAAATAAAATTATATATAATTATTTTTTATTATTATTTTAAATTATAAACCTTTTAAAAAATCTTAAAAAAAAACAAAAAAACATTGTAATACCGAATTTTCAAATGTTTCGCCTCACACACCATTTTTATTTTTAAAATTGAAAATAAAAAGAAACTAGTTTTGTTTTGTTTTTCAACATATTTTGCTTAATTCTTTAATTTTTAACCTGGTTTCTTGTGGTTAATTTTTATAATTTTTTCCCGTAATTAATAATTTTTAATTGTATTTTTTAGTATAACTTTGTTATGTAGTAGTTTAAACTTAATTTTTTGTCTTGAATTCTATTTTTAAATTATATTTTTTCTTATCAAGTTTAAAAATTCATTTTTTTAGTTTTAGTAAACAAGTTTTTTTTATATTTTTCTAACAATTAAATTTTTAAAATTAAAAAAAAAAAATTATCTTTAAAAATAATAGTAAATTTGTTTTTGTTTTTCTTGAAAAAATCGTATAATAAATTTTCTTTAAAATTTAACATTTAAACATATAAATATTCAAACATATATTTAAAAAAAAAATGAAAAATCCAATCCCCCCTTTAACTGCGGTGAGGTGAGACATTAAAACACACAAACATTTTTTGGCAAAATCTTCTTAATTCCAAAAATCATACTAAGCAATTATTTAAACAAACACTTGAAAAACTTACCCAAAAAAAAACAAACATTTTTAACGTTATGAAATTCCCTTTATTTAAAAACGCTGAAATTGTTGTGTGGAAAATAAGGTAAAAAAATATAAACTCACAAACCATTGTAAGCCAACAAAAAAAAATCAAAAAGTACATTGTAGAAACATGAGGAAAAATTTAAGCCAATTCAAAATAACATTGTTTTTTTTATATACATATATCTAATATTTTTAGTATATTAAACAAACGAAAATATTATATGTGAGTGCTGTTTTGCGCCCATCAAATCTATCAACTTTATATGATATACATACATACATATATAACAAAATATATATATAAAAATATTTTGTTTATAGAAAGAAAAGAAATTATGTCAAACATCTTAAAGCTTAAATTATTATAATTGTTTTTATCTTATGAAAAAAATGCCTTCTTATATTAGACATGTGTTTATGTAATTACAAAAAAGAGCAAATAAAAGAAAAAAACCCTAAAAACATTTTTTGTTTCTCATGTATTTATTAGAGATGACTCGATCGATCTTCTGTTGTCGTTAATTGTTGTCATTAAAGACGTACATAGTTATTTTACCCATCTTGTTTTCCTCATAACAATTTCACAGGTGTTTTTAAATGTCTTCGTTGTGTATTTTTAAATATAATCGACTTTGTTAATAATCACCGAGGCCTGTACTGTATTGGAGCAAAACTGATAATTTGTCAAGAGTTCGTTTTTATTTGTGCTTTGGAATTATGGGATTTTGGTGCCTTAATTAATTATGACCTTAAGTTAGTACAATATAAAATTATCTATTATGTGTTGAACAGACGTCATAAAAAATAATAAGAAACGGGTTTAATAATCATCTGATAACTTCACCCCAATTTCAAAAGTCAATCGTTTGAAATATGGTAGTATTAGATTTGATTTCGTACAAAAAATTGGGAACTGGCGCGGTAGAGCAGTTTCGAGTGAAATATTTTTTTCTTGTAACCAAACAAGCATTGGTATCTGGTAATTTGCACGCATGCAGCGCAGTGATCTTCTATTTTAATTCAATGGTAAAAACGGGGAAAAAATTGGCCAAAAAAACTGTATGAAGTAGAAAAAAAAAATTCATATCTCAAAAACTATACAACTTAGGAACATGGATTTAAAAACGTATTTTTATTTTTTCTGGCTTTATATATTGTCTAAACATTTTCTCTCAAGTCAATTATTCCCGGTGATTCTGCGGCTTACAGCAAACGATTTTGTCTTCCACAGACCTATAAAATGCTGTAAGTGCAATTATTTTTTTATAGAAACAAAAAAATTATTTTTTTTTATAATACAAATATGGGACCGGGACCAATCGACGCAGTATTTTTTTCTGATAAAAATGATGCAAAAAACCTTGTTTCGATTTTTGTCAGTTACAGCGTTCTTTAATTCTTGCGACTATATGTATGTATTCAAGGTACATCATTCCAAAAACAGTAAACATTTTAAACAAATCGTATGCCCATTATTGGGTTTTACGCATATGCAAAAAAGTCGTAATGGAGAAAAACGACAATGGAGGTTTTCGTCAAGTTTTCTGAAAATATACCCGACATTTTTTTTACTGCATCCTGGCATATGTTTTAAAGAAAAATGTAAATTTTTGTGAACGTTCATAAAAGAACTTAGAAGTTATTAGTATTTTATTGGAAGTGAAAATTATTGTTTTGTGCCGCATACCCCACTTTTCTAAATTTGTTTCTAAAAAGCAGGCGTTTGTGCTGCATGCGTATACTTACTGCTGTGTATTGAGTTAGAGAAATTTTATTTTTCTTTTGCTTTTACTACTTATTTCAAACGGCAATGCAGCGAAGAAGGAGTAAATTTATTTTCTAATAATTTTATTTTGTACGAGGAAATTGCAGCATTCGCTAAACAGTGTCGTGTAGAGCAAAACAATACTTATTAAACTTAAAAATTTTTGATATGGTGCAAAATTAATACTTAATATTTCTGAAATCATAAAAAATGTCGCGGATACATACCCTCTATTTAAAATATACACCCCATCGTGAATGTTATGGGAATTTGTTGTATGGGAGCAAAGCAATATTCCCATCCCCAACAAATCGGTATGGCAAATATTTTGGGAATACAAATGTCTATTGTGAATTATGTGTCAGTGCTTTATAAACAAAAGTCTCTATTGTGAATAACTTTTTAGTGCTTGCATTGTGAAAGAAAAAATATACAAAGTAAAATACTATAAAAATATGTATAATAAAATAAATAATGAATAGTGTTTTTCATTTTCTTTATTAACACTCCTTTAATAAAATGAAAAAGCAATTTAATTTAGTCCAACCTTAGAATACAAATTAAAATCTACATGTTCCCTTGTCGCTCACATTAACACTTGTTGGGAATTTATTTAGTATAAATACTCGCGGGAGTAAACATTGGCGATAGAAAATTTTTCAAGTTTGGGAATTCATTCCCAAAAAATTTGTCATGGGAATCATTCACAATACAAAATAAAAAAATATGGGAACATTTTCATGGGAGTAGTTGTTTGCGATAGGGGTGATAAACTCAATGGTCGGATTTTTAAAACTCGGCATTTCCGCATTTTTTTTTATAATTGAATTTGTTCAAAGTAAAAATAATAGAATTTTAAAGCTTACAAAATATCAAACAATTTGGTATGTAATTAGCAAAACACAGGGGTCATCACATTACCTCTTACGATATCGAGCAAAAATAATCGAAATTTTTTATTTTTGTATCATCACACTCGATATCGAATAAAATGTATCGTAATTTGAGATGATTGATAGCATTCGAAATCAAATAATCAAAGACTTTACATCATCATTTATTTTCATTCGATACGTCAGTGTCTATCATATGCAGAAAAATACGATAGTTTACTCGATATCGAATGCGGTCATTAGACCCCAGAATAGAAAAAATCAAAAAATATTTGTGTGTTTTAAAAGACCTGCACTTTAACACCGCTTTATATCGTATTTTAAAATTCTTTTTATAATGAAACAACAATTTTGACCGTATTTTCCTAAAAACTATATACGTATGTGCATATGGATGTACATATGTATTACATGTGAAACTATAAAGTAAAGTGTAGAATGTAAAGTAGCATTTTGTAGTAGTTAAATGTAATTTTATACGGAACTCTTATGTTATTTTGTTTTCTTTTTTTGCTTTTTTATATTTTTCTTTATTAAAATCATAAAATGAATGTGTTAACACAAAATACCAATGAAAATAAAACATTAAAATGAACAATAATAAAAAAAATAAATTATAAAAAAAAACCAAACACACACACGCACCTAACCCAACAAATTATCCCTTAAATAACAAAAGACTATGGCTATGCTGGAGGTTATGATGGCTATGGTGGTAGCGGTAGTGGTTACGGTAGTAGTGGAGGCGGTGGTGGTGGTAATCGTGGTGCTGGTGGAACCAGAGGTGGTCCCAAAGGAGGTAGTATATATAATTATTTCAAATAATTTATATTTGTTCTATATAATGAAAACGATTGGTATTTTAACTAAAACAATTTTCACACCTAGTTATTATTGAACACAAATAAGAAATTTAAAAAAAAATCGGTCAAAATTTTTACATGCATTAAAAAAAAAATACAAATCTTTTTGGCTTTAAAACAAACGAAACAAAAAATTGGTAGTTGGATTTTTGTAGTTTATTCATATAAAAAATTAGTTTACAAAAACATTGTTATATCTAATTGTTTCAAAAACAAATGAAAACATAAAATATTAATAAATCTACATGTGTTTTTGTAATATTTGTCTATTAAAGGTTCCAGTGGAGGTTATCAATCTGGCAAACAAAGAGGGACAGGACGCCAGCCAAGACATCAACCTTACTAAATTAAACTTCCTTACTTTAACAAAAACCTAAACAATATAAAAAAGAAGAAATTAAAAAGTAATTTTTAATACTAAAAAAACAACAAAAGAAAACAAAAAACCAACTTAAGCAACCGAAAGTCTTTCTTAAAAAAAAAATAAAACGAAAAACATTTATGCTATTAGACAGCATAATTTAAATACAAATCATCAATAACATAATTTAGTTTGTTGTGGTAAGTAAATCTTTATTTTTATTTTTTATACTTATCAAAACTGTTACATATTTCAATCGAAATGATGTAATTCAGTGACAGAACTGATGAATTTTAGCTTATGTTCTAAAAAACGACAAAACTCTTGTTTATTAACACTGCTAGAATCGGATTTTTTTTGCACCCAGCTACAAATTAATTTTTTTTTTTTTTAATTATTATTTTAAATGGCATAATTAAGATATGCAAACAAAATTTTATATGTGGCTTCATATGCACTCCTGTCTGTATCATCCTAAAAATTTATTGCCATATTGTATGGCGTTTCATGCAACAAAGATAATATAATTTTTTTTATTAATTTTTATATTTATATTTTATTTAAGCAATTAAAAGTAATTAAAATATAGTGTAAGGAACATAAGTAAAAAATACGATAATAACACTTCAATGGTTGTATATTAATAAGATTAAAAGCAATTAAAAGCAGAGTAAAGAAAATGAGTATTGCAAAATCGAAATCAGATTGATCTACTTATGCGTGGAATAAAGCAAAGCATTTTCTGTCTTTGTTCAAACAAAGATGGACCCCGCATTTACTCGGGGTCTTATTTCTATTCTATATAGACCAAGCATGGAATCTAGAAGATCCCTACCTCCCATATATTTGTTATAAATATCTATAACTTTTGAGCAATCTACTTTTATTCAAGGAAAGTGTTGTTATTATGAAAGAAATGAAAAAACATATACCGCCAAATATGGCACGACAAAGTTGGACGAATTTTTCTGTGAATGCATGAGAAGCCATATTTGGCTGTTCTAAAAAATGCGTGATTTTACGAGTTCTACATGCACGATTGAAAAATATTCACATAAACACTCTTCACAAAGCTATGTATATATTCTACAAAAAAAATATGTAAGCATACCAACTTCTTGTAATTAAAAAAATATGTTTTATTTTGTATATTTTCACTGTACGAAGTGACCACGTGTACTTATAAACAAGACTGGGGTTTTCTATGCACCTATGTAAAGAACAGAGAAAAAAACATTCGTCTCATAATCACAAAGGTCTACTTGTGTTATTGAAAACTGTTAATTTTTGTTCACAATTTGCATTTGAAATTGAAAAGCCTTATATGGCTGTATATGCAGTATATAAGTATACCAGTGCCCGTGTTCTGTAACTCTCGCGTCGAGAAACTTTTCGATTGAAATGTGTGAAATGAAACAAAAATGCCATATGTTGAAACAAACAGCTGTTTTTCTCACTAAACTGTGTCTGTAATTTTATTGGCGAGTTCTATTTGTCACGTAAGGAAATTACTCGCCAATTTACAGAAAAAAGTGTTTCTGTAACATTTTTGTGAGAAAAGTTCCCGCTTTGAACTGTCAAAAAATGGGGCGAGAAAAAAATATAACACTAAAAAACAATTAAAACTGCAAAACACAAAGAATAATAATAATAATATTTTGTTCTTGGCACATTTTTTATTGTTTAATTCTTTTACTTTTAACATTTTTATAAAATATACGAATATTTTCAAAGCTCTTTTGCAAACAACAAACATTTAAGTCGCACTTTACATTACTTGGTATAGCCGACGGTTGTATTTTCACCGCCGTCGTTGAAAAACTTTTAACTTTAGTAAATTTTAGTCGCCGTTAACGATATGTGTTACTGGCGTTCTCACCGTCTGCAATGTCACATCGGCTTCGAGTGCAATGTTATGACATTTATAACGTAACGACGTAATCTCTTTTGATAGTTTTCGACATGAGTTACAGACACACTTTTTTCTCACTTTTCGAGAAACGATGGAATATTTTGTTTCACATCTTTTCGATGCGGGAAGTTCTCACTATAGTTACAGAACATGGGTACAGAACATGAAAACCGATAAAACTCATGAATCCGAGTGTTCACGTTTTCGCGAGTGCACTGTATAGTTATATAGAGAAAGATCACTTAAAAAATTTTTTAAAACAATTTATTTTTTCAAACCGCTAAAACTGTTCATAATACAACAACCCTTCCTAACTGCATCCAATACAAAACAAATTCCCAAAGGATAATGCTTGGCTCCGCTTAAAATATTCCTTATTGTTATTCGTTTTGTCGTAACTGATTTTTTTCAATATCCCCATCACAAATCTATTCAAAACCCACTTTTTGTATCGTTGAAACATCATTTCAGATATGCAAAAATCGGCGTTAGATATCTTCAGGGGCTTGATTCAGACAGTCGTGATCGAGTACTTTCTCGATTCGAAAACAATTTAATATTCAGTTATTTCAGTCAATACTAAAGGAATCGGAATTATTTTTTAATTTGAGTTTCACAAAAACTGAAAAAATATTTTCGATTCGTTCATTATCGACTGAAATAAAATTGCTTTCGAATCGAGAAAGTTCTCGATCGCGACTGCCAGAATTAGCCCCCTGGGTTCTAATCACCGCATTCGGTATCAAATGAAAACTCGAGACTTATGTCTTTGGTTACTCGATGAATGCTATCATCTCAAATTACGATACATTCGAAATTTAGTGGCATGATACCAAAATAAAAAATTTCAATAAATTTTTCGGTGATTAGACTAAACGAATCGATATTATTTTTTCAATGTTGTGAAAACCCAAATAAATGCTTTACAACACTGAGAAAATAATTTCGGTTCGTTCAGTATCGACTAAAAAAATTGCTTTCGAATCGAAAAAGTATTCGATCACGACTGCCAGAATTAGCCCCCTGTTAAAGACCCGATTGATTTTGTAAGACCTTGATTTGTTTTGCAGAACAAAATTTTAATTTTTATGCAACCATGTTCTGGAAATCGAACTAAATTTCAATTTATTGCAAGAAATAAAAATCGAACAAACTTTGAAAACAACCCCCCAGTGTTTAAAGTTCATTTTTATATACTTGATTGATACTATAAGTACATCTTATCTTAATCGGAACTACTCTAAAAATGGTACTATGGTCGTTTTCAATAAAATTTTACTGGGAATCTGCATTGATTTCAATTGCATTCGATCTCGATTTTCAGAAAATGGCTGTTAATTCAATAAAAAATATGTTTTAAAAAACAATTTTTTGTATACCTATAGCTTTATTGCAGCATAGTCATATCTCAAAAAATTAAAAATTTGAAATTACTTAAGCAAAAATGTTGCTTCATACCTTCATCATATGTATTTAAAAAAAATCAGTAATATATCTCAAACTGAACCGAAGTTATAGCAAAACATTTTAACAATAATTAGAATTGTGGTTATTTTGTTGAACTATTTATGGTTTTTAATCCAAATTTGTTTAATATTTTAATTCGGCTCAAGTTCAACTAATTATCTGTCAAATCAGACATGAGCTAAGTGTTACCATTCACGAAATAAGCACTAGTTGAAAAAAAACGTTAGATGGCGGACCCGTTATAATAAAATGTTGTAGTAGAATGATGTAGTTAAAAAATAATAAGGTTTTGTTGTTAAGAACATGTTTATTTCCTTTTTACATACTATAATTATAAAAAATATTAATTTTACTCTGTTTCTTTCTTTATTTCAGCGTTCTTTTTATATATAATTATAATTTAATTATAGTCAACAATCATCCAAATCGAAATTTTTTTATATAAAAAGCTGTTACTACACTCCTCTAAAAGCCCCCTCTCTCCAACCCCTTTATTATACACAGGGAATCCTTATAAAAAAGGATACATAATTTGTTTTATTATATTTAATAACTGTATCGTCACATTCTCGCCAAATGTTCATATTTGAAAAACAAAAACAAAATCAGCAAATACATTTAAAGTTTAAAATAAATATAAAACAAACCATTCCAAATCCATAAAACAATTAACATACAGTATAATGCAGCAGATTTTTTCATCCATACCACACACTATAATTTTTTTTCTCCATCTTACCTTAATTCGAAAAAACATATATGTTATAAATTTTTGCTACTTTTTTAGTTCTTAATTTAAATATAATTTTACTTTTAAATTTAAATAAACAATAAAACAGTAATTACAAAGAGTTTATTATTTTCATTTGCCTAAAAATTCTCTCTTCCCTCCAGAAAGATTACAGCCCACCTCATGCTGAAAACCAATCAACAACCTGCACTTTATATTTGCTTAATACAAATCAATTAAATAAAAATACATTAAAATAAAACAACTTAAACGTTTCTTTTTCTAAAAGAAAATCAAGGCCTGTTGTTTTGGATTGTTAATAAACAAAATATTCAATTATGATTTTAAAAAGGAAAATAAGACAAATCTTGTTGGCTTTTTAGATAGTTTTGATGAATTATTGTAAAAAAATTATTTTTTAACAAAAAAAAATTTCAACACAGGCCAGTCAAAACTTCCTTATTCATAAGTTTCTTTAAAAGTTTTTCTTTTTTTCGGCAATATTACGTATTTTTTACATTGTAGTAAATACATTTATATTCTTTTTATATCTATACTATATTATAATTTAACAAATATATAAAATATATATTTTTTATTTTTAAGTATTTTTTCTCAATTATTTTTCTTTTGTAATTTACGCAACAAATCGTATCATTATACTAAAAGATACAAAAAGAAAATCATGCAAACAAATTATTTAAATTAAACAAGACAAACAAGAAAACGGAAATAAATGATTAAAATAAATAAAAAAAAAAAAAATTTGTTTAAAATTTTATTCTAAAGAAAAAAAAAATCATAAATATAGCAACTAAAACCACCAAAACAAAATCATGTATATTTTAAAAAAAAATTCCCACTTAAAAAAAAATTAAAACAATATTTTTAAGAATCTGGCATCCTTGAACGAGTTTATTAATATATAATGGCTTTTTTAAATCTTCACCACTCTACGATTTCAATAAGAACTACAAGAAATATTAAGATGTTCCTTATTATCATCTCTTAAAATTTTGGAACAAATTATTCTTTCATTTAAGTATTTTCTAAATCTTAAGATTAAAAAAAAAATATTTAAATTATATATATTTACGAATGAAATAAAAAAGAACGGAAATAGTATATATACATAAATGTACAAAATTAAAAATATCATGTGCGTTTTATTTTTTCCTTAATAAATGTACATATACATATGTTATGATCAAGGCCCGAATTTTTATGCAAATGCAGATTACCATATAAAAAATATCTGCGATTCAAGAAATTAGCAGTAAAATGGCATCGATTTGTTAGAGCATATTTTGCTTTGAATGCATATATTGCTGATGTTGCATATTTTGAAAAAAGTTGTTTTAATTGCATTATTTTGCCATGCACCCTTCCGCAGAAGAGATAAAAGACAACTTCGATGATATTTATTTATTGATTTCTAATGGGAAAATATTTTGTAAAGCACCTTCGCGTGTTGCCGCATATAAAACGAACTATCCGGATTAACTCATTCCAAGCCATTGTAATCGCTTGGGTACAGAAAAAAAGCAATATTTGAGTACGCATAAACTTTTTAACAAAAGAAATTGGACAACCTTTGTTGTGCTTTTGCATTCAACACATTGTGTTTTAAAGACACAAACAAATTTAAAGAAAAATATACCGTTATAGTGTATTTTCCTTTGTTTTAGTAACACTTTTTCATTTTTGTGATTTTTAGCTAGGCCAGTAACAATTGAGATGCATACAGTAAATACTGTTTTGTTGAAACAAAGGTATCTTACAGATTTATGAAGAAGAGTGATTGTGTGTACATTTAATAAAAAGTTACAAGAACATTTTTTTTATCGACGCCGTTATGTGAGTAGCAAAATCGCTGTACCCAATCGAGTACAATGGCTTGATATGTATAATTTTTTTTTAAAAATTTTTCTTGGGCCAAAATTGAATTTCAAGCCATCATACAGTCAAGTTTTTATGGTAAAGCTTTTACAAATTTAAACAGCTAAATCAAGATGTTCACAAAAATTTAGATATAGCGGACTATAACGCTAATAAAGAGGACAGGAATGCTAAGGATATTCTTTTTGATCGCAGAAAACGACAATACCACGAAAAAACCAGATACACAACCAGAAGCCAACTGCCAGTCGAGTTGAGAATGTTACAAAAGTGGAGAAAACGCAATAGGGGCATAAGTATAAATAAATAAATGAATTTCAATATTTTTTGTTTTTAATGGTCTTGGCCTATTATGGGTTAATGTCTTCCTTTACAGCCTATAACAACCAGATTGGGGACGTGGTTGAAAGCAATTATGTATTATGCTGAAAACTTTTGCCAATTCAAAGGTGTGTTAAAAGGATTAATTCAACAATGTTGAATTTAAGTTAATTGATATTGCCATGGATAAGATGTGTTTTGTGGACGCTACCTTAAGTTCACAAACTCGTAGCAAGCTTGATAAAGTTTAAACAAAAATTAAGGATTTAAAATTATTGTTTTAAATGCAAGCAATTTAATTTAAATTGTATATGCCACAGAGAAACTATCAGCATTTAATCATGCACCCATCACTTCCGTTTTACATATTTTGATTTGAAAAACAGGCAGAAAACATTTATTTTAAAAAAATTTGGGTCAAATAGGCATTTAAAAAAACAAAATCAATAAACAATTGATTCGTATGTAATTGCGATTAGTTTCACACTTTGCTTAAGCAAATGACAGTTTCAAAAATTTAACAAAATGATTTCTTAAGTTCAATATGGTTGAATACTTATGATTAACATGTTTTCGCATAGCTGCTGCTCAAGCCAGCTTATGCATATTATTGTTGGGCCTTTACAAGTGGCTTAATTTACATGATTGTCTTACCGTTTCTTTATATATTTGTGTTTTACTTTATTTTAATTTCTACTTTTGTGGTTATGGTGCCTTACTTACGTTTATGAGACTGGGGGGCTACTCTTTTGCGATGCGAAAGAAAATTGTAGCAAATCTAGCGGTTGGTACTCTTTAATACGTTTGCGCATGTGTCTTTCGCATCTTTTAATTTTTTTTTCTTTTCTAAATCTTCACTTTATTTTATTTAAATTTTTCAATTTCAAATATTTTTACACACTTTGGCATTTCATTACTGTAAATACGCGCCATCTTTAATTTTTATTGCCACTATTGCTTAATTTTTAGAACATTTTGCGAAAGTGATAGAGAGTACCAAGTTAGCATATCGGTTTCGCATCGGAATTGTTTTCGCATCGCATTAGAGAGAAGACCCCCAGAAATATTCACTAAAAAACGCGTTTTATGCGCATTAAACATGCAGTAAAAACTTGAAAATATGCCCTAAAAATTGTTAAAAATATGCCCCAAAAAAATCAAAAATTGCTAATTTGAAATATTCCACAATTTAATAACAGTTCCAATTAATAAAAATAGTCCCGAAATTATAATCGGTAAATCCCAAACACAATAGTATTTAAAGAAGAATTTTCGAGATTTTACCCTATTTGGAACCGAATATTATATATGTAGATATTAACATGTCTAAAAGAGATTTTAGGGACGGTAACTAAATTATCAATTATTTATTAATGTTAACATTTTAAAGGAAGTTAAAGCTTTGTATAGATGAGAGCTTTGGGCAAATGTGAACCGAGTCAAAAAGAATTTCATTTACAGTAAAATATTTTTGGGGCGAATTTAATCTAAATACCAAATAAATTAAATAGTTTGTGGACACAGAGAGTCTAATTTAGAAAGAAGTTTTTATTTACATGCAAATTGTGCTTTGCGCACAAGGTTAACATGGACAAACAACTAGCCAGATGGACGGATGGACATCGTTATATCACTTTAAAAAGTGATTCTGAGTCGATATACTAAAATATTGGCCCAGATTTCTGTTTTTAAAGTTGCTCCCTTTTTTCTCAGAATTCCGCTTTTTGTGACACTTTTTTTTTGAACGGTAACGCTGGTTATGTTTTCTTTCACATCAAATTATACATTGCGTTGATTTGTTTTTTAAATCAAACTACTGCGTAACAACGAGTTGTTTGAAACCAACTACTGTTTAAAATTGATTCGGTTTTTTACTGTGTATCATTCGAACTAAATTAAAAAAAAAATTGATTCGGTTTTTCATTGTGTATCATTCGAACTGAATTAAAAAAAAAACGTATTTGACACAACAATAACTTGGTGTGGAGAACTGTCAAAAAGAAACAAATGCATTCGTGCAGGGCTTTAGTAAATACAAATCGCTTATATAAGCGTAAAAAGTAATTAGCAATTTGACAGTATTATAAATACTATATACATATGTATGTATATTAGGCCGGGTCGATTTGTAGGGAGGCAAAAAAATCGCCCATGGTTCAGTGAAAATCGTATTCTAGGGATCAAAATAAGAAACTTTACCGAAGGAACCATACCTCTAAAACGAATTCTACTACCCCCAAACTGTTGACTTATGTCCCGTAGGGTCAAGTTTTGAAAAATCCCACTTTGACCCATTTAGAGTGCCCCAATCGAGTCCAAATCTATGACCGACCCCCACTTACTTTGGAGGGCCGATCCACCCATGCCAGTGGCACACCCCCTGGAACTCCCCTGGGGGGTTCCCCATACAATCATATCAAAAAATCGCCATTTTTGGCATTTTGGCAGTTGTAATTTGACTTTAAATACACATTCGAATAATATGAAAATTTATATTTATAATATATAAATAGGAAATTGTTGCGTAGTATCGGAATGAAGCACCACAGGCGAAAAATTTGGACAAAAAATCGTGCGATGTGTCTTTCCGAAAAGAAACTTTTAACAAACTCACTTGATCATCTAAATATTGAATATAAATCACTAGCAATTGAGTGAAACAGCCTGCTGGAACCACTTTAAATGTTCCATCAATCAAATACCGTCTCTGTCCTGCTGGTATATTTTCGGTGATACCCTGCATTATTGCCTCCGACATAAAGATGCAATACGAAAATGCCGGCTCAGAAATGCACGCTTTATAAAATGGACGGGGATTAATTTGGTGCCTTGTTAAACCATAGGTTTTCCAAATAAATTCGTGTTGGAATGATTCAACGACATCTAATGGAGTTGAGGGTGATTTCAAAAATATATTTGACGAGAGTCCTCACGGCTTCGTCTCATGCTAGTGAAAACTAGACTTTTTGTAGCACTCTGATTACTGCAGTTACAAAAAATATATATACATTTAAGAAATAAGTTAAAATATAGCAAACAATTATATTGTATAGCGTTGGATAGGTAGCAGTGTGGAGGATAGCGCGCCGCGTCGCGCCGCTCTGTTCGCATCGGACGCGAACGCAACCCACCCCCCGCCCTCTCCTCGCGCCGAGTTATATTCTAAATCAGTGCTGCCAAGTAAATTTAAAGAAATTACCCCAAATCAAAAAAATACCCCCTAAATTTGTACTGAGAAAAAATAAAAAAACCCCAAAATAAAAAGAATAATTTTTTAAATATTTTTTTAAACATACATACCATTTTATTTCCTTTAATTTTTTACATATGTATGCATGTAACAATATTTTAACATATCGACCCCTTTGCGCGAACATCATCTGCATATACAAATGGCAAACAGGAAACACCATTAGAAAACTGCAGCAGGTCATCCAAATACAACATAAATAAAAGTGGGCCAATTACAGATCCCTGAGGAACACACCTGTTTTAAGACGAGATTGGGAGAGAGACGAACCAATAGATACATACTGAAGTCTACCATACACTTTCTAATTAACTTTTTATTACAAAAACTAATTTGATTTTTGTATTTTTATCTATTCGAATTAAAACTGGTTAACCGGTTATTTTTAAAATGCTTAACCGAAAACCGGTTTTTTTAAAATAGCAACTATTCGGAATATTCGAAAACCGGTTATTGAAAAATGTCGAATAATCGATCACCCTAATTATAATACGAAATAAAATTTGATATGGAGCACAAACGACAAAATGTTATTTTAGAAAAACCATTATGTTCATAAAGAAAATACTACACAACAAACTTCAAAGAAATAAATTTTTAGATATCATGAATATAATCCTCTAATGCATATTCAACACATAATTATAAAACACTTATAAAGAAGATTGATTTCCAGAAAATGTCTTTTTTTATATGTGTTAGCAGAAACACCAAAAGTTTTCAAAAAGTTAGGCAACTTATTAAAAGACCGTGATACTCTAACATAAAAAGAACGCTCCAATACGGCAGATAATTTCGGTATCTTTAACTGTCTATTCCTCATTGATCTACAAAAACAAATAATTGAATTAAATACCCAGGAGTTTGCAACCTATTAGACTTATAAAAGTAAACGAGATTTCTAAAATTCAGTTTTTCATGATAATTTCAACTTAATAAATTTGTGTTCATTGTATTGTGGCAAAAAAGATGGTGGAAAGAGAAATGCAAATGCAGCTTTCTTAAAAGGAGACGGAAAAAACGCAAAATCTTACGTCTCGTGACGTCTCTGTATGCTTTGTGACAGACAGTGAGTCAGCTTACCGCCGCCGACTAGGTAAGAACTTATTCAATTGCTTGAGAGTAATACTCCTTCAATTAAATAAAGTTAGCAAAGAGACTCTGGGTCAAACTCGTTCTCCTAGCATTACCTTAAAGTGGTCTGAGAGGGTAATACTCCGTCAGAGCGTTGGTCACTGGGAACGTGGGAGATTCTAGGGTTATACTCGTTCTCTCCACCCAGTTCACTTGTACACTCCGGTCGCACCGCTGTTAAGTGTTGCATTTGTATTGTTAAATAAAGTACGGTTTAACGTGTATTGGTCAATAAAGTACGGTTTGTAACGTTTCACGATGACCTGGGGTCTAATCACCATAAACGATATCGAGCTAAATTGATCGAAATTATTTATTTTGGTATCATGACTCTCGATATCGAATGAAATTTATTGAATTTGAAATAATGGCATTCGATATCGAGTAACTCAATATTACATACCTCGAGTTTTCATACGATACGTCAGTGTCTATCGTATGCAAAAAAATTCGATAGTTAATTCGATACAATAGTATCGAATGCGGTGTTTTCTTTTGGAAGAAAGTGAACCCTGGGACCGAGAACCTACCCCAGCAACCAGTGAAGAATCACGTCGTTACAATGGCGCCCAAGCAGGGACAATAGGAGATTGTCGTCCAGAAAAAAAAGAATAAAACGAATTAGTAAAAGACATTGCATAAAAAGGAAAAAAAAAATAAATAAATAAAGTGGAAAGGAAAAAGAAGGGGAATATAAAAACCATTGTTGAAAAAAAAAATAAATAAAACAAGTAAGAGTGCTATATTCGGCTATGCCGAATCTTAAATACCCTTCACCATGGTGAGATAAGAACAAGAAGTTTTTAAAAAGAATACCTATGACAAAATCAAAAAATTTATGTATATAACTAATTCCGTTTCCTCTTTTGACAAAGTTGATGTTTGAAATTCGTTATATAAGTTTTAATTATAGGAGTTCGATCGCGACCGTGATGTGTGTAAAGCAGACCATACACGATTCAATTCAATTGTCAACTGAGTCGGTTGTTGTCCAAATCAAAGCGTGTATGGCCTTGTCAGTTGATTAGTTTGACGGTTGTAGAGTTGGTTGAAGAAAAATCAAAAGATTTTGATTTTTTCAAGTTGACTCCAAGTCTTTCAATTCGATTGTACTGTGTGTGCTTAAGTCTCTTGATCAGCTGTCAAAATTTATGTTTGTAATTTTTTTTTGCAAAGAAAAAGTGAAATATTTTTAAAATTGTCTTTAATTTCAATAAAATTTTAAATAAAAAAATGACATTGGTGGCAAACATGGATACTTGGAGAGAAAATAAATTTTTGTAAAATTGTAAAAAAATCTAAATTTGACAGTTGAATTAAAATCTTTCAATTCAGTTGAAGAAGTGTGTGGCCAAGTATCAATTCAGTTGAAAGACTCAGTTGACAATTGAATTGAAAAGTGTATGGGGCGCATAAGACGTGTTACGGAGATCAGAGCATATTCTTGGTGTTATACTAAAAAAAACAATTTTTTGCATAAACTTTACATTCTTTTGTTGTTGATTAAACAAAACAAAATCTAAAAAAAAAAAAAAAAAAAAAAAAAAAAAACTTAAAATGAGTGAGCAAAATGCTCAAAACTCAAATAATAAAAACAATATTAATCCATATAATAACAAAAACAATGTAAATACAAATTACAATAATACTAACGTTGATAATGACAGAAAACGAAAAATTAAAAATATGGATAACAGTGCAACAGCAAAACATTTTAAAAACAATTATTATTCAGTGTTATGCTATAAACACATTCGAGACAGCAAGCTACCGACTTCAATATGTAAAAAATACAATACATGTGTGTATATGGAAATGATTATTTTCACGACGACACGGCTTCATGGCTGCAGGTTGTTGTCTTTGCTTATTTTGTCGTTGTAGTCGAATTAAACTAATTTCTATTTTTGTCCACTACAAAACAGAAAAAGTGTTGCTAATATTAAAAAATATTTAAGGAATAAGTGTTTAAAAATATTTTTTTTTGTTTAACAGAAAAGAATACGCTTGATATTAAAAAACGTATATAACTTTTTAGTATCCTTGAAAGAAGTTCTATAGGAAGATTTTTTCGTGCTTACGCTTTCCTAGTTTAGGAATTATAGGATGTAAAAGTTGTAAAAAACTTATCTATATCTCTTTAGCTTTAAAAAGAATCTAAAAAATATGGGAATCATTGGAAAAGGATTCAAAGTGTTTTTCACATGGCGCTTAAAGCATACCGATTAATCAATTAAGAGCCAATTTAATATCTACATATAACCGTACTCCGTGGCTGATTTTTTTTTTACAAAATTAGCTTTTAAAATTAAAATTATATCGATAAAGCAATTATTATTTAACCCTTAGATATATGCTTAATAAAGTTTTTCTGTATTGCGGGCTCTCAGCCTTGCGGAACACTTATTAATTATGTACATATTGCAATAATTTAATTTGTAACTAGTACATAAATTATTACCACATATATATTTTTACTCAATCTTATAAATAAATTCAGTAATTTTCCAAGATGTAATTTTTTCCATTTCATAAAAGTTTAAAAAAATGATAGTGGCACCACTGAAATATAAATACACAATAAAAAAAACAGCTGTTTTTAATTTTTCAATTGTAGCTGTCGTCTTCAAAATAATTCAGTAGCTGTCTACACGACTGTAATTGCACCCAGCAGCATTTGTAGTCGTGTGTTCGTGTATCCTGCTGTGGTGAATGTGTTTAACACATTAGACTGTGAAAAAGATGATCAATGTGATAAGGATATATTAGCAAAATTTGAGAAACATGTAAAAGATAAGGAAAATAAAGAGAAACCGGCTAGTTCTCATTCAGCTACTGCAACTACTAGCAACAAATCATCAAAAGTAATTACTGAAAACACAGTGGTTAATTTAGAAAAATGTACAAACAAAAAAATACCCCCAATAAACATTATCGATATTGATACAAAATAATTAATTCAATTCATTAAAAATGGACTTAAAATAACAGATTTCAAAATAAAAGATTTTAGAAACAAAAAATCATTATTAGTGAATACAATTCAAGATTTTCAGAGAGTGAAAGCATACTTAGAAAAGACTAAAACAAAATTTTTTACATTTACACCAAAAGATACGAAAATCAAAACATATTTACTTAAAGGTCTAGATGCAAGCGTCGACGCAGATGAAATATTATTTGAACTATTAAAATATGAAAGCGAAAACTTAAAATTTATAAAAGTTAGCCCTTTTTCAACAAAGGTTTCGGTTGAAAAGAAAATTAATTTACCAATGTTTCTGGTGCAAGTTTCTCCAAATAGCAGCATAAATGCCCTGAAAAATATAAAAGCCCTTTTATACCGCTGTGTTAAATGGGAACCAGTTAGACGACCCGAAATACCCCAATGCCGCAATTGCCAGGGGTTTTTTCATAGTGCTGCCAATTGCTACCTTCCTAGAAGATGTGTAAAATGTAGCACGAGCCACGAAAGAGGAAAGTGTCCCATTCAACAAGTCTCAGCTGAAGAGAAAATCAAGTTGTTCTGTGTGCTATGCAACAATTATCAACATAAACTTAATATCTTTTCGAATCAAGAAATTTTAAATAAAATGGCATCGATTTGTTAGTGCATATTTTTGCATATTATGCTTTAAATGCATATTTCTGCATATATTGCTGACATTGCATATTTTTGGTGATTTTTTGGGAAAAAATGGGGAAAAAATATTTTGCAAAGCACATCGCGTTTTGTCGCATATTAGGAGAAGTATCCTATAACAAGGAAGTGATGGGACGATGGTAATGCAGTACAAAAAAAAATAACAAATTTACAAAATATAAAATTTCGGATAATTTTTAAGTCTTCAAATTACGGATTTATCTCTGAGACTATTGTAAAATTAGAGAAATCAAATCCATCGAGAATGCAAATTAAATTAATTGATAATGTCATAAATAGAATGTATGCAGTTAAGGGTAACATAAGTTAACAAATTCGTATCAAACTTAATAAAGTTTTTAGAAATATGAAGGATACAAAACAATAACACAAACTGCTGGCATATTTAATATACATTTTTACGAAAACAGCGTAGTGGAAAATGAATGTATATGAAAATGAGTATTGTTCTTAATTAATTTTATATGAAGGTTCACATATCTATCTAACAAGTGACTTAATTTACATTATTGTTTTACTTTATATTTTGTGTTTTACTATATTTTTACTTCTGCTTTTTTGGTGTACCTTATTTTCGTTAAAGAGACTAAATTTTTAGGGGTTTTATGTTATTTAAATGTTTTGTTTATGATTAAAAAATGTGTTATGAAAAATTTAAAGTGCATATTTCTTCAATTTATAGCGAATATTTTTCTATTTTAAGTGTATGTTTTATGCGCATAAAACTCGATTTTAACTGCATAAAAATCCGGTCCCTAGTAATTACTAACTCATTTATACAAGAAATGAAAAATTTTATGATAAATGTAAATAACCAACTGATAAATTTTCAAAAACAATTAGCTTTACAAGTATCTAGAATAGATACAATCTTTTCCATGCTTGAAGTATAAATAATGGCATCAAACAACCAAACAATTTCAAAAAAACTCAAAATAATTCAAATATACGTCAATTCACTAATACTAATAAGTAGAAGGTACGACCTTCACAAATTTATTAGTAAACATAATCCTGATATCGTTCTCCGAGGTGAGACTAAACTTAACCCTAAACATAAAATTCAATTTGAAAACTTTAATATGATAAGAAAAGATAGAAAAGGTGCAACCCAAGCCGGTGGCACAGGAATATTAATCAAAAATGGCTTTAAATATAGCTCTTACACAAACAGCGTAATAAAATCTTTTAATACTCTAGAAACATGTACATATAATTAAAGTTCCTATAGCCGCAAACAAAGTATTGCTCATTATTTCAGCATATTATCCATCTGGTAATGATAATGCTCACTTAAAAAGTGAAATAAACAAGCTTTTTGAATCCATGAACTTACAAAATGAAAACAATTATTACATTTTAGCTGGCGACCTTAACTGTAAACATACAGAATGGGGCAACCCAGCAAACAATCCAAAAGGAAGTCTATTAAAAGAATGGTTAACGGACAATGAAATACGTTACAGATGTAGGTTTTATGCTTCAAGTGCCCCATCATACCCTCGTACGGGGTCGTTTTTAGACATTTGTATAGCGGACTGTAGGTTACACATTGTTACCGAAAATGACTCCTTGAATGGTCTTAAAACCTTGGACTACGACAGCGACCATAATGCTGTACAAATAATCACTTCTTTGAACAATGAACAACAAAATTTCACGCTTTTAAAGGATAGTGCAGAATATAGATACAATTATAAAATTACTAACTGGAAAACTTTTCAAAAGAATTTAGCACGCAAAATTGATCAAGACGAACATATTCCTAACAATCGGAACCTTACGAACACTGAAATAGACCATCATTTAGACAGACTGAGTAAATTAATAAACAAATCAATTGAGGAAAAAGTTCCTAAATACAAAGCCACAAGGGATAACTTCACAAGAATGACCAACTCAACTATAGAAAAGTTATACAAGGAAAAAAGCAAAACGCTTACTATCATTAAAAGACACAACAGGCTAGAATACATCCTTTCTGAGGCAAGTTTGAATGTAGCTAAAGCTAAATTGAAAATGATAAAAAAAACTCATAACTGAAAACTTAACCATAATCATGAACAATCGCATTCGTGAAAAACTAACGGACATGGATCCTAAAGATTCTAAAAATATGTTTGGTCAGATAAAAAAGAATTTTAAAAAATTCAATCCATTAAATCTTCAGGAACTAAAAATTCCAAAACACTCTGAATCTCTTTTAGTCAATTCGGGAATTAACCCGCTAAGTTTAGAAATGGATATCCTTAATAATTATATAGTAGATGATCAAGTTAACATGTTAGATACAATAGGTGCGTTTTTAGAGTCCGTTCATGCTCACAAGCAGATCGATGAAGGGAACATTGTTCATACCCAAGTTAGTGAGACTTTCAATCGGTTTTTAGAAACCAAATTAATATTCGAGAGTAATAACACCACTCTAACTAATTTTTGTGATGTAAAGTTATCAGATAATTTAGAAGAAACACAATCATGTAATTTTTTCATAACTAAAAAGAATATATCGTACATTTTTTCTAGTTTAAGAAATAAGCTGTCGTCAGGAGTGGATAATATACCAAATATAGTACTTAAAAAAATCCCACAAAAAATGATCGACGATTATTGTAAGCTATTCAATAATATGCTCAATAATTCATATTTTCCAAATACATAATTGGAAAACAGCTAAGGTAGTGATATTACCAAAGAAAGGCAAAGAACCGAATGATCCTAAAAATATTCGGCCTATTAGTCTGTTACCCAATATCAGCAAAATTTTTGAAGTATGCATCAATAACAATATTAACAAATTCTGTCATGATAATAACATAATTAGTGAAAAACAGTTTGGGTTTAAATTCAAACATTCGACAGTGAACGCTATATATAAACTTACTTCAGATATTAATTGGAACTGGCATAAAAAAAGTTGTACGGGCGCGTGCCTCATCGACATGGAAAATGCCTTCGATAGCGTATGGATACCAGGCTTAATATTTAAATTGCTTCAATATAAACTCCCAATACATCAAATTATTTTAATATACAATATGATAAGCAATAAAGATTTCATAGTTTGTAATCAAAATTCGAAAAGCTCAAAATCCTTCAAGATTGTAAATGGATTACAACAAGGAACCGTTAACTCTCCTAGTCTCTTTAACATATACATTTTAGATCTATTAAACAAAGTCGATAATATCATATCATTTGCAGATGATATTACTATATATTATTCTGATAATAATATAGAAGCAATAAATCGTAATCTTCAAAACATCTACAACTTAGTTGAACAATATACAATTAATTGGAACATAAAAATCAACGTACAAAAATGCGAAACCATTCTTTTTAGACCATCTGTTGATAAATGTAACTCAAATATAAGAAAAAACTGGAAACAGTTTGGAATTAAATCAAATTTAACAAATTGTAGCATTCCAAATAAGGATGTAGTAAAATACTTAGGAATATACTTAGAGAAATTTTTGTATTTTAACCACCATGTCAGGGAAATACTCATAAAGGCAAAAAAAGCTTTCTTTTTATATAGACCATTATTTCATTCGAAATACATTAAATCTAAGATTAAAATTATAATGTATCAATCCCTAATTAGACCTATAATAACATATGGTTGCCCAATTTGGTTTAATATATCGCCTTCATACATGGAGAGGATTAGAATCTTTAAAAGAAAATGTTTAAGAGCATGCACATCTTTATATAGGACTCCGCAAAGCGAATATTTAAAATACACATCTAATAAGAAATTGTATAATTATGCTAATATAATAAGAATAGATAATTTTATAATAAATCTAATTAGAAATTATATATTAAGGTGTACCAAATGTATAGAAAATAATACTATAATGGCCCCTTATTACACAAGTAATGAATATATAATTGATTCCTTGCAAAAGGGATTTGTTCCACCTGAGGCTTTTGTTTACCTTGATAACCAAAAATTTATTCAAAACGAAAATGGCATACCGGTCTTTTACCATGACTTTAGACGTGCCAATAAAAAAGCAGTTAATTGTAATTCAGAAAATTTAAATATTAGATATAGTACTAGCATATCAAACAGAGATTTGAGATTTACACAAAAATCTAATACCAAAAAATTTTGGTGGCTGTCTGAATAAATATTATAATTTACCTTTTTTTTATCTTTTGACACTAGCCTTTCTTTACCCACTCATTAACATATAAGCAATGTTTTTTTTTTAAACTAATTTTCATTGCAAAAAGCTGGTGATATATATTTATTTATTGTAAATAAAATTAAAAATGTGTACCTAGGTAGGTATATCCAATTTGTAAAAACTAAATGATTATTGTATTAATAATACTTGAGAGCTCGATTATGAGACATTGTATATAGGAATTGTTATTGTTAACTAGTGTTTATAATAGTTTAAGTATAAAGAATGTTATTAAATAAACGATTAAAAAAAAAAAAAAAAAAAAAGTTTTAATTATATTTAATCTTAAAATCGTGTATAAAAAAATTTAATAAAAATAAAAAAAAAATTTATTTTGGAGACTTGAACTCGCAATCTTACGAGCCTTAAGCGAGAACTTAGACAACTCAGCTCTGGAGTCTCCGGAAAACACATATCAAACGTAAGACGGACAGACGGACGGATATCGTGAAATCAACTTCTATCCCCATAAGGACCCAGAATATATGTATATACTTTATAGGGTCTATGATCAATATTGTAGAAATTACAAACGGAATGACAAACTTATATATACCCTTTTCCACCTGAGGTGAAGGGTATAAAAATATAATTAGAATTGTGGTTATTTTGTTGAACTATTTATGGTTTTCAATCCAAATTTTTAATATTTTTTTAATCAGGCTTAAGTTCATCAAATTTAATTTTCATTAAATTATTTTTATGAAGAAAGGAATTTTACAACATGAAAATTAATTAAAATTGTTATTGATAATCATTCATTCTTGACTGACCTGAGATTCGAACCCAGGCTGCTGGTTACCATGACATGTTTCGATCGCAACCACTCGATCTCCTCAGATGGATTTGCCGTCTTACACTCGCAGCCATCGACGACTGCTGACGTCAATAGTCAAATATCAATCCTTAAACCAAATTGTATTTTTAACCTTTGGTAGATCGAAATTTGCTTCTTTGAATGATTATCCATTTTCTAATTGATTTTACATGTTTTTCCTAACTTCTGTTTTTTCCGTACTTATGTCAAGAATTCTTTTTGAAGTCCAAAGTACATTTTTTTGTTTTCTCATTTTGTCTTTATTTTTCTTGTTGACCTTTTTCAGCTCGTGCCTCAGCTTTAACAATAATTAGAATTGTGGTTATTTTGTTGAACTATTTATGGTTTTCAATCCAAATTTTTAATATTTTTTTAATCAGGCTTAAGTTCATCAAATTTAATTTTCATTAAATTATTTTTATGAAGAAAGGAATTTTACAACATGAAAATTAATTAAAATTGTTATTGATAATCATTCATTCTTGACTGACCTGAGATTCGAACCCAGGCTGCTGGTTACCATGACATGTTTCGATCGCAACCACTCGATCTCCTCAGATGGATTTGCCGTCTTACACTCGCAGCCATCGACGACTGCTGACGTCAATAGTCAAATATCAATCCTTAAACCAAATTGTATTTTTAACCTTTGGTAGATCGAAATTTGCTTCTTTGAATGATTATCCATTTTCTAATTGATTTTACATGTTTTTCCTAACTTCTGTTTTTTCCGTACTAATGTCAAGAATTCTTTTTGAAGTCCAAAGTACATTTTTTTGTTTTCTCATTTTGTCTTTATTTTTCTTGTTGACCTTTTTCAGCTCGTGCCTCAGCTTTAACAATAATTAGAATTGTGGTTATTTTGTTGAACTATTTATGGTTTTCAATCCAAATTTTTAATATTTTTTTAATCAGGCTTAAGTTCATCAAATTTAATTTTCATTAAATTATTTTTATGAAGAAAGGAATTTTACAACATGAAAATTAATTAAAATTGTTATTGATAATCATTCATTCTTGACTGACCTGAGATTCGAAAAAATATTAAAAAAAAAAAAAAAAAATATATATAATAAATATTAATGAAACCTGTGAATTTTATTGTATAATTGATCACATTTTACGTCAGAAAATTCAGGTGTGCCCTTAAAAAAAGCTGTACATCATCAGCAAATGGAAATGGAAGACACGAATTGCTAGAAATTTGATTAAAAATATCATTAATAAACATTATAAATGGTAAAGGTCCAAGGACCGATCCTTAAGGCACATCGCTGTGAACTGGAAGCAAGCTAGAAGCCCGATTACCACTAACAACATATTGACTTCTACCAAAAAGATATGAAGATATTAACTTGCAAGCAGAACTTGAAGTTATAATATCTGTGCAATTTTTGAACAATTAGATAATGACAATAAAACCTCCATTAGCTAAATAATTGCCAATATTATCTGTTAAGCCAAGCAGTAAAGAGATAGTACTCCTATTAGCTCTAAAACCAGATTGACAATCCTGTAGAAAATTATTATGATCAATATGTTTTAAAAGTCGAATCTTCATAAGATGCTCCACAATTTTAGATTGAACAGGCAATATGGATATCGGCCGTAAGTCGCCAGACCCAGTTGTTGAGTTATATTTACTTATGGGAACTATCCCCGCAATCTTCCAAAATAACGGAAAATTCGACGTCAATATTGTATTGACTAAATGAAGTACATAGATCCCAATAATTGGCATCAATATCCTGATAAACTTAAGCCTAAAGCCATCCAAACCAACTGCGTTTGACTTAATTAAATAAAAAGACGAAACCATTTCGGACAATTCAACTGGACGAAATGAAAATCCAATTTGATCATAAATTGATCAATCCACTATTCTACTGCTATTATTAATTTGATTGGATGAAAAGACATGATTTAAATAGTCTGGATCAACGTGACCTAAATTGTCATTATTAACACCAATTCCATGCCTATTAAGGATTGACCAAATATCCTTAGCGTTTTTATTTTCAAACAAAAAACTATGCACCCTCCTTTTTATTTTTCTAATGACATATTTAACGCGATTCCTACAGCGACAAAAAACTTTCCAATTACTATCTATCTGATAAATAGGTTCTATAAACAAGGTCCCGAAGAGAAACATTGTATTGAATCTCTGGATAAGTTACGATGTTAAATTGCTCATCAACATTACTAGTCAGATACATATCATCAAGGTTACAGTAAAACAATGCAGATTGAAACGATCTAATATCTACCGCATCATAATCATAAAATTGATAAAATCTTCTTTGATCTGATAAAACAATTTCAAAAGACAAAAACATAAAATAATGCCGCGTTATACCAGGACATTGAAATTGCCCAGTAGATTTTACTTAGTTAGTAGAAGACACCAAAAAGTAATCAAGAAGAGAAGTGGTAATGCTAGTAACATACGTTGGCATAGAATTATGTATTAAGAAAAGATTTAATCTACTGCAAATATTTCTAACATTCAAACCTTTATCAACATCAAAAAGATTATTATTGAAATCACCCATAATAACAATATTGGAGTAACGCACAAGCACCTCGGATATCTCCACTTCAAATGCATCAAAATTACCATGAGGTAAATATACAACACCCCCCAACACCTTCACTTCGTTAAAAACAAGTTCAACAAAGAGACATTCAGCAACTCCATAACCCTCACCAACAAAAAAAACCTTATGTTTTATATTCTCCGAGACATAAAGGGCCACTCCTCCACCTCTACTGTTAAACCGATCATTTCTGTGGCATATATATCCTGATATATTAATAGCATTAGAAGATATTTCATCACGTAGCCAAGTTTCAGTAAAACCAGCAACATTCAAATATCCACCATCTAATTTTCCTAATTTCATTAAATTTCGATCAGTTCGATCTTAAATTAAAACTTGTACAATTTAAATGACCGATGTTAAGGGTTTGCTTAAAATGAATCAATTGAGATTTTTAATAACTATTATCACTTACAACATTTCTAAGATTTTGCCTTAAATTCATAGCAATTACAATATTAATTTTTATTAATTTTAATTTATTAATTATTAATTTAAATTATTTAATTATTAGGTATTATTAATTATTATATCTATGTAGAATGTGCATTAGCAAGAATTGAGTTATTAACAGATGAAAAAGATATATCGCTTAAATCACCACGTCCTTTAGAAAGATTAATGCAATCATCATAAGATAGGAGCACCTCAGTTTGATCCGACTTTACTACTTTCACTTTAGGTATGTCATAATTTATAAATTTATATCGTAATATTTTTTAGTTTTGAGCTTACGACACAGATTAACTAACTTTTTAGCAGCATCAATTAAATGATCCGACAGAAAAATCTTCTATAAATTACTGTTATCATCAAGGCGAACAATATTTTTTTAAAACAAATTACGACTCCTATTGTAGTTGATCATTATTTGATCACGAATTTGCACAGAATTAAATTTAACAAGGACAGCTTTTCCACCAGCAAAATAAGTACAGTGCTGAATATCATAGCCATATATCTGAACATTACATTGCGAACAAATCCTAGGCTCACGTAAATTCTTAATTTTATTTGGTAGGCCACGTATTATAATATCCGGTCTGTTGAGACGTCTTTGGAGAATACTGTTTTTTAGTTCCAAACTAGCCATTTTTCCATCAGCAACAATTTTTGATTTCAGACTTTAAATCTTCATCATTGTTAGATGGTACATTATTATTAATTTTATTCATTTCATCTATTTTAGTCTGATTTAATTTAAGTCCATTTTCCAATAGTTCATCAAGTTTCCGTTTATTTTCTTGAAATTTAACATCCAACTCTTTCTCAAGCACTGCAGTAAGTGATGCAAATCCATTTCTTAGTTCCTCCTGAATATTGCAAAATTTCGGCTTAATGGAACATTGTTGACAAATAAACTTCAGTACTATATTTTTGGGTAAAAATGTATATTGTTCAACTGAAATATTTTCACATTCAATATGGAAATAGTGGTCACAATAAGCGCACCCAACATTCCTTTGCGTTTTTGTTACATTTTTATTACAATGAAGGCATTTATAAATTTCTTTATGTGGGGACATATCGTAAGCAATTAATAAATCCCAGCTCTGCCACAAGTAAACAAATAAACAACAACAACAACTCAGGAGCAGAATAAACTCAGTGTGTATCACTGTTGGGATTTGACAATTCTTAAATTGTACCGTCTCAATTGCAAAATTGTACCAAATTGACATAAATCGTACCAAATGTTGGCTATAAAATAAAAAAGCACACAAAGTACAAATTTTAAACAATTAAGAAAGTATAATCGATTAAGCTCGGCCATTTGATATGCTACACCACAGGAAACAATTTCTAGTGTATACTTTAGTTGGGACCCATAGGCAGTCATGGACCTGTAAGAGCAATATTCAGCCTTATTGTGGTTGTCGTTTTCGTAAACAAACGTGTCGTTTTTTGTAGTAGATTAGAGAACACATGTTGTGTATTACTTTAATCTATTACACAGTCGTATACGACAACGACAACCACAATAAGGCCGATTATTTCATCTCTATACGAGTTGGTCGTCCTTAAGTGATTTTAGCAAGGGAGATTACATGGGAGCTATGTTCAATTTGGGCCTACCAGCACCATATTTTGTAATGATAAAGTAGCTATCGTAGAAGTTATTGTCGTTAATTATGTCAGTATCAACATTTATAAGGAAGTTAGGATTAAAAGCTTTATTTCGGAGTAGTATTTGTATTGGAGCTATCGTCAAACATGGACAAATTCTAAAAAAATTTAGCAAGATGATTTGAATTGCAATAAGTTTGCTCAAAATTTAATCTTAATACCAACATAATAAGATTGTTTATAGGCACAAACACTATTCCGGAATGAAGTTTGTTTGAAGATCATGTGAAATTATGGATCGACTCTCACCATTTTCAGTAGGCTTAGCGCTTTGAATTGAAACGTATTTACAAACTGTCATCAAATTACCTTTAAAATTGCGACCTGTACTTTGCGTTCAAGGCTACATGGACAGACATCCAGCCAGCCGGATGGACATAGTAAATCGACTCAGATAGAGATATTAAGTTGATCGGTATACTAAACATCGTTACCAAAAAATTTACAAGAATGGCGCGTAGAACTCACCCAAAACTGCCAACTCAGCAACACCTGTTCTTCAGGTTTTGCTGCTACAAAAACAACAACAATATATATGTATGTGATTCCAGGCTTCTTACACATACGAGTGCATATACTTATGTGTGAACTTAATCGGCCTTATTGTGGTTGTCGTTGTCGTATACGACTGTGTAATAGATTAAAGTAATACACAACATGTGTTCTTTAATCTACTACAAAAAACGACACGTTTGTTTACGAAAACGACAACCACAATAAGGCTGAATCATGGCCCAATTAGTAGGTCTGCTCGAAACGCCTGCTGATTAAATGCTGCTGCCTGCTGCATAAATGGGCAAAATGTCAAAAGTTGTTTACCTTTTTTGAAACGCCATTGTGTTTATTTAAAAATTGTTTACTTTTTTAATGATTTTTTATTTAAAAAAATTATTTTTTCTTATTGTGAAAATAGAAATTAAATTTAATAATTGTGATGACAAAAATTTTAAATAATTTGAATAATTAAATAATATACATATTTACGTAATAAATAAAAAAACTAAAAGTGATGATACAGCAGCGCCAATGTATTTATAATTTGATGCCGAAAGTTCCATGTCCAAAGCATGTTACAGAATCTATTTGGTATGAAAGATTCAATTAACAAAAATTAATCTGGGGAAAATCATTTGAACAGCACATTAAAAACTGCTTATTTTCCTCCGCCGCCTGCATACGGTGTGAAGAAAACCACATCAACAGAGTAATTTCCACAGACCAACATGTTGACCAAGGGGACACTTCTTGTATATCGAGTAAAGCATTTCCGTTGTTTTCTCAACACCCATATGATGGCGGAGGAGGTAAGTAAGCAGTCTTTAGTGTGCTGTTCAAATGATTATCTCCAAACTAATTTTTGTTTGTAACATGATCTGGACATGGCACTTTCGGCCAAAAATGATAAATACATTTGCGCTGCTGCATCATCACTGGGGAGATATGTACTTTTATAAAATTTTAAAACACGAACAGAAAATACTGGTAGTATTTTGCAAAATGTAAAAATGTATTTAACATATATATGAAATTGTTTATATACATAAAATATAGAAAACATCTTCTCATATTCCATTCGGTTTCGTTTTTTGTATCGCCCAATTAGTCATAAGCACTCTTTTTAGAACAATCTTATTTTACAAAAATTTCGATTGAAAATTTTTTATTTTACAAAATAAATACATGATAAATACAAAATACATATTTCTTGACGGCTGACAACTTTCTGACATTTTTACCATTTCAATACACAAACAAAACGCGTGTTGTTTTTTCTATTGTTGCATTGTTGTAGTTGTGCGCAGACCTACTTATTGGGCCATGGGCTGAATATGTTAATTTAATATCATGAACAATTATACAACTTTTGATAGTTCTGGTCAGGGCTGGAGATATGCATGTAATTAGAAATTGAAAGAAAAAAATGAGTTTTTTTTTTTTTTTAATATCCTAAGTTAATCCACTTCCATGGCCCAATTAGTAGGTCTGCGCACAACTACAACAATGCAACAATAGAAAAAACAACACGCATTTTGTTTGTGTATACAAATGGTAAAAATGTCAAAAAGTTGTCAGTTGTCAAGAAATATGTATGTGTTTTGTAATTATTTTGTTGAATGAGAGATTTTCAATCGAAATTTTTGTATAATAAGTTTGTTCTAAAAAAGTGCTTAGAACTAATTGGGCGATTAAGAAAATGCAAACGAAAGGACAATGGGAAGATTTTTTCTATATTTTATGTATAGAAACAATACAAATAAATTACATGTTTAAATTTTTCAAAATACTACTAGTGTTTGCTGTTTGTGTTTTAAATTTTTATAAAAAATATATATGTATAATAAATGAAAACCTAAAAGGCGCACAGAATGGAGAACATATTTCATCTCCTCCCCAGTGATGATACAGCAGCGCCATGATGCCGAAAGTGCCATGTCCATAGCATGTTACAAACAAAAATCAATCTGGAGATAATCATTTGAACAGCACATCAAATACTGCTTACTTTCCTCCTCCGTCTGCAAATTGGTGTGCAGAAAACAACGGAAATGATTTACCAGATATAGAAGAAGTGTCCCCTTGGTTAACATATTCGTCTATGGAAATTACTCTTCTGTTCTTGAAATATAAATGTTGACACTGATTTTGTTTTCTTTAATGTGCTGTTCAAATGATTATCTCCAGATTCATTTTTGTTTATCGAATCGTTTATATGAAACAGAGTTTGTAACATGCTTGTAACCCTTGTAACATGTAATATGACACTTTCGGCATCAAATGATCAATATATTGGCGCTGCTGTATCATCACTGTGAAGGAGACGATAAATGTTCTCCATTGTGTCCGCATTTTAGTTTTTTATTTATTACTTCTATTGTTATTTATTATTATAATTATTTAAAGTTTTTGTACACAATTTTTGTCACAATAATTCAATTTCATTTCAATTTTTACAATGCAAAAAATAATATTTTGAAACCAAAAATCATATCAAAAAAGTAAACAATTTTCAAATAAACAGAATGGCGTTCAAAAATGTAAGCAACTTTTGACATTTTGCCCATTTATGCCTATGTATTATTATTAAAAACACAACTCTGCCAAAAATCAGCAGGCGTTTCAAGCAGACCTACTAATTGGGTCATGATCCACTTCAAAGAAATAATGTTTTTGAATTGTACCAAAAAAGTGTACCAATAAAGTTTCGATTGTACCAAATTTGGTACAATTGTACCACAAATCCCATCAGTGGTGTGTATTCCAAAAGTAAACAAAATTGAAAAAAATCAGCACATATTAGTGCCGGTTCACACACGTCAAGTTTGACTCGTCAAGTCAGGTCTGGAACAGAATAAAGTAGTTGTAGTAGTAGCTGAAGTTGAAAAATGCTCTGTAGCGCAACAAAGTTCAAAATTTTGAACTTTGCGCATCAACTTCTACTGCAACAACTTCTACAACTTAGTATTCTCTTGACACTACTTTGAAACTGCCGATTTTAACTCTTAACAGCTCTCTCCGCTATTCGCAACGTTGTACTACGGCGACTATTCTGTTCCCCACTTTAAGCTTTTAGGAGGGAAGGCAAAAGAGCATGCCATTTCTTTTCCCCTCTCTCCTAAAAACTCAAGACTTGACGAGTCAAACTTGACGTGTGTGAACCGACACTTAAATAAAATTCTACAGTAAATTCAAGTTGGAACATATGGCAGGGATGATAAATGACATTCCCAAAATTGTACTTAATTCTGTAAAAAATTGTATTTTTTCAAATCTTATTGTACTTAAACCCAAAATTATTTTTTTCTTTTGTATCCGTAACTATGCTTTGAGAGCTGAGAATGTCAAACTGTGTAGACATTTCTGTTCAGTAAGATTTGGCAAGTCATTATGAATTGTTTGATGCTACAACGACGCTTCCAAATTATGGAAAGTTACTTTGAAAAATAAACCTGTTCGCGGGCACTTTTATCAAAAAATTGTGTTTAGTGATTAGTGAATAAAAGGCTACGTCAATAACTGTTACTGGTCCCTCGTTCGTGCGATTTAATGCATCTGTAGCTCGTTTCTGTATTTTTCGCATCGTAAAATTTTCCGCATGAAACCAGTGAATCGGGACAGAAACAGTGCAAAATGAAACAAAAAATGGTTTTTCTCGCACAAGTGTTTCTGTATCTTTCCGTTGCGAGAATTATCTGTCATTTTAATAATTTTCCAGCAATTTTTGGAAGGATGTGAGAAAAAGTGTTTCTGTAACAATATTTTGCGAAAAGTTTCTTACAAGAACTGTCAAAATAAGTCGCATTTGAAATTGGTGCGAGAAAAACAAAATATAGATATTTTAAATTTAAAATATGTTTATATACTATTTTTGTAATATAAATAAAAAACATTTTAATTATGAATGCGTAATTTAAATGATGGATATAAATAAAACACCATTGTTATATTTTGTTAGTTAAATTTTTTTAAGCCTTTCCTTGTCTTTGTTTTATTCAGGGCTGCCAGATAAATTTGCTTGAAAATCGTAAACTTTTTGAGAAAAATAAAAAGATCGCCTTTTTGTTTTAACAAATCGGACAATTTAAAATTAATTATAAACAAATTTAGTTCGATTTTTTATTACAACAAAATCAAACAAAGACGTAGTCAAAGTTCATGGGTATTTTATACATACATATGTACATATAAATTGTCTTTTGTTCGAACTTAATTTTTTTTAATGTATATATATTTTATTAAGCTTGAGGTCTATTTTTTATAAAATTATTTATTTTCTTTGATCCGATAACAATTTAAAATTGTTCTTTTCCCTGAAGAAGTCTCACAAAGGCGTGACAAAATATCATATTAAAAATAAATTTTAACAAAAAATAAAATAAATATTTTTATAAAAACAAAAAGGAGTCAAGCTTAATAAAATAAACATACAAACTTATTTAAAATAGATATATACAAATACCAAGAAATTAAAAATTTTTAAATTAATTCCGCTTAGATAACAGTAAAATAAATATTTAGGGTTTTTATTTTTGCGAAAAACCAAGAATTCATAGTGACGACGTTGTTTTAAATTTGTATCGTATGTGTCCAAATAGGATATAATTGAAATTTAAAAATTTCGGTTCACAAATGGCTGAGATATGAGTGAAAAACACGCCTCCAATTTTTACCCATTACGGCCAGATTGTTTTAGAAAAAGTGGTCCAAAATTGAACAGAATGGACCGTGTAACTTGTAGCGCGGTAGATATATGCCTGAAATCATATTTTAAAAATAAATACCATTAAATTATCAACCAGATTATAATAAAAAATTTTATTCCAACCATAACATGTCTTGTGTTACCATTATAAGTTCTCGTGCAGCTACAAAACATCCTATGCATTAAAATTCAATTTTATATTTATTTATATTTGGCAATTAACAAAAAAATATGTAAAAAGGAGATTAGACGCAGATTTTTTTAGCTTGTTTTTTAGACTTGAAAAATTTGTTCCATATTCGCCGACAAATTTGGTAATTTCATTTTTCAATTATTTTTTTTTACCAAAATGTTTATATTTTGAAGCATTTGAAATTTTAAAATTGTACTAAAAATGTCATTGGAGTAATTCAGAACTTTTGCAATGCTAATAGTACTGAAAAAAGTACAATTGTACCGACTTTATCATCCCTGACATATGGCTGCCTTTACACATGCAAGTAATAACTTGCAAGTAGTGCATACGTATTATCAACGAAAATGTCGAAGAAAAAGCCGAAAGTCTTGCAAGTAGCTTGAGTGTTTACACAGTCAGTTGTAAGTTCATTTTTCAAATGTTCTCGAAGCGAAAACATCTTATTAAAATGGTTTGTTTTTCGGTTTAAAAACATTACCATGTTAAAAACTTTACCATGCTATAACAAAATATATTTAATAATTTCTTCTTTATTTAATTTTCGGTCCATCTTGATGAAACAATTATGTTTATTTTATAAAATATGTGACTCCAGTATTGCCGTAGTGGCGATGCATAATATTACTGAGAAAATATTTTGATTAACAATTTTTTTTTTCAAAATGCTTTAAATTTATGATTAATATTGCCATTAAGATGCGATGTTGTATATTTGTGCTTGTTTTTATTTGTTATTTTTTATAAATACACTTAAAATCCGCTTTAAACATTACTTTTATATAACTAAGTACTAGTAAATTGATACAAAATTCATCCACGGTAACACTGTTTTTTCATTTGTCATTTTACTTCCTGCAAGTGTCAAATATTTACTTGCAAGCAAATTCTTTTGCAAGTTGAGCTGCAAGTACGAAAAATGTGCTGGTGTAAGTGAAAAAGTGTGAGTGTATTGAGTTTTTCGAACTTGCACTTGCAAGTGTAAACCCTAGGTAAATTTATTTATTTCATTGACTGTCCTATGCTACAAGATTAAATCTTATAATTACAGCATAGGATTTTATAAAGCTAAACAGGTTAATTTGTTAATAAGAATTAACTTAAAGAATTATAATAAATAATCATATCTAATTTAAACATTTAACCAACAATTTTAAATTTATTATCATAAAAATAATTTAAAAAGTAATTGAAAAATGTAAAATCATAAAAACAAAATCATAAACACCAAATCATTAAACAATCATTTGAGACGTTAAGCGTATAGTTTTAGAACTTCAATTTTAAATTTTGATGCGTTACTATATAGCTGGATGTGATATGGCAGTTCGTTCCAAAGGCGTATGGCATTGATAAAAAATTGCCATTCAGATACAAGCGTTCTATATCTAATGGCGATAATTCTTTTACCCCTACTGGACCTCCCAAATCTAAGTAAGTCATGTTTTCTCATAGATAATCTTGTGCAAACACAAAAGAGTTCGTAGTTTAAGGAGGTTTTCAAACGAGATTCCAAAAAGTTTTGTGTTAAACATGGAGACTGAGCCATATCTTCTTATACCAAAAACATATCTCACAATATTTCTGTAGATGGATTTTAGTTTACGTTTACTAACAGCTTCGCAATTTGAGAAAATTTCACATCCATAGAGCAAAGATGGTATTAAATAAGCTTTAGCAAGAAGTATTCTAATATTTTAATATTTAAAGGAGTGCAATGTTGAGTGGCCCAGAGTGTTCTTAACATTCCATATGTTCGTCCCACAGCAATGTTGATGTGATTTGTCCAGGTGAGAATGTCGTTGAATATAATTCCGAGGTTTTTGACAGAGTTTACGACTTCGATTTGCTTGTTATTTAGTTTAACGTCCAAAACAGGATCAAGATTAAGTAATCGCTTATGAATTACGGGTTGAGGCAAAGCCCATTTGCAAGTGCCCATTTATGTATGTTACTTAGATCATAATTAAGCTTGGTGATTGATGCATTCAGCATTTTAACTGTGCTACTGAGATATACCTGAACGTCGTCAGCATACATATGTATGTTACAATATTTGAGTTTATCTGGTAGATCATTAGCATATGTATATGGAAAATAAAAGGGGACCCAAAATCGATCCCTGAGGCACACCTCTTGATACAGAGACTCTGGTAGATATACGGTTATATAGAACTAACGATTTTGAACGATCAGATAGGTACGAAGACATAAGTTTAGCTGAGGTGTTACCAAAATTAAACATATGTTTCAGCTTTTCACATAAAATAAAGTGATCTACCGTATCAAAGGCTTTTGAGTGATCGAGTAGTACCAAGATAACCACTTTTCCATTATCAATTTGTTGCCTTATTTCTTCAGAAACACTCAACAGAGTTGTGACACAGCTATGCTTTGGACGAAATCCTGATTGCCTTTCAGTAAGTAAGTTATTTCTTTTGACAAAATCGCTTATTTGAGAATGTAACAACTTTTCAAAGACTTTAGAAAGAAATGGAAGGATTGCAATTGGCCTAAACTCCTTGTTTGATTTAGGTATTGGAATAATCTTTGCATATTTCCATTTAAGTGGGTAAGAACTTTTTGTAATGATGTTGTTGAAAAGATATGTAATATAAGGTAAAAGAAATGGCAAAAGTATTTTAATAAATTTTGGATGCATATTATCAAATCCAACGGCATTTGACTTGATTTTTGAACAGCACAATACTATATCAAATTGACTAACACATTTAAATTCAAATATTTCACCTGAATCAGTGTGCAAATTGGAGTTATGGTTGTTGCCAGAGGAACAATTTTCTGTTGAATTATGTACTGTATATGTGGTTTGCACTTATGTATGTATACAGGATCTTTACTCTATCCGCAAAGATTTATTACTGTTTTCAATTATTTAGACTTTTATTTATTTTAATTATTTTCTTAATAACACAATTTTGTGCTGTATGCTTTCATGACAGCGATGCCAATCCAATTTGTGTATTTATTAATTTCCAGCGGAGAAATTTTCCTCATATGTCCTAGCTCGAGGTATTCTTCAATAACTTGGTCGTTTTGTGTCTTAAGTTCTGGCTTTTGGCTAAGCATGCGCTCCATTCTCAAAAATTGGGCTATGACATTATTTCTAGATACGCCTTTTTCTTCGCCATTTTTAAAGGATTGTAGACTTGTAGTGATTTTCACAGTGCGTGTCCTCTTCTGACCTCAACACCTTTTTTGGGGTCTCCTCCACCTCCCAAGAGCGTATGAGGATTCGGTCCAGGGACGATGTGTTTAGTAACGATATCGTTTTTCTAGGTGAAGTTGTTGTTCAAATTGGTCCCCCCACAATACAGCCAAATACTGTTTTTTGTGCCAAAAGGGATCCAATGGACCGCATCGGTGTTTCCATACTATATATTGAGGGGCCTAAGTCGAGACCTATTAGTAGGTCGGTGGGTCGACTTTGATGGAAGTGTGTGTCTGCAAGTTCTAGTTTTGCAGCCTCTGCAAATAGTTCTGCGTTTAACGTTTGGGGCGGTAAATTGGATGGAAGGGTCTTCAAAACGATGTGTCCACCCTGGAGGAAAGGTTAAACAAACAGGCTTTGGTCGAAGTTTCAGAAACTGTCTGACTCAAGCCGGAAACGTGTACTATATTACGTTTTGTAGGTAATTTAATCGGTTTTTCAACTTGTCCGATATAAACGTGGATTGGGATCCAGGGTCGATGATTGCTCTTGCCTGGTATCTTGCGCCTCTAGTTCCGATTTGTACTATTGCAGTAAATAACAAAGTTTCTTTGTCTACTAGTTGTGTCGAGGACTAATTTCCCCGCAGGGTCAAGGAAGTCAGGTTAGCAATACCTGATCTGGAAGTGGACTGTATGTAATGGGCTTGCGCTGCAGCTCTTGTACTAGCTTGCTCGTCAGCGTTATTTGGTGGTAAGCTTATAGGCTGGGTCACCGTTGACTTGTGCAACAAAGTGTTATGTTTTTGTTTGCACAGCCTACAACTATATTTGCTTGAGCAGTCCTTGACACCATGATTTATTGACAAACAATTAAGACATGAATTTGTGAATTTTACTATGTGAATTCGGTCATTCACATTTTTTTCTAAAAAGTTAGGGCAGGATCGTAATGGGTGAGGCTATTTACAATGTTGGCAATTGTGCGAAGAGTCTTTTTGTCCTCCCTTTGATGGAAAACGTTTCTGAATTTTCGACTCGTTATTATTTTGAGTCGCGTTTGTTTGAAAACTGTGAACCTGTTTTTGTTTAGTGAACGGCTTAGAACTTTCCTTTTTTTTTTTGTTGATAGGGTTTAGTTTGTGTGATGGCCGCAATTGACACTAAAGTCTTAGAATGGTGAGTCAAAAAAGTGTTAAATTGTTTCCACGATGGAACCTTTGTTATTCTTGAAGAGACATTTCAAATTCCTTCAAGTGTTCGGGGGAGCTTGTTCGAGCAAAGATATACCACGAAGGGGTCCCAAGTGCCAGTTTCTACCCTTAAAGCATTAAAAGCTTGAATGCAGCCATTAACAGTTCGTTGTAGAGTCTGAATGGATTGGCCGCATTTTCGTTGACCTGAATCCGATTGTTCTCGTATTGAAGAACAAGATCTTTCCAGGCTATATTGAAGCCTTCGTTGGTTAATGGGACATTTGAAACTATGTTCCTAGCGTCTCCTCCAGTTTTTTGAAGCAAATGAAATAATTTTTCAATTTGACTAAGTCGTGAATTATTTAAAAATTGGGGTTTCGGCAGACGAAAAACGCTCGTGCTTATTCGTGTCATCAGTTGGGGCAGAAAGCGCCAGAATTTTCGCATTAAGTGAGGCCAAACAAGTTTTGTATGCAGCAAGGGCCTTTTTGTACCGATCGCGAAGTTTCTGCCTGTCTATCGGTTGTTCGCCCGATTCCGGTTTCTTGTCCCTACACTCTTCTAAGTCCTTTTGATTTGCTGCCAAAGTAAGTCTAGTTCTACACGAAGAACTTCTAAACTATGAATGTCCCCACCTGCCTTTGATTCTGAATACTCGCTTTCAAAATCCAAAAAGTCATTTGTACAATTTTTTTTTCTCATTATTTATTTATTGAATCTTCATATGTATATTAAATATGAACTAACAATAATTAATCAAATATTATCCAAATACATTATTTTATGTCCTGCCAGTGCCAGACAAAAATTTTCTTCATCACATATAAAGGTATTTAACGCTTCTCTTAATGGGTAAGTGCTGCAGTGTCTCTTCTCCTTAAGCGAGTGTGGCCGCTATCATTTAAAATATTTCAAGCTAGTGGATTTGGGTGCAACTCTAGCCTTTTTAAATATTTAACAGCATACTTCGTAATAATAGTCCTTACCAGAAGCACATTGAGATCCTTGTGGATATTTGAGTTTTTAACATACCAAGGGGCAGCTGTGATTATTCGAAGAAGTTTATTTTGGCGCCTTTGAAGTTTTCGGTATTTGAGACCGAGGCAGTGCCCCATAGTTGAATACCGTAGCACCATATTGGCTTTAAAATAGAGTTGTAAAGTAGTAGTTTGCAATCGAGACTAAGATCGGAATTTCTTCCAATAAGCCAGTTAATTTGAATTGCTTTAAGTTTCATTTGGGTTAATTTTGCTTCTATATGGCATTTCCATGTTAAACGCCTATCTAGATGAATACCGAGATATTTGACATGCGATTGTTGAGGCACTAATTGATTATTGATTTTAATAGAGGGGCATGTTTCCCGACGCAAGGTGAATGTTATATGTATGCATTTTTGCTCACTGACCTTTATTCTCCATTGTTTTAACCACAGTTCTAGTTGAAATATATAATCCTGCAGGTATCGAGATGCTTCACGACTGTTCTCGTGTACGCTAAAAAAAGCTGTTTCATCAGCAAAAGTTGAGGTTAGGGTGTAATTGTTTGTTGGAATGTCCGAGGTATATATAAGGTAAAAAAGTGGGCCCAGGATGCTTCCCTGAGGGACTCCAGCTTCTATTGGCTGAGGAGAACTTAGAAAATCACCTTCTTTAATAATAAATTTTCGACCGACCAAGTAGCTTTCTAACAGCTTGTGTGTGTTAACCGATAGGTTTAGCTTCAATTTATGTAACAAGCCTACATGCCAGACTTTATCAAACGCTTAAGAAACATCGATGAAGAGAGCGGAGCAATATTTTCTTTCTTTAAAAGCCTTTCTTATAGCGTTTACTATCCGATGTTTTTTTTCAATTGTGCTATGTTATCTTTTGAACCGGTTAGGTATACACCCATTGTCATTTAAAATTGGGATTAATTTAGACGCTATGAGCTTCTCGAAAAGCTTTGATATATTAGATAATAAGCTAATAGGCCTATATGACTCAACTTTAGTGTGATCCTTTCCTGGTTTAGGTATCATGGTGACTAAGGAAACCTTCCACTTTTGAGGATAGTATTCAAGGCGTAAAATAGCATTAAAAATTAAAAGAATAATTTTCTTTGCTATGCTGGGTAGCTCCAAAAGCATTTTGTTGATTTTAGGATGTTAGCGTTAGAGGTTCTGTTATTACTAGGCTGCGGAGCCTGAGTGTCATTATTAGTTACTTGATTTGTTACCTGCATTTAGGGATGGACACTGTAAAAAAACATCGATGTTTTTTTCGATGCGATGCATCGCAAACATACATTTTTTTTTTTTTTTTTAATTTTTCTAAATAAACCAGAGTCTCTGACGGGAATCGAACCCGCAACCCCGGCGCAGATAGACTAGTTCGCTACCAGCTAGTCTATCCGCGATCGATATTTCATAAAATACATCGATTTTTTTTTTAATTATTTATTATTATTATTATTATTATATTTTCGAAAAATCTTTAGTTTATTTTACATCTCCCAATACTTTTTTTCAATACTGTAAACAATAAACAAACAGCAAAATATTTTCCTTTGTTGAACTTGTTAGCTTTTATTTTAATTACGCGTGGTTATCAAGCTGTTTGGTGGGAGTAAAGATGCCAGACCCAAACTTATTCGCCGCATATAATAGTGTTGACAGTTGTTCGCATAATATTTACCACGTTAACATATACAAACTGGAGTCATGCCAACACATATAGATATGTATACACGTCTATATACCAATCTACACGTTCTGTATACAATTTGTTATTTCGATGCATCGAAAGAAAACATCGATGTTTTCCGACTGCTTAGGAGCAAAAAAACATCGGATTATATCGATGTTTCGGCGCAATACATCGAGTGTTTTAAAAACATCGATGCTTTTTGTCCATCCCTACTGCTTGACGATAGTATATACAGGGCATCCTCTATAATTGGCCGTGTGATAACCGCCACAGTTGCTACATTTTTTTTACGTTGGGGTCAGTTTTAGACTTATCGCAAAGAACTGTGCCATGCAATTCACCACAAACTACGCAAACAGGCGGTTAATAGCAGTATGCCTTAGTATGGCCAAATTCTTGGCAGTTAAGACATTGAACGGGACCATTCCTTTTGTGCGGCTCCTCTATAGTTATTTTTCTGTATAGAATATATTTTAAATTATAAATAGGATGCGTTTCATTTTTTTTAAGCTTAACGTCGCCAGGTTCTAGCTCCACTCGAAATAATGGTTGGGGATTTTTTCCCCTATTTTTAATATTCGTAACGTTTTTTATCTTAAAGCCCTTTTCTTCCAAAAAGGTTTTAATTTCCTCTGGGTCCACACAAGAGTCTACGATCTTGATCACTACCTCAAGACCTTTGCTGCTCTTCAGTTTTACGAGAATCATTCTTATGATTAACCTGTATTTTTGTCTCATTTATATTACCACGCTTGATTGCAGCTACATAAAACAGAAATTTAAATCAAAAAATGATTTTTATAAGCGCATTTGAGGATGATGCAAGTACATTCGATTAGCAATCTTTTGTAAGAAAGTAAATTAACAAACTTTTTGGCAACAATATTTATATTTAAAAGTGAGAATTCTCCTGGTTCATTTCCAACAAATTCACATTCTCCCGCAAATGTGGAAGTTTCTAATTACTTACAATTTATTTCTGAAACGTTTATTTTTTGTTGAATTTTATGCTATTAGCATAAGTAAGGTAATGCAAAATTGTTCTGTATTGATATTTTTTCCACAAAAAAAGTGTTTTAGTGTATTTAAAATAGGTATCTTGGTTTGCCGATTTCTTTAAATTAAAGTGCCGATAATGCCGATTTCTAACCAAAATTACCTGGCATCCCTGGTTTGAAGGCTCTTGCGTTTAGTGCTTAATTGTTTGCATTCTACATTTTAAGAATTAAGGTTGCTTTAGTCGACCGTAAATGTTGTGCAATGCAATGTTACGTACCGTAACGTACTGTATTTGCTGTAATGCGTAATTATTATTTGACAATTTTTGGTGTTTTGAATAAAAAATTATATTGCACAAATCAATTTTAAAACTATATAAGGTGTGTGCTCGCATTTCTAGCTCAAGTAATAATTGGCATATTAGTGGTCTGGGGCATCATTTATTATTAGTTCTAAACCGATTTTTTTATTTCTTTTTTAAAAACATAATGGTATGTTCATTTCGAATTATTTATAATCTTGACTTAAAATTTTTGCGACATTTAAACATTTTTCCAAAAACTTAAATAAGTGATTGTACAAGGCAAACACACTATTTGACATTGCAATCGACTTTTCTTTACCCAGTCGTCACCAGATTCATTGGCTTTAGAGTTCACTTTAATTTTTTTGATACACATGAAGTTGTCCAGGAAAAAGCAAAATTTGGACAAACTTATCAGATATTTTTTTAAAATAAAAACGAAACTTTTTTTTGCCCGGTGCTCATTGATATCAAGTGATGTTGCAAAAATAGCCACTTTAATGTGTATGTGATACATAATATATGTATGTGCATTAAAGTTAGTTGTCTTTTATAGAAAAATTAAGCTAATTTTTTTTATTTCCCCAAAAAATCATAAGTTTTTTTTTTAATACCCCCAATGCAAACCCCAAACCCCAAATAAAATTATCTGTCCTTTTTAGCAACAAGAAACCCCCTAATTTCGGGTCAAAACCCCTAAACTGGCAGCCCTGATCACTTGCTTCAATTTCTTAAAATTCTCATATTCTTTTTTTTAAATTGTTGATTTAAATACCTACAAAAAATTTACAAATTAGCTCTAACCAGTAAGACCAAAAAATGCCGATGAAGTTATTCGCGGGCTGGAAAATGGATTATATGCAGTTAAAACTTCACTGTCAACTTAATGATTAAAATTCCAACTATACTAAAAAACTGTAAGAAATAGATAACCTTATAATAATTTTGGTCCTGGATGTCTAAACAGACGACATTGTCATGCATGTAGTCGTTGACGACAAAGTAGGCGACATTGTCTTTCTTTGTGTCGTGCACGATTTTCGCGACACTTGTTCGAAAATGTCGTTGACGATTTGTTCCTGCTGTCCCTCACATGTCGGGCATGTCTTAAAGACGGTGTCAACTGGGAAACGTAATGTAAGCAAAAATTTAAACAACTTTTGACTGCTCAAAAGAATATAAACAATGATTCTTCTTGCGCAGACCTGTTCAATGGGCCTTGCACTTATCGTTTTTAGCAACTTCTACACTACAGAAGAACAACAACAATTGTGGGCAGCGAACAAACCCTTGAAAATCGAAAGAACATTGAAATCAAAAAACGACACAATAGAAAATTTGACAAATTAAGAGATAAACAAAGAGAAGAGTTAAGGGCATAATAAACCACACAAATGGCTTGGCAAACATGTCACAATTTTATGTTTGTACAAATATTTTGTGTTGTTAATTAGGGTGTTTGCTGTGTGGACAAACATTTGAAGCAATGTTTGTAGAAATATTAAAAATTTGTAATATTTGGCAGACATGTTGGATATTTGTCAACCTTTTTGTGGTGTCTTATTCTAAATGTATTCATTTCAGCGAAAACTTTGCGGAGTGAAGACGTTGAAAAAGAAGCATTAACATAATTTTCAATAGTAAATCAAATTTTATTAGCAGCTCGTTGTTTTTATCACTTTTTACCTAAAATTATTTGCCTTTATTTTATTATTCTTCTTTGTTTTAAGCAAAAAGCAACAAAATGCTGCAAGACGTCCATACCACATTCATTGAAAACAAAACAAAAATGAAAATTAATGTTTGTACGGAGAATATTTGTGATGTTTATTGGCAAACACCAAACGGAAACAATATGTGTGTTTGTCAAGCTTTTGTGTGGTTTATAATGCCCTTAACTCTTCTCTTTGTTTATCTCTTAATTTGTCAAATTTTCTATTGTGTCGTTTTTTGATTTCAATGTTCTTTCGATATTCAAGGGTTTGTTCGCTGCCCACAATTGTTGTTGTTCTTCTGTAGTCAAGTGTCTGTTTATTTTGTTTATTGATTCTTTTATGTATTCTTCGTTGTATGTATTTCTCTATTTCGTACTTTTGTCTAATAATCAAATTAAGGCCCTAATTGTGTAAAACGCAACCACAACGCCAAAAATAACATTAAAAGCAAAAACAATTTAAAAAATTTGTCATAATTTTGTTGTTGCTTTCTGTAGAAATTCATACTGCGTTTTACAATTGTCAACGCAACAACATCAGCAGCGTTTGAAATTTAAAAATTCAATATGAATTTCTGTGAAAAACAACAACAAAATAATGAAATATTTTTTATTTTGTTTTTGCTTTCAATGTAATTTTTGGCGTTGAGGTTGCGTCCTACAGAATGAGGGCCTTAATATTTTGGGGTTGAAATTTTGTAGTCGAACTTCCCTATAGTGAATCTCCACGGGGACAGACAAGGCCTTCTCCGCAATGACAACGCGTGTAAAAAAGATATGAGTATGGAATGGAGCAAGAAGGCCTTGTACATCCAAAAGAAGGGGTACAGAGGCCTTCTAGAAGGCCTTCGTACTCCTTCTTTTTCCCGCTGGGTGATAGATGGGTCTTGATACCTATGTTGTGTATGTTTTTTGTTGCATCGTTTATAATGCTATCAACACATTCGAGACAGCAAGCTACCAACTTCAATATGTCAAAAATAGAATACATGTGTGTATATGGAAATGATTATTTTCACGACGACACGGCTACATGGCTGCAGGTTGTTGTCTGTGCTTATTTTGTCGTTGTAGTCAAATTAAAAGTGCTGCTAATATTAAAAAATATTTAACGAAAAAGTGCTTAAAAATATTTTTTTTGTTTAACAAAAAAGAATACGCTTAAAATTGAAAAAATTATATAACTTTTTAGTATCCTTGAAAGAAGTTCTATAGGTAGATTTTTTCGTGCTTACGCTTTCCTAGTTTAGGAGTTATAGGACGTAAAAGTTGTAAAATACTTTATCTATATCTCTTTAGCTTTAAAAAGAATCTATAAAATATGGGAATTATTGGAGAATTATTGAAAGTATTTTTCACATGGCGTTTAAAGCATACCGATTAACCAATTTAGAGCCAATTTAATATCTATATTCGTACTCCGTGGCTGATTTTTTTTTACAAAATTAGCTTTTAAGATTAAAATTATATCGATGTATCAATTATTATCTAACCCTTAGATATTTGCTTAATTAAGTTTTTCTGTATTGCGGGTTTTCAGCCTTGCGGAACTCTTATTAATTATGTACATATTACAATAAATAAATTTATAACTAGTACATAAATTATTACCACATACATATACATATATTTTTACTGGAACTTATATGTAAATAAATTGAGTAATTTTTCAAGATATAATTTTTAAAACCCTAATAAATTTAAAATTTTACCTGATGGAGTTACTAAAAATGGGGGATATTAAAGCTTGAAGTGTTGTCCTGTTGAAACCAAATGTTGCCAATATCCTCCTCTTCAATTTTTGTGAACAAAAATTCGTTCAACATGGCCCGATAACGATCGCCATTTACTGTAACGGCCACTCCTTGTCCATTTTCGAAGAAAAATGGCCCAATTATGCCTCTGGACCAAAATCCGCACCAAACAGTGACTCGTTTCGGGTGCAACGGCTTTCCAATGTATGCGTGCGGGTTTTCTGTGCCCCAAATGCGACAATTTTGCTTGTTTACATATCCGCCAATATCAAAATGAGCTTCATCTGAAAAGATGATTTTTTTTGGCACAATCGGCATCTTCTGTAAGTCGATCGCAGGCCCACTTAGCGAAGCGAAAACGCATATTTCCCAGCGTTGTTCAAGCGTATACACAACCATATTCGTTCAGCGGAAGGATAAAACTAATTATCAGTCAAATCAGACATGTTACCATTCACGAAATAAGCACTAGTTGAAAGCAAAAATGTTAGATCAATTTCGAAGGTTCGATAAGGAATTAGAAACGAAGACTTAGCAATATCAATTGCGGTTTGAAAATTCCTTTGCTAATGTTTCGACAGTGGTATCGAAAAATGTTTGCCAAAACATCTTATTCCATATTGTGAAATGTTTACAAAAGATAACTTTGACGACATCGAGAAACCTTATTTGGAAATATTGTTATCACTCAAATTCGATATCGCTAAGTATTCGTCATTACTATCGTTAGTAATACTTCGATATCGAGTGATTACTGTTATGTTTCAATTTCATTTTGGTCCAAATCAAACAATTTTTATCGTTTTAATATTAAATAAGTTTATTTAAAATAAATATTTTTTTAATCTTACTTTTTAAAACTAATAAATTAAATTAATTAATAAATTAAATTAATAATTGTTTTGCTTCTAATGAACATTTTCAAATTTCGTTGAGTGCGAATAAGTAAAAGAAAATTATTTTGTTTTTTTTTTGTTGGCTAAGAGGAATCTCCACCAAGTTTTGACCTTTTAACTGGTAGATGTTTTCGTCAGCCTTTGGAAATGCTTTTGAGATATTTGGTAGAAGTCATCGTCTCAAATACAATACATCGCACATTTACTGAAACACATTTTTAATTAAATTAAATACCGAATTTCACTTAATTTTTTCATTTTATTAACACTTTATTTTACTTTCAACACGCTTTTAGATATTTGTTTTATAAAATCTAAATCACAAACGAAATGTTTTTCTTTTTTTATGTTTCAACAAAAAAACTCCGTTACTTTGTTTTACAAGTTTCGCTAAAAACTCGATCAATGTAATTTTATCGAACCTATTGAAAAATAAAAAAATACCTTAACGGTAAACAAAACAAATGTTCGAGAATTTGGCTAGAATTAAAAAATCTAGCGCTCTTTTGTGTTTCGGGATTTAATCAAAAAAGACAAAAACTCGAATGTTTAGTTAATAAAATACAACACATTTTCGAATGTTGATTGTCGTAAAAATTTCGAGAATTGTTCATATAAAAGAACATTCGCTATATTAAATATTATCGACTATTTATCTAACATTTTTGTTTCGAAAACTCTTCGCCTTAGTGAACTTTCAATTTTTTCGAACCTCAGGTCAGGTGGGTTTTCCTTTTGTTTCCTCTATGTGGTGGTAAGATTTTGACAACGGCGAGGAATTTTACACAAACAAAATGCCTGTTGTTTTATTGTTGTAGAGGTAAGCAGATCTATTGGATAGGCCTTGTAGTAGACCTTTAATTTTTGGAGGTAAGTTTTGATTGGTTTTAAATATGTTGTGTATGTTTTTTGGGCAAAAGTGCAGTTTACGGGGCGTACGAAAAAAAATAAAAAAAAATTTGAACCCCCTCTGAAATTAAAAACAAAAAAAACCAAAACTTAAATTTAAGGGGGCTGAGGCCCGTGGGCCCCTTCTGGATCCAAAAAACCGTCCCGCCCACTTAGTGGAATGGGTGGGTACTCAAATTAAAAGTAATTGTACAAGAAAAACAAAAATAATAAAATTTAGGGTGGGCGGGACTTTTGGGGACCTCTGGGTCAAAAAACAGTGCCCCCATCCACTCACATCTATGTGTAGGTACTCAAATTAAAGGTTGTTTGCTCACGATTGTAAATATTTTGTTTTATTTTGTATTTTTAATGCTCGATTTAAAAAAAAAATATTAAATTTTTTTTGTAACTAATAGCCTATTTCCGATGTGCTAAAGAATTGTTTTCTGTGTAGCCCGCCTTTGGCCGGGCGCAAGGATTTTCTCCTCTATGGTATAACCAAACCGGCTTCGCTAACTAAAGATTCTCTGCATAGCCGGCCTTCAGCCGGGCGCAAGTATTTTCTGCTCTAGAGAAAAATATGCGAATACAAAAACAAAATACATATGTGCAATCGTGAGCAATTTACCTTTAATTTGAGTACCCACACATATCACTAAGTGGGCGGGGCATTTTTTGGGTCCAGGAGGCCCCACGGACCTCAGCCCCCTTAAATTCTAATTATGGTTTTTTTTCTTTTTATTCTGAATCGGGTGGCATATTTTTTTTTTTTTCGTACGCCCCGTAAAGTGCACTTCAGCCTTTTTTTGTTGCATCGATTATAAAACTAGGTGTGATTCCTGTGTTTCTACACTTTATAAGGAAAGTTATTGTTGATTTGATGTTGAGTTGTTGTTGTTTTAACGATTTTAATTCATTTATATATCCTTTGATATTCGTGTGTTTCTGTTTAATGTTGTTGCTTTAAAAAATACAGTCAAATCCCGATAATTCGTACCCCGATAAATCGTAATTCCCGATAATTTGTAATAAACTGTTTGCTAACTACCACTTATAATTCGTAATAAAAACAACAGAAACATTGAAAGAATGATTTTTTTTGTACCGCTATTGTTTTGCGTGGGTTTTGCTTCTGCTTGTGTGTGCATTTTCAAATAAATAAACATCTAAAAAAAAATAATTTTTATATATTTTATTTTTAACAATTGTTTTCTAAGTTTTTTTTATCGTTTTAGTAAATAAATTGAAAAACCCCGAACATTCGTATTTATTTTATTTTAACCCCGTTAAATCGAAACCCCGCTAAATCGAAAACCCCTATAATTCGTAAAAAATGGCCGGTCCCTTGCGTTTACGAATTATCGGGATTCTACTGTAATACTCATAACCAGGGAAACCAGAAATATGCGCATTAAATATGCCAAAAAAAACTTGAAAATATGCACTGAAAATTGTTAAAAATATGCCCCTAAAAATTCAAAAATTGGTAATTTGAAAACAAAATATTTAACACTAAAATAACGGTTCCATTTAATAACAACCATCCTTAAATTATAATTGGTTAAACCCATACACCATTCAATTAACAGACGAATTTTCGAGATTTTAAAAACCAAAGTTTTGTTAAGATGTTAAATTCATATACCTAAGATGTTTTTGTGCCGAATATTATCTAGTTATTAACGTCCATATGAGATTTTTTTTTTTAAGAGATTTTAGGGACGCTCACTAAATTGTTTATTAATGTTAACATTTAAAAGGAAGTAATTTATAGATGGAAACTTTTGGGCAAATATGAACTGATTCGAAAAGAATTTAATACGCAGTTAAATATTTTGGGGCGAATTTGATCTAAATACCAACATAATTAGATGGTTTACGGACACAAAGGGTCTAATTTGGAAATCAGTTTTTATGGGGAATATGTAAAATTCGTACAATTAAAATGTGTTTACCAAATATGATCAAATTATCAACAACATTGCAACTTATACTTTGCGCACAAAATTAATAATAGGCGGAAGGTTATCGATAGATCTATTTAAAAAGTGATTCTCAATAGATCGGTGTACTAAAAGACTGGACCAGATTTCTATGTATTACAGACATCGCGCTTATTCATATACAGCCCAATTATGAATACAAATTCCCCGGAAGTTTTTCCCCTTTTACCATTTTTACAATTGAATTTACATAGGAAAAATGGGAGAAGGAGAAAACTCCCTTGGAATTTTTATTCATAATTGGGCGGATAAAAATGTTTAAGGTTTTAAATAACATTTATCCTTTATGATCTTACAGTTTTCGAGTAAAATTTTAAATTTAAAAGTCGAAGCAGCATTTTGGGTATACATACATATGTATGTACATATGTATATGAATATATTTATAAAAGAAAAGCAAATATTTGTTTTTATTTGCTGCGGAAGCTCTTGTAGGCATCTAAAAAAATGTATAAGTATCAAAATATGCCGCAAAAAGGCAAAGTATGCGCTAAAAACTTAACAAGTACTGCAAAAAGGCTCTTTAAACTAAATTATGCAAAAAAATGCTGCAATATGCACTTACAAATCGATGCCAAAATTCATAAGCTCTAAAAAGGATAAAAATGTATATTGCTTCTCCCTTCATTGGTCGCACAAGGAAAAACATGCAATTGCATATTTATGGTCCCTGCTCATAACGTTTTCTTCCGAAAAATATAAACATTTTTATTTATTTCTGGAGAAAATATTGTTTTATCAATGAAAGGACATAGCCATCGTTTGGTGAAATAGTAAAAATTAGTATTCATATGAATTACCTTTATATGCATATATGTATGTACATTCGCCTTGAATATACCACTATACTTATAAGCATAAGCATTTAAAATACAACATACCATTGCTTAAAGTCTGGTTTCCTACCAATATTAAAAATGTTTAACCCACTATTGATCACAGTTTGATATTAAGCATAATCCGGCCGATTAAAAAACTAGAAACATCGTTAAAAAAATAAGCCACAAAAATCCGTTTTATCCGAATGTCTCGAAAGGCAAAGGAGATAACTTAACATTTAAGCATATTTTTGTAGGTCAGCTTAAGTCTAATTTTTTGCAAACCATAAATACATTTACAGCCTGTTCGTAAATTTCGAACGTTAACAAGTTTTCGAATTTTGTTTTAGTTTTAAATGTAATTTTCTATGCGAACGTTAACTTAACGTTACTTAACGACAATTTTTTGCTGTAAAAAGTTACAGAATTTCAGTACTGATCAAATTTACAAAAATTTAATTTTTTCTAAAATATTTGTTTCCAGTAGCATGCCATACCCATAATTACCAATATTTTTAAGCAGTTTTTTTTGGATACCTTAATTCTAATATGTTTGCTATCGAATAGCATTAAAATTTTTGAAATCGGCGATAACAAAAAATTGGACTTTTGGCCGATGAAATTTAATTTAGAGGGTAGTGGGGTTTACCTGTCGCGAATTTGGTAAAATTGACTTATATTAATGTATGTACATCGTGCCACTTCCCCATGATCGCTTTATTAATACAGTGCACTCTGGAAAACGTCAACTAATTAAAACCGCGGGTGTTGACGTTTAACAAATTGTTGACGTTTACGAATGTAACATTTTTATATAAAAAACATATCGATAATGTGCTTTTAAACGTTTTTATTAATTATTACCTAAATCCAAACATAAACAAATTCAAAAAGGAAATAAAAAAGGCATTCAACCTGACTAAAACCATAGGTAGGTAGGTAGGTAGAAAGGCTGGTGTGAAGTTTCCTCCACACCTTCACCCAGAGACCAATATGGTCCATTGCGACGCCTTAATTAGGATTGATAAGGTGAAAAGGTAGATGAAAAAGAGAATGACAGCCCGAGAATAAGAAAATAGATATAGAAATAAAGCAAAGACCAAACCAAAATTCACACTACACGCGGACAGCGCCCCGTCTCCTCTCGCGCAGCCAGGTCATCCCCATTACGAATCCTATAAGACCCTCGAGTCCACACCCCGAGACGTCCCCTAACTCGCCCAGGAATCTACTGCCCAGCCACCTTAGCCTGCTATTCTGGAGCCTGGGACAGTGGCACAGAATATGCTCAACCGTCTCCAGCTCCTCCGGGTCCTCACACAACCCGCACACATCCGATAAGTCGGATCCCATTCTCACCGCCATCCTGCCTATCATACAGTGGCCCGTGATAATCCCTATCAAGGTCCTGACACAGACCCTACTCTTGCCCAGCTAAAACCATAGAAGACTACTGGAACTAAAAGAATACATTTTAAATGAGATCATATTTTTAATTTTACATGCACACATATGCATTTAAAAAAATCTGTTATTTTTATCTGCTGTTTTTTTCTATCCAACACTTGGAAGAGAGCCTTCTCTCTTAAACGGGTTAATACATTTAAGTCATTTTGCTCAACATTCTCGCATTGAGCCCAATCCAAAGCCCTGTTAAATATTTCGACGGCTTCGCTTGGTTTTATTGTCTGCACAAAAAAGCAACTGAACATAAATAAAAAGACAATACAGACATACAGTTGTAATTTTTTTTACTCTACTTACAAGGTGGATCCCCAATTTCTGAATTGATTTCATAAAATAAATGTGTGTGTGTACAAATGTATTTTAACTGCTGCTAAATTCGAAATTTTATTTTATTCAGAGTTGACGTTTTAGAGCTTTATGGTTGGGTTGACGTTTTAGAGTAGGCAATGTAAAAAAAAAAGGGTTGACGTTTTGGGATGTTGACGTAAACGAGTGTTGACGTTTTCCCGAGTGCACTGTATATGAAACCAAACTGTTAAATTATAAAAATTAATTTTCAACTTCAAATATGGCATTAAAAATTTTTGCAAATGATAACGATTAAACAGTACGACTAATCGCAATTTCAGTAACATACTTTCATAATCGACTTTCAATTTTTATTGATTCATGAGTTTATTGGCTGTTCATCGATTTCGAACGATAACTTCGTTCGCTTAACATATGTACATGTAAAACAAAAACAATATTTTATTATTTGTTTTCGTTCGCAGACTGATGAACAGGCAGTTACCCTGCATATTATATGATTAGTCCATACACGCATGTAAAATGTAGCCCATAAAGGACTAGAACTAGTCCAAAGGTAGCCCCAATGTATGGAAAAACATGGTCTATTTAACATTACGATGTCCTAGGGCAGGACCACATAGCCCAGATTTGCATTACAAAGGAGTAGTCTTAAAACTACTCCATGGCATACTCCAAAGGATTAGCTTTGAAATCGGTTAAAACGAAAACATGTCGTTAATAAACGAAGACATGTCGTTTCACTACAAACTATTTTTACACGGAGACATGATCCACGCTTGCATTACATTGGACCAGTGAAATCCATTTGATCAAAATGGATCAAGTAGTCCAATATTATTTGCAGGGTAGTTATAAAATAAAGAAAGAAAACTACTTTAGAATTACATGAAAACAAATTAAATCAATTTATTATTTATTTTAATATATGATTAACACAGTAATTTGTTTTTTTTTTTTTACTAATTATTATTAAAGAATGGTTTACTAAAATAAGAAACCTTAAAATTTAGCTTTTTATTATTATTTAAATAACTTAACGACAAACATACAAAAGTAAAAATAAAAAAATAATTCACGGGCATACATAAAACAAATATAATAAAGGGATTTTACAAATCGGGTTGTTTGTAAATCTTAATACAGGGGTTTAATAATTCTTTTTTAACTAGAAACTAAAGAAAATTAACATTATACATAAAAGCTAAATATAAACAAATAAAAATAATATTAAATATCTATAAATATTTTGGATAATATATGTATTTTTTAGATGTAATTATAAATGGTAACAAATAAAAGCATATCAGTTTTTGTTAAATTTGCTGAGCTATAAATAAAACCTTTCTTTACATTAGCAAGTTTTTTTTTTTTGAACATTCCGATAAAATTATAACAATTTGTGCTTTACTTTCTTACAAGTTATAATTAGAAAAACTAATAAAATATTTATTACAAATAGTAAGATACTCACGCCTATCCTTGGGAGTTTTTATTCATGATAGGGGTGATTAATTAGACTAAAGTGAAAAAACTTGCGTACTGTAAAAACTGTTATTTTTAATATTTATAAATAAAAAATAGTTACATGCCAAATTTCAGGTAAAACCGAATATTTATAAAATTAATTTGAGATTTCCTCTAAAATAATGAAGTCATTTAAATTAATTATAAATTTTAATTATAATATTTAAGTATACAACAAATATTTCTAATAATTGCAATAATACTGTACCTAGATTTCCACATCTTCAAATCTTTTTATTGCATTTCTGAAATAACGATTAGAAATCCTAATTATCCAAGTTTTTTCTTCAAAAAAATAAGGATTCTATAAACGATTATAGCTTGTTAAGAATGTTCTTTTTTCGTTTAGACATGAGTTCACGAAGACTTTCCAAAATGGTTAGTATCATCTTACAGATAACGGCTACATCTTAACTTGATTATATCGAGCCGGCATTGCTACTTAGATGATCGCTAAGCATTTTGTAAAGTTTACTTTAGTCATTAATTTCAAAATTTTATGTCTAACAAAATTACATTTTTACTGAAATTGTCAAAAAAGTTTTCGGGATAGAAATTTTAATTTGAATAGAAAATTATTAACTTAAAATATTATAAATAAAATAATATGTAGAACTATTTTGTTTTCAATTTTGGAATAGTTTTGCCGAAATTGAAAAAAGGGCCAAAAACCGATTTCAAGATCGATTATTAAGTTAATTTTTTTTCATTTATCGTAAAATATATTTTTGATAAATAAAAGGTATATTAAACAAATTTTCATAGTTAAAAAAAAATTTCATAGAAAATTTATTTTATAAACCTTATATCATGGGATAATTAATTAATTAATGTATGTATAATATTTTATATGAATGTCTTACAAAATTTTAAAATAACCTCAACAATGCATACCCCTCATTTTATTTAAAACTGATAGGCTTTCATTTGTTAGCTATTTGTGGGGTTAATTTAATATTATAGCATTTTATAAATCAACCAATACTTTTTTTATATGTAAGTATGAATATTAACCCAATATGCTTACGACAGAATATTAGATTTGCTTATCAAAGTTTTAGATGAACAAATGGCTTCAGTTAAAATATTAATGTTATATTCATTGTGGTTCCCAAATATCCTTTGGAAAAATTAACTTTGTTATCGCGCTAAAAAAAATTTCAAACTACTTTTTTCTGGTAATTTGTAGAAAGAAAAAATTTTTAAATTCATTTGTTCTCAAAACTTTAAAACACGATTAGCATTAAAATAGGTATTAACTAAAGACTAACTAAATTCTAATGTATTTTAGTTTTTTTTTTCAAAGAAGTTCTAAACACATGCTTACATTTTTTCACCCAACATAACTGATGCGTTGTTTGAACCAGTTGTGCTAGTGACCATAGGTTCTATTAACATTTTTGTACAAGTCTCCAAGTCGACTGATGTTGTTGTCGTATCTGGCTTTATGACATCCATTAGGGTAGATTCGTCCTGCATGGCTGGTAAAGCCAATTTGTTGGCAATTGAGATTGTCTCTTCTAAACTGCTGCCAATACTCATGGGCTCACTATTGCTTGATACGAGAGATGCAGCTAACGATGAATTCGATGAAGTTGAAGAGGACGAAGAGAAGGAAGATGAGGATGAAGAACAGTGTGCATTTACAGATGGCGCGGTAGATTCAATACCATCGCTACAAGATGAAGCCGACATTGGTGAGGAACAGGCTGAATTTGTATTTGTTGCATTATTGGTGCACAATTTCGATATCAACAGTTTGGGTGTTATACGTCCATCATATGTACCAGTACCCGAATCAGGACTAGGACATACAGAACCCGAAGGTGATGAGCCACGACTTTCGCAAAACATTTTCTTTGCTGGTGGTTGTGAGTAAAGAGAACCCCACGAGCTTGTGGAAGAACCCTCATCCAATTCAAATTTTCTTTTAACCGGTCCTAATTGAGAGGGTCGTATAGCAATGGGCGACATAGAACGGCGCGTGGCAAAGGTACTGCGACGTGTAGGAGATGGTGACAAACCATAGGGAAGGCGTAAGTTTGTACGATTATTTGTAGGGCTAGGACTAGAGCAACTGTTACCACTACTCATGCCTCCACCAACCATTACCTGTAGAGGATTTGTTAATTCATCTGAAGATTTACAAGACCAATTCTCTGCCACTAATGACAGATCTTCCCAACTTTGTGATATTTGTATAGCGGAATGAACCTCACGCTCATGGGTCACTTCGCGCATATTCAAACCATCAACACATTCTTCTTGCCTTAATTGAGAAATTCTAGGTGTAACACATCTCGAGGAATCTGTTCGAACTCCAGCAATATTGACACAACCTACTGCACCACTCCCTGAATTGGCTGATCCTGCGGTAGAGCTTGAGCCTGCTACCACTCTGGCAGGACTGTAACTAGCCGAATAACGTCTTCCGCGTGGTGCAAATATATTAAAAACAGGAGCTGGTGATACTTCCCTAGACGGTGGCTGCGATCTGGGTATTGGCACACTTAAGCATCTTTTTAAAGCTTTTGATGAGAGTGTTGCTACACTTACATTCTCCCCCATTTGATTTGAATTATTTATAGCTGCTGCACTAGCACTGTAACTTGCTTCTCTTGATGCTGCTGCTACTGTTGGCAAGACCACAACTTGCATTTCTGTCATAGTTTCATCGGCTTTAATTTTACAATCCTTCTGTTCTACGCCTTCATTAGATGGCTCTAAACTCACTTCCATATCTTTACTGTCGATATATATCGTATTTTGAAGCAAATAATTGGCGATTTGTTGTTTTTTTATAGATTTACTTTTTTCAGTTCGTTAAAAAAATTTTTACTTAATGATTTTGCTACTAGACTATGTTTACCAGTGTGCAGGTATGGAAAACTGATTCTTTTAAAATGGTACTTTCGTACAAAAAAAGTTTTATTTTTAATTGAAAAGGTACAAAATTTATTGAATTCTTGTTTCAGCCAGTTTACACGTTAAGAAAACTACATGATATTTTATAAAAATTAGAAATATATTTGTATACTCGGCAAAAGTGAAGTACGAAAAAAAATAAAAAAATATGTCACTCGATTCAGAATAAAAAAAAGGAAAAAATCCAAAATTAAAATATAAGGGGCTGGATTGTACAAGAAAAACGAAAATAATAAAATTTAGGGCGGGCGGGACTTTTGGGGCCCTCTGGGTCAAAAAAAATGCCTCCATTCACTCATATTTTTGTGTAGGTTGACATTTCGAGCCATGAGAAAATTACCTTTAATTTGAGTTCCCACGCATATCACTAAGTGGGCGGGGCAGTTTTTTTGGTTCAAGGGGGCCCCACGGACCTCAGCCCCCTTAAATTTTAATTTTGGTTTTCTTTTTTTTTATTCTGAATCAGTTGGCATATTTTTTTTATTTTACTTCAACAACTACAACAATCCAAAAATAACTTAAACAACAAAGGGTTATTTATTGCATTGCATTGTTAGTGCTTATAGCTCGAAAATCAACCATTCTAAGCTAAACAATAACAAATCAAAACAAATGAGCTCGAACTGTCAAAATTAGATGCCGTTTCGACACCACAAATGGTATTGACTTTTTAAAATGTACGCTGCGTAAAATGTTTTTGGAAATTATAAAACACATTATTTCAAATTAATTTTTTTTTAACTCTAGGTTATGTTCGGCAGAAACGGCATCTGACACACAAAATTTGTTTTTGTTTTAAATGCAAGTTAAACGAGTCACTTTTGCTTTCGCGATCTACAAACAGGCAGTTAGACCCAATGATCCATTGTGATAGCATGGAATTCTTACGAAGTTTAAAGCGCGCTCCAGGTCAACGCCAGAGATACCGCACAACTTGTCAAAGGTGGCGTATCCCATTTTGGCCAGTAGTCAAGGCGAATTCATTTTTATGGTGGCGTTGAAAACACAGCTGTCCTACTTTTTTCTAAATTAGAAAGAGGAATGTCAAAACTTACTTGTGTTTTTGACATATCGACCAACGAAAGCATCAAAAATACACAATGTTGTGTTTTTGGTGTTGTTACTTGTTGTAGTATCGCCACCACCGTTTAGTCTGCTTTCAGACGCTTAATTTTTTGAAACTCTTATGTTTTTAGGTAAGAGAAGAAAGAAGAAAGGGGGTTAGTACGGAGATGCCTGTACTCGGTCAGTACGCTTTGTGTTTTTATTCGTTTGTAACTATATGCACAACGATGGCTGCATGTAATTTTTTTTCTTTTCTTTTTCTCTTTGATTCGCTGTTAATAAAATTGTTGTTGTTTTGAACCGAAAAAAGTTGAAACCGATTGCTGCGTGTGATTATATTGGCATCTTTAAAAGGGAATTCAAAAGAAGTTGAGCTTCAAAAGATGAAACGTGTAAATTTAGACTTATATGAATTCTCGCCAGCGCAGGAAAGCGATAGAAAAGGCGATCAACGTTCTCCTACTCATTTTTGTCAACACAGTGTTCGTCTCGTAGACGCTGTGCAACGGACACCAAAAGTGATAAGATCCTCTTGGTCATCGATATAACAAATATTCAGTTTATATTTTTATGCTGTGTAAATTTAACTAATTAATTAATTCTTGATATTTTGGAGAAATTTTTATTATTTTATTACTAATGCATATGTATGTACATGTGTATACACACATACATATTTCCCTACAAATAATATTGGACCACCTGATCCATTTTGATAAAATGGACTACTCCATGGACTGGTCCGAAGTAATGCAAGCATGGACCATGTCATTGTTAAAAAGTGTTTGTAGTGAGACGACATGTCATCGTTTTTTAACGTGCTTTCGTTTTTAAACGACTTCAAAACTAATCCTCTTGAGTATACCATAGTCCAAAGCTGGGTTATATGGTCCTGCCCTAGGACATCGTAATGTTAAATAGACCATGTTTTTTCCATACGTTTGGTTTAATTTTGGACTAGTCCTAGTCCCTTGTGGGCTACTCTTTACACGCGTGTTTGGACTGGTCCCATTATTTGCAGGGATGCTTTGCGCAATTATCATATATGACAATTTTTTTGAAATTGAGTTTTTGATGCAATCTTGTTCTACATTCAAAGAGATGTCAACTGTATATTTTCATTTTGATATTGCAAGCGAAAGGAGAGAAAAATTGTAAAATGGCTGTCCTGTAAAATTTGGTTTTTGTAACATACGATAATTTCGCGCAAAGGGTTCGATATACATATATACAGTGCCAGTCAAAAAAATAGCACCAATGACCAATTCTTTGTTTATTCTAGTGAAAAAAATATCTTGTGCGTATTATTTTAAATTAAGTATGCAATACTGTTATATATAGCGTCTGAGCGTCTTTATTTTTTCTTAAAATGTTAACGGTTCTTTTCCAAAGATCGGAATTATAAAAAAAACTCTGCATTAATGCAGTCAAGGCGAATTCACTGCATTCTAGTCAATTCGCCTTGAATGCAGTCAATAAAATAGCACCGAATGACAAAAATTCTTTAAAGAATATTAATGATCCGAAGCATACCAGCAAACTTGCTTGGTTTCAAGACCATAAAATAAACGTGATGGAATGGCCAGCTCAGTCCCCAGATCTAAATCCAATCGTGAATTTATGGACAGATATAAAAGGAGTATCCCAAATAGAACCAACCAGTAACGAAACCGTTTGGGTGGCTGTTCAGCGAATCTGGATCAGAATTTTTAAGAAGAGGAGCCAAAATCTGGTGAAATCGATGCAAAAACGTTGTGCAGAGGTTTTTGCCAATACTGGGCACTCAACAAAATATTTATTTCAATATGAGAAGCCATCATTAAAATAAAGAATTCAAAATCTTTAATTTATTCTTAGTTAAAGTATTTATTTTAAATGCGGTAAGAACAAAAGTGCTATTTATTTGACTGAGTGTTTTTAAGTTGTTTTAAAAAAGTTAAAAAGTCTGTAAGTCTTCAATGAAATCAGTTTGACCTATTTACTAATATCTACAGAAGAATTTTTTTATATACTGGTGGGTTACTGCGTATTTCGATTCGAAAGAAATAATTTCAGAGTTCGAACAATTTGTACTGTGTATTACGATTTTCGCAATCGTTCGTAACGATGACAGAGGTTGTATTTAAAAAAAATGGGAAATTTGATGAACACTTTGGGGGTAATTTTGTTGTTCACTTCACCTTGCGTTGAGAAAATTTTCATATAAAATTTTTAAAATTTTGGTACTAGAGAGTGGCTGTTAAGAAAGGGGTTTTTTGTTTAAATAAAATAGTTATAAAAAACCTCCGTTTATTCAAAACAAATATTACGAAAGTCGTAATAAACAGTACAAATTGTTCGAATCCGTAAATGATTTCTTTCGAATCGAAATACACGGTAACCCCCCCGGGAATTTTTTTGACCGCATCTGTATGTGTGTGTATTAGAGCGACTCACCAAAAAAAGTGCTCGATGTACCCTCCTAAAAATTAACCTTGGACTTTTTTAAGATACCATTTTAATTATTTCGGCTCCAACTTTGACCTCTCGTGAACTGGACCATTTTGAAAAAGGGTCTATTTTTGCATGTTTTGTTAATTTGAGAATCTGTTTCCTTACCAACATATACAAATTGGGTATCATAAGAAAGTTTTTTTTAAGGCGCGTCCAACAATTTGTCCAAGGACGATCATCCATGTCCTTTTTTTTAAAGATTTTCTGTAAAAAAAAACGGTTTTTGAATTTTTTGTTCGGAGTTGTTTGTAATAAAAATGCCAAATTAACATATTTTAATCTTTAGTCGATTTAATTAAATACGTGCTTCCGCTTTTTTGAAAATTCGCGCTAATTCGAATTTTGACAATAATGCAAAGGGGTGGCAACCCTTCGTTTTAAATAGAGCAATAAGGGTATAAAATTTTTTCTTTTGCCAAGTACATCATTTTTGTACGTAAATAATTTAGATTTTTGCAAATTAGATGCTTCCTACACGATGCTCTAGAATATATTTAATGCAATTTTGTAGTAACTCTAATATGATAGCGGATTTAGTTTCTAGATCATGTATGGATGAAAAAAGAACTAAAGAAAGAAAAAAAAAATCATCCAAAAATCATCGTTTTGGGATTTTTTATAGCTGGAAATCTTACATTAATTAAGCTATCTAACCCTTTTGTAATTATATTTTAATTTTAATATATTTTAATTTTTATATACATACACATACATACATTTATATATTAATTTATTTAAAATTGTTGGTAGAAATTTGTAACCGATTATGGCCTATGGTAATGCAAAAATAAATAATAAAAAAAAATAAATACATTATAGACTTAGTTCGTCCGTCATCCATGCAGAGCAAAGCAGAAGTATCCCAATGCCTTCCAAATTCGGTGGAACCGGTAAGGCAGTGCCAATTCTAGCATTATCATATGCCATAATGTTTTTCGTATATCTCCGAGCCCTGGGACCCATATGATACTGATATCCATGTATAGGCAAATGCAAAATGAAAATGCAAAAAGAGCGAACGATTTGTATACATACTTAAAAAATAAAGAGCATAAAACCAACTACATAATGCAAAAGTAAACAAACCAATACAATGCCACACATGCAAAACTTTCAATGTAGTGGTGCCCATACCTGCTGATATCCAATTGATCAGCCATCTCGCTTAACTTGAGGGTTAAACGATCAAGTTTTGCCTATCAAGTTTTAATACACACACTTTTTTACCAATACACTCATACTTTTCAAGTGAGTGTTTTTAATTTACGTTAAAGAAAACAGCTGATTTCAAGGTTATTGAGCAAAATTTTCATTGCCTTTATAAATTGTTTTCTTGATGACATCTTGAAAGTAAATTGCTCAAAAATTTAATGCAGCCTACGTCACAACTTTAAATTTTTGGAAATTTTGACAAACAGTATATGTAAAAAGACTATCAAGAAAATCTTGATCGTGTGGCTGCATTGTAAGGCCGTTATACAATATCACACAAAGTCTTAAGTAGTTTACGAAAATACAACCCTGCCACGATAAGTTGTTATTGTTTTTTGAAAATTTGCAATTAATAAATAGATCAGGGCAGCATTTTCGTAAAATAATTAAGACTTTGTGGGACTTGTGGGGCGTATCGTTGAAAGAAACAACAATCGCAACATCATAAGTTTAAGAAATGACCCTGCGACCACGTGATTTTAGAGACATCAGCGCTGGATTCCGAGCCAGGTTCCATAGCAATGGGGAGAGAACACCCCTTTGTGGGGTTCTTCTGTTAACAAACTATGTGATTCTAAAAGGGCCTAGAGAACGGATTTTCTAGCCACCCGATAATTTTACTTGCAACCCAAGATTTGACAGCGCCGCAGTTGTTACATTTGGAGCTAAGTTGTTTAAAGCTCCATAAATATCCAGGCAAGCCACCAAAGTATATTCACCGACTGAGAGACCCTTTTACTCCAAATTCACTAGCTTGTGTAGAGCAACTTCGGTCGATTTTCATCTATTATACGCATGTTGGCGTATTGACAAAAGATTCGGATAAATTGTCTTATGAAGATACTGACACATCGGTGAACTGTATCGTCAAAATATCTACTGATATCAGTAAATACTGTTTTTGTGCGATTTCTTGCGAATATTTTCTTTATCTGAATAATCAGATTGTATTTTACGTACGACTTCTTTTGTTGCGGAGTACGGATGCCTTCTAGAATGCCTCTGTACTCCTTCTTTTGGATATACAAGGCCTGCTCGCCCTGTTTCATGCTCATATCTTTTTTGCACAAGTTGTAATTGAGAATGGGCAGTTTTACAATTCTATTTCCAGTGAGTGTTTTAAATTACGTTCAAGGAGCCAGCTCATTTCAAGTTTAGTGAGCAAATCTTTCGTTTGTCTTTATAAATTGTTTTCTTGATGACATCTTGAAAGTAAATTGCTCAAAAATCGCGTGCAGCCTACGTCACGAGTTATCAATTTTTGGAAATATTGCCAGACAGTTCTATTTCCAGAGAGTGTTTCAAATTACGTTCAAGGAACCAGCTCATTTCAAGTTTAGTGAGCAAATCTTTGAAAAATTGCGTGCAGCCTACGCCACGAGTTATCAATTTTTGGAAATATTGCCAGACAGTATATGTCATAGACTATCAAGAAAAACTTAAGCTTTGTTCACAATCAGAGAAACAATTTCGTTTTTTCTTTTATTGTTTTTCTTCCCAAAGTATTTCTTATATTTTCCTTTCATTTTCAGAACAAAAATGTAACTAAAATTTTTTTAAAAATGTAACTAAATTTGAGTCAACTAGAACTTCAGCAACATTTTGTATGAAATTGTTTCTGACGTTAAAATAATTTTATTTAGTTTTTAATGAAAATTTTAACTTAATGTTGAAAAAAATAATAATAAATGCATAATATTGTCGTGGGTAAAATTTGCAAACGGTTTCTTAAGGCAAAATGTGTGTGGTGGCGAAAAAAATTGTTGCTCTATTATGAACACCAAGTGAAAATGTAACTGTAATTGTGAACGAAGCTTTAAACTATACTAAATTTTTCCATCCCTGCTACTGTGACTAGAGTTCTTAATTTTTTCATCATTATCTGCAAGGCGAATTCGCCTTGATTATCAGGGTAAGAAAAATAAAAATTAATGATTAAAAACAAGGCGAATTCATGTAAACGGTGGTGGATATACTACAACAAGTTAAACGCCACCTGAAAAAGGAATTCACCTTGAATAAAATGTACACGATAAAGGCTTATAAAAAATTGCCAACATATTTTACTTGGTGGCTACCCGATCAAGTTTTGCCTTCCAATTCCTTTCAATTTGCAATACACTCTCACTTTTTTACTAGCATACTCACACTTTTTAAACTGACCACGAGATTGCTTTCAATTTCACCTTTCCATTTGCTTTCAATTTAACAGCTGATTGTCTTTATAAATTGTTTTTTTTGATGACATCATGAAAGTAAATTGCTTACAAATTGAGTGCAGTCTACGTCACAGCTTTCAATTTTTGTAAATTTTGCCAAGCAGTATATGTAAAAGACTATCAAGAACAACTTGACCGTGTGGCCGCAGGGTAAACAAAAAAACACTAAGCAGATTACTCGAAAATGTCACCTGTATGAATTCGCCTTGATCTTGTCTGAAACAAAAGTTGTAGATACCATGGTGGAATAAGCAGATGACATCGTTACGGCAACAAATACAACATTACTACAAAAATGGAAATTATATCACCGTTTACGTCAAAAAATACTTTAAACAAAAATCAAAGCGTGCCGCTGAACGTGATGAAATAAATAAATTTTTAGCAAATTTGTATTTAATAATGGTCAATATATTCTTTATTTTAATTTAAAATCATCAAAACTTTTAATAAAATACAATAATTAGAGCACAAAACGTGAACTTTTTGTAAGCATAAACAAAACTTTGACATAAGACTAAACAAACAATGCAAGAGCAAAAAAATTGTCATCTGGCGTAGTGCTGCCACCTTAATTATTTCTCCATGGTAGATACCAAGGCGAATTTAAAAAGGCAAGTACAAGGCGAATTCAAACAGGTAAACTCATTTCGTCAACCGTTCATCAGCTGTTTCCACGGCGAATTAAAAAAAATAGCGAAACGTCAAAATATGATTTTGTTTTGAGAAGAAGTTGATTGAAAAGTGCTAAAAATATTATTTTTTATTTTCTTTTTATTATAAAATTTCAAAACTGCGAATGATTGAAGTGAATTTAATAATTTCTTTTATAAAAAAGTGATAATTTTAATTTGCAATAAAAAAATTTTGACAGCTAACCATTAAATTGCAAAAACAAAATATATGGGGCTTTTTGTAGATGTAGAGTTGCACTTACCTGTTATGAATACGCTTTGGGCAAGTGCAACTTTACAACTACAAAAATTTTTTATTGCAAATTAAAATTATCACATTTTTATAAAAGAAATTATTAAATTCACTTTAATCACCGCTTGACAAAACCAAAAGAGACGTCAACAAAGCGACGTCGTAAAAGCATCCATGTGAATTGCCTGTTACGCTTATTAAATAAATTTTATTGGTATTAATCATTTAAGGATCTTTATCACATAATGCTTTAAAATTAATTATTTTTTTATTTAAAAAAAAATTATGACTAGAAGCGTAACCTGTATTTACATCTCTGCAGTCGATTAATAAGCAGCTGATAGTTAAAAATTTAAATTAAACCGACAGTCAATTAAGGGGTGTACACAAGGCGAATTTATTACAGGTGGTCGTAAAAGCCCTGCTGATATTAGCTTAAATCACTGTTGGATGTCAAAATTTTGTTTATTCTCTCTTATTATCTTTGTTTCTGTTTTATTTCTGTTTTTGACATTATACAATGATTTTACAAAAACAAATTGCTTGTGGTTTTTGTACGAGTTGTACTTGTTGTAGTACCGAGATTACCTGGGATGAATTCGCCTTGGGTGTACACCAGTGATGTCATAAGGATACGAAAGATACAGTTTGCGTGTCTTTTGATGACTTCAGGTACCATGTATAATCCTGACATTTTTCGTATCTTTTGAATCTATACGCAAAATGTACAGAAATAAAATATTAGAGAATTTTTAGCTAACTAAAACTTATTAAAACTGACCACCATTGCGGACCCAATACTAAAGCGGCTCATACACTTGCAATATAATTGTTCAATTTTTCGTATTGTAGAATTATATCGCCAATGTGTATGTTATATTCGAAGATGGCAGAATATATTGGCAAGAATCAAAATCGTTTTGATTTTTATTGCACAACGAAAAGAAGTGCAATAGTGCTGGTTCACACTCTTCAAGTTTTAGCCATCAAGTCTTGTGCTTTTAGAGGGGAAGGGAAAAGAGAATGCCATATCTTTTCCCCTCTCTTCTAAAAACTCAAGACTTGACGAGTTAAACTTGACGTGTGTGAACCGGCACATATACTGTGAAATGTGTTTGCTGCAATATACGATGTTGGCATGAAAAAAGAGGTCATACCACAGGGTCTCCACGTGAGAAGAGATATAAGATTTTTATATCAGCAAACGTAAAATTCAATCGCAGGGAGTATTATCTTACGTGTAGACTCTCAAATAGTGTTAATATTAATATTATAATAAATATTATGAGACAATTGTTATGAGAAATCTTATACTATTTTATAAGATGAGCTGTCAAAAATACACAAACATACATACATATAAAACAAAAATAAGACGCATTCATTAAATTGTTTAATTTTTTAGTGCAAATAGTGAAAATCTTGTGATAAATGTTTAAAAAAAAAATATTTTTAACTAAAAAAATAGAAAAAACTAAAAATATAATGAAAACGACACAAGTTTACTGTGCGAGAATCATTCGATTATGAAATCTTATAACATACATACGTACGTGTTCCCCTTGTTTAAGATAAAGATAACCATGAAAAAATTTGTTCTCTCATTCTGCCGATGTTCTCTCACATATTATATCGGATATTATCTCAGGTGAAGACCCCATGTAAAGGATGCTTTAACATACGATCAACCAAGGCGAATTCATAACAGGTAAGTGCAACTCTACAGCTACAAACAGCCCAATGTATTTAGTTTTTGCAATTTAATTGATGTCAACATTTTTTTATTGCAAATTAAAATTATCGATTTTATTCACTTTAATCATTCGCCGTTTTGAAATTTGTTTATTATAAAAGTAACATTTTTAGCACTTTTCAATCAACTTCTTCTCAAAAAAAATTATATTTTGACGTTTCTCAATTTTTTTTAATTCGCCGTGGAGACAGCTGATGAACGGCTGACGAGATGAGTTTACCTGTTTAAATTTGCTTGCGATCAGGGTTGTCAGATGTGGCGCTTTTCAAACTTGATTGGCGACCTAATATTCGATTTGGCGACATGGCGATTTTTTGGCGATATTTTAAAATAGTTGGCGATTTTGCTGGCTATTTTTGGTGAGCCATGCATTTGTTTTGAAACTCGTTAAATTCAATACGAAAAATTATATTATTTTTATTCTAGTATTTTTATGTATGAAATTTTAGGCTTTTATAGTCAGTATGTATTTGAAACTAAATTATGTTATTGCTGTAGTTGTTTCTTTGGCCAGAGTGATGAATTTATGAATGTTATTTTTGTCAATCCAATAGGGCCTAAGTTTCAAAATTCAATTTATATTTACAATATTTTGTTCCCGACGTTTCGTCGATTGTTTGTCGACTTTTTCAAGGGATTGTCTATTTAAAAATTATAAAACAATAAAATAAGTACAATAATGTAAAACATAAACAATAAGGACTTACAATATGAAATTTAATCACATTAAAAAGTTTTTTATGTACTCAGGAGCATACAAATATTAAAAATAATTTTAATAATTTTTATGTTATGTTGAAATGTCTGACGAATATATTGAAAATCCAAGAGAAAATTATTTTTCATATTAAAAAAAAATTAATAAAGCATGAATATACCTATTTCAAGTTTACGAACATTTCTCCATTATAAAATGAGCCAAATTATTATCACAAACGAAATTCGTTGTTAATAAAGATATTAATGAATCTTAACGTACTTTTGGATGTTTATGAAACACAATGGACAAAATGACCGTTTGTAATTGGATGATATTCCATCTTATTTTATTCAGTTTTCGCCAAAAGTCTATAGCTATTAGGACACGTCAGGTACGTACCATTTTAAAGTACTTGCTTTGGCTGTTCATTATATGGTGCTAAATCCAACTAGCAATGACTGTGTTGAAAATGTATTTTCAACAACGAACTTCACTAAAACTCTCCTTCTAAATAGAATGCAGTTCTTAACGCGGTGTTACGAGTTAAAAATTACTATATGAATGTTAATACTACATGATGCACTTCTTTTGTACCTTCGTTGAAAAAATTAACTCACTTACAATGTATTTCAAAAAAGAAGACAACCACAAAAATTCTTTCTTTGCTGCTTTTAGTAGATAGTAGTCTATTTAACTATTAAATAGTGCAATTTTTTTTTTGTTTTCACTAATCATTTGTACTTGGTTCTAAATAAAAACTAAACGGAATATATATTATGGCGACTTTTTTAAAATTTTTGGCGGATTTTAGCGACTTGGAACAAATTTATTTTTAAAGATCCATAAAAAATATTTTTAATAATTTAAATCATCTATATTTTATTGTCAACAAGTTAAAAATAAAGACTTTGGCGATTTTCGCGGGTTTTGATATTGAATTTGGCGAAAAAGGTCAAAATCGATCTGACAACCCTGCTTGCGATCAACCTTAATCGATTAATTTGTAGTTGTTCTGAAGAAATATGAACATTTGTTTTATTTTCAGGAAATTTATATGAACTTAATGCCCAAATACATTGATCAAAATACTTATCAAGCATTGTGGTTGTAAAAGTGAAAATGTGTTTGTATGTGTGACACCGACAACGCTTGATGAAAAATCAAAAAATTTAGATATGGCGGCGAATATTACGTCCAGCACACGTACACGTTGAATTCGCCGGCTTGACAAGCATTTGACAAGTGTATTTGGCCCTTTAGTATAAACGCCTTAACTTATATATAAGTTTTCTACAAAGATGCATTTTTTTTTTTATAACATCCAAACATAGTTATATACAAGTAGGCCCTAATTCTGTAAAACATTAAAAGCAAAAGCAATGTCAAAAATTTTTCATAATTTTGTTGTTACTTTCTATAGAAATTCATACTGCGTTTTAAATTTTTGGCGTTGCGGTTGTGTTTTACAGAATTAGGGCCATAGTTAATTTTAAAGTTTGCTTACTATATTTTCAAAAATTACATACCTATTCCTATATTCATAAAGAGTGCTATATTCGGCTGTGCCCAATCTTATATACCCTTCACCATTGTGCGAGCAGAATACAGAGCAACTAGACAAAAACTAAGGCCCAAGTTTTGTAAAACACAACGCAACGACAAAGAATTACATTGAAAGCAAAAACAAATTCATACATATTTTGTTGTTGCCTCTAAAAGAAATTCACATTGGTTTTTAAGATTTCATACGGCTCATTTCTTGTGGCGTTGGAAATTTTAAAACGGTAAATAAATTTCTGTACAAAGCAACAACAAAATTACAAAATACTTATGAATTTGTTTTTGCTTTCAATATAATACTTTGGCGTGCGTTGTGTTTTACAAAATTAGGGCCTAAATAATTTTTACATATACATACATACATATTCACAATTCTAAAAACTTCATTATAAATTAAATTTAAAAATCTAAAGCTGGTAAATATTTTTTTACAATCGTTTTTAGAACATAAAAATTAAAAAAAAAATTCTCTTTGAAAAACAAAAGATTTGAACCAGAGGACTCACAGTTTCTAAACTCAACCCCCTAGTCGACTGAACCATAAACGAACGTTGTTTGAATATCATTAAAATGAAATATGGCCCGTTTTAGGTTTCAGAACTCAACTCAGTTGTGTCAACTCAAAGTTGTAAACCATAATACAAAAATTACAATTCAACTTATTTGGGTTGTGAACCGTAATAGTGGCTTATATTCACCAAAATGGTTTGTACCACGTATGTGTGTTTGGTTGTTTCTTTTAGTACATTGTTGTGTTTTTGGTGTTGTTACTTGTTGTAGTATCGACACCACCGTTTCCATGAATTCGCCTTGATTAAACACATTAAAATAAACTCCACCACTCATATAAAGGGTATAAAAAACAACAAAAACCCACATTACCAACACTGCATTATCATAGTCACTGTACTACCAAAACGACAAAAAAAAACATACACTAACATATTAATTCCATTTTGATTTCTACGGTCATTGTTACGGCTGTGGCATTATGTTCAATTAGGTGCAATTAGAGGTGACATAAGGTCCAATTAGACGTGGCAAAAACATAATGCCACAATCGTAGTCTATGGCCGTAGAAACCAAATTGTATGGTATGTTTATGTCATTTTGGTAATACAGTGGTTATGGTAATGCAGCGTTGTTAAGGTTATGTCGCATCTAATTGGATCTTTAAAGGGAAAAAATTGATGCAGTCGTGGTTTTTTACTCATCTCAGCCATTTGTGGACCGATCTTTTTGAATTTCAATAGCAAACAATTCCGGACCATATGTGACATAAATGTACAATAACCTGGCCCCCATTATATATGGGGTCTTCGGAAAACCCATTTCAACAGACAGGCGGACAGACGGACATCGTTAAATCAACTTCGCATTTCATAACGACCCAGAATATATATACTTTATAGGGTCTAACATCGATATTATAGAAATTACAAACGGAATGACAAACATATATACCTTATTCACCACCTGTGGTGAAGGGTATAATTACCCTCAATAAACATTTGTTAAATTTAATAATCGGCTAATATTTATGACTTAAATAATTATAAATATGAATTTATATGATATCCGTGTATGTTCTAGAATCCGAATCCACTCGAGAGTGGATTAGTTCAGCATTTTCGGTGTTCTTCATTTCACATCTACATGTTTTTATTCATTTTCAATTAGAGTAGTAGGGGTTGGTGAAAGCAAAACGAATCGACTTTTCTATTTCTCATTTAATCAAAATATACAGTTACCTACAACGCAAAATGCCATTACTAACCCAAAATATAAATCGACTTTTTTATATTGATTTTGATGTAATTTAACTAAATTTTTAACGCTTTTTATGTTATTTTCCGACAATTTATTTTTTTAATCGATTTATTGATCTCAAATTAGTTTTTGAGTTTGTTTCAAATTTTTGTAATTTTTCACGAATTTTAGCCATGTTCGAGTTCCTTACAGCTTTAACGAGTTATAATAAAAAATAGACTTTGCTATCATGCCACTGTTAGAAAATTTTTGCGAATTTCCGCTAGTTTAGCAGTTTTTACCGGATTTTTACCATTCCTTATTGTTTTAGGGACTATTAATCAATTTTATGGCTTGTTTGAAATATTGAAAATTCTAGCGAAATTTTGCTATTGTTGGAATTTTTATTTTCTGACATTTTGTTTTATAACCCATTTAGCGATTTCAAATAAATTTTAGTGTTTTTTTTTGCAAATTCTTCGCGAATTTAAGCCACGTTCGCGATAGAAGCGATTTTTCCTTTGTTTATTTACATCTTGCACGATTTTTAATCAATATAAGACTTTAATATCATGCTGCGGTTAGCAAATTAGCGATCTTTAGTTCAACTAAAGTTTTTTCGAAAAAAAATTAATGAATTATGCGGATTCAACAATTTTTCGTTTTCAATTCGAGTCGAAACCTAGAACAAACGACAATTTTCTTTACAACATTCATTAAATATGAAATTAAAATGCTATGCTTATAAATGTTAAATGTCAAAAATGCATTTTCAAAATGTATCTTTGTGGAAACTAAAAAATACATTTCTTGAAATTTCACTGGCAACACTGGTGTATCCAGTAAAACATAAACAATATTGTTGAAAGAAAAACAAATTAAATTCATCAAACCAACAATGGTGGAAGCTTTAGAAATTGTTACAATTAAACTATTTTGCTATTCCTATCAGGATCATGAAGGACAACCACAAGAAGCATCTCTTGAAATAAATATTCCATATGAGGATGAGTGTTTGGAAGAGTTGGTTACAGAAATCATAAGTCAAATGGATCCCATGATGCGTTATTTAGATGAAAATATAAGTAAGTTATGTTTTAAAGTGCTATATTTTTATATGATTTAAAAATGACTCTTTTTTTTAAGACATTAAAAAATCATTGCAAAAGTTTATTGATTTTGAAAATCAAAAATTCAAAGATGAATATGCTGAAAAATTATTGAAAAAGGCCGTTAACAATGAAATTGATGTAGACGAAATTATAAGGGATACTGAACGTCATTATAAAGAAGAATTAATACAATTTGCTGATCGTGTTGGACCTACAGATGATGAGATATTTGCTCAAAGTTTTCATCGATTAGTTCATTCTTCTTCTTTAGAGGAGATACTGAAAAAAGAACGTAGTTATGCTAAGATAATAGCAAATATGAACACACAAATGGATAAAGAAGTGGAAACTCTTAATAACTCCCAGCAAGAAGAAATGGAATCGAAAATAAATCAATTGGATATAACTACCACTTCAGAGGATATTAATAATTTATTAGCTCAACAGTATTCGACACAAAACTATGTACGCAAAAGATATGAATCAGAATTGGAAGCTAAACGAGGTCATCAAAAGAATGAGTATCGTAATTGGATTACCAGTCAAGTTTCAGAACTTTTTCAATCATCTCCAGTTGCTACGCCTCTGGGTAATCGATCGTCAATGTTTATATCACAACAGCCATCAATGGAGGAAAGTTTTACGATTCATTTGGGTTCTCAACTAAAACACATGCATAATATTCGCATATTAAGTGCCAATGTCAACGATTTATGTAGTCCTTTGCATGCAGATGAAAGGTATAACAGAATTTGACTTTTTGTTCTTAATAATTTTTAAGTTTGTATTTTAGTTTAAATGGCTTAAACATGGCTTTGGGTTTGTATTCAAGTTCTTTGTGCGGTGTTGTAGTCTTGACACCTTCCATTCAGGCTCAAGCTAATAAGGATATAATAAAAAATGCTAACATGTCTACGGATTTTCATTTTAGTCAGGTATTGAAAAAATTTGTTTCGTAAAGAAAAATATTATTTCGAAGACTTTAATAAACTTTGGAAACATTTCCCTGCAAATAATTGGACTAGTCCAAACACGCGTGTAAAATGTAGTCCACTAGAAATTAGGACAAGTCCAAAAGTAACCCAAACGTATGGAAAAACATGGTCTATTTAACATTACGATGTCCTAGGTCACGGCATCTTAAAACTACTCCATGGTATACTTAAAAGAATTAGTTAAGAAGTCGTTTAAAAACGAAAACGAAGTGAAAAGGTAGTCCAATAATATTTGCAGGGTTTATAAAAAATTCAGCAAATAACGTACGTTGCGGCGGAAAATTGAAAAAGGTCTAGAACTCAACATAGGTCCTATGTAAGCCTCCTCCCTTAAATCACTTAATGACAAAAAAATATCATGATAGGTATCTTTAAACAAAATAACCACAATACTAATTATTGATATCTAAATAATATTCGGCAGAAATAACTTTTATAGGTTACAAGGGTACTCTAGGGTATAATATGGTCGAACGAAATAAAAAAAAAGATAAATTTCTGTAAAAATCGCTTTAAATAACTTATTTTTCAAAATTGCAAAATTTTTTTTGTTTTCTTTTTATACCGAAAATTCGAATTTCTCTTTAGATTGATGACCAATTGGAAAAAATTGAACAAAAAATACGTCAACTTAACCTCAGCACAACATCTACGCCCAGTACGAAAAGCTTGAGTACCGCTAGCACTGACATTAGCATGGCCAGCGGTGACGAGGTCATAACGCATTCGATACAAAGCAGTGCGAGTAATTCACCTGCCAAAACTAGTGCTAAACTTAAAACTGGCGACTTTTTCATTACGAAACATTCCAATCTCTCACAATCGCATGTTATTTTCCATTTGATTTCGGATGAACCAATTAATAGTCCAAGTGAAATAAATTCACGCCATCCGGTTATTTTGGGATTGCGTAACATTTTAAAGACTGCCAGTAGACATGATGTCACGACATTAACAATACCGGCTCTATTGAGACATGAAATGTCCGAAGATATGACCGTTCAATGGTGTATGCGTAGGGCAGAGTTGGTATTTAAATGTGCTAAAGGCTTTATGATTGAATCGGCTACGTGGGGTGGAGCAGAATTAAGGTGAGTTTACATTTTGCTTTTGTTTTCTAAAATATTACAAGTGCTTTTTTATTCACAGTACATTACAACTTTTATTGCCCCATGATATTTCTGAAGATCTATTTAACACTTTGGCCAGTATGGTTCCAAATGTTTTCCGTGTTGCGAATCCTAAAATTTTAGTTGATAATAGCAAATAAGTTTGCCTTTTTATGAAAATGCATACACATTCATACATTTATAATCATCCCTATTATGTTAGTCGCCGTCGCCGTCGACGTCGACATTAAATTTAAATTGTTGTCACATCAAGTCGACGACTACATCACTTTGACGTTTATTTGGTATTTTATAAGAATGTTGTGCCGACGTCGAATAGTTATCGAAAATTCGTGAAAAAAACCCAACTCCAATTATTTTTTTTTTATATTTTCTTCATCGTTATAGCTCACTTTTTAACGCTATTTTCCGACATATTTTTTAACCGATTTAGCCTTTTCAAAAAAAGTGTAGAGTTTGTTTCCAATTTTTAAGGTTTTCTCGAATTTTTGCCACGATTTCGATAAGAGATATTTTGACTAAGTTTTCTAATTCTTTATAGCTTTAACGTTTATTGCCGCTGTTAGTAAATTTTGGCCAATTTCCGTTAATTAGCAATTTTCACCGAATTTTTGCCATTCCTTATTTTAATTTTTGGGACTTTTAATCAATTTTATGGCTTTTTTTGATATATTAAAAAATGTTCCCGTTTTTTTGCTATTGCAAACTTTTCTAAATTTTCGCAATTTTGGATCTTTGAGGCGTTCGTCTTAAATTAAAAATTTTTCGCGATTTTTCGCTATTTTAGCAAACTTTTCCGAATTTTCGCGTTAAATTTACTTATTTGTGCCCATAACTTCTTTTAAATTTGCATTTTTTATTTTAAACGTATTTAATAAATATGTTTAAATTCCATTTAAAATTTCTTTAACTTCCATTTGAGTCGTCCCAAAATTTTCTGTCGACTAAAACGGACAATTCTACTCGATATCGACTTAAAAGCTCCTTAGAAAATATCAATTGACTGTCAATAGTAATCGATTATTGTCAATAACGACTCAAAAAATACCATTATTGTTAAGGTGCCGTCGACTTCGACTTTCATAATAGGGGTGATTCATTTATGCGATTAATCAAATTTGCAGTAAATAAATACAACATTTTTAATGAAAGTTACTGGGTTAATTTTTTTTTAATTTAAATAGAACTTAAAAACAATAATTACGCTGTGCTACTCGAAAATTTTAAGAAGCTTGACACCCTACTGGTAAATCTAATTCAAGTACGCTGAATTCAATGCTGATAGCCGTCTTTCAAAGTTAGTGCTCGTATTCGCGGTTAAAAGTTTAAATTCTAAAGTAACGTAAGAATACTTTTTATACTTTAGGGATCATTGTTCACTTAAAATAGGTCCAACCCTGCTAAATACATATCTTTTAATTTTTTTTTGAGTTCTCAAAACCGAACTCAGAAGTTTTCGAAAAATCGATTTTTTCCTATTTTTTCGGTATTTTAAAAAGGCCGAGTTTCGAAGTATTCGAGAAATTAGTTTTTTGGTCTCGAATAATCGACGTTTTTTTATATTTAATTTTTTAATTATCTTGCATTCGATGAAATTTTTTAGTAACCACTTGCGTTATTCATAACAGTATTTTAATTCTTCAACACAGACTTTTTTATAATTGCCAGCAGTATGAGTTAAGCGACAGATCTGACTTTGGCTTTGGTTTTTGGTGTACAACTCAACTCAGGGGTCCAACCACCGCATACGATATCGAACATATTTATCGAAATTTAACACTTTTGCAAAATGACACTCGATATCGAATGAAATTTATCTTAATTTGAGATTATAGCATTCGATTTGAGTAACCAAAGATATTACATCTCTCAGTGCCAATCGTGTGCAGAAAAATACGATAGTTTACTCGATATCGACTGCGGTGCTTTGAACACTGTTGATGTTTTTGTAAACCGCAGTAAAAAAGAGTTGTAAGCCATAATACAAAAACAGCAAAATTTCAACTGAACTAGAGTTCAGTTTTAAACCGTAATAGAAGAACTGGGTCCTAATTCTGGCAGTCGTGATCGAGTACTTGCTCGATTCGAAAGCAATATTTCTAATTCTTTCAGTCGATACTGAACGAATTGAAATTTTTTTTTCAGTATTGTAAAAAAATGGCGACTAGTTACATTTTTTACTTCGTGGTTAAATGTGTTTTATAAGTGAACGATTTATTTCTTGTGAAAAATAAAAATTATTTGTGAGTAGGGCCCGTTCCAGACTCGGCAAGTTAGTTGCCGAGTGTGAAAGGGGTCTAGTATTTTATCATTTAGCTATGGTGCCGAATGTTTATCTCCCAGCTTATTTAAATAAATAATGAATTTAAATTACAAAATAAAATATTTTTATTCATGTTCCACATTGTATTATATTCCACATTTGAAAAGCATTTGAGAATTACGTTTGAAAGCAATTTAAAAATAAAGGCATTTTACAATTTGAAAATAATTTCTCCTTTTTGTTGAGAATGCTATGATTTTCAAGTCATTTTCAAACGTTAGTATTTGAGAAAACGTTTGATTTCAAATAATTTTTAATTTGAAATCAACCCTCCTTCTTTGTTGGGGTTGTGTCAAAAATAATACAACACTGTAGTAAACAATTCAAAGTGCCGGTTCACACACGTCAAGTTTGACTCGTCAAGTCTTGAGTTTCTCGGAGAGAGGCATTCTCTATTCCCTCGTGCCTGTTCACACACGTCAAGTCTTGCTTTAAAGGAAAGAGGGAAAAATAAATTGGCATTCTCTTTTACCCTCTCTCCTAGAAGTTCAAGACTTGACCAGTCAAACTTGGCGTGTGTGAACCGGCACTTTCTCTTCTAAAAGTTCAAGACTTGAAGAGTCAAACTAGACTTGTGTGAACCGGCTCAAACAAAAATTGTATTTTGTTTTTAATTTTAAATTGTGTGTTTTGAAATTTATTAATTTAAAAAAAACATAAAATTTCAAAATTTTAAGCGAAAATTATAGAATTTAGTTAAGACTCCCCAGAACCACCAGGACGGTATACCATTTTGACACATGGTCAGTTATCAGCTGTTGCTAACGTAGCTATGTAGATAATTTCACCTGGTGTAAATTCGCCTTGGTATTAACTGAAATAATTAGACATAAAATTTCCTTCGAATCGAAAATGTACTCGATCACGGCTGCCAGAATCAGGCCCCCGCTCAATGCTAATTTAAAAAAAATTCAAAACCCAGCTAACCCCCCGTGAAAACAGTAATTTTCTGACTCTTGCAGCAAGTTAATGTCAAAAACATTACATAGGCTGTTGAGATTTCTAATTTACCTATCAATATTACAGCTTTTTTTAAATTTACTGAAAGACCAGATGGAGTATATAAAACATCTTTTATTGTAACTTCAACACCTTTGTCAGTTATACCATTTATATTTCCGGCAAGATTGGCAACTATTGATTCATTATTTTTAGCAACATTTATTTTCACCGAAATTTTTAGCTTTTTAATTAAGGAAAAATATGTTTTCTGATTGGCCAAGTGATCACTTGGACCAGAATCTAATTTAAAACTAATTTTATCAGCAACATACCGCGTATTATAATTTTTTCTTTTACCATGAAGGATATCCCTTTGGTATTTGCCACTTTTGCTTCACTCTGCAAGCAATTTTTGGCTCGATGACCAAATTTATTGCATTTTAATCATTTTCCTTTAAATCTCTTCTTATTGTGGAACTTCTTGCTGGAAAATGCAAATTTTTCTTCAAGGATTTCACTATTACGGTCAAAAAACTTAGATTCTTCTGAAATCAAGCGCTCTTTCAAAAAATTTAAATTTAATTTGCCATCTTCTACATTTTGCAGAGCCTTAACGAGAGGGTCGTATTTCTCTGGAAGTGTTATAAATAGCTGCGCCAATACATCAGAGTCTTCCATCTTGGCGCCAGCCAATTTCAGAAGGGAAAAGAGAATGCCATTTCTTTTCCCCTCTCTCCTAAAAACTCAAGACTTGAAGAGTCAAGCTTGGAAGATTGAATTTTCCAACTAAAAACTTCTTGAGTTCCAGTAGTTTTCTCTTTTGTACGTTTCTGAGGGTCGTACAGCAGCAAAACCTTATTCACTGACAGAAATATTTTACTTTTTATACATAAAAGTAGTTTCACAGTCATCTGACCATGGAAATGATCAACCTTTATTTGTCAATTCAGCAGTGAACTTAGGTTCTGAAGGTAAATTTTGTATAAAATGGGAAAAATAATTCAAAAATTCTAGACAAGAGCGAAGTTGTGTCATGTTCTCGAATGTGGTGCCTTTTCTATTACCTCCATCTTATCAATAGTGGGAATTATATTACCATTTAAAATCCTGTGGGCCAAAGAATTTACTTCTTTCGCAAATAGTTTGCATTCTGCGGGATTTGCTATTTTCCTATATTTGCGTAGTCTTTCCAGGACCTCACACAATTAACTCTAATATTCCTCATATGACGTTCCCACAATAATAATATAATCTTTAAAGCATTGTGAAGCTACGTTTAAAATGGTATCCATGATGGATTGAAATATTTCGGGAGCACTTTTAGCTCCAAATATAAGCCTTTGATAACGTTAAATCCTCTGGTGTGTATTAACTGTAGGAAATTCTTGAGATTGTTCAAAAACCTCCATTTGTTGACAAGCTCCCAGACATGCTAATACACAAAAATGAACGCAACCCGCTAACTGAGCAAAAATATGATACAGACCACGTTTGAATAAAAAGGTTGATTGTCACTTTTCAATCCACACATATTCGTCTTTTTCCTGTAGACTTCCCCACAGGAACAACTACTACATCCACTACATCTACTACATCTTCTATTTATTTATATATAATTGGATAAATAATATTCTGAGTTTGAAATCTCTGTTACTAATTTTCAATCTTTTCGTGAATTCCATAAGGAACAGTGTATGGTTACCATTTTCAATTACAAAGTCCTCTTTGAAAGTTCTTATAGCAGAGCTGTAAATGAATCAATCATTTTTGAATTAATTCGCGAATCATTCATGCACTGATTTGGCAAATTTTGATGTATTCTTTCACACAAAAAAATGAATTGAATAAACTTTGACTCAATTCAAATGAATTTGGTAAAAATTAATTGCAATTAAGTTTTAATTCAAATCAATTTGTAAAATGAGTTGCAGTTCGTTTCTAATTCAAATCACTTTGTATAATGAATTGGAATTCGTTTCTAATACAAATGAATTTGTAAAAGTGAATTGCAATTAATTTTACAGATCCATTTGAATTGAATTGATTTTGAATTAATTCAAATGAATTAGAAAAAAGAATTAGCAATAATTTTCCAACTCATTTGAATTGAATTGATTGAAATTTGAATTAATTATGTATTGGAATGTAATTGTCAGGTAGCGGCAGAATAAAAAAATCATATTAAAATGGAAAAATTTTGTTTATTTGCTAAAAAAAAAACTTAAATATTTATTTTATCAAATATGTAGTGCGAAAATATTATTAAAAGTGTGTTTAACAATAATTTTTTGTTTAAATAATCTCACATTTGTTTATTGTGGAAAATTTCTTTTTATTAAATTTTTTCATAGAATTTTTAAGATTTTAACAACTTTGAATCTCATCAACTTTTTGTATTTTTAATTTCATTAATTTCAATTGATTGTTCTAATTCATTTGAATTAATTCAGAATCAATTCAAATGAATTGCAATTCACTTTAGCAAATTTATTTGAATTGGCAACGAATTGAAATTCATTGCTGCCTTATTTATTTGAAATGATTCAAATTTCAATTAATTCTTTTTTGTCGTTAAAATAATTAATTCATAATTTAGCTTATTCGTAACGAATTGAAATTAAAAAAGAATGATTAATTTACAGCTCTGTCTTTTAGGCCCCCATCCATTCTATTAAATGCAGAACGAAATTAGATTTATCTTAGAATTTTGATTACCTTTTATTACATAAATTGAGAGTATATAATCTAAAAAAATGTTTTTTAAGTTTTTACATGAGTTACCGATGTAAATGCTCCAGAGTGTACTTCCATTTATGTAGTGTATTATTTTAGTAGACCGTTATACAAAAAGGAAAACTGTTACCCGTCAATGAAATTAAATAGCCTCGCTATTTTTTCATCTTTTGATGCTCAACTTCTTTTCAATTTCCATTTAAAGTTGCCAATGTTATCACACGCAGCAATCGGTTTCAACTTTTTTCGGTTCAAAAAAACAAAAATTTTATTTACAGCGAATCAAAGCGATAAAGTAAAGAAAACATTTACATGCAGTTATCGTTGTGCATATACATACCTACAAATGAAAACACAAAGCGTACTGACCGAGTACAGGCAACTATCTACCAACCCTCTTACTTCTTTCTTCTCTCTCCTTAAAACCCAAGAGTTGAGCATCAAAAGATAAAACGTGTGAAAGCAGACTATGGAACTCCACTGTCCGAAACTCTTACTATTCTCTACGTCATCTGATATGACGACTTCGATATAATTATGACGGTCCGCATGTTGTTTCGTGAAGTTCTTTTTCTTACCCATATACTTTAGTTTAATAAATTTTTGTATATGTATGTACATATGTTCCCAACGACCGCAATGAAAGTACTGAACACTTCAATGTGGGTCGTTGGTTGTTTTATCCAACAAAATTTACCCACAATTTTAAAAATTGGTGCAGTTTAAGGCTTATTAAGCTGATTTCTGAGAATAAGGACTATGGTCAATTATAGACATATCATCACGAAATTTTATTTCTTATCTAACAAAACTGTAGTGGTATAAATTATCCAACAATATTATTAAGTTTTCAGGTAGTAGTAAAGTAATTTCCGAAAGTGTTTTTTATACGGGGCGTATGATAAATTCATGGTGTTTTCTTTTCTGACAATAATGCTCCATGCATGTTACCATTCACGCGGGTTTTTGTTCTATTCTAAAAAAATATGTTAAAATGGGAGAAGTTGTCGTTTTCATTTCTAATGCGCCCCATACACTTTTCAATTCAATTGTCAACTGAGTCTTTCAACTGAATTGATACTTGGCCACACACTTCTTCAACTGAATTGAAAGATTTTAATTCAACTGTCAAATTTAGATTTTTTTACAATTTTACAAAAATTTATTTTCTCTCCAAGTATCCCTGTTTGCCACCAATGTCATTTTTTTATTTAAAATTTTATTGAAATTAAAGACAATTTTAAAAATATTTCACTTTTTCTTTGCAAAAAAAAATTACAAACATAAATTTTGACAGCTGATCAAGAGACTTAAGCACACACAGTACAATCGAATTGAAAGACTTGGAGTCAACTTGAAAAAATCAAAATCTTTTGATTTTTCTTCAACCAACTCGACAACCGTCAAACTAATCAACTGACAAGGCCATACACGCTTTGATTTGGACAACAACCGACTCAGTTGACAATTGAATTGAATCGTGTATGGTCTGCTTAAATATGTTGCAAAAATAAATGGTAAATTTGTTCCAGTTCTTACCCCCAGTCAGGGCTACCAGATTCCTGAGAAAAAATAAAAAAATTGTCTTTATCGTTTCGAAAATCGTCTAAAAAATCGGACAACATAAAATTTTGTTTATTTTTAAACAATTTTTATTCGATTTTTATAAAAAAAAACATTCAAACACAAACATAATTTCTTCATACCCAGCTAGCATTTTCAATCGTGTAAGAGCTACTGGCAGTCTCATATAGAGCGTCTTTGATCGTCGATGACCGCAAGATTCTTCACACGAGAAAAACTGTAACGCGAGTGAGATTTTTCCATAGCACAGCAAAAGACGCATCTTTAATCGTTGTGGGAATCGTTTAAGAAGTGGGTAAAGATAATATAACGAGACTTTCATGTCAAGAATCGTATGAGACTCATGTAGATATTCTCTTACAACTTGTGAAATGCTTACCGTATAATTGTGGAAAATATGATTTATAAAGCGAGCCATAAAAGATTCATGATGATGATGGTTTGACGAGAGATAAACAAAGTGTACCATTGTTGTTTTTGTACTCTGAAAATAATCATAGATTTTCTTAAGACTGGCATATTACAGCCGTACCTGAACAAAAGCGGCAACGGTTTTATAGTTTTTGAATAGCGCGGCTTGAACTCTTTGCAATTGGAAAAACCGATTTTGTCAAGTCGTTTAGTAGTAAAGTTTGCCGCTATTGTTAATTAATAATAACAACTTAGCTATTTTTTCGTCAATCTAGCGTTTTTATCTCTATTTTAATTTATACTTTGTGGGTTTTATTAAACAAGAAAGCTATCACTACTCTTCGTGACACTACGTTGACGCTCTTGCTTTGGTATGGCATATCAGCGTAAAAGCAAAGCGAAATAAATCGATCCGCCTTCCGCTTTTAAACATTCCAGCCGTGCCTAAACAAAAGCGGCAACCGTTTTCTAGTTTTTGAATAGAGTAGCCTGAACGCTTTGCAATTGGAAAACCCGATTTTGTCAGCTCGTTTAGTAGTGAAGTTTGCCGCTATTGTTAATGAATAATGACAATTTAGCTATTTTTTGGTCAATCCAGAGTTTTTATCTCAATTTGTATTTAAAATTTGTGGGTTTTATTAAACAAGAAAGCTATCACTACTCTTCGTGACACTACGTTGACGCTCTTGCTTTGGTATGGCATATCAGCGTAAAAGCAAAGCGAAATAAATCATTCCGCCTTCCGCTTTTAAAAATTCCAAGAAACAAAATTGTAAGAAAATGTAATGTTTTATTCAGACTTTGGAGACTGAAAAAATCGTCACTTTTGAGAAAAAAATCAGCAAATCGGCATTTTGCTAATTTTGGAACAAAAAATCGTCAAATCAGGCAGCCCTGCCACCAGTTAAAATTGAGGTTGAGATAATACCCTTTTTTGCATCTGCGCTAAGTAATTTTTATGCAAGCAAGTATTTTTGAATTAACGTTTTTCTTGTGTTTGCGTACAATTTGTGATGTTTTGTGATTTTTGGTTATATTCTGATGGATATAAAAACTTTATGTTTTTCGTTCGTTTTATTTTAATTTAATAATTATTTTTTTTTTGGCGCAAAATTTTTAACAACGGCTGACTTTAATTATTGAACATCCGTGTTATTAACGCTTATTGTAATTCAAAGAAAATTTAGTGTTGAAAGTTGCTACAATCGTGGTGAATATCGCTTGTTAGTACAAACTTTGCATTATATTAACACGCTAAGTACTCATTAGTGTTTAGTGTAAAACGAAGCTATTATTTTGTTCCATTGTAACTTAGAAAAATGTATCACTTTGTAATTTGGTGACATTTGCTGAAACTTAATGACAACCAGGCTGTTTCACATTTTCGGGGATAACTCTCTTCCTACTAAGCCGATTTTGCTGGACAGACTTTAATCTTTACATTTTTCGTTTTTGTTATATACTTAATACAAGATTTTGTTGTTTTAAGCATACTTGCCAGTAAAAAGTATAAGTTTCTTTAGAGAATTAAGTAAATAAATAAATAATTTTTGGGCGTGAATTTTGCGATCCCGGTGTAATGCAGATTAAATCCATATTCACAAGTAGCTGCTTATCCTTCGAAAGTGGCGTTATAATCTTGTGTTGTCTCTTCCGGCAAGTGACTTTTATTAAGAAAGTTAAAACTTTCTGCCGTCACTTTAGTTTTTCATGGAAAATGAATTTTTAGTCGTTGAATTATATGGAGGGTTCAGAGCTGAAGCGAATAAAGTCAAAACAGAAAACTCGAAAATATTTTTAGTTTGAGTAAGTAAATAGGTAATGGAAAAAGAAAATTTTGTTCTGTTTCAAGAGAACATAAGAAATATTTACAATTGGGGGATTCACAAGGTAGTCGTAAAGTTGTAAAGTCATATGACTTAAAACAATTACAAGAAACATATGTATATGACTGCTGTGGGCAACCGCTTATAATTACGATTTTTACTGTACAGTTATGACGAATTAATGAACACAGCATTAAGGGCCAAATACACTTGTCAAATGCTTGTCCAGCCGGCGAATTCAACGTGTACGTGTGCTGGACGTAATAGTCGCCGTCATATCTAAATTTTTTGATATTTCATCAAGCGTTGTCGGTGTCACACATACAAACACATTTTCGCTAATACTACCACAATGCTTGATGAGTATTTTGATCAATGTATTTGGGCCTTTAACATTTTTATTTTGTTTGAAACACAACAGTATTTTTTTTTAACAATTTCAAAATATTATTTAGTACATTATGACGCACTCTTTAAAAAGTAAATTAAAGCTTGCAAGAAATCATTTAACTTTTAGTTAGGGAGTTATTCGATATTTCCAGCAGAAACATTTTTCAATTTAATTATACAAAAATAAATAAAATAATTAAGGCAAAACAAAAACTTGGAAATTTTAATTAATCAATTAACAACGTGATATAATTTTGCTATCTCTCTGGCTTAGAAAAACATGGTCCATGCGTTGGTGATCGGTGACCGCCCTTAAGGTAGACATCTGTAGACATCTATCAATAAAAGTTAAACTAGTGTATTTTAATAGAACAATGCAAATTATTTTGACGCGTTAGCGCCAGAAAGTTGGTTAACTTTGAACTTTTTAACGCGTTGTGTATTTTTGACAAGTAATCAGCTGACAATAAAAAGAAAAATTTAACAAATTTGCGAATCGTGAAAGAAAAACTTATTGAAGAGCTTCAAAGGCATACAATATTTATATAAAAAGAATAAATTGAATAAAATAAAAAAATCTCAATATGTGACCCGGCCTATGAAAAGGTGGCTTATGACTCAAAAAAAATTGTTCCACTTTTTTTTTTGGTTTCGATAGTTTTTGAGACGCTCTTTCACGTAGTGAGAACTAGAAAGTCCTAACTTGCTTAGAAGTGTACTAAAAATGTAGAGAAAGAAGAGCACAAATGACAGCTAATTTTCCGGGTCACATATACTTTCGAATCCGTTTTCAATGCAAAAATAAGTAAGCAAATAAAAAACAGCTGACAGGAAAAGCTTTTTTAACGCGTGTTGTGTAACTTGCAATTTTTCATGCGCTAAAGTTTTTAAACGCATGACAAACGTCGACGAATGAACGCGTGTTATGTACTTCTACCTTTAAAGATTCATGCACTGCATTAACATAACGCTCGGTGTTTTGTGAATGACATGTTTAAGCTGTGAAAATAACTACTTAATTCAGTTAAGAAATGAAAAATATCTGTGGCATTTTGACAAAACATCTTAAGTCAAATTTAGGAAGTTGAAAAAATGTTGTTAATCATACGAATTCTCATTAAAAAAATATTTTTGTTAACGTTTTTAAAACTTTTCTTTAGTTTTGGTTTATTTTATTGTTAAATAAAAATTATTTTTTCACCGTGGGTTTTTTTAAAACTTTTATGCTATTTTATCTCGACTTAAGATGTTTTGTCGAAATCCCACAGATATAAAATTAAGATATTTTCCTTGTGCTTACCTGATAATTAGATTATTTGAACACTAAAATGCTCATAGCATGCATGCAGTTCTATACGCAAGAGCAGCTTGAAAAATTTTAGTGTCCACTTTCGTAAATATCTCTCCGTTATCTACCATGGATCCTATATAAAGCCTACTCTCGGAAAACAATTTAGTACGCTTAAAACCATAACGAATAATGCTTTTGTAGTAGAATTTGGTCTGCAAGATGTAAATTTTCGTGATGATCGGTCTATAATTTACCATTGCGGAAAAATTTTGTCCAATTTAGTTTTATATGCAGCTTTGTGATAAACGGTCTATAACTTACAATAGGTTTCATATAAAGCGGTCTTCCGAAAAGCATATAACGCTTAAAAATGCACTATTGTATTAGGATTTAGTCCACTCTACCAAATTTTGTGATTATTGATCCATAATTAACCATAAGTCTAAAGTGAAATCCTCTCCTGAAAATCACTATAATACGGCAAAATTTAATACGAATTATGATATTTTGTTCAAATTAGGCCAAACAAAGTTTTATATGACTCGAATTTCGAATATTGGCAATAAGGTTCCATTGGCAGCCGTTATCAAGCACAGCCCACGTGGCTCCATTAATTAGTTCCCGTTGTGTTACCATGACGCACCGTCCCCCAGGGCTCCTATGTTACTTACTTAGCCACCCAGTCGATTAAATAAAGGAATGGATCCTGTTTAAATCAATATAAGAGGGTCAAGTTTTGTTTCCAAGGGTTCTTCGACCAAACAGTCTAAAGCTATTTTCACACCTATTAAATATTTGACGTCCTACACGTAACCCCTAGTTTTATTACAAATGTATTTGCTTTTGCAAAGCGTTTGGTTAGAACAAACATCATATAACAGTTTCTAAATTACATTATACAATTATCTTCTATAAATTAAGTTTAGTAAATCAATAGAAATGGTTAAAAATAAAGCTAAAGTATGATCAATTTACTGGTCACGCTTTTTTTGGATTTTTTCGTCAAATATTTGTTAGGTCTGAACATACCTTCAGTCTTAGTTCTCCGAATGTCGGGCAATGACAAAAAAGATGTTCCGTCGACGCTTCCTCCTCCTTCATAGGTCATTGTAAGGGAGCCGTAGTCTTTGGACGTACCTCCCAATGGGCCCGTGGCCAGTTATAACCGCAATAAGGTTTCTGAGGGGATGTCTGGACAGCTGTAATTGTCCCTTAAGCCATCTCTGACCGGCTATAATATGAAACTTGTGTGCAATAAGTTGCTTACTCCTTGAGAGTGAAACATATGTCGTTATCATATGTCGAATCGCTTTAATTCAAAGTATGCATGCGCCAACGAGTCTACTATGCAGTTTCTATGTATGTCCCTATGTCTGCGGACCCACTTAAGGGTAACGACTGAATCCGGCATTCTTGGACAATTCACGATGTGATGAACACACTCTCCAGAGATCTGATGGCCGCCTTGCTATCGGTATTAATGTAAATATCCCTACCAGATACTTTACTATACCGAATAAATCTTGAATGATATTGTAATAATCCGGCAGTCTTATAGGAATACTCCAGTTAAGCTGATTGGAGAATTGGCCAGAGCCGATACAGTGTTTCATACCCATCAGTGAATATCAAAATCACATTAGCGGGAATTTGTTGATCATCATCAACCATGTTATCCAAATTGCTAATGGTGAAGCTAGAATCAAAGATTGGCTCAGGTGAGACATAATCAACATCCATGTGCCAATTAATCTCAAACGGGATATTATCATGTCAGATATTGTAATCCCTCCATGCTCCAGTGGCCTTAAATCTTACCGCTGTGTTCGCAGCTTACCCTTTCGCCAAAATGTCTGGTGCTAACCGGTTCAAGATCGTAAACAGTGCAATAGAGGGGGTTGTGCTTAGAACAACTGTTATCGTTATCGCCACCATTCTCATTCTACGTTCAAACTTAGTTTGATGACTCTTCACCTTGAGCGCCGGCCATCAAACAGCTGCCCCGTAGAATAGAATGGGTTTAATGACACATTCGTATAGCCAGTATATATACATTCCTCGGTAGATTAGGCTAATGGCCTTTTTGCAGCAACATAATGCAGTTACCGCCGCAAAAGTCCTGGAAATGGTGTTAATCTTCCAGTTCAGTTTGCTGTCCAATATTAACCCAAGATACTTGGCCCTATAAAACAGTTCTAGTGAGACCCCCTTTATGCTCGGCATATCAAATTTGTAAACTTTGTATATCTCTGTGAAAAGAACCAGATCTGTTTTGGCAGGATTTATATCCAGTCCACATCCCTGGCACCACTTTGTTAGGACGCCCAGCAGATTTTTACCCATACCCGCAATGGCAACGTTCTGAAGCACGTCCTTTCCACGGTATTTATATTCAGATTCCAAAGTAAAGGTCGCAACCTTTTATATATATGTACATATATGTATATCTATTCTACCCAGTGAAATTCTTCCAGAGGAACACGCTGATGGTGTGATCGTCAATCTCCCGAATAAAAGGAAATCTATGTAATTTTACGAAAGAAGGGGATAGGTATAACATTACTCAGTATGGTCAACAAGGTAATCGCACATATAATACACAGAATACTATTAACTTCCATTATTCCAGTACTCAGAAGAGACTAAGTTCCTTCCGTACCCGCAAATGCTGTGTCAGTCAGTCTAGTGGGGATAACCACTTTACCTCATATTCACAGACTTTTAGACGGCTTTTTATACTTTTTACTACTTTGCTATATGGAATGCATTTGTTTCAAAGGTGTCCCCCCCACTAAGCTTATACTGTACTGTAATTATGTTCTCGACATAACTAGTATGAAAAAGGCTACAAATGATAGAAAAGAAATCACGTGGGGACTGCAAGAAAGACTGGAAGACGTAAACTCTGCTGATGACATCGGCAAAACTAAAACATTAAAAATTAATGCAAACACCGAACAAACATTTGTCATCCAAAACCGGCAGATCGATAGGTCAAAAGCTTTTGTTACCATGTAGCATATTTGACTGGAGGTTCAACCGCAGGCATATCAGGACGCATAAATAAAGCTCGACAAACTTTTGACCAGCGACCTATGAAAATGGAAATCCGGAAACGAAAATGGTCCTGGAATGGACACAGGCTGCGTAAACCACCAGATGATATCGCTTAACGGGCTATACACTGCAATCCGACTGCTCTAAATTTACCTACAAGTCGCTTGTTGGTGTTTTTGTTTTTTCTGTATATCTAGAGCGTCTTGGTTAGCAATACACAATCTATGTCAGTATATAAAAATTAGAGGGTATACTAAGTTTATTATAACGTGTAAAACATTTTTTTTATTCATCTCAGACCCCATAAAGAATAGTTATATGTATATTCTGGCTCCTTGAGTAATTCTAAGACGATTTCGCCATGTCCGTCTTTTGAGAACACGCTCGCTTTCGAAAAACTCAAAAGAAATAAACAAACTTGGTGTCGAATTGCTTGTAGTTATCCTTAAGCAGTTTGGGATTGAAATCCAGCAAAATCGGTTTAGTGGGATCAGAGCTATAAATCAAAATGTGGAACTACATCCTTAAAAAATTGATAATTTTGTTACAAAAACTAATATAAAAGGTGGAACAATGCATGATATAAGGTTTTGCGAAAATTCGTTTTATTCGACTGGAAATCACGCTGTAAAATTGCGTTAGGAGATCTGTTTATAATTTACCCTAGGCCCCATATAAACCCTACTCCCGGAAAACTGTTAAGAAGGCCTTAAGCCGTAATAGATATAAAACTAGAAATTATACTGAGAAATTTCGCGAAGATCGGTCCAGGATTTACCCTAGGTCTCATATAAACCGTGCTCCCGGAAAACAATTAAGTACGCCTAAATCCGTAATTAGTATAAAATAAAATTTATTACTTCACAGTTTTATAGGACTAGAAATCACACAAGTAAATTTCGTGATGATCAGTCCATAATTTATTATAGGCCCCATATAAAGCCCACTCTGGTAAATTAATTAAAAATATATTTATTGTGGTAACATTTCTTCCAACTTAGTTTCCAGAAAAAATTTCATGCAATTTTGTGATATACGGTTCCATATTTAGCAGCCTTCTGAAATTCACTGTAAACGCAAAAACTTATTGCACCGCTCTATTGAAATTTATGTTTTTTAATACCAGATATCACTCTGCAGAATTTGGGTTCATAACTTACCATGGCTCCAATACAAATTCCCCTTCTAAACATCATTTAAGTTCGGCTCGAGCAAGGCGAATTAACTGCAGGTGGTGTTGAAACGGCATATGATTTTGATAGTTCGAGATTATTTGTTTTGATTTGTTAGTATTTTGCTAAAAATGGATGACATTTCGAGCTATAAGCACTGACAATGCAATGCAAAAAACCCTATGTGGTTTCTGTTCTGTTGTAGTTCCGACCGCTCAAGCTAGTTAAAAAGCATAAAACTTTCAACCAATTCTAATGCTGACGTCTATTTTTATAAAGAAAAACTAATACAAATAGATTTCATATACATATGTATGTATATATCACTCCTGAAATATTCGAACTGTCGGTGGAGGGTATCAAAGATTGGACACTATCGAATATTGCACTCTAACTTGTTTATATGTATTAGAGCTGCCAGAAACTAAGAATTTAAGATAGTTTTTTCCATTTGCTTAAGGACATTGATTAATTATATTGATCTTATTTGTTATTCAACATCCAAAGTGGGAAAATGTTTTTTACTTTTTTCACTTTTTTCGCAAACATTGTGCCATTTGATCAAACATGTCATTTTACCCTATTTATAGATTCAGGCTTGGTAGTAGTCATTTGACAGTTTGCATTTACATACAGATAATAATAATGATGACGATGATTATAGACTGTGAATTTAAAACACATTTGTTGCACGTGTTGTATTTTTTAGTTTTTCTGATAATGTTGTTGTTTTGTTTTAATATTTTTTTTCTTCTTCATACAGTTCTCTGTCATGGTTTATTGCTTTGCTGGTGGTGGTAGTTTCTGTGTTTGTTTATTCTTGTATCTTTGAAATCGCCTTATTTATCTAGCGATTTGTTGCTATTTTATGTTTGCAATCTGCACTAGCCAACCATGCAGCCTGCCTTTCAGTTCCTTTTGATTGTCATTGTATTCTGTCCCTCTTTTTTGTTTTGTTCTTTTTTTTTTAATATATTTTATATCTCCACTATTATATACATATGTACTTACTTTTGGTTTTTCTTGGCCACTGTGTTTTTTCTCTTTTGCAAGATCATTAATTTTACATTCCGAATTTTATTAGCAAAGTGTGTTGAAGTCATAAATGTTTGATTTAAAATATTTCTAAGGAATATTGTCAACTTGGAATTTGTTTTAAAAAGAGATTTGAGTTTTTAAAAATGAGCTAAGTATGTACATACATATGTAGAAGTTTTAGAGCAAATTATGCTAATGCGGATCCTCTTATTAGAATGAGTAATGAATTTAATAAATTCTATAATTGTATTGATTTTTCTTCAAGTTGGAATGTAATTAAGAACAAAATAATTATTTTAATTAATTCATAATTTTTTAAGTAAATATTTTATACATATATTTTGTATTGTATTTTATGTTTAATGTACACTAAATTAAGATTATTAAATTTAAAATGTCTGTAAGGATTATCATCCATAGACAAAATAAATAAAATAAATGTTTTACATACATTATTGGATTAGTTTATTAACTATTGTAAAAAAAACCAAATAGGTACCTACTTAGGACAAATTAATTTGCATAATTGGTTGTTTGATTTTTAAGTTACCCCTTCAACAGCAAAGCCACTGAAAAAGGAATTATTTTGCCACCAAATATTCATAGAGCCTTCATTAATTCCGGCAATTTATCGCCATTTTGACGATTTTTTGTTTCGAAATTAGCATAGTGCCGATTAGCTGATTTTTTTCTAAAAAGTGACGATTTTGTTCAGTCTTCAAAAAAAAAAGAAAACTTTAAATGTTTTTATATGATAGATATTAAGCCACACAGAAAAAAATTTTTAAATAATAAAATTAGTGAAGAAAAGCAAAATTTTAAAGGTAAAAACTGTACACTTTTTATTCACGATAGGCGTGATTCCTAATGTAATCAAAACATTAAACCGTTACCGAAGTTGTCTGCCAATGAAGAGGGAATTTTGAGTCAAGTCAAATACGCTTTAAAATTTACGGCCAATTTCACCAAGTTCAGTTGTAATCAACTATTCGTTATAACTGTCAAAAACAGATTGTTAAATCACATCTCTATCATTTGTGGACTGATTAGGCTGAATTTCAATAGCAAAATTAAGCGAAGAATATGTGACATAAATATATACCAGACAAGTCCCCATCGTATAGGGATTTTCGGAAAACCGACGAACATCTTAAAATCAACTAAGGACCCAGAATATATACCTATATGTACTTTATAAGGTATAGATATAGCTGAACAAATGATTATCTAACATAGAATTAAAAATTAAAACAGAAAAATTTTAACAACCAATCTAGGACCATTGCATAGTGCTCGCTGATTGAGGTTACGTTAACTTTTATTTTTTTATTAACGTACGGCCTTCTAAAAATTAGAGTTTTTGAGAAGCAATTACCGTACGCAAACATTAATATGCTGTTTCCAAATGACAGGCGATTGGTTATGTAGCAAAATTTATTTGAAAAGCACTCAGTCCATCGCCTGTCATTTGGAAACAGCACATAAGAGCAGTATTCATAAACCATTTATTTAAATTTTAAAGGTGTTTTAAGAAGATAATTTTTATTTTGGAAATTTTTTTTGCCGAAAAACTTTGGAGTCGGAGTCGCGAGTTTTTGTGGGTACTACGACTCCGACTCCGGCACAAAAACATCAACTCCGACTCCACAGCCCTGACTATTACTGATCCAACCTTCAGCTAAAAGTCATGCGGTGGCATTCGCGGTAAGTCCAATGAATTCAGGAACTCTATCGGATAGTTAACAACATCATCATCAAGATCTGTAATATAATCAATTGACTTATACGAATGCAATTCGCCATTAATTAAGCTATGGATGCTTAAATTTATGTCATCAACGTCCTTATTTTTTGCAGCTAAAATGGCCAATCAACCAATCGTAATTATTGAAATTTTGAGTAATATTTGGAAACACTTTTGCTTATGGTTCTTCTTTAGACGTCGTAAATTGACAAAAGCCTATTAGAAATGCAATCTGGCCTGTGGTAGAGTCAGTCGGTATTTTTCCAGTTTTAGGATAAGTTAAGCTGTTCTTCCTCCTTCTAATAGGTTTTGTGAGCGAACCGAAGCCAAAAAAAAGGGAAAGTAAAAACATTTTGCCTGTTCCGCCAGGTGCATCGAGAAAAAAATTCCTCCATAACCTGCATTAACAGCTGTTAAAAGAGTTTCGTATGCATTTTTCTGTTGGTGGTTGGAAAGTTGGATATTTGTTCTTACTGATTGTCTTAATGAATTCCGATCATATTGCCGTTCACTTTCAAATTCTTCGGTAAATATTTCTTGTGCAGGGCGATACGGAGCTGGCATTCCTAATTCTTGCAATATTTTTAAAGACATTCTTAAACATAAGTCTTTAATGGAAATCAACGCCTCATTGAAAATTTCAGCATTGAAATCAATTTCGATGTTTATGGATGTTAGAATACGATGCAAAATATCTTCAGCCATGTTTTGTTTATACTTTGGGGTGGATTATATGGAAAATGTGATGATTTAATGATGGCAAAAAGTGTTCGAATTTGTTGGGGGTAGACGAAACAATATCATCCGCCAAAGCGAGATCCCCATGGTTGTCATCCTCTAGCAAACGTAAAAGCTGACAGGGTTCTATCTATGTTGCGCACAATACTCCATTGACAGTTCGTAAAGATTGAAAAGACGTTGGTCCACGAACATTTACTAATAGCAAACGCAGGTAAAAACATTCGTCATTGCACGGATGAACTAAGTAGACACGACCTAGTGCATCGAATTAGTAAACATCTATAAAGCCAGTAACAGTTTTTCCCTGTTTTCTACGCTCAAATTTTTTTGATGAAGAGTTCCTAATAAAATATCTCGTCACTTCTAAGTAAAGCAGCGTTCTGGTCACTTGTACACGTCTTAAATAAACTTGTTAGAGTTGCATTTGCTTCCGTTGCCCATTCTCTAAGTGTACAGATAAATGCATCACAGTGGGGTAACGTTGATGTATGGAGAATGAAAAAATTCTCCAAAGTGATTCATTACTGCTAATATATGTATCTGCCAATCTAAAACTGAGAAATCTCATTATTTTTATCTGCAGTCGTAATACCTAAACAACCATATCGTTTCCTTTCGTGACATACATACATGCAAACGTATTTTATAGATTTTACAGAGTTGCAATGCTCAACATTGCAATGCGCTTTGAAAGTTTTGGAAAGAAGCGGTGAATACGGCACAATGAATAAACATCGCTTAGTTAAAAAACTACTGCACCAGTTTTGAAAAAAAATATGATACAAATATTCTCTGGTGCCCGTATTATGGGGATCCTTTTTTGCCTTTCAACGCTTTACAATGGGCACATACTTGATCCGTGCTACCAACATCAATAATGTTATATAAATTGTAATCAACTGTTGGGTCGTAGGTAAATGACAGAAGCATAAATGTTATTCGATTAGTGTTATGAATTTGCTTGCCTGGTTCTTAGGCGTTGTTTTTAATTTCGCATCTCGCGTTGTTGTTCTGTGTAATTTTCTTGTCAACGTGATACTCGATATCTAGTATCTTCAATTTCTCCCGCGCGTTCTTTTTGACTTTGCAATAAATGTACGTACACGATTTGATCGTCGTGTATTCCGACCAATTTTTCTACGTGGTCGTGGCATTAAAGCTTAGTAAATAATATTGGTTTGAACGCATTTAATAACTGTTTGATAATAACCTGGCAAGAGCACGGCCTAAAAAAACTGACTGGCAGCCCGCTTTATATTTTGTTTGCGAAAACAATGAATCGATTTGTTTTTGTTTTATTTTGTTTTTTATTTACATACTTACAACTACAATTAATGTTGGAAGAATTCCAATCAATTGTCATGAATCAAATAAACAAGATTTGTGTGTGACGAAACAATAGACTTTGTGTGTGTTCATTTGTGTGTGCCTTACATTTTTTACAACAAACACTCATATTTAGTCTATGATGACGTAGATGCGCAGTAGAAATTTTTTTTGTACGGCTGAGTGCGTGTGGAATGTAAGGAGAGATAACTCACTGTTTATTCTTGATGATTTTGTTTAAACTTTGATATTGTTACAAGTAGAACTGTTGCTGTAATTCTTAAACGCTTAACAGTTTTATTTGGTTTAATATCTTTAGTTTTTCCAAAATCTTTATGGATGAAGTTTCCTGATAATCTGGCCTAAGCAACCAGTGAAATGCGCATAGGAATTTCAATGTTTTTATCAAAAATAAAAATTGGGAATTACGCACGAATAACAAAATCATTTAAATTTTTCGTTATTTTTGTGGAGTATTAGACAACTTTTTGGTCCATAATTTATTTTTCTTATTTTGTCGATGGTAAAACATTTCACAAGGTGTTAAATCAAAACATGATAATTGTGTTCAAGGAGAATTAATTTTTAAGGTGGCGTTGTAAGCACAGCTGTGCTACTTTTTTTTCTTAGTAAGAGAGAGGAATGCCAAAAGTTAATTGTGTTTTTGACATATCGGCCAACGAAAACAACATATAAAATACAATGTAGTGTTTTTGGTGTTGTTAGTTGTTGTAGTATCGCCACCACCAAGGCGAATTTAAAAAGGTAAACTCATCTCGTCAGCAGTGTTACCACCAACAAAATTCAAAATTACACTTGAGATGAAGCAAAATTACCCGATTTATATAAAATTACACCTCGTCGTTGCTCCAACAAAATCAGCTATGTGCAAAATTTTTAAATTTTTTTTATTACACCCTTTGAAACCTTTGTTAATGATACATCTACCCACCAAACCGTTTAATGATATCTTTACTGGTTCAGAAGTTAACAAAAGTAGCTATGTGTAACCCATATACGAAATGTTCGTACAAAAAAAGCTATGTGTAAAACTTCACTTAACTGTTTTTCACAACATATATATTTAAACTAGTATTTCAGTTATTTTATGTCAAAAAAGGGTGCCCCGGTAGGCTTGTTGGTAGTAAGCTGTTCTATTAGAGCGATGGCTGCGGGTTTGATGCCCGCCAGAGTATCTGGTCGTACTGAAGGTCTTCGTTACTATTGCTCGGTTAATTAAGTTTTAACATGATTTGCAATTGTATTAGTAACTCCTAATTAATTAATAACATATCAACAATCTATCGACCAACCTGTTTGTGTACGCTTCTTGAGCATCCCATGTGGATTAAACCCAAATATAATGAAAAACTAATTTTCGATATTTTTCACTTACAACACCACATAACAAACTTCAATCAGTTGTTTTATTTTATTTTTCGGAGGAAACCATATGGTTGTGGCTTCTAGATGGATAACTACTTTAACCATAGTATGGTTGCCGGTGACTATATTATGGTTAATAATCCACAATATGCTTAAAATTTTTCGTTAGTAATAATTTTGTTGGAGGTGACCATATTGTGAAATATGTTTGCTATGGGTGCCCACCAAAATATAGAAGTATACTTCTATATACAGTCACTCAAAAAAATATATGCATAAAGATTACCACGCATTTTATGATAATTTAAATCATTTGCTCTCAATTTTCTATTTTATAAAATTTTTTGAAATACTAAATAGATTCCTTATGGCTATTGTCCCAAAATTAATTAGCATTAACCCATTATAAGCCACAACTTTTTTTGGAATTAGGGAATGAAACACATTGTCCTTTTTGAAAAGATGCCAGTGGGCATTCAGCTATCAAATTTGCAAATCAACTATGGTTTACTTCTTAACTTCAATTTGTCAAAGAATGATTGCAGTAAAAATATATGATATCTTAAATTCTAAAGTCATCTAAAAGAAACAAAAGTGGTGTATCAAAGGGGCTGCAAAATTTATTTTGCAAAGCCCTGACTGGTCATTATTTTCGTCATAATTGGGCGAGGCATTCTCCCTTAGTCCCCATTAATTCATTTATATGTCCGATTTATCAGATTCAACATATTTGTCTAATCTAGGTAGAATGGTATCTATATCTGCAGGCATTTCAACATTTTTCTAAACTTAAAATTCGTTAAAGTCCTAAAACTTTTATACTATTCCTTATTTAACTCAGATATTGCTTAAAATAAGCTTAGTTTAAATTAAAATATTCATTCTTTTTTCAAACCAAAACAGCTATGTGTAAAAAAAATTAAAAAATATTATTAAAAATGCTCAAATAAAATGAGTTATGTGTAGTTTTTTCGAAAAAATTTGTAATAGCTGCCCAATGGCCAATAAGTCGAGTTTTATTTCACGAAATACTTAAAGAAATGTTAACATTTGTTCAATTAAACGTTTCACTTTAATAATATGTGATAAAGTAACCACATAAAACGGTTTTTTTGCTCTCCTGAAAAACCAGGAAAAAACACATAGCTGATTTTTTCGGAGCAACGACGACCTGATATAATATTGAAGTTTTATTTAATCCTAAGACATTTACAAGAACCAAAAACCACAATATTAGTCAAACTTTTGAGATTCTTATTGTAATTTAAAATAAATTAACTGATCTACCTAAATAAGAGCGGCAAGCGTCTATTTTATGTCAAAACTTTTAATTTTTACACAGTTTATACGAAACATACCTTTAGAACACGAATTTAACACCACCTGGCTGGGAAATCTTATTTGATAAATCGCTTGATCGGTTTATTTTATTGAAAATGTATTGGCAATAGAATTTTCATGCTTAAAAAAACGCTTGCCGCTCTTGTTTAGGTAGCTCAGTAACAATTATAACATTAAGAACTTAAAAGCAATTAATAAAACTTAAAATAAAACTCCTAAAATAATGAGTTTAACTTCCACATTTGGTTGCATATATCTGGGAAAGGTTCAAAACGCGCATTGCAATTCCTTTATAGTGAGTGCTTTTTAAGCCCGATAGAGCTAACGAAAGGTTATCTGTAAAGCGAACTGTTATACTGCTCTCACTTTTTGCTCAGGCACATCATCATGAATAGATTCATGCTTGAACAACGCCACCAAATTATCCAAATTTACTTTAAAAATCAGCAATCGATTTTCGCAACTTTTATAGGCAACTTCATGATTTAAAGACGAAAAGTTAGAATCATGTCAATAAGACATGAGTCGTATGAACTCAGACAAAGGGCGTTAAATATTCTTCAAACTAAAGCATTAAAAAGTTGCCAGATAAAAATAAAACTAATTATAAAGTTGAAATATTGGAAACATATCTTTCCCCAGGCTAAATTTTATTTTGAATAACTTTTTTTCAATAAACTTGAGGTTCTTAATCAGTATGATAGTCATCTTAATCCAAATCTATGAGTACATTTTTCGACATTCATTACAGAACTTTGGAAAATATATATGTATATTAAATGATTGAATGCTTTTCTTAAAAAGAATCCAAAACTTTGGTGCAGAAGACTGTGCATTTTTTTATCAACAATATTTAAAAAGAAATAAATGTCATCACTGAAATCGAATCTGGATTTTAGTTGGGTATCTTAAGTTATTTTTATCTTTTAAATTACACCTGAATTACACCTAAGAGAAATTACCCGCGCTCTACCCACGACAGTAAAAATTATACCAAATTCGGGTAATTACCCACAAAGTGGCAACACTGCTCGTCAGCCGTTCATCAGCTGTCTCCACGGCGAATTAAAAAAATTGAGAAACGTCAAAATATAATTTTGTTTTGAGAAGAAGTTGATTGAAAAGTGCTAAACATATTATTTTTATAATAAACAATTTAAAAACTGCGAATGATTAAAGTGAACTTAATAATTTCTTTTATAAAAAAGTTATAATATTAATTTGCAATAAAAAATTCTTGACAGCTATCAATTATATTGCAAAAACAAAATACATGGGGCTTTTTGTAGTTGTAGAGTTGCACTTACCTGTTATGAATTCGCCTTGGCCACCACCGTTTACATGAATTCGCCTTGATTGTGGTCTGAATTTAATCAAAATATATAGTTACATAAAACGCAAAATTAAAAATCGACTTTTTTATATTGATTTTTTATATTTAATATTGAATTACTATAACTCATTTTTTAATGCTTTTTATGTTATTTTCCGACAATTTTTTTTTAATAGATTTAGCGATTTTAAATTAATTTTAGAGCTTGTTTCAAATATTGCAATTTTTCGCGAATTTAAGTCATGTTCGCGATAAAAGCGATTTGTTCCTGTAAGTTTTCTGATTCTTTACAGCTTTCTTTTACCGATTTCTTGCCATTCCTTATTGTTTAAGGGACTTTTAATCATTTTAATGGCTTGTTCGAAATATTAAAAATTTTCGTGAAATTTCACGATTTTTGGAATTTTTTTTAAAAGTTTGCAATTTTTCGCGAATTTTAGCAATGTTCGCGAAAGACGTGATTTTTTCCTTTTTTCTTTACAGCTTTCACGATTTTTAATAAATATTAGAATTTGCTATAATGCTGCGGTTTGCAAATTAGATCTTTATGAATTATGCGGATTCAAGAAATTTTTCGTTTGCCAAACCTAGAATATACCTGGGGCCTAATTCTGGCATTCGTGATCGAGTACTTTCTCGATTCGAAAGCAATTTTTTTTCAGTCGATACTTAACGAATCGAAATTATTTTTCAGTATTGTGAAACTCAAATTAATGCTTTATAACACTAAAAAAATAATTCCGTTTCGTTCAGTATTGACTGAAATAATTGGATAATAAATTGCTTTCGAATCGAAAAATTACTCGATAACGAATGCCAAAATTAGGCCCCTGATCTTTTTCTTTACAATATTCATTAAATATGAAATTAAAATGCTATGTTTAACGTTAAAAATGCATCTAAAATTTTTTTTGTATGTATCTTTTTGAGAAAAAGTGTATCTTTTTGGAAACTAAAATGTATCTTTCTCGAAATTTCACTGGCAACACTGATACTTATATAAATTTTTTGGCAAAAAACATCCATTCTGTTGTCTTAACCAGGGCTGCCAGTTTAGGGGGTTTGACCCCAAATTAGGGGTTTTCTTGTTGCTAAAAGGGACAGAAAATTGTATTTGGGGTTTGGGGTTGGCATTGGGGATTTTAAAAATAAAGCTAAGGATTTTTTTGGGGAAATAAAAAATATGAGCTTAATTTTTCTATAAAAGACAACTAAGTTTAATGCAGACATAGTATGTGTCACAAACACATTAAAGTGGCTATTTTTTGCAACATCACTTGATATCAATGAGCACCGGTCAAAAAAATTTTCGTTTTTATTAAACAAACTATCTGATAAGTTTGAAGGTAATCTGTCAATAATTCGATTATGCACAAAAAGTCCAAAATTTGCATTTTCCTGGACAACTTAGTGTGTATAAGAGGTGTTCAAAAAAATTAAAGTGAACTCTAAAGCCAATGAATGGGTTCCTTTGTATATAAAAACATTTAATATGAAGTTTGGTGACGATTGGGTAAAGAAAAGTCGATTGAAATGTAAAATAGTGTGCACAAGGCAAAACTTATTTAAGTTTATGGAAAATTTTTTAAATGTCGTAAAAGTTTTTAGTCTATATTATAAATAATTCGAAATTAACATATGCACCATTATGTTTTTAAAAAAGAAATAAAAAAAAAATCGGTATAGAACTAGTAAAAAATGATTGCCCCAGACCACTAATGTGCCCATTATTACTTGACTTGAAATGCGCTCACACACCTTAAATAGGTTTAAAATTGATTTGTGCAATATAATTTTTTATTCAAAAGACTAAAAATTGTCAAATAATAATTACGCATTACATGGATAACTGCTGCACGTGGGAATGTAATCCAAACTAGAATATCATCATTATTTTTTAATAAAAGTGGAAATAATATTAATTTTGTATAACAAACTTTCTTAAAAATTAAGTGATTTTGTGGTCCCATGCAAATTCATTATAGGAAAGTTCCACTGTATATAGATATAGATATATAGAAAAACAACTACATATTTCCTTTCGATAGAAATGATCTCTTGTAGAACATGGTACAAGTAAAACTTAAATAAATATTCAAATTATCCGTTAAAAATGATGTATTTTTTACAGGGGCTTATTTTGGGGATTCTTTCATTTATCGGGGGATATTTGGGGAAATTTATTTTTTAATTTGGGGAGAACGAAAAAAAGTACCTGGCAGCCCTGGTCTTAACAGTCTTTGAGTACGGACTATGTTAACACAAGTTGCTTTTGTACAGGGGCCTAATTCTGGCACTCGCGATCGAGTACTTTCTTGATTCGAAAGCAATTTAATATCTAATTATTTCAGTCAATACTAAACGAATCGGAATTATTTTTTTCGGTATTGTAAAGCATTAATTTGAGTTTCACAATACTGAAAAAATAATTTCGATTCGTTCAGTATCGACTGAAATAATCGAGAAACTACTCGATCACGAGTGCCAGAATTAGGCCCCAGGAGACTTGATAGGCATCACCATACGAAATTCAATATATCGTGTAGACACTAAAATTTTATGCTAACTTATATGTTGAAATAAAGTTTGCTGGCATATGTTTAATTTGAAAAATTTGGTATTGTCATCATATCGTCTAGACACCTAATTTATTGAATATGCTGATAGAGGCATTTGTTGTTAAGCATATACATAAGTGTAACCATACATTTGCTGATTCAACATATCGTCTAGACTAAGCTTTAAACATGTTAAACTTTAATAGTGTGAATACAGTATAAAAAATGGCTTAACAAGATTTTATGATAAAAATTCAGTAGCAGGATTAGATTCGTTGTCGTAAACCTATGTATTAGGGTTCTGCAATGACCTACTTTTTGACTGCGCATGTGAAATTCGTCTTCGAATTAAGCAAAAACTTGCACTTATTCTTTTCAGAGCGTATGTGCAATTACTAGTAACAAATCATACAGCATCGCCCCTTATAAAAAATCTCGATTGTTATCCTTTTAATGTCCAATATGCAAAAGGGGTATAAGAAATTTCTAATGGGCACTGCTACACGTTCAATATAAATTGACCGCGAACCAATATCACGATATTTATTGAACGTGTAGCATGCAGTATCGCAATCTATATCGCACGCAGATTAGCCTAGTTTTATGTGATCCACGATTTGGATCGCAGATCATTTGGTAAATATTGAACGTTTAACATACTTCGTGATACATTAGTAAGAAGGCACATAACAAAACAAATAAGAAATTGAAACATTTATGTATAGTTTGCGCTTAAACAAAAAATCCAGCAAGTTAGCTAAACAGGTTTTAAATGGGAGGCGATCTAAATATCATAACGAGTTGCATTGCCCTAAAAATTTCAAATGTAGGTACATGGAATAATTAGAAGAAGCTGGTAACTCTATTTCCATCACTTCTACCAAATAAGAGAAACTACGAGAGTGTATGAAATTCAGTGATAAACTAAGAGAATTTTATTCTCTTACAATATTTTCATGATTTGCCTTTTTTGAGGTTTGTTTCTCTACTATGAGAGTGCAGTAAAATCAGTTGATAATGAAACTCTCACAAAGTTAAATGTGACGATTTTTAAAGGCGCTTTATTTCATAAACAAATATTGGATTTAAAAATTTTTTGTTCTGAAACGATATATTAAAGAAAACAAAAGTAGAAAAACATATAATTTGCAAAACAAATCTATAAATTTAGAATTTCATATTATACCTAGTGTGTTTAAAAATATTTCAACGAGTGCAATTTCTCAAGAAAACCTAAAAACATATGTACATACATTTTAAATAACATAAAGCATTTTAAATCGTGAAAAATAAACGTGGAAAATAGGTATCGCAATTTTAATATACATATGTATGTATGTATTTTTAAAGCGCAAAAATTTCGATAAAAAAAATCTAAAGTGATTTATAACAAACAAATTGTGTTAATAAAATTAATAATTACCTATTAAGAAATGAATAGAAATGCTTTGTATTGTAACATTATAACAAATAATACCTAAATACCTATTAAAAATTAAATAAGTTAAAAGAAAAGTGCAATAAAATTTATAATGTAAATTTTATCAAAAAAGTGAACCATTTAAAAGTGCCTTCAAATTTACTGAATTTAATTCATAAATTTATTCATCGCTTCTTATTTTCTAATTATATTCTGCTGCCTACAGTAAAATCTGTTATTTTTTTAATAAGTTTTACATATTTTATAACTAAAAGTAAAAAAGTATAAGAAAAATATCAAAATAAAATTATAGTTTAAAATAAAGAAAACGAAAAAAAACAAAAACTGAGAAAAAATTTATACTACCACGCAGTTTTTGTATATTTTGAGTGCAGTGTATTTTATTTAATTGTTGTTATTTTTACCAACAAAAAACCAAATAACAACAATTTTGAGTGCTATAAACCAAAACAACGGCAACAACAACAAGAAAATAAATCATATTTTTGGGTTTTCTTTTTAAACAGAAAATACAAAAATAAAACAACATCGGCTACAACAACAACAACAATAATCATTATATCATCACAGTACTGCCGTATGTAGTGAGTGTTACTTTTTCTACAGTGTTTCTTCTACTAAATCGGCCGGCCAATATTTTTAAAACGCAGGTAAACAAAACCTTTTTGTATTTTTTTGTTTATTTTCTTCACATATTGGCTTTTTGGTTTCTGGTTTTCTAAATATCGCTTGGTAGAGCCTTTTAAGATTTAATTACCACTTGTATTAACACAGTGCGTTTGTTTATAATGTTGTAGGTACATAAAGGTACATACCTACATACATATGTACATATGTATGTATTTGTTTCGGGGTTGTGTTTTTGAAAACCTAATATTAAATATAATTTGTCGGTTGATTTGGGGCCCTTTTTGCACAATCTGTTTATACAATTCTTGAAAATTAAATTAATTCAAGAATTATTGGCCAATTTGTACCTATAACCACCACCCAACAGTAGAAAGGGTATTATGTGTTTGAAATCATGTTTGCAACACCTTCAATTATTGATTCTAGATTTCTTCTGAAAATGGTGAGAATCGGTCCGGAATAGAGTATTTGTGCTCATTAAGTTTATGACATAAACCATCTTATTATTTGAGTACCTATTAAAATTACACTTTTTCTATAATTTTAACAACTTCATTAACTGAGACACATTGGCCTGCATAATTGTTACCACCAGCATAATTCAGAATTACACTTGAGATTAAGCAAAATTACCCGATTTAAATGAAATTACACCTGATATACAATTTAAATATTATTTAATGAAAAGACAAATGTCTTATTGTAATTTAAAATAAATTAACACATGTAACATTAAAGAACTAAACCAATTAATAAAACTTAAAAGAAAACTCCTAAAATAATAAGTTTAACTTCCACATTTGGTTGCATATCTGTAACTAGGAAAGGTTAAAAATGCTCATTGCCATCAGGCATTTTCATCGATTTTCGCAGCATATAGGCGACTTCATGTTTTAAATGAAGCAATTTATTTTTTCACAAACAAAGGCGATTTAAAGAAAATAAACTGTCAATTAGACTTCAACGCCGTGCGATATGTCACCTCTTGATTGTTTTCCGTAGGGCTGTGAAGTCATTGGTTTATGCTAATAAACTAGCAACATTTGACGTCTTGGAGGTCAACATTGTTCATTTTATTCGTGACATGCAGCCAGCAATGCTCGAAAAAGAGAAACAAAATTGGACGTCTGTAATGCGTTTCGTTAAGGACAGGCGGTGCCTATTTGTTTTAAATAAGTTTCGAATGGTAATGCTGAGTAATAATCTGCGATTACAATTCATTTTTGTATGTCGTCTACCATTTTAAGTTTCATGGTCTTAAAAAAATACAAAGTAAACAAAATGCGTGCATAATTCAGTTTTACAACTGTTAAGGGCGTTAAATATTCTTTAAACTAAAGCATTTGAACGTTTAATTAATTATATGTTGGAATATTGGAAACATTTCTTCCAACAACAAGGACTGTGAACAACCTTTCCACCTGAGAGATCAAGTTAAATTTGGTCTAAACTTATTTAATTGCAATTTGAATCATCTGACCAAATTTAATTGGAATCGGTACAACATTGACTGTAGCCCCGATAAAAAATACACCATAAAATAGCTTTTAGTGCCATCATTTCCTTATAAATGTTGGTATTGACCAGTGCTGCCAACTTAAGTGGCTAGATTTAGCCATCAAAAAATCAATTTAGCCATAAGCCATAAATGTAGCATTAGTTGTGTTGTAACGTTAAATTTTTCTTAACTAGTTAACGCAAATGACTTTTACAACAAAAAAATTATTTTATCGATAATTTAAGCTTTTTATTACACGAAGTCTTTTCTTATGTTTGTGAGAGGGAAAAAGAAATGGCATTCTATTTTCCCTTATTCTCTCCTAAAAGCTCAAGACTTGACGAGTCAAACTTGACATATGTGAACCGCCACTTTTGTTTATTGTTACTTACCTAATAACAAACAATAATATCTCTAATGTACAATTTCAGATTATAAAGCCATGTCACAGAGTACAATTTCGTTCGGAAACTGAATTTCATTCCGTATCTGGAAAGCCAAAACTCTATTAAATTAAACTTTCTATCAATAAACAAATAAGTTTTCTGGCCCAATAAATAAGTTTTGTAAGTTTGTTTTATTAATATTTATGCGTTTTTTGCAATAAAATCTTATTAAGTTATTTTTAAGCTACTAAGGGTAATCACGATGGTCATTGTGATATAATTAAGTTTTAAGCTGAAATTAACTAAATACTTTTTTTATTATGAAGTCAAACTGTTTTTCGGTACTTTTTTAAGACAGAAAAACTTACCTATTTTTTCTAGAGAAAAAAGTTTACCAATATATGTTTTCTTTAGAGAATACTATTTTTAAAAATCCCTGTATCGGTACAAAAAACTTTATAACGTCATAGGTATATGATAGATGGTTCTCTGCTCATTATAGCCGGGCTACAATACTCTGGATACGAAGCAGGTGGATTCGCGAGATCACCCTTACTGTGCTTGATAAGTGATCCTTTGGAGTGTCAACGAATTGATCAGTGAAAGTAGCATCCAGGTGACCATCTCTGTCAACTTTCGTGAAGATCGGTCCATAATTTACCATGGGCCAAACTCGCGCAACAACTTAAGTACTTTAGTAGTATAATAAATAAAACTTTGTCAGTCATAGTTTTATAAGGTTATAAGTCACTTTATCAAATTTCGTGCAGATCGGTTCATAATTTACCATAGGCCCCATATGAAGCCTACTTTCGCAACCACTTTAGTACGCTCGAATCCGTTATGAATAACGGTTTTATAATACAATTTGATCAGTCATTGTTTTTAAGACTATACATTTTTTTTGTCAAATTTTGTGAAGAACGGCCTATAAATTACCATAGGTCCCATAAAGAACACACTCCGACAGTATTTTAACTGTAGGTAGAGGGTATCAAAGATGCGGCACAGCCAGTGTTACCGTTCAAAATTTTCAAAAAGGGGCACAAAAAGGGGATTTTCAAAAAAAAAGTGTCACAAAAAGGGGAATTCTGAGAAAAAAAGGGGCAACTTTAAAAACAGGAAAATTTAAAAAAAAACGTATGTATTTATTAAATTATTTTCATCGAAAACTAAGATCTGGTTTCTAAAATTTGAACTCTTTTACAAAATCATCTGGGTTAGTAATTATATCAATAAAAACGGTAACAATTTCAAAGTAATTTATGTCTTCAGCTGACTTAATAAATACTGGATCTAAAACCTTTAATGAACTCAGCCTCTTATCGCTAATATTAATTCTTGATAAAATTTCTTTGCACAGCTTTTGGTAAAAAAGTAAAATGTTGTTTTTAATTTCTACAATATCACTACTTAAGATGTTGTTAGTACATATTTCTAGCTCGGCTTCGTGGCCGATATATATATATTAAGATTTTCTTTTTTATGCAGAACATCAACAAAATCAATTTGTTCTATATTTGTTTGCATAACATACTCTTTTTTTTAAAAATTTCTAATACAATATCTTTCGTGGATGAAACTAAATATATATTTTGTGATGATTCGTTTTGAAAATTAAGGTTTAATTTATTCATAATATTTAATACATATACTAGAAATTTGAGGTAAATTTTATTGTTAATAGATAGCCCTTCCTGAATTATTTTAATTTTTTCCAAATTAGATGCTATTTTCTCTTCAAATTGAGCTCGGATTCATTGATTGACAGTATAAAAAAAAATTTGGTCCAAAAAGGGGCAAAAGGGGCACAAAAACTACAAAATGATACAAAAGGGGATTTAAAACAAAGGGGTCAAAAAAGTGGCACGGCAGTCAAAAAGTGGCAAAAATGCGACTTTAGTCGCATAACGGTAACACTGGGCACAGCCAAATATAGCACTCAAACTTGTTTTTTGTTAAATTTTTGGCTTAACCACTTTACTTTTTGTTTAAAAATGTCGCAAACAAAAAAATTATGTTAAGGTAAACAAGTTAAAATATAATTTTCTTAAAAAAACGAATGAATATTTAAAGGAAAATTTCAGAAAGAAAACTTTCATAATGTGTATCGAGACTTATTATTGTATTTATGTATATAATATGATCTATTTCAGAAGAACCTGCCGTAAAGAACAATATAAATCTTGATTTAAATTGGAAAAAAAAAATGTTTTACTAAAAATCGTGTTGGAATACAACTTGTACTATAAATATATCCAGTCATAAATATTATGTGGTCAAGTTCTGTTTACTAGAAAGCGTGAAAAAGATATAATATATGGGTAATTCCATGTCAAATCGACTAAGAGTGGGACTCGACCCCTTTCGATTTTAATGAAATTTGGTGAGAAGGTTTCTTTTATCCTATAAAGAACATGTATGAACGAAAAAAAATTAAAAAAATATTTTTTCAAAAGTTATGTTATATTCAAAATGTCATAATTTCGCCGAATTTTTTTTTCAATATCTCGAAAACTACTTAACATACGAAGATGATTTTAATGTCATTTTAAAGAGAATACTTGGGACTACAAGCCGTGAATTTAATTAAACCGCCATATTTGTATGGTACAGCGCGTAGGATGCTCCTAGAGTTGTCAAATGTATGACCAACCCCACTTTATTATTTATTGCGTGATTTTGGTTTTTTAAGTAATTTCAATAAAATAAACAGTTTTTGAGTTAAGCGAATATGTGCAGTGCAACCTCCTACATTTTCGAAATAATGGTTAGCACCACTGGATTCAGCGTGCCCCAATTAGGTTAAAATGTCAGGTGTCTGGCTTGCCTGTTTTTTGCAACTAGCACCGTGTACTTATTTAATTATTTTTTTAAAGGTTGCAAAAGAAAAAAATCATATCTTAAAAAAGAAAAAACTCCTCCTTCAAAGTTTCAGGATTTTTAAAGAACAGTCTGAGGTATTATATAAAAAAAATCAGCAAAATAAAAAATAGGTTTTTGACTTAATCCGTTTTTTTCAATATACATATGGGTAAATTTAAAAAAAAACGTACCCATTGAGTTTTTTTTTTGCTTATTTTTAAAGTTTTTTCAATTCGCCTGTAAGAGTGGCAAATTTATGTAGAAATTGATGAAGAATCCGGTGGTACTTTAAGGCTCTCAAAAAAATCAATATTTTTTGATTTTTTTTAGGTTTTCTATGATTTCTATCTTGAGCGTCACACACCAAATATGTATAAGAAATCGTTAAAAATGCAAAAATATTTGAAATTCAAGCTTACTACGATGTTCTTTTGTTTCTCAAGATTGACTTTTGTGAAAATAACCTTTTCGATTATAAACACAAAATCACGATTTACTTTGATTTAAATTTTTTTTTAAAAGTGACTAGTTATTTTAAAATTTCAAGATAAAAATGTGTAAATTTTTGTTAAAAAAAGACTTGAACTTAGAGGTTACTTGTAAAGTAATAGGCTTGTAACAATGTATTTAAAAAAAAACTGCAATTATAAGCGTTTTAAGGGAAAAAATCTAAGTGTGACGCTCAAGATATTTTGTGACGATCAAGAGATTTTGTTGCACGTAAACAAGAAATAATGCCTAATATAAAGTTTAACGAAAAAAGTTTATTCTTTCACAAAAATTAAATGAAAAAAACAAAAATTCTTCAAAAAACAAAAATTTTCATACAAAACTAAACATGTACATATTCTTTGATGTCTTTAACAAAAATGGAAAAAAGGAAGTAATTCTTGAAGAAACTTATACACATACATATGTAAATATTTGACGCAAAATAATAACTTAACTTAATTTAATTTATAAATTTTCATTCGAATTCTTTATGAAATAACAAGCGGCTTTGTTTTTCTCATTCTCATTCAGTTTTAGCACTTTCGAATTAAGTTTCCAGTCCCCCAGAGTTTTAAATTGCAAAAGCACGAGCGAGATCTGTAAATCAATTCACCTCTGGATTTTGTAATTATATGGCGAATATCGATTATATTTTCTCTCGATATCTTCGTGCTCTTTTAACCGCCGTTAATTTTTTGTTTTACTCTTGTAAATAACAAAATTAAATCAAAATTAAGCATTTTAAGCTATGAAGCAATATATATCAAAAGTGATGCTCCTGAAATGTTGGCCTATTTTGGTTTTGTTTCGTAGGCAATTTTTTTCTCAAATTCACAAATTATAAAAAAATTAGTTGAAACCATGTAAACAATTATTGTCAACTTCAATTTTTTACATTTAATATATTCACTTTAAAAAAAATTAGCGTGACTCTCATGAAATTTTATCGCGCCCTTACCATGGTGTTCACAAAAACTACGCAAATGCAAATTTTTTTTTAATTTATTTTTTTTTTTTGGTTTTTCACTTTTGTAATAATTTAAGTTTTACTTTCCTTACTTTATTTACTTTATTTAAATGAAAATTGAAAACTAGTAATATTACTTAAATTATAAAAAAGTGACGCTCAATGCTAATTGTGGGGACAACCTTTGTTTGCAACGCCAAATTCGCACTAATTCAGTTTTGACGACTATAACAAATCAAAACACAAGAAAGAAACGCAATAATTCGAAAACTGTTATTAAATGTTTTTTTTATTTTGTTTACTAAAAATTCTAACGGGGGACACATGCTTTTGTATGGAAGGAGTCAGAGGGAGAAACAAAACACCATTCTGAATAAACAAAAAAACAAACATACAAATTTGAGAATTACGTTTTTTTGTTACATATTCCTCGCTGATCACTCTGACATTTTTGTTTTTTTTTTAACCTAAAATAGTAGTTTTTTTAAATTGACCCATATGGTTTGTAGACCCAAGTATTCTCCAAGTATTTTCGAGATATTGAAGAAATAATTCGGCATACTTATGACATAACTTTTGAAAAAACATTTTTTAAATTTTTTTTCGTTCATATATGTTCCTTATATAATAAAAGGAACCTTTTCGCCAAATTTCATTAAAATTGAAAGGGGTCGGGTCCCACTCTTGGTCGATTTGACATGGAATTACCCATATGTGGTTAGATTTGCTAAGAACGTTTTACTATAGTAATTTACTTTTGTATTTTGGTAAATATTTAGAAATTATTTTTTTATAGAGCGTTTGCTTATCGTGTATGAAAAATTATAGGTCTTGCTAAAATTTTTATTATAACACTTAATAAATGTCATGTAAATATTAAAATAACAATTATTACAGATGAAAAAACATAATAGCCTTAAATTAAATTACAAAATATAAAACTCCAAAAAAGTTAAATTCTTTTTTTTTTAATCTTTTATTAGGTATATGTGTGCGTTTTATACACCTCTTTAATAAAATTGTGTTCACTATAATAATCTGCCGGTTCCTTGTAAAAAAAATTTAATTTCAAGCGACTTAAAAAAAATCACATCATTTCAACGCTTCAAAGAAAACAAAAAAAAAAATTCAAGAAAAAAAAAATTTTGTTTTTAATTCATAAAAAATCCAGTTCTTTATGAATGATCATAGATTTTTGTTTTATATGGATTTAAGTACCTCTGGTCTAAGTTAACATACATACGTACGTTAGTAATAGTAGTTGTGTGATCTACGTCGTTTTATGCTTTGATTTTAATTATATACGTAGCTTGGCTAAAAAATATTTAACCTTTTTTTCTAGTATCTATTAAAGGATGGACGGACGAACGAAATAGCCAAACAGTTCAGTAGGCGAACACTTGATTTGAGCCTCTACCGCCATCAAACCACTTCACTCATCATCAAATTTCTTGTGTATGAGTTTTTGAAAAAAAAAATCTTGTTAATGTTTTAGATGTTGCAACCAGAGTAACTACTAGTGTTTTTGTTCCTTTAGTAAAATCTAGATAAATTTTTTAACTTTAACTTATTTCCAGCTATAATTAATTATTTTATCTTAATAACATCTGATTTGTTTTCGTCAAACGACTATAAGGCCTATTAAAACCTGGGTTGGGTTTCGATAATCATGGGGTATAAAATAACATCATTGTAGATTACAAACAAAAGTTTTAATGTTTTAAATGGAAAGATTTCCTTTTAAACGGTGTGAGAAATTTTTTATTTTAGGTATACATATACATATATTTATTGATCTTAAATTGTTGTAAAGGAGAAGTTTAGTGCAACAGCAAGATTACCTTTATAAGAAATAAACATAACGAATTTCACTAATTTAACCCTCCAGTGTCTGGCAGGAATCGAACTCGCAATCTTTGCGCTGATATGCAAGCTGACTACCAACAAGCCTCATTTATAGCCTTTTCACACATGCCAACATTTAACATCTACCATTAATTTGCGAAGATGTTGAAATTTTCCCATAAGAACAACGTAGAGTTAAAAATCAAAATTTTCCAATATCTTTACAAAATTTTACTACCTCATTTTCTTATATTCTCACTAGAAAAATAGCAACGAATTCTATTATAACTGTGGCAGCACTGACAAAATGGCATTTTTTGTTTGAAAGCAGCGTTGCCATTTGTCAAATTTTTACACTTTTGCAAGTCTTTTTGTTTAATTTTGTTTAATACTACATATTAAACAAAATTAATTCCAAATACATTTTGGTGTTTTCTTTTAAAATGTTGGCACTTTTGTAAACAAAAGTATTAAAAAAACACAAGATTTTTTTCAGAAATGGTGTCATTTTTTATTGATAGTAGATGTTAGATGTTTCAAGTGTGAGTACATGTTTCACATTTTCAGTATATTCCATGCGTTCCTCGGAAATGTGAGCAAGTGTACAAAGGGTATTAGTTATTATTGCAGACATATCATTATAAAATACTTTAACATCTTGTTAAAACTCTACTTCTGTTATTAAAAGTCAATTGATTTAAGGCTCAAAAGATCCCAAAATCTGGGCTTAACTTGACGTTAATTTTGTAATAAAAATATTTGCTTGTACATACTCTACACAGAAAAAAATAAAAATTGATTTAAATTTGTGATATTAATTAAAAAATTAATTAATATTGCACCAGTAAACAAATTAATTAAAAGTTTAATTCACTTGATTAAAAGTTTAATTCTCTTGATTTAATTTTTAATTAAAACTGATTTTATTTTTGATAAATGCTTTAATTGGGGAAGAATGTTAGATCCTCGTAATCCATACAGAAAAATACCTTTATATAGGGATAACTGTAAAACTGGCTGTCATGTTATTGAAATGTGTTCGACTTTTTTTCAGAACACATTGGCATATCACCATGCAAAGTCTCTCAACTTAACTATTTTACAAATCGTGGAAATTTATTACCAAAATTCGAGCTCTGCTCGACAAACTTATAGAATACTGCGTCCATATGAGCAGCTACTACACCATAATATGGATCGACTTGAAACCACATTTACTCTTTTGGATAGTATTTAATCAAATCCAGCCTGTTCCGTGCGTACACAGCTGACACAGATGACTCGAATTTATCGATCCGACGTCGTTCTCAACGACTTGGCCTCTGCCTGTCCACTATGTGGCACATTTTGAAGATCTTGGCCTGCATCCATATAATTTCCAGAATGAATGGGCTGGGAATCAACTGAATGTTGATTTTTATCGTCAAATCATCTTCAGAGATGGGTATTCTTTCTCGATGAACTTGTATGTAAACAAGCAGAAATGTCGTCTCGGAAGAAAAAGAGACTCTATTACAACCCGAAAAAATCACTGTTTAGTGCTGTTGAAATGCCGAAGGCGTCTTCGGCCCATTTATCTATAAATCCGATGTCATTGAAAAGCATTTGGAGGAGAAATGGTTCTTACAAGACGGCGCAACATGCCATACAACCATGAAGCCATCACTTTGTTGGGCCAAACGTTTGGTGACCGTATAATCTCAAGAAGTGGACCTGTGAATTGGCCACCTCGTTCGTGTGATTTCACACCTTTGGACTACTTTCTATAGGGTTACATCATCAAATCTTTATGCTGATAAACAAACAGCGATTGATAATTTAGAAGCCAACATTTTGTAAAAAATAAGACCGAATAGGTAGTGATAAATGGGCCCGACAGGATGACGTCCATAAGGTGCAGCCGCGGAAGCCATATGCCAGAATTCATGCTTAACATTAAATGCCATTCATTTTGTGAGCTAATAAAGCCAAATATTTTCGTCTTTCCATTGAATTTGTTGTGTTTTTTTTTTAATAAAAGTGCCTCTTAAAAAAAGCCCTTATATTTTGGAAATTGGACACAGTGATTTACAGTGTATATGTAAAGGATCGTCCCAGGCACTTATGTATGAGTTTATTGTCTAAAATGAAGTCAAAACTTTCCGTGATGCCATGTTTCCACGGTACGTGCTTCGCTCTCTATTCATGCTTCACATTCCAATCATGAACGAAGCAACTGCTTCGCCATACAAAATTTTGAGAGCGAAGCAAGTAGATTCAATATGAATCTACTTGTGAAGCACGAAAAATTTCTCTCTTCTCCAATTTTTATCGCAAGTTTATCTGATCTAGCTGTCAAAATCGATTATTTCAGAGTTGTCAACTCGGTTCGTTTCGCACCAGTTTTGGTGCTTTTTTAAATTTATTCTGCGATAACAATAATGATGAAAATATTAACTTTATTAATTTGGAATAATTATTATAAATTTTTGATCTCTTTTTAAAAAGTTTTAAACAAGATTTATTAAATTAATTTTCGAAAATGTATCATCTTGTACAAATGAATGCAAACATATATATTATGTATTTATATACAAATTTCTTTATTTTCTTGTTTAACTATGTAAATGTAAAAGGCTGTTTAATTGTTATAATTTTAAATATGAAAATACTAAACTTCTGAAAAAATTAAATTTTTTAAATTTTTCTTAATAAAACGATAAATACTGAACTATTGTTAACTTTGAATCCCTACTAGATATTTACAGTTGATCGCTGGTATATATTTTATGAAAATAAAAAAAATTAATTAGTACATATGAATACCGAGTCGAATTCAACAAGCTAAACTCGTCGCTTCAACAATTACAACTCTAACAAAAATAACAGGAATTTTGTTAGTTTAACAATTCCAATTTGTCAAAATAGTTGTTTACAAAATGTGATGAAGACGTAATTAATAAATGAAATAAATGTTATTGATTGTTTTCATATTTTAATTTGTGTTTCTCAAGATTTTGAAGTTGTTGGAACAATTTAAAGGGAATAACTAATATATAAGCTATTGAAAAACAAGTAAGTATACGTACTTTGTAATCAATTTTAATAAAAGTTTCACAACAAATAAGTTTTTTCTCAAAAAATTTTAACTTCGACAATTTAATGTATGTAATTAAAACAAAACAATTAAAAAAGAAAATTTTGACGAATGGGATGTAACAGCTGACGAGCAGTTGCTCTAAAGAGTTTACCTTGTTGAATTCGCCTTGTATGAAAACAAACTAATTTGTGTAGCTTTTTTATGTTTGTTAAGTTTTATTTATTCTTTCTAAAAACTCTGAACTTTAAAGACTGTTTTATTGTGTTACAGTAGAATCGCGAAAAAAATAGACCGAAATATTCCATGAGTTGTTAACTTTTTTGAACTATTAAATTTTCTAAGGGGTATTTAATTGTAAAAAATGCAAAAATAAGCAAAGATTTTTCCAAAATAACACACTTAATTTATTTAAATTACTTTTTTTTAATAAATTAACTTAGATTTAATTTGCACCGGCTGGTTTAAAGTGCACAACTCCTCTTGAACGACAATTTGCGATTCAACTGTATTATTCATATAAAAATGTTATGCAGAATTAATTAATTAAATAAATATTTTAAATAAAAAAAAGTCTGAAATTGCTGCGTTTTTTCACCATTTTGGTGCGTTTTGAAAATGCAAAGTTGACAACGCTGATTTGTTTTTTAAAGACAACTGTCAAAACGAAGCAAGTAGATAAGTCGTATAAACACCGTGATTCATTAACATGATTCAGAGAGCGAAGCAGGTGATTCAAATCGTCGTGGAAACATGGCATGAGATTGGTAAAAGGCCTAAAGTCAACTAAATTTCATTCGGATTTATGTCAATTTCCACTACCCAGCCTTAATTAGTCATTGATGTGCCATAGAAGATACATTTAGTAATAATTTTGGCAACTCAGCCTGATATTTACTGCTATTTTTTCTCTTTATTAAAAAGTTTCCCTAGTTACCTTTTTTTCTACAAGAACACTTGCATATTTTCTTTATCTGTTTAACCCAACAAACATAAATTCATACTTTTTATATCAAATACACGAATACCCCGGCTTGCGTCGCTAATTCGAACCGGAAAAATTCGACGTAAATCGAAGCTCAATTTTCCATTTGTATTGATTTTCATTTAATTGGTTCTGAAATTCATAATTTTAGCTGAAAAAATTCATTTTGATACGGATAATTTTATTTTAAATCTTCAAATAAAGTTAAAGCTTAAAGTAGCTCCTTTTTTCTTATTTTTAAAACCTGTTTATGTTGAAACGATGTTCTTGGCTTAACAATTTTTGTAATTTTATCAGTGCCACAAGAACAGCAAATGGATTTTGTTGTAGAAAAGGGCTGGTTCAAGGTTTCTTCAATATCAACAGCCTTTTCACTTGATTTAGAGCGCGACAAAATGACCAGTTTTTGTTCTTGGGTTCTTTGCTTTTTTTGCCTCGTTGCTGCAAAATATTTAAATTGAACTTTACTTCAGCAAATGTTATTTGAAACCAGTTTCAATCAGCAGACAACCTTCAAATACATATTTGTATTAGATTTAAACGGGAAATCCCCTTTTTCTGTTTAAGTTTTGTACAAACATTTTTTATATTACCGACGCAAATCGAAGCACTAGCGACGCAACGTGAAACAAAACGACGCAACTTCGAAATCACAGAAATTTTAAAAAGACGCAACTTCGGAAATGACGCAAACCGAAGCGACGCAAACCGCGGTATTGGTGTACTTGAAAATTTTCTAAACGTTTGAGAATGGGGTTAATTAAGGCTCAGTTAGCTGATAGTAACTTAACTAGAGTTGGATAAAAACGGTAAAAATGTGGAACCGCGGTTTCGGTTCGGTTTTCGGTTTTGAAAACATCCAAGTAAAACTACATACATATACATATATTTTTTTGAATGTAATACAATTTTTTTATTTGTTTCAATTCAGGCACTTTTATCTGTTCTTATTAGTATTTATTTTAAGTTTAAAGAATTTTTAAATACCTTGTCATTGTTCCAGGCTGTTATGTATAATTTTATTTTAAGATGAAGTTCGAAGTTTTTGTATCATTTGCAATTTTTTTTTAGCATAAATATATACATATTTATAGTAAAAGCTAAAGCCTAGGTTTTTGGTCGGGTTTCGGTTTTTAGGTTATTAAACTGCGGTTTCGATTTTGGGCAAAACTGAATGGCAATCTCTAAACTTAACCTTACCGTAAAAAAGTAAAACCTAACTGCAATCTTTCTTATGGCTTAACATACAACAATGAAGCAGCAGATTTGCAACGTTACTTTTACTCTCAGCTAAGTAAGCCATTCGTTTTTAAAACATTCTTAATTATACATGCGACTTCTTCTGAGTTTGCTGAAATTATTAAAAACTTAGAAACAATTTTAATTATTAAACGTTTGACATTTACTTTTGTAATTGACATTTACTCTCAGTTAGACTACAGTGGAGTGCCTCGGTAGGCTAGCTGGTAGTGGTTTCTTTCCTGCAGACAAGCGTAGAGCATCGCGGCTTAGGGAATTAAAAACAAAGTTTCATCGATAACTGCGGCGCAGCCTGCACGCATTTTGAAGCAAACCAAAAATGTTTCTTACGAATTGTTATCAGCTGTTATATTGCCTGGAAATTAAATACAAATGAAAAGAGCATTTTAGAAGTTAGTTTTTTAAAAGTTTAAGAGCATTAGTAAACACATGTGAAAGGCCTCGTTTCTCCTACGTAAATATTGCAGACACGTTAACGTTGCGGTATACTTCGTAAACGTGTTGAAATGTGTTAAAAAGAAAAGAGAAAATGTTTATACTTAATACATTGTTGCTTTTGTTATCTGTATAAAAATATAAAAAACCCCTTGTAATCCGATAAAATTTTCGCTTTATTTAATATGTTGACATAAACAAACATTACACTCTTAAACAGCTGATATTGTAAAACGGAGAAAAATTAATTTTTTTTCATATTCATCCGCAACACAACGCCACATTTACGTAGGAGTTCATATATTATACTCAAGCATGTTAAAGAAAACGGAACAGCTGATCCGCCAAGTTTACGTAAGAATAACGAGGACTTAAGGCTCAGTTAGCCAGGAGTAACAGTAATTTAACCTTGACTAAAAAGTAAGACCAATATATTTCTTACAGCTTGAGACGTTACATCTTACTTCTAACTATAAACGTTCTAATGGCTTTAAATACAACAAAATGAAGCAGCTGATTTGCAACGTTACTGTTACTCCCGGCTAACTGAGCCTTTAACACGCATTTTAAGAATGTATATCATTTCAATTTAAATCTAATTGGTTATTACGTTTGTTTGTTTGCTGGGAAATTATTTGTCCTTGTTTTTTTGCTATGCAAAAATTTAAGAATATCACTGAAACAAGGTTTAAAACCAAGTCAAAACTTATTAAACATGTTTAAGGAGATTTTTTCTTTGTTTTACTTTTATGTTTTTTATGACAAGATCCCTCCCTAATTCGTTTTCTGAATAGGGAACACATGTGCAAAGAAATTTGTTCATGGTTGTACGAATTTTTTAACTAAATTAACACACACATACAGAAACAAAGATAATACACAATACAAACAACTTGGTAATATTTTAAAAGGCAGGGGTTCTGAAACGGGCTCCCTCAACTCTCAATCAACATGATTGCAATTAATTAAAAAAAAGACGACTGCTTTTTAATTTTTCCGGTAACACTTTAGAGTAGCGCTTTGATAGGCTACTTTGATAGGTTACTTAATCAGATCAGATTTGTGTTTCCAAATCGAATTAAAAATCGGTACAATGTTAACGGAATCAGGCAATATCTTTTCTTTAAGATAAGGCTCCCTAATTATGTGCTTATGAAAGTTTTTCATTTAAGTTTATATAAAAGTATAACTTTTATTTTCGCGGAATGCCAGTAAAACGTTTAGAACATCTGCTTTAGATTGCAGAATGTAGCATTGTTGGTTGAACTTTAAATTTAAGTTATCTTATCATTTAAATTTGGAATTTATTTTATCTTTTTAACGTGTTGTTTCTTTCGTTGTTATTGTGTTTTAGCTTTTTTTTAATTAATTGGTTTTTCATTAATTTAAAATTGCAAAATTGAATTTTGTTTTACACTTTTTTTAAAAACTGTTGTTATAAACACAAAAATTATTAAATTTGAACATTAAAAACAACAAAATTAAATTGATAATGTAGAAAAAAATATATAAATTAATCAAAAACAAGAAAAGATATTTAAAATATCATAAGAAAAGTAATCGCTAGAATCGACACATAAAAAATCGCATGTTTCGCTGGACTTGCAATATGTTTCCACTTGCTGGTTTTAATTTTCTAAGAATTCTTTTACAAATTTGCAAACAAATTTTTTTTTTACTTGACCTAATGCGGCAGTTTTTTTTTGTTGTTAATTTAATGAAAATTTTCTAATTTGTTGTAAAATATGTTTCTTAACATAAATATTTTTAGACGGCATCATGCTGAAGAAAATTATCTTGAAAAGATACATTATTTTTTTTTATACATTATTTATGGTAATAAACTTTTTCATTGACAACTTTTTGCAAAAATAATTATGATTTATATTCATTCACTTTAAAAAGGAAAAAACAAAAAAAATTAAAAAAAAATCTATTTCTTAGTCTACACAATTAATGGACCTGAACATGTGTAAATAAATAACGCGATTTTTGGTTTTTCTTTTTTTATACCCTCCACAAGTAGTTGTGTAGAGGGTATACTAAGTTTGTCATTGTGTTGGAAACTTTTTTAATATTTATCTAGGGGACCAAATAAAGTTCTGGGTTTTGGTTCCTTGAGTAATTTTAGGTCGATTTAGCCATGGCTTCTGTCGTTCCGTCTATTGAAATAACGCTTACTTTCGAAAGACTCAAAAAAAAAAGAACAATATTAGTGGTAGTTGTTTCTAATGGGTGGTCCAACCATAATGCACAATGTTAATTGCAAGTCACACATTTCCTTGTTTCAGTGTTTGACAAAATTAAAAATTTACGAAAATGGCCGTTCAAATTAAAATGCATATCGTTATTTTATTGGTCAGCATAATGGATTCGTTAAAAAGCAGAATTGCCGCATTTGGGAAAATGAGAATCCACGAGTGATTGTTGAAAAGCCGATGGATGCATCCACAAAGAGTGACTGTTTGATGCGGCTTATTTGCTGACGGCGTCATTGGGCCGTACTTCTTCGAAAATAAGGTCGGCCAAGCAGTTACCGTGAGTGGTGTTCGCTATCGCGGGTTTGATAACGGACTTCTTGTGGCCAGAAATTGAGGATATGGACCTGGAAGATATGTGGTTTCAATAGGACGGTCCCACTTGCTACACAGCCAACAAAACAATGGCTTCTATGAGCGAGGCCATGCCACGATCATGTGATTTGACACCATTGGGCTTCTTTCTTTGAGGATATTTAAAAGAAAAAGTGTACGTCAATAAGTCAAGAACATTTCAAGAGATAATTCGGTACATTAACGACATCGATATTTTGCCTCACACATAATTGTCATTGATCGTTGTATCAGAATAAAAAATATTTAGATAATTCTCTGAAAACTTTTGTTTTATTTACAATTAACATCGTGCGTTTTGGTTGGACCACCTCTTAGTTCTGCTAAGCGGTTTGGGATTGAAACCAAGCACAATCGGTTTGGTGGGAAAACAGTTCGGAATCCAAATATGGACCAACCATATATTTCTGTTAGAAAAACTACCACTAATTGGTGGTAGAATGCACAGTTTGTTATTAAATTTTGAGCAAACACGTTCTATATGACTAGAAATCACAATTACAAATTTCGTTGTAATCGTTCCATAATTAAAAATAGGGCCATATAAAGCCCACTCTCGGAAATAAACCTAAAATTTGCTGCCATTGCAGTAAAATTTGGTTTAGCATAGTTTCATATGAAAAAAATCGTATAATCAAATTTTGTGAAGATCGATCGAAAATTTAATTTTAACATGGTGGAGTGCTTTAAAGATTCGGCCCAGCCGAGTGTAGTACTCTTACTTGTTTTTTTTTTTTTTTTGTTCAAAATGTACTACGACTACACAAACAAAAAATTGATCTAGCATAACTGCAAATGTCACTTTTGAGTGAGTGCAGGCAGTTAAAAAGAAAACAAACCCACAAAAAATCACTTTATATGAAAAAGTACTTGCTGAAAAATATATACATGTGTACATACCTACACATGAACATACATACATATTTTTTGGTAAACGAATTAAATTGCAATGCTGCATGTGGGTCTAATATAATATCATTTCAATGTTCCACACAAAATTGGTAATATGAAAGAATTTGAACGAATTGTGGGCACCTTTTTTGAGAGCTTTTAACTTCTTAAACTATTTAGATGTTTCTGTTGTTACTATCAAATAAAATATTCTTTACAAAATTTGAAAAGTTTTTATTCTCTCCAAAATACTGCGATTATTTTGAGCAACTGGAAGGCTTTAAAGGATCCTAAATTCTATCTGCAGTTACCAGGCGAAATTAAGGTCCACGTGGAGATCCGCGCCACGCGTGAATGCATTGATGCGGTCGATATTTTCTGTGCATTTTATACGTAAATTCAAGTTATACGCAACGCTTTTTTTTATCAGCTGCTGTGTTAATATTTTTGTCAAATAAAAACAATTTTGACAAAAAAAGGTTCCACCACACAGACATAATTATCGATAACATTAAAAATAATATATCGGGTTCTTAAACAAGAACTTTGTTTTCTAAAGCAAAAGAAAACAAAAAATTTTGATGAAGATTATTTAAATTTTTATTGTATTACGAAGAGAAAAGTTCGGCAGTTATGAATGAAAAATGATGTCTGGCAAATATCCATCACGAGCACGCTGACGGATATCAAATCTTTCATAAAATTTTTTCATCACTTTTGGCCAAATGGCAGGTCTATTACGTTAATCTCATCACGGATTATGAGTTTTCGATTCGATTGGCTCCGTATAGACTCTGTCCCTAACATAGCCCTACAAAAAATAATACAGTGGTGTTAAACTACACGATATGGCTGGAAACTTAACAGCTGATGTTCGTGAAATTTGGTTTGCAATAAATCGATAGTTATATTGGCTGTGTGTAATGTAACTTTAACAGAACAACCATTTATAAAGTGGAATTAAATTATTTAAAAGAAATTTTCAAACGAAATTGAATTCATTGCAACAATTGCCAATGCATCTACTACGAAAGCGTCAATAACCTAAGGACCTAATCATGTAAAATGCAACGCAACGCCAAAGAATTACATTGAGAGCCAAAAACAGAGTCATACATGTTTTGTAATTTTGTTGTTGCTTTTCACAGAAATCAATCATGTTGATAATGTTGCCACAATTAAAAAACAAAGTTCTTGTTGAAAAGCACTTTATAATTTGTCATCCATGGCAATAAAAAAACAGCTGATATTTTTTCAAAACTCATGCGACGCATGCAATAGTAGACGTTTATACATTCTATGCGTTTTGCTTTGTAACAGACCAACCTAAATCAGCACGTAAGGCGTAAGATATTTGGCGCCTTTCTTCAACGCTGCAATTACAAACTCAATTAAGAGAGTCAACGCTGTTACATGAACAGTTTATCTTATTCAATAATATCCATAAAAATAAAAATGAAGATAAAACCGCTAGATTGACAAAAAAAATAGCTAAATTGCTATTACTTTTTAACAATAGCAGCCAACTTCACTACTTAACGCGCTCTCAAAATCGGATTTTTTAATTGCAATGCGTTGACGCTTTTTTTGCTTAAGCAAAAAAGAGAATAAATATGTGTTTAATTTTCCGCTACGCATACTCTATATAATTTCCTATAAAAGCTCTTGGTTTTTCATTTAAATAAAAAAAAACATCAACTTATTTTTACTTTAATTCTGCTGTGTTGTTATTTGGGCTAATCAAGTCTCCCACTTAACGTATGTGTGTTGCCCACCACTGATCTAAAAAGATAAAAACATTTTACAAACTTATGTCTTCAACTTTGTATTTCTACTTATTTATTTTTCAATATTATGTAGGTATGTATGTTATTCACATATACACACTTTTGATTAATTTTAAAAGATTTGGCAGCAAATTGTCTCAAACTAAACTGAATAAGAGGCAGAGTGTGGTGGTAACGCTGAAAACTTAAACCAAAATAAATAAAAATTATTATTAAATTAGCCAATTAAAGAATAGCAAAGGTGTTTCATGATTATTTTATTTCGTGAATACTTTTTGTTTATGTTTGTTTTAAAAATAAAAGGACTTTGCTCTGGTGATTTGTTTTTGTTGTTGAGAAAACTAAAAATCTTTGTATTCGATTTTTCAAAATCAATTTTAAGTGAGTACTTTGAAAAAAAACTCATACAGCAATTTAAAATAATTACAGAGTTGACTGAACTTTTAACAGTTGCCCAGCCCAGGAGTATTTTGTTTTTAAACGCGATAAGCCGAGATCAAAAGTTTTAGATAGTCGAAGAAGAAGAGCGGATCAGCTGTTGAAGTCAATGTTTACATTTTTGAATATTCTTATTTAAAAAAACAATAATAAACGTTTTACCACACATTTTATAGAGATTTAAAAAGAAATATTTTATTTAAACCATGGTAGATTAAATACAAGGTATAGTCATTAGAAATTAAATTCTCAATTTTAAAACACATATAACGTTAAACAAAAGAAAATAAGGAACCAAATTAAAACAAGCGTCAAAAATCAAATATATTAATTTGACATTGCATGGGTAAATAATGACAATTCTCCCTAATGAACATACCTTGTACTTATTCTACCATGATTCAAACTGTTTATAGGAATTATAAGTTTATAAATAAAATTTACTCTTCCATGCCATTAGGGATAAAATTGATATAAAGGTTGGTCCAACCATAATGCACGATGTTAATTGCATGTGTTTGCATAACTTAATTTGACATTTCTTTATTTCAGTGTTTGACAAATTCAACTATGGAGAGGTTAACAATTAAGAATCGCGTTAAGATAGTTGAAGCCTTTTACGAAAATGGCGGTTCAAATCAAAATGTATTCTTTTGGTCAGCATAATCGATGGTCACACAATCGGGTGAATTGTGCGCCAATTTCAGTAAACCGGGTCTGTAGGAAATGTGAAAACACCTGTGCATGCTCGCTCAGTTCGTTCTGGGCTGGTGGTAGGCTTGCCAGACGTCCTTTTTTCAGCAGTACACGTACTTTTTTTTCATCAATGTACTGCTTTCTGCATAACACCTAAAAAAGTACGCTAAAGTACTTTTTTTAGCCTTTTGTACTTCTTTTTGTACTTTTTTTTTGTTAAATTATTTTTATATCTCATTACTATACACTTAGGGTTACTAAAATTAATAAACAATAAAATCCTTTCTCTCAAAAAATTTGTGGCCAAACGAATTGAAGGTCAAAAAATGCCGATTATTTTACAGTATTTAAAAAATTAAAATTTTTTCTCGTAGTAGAGTTAATATTTAATCAATCTGAGCGCCATTAAGCTTTAATTAAGGCTTGATAAATTATCTAAACAGCACTTTTTACAAAAGAACTTGTTTGATAGTAATTTGGTCTTTTATTGTTAACTTTCTTGATAACGAATTACATCTTCAATGTAGCCGTATGTAGACATTTGTCGGCCACTGTATTAAAAAATATTTAAATTAATTTTATTTAAAAAAAAAAAGAATTGAATTTGAAAGGACTAATTTTAAGTTATTACTTATTCTTATTAACGATCTCATTTTTATGTTCCTTGTTGAATAAATTGTTATTTAATGAATTTTCAAAACTTTATTTAAAGAAAAATACTTTTTTTCTTAAAGGTAAATAATATTTACGATCTCATTTTTATGTTCTTTATTGAATAAATTGTTATTTTATGTTATTTAATGAAAAAAAAATAAATGTACTTTTTTTTCTTAAATGTACTGTTTTTTTTCATCAATGTACTTTTTTTGTCAATTCCATATCTGGCTACCCTAGCTGGTGGCGTCATCGGGCCGTGCTTCTTCAAAAATGAGGTCGGCCTAGCAGTTACGGTGAATGGTGTCCGCTATCGCGAGATGATAACGGACTTTTTGTGGCCAGAAATTGAGAATATTGACCTGAAAGATATGTGGTTCCATTAGGATGTTGTTACACAGCCGACGAAACTACGCCTCTTTTGCGCGAGAAATTCAATGGCCGTGTTATCTCTCGTTGTGGCGACGTTCCTTGGAGGATATTTAAAAGACAAAGTGAACGTTAATAAGCCAAGAACTATTCAACAACTAAAGCATGAGGTAATTCGGCACTTTTACTACATTGATGCTCTATTATATATAGAGGCATGCCACCGAAGCCGTGGCGAGCATTGTGCCGATATTTTGTTTAACACATAATTGATCTTGATCCTTCTTTCCTAATAAAAATATTAAGATAATTCTCTGAAAAGTTTTTGATTTATTTACAATTAACATCGTGCAATTTACAATTACATTTACATATTGTAAGGATACATGTTTTCTTTGACTGGAGGGCGATAAAAATATTTTGTGATGGGAAAAAGGTTAACATTTTCAAGAGTTTAAGGCCCCTATTACGGTTTACAACTCAACTCAGTTAATTAAGATAACTGGTTGTGCTCATTTGTAATTTTTGTTATGTTTTTGTACACCGCAATATAGCAAAGTTGTAAACCATAATACAAAAATTAAGAAATTATAAACCATAATAGGGGCCTAAGGATAACATTTTTAATTTTACATTAAAAAAAAAATTCTTAATATAAAAAAAATATTTTCTGCTATATAAAAATTGTCTTTAGCGATAATTTATCGCTTGAGACATTATTATTAAATTGATTTCATATTCTTAAAAGTTTTTTTACTCGAGCTTCTGAACTCCATCATACAACTTTGTGCATTTGAAAATCAAAGATTGAATTTTCGATTTATGTATAGGAATTTCATTAAAAAATTATTTACTAAAAGAAAAAAAAAAACAATATTTCAAAATTCAAAAGTTTTTAGAGCCAAAAATAACCTAGTTAACCTCGTCAAAGCTCTATATAGAAAAGCAAACTGATGAATCCTCCATGAAAACAAACTTAGCAGCAGAATTCCTGTCCGTTAACGTGTTATGCAGGGATGCGTTGTGTATCTATTGCTCTTTAACATTGTTCTGGTCATATTCATGAGAGAAGCCCTGGCAGAAGAACAAGTAATATCGTGGAAGCTTTGTAGATTATCCTGTCGAAGAAACAAGACAGGGCAGGTTTAAGAGTGAATGTAGAAAGAAACGAAAGCACTGAGAAAACAGCCATATATCCAGGGCCTTTAAAATTGACCACAATGCTATAGAGGACGTGGACAAGTTGAGCTACCTAGGTGGCATCATAATAAAATCAGGTAGCTCCTCAACGATATTGGAAACCGCATAAAGTATCAATCTCTCTATAAACAAATATATAAAAACCAGGAGGCTTTATTAAATACTTTTTCGATTCGAATGCAATTTTATTTCTGGTTTTTTTAGTCTATACGGAACGAATCGGAATTATTTTTTCAGTGTTGTGAAAACTCAAATACCGACAATGTTTTTGTTCATAAAGGACCTGAATATTTGTATGGGAGAACACTGAAAATTTCCAGGATAAAAATATTTTTTTTTTGCAAAGAAAATAAACTTTAATTATGTTGAAAAACGTTAAAAATATAACAAAAAAATAATAATAAAAATAAAACTTAAGGTAATTTCATTATATAGTTATAAAAATGGCATGAATCCTATGCGATGCATAGAACGCTTCAATAATAAATAGTTGAAATATTGGTCCCTGTATCATATGTGATGCATGTAATTTTTACTAGATTTAGTACGTGGACGTACGTTGTAAATTTTTTTTGTTTGCGGACAGTCAAAGGGTTAATTTCTGTGTGTGTAAATTTTTCTACTGAAACGAAATCTAGAACTTTCGAAATTTCGAGCAATATCTAGTTGTTTTTAACTAGATTTCCCATACAAAATCTAGTAGAACTTAAGGCAGTTTTACACTATCGCACATTTTTAAGTAGTTTGACGAAAATGCTTCCCTGATCAAATGGATAATGGATTTTCATTAAAATATGTAAGAACTGTTTTTTTTCTATATAAAAGAAGTCTTAAGTAGTTTGACAAAAATGCTTTCCTGAACTAATAAACGTTTGAAAATTTTTCATGGCAGGGTTGTATATTCCTCAAAATACGTACAACTTGTGTGATAGTGTAAAGTACTCTTTAGTTATGTGACTATGGTTTTTACCATAAAGTACTAAAAACTACTTCCCTGTACAAGAAGAACGTGACATTTCAATTAGAAACAAAACAAAAACAAATATGGCGACTTGTTAAACTGATAAAAAATTAAAAACTTTTAAGAAAATGGAAACAATTGGAAGCGATAAATAATATTAATAAAATAAATTAAGTTGGTTTTAAATAAAACGTATTACAAAAAAAACTTTCAGTCAGCTGTTTTTGTTGTGAAATCTGAAATCTCGCTTATTTGAAAAAGAACAATGCAAACGCACTAGATTTTGAGGAAGATTTCCAATGAATTTTCCTAGATTTCGCTGTAATATTAACGGGCTACTAACAAAATCAATTTATAAAAGGAGTTTTTGGGATTTCATTGCTTCGCTACAACCACTAAAAATCTCTGTTTGATACGCTTTATTGGTCGGGCGGTTGGTATGATGATTTGTCATTTGTCTGTGAAAATGAGGTCTGCGAAAACAATTACTTTAACGGCGAGCAGATTATCAATTTTTTTGACCCCTTCATGAATGATACAAAATTCCCTTCGTAAATTGCTAAATTGTTATTTCTTTTATTTTTTTTTTATATTTGCTGTCCTGTAATATTTCATTTTTAATTGTACCACCAAAATTTAACTTCAAATTAAATCTTTTATTTAATAGCGAATTAAAAAGGAAAAAACGGCCAGTTTCCTTAGCCCCAAGAAATAAAAACACAAAAACAGTATCTACTCTACTGAGTTTTATGCAAACTTTATTGTTTTGTTGATTTCATCTGACGGCCAATGTTCTTTTTGGATTTTTAAGAAAGACAAAAATGTTCTCATACATTTCAAAATCACCCCTTAAAAAAAGTAATCGAAAGTTCTTTTCTTCTCATACATGCAAAAACATTATTAACCTGCTGATTTTGATCCCTCCTAAGCGATCGTGTTGCTGCGAGTTTAGCAAGCAAGTGTTTGTTTGTTGGTGTGTCGTAACTCTGGGATAAATAATAATAAACCAATGCCCTACCAATTATAAAAACAAAAACAACAAACTGTAAACAAAAAAAATCCTCAGTCTTCTACATGACAAATAATCAAAAATGAAAGGAACGAAATTGAACAAATAAAGAAAGGAATAACAAAGTAGAATAAGACAAAAGGAACGTTTTCAGCCACATTGAAGAAGTAGTGGTGAGATAGAGAAAATTAGATTTGTATATTTGGTACCTTCAATTTAATATAATAGTATTTTTTGTCAAAAGTACTTAAAAAAAAATGGATCGTCCTGTTTTAAACAGCTGACAAAAAGTTTGTTCTTTAATATATAAAAAAAATATGTTCACAAATCAAAAAGTGTTTTCTTTAAAATATAAAAAAAATATACATAAACCCAAACTTGTTAAAGATTGATATTAAATAAATAAATAAATGAACAAAATGAATGACGAAATTCCAATTTCATTAGTTTGCTTTTCATAAAATATGTTAACAAGAAAATACATTTGCCAGATTGCCGATTTATTAATATCAAGTTTTTACAAGTTTTTTGATTTGACGTTTTTTTTCAAAAACAGTTTTATAACACCGAATCCATTCAAATTTTATATCACTGACAGCCTATCATTAACTATGTAATGTTTTCTTTTGTTTTAACTATAAAATAATAGAAAAAATAACCATTAAAACTTAAAATTTTTACTGCCCTGATTAAATTCGATTTTTCCCAACTTCGTCTGGTAACCCTATCAATATATATATATATACATATATATAAACAGAAGGCATTATCAACACTCTCGATTTATACGGGGCGTAAAGTACAATGCCTTATGACATTTAAGGGCGAATTTTTTTCAGAATAAAACACGCTGCCCTTTTAGAAAGGTGACATTTTTTGTATGAAAAAAACACCATAAGTTTATTGGTATCTTTTCTCTCAGACTTTCTGAAAGAAAACGTTTATAGTGTGAACCCAGACTATATCTTGAACCGAAAGCTTTTAATTTTTTTTTTTAAACTAAAATGGATAAAAAGTAAAGAGATATGTAGAATTCCCCTTTTCTTTTCCAAAAAACGACTAAGTATGTATGTATATTGGTAATCTAGAAAATGCCACTTATGCTCGATTTAGGCTTTGTTTTTTTTAAATGTTGGTAGTTGTCTTAATTTTTCGACTACTTCAATTTTAATGTTTTTTTTTTATTTAAGCGCCTTTTTTTGTGCTCCGATGAGTAGCAGATAGGTAAAATGTGGCTGTATTCTAAACAAAATTTTAAATTTAATGTAGGCTAACAAAACAAATTTTCTATGGAATTTTTCCTTAATAAATTTAATAATCGTTTGCGAAAGCTTATATTTAAAGTGGACTATCTGCTCTAAAGAAGAAACTTTGGAGAAAATTTCTATGAGTACAGGAATACGAATATTCTGTTCGGTGATAAAACTCATTTAAAAAAATAGGCGCATTTGGAGTAAGAAAGATATTTAGGCGTTTAATTGGTACCTACTTCATCAAAATGAGTTTGGTGTGAACGGCCTGTATCGAACGGGTTAGAGCAATAATTATCATGTTCTAAATTTCTCGACTCGAATGCTTAGGCAACAAAATTCTGCTTGCGCGACATAAAAACCCATACGCTATAAAATTATTTGGATGCACTCAAAGCTAAAATTACAAAACAATCAATTTGTTTTCGTTTTGTTGTTGCGTTATTAAATTAATTTTATTGCTATTTCCACAATGCATTACAAATACAAGCGTAAATATCATAGTATATGTGTTGCCCACCATTGTTTTATAGAGCCATGCCCTGCAGCTAAAATCGTTACGAGTAAGTTTTTGGACTAATTTATTACTTGTTGTAATGCGTCGAAAAATAAGAAGAATTATGAAATTTCGGCTGCGACGCTTTAAAGGTGCTGCCGTTTGTTGTTGAAATAACAATAATACTACAACGTTGGTAAAAGAACGATTCAATTCTACAACAACCACCTTACAAAAGTAGATAAAAACAAGTAAGAGTGCTATATTCGGCTGTGCCGAATCTTATATACCCTTCACCATGATGCAATAAGAACAAAAAATTATGTGAACACCATTCTTAAGATATAAATAATTATATTTTGTGCCACGCCCACTTATCCAAACCGTCCACATTATGTCGGATGTTGTGTTTTAACAACCAATTTTTTGGGAAATGTGTTCTACTAAAAATTGCCGATGTTTTGATACATAAGTCGTTTCCATAGGTCATATGGCAGCCCTAAAATGTAGGATTGTATAAAAATTTTGATGTTTTTTAGCCCATTTTTGGAGTATTTTGCTAATAAATTGCCCATTATCTAACCGATTTGATTGTTTTATATACCGGCGTGTTAAGGAATAATTTATATACATTTATATACACTTGTATATATTTTAACAAACTTAATTATAAAAAAATAAAAATGAGTAATTTTTGGGAATTCAGTATTTTGGTTATAACTCAGCCATTTTTTAACCGATTTGACAGAATTATATACCGACGTGTTTAAAAAGAAATTTACCATTACGCTAAGTTATAAAGCCTGGACTCGGGGAGATCTATGGTAGGTACCACGCCCACTTCTCCAATCCCGCCCACATTTTGTAGGATGGTGTGTATTGGTTACCTAAATGTGTGTACCTAATTTGGAAACTTTGGCTTTTGCCGTTCCCCAGATATACAGCAAAAAGTAATAAAATTACAACAACCATAAGGGATTTTTGGAAAATATTAGAGGTAGTCGTGGTTTTTTGCTCATATCTCAGGCATTTGTGGATCGATCTTGCTGAATTTCAACCGATGGAAGACTATATGTGACATGAATGTAAAACAACCTAGCCGCTATCATGTCTGGAGTCTCCGGAAAACACATATCAAACGTAAGACGGACAGACGGACGGATATCGTTAAATCAACTTCTCTCCTCATAAGGACCCAGAATTACAAACTTATATATACCCTTTTCCACCTGAGGTGAAGGGTATAAAAAAATCATATATGTACATATACTACTTGTCTGTTGTAGACACAACAACAACATCACAAAAAGAAACACGTACAAACATTTTTGGTTCGTTTTGGAGTTGACAAAATATGTTCGTTTTTAAAAAATAAATAAGGAGATGAAAAATTCCCATATTCTTTTTGTTAAAATTATTTAGTTAAATACATCAAAAATGAACTAGTTGGCCTCCTATGACAAACCAATGTTAAATATACGAGAGTTTGAATGAAAAAAAATAAAAATTGCAACTAGTCTAGAGTCAAAACTAACCAGTTTTCAGTAGCTAAATACTAGTTATTTTGTCTCCAGGGTGATACAAATTGTTTGAACACCAATTAAAGGGATTTGCTCTTAAAACATGTTGCACATCAAAAAAGTCTGTTACCTAGATGAACATTTTCTCGAACGGGGTTGTCTTTCAGTAGGCGGAAATCGAATAACTGGAAATTCTAATTATCTATAGTTTCTGCAGTTTAAACAATCGTTTTGAAGCTGTTAATAAATAAAATGTGTACGTATTTTTTGCAAGTTTATTGACTTCCTAATTGATTGTGTTTATGGAAATAACCCTTTTTGAATACCTATAAGCCCTGGCTATATACTCTTGCCAATAACGGTACAGAATGTGATACAAAATTTGACTAAAAAGTACCAAAATAAGAACCTCTTAAATTGCCCATGATCACATGATGTTTGTCAGTAACCCTTATACCGTTATGTTCACAAATACTCTCTCTCCCAAACACTACATTGCTTATCAAAATGTGTTGATTACAACCACACACATACTTTAAAGCAGATAAAATGATCCCATATCAAACCCTTATTTTTTCTTCGAACGATTTTTTTTTAGCAAACCTCTATGCCACTTGCAGTAGTACGACTGTCTGGCATAAACTACAGTTACTCTTATGAAAGATCTGCTGCACGATTTAGGGTCATGTGTTCAACAGACATGTTTTTTTAAAGGCATGCAACCTTATGGGGTCATACAATAACAAAAAAAAAAAAACACACACACACACGCACATTAGACAAATCAGTAGTGTCAGGTTTTTTATTGTGTTTTTCGATTCTTTTTTCTAAAATTCAATAATTTCTTTGTAATTATTTCTAATGATGCTCACATACATACATACATACCTATGATGTCTATAATGTGGAGTAAAATTTTTTCGTCAATTTCAATTTGTTTTTTTTTTCGTGACACATGTTTATTTATCTATATGTCTTGTAGTTTTCCATTAAATAGATATCTTGCCAAACAACAACATACATATAAACTGCTCGTTTTTAGAACGCGAGTGCAAAAGTGACTCGTTTAACTAACATTTAAAACAAAAACAAAATTAAAAATTTGTTATTATTTTAAATGTTATTTAAACGAGTCACTTTTGCACTCGCATTTTATAATGCCAATAAAAAATTACATTTTTAAGTTTTTTTAATGCCGGGCCTATTTGTTCTCTTCTAACAATATGGAAAAAAATTCTGAAATTTCTATTTTTATTGAATTGCGATAAAAATTAATTGCTGATAGTTTATACATTTTGTGTTTTACAATAGAATTAAATAAAAATTTTGATGCGAAAGTTTTAATATTTGTTAATTGGCTTGTTCTAGTTCTATTTTTTTTAAACTTTTGGTTGAAATTTTTTAGGCTTTAAAGTGCGCAATACAGGCAATGCGAAGGCATAGATGTTAGATTTCGCTACATACCACTGGTTGTGTTTTTCTAGACGATCGCTTTAATTATAAAAATAAATCAATTTTGTGCCACGCCCACTTCTACAGTCCCGCCCACATAATTCGGATTTTGTGTATTCACCTTGTAAGAAAGAAATCTAATGTGTTTTGTTGCGACTGTCACAAAATCGAATTAAACATTACAGTTTATATTCACACTATGTCTAAGGCGAATATTGCAAATATTCAGGCCGTTGCGCGTAAGAAACCAATATCTACTTCGAAGTTCGAACGTGTAACATGAACGCAATTGATGTTAAATCGAAATGATTCGGTCATACGCTTAGAAAAGATAATTCTGATATCGCTAAGGTCTGCTTTGAATGAAGCCCAGAGGTCGCCAAAAATTGCCTGTCGGAAGTCAGTTGAAGACGAATTTAGAAGCAAAGAGCTTAAATGGGCCCATCTGTGGAGCTTGGCTCAAGATAGTATAAAATGTAGACGCTTTGTTGAAAGCAGATAGTGTTATAACCTTTTCACACTTGTCAACATTTAAAATCTACCATCAATTTGCGAAGATGTTGAAATTTTCGCATATTAAATACATAGAGCTAAAAATCAACATCTTTACCATTCTCAGTGTACATATTCCATTCGACATCTTTCGATTGTTTAAGTGTCATCACTAGAAAAGTGTCAATAAATTCTATTATTATTGTGAAATCACTGACTAAATGGCATTTGTTTTGAAAGCAGCGTTACCATTTGCCAAGTTTTTCCTTTTTTCCAAGCATTTTCCTTGAATTATTTTTATATTCTGTGTTTTCTTTAATAATTTTGGTACTTCTGTAGAAAAAACTATTTTTTTGCAGAAATATTTAAAAAATTTTAATTGATAGTACATACATGTTTCAAGCAGTGTTTGAAATTAAACACTGTATATAGATTTTAGTGTTCGGTTCGATAGATTTGTGGAAAACACAATCGCTAATAGTTTTTGTGTAGTAAATCTTTAAAAAAAATTACGTTTCCCTGTCATATTCCGAACACAACAATAATTCTGTTCTTATTCAACTCAACACAAAATTCATAGTGTTCGGTTCAGCTCATTAGTGTTCGTTTGTCTCTGTTGTACTTAGCGCCCTTTTGGCTGGTAAAAAAACCACACATTTTGTCCAAAACAAAATGCACGAAACGAAAAAAACAAAGAGCCAGCAAAATAATTTTTCACAAACAAAACATATACACAATAATACAAACACAATCTGCTCGTAGTGCGGTCGTTGCTAAAATTTGTTGCTTGTGTATTTGTTTATTAATGTAAAAAAAGAAAAATTATAGAAAATTTAAAATATAATAATGTTTGTCTACAGTATCAATACAATTGTTCTTTTTTTTAACGAAGAGCAGAACAGTATATAATGTTCGGCTCTTTCTTGAAAATAGTTACGAATAGTATTTAAGGTTGTGTTCGTTTGCACAAACACTAAAAAAATGGTTATCGTTCCTGGCTGTGTGAGCCGAACGCTAAATAATGGTCTGTTTAGTTTTGAACAAGTGTGAACGCATGTTTCACATTTGGGGCCTCGTTGTCATTTTTGCAAACAATTTATCATTTTCTCAGGTTCATATCTTGCAAACCGTTCGGAACTTTGATTTACCCTCTGAGACAAAGTTGTAGCTCTTGCCATAAATAACAAAAATAGTGAACATATAAAATCAAAAAACTTAATATTAAAAATCAAAACTGCAAAAAACTTTAAAAAATTCGATTTTTTTTTACCTTTTTTCCCTGTTCAGGTCCATAGGTAGCAAACCGTTAACAATTCAAGGAAACAACCAACTACAAAAATGTACCTACGATCTCAATAAACAACTTTCTAGCGCATATGCTTCCTAGGAATGATTCTTAACACTGTTTAAGTAGCGCTTAGGTAGCCGCAAAAGTTTAAAATTTCCCGAAAATTAGTTTTTTTTCCCTGTTTAGGACTTTTTTGTAGTTGGTTGTTTCCTTTAATTTTTAACGGTTTGCTACCTATGGACCTGAACAGGGGGAAAAAGGTAAAAAAAATTAAATTTTTTAAAGTTTTTTTTTCTTTGCGATTTTGATCTTGAAGATGAAGTTTTTTTGATTTTATATGTTCTTTATGGCAAGATCTACAATTTTGTCTCAGAGGGTAAATCAAAGTTCCGAACGGTTTGCAAGAAATGAGTCTGAGGAAATTATCACTTTTTTGCCCATAAAAAAGGTGTATGTATGACTTTGGCCAAAACTGGAAGACACGGGTCTTTTTTTTTGTCTTTTATTACGTAGTTTTGTCCGTATATGGTTATTTTTCCATGACTTAAAAAATAACACACAGTGTTACTAAAAAAAATAACTAAATTAAATCAAATTCGTTTAAAATTCATTTAACAAATGACAAATGTTATCATTAAATAAAAAATAGAAAAGAAATCTCGATAGATAATTAAATATTAATAAGTTTTATTAACATTTATAAGTCTTATTTTAAAATTATGACGTTGATTTGCAATTGTTCATATTTTGGCTAATAAATAAATTTAATAACCACAAAAAAATTGTTATAATTAAATAAAAAAAAAAAGAAACATGAATAAAAATAGAACTGAATAGATTTAAAAATTGTTATTTGCAAATGTATTAATAAAAATTTAATTAATTTAATGCGCTGATAAGGATAAAATATTGTTTGTGTAAATATTGTATGAGTAGTTTAGCTTGTGCTGCAATTCACTATTCTTCGTACAGTTCATTAAACATTTCAAGGTGCTGAAAACGATTTGAGAATTTAAATTGTTTATGGTTTTGCTATTCATTCATAAAACTTGTTAAGTAGTAAGAAAATGAATTCTTTTTGCAAAATACATTGTTATATTTAAATTAAATGTGAATCAGAGTCGTATACATTTTATAAACGTATAATTTTATTTGAAACGTAGGCCCTATAACATTGGCGTTAAAAGATTATTTAAATCGATTTCCATTCTTGTATCACTATACAAAGCCGTACACCACTGTGGGCCTCATTCCTTATTTCTCGGCACGTGTGAGACTAGGGGGAAAAAAACTTAAAAATATGAACACTGTTTCTTTTCTGTTTTTTATTTTTTGTTTTTACTAAATTTACAAAAACATTAACTTGTATTATTTTTTTTTAATTCTTTAAAGCCCTTTTACACTATAATACTGTGACTATTATGACATGTCAAACATTTAAAATTTATAATAAAACGCACATGTCAATTGTAAATAAAACAAAAAGTTTTCAGAGAATTATCTGAATCATTTTTATTATGATAGAAGGACCTGTGACAATTGTGTGAGAAACAAAATATCGGCCAAATGCTCGCCACTTTTCAACAATCTCTCGTAGATTACCATTTGCCCGATTGTAGACACATTTGGAAGCACGAAATGCACTTTGTTTTAAACGCCCATTTTCGTAAAAGATTTAACAATCTTAACGATCAGCTCAATTGTGTACCTCTCCATGGTTGAATTTGACAAACACTGAAATGTCAAATAAAGTTGCCAAAAATCTTGACGTTAAGGTGTGACTCATAATAAACATCGTGCATAATGTTTTGACCACTCTTTATGAAGTGTGAAAACAATTTGTTATGAAAGATCCGTATATGTATGTATATATGTATAAGAAAATCAGGAATGAAAAATTAAAGTTTGGTTCACAAATGTTCACTATTGTCATTTTTCGAATAAAAAATGCAAAATAATAAAAAAAAATTCAAGTGTTGACTTTTAAGTTTTATATAAATCATTCATATTTGTTAACATCTGTTAAAATCACGCCAAAAATGTAAGCTCCCCTAAAAAAAATATAAATAAAAATATTTTTTGAAATTAGTTCTTAATGGGTTAATAGTTTGAAATGTTTTATATACCATGTAAAAGATATTTGGAAACACTTTTCAGCGTTACCCATATTGCTTAGATCAAAACTATACTTAAACAGATATTGGTTAAGAACGAATCAACTCTTATCGGCTATAACTCTAAAACAAAGTTTGTTGGCAAACATTTTAATTTTCAAAGCCAAATGAGCCAAAAATCTTGATAAGTTCCGGAGTTCTGTACAAAATTAAGCAAGTAATTGAAGGAATATCAAGTTTTATACATTTGATATGCTAACAAATTTGCCGTATGCTGAAAAGCTTGCATACGATTTTCAACAAATAACATATTTGTCAACATATGTAAAACATTTGATGAAAAGTAAAAAATATGGTGTCTAGACGATATGCTATAATTTTGAACAAACGTTTGCTGACATCGTTAACAAATGCCTGCCATATGTTGGTAAGCATACGTTTGTTGAAAATATTTGGTGTCTACACGATATGTTGGCACTGAAAGCAAATTTTTCAACATAAATTTGCTGATTCAACATATCGTGTAGACTTAGCTTTAGATAAAAAAATTAACAAGATAATAGTGTGAGCTGTTGGTGATTTTTCCAATAAAGGCTTTTATGTGGAAGTTTCGGTTAAATGTGGTGTAACTCCAAAAAAAAATGTTTTGTTGATAATTTGGTTTCATTAGTTTTTGACTTATTATTTATATTTCTTTGGGGGTTGTAAGAGATGCAGAGAATGTGGTCTTTATAGATTTATGGCCCTTTTTGAAAATAAACCATTAAAATTTAAAACCCATATTAAAGTTTTGAATTCCAAATTTTGTGTTTTTTCTTTTAATATTTTTGTCAGTGTATTTACATGGTTACCTGCCTTAGAGCCTACTCCGTGGTGGGTCTTAACAAACACAACCAACGCGTAATCCCCGACAGTTCCTTTTTAACGGAAAAGCGAACATCCGCAAAAACATAAAACATTTCCCGCAATATTGTACTAAGTGAGTCCTAAACCAATAGTCAGTTCGGTGTTGTGCCATCGGAGGCTACTGACTCTCGTTGTCCTAGATAGGATCTCTACTCAGCCTCGGTCGCAAGAGATATGGAAAATCTCTTGAAATATGTCAATTTAAAATTTTTTCCGAGTCCCCCGAAGAGATTTTTGTGTGACTTTTTTTTTCTTGGAGAACATACATGACTATCAAATTTTCTAAGCATAGGACGAAGATGACATTCCTTGCCGATAAATTTCTATGCCATCACTGTTCATTAAGCCCTTATGACACTAAATTTTGTATTCATTGAAATGATATTGAATTGATAGAAAGAAACAGTAAATGTTGGAAAGAGCAAACTATAAAAAATGTAAACAAAAATTTTGTTTGAGTTTTTCTTTTGTTATGATATTTTTGGTTTTGAAAAGTCAATTTTAAATTAAACAATTTTACATTTTTTTTGGCATTATGTACATACTTTTGCATACTCTTTGCACTTGGTAAATTTTTCTATTACATTAAATTTATACTGTTCACCAAAACTTATACAATGCATTAAAAATGTAGTGTCATAAGGCCTTTACGCAAAAAAGTCAAACTTACAATTAAACATTAAGAAGACGAAGACAAGTGTTCCCGTTGGCTAATTGGTGATAAGTTTAAGAGTTACGGATTACATTCTTACATTTATTGCCACAGAAAATTACTATTATGTACTTGGTAGTAAATTCGTTTGGAATTGTATTTTTGCCATCAAATAAGTAACAGAAATAGTTATTTAAGAACCCAGTGGTTCTGATGTTTTCATAAAAATCTTAAACCCCTAAGTCGTTGAAGAATCCACATGCAGCAGAAAATATTTAACGAACACTTGCTTTGTTATTATACTGGTATGTCTGATTGCATTTTTCACAAACTATAAATTTTTTAAAACAATGAATAAATAAGATCGGGTTGTATATATGTATGTATGTCCATGTAAAAATGTATGTCTATATGCAAAGCGAATATGTAGACCAAAACAACTTCCGGTGATAAAACAACAAATTCAAAAGAAACAAAACACAGTATAAAAAATTAAGTAAAAAAAAAAATAAATAAATTTGGTCTGGTTAAAAAAGTGATTGTTTTTTCTAAATTTCATTTTTGGAAATGTAAATTAAGTTTTTAATCCAAAAAACAAAAAAAAAATTGCTGAAACTTGATAAATTTATATCAGTTGTCAGGCCCTTACTCTTCTTCAATCACTCTTTCTCTCTCTCACGCTTACTTAAGTTTCTACCACGGGTGCCAGATGATTTTGGTAAGAAATCGGCATATTTTCAAAAAAAAAAAAAAAATCGGCATTATTGGCACATTAATTTAAAAAAATCGGCAAACCAAACATACCTACATATTTCAAATACAGTAAAACATTTTTTTATTTACAAAAAATAACAAGACAGAACAATTCAGCGTAGCCTTTTTGTTAATAACATAAAAATTAAAAAAAATAAACAGTTTACAATTAAATTGTAATTATTTAGAAACAAAAATGTATGTATGTGTTTATTCTGTACTTTAGGGTAAATTGTTTTAAAGTTTTTTACTTTTTGTTATTATCGATATATCTGTGGTTTTCATGGGCAACCGCGTATGTCAATTTTTTCGATATTGAAATGTTGATGACATATTACTTAATTTTAAACGCTCGTAACATGGTTTTAAAAATTTTTGAAAACATTCCGATTTTTTAATTTAATCACAAGGTTCAAAAGGTGCAATACCTAGCCCATAGTTTGATCTAAAATTGTTTTTTCGGCTCTCCAAAAAAATTTTATTTTAAGACATACGCGGTTGCCCATGAAAACCACAGATATATAAGCTTGACATTTTTTATTTAATCCTAAATTTTAATATCAGCATCAAAATATTTTAAAATTTAAATTTGGAAATGATCTATAGAATGAAGATTCCTTGCAAAGATTAATTTTGCAGGGTACATCAACATATTGTTTTATTTAGTTGACTTCGCTAAAAATTCTGCCCACATTAGCGGAAGAATGTGAAAGCACCATAATTTGTTAGAAATGCACCAGGAGAATTCTCACTTTTAAATCTGAATTTTTTGCCACAAAGCTTATGAATTTACTTGATTTTCTTACAAAAAATAAGCAATCTGATAAACCTGCATCATCCGAAATTATGCTCATAAAAATCATTTGTGATTTCAATTTTTTCATTAAAAGTGAATATGAATTTAGCTTGCCTTAACTTTTTTGTAAGTATCAAACTATTTCCAAACTCAAATTTAAACGAAGTACTTAAGATTTTTAAATTTAATTTCTTTCTTCTTTTAGCTTTTGTCAAAAAATTTTTTGGATTTTTTCTTTAGTTTGGATCATGTTCTTTTATTCTTTACAATTGAAACATTTTCAAATAAAATGTGTGTGTGTAATAGCCTTTTCACACTTGCCAACATTTAACATCTAATAATAATTTTTAAAGATGTTGAAATTTTCCCATAAGAAATACCCTTTTTTCTTAAGTAAATGCGCAAGTATTTCAATGTTACCCAAAATTAATAAGTTGTACTTAATTCAACTAAAAGTTACCGTGTTTTAGATATTTATCAAAAATCGGCAAATCGGCACTTTGATAATTTAGAGGCAAAAAATCGGCAAAATGCCGATAAATCGGCAGATATGGCAGGCCTGGTTTCTACCCATCAATTCATTATTTGTCTGTCTGACTGGTGCTCTCTAGTGATGGATGAATGAATGGATGGATGGGATAAATGATACGATTTGATATATTTACTACTCTACATGTCGTTAATGCAGATTTATAATGATTATAAGTTCTGCTTCTGTTAAATGTAGAAGTATTTTATTCAAAACTTTTATGAGAATGCAATCAAAATAACCTTGATTTTAATTAACTTACAACAGCCAGCCAGCCTGCAAGTAAAAAAAAAATTAAATTACGGCAACCAACAGCACTAGCAGCCGTGGCAAGTGAATAAAATAGCACAATTGCGAATTTAAATACAAATCACAAATGTGATTTAAATGATAAATTACTGGCATATTTTTGTGGTTGTAGCAAGTGAAATAGGCATACAGATAAAAATAAATTTATCTAAGAGCAAAAAAAAAAAAAAAATAATAAATAGTTATTTAAATGAAAATTTAGGTTTATTAAGATTTATATTTTTATGCAAACTAAAATTAAAACAAACTGTTTTATTATGTTTTCTATTTTCAAATTGTTGCTATTATATTGTTACTGTTCTTTTATATTTTTTGTTTATGCAAAACAAACGAAGTTTATTTAGTAAAATTATATCTTTTTATTATCTTATCTTGCGCAATAGTTATCTTTGGTTCCAGAATAGACATACCAACAAATGACACTGGGAGAAAAGTTTTGTTAAAAGATACTAAGAATACCATAATAAATAAATTTAACCAACAATTAAACTCTCTTTTTGGTTTAAAATGTGTTTAACTGCCTGTTTTTAGAAAACGTAAACAAGTGAGGGGGTGAGGAATTATATTGAAAACAACAATAAAAAACAAAAATTTGTTTTTGCTTTCAATATAATTTCTCATTCACTCACTTGCTTTCGTTTTCTAAAAACAGGCTGTAAACCAGCAAATCTTTAAATCAGTAAACATATAAACCATCTCTAAACGCATAAAATTGGGCGTTTAAACTACCAATACAGACGATATGAATGTGACAATATTTATCGTAGTATTACCACAATAATACCTTTTTATTATTTCATCCAAGTTTTTAGGTGGAACATAGGGCCACAACTAAATTATTACAAGCATTTCTTCTTAATGCTAACAATTTTATTTCATTACACGTTGTATGCTATGCGCCTTCTTAAGTTAATCTTGCACTTTACGTCTCCATGTTCAAGCGGGCCTGCCCTTGCGTCGGCTACCCTGTGGGTTCCATTGTGGGGCTTCTTTGGCAATATTTCCTTCAGGCTTCCTCAATGTATGACCTATCCAACGCCAATTTCTGCTTTTAATTTCATTATACATTGCACCTTTTGAATAGATGTTGGTTCGATATTATGTTTGGCCAATGGATTCGCAAGATTCTTCTAAGACATATGTTTACGAATGCCTGGTTTCTGCTAATTACTCTTGCAGATGTATTCCATGATTCGCACCCATAGAGCAATATAGATTTTACAATGGAGTTGAATTCACGTATTTTGGTGCTACGTTGAATCTGCGATGATCTACACTGATTAACAGCTGTTAAGCTGTTAACTAAACAACTCAGTAAAAAATTTGCTCCAAAAGAAGCAGGGGCCTGATTGTGGCAGCCGTGATCGAGTACTTTCTCGATATAAAAGCATTTTAATATCTAATTATTTCAATTAATACTGAACGAATTGGAATTGTTTTTTCAGTGTTGTAAAGCATTATTTTGAATTTCACAATACTGAAAAAACACACCGTTTTCACGAGCAATGGCTTCCTTGATCACACATGCATTTGGCTCGTTCATACTGCTGTTTTCGATGTTTTTTTTCCAGTTCAAACAGGGTTGTTTAAACATTTTTTGCACAACGATGTCTAAATGGCCAAATAAACTACACAAGCGGTTTGACAAGAATAACAAGGCGTGTTTGTAATTATTAAAAATTTTTGATTTTCATGCGGACATATTTTAAACTTATTTCATATGCTTAATTGGGCGGATTGGGTGGTTTATTTGATCCTTACTTCACTGCAGTACTGCCATATAAATAAACACTCTCTTGATTGTAATTGTAGTTTTTTAATTGGTTGTCGTGCCTAACATTTTCGCCACTTATGCCCGTAATTTCTACAAATAGATATCTATGGTGTAACGAATTTTTCATAATTTTAACACGTATGTCTTATCTACTGGTTGAACTGTAGTGTATTTTACATCATCGATTTTTGACAGTTAATTAAAAAAATTAATAAAAATACAAATATTGCCATATTTTTAAAGAAAATTTAAAGGAAAAAACACGTAGGCAAATTTAACGTTGAAATTACCAAACTAGTTTTACCGAATAGGTAAAGATAACTGTTAGGAACGAACCCGACCAGATATCTGTTTGTTGAAATTACGGGCATAAAAGGAACACGAACAAATTATTCTGCAAACGTTTTGTTTTTGTGCACACAACATAATGTTTTTTTTTGTAATAGATAAAAGACCACAGGTTGTGTGTTACTTAAATCTATTACACAAAAGACTCACTCGTTAACGACTACACCTTAGAGAATAGGGCAGTTTGTCTTATTTAACTAAAACATGTTTAGAGCGAACTACTATCTTGTTGTGGCTACTTTGTAGAGGTCTAATTAAACCATAATAAAATTGCCGGTGTCAATAATCAGCCTTATTGTGGTTGTCGTTTTCGTTAACAAACGTGTCGTTTTTTGAAGTAGATTAAAGAACACATGCTGTGTATTACTTTAATCTATTACACAGTCGTATACGACAACGACTTCCACAATAAGGCCGAATAATACGGTCTTCTCTGCCGAGCATTCTAAAATAACGTGGAAATGCTGTAAGACCTGTTAATCTATTCCAGTTAATTCAGCGGGCTGTACTACAATTCGAAACAATCGCCTGGCTGTATTGCCGATATTGGTGTTTCCTAAAGTCTGCTTAGGCATGCCTATAAATAATTCTATTTTCCATTCAAATCCATCCTGTAAAGCAACTTTTTATTATTGAAGTAAAAATCTTTATCAAAGTTTTTCTTGGGATTCAAAAAATTAATTAACAATGTTTTATTTAATTGTGCTAAATTCCCATTTCATGGGATAAGCTATTCCTATGCGCATTTTACTGGTTGCTGAGGGCAGATAGTCAGGAAACTTTAGCTTATAAAATTGTATGGCAGTTGCTGAATTACTTCAGAAAGTTGTCGAACTAAACTCAAGTATTAGATCGTTTCGGTCTTTTTTTTAAGACGACAACCATACAGTAAAAACACCACTATGAGTTTATCTAGAATTTTTGCACATATTGTTCAAAAACAAGTTTGATGGTTACAGACAGAACCGTTTACAGATGTTCTTCATCGGATGGCGACCAAATGATCTCGTCTAAAAAAGCTTTTTTTTCAATACTCAATAGAAAACTTACCATAAATCAGAAAATAATTGTTATTATGCGTGTTGATTAAGAACTAGGGTATTCATTTAATCGGGCTTTTACTTTAATTGGTTAATCGCTCGATTAAATAATCGAGGTTTTGGTTTAATCGGTTAATAATCGGCTAATTTTTTTTTCGGTTTACCGATAAATAAAGTTTTTTTCATAAATTAAGTAATTTCAATAAATAAAAATAAAAAATTATTTATGATTTGGAGTTTATTAGTAAAAACAAAACAATAATTACCGTATTCACAAAACCCCTTGTATCATTGTATCTATCGTATGTTGTATAAAAAACCAATACTGAACTACTATATAGTTTAATACAACATACAATTGATACAACGATACAAGGGGTTTTGTGAATACGGCTAATATAACAAAGATAACAATTCTTGAACTAAAACGAGCAAACAAAAAAATAATTCATAACTTTTTCACAAGGTAATCGTAAAGTTGTAAAGTTATATGTCTTATAATAATTACAAGAAATATATATGACTGTTGTGGGCAACCGCTTATAATTTAGATTTTTACTGTACAGTGATGACGAATCAATAAACACAGCATTACCATTTTTATTTTGTTTGAAACACAACAGTATTTTTTTTTTTAACAATTGTAAAATATTATTTAGGACATTATGTCGATATGACTTAATAGCACACCTTGTGAATCCCCCGATTATGTATTTATTAAAATTAACTGTTAGATAATTTTATTAGTAATTTAGTTTAAGGAGATCTTATAAAATAATCTGTTAGAAAAATAACTTGGTTAAAATATTTACGATTTAAGCGACTCTTTTCTTTAGTTTTGATAAATTTTGACTTGGGAAAAATTCTTTCAGTTATCGAAGATGTGGGAGAAATCGAAAGCAACCCATAATACAGATTATCTAAATTCTCAGTCCTTTTCCTGGATTCCTCTAAATATATAAAATCTTCCATAATTCCATCAGACACTTCTTATTGTTTCGCTTAATTCTGTTGTTTTGTTGCTATCGAAAGTTGTCAGTTGCTTCTGTTGTCAGGTCATCATCTAACTCATCCTGGCAAAGCTCAGAACCGAATATTCTATATAATAAGTTCCGACTTTCCGACTTCCTTATTTTTTGTAGAAGGAAATATATTGTATGATAAAATAAGTCTAAATACAACATTTTTGGTGCACTTTGACAACATTTTTGGTGAATTTTGGTACAGATAACGTTTTAAAATTGTACATGGTCGCATTGTAGAATGCATTTAAAGGCGAGTTCCTTGCAACTGACGTTTTGGAACTCACGCATAATTAAAAACACAAAAAGATGTGGTTTAATACTACAACAAATTAAAAATTTTGTTACATCGGTTGGACAGTTAATCGACTGAAATTAACCGGTTTAATCGTTCATCGAAAAAAGCCAATTTTTAATTTACCGACCAGTTAATCGGGTAGTAATTAATCGGTTAACCGAATGAAAACCCAAGTTTTATAAGAAAAGAATTTTTGCAATAAATCAATAATCACACTTTTTACAGCTATTTAAATTCGCCTGAACTGTGGGTGAATTTTTTTTTGTGTTTCCTTATTTAATTCTAATATGTCATTAACGGTACCGTTTTCAGCATACAAAGTTAAAGCTTTAGAAAAATCACAGACATTCATGTTAATATGACATTTGTAGAATTTTCACACTTGTCAACATCTACCGTCAATTTGCGAATATGTTGAAATTTTCCCATAAGAAATACATAGAGCTTAAAATCAACATCTTCGACAGATGTTCCTATCTTATTGTATTCCATTCTACATCTTCCGATTATTTAAGTGCCATCACTAGAAAAATGACAATAAATTCTATTATTATTATTGAGGCATTATTGACAAAATGGCATTTCTTTTGAAAGCAGGGTTACCAACTTTTAAGTTTTAAATGAATTCGAAATACATTTTTAAATTTTTTTTTAAAATTTTGCCACTTTTGTAGACATCAAGTGACATTTTTTACTGAAAGTAGATGCTAGATGTTTTAAGTGTTAAAGCAACATCTTCATGCATGCATGTCCCGGTTCAAACACGTCAAGTTTTACTCGCCAAGTCTTGAGTTTTTAGAAGAGAGGGGAAAAGTAAGTGCCCATTCACATTATACGATTTTTGTCGTTGCGATTCTTACCTTATAGGCGAGAGGGGAGAGAGGAATTAAAAGGGGTACACAAGCGAGTGTACTCTTCGATTCATTTTGTTCGCTCATTGTTCTCTCATTTGACGAAAAATGTATTGAAGTTCGGTTGCAAAAAAAGTCGTAACGACAAAAATCGTACAATGTAAACATCAGACCGACTTCAAAGAGGAAACGACAATAATCGCAAAGACAAAAATCGTTTAATGTGAATTGGGTCTGAGGCATTCTCTTTCCCCTTCTCTCCTAAAAGTTCAAGACTTGACGTGTGTGAACCGGCACCATTTTACCGAAATATATGCAAGTCTTCAAACGGTATGAGTTTTAAGATGGGGCTACCAGTTTCACTTTTTAATAAACCCTTTTTTTTTGTATTTCTGTCGTACGAAAATTTAAAATCAAACACTGTGCATCGGTAACAAATTCAGAATTATTTTATAGATATAAAAAAATCGGGAAAAATAAATTTAAAAGTTTTTGTTGTATTGTGCTGACGAAATTTATCATTGATTTTAATTTATACCACAATTTTCTCTTTGCAAAATACTTACTTTACGGAAAAATAAAAAGTATGAAGATTGCCTTCACATTTATTTCTTTTCACTGTTTGCATAACATTTCGATTCGAAAATACATATGTATTTTATAATTCTGTTTATTTCTGAACTTCGGTAATAAATGCAAAATTCTTTTTTAGACATCTGATGTAAGAAAAAGAAATCCACTTTTTGTCGTCCGTCTGAAAATGAGAGATACTCTTGTATTTTGTAGAATAAATCTTCTTAAAAAAATCACTGTTTTCTATTTAAGATTTAAGTATTCAAACTATTTAAATAAAATAGAATTATTTAAAAAAATTAAAAATTCAGTTTGATTATTTCAGGGACTCTGTTATAGTGGGACTTTGGTGAAAAGACTGTTATGTGCAATTAACATAGAATGTACTCAAAAAATCCGTTTGTAGAAAATCAAAGGAATTGATTACACTCGAATAAGTATTTTTGAAATACTTTTTTTTTCTAGAGAATAAATAATAGTCATTGTATTATAATATAAACACAAATCAAATTACAAATTCTGAGAAAATCGTTCCATATTCAACCATATCTTAACAAAAAACAAATTTAAATACACGTTCGAATACGAATTCAAATTTAAATTTTATTTACTAGTTCAGTTAAAACTAACTACTACTTAAAGTTCAAGTCAACAATATGTTTCGATAGTTATAACTGGAAGTTAATTATAACTGAACTTGGTGAAATTGGCCTTTAAGCCAATGATTTGTCCATATTTATACATAGTACATATTTCCAATTCCAGACATTTGCTATACATTTAGCTGTTTAGTTAGTTATACTTTCATCGAATCAAATTTAGGGCTCGGTTTGCAATTAGTCATAATTCCTGCACAGAAAGAACTATTTGCTTAATATGGCTTGAACCAAGAAAATTTAGCATGATTCTCGTCCAAGCCAATAATTGCTGACTATATTGCTGGAGAACACGTGAAATTGCTTTGCAAAAAAAAAACGTACAGCGAAATGAAATGTCAGATAAATAACAGCTGATTTTACAGCAGATTGCTAAGCAATAATTGCTCAAGCAATAAGAAGAGCAATCATTGCGCAATGGATTGCCACTCATGGCAATATGCGGTCTATACGTCGCAAATTTTATGGAGCAATCAAATTTGACGTTTGTCGCAATAAATATTGCTACGTGGAGACCCGGGGTTAGAGAATAAACTTCTTTCCGTGTACATAATCTTGACGAACTATTGATTCATGTTTTTCGATCACTCAAGATGACGGTTATTAATATGGCAATGCTGTCATTGATATCAGACGTCGTTAAATACATATAAGTATAATTGTAAAACCTTTGATAGGAAATAACTTTTCCTACGGTCTGACTTTAACATTTGAGTTCAAATTTATTAAGATTTGAATATAAACATTTGACTAATAATTTTTTGTTAATTTGATATTAAATTCTTATCAAATCAAATGTTAGCAGTAACACACAACCTGTGTTCTTTAATCTGTTACAAAAAACGACTTATTCGTTAACGAAAACGCCTTAAGGTCATTTCAGATAAAACTTCATCGCTTTGCGTGAAATTTCTAAGTTTGACAGAAAAGCGTAACGCAAAAGGTGTATGTCACAATAAACACTTTGACCACACACACGAATTGTTTGTTAAAAATAAATAAATAAAAAAATTACACTAGCAGACGTCAAAGCGCGCAAAAAGATGAGAGTTGCCTAACTATTTGCTTTGCCCTGCGTTCAAAGTAATTTATGTGACATGTTTAGTATAAGTATGAATATTTCATCTTGGATGTCAAAGCGAATCTCTAACACAACGCAAAGCAAAAGTTTTATCCGACATGGCCTTTACGCAATAATGCCGAACAATTAGAGATGCGATTTATTTTTTTTTTTTGAGAAATTTCCGACAACTTACATCGCCACCCTTAGAAAATACCAAATTAACATCGATGTGCTATATTCGTCGACTTGATGTGACAAAGCCTTAAAATTGACGTCGACAACGACTCACATAATAGGAGTGGCTGGGGCTTGACAGAAAAAATAACTTAATAGCTTCTTCATATAGGTTTATTATTCTATTATTCTTTCAAGACTCTGACCTCGTAAAATCATTTCTTGATGCTAAGTCTGACTGAGAAATAAATGAGCGTACAAGTGAATGACTGATTGACGGCGTGCGTGAACATCTTTCTATTAGTTGCAATGATGAAGAGTTAAATAGACAACGATTACAACAAATAGTTTTTGGTTTTATGGATGAATATAAATTAATTTACAAGATTTAAATAAAACATGATTTTCCATAAACGTTTTTCGAAATAAAAAAGGTGTTAGATAAAATGGAAGAATAATTTCTATTTGTTTTAAATAAAAACAAATTAAAAAATACAAAACGCAGTCTTGAAAGAGATCGAAATATATATCTGTGGCATTTTGACATCTTAAGTCAAATTTAAAAAGTTCAAAAAATGTTGTTTATCATACGAATTTTCATTCAAAAAACGTTTTTGTTTACATTTTTTTTAATTTTGGTGTATATTATTATTTATTAAAAATGATTTTTTGCCGGCGTTGTTATAATCAACTTGTTTGCTATCTTATCTCGACATAAGATGTTTTGTCAAAATGCCACAGCTTTGCATGCTTTGTGGTAAAGTTTCAAAAAGAATTCAAAAAATTTGCTGCGTTTAATTTTAAGAGAAGATAAATATATCATAACTTTTGTTCTTCCTCACATTTGTCACGCATAAAATTCATGATTTTATGGTTTAAAATTTTGATAATTTTCATGATTGTTATTGTAACAAATCTCGAATAAAAAAGTTCTTTCTTTACAAACTTGCAATAAAGAAAAAGACACGCTGATTTTTCTTATGTTTATTCTCGTTTTTTTTATAGTGAATTTTGAATTGAACGTGTAGCCCACGCTTGCAAAAAAATTAAAAAAAAAACATAATAAATAAATATGTATTAAATATGTGTGATTGCAGTGTATTGGTGGTGGGCACTTGTATTATAAGTACGAGCACCAACATACAATCTAAAAAATAAAATGGATATGAAACATTCTAAATACTATATGAACTCATAAACTGGTTGACAAACACCCACAATGAAGTGCAGTATACAAAAATAAAATATAAACTATAATTTACTATAAAGAACTTACATACATACATATCCATGCCACAATCATATTTAGTTTGCATTTTGTACTTCGAAGCTTAAACGAAAATGCGATAATTTGAAATAAAATAAACATATTCGATTAAAAAAAAAACACTTGAGTTAAAAAAAGAAACATGTGATAAAATTAATAAGAAGAACTATTTGTTGAAAAAGTTTAAAACAGGATTAAATTAAATTTATTATCAAAAGTAAAATTAACAGGGGGCGCTATGGTATAAGCAGAATTGGGACGAACAAAAAACTTATTACAACACGACGAAGTTGTCGGCAATAATTCGTAGCCTAATTCTAATTCGTCGTATAAGCCCCTCGTTTCTAATCTATATAATTAAAAATTAAAAATGATTGTCTGTTTGTTTGTTTGTTTGTATGTTGACTTATAGACTCCAAAACTACTGAACCGATTTTCCTGAACATTTTACAGTAACATCACGTGAGCCCTAAAAATGAAATAAGCTACTTTTTTCGATAGGGGCAGGAGAATTGGTACCCTCCATAGGATGCCAATATTAAATATCGCATATCTTAAAAGCCGCTGCACGCATTTTGTTGATCTTTTGGTAGTAGGATCTTCTGGGCCCCAAAATTAAAATAAAGGGAAAGTCTTCAAACGTTGTTAAAGCTACTATTATGCAAAACTATAAATTTCAATATAAAAATGGGCACGGAAGACAGAGGAGGAGCACTTATTTTTTCGATAGGGGCAGGGGAAGTGGAACCCACCATAAGATGTAAATATTAAGTATTGCATATGTTAAGAGCCGCTGCACCCATTTTCTTGAATTTTTCAGTAGCATCTTCTGAGCCCCGAAATTGAAATAAGATAGCAGCAGGGGAAGTAGTACCCCCCATAGAACGATAATGTGAAATACATATCGCATATCTAAAGAACTGGTATAGTTTCTCAAAACTTCATTTTCACACACTACTTCCCTTTTCTCGGAGAAGGTCACATATGTGAGTCCGTTAAAATGGGGGCCTGTAAAAATATAATTTTTGAGCAAAGTAATTTCGTGGGAATATAAAATTTGTTTCTAATTTAAAAGATTCTGTTTATCGTGCTTAATTCCCAATTTTTATTCTTGATAAAAACACTGAAATTTGTTGTTGAAGGAAAAAACTATTCTTATACGCATTTCACTAGTTGCTTAGGCCAGATCGTCAGGAAACTTCATCCAAAGATTTTAGAAAAACTAAAGATTTTAAACCAAATAAAACAGTTAAGCGAATAAGATTTAAAAGCAACAGCTTTACTTGTAACAATATCAAAGCTTTAACAAAAACAACAACGATAATATAATAGCTTCAACAATAATTTTAGTGTTTTTACCAAGAATAAAAATTGGGAATTAAGCATGATAAACAGAATCTTTTAGAGTTTAGGTGACGATATGTAATATAACGTAAGACTGAATATTAATTGTTTTTTTTATCTATCGTAGAAGTGTATATTGTCCAGCTATTTTCCCAAAATCCAGTTGAATTTTTTCATTGTCCAGTTAATTGGATTTTGGTTTCTGGCAAACCTAGAAATAACGGGCATTAGGTCTCCTATGTAGGACAAAATGTTCTTTCAAATTAAGTTAAACTTTTAAGGGGACCAGCAAAGCAAACAATTGGTGGGAACTTTTGTTTTAGATTACGCTCCTTTAAATATCTGGTAATGCAATATTGCTCTCAACCATGTTTGTACATATTTGCAAATTATCGATTAATTGTTTATTTTAGCAATTACGAGTTTTGTTAAATATTTTTGTTTGTTGTTGCTCTTGTATTGTTGCAATTAAAGTGCTTAAATGTACTTTCCAAAAAAAGAACACTGTGTTTGGGTAAAATATAAAGATACATATATTTATTAAAAAAACCAAAAATAATATTCTGTGTTTACACTTTTATTAAAGAAAAAAAATGATTTTGCCGCTATTTCCAGATTTCATTCATAAAAACTATTTTCCTCTCATTTTCATAAAATGATGCAATCAAAAATCAAACAAAGAAGACTAAAATGCCTAAAATAAGTGCTTAAAAGCAAATTTGGTTGGTAACATTTTACCTCTTTACCACAGTTTTGAAACTTATTCATTCATAAATTTAAAAACTATTTTAAGATGGGTCTGTATGTAAATATTGAAATAATGCCAACAATTTTGTCAAAAACTTATTATTCCGTTTCCTCGAGTGTAAGTAAATAGTAGAGTGTGTTTACATACAGACATATTTAGTAATTGAGTCTTTTGACTTCAAAGGTAACCGAGGATGCACTTTTTTGGTTTATTTTGTATTTGGCTTTTATAACTTTTTATTGTTAAATTTGTTTCCAGCTTATTTTTTTTATCTTTTGCCGCTTTTATAACGCATCATTATTGTCATAAAAATAATGTTGATGATCAACGTCATTCTCATTTAAAGTAATGACACCGTTTAATCTTTGTCTGTGTGTTGGTACTTTTTTTTACTAGTATGGGCACTTTTCTTGTTTTCGGGTGTAAAAAAATGTTTCTGTATATATTTTTTATTTTGACTTTGATTTATTCCTGAAAGACATAAATTAGAGAAATTTGACCTACACGAAGAATTTAAGGCCCAGGCCCACGATGTCGACAAGAACATTTCTTTCGCATATTTATATTGAAAACAATAATAAAAAACTAAAATTTGTTTTTGTTTTCAATATAAATAATCGAAAGAAATGTTCTTGTCGACATCGTGGGCCTGGGCCTTAAATTCTTCGTGTAGGTCAATTAAATTAAAAAGGGTTTCATTAAAAATCAAATAATAATGGCTTAAAATTGGAAACTGTTATTGCTTTGTGTTCCAAGAAGTACAGTGTATCGTTAGAAAAATTGTTCTTGAAAATTATGAAGGACAAAAAGTCATCTAGTAAATTTCGAATGCATGCGTCCAGAATGTAAATTTAGCCCTCTGCCTGTACTGGAAGTTGGATTAATTTTATGAACTTTATTTTAATTTGCTTTATTTAAATGAAAATTTTATTAATTGTTGCTTTAAAACCTACACGTAAAAAACAATTTTGTTCTGAATAAATGAAACTTAAAATCTAAGATATCTGTCAACTTCACATCCGCACCCAGAGACCAATATCGTCCATTGTGATGTAGATTCTTTTTCTTTTCCTTTTTGGGAAAAGGACCAAGCTTCTTGCCGTTGTATAATTGTATTTGATGCATGTTGCAGAACTTCCGAGAGCACTACAGCTATCATGTGATGTGTAAGATCAAGCATTTCTAAGTCAGAGCTGATAAAATCCCTTCCCTGAGCATAAAACTATTGCAAATTCAAAAATATTCTTTTGGTTTATTTACGCAGGGGTGTCCTTTTTCAATATGTAAAACGCATCTCTCAACCTTTTTCTGCTTTTGATCCGTTCTGCTTACTAAGCGTTCATCTTCGTCAGAGAAATCACCGAGCCGTATTGATTTTTCAGGGGTGTGCTGGAAATCGAAAACGTAAAACGCAAAAATTTTAAATGTCATTTTTTAATAAGATTTCTGTAAAAAAAGAATTTTATGACAAATATTATACAAATATTATTCAAGTAAACAGAATTGTATAACAAAAATTTTAAAAATTAGATTAAAAGTGTATCAAAAACCACTTCCAAATTCTTGCGTTTTACGTTTTCAATTTCGAGCACACCCCTGTATATTATTAATTTTTAAGCAAACATTTTTAATTTCGGCGAAAGAAATATATATAAATCTATTGCGTGATTGTGTGTTTTACCATTTTTATATTTGGGGACGAATATTCGCTGCGAAAAATTGGTTGTTCGTCCCGGTTGTGTTCCAAGCATTAGAAATAAAAAATCTTTTTTATAACATAGGTTTTAAGGCTTTTTGTTGCAAATAGAAGTGCAAGTTATTGTACAATTTTTAAAATTTAATACATAATTTGTAATTTTTTAACAATTTCTTTCTTTCACTTTCCTTGCAGATGTTATAACACAATATGGAATTAGCGATTTGTAAAACTGAATTACCATCTAACAAATTTATGTTGCCTACCTCAACATCAGCGGCCTCAGCATTCTATGATAAAACCCATCATCAGCATCTGCCCGCTACGGCCCATTTTAATGATATTTTAAATTTTCCCTCAAATTTTTTATTTAATAAAAGCCCCTCTTCCTCCTCGTCGTCTTCGTCGTCATCATCATCGTCAACGCTATCGCCATTATCAAATACAAATAATTGTGATAATTTTAATATTTCTTCAATTTCAACATCTTCCACATCATCGTCGACATCATCTTTAACGGGTTCTTCTACGCCTGCCTCTACAATGCGTCTGAAAAAGAATCGTAAAGTCACATTTTTATCCAACTTAATTGAGGTAAGTCGAAGTCGAGAGTATTAGTCGTATTATTATTATTATTTTCAACTTATTTAAAATTTTAATTCCTTTTTTGTTTTTTTATTTATTTATTTGTTGCTGTTGTTGTCAGCATTAATGTATTTTTGTCACGTTTTACGTATGCATTTAATGCATTTCCATATTATTGACAATAGTGTTAAAAATAAAATAAAAAAAATTAATTTTTTATTTATTTAGTGACTTACTGACTGACTGACTGTCCGTTTTTGTCTACAAAAATTAGCAAATACGCAAGACGACAACGACGACAACGACGACGACAAGCATCGCATTGACATCAATAATGGTTGTCAAAGATTTGAAAATTTAATGAAGTTTTTTCCCAATATTTTTAAGGAACAAAGCATTTTTTTAATTTTAAAACTTTTTTTAATTTAATATTCTAAAAACTTTATTTTATATTCAGAACTTTTAAAAAACAAAGTTTTCAAATTTAGTTCCCAAAAAAAGCTATAAATTCCTAAAATAAAGTGGTCCATTAATTATTCTAAGAAATCAATCTCAAACCAATTAAATATTCCATGAACGTTTTTTTAAGATTTCCATTTAATTATTCATTCTCACCACTTGAAGTATTGAAAAATATAATTTAAAGAAAAACAAATCATGTCAAAAGAAATTAAAGTAATGTAGTCGTTAAAATACCTTAAAATTATGATTTATATCTGACAAAGATTATCACACATTCATGCCTGTGACAAGAGATCAAGAATGGGAGCGAGAAAGAGAGAAAGAGAGAAATACACTGAAAACACATTCAAAACAAAGTGTTAATCGTATTATGGAATACAAAGAATTCTTTACAAATAACAAATGTAGAGGAGCAAATTCTATCGGCTCTTGACTTCTGTATGTAGAAATGGTTGAGCACTTTGAAAAATATTTGTATGTAAATATTTTCAAACTATTTATAAACAATTCTATGATACACTTTTACCCAATTAAATAAATGATCATCATAAAATAATAATAAAAACAAGAGGAGGCGAAAAAAACGACTATAACTTGACTGTCATACAGAATCCACGAGAAACTAACAAATAAACCAAAAGACAGATAGACGTACGAATGAATGGATAGATGGAGAATAGTGTTTTGTAGCGACAGCTGGGGGCAATCCGAAAGCGGTTTACAAATATGTAGTATGTTTTGATTGTGAAAGGAAGATTTAGTTGTTGTACATCTGGTGCAAGAAATGTATTAATTTGTTTATTTATTTATTAAAATCCTGATAAAACAGAGTGTTATTTATAATTACAGGACAGGAGTATTAATCTAAACTTAATCTTGCCTTAATATTAAATATTTTTATCAAGGCGAATTTATTAAAGGTTACCGCGGTGGTGGAGAATTCTTAAGAAATATGACACTCAAATACAACTATTAAATGTATAAGCAAATAAAAAAATTCACTTTGGTAACAAATTCGCCTTGTTATTTGTTTACATTTTGTATGAACTGGTTTTTAACAGTGTCAAGTTAGCTGTTTTATAAATTCGCCACCGTGGTCACCTTTCATAAATTTGCCTTGTTTTATATATTTTGTATGAAATGATAATTATAAATGAATAAAAACATAAAATGAAGGGTAAAACAATATAAATTAAGTGTGCGTTTAACAATTAAATAAAAAAAATGCAAGTTTAAATTAAAGGCAGAGTAAGCTTGTCCGTTCTGTTCTGTTATGAATCAGCTGTTTTGTATCTGTTCAATTGAAAGGCTGTATATGTGGTTTGTTTTCCCTTTTTCATTTTGTTAAGTTACGGACAAAGTGAGTATTTATTAGTTTTTTGTGGTATAAACAAATTGTAATTATTTGTTTCGAGATAGGTAACTTGGTTTTAATTAATGTTTATTTTAATAGTGATGTATTTTTGACACAAAATATTAATTATTTAATCTTTTAGAAATGTTTTTCAATGTTTTTCTTTTTTAAAACAGAAGAAATAATTACAAAATATTTGTGAGACACATAGGCTGCACAAAAGATCCATTGGATCGCGGTGCTCATGGCCTTCACGTAAAACCATAATTAGAAACATTGCTTTTTTTAAATTGTAATAATTTCTTTTGACCGGTACAGAGTGGGAGGTATCAAAAAGGGAAATTAAATTTGCAGTTCGTTTGACTTTGACTAAATTTTACATATCCATAGCAGTGGTAGAGTCGAGTTTTAAATGTGGAATATATAAGTGTAATAAGGACGGATGCGAAATTTTAAACGTTCCAACTATACTCTATAGACGTATAAAGATCTGATCTGAGATAACCACTAATAGAGTTTATAAACACTTACGAAATAAGAACAAAATTTTCCTCAATATGATGCCCCTAAGGCTTATCAAAAATTTCTAAATTTAATATTGTTGAAACCCAAACTATTTTAAAATACGAAGAGAATATGACAAAAGTTCAAAAAGGGTTTCCTTATCGAGAGCATTTAAAGCCTAACATTTAATATACGCAATCGATGTATCCTTAAATGAATTTATTTACTTGAAATCCTGCAACTACTTGGCACCAACCACTAATATTTTCCCCTCAACTGTTACATTCAAAATTGTTTTACATAACAGTAGCAACTGGTATAGTACTCACATGTACTTACAAATGAATTGAGTAGAATTTTATGCTGCAAGTCCTCTTCTTGTGTTTTCAGTAAATCGGTATTCTACCGGGGCTGGCTGATATTGTCATCGTCTCCAGTGTTTTTTTTTGCTATACGTTTTCTTTTAAATTCATTTTAATAGAATACAGAGCAAAAACTGACATTCATGACTTTTATTATTTGTGGGGACTTAAATTCAATTGTAACTTTGACTCGAAAATGGTTTTCAGTGGATGGACAAATTTTTTGTTTGAGTGTTGGTTGGGGCAAATAAATGGGTGTGAATGTGTAAATGAATGTGTGTGAGAGTGTGTTTATGAGTGTGTAAATGTTGATGTGTACTAACGATGTTGTCATTTATAATGATAATGGAGGTCAAAATAGTCAAATGAATGTTTCACAAATATCATAATTATCAATTCAATAAATTCAACAAATTTATAAATATATCACACGTTTGAGTGTGTGTATTGTTACATACATACATTTTAATGAATGGTGGAATTAGAATGTATGCATTAGGTTAGGTGGAAAACTTTTAACGAAATGCATGCCTTTGTGGACTTATTTAACTTCAAGAGACTTCAACGACTCTAAAAACAATTACTTTTCAAAAATATTATTGACAATAAACCTTTTTCTACTCAGTAAAATTTAACAGTAGGCCCCGTGGAGTTAAGCTCGTTGTCGGCACCGCTCCAAAAATCCTACTTACACCTAATTCACAATGAGGGCATAACAACGTCGCTTTTTCTTCATTCCCTTTTGAAACAATTTCCAGAAATCCTTTGCAGTCATACGATGATTATTGGTTGCATGTCTGTTTTTTTTATTTACAACAGAGCCTTGAATTTCCGTTATTCGATTAAGCGGCAGGATCAATTAACCAGGAAATAAAAAGAATTTTTTTGTATTGATTTTTACAACGATTACCTCTTTTATCCTAAATTAGGAACAAATGTTCCCGTGTTTCTTTTACTTTTGAACAATAAAAAAAAAAAAATTTAAAAAAACGAAGAAAAAAAATTCCCTAACATACTGTAAGCATGTTCTGCAAAAATTACTTCTTTACTCATATTGTTTAAATATTTATGTGCATAAAATAAAAAAACACACAAAATCAATTGATAGTCCAGAATGCTGCCGGTCCCGTCTGTTTTGGGTAATCGAGGTCTCAGCCGGACACTTCAAAGTAAGAAAAAGAATAAAACGTAAGAAGAAGAAGTTTAAAGAGAAATATAAAAAAACGACATGGAAAACACAAACCGAGTCTTTTTGTTTACCCCTCTTTCTTATCCACACCGTTCGGGGTCTTATTATATTGGTATTAAGATGAAATTAAGTCCAAGATTATTTTGGTGCAATGCAAATCATTAAAACAAATTTTATTGGAATAGTTTAATATATGACCATAGCTTCCCTACAAATACACTTCCCGAAAATTGCTTTTAATGCCATAAGTTTCTTATTAATGTTGGTCTTGACATAAAAATAGGTCATGACAATTAGTTGTGCTGATTGGTCCAAAATTTTATAAAGATGCATACATCGAAATTATATTCGGCGCACAGAACTTTAACATGAATCCTAACCTCATAACATAGTTGAGTAGGTTTAGTCTGAAGAAGACCAAAGTCTCTGGCGGGAATCGAACCCGCAACCTCGCATTGATAGACTAGCCTATTACCAGCAAGCCTACCGAGGAACCCCAGTTTCAGACAGGCTCATGATTGCTTATGTGTCCCAAATAGGTTACACTATTGACGATTTGTTTTTAAATATTGTGGTAGGGTATCAAATGGACGGGCTTGCCCGACTATACTTTCCTACATGTTATTTATAATCTCCCGCGGAACTTTTATTCGTTTCATAATTTTGCATCGGGCCTATGCAAATGTCTTTAAGAACCAAAAAAACAAAAATTTAATTAGATTTTTGATTAAACCCTACCTAAAATATCCTCTCGGACTACGCCAACAACAACGTTGACTGCATGGCTTATTAAGTACGGTACCCACTATCGATCATGAGCGTAAGTTTTACCCAAATTTTTGCTTTGGCGAAAGTGCATCCGCTAATTTTCGTCAGTCAACAGTCAACCACAAATAATTTTATGATTGGATGCTGGATGACTGAAGAAATTTTTGACTATGAATCCAGTTCGAGAGGCCTTAGATTTTGGTAGCTTCTGATTGTAGATGTGAATCTCACGCCGTGTTAATGAGATAAGTGAGGAGATGTTAAGTGTAACATTTTTGACAGGTAAAAAAATATTAAATAAATAAAACAGATTTGTGGGCCAACATTCTGAAAAAAAACAGAATTTTGTTTGCAACATATGCTTTTCCAATAAATATGTTAATACAAAAGTAGACTATCTAAAAACATAATTTTTTGCAAAAAAAAAAGTTTAATATGAATATATAAAGTGTATACATCTTCCTAAAGGAAGTAATAACCACAGACTCCGTTTGCTTACTGCTTTCGATCATTAAGAAAAAAAACTCCAACTAATTAGGATTGAATTACCCAATTTACTTTCCATTTGATTGATTTAACCTAACAACCTCTTCAGTGATGGTTCACTAAACCTTGAAGGTTCTTTCACTCACATCACTAAAAAAAAAGGATAGTTCAAAGATTTAAAAAAAAAAAATCAGACACAATATGTTGTAGTTTAAAAATTTAAAAGAAAAGGTTGAAGAACATTTAAAATTTCTCAATGTAACCATCTTTTTTTTGGCAACCGGGCAAGCGAGTATTGATTACAGGATGACTACAGTGGTTTAAGTATTTGATTACACAAAATACCTTTAGTGTGCTTAAATTTTTAAAATTGCATCAAGTATCATTATTTTTTTTTTAATTTAAACTTATTTTTTTCTTTTTTTAAAGATGACGTTATTAAGTTTTGTAGGTTTTTTTTTAAGTTTGAGCTTTTTCTTTTATACAATATTCCTTTTATAAAATTTGAAAGCCATATAAGGATAACCATTACTTTATTTAATAACAATTCCATATGTTTTAAGTAGTGACATACAATACGCTATAACTTAAGTTTGAATTACCAAAAGGCATATGTGTTCTTCAGTTGTTTTGTAACATATTGAAAATGTATACCTCTCTTCAAGAAAGCGCTAAGAAAATTTAATGAATAAGACAAAATTTCGCATGATCTTGTATTTTGTGATCAACGAGAGCACATTTATCACAATTAGACGACGCTTCTAAATTCTGAACCTAAAATAATGATGGAAACAACATTTGGTTCCTAAGGTCCAAAGCCGTGTATAATTGTGTGAATTAAAACAGACTCCACTTAAAAAAAACTTTATTCATACTAAAATCTTTAATAATTTTAAAATTTTTTGTAGAATTTTCCCGAAACGAAAAAACATTTGTGTATTCGTTTCGGGATATTAGAAAAAACTCAAGAAGTTAAAACCCTGAATACGATTCTATCTTCACCTGGCAGGCAACAAAATAGAATAATCATGAGAGCTCAGAGGATACTTATGACCTAACGGGCATAGATTTACCTTTACTACCGATCAAAAATCTAAGTCGATGGTAAATAGTCGGCGGCTGGTTTAAAAATATCTGCGCCGGCTGTAAAAATTTAAAACGTTGTGTTTGTACCTGTCACATCCAATGTCATATTTCACCTTTTGGTATTACATCCTCCGGTGGATAATCAGTGGCAGCCAATACCTGGGATTCGGCAAAAAATTCAAAATTGACAGATCATAGGAAAACTTCACGATCGCTTGCGAACGCAGCTAACAAAAGAAATTATCTGTTACCGTGGGAGTCAGTAAACCCCAGTAGCACGGCACCGGACTGACTAATGGTTGAGTCTTCCCTTAGCAGGCTTCCTTTGTCTATCAGGAATTTTTTTGTTTGCCACCCAGGGGGTAGAAGACTCTAGGGTAGGTAAGCATGCAAATCTTTTCCACAGCTGTACTTTTAAATCGTTGGCGGCGCTAAGCCTGCTTGTAGTCGCTCGACTTAGACTTCAGCTACCAATGATGTTTTAAAAACGATTCATAAAGACAATTAAGTTCAGCTTTGCCTAATCGCTTAATTGCTACAATTCGGGTATTACTTGTTTTAATTATCTCAAAGTCTTAACAATAAACGTTTCTCTATCACCGGTCTTAGTGTAATTTTTATACGGCCCTATTATCACTTACCGGGGAACAATACTCAATCAGTCGCAAGATGCCAAACCGAATTAAGAGAACTGCCGAATTCAGATTTTTTCAAAAGCTGAGGTTGGATGCATGGCATGCCTTTGTATATCACCATCCTTAATTGTAGGAATGAAACACTTTTTATACGGTTGATAAAATCCTAACTTTAACTATTAGTACATTGTGAAAACTGGGGTTAGACTGATAAACTGTCCGTTGTCGATTTTGGTTTTCTCAAAGTATCGACCAAAACATTATTTTCAGTTGGAAACACATCTAAAAATAGATGTAAAAGTTGGGAGGCTGCTGACTGAATTTTTCTATACGGCAATTAAACGGCAAATTGGCAGATGGAGCGGGCTAGCTTTGCTACAGAATAGAGACATGGAGAAAACATATCGCTACTTAGTGTTCAGTTCGGTAGATTTGTGGAAAACACAAGCGCTTATAGTGTTTGTGTAAAAAATCATTAAAAAATAACGTTTTCCTGTTAGTCATCTTTCGAACACAAAAAAATTACTGTTTTTATCAAACTTAACAAAAAATGAGAACATTAAATTTCGTTCGGGATTTTTCAAAATCCACAAACTTCATTCTGTTCGGTTCAGTTTATTCATGTTCGTCGCTTTTAGATGGTAAAATAAACCAAACATATTTTTCAAAAACAAAATACACATACGCAAAAAAAAAGCCAGCAAAATAATTTTACTCATACAAAACATATGCGCAATACACACACAAGCTGTCGTTGCTAAAATATTTTGTTTGTTCATTTCTTTATCAATGTAAAAAAAGAAACATAGAATCTTAAAATATAATGTTTGTCTACAGCATCACTACAATAATTCTGTGTTTTAACGAAGATTAGAAGACTATATAATGCTCGGCTCTTTCTTGAAAATAATTACGAACGGTATTAAGGGTTGTGTTCGTCTACACAATCACTTATAAAATATATATCCGTCTTGGTTGTATGAGCCGAACGCTAAATAATGTACTGTTTATTTTTTAACACTGCTTTATACTAAGTTCACACTGGGGGTCTTAAACTTGTTTAAGCAAATTGTTGATTAAGTTTATCAAAGTCGTTTACATTACATTTGAGATGATTAAGATGACAGTTGATTAAGAAAAAACAATCACAACAAACAAATTTATTTCTTAAAAGTATTAAAAATGTAGGGAAATACTTTAATAAAGTTAACAGAAGACTATTTTAAGCACAATCATGATGAAATTGTGAAAACATATGTTGTACACGTACGTGGTACGTTCATTGGGGCCGATTCTACATTATAATCACTTTTAGGTATGTTCAGAGGCTTCTATGTGATTAATGAAGTGATTTAGTTGTAGTCATGTCAATTTGAAGTGATTAAAAAATCACTTCGAAGTATCATCTCGATCTTAATCACGTTCGAGTTGCTTAAGCGCGTTTAAGATCCCTAGTGTGAGCAAAGCATTAAGCGTATTTTTAATTCGTTTTAAAATTAAATTTATTGCACTTATTCTATTGCATTGAATTCTTTTCATTGTTTCTAGCTAGTGAAACATAATTCCAAAAATGATCATGTGTTTTTGTTTTTGCAATATTTATGCAAAATATTTAATAAAAGAAAAAAATAGAAAAGTAAAAAAAAAAACAGTTTTTATAAAGTTCAGCTTGAGTCTGTCTATTGTTCCAATCGTATGCCTAATGAATATTAATGGTGGGAATTTAGTTGCATTTTACAGGGTGTGAACAACAGCAATTTATTAATTAATGATTCACTAACATGAGAACTTTAACAAATTGCCAGTAACATAAAAAATGTTGGCATCAAATTTTCAAACGGATATTCACTCTGATAAAAAAAAATGATAGAAATTGAAAAAGGGGTCATAATTGGAGTTTTGAAAGGTTTATATTTTTAAAATATCAAATTTGTTTTAAATTTTATGTGTTTTTAATCCGATTTCACAGTTTTTTTTTACGAAATTACAGCTTTTATTTAAGCATTTTAAAGAATTTCCAATTGAGCGGTTTTATTAGCAAAAAAAAAAAATCGAATTTATTGAGTTTCTAAATCTGGTTTTCTAGCATCCATTACTAGTGGTGAACGTTTGTCATTCCGTGTGAAACTTCTCTTACATTCATCAAAGACTCCATAAATTAGATTAATGTATTCCGGTCCCTTGAGTAATTCTAAGTAAATTCAGTCTTGTCCATCTGTCTATCCGTCTGTTTCACTTCCAAACAAATAAAAATAATGCTTTTCTTTTTGGTATCTAAATGTTCCGAGTTATACCCAGCATTTTTGGATTGGGATCCATCCAGCAGAAGCATTTCAGTAGCATTTGGAAATTGTTTTTTTTTTTTTTTTTTGAAAAATCATCTTAATGAGTATTTTTAGTGATTAAAAACTTAAACGCTTTAAAATCACAACAGAAATATTATTCGCGTTTATGATTTAAAGTGTTTGATTTAAAATGCAATAAAAAAATCCCAATGGGGAAAAACCATCCTCAAAAATTTAAAATTTTGCTACAAAAACTAGCATAAATGTTGGCGGAATGCAAGGATGGTTTTATTTCCCTTTATGTAACTACAACTAAATTTTGTGACGATCCTGCATAAATTACCATAATCCTCATAAAAAAGCCTATTCTCGGAAACAATTTAGTACACCAAAAAAAATGGATTAACAATAAAAACGTCTAAAACCGTAGCAAATATAGATAGCTTTTGTCCACTGCACTGGTCCATTTGTTAAAGTTCATGAAGATACTTGCGGCAAATGTCGGTTCACTCCTCCAACGGGAGTTGGAGAGTGCTATGCACTTTATACCTCGGGCAGGTATGTTTTCACTTGATGACGTAGATTGGCATTAGGCTTTACCCAACATGTATGCTACCATTCGCGCGGGTTTTTATTCTATTCTAAAAAAATATGCAAAAATGTGAGAAGTTGTCGTTTTCCTTTCTAATGATGGTGCATAATTAAATGGCAAATTTGTTCCATTTCTTACCCCCAGTTTTATTTATTATCTCCCCTTTTTTTCATCTGCGCTGAATACTTTTTTATGCAAGCAAGTATTTTTCTTATTAACTTTTTTCTTGTGTTTGCGTACAATTTGTGTTGTACTGTCATTTTTGGTTATATTGTGATGACGCAATTTTTGATAACCGCTGACTTTAAATATTGAAAATCAGTGTTGTTAACGCTTATTGGAATTCATAGAAAATTTGGTGTGAGAATCGAACCCAGGCGGCTGGTTACCATGACATGTTTCGATCGCAACCACTCGATCTCCTTAGCTGTATTTGCCGTCTTACACTCGCAGCCATCGACGACTGCTTACGTCAATATTCAAACATAAATCCTTAAACCAAATTGTATTTTAACCTTTGGTAGATCGAAATTTGCTTTTTTGAATGATTTATCCATTTTAATTGATTTTACATGTTTTTCCGCCTGGGTTCGAATCTCAGGTCAGTCAAGAATGAATGATTATCAATAACAATTTTAATTAATTTTCATGTTGTAAAATTCCTTTCTTCATAAAAATAATTTAATGAAAATTAAATTTGATGAACTTAAGCCTGATTAAAAATATTAAAAATTTGGATTAAAAACCGTAAATAGTTCAACAAAATAACCACAATTCTAATTATGATTAGTTAATAACTTTAAGATTTCATATAAGATTTCGAATGTTCACAAACAATACTCCCTCTATCCTCCTTCCCATATCCTATTTTCCTAGTTCCAACACAATGCAATGCTAGGGGGCATCCCCTGAGTGCTGGTCCTAACAACAATAAAAAAAATATATATAGGCCACTCCTGAAGTCTTCAATCACCGATTTTTATGAATTCCTTTTTTAAGGCTCAGTCGGCTTTTAAAAAATAATTTGAAATAAAACTCTGAATTAAAATTTAATTTGTTGACTGTACATATTCAAAAAAACTACTAAATTCAAAGTCTTGACTGTTCCCCCAAGCAAAAATGTAATCTTGTAAATTCAGTCTGGAGGGGCATTTATACGATGTATTTTAGGACATGTCTCACCAACACGTTTGTTTTGTTTTTGGGCGATCGGGTTAGAAGTGAAAGAGGGGTTGCCAAACACACGCGAAAGGAGTTCCCATGTTTACAATAATCAGTTTTAATGTTTTTTTAATTTGTATATATGTATATGTACATATGTATATTAGACAATTAGACATGTCTAAAGAACAATGTCTCTTATAATATTTCTTTATAATGATTTTTAATTTTGTAACAACGGAAGCCTTTCGCTTCGACATTTTTAAGTTTTTGGACGCTTTTATTTTTGAATCCTTTTATTAATTATTTCGGGAAATTGTAAGGAACAGGATAAAAATATGTTTATAGTTTATACTAAAAAAACTAGTGTCGTTTTTATTGTAGGCGTTTATTTGAATTGTAATCTATCATTTTGAAAATAAAATAAATTACATTTTTTTTCTTCTCATTTTTCAGACCAAAAATATTTTCATTAAAGAAGAACCTGTTGATGGCAGCAACGATTTACCACCACCTATATGCAGTATATCTGATATCTCAGATCATGAAGCGTCATTGGGTGAGTTTTTTTTTTATTTTAACTTATAAATAAATAGAATCTGGGAATTTATTTCTCATGTTGAGTAACATTTTTACTATACAAATTTTCATGTTATTCGAATGTGTATTCTAAGTCATATTACAATCCTCAAAAGCTTTTATACTTAAATAGTCTTATTTCTTCAATATTTTGAGGATTGTAAAATTTTTTTTTTAAAGTAATAGATTAACAAAATTAAGAATATTTCCACATATAACACTTAAGGCCGTTTTACACTATTCCACAAAGTCTTACGTATTTTTCAAAAATTCTTCCCTGATCTAATTATTCCTTGGTCATTTTCAAAAAACAATAACAACTTATCATGACAAGGTTGCATTTTCGTATATTACTGAAGACTTTGTGGGATAGTGTAAAACGGCCTTTAATAAGATTTCGCTTAAAATGTATCACAATAGTACTTTAAGCAGTATTAAATAAAAGCGTTTTAAGTGTAGGTCAAAGGTTAGTCCTTGAACAGGTAGTAACCCTATATAATGGTTGTCTTGGGTGATGTTATGGTTAAGGTTGCATAGTCAACTATATCTAAGATGTTGCTAGACAACAAAATTAAAATGTTATTGTTTAGGAGCCTGAACTGAATTCGATCTTCGGCTGCAGTTGAAATACCTGATCGAACGAATTTTCGTTTGCACTGTTGTGAATTTTACTGATTTATTTTATTCACATTAGCACTTTTCTATCAGGCGGCAATTTAAATAAAAACATTTTGTTAACAAATTTAAAAAAATAAAAGTAATCATGAAAGATCTTAGGCGTTAGGTAAAAAGGTCTTAAGTCAAAAAAGCGCATTTTGAGTTGTTGATTGGCTTTATTTAAATTATTTCTCTTTTTTGTATGAAATTATTCCTTAATGGCATTCCAAATCAAACAATAGAAATTTCTTAGTGTAAATCATGGAAAATTGCATTAAATGCGAAATGCAGACAATTGGAAAATCTCTCCGGAAAAGTCGGAAAAATCCAAAATTGATTTTTTTGTACGAAATTTTGTGTTAAGTTATTCCTTAACGGCTTTCCAAATGAAAAAATAGAAAGTTCTCGAAAGATGGCGTTATACGTTGATTTAGACTTTGCGCAATCTGACAGGTGTCATTTTGGCATTTAAAATTGTGGCGATGCGAAGTTCGCCGGGTCCGCTAGTTTTAAATACAATTACATTTTGCGACCCAAAATTACCCTAAAAAAGGGTAATTGCCGTACAGTTAACATCACTGGTCGGATATAAATAGGGTTTTTTCAATTTAAATTTTCAATTATTTTTTTTCCTTTTTTCCCGGGATTTTTGTTGCGGGATCCCGGGAAATAAAAGTTCCTCATAGTTTCAGAAAAAAGCTATTTATACTTTAAAATTTCGTTTTATATTCTCTAAAAATTAGCATCTGTTGATGGGTTGTCGATTAGATCAATAACAAGAAGTGAGTACGTTCGTAAATCAATGTCTTCTGACGCAATAAATCTACCAAAAGCAGAATTTGCCGTGCAACAGTTGATAATTAATAAATTTAGTGAAGTGAAGAGTTTAAAAATAACATAAATTCAAAATAAGATGCAGGCAGTACATTTTAATTGTCCATGGACAAGTCTTACAAATAGGACATATCCAAAAATATCGCTCCTTTATTGCAGCAAAGCCATATCTACAAAATGGAAAAATGCGATTAAGTTAAAATGCGATTAGTTAAAATGTACCGATTTAAAGATACATATATCTTGCTATAACTTCGGTTCAGTTTGAGATAAAAACCGATGTTTTGTTGCAAGAAAGTAGAAGGAACACTTTGCTTAATTAACTTAAAATTAAAAAAAAAATGTTGAGATATGACGATATGTTAATAAGGTGATAAACATAAATTTGTTTCATTTTGTGACGGCTTATATAACTGGGAAGTGCTGGGAAACAGAAATAAAAAAAAAACTATGGAAACTCGTGTAAGATACTACAACATACAATTTTAAAAAAACATTGTCCTAAATATTACAGGTGGATCTTGTAAGAAGAAGTCCGTTTGATGCTATTTTTTGCATCAATCTTGTCATACATTTGGCTGATATAGACGTTGTTTATAAAAAAGAAAAATTACTTCGGATTGTAAATTAGAAATGTGCAACAACTTTTAACTTTTGCACTTTAAACTATTTGTCCAATCTCGGTAAAAAAGTGAACGAAAATAAAATAAGAAATATACTCGTTGCCGACTTTCTAAACGCATTTAGTGTGTCTTAATATTATTTCCTAAAGCCTAATACTCTGTTCAAATTTGTGAAAAATTTTGGGCAACATTAATTATTTCACACGAAAATTTTGACATGTATCAATGTTACCTATCATGCGAGTTTTTTCAACTTAACGTTTTTATTCCCGCAAAGTATGCGACATTGTTTTGCGTATTTAAACAAACCACACATGTATTTTACTAAAAAATATTGTTTTTAATAAAAAATAAAGAAAATATGGATAAAAAACTGTTACCGGTTGTGTTATTTTAATTTTTTATTTCTTATTTAATAATCAGTTCATACTTTTTTGCTTTTGCTAAAAATTCCACGTGAAATAAGTACAGCTTACATTATTTCGCAGTTGTAAAAAAAATGTTGCCAGAAACATTTCAGAACTTTTTCACAAAATGAACACAGTACAACTCTATCAACATTATATCATAGATATTCCGCACAAGTTTTTTTCATATGCGTTTTGACAGCATTTCACGTGAAATGTTGAACAGAGTATCAGGCTTAAGCTGTTAAAAGATGTTAATATATTTATAAAACATATTTATTTTATCTATTTTATAAATTTACTTCTTGATCTCAAACCTTGAGTACCATAATTTTTGTTTGTTTTTATTATTGTTTTATGAATTAAATTGTTATGTTTATGTTATCTTTTTATCTTGTCTCTAGAGCATAATGATACGAAATTTTCAACCTTTAATTCATTTTTGTAGTATTTAGGCATTTATTTTACTTACTTTGTAAACAAGTTCCCTTACGCTTTTTTAAAAAAAAAATTGTAGGGGAATGTAAGAAAAGATAAACTCACTGTTTATTGTTGGTGTTTTGTTTTGGCTTTGATATTGTTACAAGTAAGACTTTTAGTGTTTATAATTCTTATTCGCTTTAGGGTTTTATTTGTATAATATTTTTGGCCTTTCTAAAATCTTTGGAAAAGGTTTCCTGATGAGCTGGCCTAAGCAACCAGTGAAATTCGCAAAGAAGCTAGAAGAAGTATTTATCAAATATGAAAAACTGGGAACTTAGCACGTCATACGGAAGTCGTATTAATAATAAATTTTGTATTCCCGAAAATAACTTTGATAATAAAGGTTTTTTCATTAATGTAAAACAAAATTACTTTGTATTATTTATATGGAGCGGGATCCCGGGAAATTTAAAAAATTTTCCCGTTATCCCGGGAATCGAAAAACTCCGGGGAAAAACTCTAGATATAAATCATAAAAAAATGATTGCAATGGATATATAAAAGCGGCTGATTCATTTTTTTTTCAAGATTGTGGGAAAAAATTTTATAAATAATTTTTATTTTTCTACGAACTATTTTTATAACAATCTAAAATTGCCGGTAAGTTTGTTTTAACCGTGTTCGACTGTATGCATGTTATTATATGCAATTGTCCTTATAAATTTTAATCGATTCTTTTCACTTTTTAAATCGCGATTTTTCGTAAGTTGCAAAGAACGAAAGTATAAATTTGTAAACATATCTGAGTTTGTCAAAGTTTTTCTTGGGATTCAAAAATTTATTAACAAGGTTTCTTTTTAATGTGCTTAATTCAAAATAATATTTGTATGAAACTTTATTAGATTCTTAAAATTTTAGGTCAAACATTTTCGACTCTAAATGGAATTGTTTCTAAAGAAAAGACAATTTGTTATTTTAATTTATATCTTTTGAACTATTTTTTTTTAAAATAAACAAAGTAAACAAAGAAACTAATTTTGAAGTATAATAAGCGAAATATTTAGAATATTTTGGATTTGTTTTTTCTTCGATTCAGTTTTGGTTGCGCAATATTATAACGCAAAACATTTTGGTCTCTAGTACAACAACAAAAGGAGTATTGCTTTCATGCGTTTTTTTTTATACAAATGTGCATACATACATACATATGTACATATATTGCAGGTTTTGTTTTTTTGTATTTTTGCTAAAAAAAAAGATAAGGTTTGGAAATATACATACATACGTAAATTATTAAGTGAAAAAAAACAGTTTCCAAGAAAGCAATTAGAAATACATACATTTAATTTCAAATCATTTCCCTTTGCTTTCCATTAGTATCTAGGGGGTTCTATTATCTGCACGCTTATTTCGAAAAAAATGTATAAAGGGATGGTGAAGGTCTTGGCGTTTAAGTCTAAATAAATAATAATGTGTTGTCATCTATATATGTACATATATACATACAAAAAATTTGTCCTATATTCGTGATTTTATAACTCGAGAATCACTCAACCGATTTTCAAACGAGTACATTAGTTGGAAAGATCTACTTCAGTGATGTTAACTTTTATTTTTTCATTACCGTACGGACCTCTTACCGTTTTTGAGAAGAAATTACCGTACGCAAAGATTTTTTATCAAAACATTAATGTGCTGTTCCAAATGACAGGCGATTCATTGTATAGTAAAATTAATATGAAAAGCAATCAGTCTATCGCGTCTCATTTGAAATCAGATCATAAGAAGTATTCATAAACCATTTATTTAAATTTTGAATGTGTTTAAAGAAAAATTCGAATGGAAATTTTTTGTCTTAATAATGAATTTTTTAAAAATAAGGCAGTTAAATAATTTTGAATAAAACATTCATTAAACTTAAAATATTTTTATTTAATACGCTAAGCGCACATATGTATGTGATAAACAAAACATATATGAGTGTACTACATATAATAATTTTTGAATTGTTATAGTCACAAGAAAAATCAATCCATCTGTACTTAAACCATGGCAAAGGGGTGTTAATAGTACGGTAAGTACGGATTTTTTAAAATCAAGTACAGAATGCTTGATTCAAATACGGACTATTCAAGTGCCAAACACTTACCTTTAGCCACACTTAATCTCTATTTTGTGCATAAAATAATTCGAAAACTATTTAATTTATAACATTGCGGCTATTTTATATGTTTAAGAATTGATGATTTTTAAACAAACAAAAAGTTTAATATAAAATTAATAACACACAGAAAAAATTACCAATGTAAAATTAACATTGAAAAAATAATAATAAATATGGATTCAATATTGAATCCATAAAAATATGTTTTATATTAAAATCAAAAGCTTATCTTGTTAAATTAACATAGTTAAGTATGTTCATTTTTTTATTTTTATTTTCATTTTTAAAATATGTTATAAACAGAAGACAATTCCCGAATTCTTTTAATTAAAATTATTTAGTTAAATAGTACATCAAGTTTTCAAAGTAGAATAATGACGAAAACTATATCGGGCGATTCTGCTGATGTTTCTTTTAACAAAGGGGAATAAAAAATAAGTGAAACATGTGTTACAGGGGTAAGTGTTTTGAATTATTCTTAAATAAATGCATATGTTGTCTCTGAAGCTTCTTTACACTGTTTATAAAACACTCAAACCAATTTGATTCTACATGAAATTCACGTTGTTTCAACTTGAAATAACAATCAACGTGATTCGGATTGCTATTTCAATATAAATGATTATTTGCTCTAACTTTACTGCAATGTTAAATTAACATGAATAATAGTAATTTTAAAAGAAAAAAATGTTGTTTGCAAGTTATTTTAAAATCAGGTTGAATTAACATGAAAAACGTATGAAGCAAAATCACCACCAAAAAATTTTAAATCAACCTTGTTTTCCACGTTTTTAACTTGATTTTTTTCTGTGTGAATATACAAGAGTAACAAGAGCACTTATCGGTATTACGAAAACATTTGCAGAAACATAATGTTCTTAATATTTTGTTATGTTTTTATCTATTTATACCCACACCACAATACCCTCTCCTATTATGCATTTGTGCTGATGTGTGTAACCCCTTAAAATATGGCTCCTGCACCCATCTTAAGGATACCGATCGACTCAGAATCACTCTGAGTCGATCTAACGATGTCCGTCCGGTTGGCTGTCCATGTAAACTTGTGCGCAAAGTAAAGGTCGCAATTATGGAGACAACTTGATAACATTAAGCTTATAGGTTCTTATTGGCACAAGGACCAAGCCTTTTGAAAATGGGACGAACCGTAGAACCACGAGGGGAGATAGCAATTTCTGCCTTTCAAAAACTATCAAACCGATTTTAATGAAATTTAAACATGAATGGGTACATATTTATATGGACACATAAGTATGATTCTCCATGGGTCCCGAATAGGGTGCACTTTCGTAAATGTGTTTTAAAATACTGTAGTGTAGGGCTTGACCGACTATACTTTCTTACTTGTTGTAAATTGAAAATAACCTCTCAAAAGTTAAAATTACATATATGTATACCAAAAAAAAAATTACCTTGCTACCTTTTGCGGCCCAAAATTACCCTAAAAAAGGGTAATTGCCGTATGGTTAACATAACGGGTCTACTTTCACTGATAGTTTAAACAAAAATCTCCCGATAGGTGGCACTGTTGTCGTAACATTAAAATTTTTTTATTGATGGTAGATAGCGCTGGGGTCAAGTTATTAACAAAATTCTCCAGTATTTCATTTTTTATTTTTATTTAGAAAATCCCGAGCAGCGCTGGGACCAAACAGCTAGTAATATATATGTATGTATATTATTGTATGTATGATGCGCTTTTGTTGTTGGCAAAAAATAATAAAAATAACAATATGCGAACTAAACAAATTATATCAAATAGAAATAACTTGATAAGATAAGCAGGCATTCGAATTGAACACATCTATAAAATTCAATTCAAAAGAGGCCAATTTGAACCATCACTGTTTGAAAATTTTATATTAAGCGTGTTTAAAATTAAACACTACAACAAAATTGATTTAATCCAAATTTTGATATTTTTAATTAGGCTAAAGTTCATCGCTCTACCAAGGGTTAAATACTTCTAATTAACTATAGAAAGACATTTAACTTGCGCTTGTCATTGGGAGTGCACTACAGGCCTGAGTACTTTTAATTAGGTAGTTCTTGTGGGACCATATTGGGAACAGTGCAACTAGAGAATTACCAGTACATTTTAATAGTTCTACCCCATATTCCAAAAAATAAGTTTGATTTTTAAAAGGTTAAATGAACAAATTTTCAAAGGAAATTAGTTCAATAAACCTTTTGTAAATCAAAAATATTTTTTATGAATATGTGTAGCAGTCTATATATTGTAATATTTTTACTAGGTTACATATTTCACTTTGGCCCCTATTATGAGTTACATTCGATAAACGATTTTCGCTGGCTATCGAACATCGACTATCGAATGTTAATTTGGTATTTTGAGTTGGCAGCACCGTCGAAAATTTCGTTGTGTTTTATTTTTTGACCAAATGATTTGCAGCAAAGTTCAGCATTTAAAAAAGTGGGATGAAACCCCACTGAAGCTAAATTATTTGAAAACAATCATAATTCCGCCGTGGTCACGTTTAACTTTAATTTTATTTTTTAAATTTGAAAACAAAAATGTTTTATTTTAAGTGACAGCTGATCGAAATGTACTACTGTGAATTAACAAAATCACAATAGTAAATTTTTATCGAATGCGCGCCATAATACCAAATGCAAATTCGTTCGATCAGCTAATCGAATTTAGTTCATAATAGGCACCTTTCACTATAAATTTTTACTTATTCTAGTTTTATAGCTGTCCAAAAAAATTTTTTTTCTCAAAGGCAGGCAAAAACGTAGACGTTTTGTTAACAGAGTCACTAAAAAGACACCACAATAATCGACAAAAGTGGCGATTTGGAGATACATACATATAAAGGGTGTCCCAAAATTAACGCAATGTAGCAATATATTGTTGTCATAAAAAAAATTGTTAGTAGTTCAATTGTTAATTGTTAATTAGTTCTAGTTCAGTTATAGTTTAGTTTTAGTTCAGTTCTAGTTTAGTACTAGTTCAATTCTAGTTCAGTTCTAGTTCATTTCTAGTTCAGTTCTAGTTCAGTGCTAGTTAAGTTCTAGTTAAGTTCTAGTTAAGTTCTAGTTCAGTTCTAGTTTAGTTCTAGTTTATTTCTAGTTTATTTCTAGTTCAGCTCTAGTTTAGTTCTAGTCAGTTCTAATTCATTTCTACAGTTCTAGTTCAGTTCTAGTTAGTTCTTGTTGTTGTTAAGCTTAAGGTCGTTCTGGTATAAATCTAATTAAGACTGAGTTCACTTCTACTTGGGCTTAAGTTCGATTCTACCTTAGTTCTTATTAAGTTGTCGTTTAGTTCTTTTTCAGTTTTAGTTAATCACATTTTTGCAATTTTGATTTATTTGATTTTTATAACATTGCATTTTATATTATAAAATCTTCAAAAGAATTTTATAAAATCATTATTTCAATATAATTTGTAATAGTAAGCCCGACTGACTGTTCCTTGTAGGAATTTTTTTTATTTTTGATTCTTTTTTATTTTTATGATTATGAACTATTTTAATTAATAATTTTTTTATATGTATGTATACATATGTATGTATGTATATTATGTAAATCAGAGGCCATGCAAATTTCTCATACTTTTCTTATTCGAAAAATATAAAAATAAGATTATTTGAAAGAAATTCAAAAGCGAACATAGTTTTATTATTTCTTACGTTCTCACATATAGTTTTCATCAAAAAAAGTCACGTCGTTTATTTCCGGCGTTCATACGTCCAAATCGCCAAGAACAAAAATAATTTTAAAAAAGCAACAAATGTAAAAAAATAGTAAAATAACAAATAACTAGAAAATAACTTATTTGCATTCTCATAAGGAATAAAACTCAAATCATTTGTTCTTTATTTTCATTATGATTTTGATTATTCTCCCTCGTCGAGCACGAAGTTTTAACTTCTATGCCAACTTTTTTCAGAATTATTTGACTTGAGCTACTGGTCTTTTAAATGCATTTTTAGTTGGTTTTTTTTGTATTTGTTTTTTTTTTTGTTTTTTTTTTTTTTATTACTTATTTACCAACTCGAATGCAACTTCAAACCAACAACACACACTCCCTCTTGAAAAAAGCTTATTTTTTTACTTCATTAGTTTTTTTATGATTTATAAGTGATTCTTATTTGAGTATTTTTTATTCTTTTGGTTCTACACAACGCGTCTACAAATTCGCTTCTTATGTGGACGACCATTTGTAACCATATTGCAATTTATATTGTATCTATCAGTTTGCTGAAAATATTAAAAAAATGAAGAAAAAACTATTCACAACTGTTGAAATTATGAATGGAATAAGAAATGATTGAACTGTAATGCAGATGGTCGTTGTGCGTTCATTTACACTTCTGTAGATTTAATTATTGTGACTTGGATTCAACAGGTTTAAAAAATTGCCACTAAAAATTATTGAAGAACTTAGTTAGAATTAATTTAGAAAGGAACCAAAAGAACTGAACTATAACTGAACTAGAACTGAACTAGTATTGAACTAGAACTGAACTAGAACTGAACAAATACTGAACTAGAACTGAACTACAACTGAAATAGAACTGAACTAGAATTGAACTAGAACTGAACCAGAACTGAACTAGAACTGTAATAGAACTGAACTAATACTAAACTAGAACTGAACCAGAACTGAACTAGAACTGAACTAGAACTGAACTAGAACTGTACTAGAACTGAACTAGAACTGAACTAGAATTGATCTTGTACTGAACTAGAATTGAACAAGAACTAAACTAGGGCCGAACTAGAACTTACCTACTTACTGAAATGGAACGGCACTGGAGCTAGTTACAATACCGAGTAATTTCTTAAATTAGAATCTTTTATTCTCCCTTAAGAATATGTTCCGCACTGTTATGTGGGACTTTGAATGTGCGTGTGGAAGAGGCCCTTTGTCTGACACTACAGTGCATTTTTATGCAAGTTTGTATGTCTTTTAACTATATATGTATGTCTTTTATTAATTCTATGTTTATTTATTTGCTGTTGTTGTTTAATTTAAATGATAGTATTCTAAGTTTTTTATAGTACGTGTGCAATTGCAAGTGTGACTGCGCGTTAAGCTTGTGTGTGTGCATGCTTGCAATGTGAATGGGTTAATGTGAAAAAGTAGGTGTGTTTTGATTGAAATTAACCAAGTGTCAGAAAAATGTTTATTAATTATTTTTTTCTACTCCTTAAGAAATTATATTCTGATAATAATTTTAAAAGTAAAAAAATTAAATTTGATGAACTTAAGCCTGATTAAGAATATTGATATAAAAATTTTTCTCTGTGTAATTTAATTAAATTTTTCTTATTAATTTATACCTAATTGTTTATTTATTTCTTACTTTTATTTATCACACATGGTTTCTTAAGGCATTATTCATTAATTTAATCTCAAATTTTTTTGTTATTAAAAACATTTTATTTTGTCTTTTATTACACACTTTTGTTTACTGTTTATGTTACTGTTTCTTCTTATTTCATTTTTTTTACTCTGTATTTTATTCTTTTGTTGTTGATTTTGAATTTAAATGTTTATCATTTCTTCGAAATCTTTTTTTTTTTAATTTCAATGTCAAATTAAATACTTTTTTTTTTGGTTTTTTTACCGGTATATTTTTTGCTAATTTCATTTTAAGTTTTTGGTCAATATTTTTTTTGTTATTAAATCTTAATCACATTTTTGTAATTTGTTATGGTTTATTTATACGCATGATTTGAAAGGAAATAATATTTAAAAAATTTTTTTTTTAATTTTATGTTTTCACTGAACTAACACGTGTTTGAAACCTTAAATAATAAATATAATTTTTATAGGTATATGTACATATGTATGTACATATGTATGCATTTTTACAATACTTAATATTTCGAATACATAGGTATGTACATATGTACATATGTATGTATGTATGTAGGTACCTACTTTTTTCATAATCTTAATTTTTTTAAGAAATCTTTTAATAAAATAATTATGTATTTGGACTGAAAAAAATATAAAACTTATATTCTTAATTTATTTTTAGCAAAGTTGGTCAGTTTTTTATGACTAAAAGTTAAAAAAATTATCAATTTAGTTTTAAAAATTTTAAAACAGATAACGAATTACTTTAAGTAGTATTTAATTAAATACTCTTAAACGAAATTTAAAAAGTGAAAGTCCTTTTTTTATATTTGAATTTGATTAATGTGTGAAAAAAAAATTATATTCCTAGAACAGAACTTAAACTGAATTAAAACTGAACTAGATGTAAACTAGAACAGAATTAAACTACAACTGAACTAGAATTGAATTAGAACTAAAACTGAGCTAGAACTGAGCCTCAACTAGAATTAAACTAGACTGAACTGGATGTGAACTAATACTAGAATTGAATCTTTACCGAACTAAACTAAAATAGAAATGAACTATAAATTTGCGAAAGAACTAAACTTAAAGTAAACAAAAATGAATTCAGAATTCTACTATGTGGAACTGAACTGGAAATTTAATGAACTGACTAACTTTCTGAATTTCTCCGTATACCTACATACATATGTATGTATGTATATTATTTTTTTTAAATTTATAATAAAATATTAAAATGATCAGTTTTTAAACCTTAATTCTTCTTTTTCAAAAAGAATTTATTATAAATAACTTATTCCTTTTATTAAAAAATAAATGTAAAAAAAGAATTGGAAGAATTTCTGTAAAAATATAAAAGAAAATCATAAAACACTTTTACTTAGAACTGATAAACAATTTTAACGCTTTGTTTTGATTCGAAATTAAAATTTGTAATATTGTTCAATATTAATTCAAGAGACATTGAAGAGATATTTTAGACAAGCACTGTTAAGAAAATATTTAAACTCTTTTCTTAAATATACTTCCTTCTGCAAATATTTAAGAGCAATGTCGAATAGAGTTGCCATATCAAATTTCGGTTTCTTCAATAAAATGTTTAAAATTGTTGTTTGTGTTCTTGAAAAAGAGAAAAATACTATTGGTAATTTAAAAACCAATTATGTATTCATATTTTACCATAACATGTTTAGAGGCAAGCATATATGGTTGTGGCTTTGTGAAGGAGTATCAATTTTACCATAATATGGTTGCCGGTAACAATTATATGGTTCAATTAAACATAATTCCCCATACTGATAGTCAATATAATGTATACTTTAAACTAAAACCGGCTTTAAATTCATTTGAGCATCATTGTTCTAAAGTATAAACTTGCTTTAAAAATATTTATGTTGGAGGTTACCATATTTAAACATGTTTTTTCTCTGCGTGCAGATGTATTTTACAAAAAAGAATTCTTTTAATAAAAATATAATTTAAAAAACAAGTAAACATTGATGTAAAACTGTTAATGATTATGTTTTAAATTGCTCCTTTCTCATTTAATAATTAGTTAATACTTTTTTCCATTTGCTTAAGAATTCCACGCGAAATAAGTGCAATTTATATTATTTCGCAGTTGTAAAAAAATGGTGCCAGAAACAATTCGTAACTTTTTCACAAAATTTATAGAGCACAACAACTCTATTAACATTATTTCATAGAAATTCCGCACAAGTTTTTTCATATGAGTTTTGACAGCATTTCACGTGAAATGTTGACCAGAGTACCTACCAGGCTTTATTCCTTGATGAAAAGTGGAACATATAATAAAAAGACATACATTCCAAAAGTTATTCTAGAATATTGAAATTTTTTGGATATTATTTTCGGGGAGCTTTAGAAATTGCGAAGAAACACATCTGGCATCCTTTTTTGTATCTATGAGATTTGTATCGATCATTTGTATATGTGTATAAGTGGGAATTTGTTAGTTGAGTATTGTTGATTAAAGTTTGCAAAAATTGCAAAAAAAATATTCATTCATACAAATTTTTTTTACCAGTATACAGTGAGAGAAAAAAATAACTTTTTCTCTCACTTATTCTTCTTTGGTTTATTATTATTTTTTGGTTTTCTTGACTTTTGTTTTTTCTTGTTATTTAAATGTTGTGATAAAACGCGCCTTCATTTTCATTCATACGTTTTGATAAGTCTGAAAGAAGTGAAATGAAAACGAACCAAGAAAAAAAAGAAACAAAGTAGATGAAAAAAAAAACAACAAAAACAAAGTCATTTATAGCTACGAATAATGTATAAATGTTTGTTGGTAATATTTGTGCGAATGTATGAACGAACGAATTTGCTTTCTGTGTGATGTCTTTTTGGGATCTATGGGGAAGATGAATGAATGAATTGGATGTATGAGGATGAATGGATGATTGGGTTGAATGTGAGTGAGTGTGTGTATGGATGGTGGATACCTTTAAGATTTTTTTTTTGTAATTATTGTGTTTTTTATGTATAGGTACATCTGACGATTGTCATTCGATTCATTCTTTATTTTGTTTCTTGCTGATGTTGTATTATTCTTTTTTTTTTGTAATATTTTTTTTTTATTTATTCATTAAACGTTCATGGTACCTACGAATAGTTGTTGTCTTTTAGGTTTTTTATTTAGTTTTTTTGTTGTTGCTTATATGTACATATGTATGTATTTTTAGCAATAATATAGGTATAAAAAGGGGGAGAATGCGATGCAAAAAAGTTCACTTTGACTTTTTTTATAATCGATCACTTTAGTTTAGCGTTTTTTCTGGTTGTTGTAGGTACTTGTTGCAGTTCTATAACGACAATTGCAATTTGTGTTTAGTTGCTGTTGTTTTTTTTAAGGTAATCTGTGGAAAACAGAATAAATAGTTCTTACTAGATACCTATGTAGGTACCTAGTCTTAAGGACGATCTAGAAAGGCATGCCTACGTTTCTTTTTTGTTTAATGCGTTTATTCTCGTTTTCTTTTAAAACCGGCTTTTTCAAGCCTTCTTATTCTTAACCTCGGGCTAAAATTTCAAAACTTATTGGTACCTCATACTCAATTTTTATTTTTGATGCTTATAAAAATATAAAATTGAGGAAAAAATCAAATCCAAAGCTTTATGTACATATGTTCAATAGATAGTGAGTGAGTGTATAGATGGATGGATGGTTGTATGAATAAAACAACCAGCCCGGCCTAAAAGTTTTTTGCGTGTGTGTTTGTGCGCATGCTCCCCTCTTGTTTACAATTTTAAAATTTATATGCATTTTGTTGCTATTGACCGTGGGCGCTTTAGTATTATTTTTGAATAAAAAAAAAACTTTAAAGACTTGTTTCTGTTATTCGTATTATCATTTATTCCCTCTACTGCCGATACCCTACATAATAAATACATACCCATGTGGTTAGTTGCTGTTGGATGAAAGTAAAGATTTGTTTTGACATTCATCTAATAGGCATACATTTTGTAACAGTTATAAAGGGTATTCCTGAAAGAGATGTTATTTTTTGTTATATTCACACAGAAGACAATATTATTTAAAAAACGGCCAACTAGGGTTGCCTATTTAGACATTTAGTGGCTAGATTGAGCCATTTTCATCTCGCTTATCCATAATAAAAAAATTTACCTACCTAGGTATGTATGTACCTATTTCAATTTTCTTTAAAGTTTTTAAATATTTTAGAGTGGTCGCTCTACTGGATACTTACTTGCTCTGTTATCGGAAAAATGGTCCCGTTCCATTCATCATTTCCAAGGCGCTCGAAAGAATCTGGCATGGTGCACTGTTGTCAAAACTTGTTGAATTTGGTGTCGGTGATAATTTATCTCGATTTAGGTAGGTATATCGAGTTTTCTCAAAGATCGCACTTTACGAGTTGTTATAGATGGAGTTTCGTCAAACGAGTTCAAGATTCATTCAAGTCGAATGTTCACAAACACTACTCCCTCTATCCTCCTTCCTAAAACCTATTTTCCTAGTTCCAACACAATGCAAGGCATTGGTAGGGGACACCCACTGAGTGCTGGTCCTAACAGAAAAAAAAAACACTTTAGACCAACAATGTTATAAATGCTTACATATGTACATACATATATGCCATTTCAGTACCTATTTTAAATAAATTTTTGTAAAAACAAGGTTGTTTAGCCACTATTTAGCCATTGTTGACTAAACATTCAGCTTTTTTCAATGGTGAAAAGAGTTGCAGCCAACGAAAATATTTTAGTCCGTCTGCAGTGGAATTTAGCGAATTATAAATGTTAAGCGTTTTTGCTTTTTTCTTGTATGAATTCTACGTACCCATCGCTTCTTTATTGTCATATCTCAAAAAAACAGTCAAACTTGGCAAAATTCGATTAAATTTTTCGAAATGTGCCTTTATAGGTATACAGATTTAATAAAATATATTTTGCTGTAACTTCTGTTTTTTTTTTACATATTAGGAAGGTATGAAGGAACACTTTTGCATAAGTAACTTACAAAAAAATTTTTTTTTTAATATATGACTATGTTGTTGAGCTACATTTTCTTTAATGTGTGTGCACACGTACCTACATACATCTATATATATAAAAATGAAAAATGTTTGTATGTTTGTGTGTTTGTGTGTTTGTTTGTTGGCTTATAGACTCCGAAACTACTGAACCGATTTTCTTGAAATTTTTACAGTAACATCACGTGAGCCCTAAAAATAAAATAGGCTACTTATTTTTTCGATAGGGGCAGGGGAATTGGTACCCCCCATAGGATGCCAATATTTACTATCGCATATCTTAAGAGCCGCTGGCGGCATTTTGCTGAACTTTTTGTAGTAGGATCTTCTGAGCCCCGAAATTAAAATAAAATAGCAGCGGGGGTATTTGAATCCCCCATAGGACGCCAATGTTTAACATCGCATATCTTAAGAACTGTTATAGTGAGAATGTTCAAACTTTCTAGAAGTCACTCTTATGGTATACTACACTTTTGAAAATAAAAATAAAGCGGGTAGGCGCAGGGGGGGAAATACCTCCCTTAGGATGCATACATTAAATATCGCTCAACTGAAGAACTATTAAAGGGGGAGTCTTCAAACGTGGTTAAAGCTACTACTATGGCAAACTATAAATTTCAGTATACAAATGGGCGGGGTAAACAGGGGAGGAGCAGTACCCCTCATAGATAGAAATATAAATAAGAGCCACTGCACGCATTTTGTTGAACTTTTGGTAGTAGGATCTTCTGAGCCCCGAAATTGAAATAATGTAGCAGCGGGGGAAGTGGTTTTCCCCATAGGACGCCAATGTTTACCATCGCATATCTTAAGAACTGTAATAGTGAGAATGTTCAAACTTTCTAGAAGTTACTCTTATGGTATACTTCACTTTTGAAAATAAAAATAAAGCGGGTAGGCGCAGGGGGGGAAATACCTCCCATAGGATACATACATTAAATATCGCTCAACTGAAGAACTATTAAAGGGAGAGTCTTCAAACGTGGTTAAAGCCACTATTATAGTAAACTATAAATTTCAATATAGAAATGGGCGGGGTAGCCAGAGGAGGAGCAGTACCCCTCATAGATAGAAATATTAATAAGAGCCGCTGCAAGCAATTTGTTGAACTTTTGGTAGTAGGATTTTCTGAGCCCCAAAATTTAAATAAAATAGCAGCGGGGGAAGTGTTACCCACCATAGGACGCCAATGTTTAATATCGGATATCTTAAAAACTGTTATAGTGAGAAAGTTCAAACTTTGTAGAAGTCACTCTTATGGTATACTTCACTTTGAAAATAAAAATAAAGCGGGTAGGCGCAGGGGGGAACTACCTTCCATAGGATGCATATATTAAATATCTCTCAACCGATAAAGTGGTTAAAGCAGTGTAGCGAAGCGCACCGGGTTAAGCTAGTACGTAATAAAAGAGAAAACGCGACGCCGTGAATTTGCCGATCGCATACATATAGTCAGTGATTTAAAAGCTCTTAATAATATACATATCTGCAAATTGGCGTTTTTATATTAAATCACTGAGATTTTTTTTTCAAATTTTATGCTTTCAGCGCATTAATAATTTTGTCCTCGTGGGTCCATGTAAAATAGGATTTACTTTAAAAAAAATTTCATGTAAATATGTACCGTGGTGTTGGGTATTTATAAGGGTATTCATTTAATCGGGTTTTTACTTTAATCGGTTAATCGCTCGATTACTTATGTAATCGAGGTTTTGGTTTAAACGGTTTATTTTTTTTTATAAATTAAGTGATTTCAATAAATAAAAATGGAAAAATATTTATTATTTGGAGTTTTTTAGTAAAAAAAGAGTAACATAACAATTCTTGAACTAAAACGAGCAAACAAAAAAAAAAAAAATAATTCATAACTTAAATACATATTTTTTAATTAAAACATATTATGTATTTATTAAGATAATTTTATTATTAATTTAAATAGTTTAAGGAGATCTTATAAAATAATCTTTTATAAAAATAATTTGGTTAAAGCGAGTCTTTTTTTTTAGTTTTGATAAATTTTGACTTGGGAAAAATTCTTTCACTTATCGTATATGTTGAAGAAAGCAACTCATAATACCGAATATCTAAATCCTTAGTCCTTTTCCTGGATTTCTCTAAATATATAAAATCTTCTATTATTCCATCAGAGTCCTGTTTTAATTATTAAAATTTTCAACACTTCTAATTGTTTCGGTTAATCCTGTTGTTTTGTTGCTATCGAAAGTTTCTTCTGTTGTCAGGTCAACATCTAACTCATCCTGGCAAAGCTTAGCACCGAATATTCTATATAATAAGTTCCGACTTTTTAATTTCTGTTTTTGTACTGCATTTGTAGAAGAAAATATATTGTATGAAAAAATGTTTCTAAACACAACTTTTTTTGTGCACTTTGGTAAAATTCTTGGTGAATTTTGGTATAGTTAACGTTTTTAAATTGTACATGGTTGCATTGTAGAATGCATTTAAAAAGGCGAGTTCCTTGCAACTGACGTTTTGGAACTCACCCGAAAAGCATGAGTTTTTTAGAATAAAACAAGCCACCCTTTTCGGAAGCAAAATTTTTAAGAAAAAGACACCAAATTGAATTTTTTTAAAAAAAGGCACATTTTTGTGTAGAAAAGAAAACACCATTAGAGTTTCTTGTTAATAGATAATCTATTTGATAAAAGTACATTTTGGAAAAAATAGAGATGTTTGCTTAATAAACTAATTTTTTAATTTTAAAATAAATTAAAGATTCTTTTGACTTTTATTTTTATATTAGAAAATGGGTTTTTATTTAAGTTTTAAGAATTTACTATAAAAATATAATTTCTCAGTCAAAATATTTAAAGTATATATCGCTTATATGCATTTCATAATTTAGTGCTTTTACATGAGAAATATATTTATACAAATTCGGTTATGCGCACATTAAGTGCTCAAAGGGAAAGCATATTTAGCAGCAAAATTGCATGAGAACTTAGAAAGTCAAATTAAAAATAAGTTAATTTATTTAGTTCGACTCTTGTTAAAACGATAAGAATTTTTTAGAGCTACATTTTTTTTAAATAATTAAGATTTTAATTATTATTATTTGTTTATGGATTTTTTCTTGAAGACATTTTACAAATTTAAATTTACGCTTAAATCAAATCTGTGAATTTTGACAAAACATCTTAAGTCGAGATAAGATAGCAAAAAAGTTAAAAAAAATCAAAATAATTTTCGTTTGAATACAAAATTTAATTTAAATGATATTGTTATTCGGAATGTAAGAAGAGATAAACTCACTGTGTATTATTGATGATTTTGTTTAAACTTTGATATTGTTACAAGTAGAGCTGTTGCTGTAATTCTTATACGCTTAACAGTTTTATTTGGTTTAATATCTTTAGTTTTTCTAAAATCTTTATGGATGAAGTTTCCTGATGATCTGGCCTAAGCAACCAGTGAAATGCGCATAGGAATAGCTTATCCCATCAATAATAAATTTCAGTGTTTTTATCAATAATAAATATTGGGAATTAAGCACGAATAACAAAATCATTTAAAAAAAAAAAAAATAGTTTTAATCAAATAATAATATAAACCAAAATTAAACAACAATTTTGTTTATAATACAAAATCATAAAAACGTAAACCAAATTCGTATGATTAACAACAATTTTTATAACTTTTTAAACTTGACTTAAGATGTTTTGTCAAAATGCCACAGAAATATACCATAAACTAACATTTGATTATATAACTACCAATAAGGAAAAATAATTATTATTCTTGTTGACTTTGGATCCAATAAAAAATCAATAAATCTATATAATTGATTGAAAATGTTACACATTCTTTTAAGAGAGTCAGCATCACCATAAATAATTAGCTCTAAAGAGTGTGACAGATAATGGTATGAAATTTTGGGAAAATTGTTGAGGAATATTAAATAAGATCTCATTAATTAAAAATCCAGCGAAGATATCACCATTAATAAATTTCAAAATAATCGACACATTCATCATTGTTCAATGCTAGTGGATTATATGCTTGGTAAATTGATCCCTTTTCAAGAATCGGCCTAACAAGTGATATATGTATACGATTTTGTACTATACGAGTCATCGAACTCTTTGGCCTAGCGTTTTTTAAGGGTATCAAAGTGTTCCTCTAGCTTTATTTATCATAAACGTTATATGCAAATTTAAGCTCAGTAAAGCAATTTTCCTTATCATGTTTTAGAATTTTTTTTTATCTTGTAAAATGTGTACTCCAATTTTAATTAAAAACTACTCGCCCAATATGTGATTACAAACTTGATTATTATCTTAATTTTTTTAAAAATGCATATAAAACTTATAAATCTATAATTAATTAAGACAAGCGTTTAAGTAAAACTTATTCAAAGTCTTGTTTTTATTTTCATTCCCCTTTAACCCCGTCTCCTGCCAATTCATAATCAGTACATTAATTAATTTTTTTTTGTGTTAACTTGACTTTTTTGTTTAAAATATTATTTTTTAACGTAGGCCCTCGAATTTGAAGCACTTTAAGCAAATAGACCCAAGAACTGGTTACGCACTCAGTACACTCACTATAGTGATGGCAAGTTTTCCAAAGTCAAAAACCGCGACGACGACAACAAGCTGCTGTTAACTGCAGCAGCACATTGACACTCACACACGCACATCTGTTTTCACATAAATCTTTTAAAGCATCCATCCACAGGCGAGTCAAATTCAAATGCTGCCGTTAACCCCCCTGACCATATTTCACGGTTCTACATGCTTCTAGTAGAGAGTCTGCTGATTTGTTTACCAGTTAACCAGGCCCATTATTCATCATTATTCCTTATCGCGTATTCTTGTAAATACGAGTCGTACCTACTTACATTCAGAATTAAACACACACTTGCATTTTATCGCTGTACTCACGAGTACACGAAACTGTGTTTGAATCGATGTTGTCTAGTGTCGTCTATTAATGAATGGTGGTAGCGAGTTGGTTCGATTAAGTGAGTGAGTGACCGGCTGGACGGCGGCGGTATGGTTACGAATAAGTTAAAGAATCAATCTTATTAGTTGTTTTGCGTGTGTGTAGTGTAATTTAAATGTCATGCATGTGTTGTATATGTAATGTAACCCAGCAAACACTTCCATATTTTACCATCTAATATATTTGGTTTTTGTAATTTTGTTTAGCTTTGAATTTGTTGGCTGGGTTAATGCATTAACTTTTTTAAAGTATTTTGTGGTTTGCTATGACTGTTTTCAGTTTCAGTCTCTGTTTTTGTTGTAGTTGTTGTTTGTTTCAAATTGCTGTGTTAACATTTTTATGTTGTAGATTTTTTCTTCTCCTCATTCAATTTCATTCATAAAATTGCTTGTTTGGTTTTATTTTTTATTTTATTAGTTTTTTTTTTCTTTAGCATTTAATTCTAAATAAACGTTACTGGTTTTCATTCATAATTTTTTACTGCAAGTGTTTTTGCAAACATTTCATAAAAAAATATTCATTCATAAATTGTATTTAAATAGAAACAAAATAAAATGCAGCCTAACTGCATATTTTAAATGAGTGCGCTATTAAAAATAGGTTTATTTGAATATGGAAAAAATAAATAAATAAAATAAAAACTAAACAATTTTATAGTAAATTAAATGCTATTTATAAACAATTAAATTGAGTCCACTGAAAAGCTCCTGCTAAGACGATATTTGAGACTTTATCGTTTAGTTCAAACCATAGTTAAGATTAATTCTTAGCTAGAATTTTAGTTGGCTACAGTATAGACTGGTTATGTCTTAAGTCGAGAACTTTAAGGCTTTAATTGAGTCCAGGGCTGTGGAGTCGTCAAAAAATAGTTCTAACTCCGACTTCAACCGCTGAAATAGTTTAAGTCCGACTACGACTTTAACACCGACTCCTACTCTAACCTTGATGCTGAATGTATATGAGACTGGTTATTATTTGACTTTAAACTTTTTTTAATGCTGAACCTTTGAAATCATTAAATATAGCATGGAAATTATTCTGTAAAAATTTCAAATCGATATTTAAATTTTAACAAGTGCCTCCAGATAGGATCTCTGGTCAGCCGCAACCGCAAGAGATCATGAAGATCTCCTGTGATCTGGCAATTTTGGATCTTGTTTAAGTCCTTGGTATTGGCTGCACATGATTTACCCCGGAGAATGTAACACCAAAAGGAGAAATATGCTTAAGATGATCCCTACAACCCCCAGGGACACATTGGGGTGGATAAAATCCTAAAACTCGATACAGTTGCGTTGTTAAAAGTGAGTTGCTTTGCAACAGACGTTTTGGATATCAGCCATACAGTATTTTTAGGCAAAGACATTTGGTTTAAATATGACTATTGAAAGACCCCCAGTTGGGTCTTGATGAGACTATAATTCTTGTTTAGACTAAAATTAAGCCATATTTTTTTTAACTTAAGTTCAAATTTAAGTTTGAATTAAAGTTTAGACAACAATTGACACATATGTAAATGTCGTTTAAAATAAACCCCATAGTGCTTGGCTAACAGCTTGGCTAATAATGGCCTGCAGACTCCTTGAAATCCATAAAAGATTTCTGGATGCAACGAGAATACTAAAAAGTTTCTTTTTATAATTGTTTCAACTATTTTGATTACTTTATATTTTTTTATTTGTTTGTATATGTTTAGCTGGTGAGACCTTACGCCATTTAAATTTTTCAAACATTAAGAAAAATACAAATTTTATGTGACCAAATTTTTCAAAGAAAAAAGTTTTTGCTAAAAAGAAGGAATTTCGTTAATTTAAACAAATATCTCTTCATATTTTGCTTGTCACCAAATTGCATTAGAGGTCCATAGAAACAAAATTTTTATTTGTCAAAGGGTCAGAGAAGAACAAATCTGTAAGAACCCTAGATCTAGACCAGAGATCGGCAAAAACATACATTGAAATATTTTAGTAGTATAAGTGAAAATTAAGATCACTGTAAGCAGTGTTGCCTAAAGACTTATTGTAATACTATGAAATGAAAAAATATAAAAACACGGCAAATGGCAACATTGAATGCAATCAACAAGCGATAACCAACCTTTCTGCGTGAACCCTCTTGCTAGACTGACTGCTTTAATTTAATATTTGTGCACAAAATAAAGCCCGGTGTAGTAGTCTTAATATATGTTACACAAAATAACGGACCTGCGCTATCTTCTTAATTTGGATCATGGGTCTAGACTTAAGTTTAGACTGTAGCTTAAACTATGGTTAAGACTAGAGTGCAGTCTTCAGTTCAGACTATAATCTTTTGTAATTGAACGAGCTAACAGAAGACTAAGTTAAGAGTATAGCTTAGACACTATAGTCTAACTACTATAGGTTTGACTATATTTAAGACCATAGTTCCTGTTGTTCTTTAAACTATACCCTTAACTACAGTTCAGACTACAGACAAAACTATAGTTCGGATTAAAAATCCGTAACATAGTGTTGTCTAAAGTTAAGGCTATGTAGAATAAGTGTAGACCATTGGCTCGACTGTAGTGCATACTGTAGATTTGTTAAGACTGACTTTAGTTTAGCTTGTTGTGTAGCTTGTTGTTTAGACTGCAGCTAAGATTTAGTTTGGACAAAAGTTCAGAACATAGATAAGACTACGACTTAAATAGTTATCTTGGGCATAGACTTAATAAACAATGCCCTAAAGCATAATAATTTTTTATTTCAGTTTTACTTTTGCAAATTTAATAAGTTTAAATGTCTAAAAAATGTGTTAACTACTTCAATAAATTGCATTATTTAATAATGTTTAATAAAACTGGGTCATATTAAATTTTCCCCTGCTTTTCTGTATTTTCTGTGCAAAAACGAAACCAACAAATTTGTTTTTTTTTGCATTTGTACAGAGTTTCGTAATTTTGCATATTTTTTTCGTTTTTTGTTTAAGTATTCTTAAATATTCTGGTTTTTGTTTCAATTTTTATCAATTTCAATCAAAGTAAAAAAAAGTAAAAACGGAAATCTCTAAATTAATCATATCCCGTAAAGCTGTATAATACGAGTAGCGAAAAGTGCTAAAGCGAATAAAACAAGTAAATAAACATAATAAAATAAAACCACTACTTAAACTTACAATTTGATTCCAAAAATGTAGAAAAAAAATTAAATTTACACATCGATCTAAATTATGACAGCAAATAGTTGACTAGCATCACTTTGACAGGGTCGACAAGGTAATAGTATGTATGAAAATATGTACTTAAGTATTCACCATTTGGCAATTAGTCTAGTAACGATAAAATTGTTTATTTTCCTGGCTTATTAGCGAATCTTTTTAATCTATTACCAAACAGTCGCAGGTGTATTTTTAATTCGCCAACCACGATAAGTTTGAATATGTTTTGAAGAAAATACAAAAGCAATGTTTTTTTACAAGTTTGTTTATTAAATTTTTAAGCCCCTATAAAACGTAATTTTTTAAATTTTACCTCGGTAAATCGAAATATTTTCATTTCGAAAACTGCTCTTATTCGTAAAAATTAGTCAGTGAGCATTATCGGGACTCTACTGTATTTTATTTAAACCATACAATTGATGTTTAAAATAAATATTGAACTTGGTATTGCCAATTTGCTTTAATTTACTTTTCCTTCAGTAACGGATTTAATAACATACAGTTTTCGCCTTGTTTTTACTGCAATAAAATCAAAGGTTTGTGTATAAGAGTTTATATGATTGTACTAAAATACAAAGAAAGTACTAAATTTTTAATATAATTTTGCTGTTTACTGCAATAAAAATGATGTCTTTGCTACATGTCTACAACAAATTGTAATAGATTGCTTGTAGGAATTAGCTAGGTCGTTGTCTATGCTACTAGCTTTGAAATGTGAAAAGTGTTGCAGACTTTAAGGCTATATAAAAAAAGAAGTGCTGTTATAATAGTAGTTTAATATAAAAGTATTGTTACCAAGGCGAATTGAATAACAAGCGGGCCTCGTTAGTTGTGCCAAATAAAGGCAAATAACTTGGCTATTCAAACCCGATGTGTCGAAAAATAATTTGTTTTCATTTTAGCTTTCATTAAAATTCTAAAAATTGTGAAAGTGAAAATATTCAATTAGAATTTTGCAAACAAAAATAAATTCTTTTCAAACGAACAGATGTTAGTTAGATGTTTTTTACAGATTGGTAAATTTGTACCTGGCGAATTGCTCGTTTTTTAGTGATAGTATTCAATTCGCCCTGCCCTGATTGCCAAAAAACAGAAAAAATTCAAATCTGTGGCATTTTGACAAAACATTTTAAATTTTTTAAAATTTTGTATTGTAAACAAAATTTTTCTTTAATTGTGGCTTATTTTATTATTGGATTTTTTTTTTACCGATTTTTTCTAAAAACCTTTTTGCTATCTTATCTCGAGTTAAGATGTTTTGTCAAAATGCCACAGAACTTTATAAGTGATTGAAAAAATTAAATTTGTTTTTATTTTCCATTTATGAAAGAAGCAAAATTTATATATTTTGTTGTAGTAATGAAAAGTACCATTTTTTCTAAACCAGCATCTTAAAATAGTAACTTTCAAAATAGTACCCTTAATACTGTAATGCTACAATAGTACAGCTTTAAAAATGTATGTTTTAAAAAAGTTGAAAGCAATTAGGAGTGCTACATTCGGTAGTACCGGATCTTTAACTCCCTCTTTAGTGTTCGAATATTAAGGGAGCTGGCCTTCCTTATATGGGATCTATAAAATATAAGCCAATCTTAAATTAAAGCTGACCTTACAGTATTTTAATCCGTTGCCTAATTAAATGAAATATTATGATTTGTTTCAAAAATATTATAAGCGTATTAAACTGATATTAAGAAGGTAATTTTATATGCGAGCTACTGTAAAAAATAAATCGTTTATCACAAAATTCGGTAGAGAGATTTCTAGTATTAAAAAACCTAAATAAGACCAAATTTCAAAACCTTTAATATCTTTATTTGAATTTATTGCTTCTTAAATTGCTATTCAGAAGGCCGCTTTATGTGGGACCTATGGGAAATTATGGACCAATTATTTAAATGATTTTTCAGAGTGGGCCTTATGTAGGTATTATGGGCCAATCTTCACGAAATTTAGCATAGCATGATTTCCAGTCTTATTAAACGAATTTGTGCAAAATTCTCTCACAAATTATTGCTAGTTTTTGTAACAAAAATATAAATCGCTTAAAGCGATGGTTCCACTTTTCCTAATAAACCAATTGTGCTAGATTTGACACCAGTTTTGTTCTTTTCTGTTGAGTGTTTCCAAATTGAGTGTGTTTTCAACAGACGGACAGACAGACGAACATGGCTAAGTCGTCTTGGAATTACTCAAGGACCCAGATAAATACTAAAAAAAGTTTTACACGGAATGACAAGCTGAGCATGCCCTTATTCACCGCTGGTGGCAGAGGGTATAACAAAAAAATCTTGTCCACAGTCTATTCCATTATTTAGTATGCAAGCAAGACCATTTCTTTAACGTCAAACTTTAAATAACCGATTGATAATCAATTGAAAGTTAGAGCCAAGGCGAATTCATTGCAGGTGGTCTTAAAAGCCCTGCTTATATATATTTATTTATTTAATAAGAGTTACAATATAAATTACGAATTATATTCTAACTCAATTAACCGAGCAACAGTAACGTAGAGCTTCAGCCCGTTGTTGTAAAACAGACCAGAGTCTCTGGCGGGAATCGAACCCGTAACCCTCGCTTTGTTAGTTTAGCTCACTACCAACTAGCCTACCGGGGCACCCTGCCCTGCTGATATATTTTTTAACTTTGTTATTGTTAAATTGTAGTACAGAGATTACCTGTCATGAATTTGCCTTGGCTTAGCATTCTCAGCAAAATCGGGAAACTGTTACCCAATTTTTCAATAATATTCGAAGAAAGGTTTAATGCAACATCATAAATCAAGTAACACAGGCGCCATTTTTTCAAACTTAAAATTTTTCTTATTTAATCACTTTCACTCTAAAGATTTTAAAATGTTTTCGTTTGAACTCTTATTTCATGCCATATATGTAAATGTTTTTGAAACCTCTTAGACCTCCAAACTCTTCAAAATAATAATTAGCTTTTCTTACAAATTTTAAAGATAAAATCAATTTGTTAACATTTATAAAATTCCCCAGCAAACAACACCTTTTGAAGAAATGGCGCCTAAAACGTAGCAGGTAGCAAAGTGATTAATTAAATCGTTTAGAATTAATTAATTCAACAAATCTTTATCAGCGATTGATTAATAATTCGTTGCGGTTATCTCTAATAAAAATTGAAATACTTTTAACACTATTAAAGAAAAAATCATTAATAACGAACTGGAATGTTGACAATTTTTAATTGAATTATGTTAAAATCTACCTTAAACTTGAAATACAATATTTTAGGGAAAATAAAATGGGAGGTGCTTAACAATTTTTGAGAGCAGATATTCTTTAATGATGTTTAAATAAAAAGGGGTTTTTTCTAGTTCCAAATTTTTATATACGATAATTTATTATTTAAGTTTTAGTTTTTATACCCTACACCGCCATAAATGGTTGTACATACTGATGTATGTAACACATAGAAACACACCTTTAAGTATATTCAGAAAAGCATTCTGAATCGATCTATCATGTCGGTCTGTTTAAACGATTGACTGGCTGGAAGGCTGGATGGTTGTTTCTCCAAGTTAAGCAATGCCGCTTTTACCACCGTTTACATGAATTCGCCTTGAAATAAACTATCCATGTCGCTAATTTTAATGTAAAACTCGACAAGTACATTTGATTGATAAGAACATTTTTAAAATTTTAATACATATTTGTAATACCCGAGGGGCCCTAATTTGGCGGGCCTCCCAACATTTCTATAGACCACAAATCGAAAACTTAAACTCGAATACAAGACCTTAACTGCCACCTGAAATTTTATTCGAATCATTTTTTTGTTTCCAAAATCTCCCACTGTGCGCGACATGTTAACTTTGAGATACAATAAAACATTGCAGTGTATGTTGGGGGAAGTTATTTTTCGGTTTGTACTTGCGTTGACTCTGGATTTTATGTTCACATTAAAGGTTTAAGGCGAAAAAGCGCGACTCATATCTAAAATTTCAAAAAAAAAAATACTTCCTAAAGAGGATTCTCTAATAGTGACCACAGAAGTTGTAAATAAAGAATAAACCAATTTAAATATGCTTTAATAAAAGCACTTACCTTTCCACTTCCATGTCTAACACGCGTAAAAAAGACACAGAGATAAGAAAATAACGCAAATCAGACTGGGTTTTTTTCTATGTATTTTATTAGGCCATTATTTTTGGTGTTAGAGATGCAAGCAAGCATGGTAGACAAAAAATCACATTTATGTTGCTTCATTAAAACTATTTTGTATTTCAATGTGGCGAAGCGCATTCAAACTGTTTCTTTTTACAAATAAGAAAGTAAAGAACGGGAAATAAAATCAACCCTAAAAACATGGGGAAAATATCATCGTTTTAAACTGTTGTGTTTTTGGAAGCAACATTTAAAGGGAAATGAAAATTAAACATGACTTTTAAACCACCGTCTAAATTCGTGAATGTGATTTTTTCTCTAATCCGCTTGCTTCTCTACAAACACCAAAAATCATGTCTTAAAAATCATTGAAAAAAATCACCGTCTGAATTGCGTGTATGTCGTTTTTCTCCTATTGTTTGCCAGAAAAAGACATTTTTCACGCAAACTGTGTTAATACAAACGATGTAGCCAATAATAAAGATATGTATGTAGTTAACTCAAGGCTGCAACTGATGCACTTAGGCGATCCGTCGACTGAGGAAGGGCAGGCAGCTGCCTTTTAATTAACCGGTTATCAGAGATCAACAATAAAGCATATTGGGTGGAATAAGATTAACTTTGCCATTTAAAATTTTTCCCGGGTTTTAACCTCAGATACTCCTACACACAGAAAAAAATCAAGTTAAAAACGTCGAAAACAAGGTTGATTTAAAATTTTTCGGTGGTGATTTTGCTTCATACGTGTTTCATGTTAATTCAAACTGATTTTATAATTGCTTGCGAACAACATTTTTTTCTTTTAAAATAACTATTATTCATGTTAATTTAACATTGCAGTAAAGTTAGAGCAAAATGTCATTTATATTGAAATAACAATCCGAATCACGTTGAATGAAAGTTATTTCATGTTGAAACAACGTGAATTTCATGTAGAAACTAATTGGTGTGAAGAAGCTTCAGAGACAACATATACATTTATTTAAGAATAATTCAAAACACTTACCCCTGTAACACATGTTTCACTTATTTTGTAGTCTCCTTTGTTAACAGATCAATCAGCAGAATGGCCCGATATGGTTTTCGTCATCATTCTACTTTGAAAACTTGATGTACTATTTAACTAAATAATTTTAATTAAAAGAATACGGGAATTGTCTTCTTTTTATAACATATTTTAGGAATGAAAATAAAAAAATTAACATACTTAACTATGTATGCATGTTAATTTAACAAGATTAACTTTTGATTTTAATATAAAACAGGTTTTTTAATGGATTCAATATTGAATCCATATTTATTTAAATTTTAATATTTTTTTTTTTTATTTTAACATTAATAATATTAAATAAGCGTGATTTAGGATTATTTTAATATTTTTAATTTAAAATTAATATGAAATAATGATAAATTTAAATAAAGGGCATACTTTTGCAGAAATTTAACATGATTCTTAATCAACATTTTTCCATGTTAATTTTACATTGGTATTTTTTTCTGTGTGTACTTATTGCGCATTGTAATTGGCGATAGACTCCAAATTGGGACCAGTCAGGCGTGTAGGGTATTAATTGGTTGACCTTGTCCGGTTATACCTTCTTAATAGCTTTATTTGTTTATACTTTATACTAAACATTTTCAGTAACTCGAAAACTTGTTTAAACATACAATGTGTCAAATCCATCCATCTTTTCTGCAATTTCGATTAAAAAATTGTTTATTTCTCAGTTAGTTTTAAAATGAATCTAATTTGTTTATCGTATTTTTTCCTTTTTTACCCCATACACTATTAATTCCAACCATGTATTCATAATCTTAAATGTAACTATGATTTCCACTTACAAATCAACTGGTTAAAATTTTTCAAAACACTATTACAAACCGAGTGCAAAAACTTCAAATACAAATAATATGGTTTAAAATGATAGTCATCTGAAAACTAAGAAAAATTGGGGAGCAAAAGTTGTATGGTCAGCTGGTTGGTGTTGCTGCTGCTGCTGCTGCAGCAGCTTGAAAAGAAATGCTGCCTGCCACAAAAAGAGTAACTGAACTCTCCTTACTTGCCAATACTTACGGTTATTGCTTTCAATGTGTTGTTGTTGTTGTTGTTAGCAAAATTAAAAAAAAACCAAAAAAAAAAAAAACTAAAGTTTCACCTGCTCATTTTTAATTTTTAGTGTTTTATTTAACCATGATTTTACTGCCATGATTTTCTTTAGATTTTTTTCTTTTTTTCATGGCATACAATTGCATGGTACACAAGTATAAAAGAAATCACAAACTACTACCGACTTCTACAACTTACTACTGCCTCTATTTGCAAAAGTACTAGCATTAAAAATACGATGATGATCATTCTCAAGCTCATTATGATTATCCTTATAGCCATGATCATGTTCATATAGAGACGTTAAGTGGCAAGTATTTATTGGATACTGCTCTAGCACTTGGTCTACTGCTTACTAAAAATATAGAAAAAAAAAAAAAAATAAATGACCGCAAGCTTTTTTAAAAAATGTTCAAATCTTTCGTTTGATTTCAGTTCAGTTCTATTTATTTTTTTCTTCACAATCTTTTTATTTCACATTTTGCATGAAGATTTACAATAATTTATTTAGGTTTTTTCTTCTTTTTTTTTTTTTTTTTTGAACATTTATAATTTCATTAAAGGCCACTTTACAATATCACACAAGTCTTACGTAATTTGAGGAAAATACAAGCCTGTTTTTTTTTTTTTTTTTGAAAAATTTTGAAACATTAATTGGATAAGGGAAGCGCACTTGCGTCAAAATTAGTAAGTCTTATACTACAGTGTAAAATGGACTTAGTATTAGTTTGCAGCTTGAAATCTTGATTAATAATATTTTTATTTACAGCTTCTGTACCTTTTGAAAAAAGTTCTTTAAAATGTCCTAAGGAAACTTAAAAAATTAATCATTTTAAAAAAAGTCGTCTTTTCAGGGGAAATATTAAATTATTAATATATCGAGCCCTAATAGCAAAATCGATGTAACCAACAACATTTTAGATTTTTGTTTTTTAATGAAAATCGATAATTTTTCATAATTTGCATCATCTCTAAAAATCTCATATCTCTGGGAAGTACCGTTAAGAAATAAGAGCAAAAACAATTTCAAAGGAAACCCTAGACTTCAAGTATTATCGATATTAAGTTTTATTTTTGAGGAACCTTTTAAAAAAGTCCATTTTATTAAGATAATATTATAAAAAGGTGCTTTTAAAAGAGTTATATTTAAAGAGTACTTTTTGAAAAGGTACTTTTTTGAAAAATAATTTTTAAAAGTGGGTTTAAAAGGATCTTAAAAGAAGCTCTATTTAAAAAGTATATAAAACAACTCTTTTTTCCAAACACATTAAAAAATAATGTAAGAAAAAATTTAGTTGAAAAATTACGTTTTTTAAAATGTTCTTTTTCAAAAATATCAGTGGATAAGTTTTTTGCTGTTTGTTTTATATACATTTACCCTGCGGCCACACGCTCAAGTTTTTCTTGATAGTCTTTTACATACACTGTTTGTCAAAATTTACATAAATTGAAAGCTGTGACGTAGGCTGCACTCAATTTGTCAGCAATTTAATTTCAAGATGTCATCAAGAAAACAATTTATAAAGAAAACTTGTAATCATCTGTTAAATTGAAAGTAAAATTATTGCCAAGCAAATGGAAAGGTGAAATTGAAAGCAATCTCATGGTCATTTTAACAAGTGTGAGCGTGTTAGTAAAAAAGTGAGAGTGTATTGCAAATTGAATGGAATTAAAAGGCAAAACTTGAAACTCTGAGACAAAGTTGTGAACATATAAAATCAAAAAAACTTCATCTTCAAGATCAAAATCGTTGTTTGATTAATAGAGGAGTTTTTCCGCCATTATTTGATCGAATAATCAAAATAGCCAATTTCGAATAACGAATAACTCGAACAATTTATGCCAATTAATCGATTAATATGAATGAATATCTTTAAAAATCTACTTTTTTAAATAAAAATATGTATTTGATCTTAGATTTCTAACTGTTTAACATTATTGAAATCTAAATCACATGTTCTTAACTTCTACATTTAATTTGATCACACAAACTTTTGAGCATATTTTAGACCCTTTTTAGATGTTTTCGTGTGAGAGACAAATTATGCATATCATTATAAACGTCAAATTCCATACGTTAGAAATTTGTTACTCTAATAGCACATTTTTCATAGATAGTTAGACATTTATCGTAAAAAATGTGTAAATTAAAGGAGATTACAAAAATTTAATAAGTAATCAGTGACATTCAAATCAAATTAAACTTAAAAAATTGGTGATTTAAAAAAAAAAATTTCTTAGAATGTCCAACGACTTCCATTTTACTCGATTTCTAGGAACAATAAATTGGTTTTAAAAGTTTTTCAGAACTAACTGGCACCTCTCACGAAATATACCGGAACTAAAAAGACAAAAATATAAGAAGTAAAAAAAAAATTGTTTTAAAAAATATGAGCTCAAGTCTATATTTAATACCCGCATTAAGTTAAGCTGGCGGGGCACAATTGCAAATTTTAAGCCTAGACAAATTATTGGTTTCCACCTGCTAATAAACATCACTGTACTTAACTTTGGCTTTCAAATCATTTTATGGTCTGTTAAGGGCCCAATACACATTTCAAACGCTTGTCCGGGTTTTTTGATTTTTAAATTATTTATTTAATTTAAAAGTTTTAAAACTATCTACATAGAACATATCGCTCCTCTATTGCAACAAAGTCAAAATCAAACTTGGCAAAATGCGATTAAAGTTTTCAAAATGAACCTTTAGATACAGGTTTAATGAAATATATTTCAGTTCAGTTTGAGATATAATACTGATTTTATTTTTACATATAAAAAAGGTATGAATAAACACTTTTGCTAACTTCATGCAGAAATTTTATTTTATTTCTGCTATTGGATAAAATTATTTGAACTATTCGAATTATTCGAGTAATTCGAACAATTTACAACCCCTTACTCAATTAATCGAGCAAATTTAAAGTTCCAAAATCGATTAATTTCTTACTCGAACAAAACGAAATATCAAATAATTGGATACTCTAATATGTATGTATGTAAATCTTTTTTTTATTTATCAACATATTTATTTTTTCTTATTTTATGCAATAATTACAAAACTTATAAAATAAAATCTGCTAAAAGCCAAAAGATTCTCTAATGACACACTAATTTATGACTTTAACTACAAATCTGCTAACAGTTGAACCTAAAAATGCCAAAATGTCTTAAAGCAAAAGAAATATTAACATAAACAAAAGCAAATGAAAGATAAGAAATTACAATAAATAAAAAAATGAACACAAAATATACATTTACATACACGAATACATGATTCCAAAAAAGATTAACTTTATAGGGAATTAAAAAAAAGAATAAAAAAAAAAAACAAGGTGTTATGGCCAACATCATTTCAAAATATTTGTAAGATTAAGAATTAAACAACTAAAACAACTTGTGAACATAAAAACTTTTTTCAATATCTATAATTTAATGGTTTGTTGTTGTTGCTTTCGGTGTTGTATCAGTTCAAAGATAGCGCCCCTAATAAAAAACGATAAAAAATTGTATTACAAGAAATACAAAATAGCACAAACACAACAACAAAAACAATCAAAACAAACTTTTTACCTTTCGAAAGTTTAATATTTTCTTCAACAGTATCCCATGGTGCAATTGGCGCTTAAATTTCTAAAGAAACAAACTAACCAAACAAGCACACACACACGATTTGTTTTTCACTCTCTGGACCAGCACTTGTAAAAGGGGAAACAACAAACAACCTCCCCTTTCAACACTTTTGTATCTAAGTACCCAAATGACTGCCACTTACCAAAATAAAAACTCCCAAAACTGTAGCAGCCGCAGCACCACCACCTTGTTTGCTAAAATATTGCTGAACTTAAAAACCAAAAATGTAGAAAAATCAAAGAACTTGAAAATGTTACAAACATTTATTTATGGGGGGCTACTTACTGATTATCCTACAAAAAAGTGTGTGTGCGTGTGTTTTTGAGGCCATGCAACACACAATTTTATTTGTGAGGAACAGTAAAATTTTTTTTTTGAACACACACTCGAAACCTTTGTCGGTACAGACACAAAAGCGCCACACGATATTTAAACGGCAGCCAATGTGGCACAAAAACTCAGAATGAAACCAAAAATTCAAACAAACAAACAAACAAAACAACGAACAAACAAACACTACCGAATTTAAGTAAATATGAGTGCACACAAGGAATGCATTAGAAAATATTTGGCTACAGGTGCTTAAAAGTTTAAGTTTTACCGTTAGTTTGATCAATGCAGTTAAAAAGCCCAAATGAAACAAGAAACGCAGGAACAGTTCTTAAATATTTTGAAAAAGTACTTAATCCTCGTCCATATTATAAACATTTGCTGCGAAAAATATTAAAAACGCATTATTTTTAAATAAGTTACTTTTTAAAATTATATTCTAAAAGTAGAAAGTATCTCTTAAATGTCAACTTTTAAGAAGCTTGTTTTTAAAATTACATTACAAAATTAATTTAAATTAAAAAAATGGTTCATACGAATTAGTACTATGAGGAAAATAAACATTTCTTTGAAAAAATATGTTTCTTGAAAGTACTACAAAAAAAAAGCGTTTCAAAAAGTACCTCTTTAATGAAAACTTTAAAAATTTGTTTTTTAATATTGCCTTGTAGGTTATCATATGGCCAGGCTTGACAGACTAAATCTTCTTAGTTGTTTTAAATAAATTAATCTTTCAAAAAAGGACAATATAAAAAATTACTTTTAAGGAAAAGTTTTTAATAAAGTTTCTTACTATAACGTCTTTAAGCAAAACACCTTTAGGAAAAAGTACCTTTCAGAAAAAGTACCTTTGAGAAAAGGTACTTTTAAGAAAAAGTACCTTTAAGAAAAATTATCTTTAAGAAAATGTACCTTTAAGAAAAAGTACCTTTAAGAAAAACTTCAATTAAGTTTAAGTACCTTTAAAAAAAGTACCTATAGGTAAAAGTACCGTAAGTCAAAAAGTTAAAAAAAATATTTTTTCGGAATGACCGTTTTTTGTGAAGAAAGTTTCTTTGTAAAAAAAATTCAGAGAAAAAGGCTTTTAAAAAGTACTTTTTTTTAATAAACATTTAAAAAATACTTTTTGCATCAACTATTTACAGACATTTTTTGTGAAAACAGTAATTATTTAAAATTAATTTCAATTTGAAGATATAATTTTGGCTGTTTTCTTGAAAGTTTTTTTTTATGGCAAATTGTGTAAAAAACCATGCAGGTTAGATAACCCACCCCTACAAGTTTCAAGTAATGTCAGTTAACCCAAACCTTTTTTACAAAAATTTTACTGAAAACTAATTTTAAATTAAAAATATATATTTTTTGTATGTAACTAGTACCTTTTTAGAAAAAAACTTTCTATTGAGGCATATCCAAGGCGATTTCATGTAAAAACACCACATTGTTTTTCTTATTTCTTTCGTTGTCGGAGTGTTTTCAACGCCATCCGAAAAGTGAATTCCACTTGGGTATATCTAAAATACTTTTTTTTTAAGTACAATTTTTGGTTTGAAATATGCTTAAAGTAATTTCTTAAAATAATCAATGTGAGAAAACTTTTTGCTTCTAAAATTCGCTTATAAACTAAACCGGAAATGTAGGGCCTGTTCGTTAATACACCATTGCTGTGCATAAAGCAAGCAACAATTTTTAACACTCACTGCCAATGCATGTTGGCTGATGATCTTTGATAGCAGCAGCCATTTTTCACTTTCTTTTTGACACTTTTTTGTACGTCATCTGATTTAGCAAAGTATTTTAGGACATTTACATTCGCATGTGCAGCGTAGTGATAAAATTGCGAATATGCTTGTGTTGTTGCGTCCTGGAAACTCATAAGCAAATCTTCATTTATTAGTTAAAATTTGCAAAGAATTGCTACCTAACAAAGATTTTTCCACATGTTTCCATTTACAAGTTGTACAAATTTCCCCCTTATTCTTTTTTTGTTTAACAGCCAGGCTATAAGGAAATATAAACTTTTTCGTGTAGCAGCTGCTTGTGTTAAATAGTGTCTTAAAGGCAGGCATGTGCTAGACTTCAAAACATACTTTGTGTTCCTAGTTTAACAGTCTTAACTATGGCAGAAAAGTCTCCAGGCTAAGAAATCCTAGATTTTAACAAAAATTAATTGAAGAGAGTGATACGTTTAGCATAAAAGATCAGTGGTGGCCACAATTTACTGGCACGCTACGTCGACACACGTGTATCTTACTAAAATTACAAAAACATTAATTTATTTTTGCTTTGGTGTTGCTTTAGTGTAATTTTTTTAAAGCGATTCTTTTGCTTCGTTACACAAACAATCATAAACACGCAGGCACGTGTATTGCCCACCACTGTTGCAGCTATAAAACATGCTGCAAAAAAAGTTCTAATGCTGCTTTTAAATTTGAAATATTTGAATTTTTACATTTAAAAATATTAAACATTTTGTTTTAAAAATAATTTACTTTTCAACTGTATTATTTCGCAAATTATTAAACATACATCGAATTAAACTTGCAACAATACTTTATAAGCTCATTCTTCTTATATTCGTTCGATGTAAGTGGTGCCAATATCTACTTATTTGACAAAGACTCATAATTTATTAAAACTAACCAGATGTTAACGAACATGTCGACATTCGTCGTTTTGGCGTGGAAATCAAAATGTAACGATAGTAAGATCGATTGAGGCATATGCCGATGAAGACGATGATGCTACATGTTGTAATATCAAATGAAATAATAATAACAGAGCTAAAAATTTTTTAAGTCTAGTGATTGAGAAAATCAATACAACAGGATATTTACAAATACGAGTAATAATCATGTGAGTGAATATTAAAAAATGTATGACAAACCAAACTAATTCAACGAAATCTGTTCATGTTGAGGGTACAAAGAAAATTTGTAAATGTTTTTTTAGGTACACTGGAAGAAATTATAAAATTTAACAATCTACGGAAAATTTTACTAATAATAGATAATTTTATGTCCCTTTAAGGGAAATTTTCGTTTTTAAGGGTTTTTTAAAAGTTAAACTGTTTTAGCAATAAAGTAAGTGTCATAATAATTTTAAAATTTTCCTTGCAAATGCATTTCCCTTAATGGGAAATTTTTAATATTTAAAAATATTTTTAAAAACTTCTGCAATTAATTAAATACTTTGCTAACACATTTGGTTAAACTGTTTAAAGATTTTCTAAGCAAATAAAAAATTTCCTTAAAAGGAATATTAATTTAATGATTTTTTACGAAATTTAATTAATTTTATCGATAAATGTATGCTTTCACAACAAATTTCTTATAGATTTTCCCTTTGAAAAAAATTCTCTAAAAGGGAAATATTAGGTTATTAAAGTTTTTTAAATTTAAACTTTTTTAACAATACAATTAATGACATAAACATTTTTAAATCCTCTTGAAAAGGCATAACAATTTCCCTTTAAGGGAATTATTTAAATATAGGAAATTTTGATTATTTTAGTAATTTATTGAACGGTTTAAAGATGACAAGGCGAACTTTATTGAATACCCCGGCTTAATTAAAATTTCCCATTAAGGGAAATTTTAAATTGGTTATATTTTTAAAATTTTTTTAATTATTTTTGCGATAAACTAAATGCTTTAATAACACATTTGAATTTTTTTTTTAAATTCCTTCCAAGTAAAAAATACCCTTTAAGGAAATTTAATTAAATTGATATTTTACGAAACTAAGTTAATTTTCCAATAAATGAATGCTTTGACAAATTTAATTTAGAATTTCCCTTCCAAAAAAATGTTCCTTGAAAAAATTTCGCTTAAAGAAAAATTTTATGTTATTCTATTTTTAAAATATGTAGTTAAGTGAATTTTTTTGTTATTCTACTTTTAAAATAGTTAAGTGAATTTTTTTAATATAAATTTCTCTTTAAGGTAAATTTTAGTTTATTGAAAGTTTAACTATTTTTACAGTAAAACGAATGCCATAATAATTACAAAATTCTCTTGCAAAGGTAAAATATATCCTCTAAAGAAAATTTTTTCAGTCTACATATTGCGAAAGTTTTTTTTTTAATTTAAAAGTAACATATTTTGTTTATTTTAGTAATTAATTGAACGGTTTAAAGTTAATAAGGTCAAATTTTCAGAATTGCCCTGGCTTAGTAAATTTTTCCTTTAAGGGAAATTTTAAATTTTTAATATTTAATTTTTTTGTAATTTCTGCAATAAACTAAATCTTTAAGACACACTTGAAAAAAATTTCTTTGCAAATAAAAATTTTCCTTTAAGGAAATTTTAGTTTACTGATATTTTAAGTACATAATTTATATAATTTTAGCATAAAATATTTGCTTTTAAAGCACATTTTCAAGTTTTTTTTTTTAGAACTTTTCCATTGAAAAAATTTCACATTACGGAAATTTTTATAAAGAAATATTTTACTTTTTCCTAATGGGTTGCTAAAGTTTTATATATTTTTTTGAATTTAACTTTTTTAATTATAAAAATTTTAGGAAAATGTTTTTTATATTAAACTTCCTTTAAGGCAAATATTTTTCATCTTACGAAAATTTTCAAGTTTTTTATTTAATTTTCTTTAAGTGCATGAAATTTATATTAAAAATCAAACTAAAAACTTGATCAATAAATTGAAAACGGCTACAACAACTATAATACGATTAAAACACACTACCACCAACAACTGCAACGACAAAAACAACAAAAACATTTACTACAAATGAAATATCGAAATGAATATGAAATTGATATTTTGAATCCGTAGCAGGCAGATACATACATACGCGCTCTATTAGCAATGAAAATGCACCTGCGTCTAGTAAATAATATTGCAAACAATTTTCCAGTTCTATGGACATAACAAAAATCATCCATTCATTCATTCATCCATCCATTCATTTAAAAATTATTTTTTTTTGTTAAATATACATGCATAGTCTAAACATTGGTTCTTTCTTTCAATGAATGCATTTGATATTAAAAGTTAATGTAATGGTCGATCGTGCTTCTGCCACTGCGGACTGTTTGATTAAAAAAAAAGTTAAAAGCAGAATCGTTTCCATTTAAAGTGGCGCATGCGTACCAAACAAGATTAAAAATATTCGTAACTTCAATTGACCAGAGACCAGTTAAATGCAACACTATCCGAATGCAGCAACAAAACATACAAGAGTCAATAAAACAAATGAAGCGTGCTTTTTTTCTTCTTCTTGTTATATTTTTCACAACCAGCCACCTTTAACTAAATGATGTTTGAAATTTAAACGTTTTAACATTTGATATGAAGACTTTTCCTTCTTCTTCTCTTTCAATTTTTTTTTTGCTATTCTGCTTGAGCGTTTTTTTAAGTTCGTTTTATATTTTATTATTTGTTTCTTTATATACATTAAATGCCCATCAATGTTGCAAGTATACATATTTTTAATGGGTTTTATGTTAATATCTTAACATGCAGATATGATGCGATATCTGAACAGGGTGTTTAAAGATGTTGTGCATTCTTAAAAAAAGGAAATATATTCGAATTTATTTGATTATAAAGACATTTTTAAATTTCATCTTAAAAGAAATTTTGTAGTTAAAAAGTTTGAAAGTTTAATTTAAAAACAAACATTTCAATAAAGGTAAATTTGAAGGTACATTTTTAGCGAAACGCAAATTTTTAGAATTTTATATGACCAGTCTTATACGGCTAAAATTTGTAAAAATATATGAAATTAAAAAAAAATTTTGTAAAATATCCCTTTCCCTTAAAAAAATTTTTTCTTAAGAGAAATTTTTTTGCAAGGGAAATTTTTACTTAAATTTGTTCAGATATATAATATTAAAAAATATCAAAATTGGGATTAAAAAAACCTCTTCCCTTTAGAGGAAATTTTTTTGCAAGTGAAATTTTGAAAATCTTGCCATATTTCTATGGGAATTTTATAAAATTTCCCTTAATTATTTAGAAAATATGGTCGTTGTTGGAAATTAATAAAACATACGAAAAAATTATAAAACTCAAATTCTTCTTAAAGGAATTTTTTTTAAGGCTTTTATTTTACAGTATAAATAACTAAATTTATTAAAATTCTAAGAAAATTGTTTGCTAGGAAAATGTCAAAAGTGTTATTAAATTTTTTTTACTAGCTTCGCTTTATTAAAGAACAAAAAAATTAAGAAAACGAAAAATTTCGTTTAATGAGAAATTTTTATTTGATGGAAAAACTTCACCAAATTGCATAATTATAAATTTTAAAACTAAAAAAAAATTATAAAACTAAAATTTGCCTTAAAAAAAACTTAAAAGTCAAAAATTATTTTATGTGTTTTTGTCTTTAAGTTTTAATAATAAAACTAACAAACTGTACCCTAATAAAGAAATTTTTGTTTGCTGGGGTAATTTTTAAAATAAAAAAAAAAAAAAAAATTTGGTCCTTTTAGAAATCAGGAAATTAAAAAAAACTAACTTGAATTTGAATCCCAAGAAAAACTTTGATAACTAATATGCATGTGGCAATGTAAATAAACTGAACTAGCAAAATAAAAAAAAAGTAATTTGTTCTTATTTTTGTTTTTTCTTTACCCACTTACAACTACATTTAGAGTTGACAAAAAATACACCAAAAAACTCACTGTTTATTGTTGTTGTTTTTGTTTAAGCTTTGATATTGTTACAAGTAAAACTGAGGTTGATAATTCTTATTCGCTTAACAGTTTTATTTGTATAATATCTTTAGCTTTTCTAAAATCTTTGGATGAAGTTTCCTGACGATCTGGCCTAAGCAACCTGTGAAAATGGCATAGGAATAGAAATAGCTTATTCTATCAACAATTAAATTCGGTATGAAATGGGAATTTAGCACATTTAAAAGAAACCTCGTTAATTCATTTTTGAATCCCAAGAAAAACTTTGATAACTTTAAAACATTAAATTCTTTTGCTGGAACATTTTTATTGTTTTCTGGGAACTTAACAAAATTAATATTTGGAGTTTTTATAATTTTTTTTATAAAAAAACTTTAAAAAATTTAAAAATATTTTGCTTATAACAACGAAACTAAAATTTCTCTTAAATTAAAATTTTGATTTAAAAAAAATTTTAAAAGTTAAGTAAATTTCATTAAAAGGGAAATTTTTGATTGTAAGAAACATTTTCGAAGTTATATTAAAAAAAAAATATTAAAAATATATTAAAAAAAATGTTAAAATATAATTAACATTTTAATATCGTTCTTCGAAAAAATTCAATATTTTCAAAAGGTAGAAAAATAATTTATCACTATTTTAAACCCCCTGTTTGAATACTGACAAAACTATCTCCACAAAATCTATCCATCTATCGTTTGTAGACAAAATGAACAAAAAAAAAATTAATTTAACGCATCATTTGCTTCTCAAGTTTATTATTTACAACTTTTTATTTTTGTTGTTGTATTTTTTTTTTTTTTTTGTTATAGTCAACAAACTACAACAAATTAAAAGGTGCGCATGCGCAACAACAAATAATTATGAAATCGATTTGAAATTTTTAAATTGCTTTTTTTTTATAGTTTTTATAGTTACTGTTGCTTTTAATATATTTTCTTTTAAACTTTTGTAACGTTTTTTGTTTTATTTATTTTTGAAAAACTGCAAGTCACTTTTAATAGTTTTTTCTTTGCTTTTTTATGTTTTAAATGACATTTTCCACACTCACTTGTCAAAATTTTTATGGTTTAATTTTATTTTTATAATAAATTTAATACTATTTTAAAATGTACACATGTAAGTTTGTACAATTCTAAAAATTTTTTTTTAGTTAAGTCACTTAAAATAAAAGCCTTTTTTATTTGAAATGGGTTTTAATTAAATTAGAGATAAATGAATTAAAAAAGGAATGCAGATAAAACTGGTCGGTAATACTTGTAAAGAACTAGATACCTGCATGTGTACATACATATGCATGTACATTTGTTCATATGTACAGATATGTAGAACATCCTAATAAAGTTTTCGTGAGATAAAAGGTGGCGGTTTTGATTGTGGTATAAAAATTATGATTGTGGTTTTCGCGACGGACAATTTTGTAACATTTTATTGGCTTCTCTATTTATACTAGAGCAGCGGATACCAGGCGTGTGCTACTACGCAACAAAAATTAACACATTTTGTTTATTGACTGAACAAAATGAGAGGCAGAAATTGCCCCTACCTCCCTTCGTAGTCCTATTACTGAAAAACTACATAGCTAATGTGTGCATAAAAGTAAATAGCGATCCATCTATGTTTAAAATTGTATTTAAATCTTTAAGATAGTTTCAAAGTGGAACAAATTGTCACCTACCTCCCCTCGTGGTCCTAGATTTGAAAAATAAATCTTCATATTTTTAAATTGCCTTTCTATTGAAAACGGTTTGAGGCACAAATGAGTGCTTAAAAATATATTGCGGAGCATTTTAAACTGAGTAGTCGGTGTATGTAAACCTCGACGAGACTCAAGGTGGCTAGGTTGTACTGCAATGACATGGAAATTCTGTAAATTAAATTGGGGCGCGGCGAGAATAATAAAAGTTTAACATACTAACCCCCGTATTCATAAACGATTATTAAGTTTAACAAACGTTTATTAAGGATAATTTTCATAGTAAATTTCTTCTTTAAACCTTTATTAGATTTAAAATTTTTTTATGAATACAGGCATAAGTTTATAACTTTATTGTCACGTGAAAAATTGGACAGTTGGCGGAAGGATCCGTGATGACATAAGCGGCGCCCAGAGTTTGATATTGTTTTAAAAAGTCTGCAAAGGCAAAAATTAAGCCACTGCCATGAACAACGATATGATGGGATCGGACTTAAAATGGCAGCTCTACATATAAAATACAAAACGTGTTTTTCCTGTTTGAGAAGCTTCATTGACACAACTTTTTTTTTTGTATGCAGGTCGACCCGGTCTAATATACTAGATTTATACTAGATTTTTTTAATCAAGTTTTTCTACTTTAGTACACGCTTTCGGCAACTCTGCTTTCAATGGATTTATATACAAATAATTTTATATTTAATTCCGATATCGCCTATTTACTTTATCTCAGTATTAAATTTCATACAAATAGGTCAATTAGTTTGAACGTATTTACATTAAGGCTTCTGTAGCCTTGAATAGAGCAAACTCGAATGGCCTGGAAAGTAAAGAGAGGGAATTGCCAAGCATTTGTTAAAAATCTCTAGTTTCACTAAAAATGGGGTTTCACAATGCCTTTTTCGCTTAAAGGAACAAACATAAATGTGAATTTTATATTCGAGGAGTATAACAAGTTTTCTCTACCCCTCTTGTACACCCCTTCTTGTATTAAAATTTAGCTGTTAATCCTGTTCCCCAAACTATTGGTGTTAATGATTTACATATTATTCTCTCACTAAATTTAAAAAAAAAAAATTAAAAGTTGTGCAACAATTTCAATGAAAAAGGGCTCAATTCCTTCAAAATATATTAAGAAACTGGCTCCTTATTTTATTTTTTATGAATCACCAAAAACAAAAAACTTTAAATTTTTAGTTTTTTGTATCGATCTTAAATGATATCTCTGAAACTACTGAGCAAATTTAAAAACAATGTTTTCAATACCTCAAGATATTTTGTCGGATTTTGGATTTTTGATTAAACTGATTAGAGCAAATGCAAATGCCTTTATTTTTGATACGAAAACTAGAGCTGATGTAAAAAAAAAACGGAATGTAGATTCGCGTCCTAAATTTTTAAACAAATAACTTTAATTTCTAGCAAACGAAAAATTTTATGGAAATTTGTAAATATGTTGTCTAAATTTATAGAATTTTTAGTTGAAAATATTTGTAAAAATTTAATTTCGTGTTTCATTAAAAACTTTTTTAATAAAATATTTCGTGAACGCACAATCACATAGTGAAACTTTGACAACAATTCGTGTAAGTGAGCGAGCGTGATAAGCAGGGAAACCACAAATATGCTCTAAAAAATGCGTTTTATGCGCATTAAATATGCAGTACAAATTCGAAAATATGCCCTCAAAGTTGTTAAAAAATATGCCCCAAAAAAATAAAAAATGGCTCATTAAAAAAACCAAAATATTCAACATTTGCATTAAAAAAAACCATACTTAAATTATAATCTGTAAAGCCTAAACAGACCAATTTGAAAAGAATTTAATCTGCAGTAGCATATTTTTTGGGCGAATTTAATCTAAATGCCAACATATTTAGTTAGATGGCTTACATACACAAAGAGTTTAATTTGGAAAGGAGTTTTTATGGGGAATATATTAAATTAAAGACCGATTCTCACCATTTACATAGACTTCGTCCTTGGTACAATTAATCCAAATTTGATCAAATTATATACAAAATTGCAACTTGTTTGTACTTTGCGCACAAGGTTAACATGGACAGACAACCAGCCAGACGGACGGATGGGCATCGTTAAATCACTTTAAAAAGTGATACTCAGTCGATCGGTGTACTAAACGATTGGTTCAGATTTCTATGTATGGCACACATCGCCAAAAACGTAAGTTTATAATTGCTTTTTCCTTAAGTTTTGCTTTGAAAGTTTAAAAAGTTTCAAATACATTATCTTTAATGACAACCTGCTTTGTCTTCATTTTAGAGTGAAAATGAAATGTGAATGACGAAATAAAAGCAACACGATAGGAATACAGATAGATATTTAAAACAGAAAAGCCATCTGAATTTGGCAAAAAAAAAAATTTTTTTTGCTGCGAAAGCTTACAAGAGTCATCTAAAAAAAATCGAATATGTATCAAAATATGCATTAAAAGAGCAAAATATGCGCTCAAAATTTAAAAAATGCTGCAAAAAGGCTCTTTTAACTAAATTATGCAAAAATATGCTCCACACGGTAGAATGTGCCAAAATATGTACTAACAAATCGATGCGTAAGTTCATAAAAAGCTCTAAAACGGATAAATATATTAATAATGCCTTCATTGGTCGCACAAGGAAAAACATGCTATTGCATATTTGTGGTTTCCCCGGTGATAAGAAATATTTTGTTAGTGAGTGTTCGTGATCGTCAGAATTTTAAAGCTTTTTCTGTCTATCTTGTGAGCGTGAGTGAACGTGAGCCATAAAAACAACTAAAAACAAAATTTATGGGACGAACAAAAAAAAATAACCAAACAAATAATTATTGTTTCAAACTTATCGACTTTGATGCTTTTACCGCTTTAAACACTTAGGCCGGGCTTTTGAGATGTAGATTAAGTTTAAACTTTGCTTACTTTATTCTGAAACTAGAATTTTTTCCGGCGAATTTTATTTTTTCATGATTTCATTTGTATACAAAAAATTTGTTAAAAGTAGTTTAACTGAAATCTCAAAAACCCAGCCTAATTATTGTAAATGCAATTTCTGTAGACATCACTGAATTATAGAAAAAAGTAGTTGATTTTTAATTACATAAAAAAATTAAATAGAATTTAATAAGTTTTGGTATTAAAAAGTTAGAAAAATTTACCAGTAAATTATTTTATATCTAAATCTAAATTATAAGACTAATTTCTTCTTTACATGTCTTCAAAAAAGATTAAATTTTTAATTATTTATATCATTTATATCAAATATAATATTCAAAGACCTCAACTATAAAACTAGAGCAATTAAAATATTTAAATATGACATTTAAAAAGCGAACAATTGTTAAACAAAGACATCAAGTGATTACAAACGATTGCAGAATACTCAGGTTCTAATTACGCCGACAGTGATGACCATGACGGAATAAACAGCAAATAAGAATAATGATGTAGATGCTGATGCTACTGCTGCTATCTACCACTGATGATGATGATGGTGGTGCTGCAACTTCTAAATTGTTGAAACAAATTAATAAAAATGTTTCTCTTCTCTAAAAATGTTCATCTTCGCAAGTAACCAAACCCAAAAAAAAAAAATTAAAAATAGAAATAAGATCAATGAACACGAACACGTAACAAAAAATTCTAAAATGGGGGAAAGAATTAAAAAAAAAACGATTTATAGCTTAATACTAGTAGCCAAACATTATCAGACAGACCCCAGTAACATTTTAACATCGTTATTATTGTTGCTGACATAGAAAAATATACAGATATAAAAAAATAACAATAATAACAAATGAAAAAATATAAAAAAAATTAAAGTCGAGTAGCTAAAAGAACCATCATCATTATAATAATTATAATGATCAGTAACGGATAAAAAAAAGAGATCCATAAAAGTACCCTCACACAGCATCAGTAGAACTAAAACAATACAAACAGAAGTAACCACAGTAGCAGTTGATACTCACTCACTTACTATACATACATACATAAATAGCAGTTGTACCTACTCATAATAGTAGTTATACTCATAGTAGCTAACCCTGCAAATAATACTGGACCACCTGATCCAATTTGATTAAATAGACTACTCCATGGACTGGTCCGATGTATTGCAAGCATGGACCATGCCATTGTTAAAAAGTGTTTGTAGTGAGACGACATGTCTTCGTTTTTAAACGACATGCTTTCGTTTTTAAACGAAGTTAAAACTAATCCTCTTGTGTAAACAATGGAGAAGTTTTAAAACTACTCCTTTGTAAGCCAAAGCTCGGCTATATGGTCCTGCCCTAGGACATCGTAATTTTAAATAGACCATGTTTTTTCCATACGTTTGGGTTCCATTTGGAGTAGTCCTAGTCCCTTGTGGGCTACATTTTACACGCGTGTTTAAACTAGTCCTATTATTTGCTGGGTAATGTATTCGTAGTTGGCGAATACATTCGCATTAAAAGTGCTGTGCAGTTATAGGCCTGCCTCTCATCCTTTATTTCACGTAACAAATTCACACAGACACTCTCACTCACGCCCCACGATTTTTTTAGCGGTGATAGTGGTAGTTTTTTCAAACAAAAATCTAAAGAAGGCTAAGGCAATGACCAAGCTACAAATCTGTATTTATGGTGTAGTAGCAGCATAAGAATCGGCATCACTATCATCAGCGTACGTTTGCTACTGCTGCTGAGTTTATATATTGGAGAATGTATGGCATCATTATAATCAACATCATCATCACTGTCATTATCTTTCCAAGACTACTATAAGTAAGTAAGTGTCTATAGGAAATATATTAACGACTATGGTTTTGTATTGGTTAGGGGTAAACATTTTGATATTACGGGGTTTTCATGGACTTACATATATTCAAATATAATGAACTGTTTTGTCTCTTCATTCATAAGTTTTAGTTTATTAGAAACCGAATTTTAAGCCCGGCACTGACAAACAAATAAAACCAACCTAAAATTGTTTCTAACAAGTTTCAGACACAAGGTTCTTAAAAAAAAAAAAAAAAAAAAACCACAATTCTAATTATTGTTAAAGCTAAGGCACGAGCTCTATGTGTACATTTGTCCTTCAAGTTGTGCTGAAAAAGGTCAACAGGAAAAAGAAAGACAAAATGAAAAAAAAAAAACAAAAAAATGTACTTTGGACTTCAAGAAGAATTCTTGACATAAGTACGAAAAAACAGAAGTTAGGAAAAACATGTAAAATCGATTAAAAAATGGATAATCATTCAAAAAAGCAAATTTCGATCTACCAAAGGTTAAAAATACAATTTGGTTTAAGGATTGATATTTGACTATTGACGTCAGCAGTCGTCGATGGCTGCGAGTGTAAGACGGCAAATCCATCTGAGGAGATCGAGTGGTTGCGATCGAAACAGGTCATGGTAACCAGCCGCCTGGGTTCGAATCTCAGGTCAGTCAAGTATGAATGATTATCAATAACAATTTTAATTAATTTTCATGTTGTAAAATTCCTTTCTTCATAAAAATAATTTAATGAAAATTAAATTTGATGAACTTAAGCCTGATTAAAAATATTAAAAATTTGGATTAAAAACCATAAATAGTTCAAAAAAAATAACCACAATTCTAATTATTGTTCTTAAAAACATCGTAACCACTCTCACAATAATTATTCCAAAAATGTTTTAAAATAAATCAATTAAACTAAAAACGCTGTTTAAAGATTTTTTAAATTTGCATTCTGTTAAGGTCAGCTGACAAATGGAGGAGTACGAAGGCCTCTGTACCCTTTCTTTTGGATATACAAGTCAGTTCGCTCCATTCCATACTCATCTTTTTTTGCACACGTTGCCATTGCGGAGTAGGCCTTCCGCTCACGCTTCTCTAGCAGGTCCATAAAAATGGTAACGGGATCAAAAAAAAAAAAATAATTATTTTGCTTTTGCTTGTGCTAAAAAACAATACAACAAATGTTACTCCTTCTTAATTCCCTTTTCATAAAAGCGAATGTGAAATGTGTATCAAGGTACATTAACACAAGGTAGACTCATTTGGAAGTATAGACATGCTGCTCTATAAAAATAACCGACTTGTCAAAATTGTCTTCATATAAACCAAAAGCAATTTAAGGCACACATGCACACCTTTTGGCTCATATACACGAAATTTAACAATTGGGTTTCAACTGGGGTACACTGCTGACAAACATTTGGACCAACAAGTCTACCTTGTGCAGTTGTCTTTTATACGAAAGAGCCAAGGCCTACTATTAGGCCTTTTGAACAGTTAGACAAGAACAGTAATTGAATTAAAAAATATTATAAGCAGGCCTTTAAAAAGGCTTGAAGTAATAAAGTCTTCTGAGTTTTTACGCTGGGTACTGTTTAACCTAATGTGGATATCATTTTATCCAGGTCGTACAAATTAGTGTAAATCCAGGGCAAAACAACGTTTCTTTGCTTAAAAACGTTTCAGTTGACACTCATTAAAGATTGTCAACTTTATGACAGCCGAATTATTTTCATGATGGAACATTTCTGTAATACCGTGTTCAGATATACCTTTTTTATTAAGTCAATATACGTTTTATTGACACAATTAAGCTAACTCAATTTATTAAAATACTACATACAACATTAAACGTAAACAAAAATGTACATGTTTAAGCAAAATGTAAACAACCAAATGTCAAAACCCTTTGTTTAGTAAGTTGTGTTTTGCTCACTAAACACACTTGTGACAAGGTCGCATTTTAATTTTACTCAATATTTATAACAATTTCGTATTAATTGAGCAATAACTTAATTGCAATTTTATATGGATAATTGAGCTCAATAATGTCATTTATTGCGTAAAACGCAATATATAACATTTGTTGTGTAATTTTATATTGTTTTTAATACCTTCAGACCAACAGCAGTCTTACTTTTTGCTTAACTGGTGACATTGTTGTTTAACCAACAAATACTTTCATCCAAATTGCTAAAAGCCGGTTTACACTATCACACAAATACATCGCTGATCTAAAGCCTGGTACTCTGTTCAAATTTGTGAAAAATGTTGAGCAACATTAATTATTTCACACGAAAATTTTGACATGTATCAATGTTACCTTTCATGCGAGTTTGTACAATTTGACGTTTTTATTCCTGCAAAATATGCGACATTGTTTTGCGTATGTAAACAAACCGCACATTTATTTAACTGACAATTATTTTTTTATTAAAAAATTTAATAAAAAAGAATATAAATATTGATAAAAAAGTGTTGCCGGTTGTGTTATTTTAATTTTTTATTTCTTATTTAATAATTAGTTAATACTTTTTTGCTTTTGCTTAAAATTCCACGTGAAATAAGTGCAGCTTACATTATTTCGCAGTTGTAAAAAATGTTGCCAGAAACATTTCTAACTTTTTCACAAAATGAACTGAATACAACTCTATCAACATTATTTCATAGATATTCCGCACAAGTTTTTTTCATATGCGTTTTGACAGCATTTCACGTGAAATGTTGAACACAGTACCATGCTTAATAACTGTTTGAAAACTTTCAAAAAACAATAACTACTTATCATGACAGGGGTGTATTTTCCTCAAATTACTTAAGACTTGTGTAACAGTGTGAAGTACCCTTAAGAAAGATTTTGGAAGTTGAGGTACCTCCCAAATTATATGAGATATAAAATTTCGGTTACAATCTAGTTTTCAGCAAATATCCGCTGGGGTTCGCGCATCTAAAATGCGAATTGTTGACTACTTTGGTGCATAAATCAGGCTGAATTTTTGCGATGGCATGAGGTATGTTGGCTTTAAGGGCCACTGTTATTTTTGGGTATTTCTTATAGACCTGCGGCCATCAGAAAGTCTAATGGGGCCAAATCGCATGATATCGGCGGCCTGTTGACATCATATCTACGTAAGATGACCTCAAATCCCTCATAAAAAAAAAAAAAAAAAAATAACCTTGTTGTCCAAAATATCGGGCGAAATAGGTGGATATCGTACGTGACATAAAACGAAAGTGATTTTGAGGTGAATGCAAACTTATGCGAAAATCTGGGAATTGGGGGAAGTGTTTTTTAATTTTTTAAGCTATGGTCACACTTATTAAGTATTTGACTTTTTCATTTATAATGCGTTTTAAAAAAAAAAATATTTTTTTTTGATGATTTTATAATGATTTATATCGTACGGGACATACCGTAGGTGACAGATTCAAAAGAAATGAAATATAAGTATGTTTTGCAAATATATACATACATATACATAAACTTGTAATAAACAAGTGAGAAAGTGAAGGCGGTTAAGCGATTTGATCATGCGATGACCTACACCACAGAATTTAAAAACAAATTTTTGGAGAGTGTACCCTTTTTGGGCCCATGGGCAGTCATGAACCCGCCTGGACAATATTATTTTATGGGGTTAAGATTCATGTTAAAGTTCTAGCCGCCAAATATTATTTATTTATCTTCACTTATATGAGATTTGTTTGCCTTTAAGATATTTTAGGAAGGGGGTTGATATGAGACATATTATTAATTTCGCGGTGACATACACAGAAAAAATTATTGCCGAATTATTTTCAAACAAACGATTGTTTGAAATTTTTTTTAATTTCTACAAATTTTTTTACTGATTCAATTAATATTTTTGTTTGATTTTTATTTAACCCACAAAAATGTTGACAACTTTTCAATAATATAATATACGCGCTATTGGTTTCAATTTTTCATAATTTTGTATGAAATATTTAACGCTCTTTAATGTTGTCGTTTTTTGCATTTTTTATTTGATCGTAAGCAACACTTCTTTATGTGAAATATAGGAACAACAACACAAAACACATACAGTTTATTTTTGGACGCTTTAAAAAAGTACAACAAGAAGAAAGATGATAAAATAGGGCGACGAGGTTATTAGTAAAAAAACAAAAAAAATAGCAGGTAAAAAAAAGGTTTAATTCTTTTTTAAACAACAGAAACAACAAAATAAATTTTTGGTTGGTTTCAAAGTTGGAAAAAAAAGAATGAAAAACAAAATCCCGTATTCAATTTTTGAAAACTGTTTACTTAAATACCTACATCAAATACAAGAATAAAATGATGACGAAAAACATATCGAGTCGGTCTGCTGCCGTTGTTTGTTACATTTCTTCTTCTTTAAGCCTGGTACTCTGTTCAACATTTCACGTGAAATGCTGTCAAAACGCATATGAAAAAAACTTGTGCGGAATATCTATGAAAAAATGTTGATAGAGTAGTACTCTGTTCATTTTGTGAAAAAGTTCCGAAATTGTTCTGGCAACATTTTTTTTACAACTGCGAAATAATGTAAGCTGCACTTATTTCACGTGGAATTTTAAGCAAACGCAAAAAAGTATGAACTGATTATTAAATAAGAAATAAAAAATTAAAATAACACAACCGGTAACAGTTTTTTTTATCCATATTTACTTTCTTTTTTAAAAAATTTTTTATTAAAAAAAAAAAATACATGTGGGGTTTGTTTACATACGCAAAACAATGTCGCATACTTTGCATGAATTAAAACGTTAAATTGTACAAACTCGCATGATAGGTATCATTGATGCATGTCAAAATTTTCGTGTGGAATAATTAATGTTGCTCAACATTTTTCACAATTTTGAACAGAGTACTAGGCTTTAGCCAAGGCAAGGATAGAGCGAGCAACAGTGAGTGATGAAGAAAAACATTGTGTGTATAAACAAGGCTTCGTTCAAAAATTATTCCAACAAAACATGTGTCTTAAAGCCACCTGCTTCTGCCTTCATCATCTCCTTCAGTGATAGCTTGGGTGCGCGTCATTGCTTGTGCAAAAAATTTTTGTTTGATTCAGCAAAATTATTTGTTTGAAATTTATATGAATTTCAGTAAACTTTTTGTTTGATTCTGTAAATTATTTGTTTGAAAAAATCAGTGTTTTTTTTAGTAAACAAAATGCAAATAAATTGTTTGAATATGCGAATTTGTTTGTAGGACCGATTTCAGACAAAAAATGTTTTGATACTACAAATTTTTTGTTTGAATTCGAAAAATAATTTTTTCTGTGTAGCCTCTATCGTTGTTGTCGCCAATTTGTATGTTATAGCCAACATTGATAAGGAAGTTAGGGCATTAATTTCCAATAATTTTTGATAAGAAGATTTTGATTGTAATAAACTAAGCTTGGAATAAGCTTATGGATTTAGTGGCATTTCTAATACTTACAATATCGTACGTGACAATATTTAAAAGCTTTTTAAATTTGTATCATACCAATTTAAAAAGAAATTAAGATCAATATTTGTTTGCGAAAAAATCTTGCTTTGAACTTAAATTTTAAAACATTTGCGACTGGTCAAACAGGGTGGTTAAGGGCCGATGTTAAATGTGAACCACATCTAAACGTCAAGCTTTTTTCTGCATTTCATTTGACACTTCTCAATTTCAGACTAACTCAATTTGTACCATGGAAAGATACACATTATGAAAATGGTCGTTCAAATCCAAATGCATATCGGCACTTCGTGATTTTTTCGGTCAATTTAATCATCCAAATCTAAAAAATCGTACAAAAATTTGAGAAAACCACATCTGTAGAAGATTCGAAAATATTGCTGCTGTTCGCGATAGTGTGGCTGAAAAGCCGTTCACCTCAACTCGTCGTCGCCCAACAATTTCACATCTCACGCTCGTCGTTGATGAACATTATGCATAAAGACTTGCATTTACACTCTTACAAGGTACAATTGGCAGACCAGCTCACTACCAGCAAGCCTACCGGGGCACTCATAAGCATGATTCTCCATGGGTCCCGAATAGGATGTACTCTCGTAAATGTGTTTTAAAATACTGTGGTGTAGGGTATCATATAGTCAGGCTTGACCGACTGTACTTTCTTACTTGTTTTCGACAAAAACACGGAAAGTGTTAACAAAAGAGCTGCGATAATTTGCATTTGCCCCTTCCGCAAGACGATTTGCACTAAACACTTAACTCTGCTATTAATTTGATTACTGATTCTTATCCTTGATATATTACGAAATTACTTTTACCCTTTACCTATATTTTTATTTAAGTGGTAGTATAAAAGTGTAAAAAATCATATAACATGCATGTCTCTCTACATTTATTCTTCTCATACGAGTGAGTCGCAAAAAGAATCATCACTTTACTACTTTGGATTTTCATCTCTGTTTCTGATTCTGTTTCGGTTTCGAATTTGCCTTTATTTACGTTGTTTTAAGTTGAGAAAAAACAAAAACGCATGTAGAGTTCATGTGTAGCTTTTTTTTTCGGTTAGTAAACCGGATGTTCCTAATCATGGCTAGTTTGCCTCAAATTAAATACTATTTTTTTTTTGTTATTTTTATTTTACATACATCATCTTTCTATGTCTCTCGCTTCTCGCTCTTCTGTATTAGTTTTTAAAGATTCATTCACAGTTTTAGTTTGAAATTAAAATAAAAACGATAAAAGGTTTTTTGTTTTAGTTGTTGCTTAAAACAAAAATAAAAAAAAATTATTTAAAATTAAAACACAACTGTAGCTTTTTAAAATGCATCTGTTTAAGTGTATTATATTTAGATAAAAAAAAGTTTGTTATTTTTGTAAATAAACTAAAGTGTTGCAATTCGTACAACAACAACAACAATAATTATTTATTTCATTTTGTTGTTATCGCAATCTAGACGTTGCAATTTTGCAATGATGAATAGTTATTTTTACGCTAAACTGAATTTTCATTCATTGAGTTGAATGGATGTCGGTGGACGGTCATTTCTTCATTCATTAGTTTATGTTAATATTGAATCATTCATTTACAAAATAAAAATAAAAAATTGTGTGAAACACTCCTAGATTTGGAAAAATTAAAAATACAAATAATAATAGAAGAGGTAAATGCCAACGAAATGCATTTATGAAAAAAGTAAATAAATCCACATTTTTCTTAAAAAGTTAAATAAATTCTAGGATTTTTTTTAACTAGAAAACTCCCAAATTATTTTTTCTTTTTCGGAAATTTCAGGCCTTTTTTTGTAAAAAATAATTTATTTTAAATCTATTTAAAAAAAAATGTCAAGTCTGGGTTCATACTCTGAAAGTTTTCTTTCAGTAGGTCAAAGTTTCAGACTTTCTAAAAGAAAACTTTCATAGTGTGAACCCAGACTAACGCTGCAAATAGTTGGACTACTCCAAATACGCGTGTAAAATGTAGCCCACAAGGGACTAGGACTAGTCCCAAAGTAACTCAAACGTATGGAAAAAACATGGTCTATTTAAAATTACGATGTCCTAGGGCAGGACCATATAACCCAGCTTTGGATTACAAAGGAGTAGCTTTAAAGCTGGTATACTTAAGCATGGTACACTTAAGAGGATTAGTTTTGAAGTCGTTTAAAAACGAGAACATGCCCTCAAAAAAGGAAGACATGTCGTCTCAGTACAAACACTTTTTAACAATGACATGGGCCATGATTGCATTATATTGGACCAGTCCAGGAAGTAGTCCATTTGATCAAAATGGATCAGGTGGTCCAATATTATTTGCAGGGGACATAGTCCAATTTTATTAATTTTTCTTATGCGATTTCTTGAAAAAGTTCTAAAGATTTTTGTTGTTAATTTGACATTACTTGTCTTCAGTCCAGTAATTAATGCTTGAACACATTAAAATTGTCGATTATTTGCCTAAGGCCCCTATTACGGCTTACAACCCAACTTAGTTGAGTTGTAATTAAGACAACTGGTTGTTATCAGTTGTAATATTTGCTCTGTTTTTGTTCAGCGCAATATTGCAAAGTTATAAACCACAATGCAAAAATTAAGTTGAGTTGTGAACCGTAATAGGGGCATCAAATTCGGGAAATTTTAAAGCTGGAAAGAACTTAAAAGACTGATATAACTTTAAATTATTGTAAAAATAGCAAAAACTGAATTTAAATTAAACAAAAAGAAAAAAAAACTATTTTGAACAAGATTGCAAGCATATGGAGTTCTTGACGAAGCAAATTCTGGGCGTACAATTTTGGGCCACTTTTTCGAACGTTACTAGCCGTATGACACGAATAACATGAACAATGTTGGCCTTTAATGCGCCAACTGTTATTGGTTTATCAGCATAAACAAGTGACTTAACGTAGCTCCACAGTCAATGATCGAGGGGTGTCAAATTGCTCGACATTTAAGGTCAATTGAAAGGTCCATTTCTCGATATCAAATTATGGCAACATTTTGATTACAATAAGTCGATGGTTGCGATCGCCGTATGGCACATAGCGACATCTTGTTGAAACCGCAACTCGCCCGGATCAAAGTTCAAACAAAAATAATTGATCATGGGGCGTTAAGTGAACTTTGGCGTTAGTTTTTGTAGTAATAAGTTCCGATGATGCCACCAGCGTGTAAACCGCACCAAAGTTTTCAGAGCCTTATCGCTGTACACAGTTTTTGTCGTTTAAAGTTTAAGGGGATTAAGATTCTATTGATAAATTCTCCTGGGGTGTTGTATCTGGGGTGTCGTCTTAAGAAACACCTACCTCTTCGCGTTGAAATCTACTGAAGTATAAGTTTAGCTATTCCCTTAATCTTGTGTATGGCTTAAATTTTGCATGTCTCTCAGCTCATTGCTGACTAGAGTCCAATCTTATACCACGGGAAACAGTAGCCTCAGGACTTTATAGAACCTGTACGGGTTGTTAGTTAGGACCCTTCGGGGTTCACTTGCTACACAGAAAGAAAAACACTCGGGACAAATCAAGTTTTTTGGGATTACTTTAAGTACGATTCGTACTCAAAAATTCAAGTACGAATAACACTTAAACGTTCTCAAAACAATCCTAAATGGGATTACTTTCGAAAATCAATCCCTTTTCAAAGTTTTTTTTTTTAAATTTGAACTCATGCTACTCATTTAGTTTATATTTTTGGTTAAATATGTACATACGATTTCTGAAATAAAAACCATATCGGGCATGATGTTGGTGTTTTATCATACGGGTAAGTAAATCACTCATAATCATTTTTTCTTTGTAATTTCTTTTTTTTTTTTGTTTTTTTCAATCATGAATTCGGGATAAAATCAACTTTTTATTACTTGAATCAAGCTCATTTGAGATTGATTCAATCATAGTTTTACTTAAATCAATCTCATTTTCGGATTATTTCAAGTACGAAAACGGAATTGAATATGGATATTTTAAGTATTTTGGGATTAAAAATCCGTACTTGAATCAATCTTTCTGTACTTGATTCAAGAAAATCCGTACTCACCGTACTACTAATACCGCTTCGGATTGATTTGAGTACGGATGGATTGATTTTTCTTTTGAGTGTAGCTGTGGTTTTAAACAAAATTGCCGGATTATGGATTGATTTTCGCCTAAAATTTAGTGTAAAGTTTGGCCTACTGGCAGCTTATCCTAAATGCGGTTGCCATACAACAGAAACAGTAGATGTTAGATAGCTTAAGCTTCTAAGCAAAGACTAATGTGCATATTTTAGATAGCTTTATACTAAATTTGCGAGATAGGTGTAAGGCTCAGTGTGAGGTTAGGCCGATAAAGTTACCCATTTTGCTAGGTATCTTTAAGTTAGGGAGAAACGATACACCTTATTTCCGATACGATACCACCACTCAAAAGAAAATATCGGCGATACCGATACTGAAACGAATATAAAATTTAAATTTAAAGTAAAATTAACAAAACTTTAGTAGAGGTATATTTATTTATTATTCAAAATTATTGTGTAAGAGATTATTAATATTTAAAATTGATATTAATAAGATTTTGAAAACAACTAATAAAATTTGAATTTATGGTAAAATTACCAAAAGTTTAATTATTTTTTCAACAAAAAAAGTTTAAAAGATAATATTAATAAGATTTTTGTATTTTGCAAATCCGTTTGAAGCAGACCTGCAATACAACATAGTCTCTCAGATGCGACAGAACTCAGTTCTGCGCCATATTCTTACATTTTTGGTATCACATTTCATTCCGTCAGTTAACAAGCGAAATTGCCTCTCTAGAAAAATAAGAAATTCTAAGATGGATGGAGCATAATCCTTCTTGAAATTTTCTCCCTACCCCGACCTTATCGCTGACGTCTACAAACCAAGAGTTGCGCAAGAGACTCGCGCAAGTAACTTGCCGAGTTTGAAAGGGGTTTAACATTTTCACAAACGCTCCAAAGGTCAGTTTTTGTAGACTTATTAGAACTCTTACTAGGTGGAGGGGTGTTAACAGATTAAAGGAAATAAGTTTACGTTCTCTTTAATCTATTACCAAACAGTAGCAGGCATATATTAAACCACAATAATGGTGATTTTAGCAGTGGCTTTGCTTATGGATTTTTGTGGCCTCTCCGAAGTTACCCAAAGTTTGTAGAAAAATAATTTTTATTCTTACAAAAATTAATAAAAGTAAGTAAAAAATAGAAACTGGGAATTATTTCCTTTCATAGTTCACTTTATTAGATTCAACATTTTTTATTTTTTCGAATTTATTCTATGAGCTAAATTTCAGTTATGCATTTTATAAAGCATTTTTTGTAATAGTCCTATTCCTTTAATTTTTAGGAATGACATTATACACTACCAGACTATTATATTGTATCTTCTTGTTACATTTTACCTTAGTTATCCTTTGGATAGCAATGAAGTATATTGTATGCACAGAAAAATTTACAATTAAAACAATACAAAGCAGATGACACTCGCTTTTAGAAATAAGAAAAATACCTTTTTGTCTCCAAGTGAAAGTGGGTCTTCCAGCAAATGCTTAATTAATTAAACACAGAAAAAATTATCGCCAATTTTTTTTTTTTTTATGAAATCATTCATTAAAAATCAACTCAGTTTTAATTTAAAATTTAATCAAGTCAATTAAACGTTTACTTATATAGACATTACTGCAGAAAATGTTATTAAATTAAAAAAAAAAAAATTCATTGATACTATTAATTTGCTTACTGATGCAAATTTAATTAATTTTTTAATTAATATCACAAATTTTTGAATTGAAATCAATTTCTATTTATTTTCTGTGTGTGAAGTGCAAAGCTTCATTAAAGCTTTTTTTTAGAATATTTTGTAAACTTTTATAAATTAAAAATTATTTAGGAATAACAATAAAAAGAGGACAGAAATTATTTTTTTTTTAGATAAATGATTACAAAATTCTTTATAGAGTTCACATACATATATAAATGACATCATTTTAATTATTTTCCATTTATTGTTCTTTTATCAATCGCAAATTATTTTACATAAGTTTGCATCTAAAAGTTTTTTGTTTCGTTTAAAATTTATTCGCATGACAAACAATTAAATGGCATTTTATTGTGAGTACATATTCGTATTGAAAATTTATCTGAACTTGCAAGTTCATTTCAATATTTATACAGCTCATTGTATTATAGCGATACATTATACTCTAGACTAGTTGAAACTTGCAAGTAAATGAGTTTTTTTTTGTTGTTTTGCGAATATTTATAATTATTTTGAAATAACTATAATAATTATAATAAAATGATAGAGAGAGAGAGAGAGAGTTGGGTTTTATAAAAGTCATAAACTGATCAAGTGGTGGCACTACTAAAGATCGTTAACATTTTTTTTCTAAGATTTCTTAAGGATCTTTTGTAGACATCAGACTTTCTACTAATTTATAGTTAATTTCAATCTTATAACAATTTTCTTAAAGTAGAAGTTTCCTTGAATATATTTTCTTTTTTCTCAAATTTATTAAACTTTTTCTAAAGTCTGCTATTAAATTGTGTAGGGAGCTTGGCATTATAATAAATGCAATGTGGGTGTTCTTATCGATACCACCAACTCGGTAAATAAGTAGCAATAGGGGGAGTTTTTTTCTTTTATTGTAAACATTTTTAATTAGTATTCATTAAAAATAAAGATCTTTAGGATAATTGAAAACTAAAAAAAAAATATTTAAATTTTATATCGAACAAAAATGTTTTTCTGAAAAATTATCTTTAAGAAAATAGCATTTATTGCTAGACACATCTATATCCATAAACATACACACATATTTTCTTTTTTACAAACTCTACAAATCCCACCGATATGATAATTAACTAAATATTTATAAGATACATTTTTTCATTTTCTTCGCTGGACATCTTACGGTAATTAGTTTTAAATCACCTTTATTAACCTGGGATGCGATCGGTGTGAGAGAGTGGGTATTTGTGATGTGATCTTTTTATTTTATTAATTAATACTTTAACTTTAATTCTACTCTCTCACCGCTTTTGGTGGTGGCAGCAATAGCGGCAGCTAACTCTTATCAATTGCCTACGAAAAAAAAGAACCAGTTCTTGCGGAAATATATCCTGATCGTTTGGTTTTTTCTGTCGTTTACTTCTTTTCATTTCTTTACTGGGGTTATTAGGTTCGATGTAACACATTAACTGTTATTACATGGTTGGGAACTTCCGGACCAAGTTCTTCGTATTTTTATAGTTAATTGAAGATAGAGTTGAAATTTATAGATTAGAAATTAAACGAAAAAAATCATACATATGAAACGAAAGAGAGCGAAACATGTTGGTTAATTTAAGGTGACTACTGTATTTATTAGGTGGTGGAAGAAGAAATTTTCGAGATTTTTTTTTAGAATGAAAAAGAAATGAAATAGTTTCTATCGTTTAATTAAAACATAAAAAAGAATATAGAACAAGAAGGTTCTATCTTACATGTAGTTTAGGTGCTAATAGAACTTTGTTGTCCTAAGATCGCGATTGTATTCGTTTGAAAGGCCTATAGATGCCATAATGTGTGAAATTTAACAAAAAAGGCTGAGTTCCTATCGATCTGGAGGGCCACAGAAGGTATACTGGTTTACATCGTCATGGGGTCTGTGGTAGCAATTAACGTAGATAGTCAGGCTGCGCTCAGATCATTGACAGGTTATATGGTGCGATCTTGCCTGGTCGAACGGTGTAGGAATGCTCTGATAGGAGTGGTCTCAGGACTCTTATGGGGGTTTTGACAGTCATTGTTCTGATAGGGCTTTTACAAGTATATGAGAAAAAACAATACGGGACTTCATAGATTTTGCGAGGATGCTGAGGAGCTAGGGACGATTGAGCATGTACACACAAAAAAAAAAATCAATCAGGGGTGTGCTGGAAATCGCAAACGTAGAACGCAAGAATTTTAAACGTGGTTTTTTAATAAGATTTCTGTAATAAAAGAATTTTATAATAAATATTAAACAAATAGTTCCCTATAATACAGTATTTTAAACCAAGAATTATAAGAATTAGGTTAAAGTTTATTAAAAACAACTTCCAAATTCTTGCGTTTTGCGTTTGCGATTTTCATCACACCCCTGAATGTAAAATTGGTAGTGATTTTTCAATAACTTGCGAACAACATTTTTTTCTTTTAAAATAACTATAATTCATGTTAATTAAAAATTGCAGTAAACACTCAACAAATTGAGTGCTTTTCATATAAATTTTACTACACCTTTAGTCACTTGTGTTGTGAAAACAGCACAAAGGTCTATTGCTGCTTTCAATCAGCCACTCAGGCAATTTTTTTGCACAATTCTAGGAACACTGTCCATTTTTTTTGCGTGTTAATTTTTTTGCTTTCAACTCTTAAAAACCGTGACAAAACTAAACATTTTTTACATACACTACACATGTTCACTGTACAGTTTTGAGCAAATATCAAAATCATTTTGAGTTTTACTCAGTTTTACTTGAACAAAAAAATTAAAATTTATGCACAACTTTCAATTTTTGAGTTTTTTTTGACTGCGACTGCTTGCATTTAATGAATTAGAACTAAAATCAACAGTTTTTCTTTTGGCCAATGACAAATGAAGAAGTGAAAGAAATTACAGTTTTTCTTCTTTGACTGCAGTTTTTTAAACGGTGGATTTATCTGCATTTTGCAGTTTTTCTAAGCATTGAACAGTTTTAAAGCTGTTAGTTTTAAAAATAAGTTTTTTTTTGTTATTTATGCAGATTTGCAGTTTTTGCATACATTTTTGTTTTACTTTCAATTTTGGTTTATTATTTCGTAAGCCGTAATCCTGCCTTATTTACTTAACACATACTCTTATAACAGTGGCAAGCTTGACAAGCCAAACAAACCACACAAACGGTTTGGGAAAACCACACTTTTCGTTAACAAATAAAAGATTCAAACCTTAAAAATAGTTTTTCAATAAATTCTAATAAAAAACTTTTATCGATTGAAATTTTTTAATATTCGTCTACTGCTACTGTAAATTTTTCAATAAAATGGTTGGCAGTGCAAGCACTGAACAATATTTAACATTGCAAAGTTTGTTTACAATCATGTTATAATCGTTTGTCAAATACTCGAATTAAACACAAAAGGTTTAAAGAAATGTACAATTTTGACATGTTTGCCAAGCGGTTTGAGTAGTTTATTTGGCTTTTACTTTTAAAAATAAAATAACATTGTGTGACTTGTATCGCTGATATTTTGTTCTTTCTTTTTTATAGTTGCATTAGAGTTAAACAAAAAAAGTTCCATTTGAGTTAAGTCCTCGTCCAAATTATGAAACATTTGCTGCGAAACTTTTAAGTTTGATGATGAAAGGGGAAAGACGATTAAAAATGTGTACTTTGTTCCATGCACAAGCAGTTTTTGTGAGTTTGTTATTACAAGAAAGAGAGAAGGAATACAAAATTATTTAATGCTGCAACACACAAGTCACGAATGCAGTTTAAAAAGAAAATTAAGGAATTTTTCGCGCAAATGTTTCATAATATGGACGAGGACAAAGAAATTAAAATTTTTTTTGGTTCTATAAAGAAATAATGAATAATTTCATATAATTTATTTTTACATTTTGAATTCAACACGAAATTACTTGCACACCAAACCAACAAAATGTTTTCTTAAAAAAAAAACACACACACTTAAAGCGCCACTTTAACACACAAGTTGACATCCTCGATTTCCTTAACATAGACTGACACCAAATGCCTGTCTAGGTGGAAATCTCAATATCAGTTTGTATATGAAACTCTAAATAAGTTACCCATAAAACGGATGCAGATTTTCTTACAGATTTTTAGAAAAAATAAAACCACCAAGAAAAAATGGGTTGATGTATTTATCTTTTGTCTACAAACTAACTAAAATGTTTTTTTCTTTCCAACATCAGTTTTGGCTTGATCTCTTTCAATCGCAGCTTTCTTAAACATATTCTTATCTGAGCAGATGGACGATAAGAATAATAATAACACTTATGGAGGGGGCCATCCAACAGCAACAACAACAACAGCGCAAATAACCCGCAAAATAAAAAGAAAAAAAAACCAAGGGGGAGCATATCATTAGATCTTAAGAAAATTGTATGAAGAAAAACCTGTTAAATTCACAACAAGTATTGATGAAAATTCACTCAACTCACTTGCAACAAACATCATGTTGTTTGATGAAAAAAACTAGTAATTTTAAGCTTTTTTCTAAATTTCCCCCATTCTATAGAATAAGTACCACTTTGTGAAGTTTTCGATACATTTTTTTTTTGTTTAAGAAATAACATCCAAAAAGGTTTTCACAAACAAATGTGTTGATTATATTAGATCAGTGCTTGTTATACATTATGTTGTAGTATTTTTTAGATATTCTTTTCTTTTTGCGTACAGTTTAATTCTTTTCTGCTTTCATACCCCTGTAGCCATTTTGACTGGCCAGCTCCTGATCATTGCTTAAATTGATTTCTAATTTTGCGTGTGTTTCAGAAGTGGCCAAGACGCTGTTGACCAAGTTGCTTGGTTTGTTTGATTTTCTTTTTTTTTAAATATATTTTCTTTTCTTTTTTTTACCATTTTATTCCCACTGACCGACCGGATGGGCAGCTGCTTTTGTTGCTAGTTGTTAGTAATAGATTGCTAGAGTGCTGAGATTTTTGCTGCTTAACTTTGGGAGGATGGAAATGACAAAAAAAAAAAAAAAATATGTACACGTTCAAACTTACACATCACAACACTAAGCCACATTTAAAAAAGAGTCAATATGAATCCGGGGTGGCCAATATTCAACAAATATTTGATTTGCTTGAAGAGGGATTTGATATTAGAAATTACATAAACATACTACCATTTTTAAGGCTTTTTGCTTGTAAGAAGTGGGGTCTAAGCACCGCATACGATATCGAGCAAAATAAATCGAAATTTTTTTATTTTGTTATCTGATACTCGATATCGAATGAAACCCAAGACATTCCGGGTATGTTCTAGAAATCGCAATGAAGTGTATTTAAAACCGAGCAAATTTTAATAACGTCCCTGTACTAAAAGTTCATAGAAATATTGCATTTTGTCTATTTAATCTTTCATAGAAATTTCTGAAAAACTGTAAGTGTCGATGTCGCTTACTTTCAACGACATTTCGATATTTTCATACTTAAAATAATGCACACTATTATTTAACTTATGAAGTGATTCACAAATTTCATGTGTGGAAACTATTAGTTTTAAATAAATTTTCCCAGTGGCCCTCAAAGATTTCATAAACAAACATTGGCCCTCTCTGCTTTCAGATAATTTACTAAAAAAAAAACCAGTTTCATTGAGAAAAATAGCAAAATATAACTATGAATTACAATCACTACACACAACAACAAGTTACAAAAAATACTTTGAAAACCTCAATAGATAACTGAACAACGTTTGTGAAAAAAATCACATACACAAACACACTAACTAACGCTAAATCTAAAGGAGTTCAAAGCACGCAATACCTCTTCTGCGCTCGCCCTCCCCCTCCCCACTTTCAAAAAGACGCTGCTCAGAAACAAACTAAAGTTTTATGAATGAATTTTTTCTTTGTGTTTTTTCTATTCGCTGTTAAGATCTTAACCATTTTTACGTTAGATGAATTGCTAAAAAAAATCTCCATTCATTCATTCGCTTAGTCAGACACTACTCACAACTTGTATGTTTCTATTATCAATAAATATTTTGTTAGATAGATAGAGGAATGGATGGATGGATTGATGCCTTATACGTTCAGTTATTTCATTCGTTTATTCATTCACAAAAATTACACATAGAAATCTATAATGTATTGGTTTGCCTCAATTTTATAGCGCCAGGGAAACATAATTTTTAAGCCATAATTATGCCGCTGTTGATGAATGAAAAAAAACTCAACTAAAAATCAAACATACATGTCCATGAGTTGAAAATAAACCTCAAAGATTTATAACATACAATTTTAAGAAAATCTCTTGATTATTAAAAGAAATGAATTTTGTGTTTGAATTTAAATTTTTAAAAAATTAAAAAAAAAAATACTGTAAAAGAAACAACCATGAATGAAAGTTGTTTTCAAACACCTCGAACTAAATTAACCGTAAAGAAAAAAATACAAAACAATACAAGGAGATACTAAAAATATCTCATAAATACATTCAAACATACTGTTTGATTAGCTCAGCGTTACCACTTTGGATCAAAAAAAAAAAACGATATTCTATTCTTTTGGGTATAAAGTTTACCTCAACATGATAAACCATTAGGTGTTTTCTTTTCTATAAAAAAAGTACCACCTTGTAAAAAGGTCCATGCATAAAATGTTTTGCCAATCCTATAATAATGTTATTTGTTATTTGACGAGAACTAAACACACGTTACCAAAAAGTGTAATGCCCAGTTTTTAACAGCTGACAAAAAGTTTGTTCTTTAAAATTTAAAAAAAATAATTAACAATTTGTTTATTGTATCAACAACCAAATGAATGACGAAATTACAGTTTGCTCGAAAACAGTTCGATGTTAGTAAAAAATTGATTTAAACCTAGTGGACGCTTAGGTGAAATTTTAAATATTGCATTGCCATTTCTGCACATATAATGGATACGGTAATATTCATATTTTAAAATTTGAAAATGTTTCAAAATACTAATGGTGTTTCTTTTCTACGAAAAATGTCACATTTTATTTAAAAAAATGCCATTTGGTGTTCGTTTCTTTAAAATGCTTTGCTCTCTAAACGGGAAGCGTGTTTTATTCTAAAAAAAATTCACCCTTAAATGTCATAAGGCATTTCACTTTACGCCCCGTATACATGGAGGGTGTTGATAATGCCCTGTAAAAAGATGGCTTCTGTTTATATATGGGGTTACCAGACGAAGTTGGGGAAAAATCTCCTCTAATCAGGACAGTAAAAATTTAAAGTTTTAATAGTAATTTTTTCTATTATTTTATAGTAAAAACAAAAGAAAGCATTACATTGTTAATGGTAGGTTGTCAGTGGTATAAAATTTAAATAAATTCGGTGTTATAAAATTATTTTTAAAACCAAGAAATCGTAAGAACTTGGCGTTAGTAAATCGGCAATCTGGCAAAGGTACTTTCTTGTTTACATATTTTATGAGAAACAAACTAAAGACATTGGAGTTTCGTCATTCATTTTGTTCATTTATTTATTTAATATCAATCTTTAACATGTTTGGGTTTATCTATAATTTTTTTTTTTATTTTAAAGAACACAATTTTTGATTTGTGAACATATTTTTTTTATATACTGAAGAACAAACTTTTTGTCAGCTGTTAAATATAGGGCGATCCAATTTTGTGTTTTGTACTCGTCAAATAAAAAATTGCAGTTTTACATGATCGGCAAGACATTTTATACATGCACCTTTTAAAATGTGATATTTTTTTTTGTAAAAAAGAAAACACCATAAGAAATTTTCACTGTCGATTTATACAAGGCCTTTTTCCTTTATTAAGGGTGCTTTTCGCATAGTTTTTGCAGACACCAAACTTTCTCTCGCTTTAAAAATTTTTGTTTGCATCGTAAAAGAGGTCAGCCATCTTAAAGATGTTTTCTTAAAATCGAAGATACCAAACAATATAATAACGAAAAGGGTTAAAAGAACGAACATACTACACTTAGGTCTGTTTTATGCTTTTTTTTAACTTTTCGGAACGAATCATCCGTTTTGTGTGAAAATGGAGTCTTTTTTATGCGGATTTCATTTTTGCGGGTTTTTTGGGAACGCATCTACCGCATAAAAAAAAAGACCTGAGTGTATATCATTATTATTAAATACCAGCTTCAACTGGCTAATGATTCCGTCAATAGTGGACCGCCGCTGTCTGGCATAAATTTTTGGCAATATATTTTGTCATAATAAAAACAGCTGATGTCAGAGAAAAATACAGGCACGTTCTATTAGAAATTTTCTCAAATGACTTTAACAGCAATGTTTTTATTTCAGTTTATTTCAAATAGGTTCCGGTTAAAAATTAAAATGATGTCGGTCAAGTGACCGCTTCTTATATTTTAACAAATTTCTCAATCACGTTTTTCAATAATAAACAGTTGGTAATGGTTGATTTCAGCTCGATAATGTTGTTTTTATGCTCTTGAACTGTTGTGGGATTATTGCTGTATACTTTCGATTTAAAAAAACCCACAACAATTATTCTAAAGGTGTATAATCTCACGGTATTTGTGGCCAATTCACTTCTCCTTTACGAGAAATAATGCAGTTTTCGAACTTTTCTTTCAAAAGGCCCACTGTTTGTCTTGCTGAGTGGCCAGTGGCATCATCCTCCACATATTCTTTACGTCTAAATCATCAATTTTCCACCACCAAAAACTTCGGATCATCTGCCTGTAGCGATTTCCATTGACCACTGATACCTCAAATTTGGAAACCCTTTATCTTCTATATATATTCAATTCTCGTGTCACGGTGTTTGTGGTTGAACTCCTCCGAAACAGCTTGACCGATTTTTATGAAATTTTGTATTTTGAATCATATCGCTAGAGGGCGTAAATTAGGGTAAACGGGGTAAAAGTACCCTCTCCCTATCATCCCAGTTATGAATAAAAATTCCCCGGGATTTTTTATTCATAATTGGCCTGTGTATCTTATTGACTAATCAACCAATTTTCTTGCATGCAGGCACTGTAACATCTAAACATCTGAAAGGAAATAGGGAGTAGGGCGTGAAATAGGGAAATAGGGGTAAAAACTTCCCCCTTAGCCGGTTTCTTAAAATTTGCCATGCAGATACTGCGGCATTTGAAAGAAATAAGTTATACGGTATAACGACGTTTACCAGGTCAGCTAGTTTGTGTACATATATGTGACCTTCTTCGAGAAAAGGGACCTAGTGCGTGAAAATAAAGTTTTGAGAAAAACTAATTTCATCTTATTCTACACCCTTTCAGGTACCAGAATCCACTCTTAAGTCCTAACCCGTTTTTTGACACACTAGGCCCCTTTTCTCGGAGAAGGTCACATACATATATAACTTCATGTGATCTAAATTTAATAGTAAAGTAATATTTTGTTTTACTGTTGGCAACACAGGTTCAGATACTATTGTATCTGTATATTAATTTTATATTCATTAATAAACTTGTTTTGCAAATTATAGATTTATTTTATTAGTGAATTTTTTCTTGTGTGTTGTTGCTGTGAATGTTTAAATATGTGTTGTGATTTTTATAGAGTGCATACTAATATTTGATTTTGTTATAAGCAAAGTTGGCGATAAAGATAATAATTAATTATCATTTCCGATAGTTTTCACAAGAGATTAATCAAGTCTAGTAAGCGAATAATACTTTTAAACAACAAATACATTTACAACAACAACAACAAAAGTGTGGGAAAGGAAAATATGTATTTTATTTGATTTGGAATTGATTTGTAATATTGTTATAAGAAAATTTAAGCAATATAAAAAAATATGTTATAAAATTAGATTGATTTATAAAAAAACCTCGATAAACTAAGAAAAAAGAAATCTTGCCCAAATGTAAATTTAACACAAAATTTTTTATTAATACAGTTAGTGTTCTATTCAAATAAAATATTGTTTGATTTCCTGATTTAAAAATAACACATAATAAATAAATTTGAATATTGAACTAATCAGTACCTTGTCAAATAAAATGTTAAATTTGAATATCAGCAAAAAAAAAATTGATTTGGTGATAAAATGTGTGTATGTTGTTTCGATATTCACACTTTAAAAAACCAGACGGAAAGATTTTGCAATATGTTGTAAACAAATTAAGATTTCGAAAGTTCTTGATAATGTTCATCTTTCATCATTTCATTTAAATTATGATAATTGGGTTTTCTTTTATTTTATTTTGTTTTTTATTTTAGTCTGTGGATTTAAATCCTGACAGACGACAATAAAATTACAAACCATATTTTTAGGTTATGAATTCAAAAACAAGACAATACTACATTCAATAACACTTATATTCAAAGAAAAATCTATATTTTTTTCCTAAGTAAATCCCGCGAAGCTCTACGCTTGTCTGCAGAAGCCCACAATCTATGGCGAGAATTGAACCCGCAACCCTTGCACTGATAGACAAGGTCACTACCAGCTGGCCAACCGGGGCACCCTTTGATGATACATTTCATTAAAACCCCTATATATTCTCCGAAAAGGATCATAATTAGCCCAGTTTGTGTTAAAGACATGCAGATAAAATGGTACGCAATTGCGAATTGATTGTTAAGGAACGTTGACTTAAACATGATTAAGGAGGAATTCAGAGCAAACAGTACCATTAAGTCATTAAGCCTTTTAACTCTTGGTTCACACTATGAAAGTTTTCTTTCAAAAAGTCTGAGTTTAAGGGTAAGAGAGAAGATAAGAAATGCATGTTCTCTTCCCCTCTCACCAATAAGCTTAGACGTTTTGAAAGAAAATGATTTATAGTGTGAACCCAGACTAACTAAAAACGCCATGTTAAGCATTTTTCTTCGGCTTATAGGATGGAAGAACTTCAGAAGGGTCCCAAGTTGAGTTTCCTTAGCAGAACTTTAAAAATTGAACATCATAATCAGGATCCTAGATAATAAATAAAAAATGGAGCTTCCAATGAAGTATAGGCTTGTGAGGGAGAAACGTAAATGTTCGCACATTGAAGCAATACATTTTCGACACTGAAAGCCCTTTATTCGGAACATTCAGCACACTGAACTGTTTGTTGTTACCGTTTTTCTTTTTTATGCTTCCTTACGAACCTGTTTCGTAGTAAGGGAATATCGTGGCTGTTCAAATGTTACATTTCTTTTTTTTTAAATTTGTAAATGACTCGTATTTATTTACTTACCTTAATTTGTTGTGCAATTTGTTTGTGTCTTATTACGTAGCGCATAAACCCCAAAAAACACGGTGGTTTGATTTCAAATTGAAAATGATTTGAAACCAAACGTTTTCTCAAACGTTTGATAATGATTTAAAAAATCATTTGAAAATCATAGAATTCTTAACAAATAGGGGAAATTGTTACCAAATTGAAAAATGCCTCTATTTTCAACTTGCTTTCATATACAACTCATTATTTATTTTAATAAACTGTGAGATAAACATTCGGCAACACAGCTAAAAGATGTAATAATGTTCTTTCCGTCTTCTAATTCTTTCAAAGATGAAATAATTGGCTTCTTTTTATTTTGAGGATTGTAGCACCACGATTATACAATAAACTTATAATTTCTTCACTTTGCCGTTTTATTTTTTAAATTCGTATTCTTAATCAATTTGAATTTAAATGTTAAAATCAAATGTTAATGTCAAATAATAAAGTCATTTTATATCAAAGGTTTGACCTCGGGATGTGCGCCTACTTTTTAAAATTTACAATAAAAACTTCGCACCACAAGAACATTTTTTATTGGTACAGTATTCGATGATTGGCTCATATTACTGCTTTGTTATTTTGGGATCAGTGAACGTTGGGCTAGCTTTATAAAAGCAAGTACTCCACGAGCTTTGTTTTTATCATTGGCGTAATGTGTTTTATAAAATCTAATAGTGAATCTAGTTATTGTATTGTGCATCAGTGTTTGCAAAAAAGTCGGCAAGCCATTTACTTATTATCAACTTTTCTTACCGTTTTAGGCGTTCTTAACTCTTCCGAGAGAAGGCTTTATATGGGGTCTATGATTACTTATGAACTGATCTTCACGAAATTCAAATGTATGACTTCTAGTCTTATAGAAAGAATTTCTGCCAAATTTTACATCAATCCGTGCATTACACCTAAATGGTTGCTTTTATAACAAAATTACCAATTTTTTAGAGTGGTGATTTAACATTTGGACTCATAACTCTCGTCGTACTGAACCGATTTTGATGGATTTCAATCCCAAACCGCTTAGGTTAACTAGAAGCTATTTGACACTAACATTGTTCGTTTCTTTTGAGTTTGACGAAAGTGAGCGAATTTTCAAGAGACGGTCAGACAGAAGGACATGGCTAAATCGACTTAGAATTATTCAAGGAGCCAGAATACATATATATTTTATGGGGTCTGAGATGAATAATAAAAGAGTTTCACACGGAATGACAAACTTAGTATATCCTCATTCACCACTAGTGGTGTTGGAGGTTATATTAAAATAATTTAAAAAAAAGAATAATTCCCGGATTATATTTGTCAATATGTTTAATTTTAATATTTAAATTTCCTAGTAAAAAAAATTTAGTTCTCTTAGGCTCAAATTTACAGTCATAAGTTAATTATTAATAAACTAAAATGATAACTATTGCTTAAGTAAAGTATCTAATTTACAATAATTGGTTAAGCAAACATTTTAATCAGACCAAAAAAAGGAAACTCTATAAAAATAATAAATAATAAACCAATAAGAATAGTAAACCAATAACATTTGAGGGTTTAACTAATGGTTAAGAAAAAGCTGCAAATAATATTTTATTTGTTAATCTGTTGTTATTAGCTAACTAATGACTGTAGGAGTGTAAAGTGTACTTTTTTTTTAATATTTACATTAAATTTTTTTTAAATAGAATCGTTAAATTTTTTTTATTTATATACATACATACATAATAATATTTTTGTTTTAACTTTTATATAATTTATTATATTTTCTCTTTCTAGGTAAGTTAACGTTGGTCTTAACTTCTTTAAACAAAATAGTGGTAAAGTATAAAGTTTATTTAATTCAAATTATAATACAATATTGTTACATTTAATATGAAAAGTTATTTAAGTTTTAATGGCCATGTTTTATTGTTTTCTTCCTTCCAGTTAAACACATTTCTATTTTATTTCCGAAATTTTCAAAGCTTCCATTTTCCGATATTTACAATTACAAAGCCAATAAATATCATTATAAAATATAATTTTATAATTTATGTATATTTTTTTTAGTTTTATAGTTTGTTTATATAACAAATCTATTTTGATGTATTTTTAATCAAAAATTTCCCATCATATCTGTCATTAATGAAATCTTAACGATTATTTAAATAAAAATGTAACTTAGAAAACCGACGACATTTCATTCATAAATCAATTTATTCTTAATAATTTACAGAGATTTATTTCCCAGGCCTTAAAAACTCTTACGAATCTCAAATAAGACTATCACCTCATTTAAATACATTTTAAACTCTCTCACCATAAAAATAATCTTTATCTGTTGGATACAATACAGAAAATAAAAATAAAATAAAATTTCCATTTAATTAACAAATAGAAAGAAAGAAAAAAAGACATTTAAAATTGCATGATAATAAAAATAAACAAGAATTAGACGAACTGGAACTCTGAAAAAATAAAATAATATGTTAATTTAATAGACGTGTTTATAGAGAAAACAAATCGGGACAGAAAAACAAAAAAAAAAAAAGAAGAAACTAAAAGTCTATATAGTTAAATGGAAGAGTATACAAAACTAAATTTTTAGTTCTAACGCCAGATGCGCCAACAGATTTGATCAGTTTTTTAAAGAATGATGTGGATAGCAAATTGCGATAGAAATGAAATTGATTTTCTTTAGAAAACAAACAAGTAGCTGGGTCTTTAAATTGTTTTTTAAACAAAAAACATTATTTTACCAAAAATGAAAAGCCTTTGAAAAGTTTTGTTTTATTATTGTTACTTTGTATTGCGTTCTTTTTTTTTTATTTTTGGTTTAACAAAAACATAAAACCAAATAAAAAAAGTTTAATTTTTATTTAAAAACATTTATGGGTAGAAATTATAACAACATGTATGTTTATTGTACGAGGGCGGGTCAATAAGTACGTGGCTTTTTGAATTCCCCGCCTCTTAACTGAAAGGGCAGCACTGATTTTGTCAGCGTCTTATAGTTGACTCCTGTCATCTTTCTAATAAGATGCGTCATTTAGTTTGTGCTTGACAGCCATTGACAGCAGGCCTCCTTTTGATTCAGTTGACTCCTGTCAACATTCTAATAAGCTGCATCAATTATTTTGTGCTTGACAGCAGCGATTTGGAAAGAAAATGGAAAAAAGTTAATTTCTTGCAAACTCTCCGCCCTATTCTCCGGAAAAATATTATTATTTATTGCTTTTACGCCAAATCATCTCATAAACAAATATATTTTTAGTTTACGTAAAAAAGCTTTTTTTTTGGAAGGGATAAGCAAATTGACGAAACGTTGGACATACACTTTGTTTCAAGTGCCAAGGAGACTACGATAAATATAAAGATTAAATTATTTTTTATCCAAAAAAACCTGTGTTTTAGTTAAAAAGTCACAAAAGACTTATTAACCCGACTTCGTAATATAAAAAAGTTCTAAAAATCAAATCATCTACGACATCCTTTAGGGCAGCAGCAGCACCAGAAACATTAAAATCAACATTTAAAGATCATGATTATTGATGACGATCATCATTATCATCAACAAAATGGAAAAACAATAAAAACAGATGATCAAACAAAAATTTACACGATCATAAATAAAACAGCAGCATCAATATTAAATTCAAAATATTGAAATAGTAAATAAGGGATGTTTGAAAGGGTGAAATCGTTGTTAAGAGACCGAGTTTTCATTATGACTTTTTTGCTTGGGGATACCAGGTGCAGACTTTCTCCTACAAAATTTTAAAGCCATTCTTCCAAGCATCTTAGTGAAGATTTTAGGTTAGGTTAGCGTCCATCCATTCACATCTCAGCATTTAATACTTAGAAAGCTTAGCTCTCACAGTTAAGTTACAAGGTTAAAATAAAAAAAATTAGAAAATTTTTATCTTGAGTACCTAAACCTACGGTGCTCTTTGCACTGTGTGAGAATAATGAGTCCAAAAACACCCTCATGTGTTGGTGCAACCAATACACACAGGTGCCCATTTGGGTATATAATCCTGCAGAATTATTCACTCCCCTATTGCTCAGGAGCTAATGTTATCTAACCTCCGCTGTCTTAAAGCAGGCAGCATCTGTTTAATAGCAACAGCATATAGCAAGATCTGCCAGAAGGCTGAAATTCTTCACAGTGGGTGCATATTCAGTCCTTAAAGCCGACATTTTAAGATCTCTAACACGGGATCCCCAAAAGGTGCAAAAGTTAGTACCAGATGGGATCTCTGGTCAGCCCCGATCTTAAGAGATAAGTCAACTTTAAACTTGGCCGTGTTTTAGGTATTGGCTGCACTTTGTTTTCCGGGAGGATGTAATACAAATAGGAAGTATCGCTACATACCCCAGGGATTATTTGTGTGTGTTTGATAAATTCAGTTTTCTAAAGACCACGGGACTTACGTTGTTATATATTTATATCCTCGAGATGGGTCGGTCCATAAATGGCTGAGATACACTGAAAAGAAAAATCCAACGGTAAGTAATGATTTACTTCAATAAAGTACAGAATGCTTGATTCAAGTACGAATTATTAAGGGGTTCCGTATTTTAATTGGTTCGAAATCGGGATTGATTTTAGTAAAAGTAAAAAGACAAATTAATCTCAAACTGTGCTTGATTTAAGAATTTCTAAGTTGGTTTAAATCCCAAATTAGTACTTGAAATGCTCCGAAGGAGAGGGAGAATAAAATAATATTATCATTTTCTTATCCGTTTACACATTTCGCTCATTTGATAACGTCATCATAACTAAAAAATGAAGTTTTGAATTTAGTGATGCAGAATTGTTCGCTATGTTTGCTTAACATTCATCTTTTTATCTTTTATAATTTCCCTGTTTGAAGAGAATGTGTCGTTATTTGTTTGTGTTGTGCGAGCAAATTTAAAAATTTCAACACGATGTTGCGGCAAATGAATGTTGCATTTGCTACTTACAGAAGAACTCACAATTACTTAACTAGAATTCGGGAATTTTTGCTTCTTAGCTTATTTTTTAAACATGAAAATAATGTTTTTTTTTTCTTGTAGTGTTATTGTTGTTTCTACACAAAACAAGCAAATTTTGTAGCTTTGTTGTTGTCAACAACTAACTTTCTAATAAACGCGCATGCACGCATATCGAAAATAATTCTATAGAATGACTAGCAACAATAAAACAGTTCCAAGCTCTCTAAATTTTTTGAGAACAGCAAAGCAATTAGATTGGTTCCGTTACTTTTGGCTTGTAAGTTCAAACAAATCACTGTACTACATTACCCGCACTTAATCTAGCATTCTTACCTGGGTTTTTATTACAAACTTAAATTGTTCAAACTTCTAATAAATGAATGAAATATTTAAAACAACTGATAATTTTGTTTTAAGTATTTAATTATTTTCCCTATTGTGGTTTTTTTTTTATAGAGTGGCTAGTTTTTGTTTGCTGCCACTACAACATAAATTAACAATCGCCATTAAGAAAATTTACAAATTGTGGGTCAATTTGAAAAGCATAAACAAATTTAAGAAAACCACAAATTTTTTTCACATCATCTTCTTTTTTGGCCGTTTTCTCATTACGCGATTATCTTTTTTCCCAACGAAAAACTGCACATTAAAGAAATTTGGTTTTCTCAATGTCTCATTTGTTTTCTATTCTGTCGCAAAGCTAACCAGCACTCATCTGTCGATTATTTATTTTCCTTTTATGTATTTGCCGTACAGACGAATTCAATCAGCTGACTCCCAACTTTTACATGTATTTTGAGAGGTGTTGCCAGCTGTCCGTATATTGAGAAACCCAAAATCGTTAACGGACAGTTTATCGGTCTAATAAATTTATGTTAACATTAAGTAACAGACAGTTACTGTCAAAATAACTGGCTTCCTATTTTAAATATCTATTAAGATTTTCTTTACGATTTGATAGTTGTGCACACAAATTTATCGAGTATTCATCATTCTTCACACGGTTGAAATACTGGACATTTTTTCTCGGCCATTGTTATATTTTTGCATCTCTTACACAAATATCTCAATATGATGTACATGACCTGAAGAGTTGTAGCGATCGATCGATCTTTTTGTTTATAAAGCCATAATTTTCCGTTTAATTTGATTTGTTCAAGAAAGAAAAAAAAAAACAACAAAAGATCATTTCAAAGTCAAGATTTTATTTATGTACCACGAAATGCCTTTTTTTTGGGGTTATTGTGTGTAATAAAAATAATGTTTATTTATTTTCCAAATTTATTGTTAAAAACAAAACTTAACTAAATATTGATCTAAGTAATTCGGTAGCTGGTGTTTTTTTGTTTCAGTTAATTTAATTTTTGCGCACAGCGACAAATAATCGTTATAATGAAATATTTAATTGGAAAATAAACAAGAATTTTTATTTGGTGAGTTGGTATATTTTTTAAGAGTGCAATATTTGTTTTTTTATTTATGTAGAAATGTATGTATGTATGTTCATAAATCAATTTTCAGGTGTTATTTGGCTTCGACGTACATATTTAAATTATTTATCAATTGAAGTACAACCGCGACTAACGTTGTAAAGGCCACTTTTTGCAAAATCAGTTTTTCTTGAAAATTATTGTTAACATTACTCTCCTACATTGTGTTAACTTCATATCATCCAAAATTATGCACAGAGTCAGCCAATAAAAGAACGTTGTAAGTTACTAAAAAAAGAGATACAATCTAATGGTTTTGCAAATTGGAATGACGTTTTAAAAAACGCTTGTGTAGTGGAAAAACGTTTTAAATGACATCGCGATTGTGGATATGAAACGTTTTTCCACAAAAAAAGTTTTAAACTGCAAATGTGCAAGTTATTTTAAATTCAAATTTCTTAATATTGTGCACACAAGTTTTTTATCTTTAATTTTGATAGTCTAAAAAAATAAAAAATAAAATAAAAAGGAAAGTAATCCTGCCTTTTAAAAACGTTTTTTTGCTCTCCTGAAAAATAGGCTATTACGGTTGAGTTGTAATTTCCTAATTATACCCTTCATTTTTTTTATTATGGTTTACACCTTTGCTATATTGCGGTGAACAAACAGATAACAAAAATTACAACCGATCACAACCAGTTGTCTTAATTACAACTCAACTAAGTTGAGTTGTGAACCGTAATAGGGGCCATAATTATTTTGTCACTTACAACGTTATTCGCGGCTGTGCTTCAATTGTAAATACATTTTAATGTTGTTAAATTTTTAAGGATCAAGAAAATACTGAGAAAAATCTTTGATTGCCTGTTATCTTTTAAATTGGTTGAAAATATTAGATAAAATGCCAGATTTTGATTGAAGTGCCGTGTTTGATTTATGTTTCTTTTCCTTTAAACGCAACCATTGGACCTTAAAAACCAGACCCTCTTTTGAACTTTAACTTATTTTTGTAAATGCTTAATATGCTTAACAATTTAAAGTTTGGGTTAATCAATTAACAGAAATTTTTTTGATTAAAAAACGATTTCCAAAAATAAAATTGCTCTTATTCAAATCGTTAGAACTATAACTTGATAAGTAGATGATCAAAAAAATAATTTAAATTTTGCACAAATTAGTCTTGTTTGAGTAGAAATCTTTCTACAAAATTTTGTGAAGATCAGGGTTCATAATTTACCTTTGGCCCCATATAAAGCCCACTCTCGGAAAATACTTTAATACGCCTTAAACCGTAACTAATAAATGCTATTGCAGTTAAATTTGGCCTGCCATGGTTTCTTAGAAAGCACTCCGGCAAATTTTGTGCAGTTCGGTCCAAAATAACCCATTGGCCCCATATAAAGTCCACTCTGGGAATCTATTTAAATACGACAAAGCAAGATTTTATTGAACAGATTTTGTCTCAGAATCCTTGATAAATTCTTTAAATTCTCATGAAATCTTTGGGAGCTCGCTCCCCTTGTTCGCGCTCACTACACCTGGTTTTTTTTTTGGAAAAAATCTAAATGCGAATGAAGAATATGCAAAACATTGTCGGTGTCCACGGTTTGTCCAAGTTTCTGACTACAAAACCAAAATAATGTAAATATGCACATTTTAATGATTCTGATATTTCATATCCTTATTTCCCAACCAAATATTCACCACATAAAAAGCAAAAATAGCTTGAATCAGTAACACACTCTCCCTGACATGCTAAAACGCAACTATTATGAAGATTTAGAATGAATGTGGGCTTCTGTCCAATAAATAATTGTGAAATTGTAGTGTCAGCATTGACTGTTTTACAGTATTGCCAGCATGCGAAAAAATATGAACAAGACCAATTTGTATGCTAGATTCGAATTCAGCGTACCCATATTATTTAAAAATCATGCTTCGTTTCTGCAGTCAATTTTCACTTAATATTTACTTTAAGCTATTTTACGCTATCACGCAAGTCTTACGTATTTTATGAAAAATACAACCCTGTCATGATAAGTTGTTTTTGTCTTTTAAAAACTTTCAAACAATAAGTAGATCAGGGAAGCTTTTTCGTAAAAATATGTAAAACTTGTGTGATAGTGTAAAGTACCCTTAAGGAGCTTTAGATAATTCAAGCACTATAGATGTCTCGATCAGTGTTCGACAACTAACGCCACTTTTAAAACAAACTATTTATATGTAATAAATAGAATCTCTATACATACATCTGACAAATACTACCCACATCTAAAATATTTTCCTTTATATTCTTATTCTTCTTATAACGAGTCTGTTAATTTAAATGAACAAATTAAATGAAAACTTGTATACGTGCCATCATTTAATTGTTATTACTCACTTAAACTACAACTGAAACGCAAAGAAAAAAAAACTAAATAAAGCTTTACTAATGAACAAGACATTATAATTATTATTAAATCTAATTAAATTCAAGACCATATTCATTCAAGCAACAACAAATTTAAAAAAAAAAATCCTTAATTAATATTAAATGTTGTAGTAGTTTAAAAGAAAAAAGATAAAATGAACGCAAATGATCAACAAACAGATTTACAACAAACAACCCCTCGGTATTTGAGTAAAAAATATAAGTTAAATTCTATAGAATTTAAATGCAATTACAACACCAAATACAACAATAACTACAACTATTAAAAAAATTACAAAAAAAATTAAACCTCTGCCAGTTTGAGCATAAAAAAGCACGCCCACTTAAGTGGTCTTAATAATTAAAACCGAAAAAAAGTTAAATAAAATTTAAAAGATACATAAATATAGAATGAATAGAACGCTAATACACAAACTGAGAAATATATTTTTGAAGAAAAATCATAAAAATGCTAAAGAGATTGAGTTTAAAGAGTTTGCCAAAGATGCGAAAATTCTCAACTTAAAAGGCTCAACTCTCTAACTGGCTTGCCTAAGTCTTACATGTGTCTTTCAATATCATATTCCATTTATTTTTTTAAAAATTTCGTCTGGTGCCAAAATCCCTTTATGCCACTTTAAATTTTTTTTACGCTAACCCTACTTTTTCGAAATAATGTTTATGTTGTCTTAAGCAAAAAAAAAAATGCTTTTTCCAAATCTTAGGTCAACAATGAATCTACAATTTTGTCGCAAACTCTTTTTGAATTATATTTGTAAATTGGCCTGTTTGTTATTCTTTTGTGTTCTATTCTATCGGCCAGACATGACAAATCTTTTAAAAGTCAACTGTTGTCATCTTGTTACACTATTTGAAGAGCAAATATAGAAAAAAATTTATTTATACGCTCTTTATTTACCCACACACACACACAAATAAATGTTTGCCAAAGTATTTGTAAATATTGTTCGAATATTTTACTTTAAGTCTACCCAGCAGTGCTTAGAGTTTAAACTACCTGTTATGCGCCCCATACACTTTTCAATTCAATTGTCAACTGAGTCTTTCAACTGAATTGATGCTTGGCCACACACTTCATCAACTGATTTGGAAGACTTAAAATTAATTTTAAAATTTAATGAAATAAAAGACAGTATTTAAAATACTTAACTTTTTTTTACAAAAGAAAACTACAAACATTAATTTTGACAGCTGATCAAGACACTCGAGCACATACAGTACAATCGCATTGCTAGACTTAGTAGACAACTTGAAAAACTCAAAATCTTTTGATTTTTCTTCAACCAACTCAACAACCGTCAAACTAATCAATTGACAAAGCCATACACGCTTTGATTTGCACAACAACCGACTCAGTTGACAATTGAATTGAATCGTGTATAGGCTGCTTTACATACATAATTAATTTCACAACATACGGTTTTCTTTTTTTTTTAAATTTTGAATATTTTTGAATTCACCTACTGTATTGCAAAAGATTGCCAGTTGACTTCCTCAAGATTATTTGCCATTAATGAGATTTACCTAAAAGAATTGGCTATTCTGGAAATTCATTACTTCTTGCAAACGAAATACTCTTATTATATATGCTTCTCCTACTCCCACTGGAGCATACGACGCCAATTACTGCCGATCTCCATTTAACTCGATTTTCAAAGACAGATCTCAATTCATTCCAAGATATTTCCAGTTGGTTAATTTCGGTTTCCTTAGAACATCTCTATGTTTTACGTGGCCTACCGCATTCTCGCCCACTTTGATGAATTGGGTTCTATCTAAAAGCTTGATTAGATACATTGTCGTCACTGCGACGGAGAATGTGTTCGATGCATTGCCACTTTCGTTTACGTATCTCCATTCCGTTTGGTTCGAAGCAGTAAGTAATTTGCCATAAGAAGTGGTTCGAGGTAAAAATTTACGTGAAATGCATCTTAGGCAGCGTTTGACTAAATTATGTATATAAGAACGCTGACTTTACATTGGCCTTGAAAATTCTGAGCTTTGATTCTGAATTTATTTCTTTGCCAAATGGGATCTAGTATGCCAAAAGATGACCTGGCCTTACTTATTTTGGTGCTAATGTCAAGTTCAGAACCGCCATCTGTAGCAATCTCGCATCCAGGATAACAGAATAGATCGGTCACATCAAAAGTACTTTCGTTAATGCGCATTTGCAAACTTCCTCGCACTTCTGAAGTTAATTAAGATCACTTAAGCAAAGCATTTGCCAGATAATTTATCAATGTATTGTTTAATACCTCGATATTCCTAAGAACTTTTTCCATGACTACAAGGAATAGGAGAGCCAACAATATTCAACCCTGGCGCACTACACTCTCCCCCATAAATGGCCATGAAATCAAAGTGATTTCAACCAAACTGATTTCATTCCTTGATTTTAGATTTTAAAATAATATCTTGTGAAAATTGCAATATTTTGTGATTGCAAACATTTTGAAAAATTTTTTTTTAAGAAATCAATGAATGCAATTAATTTAATTGCAATCAATTCGACTGCAATAAAATGTTTGTTAAAATCTTCCGATTTTAATCAATTCCCCTGAAATCACAACTTTAGAGAAAGTTCAATGAAATAATAGTCACTTGGAATCTTATTTTAGAAAACTTTGTTAACAAAAACATTGTTGGCAATTCAAAATTATCAGAGTATGAGTCTGAACACAATATAACGATAATTTATTGCGGTGCGATTTTTCATACGATTTTGAAGCAAAAAATCGCAGTGCCGGACGGCATAAAATTAAAATCTATTTTATTTTCATTGTGGACTTTGTTGTTCTCTCAATTTTTGATGAACTTTCTCTTTCTGATGTTGCCATAGTTTTTGAATAATTGGCGATGTTCACAACATAATTGTAAACGCTGGGTGCCACAAATGTACCACTGAAAGAGCGTAGTCATCTTATGAAAATAGCTTAATTTGGGATTTAAAATACATCATTATGTGGACGATATAATAAATTAATTTTATTACTTCTTTTTTACATAATTTTTGCTCCATTCTGATGAGCAAATAACTGAAATTTTTTTTAAAATGTTTAAATTGATGTTGAAAATACCATTAAGATGTGTTGTTGTATATTTGAGTTTTTTTTTAATATATTTTATAAATACAGTAGTTTTGACTTAACTGCCTTTTGTTTACGTGCACTTTGGACTTAACTGCACAAAATTGATCATTTTTGGAATTATTCTTTCTAATTCCATACAAATTCCTTTTTTAAGCGCACTTTCTATACCTGCACATTTAAGATAAATGCACAAAATTTTTGGCATTTTAAAATTATTTTCATACAAAAAATCAAAGTTAGCTGCACTTTGACTTAACTGCCCAAAATAAATATTTTCCGGAATTATTCTTCAAAATCCTTGTTTACGTGCATTTTGTATACCTGCACATTTTTCATATTTTTGGGCATCTTTAAAATATTTTCATACAAAATATCAAAGTTAGCTGCACACATAAAAATGTATGGTGGCCACTTTTTCACATAAATATCCAATTTAAGCTGTTTATAAAAATATAAATCGCAATCATTTTGTTTTTTATGTTCTTTGTGAATTCTCATTGTTTTTGTTAAGGTTTCTTTTAATATACAACTCCTAAAAGAATCTTGTGGTGATTATCTGACGAGTAACAAAAACATCTAAATCTTTTTTTAATGTATTTATTTTTTTATTTATTTTTTGACACGCTCGTCTTTAAATCTTGAAATTAACCTTTTGGGACTCTCAGTAAGAGTCGTATAACAATTACTGAGCTACCTAAATAAGACAGTTTTTGAAGTATGAAAATGCTATTGGCAATACAATTTTAATAAAACAAACCGGCCTAAGGATCTGCAAAAAAGGATTTTCCGACAAGATGGTGTTGATTTCGCAACCTTAAGGTTTGTTTTATAGAAATTGTATGAAAATTAGAAGTTTTGGTATGAAAAATACGCCTGATGCCATTATTTAGGTAGCTTAGTCATACGGCTGAGTATTTCATGAGTTGTAAAATAATACATATGTACATGAGTATCATACGACTCTTAGCATGCTTTTTGAAAGACTCGTTAGATAATCTCAACACACATCATAAACGATTCCCTTTACGATTAATATAAGCGTTTTTCGCTGTGTTATGGAAGAATCTCTCATACGAATCAGCACGTGTAACAGTTTCTCCCGTGCTAGGAATCGTCTACAATTAAAAAATGAGCTCGTCGACGATCAAAAGACTCTTTGTGAGATTCCCAGTAAGCTCCTGGGTTGAAATAAAATTTTAATAAAATATAAATTTATGTATTAAAAAAATAATTATTTTTTGTATTCTACTTTAAAATCAAACACTTTACTTTAGCTGCACTTTTGTGCAGGTAACCACAATTGTGTACCTGCACATTTAGGCAGGTAAATGCATTTAAGATAACTGCATTTTTGATTTACCTGCACAAAAAATCGTGCAAAGGAGATTGTGCACCTAAGTCAAAACTACTGTACAAAGAAAATCAGTAAATTCATACAAACCCATCTAAGTTAACACTGTCTTTTCATTTGTCATTTTACTTCCTCCTACTTAGACTTTGCCATGACTTGCAATTTCTTTGCAGCAATTCTTGAATTGGTGATAAAGGTGAAACGATTGGGAAGGTGTACTCAGTTTCATGTACTATGCAATTCTGTTTTATTTTGTAATTCTCAAACTTTTTCATTTGAAGTTGGCTGAAGGTGCACTTGAGTTGATAAATTAAATATAAAAAGGAATGGAGGGAAGTCAAGATAAAAATATAAAAATTGCTAGACTCGAATTTCTTAATCGGACACTAATGCAATTTCAAAGCTGAGCTTAAAAACATTACATCAACAAAAATTGCAAGTCTATACGATGACTTACAAGCAAGTTCTCCTCTAAGTTGAGCTATAAGTACAAAAATATGATGGTGTAAGTGTGAGTGTATTGAGTTTTTCTAACTTGCACTTGCTTGTGTAAAGCCAGGTTAAGATCAAGCTTATTAACCCGAATCGATTTACAGAACTAGAACTGCTAGGCATTTCTAGAATTAACGCCTTAGAATTAAACTGGGCTCACCACCATCAATAACAGGCCACACAATTTGCATACTCACTTTACTGCAATCATATTTAATGTACCTTTTTAAAGGTTTATTAACGATAATTTCGCGTTTTTTTTTGTTGTTGTTTACTTTCCATTCTTTCTCTAAAGTATCAATAGAAAATTTTATTTCGTTTGTGTATTTAGCTGACTTTTTTCTTTATTGAAAGCCTTGAGGCATGTTTTAACTAATTTTTTTTTTGTTGGCTTTTTTTTAAACACTGTACTAATTCAGTTCATTGGTGTCTAGACTTTTTTACTAAAACCTATAAATGATGACAAAAAACGTGAAAAAAGAAACATTATTTTCGTTAGAAAAAACAAAGACAGCGAACGCTAATTGAACAATAAAATGTTGTAGCCGGTAGCTACTCACTACATGAGTACACACTCTTACTTACTTGGTTGGTATCTAAGAGTTTTTTTAGATACTTTTTGAGTGAGTATTTAGTCATTGATGCACTTTGATTTCTAATGACTTGTAATGACATTTTTATAACGTTGTGAAAATTTAAATAAGAAATAGAAGGACAGGGAAGAATTTATGGAAAAAAGTGTCTTGTTTTCCATATTTTATGGAGAATGGAATGAAACTTAAAGAATTTTAAACATGCTTTTAAATATCACTAACACTAATAATCAACATTTTCAAATCAAAATCCAAAAAAAAAAACGCATTTATTTTCGAAAATCCAACATTATGATTATTTGATTGAATTATTATAAACATTTAAATTGAAAACCGAAATAAACATCATTTAACAACTCGATTTGCTTGGAAATGTAATAAAAATGTAAACTTTATATGACTAGGAACAACGGGATACTATTTGAATATACGAAAATTGTGCGCAAAATTAAAACACATTTACAAAATATCCGAAAAAAAATCCAAGTAGATTTAAAAGCATTTTTCTAACAATTACAACTCATAAGTGCACACAAATCTAAACGTGCATCATCATAAACAACGGACAGACATTTAATGCAATTTTTTGAAAAAAAATTAAAGAAAAACAAACTTGGAAAAATATTTATGGCAAGATCAAAGAACAGCGCTAATCAAATCAATTACATGGCTCATTGGGGGAAAAAACAACAACAACAACAATACAAACAGCAATAAAAGAAAAAAAATCTGAGAAAAAAATTACAAAAAAAAAAAAAACATTTTAAAAACAAATGAAAAAGAGTGAGCAGCAGAAGCTTTGCAGCGGATGAGTTTAGAAGTGATTATGAAGTGTTTAAAAAACAAAGTAAGATTGTTACAACGAATAAATATTATATTTTTTTCCTTTTTTAGCCACATTGAATTTTAAACAAATCAAAAAACAAATTTTTAATAGACTGTATGGCTTTTTCACATTTTTTTTTATATCTTTTTTTTGAAATGTTACAGTGCATCAGAAAACTTTGATTACTTTGAAAGAAGATAGAGGAAGTTGTATGTAAATTTGTATAATACAAAATTTTTTTAACGTTTTCCTAGTTTATTTATGTTGTGTTATGATATTTAAAGAAATCCTTTAATTTTTACCGAAATTCAAATGATTTTGTTATTCGTGCTTAATTCCCAATTTTTATTATTTGATAAAAACACTGAAATTTATTGTTGATGGGATAAGCTATTCCTATGCGCATTTCACTGGTTGCTTTGGCCAGATCATCAGAGGAAACTTCATCCATAAAGATTTTAGAAAACCTAAAGATATTAAACCAAATAAAACTGTTTAGCGTATAAGAATTACAGAAACAGTTCTATTTTACCGAAATTAAAAAATTTTTATGCACAAAATAATAAATATATAACTATAGAAGCTTTAAATTAATAAAAAAGCTTTGCAGGAATCTTATAGTTAAAGGTTTTATTGCTTAATTTATGCTGAATTTTTTATCAAAAAAATCGTGTGTCTCCATGTATTATTTGATCGACCACGGCTACTTGAGCCTTAAGGATTCCACCCTAGTGCCATCCTTGTTACACTATAACTATATTCTTTTATAAAAATCATTAAATTTTAGGGGTAATTTTTTAAACTCTTTACAAAATTTACAAAAATTTTAAAAAATTCAATTACAGGTAACCCTTCTACAACACGGTAGATAGGTTCCTAGAAAACGTCGTGTTGTAGGAAAACGTGTAATATGAGGCAAGGAGACAGTGTAAAATATAAATTTTTTTTAATTAAATATTTTCTTTAAATTCATTGTTTTTATTAGAAATATGTACATACATACCTACAAAAAAATACATAGACAAAAATAAACAAGAGTTACATTTTTATTCTAATCTAACTAACTCATAACAGGGATGCAAAAATTAGTACTTTTGTACTATTTTGGTACAATTTTAACAACCCAATCATGATAAAGTTGCAATTCCATTTTATCGTGTTAGAATGAAACCGTGTTGTAGATGAGGAGATTTCCGCAAATTTTTTTTCGTGTAAGATCGAAATCGTTTTGTAGGAAGCCGTCTTGTAGGAGGGTTACCTGTATTTTTATATAAAAAGTTTCTACACGCAAGGTAAAGGGATTTACAAATGAACCCCTAATATCCCTTCAGAAAACTTCTTCTGATTAAAAAGCTCTCACTAGCTTAATTATGCATGTTTTAAATGTTAAAACTGTTTTCTAAAAATTAAAGCGTTTTAGTGAGAGCTTTATTGATGATAAATAAATAAAATAAAAATACATGTTTATAGCCGTAAAAAAATTCATTTTGTTAAAAAGCTTTAAAATTTATTTTAATTCTTCAAAAGGCAAGACATCAAATTTTTTTAATTATAAAATAAAGAGGTAATTTAAAAAAAATAACTTTTAACTACCAGTATGCTTTTGTAACGTAATTGACCAGTAGTGTCCAACGGACTCATTAAATCAATTAATGATACTTTAAGAAAAACAAAGACAGTATACATTAGAAAAGTTTTATTTATTTTATATACTTAGGTATTTTGTTTATTTAACTTTAGTTAGTTATTTTTTAAACAAACATTACAAATAATGAGTGTTACTTTTGTCAAGCTTATATTGCCTAAATTTCTTCTATGTAATTAAAATTTAATTTTTGATTACAATATTTGTTTTTCACAAAGTGTTCGGAATAGACATTCCGTTTGCGTTTCTCGCAGCACTTTATGGAAGTTCTAGATATTTTTAAGGGAAAATGCGATCAGCTCAACATATTTTAATAAACAATATATTAATGTGTCTATTGGACACTTGTCGGCGCTACTTTTTTTGGTTAATTGATAATAAATAATAAACTATTTATGCTACAAATATTTTTATTCCGCATTTCTATTCTGAAGACCATCGGGGTAGAGTGGGTAAAACGGGGTTTTTTAAAAATAAATGCTTTAGCTTTTATGAGCAATGGAATTCAAAAATGTTTCCGCGAGACCCTTGTGGGTAGTAAGGGTTAAATAAAAGCTCTCAAAAGTACACTGCGGGAAATTTGTGTCAATTGTTCTTAAATCACTTGTACCGTAACCAGTGAACACAGCATATTAATATTATTTCGGGAAAATATCTGCGATGAACATTATTTAAATCGAAATTTTGTTTTGGTTTTTTTGATGTGCTATCATCTCAAAAGTGTCTGGCAGGTATAAAAAAGTTCTGCCATAAGATCAGCTACAAAATCGTTATCTAGCAAAAAGTTTTAAAATTAAGAAAAAAGTATAAAAATTTATGTCAAAGGTATTTTGTAAAACTTTACTTTAAAGCTTTTATTAATTTTGTTTAGTTTAAAGCAAAAAGGACTCTAATTTTGTAGGTCTGTTGTAAAACAGATAGACGATAAAAGCTTTTTAACATTTTTATGTATAATTTTTAATAAAAAAAGGTCGAAGAAATAGGATTTTAATTTATTAAACTAAATAACAAACGTAGATTTGAGTAAAGTTTAAAAAAGCTTTTTACCATAACACATCGTAAATAAAAGGATGTGTTTTGTTTTTATAAAAGTAATAAGCTTTTTTACTTAATCTAGGTCTTTTGTAAATTAATGACGCGTCATGACGTTTAAATGCACAAATATAAATACAGGTTAAAAAAGCTTGAAAAGGGTCTTTTTTATTACAAGCATGTTAAAGTTTTGTATATTAGAACATCCAATTAAATCTGTTTTATTAAAAAGCTTTCAGTATTAATTAATTTCGTCTAAAATTAGTTACTTTTTAAGCTTTTTAAATATGTTTTATGCTTTAGTTTTATTTTTTTTTTAAGCATACAAAGAAAAACTTTTTCTACAAATATATACTGAGATCAAAATTCCCATGTCATGTTATCAATTAATGGCAATGTGAAGTACATCAAATGAAGTTGGAAGATGAAGAAACAAAAATAAACTTTTTACAAAAAAGGATAATCAAACATAAAGACCTCCACCAAAAAAAGGGCAAATAAAAAATTTATTTAAAAAAAGGAAAACAAAAGTAATTGTAAATGCATTTTGGATTTGACCAAATCTGGTGTGTTACAGGCGACAACCTGATTAATCCCAAAATGAATGAAGAACCAAAAATAAAACGCAATCAAAAAGAACTGCAACACAAAAAAATAGAAATATAAAAAGGGGGAAGACTGATTTTTAAGTACAAACAAAGAAACAACAGCCCAGAAAGAAGAATTGGCTTAAAATAAATCTGCGAAAATGTACAAGATACATGAGAAAGTTTCAACAACAACAACAAATGCAACAACATCGGATCCAAAAAAAAGCTCCTCAACAAACAAACTTACAATGAAAGAAAAGAAAAACAACAACAGCAGCAACAACAATATAAAGTAGCTTTAACAACACATACTCACAATAATGAACAAGGAGTTAAAATAAGAGCATTTAAACAAAGAGGCGTTTTGGCGCATCTTTTACGTACTTGTTTTTTCCATCATATTTCGTTGTTTTTGTTATTTCTCTAAAGGAAAAAAACTAAAAATTCCCACGGCTACTGCTGCTGATGGCGTTGTTGTTTCTTATTGCCACTGCTGCTCCATAATGTTGCACACAGTAGATGTTGTACTCCACCAGCTCCGATGATCTTGATGTTTTGGGAAGTTTTTAAGGAATAAAATAAAAAAAAAACGGGTTTTAATGTTTATTTTTTTTTTTTTGTTTAAATTTTAAAGAAACTGGACAATCTTTTTGTTGTTGCTTTCGTTGGCTTTTGTTTTGGTCGTCTTTAACTGAAAATCAACACAGACGGGGGCTGACTGACTAGAGTTCATAAAGCAATTGTTTAAAAGCACTTGCGCGATTTTATTCTGCTGCTGTTGTTGTTTGTTTTGTTTTTCTTAATATCGTATAAAGAAATAAAAAATTTTAGATATTTTTTATAGTTTAATTTAAACGAAAAATTCACACAGATTTCAATTTTTGATACGCTAAGTATGATAATGAATAACTTTATTATAAAGGGTGTTGTGACAAGAGTATTAAAAAATGGTCTAATTATCTTAAGAACGACAAAAGCTCGATCGAGAAATTTGATGTAACTTTCATAGTTGGAACTTTATCGTTTACCCAAATCCCTAATTAATATTATTACACGATCGGCTCCAATGTGCGCATCATTAAAGAAAGTATAATCTGGTAGGTCCGATCAAATGATTTTGGACATATAACGTGTTATTAGATCAACAGCCAGAGAAATTTTGTGTTGAGCGGAATTTTATAACGTTTATAAGACTTGGTGGTAAAAGTGATTTTGGATTGCTTTACATGAATTCCTACTAACTATTCTTATCTATGATGTCTTATGGATCTAGCAGATTTTTCCAAACAATATCCTCATATCGCTCATTTACTGCAATAGAAACATAACTAACAAAAAATCCATCTCGAAATAAACGAGTCTAAAGTTTTTATTTGCTCAAACCACTTTATTTTTACTTCGATCAAATACTCTGGGGATGCCACCTACTAATGCAATGCATTGTGTTGGGTTATGGTAAATAGGGTGCGAGGGGAAGGAAAGACAGGGTAGGGTTTGTGGACATTTAAATTGAAGCTGACTGGGAAGAATTCTGCCGGGAGTGTATTTCACATACGGCTAGTTGGACCAAAAAACAAATTTTCTTTGTTAAGCGTTGTGCGATACATTGGACAGTCGACAGCGAACAGTGATCTGCTGGAAAGACAAGTACTAGGGCTTTTACCCGCGTCTCAGGGATGAGTCGCCCATCTTAGCAGAACACTTACCGTGGTAACATCGATAGAACAGTGATGCACAACCCACATTCCGACTATGAATATGAATAAGTCAATAGATCTGGATACCCTACTGTCATTAATAAGCTTTAACGCACTCCTTTCCACCTGATCCATAAGCTTCAAGATAGATCTAGAAGCACCTGCCCAGATATGGCAGCTGCTCTCCATTTTCGGTCGGTTATAGGCGGTATAAATAGTGAGGAGATCAGACGGAGTGAAGCAACGGTGCAACGTTTTAAGAAACCAAGATTCTTGAATGCTTTTTTCGACACTAAGAAAACATGTTGGATCCAACGAACACCACATTGGATTTTCATGCTTAAAACTTCAAGAGTATCTGATTCCTCAAAGCTATATCTCTTGTGGATAAAGGTTACGACGACTCCACAAGACGTTTGTAGGTCAACATACAATATTGGGTCTTACGAGCATTAAAATCGACCCTATTCCCAAGACTCCACTCCTAGACAAGTGATTGCCGTAAGGTCATGATTGAGAATGTCGTTCATATTCTGCCTCATAGCTTCAACCTCAGTAAGGCTTGGTCTTTGATTAAAGAAAAATTAATGACAAATGAGCGGTCCTTGATAAAATTCGATAAAAATCAAAAGAAATCACTGCCGACACCAAACGCAATAAGCTTTGAAATAAGTGCACGCTCCCACACGCGATCAAATGCATTGGAAATATTTAGAGCAACTCTTTGCTCTTATAAAATTGGTGAATAGAACGACCAAAGCATTCCGGAAGAAAAGCTAACAGGTCTCCCGTACAACGACTTCTGCGGAAGTCATACGGTCTATCACACAAAAGTGAATTAGACTCCAGATAGTTTAAGTGGTGATTCATCATGCTCTCCATGAACTTCGAGAGCGTAGAGTGTAGTTTTCAGAGTTTGTAGCCTAACCCTTTTTTGGGATTGGCTGGGCGTTGGCCAACTACTACCCAGTACGTGTAGCGAAATAATGTTGACAAAGGACGAGACAACGACAATGAACACTTCTTTAGGATAACAGCCGTAATACCATCCGACTCCGGGGACTTGTTTATGTTGAGATCTTTAGGGACGGTTTTAACTGCATGCGCTTCAAAAAATTTCTTGGACATAGTAACGGATACCGGGCGGTGCTTGTTTGCTTTCCGGCAATTATGCATTCTTTGCAAACATGTCAGCAAAAAGGTTGGCTTTATGGACTGGGTCTGTGAATGTTTGGTCATTCATTACAAGGGTTGAAGTAGATATATATGTTCCCATCGATCCTATAAGGAGCACATGGCCTCAATAAATTGGTTGAACATATTCCTATATTGTGCCAACGCTCTCACTTCGCCCCAGGTTTCACCCATTCCGGCCATTTCTACATCAATTTGCCTTCTCCACGTAGGAGCTGGGCGTCCTCTTCTTCAAATTCCTTGCGGGTTCCAGTCTATGGCATTTCTTGGTTGAAGTGGATGAACTAGTGTTATTCTTTACATTTTTCACAAATGACCAAAAGGTCATTGAATGAAATTTCAATCGATATCGAATGCTTTTTTTATTTAACAAACAGGAACGATTTTAAGTTTTGGCAATGTCGGTACTATCGTGTACTCTTAAAAGTTTTTAATGCATTTTTCAAGTTTTGGAGAACAGTGCAAATATAAAGTAATAGAAAAATTTACCAAGTGCGAATGTAAAATGTAAAATTTTTCAACTTAAAATTGACATTTCAAGCTTGACATATTAAAAGTGTTGCTAACTCAGCGGTTTATGGGCAAACTCAGCGATTTACCGTTTTTTGTTTTTAGGCTTCTCATAAACAATAAGTTGGCAACATTTAATAAAATTAACAGAACAGGGATGGCTAAGTTGTTTCAATTGTACTTATATGTTGATACTTTTTAAACTAAGATTCATAATCACCCTTATCATGAATTCCACATGTGAAAATTTCCGAATGAAATTCTTAATTCACATGGATTTTAATTTCGTATCATGAATTCCCTGTGAATAAAATAACAAACCTGATTTTAAAAACCTTTGTCATTATATTCGGAGTTGTAAACAAAAAACAATTAATGTATTTAAGAACACTGTGTTTTTGGAAATTTATGGAATTATTTCCATATTTGAATTAAATATCGCTAATTTGCTAAGAGCGGCATGATAGCACAGTCTAATTTTTATTAAAAATTGCGAACATGGATAAAATTCGCGAAAAATAGCAAAAAAAAAAATTTGTTTACAAACCCTAAAATTTATTTGAAATCGCTAAACGGGCTAAAAGAACAGAGTGTCGGAAAATATCGGGGAAAATTCGCGAAAAGTTTTAATATTTCAAACAAGCCATAAAATTTATTAAAAGTTTTTGAAACTATAAGAAATGGCAATAATTCGGTTAAAATTTTTATATTAGCGGAAATTCGCAAAAATTTGCAAACAGCGACATGGTCTACTATATATTAAAACTCGTTAAAGCTGTAAAGAATCACAGGAAAAAATCGCTTTAATCGGGAACATTGGCAAAAAATTGAAAACTTGTAAAAAATTCGCGAAAAGTTTTAATATTTCAAACAAGCCATAAAACGAATTAAAAGTTCAAAAAACTATAAGGAATGGCAAAAATTCGGTAAAAATTGTAAAATTAGCGAAAATTCGCAAAAATTTTCAAACAGCGGCATTACGACAAAGTCTACTATTTATTGTAAATCGTTAAAGCTGTAAATAATCAGAAAAATTACAGTAACAAATCGCTTCTATCGCGAACATTTCTAAAATTCGCGAAAAATTGCAAAATTTTAAACAAACCCTAAAACTTATTTGGGATCGCTAAATGAAATAAATTAAATTTGTGCATTTGAAAGGTTTTTTTTTAATTTTAAATAAAAACTTACATTTTCTTCCTTTTCCGACAGACAACTCTTTGTGAATTATTTTCTTTAAAAGTTGTATAAATATTTCACATGTGAGCTGTTAATAATCGTGTGTAAAACAATAAATTCACAAATTATTTTTTTCGGAGTTTAAAAATATAAACATTCGGAAATTTCCACAACAAATTTTATTCATGATACCAACTGTTCACACGTTCGGAAATTTACATGTGAAATTTTATTCATGATAAGGGTGAATACCTTTTTGTGGTGTTTTTTAAGAACATAAATAAAATTAATTTCAACTAAAAAAACTTTTAGTACAATTAGGGTAAAAAAGTACAATTTTTAAAGGTTGTTGGTACAATTTTAAAAATTCTCAACGCCATCCCTGAAATAAAACCATAACAAGAGAAAAAAAAACTAAAAAACTTTGTTTACATTTCTTATAGTTTGCTCTTTCTAGCATTTACTGTTTCTTTCTATCAATTCTATATCAATTAATGAATAAAAAATGTAGTGTCATAAGGGCTTTACCGGATCGAAATCGGCAAAAGGCTTGACATTAAAAAAAAGTCTGACAATCATGCCAAATCAAACCCGTCTCTCAACCCTGCCTTAGGTAAATACCGGTTGACCTTTTTAAACCTAAAATATGTTTCCAGACGTCTCCTATCTAATACACCACCCTGTATTTAAATATTTATCCAAATAAAAAAAAAAACTGTGTAAAGACGTTTATGTACACATATGAATGTTTGTATGCATGCATGTAGTATGTGGGAAGAGGCGATGGCGGCGGCAGTTTGTATTTAGATCAGGCAGGTACTTACACAGTTCATACACTTAAATTGATCCTTGTGTACAGATTGTCTCCGAGACTGTGTATACAGCAGGACTTTTTATTTATTTCATTCCGTTTTCTTGATTTTTTCTGCCCTTTTTTTTTGTCGATGTTTCGGTAATTTGAGTAGAGTAGTTTTATTGTTGAAATTTAACTGATGTTGCTTTTAAATGTTTGTAGAAGATACAGACATGTGTAAATGTACGTTTTAACATTGTGATCATTACTGAGATCATACATTTATATACATACATACTTTCATATGTGAGCATAATGATTGAAATCTATTGAAATCACAGAAAAAATTTAAAGAAAACAATTTTTTTTTTCATAAAACACATGATGTCAAAAAAAGGCGTGAGAATTTTTTTTTTAACTCTGAGGAATTTATTTTTGCATTAAAATTTTAAACTGTTTTATTCTTTTAAGTGATGATTATTATTGTGGGATTTTTTGCTTTAATTTGTTTAATTAATGATGAAATTAATTACTAAAGTTTTACAGAAATTATGCTAAAAAGAATGTTTGCTTGTTAAAATTGATGTTTCTTCGCTTCAGCGAACTTTTAACTAGTTTGATTGCAATTTAAAGCGGTTTGAATAAGAATGAGCTTTTTTAATTTAATAGCGCTTGGTGAAGTCACTTATGCCTAATAATAAAAAAATTTGGATAGAAAAACATTTTGTTTACATATTTTTTCGCTGTTGCATTTACAACGTGCTGATTTTGTTGTTTAATTTACATTATTTTTCCCTAAAATTTAGTTTTTGTAAAAATTTTGAGTGAAATTTTTTGGCTTTTGCAGCCGAAAAAATTAGCACGTCTTGTAACGGATGCTTTGTTATAAACATGTCACTACTACGTACGTGCATTATATAATTTTTTATTTCATCTTCTTAAATTTGCGTCATTTTTTTTTAAATTTCATGTCAACATGTCTTTTTTTTTTGAACAAGATGGGTGGCATAAAAGTGTTAGTTTTAGGCGAAAATTACTTCGAAGAAGCAATTAAATCTTATGAAAAAAGTGTTAAAAAATGTTTGCTAAAGCAATTAAGAGAACAAACGAAGAGCACAGAAATTTGCACAAATTTATTAAAGTTTACTAATTTTCAAATTTAGCAAGGTTTAAATTTCAAGTAAATAATGATTTATTAAGTTTTTAAGTTATGCAGAAATTTATTCTGTAAATCCGTTAGTGCCAATAGATTTTTAAATTTGTTAATGCAAATTTAGAATTCACGAAAAGCGTTTGAAACAACCTAAATAGAGATTTTTTTTGATGTTTTACTTTGGAATTAATCATTTCAAAACAATGGGGTAAGCAAACGATCAAAGACACTTAACACCGGATGAAAAAATATTAACATGTGATGAAAATTTACACAAAAACTTAAATTCTAACACATCACTGCCTAGAACATGAACTAATCCCTCGCCAAGCAGTCATAAATTACCTCTTATGTAAGATAGCAACAAGTTAGACTCTTCAACTTTTGTTCTGCTTTCCCAACCCAAGTGATTGAACGTGCAGGCGGCTCGTATGGCCATAAGGGGCTGTTATGTGAACTCGAGGCTAGTTGATGATTGTAGGAGGGCTTTGGAGGAAGTCTTGGGGAGTATACGCTGAGGTTGTGCTGGGTGCCGGGTCACTGCGACATAGGCGGCAATGAAGTTGCTGATGAGTTGGCGAGACAGGGCTTAGAGATGGAGGACCTTAACTGTATCGAGGTGGTTAGGCCTCCAATAGGCTTCTATTTTGGAAGAATCAGGGAGTGGATTCTGGGCGCGACCAATCGGGCCTGGGGGAACCGAATGGACTGCCGGGTATCACGGACGCTGTGGCCGGTGCTTAGCAAGTCCGATTCGGGGGTGCTGACCGCACGTAGGGCGAATTTGGATGGGTAGGATTTCTCTCGGGGCTGGTCCGAAACCTTCTTTTCTATCTATCTTTTAACTCTGACTTGTTCTTTCGCTGTTTATTTCACCTACTTTCTATCTCTATATAGCTATCTCTAAATGAGGCGTCACAATGGACCATACTGGTCTCTGGGTGAAGGTGTGAAGGAGACTTCACACCAGCCTTTCTACCTACCTACCTACCTTGCTGGCTGCCCAAGGAACATAACCAACAATCTAAAGCGCAAGATATTAAAGTATTTTGTGAAAACAGAAAGCTACTTTTTATAATAAGTTGTGATCATTGGCCTTAAAATTCCTAGCATATACATACATTCCACATGAAGAATATACGATCATAGTTACAACGCTTGGCCGAATGTTGCAATACTATTCAATAAATATTGCTTCGGAAGTTTTTCCTCAACCGCCTTACAGTCTAGACCTTGCGCCGCCTGACAACGGGTCAGAACAGGGTATCCGAAATTTGTTTGATTCGTTCTTGGCTTAAAAAGATAAACAGTTTCTTTCGCTCGGAATCTATATGTGGCCAATACTTTGAATATATTGAATATTGTACAAATATTTTACAACAAACGCTCCAAATATTGTTAAATATATCGTAACATTTTAGCGAAAAAAAAATTTTAAATTGAGTGTTCCCATATTTCTCTTTGCATGTCTATTTGTGCAAATATATAAAATTTTAATAACCCAAGTGAAGAACCCGATTATTCGTATGTACATCCTGTGAAAAATCATGCTTAAATTTTAAACATATTCTAATTTAACCATATTATTGCCACCGACAACCACATTAAGGTTTAATTATTGCTCCTAAAAGCCACAACCATGTTATGGTTGCCTCTGAACATGCTATGTATTGTTAATAGTAACTAAAATATAACACTTATAATAAGGTGGTTAGTTTTCAACCATAGCATGCTGCTCTTGAAAAAGAGGAAAATACTATTGTTAATTTAAGAACAAACAATAGTCCTTTTTAACCATAACATGTTAAGAGGCAACCATAATATGCTTGTGACTACTTGATGGAGGACTAATATGGGTTTCGGTGATGGTTAAATTAAACATAATATGTATAACATTTCCTTTAAAACTAGTTTTGTTGGAGCTGACCATACTTAAACATCTTTGCAATTAGCCCTAAAAATCGTCGGATGATTCGTTACACTACCAAACTTATAGCATTTCGTCGCATTATCATCTAGACATACATAACTACTAGTTCATTACAAGTTGCATAACCAATTGTAACAAATTTTTTGTTTAAAAATGTTCCTTGAAACCCTCATCATAACCATCACAAGAAACTTCCAAAATTTTGTTCACACTAAGAAAAAGAAGATGTTATTTTTTTAATTGAAAAGAAAAATCAATGTTCATCTCAAATTTCTTATTGGCAGGTGTAGAACTTTGTTGGTAGTTTTTTACTTCAACTGTCAGTAGCTGCTAAAATTTATGACATAAATGTCATTCACATACTCTGAAGTTATTACATTACAATATTTTCCACAAGTATTCAATTAAATATCAATTAATTTTTCAAAATGTCATAAATACTTTAATAGTGTCACACATTTTATTTTAATGTGTTCAGTTCTTTAACAACACCAAAAACACACACATAGCTACACACATGAAAGTAAAATAACTTGTAACTCTGCAACAAAATGTTGAATGTGGCAAGGAAGAAATATCAACAAGTAATTGTTTTAAAATGTATCATACATTAACATGTGTGTTTGCATGTGCATACATCCATATGTAAAAACTATAAATGTTTGATTGTTTCCCCTTTTTTTTAAATTTTTTGATACACAATTTAGTGTTTTAATAATTTCAATGAATGTGGCAAGCGTTGCAGTGCCACAGCAATCATTTATGAGTATTTTACTTTATTTGGTTGCTCAATGTGGAGTAAAAGTCTTTATTTCTTGTAAATGTTTCACGTATGTACATGCTTGCAATTATGTTTGTATAAGCGAATGTTTTTTACATGTTTATTTTTTATATATAAATATCAGGGCTGGAAATCATGAAACAATTCAAAACAATTAACCAATACTTCTTGTTTTTTTGTTATGTTTATTTAAAACTTTTTTTTTGGAACCGTAATACTAACGCGACTTATTTGATGCGATTTAACAGCGCTAGTGTTATTTCTTAGAAACGTCTATTTTTAACACGAAATGGATTTGTTGGGTCATAGACTATTCTTTTAGCTCCCATATTCAGTATTATTTTGCTTTGGCTAGTTACTATTGAATCTTTAATTCCACCTATTTTTGTGGCCACTTTAGATAAACCCAGATTTCTTAGGAACGGCCCGGAAGATTTTCATTGTAAGAAAAGAATTCTTTGATCTTTCCATACAGTTAGTTCATATCTTATATATTTAATCCTTTTACTCCTGTAAGGAGCATAGAGCTTTTTATCTCTTATGCTTGCCAAATTTGTAGCAATAAATATGATTTATTTATTTAATTTCTATGCATTTCAACAACAACAGTATTCCAGCAAAGTTAGATTTTTGCTCATTAATATTAAACTAACACTATGAATCACGTTGATTGATACTTATTTCAAGTTGAAACGACGTGAACTTTATGTAGAATCAATTTGATTTCAGTGTGAAATAACAGTGAGAAGAAGCTTCAAAGACATCACACCCGGAGCCAGAGAGAAAGAGAGAGAGATTATAATTATTATTAATTTGACTGTTACACGTATTTCACAATTGTTGTTTTTCCGTTTGTTTACAGAAGAACTTTCAATTTTAAAACACCAGCAGAATGTCCCGATATGGGTTTCCTCATCATTATCTTTTCTTTGAAAATTTTATGTATTTAACTAAATAATTATAGCAAATAGATTTCGGGAATAAAAAAAAATATGTTTTTCTTCTTGTAGTGTTGTGGTTGTCTCTACAAGTAAAACATTTTTTATGGCTTTAATATTGAACAATGTTATTTTAAAAGTAAACAGTATTAAAACAACGTTATTTAAGGTTATTTTCAATCATTATTTCAATATTAAGTTAGATTTTTAATCAACATTACGCCATGTTAATTTAACATTTTTTTGTGTGATGTGATGTGTTAAAAGTTAATTTTTCGTTAAAAGGTAGTACAAAATTAGAAATAAATTTACCATCCCTGATTTATATGCTGTTTAATACATAGTTTGAATTACAAGTGACAAGGATGAAAAGCAACGTGCAACATAATGTTTAATAAATATATTGATAAATGAGTTTATTAAAGTGGCAAATACAGTGGTATATGAATTAAAAATTTAACATAAGTTAAAACACTATTTGCTTTCATTAACGCAATTTTGCTTGACAAATAAAAAAAAGTTGTTGAAAAAAATTCTAACGAAAACATAATAAACCAAAAACTGGGACTCCGTAAATGACTCCATTAGAAGATTTTGGGCTTAAGACTTTTCTTAAATTAAACATGCTTAACAAAGAGATACAAAAATATCACTCGACAATAACGTAAGAATTTACTAGACACGACGAAAAACTAAATAAATTCTTACTAAAGTTGATGTTTTTTTTTTTTTTTTTGGGTAGTAGAAAACTACCTCAAAGGATCGACTGCTGTGACCAATCTAGAGGCGGTCAGTTTTAACCAAAACGAAGCTTTGTGTGTTTTTCTTTCAACTTTTAACATCTCTTTTGAAAACTTAAATTTTGCCAACTTGGTCAAAGCTTTTGCCCACTTTTGCTTTCTCTAAATGTGCCAAAACCCACTGTGTTTTGAAAATGCATAAATTTATTTCACTTCTTAATTTTAGTTATTAAATTCTCAAAAAAGCACAAATAAATAAAACAAAAAAAAAAAAAAAAGAATAAAACTTTACAGCTGATGGTGTTTGCTTGAGGTTCATAAACATACACACTAAAATTCAAGTGTTGAGTGTGTAATTTTATATTTCCGGTGTAAGAAAGAGAAACAAACATACCAACACACATTTACATCCATACAAATATTGCACATACATTAACATAAAATACACGTATAAAATACACACATTTTTATTCCAATCAAATCATTTGACTTTACTTCAGGGATGGAAAATTTGATACGACCTTGTTTCATATAATTATATTTAATCAGGGTTTAAAAAACTGCAGTCGAAACGAAAAACTGTTTCAAAAGAAACGAAACTGTGTGTACAATTTTTCGCTTTTTGAGTTGGTTTAACAGCGGCTGTTTACATTAAATTAATCAGAAGTAAAAGCTACAGTTTTTTTTTTTACCAATGACAAATAAAGAACTTAAAGAAATGGCAGTTTTTCTTGTATGACTGCAGTTTTTTAAACGTTGTATTTAATATGTTAAATTTTGATGGTACTCCTCTAATCGATTGAATACAGAAGTTTTATATTTTTGGGCAATTAACCGATACGTGCGGCCTTCTGTCAAATCCTTAAGAATATTTTTCTTTAAAGATGCTTCCACAGGTTTTGGCATTGTAAAAAGCTAAATATAAATACACTATTATTTAAAATATGGTTTGAAACAACTTAAAGACACACTTTACTTACTTAACAATGAATCTACAGAAAAATAAGTTACTTAAAAAATGTTTAATTCTTATGTGACTCACAATTTCTTCCACAAGGGAAAAAATTGTTTGTTTAAAATTAAATAAAAAAGTAACGGTATCTCTGGAAACGAGATGCCACACAATATTTAATAACAATACAAACAATACTATGTGCCATTTTAAGAGTTGCCAGACGTATTGATTACGTGTTAGATACAAATAGCACTATTCTACGTTTTTGTGAACAAATTTATATATTTATATATATTCAGCGTCCCTGAGCAATTCTACGTCGATTTAGCTAAGTTTATCTGTCTGTCTGCCTGTTGAAAACACGCAAACTTTCAGAAGACAGAAGAAAAAAATCGTGTCAAATTGTTTCTAGTTGTCCTTGGCAGATACGGATTGAAATCCAGCACAATTGGCTCAATAGAAAAAGTGTTTTAAACCTAAATCAATTTCGCTAAAAAATTTATGTTTTTGGTACAGAAACTGACATAAATTGGTGGCGAAATGCACCGATTCTTATAAAATTGTGCAAAAATTCATCTATATGAATAGAAATCGTGCTACTTAATTACCCAGCGGTAAAAATAAGTAGTAAGCAGGCCTTCTGGAAGCCGTTATTTGTCAGACACATGGGCTGCGTTCGTAAATGCATCAAAGCAAACTTGTTTTAAAGCCGATAAAAAAATAATTATAATTTTTTTTATTGTCTGACTATTATTTTTGTGGAGTATTTCCCAATTTTTTGGTCCACATTTACGAACGCACCCATGACCTTATACTTGTGAGGGTATCAAAGATTCGGCAATTACGAACGCACCCATGACCTTATACTTGTGAGGGTATCAAAGATTCGGCACAGACGAATTTAGTTCTTTAACTTTTGTTTTTTAATTTTACATATTTAATTTCATATTGTTTTATTTCCCATCTCTGCTTTGAGAACCAAATCATTTTGGTAGACTTTGGCTCCAATGGTACCAGAAGTACTAAATGTTTGCAAAGGTTAGTTATGTGGTTATTGGAACAACTAAAGTACTTTCAACTTTATAATTTTGTTGATTTGAATTATGAAATGTTTGTTTTTTTTTTTGGCTGAATGTGGTGACTCCTCAGATCGTATAACTCCATGCATTTGTTTGTATTTGTTTATGAAATGAATGTCATAGTTTTTTTTTTACAAAATTTTTGTTGATTTGTTTTTTTAGATTTTGTATGTTTTTAACTTGTTGCTGTTTCAGCTGGTATTTATTTTTTTTTGTTAACATTTTACACTTTTCCCACTCTAAAACCAAATCATTAAAATAAAAACTCCCTTTCGTTTGGATTTTTATATGCCCTAGTTGCAACCTGCTGTTATGTTATTCATATGTATTATGAATTTTTTTTATATGTATGTAGTTTTATTTTATACTGTTGCATCAAATTTAATTCATATTAAAATGTCATACCCAATAAATGTGACTGTGTATCTTCTTCTTCCTTAACGTCACCTTCCTTCAATGTTGCTGCCTTTTTCCAGATTGTCTTAATTTTTTCTTTTAAATTTTATGTTTATTGATAATTGTTGTCTTTTTTTCAAGTTTAATTTCTTTCAAAATGATTTATTTGTTGTTTTATTTTATTGAGAACTTGTAAGAATTATAGAAGAGCGCTCGACACATGTATTTCATATAAAAATTTTTACACAGGTTGTTGTAGGTACTTCAGTGTTTTTTTAATGGAAAATTTATAATGAAATAAAATATATATTTTTATATAAAATTCTTGGAATTATTTTATTTTTTTTTTGTTTTCTTTTTTATAAAAGCTTATTTTGTAGTTTATTTTTTACTGCTAAATTGTTAATTTTATTTATTTTTCTTTGAGTGTAAAAAAAATTCAAGTACAACATTTATATTTTCGTGGAATTCTCTTTAGAAATAAACTTGAAAGTGCCATTGTGTCTGATTAGGTGTCAATAATTTTTTTGTTGTTGTTGTAGTTTTTCAAAAATATCCGATTATCTATTTGGCGGTGAAGGGGAGGGTATTTTTGTCTTTATTTATAATTTATGGCTGTTCATAAAAATAAAATGACAATTTCGTTTTGTGGGGCCAATAAAAATTAATAATTTCTATACAACACAATAATTTTAAATAAGAAATTTAGTCAAAATGTTTTATTTTTTTAGGTAATTTTTATCATAAAAAGGTATTTTAACTGGCAATTTTTTTTGACTAAACAGTAACAAATTATTGTTGTTATGAAATTTTTTTATTTATTAAAATTCTTTAAATATGCGCTTACGAAAGATGTTTGAATACAGAATGTAGTTGAAAAAGTATTAAATTTTATTTTGAGATTTATGGGTAATAATTTAATTAATCGATATTTATTCTTATTTGACATTTATTTTGTAATTACTTTTAATTATTTAAGCTTGAGGTCTTTTTATTTATAAAAAAATATATTTATTTATTTCAATATTTCGCTAACCTTTGGTTAGCATCGTCAGGAAATTTAATAATAACAAAAAATAATGACAAAACATTTTTTCATAATTTTGTTATAGTTTTTTGTTATTATTAAATTTTGTAAATTTCCTGACGATGCTAACCAAAGGTTAGCGAAATATTAAAATAAATAAATATAATTTTTTATAAATAAAAAGACCTTAAGCTTAAATAATTAAAAGTTATTTAATTAATAATTAAAATACATAAAAAATGTCATCAGTGCTTTCATTGAAGAGAGGCATTTGAATTGACTTAAGTCAAAGTGAGAGAATATTATTATTTACTTACCCGTTACACATGTTTGTTTCACTTTTGTTGTATTCCGACCCTTGTTAAATGAATAACTCTTAATTCAAGACACCAGCAGCATGCCCGATGTTGGTTTCGTAGTTATTTAAGGTAAGTAATTTAAAAAAATAGAATATGGAAATTTTTGCTTCTTATTTTGCTGTTTAAACATGAAAATAATGTTAATAATACACAAAATGTGTCATCGAATTGACGCCACTGTAGTCATGGCTTATATGAAGCATAAAATATGACCAAATTTAATGATGACGTTCGTCATTGGATTGATGTCACTTTTTTCCCATTGATGCCATTTGTAATAAAATTGATGTCACAATTCTGATGTCAGGCCATCATCAATATGAAGATTCATTTTTCTATGAGTGTAAAAGTCTTCAAATTTCATTTTTATTTATTTTGGACAACTACTTCAAGTTACAAAAAGTACCAAAAAATTTGGTATCTATACCAATCAGAAACCTTTTTTGAGAAATTCGTATTTACTTATGTATCGTTAAAACATAGGTGGGAATATGGGCCTGTTCGGAATGCATTACGACGCTTCATCTGATTAGCCTATGAGATAAGTTTGCGATGCTCATGCAAATCAGCTAATGCCAATACTTGTTTGCTGCGTAGTTTGGTTGTATTTTAAACACAATTGGGGTATTCACAAGGTGTGCTATCATGTTATATTGTCATAATGTTCTTACATTTTACAATGGTTTAAAAATATTGTTGTTGCTTTGTAAACAGTGCCTTAAATTAATGGAACTTTGCTTGCTATGTTTATTGTGCTATCGTAATGAATCAGAAGAGACAGCGCTGAGCGGCTGAGCCGTGCCGCTTTAGGTTTTGTAGCCGTCGCCGTTAATTGTATAGTTTTATCCGACTAGCGTCCGTATTTAACCTGCGGCTAGCAATTTTTGTTAAAAATTTACTTGCGGCGTCAAAATAGATCGTCTTAGGACTCTGCTGTTTGCTAAACAAACAAAATAAAATTTATTTCTAATTTGCGTCTGAAAAATGGAAAATAGTCAGGTAAGATCTAATTTTATTTATTAATTCATGGATTTGAATTAATAAATATTTTTATTTATGGTAAATATTTATTTTTTATATTTGTTTTAAATCAGCTGACTAAAATTCAAAATAGCACACTAAATTATGAGGAGTTTTTCACAACAGTCGTATTTTTCATGTTATAATTTTAAGACATATGACTTTATGACACCTTGTGAATCCCCCAAATATGCATCAGCTATTGTGATGTGTGTTTGAAGTTGAAGGTCAGAACCACGCGTTTTCGCATTCACACATTGCATAATTTAAATACCTCACTTGCGTTCTATGTTTCAAGTTACATGCAACGCTTTTTATGCGGCATTACCACAAGAAAAAATAAAATTTCATTTGTCAAATTCAGCTGATTTGTTTGAACGCTGTTTGTGACGCTTACAAAAGTACGCCTCAATGCATTCTACTTCACAGATTCTACTTTTTTTTTGCAGCTGCGTAGACAGCGAAAATGCGTGGTGTGGACCTCCAGCTTTAGATCTGTTTGCGCATCATTTGCTTTTGTTGTGTATAAAGCGAAAATTTCCAGTGATGCCAGATGATTATTTAACCCCTTTTTTGTACAAACGTTGTAAATTTTTTATTTCCATCCGAAATTTATCGAAAAGTGATTTCAATTTCGAGTTAAATAAGTAACCAAAAAGTTGTGTACTTTGACCGTTTTGCATTTAACTAAATAAAATTATAGAGAATATATACAAACAAAAGTTTTTGTTATTTTATTATTAGTTTTTTTTAAACTTTCCAGTTCAGTAAATTTACCACAAATTAACTTGTATCAACAAATTTTTTTGTTTGCAAAAAGAAATTCTTGGAATTGGGTTTTTTTTACAAATTATTTTATATGGATGTATGTAAGTAAATAAACAAATAAATGCGCAGTATTTAAGCACTTTGAGAAAAAAAATAAACAATAACAAAAAAGTTCCACAAATTTATAACATTTTCTTTACAAACCGAAAGCACCAGAATTCTAATTCATACACACACCTCCTTCGCTTTTGTATTGAATGAAACTGAAAAGATAAGATGGAATTGTAATACAGAATGGCTGCAGCGTAACTATTTAAACAAAATAATTTGAAAATATGTGAAATCTGTTTTGCCACGAGTGGAGTCAAAAATTATAATGCTCTTACTCGAAAACTATTGGTATTTAATATTATTGCCAAGGAGGTTTTTTTTTAACGAATGTTGGAAATATTGATTAACATTTTCTAGACTTACATTTTTCACTTCCAACTTTTGTTGAAACGAACATTTTTAAATATATAATGTTTTAATTTAACCATATTATTGCCATCGGCATTAACATCATGGTTAAAATAGTCCTCTATCAAGAGGGCACAACCACACTCACAATATTATTAAAGTAACGGACTGTAGTTTATTTAAGAAGTATTCCGTTCAATAATTTTTTGATAAATAAACATTTAAAATTCCAAGAAAATTTATGTTTAACTGTTTCTTACAGTTATTTAAAAAACCTAAGTGCACATTACCACGGATTTTCGATTGCATTTAATATTGTCCGTTGATTAAGTTAAAGTCTTCTGTACATAAAATTAAATGTAAAAATTATTTAAAATAAAGAAAAGTTCATTTAATTTTTACTGTCAAAAATTAAACGGCGAATTCCGTAAAAACAAATGAATACTCGAGTATAAATAGTATTGTATATAATAAACCTACCAAAAAATAAATTTTTAGTTATCTATGAAAACGATTTGCTTGTTTTGTTCAAAAAATTCCCATATTCTATTTTCTAAAATTATTTTGCTGAATACATCAAATTTTTAAAGTTAAATAATTGTGAAAACTATATCGGACATGCTGCTGGTGTCTTATTATTGAGAGTTCTTCTGTAAACAAGAGAGGTCATTACAACAAAAGAAAAAAAAAACATGTGTAACGGGGTAAGTAAATAATAATATCCTCTATCTCTCATTAGAAAAAAAAGTGGACAGGGGGTTTCTGGTATTTTTTAGAAATACGGTTTTTTGTGGAGTAAACGTGTAAAACCTGTTTTATATAAAATAACAAAATATGTGGTTAAATTTTACAGTAAAAATTAAATGAACTTTTCGTTAAAAATTTATGAAAAATAAGTTAAAAATTACAATTTTAGTTAAATTTACGTACAGAATATTGTGAGTGCATTGACAACAGTTTATTGAAAAACTTGTTTGAGAATTTTGGTAAATGATTGGAACCCTGTCGAGCCAGTAGGGAAGGTCACTTGACCGACATAAGTTTTCATTTTTAACGGGCACCTATTTGTAATAAACTCATACATAAATATTTTTAATATTTCAAAAAAAAAATAACTCTTTTTTTTTTAATAATTAGAATTGTGGTTATTTTGTTGAACTATTTATGGTTTTTAATCCAAATTTTTAATATTTTAATCAGGCTTAAGTTCATCAAATTTAATTTTCATTAAATTATTTTTATGAAGAAAGGAATTTTACAACATGAAAATTAATTAAAATTGTTATTGATAATCATTATTAAAATTAAAATGATAGCTTAATTTTTGGAAACCCTTTACAAGCAAGTAAACAAAGTCCGGGAAATTAGAAACACTTGTAGGAAGCTCAATTACATAATGAATTAAAAACAATAGAAGTGAAGTCTTAGAATTATTATGCATAAAGTGGCAACGCTGATGTAAAGTTAAATGAAATCCCTGCTCGGTACTCTTTTTCTCTTACTCATTTACTCACTCGATAATAATTGAGACAATTAGTCTTCGAAAATAAACACTAAATATCGCTCCTTAGTGTTCGGTTCGGTAGATTTGTGGAAAACACAAACGCTAAAAGTGTTTGTGTAGAAAATCGTTAAAAAAATAACAGATCCTTTTTAGTCATCCTTTGAACACAAAAATAATACTGTTCAACAAAAGATGAAAACATTTAATTCCGTTCGGTTTTTTTAAATCCACAAACTTTATTGTGTTCAGTTCCGCTCATTAATGTTCGTCCCTTTTGGCTGGTAAAAAAAACAACATTTCTTACAAAAACAAACTACACATAAAGAAAAAAACAAAAAAACCAGCAAAATACACAATACAGACACAAGCTGTTCGTGGTGCGGTCGTTGCTAAAATTTTTTGTTTGTTAATTTCTTTATCAATGTGAAAAAGAAACATAATAGAACATTTAAATAAAGTGTTTGTCTTCAGTATCACTACAATTGTTCTGGTTTTTAACGAAGAACAGAACAATATATAATGTTTGGCTCTTTCTTGAAAATAGTTACGAACGGTATTAATTGTTGTGTTCGTTCTCACAATCACTAAACAAACAGATATCGTTCTTGGGTGTGTGAGCCAAACGCTAAATAATGTACTGTCTGTTTCGAGCACTGGTCTCAATTGATGTTTGCTACGATCAGGGCTGCCAGGTACTTTTTGTCTTGTACCCAAAATATTAAAAAAAAATCTCTAAAATCCTCAAATTAAAAAAAATTTTAAAAAAAGTAAGAAAAATTTTAATTAGAAATTCCCAAATAAAAAATATTAGTTGAAAAAAAAACATTTTGTTTTGTTTGAAGTGCCTGGTTTCGGCATGTTTTTTTAATCCTTTTAAACAATCAGAACAATATGCTGTTTTTGAAGACGAATAAGCCAATTTATAAGAATTTGGAATTTGTTCAAACGGTTTTAGCCATCCTTAGAATCAAAAATAAAAATACATATATCCGTCATTTATTTTATACTTCGGTGCATCATAAATAACTACCAATAGCCCAGCATTCTCTTTCCCAAACTTTATTATATTGTTTTTTGGGGAAGATAATTTGATTGAAAATTGTCTTTAAAAAATCAAAAATTATATACGGGTTCAGATTCTGTTTTTAAATTCTTCTTTTTAAAACGCCCACTCAAGAAATACTGATGTCTTTATAAAGTGGCCCATACACTTGCAATGTATTTGTTAAATTTTTCGAATTGGACAACTATATCACCAATGTGTATATGATATTCGAAGGTGGTGCAATATATTGGCATCAATCAACAGACCTTCGATTTTTACTGCACAACCATGCCAAGCTGTGTTGTTTTACTTATAGGCTTTGTTTACCTTTTTATTGAAAGTTGCGCCATATTTTAATCGAAATCATTGTGCCACTTACTGCATAATGTAGAGCAAATTAGAAATAATATGGCGATTAGTACATACAATAATATTGTATAATTGATGGTGCGCTTATGTTTGTTTCTATTTTTTTTTTGCTTAAATTTTCTTTTCGTTTTATTTAAACTCTACTGTACTTAATTTAAACGTGTTACATTTCATGTATAACAATTTAAAATAAAATTTAATAGCAACTTATCGAAAAGTTTTAAATAACATTAAGCACTACTACAATAGCTGATAAGTTTCATTCATAATTTTAATTTTTAGTAATTTATGATTAATTTGCAAAATAATACGAAATAAAAAATTTTAACAGGCTGTCTGTATTGATCTAAATTGAGCAATTGTTGATACGAGTAAATAAGTGTAAATAATTAAATGATAAAACTACTTTTAATTTTCGAAAAAAATACTTGCAAACTAGTGGATACGTGTAAATAGTTACTTACTAAACAACTTAACTGTTTTTAACCAATTTATTGGTTTTTTCAATAAAAACAAAAAACATGTTAAAAAATAGATTTTTTTTTGTTTTAGCAGAAAAAAAGATGACTTCCGGTCATTATTACATATTTGCCTCCATCAATAAATTAACTTTTTTTTTCTGTGATTACAACTTGTAAACTTTCATGTGGAAGTTTGTAAATTTTTATGAAAATAAAATAAAATAAAATTGAAAAAAAATTATATGTATGTTATGTCTCATTATTTGTCATTATAGGCAGTCGTCGTCTGCCTGTGATTTAAAATCATAGACGGTCTAGTAGTTGTGGTTAGAATAAAAGTTTTATTCTATGTAAAAATATCGATAGTGATTTTATTAATTATTGTCAACATTAACTCATTATTAAGCAAGTAAGTAAGTATAGTCGGTCAAGCCCGACCATTTGATACCCTACACTACAGTATTTGGCAACACTTTTTCAAGATTGTACCCTATTTGGGGCCCATGTCCAATCATGGACCCGTAAAACAAAATTATGTCATGAGGTTAAGATTCATACAAGAGTTATGTTGCGAATTCCAAATTTCATGAGCACAATTACTCTATTTCGGAAAGAAGCTTGTATGGGGCTATATGAAATTAATGGCCGATTATTACCACTTGCAACAGACTTGGTCCTTATGACATTTAAAATCAACATAGCAAATTTGATTAAATTATTTCTAAAAGTGCGACCTGTTCTTTGCGCAGAAGTTTCACATGGACAGCCAGTCATCTGGACAGGCGGACATTGATTCAAAAAATGTTTATAAGTCATTCAGTACATAAAGAAAATCACTCGTAATAGATTAAATTTTTCAAACGTACTTTGAGTACGAGTCGTACCCAAAAATTCAAAACTGAAATGTACTTAAGACAATCCTAAATGGGATATGTTCCTCAATCAAGTAAAAAATATTAAACTCTTCCTTGGTAGTGTCCACTGTGTATTACATTACAAAGTGAGCATTTTAATCTAATTTAACTTATAAAAGCTTGTTGCAGACACTTCAACAAAACACCACAAAAGTAATAAAAAACGATTTGCTTGTTGTGTGTAGAAACAACAAAAGCAACAGAACAAGACGAAAACACATGGTTTTCAAGTTTAAAAATTTAAATTAAGAACTCTTGCTTCTCATTTAGTATATATTTTCAGTTATTTATGTGCATGAAGTTTTAAAAGTGAAACCAATATCGGAAATGATGCTGGTGCTCTATAATTAAAATTCTGTAAGGTGTTAAACGGTTAAGTAAATCAATTATAAAAAAATTGTCCTTCTAATTTCACTTTTGGTTTATTTCAAGAACTAATTAGGGGTTGAATCAATCTTATGGTGTTTTCTTTTCTACAAAAAATGTGCCTTTTTTTTAAAAAAAATGCAATTTGGTGTCTGTTTCTTAAAAATTTTGCTCCTGAAAAGCATGAGTTTTTTAGAATAAAACAAGCCACCCTTTTCGGGAGCAAAATTTTTAAGAAAAAGACACCAAATTGAATTTTTTTTAAAAAAAAGGCACATTTTTTGTAAAAAAGAAAACACCATTCGTTTTATTTAAATCAATCTCATTTCGCATTATTTTAAGTAGGAATTTGGGATTAAACCAACTTTATAATACTTGAATCAAGCGCATTTTCGGATTATTTCAAGCACGAACTCGGGATTGAATATGGATAAATTAAGTATTTCGCCATTGAAAATCCATACTTAAATCAATCTTTCTGTACTTGATTCAAGAAAATTTGAACTCACCGTACTATAAATACCGCTTCGGCTTGATTTGAGTACGGATGGATTAGCACACATTAGCACAAACACATAATAGTTACCCTCTCCACTATGGTGGTGTGGGTATAAAGAGTGTATACATATTTGAAAAATATTAAATGCTTTTGAAATTATTCCCATTATGTAAAACGAGTTGAATTCGTATAGAAAATTATTGCATCATGGAGTTTCATATAGTAATTCTAAATGAAGACGATATTAAGCATGTTGACCTATGCTGAAGTTGCGGTGACGAGGAGAAGGAAGAGTCGACGAAACAACTTCTTTTATCAATAAGAGTTCTGTATCAACGGTTAACCGAGTGAATACCCTAGTGGTAGGTGAAGGATGTTAAAGATTCGGAGCAGCTAAATAAAGCATTGGTTTTTCTATATATTTTGTATCCAAGATGTCTGGTCTTAGACTATTTTACTTGCATAAATACTCGTAAAATAGGCAAAGAAATGTATGTGATTGCATTAACCACATAACTTTTTTCATGACCAATACTTTTGCGTTTCATTGAAATAGAACCCATGTCGTATTACCAGCAATTGACGGCTGCTAGTCTAAGGTTTATAATATTTAAGTATTATATGTATAAAAAAATATGTATATAAGCAATACATTGAAATACGATGACTAATTTGTACCTTGATAAGAATAATTTGTATCCCTAGACATGAAATCGTATCTACATAAACATGGAAACAACTTGTAAAACACACGCTACGCTCAGATTACCTAAAACACCAGCACTGCAACAACTACTACATAAACAATATACTGACACTCCACATCGTCACCTTCTCCCCTCCTGCCTACAGCTGGATATAAATTGTTATTGTTATTAGACTACAGCTAAAAAGCTAAAGAGAAAAAAAGTATCTGCAAAGTTGATTTTTTTTTAAAAATTTTTGTATCTGAATATAAAAATAACGTATAAAGTAAAGTGATCGTGTTGAATGGCAAACAACTTAAAGCAAAAAAGTATAAAAAAATTAACAGAAAAAATTTATGAATGAATTTCTCGTGTTGCCTTTACACGATATTTCGTTTTTATACATTTAAGCACATCGATGTATTAGTAGTAGTAAAAAATTTATTTTATAAAAAAAAAATTCACTATAAAAAAATAACAAGTCTTCATACATTAAGGCACTAACGATACGAGTACCCAACGTATGTTGTCGATGATGTTGACGATGATTATCCGTTCACATCCATAAGATACTTGATGCCCAATATACCCTGTATGTATCTGATTGCTTGTGTAACCACGATGTGGTTGCTGCTGCTACTGCTGCATAATTCTGCTTCCGTTGCTTCCGTTTATACTCGTTCTGGACGACTCTAACTAAGAAAATTAAATGTTCCACAAAAAAAAACCTAATTTCTAAGGGATTTCATTGTAACTTCTTTTGTTTTTTTTTTAATCTGGTTCTTTAAACTGAAAAAAAAATAAAACATTCCTTTATAGACACTATCAAGATGATATCAACCTCAGATACTTTTATAAACAAATATAAAACGGTCAATCTTGGCTTTTAAAAACTACACAATCACACACATACCCCAACCTTTCGACACTTAAAATATAAAAAGTAGCTAAGAAGTATTTATCTGAGAAAGAGTAGAAAAAGACAAAACAAATAATTTGTTCAGGTATCTTGTAAGTTGTGGTCGTATAAATAGACATCTTGGAAAACATAGATTTTTATGAATGAACTACTCGTAAAGTTTGTTAAATAGTGAAAAAAAACTACAAATATCTCTGATGAATGAATGAATGTATGAATCAATGAATTGTTGTTACGTGTTTGTTTTCCTTTTCTATTCGTTTCTTCGACATTTCTTTCATTTGTTCCTTTTATGTTGTGTTACAAGTCTCACAAGGAATTGGCCACAATACAAGTTCTACATACCTCTAACAATTTTTGTAACATCAAGAAAAAAAACTAACGTGCCACATACAACATCATTATCGTTAAACTCTAATACAAATGAACAACATGCAACATATAAATTTGTTACTTCATTCTACTTAGCTCAAGTTATACTTGGTTGTTTTTGTTTTTTTTTTTTTTATTAAACCACAGAAGTGCAGTGGTTAAAATGTGTTAAGGCAAAAATATATTTTTTTTATTCATATGGCACAGTGGGTCGGGGAAGCATAAAACTGTATTCATTTCAATACGACTGAGCCTCAAAAGAATTTGAAAAAGAAAAGAATAAAGATAAGAAAAGTTTTATGGAAATTACGAATTTTGGTAAATCAAAGGCCCATAATCATAGCCAAGAATAAAGTCGACGTTTTCTAAAATGTTCACATGTATTTAAAGCCGGTTTTAGTTTAAAGCATACATTTTGGTTGGCTATAAGTTTGGGCCAAAGACTTTTAGTGAAATTTTTGACAAAATAACAGACATTGATCGTATATTGCAGGGGAAGGTTTCAAAGAATAGAACGAGCTCCGACTCCAACCGCTGAAATTTTTTAAGTCCGACTACGAATTCAACACCGACTCATACTCTTACCTTGGTGCTTAATATATATGAGACTGATCGTCTTTTCACTTTATACTCTTTTTGTAATTCAGAATGCATCGTAAAAAAGATTAAAATCATGCCCAATAAAAATGGAGTTTTCAACGAAACAGGTTTATATGGGAGAAACATAATAGTGTAGCTTACCACATCGCACACGGAAGACATGAATTTTATATTGCGAGTTCCCACTTTGAAGCATTACATTTTTGACACATAACGCGTATTATTCAGCGTATATAAAAGTTGTTAGATGTAACGATCAGCTTAACGCACTGAATGTTTTGTTACAATTACTTTTTAGTATCCTCCCTTACAAACCTGCTTCGTAGTAAGGGAAGAATGCCTTGACCCTTGAAATTATATTTTTTTATAAAAGTTGTCGAGAGTTCTTTCACTTACTTTACTGCATCTCTTTATGTCTTATTGCGTAGCGCATAATTGTGCGCTTATATTTTTTAAATGTACCTTTAGTACTTCACAAAATGATAACATGTTTTATCGGGCAGTGATCTGCAAAGTATTGCATGGCCAATTTCGAAGAGGTTTTATTTTGGAAGATATAAGAAATTTTTTTAAAATTGTTAATACCAAAAAATTTTTTAGTCGGAGTCGCAAGATTTTGTGGATACTCCGACTCCGGTACAAAAACATAAACTCCGACTCCACAGCCTTGGTGTTTTGGTAGATCTTTCAATGTGTGCTAAAAATATCATAGGAAGCAGTGAAACCATAAACAGCGTGGGCCAACTTCGACATAATAAAATTTTAAAATATTTAAGGTTCTCGGGTTGAGTATGATGACAAGGGAAAACGAAAATGTACACTAAAAACGGTTTTAAAATATTTCTATTTTGTAAATAGTCCGTCAGTTCTACGCCACAGTATTAACAGACAAATTTTCGAGTGTTTCGAGTTTGCTGCCGATCAACTAGAACAGAATTTTGTTATGAGGTTAAGATGCACATACGCGCAAAGGAAAGACATGGTTGTGGTAAACATATTCTAAGAGCAACATATTATGATAAGATTCACGATTGTAGCAAACATATTAAGATTACTCTTGCATCATATTATGACCAACTATACTCGTAATATCACATCATGTTAATCATAACAAGTTAAGAAGTAATAATATTATAATCATGTTAATCATAATAAGTTAAAAGTAATCACAACATATCTGAAAAAAATGCTATGATTACTGTTATCATATTATAACCGTTAGTTATCATAATTTCGTTGTTGTCGTTTGTCGAAGGTCGCAATAATTTATAAATTATTTTATAGAATTTTTTTGTTCTTTTTCTATTAAAATAACATTAAACTTACATGCAATATTAAATATTTATATTGCACTTTCACAAAGAAAAAAAGTGTTATACTAGCAATGCTATTTTATTTAACAATTTTTTATTTAATGAACAATTTCTATGAAAAACACTCGGTTCAATAAATATTTTTCATGCGAAATTTTATAAGAATATTTACGTTCGACTTATTGGACAGGCAGTTAGATATTAGATAAAAAATATGGATTTTCGGCAATAAAAATATTTAAAAAAACTTATCCCTAAAGTGAATAAAATTTGGTAATTAGTTCCCTTTTTTCCATAAAAAAACTGTTCACTTTGTATTCACAATTGGCGTGATTGATTTCCGATTTAGTTTTCGGTACATAACAACAAGACAATGAATTTTCGTTAAACATATTTCGATAAATATTCCGCCTTAGCACAAGAGTCGTTGTCGAATTCGTAGTCCTTTGAAAATCGGTATTCGGTGAATATTCAGCCTTCTTACGAAGGCCGTTGTCGTGGTCGAATTCGTAGTCGTTTGAAATTTGGTATTCGGTTATTATTGTGCTCTCTTACGAGAGCCGTTGTCGCGGCCGAATTCGTAGTCGTTTTAAATTCGGTTTTTGATAAATATTCAGCCTTATTACAAGAGTCGTTGTGGCGGTCGAATTCGTAGTCGTTTGAAATTCGATTAATATTCATCCTTATTAAAAGAGTCGTTGGCGTAGTCGAACACGTAGTCGTTTGAAATTATTGTTAATATTATTTTTTTTTCCTATATGACTAATCGGCAAAAATATAGAGAGAAAAAAAAGCTTTTTGGCAAATATATAAACACTTTTGGTTAATATTAAAACTAATATTAAAATATTAGATTTTCGATAAAAATATTACATTTTTAAAGGTAACATTTTAAGTTTTAAAGATAGAATAAATATATGTACAAAGAAATATTATTTCGGTGAGATTATCGATTATCGCTAAAAGTATAGATTTTCAGTAGCAACTCCGTTTTTGGTAAACATAGAGATTTTCAAAAAAAAGGAAAGTCAGATTTTGATCGATTTTCAAAAAAATGGAATGTCAGATTTTTATTGAATTTTTTCCTAAAATATCAGCTGTTTAACCGTGTTTTAGTCTACAAATTTCTTTTACATTTTTCAACATTTTACACCCATTGTGATCCATATTTATTGTTAATATTTAGTTTTTGCCTATTTTTTCTTTTTTTGCTTGTTTTCATAAGTGTAAAATTGTGGAGATCTTTAAGAAAAAGAATAAAAAAAAAACAGCAACTTCTCAACTAAATATGGAATATTTTAAGTTTTTTGAATCAGTTAAAACAACAGCAAAACAAATTTGTTATTATAATAACAAAACAAAACGATGATGCGTGAGTAAAATGCATTATAAGCGTAAAGAAGTCGAAGAAATATATTGTTCAACAGAAACGAATGAATGGATGAATGAGTTGAGTTGGATCTTTGTTAAATATTATTATTAATATTAACATCACATACAATTTCATATTTTTCTTTATAAAAAAAACAACAACAAAACTAAAAAACTTACACATTTATACAACTATTAACACGCTACTACTTTGCTCTTCTCCTTCCACCCAAACAGTATAAATTTCAAAATCAATTGGCTCCAAAACTGAAGGAAAACGAAAAAGAATTACATGATAATAAAAAAGATGTGTTAAGTATAAAAAAAAGAAAGAACTGAACTAAAAGATACAAATATTAAGATAATTATGTTGTCAGTAATAATAAAAAAAAATATTCCTTTAAATTTTTTTATTTTAATTTTCGTTACAACCATCCATCCATTCATGTCGACAAAATTTAAACACTTTTGTATTTTTTTTGTGTGTGTTTTGTTTTCTTTTGTTAATAATTAATTCTTGAATCAAGATTTTTATTTTTTTGGAAGTCTTATTTTTGTGGTGTTAATAATAATAATTATTTTAGGTTTATTTTATACTGGCGCCTAGAAATCATCCAACACACTGAAATACCTGTCAAAAAAGGCTTGAATTATTTTTAATTATCCATATAGATATTCATTATTAGTCTGGCTAAATGATTTTATTTTTTGTTGTTTTCTGAAAAAAAAACAAATAGAATTATTATTGTTAACATGTTTAAAATTATCTTGATGAAATTTAATCAAAATTTTGTTTATTCAATTGATGCAAAATTAAAAATATCAGTTCAAAAAAAGTGTGTTGAATTTTTTCCTGTGAAATTTTTAATAATTGCCAATTGCTGTTGGGAAATACCTAGACATAAAACTTTATACTTTACAAATCCTATTTAAATAATTAGTTATCATGCAATAATTAAAGCGATCTTTACTGAAAATACACTTTTTTGGAATAGAAATATGGAGTTGTTTAACAAAATATTTTTATTAATATTTTTTTTTTGTGAAAATAGAAATTTTTGGTGAACAACTTTTTATTTATTTATCGTTAGAATATCGATTTTCCGTAAATATACATATAAGTTTTCGCTTAAAAAAAAACACCTCTCGATAAAGTTATATCTGTGAAAATATCGATTATTTATGATAATATCGATTATTGGTGAAAATAACGACTTACAGTGTAAAATTGGTTTTCTGGAAAAAAAATCCTTTTCGTTTAAAATATCGATTTTCGTTAAGAATAAAAAGTTTTTATTAAAAAATTTAAATTTTTCGTAAGAATATTGATTGTCGGTGAAAATATCGATCATCGGTGTAAATAACGATTATCGGTGAAAAAACGACTTTCTGTGAAAAAAAAACTTCTCACTAAACTAATCAGCCATGTCACAGAGTACAATTCCGTTCGGAAACGAAATTTATTCCGTATTTTGGTGCTTTATAAAATAACAAAAAAAAATTTTGGAATGAAACCATTTTTGTTCTCATGAACGGAATGGGAGTTTTCTGTATCTGAAAGGCCAAAAAACTATTAAAATACACTTTCTATCAATAAACAAATATGTTTTCTTTGGTTCTGAACAGAATTGTTCTCTGTGATATGGCTGAATATATCGATTTTAAGTAAAAATATAAACAATAATTAGTATTGTGTTCATTTTGTTGAACTGTTCTATGGGTTTTAATCCAAATTTTGATATTTAATTAGTTCATCAAATTTAATTTTTATTAAATTATTTTTATGAAGAAATTAATTTTACAACATGAAATTAATTAAAATTTATTGATAATTTTTCAAACTTGTCTGACCTGTGGCTCGAACCCAGGCGTTTTTACGTTGAAAATAATCGGCCTTATTGTGGTTTTCGTTGTCGTATACGACTGTGTAATAGATGAAAGTAATACACAACATGTGTTCTTTAATCTACTACAAAAAACGACACATTTGTTTACGAAAACGACAACCACAATAAGGCTGAATGATTATCTGTTTAAATAAAATTTTTAGTGAAAAATCAATTTTCTGTAAAAAAAAGAAAGTGAGAAATGTCTCGGGCTGTGGGCTCTAAAATCTGACGGAATTCATAATGGGCATGACCTGGCTTGGCTGTGTAACAGACAGCTGGGGAATTGATATATGTATGCAGCACAATTGTGCTTAGTAGGGTTGTTTTTCGTTCAGGTCGGATATTATCTTTCACAATTTGATATGCTTTTATTTATGCTTTTTTCGTTCCTTCTTAGTATTCTTTTATTACCTAAGGCGTCACAATGGACCATACTGATCTCTGGGTGAGGGTGTGGAGATTGACTTCGGACCAGCTTTTCAAGAGGAATAGTTGACTATTATAAATGAATACATAATTTAAAAGTCGAAAAGTTCTATTATCAGTTACAGTTAGCTAAATAAATAACTTAAATAGCAGTTCAAAACTATTATGCACATGAATCCATTATAACAAGTTTACACTGTAAAATCCTTCAAATACTCCGATCACACATTGGAGAGCAAGAGTGCAATTTTTATTTTCCATAAAAATATCTTTTAACAGTTTATTGTGCAATTTTTGCTGGTTTGCTTTAATAATTATGATTTTTTTTTTTGATTTTTAGTTCTTTTTTTTTAACAAAATAAACAACAAACATGTTGTAGTTTGTCGACAATGATGATGGCCGTTTCCGTTTTACTTGGTCGTTTTTTGTGTTATTTATTATAATTTTTTATTTTTTTGCTATACGTCTTTCTCGATTAGCTGGCCAAATTCAGACTCTCTTAAATAAATTTCCATAAAAAACGCACAACAATAAAAAAAAACTTAACCTCTTTTGCAAAACTACAATCTTTTTATGTGATGTTTGTTGAAAATCGTCTCTCTTTTTGACTAAAGCTGAAAAAGTGGGGTTTTTGTGAATGAATTTTGATTTCAAGTGTGTAAAAGAGCACAGGTTTTTTTTTTTTTTTTTTTTAAATAAAATCTTTTATAAAAGTAAGAGAATTTTTTTAGTTGTAAAAAATTAGCTCCTCAGAAGTATCTGTGTGTTTGGAATAGATACTTTTCTGTTACTTTGTTGTTTTTAATGAGTCTGGCGTCGTGTTTTTAAGATTTAACAGTGTGAGTGAGTCAGCACAAAGTGAGCAAGAGCAAGTGAGAGTGAGTGGATAAATGTATCTGTGTTTGGATCGGCGACAATGTGTTTGTGTTTTGATATTTTAGGATATTATGATGATCGTTACGAACATTATTTTACTCACAATTCAGTTCATATTTTACGAATCCCATAGATACACAACAATATACACAAATTATTTGTTCAACAACAAAAATATTATTAAAATTTTGAGATTTGTTTCGTGTGTTTTTTGGGTAAAAATAAAAAAAATTTAAAGAAAACATAAAAGTAACTAACGGAAATACAATTAAATAAAACAAAAAATAATGATTTATTTTAAAAATTGACGAAAAACAACCAAAATAGAATATAAAATAAAATTTTATTAAATGCAAGTGTTTGGAAAATGCAAATGTGAAGAGTGCGTGTGTATTTGTGTTTTGAATGTGTATGTGTGTGTTTTTAAAAATGAAAATATTATTGAATTTATATCTGAAAGATAATTTTTGTGAGTCTTAGCTGAACACCTGTAGTGAGAATTTAAAACAAAACATCAAAATACTAAAGTGAAACATGTGTCTTTTTTTAACAAAACAAATAATAAGAAAAATTATTCACAATAAATAACACAGGGGAACAGTCATTTTGCGGCCAGAAACATTATTGCAAATTTTTACTAATTTGAAGTCAAATCAAATCAAATCAAATCAAATGAATATAGTGATGAACCCTTTTTAAGTTATTCCAATATATATGTAGTGAAAGTAAATATAACGAAATTTTGAAAAGTCGAGCTGATAGAGTAAAATGGAGATTTGATTTGAAATCAGCGACTTCAAATTAGTAAAAAATTACAACAAAGTTCCAGGCCGCACAAAAAAAGTTAATTTTTTTCCTTGTGTAATGAATAAAATATTAATTTTAATAATACTGAATATGAAAAATATACATTTGGTTTTTTTTTTATAATAAAAAATTGTTATTTTTATGATTACAAGAAGGCTCGAGTTAAACATCTTTTGTTCTCTATTATCTTTTAGAAACATAAAATTTTTTTACAAGTCATTTCAATTGAAGCATTTAATTGAACCCAACCGAACGAACTCTTTACGCTTTATTCGTAATGCTGTCTACTCAAGTGTCTGTCGTTCACTGCATTTGGGCGACTGTCGCAATTGTTTACAATTTTAATAAGCAATATAAATAAAAAAATCAAGAACTGCACCCACACTGTGATTCCCCGTTTCTTACGACATTTTCTAGTACAACACACATAAATACAAACTTTCTTCTTCTTAAATTCAACAAATTTCATCCACCCTTTAAAGTGCTAGAGCAATATTTTCCTTAGCTACTTGCTTTCCCAGTAATATTCATAACTTATGGATAAGAAAAGAAAAACACAAAACGCGTGCTATAAATTAACACTTGTTCCTATGAATACACATACAATTCATATATACACACATCCATACGAATACTTTCTATATACAAACATACGTATGCCTAGAAAATGTAATAAAAAAACTCATTCTTTAAATCGAGCCATGTATATTTTCACATGTTTGTTATTGCTGCTGTAGTAGCAACAATAATAATAATAATAATAATAGTTCAGATTATTATAATAACTACATTACAATGCATCCATATTTCTAGACTATCGCTGCTGCTGTAATTGTTCGTTCCTTCCATGTTTATCAAATAAATAAAAAGCGTTTTTAATTTGTAGAAGGGGTCATAACCCTCCTTTCACTATTTACCCATTTTAACAGTAGCTTGTCATTCATGCATTTCTCAATCAATTGAGAAGGTCAATAAGTTTAAACAATAAATTGAATTGATTTGTTGCACCAGAATATTAACATCACCAGCACCATCACATCACATCAGGCAGACAGAAGGATGGACGGACATTCATACATCTGATTGTGATACAAAAATATTATGGCTCAATTAAGTTATATTTAACGTACGAGAACATTTATTTATTTATTTAATTTTGTGTGTTTGTAAACATTGTGCTAACAATTTGTACTCTATTAACCCCTGCCCTAATAACAAATTTAATTTGATGAAGGGGGAACGGTGGGTGAATTTTGATGTGAAAAATTAAATTAAAGAGGGTTAATTGGCTGCTGTAAGATTTAATTTATAGTGCAACTCTGAAGATCGGATTTTTAATTCAAGGTGTTCAAGTGTTTTATGAAATTTTAAAGAGGAAATTCTGCTCTCTGGAATTTGGCGTCTGTGTAGCTTAGTCTCTTGATGTTACATCAAGAGGCTTAGCAACCGCTAAATAAGAAAATCCGTTGGGAGGCATCGGAGTTATTTTACAACAAATATATGGTAGCGGACTAGTGGTACATGACAGTTTCTTTTGTATGGAGATTCTCTGCTCGCAAAATAAAAATCTTTGAGCGGGTCAGGTACATGCATACCTTGGATGCGACAAACATCAAGAATGACTGGGCTCTTAAAGTTTTTGTATTTCTTGAATCCGAGGTACTCACCCTGTACCCTGTTGTCATTAAGCACTGCGGAAGTCAGTAGCCCCCCGTTATTGTCTGACTATTGGCTGAGGTCTCCCTTACTGTGCTTGCGGAAGCCTTGCCCATATTTGAAGAGATTCTTTCGGGAATCACGTAGTGGCTGTGGCTTTAACCTTTTGTCGCAGTGTGGGTGCATTTGGTAAGTGCAAATATTGGGCCATGTCACAAAGTACAATTCCGTTCGGAATTGAAGAAAACATATTTGTTTATTGATAGAAAAAAGTGTATTTTAATAGTGTTTTGGCCTTTCAGATAAAGAAAACTCCCATTGCGTTTATGAAAACAAAAATGGTTTCATTCCGAAATTTTTTTTTTGTCATTTTCTGAAGCACCAAATTACGGAATGAATTCCGTTTCCAAACGAGCGAACAAGTGGTTGAGATCCACCATGAGACAAGCCATCTGGAAGCCGCCCATGTAAGTCAAATTCACAACTGTCATATGGCGGTCACCCTGAGGGCTTGAAGCGATCATCTTAGGATATTTCACCTTTCGGGATTTGGCAAAAACCCAAAATTGGCAGATCTCAGTGAACGCGGCTGACTAGAGATGCTATCTGGTACCACGAGAGCCAGTAGCCCCCGGTGGCATGTCATTGGACTGACTTTGTTGAGGAACCCGATAGTACGATTCTTGCGGGAAATAGTTTCTGTCTTTCAAGAAGATTGTCGCTGGTGATTACGTGGCCTTAGGGAGGAGATTTCCTATGACTTTTTGGCATGGGAAATCAAGCAAGGCTTTCAAACGGTGTCTACTGTTAGCTTCAACCTTACGTTCTCTTTCCAGAGAATTTCCCATAGCATTTCATAAAATTATAGCGATCTCGATTCTCGGATATGACTAAAGTTTTAATACAGATTAAGCAAACATTTTGAACAAGCTTGAAAAGCATTAAAAGTCGATAGATTTTTTTATTACTTTTTTCCGTTTATTATTCGTCTCCTTTCACTTTTCACATACATACGTCGTACCTATCTGCGCTTTCTTTGTCAAGTACTTTTTATTTAAATATCATTCAAGGTCAGTTATTAAATAATAAAAGCTTAACCTTCAAAAATGTTAGCATTATTTATAACACCTTAAAAATTTGCAAACTTTTTTTTATAAAACTAATAAAAAAAAAATGAGGTGAAAACAAAGATGTTTTTAACAAAGAAATCACGAGTTCGTTTGAAAATATGGTGATCTCAATTTGACAACAACAGTATTTGTTTACTTGTTTTTTTTTAATTGCCAAAGTACTATTGAAAGCTTGACAAAAACTTGTCGAAATATTAACAACAAATTAAATATTTGGTAACAGTTTTTTAACGTCCATTTTTTTTCTTTGTGTTATTATAAACTTTACTTTAAAAACAAAACAAACAAACAAATCTTTTTAGTAAGGACAACAACCTTAAGTAAGCAGTCAAAGGTCAATTAAAAAGTCTGAAGACTACTTTAAGGCGACTTTCTGGTCCATATGTACATACATGTATAAAAAAGGATGTAATTAATCCTTTTTTGGATTTATTACTTTTTAAACCTGTTGTTTTTATAAAATCGCACAATTTTTCAACTATTTATGAATTTCAAATCTGAGAATTGCCATGCGATCTCTTAACTTGTCGAAAAAATCAAGTTTTGAACCAACAACACAAGTTTTTACAAAAATTTTCTGACTGCCAAATGTGTGTAAATACTTTTAAAATAAATATAAAGCGTGTAGATATGAAGTATTGCACAAATTTTCTGCATCCACTCTAAACCTTTTTGGCAACACAAACTATTGAGCTTTTTTGTGAAAGTTTTGAAATTTTTTATATTTTTCCCACCTTATTTTTGCTACGCGAACCGCTAAACAAAATCAATACCAACATACATATAATGGGTGGTTCTTGGAACTTTGAAAAGGGATAACTGTTAAAACTTGCTGTTATACTAATGAAGTGTGTTTCACTTTTTTGTCAGTATACTTTGGCAAATGACCATGCAGAGATTCACACCAGAACAAGGATTACAAGTCGTGGCGGGTATTTAAACAAGCATAATTGTTGTTTTTGGTAAGATCACAATCCTCCACAATACTCCATTACATCCCGAAAAATTCCTGTTTACATGCCAAAGGCTTCATCGGCCTATTTGTCTTAAAATCTGAAGATTGTGCCAACATTACCGTGAATGGTGAACACAATCGGGATAAATTAACTGCCTGTTCAACGATTTCGAACGTCAACGTTCGCATAGAAAACTGCATTAAAAACAAAAACAAATGTTCGAATATTGTTTTTGTTTTACATATAAATTTCTATGCGATCGTTAACGTTCGAAATCGATGAACAACCTGTAAGTCTTTTATACTTACTTTAAGTACGAATCGTACTTAACAAATCCAGGTACGAATAACATCAAAGCGTTCTTAAAACAATCCTAAATGGGATTACTTTCAAAAATCAATCCCGGAATTTCTTAAAATAAGTATAAAATTCTTAAATCAGAGTGCCGCTCTGAAAGTAAAGTTACTAAAGGCTAGTTTACACTTTGCATTAATACATGCCAAAAACTCAAGTCTGATAGTGTGAGTGCAATGTGTTATGCAAATTAAAAGTATTACCAACAACAATTTGACAGCCCATACAAGTTTATCGTTTTTTGAAATTTTTCTACACAATAATACTTTTTATTCGATCAGGGTTGCATTTTATTTCTTGTGTGAGTGTTAATACTTTGTGAGATGGTGTGAACACAAACTGTTATGTTAAATTAGATTTTTTGACAGTCGCAACAAAACCCATTAGATTTGTATCTCACAAAGTATAATGGAATACGAAACTAGTAACTAGCCTTAAGTGAGCGTTTTAATCTTATATAACTTTTTGGTCTCATCTCTCAGCATTGTATTATTTATGCGTTTATCAAAGTTTGTTGTAGAAACTACAACAACAACAAACAAGTAACAAGTAAAAAACGATTTTCTTGTTTTGTGAGAAACAACAAAAACAACAGAACAAGAAGAAAAACAAACATTAGTTTTTATGTTTTTAATCCAGATTTTGATATTTTAATCAGGCTAAAGTTCATTGAATTTAATTTGATTAAATTATTTTTATGAAGAAAGAGATTTTACAACATGAATAGAACTAAAATTTATTAATAATTTTTCATTCTTGACTGAGCTGGGAATCGAACCCAGGATTTTACGGACAGGTTGCCCTTACGTTTCGATTGTTAACACACAATCTCTTCAGAGGGGCTTGCCGTTTAACACTTACCTCTATTGACGTCACTTACCCTATTTTATAGTTTATAAAATATATATTTAATTTATATATATTTTGTGTTTTTAAATTAAAAAAAAGGTTCTAGTTTTCAAAATTAAAGAAAGGTTTTAATTTTTAAAAACAATTTTTGTATTCTCCCTCCTCGAATCCCTAGAAATCTGTTACTGAACCCTATTTGGGAAAAGTTAGCTTAAATTATTTTTGTCTATGACTGCAGCTCCTTAAACACCAAAATTCTTCTAGTTAAAGTAGGAAGTATTTAAATTCACTTTTTAAAAATAAATTTTTCAAATTATAATATAATAAATACTGAGAAAAAATCTCTTTTAATAAAACACATGTGATAATATTTTTGACCAAACAATTTATTTACGTAACTTGTTGCCTTTTGTTTTCTACACACTTAAGAAAAAAAGTTAATACGTAAATTGTTTTTAAAAGAAACTTGTTGCTAAACATAAAGAAAGGAATTTTATATAAATAAAAAACAAGTATGAATATTTATTTTCTTATTCTAATAACGCTTAAAAACAATTGAAAAGAAAAGAAAAGAAAAAAATAAAAGAAAATAAAATAAAAAAAGAAAAGAGCTGAGCGCTTTGCTTAACTGATGTGAATTCTGTTTCCAAAAAATTATGACAAATGAATGGATCGATTGGTCGGATGCCCGTTTACGTGTTCCATTACGTATGACTGGTTATCCTTATGCGCTTTCATATTTTGTCGCAAATAATAATAATAATAATAATAATAATAGCAGCAGCAGCAACAACAACAGCGGCAACAATACCAATGCCAGCAACAATTTAAATAATACCAACAATAATAATAATTATTTTTCTTGCTTTACAACAAATAAATTTCATTTTAAAAACCGTAAAATACAACAATTATATACAACAAATGGCAAATTAAAAGGTAATTTATTAAAACGCTTTTGTAATTAATTTAATAATACATACAAACAAATAGAGTTTACATAAGTATATATAGATGTAAATTTAATTACCTAAACCAGACTTGGGCATTGATAATTACTATTCAAGTACCAATTAAAGTACATCTTATTGTTAATTGAAAACACACACAAAGTACCAATAACTAGTAATTGTATTTGAATTTTGCACAGATATGTTTTTAAATTCCTATTTTGCATTTACCAATTACAAGTAATTGGTGAAAGCCAAGCAATTGCAAGTGATTTTAAAAAGTATTTCTTATTACACATATCTTTACCCAAAACGGAAAAGGCCCTTAATAACCAAAAATTAAAAATGCAATCTTTCATTGATTCTAATGTATTGCATCAACACAAATCGCTAACCTGTTTCAAAAGCGACTCAATTAAAAAAAATTTAATTTTTCAGAAATCGAAAAAACTAATTTTGACCTAAAATAAATAGTAAAAACGTCGAGTACGATCCTCAGGGGTGCATTTGCCGATTTTGCGTTAACACTAAATACCCACGTACTTGGTGTTTGCTCCAAGAATGGCGACCAAACTCGGAAAAAGAAAGAAAAATTGCAAAACAATTGGTGATTTTCTTCTACTACGAGCGCTTTTCCAAATAAAAACACTTTCCTTTGCAGATTTCACACGTTATAAAATTTTATAGTTTATTAAAATTTAAATTCTCAAAATAGAGCAAATTTACTTTATGTTATGGTGGTTCAACAAGGATTAAGAAAAACCTTTAACAACTTCATTTTTAAAACCAAAAAAATCTACTTGACGAAAATACATAAAAATTCAAATAAGAACTTAAAATAATCTTCTTGATGACGATGGCGCCGCAAGATGTCAAAGTTTAATATAATTAGACTCCAGGGCTGGAAACACCATTGCCTTTAGTTTAGACGTAAACAAATAGTTAAAAATAAATCTTTCGACCGTTTAGTAGAAAATCCATACAGATTATGAACTAAAAAGTTTTTTTTTAATATTTATAGTACAGTAGAATCACGAAAAAGTTAACTCTCGGAAAAGTTAATCTCGCCGATAAGTTAACCGAATTTAAGCGTGCCTGCGTCGCTCTAAAAAGTTAACTATTAGTTAACTTTTCTTAAAGTTTTGATAAAAAACATCGAAAATGGGCAGAAAGTAGAGTATTTGAACAAAATTAATAAAGATATTCAGGGAAAACTAATAGCGTTGGATTATGGATCTCAAAAATTAAAAAAAAAAATTTTGAAATTCTCAAGGCTGTGGCGAATAAATATGAAAAATCTGAGTTTAGTTTAAGTTTAGTTTAGAATAAGTTTAGTGTGTTTCTGAAAGATCCATGTTTATTATTGTATATTTTTCAAATTTAAGCCCGCTTAGAAAAGTTAATAGTTCGAGAAAGTTAAAAACCCTTGGGACATTTTGGTTAACTTTTTCCCGTTTCTACTGTATAGTATAATTTTTATACACTAGATAATGAACAATTTTTAGTTGTGTCACTTTTGCTGATGTATTATTTGCACAATTTAGCGAATTATTTTCAGTTATTTCACTTTAGCTAAATTCTTTTAAAGTATTGACACTCTTGCCAAATTCTAAACTGAAAAAGTCTAATAAATGAAAACTCCAACGAAGTTTATTTTATCAAAAGTGTCACAATTCTAAATTAGACTAGTTAGAACTTAGCAGTAGGGAAGCACCCCTTTTATGTTATCTGACACAACTAAAAATATTTCACTTTTATGAATTACAACTTTAAACCAATTGAAACAAAAAGAAAACAATAACTCTTTTTTAGCTACAGTTGACAACAACAAAATATGTACACTGAAATTTTTTTTATAGATAAACAAGTGTAAGCGATCTTGTTAACAAAAAAAAAAAAAAAAAAAACAATTAGCCTTATCTGAAGGGTCCGCCAAATAACTTCTTTTTTTTTTGAAAATGCTATAAAAAAAACTACTGAAAATTTTCTCAAATTTCTTTTTTATTTGAAAGTACAATTATTCCGGTTAAAAATGGAAAATAATTTCATTCAAATGGCTGCCTCGGCTGGCCATGCAGTAGCCTACACGATCGGTCCAATTATTAAGCACATTATCGATTGTGTGCAGCTGTATTTCACCAATGGCTTCACGTATATTGTCCTTTAAAGCGTCAATTGTCTCTGGCTTGTCGGCGTAACACTTATCTTTGACGGCACCCCACAAATAATAGTCCAACGATGTCAAATCGCAGCTCCGAGGACGCCAAACGACATCAGCTCTGCGGCTAATAATGCGATCTTCAAAAACAGGGCGCAAAACATCGATTGTAGCTTCGGCTGTGAGGCACGCAGCGCCGTCCTGTTGAAACCAAATGTTGCCAATATCCTCCTCTTCAATTTTTGTGAACAAAAATTCGTTCAACATGGCCCGATAACGATCGCCATTGACTGTAACGATCACTCCTTGCTCATTTTCGAAGAAAAATGGTCCAATTATGCCTCTGGACCAAAATCCGCACCAAACATTGACTCGTTTTGGGTGCATCGGCTTTTCAATGCATGCGTGCGGGTTTTCTGTGCCCCAAATGAGACAATTTTGCTTGTTTACATACCCGCCAAGATCAAAATGAGCTTCATCTGAAAAGATGATTTTTTGGCAAAATCGGCATCTTCTGTTCAAAGTTATTACGCAATTTTTCCCAGCGTTGTTCAAGCGTACACATTCGTTCAGCGGAAGGATAAAACCATTCACGAAAAAAGCACTAGTTGAAAGAAAAAAAACGTTAAATGGCGGACACGGTACAAAAGGTTATACGATAAATTCTACCAGATTGCAGCCCTCAAAACAACTGGTAGGCTGTACAAGAAATATAGAAGACAAATTAATTAAGTATAATAAATTTTAATGCAATTTATCGTTTTTTTTTTGGTTGTTTTGCTTCTCATGTAAACTGTTTAAAACGTAAAATAGGTCCGGTTGGTTTTAAATTTCTTTTTCATATGCCTTCAATGTTAAATTAAAAATTGTTTTGCTTTTGAGTTAATAATCTCTTGTTGATTAAGTGCAATATATTTTTTTTAATTTCAAAACAACAATAAACCGCTTTTCCAGGCTAAAGAAAATTTCTGCGCATTAATTGCATTATTTCCGGAAAATTTTGAGTAAAACATTTTTTTAAACTTAAGCAAATCAATGTGGGGCTCTTGCCTTTCCTTGTTTTAGCTAGTAAAATTTCACCACAATATTAATATTTGCTGCGGCTGATGGTATGCTAAATTATAACCCAATATAGACCCAAAAATGTCTATATTTCTATCTCCAAAAATTGGTTTATTTTATTTTCTTGGAAAATGCTTTCCAAACCAAAAACAGGTCTCAGTATTCCCTATTAGTGCTGGCAAACTATCGATAGTCTTAAAATATCGATAGGAAAAATAGCGATATCGATATTATTATTATTATTTAATATACAGCTATGCAAATATGTAACAGCAGCTATAATCAAAATTTTTTGCCGCAATTTAGAACATTATATTATTATCAATGTTAACGAAAGGTTGGCTAAAGCAAAAAGGGAATAAAACTATTGTAAAAAGCTTTATAAATTGAAATTCAACTAATATAAGCACATTGGTATCGATAGTGAAATCTGAACTATCGATAAATATCGATACTAGACAATATCGACAGTATCCCAGCACTATTCCCTATACACAATTATTGGAAACATATTGATAGGTTCATATATTTCATTAATTTCATTAATAAAATAAAAAAATTATTTTAAATTGCTTGAAAAAATAGATAACAACTTCTTGTTTGGTAACGATTACATAATATCCCTGCTAGTTTTCTGAAAACTCTTTTTTTTATATATTTTTTAATTCGCGTTCCAGAATTTATGTGGGAATTTAAATCTTATTTCATACTGATGCCAAGAAACTAATTTGTAATTTTATTTTTATTTTTTTTACAGACGTACCAACGCAAATACCTCCTTTAACACCTGGTACAAATCGCAAAGTTGCCGAGGTGCTAAAAGCCTCTTTTGCTTCATGGGAAAAAGAGGTACAGAACTGCAATATAACCAAAGGTAAGTAATGTGATAACGAACAAATTTTTTTTTAAAAGATTTTGTTAGTCGTGCTTAATTCTCAATTTTATTCTTTATAAAAACACTGAAATTTATTGTTGATGGGATAAGCTTTTCCTATGCGCATTTCACTGGTTGCTTAGGCAAGATCGTCAGGAAATTTCATACAAAGATTATAGAAATACCAGAAAGATATTCAACCGAATAAAATTGTTAAGCGTATAAGAATTATAAGCAACAGTTATACTTGTAACAGTATCAAAGTTTTAACAAAAACATCAACAATAAACAGTGAATTTATCTCTTCTTACATTCCCCACTACAATTGATTGGAATTTGTACAACATTATTTGTAGTTGTAAGCAGGGCTACCGTTGAAAATTTTCGAAAAACTACACAAAAAGTGGATTTTCCAGAAAAAGGGACAAAAAAGGTATTTCAATAAAAGAAAGGGTCAAGTTTTTATAAGCAGTATTAACCATTTTATTAAATAAAAATAATTAGACCAAATTTTTTGTAAACAAACAAAAAATATTTTTTACAGGTAGGAAGTGCTTTAAAACTTATTTTTTTATGGAATGCCCCGCCCTGTCCTGTTTTAATCACCTGACAACAAGTTTGTTCTTTATCATTTATAGCTAATATTTTAATGTTTTTTATGTTTTTATGTTTTTATGTTATTTTCCGATATTTTCATTTTTTAACCTATTAAGGGGTTGTTTCCAATTTTGCAATCGTTCGCAAAGTTAAGCCATGCTCGCGATTAAAGCAATTTTTCCCTGTGTTTTTAAATTGTTGAGAAGCTTTGTTGCTCTTTGAGGCCATCGTCGCCGTTTTAAAAATAGCCCCATACATAAACGGAAGTCACCTATTTTACAGGGCACTCTTAACACTGTCGATTTAAAAGGGGGAGAAAAGTTCAATGCCTTTTGCCATTATTACTCGTAAGAGAATATAACATTTTATAAATAAAATGTCACATTTTGTTAAAGAAAGAAACCATCTAATTCCGAAGTCGTAAAAATCTTTGAACACAAACTTTTTACGAATGCTTACTACTTTAAGGGAATTTGCGTTCTATATTTTAGTATTAAATATGCACTTGAAGTCCATTCCTACAATCTCCCCTTATTTCGAAAACATTTGTTTAGCAATACTGACAAAATTACAAAATGTGAGTGCTATTTTTAAAAAGACCGTCAAAAAAGGGCCAAATTGATACTTTGGTATCACAACGGTAACGCTGGTAATAAGTAAAGCAGGCCATACACGATTCAATTCAATTGTCAACTGAGTCGGTTGTTGTCCAAATCAAAGCGTGTATGGCTTTGTCAATTGATTAGTTTGACGGTTGTCGAGTTGGTTGAAGAAAAATCAAAAGATTTTGATTTTTTCAAGTTGACTACTAAGTCTTTCAATTCGATTGTATTGTGTGTGCTCGAGTCTCTTGATCAGCTGTCAAAATTAATGTTTGTAGTTTTCTTTTGCAAAAAAAAAAGTTAAGTATTTTAAAAATTGTCTTTTATTTCATTAAATTTTCAAATTAAATTAAAATCTTTCCATTCAGTTGATGAAGTGTGTGGCCAAGCATCAATTCAGTTGAAAGACTCAGTTGACAATTGAATTGAAACGTGTATGGGGCGCATAAGTTAAGAAAAAAAAAAAACAACTTGCAAAAGTCAGTTTATTATCATAGTAATTTTTGGAGTACAAAATTTTATTTTTAAAAGATTTTGTTAGTCGTGCTTAATTCCTTATTTTTAAAAACACTGAAATTTTTATTGGTTTACAATAAATTATGTTTTTTAAAAAGTGGGAAAAAGTTAAAAAAAAGGATTCTTCCTCTTACATTTGAACAAATTTTATTTTCAAAAAAACAGTAAAATTCGGCTTAAATAACTCATATGTATCTAAATATAAATTTTTGTTCTTTTTCCAATGTAGTGCTCATTAACTATATTTTAATTTCATCCATATTTTTTCTAATGTCATTGCGAATTTTAATGACGATTGGTCCGTAGGTCCCAGCTTAACGCTCGCTATTTATAGACTATTGATGACAGGTTGCATTTAGTTGAGCTTGCGATACTCATTTTAAAGAGTCATTTGGAACTTTTAGAAAATGACTTTTAAATATATAAAACTTTTTTGTAAACAGTGTCTTCTTAAATGTATTTTTAACGTTATCTTTTTGAAAAAGATAATCACCCATATTCCATTTAGCGTCATCAATACGAAAAGATAACGTTTTGTGTCGATTCTTGCAAATCGGTATGCCCATTGTCAGTATCAAATTTTATCGATCAGCATCGATGTATTTTTGGTATGCCGTACACAACGTTAACGATGGCATCGATATAAATAAATTGACTCTGATTTTGTCGTCAGTCTTATTGGTGTCGAAACAGTTTTTTCCCTCTTTATTTTTTTAATAATAATAAAGTTAAATTGAAAAAATTGAAAAAGAGCAACAAAGCTACGCGAAAATTGCAAAAATAGCGAAAATTCGCAAAATTTTTTAATATTTCAAACAAGCCATTAAATTTATTTAAAGTCCCTAAAACTATAAGGAATTGCAAAAATTCCATAAAAAAATCTAAATTAGCGGAAATTCGCGAATTTTAGCCATGTGTCTGATAGACGAAACATTTCCTGTAAGTTTTCTGATTCTTAAGAGCTTTAACGATTTTTAATAAATATTAAACTTTTCTATCATACCGATATTATCAAATTTTTGCGAATTTCCGCTAATTTTGCCATTTCTTTCGAATACATATTTGTAATTTCTTATAATCTTAGGAATTTTTATAAATTTTATGAATTTTTTCAAATATTGAAAATTTTCACGAATTTTTGCAATTTTTTTCCGACACTATCCGGGGTGTTCTGGAAATGGAAAACGCAAAACGCATGAATTTTATACGTCGTTTTTAAATAAGATTTCCGTAATAAAAGAATTTTTTAACAAATATTGTACAAATATTTCTTTATTAAACAAAAGTTTTTGACAAAAATTAAAAAATTTTGATTAAAAAAGTACTACAAACTACTAAATTCTTGCGTTTTCGTTTTCCAGAACACCCCTGTATGTTTTTAGCCGATTAGGCGATTTTAAATAAATTTTTGGGTTTTGTTTTAATGTTTTCATGTTTGCAATTTTAGAATTTTAGGCATGTTTGCGAAAGAAGTGATTTTTTCGTGTGATTCTTTACAGCTTTAACGTTTTTTAATAAATATTAAATTTTGTTATTACACCGCAATTAGCCAATTTTTGCGAATTTCCGAATATTTAGCCAATTTTATGGAACTTTTGCCATTCCTTATGTTTTTAGGGATTTAAATCAATTTTTTGGCTTTTTGATATAATAAAAAATTTCCCGAATTTTGGAGATAATTTGAAAAAATTAGGTATGTAGGTTCTTATTTTCACAAGGCCCATAAACCCTCTTATGCAATCTTATTCATCTAACGATATTTTATTAGAATCGCTCCATACTTGCCAATGGCTCTTATATAAATACTACTCCAGAAAGTAGCTTTTAATGCCATAACTTTCTAAAAAATTTTGGTATTCACATACGGTAATAATTTTTACGAAAACTAATATGCCATGAACAAGTGTTGTACTGGTAGGTCCAAAATAATCCATAGGTACCATATAAACTCGCTTCCTAAAATCACTTAAAGACAAACATATCTCATATAGATAACAATAAAAAAATAATTAATAATTTTCGGCACATAGAACTTTTACGTGAATCTTAACCTTTTTTACTCAATATTTATTTACTGAATCTTCATATTTTAGATAAGAACTAACAATAATTTGTTCTATTAAAAAAAACTGTCAAGCGGAGGCACCTGGTGGGTTAACCGAAATTCAGGGTTGAAAACGAAATTCCTTTTTTCTAAACTTCTACCTTGTTTTAAAAACATAATTTGCAAAAAATTAAAAAATAATTAATCAGCAAAATTTTAAAATTTTTGTATATTAAAACGGCATATAAAATTGGAAAATGCAGATATGTTTTTAATTGTTTTCATTTTTTTCGCGTTTCTTCGCGTATAGAAAGCAAAGTTCCTAACAAAACACACCATAATTGATTAAGTAATTTTAAGAATTTAATAAAATGCCATATTTGTATGGTAAACCCCCGTAAGGAGTGAATACAAAAGGCAAGAATGTTTTGATAAAATGTTTAGGGCGCAAAACTAATGGAGGTCGGGCATACATTTTATCCCTCTAAGGGTGACTCTCGGAAGTTATGGGACTTTTTCTTTAATATATTTTTTGCCTGTATTCAAAATTTTGTATAGGAGCCCCCTTTTTAAATGGAAGCAGCGGATAGGTATGTTAGAAACAAATTATAGGGATGAAAAATTAAGTGGGGTTGGCCATACATTTGACCGGTTTGATATATGAATTATATTCTTCATAAACTATATTCATAACATTTTCTCCAAATATACTTGCCCCTTACACTGATAGAAAAGGCGTCATAACGCTGATGTATTTTGACATCAGTACTATGACAAGTGTCTTCGTTTTTGACCCCATGACACTTTTCATCATTGTGATGTCAACCTTAACATCACTTGGCCAAAGTGACATCAGGTTCAACATGAAATAATGTCATCAATGGGATGACAAATCGGCATCACAGAAATTACGAACATGTTCTCAGTGCGATGAAGCAGTAACATCGGAGAAAGGACACATTCGAATCTATTTAATGTCAGTTTGCCATTAAGTCAAAGTCATGCCCCATATAGTTTTCGTAATCTTTCTACTTTAAAAATTTGATGTATTTAACTAAATAATTTAAAAAAAATAGAATATAGGAATTTTTGCTTCTTATAATACATTGTAATCATGAAAATAATTTTAATAATATACAAAATGTGGCATCGAATTGATGACACTATAGTCATAAAATAGATGACACGTAAAAAACACAAAATTGTACGAAGACGTTAATCATTGGATTGATGTTAGTTTTTGCACCATTGATGCCATTTGTAGTAGCATTGATGTCACAATTCTGATGTATCATCAATATGAAGATGAATTTTTCTATAAGTGTAGGGGGTGTCCATACAAGAATGGCAGTTTAACGAAATTTTCCCTCCGTAGCGCCTAGGATGCCCTTAGGGTCTCGAAAATAATAGCTAACCTAAAAAAACGGGTTGCACCACCGTACCCGCTTGACAGAAAAAAGTGTAAAATTGTAGCATAGTGTAAGTAATCGAGTGTCCCGATAGGCTAGCTAGTAGTGAACTAGTCTATCAGTGCCGGGGTTGCGGGCTCGACTCCCGCCATAGACTCTGGTCTCCAACAGATAAGCGCAGAGCTTCGCCGGACTATTTTAGGTAAAAAAAATAATCGTATTCTAAGAACTTATTTTATCTCCTGCCAATACCGGACAAAAATTTTCACCATCTTAACCTGATAACATAATTTTGTTCGGGCGGTTCAACAAAATTAGTTTTTTAATAATGTGGATGAAGATATCATATCGTCGGGCTTGATTATTAAATTAAATTATAATTCTAGTCGCAACATTTCTAAAAACTTTTTAACAGTCGTCCGTTTTGTAAATGTTTCCTATGTTGCCAGCCAGGCATTTTAAGTATTTAAATGTAACATTCAACAAGTTTTGTTTAACTAAATACAAACAAACATACTTTTTAAAAAAGTCTATTAAAAACAAAATTTCATGTTATTCATTAATAATCATGTCGATTATGTACAGTAATTAAAAATACATAATTTATATGAAAATATAATAAAAAAAAAACATTCACACACACACACGAAAAGATATTCCCACAATTAAAAATTACTAAAATACAAAAAGTAGATTTTTATGCAGGGACGCGTTTAAAAGCCTTGGAAGTTAATTACACCCACCCCTAATAATGCTTAAAGTCAAATTAATAAGTTATTCCAGTGACAAAACATAAAAAATATCATTAATTTACTTGTGTATTGATAATAAAACAATTAACAAATTAAAGTAAAGTAATCATTTTTGTTTTTAGCATTTACTTAATTGTTAAATTCTTTGTATTTTTTCTCAATTTTTTTTTAGATCCCCGCGAATGGACCGAAGAACATGTCATATATTGGCTTAATTGGGCAATAAAAGAATTTTCATTGGTTTCTATGAATCATGAACCGTTTTTGAAAATGAAAGGACGTGATATAATTGAATTAGGAAAAGATAAATTTTTAGCCATAACACCAGCATTTACCGGCGACATACTATGGGAACATTTAGATATTTTACAAAAAGGTAAGAGATACAATACAATATCAGCTAACTATGATATACATACATAAATACATGCATAACTTTGATTAAATTTAATTATTATTCCTAACAACAATTGCGTATCCAAACACAATTAGTGTTAAGTTAGAACAAATAATTATTAGAATATTTTGGATTTCTAATTAATTATTGAGTTAGGTTATGATGAAGTAGAAAGACAAAAAGTTTTGTTGTTTTTTCCATAACTTCTAATACAACACACACACACTCACACTTATACACACTTTAGAGTTTTCATGCTGTGCAAGTGTTGCATTTAATAATAATTAGAAATAGTGTAAAACATGTTAGTGTTTAAACGTTTCAAGCATATTAACAAGTTGTTGGCGCCATCACTCAGTTCGTCACTATTTCACTCGCTCAATTGGTCAGTCACTCAGTCAGGCTGCTATTTATAACGGCTTGCACCTGACAAATTTAATAATTCCTGTAATAATCGTCACTCGAAACTTTTTTTTTTTAATGAACAAAATCCATTTTCATAAATTTTTTTTGAAATAATTTAAAACAAGTGTTAATAGCCAAAAACAATAAAGACTACATGTTTTTCCCTCAATTACATTTATTTAACGATGACTGTTTCTTTTTTTACGACTTTTAATTAGCAGGACTTTTTTGTATGGTTCTGTTGTTATTCAAAGGGAATTTTCAAAAGAATTCATTACATGATTTCAGAAATAAGGTTTTGAATTTTAAAAGTTTGTTTTAGAATTTTTAAATCAAATTGATTGAATTTATTTTCAAAAATATTATTAAAATTTTTCCTTATTTTTTTTTTTATAAAATATTTGAATATCCCTTGGTTTTGATACTCTATTGTGATCTTTTTTTTGCTACATTTGCAAATAATTTCATTATTAACGTTATAAAATTACATAAAATAATTCATGAAAAGGTACTAAGTCTCTTATTAAGTAAAATCTGAAATGTCTAACCTTTTGAAATGAAAGGAAAAATTCAACATAAAGTAAATTTTAATTGAAGATGTATTTTAAATGTACTTTTATTGAAAATAAGAACTTATTATTAAAAAAAAAAACTGTCGCTAAACACGGCCTATTTTAAATGCGGTACCTTTCCTTATAAAGATATGCATACAAAATAGTTTTAATAGAAACGAATTTTTCTACAAGAGACACATTTTAAAAATATAAATTACGTTTTGTCTAAAACAATTTCCTTTTTTTAAAAATGTCCAAAATTTTACTTCACTCTTTAATTGTATTTATAAATATTTTAATACGGACAATTCCCAAAAATTTTGAGAAAAGGGTGGACGAACTTAAATGCACGATGTTAATTGTAAATAAAACAAAAAATTTCCAGAGAATTATCTTAATATGTATTAAGCCGATAGCCTAAGTTGCTAGTGCTGTATGTAGCTTTAAGATTTATTGTAATTTTAATTATAATAAATATCTAAATCAATAAATTATCTTAATATTTTTTTATTATGATAGAAGGATCTGTGACAATTATGTGTGAAACAAAGTATCAGCTTAATGCTCGCAACGGCTTCGGCGGCATACCTCTACCCGATGGTTCATATCTTCAATGACTCTGAGACATAATTGACGTTCAATGTCGTAAATGTACCGAATTATTATCGTTAGTAAATTATTGTGTTCTATAATATAAGTAAAATATAACGATATAGAATACAATCCCGGTGGCGTTTTTTGAGCGACTTTGTCAAGTTGATATTTTCATCTATGATTCCTCCTGACAAACTGGGTCTCAAGGCGCAATTTCTATGAAAATATCGAAATGTCGATGAAAGTACACGACAGCGACACTGCTAAATACAGTTTTGCAGACATTTTTATGAAAAAAATTGCTTAAAAAATTCATGTATGACGCCAAAGAAAATTCAGCATATCGCACCCGTTCAACAATACTGTATTAACTCAAAATTTAAAAATTTTCAGTAGAAGCAAAACAATTTTCAATTTAACATTACAGGCTTATGAAAAAGAATTTTTAAAGCAGCCGTTTCATTACAAAAAAGTGGACAAAATTGCACAATATTTTTACAGTGGGTAGATATGAATATTACGTATCCATTTTTTCCAAAAAGTGAAAAAATAAGAATTTTGAGTTAATACAGTATTGTTGAACGAGTGCGATATGTCATTGATGATTTAACATTGTCAGTATGTTTCATGATGTATCATCATGACATTCGCCACTGGGATAATTGACGAACAACACTATCTCGTAATTTAGCTCTTGAATTGTTCTTGGCTTGTTAACGTTCCATTTTATTTTAAATATTAAATCACATGATCGTGGCGACCAATTCATATCGCCACGACGTGAGAATTTAATTTCTCGTTCAAAAGTTCCATTGTTTCGTTGTCTGCGTGGCAACTAGCACCCTCCTGTTCGAACCACATATCGACCAGGTCCATATCCTCAATTTCTGGCCACAAGAAGCCCGTTATCATCTCGCGATAGCGAATAACATTCACGGTAACTGCTTGGCCAACCTCATTTTCGATGACTCCGCCAGCCCATAAGCCGCACCAAACAAATAGTCGCTCTTTGTGGATTCCATTTCCTACAGATTTGGTTTACTGAAATAAGCGCACAAATCTGCCGGTTGAGGACACATTTGGTCGATTAAGCTTACCAAAAAAATTCACGAATTGCACGAAATGCATTTTGATTGGAACGAAGATTTTCGTAAAACACGCTGCTCAATTGTGTATCTCTCCATGATTGAATTCTGTTAAACACTAAAGCAAAGAAATGTCAAATTAAGTTATGCAAAACATTTTAAGTTAAGGTATGACTCACAATTAACATCGTGCATTATGGTTGGACCGCTTTTTACTAATATTTTCAATATGGTGCAATTCCTAAAAAATTCTGGTTTTTTAGCAAAATGTACTTTTAAAATTTTTTTTATCTAAAAACGTTAAAATATTCTAAAAAACGCGGACGGACGTTTTTTAAAAACTAATGCCCTATTTTCAGGATAGTATTTAAATCTATGTTAAGTTAATTTTCATATAAATTTAAATCGTTTTTAAACACAGATTGATTTATTTTTTGAGCTTTATTTAAAAATGAAAGGAAGATAAAAGTATGGCAGCACTACTAAATACAAAAAAATATCATAAAAAAGTTTATTTATTTGCAAAGGTGGTCTCAAAAAACAGCTGAATGTTATTGCTTTGCCTGTTGTTGTTGTCATATTGAGGTCAAATTTGTTTATGAAAATTATAACAAAATCGGTTCAGTAGGATAAAAAAGAAATAAATTTGTAACAAAACCTAACATTAATTATGGTTTAATGAAAGGATTGATATAAGATTTTGCACAAATTCTTTCTTTGTGACTATAAATCACACTGTGAAAATTTGTGGAGAACGGTCAATAACTTAGCATATGTCCCATATAAAGCCCACTCCTGAAGTATTCTAACAGTGGTGTAGGGTACATTCGGCACAGCCGAATATAAAATTCTTAATTCTTTATATTGATTTCGAAATCAACTTTTTTACGCTTATTTCACAAGGCCGTTTAATTCTCTTGCACGTGTGACTGTTTATGTGAGAGAAGGCATGTATTGTCGGGATATTCCAAGTCTTTCAAGTGCCTTTGGAAAATCCACGATATATCCCTTATTTTATGCGTAATTCATCCATAAATTGTTTGTTTTAAAACTTACTAATTAACTGATTTTTAGTTGGAATCATTGAAATCCTATTTCCTGTTAAAAACATCTAATGAGTAAATTGAAGTACCAAATACTTATTTACTTCACTATAAATGGGGCATGTACCAATAAAGTGTAGAGTATTTTCCGTTGCATCTAGATTGCAGAGAGTACAGATTCCGTCGGATGTACTTCTAAAAGATCTAGCATTTATATCCAACAGTCCTCCTCTTGCTCTTATCAATAGACTTATCGCACGAGACGAGAGCTCCGTAGTAGTGATTTGAAGTAAAGAATAATTTAATTGTGAGTATAAGTCATGAAACTGAGAGTTTCTAGCGTCGGCAATAAAGTTTTGATATTCATAAATTTTAACAAGTGGTAAAATTGATTTGCAATATTTGCTTAGTGGTACAGAATTATTATGTGGCACAAAATTAATTTTAGCACACAGGTTCGTCCAATCCTCAGCCCAAAAAGTTTGTTTAGCGATTATTATTTCTGCAAGCTTTCGAGGTAATCTGTCGCAAGGCATGTTAAGAACTTTGTTGATGTAATCAAAATGCAATTTTAACGTATCTATGTATAAAGAGCTTAAACCCGTTTCTAAAAAGAGCATATAGTTTGGAGTGTTGCTAGGTAAAAGTAACATCTTTTTAATAAAAAATCTAAATAGTTTTTCAACTATTTCGTATTTCATGTAACCCCATACTTGGGCTCCGTAAAACATGATTGACCGAGATACAGCGCTGAAGATTTTAAGTTTATTTTTATTAGATATTTTGGGATGGTTTATATATTTTAACCAAGATGAAGATATTGCCATTTTTGATGTAGTTAGTTTATTTTCCAAATGTTTTCTAAAGGATAAATTGTAACACAGGTCCATACCAAGATATTTATATGAATTTACGATTTCAATTTCATTTTCTCCAAATTTCCACTTTAAGTTGTTTGATATTCTAGTGCCACTGCGAAAAACTAATACTTTGGATTTAGCAAGGTTGACTTTTAAATGCCATAAGTTACTATACACATGAAGGGAATCAATCATCGTTTGGAGACCACTGGGTGAGTCAGATAGTATGACAATGTCGTCTGCGTAAAGAAGAACTTTTACTGCGATGTTGTCAACAATTATCCCGCCAGTAAGAACGTCGGCTAAGTCGTTCAAGTATAATGCAAACAGAATTGGGCTTAATATGCAACCCTGTTTGACACCAAGGTTCACATTAAAAGAATTGGAGAGTGAGTTTCCGAACAATATTTGACTGGAGGTGTTTTCATACGATTGTTGCAGTATTCGTATTATTTTTGATGACAATCCCATATTTGCAAGTTTATAGAACAATGAATTCCTGGGAATCGAATCAAATGCACAAGTAAAATCAACAAAAAAGGCATACGTGTTCATACCATTGAGTTTATTTAAGTGAACAATATTTGTTAGATTGAAGACATTATCCACGGTTGAATATTGTTTTCTAAACCCAGCTTGGTATTCATTTAAAATATTATGTTCGACAATCCAGTACGATATACGATTCATTATTATGCTATTAAAATTTATAGTGAATTTAGAAGTATATTTTTCAATAAACATCAACTAAACCTACTCGACGTTCTAAATATTCTGAATGGGGATGTCTTTAATTTTGGTTCCCTTGTTAAGTACCTGGAAGCTTGCCTCAAATACAGAAAAGTGATATTAAATGAATTTGCTTAGTTCCTTTTTACATTTTATATTTTTGAATTTGTTTAGTTCCTTTTTATATTTTATAATTTATATAAATATTTGTACTTAGTTCTTTTGTTAAACAAATTTTATGCTGTAAATTAGTTAACAAATTTATCTTGTTGAATTTTTGTTTTTTAACAGCTTTAATTTTGCCAATCTGGCTCACAACTGTATGTTATGCCAGTTATAGATCATTATTTAAATTTAAACAAATTTTGTTATCATATTAGTAAATGAATCTATTAAATAAATAAATAAAAAAAATAATACTTATTTACTTATTATGTATTATGTTTTTAATTTAATATTTCAGGCACAGATTGGTTGTACAACTAATTTTCTAATTCATAAAAAATGTACAAACCCTATCGGGTATATTGGCGCTACCTGAAATTAGAACCAAATAAGAAAAAATACACACAGTGAAAAAAATGAAAAATAAAAAAAATAAAAAAGTTTGTATTCTTATATTTCGTATGCCCTATTTTTAGCGCTTCTTGGTTCTACTATTAATTTTCCCTCCCTCTATTTCCTTTTTATTTAAGGCCCGCTATAAAGCAAAAGATTTCTCTCTTTAGTTTTTCCTAAAACCCAACCTTAATTGTATAAACAACAATATTATTAACTTAATTTTTTGTTATTGAATTGACCATTGAAAACATGTTGTATGGCAAAATAAAATATAAATATGGACAGATGAAAAAATAAAATAATAAACTCTTGCGAAAAACTGATAAATAGAACGGAAAATCAGCTTTAAAGCGGATGTCTTCGAGGTAACAAAATCACCATCAACTAAAATGTCTACTTCTGTTGCTGGTGCTATTTGGCTTCTACTTACTGCTGCAGCTTCTACTTCTACTTCCACTTCTACTATTATTTGTGCTGCTTGTTGTTGATGTCGTTCTATTGCATTAATTCTCAGCATACTTCACATGTCTATTTTCAAACTTTGTTTTCTGTTCGTTTTTACTCTTTTTTCCTAACCTAAACTGACCGTACCTTTTTTTTTACAAGTCACTTGCCTTTAACGCGCTTAATAGTCAATGGAAAAACAGAAAATACCCCTTTCTTGTCTGAAGATATTTTAACGGCATTTTGTGCGGATTGACTACTAAGAAGATTTTCATATTTCCATATGGTAGATGTTAAAATGCAGAGTTTAACAAGTGGAGTTTTATTGGGGAGGCTTAAAATAAAACTTTTTTAAGAATTTTAACGGTAGCGGTTTAATGGTCGGGATCTGTGCGGACGTACTAGGCCAAACACTTAAGGGCGCCGGATGATCTATGTTTATCTTACTAATAATAAAATTTCAGTTAGAAATAATCGAAGTTAAATTTCCTGAGTCCTTTTGAAATTATTACGAATTGTCCGTTCCTTAAAAGAAGAAGTTTGGAGTGTGTGTGTTTTATCCTATTTTTTTTTTTTATAAAAATTTCAATTCAAAAATTTTATTTCCGTGTTTTTACACTTGGTTTGTGATCTGTTCAGACATTACGGTTCTACAAAACTTTCTATTCTTTCCTTTTGTTCTGAAATTCATGGCTTCGAATTCATGTTTTTCGTAAACTCTTATGCGATACTTTAAATATCGTCGCCTTATGTTCTTTTAGTCAATACTGAACGAATCGAAGGTTTTTTTTTAAGTTGTAAAACATTTATTTCTGTTTTTACCACACAGAAAATATAAATTCGATGCCAGAATTAGCCCCCCCCCCCCCCCCCGTTCTCGTTCCATGCATCGAGTCAGCTAAGTCCAGGTCTGATTAGTAGAATATAAATCCTTGTTCAAATAAATAAGATTTAAGAAAACGTAATTAAAATTATTATTTTGAATTCCCTTCGCCTTCTCCTTTTTTAAACTTGCAATAACAAAGGAATCTCAAAATCGGTATCAATATAGAATGAAATATCACCTTTAAGAATCACTGCAGAAAACTGAGATATAAGTGCAAACAAATATTTAACGACCGTTTTATTTTCTCTCCCAAGCAGCAGTGAAACCCGTTCTTCATTATTTAGGGTATTAACGGCAAGAGCAGAAAAGTAATTGAGCCAGAGAGCGCATTGGAGAGTATTTGAACTACTTCAGTTTCTACACTAGAAGTCAAATCAAACCCTGTTAACGTTTATGAGAGACGCGTGCATGGCTTTGGTTCTACTTTGAAATTGTTTTCTTTGTATTACATATTTTTTATGTAAAACATTTTCCTTTTCGATTTTTTTTTATCAAAGTTTTCTCTATATTGAACACCTTTTTTAATATGATTTATTTTTGCTTAAAGATGGATGCTGATTGTCCGCCTGTTCTGTTTAAAAAGAGTTAAGCAGGAAGTTTACAATCAAAGTTCTTTTGCTTGTTTTTTTTTTTGCTTTATTTTTTGTTTAGATAAATTTCATTTATTAGTTGGGTTTACGGGTAAATGTAAAATTTTATTTCATAGTTAAATCAATTTTTAGCTACTTATTTGATTTCAACAGAATTTTATTAAACAGTAGAATGTTCTTTTCAATATTCTGCAATAGAAAGACAATTTAATTAAAATTGAAAAAAGAAAAATATAGTCACAATTTGTTGATAATAGAAGAGAAGTTTGTAAAAACGTTGAAAAATAATATACGCTACCTTTGTATAGCAAATATAATTGTAGCCTTTGTTGGTTCTTGGGAAAAGTTATTGAAAATTCGTCGCCATCTTTAAATAAGCTCAAAGCGGCTTATCTTAAAACCAATTTTAGGTTAATTCTACGAAAGTTGCATCGTAATTGAATATATGTACATACTCTTCGATCGTCCAGGTGTGTAAGGACTCAATAGATAGACTTGGTGCCAACACTTCTACTGGGGCCGCGGCCCCCAGGGCATAGAGACTGACGAATTAGCGAAATGGAGGTGTGATTGTCATTTCAATTCCAATTCGTAATGTTTATAAAGAGAGATATAGACTCGAATATAGGGAGGAAATCTGAGGCGGTTCGGGGAAACGCCGAAATTTGAAAGATATCCAGGGTTATGTGGGGATCCTATGACCCGAAGGCTACTAAACTGTACTAAAGACTGTAGACTTTTTGTAGGAGTTTTAACGAGACAATGTTCGACGTAAGTATATGCCAAAAGTGCGTGACAACTGACTAGTGACAATTGTAGATTCTGCGGGGTACCAGGGGAAAAAGAAACACATACTTTGCTACTGATCCAAAGCAAACTGTCTGAGAGATCATTACTTTCAAGAACTCGAGTAAATCTCTGGAATTGGACTAATAAGATTCCTAGCATTCACCAAGAGAGTGTGGAGTACTCCAGGTATCAACACATCGAACTAAACTTTCATTTACGGGTTCTCATACATCGTGGTAACGCTAAAGACCAACACGGTCTATGGGGGGTTTCTTTGACCGGCCATTTTTATTCTAAACTAACCTGTCATCATAATTATATAATCCATTTTTAATTCCTTTAAATGTTTCAAGTTAGACAATCTTTAAATTCAAAGTGTTTTTGAATAAAATGCGAGTTTGGAAACCGCACTTGAGCTCTTGAAAACTCAAAATTTTTATTTATTCACGTTTTCGAAAAATCGACACCAAATATTCGTTAAAATATCGTGCTAATTTCAACTTTTCATTTTCCTTTAATATGAAATTAAAAATTGTCTTGCCTCTAATGAAAATATTTAAATTTTGAGTTAGTTCCTCCTTTATGATCAAGTCCTACATATCGCACCTGATCATTCAGTATTCGCAAAAGTTAAGTTCAAAAAGTTCTGTTCTAAATGTTTGTGTAATTTAACAGCAAATGAAAGAAGGCAGACTAATTAAAATTCGAAAAAAATTTACAAAACTTTCTGCAGACATTCCCTTAAGAGATATGAAGGTAGTTCATTATTATAAGGGATTTTTGGGTAAAATTAGAAGCAGTCGTAGTTTTTTGCTCATATCTCAGTCAGTTATGGAACTATCTGGTTGAATTTCAATAGCAATGTTTTACGGAGTACATGTGACATAAAAATATAGCAACCTAGTTCCTATCTCTTCAGGGGTATTCGAAGAACCCATTTCAACATACACACGGCCAGACGGACATCGTTAAATCCACTTTACTACTCATAAGGACGCAGAATTTATATACTTTATATGATATTAATTTTTTTAAAAAAAATGTAAAAATTTCAAACGAAAAAATATATCCACAAGTGGTGAAGCAAATTGAGTTGTAATTTCAGTTAGAAACAGAGAAATCAGCAAGTTTGTGTACATGGGAGTACATTTTTCGAAGCATGTAGAATTTTGATGCCTGAACATGAATGTTTAGATATAGCGAATGCGCCTATCATCGCTCCAACCCCTGATCAAACAGCTGATTTGCGGCCCACTTTATTTTCAGCTCAATAAGCCGATCGACAATACAAGAGTTTGCATACAAATTTGCGCCCCACTATGAAATATTATACGACCGCAAATGTCAAAATCAGTCACTTGTGTTGCGGCTGTCTACATAGGCACGCTCGCTTAGATGTCCATCGGCATCGTAGGTCAGGCTGATTCAAAGTACTTAATTTGGCTCTGAATTATTACGAGTCTTTTTTAAACTGTTTGAATTGCTATAATTGTAAACTTCCATTTAACATTTTTCCTTTTCAGATTGTGAAAAACTCTCCGAGGATTGTAATGTTGTAAATACAAATAATTCATATGAGACAGGTACAACAACTGGATCATCAGTCTGTGGATCGGACCATCAAGCAGGATTTAGTAATAGCAATAGTAGTAATGCCAATTCAACCAACAACAATACAAATACAACAAACTCTAACAGCAATACAAATAGTCGTTTAACACCACAAGATTTTTCAACATCAACAACATCCACTTCAGTGGCAGCAACAGCATCATCAACAACAGCGGCTGGTACCACGACAATATTAACAACTTCAGCAGCAACAAGTGATAAAACACCAGTAACAACATTTCACTCGCCAACAACATCATCATCATCAACGGCGGCTTCGCCACCAGGAGTACAGCAACATCACAGTGGTAAGTTTTAAAAATTAATGTTTTTTATTAAAATTTTTTTTTTTTTAATTTTTACCGGAAATTGAAAATATGGGAAATAAAACAAGCAACAGTACCTGATTTTATTTTTTCATTTTGGTCTTTACAACAACAATGTTGTGCTTTTCTTAATGCGTAAATGCATTCAATGCATTTAAAATAATTTGGATTTTTTTTTATAAATTAAAAAAAACACACAAACTTAATCATAAATTTATATTGCATTAAATCTTGCAACGGTTTGTTTAATATTTTTTTTTCGTGAGTCTTTTTTTTATTTGCATATTTAGTTTATACGATTTTGGCCATATCCGGCGTGTGTCAAAATGTTTAGTTTTTAAAAATTAAATATATGTAAATGTGTTTTTTTTTCTACCAATAGTGTGTTTTCTGTGTTAATTTGTTTATCAACAATTAAAAATATTCATAAATTAATTGATAAAGAAATCAAGTGGGATTTGTTACTTTTTGCTATGCTAAAAAGAGGAACGAATTTTTAAGGCGCTACAGAGGTTAAAGTCTGTCGAAATTGTGAATATATAGTTCAAAAATATTTAACAAAATTTTAATCTTAGTATAATTCAGCCTGGGTGAACTTTATTACAAAAAAAAAAAAACAAAAAGCTCATTTAATTTCGCCAAACTGCATAGTTGAATTGCATATTGATATTGATAAATGCATAATAGTACAAGAAAATAATGAAAAAAAAATTAAATCTAATAGATATGCTGAATTGCTTATTTCCTTAACAAACATAAACAAAAATATACATAGAAACCAAGCCAAGCTTAGCTAAATTGAATTTTAGAGAAAACCAAAGGTTGATTTATAAAATAATATACCACAAACTTAGCTTGAGAACAATTCAGCTTAGCTGAATTAGGGACATTAAGAAGAAAACATAATAAAATATAAAAAATTATATACCAAATCATATTAAATAAAATTTATCTAAGCCAAATACGGTAAATCAAAAAAATCTAAAAGAAAAACAAATTGTTGTTAAAACATTGCCTGCCACGTTGGACACATATATATGTGTGACACTGCACCATGTGGTTTACGCGATTTTCAATCTTTGTAGCCATTTCATACAAAAGTGGCTGACGATGAATAGGATTTTATTGCAGTAATATGATGTACGGCCCCCCGGAAATTTCTGTAATAATGATTTCGGCGCAGTTTAAAAATTAATTTAAAAAAATATTTTTTTGAAATAAAAAAAAATTTAATTCATTTTATTATACACAGTTAGAAAAAAAGTAAAAGTTGTAAAATTTCTTTCTTCATAAAAATAATTTAATGAAAATTGAATTTGATAAACTTAAGCCTGATTAAAAATATTGAAAAATTGGATTAAAATCCATAAATAGTTTAACAAAATTACCACAGTACTAATTATTGTAAAGGAAAAATTATTTTACATTTTATTCTTTCAGACTCGGCAAGTTACTTGCCGAGAACAACATAGTCTGTACAAAATTTTTTTCCTTACCCCGATCTTACCGCTGATGTCTACAAACCAAGAGTTGCGCAAGAGACTTTCGCAAGTAACTTGCCGAGTGCAAAAGGGAAAAATATAGAGCGAACCCAGTTGGTTGCATTTTTGTGAGAGTGTTTTTGTCGTGAATATATGTCCGAAATGGCCTTGCATTAAAAAAGTCGAGAGGCGCCTCGTCGGACACAAGTGTGCGACACTCTTATTTGTAAAACACTCTCTGTTTTTAAGCAGTAAATTTTACTGGTAGTATCCTAAATTCCAACATTGCGGTTTTCGAAGAGATAACGCAAAAAAAATGCAATGGCCCCCAGCATCTTATTTGCTGAAAGTGCCTTGGCAGACAATGTGTTAAAGTTAAGCTTATCCTATTTTTTTAAATGCTCCAAAAAAAATTATATACAAATTTTTTTCAAAAGAAGTTTACAAATAATATTGTTAAGCTGAATTGAGTTTTTATAACCGTTTTAAAGTTTTTTATGTGTGTACTAAATAGTCAATAAATGTTATGACATCAAAAGCTAAAATCGATATGGATAAAATTAAGCTTAGCTGAATTGATATTTTATGCTTAATTGTTAAATAATGTATATTGACGTATAGAAATATTTATAAAAAAATTATATAAAATTGTGTAAAATTCAATGCATGTAATTAAATGATATTCAGCAAAGCAAAAATCCACTTTAAAACAATGTCTTGTTCAATTTTATTCGATTTTTTATAATTCAAATAGATTTTCCCATTACAAATTTGATTAAGCTAAGCTGAATTACATATTTTTTGTATAATTTATAATTGTGTATTTTCTTATACATAAATTATAACTTTTTGGCTGCAATTATAATAAATAAATTTTTCACTCAATTTAGCTCAGTTGAATTGATTTTTTAGGCTAAATTTTTAATTGAAATATGGGCAAATCCCAGAAACAGTCCACCAACCAAAAATTTTTCAAATTAATTTTTTTTTAATGAAATATAAGACTAGACGTATAATTTCTTTTTTTATATTAAAAAAACATGTATTTCGATGATCAATTATACAATAATTCTTGCCAAATCCTACCCAACCTCTGATCTATTAATATTATACATGAATTTAACATTATTTTAGGTGCTTTATGGGCTTTAAATAGCACTCATAAAAGTATACATTTCGTTAAAAAAAATAAATTGATATTCATTAATAATCAGAAAATTAGTTTTAGAAATGCAATTCATAAATATATAATTTGTTTTGTTAAAATAACTAAAACTGGGTTTATATACTAAAGGAACAATTGTAGCGTGTGTTGTGTGACGTGCGTCACGAATGTTTCGCGGCTTTTGTCAAAAAATGACAACATTTTTTGGCTGCGAACATCTGATCTAAGAATTTTCTAATATTCAGCTTTCTTTTAGGAATTAGATGTTGTGTACATAAAAAAGTGATGTATTTTTTATCCTGAAGAATGAAAATTAAACAGAGATAATCAATTTACCATTCAAAAAGGTAGCTTCGATAACGTTTTTTATAAATTTTTTAACGACTAATCGTGTAATATTGCATAGCCGAAGTAAAATAACCGGAGAAAAAATTTGCTTAAAAAAATACATAAACTTTTCAAAAGAATCAGTTAATTAATTTAAAAGGTATAGGAGGGGGTGCTTTTACCCTTTTTGCTTTATTTTACGCCGTAGCTGTTGGAATTTATAGCCTTTAGTTCCTTCAAGGCTTGAAACTATCATCGGATAATTAATAAAGAAGACACGGGTAGAGGGCGCTTTTACCCTTTTTGCCCTATTTTACGCCCTAATTGTTGGAATTTCCAATATCTTAAAGATCCTTTTGATACAGTGTCTGCATTCCAAATTTTAAGAAAAATCTCCGTCGGCTCATGCACAAAAAAAATAAAAATTGATTGAATTAAAATACAAATTTGTGATATTAATTAAAAAATTTATTAAATTTGCACCAGTATACAAATGAATAGTATTAAAAAATGTATCAATAGTATCAATTAAAGTTCAATTCACTAGATTAAACGTTTAATTAAATTGATTAAATGTTAACTAAAACTGATTTTATTTTTGATTAATGCTTTTATTAGTGGAAAATTTTGGAGAATTTTTTCTGTGTATTTTTAATCAATAAGACTTTTTTTATGACTGTTTTACTTGGAGAAACAGAAACTTCAATTGTTGTAAGCGGGATAGATAAGCTTTTTTTAAACTGTAGCTTACAAACATTTCAAGTCACACTTGTTTCCCCAAACTTAAAATGCATTATAAAAATCTAGTCTAAACTTAAACAACAGTAAATAGATCACATACCCATTACCAAGTCCTACATCATGTCCAAGTAGGGTACTTAAAAATGTTTGTTTTCAGACAGCAGGTTTTTAAAGAAATTTTTATCTACAACAATAACTAGAACGAGTTGAAAATGACTTTGTTTGGATAAACAATTAATTTAATTTGATTTGAATTTTATTTTATTTATGTTATTGAAATTGAAACGGAAATTAGTTTCGTATTAAACGAATTCTATACAAAACTTTGTGTGTGTATGTGTGTTCAAAATTTTAAGATTTATAATAATCGGCCATAGCAATATTAATTTTAAAGAAGCTCTATTTAAAAATTAAAGGGGAACATTAGCTAGAACTAAATACAACAACAATATGTTTGTGGCGCCAGCGTAGGTTTAACAACAGAATTGTTTACAATTCCTTATAAATATGTAGCAAAGATATGCCTTAGATACCCTGTAGTCAATTTAAAGAAAATCCATTTGTTATATTCCACTCTTATTTGTTTAATTTATAAATGTTAAATGCAAACTTGTATCTAATCTAAATTTATTTAAAATTAGTTTCACTTATGGCCTTATAACAATATTAATATAAAAAATATTTAACTATAAAAAAAAACATTCATATGTCATGTTCAACATGTTGTTTAATAATTTCAGTTTGTATTATATTTTTTTATTATTCAAAACAGTTTTAAAAAAAGGCTTCTGACTTAATTAAGGTGGTCGGTCATCAGATGGCATTACAGTCGGTCCATTTTAAAATGAATTTTAATTTTTTAAGTAGTAAAAAACCGACGTTGCATATAAAATGATGGCAGGCAGGCAGTTACAAAAACACCATCATCAGTTTTTAGTAGCAGTCGGTGGCAGTCAACATTTATGTTTTCCCCCGTTTTTTTCCTTTGTTTTTAAGATTAAAGATCTGAATGTTTGTTCGAAAATTAGTAACTTCAACACATTCACGTTTTCTCTCACTCTCTCTCTTGCACTATTGTGATCAGCGTTGCCGGTTTGGCTACTTTTTTTTCTGAATGTGTACTTGTGAACTTTTTCCATTTTGGTTACTTTTTTCAACTGAAAAATAACCAATTTTTGTCTTACCTGGGTGTTAGACGTTCATGATTTGCACTTCTTAATTTAAAATACTTCACTCATACTATAAAAATAAAATCTTACATGCTTTCAGTTTCTCTCTCAATTTCATGAGCATATTTTTCGATTGTCTTTTTAAGTTATTTTCTTAAAAATAAATTGCTCTAAAATTGCGTGCAGCCTACATCAAATCTTTAAATTGTTGTGAATTTTGACCAGCAGTATGTGCAAGAAGCTTGAAAGCAACACTCGATCGTGTGATGTATTCAACATTTATATTATTTTGCATTTACTTTATACACAATTTTTATGTAACCGATTATCAGTTTAGCTATACATGTACATAAACTGATAATATACGTAGGGGGGAAAAATTACCATAGGGAAAAGAAGGAAAGATTTTTTGTAATCATTAAAATTTAGGTGCTTTTTCAAAGTTGCAAAGATTTTTGTGGGGACATTTTTGGAGTACGTAGGGAAAATATGGATTTTAAAAAAAATATTACATCACTGATTTGGGGTATCCTTGTCTCTACTCCTACCGAAGCAATATTAAACGTAATAATGTACACAGATTTATAGTCTGTGGATTTTTCAAAAGTTTAAAAGCTCTAACGCATACATTATTGTAATAAGTGTTAGCTTTGTTTGGGCGCTGCCCAAATTTTTTTAAAATTTTTAAAAATCGATACAGAGGTTTACGTGTCAATAAACATTATTATTAAATATTTTTAACTTAAGTGCAAATAAATAAGTGTTTTTAATACATAAATATTTTGGTTACTTTTTATTGCGTTTGGTCACTTTATTTTTACATTTTGGTTACAATTTTTTTTTGGTCGTGGCAACACTGATTGTGATAATTAATTTGGTTTTATTTTTATTTATTATTTATGCCTTCATCCTCCTCTCAAGCTGTGTGTGTTTTGTCGTTTTTTGTTTTAAAATAAAGTTATTTTTTTTTGTCATCATTGTTGTTGTTACTTCTGACATTTGTTGTAAATTAATTGAATATATAGATTTTGACACATTATTATGATGTGGCTAAAACACCATTTATATTTAAATCAATTTAAATAGTGAAATTAATTTAATAGTTTTTGGGTTGTATCTTCTTAGCGAGTTTATTCTCTCTTAAATTCATTAAATTTGAATTGAATTTTAAGGCTTTTGATTGAAATTTATGGGGTTTGTTTGTTAATTCTTAAATGTTAATAATGTATAAATAATTTTGTAGAAAATGTGGTTTAATTAGAAAAAATTTCATGATTAAGAAAAAGGAAATATTTTAATCAACAAGTTTTTTAAGGAAGTGCGATTATTATATTATAAAAAGAAAGCAGCATCCCCAATTTAGATTTAAAGCTGAGATTATGACTTATAAAACATGAAAATAAAAATCATATATACATATACCCTTTTAAAATTAGACTGTGGGATTAGATTAGATTTAACTTCGTATTATTTCATTCAGTTTCCTCTTGAGTGTGGTTTTAAAACTACAATTTAAAAAGTGACGGGTAATTTTGACCCATCCCCCATCACACAGGGTTAAATAGCTACTTGGCTTAATTTTCTTAGGTCTGCCCACAATTTTCCCAAACTCTTTTGAAATCGTTGATTTAGTTTTTAGAAGTTTTCTCCATCCCTTAATACTCGTATCTTTTAAATCTTTATTAAACTATTTTATATATTGTTTTTAATATATTAAATATAATTTAAAAAAAAAAAAAACTTAAACATTTTTTGCGTGCAAATATCTTAGATATACTAGCCTAGATACGCTTTCAACCAAAACAGCCAAAGACCCTGGCTTGATCATTTTTTTGTTGTTATTATTGTGGTTGTTGTTGTTGTTGTATTTTTACTATACACAAACAAATATACATAAAAAATTTAGTTTTTACAAATAGCCAGGCAAATGATTTATATATTTTGCTTGTATTCGTTATAGTGTGCCATGGCGCTGGTTGGTATTGATGCGCTACATTGAGGGTACAAAAGGTGATGAGTAACACAAAAGTATTCATTATAAAATTAAAACAATTACAAAAACAAACAAAGCAAAATATATGAATAAATCGTAAAAAATCTCTCTAAAGTATAATAAATAAAACAAGAACTTAATGTGGTTTTGAAAAAATACATGGTATTCATTTGATTTAGTGCGTTGCAAAAATGTTGTTCGGTTTCTAATTCTAAAACGATTTAAAAGAACTTTTGAAGTTTTTAAATAAAAACTTTAGATGATTTATATTTTAAAAGCAGTAAAAAGTTGATATAATAAAACAAAAATCGATTTCGTTTATATTTATGGCCAAATTCACCAATTCTATTTAAATATCAATTAATGTTTAAAATTTCTTTTTCATGCAAAACAAAAACAAAATTTTATGAAAAGAAAAAATTAAATATGAGTTGATATTTAAATAAATTGGTGAAGTTGGCCATTAATCTTAACCGCTAGTTGTTTTAATTCTGTTTCATTTAATTAATTTTTTTGTTTGTTTTTATTTTGCTATTCTTGATAATTCTTCACAAATTATGCAATTAAATGACCAAGAAATTATTTTTTTTTTTATATGGTATTTTTACTCTCCTCAAAGTGCTAAGTTGTTTAGTTAATTTTTTTCTTAAATTAAAACAAACTTAAGAAAATAAAATTACATTAATAACAAAAAAAAACACACACATTATGAAATATTATTTTCGTCTTTTTATGGTTGGTTGACTTTTGGCTCAAAATTAAACGAAGAAATCACATTTAAAAGTTTTTTATTTAAACAAAGAAGTCTTAAAATTTATCTCATACTGATGAATTATAAGAGATAATTTATTTTTTTTAATTATTCTAAGTTAAATTATTTTGAACTGAAAATTAAAATTTTCAAGCTTCACAATAAAGTGTGAAAGTTAATCTCTATCAGGGAAAGTCAACACAATAGTAGAGGGAGTATTATGCGTTTTTGCTGAAGTTTGTAACAACTAAAAATATTGGCCATAGACCCACCTTATGCCGATCGACTCATATTCACTTTCTGAGGTTTGCTGAAATTTTCGCACAATTCGCCCGATTGTGGACACATTTGGTCGATTTTGCTAACCAAAAAAATCACACAGTACACTGTATGCATTTTGTTTTTTTTTTTACTAAACAGCTTCAACAATCTTAAAATGCGCTGATCAATTTTTAACCTTTCCATGTTTAAATTTATTAAACAAGTAAACAAAGAAATGACAAATTAAGTTGGGCAACAACTTGACGTTAAGGTGTAACTCACAATAAACATCGTGCATTATGGTTGGTCCACCCTTTACAATCACATATTTTAATATGTGTAAAATAATAAAATAAATTTACTGTCTAATTTGAGACTTGAACTTAAATATTTGTTTAAATTTTTTTTTTTAGTTTTGCAATCTAGCCACCCACACCCAGAGAAGAAACATGTTTAAATATGGTCACCTCCAACAATACTTTGTTTAAAGAAAATGTTACCCATATTATTGTCAACGACAACCATTCTTTGGTAAACATAAGTCCTTCATCAAGAAGCCACAACCATATTATTTTTGCATCCGAACATATTATGGTTAATAATAACTTAAATATAATTAGAACTTTTAATAGCACGGTTGGTTTTCAACCATAGCTGTTGCTCTTGAAAAAGAGAAAAATACTATTGTCATATTTAACTATAACATGTTTAGATGCAACCATAATATGTTTGTGGCTTTTTGATAGGGGACTAATTTAACCATTATATTATTCTCGATGACAAAAATATGGATAAATTAAACATAATGTGGCTAACATTTTTCTTAAACATGGTATTGTAGGAGGTGACCATATTTATACATGTTTTTTCTCTTCATGCAATTTAGCTACGTGCATAGACTAATTACTGTGTGAATTACGAAAAAGTACTTTAGAAATTGGTGTTTTGTAATGAATGCTACAAGGAGCAATTAGATATGAAAGGTAATGCCTAAAGGAAGAAGTTACAAAAGTATCTGTTGATGAAAAAGTAACTGAAGTCTTTGATGGGTCTAGCAAAAATTAAATTCTTTTTTTATATAAATTCGAGTTATTTTGCATACTGGAAAGAATTCTTAAACAGAATTTTCAAATGCTCTCTGGGGGTCTTCATCATCAGACATCATTTCATTAGTATTTTTACTATTTGACTTTAAAATTTATTTGCATTCCATTTAAAATTCATCACAACTTCATATTTTATGCCTCATAAAACTTAATATCATTATTATAATATATTTTTCTCTATGCATTCATACTGTGAAGTCTGATTTAATTTAATAATTTATGCACGATTCTGTGGTTGCTTGTGGTCTACATTTAAAACAGACTCACAATCAAACCATCATAATTTTTTTTTCTGTTATAATATGATAAAGATCTTTTACTGATTTAGGCTTATGAATTTGGCATATAAAACACATGTACATACATACATACAACTGGCACAGAGATTATCCGAAATGATAATTGTCAACATGCGACAGCCCCTATAACTGTATGAGTGGGTACATTAAGGCACGGTTTGTGTTTTAAATGAAAAAATGAAGCATGACTGAATCAGAGTTGTCCAGGTTGGCACAATTGTACTTTTTTTACTATTCGGTTACCAAAAGTACAATGATAGGCGAATGACTTATTTAGTACAATTAGGAACATTCCTTTTTTGCAATCATAAAGAATTCAAAGAATTAACCCAAATTTGGGTGCCCCGGTAGGCTAGTCTACCAGTGAGAGGAGTGCGGGTTCAATTACTACCAGAGAATTTGGTCTTTTAATAAATAAATCAATTATTTTTTTAGATAATTATTTTGCGGTTCATGTAAACATCTTTTTCTCAATATGAGGCATTTGACCATGATACTTGATACATCTGTTGAACTTCAGTAATCGTAATAGAACAAACTTAACTTCTGATCTATCCTCGCGAATAATATTAAATACATAATATCTAAAAACCGAAATTGTCTTCAATATTTGAGACTGAATGTCATTGATCGTCATAGCTCATTCAATTCTCTTGTACACCATTTTTTTTAGGGCGACAATGTACAACAGATTAATCCCACCTGTGTTAGATAAGTGGTGATGATTTGATGTATGCACAAGGATTTTAGCACCACGACCCAGAGGATTACAATGTGAAGGAAATGACACACAGAAATGCGAGCTAATTTATAAAGGAACAACAAAACGTACACTGGAGACAAGAATGGGAGAAGACAAGATGGACATAATACGGAGAAAAGAGGCAACAGCACTAGCACAACACAACCTACATACTGATCACACAATTAAGTTAGATGATGTTAAAATTCTAGATATAGAAAACAAAGAAAGGAAGAGATACACAATTGAAAGCCTTACAGCCATATTCATAAAAAGTTCTTATTTTAAGCTTATAGCATGTAATAACTATCAAACGCTTTTTGTCTAATAAACCTCCTATAAAAATTTGTATTCATAAACGTACATTAACAGTTTTATTACTATTAACAGTTTGTGGCGATTTTGTGTTTAAGTATGGCAACTTTCTTTATATTTTGCTGCCATTTTATTGCTAGTGATGCATGAAACTTCTATTCGGTTCACATGATATTCTATATTAAATTGTTTTTTATAGTTCTTTTTTTAATTGTAGAACTTAAAAATTATTCTTATCAAATAAAACTACATTTTATTTTAGTTTCTGAACAAAATCTTGCCGAAAAGTATCATAAACACTTTTGTTTGAACCTGTTTTAAATATACGATAAGAAAGTATTCGAATAAAAAGTTTGTTTACTTTTTATTAACATCACTATTATTATGATTTGTTTATTCTATATTTTTTAATATTTTTGAACAATAATTCGCTAGTTTAAACAAAACAACAACTAGTTTCAGTAATTTAATAAGTTATTAATGATAATATCTGCATTTGCCCCTGAACATATTCTTTTAAATCATATAAAAATGTTTTAATAATTAACCATATAACTTTAAATTGGTTGTCTAAAATAAAATAAAAAATTTGTTAAATGTATTTAACATGTCCATATTAATAAATAAAACACTTTTTTCATTATTTTTGAACATATTTCACAAAAATATTATCATAAAATGCAGACACTTATCAAAATTTCATTTTATTTTTGGTTTAAAGAAGGGTAAATCGAACAATAAATTTTCTTACTTTATGAATAGTTTATTAAAGGTTTAATAGACAATTTTTCGTTTATGAATACAACTTTAGCACTTTTGCCTTATATTTGGTTAATTAACCATTAATAAATTTTTATGAATACGGCTGTTAGAATACAACAACAAATTAGGAAAACAATGAATTTGAAGGAAGACACGAACAACATAAATGCGAGTTATATTGTTGCCATCACTTAAGCCGTGATATATTTAAAGTTTAAAGTCATATTTATTTAAATATTACAATTATGTTTTATTTTTGTACGCTCATTGGTACATCTAAAACTTTTAAATGTGATTAAATTTCATATTGGAAGTTTTTATTGTTTATGTGTTACTTTATTGTACCTATTTTATTGTTTTATAATTTTTAAATAGAAATCCCTTAAAAAGTCGACAAACAATCGACGAAACGTCGGGAACAAAATATTGAATAAAAATTTAATATTATTTACATTGAAGAAAATCAGGCCCTATTAGCTTGACAAAAATAACATTCATCAAAAATTTCAGTTGGGCTCATCATTTGCCCCCCCCCCCACCCCCTAGGAATTTTCGCCTTGAAGTCCAAAAGGCTTGTCAACAGCAGAGCAGATGTTTTGCCATCAGCCCCACAAAATCTGCATATCTTGGTACTAACATTAACAATTATAAAGTGATGGTATCTTAGACCACAGTGCCCCGTAAATATGCAAACAAATAGCCTAAGTTCCCCCCTAAGTGCTCTGCCACGGGACAGGTAACACATTTTTTGGATTGGCTTAACCGAGGAATGGACGTCAATGTGTGAAGAAATTCACGTTCGGACTATGTCTTGATCGTCCCCCAAAAGTGACCAGCACTGATAGTGCTGGATCAATAAGTTAACAAACCAGGTTCCGGTAAATTTTATAGTGAACTAAACTTTGACAGTTAAAAGGACCTTTAGATCAATGCAGTGTTTTCTCTCTGGTGCAATTAAGCTTAAAAATACAATTTTAAGAATCATTTACGTACAACTTCAAAACCATCTTTGGACTGAATGACTGACTTATAAATGTTAAATAAACCAGAGAGAAAGAGAGTAAATGAGTTAGCAAGGGCCCCCATTAGTTTAGTTAGTACTTAGGAATGTGTGTAAATGTCATTGAAAATGTAAATATAAACGTCATTCTCTGTGTGTTTATAGATGTGTTAAACAAGGCCTGGCGATTGAAAATTTATAAACGTTTTCATTTTAATTGACGGCGTATGTTAATTCAACAGTTTTCTTAATCATTTTCATTAACTGCCATATGACATTCTTGGTGTCGTTATACTTACGAGACATTTTACATCTACTTACTATCACCGATTGTCACTACTTCTACTACTACATTTACATTCTGATAATAACTAATAATATTTCTAAATAAAATTTCCATATTATTGATGTTGTTTTTACATCAAAACAACAACAACAAGAAAAACCTAAACATTTGCATAACAGTTGTTTCGAACTAAGAACTTATAAAACCTTGATTGTTTTACATCATTAATTTAAATGAGAAGAAAAAATTAAACACACACACAAAACAAAAATATACAAAATTTATTCTACAAAATGGAATTTTGTGGGGAGAACAAAAGCTTTTTGTGGGAATATTGTTTGATCAGGGTTTTTTTTAACATTGAAATGTGATTTGCATTTTGGCGTTTTCTCCCTGGAGTTTACGATTTTCTAGGCGACTTTAAATGATTCAGTGGAAATAACACTAAAACATAGTATGACATTTGCAATTTCATTTAAACTTTTATGGGTTACAGAATGATAACCAGGTGTTCATTACGATTTAAAAAAGGGTATATTTTAATGGAACTAAAGTGAAAAGTGTTATGCTGTAAAATAAAAGAAAAAAACTTTTAATGTATTATTAATTCATGCGAAACTATAAAAACAAGTAAAATGTAACCTAGTGTGCAATATAAGTTTAAAATAATTTTTCGAAACACTTTTTCGTGCAATTTCGTGGATAATGAGTTCTAATTTAAGTCGATATCACGCGCTTTTTGCTATGTTTTATGCATACCTAAAATAATTCAAAACATTAAGCATTTTTATCTCGATTATTCTTTAAAATAGATAAAAAAAAAAAATAGAATCGGAAACGATACAGTTTTCAGAGATTCGAAAAAAGCCCGATATCAAATACATACAATAAAACCGAAAACGATTCAGTTTTTTTTTTGTTTATATTGAGAAAAACTTGAAAAATTAAAATGCCAAACAAACAATTGATAACGTTAAGATGTGTTACTTCTCTGACTAGAGTACAGAAATAGTTCAGAAAGATATTATTACCTCAACACAATTCCAGACTAGGATAAAATGCTTAAATTTCTGTTTTAAGTTAAAAAAAATCCGAGTCGAAAACTATTCCCATATAATATTGCAAAATAAATGAAACACTAAAAACGTCAAATATAGAGTTGGCATTGTTGGCGTACTTTTAGAATTTAATTTAGGAAATAGTGTTGCTAGTGGGTATACATAAGTGCCTTTATGGAGTTGTTGCGAAGTTAAACTAATGTAAAAAAAGTAATACTGATAAATACGTATTATATTAGTCAAAACAGTATCTACAACCAGTCGCAATTATTTTAATCTTAAATATTAACTTTCTTCTATAACTAAGTTTTCTCTAAAATTAAAAAACAAAAAAAATAAAATTTCTTTATTTTTAATATATATAAACATTAAATAAAATGTTTAACATGATTTCGAATTTTCGAAATCAACTTCGAATTTTCGAAATTAGCTTCGAATTTTCCAATATCGTTCTTAATTCTGTAAAATTATAAAAAATATTATAGCTTGACAAAGTTAACACGAAATTCCAAAGTTTTTGTCTTTCGAAATAAAATATCAAGTTAGCCCTATGAACGATAGGATTCAAAAAATATAGTTTAGACTGCAAAGAGTTTTAGGGGCCTAATAAATGCAACGTTTCCAGTTAATACAACTTTCAAACAATATATCTCCGAAAAATCGAATCTATTTTTCGAGATTAGTCATTTTACTATTCGATTTATTTTTAAAATAACCTTTAAAACTGAATTTGGTTGCTAAAAGTTTATGTATACATTTATTGAGAGCTGTTATTATCTAATTTTGGGTGATGCAGCGGTTGGTGTAAACATTATTTTTCATGTGCCTTTAATATTAAAGTAATAAGAGTTTTGCTTCTACTGAAAATTTTTAAATTTCAAATCAATACACTATTCGTGAGCCATATTTTGATTCTTTTTAAATCTTTTTGCTCAATACAAAGGAAAACACGCTTGGTGTCTATATTAAATTGATGATATTTTACAAACAATTTAATCATTTTCGATTTAAATTTTCCACATTGTTGTAGATTTTTAACCCATAAACCTTTCCTATTTAAAGTCTTATTATAATTTTTTCATCTTCAGCTCAAAAAACAACAACTTATTGGTACACTAGTAGTAAAACCTAACAAATAACTACTTTTTTTCCTTCCGAAATAATGGCTCTGACGAAATAGTGCCGATAACATATGAGCTAAGGCGACCAAATTTGGGGCAGATATTTTTTAAATATAAAGACTGTCGGCCATATTATTTATCAAAAATAAAACAAATTTTGTATAAAAAGGCCGTTTTAATTTAATATTAGATTTGCTTAATCGGGCCGTTAGTTTACCTGGCCCGCATACAACTGTCCTATCGAATTTAGGGTTTGAGTACAATATGGGCTATGAAAAAAAAGCTAAGTTGATAAAATTAAACTAAAACATTTTCGATATATGAAAAAAATACACAAATATGCTCCCGGATAAGGATTTTGACACAAAACGCCCATTGCATATGAGCTAGGGAACAATTGACTTTTCCAGACTGTGGTGAAGGGTTGTTAAGATTTGGGACAGCCGATTGAATCACTTTTACTTGTGATAAATCTTTTAATTAAAATCGAAATTCTTACCATTTAGAGAATTTCTTTTGTAAATTAAACCATAAAAAGTACAAGTTACTCGTACCTTGTTTAAAATATTGAAAATGAAATTGATTTAAGTGCTATAATTATGTATTCTGAATGTTTGTTATAATTTTTTATTGTCATTTTCGAAATCAACAATCTGTAACAAAACAGAACAAAAAAAGAAAAACTTTAAGACGGTTACATTTTGTATTCTCATATAAGTAAATGATATAATTTTAATACTTTTTTCATTTTTTATAACACAACAAATGTGAAATGAAAAACTCAAAACCAGTAAAAATGTTGCACGCAATTTCTAGCATACGAGTACCAGTTGCATAAGGAGTATGACAAAACAAAAAAAAAACATTTTAAATTACGCATTCTTAAGAAAATTAACAATATACACACATACAAACATATAACACCTTTTTATTGCACAAAAACCGAATACATCTTAAGCACATATTTAATTAAAATATTCATAAAGGGTGTCTTAAAATTGAGGTATCATTTTAGGTTTAGCAAAAAAAAAAAAAAAGAGTTTTGTTTTTGAGATATAAAACATATTTTTATTTCACTTTATTACAAACAGGTTCCGGCTAAAAATAAAAAAAAATTATGTCGGTCAATTGACCCCCGCTACTGGCTCGGATAGGCTCCCAATCTTTTACCAAAATTGTCAATCACGTTTTTCAATAAACTGTTGTCAATGGTTGATATCTGCCCGATAAAGTTTTTTTTTATGCTATCGAACTGTTGTGGGATTATTGCTCTTTCTTTCTCTTTAAAACTTTTTGGAACGTAGTCAAGTATTATTTGGTATCAAACTTGTGGACTAATAAAATATGGCTAATAAGTCTTAACGTCGAAAAACCTTTGCAACTTATAATTTTAGCGTACGTCAGGCACCTGGCTTTGTCTTTTCAATCCCATTCGAAATATCTCCAGAGAGGTCATTTGTACTAAAATATATATAAATTACAAATTTAATTATGTTTGAACCAGTAAACAAATAAATAGTATCAATTAAATACTTGTTAATTTTAACGACATTTTCTGAAGTTATATTGTAGATATAATTTAACGTTTAATAAACTTGATTAAATTTTTTATTAAAACTGATTTTATTTTTGATTAAAAGTTTAATTGAAAAAATCTGTGTTACTGAATACTTTTTTGTAATATTTAAATTATGGGTATATTTACAACAAAGGTAAGGAAAACGTATAAAAATTACACTTTTTTAAAACAACCCCGGACAAAATGAATATTTAAAACCAAACGGTTTTAGTAAAACTGAAACCTCGGTTTAAATCAGACAAAAAAAACTATTCATACTTACAAACTAATGAATATACTAGATATTTAAATAAATTAAATTTCTAAAGTACCTTCAACTATTTATAATTTACTTTTTTCTATTTTTCTTGTAAAACTTACCAGCTGCTTTCACAATGGCAAATTGTGCAAACTGTGGCCGTATTCAGTTATTCGATAAAGATGATCTTAGCTTTAAATGTTATCGCTAAAATGTTTAAATCTTGTATTTTCTAAGGCATTTTTGCGATCGAGATTTAGCAATAGCTAAGCGAACTATAGAATACGGTTGCTGAGGTCTTTTAGTGTTTATCATATAATATTTTGTAAAGAAAATCTTTAATTTTGGTCGAAAGATTCCAACATTTTTTGTGAACATTTGTGTTGATGCAATACATCAGAATCAATGAAAAACTCGGTTTTTACGTTTTGGCTTGTTAGGGCTTTTTTGCGTTTTAGGTAACGATATTCTTATTTAGTAAAATATGAATGAATATGGTATATTTTAACATCTTAATAATGAATTAAACAGAGCTTGAAAAAAATATTTTTTTAGTAAATGCTAAATCCATTTTCAAAATTCACATAACTTTATACCTTTTCTCTATTTAAAAAGCTTGCGTTACAGAGATTCCTTTAATGTACTATTTTAACACAACTTTTATATATGTGAATGCATTCTTTTCTGTTCATTTGGAATAATTAACGATAAATTAAAATGTATATATAAGTTTTTAAGTATGACCCAACAATATTACCAACCGTCAAGCATGGACAAACATTTTACGCATCATGCATTTCATTACAATGTTTTAATGAAAATTAAAAAAAAGTTAATATGCAATAAATATAATAAAAAAAATTAATTCATTAAAAATTAACCTTTTTCCTAAAGTAAAGAGTGATAAAGCAATTAATCCTAAAGTCCTTCAATAAAAAAAAAATAAAAATTTTGATTTATTTTTATTTAAAACAATTAATTTTGATTTATTTTTATTTTTCACAAATTACAAGGTATTCATTGAAACTTTCTTTGTTTAATAGAACTCAAAATCAAGCTTAAGCCTACAGCATAAGATTTAGTTTTTATGAAATTTAGTTTCAATTTTAAAAATTTGTTTTAAATTATTATTGAAAAAATAAATTAAATAAAATAAACTTGACTTTTTTTATTTAATTAGAACAACTCTGAATGTTTTATCTTCTTCGCATTCAGAAATTCCATATTTAAGACAAATTTTTCTGAAAATTCAAACAAAATTGATTTCATAAAAGGCAAGGGTTTAAATTTTTTATTTTTTTTATTTTGGTATTTTAAGTTTTCGAACTAAATTTTGAATTTTCGAACTTAATTTCGAATTTTCGAACATAGGTTTAAATTGAAGAAAATGTAAATATGCCAATTAATTGTCTGCTAAAATTTAAAAATGTGTTTTCACAACAAGAAAAGCAAGTTCAAATATTAAAAGGTTCAACAAATAAAACGAAATAAGTGCACATTTTTAAAAAGAGTACATAATATTGGCTTATATGCTTAACCAAATTAAGTATATACATATACATATATGTGTATATTTTTTATTTACAAAGATTATATATTTTTGAAATTATTTTTTTATATATACAAAAAATAAATCGTTTTATTTGTTTGTTGCTTATTTCTGTAGGTACGACATGTGTAGTATGAATATTTTGTATTTTTGTTCTTTTAGCTAAAAATGTGTGTGTAAAAATTCTTTTGTTTTCAAAATTAACTCGACCGTAACGTTTTTTCTATGGCGTAATATTAATTTTTTTCTGTTTTTCTGAAAATAAAATATATAAATTCAACTACAGATACTGAAAGTATACTTTGTGATTTTTATACAAGCTTGGCTTCAAAACTGAAAACAAAAAAAATTTAAATCTGCTACAAATACAACATGGTTGATTGTTAATGTTATTTCGTTGTTTTTGGTTTATATCAAAAAAATGTTATCGCAACTTTTAAATTACAAAGACAGCCACATACCGAAATACAAACTATTTACATACTCTCGTACATTGTAAAGCAATGAAACCTTTTTTCGAATATATAGTTTTAAATTAAAACTAGACGCGAGACAAATTCTAAAAAAAAAAACTAAAAACAAAAATTGTAAAGAATGAAATTGCTAAAAGCGTTGAGTGTTGATTTTGGTTCAAGTGTGAGTATTGCCAGAAGCAGTTGAGGGTGAAATTATAGAACAAGAAGAAACTTGGGTTTTACTTAAAAAGACTTTATCATTTGATAACAAGAACGATTTTTAAATATTTGTTAATGGTTTGATGTTATTATTTAAAGTGTGATACTGATTTGTATATAAATGTTCGACAAATAAAGTCTTAACTTGAATTATTGAAATATTTCATTATGGCGATTAAAGTATAGGGTGGTCCAAACAAAACGTACGATGTTTATTGTAAAAAAACAAAAATTTTCAGAGAATTATCTTAATATTTTTTATTATGATAGAAGGATCTATGACAATTATGTTTGAAACAAAATATCGGTCAAATGCTCGCAACGGCTTCGGTGGCATACCTCGGTCCGAATCTCCATATTTGATATGACTTTGAAACATAATTGAGATTCAATGTAGTTAATGTTTCGAATTGTCTCATTCTGAGCTCCTGAATTGTTCTTGACTTATTGACGTATACCTTTTATTTTAAATATCCCCAAAGAATGAAGTCCAACGGTTTCAAATCACGGCCAAATAAAATAGTCAAGACGTGAGATAACACGGCCATTGAATTTCAGGCGAAAAAGAGCCATTGCTTCGTTGGGTGTGTGGCAAGTGGCACAATCCTGTTGGAACCACTTATCGTCCGACCTAATTTTCGAAGAAGGACAGTCCGAGGACGCCGCCAGCCCACAAAGCGCACAAAACAGTAATTTCCCTCGTGGATTGCTATTTACCAGAATTCGGCAATGATGCTACAAAATTAATTTTGATTTGAACGCCCATTTTCGTAAAAGCTTTAAAAATCTTACCGCGCTGTTGTTCCTATAAAATGCATAGGGCCGTATCGAATGCTTAGCTGGCTGGCAGTTTATTTTAGTAAATAACGAATTAGGTTTAAATAAAAAATTAAAAGTAATATGAATTTACAAAACAAAAATTGAAATGCCATATTGAAAAAACTTTAAGATTTAAGTTTGAAAGTTAGTTTAAAATAATATTATTTATTGCTATCTTTTTCAAATATTTTTAAAAAAAATTTTAAATGTTTGTTTGAAGTTTAAGAAAAGATGTGACTTCAATTTATTTTCAATTCGAAATGATGCCTGTGTGTTTGTTGGCATATTTCTACCGTATTCTTAAAAATATAAATTGTATTTCAAATCGTTTTAAATAAAAATCTTTTTAAAAATTTACATTCTAATAAAAATTTCGAACTTGGTCGAAATTTTTTTAAGTGATTTAACCAAATAAAACTCAAAAAACAAATAATAATTTTCATCATTATTATAGTTAAACATCATAATACAACAAATTAAATGTGTGTGCTTTCTAATTTACCACAACTGTTTGTATTTAAACATTTCTTTGGTACATGAGGGTGTTTAACACTTATTTAAATATACAAACACACACTCACATACAAACGAAATGAATTGAAGTGAAAAATAAAATGCACATGATGTGAAATCAAATAAAAGGTTATTTTTTCCTTCTCATTATTTCACTCGTATTCACCAGTAGCCAGTCATTCCTATACAAAGAATAAAACAAAAAATGTGATAAAAAAGAGAATATAAAATCATATTATGGTCATAAATTAAAGTGAATTTTTGTTTAGTGTTTTGAAAATCCAAACACCAGCTTTCTAATAAATGAGTTTAGATTTAAATTTCTATCACTCCCGTGGTCCCGTAGTCCCCTCGCTGGCTCAAAAAAAAAAAAAAACACATTTTCCAAGCCGTCAACATTTTAACATAACTTTAGATATAAACTTTTATTTGTTAAAACTGAAAAGGGTTTATGACCTATAAGTCATCGTCATTATCATCATCATGGTATTGTAAATGTATCTTTGTTGTATTTTCAGTTTCAGTTCTGCATTTTTTGACCAACAGACCGCTGCAAAATTTGTATGTTAATTAGTTTGATACTAAACTTAATAAAAAGTAAAAAGAGTAGTAGTATTAAACTCTATCTCACCCAAACAATTTGAATAGTTAAAAAAAAAAAAATTATTTATTTCCTCAACATTTTATTACTCGAATACCCTCGAAAACGTTTCCAAGTTTTTCTTATAATTGTGTGAAGGCGTAGTGTGAATGATTAATTTTACAGATACGAAACTTAAGAATAAAAAAGATATAAAAAATTTAACTTTAACAAAAACAGTGGTAGAGTTGAAAAGAAAAGCCACCATCATAATCATTTAAAACCGCTAAATGCCATAATAATATGTTTTTTTTAGTAGAAAATTTAAATTTAGTTTTAGGTAAAAAATTTTTCAATTCGAAAGAAAACTTTTTTTTTAACAGCCCACAAATTAAACGCACTTATTAAATGTAAAGTAATTTACATTTTGTTCTTCATTTCATTTTATTCTTTGCTTGTCTTTGAATCTTTAAAGATATCAGCAAATTAGCAGTTGTAAAATAATTTATTATAATAAACTTGCCATGAAGTAAGTAATAAGAGTATGAAGAGAATAAAAAAAAAGAAAAAATAAGAACCATCATTAAAGACAGTTTTTTTTTTTTGGTAAAATAAAACCTGAGAGAGTGTAAAATTTATTATAAATATAAAATTAAAGTCATAAAGAAATGTAAATAAAAAATTGTAAATTAGTTATAATTTAAAATATTACAAATTTGAATTTATATACATATATATATTTTAATAGGTTCCGTTTTAATTGTTTGATTAACTTATAATAAGCATTAAAAAAAATTTTTAAACTTGATTCAAACTTATATGAGCATTTTAACAAAGTTTAATACCTACGGCCAATTTCATCAAGTCTAGTTAGGACGTACTATCAGTTATAACTGTGAAAAACAAATTGTTAGCTGGAAGTTAAAGTATTACTAAGCTTTAACTGAACTTGGTGAAATTGCCAGTTAATGAGTTAAGTTGTCAAACGCTTAAAAAAACGAATACAGAATTTAATAAATGTTTAACCCGTAGACCAGGGAGCTTATTCCGGCAGTCGGTATCGAATACTTTTTCGATTCGAAATCAATTTCATTTCTAATTCAAATTAATTTTTCAATGCTGTAAAGCATTTATTTATTTACCACATCGAGAGCCTATTTCACCCCTTTTATTTAAATATTAATTCATATTTAGCTTTTCCCCCAACAATAAATTTCAGTGCATTTATCAATAAATATTGGGAATTTAGCACATCATAAGAAATTAATATTTAAATATAGTTTTGCATGTAATTTTCATAAGATCTGTCCATGTCGTGCTGAATTCCCAATTTGTACTTTTTAAAATAGTTTATCATTTAATTTGATACAAATAACGAATTTAAAACTTTAATTGATATTTGAATAGAATTGGTGAAATAGGCCCTGAAGAATAATATCGATTCGTTTGTGGAAAAAATAAAAAAAGAAATTATGGTAAGATATATCAGAGAAGTAACAAGATATCAAAAAGGTTAAACATTTATTTTAAAGGGAATTGGTGGGACTTTCAAATGACATATCGCTTCTTTATTGTAACATAGTCATATCTCAAAAAAATTAAACTTAGCAAAATGCGATTAAGGTTTTCCAAATGTATCTTCATAAACAGATATAATAAAATATATTTCGCTATAACTTCGGATCAGTTTGAGATATAATACTGATTTTTTACATATAAGAAGCTTAAGAAACTTAAGGTTTTAAAAATAAATATTAATTCGCGCAGGTAGGCTTTCTCGAATATGATGAAAAACAGGAAACCCAACATAAAAGTATACTCTAGTCCCAGGGTTTGAATTTTTCCAAATTTTGCAGGCCTGTGTTATCTTTAAGTTATTAAAGCTTTGTCGACTTTAAATATTGCATTAACTTATGATTCATTTCTTTCCAGTAACTTGATGAAATAGACTTATCATACAGGACTTTAAGTAACCTTAAATATATGTTTTTTTATTTCACTTAATCTTGTTTTAAAGCTTAACTAAACAAGTCTTTTCTAAAACTCAATTAAAATTTTAGTAGTTTAGTAGTTATTGTTTCATTACCTAGAATAAATCTAAATAACAGTTTAGGTAAACAAAAAATTTTTTGAAATGTACACTTAAACTCAATTCAAACTAAGTTGAACTTTTAAAGAGTTCATTTTTCAAAAGTTCATTAAAAGCTTTGTAAATTTCAATAATAAAGGGCAAAATAAACCATGCAAATGGCTTGGCAAACCTGTCAAAATTCTATATCTGTACAAATGTCTTGCGTTGGTTATTATGGTGTTCACTGTTGGGGACAAACATTTGAAGCATGTTTGTAAAAATATTACAAATGTTAAATATTTGGCAGACATGTAGAATATTTGTTAAACTTTTTGTACTGTCTAGTGCTAAATGTAATATTTTCAGTGAAAACGTTGCAGACTAAAATTTAAGAAGAAAAATCATTTAAATTATTTACAGCCGGAAATTCTTATTTTTTTTTTAACAGCATTGTTTGCCCCAAAACAGCTTGTTGTTGAAACCACTCTCAAATCCAAATTGTTCTAATTTCTTTTATATTTCTCCTGCGTTTTAAACAAATAACGAGCAAAATTGCCGCAGCACTATCATCGTCTGCATTCATTAAAAACAAAACAAAAATTAATGTTTGAACGAAATGTGATTGTGTTGCTTATTTGCAAATATAAAAAGAAACAGAGTGTGTGCTTGCCAAGCCTTTTACATTAACGAAACTTTGTGTTTAACATTTATTTTTTTTTTTCATAATGAGTTTATTAATAAATACAGGGCTTTAATGGCTAATAAATCAGTGAACGATTAAACGCTGGTTAAGTTCAATTAAACTTAAATTCATATGTGGTTTAAACTAAACAGCTTTAACTCAGTGCCCAATTTATTATGTTTACCGATTTAAGGATTTGCTGCCTAAAATATAAATAAATTCTCTTAAACTTGATTTAAGCTTCACGATTAAGCTGTTAAAGGTTTTGAAAAACTAAAAACAAGTTTATTTTAAAACCTTTGATTAAAATCTTATCTACATTTCAATTGTTACATTAACAAACTGTTCATTTCAGTTTTCATTGTTTCAATAAAAAATTTAAACTAACTATTACTTTATCTTCCAGTTAAGTTATAATTTATAACAGAACATAGTGAAATTGCCCGTAAATCTAATTAAATTTACCCCCGTATTCATAAGCGATTATAAAATTTGGTTTTCAAACCTTTAATAAATGTCAAATATTTTTATGAATACTGGCATTAATAACTAAAAAAAATCTAAAATCACTTAAGGATGATGTAAATTTTGTACTTAAAATTTTTAGAAATTAATTACTTTAAAATTAATAGTGGTGTTTAGTGTTTGGTGCAAATGGCTTTGCAAAAAAGCAAATGCAAAATTTCGCACTAGTTTATGAAATCCAACGAAAACGCTGTGTATTTTCTTGCTTTCCCGGTTGATTTTAACAAAAGAGCTACGAACTTTAGCATTTGCTCTTTAGCAAGACCATTTGCACCAAACGCTAAACTCTGCTAATATAATTCACTTTAACTTGATAAAATCCATGCAAAATGGAATTAAGAAAAAATATCTAACTGCATTTGAATTTAGTTTTAACCTAAAAAGCTGTAATGTAAAGAGATTTTAATAGTCTTATGGACGTTTTCTCATTATACGATTATTTTTTTCCCAAAGAAAAACTGCTCATTAAAGAAATTTGGTTTTTTCAATGTCTAGTTTGCTTCTATTCTGTCGCAAAGCTAACCAGCACTCATCTGCCAATTATTTATTTTCCTTTTATTTGCCGACTAGATAAATTCAATCAGCTGACTCCCAACTTTTACATGTATTTTGAGAAGTGTTGCCAGCTGACAACAATGTTTTTTGTCCGTATGTTGAGAAATCCAAAATTGTTAACAACCCGTTTATCGCTCTAATAAATTTTTGTTGACATTAAGTAACAGGCAGTTTATCGATACATTGAGAAAATTACCATTAAACTTAAATTAAAGCTTTATCGATTACAATTGATACAAGAATAAACTTAAATTAAAGCTTTATCGATTACAATTGATACAAGAATGACATGTTATTGTTTTGTTACCTACATAGATAAAATTGTAATTCAAAAAAGAACTAGTTTCACGGAACCTTGCCATTCTACAGGAGACCAACGATAAATAAACGCAATTTTTTAGTGGATACGTTTTTCCATCATATACGGTGTATGGAAACTGTCTCAAAAGTAAAGTTTATCCTTGTTAAGACTACGGATAAGATAACCAAACGTTTAAGTAATTTAAAATGCAGCTTTATTTATTTGCATTTGTTTAAGCTTTAATTGCTTTCAATTATTTATTTAATTTGTTTTATTATTTGACGAGCCTTTTTGAATACCAGTTATACACACTCCTACTTCGAATAACTTAACTCTTAATAAGAAGTTATTCGCTATTTTATTCAGAGTAAAATGTTATTTAAATGTCTTTAATTTGTATAATCAATTTTAGTTATAATTATTACAAATTATTTTAATTATATTGACATATTATTTGAATTCTGATACAATTTATCTCGCATTTAATTTTAAAATAAATTTTTAACTTAATCGTTTTTCCATTTATCTTATCTGCAAGCAGCCGTACTTTGGATTAAAAGGTAACAAACTAAATACAAAGTTTAATATTTTTTACTTGAGTTTTATGCAATTTTGCGCTACGGAAAAATAGTAGGTATAGTTATTTTAGTAAAATGTTTGTTGAAAATTCATTACATGCCCAACAGTAACTTTCCTGCCAAATAAAATAGAGCACTACTACAAAATCCTTAACATTTATATCTGCATTACTATACACTGATGCCATAAAAATTCTCTATGACATTCAGTTTTATCAAGTGTGCAATAAAGGGTAGTATATTTGAAAATAAAACGTAAAACAAAAATCAAATGTTTGTACCCAACGTTTATGTGCAACCACAATGACAAATGCTTTGCGTTACTGTTCGTTACACAAATAAAATAGAGTTGTAAAGTTACAAGAATTCCATAAAATACACTCCAGACAGTACTTGTTCCTTACAAAACCTTTGGATAAAGTAAAAAAATTTGGCTATACTCCTGCTATTTGAAAATTACTTCGTGCAATCTGCGAGATTTTGTGATGTTTACTTGTGTGTCGTATGAGCCGTGATCATTGTTTTTGTAATACTATCAAAGGAATTACCATACAAACTACATATTTCGTACATACATATCCCAAATTCACATTAAAAGAAATTAAGAATGTTTGTATTTTTCATTCCCACTCTCATTGTTGCGTGTATTTTTTATTCCCTTATTAATTTTTGACAATATCATTACACGTGCACACACACATTTTCTGAATTTTTTATTTGTAATACCAACACTACAGCAAAGAGTTTTAAATTTTTGCAATGATTAAAATGTGTGTTCAAATTGAATAATGCATGCTTCTAGTCTAAAGTTATTTATCAAGGTTAATCGTTAGATTTCAATGGGCTTCGTAACACTGGTATTTTTTTTTTATTATACCATTAAGACAACTTACTGGAAGTCATATTTGAAAATATTCATTTTCTATCAGCATGTGGTGGAGGGTATAAAAAGCAGAGGATTTATTTATTTGGTATGGATTGTAGGCCCTGCCGGCCAAAATAATCCAGCTTAATCGTATGGCAAACATTACATTATTTTGTCTTATTTCTTAAATAATGTAAAACTATTTTTAATGCCCCGCTATTGCACAAATGTTAAAAATGATATAAGGACACAAAACTTGTGCTCAATTTATACAGTCAACTTCTTATTTTTTTTTATAGATTTTCTAATAAAATTTTCTTTAACTTTGATATAGAATTAGAGACTACCAACGTCTGTGGTTCTTAAAATAAATCCGTTGTAAAATCTATAGGTTAAAGAACTTGAATTTTATATGTTCAAGAAAAAACACGCTTTTACAAAAAAATGCCCCACCTACTTATTTTATTTTTTAACTATTAGCCCCACTGTTTTGTCTATTGCCTTGAAATAAAATTGTCTTTACATTTAAATTATTATAAAAAAAAATCTGTCTATATTTCCTACCAAATAAAATTGTAATATTTTGTTTTTATACCGCCATTTCTATAGAAAAGAAAAGCGAAAGATTTGTCTTTTTATTTTGCGATCCTTGTTGGCAGCATTTGTAATTTCCGTCTATATTTCCGATTTGTTTAGCACTTTTTTTTAATATTTTATAAGTTGGGGTTCAAAGTAATTTTGCAAACTTAATTGAAGTTTTATTTAATTTACAAAAATATAATTTTATTTTGGGGTTAACCGAGAAAAAATGTGGAAAAAGGTTTATTAACAAAATTTTGGTTATAAAGGAATTTCTTTTTCTTTTTGAAGTAAAGCAATTTTTAAGGGTGTTTTCAAAGATGATGTCTGCAAATTGCTTTACAAACATTTTAAAATGTAGAGACAATTTTCCAAATTTTTATTTAATTTATAATAATAATTTGTTTAACAAATCTTTAATAATTTAAAAAAAAAGTTTATTACGTTTTAAAGTACAGTTTTCCTTCTTTTTTTTTTTATTTTTCTTAATAAAATATGAAGATATAAAAACGTGAGAATTATTTAAAATCAATTCCCTTTTTCCAACATTGATATTTACATTGCCTTTTCTCTTTCAAAATAGGGTGCTATTTATAGCCCTTATATTATTTATATTACCCCTAACCCAGACTGCATAATAATTGTATTTTTTAGTTGGCCGAAAACAACAAGTGTTTCAGAATGTTTTCCTTAAATATGTCAACTTTGTAGAGTCCTTTTTGTTGCAGGCAAATGTGTTTTATGCCTGAGTGTAAGAATGTCCTTTCGTGCATAACAACTAAACGCCTACAATGGGTAAAGGACTGGCCTTAATATGGCCAAATACCTCAGACTCTTAAGCATTTTACTCTTTTAACAACTATTTGTATCTTGCACTGCACACACAATCTACTGCCAACCACTATTATCTTGTTAAAAAATTTATATTTTATCGCCACCACCATCTGCAGTTTGTTTTCAAACTTGCAGTTGAAATTTAGTAAGAGAGCGAAAGAACAAAAAAGAAATGTACAATGACAGCAATAACAACAACAGCAATTATAACAACAACAACAACGTTAAATATAACATAATGACAATTTATTAAAATACTTGTAATTTAAGGCTGGTTGGCACCTGAGTTAATGTTGTTTTCTGTTACAAGAGCTGTCTAGTAATTTGCCAGCATTTTTTTTCTTCGGCGTTTTTCTCATTTTTCATGAACGTGGGAAAATTGTTTCTTTTGCTTGTATTTTTCACAAATGACAAGTTGTTTTCAAATTTTAATTTGAAATTTATTATAAAGTTGATGAAAATTTTTGAGACTAGAAATAAGCTGGGAGCTATTTTTGAAAATTAACGCCCAGTGGTCGAGTTTTATTGTAACTGCAGAGACTAATTAGTGGCTATTAAAATTTATTAAACACTGGACATTTTTAGCAGCACATTGCGATTAAACAAATCTTTATGAATTAAAAGAACTTAAAGTTTTTTTTAAATATTTGTTATTGAAGTCAGTAAGTGAAAAAGGAGCACTGTGAATGAAGGATTTTAAGCAGTATAGAAAAAGTCGCCCTCACTAGACATTCAATTAGGGCACCTCGCGTACAAGTAAGTTTTAAAACGATAACTTCCCTAAAGTTTAAAGCAACCACTAAATACAGTGCAACCTCGTAACGTAACCAATAGAAATCTAGGGTGTTGCGTTAACCGAGTCAAAAATGTCTATACCTATTATTCGATTAAAGAGCTAATATCTACACGCAGAGAAAAAGCATGTTTAAACAACAAACAAAACTATTTTTTAAGAAAATTTTAAACATATTATGTTTAATTTAACCATATTAATGTTTTTTCTTTGCGTGTAATCTGCAGTTTCTCGAAACTTTTTCTAGACCAAAATAAGAATGGTCTAAAGGGCTATTTTTCTCATCCGCCCATTGAAGACAAACGTTTAACAATTCGATAGCAACATGCATAACATTTTTTCAAAAATACATTTTACTGCATGTAAAAATAATTAAAAACACAAAATGTCTGTTGTTTTTGTGGTGATATCGAAGGCAAGTAATTACACCATGTATACGCAACGTTTGTAGTTTTATATTCATTCATAAAAAAGCTAAAGTAAAAACAATCCGAAAGGGAATACAAATAAAACTTTGTTTCTAAAGTTGCGTTAATTACGGTTTTGATATTTGAAGAGTTGCCTTAACAAAGTAACCGATGTTAAGAATTTGGGTGTTGCGATTATCGACGAATTGCGTTTATTGAGGTTTGCGTTGACCGGGGTAATTTTCTAGTCGAGAGCTACACTTACATAACATAACATATATGTTATACTGAAGAATAATTCGAATAAAATACTAGTTTCTATTAATCCCCAATGCGAATTAAATCGACAGATGGTAAATTTAGATCAAATTTCACGTATCTTTTGCCGAGGTGAAGTCAAGTTTAAGCTTTTAATATAGAATAATCTAATATAAGGCAAACCTGGCTTTAAAAAATTCAAAAATAGAAAAATAGTTGGACGAGCTGTGGGTCCATCTTGTTGGATCCACAACTCTGGATTGTTCTCTCTACCTCGGGCCTAAACAAATTTTCAATCATTGCCGGGGAAAAAATATAAACCATCTTTAAACGCATAAAATTGGGCGTTTAAACTACCAATACAGACCATATGAATTTCATAAGATTTATCGTAGTGCTGCCACATGTTATTTTTTAACAACATATGTATATGTAAGTAATACATGGGACACTGATTTATAGTGGTTGAGTTTAAACTACATATAAATTCAAGTTTAGTTCAACTAAACTGGCGTTTAAACCATCAGCGATTTATTAGCCGTAAGTGTTCTATATTTTTATTGAGGAGACCATCGAGGTGAAAACGACTTCATCGCTCATTATTCGATATGATCTTTGTATCTTAATAATCGAATACTGACTCTAAAAACTAAAGTAAACCACTTTGATTCATTGTTCTGTGCTGATTCATTATATTATAAATATCCCAAGTTTTTCAAAGTTAATTTTGTACTACAGGGTGGATCATAAGTCACAAAAATATAGTTAGTACACTGTCAGGTTTTCTTTAAATAATAAATGCATATTTAATTAATTTTTAAAGCATATTTCGAACTTTTTAAGCATGTCGAAAATATTCCAATAAACAAATGCATAAAATTCAAAGCCTTTAATGAAGGTTTAATAGTTGAAGTCATTCAATTTTTATGTATTTCAAAATTAGTGCGAAATTCTCCGCAAAGCTTAACTCAATCTAGCAACGGCCTTAATCAGAAAGTGTTTCGTTCCTAAGGTAACGGTAATAAACCCAAGTCAATGGCATTTAGAAATTAATGGCAGTTCACTTAGTCAAACTGAAAATATTTTCGAATTTTCTGTTTTGACTCGGTTCATGTCAGCTCCGAGCTCTTCACTTGTACTTATGTGTATGTCTATGACCAGTATTACCAGTTCGACAAATTATAGGTTGAAAAATTGTTCTCGTCTTGTCGTAATTTACTTACCAAGTCAATGTCTTCTTTCCCTGTAACTGCTAAAACAGTAGCCTTTTAACAAATCAAAATTATGAAAATGAGTTTTTTTTATTATTTTTAAAATTAGTGACAAATATGCTGTTGCTTTTTTTATGTTTCACAAATTTTAAACAAAATTTCCATAATTTGTCCAAAATGAAAAAAAAAAATTATTCTTTTATAATTTACCGCCTTGTTGTCTTATTTATTCTTCTCTCCTTGTATTTAAGTTCCACCAACAACAACAAGAAAAAAATATATTAAAAAATAAAACGAAATCGGTCCTTTTGTTTGTTGCGTGTGATGTTGATGTTGAAAGAGACCGGCCGGCTGGCTGGTCGTCCGATCAACCATCAGACAGACCGATCAAATGAATGAGCATGCGAGCGTTTTTATTTTTCGTCAATATTGTTAATTTTTATGTAAATTGTATGTGTTTGTTGTAGTTGTTGTTGGTGTTGCTCATTTGATTGCGGTACTCATGTGTTTATGATTTTTTACACTTTCCGAAATCTTATTGTATTTTCGTAATTGTATTTTTTTCTGTTCTGTTTGTGGGTTTTTTAAGTTTTATTTTCTGTCGCTATTTCGCTGTGTATTTTTGTTCTTCACTATTGACATTTGTTAATTGTTTGTTGACCAAAGTTGTTACTTTTTTTTTTGTTTTTTTTTATTTATTAACAATATCTTGTTAAGTACTTCAATATGGTTTTGGTAACACGTTCTGATGATCCACTTAAAAAAGGAATTATATAAAATATGATTTAACACGTCATTTAAAGTATAATATGGATCTTTATTTTATAATTAGGGGTTTTACCAAAATATGATGCGATAATTTGGGCAGAGATTGTAAAGAAATAATAAGAGTTGGAATGGATTGCATTTCGTAATTTAAAATACCTACCTAAAATTAAATTTGTTGTTGCATCTGACGGGTTTTTTTTTATTATTTAGTTATTTTTATTCATGTACATATATTTTAAAATGTCACAAATTCAATAACAATTTATATTTTAATTAATTTATCGAACATTGGTAAAGTAAACGTTAAGCCCCTTGTAGTGGAACAGACAAGCACAGAACCAGTACGGAATTTTATTCGATTTGCGGGTTTAAAGACTGCACTTTCTTTACAACTTGTTTTTTATTTGTTTTCATATCCCTCAACGTAGGTAAAAGGATATACATACCTACCTAGGTATATGAGTTTCTCATTCCGTTTGTAATTTCTACAATTTTGAACTTAGATTCTATTAAGTATGCAAATTCTGGGTCCTTATGAGGAGCACAGTTTATTTAACGATATCCGTCTGCCTGTTTGACTGTCTGTCCGTCTGTTCGTTGAAATCGGGTTTTCGAGACTCCAGATAGGCTGCGGAATAGGTTGTTATACATTTATGTCACATATAGTCCGGAATTGTTTGATATAAGTAACGCATTCCTTGTTAATGGTATTCAATGGATATCAAAATATTAGGAAACTTAATGAATAAATAATATACATATGTACATTTTTGACAAATATTAGGCCTCGAGCTCGAAAAAACTTTTTATTTTTATCGAAAAAAGGTCATAGAAAAAAATTACTTTATTTTATTTTGTCAGTTCCGTTTTGTTCAGTTCCATTTGCATATTTTTTATCAACATTTTTGGCGATACGTTACCGATATGCAAATATGATGATACCGATACGGATATTGAATTTTAACTCAAGTAAAAATAACCAAACTCAAGCATAGTATTTTTTTTATTACAAAAAATTACAGTGTGAAAAATTATTAATAATTAAAATTGATATTAAAAGGTTTTCAAAACAACGAATTGAATTTAAACTCATAGTTAAATCAACGAAACATTAATATTTTTTTTTTTTTTTGTTTTTTAAAAAAAACAGTGTAAGAGCCGAAATATATTTTAAAGTCGCTTGCAAGTGATCACAGGTTTTAAAAACGATATCAAAACGATATCACATATTTAAAAAACAATTTTTCTACAAAAAAATAATGCATTTAAAAAACGATCAAAATTCTGTCTATGACTTGGTTCTTCGATATTTTCTTGTAGAAGTTTTTTTTCTTTTTTAAATTAAAAAATAATAATAATTTAAAATAAGTAAAGCTTTGTGATTAGGACTAATTGGTCCTTTAGAATTTGGGGAAATAATCTTTTTCTCAGTTTTCCTGCTTATTAAGTAATTGGGAACTCGTTTTATTTAATATTATGACCGTATAACTTTTAACCAAGCTCTACAATCAAAAGAAAAAACAATCCATCTGTACTCAAATCAATCCGAAGGGGTATCAAGTACAGAAAGATTGATTCAAGTTCGGATTTTCAATCGCAAAATACATACTTAAATTATCCATATTCAATTCCGATTTCGTATTTAAAATAATATGAAAATGAGATTGATTTAAGTAAAACTTAGATTGAATCAATTTCAAAATGCCCTTGATTCAAGTATTCGTGTTTGAATTCGTGCTTGAAAAAAACCAAAAAGGAAATAAGAAAGGAAAAATTACCCGTATTACACCTTACAGAATGATAAAATACCAACATCATGCCCTATATGGTTTTTACTTTAGAAATATTATGTACATATTTAACCTAAAATATAAACTAAATGAGAAGCAAGAGTTGAAATTGATTTTTTAACCCTTCGTGATAGACATAATTTTATTTATTTAATTAGTTTTAACATTCCGCTAACCGTTGATTAACATCATCGGGAAATTAAAAAACTTTGTAAATATAATTCGTACCCATTGTGGTGGGAACCTGGAACTGAGGAGACAGTATTTCATCTTCTATGTGATTGCCCAGCGTTTAATTCCATACGACATGGATTACTTGGGAATTACCTCCTACAAGGACCCTCGCAGATATCGCGGGTGAACTCAGCAACTTGCTGAAATATCCCAACGCAACGGGCTGGCTATAGCCACCTCAGTATTGCCCCTGCGTCAAGTTTGTTGAGTTGTGTGGTGTCAAAACGGAGTCACTGTCGACTCTACTTGCAGCACGCTTAGTTCTGTGCGTGCTTCCACGTTAACCAACCAACCTACCTATTATGGTTAATTTATTGATGTTTATGGTTTTTAATCCAAATTTTGATATTTTAATCAGGCTAAAGTTTATTGAAATTAATTTTCATTAAATTATTTTAATGAAGAATGTATCTTACAACATGAAATAAAATAAAATTTTATTGATAATTTTTCATTGTAACCACACAATCTCTTCAGATATACATAATTATATTTAAAAAAAATTACACCGCACCCCACACCGAACGGTTAAGGTGGATCCGTGTCTGCCTCCTTAAAATAGTGAATCCGTAAAATCCCCAATTCTGTATTTCAGTGGTAATTCATAAATTTTGCTTTACAACCAAATTCTTTATAGTTATGTACATTTGTTGTTGCTGTTAATATCTGTACTAAGTACCTACACCATTTGCAAAGAATTTTATTGTATTTTCAACTTGACTCCAAAGAAACAGATGTTCTTCCAACCATATTTTAAGCCAAATGTCGGCTTATTACGCTGGATTCCCACCAAGTCATTGTGGAGTTTTATTTTACGATTTCTTAGTTTTTTTTTTCAAGAATTCTTAAGAAGCTATTGTTGGAAACATAAAACACACGAGTCAATAAAACTTAACAATAATAGGTATTGTAGGTAGCAGTAAATAATATTAAGGAGATGAAAAATAAATAAATAAATTAAAAAAGATACTGTGAAATTCATGGTTAATCTAATTAAAACTAAAAATAAAAACATTGGCCATTAATAAAGAAAAAAACAACAACAAACAAAAAAAAACAACACTAACAAGCAAAAATCACAACAAAATTATGCAGAATACACCAGAACGAAAGAAAATAAAAAAACTTCAATCACTTTTAAATGAATAGTGAATGAGATCCTAATAAATATACAATAACACCGAAGGGAGCCTACAGAAAAGAACACTAAATTAAACTAAATACAATTTAAATGAGGGGGTTACCCATGGTGCAAAAGGCAGCAGGAATTAAAGGCATACCAATACGTCATACGTACGTACGTTCGTTTCTTCATTTATTCCGGGTAAAGGAATTAGCAAAAGAAAGAAAAAATGCTCAAAGAGCAGCAGCAGCAACAAGAAAATTAACAAAAAAAAAATAAACGAAACAGTTTATAAATGAGCAACGATGACTGAGTGTATTGATGGTGGTGGTACTGCTGCTGCAGCTATTGGTGCTGGTGGTGCATAAGCACAATAAAAAAAGAGGTGCACCTGTCCAACAATCACCATGACTGCAACTCAGCTCAAGGCACTATGTCAGCTCAACAACTACCAACGAAGCAGTCATTCAGCCATCCAGCCAACTAGTCAGCCAGCCAGCCAGCCAGCCAGTCAGCCGACTAGCCAAACTTAAGTAAATGAACAAATAAGTGAATGAATGAGTGAGTAAGTGACTGACTGAATTGAACACATGTGTATAGTTTGTTGCCTTAAAAAAAAAACTGAAAATTCACTGACAACAGTTGTTCAATTTTTTTAAAGGTTGATTTTTTCCTTTCGTATTGTTTTTGTTGTTACTATTTTTTTAGGCGGCGGTTAATGGTATAAGATTTCCCTTGATATTAGTTTCAAAAAAAGGAAAAAAACACAACAAAACAACAACACTATTAAATACTTACACTTATGTACATACAAACACCACTTGCTTTTATCTGTGTGTTAATGATAAATGTTACCATGGAATCAGAAAATTAAAGGAATGGAATCCTTTGCAAAAAAATGCTCTTTGCTCTGCTGCGAAGCCTCATACTACAAATGAAAATTCTGATAGTGCATAGAAAATATTCCTGAAAAATATTGAGGGAATAAGACTTTTGAAGTATGAAAGCTTTTGCGGATTGTAATTTGACTTAGAATACACATTCGAATTATATGAAAATTTATATAATAAATGTTACTCACCATGAGAAATAAATTAACAGATTCTATTTATTCAAATAATTATTACCCAAATGCTAGCTGGGTTGATATGGAATACATATGTTTATGTAGTTTTGTTGGGATATTTTCAAATCCGAAAACCGAACCGAAACCGACCGGTTTTAATCATTTGAAAACCGAAACCGCAGTTTCATGTTTTTACGGTTTTTAGAAAACTCTAAAATATACCCACACCACAATAGTGGAGAGGGTATAATGCATTTGTGCTGATGTTTGTAACACCTTAAATATTAGACCTACCGTTAAGCACGCCGATTGGCTCAGAATATCTTTCTGAGTCGAGTTAACGATGTCCGTCCGGCTGGATGGCAGGCTAAGTGGCTATCCATGTACACCATGTTCGCAAATTTCAAGTTGCAATTTTGGGGACAATTAGATAAAATTTGGTACATAGGTTCTTATTGACACAAGAAGCAAGAAAATGGGGCGAATCTGTTCATGATTTCACATAAGCCCCCTACAAGCTTCTTTCCTGAATTGGGTCTTTGTGCCAATTAGATTGTTCATTGGTATAACGATTAATTGCCTATTTCAACAACTTCTCAAAATTTGTTTTTGTGTTACACGTAATTTGTGCGAACGAAAACGTTCGAGTGGCATCGTGAAATAGCCAGTAAATTTTGTTCAAACTAATTTCGTTGCAATCAAATCATCATCTTACCAAATTGTATTGAAATCGGTCCATATTTAACCATAGCTCGCATAAAAAAACTACTCCTAACTTCCTTATAAATATTGGTATTTACATAAAAATGGTGGCAATAACTTCTAGGATAGCTAACTATGTTATGACAAAATGTTGTGCTAGTGGGTCCAAAATTAACCATATGACCCATATACACCCCCTTCTCTAAACCACTTACAGGCAAACAAATTTCATATCGATATAATATTTAGCACAATCAACTTTTTTATATGAACATCAAACTCAATTACATATTTTTGTTCTGCCGGGTTCTTGCGTCGCAAGTAGGGTTCGTTTGCAAAATATTTTTCTTATAAACTGTGGTGTAGGATATCATGTGGCTCAAAATTTTGTACTTAAAATAATCCAAAATAGTTTTAATTATTTATATAATTTGTTTCTAAAAAAATTTTTCATATAAAAGTAACTGACATTTTTAGAGGAAATGTTTATAAAAATATGTTATAACGAATATCGCTTACGTACGAATCACTTATTAGAAAAACCACCGTTGTAAACTTCTAAAAAAGGGCTACCTACAAATGGAATTATAAATTTTATCTTAAAAAATATTACCTAAATAAGATAGTAACAATTGAATTGCGTTTTACACCAAAAGCTTAGTTAATCTTATGGAATTAAACAAATAAATTTTTGAAATTAAAATTAAAACCGAATTTGCCTAATTACATTAGCCAACAAGGCTTTGAACTGGAGCAACCAAATATCTTTCCGAGGGTAATTTGGTAGGCTGAATTCAAATCTGTATTTGGTTTTTCTCTATCACGTCAGATTTTCGAGATACATTAAAAGTTTCACGTATTTGAGTCCAGAAAAAGTCTCCCAGCATGGTTTGTCTCAAAATCCTTGATAAATTCTTTAAATTTACAATTAATCTTGGTGAGCACGCTCCCCTAATTCTCGCTCACTGCGCCTAGTTTTTTTTTTTTTTTTTGAAAAAATCTAAATGCGAATGAAGGATATACAAAACATTGTTGGTGTCAACGGTTTGTCCAAGTTTCTCACTGCAAAACCAAAATAATGTAAATATGCATATTTTAATGATTCTGATCTTGCATATCCTTTTTCCCCAACCAAATATTCACCACACACAAAGAAAAAATAGCTTATGAAGATTTAGAATGAATGTGGGCTTCTGTTAAATAAATAATTGTGAAATTGTAATGTCAGTATTGGCTGTTTTACAGTATAAAATGAACGAGGCGTGATAGCCCAATTTTTATGCAAATTTTTTAGCGCAGATTAGTTAAAAAAACATGCTTTGTTTCTGCAGACAATTTTTTCCAAATTTGTGTTATTAGCCTCAATTCAACCCCAAAGATTTATAAGTTGAGTGGACATGTGCCTATACTCACTCCGCTTTACTTCTCCAATCTAATACTTAGTTTCTTATTTATTGCTCATTATCCTCGTATAATTTATTATATTAACGAGCATTTGTATGTATAGCTTGGTGGTTCCCCTAACTCTATCATACAGTCCACTCTACTCCCACACTCAACCCGTTAGAAACACTTAATTTATCAGACTGTATTCTAGGGATACCAAATGGGACCAGATTTTTTGAAACGCGGGATTCGGGATTTTTTATTCAAAAAAACGGGATCCCGGGACGGATCGTGATTTTTCGGGATTTCATATATAAAGGCCAATTTTTTAAATTCATATACATATTTATAATAAAATGTTTATGCATAAGTATTAAAACAAATAAATTCATGAAGAATATTAAACTCATTACAAAATAAAACAGTTAATTATATTCTTTTGAAGTAATATGGAAAAATGATGTATTAAAACTTATATTTTAAAAAGCTTCAAAAACAAATTAATTGCGTCTGATAATCGATACCTTATTTTATTAAAAACATATGCTGCCGACGAAAACAATGGTCGCATTAAACACTTCTGGGTGGTATCGTAAATAAATAGCTACATATATGCTTTATGACAATATTTAATTTATTTAATATCAAATATATATGCAAGTATAAATTTAATAAAATAAACTAAAGCAAATATGTGTCGAAAGACCTTTGGTAGAACCCGCTGAAGTTTTTAACACCTTTTTCCACAACTTGCTTTTTGCGTGCGTAGTTCTATTATCATTTACTTAGAAAAAGACCACACCGAACTTTATCTTCTGATTTTGTTTTATGTGGTACAAAATGCATTGCATGTAACATTTATTCACCTGCGACTTCTTTTTGTAACCAGTTAAAAATTAGATTCATTGCCATTTTGATTTAATCTTAAATTTTTTAAGGTATTTTTAACAGTGTGACTCACCACATATTTACTAAAACCAAAATTTCGGGATTTAAACACACAAAATCCCGGGATTCGCGACTTACATATTTAGAATAATCCCGGGATTTCGGTATTCGGGATTTCGGGATTGGCATCCCTACTGTATTCTGAAAATTTAACTGGTCCTTAGTGGTAAGATGTTTCAATGACAATGCAAAAATAATGCACTATTGATGATGAGTTTTATTAATAATGCTAAAGAAGTACATTAATTGGAATGTAATTTAATGACATTTAAAACCCAATGCACTACTTTGATATGAATATAATGTAGTGCAAAAACTAGTGTATTTAAATGGTCAATATTTTATGATCACCCAGGCTCAGGTCTGTGCACAACGAAATTTTTTTTTTTTTAAAAATTTCACGTTCGATAGTCAAATTTCGATAGCCAGCGAACATCATTTGTCGAATGCAACACATAATAGGGGCCTTATAAAGCCGATTAAATCGAGCATAATCATCCCGCTTCATCTAATGTAGTAAAGGGTATTACAGTTTATAGCAGAGACTTTAGCCAACCAATTTATTTATGTTTATTTCACAAATGTTTAAATTCCTTTACAGATCTTTTTTCAAACATTATTGTTTTGTTTTCAAAGATTGTGCATTTTTCCATTTATTGCAGTTGTGTATACATTGTTTTTTTTTCTCATTATAAGGATGTTTGTTAGTATATATTTCCTTAAAATACAAAAACAACACAACTTTATTTGGTTCCGTACTCAAATATCCTGTGAGAATATTTTTTTTTTGTTTTTGTTTTTTGTTGTCAAGTAAAATATTTTGTAAGGTGCATGTACAATATCTGTGTGTGTATTTAAGCATGACATAAGGTATTTGCACCAGATAGACAGATATTCTCATTCCTTAAGTAAAACCAAAAGTGTACAGAAGATGCATTTTAATTATTATCTAGATATAATATTTCTTATTGAAGAATTTCAGAGAGTGTTTTAATAGAGAGAGAGCGAGAGTCATGTACCTGCTACCATTATACCGACCTTTTTTCCTTCCAGCATCGTGTTCAGAATTTGAGTTTGCCTAATTTGCTTGTGCGGGCGTTAAATTTCATTGAGAATAAAAATATTTTAAAAAAAAAACAATGTTTTCTCAAAGGAATAAGAAGAAAACAAAACGAAAAATTAAAAGATCTTAAGATCAATTTATCTTGTATATCATGTTTGTTTTAAAAATAACAAAAACCAACAACAACAACACTATTGTAGGGTAACCTAAAAACCTGCTTATATAAAACAAGGTGCGCTAGTTGTGTATCTGTGTTATTTATACCTACTAATACATTGACATCTTAAGGAAGTAAATTACCGGATGTGATTTTCTTATATTGTAGTTGTTCTTTTGATTTTTATTGCTTTTGTTTGAAGATGTTGTTGTTGTATGTTTTAAGGTTTTTTTTATTTGTATTTAAGTCCTTTTGTGCAATATCTTCCTTTTTTTCTTCTCAGTTTTAGGTTTCTTTGTTCTTTTTTTTTTTTTTGAACAATAGACAAGATTTTAAAACGAGAGTTGGTCTGGCCAATCTGTTCTTGACAATTTTTTTTATGAATGAATTTCAGTTTTTATGAATGAAGTTTAAGTTTTTATTAATGAAATACATATTTCACTTTAAGTATGACTGATGATGATATTCATGTTTGAAGACCTACATGTTAGATCATGTTAAGGTCAATATTGTCTGTCTGTCTGTCTGCCAGTATATCTGCCTTTCTAAAGCATAAACTCAAAAGGTTTGTTGTTCATTTTCAATTAATGTAATCCTGGCAAAGTATAATTTTAATGTAATCCCTGCATAAAATTTGTCAACACAATTAATTGGAAAAATTGATATGAAAAGAAATGAGAAAAATTATTAAATTGCTGTACAAAAGAGTTTGCCACTAATCTGTTATGAAGTTTGAAGTCTTTTTAAAGAAGTGATTAAAATTTTTGTTATTTTTTCAAAAAAAAAAGGTCTTATAAAGTTAATAAGAAATTTAATTATTATAAATACAGAGTTAAAACTGCGTGTTTTATGAGTTATCAGAGGAACCATTATGTTTGAAATCGATTGTCGTTTCATAAACTTATTAATTGTGTAGTCTTTAGAGCTTTATAAAATATATAAACTAAGAACAGTGTTAAACTTATTTATAGTTTAAATGAAAGTTTTTGAAGTTAATTAACAAATACGTACAAACAAAGTTTTTCAGAATAATTTTTCTTAATTAAATAAGACCTTGAATTGTTATTAATCTATTATTAGAGAAAACCTCTTAGAAATTAAAAGAATATTCAAACTAAAGGAAATACAAGTTAGAAAGTATAGTCGGTTAAGCCTGGCCAAATAAAATTTTCGAGACTGTACCCTATTTTCGGTCCATGGCCAATCATGAACACGCCAAACCAATATTATATTGTTAGCTTAAGATTCATATAAAAAAATTCTATGTGCGAATCCATATTAAGAAATCTTCATATTTATGAGATTCGTTTGCCTTTAAGTGATTTAAGGAAATGGGTTTATATGCGACCCAAGGTTAATTGTGGACCTACGAGCACAACATTTTTTAAAAAGTTCGGATCATATTAATCTAAATACCAACATAATAAGATGGCTTATGCGCACAAAGACTTTTTCGGAAAAACGTTTTAATGGAGGCTATGGGAAATTATAGAGCGATTCCCACAATTTTCAATAGGTTCCGTCAAGGTAGGCTAGCTGGTAGCAAGCTTGTCTATCAGCGCCGGGATTGCGGGTTCGGTTCCCGCCAGAGACTCTGGTGTCTTTCCTGTAGACAAGCGAAATGCCTCGCGAGATTAGCTTAGGAATTTAAAAAAAAAAGATGTGTACACACGGATATTCATTTAGTGGTTTCAAAACCGCTGGTGTGGCAAGGCTGTCTGCTGTTAAATATCTGTCAGCATAAGAGACATTTATTAAGTAAAATTCCGAATATGCATCGTTTAAAAACCAAAGAACGCGTGGCCCCAAGCATTATGGGGTGATAATGGTCGCCATAATCGACCTACTGTGCAAGGGACTGCCAAGATTATAAGGCAATTTTAAAAGACTGTAAGCGTTATAGATGTGGTCAGGCCTGTGCATCATCGCAATATGTGCACTGCCGAAAAAATTCAGAGCGCCATGGCCAAATCATTTGGACTGCAACTGAAGATTATAAACTGGACGGTATGGGGTTTCAACAAGACGGTGCTACGAGCAACACAACACAACCGATTTTTGGTTTTATTGCATGGCAAGTTAACAGAACGAGTAATTTCAAGTTTTGATGACGTCAATTGACAACCAAGATTACGGGTTACGTCAAAGACAGTGTCTAGCCGGTTAAAACCCTAACGTTAGAGTATTTGAAAACCAGCATTCGCCAAGAATTCACAGAGATATCGCCTGAAATGCCCGATAAAGTGGTCGAAAGCTTTTTCAAAAGTAACGACTGCTGCCACCAATGTAGAGGCGGTAATTTAAATTACATTTAATTTATTACGTACTTGCAATGTCCAAGCATTTTAATGACATAAAAGTTTCATCGAAACCATAGATTTATGTGTGTTTTATTCAACTTTACCTTTGAAACCGAAAAAATGGATAACCCGCTATTATCTGGCATTTTATTTTGTACTTGACTGTTCTTTTCAATATTGAAAAAAATGTTCTATCTGACATTCGCATATTTTGTAATCTAATACAGCAATTTCTATTTCATTTGTAAAATAAGGTGTTTAAGTTTTATTTTACATGCAAACTTCCTAAACAATCCAAATAATAATACCTTCTCTCCTTTAAAATCATAACAAACTTATGCTAGGAACACAACTGGGACGAACGACGATCTTCGTCCAGCACGACGAATTATTCGGAAGAAATTCGCTGTATAAATACGGCGTATGAAACACAATAACGACGAAAAAACAAAATGGAAATAAAATATTTTGTATAAACAAGAAATAGTGGTACCATATGAACAATAAATACTTCACAAACAAAACATTAAGAACAACTAACTAAAATACTTTTTTATTGTAAATTTTTTTTACAATTTGTATTTTAAATTATATTCAGTTAAAATTTTACAATTTCTAAAGTAAAAAGTAACTTTATTTACTAAAACACTTACCATTTTTAAACAATATGGCTACCCGGTACTGATTTGTACGTCGTTCGCCGGCGTAATAATTAGAAGTAAATCTATTTAAAGTTTGCAACGTCCGGCGAATTTTCGTCGGCGCCCTGATTGTGTGCCTTTTCATATACACAAATATATTTTATTTTTGGCGACGAATATTCGCGGCCAAAATTTCGTCGTTCGTTCCAGTTGTGTTCCTAGCATTATAAACAAATTTTAGCATGATATTTTATCAGTCGTGAGTACATCTTAAAATTTAGAGTACAATTTATTAGAGTGAAATCTCTTTTAACCGAGGGGACCATTAAAAATGTTCTTGTACTAAGAGAATGTGCTCTCGAAAGAACTCAATACGTTTCTTTAGAACGCTGTTGGGGCCAGGAAAATGGGTCCGTAAAAAGAGGGAGTCAGCTTATGGAAGGTGTCACTTATGAAAGATAACAATACAGTGTAATGCCCAATTTTTTTTATTTCTTATTAAAATCAAATTTCTCTTATTGAAAATATTACAGCAAACACTTTCTCTGTTTCCCTGCTAATGTAAATCAACGTCGATAATTTAGGACCTCATATGAGAACAAAAGGCAATTTTCAATAATAACATTTGATTATAATTTTTTTTTAATTTCCTTCTAATATTAGACATTCCGTATCAATCTCATGTTTAAAAATGTCTCTTAATATCCTGTCGACCTTTAACCTTTTTAAAAAATCAACATGAGCCAGACTTTTTAAAACCAACTTTAAATCATAGTTGTTGGTTAAAAACTTATTTTAGATACAGTTTAATGGGAAATAAACACAAAACTCCAAAAAAATACCCTTTTTAAAACTTAAACATAATTTAATTTTACAACAGAACAAATTAACTATTATCTCTCCCACGTCCCAGTAGCAATCACGAAGGGGTACTTGATGTAAGCAACCACTTTGAAAGGACCCGAAATTTGAAGGGAAAAAAGAATGATTTTGAACGCAATGAGCCATAAACTGTTTGTAGTACTTGTACCGAAATTGCTATTTAGTTTTAAATATATTTAAGGTACATGGTTTATTTAAAGTCCTTAATATTATGACAGATAACATTTTGCGTGGGAATATTGTGATAAAGTTGGAAAACTCATAAATGCAGCGGGGTGTTTAGTTTTGAATTTTTTTTTTTAAAGAGACAAGAAATAAAAATTCGTTTAACTTATTCAGTCATTGAATAATCGATTTTGTTTTTAAATAGATACATACTACAATGTTTTATAATTGCCTGAAGAAATTAATGATCTATGAAGAAGGATATCTTGCGAGTTTTTAAAACAAAAATTTTTAAAAGAACACAACTGCAGCTGTTGAATTTTGTTTTAAAACTTTTTTGCAAAAAAAATGGTTTTCAGTAAAAAAAATTGGAGATGATAAAGAAGATGTGAATATGAATTTTACTTGAAATAAAAAGTTTATAATTGTTTGCCGTTAGGCTAAAAGGTCTTAAGCCAAAAAAAAAACGCATTTTGAGTTTATGTTTGGCTTTAATTAAAATTTTTTCTCTGTCGTTCGGTATCAATTACTTAAGTCTAGCACAAATTTTACGAAATCATCTGCTCTTTTTAATAAAAGTCTATGAATTACACCAAATAAATAATTTTCGATTTAACATTACGAAAAACCACAGTATACTGATCGATTCAGAATCACCTTTTGAAGCGATCTAACGATGTCCTTCCGTCCGGCTGGCTGGCTGCCCATATAAACCTTGTGCGCAAAGGAATGTAATGAAATTTGGCACATGGATTCGAATTATCCACTTTCATTATATTTTTAGGGTTTTTTTTTAATTATTTGGGGTAATTTTTCATAAAAACATGAGGTCATATTGCATTATAAAAAATAGCACCAAATTTAGGGTAAATTTTCATTTATTTTTTGGGGCCATATTTCGCAGCGCCAAATAATCTTTATAAAAATAGCACAATTGTTGAAACCAGTTAAAGGCAAAAAAAAATAGACGCAAATGAAAATTTTTAAGGCTTTTGTTAACTGTTTAACGTTTTTATACCCACACCACAATGGTGAAGAGGGTATTGTGCATTTGTGCCGATTTTTGTAACACCTAAAAATATTGGTCCTCAGAATCACTTTCTGAGTTAAATGTATCGGCCCTTAACATTTTACCCAGAAGGTGATTGATTTTTAATAAAACACAAATTATTTAGGAAAGTATCGCCATTTCTTTTTATTATGATAATACTGGTATGGTTCAATTATGTATGAAACAAAATATCGGCCAAATGGCCGCCGCGACCTCGGCGTCACCATAAGAAGTTCGTTCTCATCTCACGATAGCGAACACCATTCACAGTAACTGCCTGACCGGCCTCATTTGCAAGCGTGTAAACGCAAGTCTTTATGCATAATGTTCATCAATGACGAGCATGAGAGGTGCAATTGTTGGGTACGACGACGAGTTGAGTTGGACGGCTCTTCAGCCACACTATCGCGAACAGCAGCAATATTTTCTGCAGTACGAGCCTGCACTGGTGTTTTCACATCTCCTACATACGCTCAAATTTTTGCACGATTTTTCCGATTGTACGCACATTTGTACGATTAAATTGACCGAGAAAATCACGAAGTGAACGATATGCATTTTGATTTGAACGCCCACTTTCACAATAAGCCAGAATAACTTTAACGCGTTGCTCGATTGTGTATCGTTCCATGAGTTAGTCAAATTGAGTTAGTCGGAAATTGAGAAATGTCAAATGAAATGTAGAAAAAAACTTAACCACCCCGGTAGGCTAGCTGGTAGTGAGCTAGTCTATCAGCGCCGGGGTTGCGGGTTCGATTCCCGCCAGAGACTCTGGGTTCTTTCCTGCAGACAAGCGTAGAGCTTCGCGGGATTAGCTTAGGGAATTAAAAAAAAATATTCTTACCCATAAGAATGAATCATATGTGAATCCTTTTTCAATCGCTGTAGTGATAAATGAGTTTTTTATTTCCAAAAGTGATCTGGCTGGGTAGTAACTTAATACATAATATGTTTATATTATATTATAAATAGTTAAGATTGTTTTATTGTTATTAGAAATACATATAAATAAAAATCCAGAAATAAAAAACATATAAGACAATATTGAAATATATTATCGAATATTTTATAATAAAACAATACAACACACCTCAATACCTCTTACATTAAAGATGTGTGGGTTTATTAAGTTTGTTAATATGGCAAAATAAACAAATAACACATACTTCTTCTGCTTGACTTAATCTTGCAGATTTAATTTCATCAGGGAACTAAAGAATTAATACAATAAAAAAAACTAGACATAAGGACATGTTTGTTGGGGAATTAGGATGAGCAAATACGACCACTTTAAAAAATAAAACTCATATTCTCTGTATCTTACAAAGAACAAGAAAAAAAACAACGATCGTCTTCTTATTGTTTTGATATAAATAAAATTAAAGAAACCAACAACAACAACAACAATGAAAATCGTTCCATTCATTCACTATTTTTCGTTGTTTTTATTGATCTCCTGTTTACTTACACATGCGAGTAAGTATGTTTGTATTAAATCAGACCGGAAATGAAACCAGATATCCTTTAATACAAACGATAATACATACTTATACTTCAATAAAGTATATAACTATTTTAATAAAGTAATAATAATCATCGCTATTATGATGTTAAAGATGATGATCACATTTAGTGATGGCTTTTGTTTAAAGTGGGGAGTAAAATCGTTGTTTAACGAAGCGTTTAGTTGGAGTGAATAAGTATTTTAATCATGTTTTCTGCTTTAAAAAACATTTGATATTTTCTTCAGGTGTTAGTTTAGAAATATGTACAAACAATTAAAGATTTGAAATCAATTAGAAAGAAGGAAGGAACTGAATATTAGTTGCAGTTAAGCGAGAACGAAGTCTTTAAAGTTGCTTGATGATGGAAAAATTGTTTGAATAAAGCAAAATATTCTTGTTGATAAAATGAGTTTGGAGAGTAAAATTTGTGGGATATAAGCGAAATTTTTCATTTATTAAAAAAACATAAAACATTTTATTTTCCACTCGCTATTGACTATTTTTTGAATACACGTACTCGAGAATCCTATTTAGTGTATTGTGTAATTATATTATTATTATTATTTATAAGAAAATGTAAAAATGTTCTTTAATATATTCAGCCATATTCTGGAAATTGAATTCGAGTAAGTTTGAAATCGAACAAATATTAAAAACTATCCTGTTGTAAAATCTTATAAAAGTAATTCGTTTTGTAAACTCATACTTTGGGGACCACTTATCTTTACCAGAACTACTTCTGAAATCAGGCAAAGCTCCGGAAACTTTTCCGTTGATTTTAATTTATAATGACTTCGATTTTCAGAACAAGGGTGATTATATCTCTTTTTCAATTTGTTGTCAAAATAATATGACCGCAATAGTTTTTTGTTCTGTAGTCGAAGATTTTTACTTGACAGAGAACCAGAACCATTGATCCGTTCAAAGCAAGCATTGCGCAGAAAACGCCTGGAATATACTGTAATTTTTCATCACAATAACGCTCGCCTACCTGACGAAAAACCATTTGGATACCGAACACTCTCACTGGAATACGCTTTACTTCAAAACAGGGTATCCGGAATCGACTTTAAACGATATTCGCCTCATGTTGTAAAATAGATAAGAAATGATCGAACTTCACGATGACTTATTTTAGTTTTCTTTTTTAAACTTTGATATTTATTTAAAATAAGTAGTAAAAATCTTAAAACTAAAAATTAGTCCCACTCCAGTTGTTAGTGTGAATAACCGTGAGTACAGAATTCTGGATGGAAATATGGAATAAGTAAATTCCCTGAGCCGATATGAACAGACAAAATAAAATTAACTTTATTTTGTTTACTCAGAAAAATGGTACCCAATAGGAAATGAAAATTAACAAAATAGAAATAAAACAAATGGGTTAGAATTTTAATTTGACTATTTATTGGAGTATTTGCTACCTTCTTTGCTGGCTAGAAAACGAACAAGAACCAAAATTAGTTAAGCCAAAAACGGAAACAGCTTCATAGACATTTAAAGCCTGTTGACGTTTTGTTTTAGGCATTGTGAGAAAAAGAGAAAGGACGATATTTACATCATTTAGCTTTTATATATATTTAATAAAAAGGGGAAAAATCTTACGCATCACCAATATTAATGACCAGGGCTGTATAAGCACTTTTGGCATTAACATTGCCGCCCACCTTGCTGGACACAAGCAATAAAATTTAAGCTCATCAAAAAACAGGGTATTGTCTATGAGGCTGCTTCAGAGAAAAAGAAAAGTAAAATTAGAAAATTATTAAGATTACATTATAATTCATTTCAATTTAATTCATTATGTATAAATTTTAGATAACATTTTTTTTTTTTTATAAGATACTGAATACGTTTTGCATTTTGCCTATTGTCTATGGAAAGTGCATTTATTGATTTTATAAATTACATGGCCCATAAATCATCCAACCGAACACTGTACTTTGGGCGGTAGGTAGACCGATTTGCGCGAAAACACCTTGTGATATGATTTTTGGGTAAAGATCTGATCCGATAATAATATCTAGAGAAGCGGACTCATTAAAGTTGGAGTCAGCTAAGAATAAATCCCGAAAGTTCCTTTTGAAAGAGTCAGGAAGTGACTTCGACGGAGTACGAAGAGTTATACGATTGTCAACTCGAAAGGTTCCTTCTATTTTGGAAGCAGAATCGTACCTGGACTTCAGAACGATTGGACAAATGGTCTCATCATGCAGAGTATATGTAGTTAGACTTAGTTTGTCAACCAATTCCTTTGAAACACGGCTTAAGGATGAACCAGAGTCCAACAGGCAACGAGCATGAGACGTCGTAGTGCCAACTTTAACCAGGACGGTAGGAAGCAAAATGGTTGTGTTCTGGCGTATAATGTCGGTTAATGACGTCGACTTGGAAATGGTTGACTTCGCAGGTTGTCTTTTGCTAGTGGAGGCGGACGAGCTGCGGGTTTTGGAGGAAGTGGATGGTTCTGGTGACTTTGAACGTGACCGAGAACGAGATCTGGAACGTGAGGGTATAAGATCCTTTACGAGTCGTGGGTTCACATGCAATAAAGTGTGGTGGAACTTGTGACAGTGCTTGCAGCCGTCTTTAGAAAAACACTTGCCATGCGAATGATCATGTGCCAAGCAGTTTTGGCAATGCTTATTGACACGTACGGCGTTTATACGATCTGAAATATTCATCGCAAGGAATTTGCGACATGTTCGTAGCGGATGTGGGCTATTGCATAAACGGCAAGGGTAAGCATTGTAACTTTCCAAGAAGGTTTTAGAAGTGGACTTGGACTTAGACGAAACTTTTGGCATGATGAGCTAAAAAACAAAAAAATACAATAACACTGGTATAAGCAACATGAATCAACTATAAACTAAGATTTTGCAGGTAGCATAATAAGTTTAACTATTGGTCTTGTTATTAGCCCGCGCTGAGTTAATAAATCTGCGACTCTCACGCGTTTATCTGATCCGGCGTAAACTTTTACAACCCGACCAAGTCGCCATGCGTTCGGTGGGAGATTCTCGTCCTTGATCACTACCAGTGCACCTTCAGAAAGGTTAACTTCTGGCCTCTGCCATTTTACCCTTTTATGCAATTCTTTGAGGTATTCATTCTTCCATCTGAAGCAAAAGTTCTGATGGACTAGCTTTAATCTCTGCCATCGATTGGCCAGAGATATAGATGAATCGTTTATCTGTGGATCGACCGGTGCAAGAATAGGGGTTCCTATTAGAAAGTGTCCAGGGGTCAATGCGCAGAGATCGGTTGGATCCGTTGAAAGTGGAGATATAGGTCTGGAATTAAGACACGATTCAATTTTGGACAATAAGGTTGACAGTTCCTCAAAAGTGTACTTGTAGCATCCTGCTATCTTTCGAAAATGGGTTTTGAAGCTCTTTACGCCGGCTTCCCACAAACCCCCCATATGCGGAGCTCCTGCTGGAATAAAATGCCAAGCAATATTCTGATGAGCATAATTGGCTAAGACGGATTGTTGTGAGGTTTGAATAAACTCTTTCGCCAAAAGTCGAGATGCACCGACGAACGTGGTTCCATTATCTGAGTGGATGTGTAAAGGACACCCCCGTCGTGAAACGAAGCGGCTAAATGCTGCCAGAAATGCTTGAGTGGATAAGTCCGAGGTGGCCTCCAGATGTATTGCCTTTGTCGAAAAACATATGAAAACGCAAACGTAACCTTTCGATATTCGGCAGGATCGGCCAGAATAGCTTTTAACATCGAATGGCCCAGCGAAGTCTAATCCAGTGTGCGTAAATGGACGAGAAAACTCAGATCTCTCCGAGGGCAAGGCTGCCATAATCTGTTTTTGGCACCGCTTTTTATATATAACACAAATTTTGCATTTACTAATTGTAGATTTTATTAAGTTTTTGGCCTTCGGGATCCAATATTGGGTTCTAAGAAGACGCAAGACCAGTTGATTCCCTCCATGAAGTGTAATATCATGAATGAATTTTACCAAAAGCCTTGAATATTGGGAACTATATGGCAGTATAATTGGATGTTTCTCATTATAGGATAATCCGTGCGCTGATTCTAAACGCCCACAGGAACGTATTATGCCCTGTGGATCCAAGAAGGGGTTCAAATTTACAATCGTACTCGACTTTGGCATGGACTGCCCGGCAGCAAGAGCCCCATACTCATTCGGAAACAACGCTTTTTGACATACGGAAATGAGATGATCTCTGACAGCATTTATTTCACAGCTAGTTAGATTAACTGTATCTTTGTAGAATGATGAAAATCGCTCAAGAATATCTTCGAAGTTCGAAAAATAGGAAAAATAGGACTTTACTGGTTTAACTTCTAGTTCGGTGATCGGAGTGTGCAAAGGATCAGGTTGTGGCCATTTTGAGTCATCCTTACCGAGCCAATGCGGTCCAAACCACCATAACACATTGTCCCGAAGATCCTTAGGCTGAATTCCTCGACTGGCTAAGTCAGCGGGGTTTGTCTCGGAGTTGACATGATTCCATTTCGAATAACTGACTACCTGCGTGATTTTGGATACTCTGTTAGCTACGAAGGTTAGCCAGTTACATGGTGGTTTTGCCAACCATGATAGGACTATAGTTGAATCAGTCCAACAGTAAATTGAATACTTTTCGACGCCTAATCTCGGCAACAAATTGTCGACCATTTCCGCCAACAGTACTGCTCCGCAAAGTTCAAGTCTCGGAATGGACAGCGTCTTAATTGGAGCTACCTTCGTTTTAGATGAAATTAGATGCGTTGAAATAGATGCAGAATCTGAAATGCGGATATATAACGCCGCTGCGTATGCTTTTTCGGAAGCATCGCAAAACCCATGGAACTGGATTTCGGCGCTTGGACAAAAATCAATCCATCTAGGAATACGAATGGTATTGATTATAGAATAGTTTGATTGAAATGTTTTCCATTCATGAAGTGAATCTGGAGTAAGAACTTCATCCCAACCAGTACCGTCTATCCAAATTCTCTGCATGAGGATTTTTGCTAGGACAATACAGGGTGAAAGCCAGCCAGCTGGGTCAAACAATTTGGCTATTTGGGATAGAACTTCTCTCTTCGTGTATTTTGAATCTTCAGGAAATGGATTTGCTGCAAAATAAAACTCATCTGAGCACGCATTCCATCGGATTCCTAAGGTTTTCGTGGAACTGTTGTCCTCAAATTTTAGAAAGTCCTCATGAAGAAGATGGTCTGGTGGAATGTCTTCTAAAATCTCTTTGAAATTAGATGTCCATTTTCTGAGTAAGAACCCTGCGGATCCCAGGGCCTTTATCAGCTCGTTCTTTGCAATTATTGAATCGCTTTTCGTATGAGCTCCCGCTAAAACATCGTCAACGTACATTGAATTTCGCAGAATCATGCTAGCAGTTGGATAAACGGATTGAACATCATCTGCTAACTGTAGTAAAGTTCTAATAGCGAGATATGGTGCGCAATTGACCCCGAACGTCACAGTTTTTAATTCATAATCAGAAATAGGATTACTTGGATTGCTTCTAAACAAAATTCTTTGGTATGGAGTATGATCTGGATTGACCAAAATCTGCCTATACATTTTTTGAATATCCGCATTGAAAACAAAACGAAAAAAACGCCATCTTAGAATCAAAATAGTAAGATCATTTTGAAGAATTGGACCTATGTTAAGCAAAGAATTCAAGCTATTGCCGTTGGACGAAGGGGCGGATGCATTAAAAACGACACGTACTTTTGTAGTTACACTGTCAGGTTTAATGACCGCATGGTGTGGCAAGTAATACGCATTTTGAGTTTCGGCCAATTTTGCAGGGGTTCCGACTTTTGTCATGTGTCCAAGATCTTCGTATTCTTGAACCACTTTGTCGTAATCATTTTTTAAGTTGGGAGTCTTTATAAGTCTAGACTCATTGCGAAAAAACTGAGCTAGAGCATTGGATCTAGAATGGCCTAATTTCAGAAGATTTGAAAATTCTTCCTTAAAAGGAAGTGATACTACGTATCGGCCTTCTGAATTTCTTTTTGTAGTACGCGTATACAGGTCTTCACAAGCCTGGTCAGAAGGAGTCTTATAAATCTTCCTTGGAAGGTCCTCCACCTCCCAAAAACGTGAAATTTCCTTGTCTAAGGAAATTTCACAGAAATGTGAAACGACTGTGGCAACGGGCTTAGAGTGACGGACTACAGGGCCAGTTAGAATCCAACCAAAAATAGTTTCTTGGGCTATTAACGATTCGCAAACGTTGTGCATAGTACCGGAACAAACTATTGACGGGAAATTATCACCTCCAATCAACAAATCAATTTTCGAACTAGAGTTGAACTTCGGATCTGCCAGTGGAATGTTAGGAAGGTTTGAAAAAATTGAATCAGGGATAGTCTGGGATGGAAGTTTACTAGAAAGTTGAGGTACCACAAGTGCTGATACTAAAATGTTTGTCTCTTCATTGACCATAGAACCTAATACAACTGAACACTGGCGTTGAACTTTGGCGGAGATAGTGTTATTCAATCCGGAAATTTGAGCATTGGTAGGATGAGAAGGAAGTCGAAGCAAATTGAACAATCGCTCTGAAATAAAAGTACCTTCAGACCCTGAATCTATCAATGCACGAGCTTGGTATTTCATTCCCAAATGGCATATATTTACCCAGGCAGTTCCCAATAGAACCCCCTTAGAACTTGAAGCAAAACAAGATTGAATATTAGTGGTATTTTGGTGAGTGGACTGTAGATTACTAGAACTTGGTCTTGAGAAAGGAGTTGAATTCGGATTAAGGTTACTGTTCGTATTTAGTACCTGAGAAGCTGGAACTGTATTCTCAACTTCCTTATGAAGAAGAGTGTTATGTCTTTTTTGACATTTGAAACAACTATGCTTACTTGTGCAATTTTTCACATTGTGAGTTTTTGAAAAGCAGTTAAGGCACAAACCCTCTTTTTTAATTTCATCGAATCTTTGTTGGTAGTTCATTTTCAAAAATTTAGGGCACTTTCTAATGGCATGGTTTTCCTTAGGACACAGCTGACACTTTAAACTTGATACATTAGTTGAAAAACTATGAATTCTTTTATTAGAATTCGAACTAGATTGAACCTTGGTTTTACCCTCATGTGTTTTCGAATTGCCTGAACTACGAATTTCGGAAACCGATTCCAAAGTTCTATGACGGTTCGTAAGAAACTCGTCAAGTTCTGACCACTTAGGAAGAGCGGTTTTGTCCTTTAATTCTTGCTCCCATAATGTAAGTGTATTTTCTGGAAGTTTATTGGTGCATATGAATACGAAAATTGGATCCCAACTTGCAACATCTATTTTATAGATTTTAAGAATAGAAATACAAGAACTAATTTCCCTCTGTAGTTGTTTTAGAGCCTTCCCGGACTCTGAACTAATACACTGAAGATTGAACAGTATTTTCAACTGACCGTTTACCAAAACTCTTCTATTTTCAAACCGACTGCATAAATTATCCCATGCCAAATCGAAACCTTGATTAGTGAAAGGACTTTTTTGAACGATTTCCCTAGCCTCACCTTTAGTTTTCTGAGTTAAATAGAAAAGTTTTTCTACTTTGCTGGCCCTGGTGTTAGATATTACTGCCGTGAACATATCACGAAACGTGGGCCAGGAGGCATAGTCACCATGAAAGATCGGAATTTCTATCGGAGGCAAGTGGAGATTTTGTGACTCTACAGGAGCATTGGGAAATCTAAAATCCCGAGAATGGCCAGGATGGACTGTGTTGTCAGCTGGAGGCATAACAACTTCGGACTGAGAAGTCGACTGTTGCTTCATTGCATCTGACAGTTCGGATAACTTCGCCATACAGTTGCAATAGGTGGTGTAGGTGCTCTTATATTTGAGTTTAAATGGCTCGATATCAAAGGGCTCCTCGTTTTCACCTTTTTCCTTCTCAGCCTCAATCAGAAATTTGTCATAGGCGGCCCTAATGCCACTCCAGGTTGACTGTAATTCACAGCGATGAACCTCCAGCGCATGACACTATGTCAACGGATACCGGTTATCATTTAAGTCAGCCTCGAACTCTACAATGCTATCGGCTAATCGAATAAATTGGTCCAAAGACATTTTTATGTCCGCTGAATAACCAAATCTGAACCCTTAAATATTAGTCAAAGCAAATTAAGGTAATATCTCTCACGTTGGGCCAATTGAATTGAACGACGAAATGAAAATTATTCCCGAATATTTATTTTAAATGTGCAAAAACAAATTTTTTCTTTTTTTTTTTTTTTTTTTAATTTTTTAATTTTCTTCCTTAAAATTCGATTCACAAACCAGTGAAACTTCTAAGGTTTTACAAAAAAAAACACGGAAACGCTTAAATAATTGAGAAATTAGACGATACAAATCAATTAGGTTTTGCTTGAATATCGAAAGTTACCCAAAAAAGATTACAGTCCTTTAAGTATCTATCTTTTGTACAATAGCACTTAAACAATTGGCTGGAAATTATCAGCTGTTCAGATTAAATTAAATAACAAAAGTTCATTGACCTTCACTTCAGTGGAATTTTTAAAGCAAATGACTGGAAAGCCCAAGTACAATAGGCCTATTCCCGTACTAATCAATACAAATTACTGTGAAGCCATAAATTAAATTACAAAAGTTACGATCAAAATTGAGCAAGAGAATAATAGAAAAACCGAAGATGAAATACGATTAAATAATTAATAAATTAAATTTAATTTCTCCCAATGGGTTTAACAATGCGTAGGAAAAACTTTTCTTTTTTAATTGCCAAAAAAAATTTCATATAAATTTACCATATTAAATACTTTCCTGCAAATCGCGGTTAATACATACTTTAAATTTAATAAGAGTACAACAAAGTTATTTCCCCATAAATTTTTATACGAACAGAGCTACTATCCGTTTGATTTAGAGAAAGTGTTGCCGCTGTTGGAAAATTTGGTTAGCACCAAGTAAATTAATTTTTCTTTCTCTTGTGATTCTAAAAAAAAAATTTTTTTTTTTTTGTTATTCCATGTAATGTTAAGGTATTCTATCGAGAAAGTTATTATGATTAGTTTGAAAAAATAGCTTGTACCGGAATAATTCGAAAAAAAAAAAATTAATTTTCTACAACAATAATCAAATAGAATCCTACGTTGTTAACAAAAACAAATTAACATGTTTTCCATTTAATTAATTGTAAGCGGTCCAAATCGTAGATCAGTTAACTTAAAAAAATCTCCTTGAAAAAATATAAATAATACTAAGATTCTGTTTTACCCGAAATAAATTTTATTTACAAGTTCGATTGTGGTTTGAAATTTTTCCCTTTGTAATATAAAATTTTCCTTGCCGGCAACTCTGCTTGATTCTCTTCTACAAATTAAGCTATTTCCAAGGTATTTACGTATGAAGGAATAACACAGGATGGAAAAATTAAGTGAGAGATCAATGCAGTTGGAAATAATAAAGAGATCATCCAAGTTAACCAATAAGAGATATTCTAAGCAAACAAGAGAACTAGCATTAACTGTTATGAGATGGTCGAGTTAAACGCAAAGAATGTTATTGAATAAGAGTATTTGTAAAACAAAGAATGCAAAATAACAAAAATGCGTTGAGTAAAAGCTCAACTTAAGAATAAAAGTTAAAAGCTTTTAGTAAGGGAAATCAATGTAGAATTGTAGAATTGAAATTAACTAAAATCCGCTCAAGAGTATATTAAAGAGTAATTAACGCTGAAAGGTAAAGAAAATATAACATGCATGCATAACATTTACAGAGAGCTGAAATAAAAGGCGCGAAACGCAACGAGTTAAAAAATGAAATACCCTACACTGGCAATATGACGCAAAACGACCGACGTCGAACCACAATTAAGAAGGTATAGGAAATTCGGAACAAATAAAAGTATGCACTATAACTTACTAGTACTGGTAGTGATCATCCTATATCCAAAATTTTTCCAAATTTGTTTTAATATGTAAATCCACTTTTTTCTCCTCCACCTTTGCAACTAATTAAATTTCATTGGCCCGCACTCGTTGATACCTATTCGCTACTTTATATTTCTTTTTTTGTATTTTTGTATTTTTGTGTAAATTACACCTTTACTCTTCCCTTTTTTCTATGTAAATTTTTCTTTTAATTATATTTTTTATATTTTTATAGGTATGGCTTTTGCCTTTCCTTCTTGTTTAATTTAATTTTATAAATTTTATAAAAAAAACACCGTTCTTGAGAACCACTATTTGTAAATGCACTTTATAGACAACTAAATGAAGATCAAAGCAAAATGCACAACGTACCTTAATATGTATTATGTATGTATGTATGTATGTGCAGCGAAAAGGAATGTTTGTCGTCTTGTGTATGGCTTCAAATAGTACTCCAATAATGAAATCCCAGAGAATTTGCTGCTAATTGCCTACTTCCAATCCGGTTCGAAGGACCAAATGTTAGTGTGAATAACCGTGAGTACAGAATTCTGGATGGAAATATGGAATAAGTAAATTCCCTGAGCCGATATGAACAGACAAAATAAAATTAACTTTATTTTGTTTACTCAGAAAAATGGTACCCAATAGGAAATGAAAATTAACAAAATAGAAATAAAACAAATGGGTTAGAATTTTAATTTGACTATTTATTGGAGTATTTGCTACCTTCTTTGCTGGCTAGAAAACGAACAAGAACCAAAATTAGTTAAGCCAAAAACGGAAACAGCTTCATAGACATTTAAAGCCTGTTGACGTTTTGTTTTAGGCATTGTGAGAAAAAGAGAAAGGACGATATTTACATCATTTAGCTTTTATATATATTTAATAAAAAGGGGAAAAATCTTACGCATCACCAATATTAATGACCAGGGCTGTATAAGCACTTTTGGCATTAACACCAGTAGAACATTAATCTTTAGGCGTTTCTCGACCTAGTGGGTTGGAAGATATGCCTTTCGAAGCCTTGTTCTCATTTGAAATTGAGAAAGGTGCCTTCTAAGCGGCTTGGATGGTTTAAATACATTTATTTTGTACTAAAGTTTCGCATTATACGCTCAAAATTTTCCAAAATTTTCGTATATTTAAGTTTTACACCCAAGTTTTGATATCACAATACAATCCAAAATTCGTTCTATTTTGTTTTGCCGACCGGAGTAAGAAGGCAATTGCACAATGTATAACAGTTTTTGGAAACCATTGTTTTTTTTTTATACAATATCCAAACGTCTGGATTTCTAAGATAAATAAAGGGTTGCCCAACCAAAACGCACGATGTTAATTGTTAATAAAACAAAAAGTTTTCAGTGAGTTATCTTAATATTTTTTATTATGATAGAAGGTTTTATGACAATTATGTGTGAAACTAATTATCGGCCAAATGCTCGCCACGGCTTCGGTGGCATACCTCGATCCGATGGTCCATGTTTTCAATGACTCTGAGGCACAAATCATAATTGAGGTTCAATGTCGTTAATGTGCCAAATTATCTCATCCTTTAGCTTATGCATTGTTGTTGGCGTATTGACGCATACTTTTTCTTTTAAATATCCCCAAAGTAAGAAATCCAACGATGTGAAATCACATGCTCGTGGCGGCCGAATAACATCGCCACGACGTGAGATAACACGGCCATCGAATTTATCACGCAAAGAGCCATTGTTTCGATGGCTGTGTGGCATATAGCACCATCCTGTTGGAACCACATATCGTCCAGGTGCATATCCCTAATTTCTGACTACAAGAAGTCAGTTGTCATCTCGCGATAGCGAACACCAGTCATTAGTTAAAAAAACGATTTGCTTGTTTTGGGTTGAAACAAAAAAAAATAACAGGGCAAGACGAAAACACATTATGCTTATGTAGAAAAAGTAAAATTGCAAGCATTTACAGTCATATATGTATGCACATTAAGTTTTTAAAGTAAAAACAATATCGGGAATGATGCTGGTGTTTTATAATTGAAATTCTGTAAGGTGTAAAACGGACAAATAAATCAATTGTAATAAAATGTTCCCTCTAATTTCACCTTTGGGTTATTTCAAGTACGAATTCGGTATTGAATATGGATAATTTAAGTAGTTCACGATTGAAAGCCCGTACTTGAGTCAATCTTTCTGTACTTGATTAAAGAAAGTCCGTACTCGACGTACAATTAATACCGCTTCGGGTTGATTTGAGCACGGATTGATTGATTTTTGCTTTTGAGTGTAAATTTTGATCAAACATTGAATACATTCATTTAATTTCGATGCAAGTAAATTATTTTTTTTTTCATTATGTTGAGGAAATTCAGCTTGTTTTTTATTAGCACAATATATGCAAATAAGCGAGTGTTTATAATGCATTTCTCGTTTAAAAGCACAAAAAACATTGAAATTATTAAAACGCTTATAACCTATTGAATACTGGAGAATGGAGAATTGCAGCGATCACAAAATTTTAAAATGGCATCTACCCTTTAAAATAATTCTTGAACTGATCATTGTCATTTTGTTGAAGATTTTTGCTAGCGCTGTTTTTGCAAATCTCTAAAAACTTGGTGTTATTTGTTTGGTCTTTTTGCAAAATACAATATCTTTAAAAAAATTTAGGTTGCTTACAAAAAAAAAGTCAAATGAGTAAAAATTTCTTCCGATGTATTGCGGATTTTTTAAACAAACAATTCCTTATATTTAAGTTTAAAAACAAAATCGAATTTTCCTAGATATTTAAGTACTTCTAAAAAGTTATAAACAACTTACCAACATAGAAAAAAATAACTCGTAAAACAAAAACCATTAAAACAATTGCGTTACTAGGATTTGCGTTTATTTCCCGAATCACTGATCAAACTGAACACACAGACAACCAGAACTTTTTTAAGTGTGTTAATAAGACACCTGTCGTTGGTTTGTAGCCCATAAGATTTCCATTAATCGAAAATATCTACTTACAATAATTCTCAACAGGTTTGTCAAGTTTATCGAATTAGAATAATAAAAAAGAAAAAAATGTTGGTTCACTGGTGTTCTCGTATATCGTAACAAACGGATAGATAAATAAAAAAAAGTTAACTGTTCTTTGGTAAATCTATGTTACCTACTTATAATAGTAATTTCCTCCTTTTTTTTGAGAAGTATAATTTAAAAACAATTATTAAGTTTTCAATGCAACAACAACAACAGCAGCAGCAGCAGCAAGACAAAAACTTCGTGCAAACAAAAATCACACACATGCACTTGCAACAACAAGTTGATACGTTGATTTGTTGCTTTTTATGATTTCCTTCCGTTTTTGGTAAAAAAAAAAAAACTTTTTTACGTGTAACTGTAGCTTTTCCTCTTTTTTACGTGAAAAATATGAAGACAACTAAATACAAATTAGCTTTAAGAACAATTAATAAATAATATTTTTCTTTAAATTGAAACTAACAGGTTCTGTTTTTAATGTGCGTGTGAGTGCTTGTACTGGTTTTACAAGTATTGATCTTCCTTTTGTAGTTGCATGGATTTTATTTTATTTCAAAGTTGAGATTATTTGTATGCAACATGCGTAAATTGAACGATTGAATGAACGTACGTGGTGAACAGCACACAAACATACATACAAGTGTCCAAGCTTGTGCAATGGTGTGTTTGGATGCATTAGTTAGTTAGCCCGCTACTCATCCATTCAGTTATCCCTCCATCCATCTAGTCTTTTATCTACTGCACTACACTATTATTATTATTATTTGTTGTAAGCTTATTTAGTTAGACCAGCTAGATCTCTCTATATAAACACACATTTATGTCATGGTGTTGTTGTTCTTTTTTTTTTGTTTTTTTGTTTTTACTATAAACAGTTGACATCCGATTTACATTAACACATAACACGCCGACGGACAGACAGCCTGACAGACGGAGTATTGGTTGGACAGACAAATATAATAGAATAAATAAATAGACAGATACTTTGCACTTGTGGCTGCATTTTTAGCCTTTTCAACGATAAGGTCAGGCTGAAAAGTTTTTGAAATCATAGATTAAACTCTTTGAAGTTGATTTATTCAAATATATTTTATTTGATGTACAGTAATTTTAGCAAATTTAAACCTTTTTTCGAATTGAAAGATTCTTAGTACCCGATTAAACAAACTATTAAGGATCTGTTGATATTTTCTTTAAAATTGTAATCAAACTTAAACGATATAACAGTTTACACGAAATCTGGTGACTTGAGGTTCCCCAAAACGTTTTAAATTACAGAAAATTCGCGACCATATGTTTTTTTTTCAATTAAACCTTTAATCGAAAATAAAATCAGATTTAATAACAAATTTAATCAAGTAAATTAAACGTTTACTTATTTCAATAACATTTCTGCAGAAAATGTTGTTAATATCAAACAATATTTAACTGATACTTTAAATTTGTTTACTAGTGCAAATTTAATTAATTTTTTAATTTATACCACAAATTTTTCAAGTGATATCAATTTTTTTTTTGTGTTTCATGATGTCTGCTCAGACCATTTTTTTAATTAACCAGAAGTACAATAATAAAAAACTTTGTCTCAGATTTCAAATATTTGGAAAATGAAGTATTGATTGTGCTCAGGTTTAATAATGTATCTTTTATTTTTATTTTTTTAAAATCAATGAAGTTAAAGTTAAATACTTTGCGGAAAACTTTTCGAAATTTCCCGTCTTCAAATTACCCAGAATTAAAAAAATATATTCCCAGAATTTTTCGAAAATTATATCCCGAATAGAAACCCAAGTCGGTACTTTTACAGCAACTTGGCAGCGTTTAAAAAACTGCAGTCAAAGTAGACTGACAGGTCTAGTGCTTTTACTTGTTTTACTTTTACTTCTGATTCATTAAGGAATATATTTTCAATAAACCCCCAACATTTTAAGACGCGAAACTTCAGGAATTTCTTTGCCTAAAATAATTTTAAATTTAATAAATTTAAAAAATATTTTAGTTATAAAATAAACTTGTGCGCAACTAATTCTACCTATCCAAATTTTTGGTGGTATATAAAGAATTGATAATCCGTTTATAAGTGCTGGTACACACTTCGTAAGAATCACTTTATATTGAATGTATAAATCTACATATAAAAAATTGTAACGTTACTTAATTACTTATTCATCATCGTACCACCTAAAAGCCTTAAGCTAAAAAGTTAAATTTTGAACCAGCAGTTGGTCTTTCGACGAATTGCTCCACAACGACGGGATTTTTGGAAATTCTAATGCTTAGGGGGGAAAAAGGGTAAAACCGTTTTAAGTCGTTGTTCTTAAAAAAAGCGACAGTTGTCTGGTACTTTTTAAATTCTGTTCTTTTTAGGAGTAAACGAGTAAAACTTATATTTTGGAACTTTTTTGTCACCCCATCTTTCTTTTAAACCAATAAACATAGTAATAGAAAGTATATCACATTCGTAACTTATATAAAAATTCAAAATAAGAATTTTGTACTTTTTTGAAGGTCCAGCGCTTAAGGGGAGAAAATCGTACCTATTTATGGTACTTTTTTACAATATTTTTACTCTATTAATTGAATAATACGTATTAAATTTTGGGCTCCCATTACAATATTGAATTTTTGATTCTAAAATGGAGAGAAAAAAATAATCAAAATGGTTAAATGCAAGAAATTATATTCTTTCTTTTACTATTCCGTACCACATGTAAAGTACTTTTTAAATTTTCTATAATTGATTTAAGAAACATAAAACTTTAGGTGAAGGGTCCTGAGAGAATGAGAACCCATAAGAAGAAAAATGTTTGTACTTTTTTGTTCAAACCTACCCAGAAAAAATAAAAAACCAACTTCAATGAACATATTTATTAGAAATTTGTACTATTAATTAAATTCCGTACTAATTTTCCACCTGCAAACAAATTGATCATATCAATTAATATATTTTAAAGTTTGAGTTTTTCTAGTTTCAATCAATAGGTTTAACTGAAATGTGACCACCAGCAAAAGAGGCTCATTATAACGTAAAACCAAATCCAAATATTTTTTCTCAATCCACACAGTTAATTGAAACAATTAAAAAATTGTTTGAAACTTTAAAATATTTTAAAGTTTATGTGTATGTTTTCATATTTGCAAATATTCACACAAACATAATTGTCTTTATTTCAATTACGACAAATTAATTGGAACAATTAAATAAATTGTTTGAAACACCATTACTGGATTTAATTGAAAATATTTTGGTAACAATTTTGCCTGTGCAGAAACATAAACTTTGGCATTTAAATATGCCCACGAAAGAGAGAGAGAGACATACGCTAACGAAGTAGCGGGTTAAATTTTATTTAAATTATATTTAAAAAAACCAAAAGTGCCTTAAAAACCCAGATTTCACAACTTTAACTCGATTTTAGGATAATTTATTTAAGCTCCGAGATTTAGATTTTTCTAAAGCAACTTTTAAAATTTCCCTCGTTAATAATTGTTTATTTTGTACGTTTTTTTTCAATTATTTGTTGTTGTTGTTGTTGGTGTCAGATACATAAATTTACAAGTGTGTTTGTTATTAAAAGTTGTTGTGCGTTTGTTGTTGAAGAGCACGAACTGAGAGAGACAGAGGTACGTGTTTCATAAATGATTAACCGGAAGTTTATATGTTATACACATTGCTTGATGTTGTTGTTGCTGTTGGTAGTATTTTGTAGTGTTATACTTGTTGTTGTCATTTGAATTATTTATTTTTTTTTTTTTCAAATAAAGTACAAAATCTTTACGCAAGCGCCCTTTTATTGAAATTTGTTTTAAATAATTCTTTTGTTTTGGAAAAACTAAACTCAAATTCATTGAATTTCGAAAATGATCTTGAAATTTCTATTATTTGATTTTTTTTTTATTTAAAATCTATTGATCGGATTTTTTTTAATGGTTTTTATGAAAATTTTTCTTTTTTTGATGGAACAATAGGGAAAATAACACGTGTTATTTGAAAATTTTCTTTTAACTATTGCAAAAGCTTAAACAAAATATTAGGGAGTTATAGAAACTCCTTAGATTAAATTTTTTTTATCTAAAGTCTTCTTTTAAATAATGGGAAAATTTTTCTATTTTCCCTAATCAAATCCAAATTAAAGATTATTTCTGAAATTAACGTTATTTTAATACTTACGTAAGATACTTGCTTATTCCTAAGAAGAAAATAACTTCAATTAAAATTCACGAATACTGTAAGCACTTCTTAGAAAGCTGATGAAACTGGTTTGTAATTTTGCTTTAGATCGGAGACATGACGCTCAGTTCTAAAATCATCAAGACTTGAGGCTCATTTAGCCGGGATTAACAGTAACGTTGCAAACCAGCTGATTCATTTTGTTGTATGTGAAGCAATTAGAACGATTACAGTTAGCAGTAAGATTTAACGTCTCAATCTGTAAGAAATAAATTGGTCATACTTTTTTTCGGTTATGTTACTGTTTCTTCCGGCTAACTGAGATTTTAAACTTTTCTCAAAGTTAGTCTAATGGCCGTTTTCTTATTTGGCGATTATTTTTTCCCCCAACGAAAAACTAAACATGAAAGAAATTTAGTTTTCTCAATATCTCATTTGCTTATATTCCGTCGCAAAGCTGCCAATTATTTGTTTTCCTTTTGTTTGACGTACATATAAATTCAATCAGCTGACTCCCAACTTTTACATGTATTTTAAGAGGTGCTGCCAACTGAAAACAATGTTTTTGCCGGAATATTGAGAAACCTAAAATCATTAACGGTCGGTTTATCGGTCTTATAAATTTATGTTAACATTAAGTAACAGGCCGTTTGCAAATACATTGAGAAAATGGCCAAAGGACTTTTGGCCTATAGTTTCATTAGGTTATGTCGAATATTGTAGTTTGCAGATATCCTCAATTTTGTCGAAGTTTTATTTGAGTAGTTTTTTTCTCATACTTTCACTTTAATAGAGGCTGAAAGTAAATATTTAAAAAGAAACAAATTATATAAATATATAAAAAGAGTCTTTACACCTTTTCTACTTGCATTAATTAAATTTTGCCGTATGTCGACTTAAGCTACTCTTCCATATGACCATAGATTTAATAAGGGATGGTGCAACCAAAACGCGCAATTTTAGTTGTAAATAAAACAAAAAGTTTTCAAAGAATTATCCTCTGATACATAATAGAGGTTCAATGTCGTTAATTTGCCGAATTATCTTATCCTTTAAATATCCCAAAAGAAAGCCAACGGTGTCAAATCACACGATCGTGGTGGCCAATTAACATCGCCTCGACGTGAGATAACACGGACACTGTATTTCTCGTGCTAAATAGTCATTGTTTCGTTGGCTGTGTGGCAAGTGGCACCATCCTGTTGGAATCACTTTTTGTCCAGGTTCATATCCTAAATTTCTGGCCACAAGAAGTCCGTTATCGTATCGCGATAGCGAACAGCATTAACGGTAACTGCTTGGCGGACCTCATTTTCAAAGATGTGCGGCCCGTTGACGCCTCAAGTCCATAAAGCGCACCAAACATTACTCTTTTCGGATGCATAATAGGCTTTTCAACAATCACTCGTAGATTCTAATTTGCCCAAATGCGGCATATCTGCTTGTTAATGGATCCACTGAGGTGAAAGTCCATTTTAGAAAAACTTCAACAATTTTAACGCGCTGCTCAAAAATGTCCCTCACCATGGTTGAATTAGTCAAACACTGAAACAAAGAAATGTCAAATAAAGTTGTTCAAAAAAATTCACTTTAAGGTGTGACTCATAGTTAACATCGTGCATTATGATTGTAACATCCTTTGCTTAATAATCACATTTCAAACTCACTTGCGAAACTGGCAACTGAAACGAATTTCGGTATCGCTATTTAAGTATATGTTATTTTGGTATCGGCGTCTTAAATTTATTAGTATCGGTTAATCGTATAATTGTCACCGGCAACCATATTATGGTCAAATACCCATCATCAAGAAACCACAACCATATTATGGTTTCTCGTAACATGTTTTTGTTCGGATGGCAACCATAAATAATTTAGTTGTGGGTTCTTGATACAGGACTTATATAAGCAGAATATGGTTACCGGTGGCAATAATTGGTTATATTATCCATGGCCATATTGAATAATTTTTTTTTCGCACTTCTTTTGAAAAACATTTTTTAAAGAACTGCAATTATGTATTTAAACATTAAAATAAAAAAGCCACTCAAGGCAAATTAAAGGTTCTTGCGCAATAGAGGGTTAACATTCGAAGCAAATGATAAATATTCAACAACCCTGAACAATTGTCTGCAAGTACAAGCAACAGCTGTTAAATCCTTTTCTTATAAACTCACTATAAACCCGTACGCAAGTATTGTGAATATATTTTTTTTGAGCCTATAGGCGCTTCCTGTTTGTCTTCTAAATACTTTTAAGATGAACATTAAACTTTATTTCATTACTTCTTCATATTGTTCGTTAAATAAAAAAAAAATAGCTTAAACCAAAAAAAAAAAAATGCAAAGGACCTCCTACTTTTTGTCTCGTGTTTCTGTAAATTTTGCTATTCTCCTCAATACAATAGCAGGAAAAGTGGGTTTTCTTTAAAAGTGTTGTAGCACAATTAACAAACACACAAATACAATAGTTTAAACGTGTAATCCTTTTTTTTGTAAGGAAATAATAAATATAAAAAAAAAATCAAAATAAAAAAGGGGGAAGATATTGTTCTGTTGTCAAATGACAATTGCCAAATAAACTACTTTGTATTCAATCAATCCTGTTAAATATTAAACAAATGCATTGTGGCACACACCACATGCCCCCCATCAACCACTAGCGAGCAATTTCATTCATATTTACACCACTCAACTCTCATTATACTTTATGATTAAGACAGACATTTATCATTTACCCTTCACTTATTTTTTTAGATTTCTTCTTCTCTTCATTTTTTTCTTTTTCTTTAAGATTTTATGGACTTGAATCGTTAATGCATATTTTGATTTAGTGGATAATTATGATATTTTAATAATTTTCACATTTATTGTTGGTAGAAAAAAATAAGGATTTGATTAAAACGTGAATCTTTTTGGCAATTACAATATTTTTGAATTTGATGAATATGTTAAGGTATGTTCACACTTAACAAATATTTGACGAAAAAACCCCGAGAAAAGCGTAACCACGGATCAATAATTTTTTTATTTACCAATTTTTGTGGATTTACTAAACTTTATTTTTAAAAAAAAATTGAAGAAGAATGTAATAAATAAACTGTTGAATCTAGCAAACGCTATGCAAAATCAAACAAATGTTGGATGAAAGTAGCGGTTACGTATGGGACATCAAGTGTGACCATAGCTTTACTAATTAAAATGGTAAAAATTGAAAGCAAATAGAACGAATTTAAAGTGAACTACTTTGAAAAAGCTTTAAGTTAAATTGAAAAATTATAATTTAAAACCAATACTGCACAGTGGGCGAACTACAATAGCAAAAGCCTATAAAAATTTGTATACTGGCCTTTAATTTCAAGAGAAAAAGTAAAAATTTGTTTAAAAAATATTCGACCAGTTTGTTTTTGAACCATAATTTATTTTGACACTTGCTTTCCTGCCTAAAATCTATCTAATAATCTGTTTGCACCAGTCTCAATTTGAAGTTAAAAAGAACAACAGTAACGTCAAACCCTTCAAACTCCAGCTTTTTGGGGTTTCTTTCGATTAGCGTCCTTGGCCCGCTTTATCGTACTAGAAATTAGTTAGAGTATTTAATGCAAAGCAAAAAAAAAAAATGTGAAGAAAAAGTGAATTATTTTTAGGACCTACCCTTCTAGCATATTTAAGCAGCTGTGAAAAAGAATGACATGGGGCCTACTCCATGGTGGATCTTAGCCACTGAATGACACACCATGCACTTACCAACCGCCTCCGAGTGTGAGAGCAACCAGCACATCCAGAAAGCAATTTAAGTGCACAATCCAGCAAGATCCAGCTCCTAAGCAAGAAACGAGTGTATAACCTTGTGTAGGCCTCCAGAAATTTCTTAATTTTACTCAAGTTATATTATTTATTATTATTCTTGAAAACATTGTTTCTTTTGTCTAACCGAATTGTTAGTTTTTATTTTTTTGATTATTTATTTTAATTTCATTTCAACTGTCTGAGAGGCAACATAAAATACATTATTTTAAAATTACTTGCTTTGCGTTTTATTTGCTTTTACTTGGTTAGGAGCTGGACCTATCTAACTTCCACTTCTTTTTGAAAAATGCTAGCAGCATCTGTAAAGTAGCAACAGCCCCTTCAAACAGAAAAAAATCAATGTTAAATCGTCGAAAACAAGGTTGATTCTACAGTTTTGCTTCATAGTAACATTTTTTTCTTTTAAAATAACTATAATTCTTGTTAATTTAACATTGCAGTAAAGTTAAAGCAAAATGTAATTTATATTGAAATAACAAGCCGAATCACGTTGAATAAAAGTTATTTCAAGTTGCAACAACGTGAATTTCATGTAGAATCAAGTTAGTTTGAGCGTAAAATAACAGTGTGAAGAATCTTCAGAGACAACATATGCATTTATTTAAGAATAATTCAAAACACTTACCCGCGGAGCCAGAGAAAGAGAGGATATAATTACTTATTTTCCTGTAACTCATGTTTCACTTTTTTTTTGTATACCCCTTTGATAGCAGAATGTCCCGATATGGGTTTCATCATCATTCAACTTTGAAAATTCTCTTATTCATTTCAGTCCTGAATATTTCATGATCATAGTTTTTACTAATGGTTTTAACATACCGGGGCTGGCTGCAATCAATCTAAGCAGTTAATTTTGCACCTTTGGATTTTTTCGGTGCCCTTTTTGGAGTTGTAAAGTAGAAATTAACAATCGACATTTCCACGTTAAATGTCGACCTAGATCAGAAGCGGGCACAATTAAAACTGTGCTTGTATTGATGTTTACTAGTATTAGTGAGATGGCAGAATTACCCACCAAACACAAAGCCATGCGTTTGAAATATAATGGTGCATTATATTTCTTTATTTAATATTTTACGCATTTGAAGTAAAATAAAACATTTTTTTAATAGCTCAAAAAATTAAAAACCATATTCATTTATGTAAAACAAAGGTTCAAATAAAAATTAATAAGTTAAAAAAAAAATAAAAAAATACTAAATGAAAATAAAAGAATGTATGCTTGATAGAGCATACCGGAGCAAAGAAAGGGAAGAACTTTTAAATAAATATAAATACATTTATTTAGGAAAAATAAAAAAATGGTTACTAGCATTTGACCGTAATATGTAAGCATCCGCTTCATGTGCATTCGTTACTGTCTCATTAAAAATGAACTAGTTTAAAAAAAAACACGTGTGTTTGCTGGGTAAATTCTCTTGAAAAAAAATACAAAAAATATAAGAAAATGTGTCTCATCAAAAACAAAACTAAAGAGGCTAAGAATACGTGTGAACTCTCTCAGCACAATTGTGCTATGGAGCGCCCACCATTGACCTAGATGTAAACCGAGATATTTTACATGAAAATGTTAAGGTATTTGGTTATTGATATTAACACGATTTATGCCCGTAATTTCAACAAAAAGATATCTTATTGTGTAAAGGTATCTATGATTTTCATAATTTAAAAACGTATTTCTTACATACTGATTTTCGATAGTTAATTCACGTAGGTAAAATTAACGTTTAAATTACGAATAGTCGTACCGGATAGGTAAAGATAACTGTTAGGTACCAACATGACTAGATATCTGTTTGTAGAAATTACGGGCATAAACACGATTCCCTGCGCAAAGTAAATGTTATCGCTTAGGAAAACTGTTTCATTAGCAAAAGTTAAAGTTTGGGTGTGGTTTTGGTTGTTTGTTGGCACGTCCGAATTAAATATTAAATACAATAGAGGGTCCAAAATGGTTCCTTGTGGGACTCCAGCGTCAATTGGCTGAGAAGAGTTACAAAGTCTATTGATTTTGATTGTAATTTAAAAAAACACAATGAAAAAATGAATAGTTCGAATAGTATTTAAGGTCTAAATCAATTTAAAGCAGATATCGCTTTGGAGCATATCTGCGATGAAAAGGGACTTTAAAACTATTTTGAGGTGCAACATACCCAGTGACAATTCAAGTATTTTTTTTTTAAGCAAATAAATTCAATTTCACTCAAGTTTTATATGAAAATAAAAAAAAGACCCCTGCAATGGTTTGCTGTCATTACAGTTGTATAATTTTCAACCACCACCAAATCCAACCATTTTATACCAAAAAAAAATATACAACAAAAGGTGAGTGAGTGTTTATAGGCTCAATTTTTAATTGGTGTTATGATTTGTTTGTTGTTGTTGTTGCTGCCATTTATCTGTATAGAAAAATCCCTAATAATTCAAGCATGTAAAGAAGAAAAAAACGTAGCAGAATCTGTTAAAACGCGCAGGCGCACGTGCTTTAACCGGAAACGCCATATATGCCTATATTTTACGGTTTTTTTTTAAAGAAATTTGTTGTTTTTGTGTTCGTTAAAATTGTATTGGTATTTGCTGTGTTACCAAATGTTTAAAAGGTATCTTCTGGTTTTTTTTTGCTCTTTCTCTTGTCTTCACTTTGTGTATTTGTTTTATAAAATTGTAAATTTTGTTTTTTATTTTTTGTTTGATTTCCGTTTTTGAAATATGATGACATTTCTTGTCCGAAAACAAATACAGGCAGACAGACAGATGGACAGACGGACGGACGGTCTAACAACAGCCAAACTGCTCTTAAGAAACAGACAGAACAATACAGTACAAGTATAATAATAAATGAATTTAATACAAAAATAATAAAGTTTTAACCAAATTTATGATTTAATACCTAAAAAAACTTTGATGGTTAAAGAATTTTAATTTCTTCTTGAGCGTTGTTCATTTATTCACATTGTAGTTTTAAAATGTTTTTTTTTTTTTTTGTATACGATTATGTTGTCAAAATTTAAAGGACTTACCATATTTAGTTTATGGCTGATAAGAGTTCATTAAACGTTGAATTAATTGAATTAGCAAAAAAATATAAAATAAAGAAAAAAAAAAGTAAGTGAGAAAGTATGTTTGGTTGGTCAAGTCCGACTTTATGATACTTTACAAACATTTTTAGGAGTTTACCCTATTTGGGACCGTGGCTCATCATGGACCCGCCAGAAACAAATTTTGCTATGAGCTTAAAATTCATATAACACCCGAATAGTCGGCCTTATTATAAGTGTCGTTGTGGTAGTCGCAAACCAGTCGTTTTTAAAAGTTGGTATTATGATTGTCGTAAACGACATAAATACGAATAAATAAATATATAAAAATATAAAATATAAAAATGTATCGACGACTCTCTTAATAAGGCTGAATGTATATTTGTGTCGTTTACGACAAACATAATGGCAATTTTTAAAAACGACAACGGCCCTCTTAAAAAGCTGCTTATCTATTTATCAACATCTATATGAGATTTTTTCGTATCATAGCGATTTTAAAGAGGGAATTTATATGGTCAAATCTGGATATAACAGTATAATTTCGGAAGTGTTATTTGTATGGGACCTGTATTTTTTAGTGTTACATACACCAGGACAAGCGCAAAATACCCTCTCCATTATTTTTGTGTGGGTACAAAACGGCTGTTGAAATGAACTGATCATTTTTTAATTTATGTTCTTCTAACAATTTGCTCATTTATGACAGTCCTCCATCAAAAACAAACCACTTGCCAGTATTTGTTTTGAATTATAAGCAGGATATGGTGATAAAAACTGCAATTTATCATGGTCAAGAAATTGTTGCTGTTTTTGTTTTTTTTTTGTTTTGTTTTTATTAATAATTTTGAAAGGATAACAAAATTACTGTCTTGTGCAGAAGGATTTGTTAACAGCTTAATGGGAAAACGGTAAATTTTTATAACTTTAAAAAAAATTTTTATGGAAAAGGAAACTAAATAAAAAATGTATTGAATTTTAAATCGAGGGTTTTTTATGTACTGTAATGTCTAATAGTTTCTAACTGAATTCATACAGATGTAGTTATCTAACAACACTTGCAAGGCAAATTTATGTTAACGGTGGTGGCGAAACTACAGGGTGGCCCAAAATTACCGAAGGGGTTTGAATTGCTTATAACTTTTTTGTTATTTTTTATTTCTTTTCTTTTCAGTATTTTGTAAAATGGATCAGTACTTAATTGAACAACGTTCCTAAATTGTTGAGCTTTATTTTTCAAATCAATCATAATTTAATTCATAATTTAGTTATGAGCGACGAAGCTCATTTCGAAATAAGTGGGTTCGTTAATAAGCAAAACTGCAGGATATGGGCTACGCAAAATCCGAGAGTAGTTAAACAGCGAGAATTACACCCACCTAAGTGTACGGTTTGAGTCGATGTTTCATCGGAAAGGATATTAGGTTTCTATTTTTTTGAAAATGAACACGACGTCGCCGTTTCCGTCAATGGTGTCAGATATTGGACAATGTTGGAAAATTTTACGGAATTAAGGCCAGCCGTGGAAAACTATCCGCAAGAATGGTTCCAACAATATGGAGCCACAGCGCACACTGAAAGGGACACAATGGCTCTTTTACGGGACATCTTTGGTGAACGAATTATTTCGCGTACAAGTGATTTAAGCCGCCCCAGACTTTTTTTCTTTGGGGTATTTGAAAGGAAAAGTCTACATTAATAAGCCTAGAACCATCCAGCAATTAAAAAGCAATATACGCGACAAAATAAACAACATAACACCTGAAGTTTTGCAAAAGGTTATGGAAAATGGGTTGAAAAGAGCACGAATTTGCGAGCAGAAAATGGCCACCACTTGCGAGACATTATTTTTCATAACTAAACTAAAAATATTCTCCTGTATTAAAAAAAAACTAATAATTATTTTTTAAATAAAAAGTTATAACGAATTCAAACCCCTTCGTTAATTTTGGGGCACCCTGTACCACAAGTACAACACCAAAAACACAACATTTTATTTTATTTGTTGCTTTCGTTATTCGATATTTCAAAAACACAAACAACTATTAACACTCCTCTCTCTAAAAACGAAAAGAGTGGCACATCTGTTCTGTCATCGCCACCTGGATAATGAATTCGCCTTGAACAATTACTAATATTTTTTTTTAAATATAAATAGTGACAGTTGTCAGTAAGTTGAAAATAATTTGAATCAAGGCGAATTCATTGCAAGTGACCTTAAAAGCCCTGCTGATAACTTTTTTTTTAGCTTCATCATTGTTGGATGTAATAATTTTATCTCCTATCTTTGTTTCTGTTCTGTTTTGTTTCTGTTTTTGACATTGTAGAATTCTTTTACAAACACAAATTGCTTTTGTTTTTTTTGTACGAGTTTTTTTGTTGTAGTACCGAGATTACCTGTACTTGATTTTAATTTAATTTTATTGTTAAAAGAAATCATCTGCATACATACTTTTTTTGGAATAAAATTAATTAAAACTAATTTTTTCGGCATTCTGTCAGAAAACAATAAGAATGTCGTCTAACACATAAGAATTTTCCATGTTTTTTTTATTAGATTTCTGTTAGATTTATATCAGAATTTTTCACGAGATGTCTGGCGGAATACGTGACAGTCCCTTTTAACATTCTTGAGTGAGAAATCTGACGGAATTCGTATACAATTCCGGCTTTTTTCTCGACGTTTCTCTTAGATATCTGGAAGACTTCCGACTATTTTGCTGGCTGGGCTGTGATCAAGTATCTTTATGTCGTCATTTTCATCATCATTAAAATGACTTCTTGGTGGCCATGTCATCAAAGCACCTACACTTCTGTCTGCCTTTGAAAAGGAAAAGGACGCAACAGTTGGAAATAATTATCTTTCACCAGGCAGGGTAATTGAACTTGGAATTGTGAGATACACAGGCTGCACGAAAGATTCTTATGGCCCTGTACATACTTATCTATCTATGAAATAATTACAAGTTCTGTTTATTAATTAAATATCTTTTTTAAACAAAATGTATGCACTTATTTGAATTTAGTTATTCACCTTATCCGCTTATATTATTCTTGCGAAAATCTAGTGAAGATATTAAAAAATGTAGACTAGAACCATTTAAATTTACTAGTTTATCTTCGGCTCCAATGGATCCATATGAACCCACCTGCTTAATGTCCATAGCTCCTACAGGTCTACAGTTGGTCAGTAGTACTGGTGACAAAGTCAATAGTAAATTAAAACACTTTCAAAATGTACATTTTCTACAGGATATCTTTTCTTTATGATTGTGTTGGTTAGAATTTTTTGTATTTTATTTTTGTAACTTCGCACTCCCGGAACTTTGAGACCAAACTTTTTTGTTTTTTTGTGGAAGTTTTTATTCTATGAATTTCAGCGTTTAACTCAATAATTGTAATCCATTAACGACAATGAGCTAGTCTATCAGTGCGAAGGTTGTCGGATCGATTTCCGACCGAGACTCTAGTCTGTAGCACTTAAGCGGGTTGAAGATCTACGTTACAATTTAGTTCGAATATAATTTGCAATTGTATTTGTTAATAAATAAAAAAAAAAATAATATCGATATAAAGCATATTTTGGTACATTGAGTGTAACACACTGGGTGTGTTCCTACAGGTCTAGAAAATAAAAATGGAAAAGGAAATCAAAATTAATTTTAAATGTTCATGTGTGTTCATATATTATAACGCCTTAAATGCTAATTTTTTGTCATAATTATGATTTTATTTATTCCCAAGGCTATTCTAACCAACGCAAAAATAATCAATACCAATAAAAAACTTTTAATTATTTTCTTAATCAAAATCACTAAATAAGAAAAAACCCAAAATCTTTAATGAAATGCTGCAAATGTCTTAAATAAGACAAGTTTTTTATTCAAATTTAATAAAATTTTAAAACACAAAAAATTAAAATATACAAAAAAAAACACAATGACAATCGCCATTTTGTTTCCTACAGTACTTTACTCTCAAAGACAAACCCCCCTACGCTTTACAAAAGATTAAACTTTATTAAAAAAAAAAAAACAAAAAAAAAAGCTTTAAAATCATTAAGCAGTTAAAGACAATCAAATGCTAATATTTAAACAAAGTAATACAAGTTTACAAAAACAAAAATTAAAAATTAAAAAAAAAACGAAAGAAACTGACAAATCAACCAACCCATTTAACACACACACAATTATAAACACATGGCTTTCTCAGATACTTATTTAAATGTGTGTGTTTGTGTGTAAATTTGAAATGGTCATTTCTTATAAACTTTAAGACAAGAAAAGCTTTTTTGTTTTTACTATCGTTGTTGTTGTTTTTTATTTAAGAAAGATTTAAATTTCAAATATCAACTGCATATTAACCAATCCCAATCGACAATTATGTATGTACCAAGACACGAACGATAAATATGCCAAAAGCACACAAGTCTTTATGCTTCATACAACATTTGTGGGCACATAAAAAAACATATTTTCCTCATATATGAACACACCATTAAAAACTTTAAACAAACATACATTCATTCATACATCTAAACTTTATTTCTTATAAACATTTATAATAAAACTTAAAATTTTGTACTCTCTAAGGCAGAGTTTAAAGGGATGGTATCATCAAAATTTTGAAGAAAATTAGCGAGACATCACTTTACTGCCCTCCTAAGAAAGAAAGTCATGTCTTTAAATTTCAAAACAAGAGAATTGACTTCGAGTAGAATATTTTCCTACCCTGCTCAAAACTACTAAAATGGAGATGTGACTTTCTTTCTTAGGAGGGCAGTTTACATAGTTGTATTTTTCGTGATGGTTTTGAGTATGTTCTTGTATTTTTGTCCTTACTCTATGGCTGATTTCCAAAACATTATATTTGTATATTAATTCCCGTCGTTCCAAATTGGAGCATAGCGCAATTGCAAATGCATTCCATTTGGATCTGTTACAAGCTATTAGTTTTATTTCGTTCCAGGATTTTCTTGTAGTTGCTACCTCAGAAGCCAACTGTCTTCTCCACGTGTGGACGGGTTTTCCTTTTCTTCTAGTACCCTGTTGATTGCAATCAATGACTGCCCGTGTTAGGTCATCTGCTGGTTTACGAACTGGTGTCTAATCACCGCATACGATATCGAGCAAAATTAATCAAAATTATTTATTTTGGTATCATGACTCTCAATATCGAATGAAATTTATTGAATTTGAAATAATAGCATATGATATCGAGGAACTCGACATAACATTTCTCGAGTGTTCATTCGATACGTCAGTGTCTATCGTACGCAAAACGTATGCGTGTCACCATCACACACAGGTATCAATTTGATTGCATAATCCGGCAAAATTATACACTCGCCCTTTGTTTAGGAGCCGGAGCTATCGAATCTCCACTGCTTTTGAAAAAATACCAGCAGCTTCTATTGCATGGCAAAACCTTCTAGGAATAGTCCTTCCTAAGGACGAACTCCTTACAAGTGGTGAAAAATCACCCCTTTAGTGGAATTTTCAGGAATACCCTTTCCACGTCATTGAGTTTAACTACATTCACGACGTGATCGCCGAAAGTTTCCTGTCAGCGGACAAATATAACTTTCACAAAGACAATCTCCCTGAAGGACAGGAAACATACTAACGGAGGCCGTAGCCAACCTACTGACAGCCGTGATACCTGTTAGGATCTTAAGAAATCTGTTAATTTTGGATTTTGGCCGAATCCCAGAGATTCTGGTCTGTTTCACTACAGCGGGCTAAAGGTCTCTTGTATTCGTAACACTTAATAAATAAAACAGATTCTTTTGAATCCCTGCCTTCATTAAAATCTTGGCAGTTTTCAATAAAAATCTCATTGAAAATCTGCTCAAAATTGAAGAAAAAAAAAATTGGTGGCTGTACTGCAGAATATCTCTTATTGTTTAGTAAATGTTTTGAACAACTCAAATAATGATCATGCTGATGATGATGACGATGACAATGTTCATGTTGATGTTGCCGATAATATTTAAAAAAGTTGTTGATGAGTTGTTTTTTTTTTTTTTTTTATTAAACAATTATTTGCTGTTGGTTGGACAACAAACCGACAGACAACCCACATACATTTTGAAGTGGTGTGGTTTGAATTGTGTTTGTGTATTTTTTTTTTGCAAATTCCCATTCATTAAAAAGAAACTGACTGACTTAAACTAAAAATAAATTTATTTACAAATTTTTTATGTTAATCTTTTTTTTTAATTTTAATATCTTTGATAATGAATGAAATTTATGTACTGAGTGTTGATGTCTATTGTGTGTGTGTTTTTTATATTTTAAGTTTGAAAAATGTTTTATGGCCATGTTGGCCATTTTGTTAGATGTTTCTTTTTTTATAGGATTTGTTAATTTTTTTAATTAATGATTATTTAAATAAAAATTGTGTGGCTTTATTTGGTTTGTTTGAAATGTTCTGTATGAATTGCTTAGTTATTTTTTTTTTGTATAAAAATCATGTTCGTATGACAAAAAGATTTTGGATTTTAAATTTTATTTATTTGTGGAATAGTTATGACGTTAATATTTAAAATTCCAGATATGATAGAATACTTTCATATTAAAGTTATTTTTTAGCAAAAAAAAAAAATCATACTTTCTAATAAATTTTAAGTTCTAGGTTTTTTTGTTATTTGGCAAAAAACGTGCAATAATTTAATATTTTTCTTCTTCTTCTTTTTTTTTTTGCTATAATTGTTTTTTAATACTATTAAATAGTTATTTTTGAAGCGTGAAGTATTTAAAGCATACAAAATTTCCATGTAAAATTCAAAAGTTTTTGCAAAATTTTGTTCAAAAGAATTTAACAAAATGGCGGTTTTATTAAAACTTAAAATATCAAAATTTGGATTAAAAACCAGAAATAGTTCAACAAAATAACCACAATAATAATAATTAAATAAAATTATAATTTTACACTTAATCAACAAATTAAAGAAATGGCAGAATAAATAATCATAAAACGGTTAACACTGATCATATTATTGTTATTTCTGACCAGGGATGATAAGGTTAGTACAATTGCACTTTTTTCAGTACTATTAGCATTGCAAAAGTACTGAAGTACTCCGAAGCAGTGTTGCCAATTTAGCCATTTAGTGGCTAGGTTCAGCCACTTTTCACCCTCTTTAGCCATTAAAAAATGAGTTTAGCCATTTTTTTAACCCATTTTCAACTTGTTTAGCAATACAATTTTTTGCCGTTTTATTCTTTTAAAAGAATAATTTTTATTTTATTATAAAAATTAATAAAAGTAAAATGAAAATTTTTAGCAATTAAAACGCCTTTAATTTAAATCACAACTTGAAAAACGCTATAAACTATGATGATGAAACATCTTTCAAAATAAAGGAACAGTATTCCAATATTAAATTTATAAAATGTATCAACACAAACATCGGTGTTTCTTTCTGGTTGCAAGTATTTCAATAAAGAGATGCAGGTGTCAACAAAATTTTTTTAGAAATTTAAGAATTGAAATTCCTCTCACTTCCATGGTCTAATGCTGAAGTATTAGCCAAGTAATCAACGTTAAAAGTAATTTGAGAAATAAGTTACATTTAGCAATCGTTAATTTTATTTTATCAATTACGTAAATATTTTTACCATAACAATAAAATATTTATATCAACACCACAATAGTGGAGAGGGTACTACTTATTATTATTAAAATATTGGTCCTAAGCACACCTTTACGTATACCGACCGACTCAGAATCACTTTTTGAGTCGAAATAACAATGTTTATCCGGCTGGCTGTCCATGTAAACCTTGGCCGCAAAGAACAGGTCGCAATTTTGGAGATTATTTGATAAGATTTGGTACACAGGTTCTAATGTGGTGTAGGGTATTATATAGCCGGGTGGACCGACTTTACTATGATATATAAAATATATAAATGTATGACAAAAGTGAATTTTTACAATAAAAAAATTTATTTGGGTTGTAGTACAACAAGGGCCTAAAAAGTGCAATTTGGTATCTTATTAAGTACAATTTGGAAAATGTCAAGTATCATCCCTGATTCTGACCATAATATGGTTACTTTTGTCCAAATTCTGAAAGATGTTGACAATATTATGGTTAATTTTGAACATCATAGGGTTAGTCTTGACCATTGTTATGGTTAATGTTGGCCAAAACATGGTTAATTTTGACCATATCATGGTTGATTTCGGAAAAATTGTTGTTGATTTTAACCATACCATGGTCATATTTAAACATAATATGGTAACCTGCAAACAGAAACATTGTTAAAATTCAACCATAGTATGTTGCTCTTTGAATATGGTTACCTCCAACCATATCTTTTTTCCACCTGTGCATTTTCTTCAAAAAGGTTGTTCTAATATCAGACTGAATTTTTTTCTCTTCTCCAAATCATTGGACTATAAAAAAATTAAAATAAAATTAGATTATTAGTTTTCAACCCCGATCATCTTGTTTGAATCTTATCATGAACATATAAACTCCCAATAGACATCTTATTTCCTTACAAAACTTTAAACCTTAATGATTTCTTTCTTAAACTATAATTGACTTTATAGAAAATCTCTTACAAACTGTTTAAAAATTGTTCTGTTTTTTAATAAATTTACTTTTTTTTAAATTTATTTAAACAAGTTTTTTTCTGCCTTAAACTAAATTGAAATTTTATTTTAAAGCCAGCTTAATTTTTGGAGCAAAAATTTGATCTATCCAACCAATTTGGCATATCCAACCAATAATAATTCCAAGTAAAAAAAAAATTTAAATATTAAGACAAACAACAACCACTTTAAATTAAACTTTAAAATTTATTTCTGTTAGCTTTTTTTTTTTTTTTTGACAAATTAAGTGAATAAAACGTGTAATAAAATCGTTAATATTTCTAATAAATTTTAATTCACATGTACACGAGAAGCACAAGTACTCGTGTCTAAGTTTAGAAAAAATAACTTGTACAACGACAAAACGTATAATGAAATACATTTCAAACAAGATACGAAATAATACTCAATAGAAAAATAACTATACATAGCGAATGGTTAATACATAATTTTTATGCTCACTTATAAATGCCAATACTCACCAATACAAATGTATACACACGCACGCACACATACACACTCGGCAGAGCTCGTGGTGTATATACAAAAACAAAAATTATCTAAGCGAGTTTACATCCAACAAATACGTTAAATATTTTTGTTTTAAATACTATTTAAACACATACACACAGATACTAACCACCACCATACTAATGAATGAATTTAAAATTGAGTTTTGATTGAGTGTGTGTTTGTGTGAGTTGGTAGTTGAGTAAATTGTGTGGCAAAAAAATAAAAGATATAACAACAAGAATAACAAAAACTAAAGAAAAACAACTTAAAACATTGGTTAGTTGTGAGTTTAGTTCATAAACGGATGTCAAAGGTGCAAGAGGTACGGACGGATATACGCGTATGATTGAAATCAACGAAAAAAATTATAAAAATAATTTAACACAACAACAAAAATCATAATTATTAAAAACTAATTAATAAACAGATAAGAAGAAAAAATCTTTTAATTAAATAATATTTTAGGGAAAAAATCTGAAAAAGTTTAAAACTTTATAATGAATTTAATCAAAATTAAAAAAGAAACAAAACAAAAACCAAGTGTTACTTAATAAAAAAAAAATTGACTAAGACCAAAAGGATTATAACGTCTTTTTAAAAAGTATATACTCTTTTTAAAATCTATTAATACAAATTAAAAGCCCTTATGCAAAGTTATTTAAAAAAAAACTTCAAGTGCTATTGTGCAAAATCTGAAATAAATTTTTATTAAAAACAAAATCCAATTCAAACTATTAAAACCCTCTTAAAAAAATAAAATCATTTCAATTTAAATCTATTTATGATCCAAAAAAGAATTTTATGTTAAAATTATTGCAAGTACTACCAGCATAAAAATTTTCTGTGAAAACGAAAAAAAAAATTAAAACGATGTCAAATCAAATGACAAGTGACTAAGTAAACAAATATTATTAATTAAAATACCCGGGGATTAACAACAACTACAGGCAAATACAAGCATCCCCCATATTTTAAACTCGATCGTGAATTTTGTAAAAAGAATTCTGTAAAACGCTGTGTATATGTGTCTGTGTGAGTGTGTGCCAGTTTAAGTGCATAATAAATTAAAATACAAAACTGTGTGCGTATAATTCTTTTAAAAAGTCAATGACGTTGATTTTCAAATCAAAGGAAATTGAAATTTTTGTCAACGCTAAAAACGAGCAAGTTAACCAGAAGACATGCCGCCCTCTGCGTTTTTAGTTGGTTCTACCATTATAACAACACCCGCTTGTGAAAACTCACCAAATAAGACCGTCTTGCAATTGTTATCACCACCTACACACTCCCCCACCCGTCAGAATCGACAGAGTCCTCAGATAAAAACGGAATATAATTTAAATAACAATTGTCACACTTTGCAAAATTTTAATTATTTAAATAGCAACGATTTAAGTAATAAATCAACGAATATGGTTTTGCAATCCTACAACAGCTACGAGCAATATCATTTGCCCCAGCAACATCATGCACAAACGGCGGCCTCGGTGCTGTCCCAACATTCACCACCTCTATACAATAGCACAACAGCTACAACCTCACCTGCCGCTTTAAATACTCATCATCAACAACAGAATAATCAGCAGCATATTCAGCAGCAACAACAGCAACATAGTATATCCCAATACCAAAATCTTTATAACAGCCCGCCTCATCAACAACAACAACAACAACAACAGCATCTTAATAATCTAACCGCAACACATAACCTCAACGCTACAAATAACAGCCTCCCCCAAAACCATCATCATCCCCAACTGCAACAACATAATACACATCATCATCAACAACAGCATCAGCAGCAGCAACAACAACATCATCTCCATCCCTCACATCATCAACATCTGGCCCAACAGCAGCAACACGCACATCAACGTTTATCCGGCGGCAGTAACAGCAGTGCGACTTCTTCCCTATCTTCCAATCACTCCTCTGCCAATACAAATCTTTCCTCAGCCACACCGGCCGTTTCCACAACATCATCCGCCACGACGTCTACTGCTTCTTCAATTGTTAATTCTCTAACAGCCTCCTCCTCCTCACCCTCTTCAACTTCATCAACGGCTGGACCGTTTTTGTCTGCCGCCTCTTTGGGTATTAATTATTTTAATGATTCGATACCGTACGTGGGTGATTACTCGACCTCGACAGGCCATCTTTATACCGATATTGATGCGAATTTTTTTAGTCAAGGTAAATAAGAGAATCTTTAACTTTCTGCTTTTAGGAGGCCTAAAAAGTTATGGCCAAATGTTTAATCGTGCCATTGTGATTGAAATAATTAAATTGTGCGTTCAAGACAAAAAAAAAGTTATTTTAAAATGATTTTAAATTTGTCCCTAATAACAAGTTCTTGAAACATTTGAGCTGAAAAACGTATTTTTTAAAGGAATATTAAACAAATTTTGAAATTTTTTATTATAAAAATTAATTAGTAGATTTCTCTTTTTTAACTGCCTCTTTAACAGTTTCGAGCGCTAAAGTTCGCTTAAAAAAATTTTTATAATTTGAATCAAAAAATAAAATTCCTTAAGTCATCGGCTAGACTTGCAATTTTTGTTGCTGCAATTTTTTTATATTCTGCTTTGAAATTCACTTGTGTCCAGATTATGAAATTCTAGGGTTGAAATTTTTGTATTCTTATATATACCCCTTCTCAATGTTCGCCCCCCTCTTTCCAATAAACTCAAGAATTGCTGTTACAAAAATTGCAAGTCTGGACAATGGCTAACGAAAATTTTTTCATAATTTTAAACCAATACATTTCTTAAATTTATAAGTACATAATTACAAATAATTGGATTATTATTTATTTGGGAAAAAATTTTAGATACATATTTTTTAACTAAATATGTTTTTAACAAATAGAAACTGGGAATTATTTCCTTCTGAAGGAATATGACTATTACAAAAAAGCTTTATAAAATACATAACTGAAATTTAGCTCATAGAATAAATTCGAAAAATAAAAAAAATGTTGAATAAATATGTTTTTGTTTCGACTTTTTAAATTTTTAATAAATTAAGTAAATAATCAGGCTCGAGGTCTGTATTTTTTAGTTAAAGGAATTTTGGCTAAAGTCAAAAAGTTGAAATTTCACTAAAAGTTATAAAGTGTCTAATATAACCAGGATTTTTTTTAGAGAAAATACAGTAAAAAGACGATTTTTTAATAAAATTAATATTGTTATGACGATTTTCTGCCATCAATATGCGTGCTTAAAACATACTTCATTATTTTGAAACAATTACAAGAGATTACAATTATATTGGGAACAGTCCAAAGAAGGGATTGCTGTTCGGTTTTAACCAAAATCGAAACCGCTGTTTTTAATGCCTATAAACTGAAACCGAAAACCAACAAATTATTAAAAATATATTTACGTAATACTCGTACTTTACATAAAAAAGTTCATACAGAACAGACCGAACCAATGACAAGGTGTTTTAAAAATTTCTTAAAATTTAAAATAGAACTGAGAAAAACAAATGTGCTTTTTTAATTAAAGGAAGCTTGATTCCCTGCTAGAATCTAGGAAGATCGTTGGTTTTTTTTCAAAAATCATCTTGTTGATTCTTTTTTACAGGATACAGGTACACTTACAAAAAAAAAACGAATTATAAATGACTTGTCAAGAAGGGTACCGTTTCTCCCTACAAAAGAATCTTTTATAATCAGAAAATGAGCGCATATTCTTATTTTTAATCGCGCTGTAGAGTCAAAATGACTCGAATATGAATAAAAGTTTATCATAATTGAATCTTTGAGGAATCGGCTTTACGATAAAAAATAAACGCAGGCACATTTTCCGATAATACATGATGCACTCGTTATGAGAAAATGGTACCCTACCTTGAATCACCTCAAAGAATCATTTGTAATACAATTTTCTCATTCCTTTTTGAGAATATGAATGAATCATATGTCAATCCTTTTCAATGATTGAATAATATATGAATTCTTTTTCCATCGCTTAAGTGATAAATCAGTTTGTAAACATCAAAAGTGATCTGAGAATAAATTAGTATTGTGGTAATTTTGTTGAACTGCTTATGGGTTTCAATCCAAATTTTGATATTTTAATTAGGCTAAAGTTCATAAAATTAAATTTTTATTAAATTATTTTTATGAAGAAAGAATTTTACAACATGAAATTAATTAAAACTTATTGATAATTTTTCATTCTAGACTAAGCTGGACAGGTTGTCTTTTCTGACAAAAATGTTTCATGTATGTTCTATTCTAAAGAAATATGCAAAAATGTAAAAAGTTGGCGTTTTCCTTTCTAAATATGTTGCAACAATAAATGGCAAATTTGTTCTATTTCTTACACTCTGCTATAATTGAGTGTGAGATAATACCCTTTTTTGCAATTGCGTAAAGTACGTTTTTGTGCAAGCAAGTATTTTTTTACATTTTTTTCTTGCGTTTGCGTACAATTTGTGTAATGTTGTAATTTTTGGTCATATTGTGATGGATATAAAAACTTTTTGTTTTTCGTTTGTTTTACTTTTATTTAATCATTATTTTTTTTGTCGCAAAATTTTTGACAACAGCTGTCATTATTAATTGAAAAATCAGTGCTGTGAACGCTTATGGAAATCAAGGAAAATGTTGTGTTTAAAATCGCTTCAACAGTGGTGAATCTCGCTTAAGTACAAACTTTGCATTCAATATTTAAAACTTAACTATTATTTTGTTCCATTGTAATTAAGAGTGCGTGTAACCTGATAAATATATTACACAATTATAATGCATTCAATCAGAGGGTCTTGCCGTTTAACACTCACCGCCATTGACGACGGCTGGCAGTCAATAGTCAAACATCAATCTTTAAAAATTGTATTTTACCTTTGGTAGATCGAAATTTTCTTTGAATGAATATCTACTTTAATTGATTTAAATGTTCTGCCGTACATCTGTTTTTTTCGTACTTTTTTCCAGAATTCTTCTTGAAGTCCAAAGTACATTTTTCTGATGTAAAACATTATTCGGGAAGACGATTACTTTGGGGGTTACGTTTAAAAAAAAACTCTCAATTTGCAATTAATGTTGAAGCTCACAATTAATTTGTTGATAATTGTGTGGCATTCCATTTATGTTGAATTGTGCTTTCAAATAAAAAAAGGTTTTACTTCAAAATTTCTGTTACCAACAATTTAAAATAAATAACTCCATCTATTATTTTAAACAGAAATACATACTCTTTACTTCTTGGCTAAGTTTTTCTAATTTTTTATCTAAAGAGAGATTCCAGTCAGTTGAAAAGGATGTAAGAGTGTAAAGATTTAAACACTTTGACGAAAGAGATTTTGCTATCCATATCTTTCGGAAAAAAATCAAATCAACGAAGTTGTGTAATAATATTAATGCATACACGCAAAGAAAAAACATGGTTGTGGTAAACATATTCTAAGAGCAACATATTATGATAAGATTCATGATTGTAGTCACCATATTACGATTGTTATTAATTCATATTATTACCAAATATGTTCGTAATATAACATCATAATATTTTTCCCTTAATCATATTGTTATCCTGTTAATCATAAAACGTTAAGAAGTTATAATATTACTGTCATGGTAATCATAATAAGTTACACGCAAAGAAAAAACATGGTTGTGGTAAACATATTCTAAGAGCAACATATTATGATAAGATTCATGATTGTAGTCACCATATTACGATTGTTATTAATTCATATTATTACCAAATATGTTCGTAATATAACATCATAATATTTTTCCCTTAATCATATTGTTATCCTGTTAATCATAAAACGTTAAGAAGTTATAATATTACTGTCATGGTAATCATAATAAGTTAAGAAGTAATCATATTACTGTCATGGTAATCATATTAAGATAAGAAGTTATCATATTGTTGTCATGGTAACCATAATAAGTTTAGAAGTAATCATATTATTGTCATGACAATCATAATAAGTTAAGAAAAAATCATATTATTGTCATGGCAATCATAATAAGTTTAGAAGTAATCATATTATGATGCAAAGTGATATGAACTGTTATACATAAATTTTTTACATCATAATATGATACAACTTTAAACATAATATTTTTATTGGAAAAAAATACTTATGATAAAATAAAAAACATAATATAGTTACTGTAATCTTTTTGTCGTAGGTCGCAATTATTTATAAATTATTTTATGGAGTTTTCATTATTTTTCTCTTAAAATAACACAAATCTTACCAGTAATGGTTAATATTTTGCACCAATATTTCACAAATTTTTCCACCACTTTAAGATTATTAAAATTTTTTAGCAAAGATATTTTATTTTGTGACACTACAACCCTTTTTTAATGTTTTTTCTTTATTTTTTTTTTAATTTCTTGTTTATTTTAATGGTTATTTTGTTATTTCATTTTTAATATTTTTTTTAATTTCTTGTTTATTTTAATGGTTATTTTTTTATTATTTAGCCACTCACTAACAAATAATTCGATATGTTTATGTAAAACACGACACAACTGATACAAAATTATTTTACAAATGGCGATACCAAAATATTATTAGAGTAACGATATTTTGATTGCATCTTAAACTTATTATGATAAATGTATATAAAGTTATCATGTTATGGCTATTAAATATCATGATATGGTTGTGAGTAATATAATATGTTTTGAAAGTTACCTTAATTTAGTTGCTAGAAAAATAATTATTTTTCGGTCAACAATACTCAAATTTATAATTGCGATAAACATTAATATGTTTACAGTAACTATAATATTGCTGATATTTAATGAAAATAACAATTATTTGTGTACAACAACAATATATTGTTGCAATAAACACAGTGTGGTTGCCGTAACCATGCCCAACCATATTTTTTCTCTGCGTGTAAGAAGTAATCATATTACTGTCATGGTAATCATATTAAGATAAGAAGTTATCATATTGTTGTCATGGTAACCATAATAAGTTTAGAAGTAATCATATTTTTGTCATGACAATCATAATAAGTTTAGAAAAAATCATATTATTGTCATGGCAATCATAATAAGTTTAGAAGTAATCATATTATGATGCAAAGTGATATGAACTGTTATACATAAATTTTTTACATCATAATATGATACAACTTTAAACATAATATTTTTATTGGAAAAAAATACTTATGATAAAATAAAAAACATAATATAGTTACTGTAATCTTTTTGTCGTAGGTCGCAATTATTTATAAATTATTTTATGGAGTTTTCATTATTTTTCTCTTAAAATAACACAAATCTTACCAGTAATGGTTAATATTTTGCACCAATATTTCACAAATTTTTCCACCACTTTAAGATTATTAAAATTTTTTAGCAAAGATATTTTATTTTGTGACACTACAACCCTTTTTTAATGTTTTTTCTTTATTTTTTTTTTAATTTCTTGTTTATTTTAATGGTTATTTTGTTATTTCATTTTTAATATTTTTTTTAATTTCTTGTTTATTTTAATGGTTATTTTTTTATTATTTAGCCACTCACTAACAAATAATTCGATATGTTTATGTAAAACACGACACAACTGATACAAAATTATTTTACAAATGGCGATACCAAAATATTATTAGAGTAACGATATTTTGATTGCATCTTAAACTTATTATTATAAATGTATATAAAGTTATCATGTTATGGCTATTAAATATCATGATATGGTTGTGAGTAATATAATATGTTTTGAAAGTTACCTTAATTTAGTTGCTAGAAAAATAATTATTTTTCGGTCAACAATACTCAAATTTATAATTGCGATAAACATTAATATGTTTACAGTAACTATAATATTGCTGATATTTAATGAAAATAACAATTATTTGTGTACAACAACAATATATTGTTGCAATAAACACAGTGTGGTTGCCGTAACCATGCCCAACCATATTTTTTCTCTGCGTGTACCCTAACTTATGTAATTTTATTAATGACTGGATTTACCAAATTCGTCAGCTAACATTAAACGAATTTTAAAGTATTTAAAAATACAGGGGTGTGCTGGAAATCGCAAACGTAAAACGCAAGAATTTTAATCGTCGTTTTTTAATAAGATTTCTGTAATAAAAGAATTTTATGACAAATATTAAACAAATATTTCCCTACAACAAAAATTATAAAAATTAGGTTTAAAGTTTATTAAAAACAACTTCCAAATTCTTGCGTTTTGTGTTTGCGATTTCCAGCACACCCCTGATAAATTTTTCAGATTGCTTCAGTGGAAATATTACAAAAAGCTTACCAAAGTAAACACCGAGCAGATAGCTTGCGCGAATAGGATTAGTCTAAAACTATGTTGATTAAACATAATTATACATTTTATCAATAATAGATTTTCGTATGACGTACTTAATTCCCAATTTTCCATATTTGGTAACTACACTGAAATTTATTGTTGAGGGAAAGTCAGCTCCCATGCGCATTTCATTGGTTGCTCTGGCCAGATTATCAGGAAACCTTTTCCAAAGATTTTACAAAGCTGAAAATATTATATAAACAAAATCCTAAGGGCTAATAAATCAGTGCAAGTTAAACTCTCTTTTTGATTTAAAATATGTTTAAACCAGCAAATCTATTAATCAGTTAACATGTTAACCATCTTTAAACGCTTAAAATTGAGCGTTTAAACTACCAATGCAAACCATACGAATTTGACAACATTTATCGTAGTTCTGCCACATGTTATTTTTTAAACAGCATGTAATATATGGGGCACTGATTTACATCTGTTGATTTTAAGCTACATAAAAATTCAAGTTTAGTTTATCTAAACCAGTGCTTAAGCCGTCAGTGATTTATTAGCCATAAAGCGAATAAGAATTATAAGCACTCAAAGTCTTACTTGTAACAATATCAAAGCTTAAACAAAACACCATCTTATCTTTTCTTACATTCCCCTACAATTGGTTGGCTTTTCTCCGACTCGAATTGTAGTTGTGAGTGGGTAAAAGAAAAAACAAAATTAAAAGACAAATTGCTTCATTTTATTATTTTCTTAAGAAAACAACAACAAAAAACAATTTGCCAATTCAGTTTATTGCACGGGCACATGCAAATATATTATCAAAGTTATTTTGGGAGTACCAAATTTATTATTAAAAGATTTTCGTATGACGTGCTAAATTCCCAATTTTCTTGACGATTTGGACGTCACCATGTTTTGCCCTTTCAAGTTAATTTTTTTATACCTATGTCTCTGATGATAGTTTAATCATACAAACTTTAAAATTTTGCAGTCTAAATGGAGTTTAAAAGTACCAAAAATTCCCTATTTTACCCTAATGACGGGCCGACTTTCACAATATACTTGTTTTGCAACTTAAATACGAAAATTTATTAAGGATTGCAAAAATGTTCCAAAAAAAAAACTTGTTTACAAAAAGTACTAATTTTTGCCCTATTTTACGCTTAAAGTTACAATTTTTAAACCCATATCCGCGGTGGCAGTTTAAGCATGGTTTGTTGGTTGGTTGGTTAACGTGGTAGCACGCTCAAAAACTAGCCGTGCTGCTAGTTGAGTCAACAGTGACTCCGTTTTGACAACACACAACTTCTCTAGATTAGGAACACCGGATTAAGCGTAAAACCAGAGCAAAACTGAGGTGGCTTAAGCCAGCCCGTTGCGTTAAGGTATTTCAACACGTTTCCAAGTATCAAGAGAGAGGCCTTGTAGAAAGTTATTCCCAAATAATCCATGTGTTCTTGAATTAAACACTAAGCAGTCACTTAAAAAGTACCCGAAATTCACATTTTTACCCAATTTTACCACCTTTCAAAATGTTCTTTTATTGTGACATGCCACCATAGTTATACAAACCAAAATTTTTAATTTGGGATCGCAAACTATTTGAAAATAAAAATCTTTTTATGAAAAGTACCTACAGTAAAAATTTTACACCGTTTTTTCCGTCAAGCTTAAATTTTCCATGCCCATATCCCTCGTCGTTATTAAAGCAAAAAAAAAAAAGAAACTTAAAATTGTTCAGGTGTGGATCAAAATGTACCTTAAACTGCCCCTTATTACTCCCTTAAAAACCGATTTGCGAAATGTACTTTTTTGTGACATGCCGATTAAACTATAAAATTGTTACGAAAAAAATTTTTGATTTAAGATAAAGGGTTACTTTGCCCACTTCTGACCTTTATATCCCTCCATGACGATAGCAATTTCGCTATAAGATTCTATCTTCGTACCAAATTTCATCAAAGTCAGCTCAGCCGTTTCGAATACATACTAAGTTAATGTAAATATAAGTTCATTTATTTTCAATTCATTTTCCTTTTAAGTCTTGGGAATTCGACACCAATAACGATGTCCAATGTCCGAGATAAATGTGTTATCTCCGGTGGAGAGGTTGTTCACAACCCTTAATTGTGAAACTTTTAAATGAATCATTATGAATCGCTTATAAATCTTGTAGCTAAGCCACAAATGGTCTTAAATAGGAAGACATAGCTGATGAAGACGTTTGCCAAAAACTCTATAAGCTGTACTTTTGTGTTATGACAATTCAAAAAACATAATTCGAAAAATCTCCATTTCCTTCTGTTTGCCGCTATACATTTTAGTTGGTAAAAGATTCCCCTAAAGGTACTTTTGGGTCTACCTCGGCTTCTAGATCTTTGTGGGTTTGACTTAAGGATTTTGTGGCAGCAATTGCAATTATTTAGAAAGAATTTTTGATATTCTTTAATTAGGCTTGAGTTCATCAAATTTAACTTTCATTAAATTATTTTCACTGAGGGAAGGAATTTAACAACTTGGAATTTTTTATTAAAATTTATTAATAATTTTTCCTGGCTGAGCTGGGATTCGAACCCGGGTTGATCTTTACATGTTTTAAGAAACACCACTTTCTATCGTCAGAAGATCTTTGTGTTCTACCCACTGCGGTGCCCGTTAGCCAAAAGTCAAACATCAATATTTAACCAGTAGTACTGGTGGTTCGAAATTTGCTGTTATTATCACGATAGAAAGTGGTGTTTCTTGAAACATGTAAAGATCAACCCGGGTTCGAATCCCAGCTCAGCCAGGAAAAATTATCAATAAATTTTAATAAAAAATTCCAAGTTGTTAAATTCCTTCCCTCAGTGAAAATAATTTAATGAAAGTTAAATTTGATGAACTCAAGCCTAATTAAAGAATATCAAAAATTGAAAATAAACAGTTCAACTAAAAATCAAAATTGTATTTAGAAAGAATTTTGAAAATTATCAAAAATTAAAGAAATAATTAGAAATGCTTGTAAATGTTCTTCTTATTATTATCATGAACATGCAAATTTTATTATTAACTCATTTCACTGATTAAATATTTAAGTTAAAAAAATAAAAAAAAAAAACATCAAAAGTTCAACAGAATTTTCAACCAACGTAAGAACAAAAACAAAATAAAAATCAAATTCAACCGACTGCAAAATAATCTGTATTTAAATAAAACTACAACAACAAAACAAAAAAATAACAACGAAAACAATTAAAATATTTTAATTACATTCACACAATATAAATTAAAAATAAAAAAAAGGAGAAAAAGAACATGTTTAACACAAAACAACAGCAACAACTAATTATCACATCATCACCCTTAAAAATTTTCATATATTAAAATTTTTAAATGAAACTGAAATAGTAATAAATTAAATCCTAAAGATACTTTCATATATTTAACACAAAAATAAAAAGTTTTGCCGTTTTCTTGGTAAAATTGTGGTTAAACGAATAGAATTGTTTAATTACAAACAAAGTCAAATATTTGTTCAAAGCCACAAATATCACACCAGACACGATTCAAACTCCCTTTTGCTTTTTTTTTTGCTAAAACTTATTGACTGTTGTTCTAAATGAGGGTGGCAGAAACTGAGATTTTCTTTTCTTTTAAATGAATTTAAATTAAATTGTAATTTATAGTTAATCCTTTTGAGGGCAAAGTTGAACTACAAACAGCCCTTCTTTTATTTTATTACACTTTGAACTGTAAATTGATAGAGCCAATGTAAACAATATTGTTGGAAAATGTTAAGGCACATTTTACGCTTTTTATTGTTGTCATGGTAAATAGCCTTTAGGGGGCCAGTGTGTTCAACAAGTTGTTGATTTGATGAAATTAGTGAAGGGTATTTATTGATGCACTTTTTAAAATTTAGTTTTCGTTTTAAATGTTAGTTAAACGAATCACTTTTACACTCGCGTTCTAAAATCAGGCAGTAAGTTTCGTTTGTAATGCGAATTACAATAGCGGTGTTTACCCTTTGTATTAAGTGTACAACTCTGCTTTTCTTAATACGATTTTATACTACAAAGCATGAGTGTCTTTTTCGTAAGCATTGTAAATTAATAAAGTTGCTGAGTGAGAGAAAGAGACAGAAATAGTTTCTTCAACTGTTTTATTCTGGGTTATTTAACAAACGTGTTAACTACAGCTTTTTATTGAATTTTTCAACAACCGCGTAGTAAATTTTAGTCTAATACATTTTATTGTTGCAATGTTGTAAATCTTAGTACTTTAAATAAATATGTCAGATTCTACAAGGACTAATATTTTAAGTTTAAGTTGTACGAAAGATACATACTATATTTATTTCTATCGAAAATTAATAATTTTTTTAATAAAATATTAAATGATATCAAACTGAGCCAAAAATTAGCTTTAATATTGTGAATTTTTCCACTCGATTTTTTTAGTGAAATATAGTGAGATATTCGACAAAAATTATATATGTGCATAAAATATTTTCAATATTTTTTTCTTAAAATTGTTTTAAGATCCAACTTATTTTTAATAATAACAATTGTGGTTTTATTGAACTATTTGTTTTTAATTGAAATTTTTGATATTTTAAATTAAGCTAAAGTTCATCAAATTAAATTTTTCTTGAAATTATTTTAATGAAGGAAGGAATTTTACAACATGAAATGAATTAAAATTGGTTTTTTTATTAATTTTTATTCTTGACCTCGGGTCAAATTTGCATGTTTCCCGTCATCAGAATTCTTTGCAGTTCTACTGTTTCCTTCATTAAAATAATTTAATAAAAAATTTAATAGAGAACTTAATTAAGCCTAATTTAAAATATTAATAATTTTCAATAATTATCATTGCAATGTAACATGAGGTCTTCACCTGACAATTTTTTGTCATACCAAACGTCAAAGTCTATATAAAAAAACTAGGAAATTTTTGTAAGCGTTCTTTTCTTGAAGTTTGACGTTAATTATGACAAAAAATTGTCAGGTGAAGACCCCATGTTAACGCACCAGATTTAAAAGATTTTTAATGAAATCTATAAGTTTTCGTTGTTTAAATGCAATCCTGATCAAATTAAAAGTAATATTGTTTAGAAAAAACGAATGAAGTCGTATGAGATTTCTCGTAATACATAATTGGTTATTAAAGAACGCAGGTTGTGTGTTACTGAAATCTATTACAAAAAACGACATATGTACATAGGTAGTCGTTTGCGACAACGACTAGCTTAATAAGGCTTAATTTAAAATGCATTGCATAGCGTGACGGTGTCTTTTTCAATTTATTGCTTTTGACTCTTCTTCATTTAAATTTTAAATATCGAATGGCGCTAAATTTCAGCTTTGGTTGATATTCGTATTCGCGAATATTAAAAATTGATAATCATACATAAGTACATACATATGTATGTATGTATGCATTTTAAAAATATTCTCTATTTTCTTAAAAAAATCTTAAATTAATAATTCATTAAAATTGTCTTGATATTAAAAAAATAATAATAACAAAATTTACCGAATAAAACATTTTCACCCTAAATTGTTTTTAAACACAAGAAAATCTTCTTGATTTCTAAAAATAAGCCAAAAAACCCAACATGCCACAACATGTTTTGCTAAAACAACTCAACTCAAATACAGGAAAATATGGGAGGAGTATAAAAACAATAAATGTTGTTGTAAATAAGATAAGAAAACAACTAAATCTCTGCAAAAAAAAAAAACTTAAACTCTCAATCTTGTCATTCATATCTCTATAATAAATTTTCAAACATCTCAAAATCTGCGCAATAACAATAATAAAATTATTGCAAAATGCCCCCCGAAAAACAGCAGACCCAAGAAACACAAAGTTAACTTGTACTTGAACGTAGATTTTATAAAGTGCTGCCATTTTAGAAATGAAAAAAAGTGTATTGTAAAAACGGGTAAAAAGAGAAACAATTAAAGTCTGGGTTCACACTATGAAAGTTTTCTTTCAGAAAGCCTGAGTTTATGGATGAGAGAGGAGAGAAGAAAAGCGTGTTCTCTTCCCCTCTCACCAATAAAATCAGACTTTCTGAAAGAAAACTTTCATAGTGTGATCCCAGACTAAGAAAAAAAAGAAAAAGCGCCAAGAGAAAAAAAGGAAACTTGAAAAAAACTTTTTAAGTGCGTTATTTTGCTTTGCAAATAACGCATTGAAAAAGTGTAGAATTGAAGCGAAAAACTTGAAATAAAAAAAAGGATATTAAAATTGTAAAAAAATTATTTATTGTATTAACAATTCATTTAATTAAAGCCAAAACAAAAACTTAAAATAAAAATTTTAATTAATTAAAAAACAAAATAATGATAAAGTTTTATATAGCAACACCATTCCATTTTCAAATATCTCTGCTTTATAATCGTAATCATCGGGTCACAAAACGATTTTAATGTAATTCGTAGATATTTTATGAGTTTGATTAGAATTGATTTTTAGGTAGTTTGGTATTGCGACAACAAACTTTCCTTGCTTTAAATCGTATTTAAATATGCAATAATGAATTGCCTAAGCTTTAAGAAAAATTCAATAATGAGTAAATCGGCCCATACACTTACAATATTATTGTATATAATATTTGCCTAATTTTCATTTTATCCTATATTATGCAATAAGTCGCACAATGGTTTCATTTATTCAATAAAAAGGCGAACATAACCTATAGTAATAACATAAGTAGCATTGTACAATGTTGCATTTCACATTTCACTTTCTTTTCGTTGTGCAATAAAAATCAAAAGACTTTTGATTGTTGCCAATATATTGTGCTACCTTCAAATATCACAAACACATTGGCGATATCATTGTACAATACGCAAAATAGAACAATTTTATTGCGGTGTATGATCCGCTTAGGAAAACGGTAGTATGCGGTTATAATAAAGTTAGCTAGTTCTTCAAAAGGATTTTTACCCAAAGAATTTTTAAAATTGTAGACTTTAATCCCAAACTCATCTTCTCTTTCCCATTTTTGCAATGTTAAATTCCGTAAAATTGATCAATCTTTTGCTTTAATTTTAACAATTTTTATTGATTTACTAAACTTTATTTTCAAAGGCTAGTTCACACAATCACACAAGTGTTACGTATTTCATAGTAATTTGTGAGATAGAAATCTAATCGTTTTGTTGCGACTGTAAAAAATTTTATTTGTTATTACAGTTTGTGTTTACACTATCGCACATGAACATTTCTTTGTTAAAATGCAACCCTGATCAAAAAAAGTGTTATTGTTTAAAAAAAAAAAATTTTAAAACCGATGAAGGGATGTATAATAGTAATAGCATAAAGTATAATAGTGTAAACTAGCCTTAAGAAGATAATTGTGTAATGTAATTTATAAACTGTTTAATGATATTTTATTTTGCCAAACGTTTTGCTAAGTTTGATAGGTGTGAACATAGATAGCTTTAAAGACGAATCATCAATGATATTTTGTATGAAAGCAATAATATCTGCTTCGTTTGTTTTTAATACTATCCACACTAAATAGCCACACTTAAAAGCACTAAACGCGCGAAAGAAAAATGGAGAAAGCGTCACAAAATACCCTCTTTCAAAAATGAATGGGTAACGAGGCCAAAAAAGCGTCATAAAATACCCAAAAAGCGTCCAAATGGCAACACTGATTCCATTTCCCTCAATATAAATAGAAAAAGCTCTTTAGCATGGCAGCCTTTGGTGCTGTTGTTGTTAGTTTTTCACAAACAGCAACAGGTTTTTCTTGATTTTCTTCTTGTTGTTTTCTGTTTTTCTAATCTTTCATTTTGGAGCAAAATGGCATTAGAGTGGTGGAATCTAATATAAGTTGACTCTCCCCAAAACAACAAGTTTGAATTGTTATAGATTTTGCTTGATTTGTTTTGTTTTTTAAACAGAAGAGATAGAAAAAACCCACCGGTCTCTGATTCCTTTCTTATTTTGTATTGTTGCAAGCTTTATTGGGTGTTTGAGATTGTGTGCGAGTGTTCGTTTTAGCTTTGCTGCTTTTTGTTGTTGTATTTTTTTTTTCATTTTGTTGTTTATTGTATAAATGTAAATTTTCTTGGTATTTGTAAATCATTGGATTCTGATTGGTTTTCGAATGTTATCAAATCATCAACGTTTTGTGCGCATGATGATAATGATGTTACTATTGTATATGTGATAGTTTTTTTTGGTTTAATCAAGGGGTTAACTGTTTGGTGGGTTTGTTTGCCTTCTTAATATGTATTGTGTTATTATTTTTTTTTATAATGTTTATTAGTCACGCCTTTTAAGTACATCTGTATATGTATGGAGGTATCACCTATAAAAGATTTTTTATTAACAAGTGGAGATTTATTGGTTATCTTTTAGAGATTAGTAGGGATGAGATTATCATGCACTGAAAACTCAAAATATGCGCATAAGATATGCCCTAAAAACTCCAAAATATGCATTAAAAAATAAAAAATATGCAATAAAAACTTGATAGAAAATAAAAAAAAGTTTTTTTTTAAATTTTATTTAACTAAAAATAAATAAAAAATTCAGTATATTGTTATTCAAAAGTACAACATTTTTTTAAATTAATTTAAATTCCTATTTAAAATTTTTGTTTGCAAAAACAAATAAATATGTATGGTTATAAACCTTTCTCTGTTCGGATGCAAAAACAAAGCAATGCTATTTTAACGCAAATTCAATGACTCGGAAGGATCCAGCCCAATTGTGAATGCAAATTCATAATTGGGCTGATAATTGGTCGACATCGTTCATCGACTATCGACAAAAAACATGTATTTGCATGGAAATCGCATCCCTAGAGATTAAAAATTTAAACAGATTTGTAGAATGAAGTAGGTAAAATAAACATATGTATGTAGGTATGAATAAGGCAGATATTTGCAGATTTTAATGAAAATTAAAGAAAACTATACGTTTATCTTCAAAGTATTAAAATACAATAAAACATTTTAAAAACGCGAATTTCTTAATAAAAAATAAAAATCTATTTCACTCTTTCTGTTTTGTTTAATTGTAATGCAGTTAAAAGAATATTGAAAAAAAAATCAATACAATTAAAACAATGCCATATTTTTATTTCCGTATTCATAAAAAATTAAAATGGATTTGAAATGTTTTTTAAGATAAATTTGTATAAAAATGTTGCATTAAAACACATTTCAAATTTTTTTTATTTTTTATGAAAACGGCAGTTTGTATTAAGTTTTTTCTAATACAGTTGTAAAATTATATTAAAATTATAAACAATTCTAAAATTCTAATTGCAGTAAAGAAATATTTGAAAATTCTGTTTTGAAATGTTAAAAGCTTCATTCACAATGGTACCAACAATTTTGTTTTTTCTTCTATCTTATTTCTTTCCAAAGTATTTCATATGTATTCCTTTAATTTTTCGACAAACGCAAACGTTTTCTTAATTGAAATTGTGGGGGGTTGCGAAAAAAAATGTTTGCTCTATTGTGAACACCAAGTGAAAATGTTGCTGCCATTGTGAATGAAGCTCAATGCACAAAAACTTTAATTGTGTAAATATTTCAGAACAAAGTACCTAAAACTTTTAGAACTTTATATTGAACTCCAATTCAACACTTATAACAGATTTAAATATTTTGTACGTTTAATTCACGAATTTTCTACCAGAAATTGTATTTTTATTTTTGTTTATTTGTAATTTTGTTTATAATAAAATAATATTTTTTTTTTAAGGAAAGTTGATCAAAATCGATTTCAAAATTTAAGGGCTTTAATTTTTAATAATGTAACATTAAATGAAATTTTTTTATTTTTTGTTAAGTTTGGCAAAAACTAGAAAATTTTCCACTTCTAACTAAAAGCCAAATTCACAATGAAAGAAACTTTTTTATTAGAATTAATCCAATTAAGAAGCAAGTTTTTTTAAAACACGCTTATTTTCTCTACATAATTTTACATATTTTTTGTTTTTCAAGTTTTATATCTCAAACTTAAAAAAATTTTATATGTTAGATCCCAGCTAGCATTTGGAAGATTGTTTTAAATCAGATGAAAAACTGATTAATCAGTTACATGAATAAATACTATTTAAAAGGAATTTACGTTAGTTCGTTTTAAATAATTGATTTAAAAATTACTATAAATACCATTTGAAAACGAGTCGAAAATGACTCTATACTTACAAAACAAAAACGAATCATAAATAAGTCATCAAGAAAAGTCGCGGGTAGAGTGTCATTTCCTGCCGACAAAAAAAATATTTTATGATCAGAAAATAAGCGCGTATTTTAGTTTTTTAGTCGCGCTGAAGAGTCAAGAATGACTCGAAAATGATTAAAAATTTCAAAAAATACGTTCTGGCATACTCCTTTTGTAAATTACGGGAAATTTCACGAAGTTAAGTTATAATTAACTATTAGTTATATCTGTCCAAAACATATTGTTAACCGGAAGTTAAATTTATAGTAAGTTTTAACTTAACTTGGTGAATTTGGCTGTGAAAGTAACGATATATCCCAATAAGCACTCAAAAATAAAATTTCAAGTGCTTTAAATTTTACTGAAAATTAACTTGAGTCCAAACGTATTTTAAATACTATTCAAGTTTAAAAATACTCACTTGATATCAAATTGCTATTGAAATAAAGTGTAACAAAAGAATATCTCAACCCTTGAAACTTGAGATTCGAACTTGAATACCAATAGTTTTGCACTTGATTTCCAGCAAAATTGCTTCTTGGGAATATACGGATGTATGTATGTATTATTCCCAGCTAGCATTTTCAATATAGAGTATTCTAGGAGTCTATTGGGAATCTGATAAAGATTGTTTAAAATATAATTATGTTAATTATTACCCAGCCAACAAAATAGTCCGACGTCTTTCAAATATCTGAGAGAAACGTCGACAAGAATGTCGGTACCGTATACGAATTCTGCCAGATTTCCGAACCAAAAATGTATAAAATGGTCGACACGAATTTTGGCAGACATGTCGTGGGTATTTGTGACTTTTTCCCCAAATTTCAGATAGATATCTGAAAGAAATGTAATGAAAAAGGCATGGGAAATTTTGATGTTTTAGACGAGATTCTTATTGTTTTCCAAATATAGCTGAAAGAATTGATTTAAATTAATTTTATTGCAAAAAAGTACATAATAAAAAATCCTACATGTACTTACCACAGGAAATCGATATTCACCCCTATCGTGAATAACAAGTGGAATTTTTGTTCCCATGAAATTTTCATTTCCCTCGATGTGAAAAATATTTCACGCTATCAGTTCCAGTGAATGTAACAAAAAAGAAGAAAGATTAGAAAATATTAAAAATCAATGAAATTTATGTTCAAAAATATTAACGTATATATTTTAAAGAAAAGTTAAAATAATAGAGCTAAATGATAAGTATTGGAGGGATAGGTTGATTGCAACGTTAGTTTCTTGCACTTTTTAAATTTTATGTAGTAAAATATTCCCGAAAATTCTGCCACAAAGTCTTTCGACTGCTTTACACATCCGCCGGCAATCAACCACTTGTTTTGCATTTTGTTGACCAATATATCGGTTGGTGCCTTATTAACGAAAATAAACCTTAATATTCGATTTATAGGAGGAACTACTTACATACTCGTTCTGTTCCCTAGCAAAAATAAAATGGAGAAAATCTAAGGGAAATGTGAACAAACTACAAGGGAAAAAAACTTTTCACGATATGGGGAATTTATTCCCGCGAACATTTTTCGCGTTATTATTCTCCTTTGAATTACCTTTTTTTCATGGGAGTTTTTCATGATCGCAAATATGTGAAAAGGGGAAAAATCACGAGGGAAAAATTATTCACGATAGGGGTGAATGTTTTCAGTATCTTTTAAATAATAACACATACATTTTCCTCTTATTTTCTTTAAATATACTTTTAAGTTTTATTTAAAAACCACCTTTATAAAACGATCATTTTTCAAATCCATCGGTTTTATTCCATGCATATCTACCTTTAAATCTGTATTAAGATTTTTGTTAAAAAATTTATAATTTATGAAAACTGCAGTTAAAGTTGGAAAAGTATTTTTTTTACACACAAAACGCTGATCAATTTCTCTCTTTTTCTCTTAAGGTTATTCAACTCCCCATGATCGCAACAACAGCCCGCCTCCACAGCAACAACAGCAGCAGACTCAATCGGCTGCTAATACAGTGATGTTACCACCTGCTCAAACCCAAAACTCTTCATCCTCCAATGCCAATAACAGCAACAACAACAACAACAACAGTGTTTCAGCTCTTTCCCCCAACAGTGCTAATAATAGTAATAATAACAATAATAATGGTGCCAATCTCAATTTCATGCAAATGACCATGAGAAACCCAGCGTTCTATGCACAACATCAAATGAAAGAAGAACCCGGTACACAATCCACTTATGGAAATCTTGGTTCCAGTGCCAACAACAATCAAACTGATCCCACAGATCTATCCGGATTCGGTTTACCCACTCATAGTATGGCGAAAGCAGCAGCTGCTGCTGCAGCAGCCGCTTCATACGATGACAGTGACTACCATACCAGCATGTCGTCACAGGATCATCAGGGTCAATCCGGCTATTTAGATGGCAGTTCACCCGATTTCTATGGTCTCAATGGTGTAGAACAGAAATATAACGATTATGGTCGTTCAAGATTTCATAATGCCTACCCCCCAGAATTTGCCGCCTATGATGCATCACAATTTCCCTCGATGGCTGCACAAAGTGCACCCGATCAATGGGGCTTACATCGCGGTAATCAACATCATGCCGCTTATTTGTCTACCATGAGTCTAGATAAGGCTTTACTGGGTACTTATCCCACGCAAGGTGGTGTACCCTGTTTCCAAGGTTCTGGGCCCATACAATTGTGGCAATTTTTGCTAGAACTTTTAATGGATAAAAATTGTCAAGGTTTTATTTCCTGGACCGGTGATGGGTGGGAATTCAAACTAACAGATCCCGATGAGGTGAGTTTTAAAAATAAAGACGAAGACAAGTTTGTATGTGTAAAACCTGATGGTATTTTGACTTTTTTTTTAATTTAAGGTGGCTCGTCGTTGGGGTATACGTAAAAATAAACCAAAAATGAATTATGAAAAGCTGAGCAGAGGCCTACGTTATTATTACGATAAGAATATTATACATAAAACCGCTGGTAAACGTTATGTCTACCGTTTTGTTTGTGATTTACAAAATTTGATTGGGTAAGTTTTTAAATCTAGTTTGAAATTCATAATCTTTATACTCTATAGACTGGATGGATTATCGTTATGACTGTTTTGCATGGGGAAACAAACATATCTTTAATTGTGTGTAGTGCATGGGCGTGGAAATGCCTGTGTGATACTTAAGGAATGCGGGATAACTAAGTCTTTATAAACCCGAAGTTCATAAAATTTCAGCCAAGTGATCTTTTGTGCTCGTTTGTTTTAAAAACGTATTCGACAAAAATATTTAAAATAATCACACCTCTTATAAGTCGATGTTGACGAGAATTTCAGGTTTTTTTCACATAAATTCGGCGACTGCATTCCTTCGATGTTAAAGCCTTTTCACACTTGTCAACATCTAACATCTACCATCGATTTTTGAAGATGTTGAAAATTTTCCATACGAAAAACACAGAGCTAAATTCAACATCATTAAAAGATGTTTATTTTAGTGTCATCACTAGAAAAGTGGTAAATTCTATTACAATCGCGGCAACACTGACATAATGGCATTTGTTTTGAAGGCAGCGTTACCATTTGTTAAGTTTTTACTTCTTTTAAAGTCTTTTTTTTTTGTTTATATAATTAAACAAAATCAGTTCCAAATACATTTTGCTGTTTCTTTTGAAATTTTGGCACTTTTGTAGGAAAAGTATTTAAAAAAGATTTTTCATAAATGGGGCAATTTTGCCTGATAGAAGATGTTGGATGTTTCAAGTTAAACATTTTGCATGCGTTGCTCCGAAATTATATGTGTTTATTTCGACTAGTTGTCGAAAATCTGACAGAAAAAAAAAATATAATTTCTAATTAATTTTTTCTTGTGACGTTTAGTGTTTGTTTTTTAATAGATTTTTATTGAATACAAAAAAATAAATTAGAAAGTGTGTTTTTGGCAAAACTTATACATATGTATGTACATAGTAAAGTATTCATCCTGACAGCTTTAGTTATTGAAGTATACTCCATAGTGGGCATTCGGCCGAAGCTTAAAAATTTAACTTCTGATAAATTTTACTATTAAATTTGAAAAATTTATAAATTCATAAAATTTGTATGTGCAGAAGGCCATAAGCACCACGACCCAATGGATCTTTTGTGCCTGTACTGAAATTCTGTAACTTGTGAACGACAAACAATTGTCGTTAGGTAGTCAAAATTCGTAAGCTAACGATAATTGTCGTTAAGAACTATTCTGTAATGAAATTTTAACTATTTTGATCGCCAAACAATGTCGGTAGCTAACGACACAAAAAAAGTTCTTGTTAAATAATAACGATAATAAATGAACTGTTAACAGATTTAAAATATAGAATAATGAAGACAACTTTTAACAGAAAAAAAGTAATAAAATAAAGTCGATCAAGCCCGACCTTATAGTATTTGGGCCAAACGAGTAAGTTGGTAGGTTAAGAATCACATTAGAGATGTTTGTGCCAAATATTATCTAGATACATACTAGTTACTAAAACTGATAACTAATGATAACTACTATGAGATAACATAGACGCTATTATTAAGGTAACTTATTATAAGTGTATTCGAATGGGAGCTGTGGGAAAATATGAACCGATTCTAATAATATTTGTTTTGCTGATTCATAAAGGTTGCAACAAAATATCTTTGGAGGTAATGGACACAAAACCCTATTCCGGAAAAAAGTTTGCATGTGGTCTATGAAAAATAAATAACCGCTTTTCCGCTTTTGAAAAGGCTTCAACCTTGTAGCAATAAATGCTTATGTGTCAAATTTTATCAATTTGTTTTCAAAATTCGACACAAGGTTATCTCGGATAGACAACCAGCCAGCCTGATAGAAGGACGGACCTCGTTAGATGGGTTCAATCGGTTTACCGAAAGTGGGCCCAGAACATATATTTTAATATTTTAATGAGTTACATTCCTCATTCCTTGATAATGATATCCGAGGGATATCGAAATATTGGAACTAATAATTTAATAAATAATATATTTATTTTTAAAAATAATTGGCCTCGAGCTCGAAAAAACTTTTTATTTTAAATAAAAAAAGGTCGAAAAAATAATAAGATTTAATTTAATTTTTTATTAATTTTAAAAAATTTTAGCTTTCACGTTCTTGTATTTTTACTGATATTTGTCGTTAATATTTCTAAACAAAAATGTTTGTTTATTTTAAATAGGGAATAACAAATTCGTTCAAGTAACCGAGATTTCTCGTTAATTAACGATATCGGTAGTTAAATTCAAAAAGTAACGGAATTGAGGTACTGATCTAATTTTTGTTTGGAAATTTTCAAAAAACAATAACAACTTATCATTACAGGTCTGTATTTTCTTCAAAATACGTAAGACTTGTGTGGTAAAGAAATCTTTAATAAAGAATTTTAAAAAATATTTAAAGTCATGATTTTGTTTAAATTAAAATCTTTTTTTAATTAAAAATTTCTTCTAATTTCAGTTACTCTCCCGAAGAATTGTGTGCTAAATATGACCTCAAAACTGAAAAGAAGGACGATGATTAAATTCATTCTTATTATTACAAAATAAAGTGCAGAAATAGACTTTAAAATAAATAATAAAAAAAAACAATAACAAAATGGTGGATTCTTCCAAATGTGCTTAAAAGTGAATTTCCAATTCTACCACATTCTACAACCCAGCAAACACAACAAAAAGAAAAGATTTTCTTTTTTTGTCAATAATTAATTACTCACATAATTGTTTTCTTATTTTGTTAATTAAACAATAAATACAATATTTTTTTTCTTTTAACTAAAAAATTAAAAAAAAAACGTGATGTAATTTTATAAGTTTACTTTTTTATAAAAATTCTAAACTAATCTTTTTTTTTTTAATTATAATATAAATCAAACAATAGTGGCTTGTTAGAAAATTAAATTATGTATAAAAATAGTTTAAAAACTTTATTTTATAAATAATTAATTTGAAATTAATTAAATATTTAATTTTAAACATTATATGTATTTAATATTGCAGTTAATTTTTTAAGTTATAAAAACAGAAACAAAAACAAAAAAACGCAATGTTCTCGTTAATTTATTAAGTTTTATTATTAAAAACAAACAAAAAGAAATTTAAAAGAATAGATAATGAAAATAAAAATAAAGCTCAAATTTTCATAAAATAGCGAAAAAAAATTGAAACAATTGAGTTGTGCAATTTAAAAACAAACAAAAATTGCTAAAAAAAAAAAAAAAAAAAAAAAAAAACTAAATTTGAAATGCCATAAAAAATTATAAAAAAAAATAATAATTGAGCATCCAAAGTTAAGTGATATTTAATAAAAAATTAAAAATATATATAAAAAATTTAAACTTAAAATCATTATATCTAAATTGTCTTGTACATACATTTCTTTTTTTTTCAAAATAATTTATAAATTTCTTTTAAGTGTCTTAGACTTCAAGTTATTTTTTTTTATTTAAAATGTTTATTACATTTAGGTATTTTCTTAAATTTTTTTTTTATATACAAACATAATTTTTCTCAGTGCATGAGTGCTTCCGTGAGACTCAAGAGTTTTATTTAAATAATACTTTTAATAATTACAAAAAAACAAAATCCCCACAAATTATAAAATAATTTAATAAATATGTACTAATATAATATAACAAAAACAAAAAAATTGACTAAAGTATGTAAAGTTTTATAAATATAAATAAATACTTTAAATTATGTATCATCATTATTGTTTTAAAAAGTTGTAGAAATGAAGAAATAAATTTATACAAAAAAAAATAATTTAAGTAGGTGTAATAATTACAAAAAAACAATATACTATACCATAAAATAAAAAAATATGTAATATTTAAGTTAAAAAAGCAAAAATCTTTATATTAAAAATGCTCAAACATTTGCATAAACTAATTTAATTTAATAAAATAAAAATATTTGTTAAAAATTATTAAAAAAAAAAACCATTGTAAATTTTTTTTATTTAAAACAAGTGTCATTTTTTTAATTCAAAATTTGCGATTTTTTACTGACGTTGTTGCAGCAAATGAGCGAAATGTGTAACATGTTTATTTTTTCATTTTGTTTTGTATGGTAAATTTTCCTATTTGTTCCCTTTTATTTTGCCGTGTGATTGGAGTTTTTCTTTTTCAGGACATTTTCATTTCCCCGGAAAGCAGGATTTATTTTCCCTGGAATTTCCGCTTAATTTAAAACGGTGAAAAATATAATCTATGGGTCGACAACTAATAAAGTTGTGTTGCCAGCAGCGAAATTTGTATTACGTATGGCAACTGTCAACAAGCTACTAGTTATTTCGTCTAGTTGCTGCTAATATTTTCTAAAAAGTAAAAAACTAATAAGTTTTTCTAAAGTATATTTTAAAGGCGAATTCATACAGGCAACAGAATAAGTGGAGCCACAATAAATTTGCAATACAGGAAAAAGATTAACCTTCTAAAGCAATTATCAAATGTGGGAATTATTTCTTTTTCATAAATAACACTGGGTCACAAAAATGAGATGTTTTCTAAGATAAATCGGGGCTGCTGATCACGAATATGACATTCATTTATTTTTGTCAAGAAGCATTTTCGAGATATACGCGAAAATCGTGTTTTTTTGCAGTTGTTTTTGTTTGTTGGTATTTCGAAAAATCTCGAGAACTGCTCAACTTAATTGAACAAGATTAAACATTTTGCATAGATATCTCTTTATTTTAGTCTGCGCGCATGTTCCATTAAGGTCGTGTCTCAAAATTAATTTCTGAATAATTGGTGTTATATAATTGAAAGAAAGCATTTATCCTTAAAACAAAAAGGCGACATTATAAAAGAAATTGAAAAAGGTGCTAGTGTTACTTCTCTGGCTCAGCGTTATTGCGTTGCAAAATCGACAATTTCTGGCATAAATAAAAAGAATATCGGAGTAATAATAAATGCAATTAAAATAAATAAATTAGTTTTTTAAATAAAAAAAAAATTCAACCTTGATTTAGTGAACCTGGGTATAGTGAAATCGCTCTGCAAAAATTAGTTGACTCTACCCAGACAGCACTGTATCTCGAAAACGCTTCTTGAGAAAATAAATGAATGCCATGTTCGTGATCAGCAGCCCCAATTTATCTTAGAAAATATCTCTTTTTTGATGTTCTTTCTTTTTGTGGCATAGTGTTATTTTTAATTAAATTAACCATTTTTTTTTTTATTCAACTCAGAAGCACATTCAAAAAAATGGTTAATTAAAAAAATTCCCTCATTTATATTATCAACCAAGGCGAATTCATACAGGTGGCATTTTCGAGTCATCTGTTTATTGTTTAGTCATTTGTGTGTATACTGAATGTCAAGCTTTGTTTACATCAAGGCGAATTTACACCAGGTGACCTTGGGGGCTACTCTCTATTGCGATGCGAAAACAATTTCGATGCGAAAGCTAAATGTTAACATAGTACTCTCTATCACTTTCGCAAAATGTTTTGAAAATTTAGCAATAGGTACGTACTAGCAACAAAAATGAAAGATGGCGCAGATTGACAGTAATGAAATGCTATAATGTGAAAAAATATTTAAAATTGGAAAGTTCAAATAAAATAAATAGTGATAATTTGGGAAAAGAAATAAATTAATGATGCTGTACCAATCGCTAGGTTTGCCACGTAAGGAAAAATAAACTAAAAACCAGGATAGCAGGACACAAGTCAGATCAAAAATATAGACATCACAAAAAACAGCTTTATCATCCCATTGTGCTAATCTCAACCATTATCCAGAGTTTGAAAATTCAATTGTTCTAAACACAGAAAATAATTACAAACGTAGATTTATGTTAGAAATGTTACAAATTATAAATGTACCAACAATGTCGAGAATTAATTTTAAGTCTGACACTGAGAATGTAGCACAAAATTATAGACATTTAATTTATAAAAATAGAAACGGAAGTCAAAAATTTATTTTTATTGTAATAGATCAAGTTTGATTTGAAAAATATTTTTGTATTCAATTGAAAAAAAAAATTTTTTTTTTGTTTTTAATTTGACATTTTATATTGTTTTATAAATTGTTAAATAAGATAAGAAAAAAACCCTGAAGAAGGCAATCAAAGAAGTGCTGAAATATTGGATAAAATAAACGTTTAAAGTTTTTTTTTATATAAAATTAAAAAAGACCTCAAGCTTGAAAATTTAGTTACAGTGCACTCTGGAAAACGTCAACTAATTAAAACCGCGGGTGTTGACGTTTAACAAATTGTTGACGTTTACGAATGTAAAATGTTTATATAAAAAACATATCGATAATGTGCTTTTAAACGTTTTTATTAATTATAAACTAAATCCAAACATAAACAAATTCAAAAAGGAAATAAAAAAGGCATTCAACTTGACTAAAACCATAGAAGACAACTGGAACTAAAAGAATACATTTTAAATGAGATCATATTTTTAATTTTACATGCACACATATGCATTTAAAAAAATCTGTTATTTTTTTCTGCTGTTTTTTTCTATCCAACACTTGGAAGAGAGCCTTCTCTCTTAAACGTCTTAATACATTTAAGTCATTTTGCTCAACATTCTCGCATTGAGCCCAATCCAAAGCCCTGTTAAATATTTCGACGGCTTCGCTTGGTTTTATTGTCTGCACAAAAAAGCAACTGAACATAAATAAAAAGACAATACAGACATACAGTTGTAATTTTTTTTTTACTCTACTTACAAGGTGGATCCCCAATTTCTGAATTGATTTCATAAAATAAATGTGTGTACAAATGTATTTTAACTGCTGCTAAATTCGAAATTTTATTTTATTCAGAGTTGACGTTTTAGAGCTTTATGGTTGGGTTGACGTTTTAGAGTAGGCAATGTAAAAAAAAAAGGGTTGACGTTTTGGGATGTTGACGTAAACGAGTGTTGACGTTTTCCCGAGTGCACTGTATATTATAATAATAAAGGTCGAATAAAATACATATAATATTCTATAATTTTCGCTTAAAATTATGAAATTTAAATTTTTTTTATGTTATTATATTTTAAAACAAACAATTTAAAATAAAAAACAAAATGAAATATTTGACACAACGTTAACATATTTTACAGTGATGTAAACGTTTTCCAAATAAGACCACCTTGTATGAATTCGCCTTGTATGAATGGTACTTTTTTGAAAGGTATCAGTTGGAGTCGGTAGATAATTTCTTTGATCTTGTAATTCTGATTGACTCGAAACTAAATTTCATCGCACATAAAACAATGACAGCTAATAAAGGCAGAGATTTGATCGGTTTTGTTTACCGATGGGCTAAAGAGTTCAGGGATCCGTATGTTACGAAAAGTCTATATACTTCCCTTGTAAGACCTGTATTGGAGTATGGATCTGTATTATGGAATCCAATATACATATAATAAATATTCCGACCAAGTTGAATCAGTCCAAAAATAGTTTCTGACTTTTTTTCTGCGTAGGTTGAAGTATAACCAATGGAATATGCCATCTTATGCTGGGTTCACACTTGGGATTTAAACTCGTTTAAGCAAAATGTTGATTGAGTTAATCGAAGCCGTTCACATTGCATTTGAGATGATAAAGATGACAGATGATTAAGAAACAAATTTATATTTCTTTAAAGTATCAAAAATGGATAAAAATACTTTTATAAAGTTATCAAAAGATTATTTAAATCATTTTAATGATGAAATTGTGAAAATTTATGAATTATTTAAGGAAAAAAATAAAAACATTAAGCAGAAATCGAGGCCGGTTGTACACGCTCATATTGGCCAATTCTACATTATAATCAGTTTGAGGTATGTGCAGAGGATTCTATGTGATAAATGAAGTGATGTAGTTGTAATCATGTCAATTTGAAGCGATTAACAAATCACTTCAATGAATGGTAAACCATCTCGATTTTGATGTGATTAGAGCTTAATCACGTTCGTGTTGCTTAAACGCGTTTAAGAACCCAAGTGTGAACAAAGTATCAAGCTACCAACCATAAAGAGCCGTAGAACCTTGCTGAAAATCTCGTTTATTTTTAACATAATTGTTGGCGACGTATGCTCTGGATGCCTAATCAACAATATAACATTTAATGTTCCTCAACGCCCATCACGTCATTTGGCTCCGTTACCAGTTCAATTTTTAAGAGCTAATTATGTTAATGGTGTCCCGTTAAGAAGGATGTGTATTGAGTTCAACAAGTGTTATAAGTTTATTGACTATTCTTCTAGTCCCACTGACATTAAAACTAAATTATAAATCTTTTGTGACAAGAAAAGCACAATTTAACCTGTTCTGGTGTATTGAAGGGATGGGATTTGCCCCGTAAGCATATACTTTTTAGATAGTCCAGCTGATCTACTGGGGTTTGTCAGGGAAATAGTGCGGTTGTTTCTGTTGAGGGGACAGTAGAGAGGGAATTTTGTTCTTCACATCACCTACTAACTTTCCTATATTCTATACTCTATCTACCTCATACTTCTTTTCTTAACCTTTCTCTTTTTCTATCTTCTTTATCTATTCTTATCATATTGAAGGGATTCACAATGGACCGTACTGGTCTCCGAGTGGAAGTGTGCCCTTGGGCACATAACCCTTCTGAACCTAACCCCTACTTTTTAGATTTTCCCTATTTTGGGGTTTTTTTCTTGAAAATAATTACAGAAACTGCTAAACCAAAAGCTATTTCTAATAAATTTTTCAAATTAATTTATATGCTTACAAATTTTGACTCTACTTATCGTACGGCTTCCTCTAAAGGGGGTTAACTCAAAATTTATAAATTTTCAGTAGAGACAAAAAACTATTTTTTTTGTATATGAACTTTTCTAATGCAAAGGGGTATACAATTAAAGATCAGCCGGAAATAACGTTGTAAGTGGCAAAATAATTATTTTTCAGGAGAGCAAAAAATCGTTTTTAAAAGGCAGGGCCCAAATTGTCGCACACGTGTTCGAATGAACTTTCGTATCGAATAAAACTTCGTCACGTATCAAAAACGGGGTTGCGGCATTCGAAAGCTTTCGAATCGAAATTTGTTTAAAAAATGAAATATATTTTATGCTTGTATATAAACAACAGGGTTTATAATGACTTCGGCTTATCGGTTTTCGGCGCTTGCCAAAAAAAGCAAAGCAAAATTTTAAAAAATTCGGAAAACTATAGAAATTCGAAAAGTTTTACAAATTCAGTAAATTTGCAAACATATCGAAAATTCGATAAAAAATTTTTAAATTAGCGGAAATTCGCAAAAATTTGCAAACAGCTACATGAAAGCAAAGTCTAGTATTTATTAAAAATTGTTAAAGCTGTAATGAATCAGATAACTTACAGAAAAAGTCGCTGATATTGCGAACATGGCAAAAATTCGCGAATAATTGCAAACTTGGAAACAACCCCTAAAATTTATTTAAAATCGCTTAATCGGTTAAATAAAACAAAATTTCAACAATTAACAAAAAAAAAAACATTTACAAAAATAACAAAAATTCGCGAAAATTTTTAATAATTCGATTAAGTCATAAAATTTATTAAAAGTCCATAAAAGAACACGGAATGGAAAAAATTCTGTAAAAATTGCTAAATTAGGGGAAATTCGCAACAAATTGCTAATAGAGGGGCATAATAGCAAAGTCTACTAAGTATATATTAAAAATCGTTAAAGCTGTGAGGAATCAAAAAACTTACAATACAAAAATCGCTTCTATTGCAAACATGACTAAAATTTGCGAAAAATTGCAAAACTAAATATTATTATAATTTTGTAAGACGGCAAATCCATCTGAGGATATCAAGTGGTTGTGATCGAAACATATCATGGTAACCAGCCGCCTGGGTTCGAATCTCAGGTCAGTCAAGAATGAATGATTATCAATAACAATTTTAATTAATTTTCATGTTGTAAAATTCCTTTCTTCATAAAAATAATTTAATGAAAATTAAATTTGATAACCTTAAGCCTGATTAAAATATTAAAAATTTGGTTTAATACTTAAATTTTTAGGTATTTGTTGAAAAAATCTTATAATTATTCCCAAAAAGTGTGTAAATTGTTTGTACAAACCGATTAAATGTTTTTACGAAAGCTCTTAACGTATCAAATGACATTTCAAGTAAAGGCATTCGATCGACTACTCGTTATCGAATGATATAATCTCAAATTTCGTTAGAAGTTTTTTGATAACAAATGGGACAATTTATACAAGTAAAATTTCGATCACGACTGCGACGATCTGGACCCAGGATTACTTATTTTTAATTTTTTTTTTTTATAGATTATGAAAATTAATGATAGTAAAAAATTGTATGCAAAATATTAAAAAATTTGAATTTAAAGTAACATGAAAATTTGCAGTTTATAACTTTTTTAGTGGAAAATCGTTTCATATCCACACTCGCGATGTCATTTAAAACGTTTTTCCACTACACAAGCGGCTTTTAAAACGTTATTCCAATATGCAAAACCATTAGATTGCATCATTTTGTAGTAACTTGGTGCATAATTTTGGATGATATGAAGTTAAAACAATGTAAGAGAGTAAAATGTTAACGATAATTTGCAAAAAAAAATTATTTTGCAAAAAGTGGCTTGTACAAAGTTATTCGTGGTTGTGCCTTAATTGTATTTTGTTTTTTGCAAAATGCTAGAGGAATTTTTAAAGTGCGTATATATGACCACTGTACATTGATTTCTTCCAAAAAGTGAAAATTGAAAAATGCGATATGAGTTCAAAAGTTTCATTTTATGAAAATGATTGTGAAAACGAAACAATTCTGGAATATGAAATCGATCGATTTTTACACACTCTTGTCGATTTCAAAAGACGATTTAATTTTTAAATCAATCGAATCGATTTTGATCACATTTCTGATTATCGTGAAATACAAAAACCTGTAAACATTTTTTTTCTAAAAAAAAAAAAAAAATAAAGTTAAATTAGAAGCATTCTAAAATTTTTGATTTACCAATTTTGAAAGGGAACAAATAAAAAAAAGCATATCTAATTTTCTATAAAAAAAACTATGATTATTTCTTCGTTAAAGTCGAATTGCTCCACTGGACGAAAACTCTTTAACAGATTGTCATTCAAAATTTTTAGTTTACATTCGATGCGTGAAGAACATCAAATACCTCAACATTTGAAAAATGTCCCTAAAGAAACTGATCCCAATTTGGCTCAAATGGTTCAGTACTACTATCATGCAGCAGCACAAAAAATGGAAGATTCTCTAATCAAAGAAATAGCAGAGAAATATCCCAAAATGGATGAAAGTCGACGTAGGGCAAGAGTAACAGCCATTTTAAATTTAATGGGTATTGTAACGACAAGTTTAGAAGTGTCTTTTCCGATAATAAAAGCGGATGGGACTTTTGAAATTATAACGGGTTACCGAGCTCATCATATAAAGCATCGCTTACCGGTTAAAGGAGGTAAGTAATGGAGCTACTTTAGTCAGAGAACAAAGCATGTTGTCCGGAGAAAGTTTTAAGTTGTTCTATTTATGTAGGTGTACGTTTTGGCATGGATGTAGATGAGAGTGAAGTTAAAGGCCTGGCCTATTTAATGACTTTTAAATGTGCTTGTGTAAATGTACCATTTGGTGGATCCAAAGGCGGTGTACGTATAGATCCTACAAAATATAGTTCGGCTGAATTGCAAACCATAACAAGACGTTATTGCATGGAATTATTGAAAAAGAATATGATTGGCCCGGGCATAGATGTACCAGCGCCAGATGTCAATACAAGCGAACGTGAAATGAGCTGGATATGCGATCAGTATCTAAAAACTTATGGTAAAGTGGATATTTTTAAATTAAATAGACATGTAAATTATATTTAAAAGTTCATTTTGCAGGACATAATGATATTAACGCCTTGGCTATTGTTACCGGTAAACCGGTTCATATTGGCGGCATTAACGGTCGTGCTTCGGCTACAGGTCGTGGTGTCTGGAAAGCCGGTGATGTTTTTATTAACGATCAAGATTGGATGGATTTTATAAAACTAAAAACAGGCTGGAAAGATAAAACTGTAATTGTCCAAGGATTTGGTAATGTTGGTTCGTGGGCTTCGAAATATGTGGTAGAAGCTGGAGCCAAATTAATCGGTGTTCATGAACACGATGTTTCATTGGTTAGCGCTGAAGGTTTAGACCCAAATGTAAGCATTAATCTAACCAAATCCATTTTCTCTTATTCAATTTCATAAGCTTTGGTTTTTATCAGGATCTTATTAAATACAAAGCCGATAAGAAAACCCTTAAGGGCTACCCAAAGGCTCAGGAAAAACAGGAAGGACTTTTACACGAAAAATGCGATATTTTAATGCCATGTGCTACTCAAAAAGTCTTAACAGCCGAAAATGCTGACAAAGTTCAAGCTAAAATTATTTTAGAGGGTGCCAATGGGCCAGTCACTCCAGCTGCCGATGAAATCCTTAGGAAAAAGAACATACTTATGATACCCGATTTGTATTGTAATGCTGGCGGAGTGACAGTGTCGTATTTTGAATTTCTTAAAAATATTAATCATGTTTCATATGGAAAACTAACAATGAAACGCGATAAGTCCATGATACAGGAGATATTTAATTCCATAAACAGTTCAATGTGTGATGAAAAAGTAAGTTAACATTTTCAAAAACGAATTGAGTTTATTAATAATCCATATTGCTTTAGTTAAAAATAAGTCCCAATCAGGTTTTACAAAATATACGCGATTGTACTTCTGAAGCTAATATTGTGGATTATGGCCTACAAACTGTTATGGAATCAGCAGGTCGTGGTATAAAGGAAACAGCACATGAGTTTGCTTTGTGTAATGATTTACGTACTGCGGCCTATATTCATTCTATACAGAAAATTTTTCGTGCATTGGAAAGTTCGGGTATATCGCAACAGTAGGAAGATGAACAAATTTTATTCTATTTGCCATAATGTTCAAAAATATTAACCTTAATTTTAAAAAAAAAAAAACATTTTTTTTATAATAAATATTATGCTAAAATGAACCATTCTTTAGGGCAATTTATTAAAAGTCCCTTTAACTTATAAGAAATGGCAAAACTTTGGTAAAAATTGCAAAATTAGCGGAAATTTACAAAAAATTGCTAACAGCGACATGATAGCAAAGTCTAATATTTTTTTAAAAAAAATTAAAAATGTAAAGAATCAGAAAACTTATACAGCCCAATTATGAATAAAAATCCCCCGGGAGTTGTTTCCCTTTTCCCATTTTTACAATTAAATGAACATATGAAAAATGGGTGAAGGAAGAAACTCCCGGGGAATTTTTATTCATAATTGGGCTGATAGTAAAAAAATCGCTCGCGAACATGGCAAAAATTCGCGAAAATTGCAAACTTGGAACCGAACCCTTAATATTTCAAACAAGTCATCACATTGATTAAAAGTCCATTAAACTATAAGGAATGGCAAAAATTCGGTGAAAATTGCACAACTAACGAAAATTCGCAAAAATTTGCAAACAGCGGCATGATAGAAAAGTCATATATTTATTAATAAACTATCAAAAAGTAATTTCAATTTTTGGGAATACAAAATTTAATACTTAAATTTTGTCTCACGGATAACAATTATTTCGTCTACGAAAATAAAATCTATAGCCAGATTTTTGGAATGCCAATGGGGAACCCCCTTTCTCCTACTATAGCTGATGTAGTACTGGACAGTTTACTCGACGAGGCAATAGCCGAATTAAAAAAGAAAAATATAAATTTAAAATACATAGTGAAATATGTAGATGACATCTTAGCTATAGTAAAACGGGACGACAAAGAAGAGATCCTGAATGCTTTCAACGCATACCATCCAAAAATCCAGTTTACTACGGAAATTGAAGAGAATTTTAAAATTGCATATTTGGATACATACATATATCGACATAATAGTTCTATTAAATTTGACTGGTATTCAAAAGAAACATCATCTGGTAGACTTATGAATTTTAATGCAACTCAACCAAAATACCAAATAATAAATACGGCAAAAAATTTCATTTTTAGGGTACTATATATTAGCGATGAAGAATTCCATGTTAAAAACATAAAGAAAATTACAGCAATATTAATAAATAATAGCTTTCCAATTAAACTTATACACCGGCTAATTGAAGAAACACAAAGAAAATTAAAAAACAACACAACTTCAAGCAGCACTGAAATTGATGACAAAGTTTTTTACAGTGTAAAGTTTATTCCTGGTTTAACGGACAACAGAAATATTAAAACAACGATAGACACACAAAACATATGTTACGCCTACAAACCACATACTACACTCAACTCTATTTTTTCCAAAATTAAAATGCCTGTAGAAAAACAACAACAAAACAACGTTGTGTACGAAATAGCATGTAAGGGAAATGACGAACAAAAATGTGATTTAATTTATATTGGCACAACGAAGAGAAATTTACAAACAAGAATGTGTGAACACAAAAAGGACATAGAAAAACATAAGGAATCAACAGCTTTATCGAAACATATGATTTACGAAGGGCATAAACCTGACTTCGACAGAATAAGAATACTAGACATAGAAGCTAAACAGAAAAAACGTTTCACAATAGAAAGCTTACGTATACAACATAATATTAACAGAACAATGAATTTAAAGGAAGACACGGATAATATAAGTTTAAGCTACAGAGTTGCAATAAAATAGAAAAGATAAGCTGTGATATTAATTTAAGTTGTGTGTTTAATTTAATTATATGTTAAATGTTTTATGTTTTATGTAAGCTGTGTAACATTTAATGAATAATTTAATGTGATAAACTACTACCTAGTAATTGTAAGTTTATTTATTTATTTTGTTGTTTTCTAATTTTGTAATAATATATTGTTTTTATTATATAAAAAAAATTTTTAAAAAATATTAAATAGACAACCCCTGAAGATGTCAACAAATAATTGACGAAACGTTGGGAGAAACATGTAAAAAAAAGGTTTTTTATTTACATTAATACATTAGGCCCAATTAGCTTAACAAAAACTTATATATAATATATAAACAACTTGGCCAAAAAAATAACAAAGATACTTTAGAACAATATCGGAGAGCTTGCCGAAACAAATTTATTTAAAAAATTTTTTTAATAACATCAACAACAACAAATATAGCGCCAGCATCAGAAGTAAAACATAATCATGAAGGGCTATTTTAAACACATTGAACTTAAATATAATAAGGAAACACAACGGACAATGAAAGACTATTGTAACGAATCGAAAAAATTAATACAACAACAACAGGGTCTCAAGTTTTTACTTTCATGTAGAAGCTATGGAATAATACCAAAACACACCATAAATACAACAACTAAGGTGAAGGATCTTTTCAAATGCAACACAATCAAGGGAAAGTTAGGAAATATTGAAAACAATTTTCACAAAAAAATTCTAAATTTGGAAATTTCACAAATTAACACAAATATTAAATTAATCAAACGCAAAATTTATAACATAAATACGGGCATCAAAAATATGCTAATAGAAGAAGACTACACAAATTTTATTCACAAGCAAATGGAAAGAACAAAACAAATAGCAAAGAATATAAAGGAAAAACAAGTAAGAAAATTACATACACTGAAAGAAAATCAATTTAAATTACATGGCCTTATTTTCAATGAAAGTTGGTTTGAAAATAAAACCAATTTAAAAATTCCAATGGAAAGTAAGTGGATGTTGTCCCTGGGAAAAAAATTCGCCTTACCAATTGATAAACACAGTTTTTCGGCATTGCATGTTATTGCTGACATTGAGCAATGCATTCAGGCCATTGATGATAATGAAAACCAGATTAAAGAAATCGCTAGGACAAAATTAGCTAACAAAATTACAGGTTTTAAAAGACAATTTAAAAATACCCCAAAGGAGAAATTTATTCTTACAGTTTTTGAGAAAACAAAGAAATTTTTAAAAAAACACGACGACGTTATTACTACACAAGCGGACAAGGGGAATAAAACGGTTTTAATGTATAAGAAGGATTACGATAATAAAATGGAAAAGCTGCTAGAAGACAAAAATACATACAGAACAATACGAACAGACCCAACGCCAAAACTTCAAAGGGAAAATAATAACATAGTTTTAGAGATATTCAAAGATGAGTGTATAGATCAATGGCAAAAAAGACAACTTTTATGCAGCGCAGCCATTGCTCCGAGAATTTACGGTCTCCCAAAAATTCACAAAACGTATACTCCCCTTAGACCGATTGTATCGTCGATGAATGTCCCATGTTACCAACTCTCCAAATATATTGGCCAAATTCTCAAACATATAATTTCCGAAAAATATAATATTAAAAACTCTGCAGAACTTAAAAAACAATTACAACATACATTTATCGCGGACAATGAAGTTCTCATATCATTTGATGTCGTGTCATTATTTACAAACATCCCTTTGCATACTGCCATAAAAAACATAATGGGAAAATGGGAAACTATTAAAAAACAAACAAAAATCTCGAAGTCCACTTTTTTGAAAATACTTAAATTTTGTCTCACGGATAACAATTATTTCGTCTACGAAAATAAAATCTATAGCCAGATTTTTGGAATGCCAATGGGGAACCCCCTTTCTCCTACTATAGCTGATGTAGTACTGGACAGTTTACTCGACGAGGCAATAGCCGAATTAAAAAAGAAAAATATAAATTTAAAATACATAGTGAAATATGTAGATGACATCTTAGCTATAGTAAAACGGGACGACAAAGAAGAGATCCTGAATGCTTTCAACGCATACCATCCAAAAATCCAGTTTACTACGGAAATTGAAGAGAATTTTAAAATTGCATATTTGGATACATACATATATCGACATAATAGTTCTATTAAATTTGACTGGTATTCAAAAGAAACATCATCTGGTAGACTTATGAATTTTAATGCAACTCAACCAAAATACCAAATAATAAATACGGCAAAAAATTTCATTTTTAGGGTACTATATATTAGCGATGAAGAATTCCATGTTAAAAACATAAAGAAAATTACAGCAATATTAATAAATAATAGCTTTCCAATTAAACTTATACACCGGCTAATTGAAGAAACACAAAGAAAATTAAAAAACAACACAACTTCAAGCAGCACTGAAATTGATGACAAAGTTTTTTACAGTGTAAAGTTTATTCCTGGTTTAACGGACAACAGAAATATTAAAACAACGATAGACACACAAAACATATGTTACGCCTACAAACCACATACTACACTCAACTCTATTTTTTCCAAAATTAAAATGCCTGTAGAAAAACAACAACAAAACAACGTTGTGTACGAAATAGCATGTAAGGGAAATGACGAACAAAAATGTGATTTAATTTATATTGGCACAACGAAGAGAAATTTACAAACAAGAATGTGTGAACACAAAAAGGACATAGAAAAACATAAGGAATCAACAGCTTTATCGAAACATATGATTTACGAAGGGCATAAACCTGACTTCGACAGAATAAGAATACTAGACATAGAAGCTAAACAGAAAAAACGTTTCACAATAGAAAGCTTACGTATACAACAAAATATTAACAGAACAATGAATTTAAAGGAAGACACGGATAATATAAGTTTAAGCTACAGAGTTGCAATAAAATAGAAAAGATAAGCTGTGATATTAATTTAAGTTGTGTGTTTAATTTAATTATATGTTAAATGTTTTATGTTTTATGTAAGCTGTGTAACATTTAATGAATAATTTAATGTGATAAACTACTACCTAGTAATTGTAAGTTTATTTATTTATTTTGTTGTTTTCTAATTTTGTAATAATATATTGTTTTTATTATATAAAAAAAATTTTTAAAAAATATTAAATAGACAACCCCTGAAGATGTCAACAAATAATTGACGAAACGTTGGGAGAAACATGTAAAAAAAAGGTTTTTTATTTACATTAATACATTAGGCCCAATTAGCTTAACAAAAACTTATATATAATATATAAACAACTTGGCCAAAAAAATAACAAAGATACTTTTCAAAAGATTTTGTTATTCGTGCTAAATTCCCAGTTTTTATTATTGATAAAAACACTTGAAATTTATTGTTGATGGGATAAGCTATTCCTATGCGCATTTCACTGGTTGCTTAGGCCAGATCATCAGGAAACTTCATCCATAAAGATTTTAGAAAAACTAAAGATATTAAACCAAATAAAACTGTTAAACGTATAAGACTTATAGCAACAGTGTAAGATGAGATGAACGCACTGTTTATTGTTGATGTTGTTTTGTTTAAACTTTGATATTGTTACAAGAAGAAATTTATTGTTGATGGGATAAGCTATTCCTATGAGCATTTCACTGGTTGCTTAAACATCATCATCCATAAAAATTTTAGAAAAACTAAAGATATTCAGCCTTATTCCGGTTGTCGTTGTCGTAATCGCTTAAGTCATTTTTTGTAAGAGATTAAAGTAACACGCAACCAGTGTGCTTTAATCTCTAACAAAAAACGGCTTGATGGATTACGACAACGACAACCGGAATAAGACTGATTAAACCAAATAAAACTATTAAGCGTATAAGAATTACAGTAACAGTTCCACTTGTAACAATATCAAAGTTTAAACAAAATAAACAACTATAAACAGTGAGTTCATCTCTATAGATTTGTGTGTATCTTACATTTTTTATAACAAACACTCATATTTAGTCTATGATGACGTAGATGCGCAGTAGAAATTTTTTTTTTGATTCATGAAATCTTCATAATAGTAGCGTTTATGCATGTCAGGGAGATCGTGTGTTACTGACTCAAGGTTTTTTTGCTTTGTGTGTGGTGAATATTTGGTGGGGAAAAAAGATATGCAATATCAGAATCATTAAAATATGCATATTAACATTATTTTGGTATTGCAGTCAGAAATTTGGACAAACCGTGGACACCGACAATCATATACATATGTCCTGGAAATCGCAAACGTAAAACGCAAGAATTTTAAAAGTCGTTTTTAAATAAGATTTCTGTAATAAAAGAATTTTATGACAAATATTAAACAAATATTTCCCTATTAAACAGGATTTTAAACAAAAAATTATAAGAATTTGGTTTAAAGTTGATTAAAAACAACTTCCAAATTCTTGCGCTTTGTGTTTGCGATTTCCAGCACACCCTAGAATGTTTTGCATAATCTTCATTTAGATTTTTTTCAAAAAAAAAACTAGGTACTGTGACCGCGAACAAGGGGAGCGTGCTTACCAAGATTTAATGAAAATTTAAAGTATTTGTTAAGGATTTTGAGACAAAAGCATGCTGGGAGTCTATTGCTGGACTCTTAACACGTGAAACCGACCCAACAAACGACGTTCAAATAATGCGATTCACTTTTGAAAATTCATTGATTTTTAAATAAGCTAGTGATTTTTTATATAAGAAACGTATAAAAACATTTTTTTGTATCTCGAATTTAACTTACAAATATTTAGTGGGTCCAGTCAAAAACCTTGTTGGCTAGTGTTATTTTAAACAGAAAGAAAGATTATTTTTTACAAACTGAGCTGCCAGTTCAATAAAATTTTTTCCAATTTCCTTTATTAAATCTCAAATTTCCATACCAAATAGGAAAAAAATACGTTCTCCAAAATGTGAAAATCCTTAAGCATATCTTTTAGCTGCCAATATCCTTGAGCGAGGCAAACGACACTGACTTATGCTGTGCAAACGATATTGCATTTCTGGTTGATTAACTTTTTCATGCAACTTCTTTTTAGCTTCTTCAACTGTATGAACCACGACACCACCATCCCCAGCATCATCCATATTGAAAGCCTCGCCTTCAGCGCATTCGGGGCATTGTTGGGTTAAAACAATCTCATCAATATCTGTAGTGTAATCACAAATCTTTTCAATTTGCTTAACAACATAATCGCCGAAAGCTTTGCCATCCTCTCTTCTTTCCAGAATATAAACACTAGCAGTAACGTCAAACACACGACGTTCTAAAATCTTTAGGAAGCGACGAACATTTACAAGATCAATGTGCGTGTGACTGCCGAGTAGAACCATAAGAGGTGAGGCATCACAGTGACACATTTGAAACAAATTTTCAATGCCTTGCAAAAGGTTCTCCAAACGCTGATCATTTGCTTCGCGTACCTTTTGCAATTCCTCATTTTTCTTTTGTTTTTCCGCAAGCGTTTGCTTTAAGCGTTCTATGGTTTCATGTTGATCTTGCAAAGACTGGAGATTTGATTTTCTTAATGAATCGATATCACTGTATAAACGATTTACCGAATTGGTGAGTAAAGTCATGTGATAACTGAGTTCATTGGCATAGTTAAAGTATGAATAATAGAGACTTTCTTGTTGTTGGAACTTTTCTATAACTTTTTCCACATTTTGGGTTTGGGTATATGCTTGTATTTTCTCCAATACTTTATTGTATAAATTTATTTTCCTTTTATGTTCAAGTCGGAACTTCTCGCGACGAGCATATTCTTTCGGTTGTAGATCAGCCAAAACTCTGGTCTTTCCTTTAGTATCCATGAACTCTGTAGTGTCGGCGTCTGCCGCTATTTTACGCATAATGCCCTGCATTTCGACTTTACGAAAATCCCTTTCCTTAGTTTCCCTTTTTACTATATTCTCGATTTTTTCATAAATATCAATGCAGTTATCAAAAGTACCTAAAGCATACTCGATCAAATCGATTAAATATTTTTTATCACTGTTAAGTTTTTGCACTAATTTCGAATAGGAGTCATTAAAGAATGTTCGATGATTGAGTATTGTGATAAGTTCCTCTCTAAGTTGGGCATTTGCAGCAGCGAAACCACATTCTCTTCTTACACCTACCTCCATTTGATTTTCTAAAATCATCATTTTTTTACGTGCTCTTGCCACATGCGCCTGATGTTGAGTTTCTGGTACAGTTTTACGATTAAGATCGTACACATGTTTATTAACACGGCTTATCTCACGTTCCAAATTTGCTATTGCCACCTTAAATTTACGTATATCATCACTTAGCTGCTCTTGACAATGGACATGGCATTTGATATTCTTGAGGGAACGTTTATTGTCTCGTATGTGTGTCACGCCATTAGCAACCCATATTTGGGCACGCAAATCATCCTTTTCCATTCGAAGTTGCTCAATCGCATTTTGATAACTTGCTTCGATTATGGTTTCTTTGCGAGTTTTTAATTTCGTCGACAAGATTTTCTTGTACTCTCGCTGGCGCTTGCCCAGCTCTTTTTGCTTTGCTAGATAAATTTCGAGAAAGTTTTTCTTTGCAATATTATCCATGATGATAATGATATTTTTCTTTTTTTTTTATTTCAGTAGCTTTTAAAGATTTTTTGTAAAGCCGATATTAAAAATAATTTAAAAATTTTACGAAAAAATATATAAAATATATTTCTTTCTTCTAATTGTTAAAGGAAATGTTTTTCCTGACATTTATATTTCTGCCAGTAATAAAATTTAAAAACTTATTTCACTTTTCTAAATACAGATTAGACTAAAAAATGTATCGGGTGTTTTTTTGGCTGCATGAAAACTACGGATATCGATAACTATGCCTGTGCATATCACCAAGTCAGGTGCAGGCTGTGCATTTATACCATCACCCGGGCGGGACAGCAGCAAAGAAGATCTTCCGCAGTTTCGTCATCAACCTCACAAAATCTGCAGCTTGGTATCAACAACTCTGATCTAATTTTTGTTGTGAGGCTGTTGCACAAAAAAGTATTCAAATGAAAAAATTTCAAGAACTTGCAGTTTAATCCAATCAGATGATCACTAAAAAGAGTAGTGTTCTAAAATGAGTGTTATTTAGACTTCCTAGTCTATAATGTTTTTGTTAATTGATTGAATTAATTGAATCATATGTTTTTGTTTTCTACTGGATTTTACTGGCGAAAATTCGTTCAGTAATGACTTGCAGGCTTTTATTCGGACAACTGTAATTTTACTCTCTCATTTGATACACTCTTTTGCAAATTTATGGGTAAACGAACGCATTTCAGTAAAATCTAGAACAATGGTGTAAACATTTTTGCAAATTTTGTGGAAAACGAACACACCTAATTACAACTTAAAATGACAGGGTTGTATTTTCCTGAAAGTACGTACGACTTTTCTGAAAGTGTATCATGGCATTTAAGGGCAGTGTTCGCAAATAAACAGAACATGAGTTCGGCTCACACACCCAGGAACGATATCTATTTTTTTTAGTGTTTGTAAATATAATACCGTTCGTAACTATTTTCAAGAAAGGGACGTACATAATATAGTGTTCTGTTCTTCGTTAAAAAACAGAACAATCGTAGTGATACTGTAGACAAAAATTATATTTTAATGTTCTATAATGTTTCTTTTCTTACATTGATAAAGAAATGAACAAACAAAAAATTTTAGCAACGACCGCAGCACGAACAGCTTGTGTATGTGTTGTGTATGTATAGGTTTTGTTTGTGTAAAATTATTTTGGTGGCTTTTTGTTTTTTTTTCGTATGTGTATTTTGTTTTTGTTAAAAATTTTTGGTTTTTTACCAGCCAAAAGGGCGCTACGCACAACAGAAACGAACGAGCATTAATAAGCTGAACCAAACACAATGAAGTTTGTGGTAAAAAAAATTAACGGAATTAAATGTTCTTATTTTTTTGTTGAGTTGGATAAGAACAGTATTATTTCTGTGTTCGAAAGATTACAAACAGGGAAACGTTATTATTTAATGGTTTTGTACACACTATTATCGTTTGTGTCTTCCACAAATCTACCGAACCAAACACTAAGGAGCGATATTTAATGTTTATTTTCGAACACTGTTTAAGGGTTCTTTACACTATCACACAAGTCATACTACGTATTTAAAAAAATACAATCCATGTTCTGTAACTATGTATGTAAGTATATATATGTATATTTATATTCCTCTAACTCCCACTGGAGCATAGGGCGCCAGGCTATTCGTTAGCAAATTGTATTTCGGAAAAGAGGGTTGCTGGACCTCCTTTCTTTGATTGGTGATAGGGCTACTACCTTCGTGTCGAATCCCACGATGCAGTCATGCTTCAGCAAATATTCATGTAAATTGCCTACTTGCCTGAGACGTTAAGATGTTCTTTTTGTAGTAAAAGTTTTATTAAGAATAATAAAATGATTTCATTTTATACAAATACAAATAATGCAAAGTATGCTACAAAATCAAAACTACTAAAACATAACATAATTCAACACTTTCCCTTGTTATGTGTTGTCAAAGTTTTTATTTTTTTAAGTCCAATTTGATCACATAACATTTTCAATTTTGCTGGCTGCAAGGGTTTTGTCATCAAATTTGCTAACTGATTTTGTGTAGATATTTGCTGAACTATAAGCTTTCTTTCAGTAACTTTTTCACGCACAAAGAAATGTTTTAAGCTAAATAATATGCTTTGTTCGTCTGTGATATTCAGGATTTTGAGATAACCGAACAGCAGCAGAGTTATTAACTTGTAATATTGGAATATTATTCAAATCAATTAATTCAGCAAACAAGCATTCAAGCCACATCACTTCTTTTGTTGCTTCTGAAGCTGCAACAATTTCTGCTTCTGTTGTAGATGTTGTTACCATTGACTGCCTTTGACTTAGCCATGAAATAATACCCCCAGCATATTTTAAAAGTACTCCAGTAGTAAATCTTCCAGTTTTTGTACATCCTCCAAAATCAGCGTCTCTATAACATTCTAATTTTTGATCTGCTTTATGTTGTAAAATATTCCATAATTTATTGTTCCAGAAATGTAACGAAAAACTCTATTCAAACGACATACATCATATTTCGATGGATTTTCTAACGTTCTTAACAAAAATCCAATGGTGTAAGCTAAGTCTGGCCTTGTTCCCAACATTAGATACATAACAGCTCCTACAGCTTTTCTATAGGGAAATTGAGTATCTTTACTTTCTCTTCCTGATTTAACGTTTACTTATTGGCCCTTCATTTTCATCACTTACGTCTTTTAGTTTCAAAACCTTTTAAATCGCTTGGATCTTTAATTAAATCTGAGCTCTCGTTTTGTATACATTCATCACTTTCGATATCTGATATTATCTTTTTGAAAATTTTGCTGACAATCTTCATTATTGGCCTTTAATTTTCTTTAGATGTGCTTGGCTGATTTTTTGTTGAACAATCTGAATTATCTACAAGCTTCTCATAATTTTTAAATGGCAATTTTACTGTCTCTTCTTTATTTTTAGAAATTTCATTTGTTATATCTTTAACATCGTCACAACTTATAAGTTCTTCACTAAATATAACATCTCTTGAAAGAATTAAATTGTGGTTATTTTTCTCATAAATTCGATAACGCTCTCCTGTATCGTAACCAATTAAATAACCTTTAGTAGCTTTTGAATCCATTTTCTTTCTTTTTTGTTTTGGAACATAAGCATAACATTCACTTCCAATTGTTCTTAAATGGCATATTCGAGGATCTCTTAGGAACCATAACTCGTGTGGACTCTTACCTTCGACGGAGATTTTACGAGTACGATTAAGAATGTAAATGGCAGATCTAACAAGTTCAGCCCAAATACTTTCAGGAAATTTTACATTTTTATTAGAGTACTTAAATGTTCTAGCCATCTCGATGATTCTTCTGTTTTCCCGTTCACTTGCACCATTTTGTTCTGGAGTGTAAGGGGCAGTTAACCTCTGCATTACGCCATATTCTTTAAGAATTTTTCTGAACTCAAATTATCAAATTCACCTCCATTATCACTTAAGAATTCTTTAATTTGATTTTCTTGATTCTTTTAAAAAATAATAATTTGTAAAAGGTGAATTTAATATTCCATACGAATAATTTTTTTGGAAATTAATTCTTTTAAAAGTAAAGTTTAGCAAATAATAAATTCTAAAGGAATTGAACTGAGAAAATGTCTGCAAAAAACAACGTGAGTTTTTGTGGTACTCCGCCAGGTCAATCTATAAAAGTTAGTGTGAAGCGAAAGCAGGTTGTTAAAATGGGATCTTCGAAAATCAAGCTAACGAGAGAGTTAAAGATTAACGCACGAAGACTAACAAAACAAGTAAAAAATTATAAATTTGGCCTCCAAATTTTCTTCTAAGCAACAATTTTTTGAACAACGCTTAAAAGTAGAAAAAAAGTAAAAGATCGGTGAAACTTTTTTTAAAAACAACAAATTTGATTAAACAATAAACATTTAAATTTAATCGCTTTGTTTATATGTATTTTTGCGCAAATTTAATTCTACTTGTATTTAGATTAGAACTAAAATTATAATGAAATCTGTTTTAATTATTTACAATTTTCTTTAATGACTAATTGATGTTATGAGTAAAAAATTAAATAAAATTATAAATAAATGATATGTAATAAACTAAAATATTATCCTAATTTTTAAATCCATTAAAGCTGTTACGAAAAAATGCTCCTGAGTGATTATTGGAAAATCCTTGGACAGAAGAGAACCGTGATGTTGTTCGTTCGAACAGTTTAATGGGAAGCTCTTTAGGCTTGGGATTCTGTTCACAGTTATACATGCGATTGACTTTTTTAATATCAAAAGGTGAAAATCCATTACGCTGACCCATAATTTGTCTGCCTGCAAGTATCTAAACAGAGGTACATACATATATTGAATAATTTGTAAATTACTAGAATAGGAAGGACAATAGACAATTTTATGAGAAAAAAACAATTACAGAAATTAACAACGCAATGTAATTCAATCAAAAAAGGCTCAGTTGCATCACTTGTAAGAAACTTGGCATTACTTTCATATGTCAAAAGTTTTTTTATGCAGTGATGCCGCAGCTCTGCAGCAAATGTTGGCAATTATTGCATCAGTTAATTTTATGATGCAATAACTTTTAACAAAAACGAAATCATTTTATTTTTCTTTTTTGATGCTTTTTCTGGTTATTTATAATAAACATCTGCATGAAACTTAATAATGATGTTCATGAAACCTTCATTATAATTTTGTGTTCGCTTCATTCGTATTCAGTAAGATGAAACACTATGAAATGAAAGCAATGAACACTCGATATTTAAAAGACGAATAAGAAAAAATAAGTTTATTTGCTTATACAAGAGAATATGAACATTAACAACCATGAAACAGAACAACCATTGAACAAATCTCGAATAAGTTCATGGAAAAACTGTATGATTTAAATGTCAGTGTTGCCAGTTGCAGAAAAATAAAAACATAGGAAAGTTAAAAAAAAAAAATGGAAATAACCATGAGGGGTAAATGCAACAAGTTTAAGAGATACATTAATATGGAAATAAAAACTCAAATTTATTTTTGTTTTCAATGTAAATTTTCAATAAAATTAAATATATTTAATTATAATTTAATTAATAATCTTAAACAGAAAAATATTTGCTTACATTCATTTTCAAGTTTTTAATATCTTTCGAAAAAAAACAACCACGTGGTCAAACTCCTAAGACACTTACAAAACTAACAATTAAATTTTGCATAAACTCATTCCTCCTTTTGATTTTCATCTTTCACCTAAAAATGTGTGTTTTTTATGAGTTCGTTTCATTTCAGGGCCGTGTACAGTACATTACAAGACAATAAAATCTTGCCATTTTGTATTATTCCAAAATGCAAATGACAAACAAAAAAAAACATATTTTGCATATTATTTATTGTTTATATTCCAAATATGTATACTATACATGTATGTGCATAGGTATATCTACATATGTTTTAAAATTTAAATTACACATGGGCAACGCATGCAAATAAATACTTGAATTTATTGAAGTGGCAACGTTGCTACGGAGTATTAATAAAAATAAATGAGAGAGAATGAAAACTATGAAACAAAGCCGGTTTCATTGAACAACCTCTGTGTGTTTACGACATGAAACGAAATGTGTTCATAGCAGCATTAATAAAACAAGAGTTTGTTCGGTAATCTCAATTTTATTCGAACACGACTTTCAATGAATAAACATTTCAGTATGTTTATGAATGAAGTTGTTCATGCAGCCCTTTAATTTATAAGAAAACTATTTGTTATTGGTTCAATATTTTCAAAAATATTTATTAGAATTGTTTTATGTTCGTTTATAAAACTTTTTACATTTAGCTCGTGTTCAAAAAATCAAACTTTGCACAGCTGTTGTGCAGTTAAAAAGCATCAGCATCACAAGCGCAACTGGTGATCACGCATCAGCAACAACATTTTGCATCACAGAACGTACCCTTTATTTTTTTTTAATTCGATGAAAATCGAAAACAAAATGGAGAAATCGTATGTATGTATACATTTTTGTAATATCTTTTTCGCTATTTTTAAAAACTTTTATTAGTTTCAAAATAAAAACAAAAGCTCAATTTGAGCGCCTTGTCCTGCTTATTTAGAGAATCTTAGAAATTGCACGCGGAAAACACCAAAGTTTGGTATGATGAAAAATTCATGTAAGGAGTTATGGGAAGAGTTTATAGTGGAGTTAAAAAGTTTGGGACCACGACAAGAACTCCTCTTAAACATATATTAACTTCTTAATCTAATTATAATATTCGTGGCACAGGTTTGGATACACTAAAAGACAAGTATGTATAAAGAAAAATTTTGCCAACAATAAAAGAAACATTCAAGCGACAGGGGGAGAGCTATCACAAGAAGATCCATTAAATAGCCTTGAGGATACTGTTTCGCAGCTCTTGTATTGCAAGTACGGCCAAGTATTTGGTATTGCAAATATTCCACCATCAAGTGACAATTTTACTGAGTCAGTTGAACTAATAATCCAACCAGCAGATGGGCCAAGAGCTTCCCCAAAAAGAAGACGAACTCATCAGGCACAAGAAAATTTCGTTACTTATTAGAAGTTCTTACTTGGCACTGGGAAGTTCAAGAATGTGTGTTCTTGTATTTAGCGCATCTATACAAGAGTTATTTTTTTCATCATCATAAAATAAATCGACACTAATATTTATTATAAATACTTTTTATTCAACAATTAAAAATACTTTTAGTTTAAAAAATTATTTAATTTTATAAAATTTTCACTTGTCAAACGTTATATTTAAAGTTGGCAAATCGATATTTTAAGTTGGCAACTTTATAGCAAACTCAACTTTAAACAGTTGGGTATCACAATACCTTAAATGAGTTTGGTTGTGCATAAGTTGGGTTGACTCTCACACGACCAAACTGAGTTGAGTGGAGAACCGCAATAGGGGCATATATAAATTACAAATTTATAGATTTTCTGGTTTAAACGCATTTTAAACCAAAAAGAGAGTTTTACTTTTACTAATTTATTAGCTCTTAGTATTATTTTGCTCTAAACGCCACTGTTTGGCAAATGCAGCAAATTCCTTACACAAAAACGTACATATTTAAAAAGAAAAACAAAATAGCAACAAGAAAATAAATTTCGATCTTGCTTTGCTTTTTTGCCGTAAGAAAAAAAGAGTAGTTAAAGCAAGAGCAAAATAAAATGTCAACAACTCCGTACACAGCAGTAAGTATCCGTATTCAGCACAAAATGCTTCTTTTTAAAAATAAATTTAGAAAATTGGCGTATGCGGCACAAAACATTAATTCTCACTTTCAATAAAATACTATTACCTTCTAAGTTCGTTCTTGAACGCTCACAAAAATTTTAATTTTCCTTCAAAACAAATGCCAGAAGCAGTGGTGAATTTATCGGGTATATGTATTTATTTTCAGAAAACTTCATGTCTTTTTTCTACACAACGAATTTTTGGCATATGCACCAAATCGATTTGTAGAACCGATTCAATAAGAAGTATATGAATTTTGTATCTTTAAGGAATTTATATTTTCTTCAAACACAAACTTACCTTGGCTATTATTGTAGGTTGGCCATTCTTAGAAAAAGCTGTAGGGGAATAATGCATAACACTACCATAATCGTATCTTTCACCAAAGGCAACTGTATTTTCAATCCGTTCGAAATTAGGCGCAGCATTTATTTGCACATTCTGAAATTGTATATCCACAAAAGAATCACGTTCTTTGCGGTTTTGTTCATGCAAAAATCCCACAACATGCATTAGTTCATGAATAACGGTGCCAGGTTTTGTCAGACAACCAGGAGCTTGTAAGTTAACTTGTTGTTCACCACCAACGCGACCAACTGCAGACCAACAACCCGAGTTACCTTTAAGTATGGAAACGTAATCAGTTTCTGTGGTATGAGGTACAAAACGTATGCAGGTTTTTAAATGATATTCATCTATTGCATACGCTATCATATTAAATTCATCTCGCGTAAAATCTCCAGCAATTTCGAAGGGAATTTTACCATCAGGCCAACGGTACGTCTTTGAATCTAAACCATTTTTAAGTACAGCTGAACTTACTGGCATTAAAATATCACCTTCTAGTATTGGGTTTAAATTTGGCCACTAATTTTCCAGTGTTTTTTAAATCCGGTTGCCCATACAAAAGACGACCATAAAGGCTTAAATCAATTAAATTAGGATCCTGTTTTTCGGGAAGTTCACTAGACACCACTTCAACTATATCTGAGTCATCAACTGAATTGATTGCTGGATCAGCCAAAATTCCTTTAAAAGTAGCCGTAGTCAGAGGTATGGCAAAAACGATGCACAATTCAACACTAAGAACTACTACCAAAAATATTAATTTATAGTCCATTTTAATTAACCGATGTTGATGGTTATTTTAAAAATCTCGATTCACTACTAAGTCTCTGTACTCCTGGCTGTTTTAGTTTATATACCCTCTGATTTTTATTCTAGAGAACGTCAAAATGTAAGTCAACAGATAGATAATCAATACCGCCTTAAACAATTATTGTCTGATAAGAGTACAACTGCTGTGATCAGCAGGTACTTACTTATGTAAATGTATGTAGTATGTCTATCTGTCTTTGGTCTGCACGTCTGTGCTTTTACTTGGCACTACTTATTCACACTCATTGGAGCATTGGCCCAAAAGCTTTAAAATACTAACAACAACCTTCATGTCTTGAGGGTTTATTTTATTTGTTTAAACAGCCGTTTAAACAAAAATTAATTTAAATAAATATTTGTTTTAGAATTATTTTTTTTTTGTTCTTGTTATATAACAATTATTCAAACTCTGTAGTGTTTGGTTTAAGTACAAATTTTCTCCGAAATCAGTTTTTTATTTGTTATTCTTTCGACATTCTTAACCTTAACAAACATAAACTTGATTCTTGTTAAATTGACTGCCTAGAGGGTTGACGACCCTTTGCACTCTTTGGTAATGAGAGTGCTTAAGATATGTATTACATGTGTTAAATGATATGCACATAAAGTTGTTTAAAAAATTAAACCCACACCACAATAGGGGAGAGGGTATTATGCGTTTGTGTGGTTGTTTGTAACAACCACAAAATATTTGTCCTAGACCCGCCTTTTAGTTTACCGATCGACTTCGAATCATGTTTTGAATCGATTGAACGATGTCCGTTTGTCCGGCTGGTTCATGTTAGCCTTGTGCTCAATTTTGGAGATAATTTGATTAAATTTGGTACATAGATTCAAACTCTCGCTAGGATCCACCCTATTAAAAATGCTGTGAATCGGTCCATAATTCCACATAACTCTCATACAAGCTTTTTTCCGGAAAAGAGTCTTTGTGGCTTTAAACTATCTTGTAAGGTTGGTGTTAAGGTTAACTGTTGTCCAAACTTATTTTATTGCAATCTTATCTCCCATACAAATACCACTGCCGAAAAAAGCTTTGAATGCCATGACAAAATATTATGCTGGCAAATCCAAAATTTACCTAAATAGAAAACGCAAGATTTGAAAGTTGTTTTAAATACACTTTTGATCAAATTTTTATAGTTTTTGTTATAAAATTCTGATTATTAGAGAAATCTTATTAAAAAATGACGTTTAAAATTTTTGCGTTTTCGATTTTCAGAACACCCCTGATAAACTCCCTTCCTAAAACCACTTAAGGCTATTTTACCTATCACACAAGTCTTACGTATTTTGAGGAAAATACAACCTTGTTATGAAAAGTTGTTATTGTTTTTTGAACATTTTCAAACAATAATTAGATCAGGGAAGCATTTTCGTAAAATACTTAAGTCTTTGTGGGATAGTGAATAACGGCCTTTAAAGGCCAACTAATCTCATATAGATGTAGACATCTAAATACATAATCGTTTGAAGACCAAAGGCTAAAGCAACTGTGAGAACATATGTAAATCATATGTATCAAACCATATTGAACGTAAGTAAACTTTTTGTTAAGTTTTATGAAACTGGCATTTGCTTTAGCAAAGTAAAAAACTAATCGCACGGAATCAGTTTTCTTTTGACAGGCTTTTCGTTAGTTTTTGACAGTATTTTTAGCCAGCTCATGCATATTAAAGTTTGGCCTTAACATTTCGAATGAAAACTTAAAGTTTTTTAATAAATCAGTTTTGTGATAGAAATCGAACGAATTCAAAACGATAATTTTAAAAGATGCTATGAATTTTGAACGTTTTTAAAATAAATTTCTGAATTGAAGCCTCTAATTAAGAAACGTTTAAAGTTGCAACAAATTTATAAAAAAAAAAATTGTCTAAAATGTTTAAAAACTTTAAGAAATGTGGGTAAAAAAATGGATAATGACTACATTGAATTTTTTATGGCTAAACAAGATGAAAAATAGATTATATACTACCACTAAATGGCTACTTTGCACCACTGGTTATCTCTCACCATACGAGCATTAAAGTCTTTTTTAAGTAAATCACTTTTAAAAACAAAACATCCAAAATTGTTCAGTAATCGTTTATTTGAAAAAACTTAAACCGATATAAGAAAATGCATATAAAAGAGGACCAATATATTTTTATTTTGTAATTGCAACAGATGGATTCAAAAGAAATTCTTTTGTTAAAAACGGCTGCCAACTTGCGCAATAAGCAAATTTATACAAAGCATATATTTTTGTGAAAAACTTTTAAAATATGCATCTGCATATTTTTCATGCAAATGCATATTTTTTAAGCAAAAGCATATTTTTCATGCAAAAAGCATTAGGATATAATATGGTCGGGCTTGACCGACTATACTTTCTTACTTCTTTGAATGTATAAATTTAGGCCCATAAACTAAATACAGATGACGAACAGTTGTCAATACTTTTGAAAACTTCTTAAAAAATAAAATGTATAACGTAATTTGTATTAGTTATTGCTTAATCATTTGAGGTATATTTCTTTTTTTGAAGGTTTATTAATTCAGTAGTTGAAGTTTCATGACAAGGCCTTTAAAGTTATAGAAAAACCAATTGCTCGAATTTATTTATTTAATTTTTAAACTTAGTGAGGGTCATAGACCTTTACAAGTTTACACGAAAATTAAATGAGTTCAAGGTAATGTAACTCTGAGAATACATATTTTTCTAAATTGTGTTCTTATTTGAAAGCATGTTAGTTAAATAAAAACAAGTAGGATTGCTATACTTGGCTTTGCCAAATCAAATACATCCTTCACTATAGTAATTAAAATAGAACTAAAACTGATATTATATACCGGTTTGGAGTTTTTTCAATACTAAATATTCCTTATAGGTAAGAATGTGTCTAAGCCAAATTTGGTCCTTCTAGCTCACATGATATATGTAGGTACGGTGACCATAGTTTTTAAACTAAAATACAGAACAGACAAATTTCTTATTATGCAAAAAGTGGCCCAGAAAGAAAAGCCACACATTAAAGGATAATAAATATCTGTTTTAAACTACTTAAAATAATAATGTCCGTGCAAAAAAAAACTGAATTGGCAAATTGGTTTTTTTTTTGTTGTTTTCTTACGAAGACAGTAGAATGAAGCAGTTTGTTTTTTAATTTTGTTTTTTCTTTTTACCCACTTACAACTACAATTCGAGTCGGAAAGAACCCAACCAATTGTAGGGGAATGTAAGAAAAGATAAACTCACTGTTTATTGTTGGTGTTTTGTTTTGGCTTTGATATTGTTACAAGTAAGATTTTTAGTGTTTATAATTCTTATTCGCTTTAGGGTTTTATTTGTATAATATTTTTGGCCTTTCTAAAATCTTTGGAAAAAGTTTCCTGATGAGCTGGCCTAAGCAACTGATGGCGCCCTATCCTCCAATGGGAGTTAGAGGAACACATATAAGCAACCAGTGAAATGCGCATAGAAGCTAGCTTTCCCTCAACAATAAATTTCAGTGTATTTATCAAATATGAAATACTGGGAATTTAGCACGTAATACGGAAATCGTATTAATAAATAATCCATTCCATTTAATGCAAAACGCATATTTAAGTCGATCGGTATGCTAAAAGGATGGTCGAGAGCCATTATTTTTTTGTCTTACACACATCATAATGTCCCTGCAAATAATAGGCCTAGTCCATACATGCGTGTAAAATGTAGCCCAATGTAGGAGTAAGGAAGGTTACACAAGAAAAAACTAAACAACTTCCTTTCTCCCTTCTTAAAGAAGGGAGTAGCGAATGTGTACTGACTGTTTTGGAAGGTCTTTCAAAACGTAATTTGTGCCTTCTAGAAGGCATACTTCTGAAGACAGGATAACATACGAAGCGAATCTTTTAGAAAGGAGTATAGAAACCTTTAAAAAGGCCTGCCACTTGCGGTCCTATCAATATTTACCGCTGGGCAATGTTACACTTTGTTTATCTTTCGTCAAACTACCATCGAATGAACCTTTTGCCACTTTTGGTATGAGTCATATGACTATTACTGAGCAACCTCAATAAGAGCGTTTTTAATGCATGAATATTCTATTGTCAATACAATTTCAATTAAAGAAACCGACCAAAGGATTTGTCAAACAAGATTTTCCGACCAGGTGGTGTTGAATTCGCGGTTTGTTTTGTATAAATTGTATGAAAATACGAAGATTGACGCTCTTATTTAGGTAGCTCAGTTTTACGGCTGAGCAATTCACGAGTTGTAAGAATATCCCCACATGCGTCCAATACAATTCTTTACATGCTTTCTGAAACGATTCAATCTACGATTAATATAAGCGTATTTTGCTGTGTTGTAGAAGTATCTCCCGATATTCATGAGATTCCCAGTAGACTCTTACATGATTGAAAATGCTGGCTCGTTCCGTTAACAAACATCAACATACTTTTGATTTTTGCTGGTTTTTAATGTCAAACTGACATCAGAATTCATTTACACAAACTTCATAAAATTGCCCAAAGCATACAGAAAAAAATCAAGTTAAAAACGTAGAAAACAAGGTTGATTTAAAATTTGTCGGTGTTGATTTTGCTTCATTTTTCATGTTAATTTAACCTGATTTTACAAATACTTGCGAACAACATTTTTTTCTTTTAAGATAACTATAATTCATGTTAATTCAACATTGCAGTAAAGTTAGAGCGAAATGTCATTTATATTGAAATAACAATCCGAATCATGTTGAATGGAAGTTATTTCAAGTTGAAACATCGTGAATTTCATGTAAAATTAAATTAGTTTGAGTGTGTTATAACAGTGAAGAAGATTCAGAGACAACATATGCATTTATTTAAGAATAATTCAAAACACTTACCCTGTAACACATGCTTCACTTATTTTTATTCTCCTTTGTCAACAGAAGCATCAGCAGAATCGCCCGATATGGTTTTCGTCATCAGTCTACTTTGAAAACTTGATGCACTATTTAACTAACTAATTTTAATTTAAAGAATACGGGAATTGTCTTCCTTTTATAACATATTTTAAGAATGAAAATAAAAAAATTAACATACTTAACTAAGTATGCATGTTAATTTAACAAGATAAACTTTTGATTTTAATATAAAACAGGTTTTTTAATGGATTCAATATTGAATCCATATTTATTTATATTTTAATATTTTTTTTTATTTATTTTAACAATATTGAATAAGCGTGATTTAAAATAATTTTAATATTTTTCATTTAAAATTAATATGAAATAATGATAAATTTAAATAATGGGCATACTTTTGTAGAAATTTACTATGATTCTCAATCAACATTTTTCCATGTTAATTTTACATTGGTATTTTTTTCTGTGTGCAGTTTCTACGCTTATGTCAAAATTTTACTTCCATAAGTAACTACTTTGCTACTGTTTCACATGCACCTTTAATAAAACAAATGTTTTATGCTCACCGTCGTTTTCGACGAAAAATTTAAATGCTAACGAATCACAAACAACAAATTCTTGGAATAATAGTTGAGTTTGATTACTTTTACAGTAAAATCCAGTAGGTGAGTAAATTTTGGGCAATATGAAAATTTTACTCTCAAAACTGGGGCCTAATTACCGCATTCAGTATCGAGTAAGCTATCGCATCGAATAAACTATCGTATTTTTCTACATACGATATACACTGACGTATCGATTGAAAACTCGAGAGATGTAATGTCTTTGGTTACTCGACATCGAATGCTATCCACTCAAATTACGATACATTTCATTCGATATCGGGAGTCATCATACCATAATAAAAAATTTCGATAAATTTTGCTCGATATCGTATGCGGTAATTAGACCCCTAAATCTTGCACAAAAAAGTAAACGAACGGAAAAATTGCAAAATCTTACAGGTTAATTCAAACATATGATCGGTAAAAATCTTTTTGTTGTAAAATATGTGTAATTTAGACTACCCAGTATATGTACCAATGCATTGCATTTTAATAATTATGAATTCGTAGCAAATTTATTTAAATAATTTTTTTTTTTTAATTTCCTAAGCTAATCCCGCGAAGCTCCACGCTTTTCTGCAGAAAAGAAACCAGAGTCTCTGGCGGGAATCGAACGCGCAACCCCGGCGCTAATAGACTAGCTCACTACCAGCTAGCCTACCGGGGACTTGAACTTCTGTGGAAGCTTTTGGACTTGTTTAGTTTGTACATGACTTTTAATTTTGTTTCTAATTAAATACCATACGAAAATACATGAATACTTGATTTTTGATATTCGGTACCCTGAATGAATAATGTGTAGTAAGAAGTAGTCATATATTTATGAGGTTTACATCTCCAAAATATTAGCTCAATTTCTTTACTCTACTTTGGGATCCCTCGGGATCCCAATTTGCACGAAAAGCGTTCCCGTACTTTTAATTTGTGTAAATGAGAGAGAATTTGAGAGAATAAAATTCTTCTTGTGTAAATTGTCAAACAGCTGTAAAACATAAACAAAACCAAAAAAAAAAGGAAAAAAGTTCATGATCCAACAATGTACTTAAATAAAAAGTTTTGTACTGAAGTATTGGGGAAATATAATGTTAGTTATTGTAAAAGTGTTTGTTTTGTTTTATTTTTAGTAAAAGTAGTTTAATTCTAGAGGCAATATAAAATTTTTCAAAAGTGGCGCAATTTTTGTTGGTGTTGTAAAGACTGTCAAAACCACAGAATTTTTATTTCGTGCTTAAAATTTTGTTTTTTCTGTTCCCGTACTTTCGTGTAATGTTGTCTTTTTATGAGAGAAATTTATGCTTGCTCTCATTTGCACGAACTTTACACAAAAAGTAAAGAAACAGAGCTATTATTGTTTTTTGATGACATCTTGAAAGTAAATTGCATATAAATTCAGTGCAGCCTACGTCACAGCTTTCAATTTATGTAAATCAGGGATTTCCAAAATTTTTTTGGTTGTGTGTTAGTGAGTACCAGAGAGTAAGCAAATTGAGAGAATGCATTTATTTACAGCCGAAATAAAATGTTAGTAATATATTTTATAACACAAAGGTACAAAATTAAAAATTTTTTGTGTTGATAAAAAATTTGTAGCAATTCTTTACCAATTCAATGCCGCTGATTTTAAAACTACACTTTTTTTATTCGGAAGCTTTTTGACTCTAAATCAGTTTCAAATATCTTATCAAACAATTGTAAAAAATTAAAGATTTTTATGTTTTAAAAATTCATAAAAAATAAATATTGCACGCAAATCACAGCTGATAGAAAAAAGTGCAGTTTTAAAATCAGCGACATTGAATTGGTAAAGAACTGCTACAAATTTTCTAGCAACACAAAAAATTTTTATTTTTTTTCCCTTGTGTTCTACAAGTTATAAAATAAAATCTTCTAAATTTATACTTTTATGGCAGTTTTGTAATAGTAGAATGCTTTTCAAATGGGATGAACATAATTTATTACGTTGCTTGGAACAAATAAATTTTAAATCCGAAAAAATTTGTTCGCATAGGTAAGTAGTGCCGAATAAAGAGAGGCACGTCAATGAATTTTTTTTAGTTCAGGATAGAAATGGTATTCACGGTGTTGGGTTGCTCATACTTCAAACATCTGTGCATACATTTTTATTCTAGCTAATGGTATATCATAACTTTTTAGAAAATACCAAATGTGCACATGAGTTTGCCTGCAAAAATGTATAAAGTCATTATAACAGGTCAAAGTTACGTTTAATAATTACCATAAATTAGTAAGGTTAAAGGCAGAATTAGTCTTTACTTTCTGTTTCTGTTCCGTGCCGTTCTGTTTCAAAATTGTAAAAGTTTCTTTTTCTGTAGCAACTGTAGCCATTTATGACAAATTTATTAGTTTTGCACCATCCATTGTTTTATTTCAATAACTTTTATGCACATAAATTTGAAGAAATAAAATTTAATTAACGAATTTTTTATTATTTATTTTGCGGTAACTTACAATTACTTTACAAGTTCTTGATTTTATCAAACTTAACCGCAACAGAACAGAACAACTAATCAATTTCACAGGTTTTTTAATAACAAAAACAAATCAGCTGGTTCGTAACAGAACAGAAAGTAAAGGCTTACTGAGGCTTAACTCTTTGGGCTCGGTCATAGTGCGAAACAATAAAGTTTCATTAATACAGCAATAAAACACATCTTCTTACCCAAACATTTTACCTACTGTCACATTTGCTTTTATGTGTACAGGTTATTTACACATAAATTGTAGCAAAACAAGACTTTTCTTACTTGTTTTTTAAATATTTCTACTTACTTAAGAAAAGGGTTTTCAAAGAAAGAAAAAACCCAACGCCGCAATTGGTACAGAAACCAACATATTTTTACAAGAAAAATACCAACAAATTCTTTTGGCTATTTTGTTTCTTAATAATTTCTGCATTTAGGTACGTCTTTTTTAAGAAAGCAAAAGGGACCCTTTTACAGGTAGCAAATAATTTTTTTCACAAACAAAACACATATCGTTAGCTTAAACGTTGCAGTAAATGTTATTGTTAAAAAAATTTACTAAATAAAATTTACGCTAGCTTTGCTGTTAAATATTTTCAACAATTTAAATTATGTTAAAATTAAATAAAAATGTTATATTACTCTGCATTTAAGTCTTAAAATTTAGACTCTAAATATTGCACGCAAGGCATTGGATGTTACCAAAAGCATTTTTGACCGCACAATATTTTTGAGTGTAAGCTGAAACAAAATAATATAGCATCCGCTAAACATGTACACTTGTCGAATTCACACCGACGACTGAATTTAAGAGCATAAAAATATGTGTTTGTAGTGGTTTGCACAATTGTGCAAAGAAATGGAAACCCCTGATGTAAATGTTGACAAGCAGTATATGTAAAGGACTGTCAAGAAAAACTTGATCGTGTGGCCGCAGGGTAAAAGATCAATAACTGAATTAAAAGTGCAGCATAAACTAAAAACTAGTTTTCTAATAGGTATTTTTGAAAAGAAAATTGAATTTAATATAAATAACCCTACAAGAAATGAATAAGCGAGTAGTCACATTTTTCATTTTGGTGTTAAGAAAATGATAGAAAAAAATGACCGAAATCAAGGTAACGGTCACATTCGGTGATTTCTTTCTATAATTTTCTTAACACCAAAATGAAAAATGTGACTACTCGCTCATTCATTTCTTGTAGGGTATTTATCCATTTTTAAAAACAAATTTCACTTTTTAGACACAAATTTTAACTTTTTTTTTAAATGTATTTTTATATTTATGTTTCTTCCAAACTTATATTAAAAGTATTCACGTCAATTTTTTTAACCTTGCAACTGTGCAAAATAACATAAATACACTTATTTGTCATGAGCAATCTATTTTGTTTGCACATCCAACTTTCAGTTTTTCCGAAATTTTTTTTTGATAACGCACCTTCCATCCGAGAACATCACACGATTCTTTTAAATTAAATTTATAATATTTGAGCGGTAGGTTTCTTGAAGAATAAACCAAATGGCAATTTTAAGTGCTTTTATAAAAACCCTTAATGATTTTTATTTGTTTATACATATGGCCATGTTATTTTTTGATATGTAAAAAAATTGCGTTACAAAAAATAGAATTTTTTTCTCTTTACACGAAATGCACTAGGTGCACTATTTAATGTACAGTAATTTCATTGTTCACTTTACACTACTTCCTATTCAACTGTTGTACAATGGTTTTATTGCTTTGCTGTGTCTTCTTTCTCTTAACTTTACAATAACCATAACAAAAGCTGGCTTAAGCAACATTCTTGAAGTACGAGGTATAAAAAAGATTGATATTTTACTTAAAAATATCTATCCAAATTTAATTACTCAGGCTGAGTAATTAATCACATCTTTCTTATTTTAAAAAACAAATTAAAAATTATTGGCTTGGCATGTTGTTTAAACTTTCAAGGGTCTTATGGAAAATTTGCCAGAGATGAAATATTGAACCTATTTAAGATATTTATACATAAGAACATAGGAATATATACGTAGGTACATATGCATATTATTTTGTGTAAAATCAGATGACATAAGTCAGGCGATATTTAGTAATCTATTATGAATAAAATTCCGACTTGTGAATCTATTCGCACACGGTTCCTCCATGAATGGTTGGTTTATCCACATCAAGAGCGGAGAAACCTTCACGCTGACTTTGGAGTTGCCCATATTTTGCTAGGAATACAAACATTTTTTAAATATTGTTATTACATAAAAGCGACATAGTTTTTTTAACTTACCATAGGTATAATGGTAGGACGGTCATTAGTAGAACAAGCATTGGCTGAATAATGCATAACACTGCTCTAATCGTAAGGTACACCAAAAGCCAAAGTCTTGGAAGCTCTGTCAAAGTTGGAAACAGCACTTGGTTGAATATTTTGATATTGTATGGATACAAACTGATCGCGTTCTTCGCGATTTTGTTCATGCAAAAAACCTAAAGCATGCATAAGTTCATGAATTGCAGTGCCAGGCTTGGTCAAACAGCCAGGAGATTGCAAATTAACTTCTTGTTTTCCACCAACACGCCCTACGGAAGACCAACAACCCGAACTGCCACTAACAATGGATATATAATCCTGTTCGTTGGAGCGTGGCACAAAACGAATACAAGTACGACGGTGATGTTCGCGTATCGCATGTTCGATGATGGATATGGAACGAGCATCAAAGCTACCACGAATTTCGTAGGGAACAATTCCCTTAGGCCAGCGAGAACTTTGCGATGTGATACCATTTTTCATTATCAACATTCGTTTTGGTATTAAGATATTACCTTCTAAGTAAGTGCCTAATTCTTCAGGATTAACATTAAAGGCTTCGGGTGTATAATTGGCCACCATGCGAGCTGTATGATGACCGTCCGGCTCTCCAAACAAAGCAGCACCATAGAAACTCAAATCAATAATATCCTTATAAGTTTGTTGGGCTTCACTTAGACTGTTGGCATTAGGGATGCCAATCCCGAAATCCCGAATACCGAAATCCCGGGATTATTCTAAAAATTTAAGTCTCGAATCCCGGGATTTTTTATTTAAAAATCCCGAGATTTTGGATTTAGTAAATATGAGGTATTTTTTTTTTACTAAATACAACTTTATTTAAATAAACGTGAGTCACTCTGTTAAAAATAACTTCAAAAATTTAATATTAAATCATACTGGCAATTAAATCTAATTTTAAAGTGAATAAATGTTACATGCAATGCATTTTATACAACAGAAAATAAAATCAGAAGATAAAGTTCGGTGTGGTATTTTTTCTAAGTGAATGATAATAGAATTGCGCATGCACAATGCAAGTTGTGCAAAAAGGTGTTACAACTTTAGGGGATTCTACTAAAGATCTTTTGACACATTTGCTTAAGTGTATTTTATTAGATTAATACATACTTGCATATGTATATATTTGATAAAAAATAAATTAAATATTGTCATACAGCATATAAGTATCTATTTATTTACGATACCACCAAGAAGTGTTTAATGCGAAATTTTTTTCATCGGCAGCATATGTTTTGAATAAAATAAGGTATTGATTATCTTTTAGAAGATTTTGAATATAGCTTTTTAAAATATACCTTTTAATACGTAATTCTTCCATATTACTTTAAAAGAATATTTATTTTGTAATGAGTTTAATATTCTTCATGAATTTATTTGTTTTAATACTTAAACATAAACATTTTATTATAAATATGTTTATGCATTTTAAAAATTTGCCTTTATATATGAAATCCCGAAAAATCCCGATCCGTCCCGGGATCCCGTTTTTTTTTGAATAAAAAATCCCGAATCCCGGGTTTCAAAAAACCTGGTCCCATTTGGCACCTAGTTGGCATTGACTTCCACAATTTCTTCTTAGTCTCTAATTTGGGATATTAAAGAAATACTGCACACTTGTCCTACTACCAAAACTAAAAAAATTGTTGAGAAATTAATCATTCTGTTAGATTTCTAATTTTTCTATTTTTGGATTGTATTTATTAAACTGCCCTTTCAGCTTTAAGCTTTGGTTTTATTCTGACTTTTCTTTAAAAATTAAATTGGTATTTATATGCTCTAGACAGCCCACTGTGTATCTATTTTACATTATTATCACAATTATTGTGTTGCAAGTAATTGAAATTCACATTTTCTTGTTTAAATTTCTTTTTTATTTCACACACTTGTAGTTTAAATTAAACTTTCTTATCGTTCATTATTTAATTGCATATTTTTTTTAACTTTCCTTTTAATCATGTAAACCTTCATTGTCGTTTTTATCCACTACGACTTTTTGGCATATGCGACAAACCAATAATAAACTGATGGTATGTATGTAACGTCAAGCCAGCGCATATTTTATCTTATATCTGCAAATCCTTAGCGTCGATTGTTGTACTTTTTTTGTGAATATAGTGCTACTTCATTACTTTGCGTATAAAAAACCTCATTTTACAAATTTGACTTCTTCATTTAAGTTTTTTACATTTTGTCACACAAATATCACGTCACGTCAAAATGGAAATGCCCATATATGCAAATAATTGTTTATTTATGAAACTGTACTTGTTCATAAAGAGGGTATTAACTCAAAATTTAAAAATTTTTAGTAGAAGCAAAACAATTTTTAGATAAACATTAAAGGCATATGAAAAAGAAGTTTTAAATAAACCGGTTCATTACCAAGAAGTAGTCGAAATAGCACGATATTTATGATCAAGTGCGATATGTATGTATGTACTGTAAAGTTTTAAAATACAGGGTGGAACAAAATAACCGAGCGATTGGAATTCCTTATAACTTTTTTTAATTCTTATTTTTTCTTTGCTTTTTTCAGCATTTTGTGAGGAAGACTTGGGGAATTAAGTAATGATTACACTAGAAATTTGGCAAAATTTTATGGAAAATATGCTTGAAAGAACGTAGGAGCGAAGCAGAAAATGGCCATCACTTGCGAGATATAAATGTAACCGATTATGGCCTTTAAAGGCTATGTTATTGGTAATGTAAAAATAAATAAATAAAAAATAAAAATAAACAAAACATATTCTTCGTTAATATACTGTATTTAATAAATTTTATATACGGGCCTGTTCTGAAAATCACGTGATTTCAAATCACGTGTGATTTTGTGGTGTTCTGTAAGTCACACAGTTTTTGTGTTTCTCGGTGTGCTTTCGGCAATTGAAGATCACACCAAAACGCACAAAAACGGGACACTGATAATTATATTTTTAATAAAAATGTATAATGAACTAAGCCCCTTATGCCATTTAACCACCCTGTACAAAAATGTTTTAAAGTGGAACAGAAATAGCATGAAGAATATACCTAATCCTGTAAATAAATTAAAATATATGGAATACAAGGCAAAGAGAATAAAAATTGCATTAAAATACAAATGTTTCCATACTTCAAAAAATACCTTAAAGAAAAAAACCTTGTAGGCAAAATTAACGTTGAAATTACCAAAATAGTTTTACCGGATATGTAAACATAACTCTTAGGTACGATCACGACCAGATATCTCTTTGTAGAAATTAGTGGCATTAACTGAAATTAGTGGCATTAACATCCCGGATAATCGATGCTCAACTGTATTAAAATAAATTTACTTGATTCCCAGAAGAATATCATATTTTAAAGCTAAATCTTTTTAAAGCCCAAAAAAAATCATGATCAGCTTTATTACGGCTGTCGTTGTCGTCAACGACTGTGCCGTTTTTTGTAATAGATTAAAGTAACACACAATCTGTGTAATAATGTTGAATGCTTCAACATTTTGTCTGACATGATAATCAAGAACAGAAAAATGCGACAACCTGAAATGCAAAATGATTTATAGCCGAAGCCGAAAAGCACATACATACATACCTACGGCCATGTCACAGAGTTCAATTCCGTCCGAAATCGAAGAAAACATATTTGTTTATTGATAGAAAGTGTATTTTGATAGTTTTTTGGCATTTCAGATACGGAAAACTTCCATTCCGTTCATAAAAACAAAAATGGTTTCATTCCGAAAAAATTTTTCATCATTTTCAGAAGAACCAAATTACGGAATGAATTCCGTTTCCGAACGGAATTATACTGTGTGACATGGCTGATATTTTCAAAGATTAAATGTTGTGGGTGCTTTAAAATTTGTATTTATATAAGAAAAACTTTAGGTCAAAAGAGATCAATTCGATGGCTTAAGGCTTAACTCGATTTTTTTGTTTGTTTACAGAGAAAGAAATAAAACTTAATTCAATCCGTAAAATTTTAGATTAAAAATTTTATAATGCAATTTTTATTAAAAATATCCAACAAATGATGCACTACAGCCCCTTAAAAATTTTAAATCAAGACACATTTGGCATTAGCTACCAGAATAAACAAAAAAAAGCTATTTTTTAAACACTTCGAGTTTGGCCTTTTTTATATTAAGCCATCGAACTGCATTTTCACAATGGATATGTATGAATATGAAACTAAAATCGTAAAATTTTAATATACATATTATGGTTTTTAACCACAAAGACCAAAAATGTAGATTTCCATTTCAAAATGTTTGATAAATAAAAAAAATTTAAACAAATTTTCACTTAAATGATTTCCGATTCACAATATAATAGTAGCGGAATTCACGGTTTGCTATTGTAGACGTTATACATCTGGTAGGCTAAGTAAATCTTGATTTAAAAAACGACTACAACAAAATGCATATATTTTAATATATACGTTTACGCCATCCACAATAATTAAATTGAACATGTATGCATTTTGTTGTGGTCTTGTTTTAAATCAAGATTTACCAAGCCTACAAGATGTATAAGGTATACAATAGCAAGCCGTGAATTCCGCTAGTAAGTTTCGCATTTACTTTTAAAAATAATTTCGAATTAATTAATTAATTTTATATATTTTATTTAACACAAAATAAATAAAATACAAAATAAAAAAAACTTAAAACTTCATACCTTTACCCTTCGCACGTTAAAACTTTAGCTTATGCTTTCCTAAATTTCCATGTTCATGGCCATAATCAGATTCGGATTAATATCGTCTGAATTTGCCGAAATATCTTCATCATCAAATTTCAGCTTCATTCCAGTGAATTTCAAGTTAGCTGATTCTCCTTCCTCTATTGGTGGGAATAAATTGGCAGTCTTTGTTGTTGGATATGAAGAACTACTGCTACTATTCCATGAAGATTTGCCATAAATTTCATCAATTACAGATTCTTCATCCATGAAATCTTCGATGCAGGTTTTTAAAATAGTAGAAGTAACAATACAGTCACGATTTAAGGCTAAACTTTTATGCAAGTATGTAATGGCTTCTTCGAGATTGTCCATGAGGGCGTAAACAAAGCCAATGGCGGTATAAGTTTGAGGTGATTGGGGCTTTAGGAGAAGGGCCTTAAGAAAAATTATAGAATTTTAAGTTTTTTCAGAGATATACATATCGTCGGTCTCATGTAGAAAGGCCATAACTCAATTTTTTCGAAATTTAGTTTTTTAGTGGTTGCAATACATTTCCCACAAATACACCTCGTCACAAGATTTTAATACAATAGCATCAATAATATCAGTTTTACAAGTAATTAAAGAAGCCATTTTACATTATGATACGTACAGTTTCTAATATGTTTTTGCCTTCTCCTGTAAAGTTGCAACAATGTGAGTTAGGTCCTTTCTATATGAGATTAACGATATGTAAATAAGGGATTACTCTTACGTATTGATGGTATTCTAAAGCTTCTTTATATTTTTTGTTTTTACGACAACAGTGACCTAGATTGTTAAATAGAGGTTCCCATCTCGAAGAAACTTCTTCCTTATTTTGCTTAGCTCTATTAGTTACAATATCAGCAGTAGTGCGAAAGACTTCTTCGGCACTTTCATAACTTTTAAAAAAAATTATTTTTAAACACTTTAACTAATAATAAAAAATTATTTTAAATTGATTAAGCTTGAGGTCTTCTTTTATAAATAAATATACATATCGCAGCCTTGGAACAATGAGAGTTCAATTTGCACTTAGGTCACGATATACATATAAGCAAGGCCCATTGAAAAGGTCTGCGCAAGAAGCCTGATGATCATTGTTTATGTTCTTTTTAGTTGTCAAAAGTTGTTTACATTTTGCTTACATGTGCATGTATACGTTTATGGTATGCCACACATACACGTTTTTTCCTTTTGCTTTGTATATGCGGTAGTAAATTTTTGACAACTAAAAAGAATGGTTTTTTGTTGTTGTACAAGTAAGCAGACCTGATAGATGGGCCTTGCATATAAGTTAGTAAGAATGAAAATAAATTTAATTAAAAATGTCAAGTTTTTATAAGTACATATATAAGATAAAAATAAGTTTAGTTGAAAATGTTTATATGTTATAGGAATTTTCTTTAGTCAAATGTTTTTGATTTAGGTTTATACAGGTATGTATGTTCTGAAAATCACGTGATTTCAAATCACATGTGCTTTAAAATCACACGTGTGATTTTGTGGTGTCCTTTAAATCACACCGTTTTTTATTTATTTAATTCACAGTAATATATAAAAGCTTCCTAGGCCAATTTTCAATTGTCGAAAGCACAAGCAAACACAAGGGTTTGTTTTTCAAAATTATAGCTCATTTTTAACGCTTTTTATGATATTTTCCGATTTAGCGATCTCAAATTAGTTTAAGGGTTGTTTAAAATTATGTATTTTTTTTCGAATTTTACCCATGTTCGCTATAGAAACGATTTGTTCCTGTAAGTTTTCTGATTCTTTACAGCTTTAACGATTTATAATAATAAGTAGACTCTGCTATCATGCGCCTGTTAGCAAATTTTTGCGAATTTCCGCTAATTAAGCAATTTTTACCGAATTTTCGCCATTCCTTATGCTGGGTACACACAGTGCAACTTACATGCAATCTGTTTCAATGCAACCTCAAAATATCAAAGCGTTTTGATGTTGATGCAATCTGGAATAAATTAAATTGACTAGATTGCGTAAATGTGTTACATAGTGTGTACCCAGCATTATAGTTTTAGAGAGTTTTAATCAATTGTATGGCTTGTTTGAAATATACATTTTTTCGCGAATTTTTGCTATTTTGCAAATTTGTTTTTATTTTTTTCCGACAGTTTGTTTTCTTAATTCATTTTGCGATTTCAAATAAATTTTAGGGTAAGTTTACAAGTTTGCAATTTTTCGCGAATTTCAGCCATTTTAGAGATAGAAGCGATTTTTTTCTTGTGATTCTTTGCAGCTTTTACAATTTTTAATACATTTTAGACTTTGCTTTCATGCCGCTGTTAGCAAAAAAGCGAACTTTAATTCAACTAAAAAAACAAAACTGAAATCACAACAGAAGTAAGTCACAAAAGCAAATATCATTTTGGAGTATCGTCGAATTGTCTTAATTTTAAATGATTTGTTGTAAAAAAAAAATTAATAAACAACACATGGAATATTTCATTTAAGAAATTTATTATAACGGTCAACTTACAATAGTCGCAAAAATAACAAAGTGTTTTCAAAAACTTGTTTACGTAGCTGAACGTTTTGAAATCACAAAATAATATGCCCAGAACACTTTTCTTGTGATTTAAAATCACTTTCATAAAATCTGATTTTCAGAACAGGCCTGTACAATTTGATTTTGTTATTATGGGTTTTGAAAATTTTTATGAAAAATAGGTTTTTGAATTTAATTTATGACAAAACTTTTTTTCATAATTTTGTTATTGTTGTTTTGTTATTTATATAAAATTTTGTTAATTTTCCTGACGATGCTAACTAAAGGTTAGCGATATATTGAAACTAATAAACATAATATTTTTTATTAAAGAAGACCTCAAGCTTAATCAATTTAAAATAATTATGAAAAGGAAGGTCAAGTCAATACTAAATAACATTTAACTAATAAAAAAATGTACTTACTACTCATATTCATATTTGATAACTCCCAATTCATGTAATACGAATACATCTAAAGGCGCTATAGACATGGCTTGATAAAAAAACTTCTCTGCCAGTTCCAGATTCTTAGTTAGACCACATTCTACACCTATATAAAGTAACGGCAAATGACAGCCTCGCATTAATTGAGTGGCTTTAAAATAAGCGGCCATGGCCTAAAATATAAATTTTATTTAGAAATTTAATTAAACTTCGAGTTTGATTTAATTTAAACCTGATCATGTTCGTTTTCTTTTGCAAAAGAATGACCATAAGCTAACCAAGCAGGGCCATATAAACGATCTAAAGATGTAGCCTTAGACAAATAACGTCTTGCTGGATCACTTTTGCCTATGAGATCATAGTAACAGCCCACGGCATACCAAGAAATGGCCTTATCCGGATATCGGTCAACTAGCTTATGAGCCACATAGAAAAGTTCTGAAAAAGGCGAATATAATATCAATAATTAAGCAACAAAAGTAATTAGAACAACTTACTATTGGAATCGCCAAATTCCACCAAACAGCCAATTTGCAAAGTTAGAGCCGCATTGTGATAAGGGTCAACTTTAAGCAATCTAAATAGAAAAATAATGATATTATTTTAATTCGATATCATTTTTAATTCTCTTACTCATTCAAAATTTTAAAACTCTTTTTATATTCACAATCATAGAAAAGTTTTTCCGCTTCAGCAGCCAATACATCGGTACTTTTTTGTATACGTGTCATACACAACGATAAAGCCAAAGCATTCGAAGTATCAACATTGTCTTTGGTACGATTTCTGCCAGGTGTGTCAATATGAGAACGTTGCGAATCATTTATTAAAGAAGAAGCTCTTGTCAAACTAACTTGCAAGGAGAAGGGTGGTATTTTTAAATCTTCCAAAACTTTATTAGCCGGAGACAAAATTTGATTATGTTTGGGTGTAATAATTTTAGGTAAAACTTTTTTATGTATACTAGCGTCCGAGGCACGAGTATTTTGTATTTTTTCTCTTAGTTCTTTGAGGGATTTAAATGTGTTGACATTTCCAATGGGCGTTTCCTCAGCAGTAGTGTTCTAAAAGTTTAATATTTTTTGTAAAGTTAAGAATGGAAATGGTAGAAGAACATTAACTTACTGGACCAATTGATTCGTAGTATTTTTTTAATTGTGTTTCATATAATTTTGTAATTAATTTAGCATCAGACTCAGATGATTGTTGTTCGAGAGGTAAATGTTGCATTAGTTCTTTTTCTACAAAGAAAAAAATTGGGTGCGATATTTGTTTAAGTAATATGTATCTTAGGGACTTTAGCTAATATAATTTTGTGTTGTTTTAAGTTGCTAAAAATAACAAAATTTACCTTCCCAACCCATTAACATTTCATGTTGTACCAAAGCATCCAAGGCCTCAAAGCAGTAAATCGATTTGTGCAAAGCCTGTACATAATAGTCCATAGCCAAACCACGGTTATCCATGGCTTCATAAATTTTACCCTTTAAAAAACTAATAGAAGCTAAAATTTCCTGAAATAAAATAAAAACATTACTAAAACAATAAGAGTGATATATTCCTCTGTACCGAATCTTTGATACCCTCCACCAACAGTTAAAATATTTCAGGAGTATGCTATATGGGGAAGTGTTTTCCGTGAGTGGGGCTTATGGTAAATTATGAAGTAATTTCTAGTCTTATAAAACAGAGACACTAAATTTTTTTAATTTTTTTTTTACAATGGTCTTAGGCGTTTTAAAATTATTTCCAAGAGTGAGCTTTACAAAATTTAGGACTATGATTTTTATTTATTTCATTTACAGTAATATACATATAAAAGCCTCCTAAGCCAATTAACATAGGTATATTACAAAGATATATTCCAGAATACAAATACATACAATAAAATATGAATCGAATTTGTGCAAAATCTTATATTAATCCGTGCGTTTCGCACCATTAATATTATTTATATTTGTAACAAAATTAACAATTTCTGCAAATTTATACTCATAACTTTATTCTAAGCCGATTGTGCCGGATTTCAATACCCAACTGCTAAGGAAAACTGGAAAGAATTTGCCACCTATAATTTTCTTTCGAAAGTGAGCGATATTTCTACAGACAGACATGGCTAAATAGACTTGAATTGACCAAGGATCCAGAATATATACATACTTATAACTTATGAAATATTTTTTTAATGAGATTTCTGTAATACTAAAATAATTTTGTGACAAATATTTCTCTATTAAACAGAATTTTATAACAAAAATTATAAAAATTATCATCCCAATTATGAATAAAAATTCCCAGGGAGTTTTTTCCCTTCTCCCATTTTTCCTATGTTAATCCAATGGTAAAAATGGGAAAAACTCCCGGGGAATTTTTATTCATAATTGGGCTGTATATTAAGGGCCGTTTTCACAACTTACCGATAGCTAAAAGTAGACGTTAAGAGGCCTTATAAAAAGTGTTCCTTTATTTAAAATTTAATTAAACCTAAAGTGATTGATAAAGTAGATTAAGGTTCATCCTACCTGGTAGGTTAAAGTAAAGTTGTAATAATGGAACACTATTTATACGGCCTATAAAATCCAACCTTTTGCTATCGGTAAGTTGTGAAAACGGGCCTAAGTGTATTAAAAACAACTTCCAAATTCTTGTGTTTTACGTTTTCGATATTCAGCACACCCCTGTTAGATGAATATTAAGTCTCTTACGGAATGACTAACTTAGTTTTTTTTAATTCACAAGTAGTGGTGGAAGGTATAAAAATACAATAAATCTCTATTCAACACACATTCTTTATACACTCCTCGCCAAAAAACATACTGGGCGCCTCAACGCCACCACCGTCCAAAGGTTGATTTATTAGCGATGAAGCCAGATATTCAATATCCACTGTGTTAATAACAACAATAGCTTCATTAAACTCCTTAGCTTCGTACAATGCTTCCAATAGTAAATTGTAACAGGGTATATGTGTTTTTTCCAACTTATGCAATCGTAAAGTATGAGCAGCTCGATGATATTCCTTTAACAGGAACATGCACTGCGACAGACAGTACACATCCCTGGGATCATTTTGACTGAGACAACAAACCTTTTCTGCCCAGAATAGAGCCGTCTGATAGCGTCTCATATCAATAAACTGCTTAACCATTTTCCGATAATGCTCAATATCAATTATGCCATTTAAATCGTTTGTACTATTATTGCGCATTTCGCTATCACCGGTCATTGCATAAAACGAAATATGTTGTTAATTAAACTTTGTTTTAATTTGTTTATTTGCAAATCAAAAAAATTTAAACAAAACTTTGCGGCCTTTTGTGTTGAGTAAAGGTAAGTGATGTTAATGCGTTGATTTTCTGTTTATATTAAGAGGGTTTAATTCTAGGGCTGAAGTGCACTTTACGGGGCGTACGAAAAAAAAATATGCCACCCGATTCAAAATAAAAAAAGAAAAAAACCATAATTAAAATTTAAGGGGGCTGCGGCCCGTGGGGCCCCCTGGACCCAAAAAACTACCCCGCCCACTTAGTGATATGTGTGTGTACTCAAATTAAAGGTAATTTGCTCACGATTGCAAACATGTACATATTTTGTTTTTGTATTCGCATATTATTTTCCTCTCTAGGTTAATTTCCGTATCTTTAAGGTGCAGAAAAGCTTTAGTTAGCGAAGCGGTGTTTGTTATACCATAGAGGAAAAAATCCTTGCGCCCGGCCGAAGCCCGACAATGCAGAGGAGCTTTAGTTAGCGAAGCCGGTATTAGTTATACCATAGAGGAGAAAATTTTTGCGCCCGGCCGAAGGCCGTCTACGCAGAAAAGAATTCTTTAGCACATCGGAAATAGGATATTAGTTACGAAAAAATTAAAACATTTTCTTTTTTTAATTAAAATCTTTTTTTTTTAAATCGAGCATAAAGCATTAAAAAATACAAAATAAAACAAAATATGTACAATCGTGAGAAAACTAACTTTAATTTGAGTACCTACCCATACATGTGAGTGGATTGGAGAAATTTGTTTGACCCTGAGGGCCCCAAAAGTCCCGCCCGCCTTAAATTTTATTATTTTTGTTTTTCTTGTACAATTACCTTTAATTTGAGTACCCACACATTCCACTAAGTGGGCGGGGCAGTTTTTTGCATCCAGGGGGGTCCACGGTCCTTAGCCCCCTTAAATTTTAATTTTGGTTTTTTTTTGGTTTTAATTTCAGAGGGGGTTCAATCTTTTTTTATTTTTTTTTCGTGCACTTTTGCCAATTCTAGTCGATTTTAGTTACAGGGAAAGTATTTTTAATATCATATATCTACATATGTAAATTAAAAAAGCGTTTTGAATTTACATAAATGCAATATGTAAATTTTTGTATAAAGAGTTTTCTTAAGCACATAAATATTAATGAAGTCACTCCACATAACTTTAACGTATATTTAGTGTAGTAGTGATACCAAATTAGCAACACTAATAAAAGAATCACAGCTGTTATTGTTTTGGTTCATTATGGTGGGACTGCCAAGCCAAAATAACGGAATTGCCATTCATTAATGTACACTGGGTCGCAGAAAAAAAGACGGGAACTTCATTTAAATCAGAATCGCCCAGCTCATATGCACAATGTGCAAGCTTTTCTGTTTCTCACACCGACGAGAGTACAACAGCTATTCAGATCACGGTGACATCAATGCTTGCTGCAAAGAAAGTACAACACATTGTAAGGACTTTGCAAAACAACAATAAGTTGTAAGAGCTTTCAAAGATATCTACCGCAAATGAAAATATGAAAGTATGTGTGTTTGGACGATACTAATTTAAATTATAAACATTTTATATTATTCAAACAGGGAAAATTTAGAATAAAAATGCTTTTAAAAGGTATGAAAGTATTTTGTTATAATGAAGACACTTCTTCAATAATAACAAAAATTTGAAACGTCGTTTTTTAATAAGATTTCCGTAATAAAAGAATTTTATGACAAATATTTCCCTATTAAACAGGACTTTAAACCAAAAATTATTAGAATAAGGTTTAAAGTTTATTAAAAACAACTTCCAAATTCTTGCGTTTTGCGTTTGCGATTTCCAGCACACCCCTGTATATCTATGGTTCTTCTCCACGTGATATTCGACTGCCGCGTGGCCATTTTTCATCGAATGGCTTACGGAGTGTGTGTCCGATCCAGTTGCATTTTCGCCGTTTTATTTGTGTGTTGATATCTTCAGATATCTATCAGAAAATAAAAATATATCGAAATTTAGTTGAAAAATTAGAAAATGTCTCTTAAATTAAAAATTTTGAAAAGGTGTTGTATATAATTTTAAACTCTAAAAAAAATTATAAAGTCTGAAACAAGGCCTATCTATCAGGTCTGCTTACTTGTACAAAAACAAAATACGATTCTTTTTAGTTGTCAAAAATTTACTACCCCATATACAAAGCAAAAGGAAAAAACGTGTATGTGTGGCATACCATAAACGTATACATGCATATGTAAACAACTTTTGACAACTAAAAAGAACATAAACAATGATCATCAGGCTTCTTGCACAGACCTTTTCAATGGGCCTTGGTCTGAAAGTTTAGAAATTTATAAAATAAAAAAAAAAAATTCAATTTTTGGGAATACAAAATTTAAATTTTCAAAAGATTTTGTTATTCGTGCTTAATTCCCAGTTTTTATTATTGATAAAAACACTTGAAATTTATTGTTGATGGGATAAGCTATTCCTATGCGCATTTCACTGGTTGCTTAGGCCAGATCATCAGGAAACTTCATCCATAAAGATTTTAGAAAAACTAAAGATATTAAACCAAATAAAACTGTTAAACGTATAAGAATTATAGCAACAGTTCTACTTGTAATAATATCAAAGTTTAAACAAAACAACATCAACAATAAACAGTGGGTTTATCTCATCTTACATTCCCCACTACAATTAGTTGAAATTCTCTCAACATTAATTGTAGTTGTAAGTAGGTTTTATCAATAATAAAAACTGGGAATTAAGCTTCGTACAGACGATGGTCAGACCTTACAATATTGGTAAGCAGCGTTGCTTAAACTGCATTAAATTTGGCTAAAATATCTTACAGCTGTGTGAACATTGTAAGCTCATTTGTATTTGCAGAAGTGCAAAATTAATGCATCTGACAATTGCACCATTGTCAGAAAAATATTGCTGTTGGCAACGCCTGCTTACAAGATTGTCAGATCTGACCATCGTCTGTACGAAGCTTTAAGCACAAATAACAAAATCTTTTGAAAAAAAAACAATATATAAAAGAGAAGAGGTCTAAAGTTTGGTATAAGATCATAATGAGTTTATAGAAAAATATCAATCTGGGAATTTATTACTCATGGTGTGTAACATTTTATTATAGAAATTTTTCATATTAATTCTGATAGTGCAAAATATTCCTGCACAATATTGAAGTAATAAGACTATTAAAGTATGAAAGCTTTATTAATTGTAATTTGACTTAGAATACACATTCGAATTAATATCAAAATTTATATTGAAAAATATTTTGTAATACCCCATTTGTGCGAAGCAAAATTGTTCACTTAAGAAACCCATTTACATATAACACAATATTATTGAGTACGAAGACCCCAGATACATTTATGCTACATATTGTCCGGAATTAGTTACTATTGAAATTCAATAAGATCGATCCAAAAATGGCTGACATATGACCAAAAACCACGACTACTTCCAATTTTTGTCATTAATCCCTTGTTGTTGTTTTTTATTTCTTTTTTCTATATATCTGGAGAATGGTAAAAGCCAAGGTTTCAAAATTAGGTATAATCATGTCAGTTATCAAGACACAGCATTCCACTAAATGTTGGCGGGATTAAAGAAGTGTTCGTGGTACCTCCCCTACATAAAACATAAACAATTTTATAAAAACCTTAATAATATATCAAATATAGCAATAGATCGAAAATCTTCAGAAGAACATTTTCTAAAAAACTCGGAAAAATAGGTTAAGATTCAAAAATGTTTTTTGTTTTGAAAAATACCCAGTTAAAACATGGTACAATTAATAAGGGAACACCAGTTCTTCAACAAGTAAAACAACGCAAAAACAACATGTATTTTGTTGGGAGTAAAACCTGATAGATTGACAAAAAATGTGTGTATTTCTACTAGAAATTTTCCTCAAAGTACGTACGACTTTTGTGAAAGGTTAGCATGGCATTTAAGGGCAGTGTTCGAAAATAAACAGAACATGAGTTCGGGTCACACACATCCAGGAACGATATCTATTTTTAAGTGTTTGTGTAGACGAACACAACCCTTAATACCGTTCGTAACTATTTTCAAGAAAGAGACGTACATAATGTTCTGTTCTTCCTTAAAAACAGAACAATTGTAGTTATACTGTAGACAAACATATTTTAATGTTCTAGGTATAATGTTTATTTTTTTTTTTGTTTTTCGTATATGTATTTCGTTTTTGTATATAATTTTTGGTTTTTTTTAAACAGCCAAAGTGGCGCTACCTACGCATACCAGAAACGAACAAACATTAATGAGCTGAACCAAACACAATGAAGTTTGTTGTTTAAAAAAACCGAACGGAATTAAATGTTCTCATCTTTTTGTTGAGTTGGATAAGAACAGTATTATTTTTGTGTTAGAAAGATGACAAACAGCAAAACGTTATTTTTAATGATTTTCTACACAAACACTACAATCGTTTGTGTTTTCCACAAATCTACCGAACCGAACACAAAAGAACTATATTAAGTGTTTATTTTCGAACACTGGTTAAAATAAATAAAACCTTTTTAACAAAAACAGTGTATTCCAAATATTAATGGATTTAAAAACTTACACATTTTATAAAAATTTATGAGCTTAGACAATTCCCGTAAATTAAAATTTCTACTAAATATTGGTAGCCCATAATCATACCAAGCGCAACAAGCCAACATGATTGATGTTGCAACCAACAAACACTCCTTTTGTGTAAAACCAGAAGAAAATTTACTTTTTTCAATTCCTCAAAATCCTGCACAGTCTCTTGATTTTATTCGAAAGGTGAGGTTTTATTTTCTCAAGCACTTCAAATTTCTAAAAAGCACAACATTTGGAACAAAAATACTTTTTATATTTTAAATAAAAAGAAAACAATCCTACTGCGGTTTTCTCAACTTATTAATGATTTTTATGTCAAATAACTATTTTGTTCACTTATTATTGGTATAAATAGAACGATAACAAAAACTGTTACAAAGTGGTTGTAGTTGTAGATTATTTCATTAAATTTTTTTTAATAAAAAAAAAAACGCAAATAACCCAACAACAATAAAAGTAGTAAATTCCAAACGAACAAGTGTCAAAAAAATAAATGTGAATAAATAAAATCCCAAATAACGGTGAATGAAATTTTTACGTTTTTAAAGCTGAATGTATTAAAATGTGCCTGTGACAGAATTTAAAATTTGTTTGTTAATCCAAAAAGTGAATTTAATTCAAAAGTTTAAAGATAAACTTTTTTAAAAAAATGTGCCATTAATAAATGTATAAATTTAGACAAATTGAATGAAACAAGTTAAAGGAAGCTTGACTTTGTAAAGGTAAGTGACAATAGGAGTAAGATTTTATTTAAAGGAAAAAGGTTTGGAATCTAATGAAATATGTACATATGTAGGTACATACATACCTATTTAGTTAAAAAGTTTGTAAAGTTAAATATAATAAATAATATGTGTAACATCATCATAAACTTTATCTAAGTTCAATGCAGCATAAAGCAGTAGAAAAAAATAAAATCGGGAGGAGTCGTTCGTCTTTTTGTTCGTTGTCACGTTTTTTTTTCTTCCTTATTTTACTGTGTGTTTTATTATTGCTGTATTTTGCGCTAGTTGTAAAAATTATTTCATTAACTTTTTTTTTGTAGTCGATGCTGTTATATTTCTACAGTTTATAGGTATTTACAAAAAAAAAATAAAAATAAAGTTTACCACTAACTGCTATTGAGTAATTTATATTTGTACTGTCTTACAAATTTCTTGTCATTACTGGGGACCTCAACTTCTCTACAAACCTTTTTTACTCTCCACCCATCATCATATACCATTTAACATTAACATCTGCCATTAGTGACCCTTCTTTATATGAGATCATATATTGACAGTTAGTTGTAATTGCTGTCGTTCTTGCTTTTTTCGTATATATGTAGGTATCAGCGTTGCCGATTTCTGTGTAATTATCCAAAATTGGGACAGAAAAATTATTCTTGGACTATTTTTGGATCATAAATGTTTTGTGTAATTTCGCCTTAACATTATTTCATAATAATGCCTGTCATTTAAATGACCGCATCTAGATTGGTTGCAGCAGTCGATCCCTTTGAGGTAGTTTGCGGCCACATTTTCGCACATATCGGGCAATATGTATCTCGGCGAACGTAAGGGGATTATCCGCGTTGACGCAGTCCTTGTCTTGTCGTAAATATATCTAACAGCGTCAAATCGCATGAGCTTGGTGGATAATTGACATCGCCAAAACGCGTTCTGGAAACTTCCCATGTAAAATCAAAATTATTTGTGCTGTGTGGCTCGTAGCACCGTCTTGTGGATACCACATATCGTCCAGTTTACATTCTTCAATGAAGTCCAAAAAAGTCCGTCACACTTTCACTTACAGTATTTAACTTTTGGTCAAACATTTTTGAGATAAAACTGTCTTGGTGAGTTTCTGTTTCCTAATTTTAAAACGGTAATAACTTCAGCAAATTAAACTTTACGAAAACTGACTTGTCGTCTGGTAAAATATTTTTTTTAATTGACTTACATAATAGTTTCAATTCCTGTAAACGTTGGTGGACATAGGATAATGTTGGAAAATTTTGTTAGACCACCTATGGAAAACCATATAATCTGGTGGTTTAAACAAGATCAAGCCACAACATATGTAAATATATTGAAGGGGCCTTAATGGCTTTGATAAGAGACATGTTCGGCAAACAAACTATTTCGCTCATTAGCGATTTTAACTGGCCTCCTCGGAACCTGAAGTTTGAAAAATCAACGTTTGAAATAAAATCTTGGCTTTTTCCCCCGAAATTTTGGGAAATATGTTTAAAAGAGCACGTATGTATGTTCGAAGCTAAAAATTGCCGCCACTTACAGAATATAATTTTTCAAAGTTAATAAATTTCTCCAACTGTATTTTAAAAAAAAATAATAAAATTTGCATAATTAAAAATCTTATCATAATTGAAACTAATATATCTTTTTCTCCGCCACCCTGTTTATATTCAAGGGTATAAATTTATTCGACTTATTTTCGATGGAGTAAGGAAAAATTTAATTTTGTAATTTAAAAATTGCTCGAATCATCGAATTAGGGGTTTAAATTGTACGAATTACTCGAATAATTCAAATAATTTTATCCAATAACTTATATTTCGAAAAGGGCTCAGGTAAAAAAATACAAAATGTTCAGGAGACACAAAAAACTGAATATCTCTTAAACCATTTGACTTTTTGGAGTAGTTTTTTATAAAAGTAAATACAAAAAAATTATTTTAAGGAGAAAATGAACATTACAGTTTCTGGAGATGAGCCCTTTTCGAAAATTATTTTTGAATTTTCGTTTTTTAAGTAGCAAAATGGAATCTTTAGTGTATGTTTTTATTGAAACACACGAATATTCAAAAAATATATAAAGTTTAAATATATATTTGTATTATAAGATATTATTAACCCGTTTAAAGATTTATTTAAGAACTTAAAAATGTTAATAAAAGTAAATAACATTTTCAACAAAAAGGAAAAATAAGAAAATTTTGATTGTCAATGCAACACACATTGAATATTCTAAATAATATAAGATGAGCCCTTTTCGAAATTTATTTTAAAAATTCACCTGTTTTTCACCGCTATGGAAAGTGTATATAACCTTTCATTCTTACAGTACATCGGTCTATATGTGTACCTTCAAAAATACAAAAACCTAAATTTGTACCTGAGCCCTTTTCGAAATAAACGATTCATTTGAATTTATACTTTCATTATATTAATAAACAGAATAAACAAAAAAACAAACATGCAGTTTAAGAAAGCAAATAAAATAAAAATTCAGTTGTACTACGTATACAAAAAACTCTATTGGCCAATTTTACCAATTTTATTTAAATATCTATTCATATTTTTCATAAAATGTTATTTTTATTTGGCATGAAAAACGAATTTTAAACATAAATTGATATTTAAATAAATTGGTGGAATCGGCCATACAATTTTAAAATAAAATAAAAAAATCAAAACATCGGCTGCAAAAAATACATTTCGAAACAAGATTATCGAAATTTTTTTTACCAAACTATAAACAAAGCAAACTCACTCGGTTAAACGCAAGAATTTGGAAGTTATTCTTAATACACTTTTAGGGGATAATTTTGTTGTTCACTTCACCTTGCGTTGAGAAAATTTTCATATAAAATTTTTTAAATTTTCAAAAATTCAAAAAATTTTATATGAAAATTTTCTCAACGCAAGGTGAAGTGAACAACAAAATTACCCCCTTAATGTATTTTTTATAATATTTGTTATAAAATTTTGTTTAATAGAGAAATCTTTGTATAATATTTGTTATAAAATTCTTTTATTACAGAAATCTTATTAAAAAACGACGTTTAAAATTCTTGCACTTTGCGTTTTCGATTTCGAACCCCTGCACAGTTCAATTATGTTTAGTAGCAGGCGGGAACACTGCTTTTCGGTTTATAATTTGCAATTGTGTTCCGCCTGCTTAACTAATTGCGGGATTGTAATATAGGCTTTAAGCTCATATTTTTTAAAAGTAAAAGCATTACTCTTCATCAAATACAAAATTTGTTTTGTGTAATTAATAGAATTTTCGATAATTTTGAATATTTGCCTGTATAAAATAGAATCTGAATTCCGGCAACACTGATAGTTAAATAAATACATATGTATGTACATATGTACATACATACAATATATAATAACTTTGTTCAAAGTAAATGTATGTAATACTGTATATTTTTTCCATCCTCTCCTATTTTTAACTTTGTAAAAATCGTTTACAACTTTGCCGGGTTTGCCTTGATTGTTATTCTTCCATGCCGCATTTCATTTCATTTGTTTCGCTTTAAAACAACATTATCACTTCGTACACTTTGTTATTAATCATATGTTTGCTGTTTTGTCTCCATTTGCTTCATTTAGAAAACAACAATGTACAAAAATAAATATTTGCCCATAGCTCCATTTTTCAAATAAAACTTTTGCAGTTAAATTATATTGATGTGCTTGTCGGTAACAATTGATTTCCTCACGTAATTTATAAATCATTTCACAGAAAAAAAGTTTTAAATTATTTTGGGCCGATTTTTAGAAAATTTTAATATTGTTAGTTTCCGGGAAATTGTTTACAGAGGGTAGCAAAAATTGAGTGGGTAGTTTCTATAATAAAGAGTTCCACAAATAACAACATTTAGAAAAATACTAACTTAAGTTTTTTGAATGAGGGAATTTAAGTATAAAATTTGGCAGTATTTTACATTTGCCCCTTGTTTAGGTGCTGGAGCTATCTAACCTCCTTTGCTTTTTTGCATTCTAGCAGCATCTGCCAAAAACCAACAGCAACTTTACATTTCCGTCAGCAGGCCTAACTTCCCCACAATTGATTAAAATCCACTCTTGAAACTGATTTTTTAAAATCTCCCTTCCCACGACTTTAGAAATAAGCCACAACCACCACGTGAACCCTAGTCCGAAGCCGCATCTTCGGTGGCTACTGTCTCCCATGGGTGCAAATAGGATCTCTCCATAGGATTTTCCCAGAGGATATAAAACCTGAAGGTTGGATATCCTTTAAAAGGTTCCCTACATACCCCTGAGGTAGGAAACTAGCACAGATGCGAAAAGCAATAATATAAGCACCAGACATATGACCTTATCCCATATGATCATTTTACTGGGAAACAAACAATTCGTTTACCAACCGCCCCTGAGTGTGAGAGCAGCCAGCACACACACTTAGCAATTTGATTGCATAATAAAATATACACTTGACCTTGTTAAGGGTCTGGAGCTATGTACGCTCCGCTTCTTTTGGGAATATGCTAGCAGCATCTGTTGAGTAGCAACAGCATCTAGGGATGATGCGTCCTTCAGGCCGAACTATCCAAGTGGTAAAAAAAAATCAGCCCTTGAGGGGTTCTTGGAACTCGAAACGTTACGTTATGATTTATTTAATGAATAACTTTTTTTTAACGTTTGCATTCATTATGTTTTTTGAGTGCTTTTCATATACATTTTACTACACAATCAATTGCTTGTCACCTGGAAACAGCACATAAGATTATATTTTGGAAATATGTTCACATTATGTATTATGATCCCAAGATAATATTTTCATTATGTCCTTCAACCTGACGTGCTGCTTGCAGAGAATATCGCTTTAAGCTGTAAGACGTCATTTAAAATCAGGAAAAACCCGATACTATTCTGTTGCCGAAAAAGACCCATAGTTGGACGAGCTGTAGCTCCATTTTGTTGTTCTCTACCTCGGGCCTTGCAAATTTTCAATCTTTCATGAAGTTACTCCACACTAAACTGTGCATCTTAGTGGGTACATTTGTTGTTCAACAATCATTTTTGGATTTTCGGTGCCCCATATTCTGCAATTATGTATATTCACGTAACTGTTGAGGTTAAAGAGGGCCTCACGTCCATTATTTGAAATAGCCTTTTTGTTTAAATAACCGAATGCTGACTTTCAAAATAAAGTTGAACAACTTTGGTTCTTTGTTCTGTGCTGAGTCCTTCCATTAGTCCCAATCCATATTATGAAACATTTGCTGCGAAACATTTAAGTTTGTTGATGGAAGGGAAAAGATGTATGGAAGAGTGTAATTTGTTTCATGTACAAGCAGTTTTTGTAAGTTTGTTATTGAAAGATAAAGAGAAGGCATAGGAAATGACTCGATATTGTAAAACAAAATTTTAATTCAATGGACACGAATACAGTTTCAAAAGAGAATTGAAGAAAGTTTTTCCAGCAAATGTGGATGCGGACTTACAAATTTCCTAAGTTTATCAAAGTTAATTCTAAAAAAACAAAAAAAATTTTAACAAAAGATGTATTCTACTTATGTGCCACCCTGTAGAATTTTAATTCTTTAATTGTTTCTAATTTTCGAGAAAATCGATTTTAAAGTTTTTTATACAAATCAGTCCAAAAATCGATGTTTGGTAAGAAATATGAGTGATCACAGATTTTTATTGCTTTTGCTTTAGCGCTTCTGGTTTTCGAGAAAATCGAGTTTATAGTTTTTCAAACGCAATCAGCACAAAAATCGATGTTTGGTAAGAAATATGAGTGATCACAGATTTTTATTGTTTTTGCTCTAGTGCTTGTGTCCTGGCATCTACTAATTCAAGGCTTTTTCCAATCTTCCGCTACCTCGTTTCATGTCTTCTCGAAATACTTATCGTATCGACTTAATAATGACCATATTTTTTTAAACTAAGTCAATGAAAAACTAAAATTTTCAAAATTATGTATCTCCGATATGGGGCTGAATCTGGACAAAGAACTTATCTACTAGGTGTGTGCTCAAAATGCGCATTAGACCAACTTATTTTTGACCCTTCAACAATGTGAATTTTTATGAAAATTCTTTTTTTCTGTTTACAAATAGAAAATTTGTTTGCTTAAGCAATTCGTTTAACAGCGTTTGGAACGTATTTAAAATTACTGTAGGACGTATTTAACTGGCGTATTGAAATTCACACCCTTCTTTTAGTGTCTCATTTCAATGTCAATAATTTTGCAAATTTTTATCTGGAAAGCCTAATTAATAAGCAAAATGTTTGTACTCTATTATTAATCTTTGGCTTTGCCGTTCTCCAGATACCCAGCAAAAAACCAGCAAAAAACAGAAAGGAAATATGTGTAAAGTTAGATGTTTTTTTACCCACTTATTTATAAAAAATAAAACATGTTAATTTAGGGTTTGCAAATCAAATTTTCATAAAAAATCTGTGTCACAAACCTTTTATAAACCTGTTTTATTTTTTACAAATGGACCGATCTGATATCTCTCGTTAATAATATTCTTCATTTATTTTCCTTTTTATACCCTTCACCGCAGGTGGAAAAGGTTATATATAAGATAGTCATTCCGTTTGTAATTTCTACAATATTGATCTAAGACCTTTATATATATTCTGGGCCCTTATGAGGAGCGAAGTTGATTTAACGGTGTCCTTACATTTGATATGTGTTTTCCGGAGACTCCAGACATGATAGCGGCTAGGTTGTTGCATTTATGTATGTCACATATAGTCCACCATTTCTTGCTATTGAAATTCAGCAAGATGAGTCCCCTGGTTCGAATCTTGGTTTTTCAAAAACAAACTTTTTATAATTTGTATGTTCATAAACGATTAAAAAAAAAATTTATCAGTTTTCGCTTCTTAAATTTAATTTATAATTTAGTTTTTAGTATTGTTAATGTGTATGTATGTGTATGTAAAAATTATTTAGTTTTTGTCTAGTTGCTCTGTATTCTGCTCGCACAATGGTGAAGGGTATGTAAGATTCGGCACAGCCGAATAAAGTACTCTTACATGTTACTTACCAATATATAAAGAATTGAAAATGATCGAATTGCTTAAAACGGCAAATAAAAACCAAAAATAGCATAAATCTTATAAACTTTTTCGCAATCTTATAATTTTCTTTTTTTCGAGAAATAAAATAGTTAGGGAAGATAGAAACCCTAGTATATAACGTAATTTGAAAGTCTTTTACCTTTAAAAAAGCACAATATATATCAAAATTAGTAAACAACTTTGAAAATTGTTTAGATTTGGCGTTATTTGAAAAAATTCGGCCAAATTTAATATTTAGCGCTTTTGAAGTTCGATTTGGCGGGAAATACTGAAACAGTTGGCAAAAGTTGTTTTTTGTAAAATTAAAAACAACAAATAAAAAATAATGAGACGTTTTAAATTGTTGCTTACTTTTGTACAAGGCGAATTCATTACAGGTAATCTCGGTCAGTGATGTTAACTTTTATTTTTTCATTACCTTACGGCCCTCTAAAAATTACCGTTTTTGAGAAGAAATTACCGTACGCAAAGATTTTTAATTAAAAAATAATGTGCTGTTTTCAAATGGCAGGCGATTGATTGTTTCATTTGTTAACAGCACATAAAAGCATTATTTCTGTGGTTTTTCATGGGCAACCGCGTATTTTAAGAAAAATCTTAACGGAAATTTTTGTCTTAAAATGCATTTTTAACCAAAATTATTGTATATTTTTTTGAATAAGGTAGTAAAATAATTTAGAACTTTATCCGTACTTAAAAAAATCCAAAAATTCAAAAAGGAGCTAGTTGCAGACTCTGGTTTCTTTCCTGCAGACAAGCATAAAGCTTCGCGGGATAAGCTAGGAAATTATAAAAAAAAAAAAATAGAGTTTAAATTGTTGGTAAATGCCACACAGTTTGAAAACAAAACACCCGTTAAAATTTCAAATTATAGTTACATTTATAACATTGCGGCCATTTCATATGTTTAAATATGAAATTAATAATATACAAGATTAATTTCATTTTTCTTATTTTGCACTTTTCGGTGTTACGAAAACATTAATAAAAACATAATCAGCCTTATTGTGGTTGTCGTTTTCGTAAACAAACGTGTCGTTTTTTGTAGTAGATTAAAGAACACATGTTGTGTATTACTTTAATCTATTACACAGTCGTATACGACAACGACAACCACAATAAGGCCGAATATTGTTAATTTTTAAATTGAAAATCACCTCTCAAAAGTTATGTTTATTTATACCAAAAATCCAAATTTCTTTAAATTACCGTATTTTAAATAAAATTACCTTGCTACCTTTGCGGCCCAAAATTACCCTAAAAAAGGGTAATTACCGTACAGTTAACATCACTGATCTCGGTACCACAGCAAGTACAACTCTACAAAAACCACAAGCAATTTGTTTTTATAAAATCATTGTACAATGTCAAAAACAAATGACTTAAGGCGAAAACATAAAATATTAAGTTAACCAAGGCGAATTTAGAAAAACTTTGTGGTGGTTTCCATCGACACAAAACACGTTGAAGATGCAATGAATGCCTACAGCCATTAATCTCAAATGAAAAGCCACTATTTGGATTAAGAAGTGTTATGTATTAACATTAAAGTCATGGCCGAGGGATGCTAAAGGTTAAACCCCGGAATGTTAACTTAAGAAAGCAACGACTCCTATGGGTCATCAGTGTGTTAAACACGGATCCGAGCATAAGGTATGGGAATTGGCAGTTTTAATAGTTCCTAATCCCTTAAAAAAGGCCGAAAAGTTGGTAAAAAGCTTTTTGACAATTTTGTTGCAAAAACTAACATAAATGGTGAAACAATGCACGGATTGAGGTATGATTTTGCAAAAATTCGTTTTATTCGACTCGAAATCAAACTTCGTGAAGATCCGTCCATAATTTACCCTACGCCCCATATAAACCCTACTACCGGAAAACAGTTTAGTACGCCTAAAACCGTAATGAATAATGCTATCATAAAATAATTTGGTACGTCACAGTTCTATAGGACTAGAAATCACACTAATAAATTTCGTGATGATCGGTTCATAATTTACTATAGGCCCCATATAAAGCCTACTCTTTTAAATTAATTAAATACGCCTAAAACCGTAGCAGATATACATATTGCGGTAAAATTTCTTCCAACTAAGCATTATATGACCAGAAAAAATGTCATGCAATTTTGTGGTTTTTTAATGCCCGATATAACTCTGCAGAATTTGGTATGATTGGTTCATAACTTACCATGGCTCCAATATAAATTCCCCTCCTGAAAATCATTTAAGTTTGGCTTAAACTGTTACGAATCATGATATATTACTCAATCAAGTTAAAATTGCTAAACAAAAACCATAAAACTTTCTGTTTGTCGGTCAATAATTTATTATACGTCTAAGCCGCAACCAATTTTAATGCTGATCTCTGTTTTATAAAGATAAACTAATAATAAATAGATATCACTCCTGAAATATTCGAACTGTCGGTGGAGGGTATCAAAGATTCGGCACAGCCGATTATAGCACTCTAACTTGTTTTTTTTTAAATTTATTTATTTTCAATTTATACTTTTTCCACTTTTTTTTCATTTATTTATGTTATTACATATTAATAAGATTTCTGTATGATTTGCTAAATTCCCAATTTTTCATATTTAATAAATAAAAATAGATAAACTCACTGTTTATTGTTGATGTTTTTCAAGCTTTAATATTGTTGCAAGTAAGACTTTGAGGGTTTATAATTCTTATTCGCTTTAAGGTTTTATTTGTATAATAAATAAGCTACAACAATAAATTTCATTTTATTTATAAAATATGAAAAATTGGGAATTTAGTATGTCATACAGAAATCTTCCCAAAAATAACTTTTTCAACTTAAATGTAAACAAAAATAATAAACAACTTTTGATATTCAACAATGATAAACCTAAATAAAGTTATCACCTGGGTTTATAAGACCACCTGCTATGAATTCGCCTTGCTTTTGTATTAATTTTCAATGCAGAAAAACTGTTCATAAATGTCAGAAGAAGAGTTGTTGAATTATGAATATGCTGTGTAAACAACGTAATTCGCATTCGTTATTAAAAGAGTGAACAACGTATGCAATTCAAAATACAATGCGAACATAGCATTATAACCTAAACTAATGGGAATTCAAAAGTTAGTAATAAAGTCATTTGTTTTAAAATAATAACACGAACAAATAGGACTACTGTGAGCAACCTAGGGTTGCCAGACGGCCTGGAATGGCCTGGATTGTCCAATTTTTTTGGGTGTTGTCAAGGTTCCAGCTTAAATGCAATTTATCCAGTTAAAAAACTTTATTTAATTTTGAAAAATTACTTTTGTTATTAATTATATTTATTATTGTTTAGAACAAAATCATATACTAAGAAAAACTTGTAAAGAAAAATTTTTAATTTGCCGACAGGCATTCCAATTAATGGGATAGAGAGAGAGGACCAGATTTTCTAAAATGCGATTAACATGACGTCCAAAATATATATAAATTGATCTCGTTTGTTAATCATGCCAACTAGCAATACTTTTTGTGCAAGGACTTCAGTTTTTAATGATAATCTTTATTTACAAGAATCCATTCATATGACATTCGGTCAAGGCTACAATTTTAATAAGACTAAATTTTGATGAAAGTTGCAAAATGTTTCAAACATTTTTGCTTACAACTTAAGTAAAAGAGTTATTAAATTCTTCAAATAACAATACCAAAAATAAATATATATGTAGCTAAACAAAAAGTTATCAGTCATGTTCGGGAAAACCGAATTCGAGTGAAATCAAAATCGAACAAACTTTTAAAACGATCCAGTGTTTAAAGTTCATTTAATAATTTTATTTAATAAACTTCATACTTTGAGTACAGCTTATCTTCATAAGAACTTATTTTAAAATGAAAAAAACACGGTAATTCAAACAAAAATTTTAATTTCACTCGATCCATAACATGGCTGTTTATGTACATTTGATTTAATTTAATATATACCAAGTTGAATTTATATATACGGTGGCAGCAAGCAATACTACAACAAAACAAAAATCACAGAATCAGCAGATGTTTACGGCCCGAAATGTCAAATATTTATAAATAAAATATTATGAAACCACAGGCCAAAGCAGGCTTTTCGCTGCTACTTGTAGTGAATTCGCCCTGATTATAATTTTGTAATATGATATCAGACTGAATTTTAAGTGTTACGTTTTCTTGCTTTTAAATTTTTTTTATTGCAAAATAAAATCTGAAGTAAACTTATATTTTTTCTTATAGTTAATTGCTTTTTTAAATTGTCCAGTTATTTTTTCAAAATCCAGGTGAATTTTTTTATTGTCCAGTTATTTGGCTTTTGGTATCTGGAAACCCTAGAACAACCCCTCATAATTTAGATTTATACTGAGCAATTATGACAAAACAATAAACACAGCATAAAAAGTCGTATTATTTTATGACCTTTTTTGTGTGAAATACAACAAAAAAATGTTTAAACTATTGTAAAATATTAGGATATTTGAAATTAGAGATTGTATATATCCATTTGTTAAAAATATATGATATTGCTCAACTATTTTGCAAGTACGATCAACTCATTATTATTAATCATTATTGTGAAATTAGAAAACAATACACACTGCATTTAAACGAAAATCAAATAACTTAAGCCAGAAAAATTATTACAATATTAACACCACAGAAATGCATTATTTTATTGAACATTATTTAAAGTACTAAAATTCTTAATTCTGAAACACAAACATACATACACAGACTTCCGCACACACAAAACGGATTAAAGAAAAAATCATCTTTAAAACATACATTGTTCAATGTTGTTACCACTTTTTTTTTTTATTTAACCTCATTTTAAAATGTAAATCGCATTTTAATAAACCTCTTTCTCAACTTTTTCTTTGAATAATTTTAAGCAGCAACAAGAATGCAACTGCAAAAAGGATGAAATATCCATTTGTATGTATGAATGCTTCCATGTTTAGAACATATTGTACTTGAACTCTTACACATTCAAACGTTAATATGTATACAAACTCCTATAGTATTTATTTGTATGTATGGAGGATACAACAAAGAGTGCTAGTTTTATTGGTAACTAATGGACTATTCATCAGTTTATTTGTAATAAAAATCCAAACATTCATATTAAAATTCTTTCTTCTTGCCAGGCGTATGAATGAATGTTTTATGTTCAAGAATACAACTTCGAATGGTGTATTGAATGAATCTTTGTGTGGTTGGCCTTTTTTACTGCTTTCTATTATTTAACTAACTCTATTTTTCATTACCATTTTACTGCACACATTTCAACAACGCACACATATATTAACAAACAAACACACTCACTCACAACACACTTACAAAATAACTACAATGTATTTTTTGATTTTGGATGTGTTTTGTTACAAGTCAGTTGTCTGAATGATGAATTCATTGATTCTTAAATAAAAACTATTTAAATAAAACCAAACGTAAGTGTTTTTTAATTATACAGATAGCAACTGACTTTTGATCTGTTTGCATATTTTTTTAGCTAAAAAGAAAGTACAAGTCCAATAAAAAGTTGTAAAGCTGTACTTTAAAAACGGTTAGGTAAAAGTTGCATAATGTATTTATTTTACCCTGACACAATTAAACATTAGACCACCAAAAATTGTCTTGGATGCCAAAAATTATTTTTTTATTCGCTTTACCTGCAGTTTCCGATTGTCGTGTGTGTAAAAACATAACCGATAGCATTCAAAAAGATCACGCGCATTGCACTTTTCACAAAAAAAAAAAACAACAACCTAATTCAATATTAACATTTTTGACACCATAACTTTAAAATACGGCGTTTTTCGGAAAAATTTTGTCTAACCATTTTTATTCAGAATAATTAGCACAACATTTTTTCTTTACTTAATTTTGCCCTAACTGTGGCCTATGGCCCTTTAATAAGATGAAGCTAAGTTTTTTGGGAAGGTTTTTCTCAACAGCCATATTACTGCAAATGCATGCATACCTACATGTGTAAATAGAAGTACTATATGGTTTTTTTTAACCGCATGAGAACTTAAGATGATAATACAAGACAGAAATATTGTTGGAATTATAGTTTTTTATTACAATCTGGTAGATAATTTCATGGCATTTAGTTGTAAAATGTGACCCGGCATATGTCCACCGCGGTTACGAGTTACATGGTCCATTCAACCAGGGGAATTTTTGCCCACTTTTTCCAATAAATCTGGTCTTTTGGCCTCAATGGTGGCTTGAATATTGGCTTCCAATGCTTTAAGAGTTGCTGGTTTGTCAACATAAATCAATGGCTTAGCAAAGCTCCATAAGCAGTAATCCAGTGGAGTTAAAGCACAGGAACAGGGGGGGGGGGGCTATGAACAAGATTACTTCTGGAAGTAAAGTTGTCACCAAATTGGTTTTGCAATAAATCAATTGTTCAGTACGCTGTATGGCAAGAAGAATGACCAGTTACTTGTAGCCCATTAGGATAGCAAAGTTTTTCCGCAGAGCGTGGAACATCATAGGTGGGAAATACATTTGCATTTCTCTCTTTAGTACCAATCTGCGAGTCCATGTAAAGCTTCTTTGTGTAACTACCATCAATATATAAGGCTACAGCTTCCTCTCCTGTGTCTTTGTCATCGGATTTAATCGCAGATTTCAATATATTCGGCAAATTTTAATTTGAGTTCAACATAAATACACGCAAAGAAAAACATGGTTGTTCTAAGAGCAACATATTATGATAAGATCCATGATTGTAGTAAACATATTTCGATTAGTCTTGAATAATATTATTACCAAATAAAGTCGTAATATTACATCATAATATTTTTCCTTTAATTTGATTTTCCTTTTTTTTTTGAAGATTTGTTTTGTGTATTTTATGTAGAACTTTTTTTTAATAGGAAATTTAAAAAATATATCACTAAAAAATGCTAAAATATGCATTTAAAACAAAATTTTCACCAAAATATGCAAAAATTAGCGAAAACAAATTGATGCCGTTTTAACGCAAATTTATTAATTCGGAAAGATAATTATTAGACATCGATCTTAGACTATCGACAAAAACATGCATTTGCATTGAAATCGCATCCCTAGTTATCATAATATCGTTGTTATCATTTGACGTAGGTCGCAATTTTTTATAAATTATTTAAGAGAATATTTTATACTTTTTCTTTTAAAACATGCAATGTTCAATAATTTTTACACTTTCACAAAGAAAAAAATTAAAATTTGTTAAGCAATGCTTTTTTATTTAAAAATTTTTTTTAATGAACAATTTGTTAACTTTTTTTTCAAATTTCTTAAAAATTTTACGGCAGAACTGATGTAAAATAATTTTACAAATGGCGCTAACAGAATATTATTAGAGTAAAAATATTTTGTTTGCATCTTAAGCATACAATGACTACACGTATAGAAAGTTATCATGTTAAAGCTATTAAAAATCATTAAATGGTTCTAAGTAATATAATATGTTTTCAAAGTTATCATTATTTAGTTGTTTGAAAAATAATTATTTTCAGTCAACAATACTCAAATTTATAATTGCGATAAACATTAAAATGTTTACCGTAACTATAATTACCCTTATCGTGGTTGGCGAACTTAAAATACGTCTGAGACTGCTTGGTTATCTAACTAGGGTTATTAAACATGTAAGAAATTCACCCAGTTTTCAGTAGAGACAAAAAAGTTTTTTCTATATGCAGCCCAATTATAAATAAAAACTCCCCGGTAATTTTTTTTGGGTTGACTCTATTTAGAGGAATCAGTGCGATATGTATTGTGTATTTGTTGACAACACTTGTGTTGTGTTTTCCAGTCTAAAGGGCGCTCAGCACAACTGAAACGAAGGAATATTAATGTTTTGAACCGAACACAACGAAGTTTGTAGTTTTTTACGAAAAACCAAATGCAATGAAATATTCTCATCTTTATGTTGAGATGGATTAGTACAGTAGTTTTTTTGAGTACGAAAATCACAAAGAGGTAAACGCTTTTTTAAAGTATTTACTATACAAACACTATCAGCATTTAGGAGTTACATATTAATACCGTACCGAAGACTTAAAAACATTATACGTATAATGTTTATTTCCGAACACTAGTTATTTTTACTGAATTTTGTATCAATTTCAACAGGCAGTCTCGTATTGAATTTCGTAATTTGATTTCATGGAGTAGACCTTTTCTTAATATGACGTCCTAAAAATTCAGTAAAGTTATTAAAAACACGTAAATTTTTTTGCTCGAAAGAATGCTTGATATTAACTAAGTTTTTCGGTGACAAGCTTTGCAAAAAATAAATATGGGAACAATACGCGATTTTCTAAGCACAATTCTTTAGTAGCTCTGCTTTAGATGATGTATCAATATGAGAGTTTTCGAATGTTCTCGTATCTGTATGTTTATGCCGAATTTTTTTTTTCATTTGGCTCCACTACCAAATCGTCTTAACAGAACAAACCCACACAGATAAGTAACGAGAAAAAATATGCACACGCACAGAGTTCTTGCATTCGAAGTCGTACTATAGTTGGTACATTAAAAATGTTTGGCTGTATCTCAAGTCGTTGTTGTCGTTTGGTACGGCTTGGTTTTTATGAAAAAGGAGTAAAGTTGGGATTGTTATACAACTGTTTGAAAATGTACACATTTCATCACTTCAAAAGAAGAAAATACTACCACTAAACACATACATGAGTATGAATAAAATGAAAAAAAAACCCAAAACGACAACAGTCTGACAAATGTCTCTTTATTTATTTCAGTTTTTTCTTCACCTCCTTCAATATTTCGCTTTCCGCCGCCCCATTACATTTAGAACTTTGATAGCGGATGAGTATATCGTATAAATTCTTGTATTTTACTTTGAACTCCAAAAAACCATGTGTTCGCACTTTGTTTTAAATCTTGCGACAATATGTATGTTCATTTACATGAGAGTGTGAGTGAATGTACAAAGTTCAACAACACATACAAATAAATTCGTACATTTGCATTATAAGACTTCTTTCTGTTTCAATTTTTCCTATAAACGAAGAAAATAACTAATATTGTGTATTAGAAGTCAGCGTCTTTGGTTTTCGCTTGTCATTTCATCTCATCATCATCTTCATCACCATTAACATCTTCTTTTTCATTGGCTTCTGGCTGGTTAATGAACATATTTTACAAACTTGTTCCTTTAAGATGTTAAAATATTTTTTCATTTATTCTTCCTAATTTTTAAAGTCATGAAATGTGTGTGTTAATTTCGTCTAAGTAGGGAGGCTTCTAGTTTGTTTTGAAAGATAAAGAATTTATTTCTGAGTTTTTAAATTTAAACATTTACCCCCTTAATTATAAAAAATAAAATAGGTTTTAAAAGGGTTTAATAATAATCGAATTTTCATAGAAAATCCGTTTTATAAACCTTTTATAAATCTGTTTTATTTTTGATATATTTTAACCAAATAATACAGTGGTATCTCGGTTTAACTCGAACTCTTTTTTACTCTTTTTTACTTTTATTAATAAAAAAAAAACATTTTTTGAAAGCTTAAGTAAATATATTTTCATACCCTTCACCACAGATTGATAAGTTAGTTTGTTATTTAGTTTTTAGTTGCTACAATATTGATGCAATCCTTGTAAAATATATACATACCAAAGGCACAGAAAGAAATAAAAATTTAATTCAATTAAAAGATTTGTAATATTAGTTAAACAAAATTAATTAAATTTACACCAGTAAACAAATTATTAGTATCAATTAAAAGTTTTATTTACTTGATTAAACGTCATATTCACTTGACTAAATGTTTAATTCACTTGGTTAAATTTGAAATTAAAATTGATTTCATTTTTCATTAATGCTGTAATTGGTCAAACCTTAAGTAGCATTTGTTTCTGTGTATAATAAAAACTAGGTTGCTATATTACGTTTATTTTAATCCAGTCAGTGCAAGAAAAAACATGGTGAGTTTTGAGCAAAAAACACCAAAATTTTGATAATTAAGAACAGACTGTTTCTTGGTATCATATCGAATGCAAAAGAGAGTTCTACTAAGGGTGCGTACGCATGTGTATGCGTTAATTTGTTTATGTTTTTCTTGAAAAGGCTGTACCTTAGCATATATATATAATACTGACCTTTTCCAAATCCCGCTTGAAATTCGATGAAAATACTGTTTTTACTGACAAATTGATAGACACATATTGGCCCCCCTTCTTTAATAAGGCGATCAAAATAGACTTCTTAAAATAAAAGAGAATTTCATCCCAGAAAAATAAACAATTACTTATATACTAATAAAAATTCCTTAAAAAAGCAGTGAGGAGCTGTCATTTCCGTGAGGATCGCATGTAATTCTCACTATTCAGTTGGCAAGTCTAAAAATTAGTCGACATAATACGGCATGCATCAAGTTATTTTTTAAGCATCTATGAGTTCTTGTAAAATAGAACCAAAGTCCAAAATAAAATCATCAGCATTAAGGTTTCCTCTAGATATATGAGCACGTGCTTTCAAAGAGTTCGATAAATTCCACAATTCCCTGCTACATTTTACTTTATCAAGTTGCTTAAAGGCCAAAATACACTGATCAAAGTACTCATCAAGCATTGTGGTAGTTTAGTGAAAATGTGTTGGTATGTGTGACACCGACAACGCTTGATGAAAAATCAAGGCGAATTCAAACAGGTAAACTCATCTCTACAACTACAAAAAGCCCCATGTATTTTGTTTATACAATTTTCTGGTTGGTTGTCAAAATTTTTTTATTGCAAATTAAAATTATAACTTTTTTATAAAAGAAATTAATAAATTCACTTCAATCATTCGCAGTTTTTAAATTTTTTTATTATAAAAATAATATTTTTAATACTTTTCATTCAACTTCTTCTCAAAACAAAATCATATTTTGACGTTTGACCATATTTTTTAATTCGCCGTGGAAATACCTGTTTGAATTCGCCTTGATGAAAAATCAAAATTTTTAGATATGATGGCGAATAGTACGTCCAGCACACATACACGTTGAATTCGCCGGCTGGACAAGCATTTGACAAGTGTATTTGGCCCTTAAGGTTGTTATTATAGAACTCCAATGATATACATATGTATATGTGCTGTTTTCACAACACGCATTTTGTTAAAATTCTTAGGTATTTTTTAATATACATTTAGGTTTTTAACACAAGTGATCGAAAAAGAAAGCATTTCCAGCCGAGTTAGAACTTCCCCCATTAAAATAGCCGATCAGAATTCCGTTTAAATTTCTCCTTGAAATCTTCATTTAATTGCAGAAAGTTAAAATAACAAATAATACAATCGATGACCAAGTGACCCATAGCACCACAAAAGCTATAGGCTTCTATTACGGTTCACAACTCAACTCAGTTGAGTTGTAATTAAGACATTTGGTTGTAAACAGTTGTAATTTTTGTTATGTTTTTGTTCACCGCAATATAGCAACGTTGTAAACCATAGTAAAACAATTAAGAAATTACAACTCAACTGAGTTAAGTTGTGAACCATAATAGGGGTCATAATCATACAAGATGTACATAATTTCCAGCTCAATATTAAATACAATTCATCCAAAGTTTTTAATCACATTTAACAGCTACCTGCCTTGAAGATTAATAATTGTATCGTTAGAACGGCTAAGATCACTAACTTGATATTGAAATTTAGCCTGATCGGTCCACAAATGGCTGATATATGAACAAAAAAACACAACTGCTTCTAACTTTACCCATAAATCCCTTGTTGTGTTTTTTTTTATATATCTGGAGAACTGCAAGAGCCAAAGTTTTCAAATTAGGTACAAGCATCTTGATAATCACCTCTTATAGAAATAAAAAATAGATTGATACACATTGCTGGGTTGTCAATACACAAAATGTGTAAAAAAGTGGGTGTAATTGGATAAGTGGGCGTGGCACCTCCCATACCTGAAATCCGAAAAAGTGGGCGGGCTTGGAGAATTGAGCGAGCACCGAAAATAAATTTTTGTATATCTGGAGATTAGTAGCGGTGTTCATATGTTTATATACATACCGTCACCTAAATTCAAAAGGGTGTAGCAACAAAAAATTCGAAATAGAGTTTTTGATTGATTTTTGTTCGTTTTATTTAACTGCATGCTTTACTTTATTAAAGAAATTGAAACGCCAAGAACACCATGTTGTTATTGATTTTGTAAAGTTTTTTGGTGTTTCTGTAAAAAAAATAAATAGTGTTGTTACGCCCTTTTGCATTTTAGATGACGATATATATTTATTAAATTATATAGCTTTTCGATCTTACCGCGCCATGGTGACTGATATGTATGTAACATTGGGCATAGTCGAATATTGCACTTTTACTTGTTTTTGTTTAACCTGTTTCCAAAGAAAACAAAAGATGACTGTGTTTAAAATCTATTTTGAATTTGTTTCTATTTTCGCCTAATAGTTAGTGGTCACACAAGAAAAGCTAGAAAAACGAAATGTAGTTTTAATAATCTCCTAAGCTTATTCGAGGTTAACTTAATCCGTTTAGGACTTGTGTGATGACGACAAAATTTCGTCAGAACCTCATGCACATGTATACGTAGAGAAAAAACATGGTTGAAGAATGGTTAAATAAAACATATTTTGGTCCCTGCAATGGCAACAAAGACACTTTTGTTTCTATTTAACAATAAAGTGTTTACCTTCCTTGAAACTTCAAATATGGTTGATTTTAACCATATAATATTTTAATATAGTACAACTACAACCATACACTTAAACATATTTTGGTTACCTCAACCATATTATTATCACGGTAACCATATTATGGTTAAATTCATACATCTGAAAGCTATAGCCATATTATGGTTGCCTCCAAACATGCTATGGTTAATATTTAATAACAATAATATGTTCGAAATTATAATATTTTAAAACATTGTATGATTAATTTTAAATTTAAAATAATATGTTTAAAAAGCGACAACATTCTGGTAATTTGCATTTTATTGGCTTGATTAAAATTTTCATTCATTTTTTTTTAATTATTGATTAAAACACATAAATTTACGTGGAAAAAAACTAGTAGAATAGAAAAACTGGTAATATGAAGGTCGTCACAGGCTGGAAAATGAACCAAAGGGCATTTTTTTTATAAAATTGGAACGTAACACCTGTATTGCTTTTCAAAAAAGTCGGAAGTAAATAAATTTTGCATAAGTTTGTATAACTACCTGTTATCCCTACTATAATCTAAAAGATTTTGTATATCTTGTTGTATGGGTAAAACAATAATAAATATCAAATATCAAATAATTTCTGAGATTAGGGGAATTGAAATTGTGTTTTTCTGCTTAATTTAAATTAATTTAAAGCGCTATTCTTAATTAGATTAGGAGTTTCACTTTAACTATTCTGCAACAGAAGTTTCCTTTTCTGGAAACTTCGGTAAACTAAATTATTAAAATTTGCAAAAAAAAACCTTTTAAAATTTAACATGGTCCAACAAAGTGCAACCAACAAACCCTAACCTGAGGGCCATTAACAGTCCATTACGGTTTATAAACAATACAATTTATATCAACAGCAACAACAAAAACTACGACTGCATGCAAGCATACATACTTACTCTGCTCCAGTAGTTAGTGGCACTTTCTTTTGTTCACTCATTTCATGCTGATTTATGGTTCTAATAATGCTTCTTTTTTTCTCCATTGAGCCTGTTTCTCATACCATTGCAACAATATACAACTCCGTAATACAAAAACATACGTACGTCCAATACCCATCCCATCATCATCATCGATGTGTGTGCGTATGTATGTAAGTCGATGAGTGTGTTGCACTGTTTTCATACAAAGATTCGTAATACTCATACAACTTTCTTCATCTTTTTTGCATTATTTCTAAGCAAAAGGATTACACTTACATAAAAAACCCATTTGTAGACGTAACGGCTCGGTATGTTTTTTTTGGGTTTTTTTTATTTCGTATTCTTTTCTTATGAACTTACGTGGTAAATTGCTGGTTTCTTCCATACTGCTCGTTCTTCTGACCCTGCTCTGAAAGAAACGTCTTTCCCTGCCATCCTTTTGGAGTGTATATAGCGACTTTTTTTTTTGGTTTTTTAAGAACACATTCTTCTGCCTATTTCCTTCTTGCGTATTTTATTTTTTACTTCCATCTAAGTATGCGTCTTAAAATTATAATGACAACTATGTGAACGTTAAAAAATTACAATGAAGGGGAAGCGAATGGGCCAAATATGCGGTAATATACAAAAAAACAGTAGCGGCATTAGTACGAGTATTTAGTTGAAAACTAAAAAAAAAAACAAATAGAATAGACTACAACAACACAACTTCACTTGTTTCTTCTTTAAGAATATTCATTAGTTTATTCTACGTACTTGACTTTTTCTATATTGTTAGAAGTTTTTTTTTTTGTTTGTTCTCCCGACCCATATCCTTGTTTTATTTTGTTCACTGACACACACGCACACACACACACATAGTAACCCATACGCACACTATACTTCCACATTAAACTTATTTTTCACACACTCTAGTTTTTTCGGGGAAAAATTTATGCCGCCAGTTTTCCAGCCAAGAAAAAAAACCAACGACTGAATCGACTTCAAACGATTTTGGTTAATACCATATTTTCCATTTGAAATGATTTTGATAGTATGACGACTTGTCGGCTTTTATATATGAAAGGACGCATGAACAAATGAGCGAGCGAACCGAAAAAAACGAACAAACAAACAAAACTGAGCAAACCAACGTTGTCGGTTGATTGTTAGGAAGAGTTAGAAAGAAGGAAGTAATGGGAGCTATAAAGCAGAAACATTTTCTTTTCAGGTTAATTGCTTATTTTAAATTGAATTCTATTATAGTTTTGATTATAATTCTGTTATTTTCGTCAAACGGGTTAATTATTTAATTATTAACACTTTATTGAAGAATCTAATTATAAGTCGAGTTGTGTTTTCGTCATGTAAAATTTATTACTTCGAGTAACAAATTTATAAATAAACTACAGACAAATTCAAAGACAATTTTTATATTCAGTACTTGTAAGATTTTAACAGTATGTTTGTTTATACAGATGAGAAAACCCACAACAATTTACAGTTAATAGAACATTAAAGAATAAATTAAACTAGAAGAGAAAGGTAGTTACCAAAAATATATTGACGACTTATTTTTATCTTCAATTAGTTGTTGTTCCAGCCAACACAACTAAATCTTAAAAAAAAGTAAGAGTGCTGTATTAGGCTATGCCGAATCTTCGATATCCCCCACCGAAAGCTAGAAAATTTCAGGAGTGGGCTTATTATTAGATCTTTTGTAAATAATAAATCGATCTTCACGAAATTTTACAGTGAGATTTCTTGTCATATAAAAAGGTGACAAACTAAAATTTATAACAATAGAATTATGTTTCCGTTACGGATTAGGGCGTAACAAAGTGATTTTCAAGAGTGGACTTTAAATGAAGCCTATGGAAAATTATGGATCGACCTTCACGAAATTTTTAAGTATGATTTCTAGTCATATCGAACGAACTTTTTCAAAATCTCATAGAAATATGTGCATTCCGCCACTATTTATGTAAGTTTATGAAACAAAATTATAAATTTTTTAGGGTGGTGGTTCTACATTTGAATTCATAACTCTTAAGGCTCAGTTAGCCGGGAGTAACAGTAACTTAAACTTACCTTAAAAAACTAAGACCAATCTATTTCTTACAGATTGAGACGTAACATCTTACTGCTAGCTTTAATCGGCCTAATTGCTTTACATACAACAAAATGAAGCAGCTGATTTGCAACGTTACTGTTACTCCCGGCTAACTTAACCTTTATTCTACTGGACCGATTTTCCTAGGTTTCAATCCTAAACTGCTTAGGATAAGTAGATATTTGACACCAGTATTGTTCTATTTTTTTTTGAGTTTTTGAAATTGAGCGTGTTTTCAATAGACGGACAGAGGGACATTGCTAAATCGACTTAAGATTACTCATGTTTCACACGGCGCCGGCCGTGATCGAACTGTTATGGGCTTAAAAATATAGTCATAATATAATTTTCTTACTTTTAACACTTTGTAAAAATATTACAGAATACAAACCCAATTATTTGGACAATTTTACACTTACAGCTCCTCAGAGATACAGAATTATATTTTGTCCACGTCCACTTATCTTATCCCTTCCACTCTTTGACTGATATTGTGTAATGATAAACGAGTTATTTTTTACCAAATTACGAAACTTTAGCTATTGCCGTTTTCTCCTGTTATACAGAATTATATTTTGTGCCACGCCCTCCTCTCCAATCCTGCCCATTTTTTAAGAGATGTTGTGATTGATAACTCAGCGATGAGCACCAAACTTGGAACATTTCTATCCAACCATTCTCCAGATATAAAGAAATTTACTTTGTGCCAAGCTCACTTCTCCAATCCAGCCCAGATTTAATCGGATGTTGTGTATTGATAACCCAGATATTTGTACCAAGTTTAGCTCCAAACCATTTGTATTTATAATAAAATATATTAGAATAGCCGTATTATTTCAGGTGAAATATTAGTCAAGGCCATAAAAAAACTAGACTAGACTCGATAGAACAAATGTAACTGAAAAAGGACTTGAATTCAGCTAAATGCAATTATAATCACATAATAAGGTTCTTGCTCCCGACTTTTTTTTGCCGACCATTCCTAAGATCTCGTAAAACTAAAGTCAATTCCTTTCAATTGTATTAAATGTCAATAATGAAACTGTACTGATTTACTATTGACTTTGTCATCACAACTATTGACTTAATGTAGACCAGACAATGGGTTTTTCTATAGACATTTAGCATGTGATTATCATTGAAAATCCACTACTGACCTGAAAACTATTGACAAGGTAGTTCTTGTGGGACATAAGGAGACATTGGAACCAGAAAAACTGCACATTAAAGAAATTTGGTTTTCTCAATGTCTCATTGTTTCTATTCAATTGCAAATTTCGAAATTTATTTGTCGTGTAGAAAAATTCAATCAGCTGACTGCTGTTCTTTCACATCTATTTTGAGAGGTATTGTCAGCCGAAAATAATGTTTTTGTCGGTATAGCTATTGTGAAAACCGAAATGTTAACGGATAGTTTAAAAGTCTAATAAATTCGTGATCACAACTGAATTTGTCTTCAATCGAATTTCGTCGGTTGCATGTACTATCACACACTTGGGTTACAATTACTGCAAATTTCGTTGCTTAGCATAATATTTTTGATAGCAATATTTGAATTTTAGTACACTATCAGTTATAACCACAGATATTGTTAGTTGTTAGCATGGTTTTTAAAAAACAAAATTATGCTTATACCCGAATAAATGTATGATAAATGCAACTGAATTAAAGCATACTTGGTGTTCATAATTTAGATTAATTAATTAATTTATTAGATAGAAAATTAAAATAATTCCAATAACTTTCATTTTTTTATTAGTATATTTATTAAGATACTTTACTCCCAGAGTAAAAACATGTTTAAATATGGTCACCTCCAACAATTAATTTAACCATATTATCGAAACACAACGCGTTTTAGAAATCCAAACGAAGCAGGAAGCAATAGGTGGCCTATCCCCGCCAAAATTCCTAGTGACCGCGGAGCTAAATGTAGTGGTAAAATCACCGGTAGAGGAGGAGAGTACTAAGATGACTCACCCCTCGATGGCACCTACAGCCACCGAGTCCAAAATGGATTTGATGGATAAGCTTAGAAGGTGGAATATATGCTTTGACGGGACTAGTGATCCATTGGAGTCTATATTGCGTTCTAAAGAGTTAGCCCACATGTACGATGTTGAATTGGACCAAATATTTTTTAAATATGAAATTAAATTTTTCTCTTTCTTACAAATTTGTTTTTTACTTTTGACAGAAAATTCAGTTTATAACACAGTGCAGCACTAAAATCATGAACCAATTGAGAATCAGTACATAAATTGTACAAATTGTCGAAAACTTCAAGAAAAAATTGAAATAAACCTTAGCTAATAATTCAAAACCTAGCTAGGGGGTTTCTTCTGCTATTATAAGCTCTCAGCTTTTGGGGGTCACAATTGGTTCAAGATTTTGAAGTTGAAAAATGTGCTACTGTGTAATTAGTTTAGTACTCACAACAAACAATTTTTTGTACACGAATTGAAACTATACTAACAATCAATAATTAGCTGCAATAAATGAATAAGCAATTTTATTATAAAATTTATTGACAAAAGCAAATTATTGATTGTAATGACCAAGAAACCACATATAAGCAAATGCATGTTTTTCCTTGTGCGACCAAAGAAGGCAAAAACAATATATATATCCATTTTAGAGCTTTTTATGAATTTGGCATCGATTTGTTAGCGCATATTTTTGCATATTTTACAGTTTGCAGCATTTTTTTTGAAAACTTTAGTTAAAAGAGCATTTTTTAAGTTAATAGCGCATATTAAGACTTCTTGAGGCATATTTTGATACATGTTCAATTTTTTAGATGCCTACAGGAGCTTTCGAAGCAAAAAAACACAAAAACATTTTTTTTTTGCGAAATTCTGACTTTTCTGTTTTAATTATTTATCTGTATATCGAACGTACAAAGTACATGTTACGATCTTGTAGATAATTTGATCAAACTTTGAACAAAATATTTTAATTGTACTAAGGACGAAGTGAGAATCGAACAAAATATTTTAATTGTACTAAGGACGAAGTGAGAATCGTCTATAATTTCACATATTCCCCATAAAAACTTCTCTCCAAATTAGACTCTTTGTGTCTGCAAACTATCTAATTATATAAATATTTCGAAGAAATTCTACCCAAAAATATTTTACAGCAAAATTAGTTCTTTTCGAACCGGTTCACACTTACGCAAAGCACCCATCTATAAATAGCTTTAACTTCCTTTTAAATGTTAACATTAATTAAAAATTTACTGACCGTTCCTAAAATCTTTTTAAGACAAAGTATATGGATGTTTATACCTAAATAAAATTCGTTTCCCATTGGGTAAAATCTCGAAAATTTGTCTGTAAATGGTGTTTGTGATTTACCGATTATAAATTTAGGATTGTTTTTATCAATAACATATTCCCCATAAAAACTTCTCTCCAAATTAGACTCTTTGTGTCTGCAAACTATCTAATTATATAAATATTTCGAAGAAATTCTACCCAAAAATATTTTACAGCAAAATTAGTTCTTTTCGAACCGGTTCACACTTACGCAAAGCACCCATCTATAAATAGCTTTAACTTCCTTTTAAATGTTAACATTAATTAAAAATTTACTGACCGTTCCTAAAATCTTTTTAAGACAAAGTATATGGATGTTTATACCTAAATAAAATTCGTTTCCCATTGGGTAAAATCTCAAAAATTTGTCTGTAAATGGTGTTTGTGATTTACCGATTATAAATTTAGGATTGTTTTTATTAATTTAATAAATTGTTGAATTTTGTTTTCAAACTAACAATTTTTGATTTTTTTTTTAGCATATTTTTTTTTATTAATTTTTAGGGCATATTTTCATGTTTAATGCCCATAATGCTTTTAGGGCATATTTCTGGTTTCCCTGGTAATGACCAGTATTCAGTATTGCACTGCATTTAATTTGTTTGTGATTGCCGCTATTCGCACTAATTTTTAGTTTTAAATTTAATTTATTATCATACCTAATAAAAAATTGAAAAACTCATATTTTAGTTAGAATAACGTTTAAATATGCATTAGTATTAAAAATCGGTTAAGAGTTACACATTTTTAATAGATGCAATCATATATTATATTAATGTTCCGCTTTCTCCAGCTAGGGAGCACATGGTCTCAATTAATGACTTCCAGCGGACTCTGTTGTGGGCTGTTCTTAATGCCTCGTTCCATGAAAACCCTGCAATTGTCAGCTCACGTATGGTTGCGATGCGCCAAGTGGTTTTTTGGACGTCCACGACGCCAAGAACCTTGGGGGTTGTACTGCAGCGCTGCCTTTGCTACCTCGTTATCGGATCTCAGTGTATGACCAATCTATCCAAATTTCATTTTCAGGATGTCGTACTGGATTGGCTGTTGTTTCGTGCTTCGAAGCAGCTCAGCGTTAGTTATTGTGCTGGGCCAAAAACATCGAATAATCCTTCGTAAGCAACGGTTAGTAAAAACTTGCAGTCGTCGTACGTCACTTTTGGATAGGCCCCATGTTTCACATCCGTATAGGAGTATAGGGTTCACACATGTGTTAAAAAGTCTGGTCTTCAGTTGTGTTGATATGTCGGATGATACCCATACTTTTTTTAAACAATGCATGGCATGACGTGCCTTGTTGATTCGCACAGAAACGTCTTCTTTTGCACCACTGTTCGTTGTGATTGTGCAGCCAACAGAAAGATTGTACATATTCTATGGTATTATTAACGAGAGTTAGAGAGGTGGTATTGATGGTGTTAATTCTATTAATTATATTACTTGATCAATATTTAATTACTCAACCCGTTTTCCAACCAATTTGTTTTCTATGAGTTGAGAAAACGGCCATTTGTCTTCATTTGCTTAACTTTTTACAAGATCTTAGCATTAAAAATATATGAAGGTAAGTTAATTAAATTGAAATACGTCCATTTATTGCTTATTTTTGATAAATGCACGTCATCATAACTCAACAAATATCTATAAATTTCGAAATAAACGTGTTTAAAGTTTCTGATTTGCTTGCAACACTTTGAAAAAATAACGACACATTCTCTTCAAACGAAGAAAGTTTGGAAGTTATAAAGATGCATTTTATACACAAAATAAAGAATAGCGAACAATTCTGCACCACTAACTCCAACATTTTTTTGACTTTTAAAATAGTAAAGGTTAATAGGTAAAAACTACAGACGGTCATCGTGGATTTTTTGCTCATATCTTAGCTTTTTGTATGCCGATCTTGTTGACTTTAGAATGTAAATGCTGTTTTTTTATAGTGTGACACAGTTTGAATCATATTAAAGCAAGGATATATATTTTTAATATCAATAAAACGGGATTTATTGGAAATAAAATTTTATGAAATTAAAGTTTGAAATTTTATGAATTAATGTTTTTCCTTCTGAATTCCCTTTTTTCTTTTTAATTTCTTAATTTATAATATCTCTTATTGCTCAATTTGTCACAATAGACCATAATGATCTCTGGGCGAGGATTTTGGAATTAATTTCACACCAGCTTTTCTACCTAGCCTAAGGTAATAATTGACGATAACTTTAAAAAGACTTTAAGTATTGACAGATCACTTAAATAGTAAAACCTTAACCCTTTCAGTAGATTTTCCTAAAATTATCTTAACTTTTAATTTAAATTCATTTGTTAAAACTAAACTAAACCATTATGGCTCTATCTTTAATTATATTCAAATTTAACGGTCCCAAATGTAAGTACATACATACTTACATTAACACAAAAGAAGCATTATGAATGACTTTACTCATACATAAATTACATAAATTACTTAAAACACTCAATTTCTTTAGAATTATCATTTTCTTTAGAAAAAACTCCATATGCTAAAAAAATATTCTCCTATTAACAAACATAAATCTTAGATCATTGAAAGTTTGATAACAGGTACTTAAGTAAGAGAAGGGAGTGAAAATAAAGAATATTGGCTCCATTTTAAGTATTTAAATAAAAATCACACCTTATTGATATTTATTAACCTTTTTGAATGAAAATTATATTCATTATTTTATAGGTATAGTAGCGTTATTCTTTTTTATGTTTTCTTGTTGTTTTTTTCCAATATCTTTACCGTCTGTCTACTTACAGTATTATGTGCGAAAATCAAACTTATTGCAAGGAAAAGATATCAAAACAAGGCATAAAATTTGCATCATTCAACGGTTTGAACAGATAGTCAGTCGTCGATTGTCCTACCCATAGACACAGGCTGAGACGAGACGTGAACGTAATACACATTGCCACATCACATATACACGCACACACACACACACACACTAGAACACATAAATAAATAATAAATGTTCCTTCAATGATGAAACCACCAAAGCAAATCTAAACCAGACATTTAATGCTACATACAGCAACAACAAATATTTTGAAAAAAAAGAACAAGAAAGTACAACGGGATAACAGCAGCAAAAACAAAAACTAAAAACACACAACGTACATGGACTAACAACATAAAACATGTTGAGGTTGTAAATAAAACTTCTCGTATCAAACTTAAACCCCAAAACAACGTATGAGAAAAATCTGTACATGTTTGATTCGTTTTTGTTTTCCTGCTTCACTTTTTTGCATTGTATACAGTACGGAAGCGGATGTATTCTTAAGGAGAGCTGTTGATGAGCGAGCGGCATTTGGAAAATCGTCTGCACACAGAAAAGACACGAAGAAAACATACAACCGCACGTGGTGCATATGTACATTTATGGTAAATGGATGAATTTATTAAATATTAAAAAACAGCTGTTTTACATCGTGTGTCATCGTCATCATTAACAGCAGCAACAACATTCTCTTCGTTTTTGTCGTTGTCATTGCCGTTTTCGTGTCATTCCGGTCTTTGGTTGTACATGTAGTAGTAAATAAAACTGTTCGCTGTTTTTCCAGAAAAACACCGGTTTCATAAGAGTTTGTTTGTGTTTTGCTGTTGTTTCGGTGTATGAATGTGCGTGTATGTGTGTAAGTATTTACAACTTTTATAGGATTCACTACTCCCCATTGACACCCTGTGTAAGTAGCTGCCGATATACGTTTGTTTTATCCTTAAGGGACAAGTTTCTCTCTGGCGTACACACACACACACCAATAAAAACTCACAACCCACATACACTCAAATACTTTAAGGGAGAGACAAACTAAAAAGCCACAAAAGCAAAAATACAAAAAATAGAAAAACACCAACTCAACTTACTTTGTCTTTTTAATCTAACGGTATCGGTGGAAAAGTGTGGAAATTGTATTTTTATTCAAAACAATGCCTTCGCTGCAACAGGTATGTAAATAACAAAAAAAAAAACACATTTTACAACAGCAAAAACAATTTAAAGACTTACACACACACATACATTCATACATACATACATATACATATGTATAAATTTACAATCCTTTCGTATTAATAATAATAATAAAAAAAAAGACAAACATTTTTTTTATTTAATACAACTGCTGTTGTAAAACTGTTTTAGGATGGGTTTATAAAAGCCAAGCAAAATGATAAAGGCACCTTATTCCACGTGAAATAAGTACAGCTTACATTATTTCGCAGTTGTGAAAAAATGTTGCCGGAAACATTTCGGAACTTTTTCACAAAATGAACAGAGTACAACTCTATCAACATTATTTCATAGATATCCCGCACAAGTTTTTTGCGTTTTGACAGCATTGCACGTGAATGGTTGAACAGAGTACCGGGCTTTAGTCATTAAAATCTAAGAAAAACAAAAGTAATAAAATACTAATTTTATTCTAAATCTTTCAAGGATAATTTTAATTTCAGGTACAAAAGCAACAGGATATTTAACAAATATTATATGTATTTCTTTTGAACCGAATTTTCTAAAGTAACTATTAGTGCATTCGAAACTAACGCAGCCTATTCCATTGTTTTAATAAAATTATTTTATAATACCAATCAAACTTTAAGTTGTGTGAATCAATTTGTTTCGTTTTTTTGTTGTCTCTCTGCATCGGATCTTGCATTGGGTATAGTTTTGATAAGTTTTTAAATGCAACCTCGTCATTGTAGTTTTTCATTTTAAATATTTTTATCCAAAACTGTTTCAAATCCGTGTTTAAAAACATATTAATTTCACAATTTCAGAAAAATTAATTGTATGCGATTGTTCTAGACTCATTCATGATATCCTTGATGCTTAAGTTAAATTGTTAAGACAATAGTTCAAATTTCTACTCATCTTTTTACTGTCCAAAAACATTTTCTGGACTTAAGAGTTCCATTTCTTTATATTTTTAATCATTATGAAAACTAAATTTTTAGCATTTAGTTCGTAAATAATGCAATATGGGGAAAAATACCTACATTTTGGCGAATATAAAAAATTAGTCTGATTTTCCCTACGCTCCTATTTTAGTATCAAAAACCTTATATTTAGGGATTTTTTTCCTACTTTTGGCAACACTGTACGATAGTAAAAATTAAAACGTTTTAGTCGTTACTCACAACAATCGATTATTTTTGACAGTCAATTGTTGTTATGACTACAGATAAATATTTATATTTTCTCAGTCGTAACTGGCAACAATCGATTACTTTTGACACTCAATTGGTATTTTCTACAGCGCTTTTAAATCGACGTTGAGTAGAATTGACTCTGTGTCGATAACGACGAAATTAGGCAACGCTTCTGGCAACTCAACTTTAGTTCAGTCTTCATCCGTAATCGGCCCACAAATTTATTTATTTAATAAAATGCAAATTTAAAAGAACTCGTGGACAACTTTATTATTAATTGGTTAAATTTAATGTTCAAATTAGTCCACCTAAAGTTTACCTTAAATACCTAAAATACAGGTACATAAAGTAAATTCTAAACTTCGGCCAAATGCCCACTATGGAGTAACACTTGAATAACTTAATCTTTCAGGATGAATACTTTACTTTTATTTTTTTTTTTACTTTTAGTATAATAATAAAAATTCTTTAAAAAAAACAAACACCAAGGCCCAAATTTACAGTCATAAGTTAGCTAATAACAACAGTTTAACAAATAAGATATTATTTAAGGCTTTTTCTTAACCAGTTGTTGAACCCTCAAATGTTATTGGTAAACTACTTTTATTTTTTTATTATTTTAATAGAGTTATGTACAATCTTTTGCTCTGATTAAAATTTGTACTTAACCAATTATTGCAAATATGATACTTTAGTTAAGCAATAGTTATCATTTTAGATTACTAATAATTAACTACTGACTGTAAATTTGAGCATACAAGTCAGAAGAACCAACTCATTAGAGATGGGATATTTTTTTTTGGCATAGTTGAAGGAGAACTAATAGAAAATATGGAGTGCTCAAATAAAGCACTATCAGTAGCCCAGTAAATGATGAGCCCAAAAAGGAGCAGATGTTTGCTATGCAAATTTAAAATAATCACGTACAAACCTGCTGATGGGATGCATGATTTTTTTAAGAGGAGTTCCCGGATTGGAGAACTACTTTCTGCTGGCAAAAAGCACTTCTTTTTTAAGGTATTAAACATGCAATTTGCTTTTAATTATTTCTTATAACACTGGTCTGCAAATTTGGAAAAATTTGACAGCAGAAACAAAGCATGTTTTTTTAATAATCTGGGTGCGCTGAATTCGAATCTGGCAAAAAAAAATTGGACTATCACGTCTTGTTAATTTTTTATCGCATGCTGGCAATACTGTAAAACAGTCAATACTGATACTACAATTTCACAATTGTTTATTGGACAGAAGCCCACATTCATTATAAATCTTCATAATAGTAGCGTTTAGGCATGTCAGGGAGATCGTGTGTTACTAATTCAAGCTATTTTTGCTTTGTGTGGGGTGAATATTTAGTGGGGGAAAAAGATATGCAATATCAGAATCATTAAAATATGCATATTGACATTATTTTGGATTTGCAGTCAGAAACTTGGACAAACCGAAAAACAAAATTGAAAGAATTTATCAAGGATTTTGAGACAAAGCATGCTGGGACTTCGTTCAAATAACGCCATTCATTTTTGAAAATGCATTGATTTTTAAATAAACTTGATATTTTTTATGTAAGAAATGAATTAAAACATAATTTTGTATCTCGAAAACATGACTTGATAGAGAAAAACCAATTTCAGATTCGAATTCAGTCCACAAAATTACCCTAGGAAAAATATTTGGTTGCTCCAGTCTAAAACCTTGTTGGCTAGTGTAATTTGTGTGCTTTAAAAAAACCATATTTACCGAAAAGGGCTCGTTGATATTCGTCTTGTAATTGACTTTTGTTGTCATACGTTTGTATGTGTGATATTCGTAAATTTTTTCGCTTTAATGCTAGGAACACAACTGGGACGAATGACGAATTTTTGGCCGCGAATATTCGTTGCAAAAAAATATATTACTGTATATAATAATATACACAATAATAATAGCGTCAGCCAAAATTCATCAATCGCGGCGATTTTGCAATAGACTTATTTATTTATTTTTCACACGACGGCGAACAAATCATTACCAGGTGACCATGTTTTGTTTTAGCTTTCAAATATTTTAGTAAATAAAGTGACTTTCTACTTTAATAATTGTTTTATTTTTATATTAGCTGCGTTCGTTTACCCCAAAATTTCTACAAATTTGTACTGGAGTTTACTGAAATGTGTTCGCGTACACATACATTTGTAAAATTTTCATATAACTCACCTACTGGATTTTACTGGGATTTTACTGAAAAAGTAAACGAACGCACATATTATAGCATTTAAAATAAATATAAAAATGGGTTTTAGTTGTGATTTTGTTAATTTCTGTTCTATTTTTAAAGTGTTATTTGCTTCATATTTTCTCTTTTAACAAACAGAAAACAACTTTCTCAATTATAAAAGCTGTTAGTTGTTCATCGTTATGTGCTTCATACGACGAATTTACTCTGCTAATTTTTACTAAAAAATTTGGCAAAATTGGTGTTCCTAGCATAAAACATTCTTTGTTATCAGCACTACAAAATCAGCTATTTTTGTGTAGAAATTTGTTCATAAGCATTCACTACAACACAACAGCTACTTTATTAGAGCGCTTTTCCTCTGAAGCGCTAAAAACCCCAATTTTTGTTTACTGCGATATAATCCTAATACCAGTTATGTCCAGTATTAGCTTACTAAAAACTCCTGTCGCTACTACAACAATTTTTGAAGGGGAACTTAAATTCGAAAAGGCCATAGTCCCGTAGTTCATAGTTCACTTATCTGTTTGTGGAGAAAAAAGGTCTTCAACTCTGATTTCATAACAGTTGCTTTTGGTAAGTTTTGAGACCTTTGGCTTCTACGAGGCACTTGAATCGAAATAAATAAAATAATTCTTCAGTTGCACACGTAAACTTTTTTAAGATTTCAAAATTTTCTAAAGGTGTTTCAAAATTAAAACAATTCAAATCAACCTTTTTAGCACTGGTCTAAAAACCAACAAAAATATCTTTTTTATGCAAGTGTAAGTCTAAGGATGTTTTGTGCCTGTAATTGTCTATAAGTATAAGTGTACTTATGTATGTGTAAGTTTGTATTTATTTTGTTTCTGTGGCTTTTTCAAGTTAAAACCTTGAGTTTTGTTGTATATCTTGTTTTTGTTAAATTTTATGACATTATTTATTTGTATTCTTTTATTTATGCCTCTGTCTCCACACATTCATATGAACGTGTGAATCAGTGTGTATTTGTTTGTGAGTGTTTGACTTTTTATGACAAGTGGTTTTCCATGATTTCCATGAGAGGACATTGTTTTGTGTTTTTGTATGTATGTAAGATAAATGAAGTTACAAACATACTTTACATCTATGCTTGTAAATATTATTTTTTTCTATTTTAATTACTTAAATGTATTGTCACTGTGTTGCATTAATAGTGGTGGTCTGGGAAATTAAATGAATGCCCGAAAAACACAAATTTAGCTCTTGACTCCACTTTCCATTGTTATCACATCTTTATGAAGTCAAATACTACTTCAAATACTACTTCCCTTTTTTTTGTAAATATGTACATACAAATATTCTGAATTAATTATACTGTACAAGAATCTGACACTTCTTTAAGCACCTTTTATCCCCAGCAGTAAAGTGAATTTGAGTACGCTTAATTCAATGGTCCCAGTCATGTTTCAAAGTCAGCGCTCGTATTCGCGATTAAAAGTTTTAATACTAATCGTACCAAAATTGATATTTTTATACTTTTGGTATTATTATTGGACATAAAAAAATCTTTCCTCGAAAAAAAATAATGAAATGTTGAACTTGAATGAGTTGAATTGATTTAAATTGAATAATGATCCCAAAAGTATAAAAAATATCGGGTTATGGTACTTAAGATTTAAAATCTATCTATTTTTAATCGCGAAATACGAGAGCTTACTTTGAACAGCTTTCACCTTTCAATTTAGCGTACTCGAATTAGGTTTAACAGGGGGTGCCCAGCTTGTTTAAAATTAAAAAGTCTGTTGAAAACAAGCTCACTTTAGAAAAACTCAAAAGAAAAGAATAATGTTGGTGTCAAATTACTTCCAGTTATCCTAAGCAGTTTGGGATTGAAATCCAGCAAAATCGGTATAGTAGAATAAGAGTTATGAATCCAAATGTGGAAAAACCACCCAAAAAAATTTATAATTCTGTTACAAAAACAAACATAAATAGTGGCGGAATGCACATATTGATATTAGAATTTTCGTGACGATCGGTCCATAATTTACCACAGACTCCATATAAAATATACTCTCGAAAAACATTTTAGTACGAATAATGCTGTTAGCCTGTCTAAGTTTCATAAGATAAAAAAATTCTCTGCCAAATTTCGTTAAGAACTGTCCATAATTTGCCTTATGCCCGATATAAAGTCTACTCTTGGAAAACACTTAAGTATGGCTAAAACCTTAACGAATTAAGTTATTGAAGCAAAATTGAGTGTGTCATAGTTTCATAATAATAATTTAATTTTGTGAGGATCGGTCCATAATTTGCCATAGGTCCTATATAAAGATCAATATCAGAAAACACTTCAGAGCGCCTAAAACCATAATAAACCATCCTGTTGCAGTAAAATTACTTCTGTTGCATAAGATTAGAAATCAATCTGTTAAATTTCATGAAGATCGCCCCATAACTTACCATTAAAACCGTAACAAATAAAGATTTTGTGTTAAAAGTTTACCCAATTAAGCACTATATGTACGGTGACCATTCGTCCTTTTTTGATACGATGTCCTTTAAGATTTCTTTCAAATTTTCAAAAGAGTGTTCACATTATCGGCGCATCAAGGTTAATTTTGACTATCCACAGTCAGCACAATTTCGGCACAGATTGTCACATATTAAAAAATGTTGACCGTTCACACTATCGGCACATGAAATACGACAAAAATTGGTACATTGCGCCGATAGTGAGATCTCAGCTTTAGACTATCGGCAAAAAACATGCATTTGCATGGAAATCGCATCCCTAGTTAGTAGTTTCGATTTTAAAACTGGGCCCAAATTACGGCATTGGATACACTTTTCGTTTTAACATATTTCGGGTACGCTGAATCCAGTGGTGCCCGCCATTTTTTAGATTGGCTCTGGTTTTCGAGATATACCGTTATTTCGAAAATGGAGGAGGTTGAACAACATATGTTTGCGTCACTCGGAAACGGTTTAGTTTATTGAAATTACTAAAAAAACTGAAATTCCGCAATAAAATTTCCTTTAAGAATAGTAAAACATCTTTCTAATATACGCAGTCGTTTTAGAAACATAATTTATTTTATGGAAAAAAAATTATTTTCTTATCAAAATTTTCAAAATTTTTGTTTTTTAAAAAACGAAGCTGCACACAAAACAAGCCATAAATGATTGAAATCTGTTATCAACTTTTGATTTTATTCACAAAAGTTTTAATTTAAGAATTTCATAAAACGCAATAATTGTATGGAAGCCCCCCTAGGAGTGACTCCTAGGAGCAGTTGTGGAACCTTTTCTTCAATATATATGAAGAATATAACTTATATGGAGCATTTCATAGGACTTTTTTTTAATTATTAAATTCTTTATTCAACATTATGTATATATGAAAAATGTGCCAATGCAGAACATTTATTTTCAAATCGATAGAGCCGTTTTCTAATTTTAGGTAAATCGAAAAAAGTGGGCGGGGCAAAAAAAATCGTCCAAATCGGTCTAGCCGTTCTAAAGTTATGCGATTAGCAACGGACAACACTTCATTTTTATTTATATAGTTTTTCAATAAGTTAAAGCGTTTTTGAGTCACGTGAACATATGTTGTGTGAAATAACGGTATATCTCGAAAACCAGAGCCAATCTAAAAAAAACGGCGAGCACCACTGGATTCACGTACCCGAATAAGGTTAAAACGCCAGGTGCCCAGCTTGTCTCAAAAAAAATGTAAATTTCCTGCACAGTGATATCGTTCGAAACTCCTTTTAATTTTGTATTGTAACTTCAATCGACATTAAATGTTGTAATTTAATTTAAATTTAACTTTTCGAATCGAAATGCGGGGGCTACTCCGTACCTACTTTGGGCTGCTATCTGGATTTTTGGTTTTTTTAAAAACAATACTTTAATGCAATAAAAAGTTCGCTATTTTTATGGGGTTTTATCAAAATAAAAGTACATATTTGCTCCGAATTATTTTTTATTTTTTTTGCTGCAGTTTTGTAAAGTTAATGCGGAATAATTTTATATGAAAAAGTAGACAAAATCGCGTTATCTTTTGTTATCTTCTGGTAAAAACTTCATCTGATGTCTGTATTTAAACTCTAAACTGATATCCTCCCACACCAACTATTGAGTATATTATGGATTAGCGAACATTAAAAGTCCACCTAAGTATTTGACAATTTTTCTTTTAAATCCTAAAAATTTCATAATTAATATTTCTTTATTGTCCAATTGTCCTTCTATTGTTGTCATAACATTGGCTAGTTTTTTTTTCTCTCTATTATTCTGCATGGTTTTTTCTTCATTTTTCTATTCCTCATCATTTTCCTTTAATCCTTACTTGACTACTGAATAATTCTTTTAAGAAGTCATTGTTTACTTAACATTCATTTTTCTTGCGTTTAACCAGCTGCAGTAGCATGCAGCTCTTCAGTACAGCAGCAGCAATAGCAATAACAGGAACAACATCGTATTAAGTGGTGTGGAAACACTACAAGTTCAGCAACAAAAACAATATCAACATTAACAATACAGGCACAATCATGTTGTGTATACAACGAGTATGTTCCAACCATTCGAATCACCCACCTGCTTGATTCATTTGCTAATAGAAAAATAATAGAAGAAATAGTAAAAAAAATAAATAAAACCTGAATTATAGAAAACAAATAGAACGAGTAAAGAATTGAAAAAAAACCTTGGTTGTACTTATACGTAAGAATATATTGTGCCATGTAATACAGCAGCTATATATACTCGATCTTAATCAGATTACTTAACTTTATACGCTTTGTGTGTCTACAGATGTCTGAAAGATATTATGTGTGGGAATAAATTCGATTAAGCTAGTGGTAGTAAAAAAAAGTATTAGTTGTAGGAGCACAAATATAACAGAACTGTGAAACAGGAACAGTATTGTAGCATAACCCAGCCAGCTTCTGTACACAACAAATGAGTGAATGAACAACTCCTCCTGTTATGATATTCACCAATATGTATAAGTGGCACACCAGCTTTAAACAACAGCAGGGAGTAAACAAACAATATGGGCATCAGCAACATCCTCCTCATCATCTGTACAATTTAAGTAATAGAATTTAATGTACTTCGTGCTCATATGTGTATGGTGTACTGTGATGATTATTTTGTTCTTTTGTTTCCTTTTCCGGTAAACTATCAGGAGTGTAACAGTGTTGTGCGCTTTTTCTCGTTTATATGTTTTTGAAAAAAAATAAGCGAAAAACATGAAAAAATGAGTGCGTGTAAATTTTTATTCTTCTGCTGTTTTTGTTAACTTTTTTTTGTTTGTTTTTCCTTGCAGTTGCTGTTTTTTGTTTTCTCTTGTCTTGCATATAATAAATTGTGGAATAGAAGTGAACAAAAATGGTTCAACAAAATATAATAAAAAATTGTAAGATTTAATTTTCCTAATTAAATCCAACTTTGTCTTTGTTTGATACTTTACTCGTGTGATTAATTTTATTAAATTTAATACTGCTGCTGAACACATAAACCAGACCACGGAGGAGTGCATCAGCCAACCACTTACCACATGTTTAATCCTAGTGGAACAAGTCTGTGCTTTTCCCAGTTTCTTTATTCGTTCAACAGCCAACAGTTAATGGGGCTAATAAACTGTTTCATGTTGTTACTTCATATTTGTCAACAACAACAACAACAAAAACAACAACAACAAGTAAATGGATGTGTCGCCTGTTTTCGAAGAGCTTTATCAAAGCGTTAAAACATCTCTGAATGTCCATACTTATGTATGTGAGTCCTAACTATAGGACAGCAACTAATGTTCCTAAAGACATTGTATTATCATTAGATTAAATAACAGCTTTTCACACTCTTTATAACTAAAGAATTTAAGAATGTTCTTCATATAGAAATTAAATAAAATTTGTTCTGATTGTTCGGCACAATTCTTTTTATAAAATTTAATTTCGCTTTAGCAGTGCATATTTTGGTAAAATGAATTGAGGTTCGATGTCAATAATGTGCCGAATTATCTAATCCTTTAAGGTAGAAGTACATAACACGCGTTAGTGCGCGCGCGCTCTGTAGACTTCTGTCAAAAAAGATAAATTAGTGTTTTTCCATAGAACAAGTTACATGCAAAATATTTTGACGCGTTTGCGCCAGAATGTTGGTTAACTTTGAACCTTTTACCGCGTTGTGTATTTTTGACAAGTAATCAGCTGACAATAAAATAGAATCATTTAACAAATTTGTGAATCAAGAAGAAAAAACTTATTGCATATGGACTAACACCAATTCACAACGGATCCTGCAGGTTGCACTGCATCCAGAAAAATGCAATGTTGATTGTGTGTTTTCCTCGCTGGTGGCATCACCAAGCCAGAATGCTCTTCTTCAAAATTTAAATACAATTTTTTTTTTGATTAAAAAATTAAATTTATTATGTTATTTTTTACTATTTCAAGTTTCATGGGGCTTACAAAAACACCCTTTATGAAGGGTTGTACAATAAATTAAAAACCCGTTACAAACTTCTTAATCAGGTTAATTTCTTTAAAATTTTTTCATGGTTTATTTTTTCTACTATTTGTTAATATTGCGGTTTTCTTTATAACTATTTTTCTTTTGTTTTTTTTTAAACCTACTTAATTACTAAATAATTTGTTTTTGAATAGCTCCCGTAGTTATAAAAAAGTACGGCACTAGGAACTAGTTTCTGTAAGGTGTTATAGAGCTACTCCATTTTTACGCGTCAAAACTGTCTGTAATTAAGCTAATATGTCTTAGTATGTATGTATGTATGTCTTTTTATGTAAATTCTGTTTACAATTTTAACTGAATTTAAGTGTGGGTTCATACTTTGAAAGTTTTTTTTCAGAATTCCTGAGTTATTGGGAAAATAGGAAGAGAACATGCTATTCTTCTCCCCTCTCTCTCAGCAATTAACTCCGACTATAAAAAAGAAAACTTTAATAATGTGAACCAGGGATGATAAAGTCGGTACAATTGTACTTTTTTCAGTACTATTAGCATTGCAAAAGTACTGAAGTACTCCAATGAAATTTTTAGTACAATTTAAAAATTTCAAGTGCTTTAAAATAGAAACATTTTGGTCAAAGGTTGAATAATTGAAAAATTAAAATAATGAACTCATGTTTCCAAATATCAGAGAATTGCTGTACCAAATTTGTCGGCGAATATGGAACAAATTTTTTTCATACCAAAATATGATAAATAAAAAAAAGCGAAGAAATCGCCTTTACGTAAATTTACGTATTTATATGCTGTTCCCCTATCAAGTCTTAAAAAACAAGCTAAAAAATCTTTGTATAAACTCTTTTTTACATATGTTTTTGTTAATTGCCAAATATATATTTGAAATAAGTATAAAAGTGAATTTCAATGCTAAGGATGTTTTTTTTAGCTGCACGAGAACTTAAAATTATAATACAAAACAAGATATGGTTGGAATAAAATTGCTTTGTTATAATCTGGTAGATAATTTAATGCCATTTATTTTTTAAATATGATTTCAGCCATATGTCCACCGCGGCTTCAAGTTCAAATCTTGGCAGTGTGGCTTCAGTGTTGGCTTAAATATATGCTTCCAATGAACTAATGATTTAACATAGCCTCATAAAAAGTTGTCCAGATGCGTTCAATTGCACGTGAACAGGACAATTTCCTGAAATTGTCTTCGCTCCAAATACAGCAATTTTGCTTATTCACGTATACATTTATTCACAAATCACTAAACACAATTCTTTGATAAAAGTGCTTGAGAACAGGTTTATTTTTTCAAAGTAAATTTCCACAATTTGAAAGCGTTGCTGTAGCATTAAACAATTCATAATAGTAAAAAATAATTTTGGGTTTTATTACAAAATGATTTGAAAAAGTACAATTTTTTACTGAATTAAGTACAATTTTGTAAATGTCATTTATCATCCCTGGTGTGAACCCAAACTAACCAACTACTTCTAGTTTGTATACAAATTGTGGGCAACGTAATGATGTATTTTTAAAACAAACATATTTATCAATTTTTGATGGAACTTTGGATAACGTTTTTAAAAGTGTAAATAAATCGGTAGTCTAGGAATGAAAAATTCACAACTACCAAAATATAAACCGCTTTAATTTAAACTGCCTTAATTTAATGATTCCAGCTTTAAGACGTTAGAAAAAAAAAGGCCAAATTTATGTATGAAATGGTTAAAATTCGAAAGTGTTTAAAGGTAGCAACATTAGAAATGTTAACATAAACTTTATTAAACGGAAGTAAGGAAAACATGTAAAATCAATTAAAATCGATAATCATTAAAAAAAAAGCAAATTTCGATCTACCAAAGGTTAAATAAAATACAATTTGGTTTAAGGACTGATGTTTGGCTGCGAGTGTAAGACGATAAATCCATCTGAGATCGAGTGGTTGCGATCGAAACATGTCATGGTAACCTGCCGTCCAGGGTTCTAGACCCGGCCACGGTCAAGAATGAAAGATTATAAATAAGAATTTTAATTAATTTTCATGTTGTAAAATTCCTTTCTTCATAAAAATAATTCAATGAAAATTGAATTTGATGAACTTAAGCCGAATTAAAAATATTAAAAATTTGGATTATAAACTTTATTTTATAATAATTTCTGTAAAGATGTCTTTAAGAAAAGTTTTTCATCAATAGAAGTTTTGAAGAAAAAAAATAGAAAGGAATGAATGATTGATAACGATTATTGAAGAAAAATTACTTTGCATTCTTCTAATTAAGGAATTCTTAATTTTGAAAATATCGGAGCAAGATATTGTAAAGTTATTAAACTTTAATGTTTAATCGCATTAAATAATAAACCGAAAAATGAGGCTTATGGTGTTTTCTTTTCTAAAAAATAATAATGCATTATAATTGCGATATATATTTATCAGGTTACACGCACCTTTACAAAGTGGAACATTTTCTTAACCCTTTCGCGCCCAAAGTTGCTTATAAGCAACTTGAATTTTAATCATCGTTTTATTTAAAACCATCGTAATAAAATTATTAAAGCACATATAGAGTTAATTAAAGAATGAATAAAAAATAGAAAAGTTTTTTTTAATTTTTCATAATGTGAAATACTTCCTGAACGGCCCAAAGTTGCTTATAAGCAACTTTAAATTTTTAGTCACCCAAAAATTAAAAAAGTTTGAAATTTTCAAAAAATCCTTAATTTAGATCTAATCACTAAAGGTGTTATGATACTTGCTATTTTTTGTATTGGATTTTTTTAGGATTGACTGAATGAAACAACAAATGCGAGAAAGAACAAGAAATACAATTTGATAAAATGTAAACAAAACAAACAATACTGCCCACGTTTTTTCCCCACAAAAAACCGTCATTAAAGTTAAAAATCGCAAAAAAAGTTAAAACCCGTTTCTTTCGATCAAAAACTAAAAAAATTGGCAACAGTGCTAACAATTAATCTGGAAATGTCAATTTTAAGTTAAAAAATTTTATATTTTTTTTGACAGTCTTAGATTATTTATCGATAACACATGTATATTTGTTTGACATTTCAAGATTTTTTATGATATAATCATACTCTTTACACTTAGTCAGTTTTCCTATGCAAATATATTTGCACTGTTCTCCAATATAGAAAAAATACAAAAAATAGCAAGTATCATAACAGCTTAAGGAAATTATAAAAAATAATTTTTCTGGCAATGCGTTCAAGAGCGGGCGCGAAATAATATCTACGTTTTACACTCAACACTAATGTTTATTTAGCTTGTTAAATATTGAATGCAAAGCTTGTACTAATAAGCGATATTCACCACGGTTGTAGCAATTTTCAACATTAAATTTTCTTTGAATTCGAATAAGCGTTAACAACACTGATTTTCAATATTTAAAGGCAGCTGGTGTTAACTTTTGCGTCAAAAAAAATAATAATTATTAAATAAAAGTAAAACAAACGAAACACAAAAAGTTTTTATATCCATCACAATATAGCCATAAATCCAGTGTTGCCACTTCACGTGTAATTACACATATCATGTGTAATATTTTTATTCATGTGTAGCCAGCCCATGGGTAATTGACTGTAAGTGTTATTCATGTGTTATTTTATATTTTAACGTTTTGTAGCACGGATTTTTCTTATTACTTTTTCACAAGAAGTAAAAAGGTTTATTATTCTTAGCAAAACTTAAAAATTTAATTAAAAGAATGGAAGCGTTAAAAGAGCTGAACTAAAAATGGTTGGATCATTAACTACTAACCATTTGGCATTTAGATAGCTTTTGCCACAATTTATTATAAAGACGAAACATCCTGGGTACATTATTTTTTTTTTTTTTTGTATTCCAAAGAGAGTGTGAACATCGACTGCAAAAGAAATGTTTGAGCTTCTCAAAAGCACAATTATAGAAAAAGGGATTCCTTTTAAAAATCTAGTTGGATTTGCAGCAGATCCATCTAATGTTATGTTTGGACAGTATAATTTAGAAATTAAGTTGCTAAAAGGCGAAAAGCCAGTTATTATTTTGATAAAATGCTCGTGCCACCTAATACATTTGGTAGCGTCGACGGGCTGTCTGAACCTTCCAACATATTTAGAAGATTTACTTCGTAATATTAGATCTTGTTTTATTAGAATTAATGCTCGGCAGCTTAAACTTAAGGAGCTTCAAGAATATTTTCGCGACGACATGCACTCTTACATTTTGAAGAATTTTAGCTTCATAGTAATTTGAAGGCAGACTATTATTGGAAAAAGGTTTTTTAAATAAAAAATTCCTTTGGTGACAGATTATTTCCTTTATCATACCCAAATGAAATGTTAATTACATATCGTCACCTAAAATACAAAAGGGCTTAACAACAAAAAAAATTCGAAATAAGTGTTTTTGATTGAGTTTTGTTCGTTTTATTAAACCAATTTTAGATCAAAAATGGCGGCTTATTAAAGAAATTCAAACGCCAATTAAACCTTGCTTGTTGTTATTGATTTTGTAAGGTTTTTTGCTTCTCCTGTAAAAAAAATAAAAAGTGTTGTTACGCCCTTTTGCATGTTAGGTGACGATATTTATGTTTATTTGTTTGCAAACAAAAATTCTATGCATAAGTATTATCGCTTTTAGCTTCATAAATTTTTAGTGGTTTGTACGAAATAAAAAGGTGGCAATAACAAGTTTTTTGGTATGCTGAAATGATATGCTGCTTAAAATATCAATTCCACTTAGAAAATTAAAATTGGTTTACGTTTTCTGAAGAATCCAAATACGGTCTTAATTCCACTTTTGATCGAATTTTTTTTTCTGTGACATGAAAATAATTCGTATTTTTATTTGTAATTTCAGCATGGTCCATGTGTAATTTACCATTTCGTTGGTGGCAACACTGCATAAATCACAATACAACACAAATTGTACGCAAATACAAGAAAAAAGTTAATAAAAAAACTTGCTTGCATAAACAAGTACTTAGCGAAGATTAAAAAACGGGGTTTATTCCACACTCAATTATTACTGGGGGTAAGATATGGAACAAATTTGCCATTTATTTTTGCAACTTAATTAGAAAGGAAAACGACATATTTTTCATATTTTTGCATATATTTTAAGAATAGAACAAAAACATTATTAATTTTAAAGTTTATTCCTAAATTGGGTCTTATTTCATTATGAAATTATTATGAAAATTTCTTAAAAACAAAATTAGTCAGGATTTATTTCATTTAAAATCGTTTTGAGCTTTTATTTAATTTATTTATTTCCTAAACGTAAATTTTGTTTACAAAATGTGGCCTCGGCTGAAGTCTGGCTCTGCAGGATAGTTTTAGTTAGCGAAGGCTGCCAGTAAAATAACCCTAAGCAAAATCGTCCAAAGCAATATATGAAAAAGCGCCTAAAAATTTTCCATACGAATTCTAGTGACTTTGCCTAAGAAATACATATTTATTACCTTTTTTTGGACAATTATTTCGTAATAACAAATTATTTTTTAAAAATAGTTAAGAAACATTTTAGGGCTATTTTTCGTTTTATTATTTTGACCAATTCTTCGATGAGATAAGAGAACAGTTAAAAAAAAACGTTTATTTTCAGTAATTTATATGTTATTATTCATTTAAAATCCCGAATCGCTTATTGAAGCTTGTCTGCATAGCCAGCCTTCGGTCGATTTTGAATTCGGGAATTAAAATAAATAATATCTCAAACTGGGCAAGATGCGATTAAAGTTTTAAAAATGAACCTTTATAAAAAATAAAATATAGGCTTTAATCTTTAAGTAAAGGTGAACTTTTTTCTAAGATACGCAGTCGTTTTAGAAACATATTTTTTTTTTTTGCAAAAAAAAATTATTTTTAGCAACATTTTAAAATGTTTGTTTTTAAAAATTCATCAAAAATTAGAAAATGCATCTAATTTTTTGCAGACATATAAAAAACGAAATAAATGATTTAGATGAAAAATTTAGGGGCATAGGCACTGCAGCAGCCAAATTTATAAATTTTAGCCATACAAATATGGTGGTTTAATAAAATCTTAAATTTGGCCCCTGCAGTGCTAAGGATGCCCCTAGATGGGTCAAATGTTTGACCAACCCCACTTTATTTTCCCTCTAATTTATCTGGAAATTTGTGAATAAAATCGAAAGTTGTTAACAGATTTTAATCATTTAACTGCAATTTCAAATTTTTGATGAATTTTTAAAAAACAAAAATTTTTAAATGTTGCCAAAAAATTATGTTTCAAAACCGACGGCCTATCTTAGAAAAAAGTTCACCTTTACTTAAAGGTAATTTTATTGCGGATTTTTTTTAGTATTTTCAATAAACTTTACCGTTTTGGGAGTTACGTGATTATATGTTGTGCAATCTCCTCCATTTTCGAAATAACGGTATATCTAGAAAACAAGAGCTTACCCAAAAAAAAAAACGGTTAGCACCATTGAATTCAGCGTACCCGTTAAAAACCGGCTTGTCTCAAAAAAAAATGTCAAATTCTAGCACAGTGTAATTGATATTTTATACGTTGAGATGTGAAGATGCAGATAGTGCGACTTTTTTAAAAAAAGCTAAAACAAATTGAAAAACAAAAAAGGAGAGCTAAAGCAAATGTTAAGTTTTGTTTCTCCTTTCTTGAACAGTTATCGCAAAATAGCTTTTTTAACATTTTCAAATAAGTATTTGAAATGTTGTTATTAAACAATTGTACCTACAAGTACTTCAACAATGCTGAAATTGTATTTCTTTTAGCGTAGAAATAATTTTTAAAAACTAAATATAAAGGAAGCAAATACCAAATACCAATTGATAAAATGATTTTAAGAGTCAAATTTTTTTTACAAAAGTCATACAAATAAAATAATATTTAATAATGCCAGTTTTTCAGTTGTATGAGTGAGTACTTTGGGGGAAGAGATGATTATGTAGAATAAAAAGCTTAAATAAAGATTCATATTGAGGTACACTATAGTTTTTCTAAAACATATATACAAGCACTTCTTAAATACATAAACACATATAATGTAGATAAGTGTGTACCCATGTTCTATAAATAGATTTAAGAAGGGGGTTTATAACCGTCACTGTATCGTTGTACTCTGTAAAAAAAATAAAATATGAGTATAAATAAATACTCAAAAACAGTAACAAACTATTATTTGATTCTATATTTAAAAAAATAAATAAAAAAATATGATGTGTATGTGGTTTTAAGGAAATGACGAGTTTTAGGCAGGAAAACTGTTCTACAGTTTAAAGTTATAAAAAGTACCTTGGGAAAATTATTTTAGTATCAAAGTACAATTTCTATTATTATCGGTAAATACTCTCAAATTAAAGGCATTTGTAGAAAGATATACCCTTCACCATGGTGCGATAAGAACAGAAAGTTATATAAATACCGTTCTTAAGGTATAAATATATCTATTTAGTGCCACGCCCACTTCTCCACTCCCGTCCACTTTCTGTCGGATGTTGTGTGTTGATAACCAGATGCTTGTACATAGTAATTTGGAACTTTGGCTTTTGTAGTTCTCCAGATATATTGTATGGGAGGTGCCACGCCCACTTCTCCAATCCCACCCATTTATTTAGAAAGGTTGTTTATTGATAACCCAGCTATGGGCACCAAATTTGGACTTTTTCTCTTACGTTCTCCAAATATAAAGAAATATTTTTTGTACCACGCCCACTTTACCAATCCTGTCGGATGTTGTGAATTGATAACCAAGATTCTTGTGCCTTATTTGGAAACTTTGGCCTTTGCCGATCTCCAGATATACAGAAATTTAAAATTCATTTGTATGTGAGCTGCCACGCCCACCAATCTAATCCCACCCACATTTTTAGAGAGGTTGTATATTGATAACCCAGCTATATGCAACAAATTTGGAATTTTTTCTCTTACCGTTTTCCAGATATAAATAAATATATTTTTTTGACACGCCCTCTTCTTTAGCCGCTTATATTTTGTCAAATATTTTTTATTGATAACCCAGATATATGTATCAAATTTAGAAACTTTAGCTCTAGCCGTCCTCCAGATAAACATAAGTCTATATTGCCCTTGTATTTGAGTTGCCCGCCCACTTAAAATTTGAAAAACATTTAGCCTATAGCACCTCCCAGGGCAACAGTAATATACTGTTGAAGTTTCATAAATATAAGCTCAAAGGTTACGGAGATTACCTCCTACAAACAAACATACATACCTTTTTATTATATTAGAATAGATATCATCTACATAAATATTTGAGTTTTAAAATTGTACAGACAAATATGAAAAAAAACTAGGAAATTACATTGATTACCTTTTTTGTACTATTGCCTCCTTTCGTACTAATAATAAGCATCCCATCCCTGCTTTATTCAGTGCATGACTGCTTGTGTGTGTGTGTGTGAGTGTGAGTGTGACATTTAAGCCTAACTTTATGCTACATCTTTTTACCAGTACAAATATAATAGTGATATGGTTGGTTAAGTTAACTGACTGGCAAAAGAGAAAAAAGCATAGGTGGATTGGCTGCAAGATTAAATGGTAGACTGAATTTGGTATTGTATTTATAGTTATAGTATAAGTTTCTGTTTTTTTTTTGTCCTTACAAAGAACAACAGATATTTTTTCATACAATAAATATAAAAAAAGGCACACATACACATAAATACTTGTAAATAAGTGTATGTACTCTTGACTAGCAACTCATTTGTAACCGTTTATTTCTACACATAAACGCTGATTGTATGTGGGTGTGTGTATGGAAGTGTGTTTACAAAACGCATTTGTGTTACAATGTTTACACAAATATTTACGGATAATCTGTTGATTTCAAAGCTCAGGGATTATTATGCAATTTTTCTTCGTTTTGTGTTGGGGTTTTTTACAATTTTAGTTTTTTGTTTCCTCTATTCATTTTTTTGAAGATGAGTATCATCGTCGTCGTCGTTATTGCCGTCATCATTATCGTCGTCGCTGTAATAAGGACAACAAACAAAAAAAAATTAATAGACTAATATTGTTTTGTTGTTGTTGCTTTTCATTTTTATGTGTGTGTGCGTTAAAAAATAAGCAACAAAATCTTCATCAAAGTACGTGAAGTTGAATACAATTTCTTATTTTTTTTTTTATGTAAAATTTCCTTTCTTTTGTTGTTGCTCTCATATTTAGCAGCAAAATGATGGGTTTGATATAAAATTTATTTTTCAGTTTTTACAATTCAATATTTTGGTCCTATTTGAATATGTAAGGCAAACTTACTGCCAATTTCACCAAGTTCAGTTATTCACCTCTATTATAAAAGTCCACGTCCACACGATTCGACGGCCCTGGATCAGCAATTTTATTTTCTGAGTCGCTATTGATAATAATCGAATACTATTGGCAGTCACTTGACATATTTTAAGGTGCTATTAAGTCGACGTCGAGTAGAATTGTCTCTTTTTTAGTCGACAATAAATTTTGCGCCGACTCAAATGAAAGTTAAAGAAATTTTTAATAGAAAATAAACATATTTATTAACCCTCATACGTTCCTCAAAACAACTTGCAGGAAAGTTCTTCGGGTGAAAAATCACTTATACTGATTATCAGGGAAACCAGAAATATGCTCTAAAACGCGTTTTATGCGCATTAAGTATGCAGTAAAAACTTCAAAATATGCTCTAAAAAATCAAAAATTGCTAATTTGAAAGCAAAATATTCAACAATTTTTTAACAGTTCCAATTAATAAAAACAATCGGTAAATACCAAACAAACATCATAGTATTTAAAGACGCATTTTCGAAATTTTTCCCTATTTGGAAAGGAATATTAACATCCATATAAGATCTTTTGTCTTAAAGAGATTTAAGGATCAGTCACTAAGTTTTGTATTAATGTTAAAATTTAAAAACAAATTTGTTAATTTTCCCGACGATGCTAACCAATGGTTAGTGAAATATTGAAGAAAAAATTATAAATATAATATTTTTTATTAAAGAACACTTCAAGCTCCATCAATTTAAAATAATTTAAAAGGAAGTTAAAACTATTTAAGAATGGCAGCTTTAAGCAAACGATTCAAAAAGAATTTAATATGCAGTAAACAATTGTTGGGGCGAATTTTATATAAATACCAACATAATTAAATGGTTAACGGACACAAAAATGCAACATTATAGACCGATTGTCACCACTTGCATAGAATTTGTCCTTAGTACAATTAAAATTTATTTACCAAATGTGATCAAACTATCTACAAAGGTTCAATTTGTACTTTGCGCACCAAATTAACATGGACAGACAACCAGCCAGACGGAAGGATCAGAAAATTTGACTAAAAGTTATTTCTAAAACTTGTTTTTAAAAAACTATTAAAACAAATTTTCAAAAAAAAATTATAATAAAAATACAAAAAATTCTGATAAGTCGAACAGGTTTTTCGAATGCGATCAAATAAAATGTGAAAAAACGCTCACATTTGCAATTCAAAAAGATTAAAATCGAGATAAAACTTTTTATCTTTAGATCCATTTTCACTAGAATTTTTTAAATAAATGTTTTCTTCCGTTTAGGACTTTGTTGTTGTCGGTTGTAAAAATGTTTCAATTAATGATATATTTTGCTGTTGTTGCTGCTGTGACAATTGCAAATAAATTTACAATTTGTTATACTTATGCGAATGATGTTGTTTGCCGACAATCACACGCAGTATCACACACAAACACACACATAAACAAATTCGTCTTCTGGCTTAAATATGTTGATTATTCTCAATTCTTTTCCTCGTTGCTCATGATGTAATAGAAATGTATTTGAAATTTTCTTTTCAGTTGCGTAAGCGTTTTCAATACATTTTATTTTATTTTATTTTATTATATCTGGCAGTTGACAACAATAAACTCAAAGAAAATGAACAACATAAACCAGCAAGTAAAACAACATTAGTAGCATGAGAAGCGAAAAAAATAGAGAATAAAATAACATACACACACAAACAAAAAAGAACTTGAATAGACGAATAGATAGACAAATAGATAGACAAATAAATATACTAAATATAAACAGATGTAGTTGTATGTAATACATATTTATATAGACAAGATTTTGTAAATGTGTTTGTATGGATAATTATTTGCATGCTTTTTGTTTTTTTTTTGTTTGTATTTTCGAAGAGGTCGCGTACGAAATGGTATTCAAGTAATTCATTCCATATATAAACTTTAAACAGCACTTTTCTCATACTCACGCATGCACTTGTATTTATACATAAAATTTATTTCTTTCATTTTTTATTACACTCACTGTCAAGGAATGTCTCCTAATAAACGTGAGCGTAGCTTTCATAATCTTTATTAGTTATGAGCAGTTTAAAAATTAGTTGTAATTAAAAAACTTTATGCAAGTTTTTTAATGTTTGCAAAACAGGAAAAAATTTAAAAAACTTGACGACATGTTCAATATAAAGAAACATATAAATACATACATATTTTGAAATATGCTTAGTCAATTTTTTTAAAGTAAAAATTAATTATTGCTAATTTTAACCACATAACGATCATATTTAGCCATTATATGGCTACCTGAACACTTCAACATTGTTAAGATTCCACCATTGTATGTTGCTCTAAAGTTGGAATCACACGATTGCCGCAATGCACCAATTTTCACACTTTTTAATACCCCAATCGTGTGACTGCACAACAAAATGGCTCATGTACCAATCGAGGACCAATCAAATGCAACCCTGGTGCGGCAATCGTGTGACTGTTTGCTATGCAACCGCGCGTCAATAAAACTAACAAAAATGCACCAATATTTATGGGTTTTTTGTGCGGCAATCAAACAACACAATACGCGCCAATATTTGCCTTTTTTTTAATAAATTTCCTTTTTGGTGTTTCGTTTAGTTTTTAATGAAAATAAATAAGTATTTATTAAGTATGCATTTACAGTTTCTTTTAATTATTGTTATTAACAGAAAATGTATGTATGTTCACAAGCATATTTAGCTGTTCAGTGCGAATATTTTTATTTAAGATATTTCTATGCGAACCTTAACATGCGAAATTGTTGAACAGGCTTTTAATTTTTTAAATTTCTTAAAAAATGTAAATAAAACTATTCAACAAAAATTAGTTTAAGTATATGATAAAAATTTAATATGTTTTTAATGAACAGACCAACAAGAACTTTCAAACAAATAAAAAAAAACTATCACAGCAGCTTTTTTCGCAGTTAACACTAGTAAGAACAATCGTGTGACTGTGCTGCGGCAATTCTTGTAACCATTTCGCTTTTTACCCACCAGCGGCAATTAAATTTGTTTAAAACAGGGCAATAGGGTGATTTCATAATATTTAATTGGTGCAATTTTATTATTGTGCGCCAACAAAGTCATATTGGTGCATTTGCGGCAATCGTGTGATCCCAGCTTTAGAATATGGTTACCTCTTACCATATTTTTTTGTATGTCAGAACACCGTGGAATCGATAAGTAATAAGGAGTAATTAAAATTAACATTTGTGTATGTAAAATTTTTGTCCTAAATATTTTTTTATAACTTTTTGAAAAGAAAACATTGAACTCATTCTGCTTTAAAAAAATTCTTAATATCTCCGAAACTGTTGAAAATATAAACAGCTCTCTTAACTAGACTTAAGAAGTTTTTGTTTCAAATCATCTGCTGGAAATTTTTTACAAATCGGACAAATTTTCTCGAGTTATTTAAAACGGGGTTTTTTTATGCCGACCTGTGTAATTTATTATTTATTTATTTCACTAAATGTAAAAGAACGCATTCTTTCGCCCAACTACATTTAAAACACAAACAAAATTTAAAACATTTTTTTTGCTAAAGAATGCGTTCTTCAGTCATTGTAAACTTGTCAGTTAGTGTTACGGGTCGTATGAGTTTTTATTTATACATTATTTCACATACGTGTCTCTCTATAAATAAATGTTTTCATCAAAAGTAAAATTTACTCTTCGGTTTAAAGTTAATTTTAAATAAATTTGGTTTAAATTACCAGTTATTTTAAGTGACTTCTGAACATTTTGCTTTAATCAGTAAAATTTAAGTAAAAATTCAAATAATTAATTTCTTTGTGGGGGTTATGGTTTTCTAATCCAAATTTTCATTTTATTTTTTTTTAAATCAAGCTCAAGTTCACCAAATTTAATTTTCATTAAATTGTTTTGATGAAGGAAGGTATCAAGGCGAATTCATGTAAACGGTGGTGTCGATACTACAACAAGTAACAACACCAAAAACACAACAATGTATTTTTTTGTTGCTTTCGTTGGCCGATATGTCAAAAACACAAGTAACTTTTGACGTTCCTCTCTCTAATTAAGAAAAAAAAGTAGCACAGCTGTGTTTTCAACGCCACCTGAAAGTCAATTCGCCTTGGAAGGCATATTACAAAATGAAATGTATAAAAAATTTTTAATAATTTTTTTTTGTATATTCTTGACTGAACGGAGGATTAAACTCGGGTCGAACTTCGATGTTTCGAGAACAACCACTTTCTCATCATCAGATTCTTTGCAGTTTTACCCTTTCCTTTACTACAACGGCTCACAGTGGGACATTTTACGAGAAGGCGGTCAAAATTCCATAACTTTTGACTGGATCTTAGATTCTGTCAGAAAATGTGAACATTTGGCCCCTGTAAATTTTTTAATCCCAATATTCATAGGGGCCAAAGGTTGGCTTTTTTGGGGACGAGACGAGTTATTATAAATAGTTTTCTTGGCTATCGATAAAATCTTAAGTAATTCAACTTTTATTTTTGGTTTAATATGTACTACATACACAAATGAATGTTTTTTTATTTGTATGAATTAATTTTAATATAAACTTTAATCAAAAACATATTATAATCCTTAAAGTAGTTTAAATTAAACAATTTTAGTACACATTTCTTCTTACATCTTTGATTTCCATTTTTGTCGAATACTGGACATATATGGCTCTGATGAGCGCAACAAAATAGTAATAAGATCTTCATTAGTACAACATCTGTACATTTTCTTGTACTATGCTCGCGGAAGAATCTATAGTCCTTGCGCTTTTTCAGATGGATCTCCAGCTCTCTCTCTCTGGTAGCATATTGTGTTGAACTTTTTGTTCCCCATGGTACAGTATTTTAGGAACTGTGGTTGGCATATGTTTCCAAGAGTATTTTTTGTTGTAAAGAATTGCTATTTCATTTGCATACCGGCCAAAATTTTTTGCATTTATCTTTCTGCTACATGCTATAACTTGATATATAATTTGGTATCTGCTTTTCAATTCATAATGTACTCCTGTGACAGATGTTGCAGTTTGCGGATCGGAAAAGAATCCCCTTGCAGTGTTTCCATCATTTGAATTTTCAGACAAGCTGGTCAATTATAAGGCCTAGCTGAAGGTATTTTTCTTGATTTTTTTTTTGTTTGCTTCCTTTTTTCCACATTTTCTTTGCCTTTTCTCACTGTTTCGCCTAACCGGTCAAATTCCAAATCTTAACCAAATTTAAGAATATGCTCCATAAAACGAATTCTGGCTTGAAGAGGGGACATTCCAAATTCGTATGCTTCATCGAAACTATCGCCTAGTGATGGGGGTTGGCTTAATTGACTTGATGCCTTTTGGAATGTGGTGCAGCTTGACAAAGACTTTGTTTCGGTTAAAGCTTGTGCAACTTTTCAATCGATCATTTTAATACTCTTGATAGAAGTTTTATTAAAAACCCCTTTTTAAATACAAATTTAATCTTTTAGAAACTGGGAATTATTTCCTTTCATAGGTTACTTTATTATATTCAACATTTTTATTTTTTCGAATTTATTCTATGAGCTAAATTTCAGTTATGTATTTTATAAAGCTTTTTTGTAATAGTTCTATTCCTTTATAAAATACATAACTGAAATTAAGCTCATAGAATAAATTCGAAAAAATAAAAATGTTGAATTTAATCTTTTGTTAGCATTACTTTGAAATATAAAAACCTCTGTTTTCACACTTTTTAAAAAGAATAAAATACCGGCAATAAATTAACAGGTAACATGTAACAGCGTGCTAGTTTTTTTTAATTAAGTTGCAATTTTCAGGTAATTAAACTATGTATTTTATGTTGCGGCTATTTACGAATGTTTAACCTTTTAACTTTAAATTACTCAGCAATCTTAACCACCCACAATAAGTTCATAACAATGCCAATACATTTACCTTTTCCAAATAAATTGATAACCTGACGTGCTAGATAACTGCTTTAATCATCGAAAATTCTTTAAGGTTTACCTTCTTTAATTTCAGTAATGTTTCCTTGCAGGACCTATTTTTTGAACCAATTATCTTATCCTGGGTCACAGAAATTGTTATAGTTCGCAAGATCGTATCCAGATGTGTGTACAATGGGTTATAGAAATGTAGGTTGGAGTCCGGACTACAAGAGAGTGCAATTTTTTTTTGACGCATTCTGACGGGTAAAACTTATGCTCTATAAAGTAGGAGATGTCCGGGAAATTTTGACATTTAAAAAATTAAATAGTTCTACAGGTCGCAGAGTTTAATAGTTAAGAAGATAAAATAGTACACAATGCTTATTCTGTCAAAATATCTCGAAAAACAAAAAAGTTATGAGCATTTCAACTTTAAAAATTGACTAAAGCTACGGTCACACTTGTCAAATATTTGACGAAAAAAAGGGGACCAACATGCAAACTAAATAATTATTTTCTTTAATTCAAATATTTATGTTGAATATAATACCCCAAACAAAACCAAAAACAGTATTTAGCAATATCTAGTAGTTTAATAAGCATAGTTGGGGGTAGTGGACTAAATATTGATATAAATCAGCAGTGCACTATCACTAAATAAAACTGCAAAAAAATTGGTCTGCACTCTTTTTTACCAGCTTTAGTGATGATTGTTATTTTTTTAACTACCACTTAAAAAAATTTTGTGATTGTGCAAATTTTTTCACTATCACTAAACGCAGATTGAATGCAAAAATCTGCACTCAATTCAAATAGTGCAAAATTTGGACATTCAATCAAAAAAGCTGCAAATATTGTCTCACCAAAATTTAAAAAATCTATGTGCATGGTTTTTGATTTCTTATGAGGAGATGCATAAGTGAAGTTCATTAAACAAAATTAAATGTTGTCAATATTGGCTTATACCATCATTAAAAAACAAGGTTTTAATTTTAAAATTAGTGCAACAATTTACATGCACTCAAATGAGAGTGAAGTAGAAAAAAGTTGCAATAAGCTGATGATTGCTTTTTTTCACTCATGTTTAGTGAGGCTGCAATTTTTCAATCCATCACTCAACATTAACAAAATGGTTGCAATATTTTTGCACTTTCACTAAAGCGGCCCATACACTTTCAATATGTGTATGTGACATTCATAGGTGGCACAATATATTGGCAACAATCAAAAGACTTTTGATTTTTATTGTCCAACGAAAAGAAAGTGATATGTGTTGGCAACATTGTACAATACTGGTTATGTTATTCCTATGGGTTATGTTCACCTTGTAATTGAATGAATAAAACCATTGTGCGACTTATAGCATATGAAAGGACAAAATGGAAATATTATGGCGAATGTCATATGCAATAATATTGCAAGTGTATGGGCCGATTAAGTGTGAGTTGAACTGCAAAATAAGTGCACTGCCCCCATCTATGAAAATTAGTTTAGTTTGTGATATTAAGACCATGTCAAATCTCACTGAAAAAAATCTGGTCATTTTAATCAATAAAGTATCTTTTTCATGAAAACTATTAATTTTAACGATAATTTAACTCTAAAAATTGTCAAATACACAAATGGCCATATTATCGCCGTTTATCTTTATTTGTCATCTGCCATAATAACAAAAAAAAAAAAACAATACTCTTACCATGTCTGGACCATAGAATACCTTCCTTTTGTTCGCAATAAAAAAAGGATACTATTTCACAATTACAAAAACAACATTTAAAATGCGACTAAAAACAGCAGTAGCAGCATCAATAGAAAAGATGTACACTTTCAAACAAAAACAGCAACTACAACATCAAAAGCTCTATCAAATACACACACACACATTCACTCACTGATACATAAGCACATAAAAGGCCAACTTTGTTATAAACTGACTGACTACCAACAACAACACCAACAACAATAAACAACTGCTATTACAACTATTATTATTGTAGTTGCTGCTGTTTACAATTGTTAGTTTCTGTTTCTGGTTGTTATTGTATTTTTTATATTGTCATCGTTATTATTGTTCTTGTTGTTTTAGCTTAAACTGATTCCGATAATTTTGTCTAAAAATGAATCTTTAGTGCAGGAAATCGGGAAAAAAATCGCGGCTGTAAGAAAAAGTTTAGTTTTTTATACGCCAAGAGGAATATTTACAATATATTTTATTTTTAATTTTATATTAAAAAATGTTCTTTCTATACCTACTCGTTAATTTACTACATTTAATTAAAATTTTCTTTGAATTAAATTAAAAATTCTAAAGGCTTGCTTAGCTTTGAAAATAAGAAAGTGATTTTTTTTATTTTACGAAATTCATTAAAAATGTTTAAAATGCCAAAAGTAAACTAAATAAATTTAAACACACACACACACAAAAAAGGAAATAATGTTATTCAAATTTGATTTAATTGAACAAGTTTTATAAAACAGCTTAAAGTTATACAGATTTATAGAAATCAAATTTCAAAGTTAAGTGGATCAAAACGGAAGCCGATTTTTTTATTTTCCTTCTAAAAGGATGGGATTGAGACATATTTATATAGTTGTTTAATTTTTCTCTAAATATCTCTTATTTTGTATATTTAATAAATCGATTTTTGAAAAATATAAGTTTATTAAATGTTCTAAAGGGTACCAAAACGCACGATGTTAACTGTAAATAAAACAAAAAGTTTTCAGAGAAGTTTGCAACGGCTTCGGTGGCATACCTTTATCCCATGGTTTTTTAATGACTCTGAGACATAATTGAGGTTCATTGTCGTTAGTGTCCCGAATTATCTAATCCTTAAGCCCCTGAATTGCTCTTGACTGATTGACGTACACTTTTTATTTTAAATATCCCCAAAGAAAGAAATCCAACGGTATCAAATCAAATGAGCGTGAATTCCAATTAACATCGCCACGACGTGAGATAACACGGCTATTGAATTTCTCGCGTAATAAAGGCCATTATTTCGTTGGCTATGTGGCAATTGGCACTATCCTGTTGGAACTACTTTTCGTTTGCCATATACCGCACCAAACAGTCACTCTTTATGGATGCATCGGCTTTCTAACAATCACTCGTGTATTCTAATTTACACAAATGCGGCAATTCTTAGAATTCGGTAATCTGACATCCGTTTGTCGAGACATCAACACCGTAGCAAAAGTTTGCCGAACTAGTGGTTGTGTAAGTTTTTTGGTAATCGATTTGTTCTAAATAGATCACAGTTAATGGCAGTCAGAGAAAGAAAGCGGGTAACATTAAATTATTCGCTGTTTTTGAAATAATTTTGCTGCTAGAACAACATTATGAGGACGCTTATTGTCAAAGCTGCGAAAAATTATAAGATTTGCGTGTGTTAAAATATTCCAAAAATGTTTAGTTATTCTGAACAGCTCAAAATGCCAAACATCCTTCTGATTCCGCCAAATACAGAGTAGTAGCTTTGAGCATTGGATATTTTGCCTTTGTATGAAATTTTTACCCATAACCTCATTAAATTACCTCATTTACATTTTGATTACCATAAATACAATTAAACTATTAAATGAGCAATAGAAGCAAGGCAATTTTAAATTTTTTGTTAAATGCATATGAAAAAGTATTATTAATTCAGTCGTTTCATTACAAAAACAATTAACAAAATAGCACGATATCACAGGGGGTAGATATGAATATAACGTGTCGATTTAAAAAATTATAATCAGAGTTAATACCTTCTTTATGAATTTAAATATATGGTCCCGTTGGTCCTTTTAGGTGCATAGGGCCTCTTTTAATTTTTTGAGTTTTCATTAATCAGAAAGGTTTAAGATGGGCAGATGATTGGTCTACCGCATCCTATCCTGGATCTGCGGCTTCCAGTACAGACGCTGATTTGTTGGTTTTGGTTCGGGTATCTATTTTTTTTTCGATACTACCTGTTACCTGCATTTCTCTATCCACCACCTGGGTCCCGCATTTTTCAAAAATGCTTCCCTGATCTAATTATTATTTGAACATTTTCAAAAAACAATAACAACTTATCATGACAGGGTTGCATTTTCGTAAATTACTAAAGACTTTGTGGGATAGTGTAAAACGGCCTTTAAAGGAGTTTTTTAGACGTATAGAATTTCCGATAGGAATAATACCATATTTACATTATGCAATTAATGCCGCAACTTTCGCATGCAATTTTTGTTTGTTAGCAAGAGGTGTAGGTAAGAAAACGGGGTTGAAAAAGTTGAAAAAATGCTTGAAAAAATTTAAATGTAAATGTGAAAAAAGTTTCGAAAAAACTTCTTTAAAAGATAATATAAACAAAAACTCGGCGTTAATTGCGTAGTATAAATGCGGTATAACTGTAAAACTAGCTGTCATACCAATAAAGTGTGTTTGTGATTTTATGTAGTATACTTTGGCAAATCGATATGCAAAGACTTAAACCAAAACAACTTTCACAAATCATAGAAATTTATTTCCAAAGTTTTGCGCTCTGTTCGCCAAACTTATAGAGCTCTTTATTAAGTTAACGGTGCGCATAATCATCCATTTAAGCATCTAAAACGCAATACTTTGGATCAATTCCCGACAACATTTACTCTTTTAGATAATTTTCATCCAAATCGAGCCCGTTTCGTACGTACAGAAGAAGCCATCGCCGCAGCGCTGCAGCAAACGTGAGCGTGACAGCGGCACTCGAATTTATGGATTCGACGCCGTTCTCAGCAATTTGATCTCTGCTTGTCCAATACTTGGAACATTTAGAGAAAAGGGGTAGGCCTACTTCCATATAAGATCCAACTGGTGCAATTGCGTCGTAAGTTTGGTGAATGGGTTCGGTGAAGCAACAGGAAGTTGCAACAGATTTTTATTGTCAAATCATCTTCAGCAAAGAGGCCCATTTCTGGCATCACTGGTATGTACACAAGCAGAATTGTCGTTTTCGGAGAAATCACAATCCTCAAGAGACTCCGTTCCATAACGATAAAATCATTGTTTGGTCCGGTCTACATGCCGAAGACTACATCGGCTCATTTCCCTTTAAATCCGATACCGGTGGCAACTTTATCATGAATGGCGAACGCTACAGACAAATGATTCATGCTTTTTTAGCTCCTCTTGTCATTGCAATCATTTGGAGGAAAAATAGTTACGACAAGAAAGCGCACCATGCCAAACATCGCCTGAAACCATCTTATTGTTGAGCCAAACATTTGGTAGCAGAATTATCTCAAGAAATTGATCTGTGAATTGCCCACATAGTTCGTGTGATTTGACACCTTTGGACTACTTTTTGTGAAGGTACTTCAAATATCTGTTCTATGTTGATAAATCAGCATAGGTTGATCATTTAGAAGCACTGTTGACGAAATAAGACTGGGTGTGCTCGAAAAAATTGTGCAAACGCACTGGTTGGTGCTTATAATGCGCAGTCGCTAATAAAGCGCTAATAAAGTGTTTTATTTATAAAAAAAGTTATTTTATTATTATTATTATTATTATTATATCCTGGGGTTCCTTTAAGGAGCAAAGAGCCAAATTTGTTGTGGTTGCTGTAATCGGTGCTACGGTGCAACGGAGTTAGCGTGCCATTCAGGTTACTCAGCAAAGCAATCGCCTTCTTAAGCTGTTCTTAAGCCCTTATGACACTACATTTTTTATTCATTAATTGATATAGAATTGATAGAAAGACAGTAAATGCTAGAAAGAGCAAACTATAAAAAATGTAAACAAAGTTTTTTAGTTTTTTTTTCTCTTGTTGTGGTTTTGTTTCAGGGATGGCGTTGAGAATTTTTAAAATTGTACCAACAACCTTTAAATATTTTACTTTTTTACCCTAATTGTACTAAAAGATTTTTTTAATTGAAATTAATTTTGTTTATGTTCTTAAAAACACCACAAAAAGGTATTATAAATCTTAGTTTAAAAAGTATCAACAAAAAAGTACAATTGAAACAACTTAGCCATCCCTGTTCTGTTAGTTGTATTAAATGTTGCCAACTTTTTGTTTATGAGAAACCTAAAAACAAAAAGCGGTTAATCGCCGAATTTGCCCATAAACCGCTAATGCAGCAACACTTTTAATATTTCAAGCTTGAAATGTCAATTTTAATTTGAACAATTTTACATATTTTTTGACACAACTTCATTTTTTATCGATAACTTTAGTAAAATGTTTGACAGTTTGCCATTTATCTTAATACAGCTGAACCCTTCGCACTTGGTAAATTTTTCTATTACTTTATATTTGCACTGTTCACCAAAACTTGAACAATGCATTAAAAATGTAGTGTCATAAGGGCTTTAAGCTGCCGGCAGGATGTGAAGCATGTGCGACATTGCCAGAGGACACTTGACCAATGTCCGGAAGTAGTCAGCTGCTTGGGGAATTATGTAAAGGAATCACTTCTGACTATTCCCAAGTGATTAGCAATCAGAGAGCTTTCCACCTTTACGAAAGATCCCATCCCCCTAAAAAAAGAAGAAAAAAAGTTCTATGCCTCTTAATAAATCCTTTTGTCTGGGGTCATACTATGAAAGTTTTCTTTCAGAAACTTGAAGTTTATTGGTGAGAGGGGAAGAGACAACAAGCTATTAATATCTCCCTTCACACCAATAAACTCAGACTTTCTGAAAGAAAACTTTCATAGTGTTAACCCAGACATACATATTTCACTTCATTTAAGTATAAATATAACAACTTTTCCGCCATATCCTTTCTTTTTATTTTTATTATCATTTATTTGATTTCATTAAATCATTTTTTTTTTTTTTTTTTTGTTAATTTTCTGGTTAAATGACTGTGTTAATAACAAGCAATAACAAAATAATTGCTTGCGCAATTTTGGGCCATACGAAAATTGTCAGTTTTAATCATTTTACAATTATAAACAATTGTGAAATAAATTTAATTGAATTGCGAAGATGATACAAATCCCAACCAACTACTCTACGTCCCAAAAACGAAAGGATTTTTATTCTGTTTATTGTCTGCTTTTGCAGATATTTTATATCATTTTATTTGTATGCCACTAAAATGTAAAAAAAGAACAAAACAAAAATAATGGAAAAAATCCAACGCGTATTGCGAGCCAAAAACAACTACCCACAACTATTAAATACACCCATTTAATAGTATTTTTCCTCTTTTTTTATTTTATTTCAGTTTTCAGTATTTTATTTCGTTTATTCATTTGTAATTTAAACTGTGCCTACACTCGGCATTCTGCAGAAAATAAAGAATTACGATTTTGAAGTGCAATTCAACATACAGTGGGGTTAAAGTTTGGCAAAAATGAGATAAAATAAATTTTCAAAAGATTTTGTTATTCGTGCTTAATTCCCAGTTTTTATTATTGATAAAAACACTTGAAATTTATTGTTGATGGGATAAGCTATTCCTATGCGCATTTCACTGGTTGCTTAGGCCAGAATTTCAACTAATTGTAGTGGGGAATGTAAGATGAGATGAAGCCACTGTTTATTGTTGATGTTGTTTTGTTTAAACTTTGATATTATTACAAGTAGAACTGTTGCTATAATTCTTATACGTTTAACAGTTTTATTTGGTTTAATATCTTTAGTTTTTCTAAAATCTTTATGGATGAAGTTTCCTGATGATCTGGCCTAAGCAACCAGTGAAATGCGCATAGGAATAGCTTATCCCATCAACAATAAATTTCAAGTGTTTTTATCAATAATAAAAACTGGGAATTAAGCACGAATAACAAAATCTTTTGAAAATTTAAATTTAGTATTCCCCAAAATTGAAATTACTTTTTGATAAAATAAATTTTTTTATTTTTTTTATGTATTTGTATTTGTATTTTATCCAAAGTCCATATTATACAAAAAAAAAATTGAGTTATAAAGTTTACGGGAAATTGTATATTATATTCTACCAGAGTAGTCAACGCAATTCGTTATTAAAAAGTACAATTAATAACTAATTTTGTAAAATAAAAATGAAATTTTTTCAATCAGACGTAAAATTCCAGCGTAATGTTCAATTCGTTGAATGGAAGCCAAAACTCATAAGCTATTTCTATGCATTCATGTTTTTATAGCTGATAATGGATAAGTCACATAATATATTATATTCGTATAGAAATTTGAATGAACCAGCATATTATAATTCATACGGCATCAACAAATAAAAAAGAGTTTTGAATTGATTTTTATTATTGATATAAAAATATAAAAATCAAAAAATAACTTTTATTTTTCATTTAAAAAAATATAAAAATCAAAAATAACTTTTATTTATCATTTAAAAAAATAAAAATCAAAAAGAACTCTTATTTTCTATCTAAAAATATAAAAATCAAAAATAACTCTTATTTCTTGATTTTTTTGATAAAAGTCATAACAGTTACGTTCCCTGGTAATTACACAAAAATAATTTTTATTGTACACAAGAAATAATTCTTTCACTTGTAAAACACATTTAACCACGAAGTAATAATGCAACTTTGATCGCCATTTTTAATGTTTACATTTATTTTTCGCTTTAGTATTTCCAAGTTTAGTTTTGATTTGAATTTTACATTTGATATAGGAATGGGCAATAAATATCGATATATCAAAATATCGATATATATCGCCGATATTTAAAATACCGATATATCAATATATCGATATTGAAATACGACTATCGAATTCGATATTTTTTTTTAGTCAGTTTTCATTAAAAACTCAAAATGTTAGCCGTTTTTTCAAACAATAAGTTTTTTTTTAAGAATTGACATCATTGCATGCATCATATGTTTTTTTTAAACTAATATGAAGATCTAAAATGATTGGCATTTATAAGAAGCAGTGCCGGATACAAGAAGCAGATTGACAGGAGAGCACATAAAACAGAGAGTGCTCCTGATGTTCATATCTTATGATTACTGGTTTGACTAAAACAAGCAAAAACATTTCTAGTTAAATTTGATACTTTTGGGGTGCAATTCAAATTTTAATGTTACTTGGTACTTCCGTTACTTATTTACTTCCATTTAAATTTTTCGAAATTTATTTTTATTTGGATTTCATATGGTTTTTTTGTATTCTTCTCTTTTGTTTTCGTTATAATTGAATTTTTCGTTTGTATAAATTTTTTGAAATAAAATGAAGCAATAAAATGTAACAATGTAATTACATATATGCTTGTTCATAAATATGTGTGTACAAAGGTATATTCAATTTTTTTAATTTGGTAATAGTTTCGGCAAAATACGATCGATATATCGATATTTTTCAAAAAATAAATATCAATACTCTTAAAAAATATCGATTCGATGTATATCGATATATTTTTTCAATTTGCCCATCCTTCATGTTTATTTGACATGAAATACCAAAATTGATATTTAAATACAATTGGTGAAAAAGGCACTAATTATTTAAAAATTATGTATTCCAAAAAATTACTTTGATGATTTTTTTTTTAATTTTAATATATAAAAATTAATTAAAGTCAGGTTAAAATTTAATACTTTGATATTCAAAAAATTTTTAAAAAATAAAATGTTTAAATAAGATAATACTTTATGATTCATGATTAAATAGGTCGTACCAGAGATGCAATGATATGCGTTACAAAACTTAAGATGAGGGATCATCGCCTAATCCTAAACCGGTTAAAATTCCACTAACGAAACTGTTTACAAGATTGTTGTCAACACCTTGGCCACCAGGAGCGGGTAATGGGACGGGAACAGAAGCTGGGGTTGGAGCGGGAACAGGGACTGGAGCAGAAATGCCTCCATAAGGGCAGTCATACATTTTATTAAGTTTATCCACATCAAAAGCGGAGAAACCATCACGCTGGCCCATTTTTGAACTGCCCATATTTTGCTAAAAATACGAAAATTGTTACAATTTTGTTATTTCATGAAAGGGACATGTTTTTTTTTTAACTTACCATGGGTATAATGGTAGGACGGCCATTAGTAGAGAAAGCATTGGCTGAATAATGCATAACACTGCTGTAATCGTAAGGTACACCAAAAGCCAAAGTCTTGGAAGCTCTATCAAAGTTGGAAACAGCACTTGGTTGAATATTTTGATATTGTATGGATACAAACTGGTCGCGTTCTTCACGATTTTGTTCATGCAAAAAACCTAAAGCGTGCATAAGTTCATGAATTGCAGTGCCAGGCTTGGTCAAACAGCCAGGAGATTGCAAATTAACTTCTTGTTTTCCACCAACACGCCCTACGGAAGACCAACAACCCGAACTGCCACTAACAATGGATATATAATCCTGTTCGTTGGAGCGTGGCACAAAACGAATACAAGTACGACGGTGATATTCGCGTATCGCATGTTCGATGATGGACATGGAACGAGCATCAAAGCTACCACGAATTTCGTAGGGAACAATTCCCTTAGGCCAGCGAGAACTTTGCGATGTGATACCATTTTTCATTATCAACATTCGTTTTGGTATTAAGATATCACCTTCTAAGTAAGTGCCTAATTCTTCAGGATTAACATTAAAGGCTTCGGGTGTATAATTGGCCACCATTCGAGCTGTATGTTGATCGTCGGGTTCTCCAAACAAAGCAGCACCATAGAAACTCAAATCAATAATATCCTTATAATGTTGTTGGGCTTCACTTAGGCTGTTGGCATTGACTTCCACAATTTCTTCTTCGTCTCCTATTTGGGGTATTAAAGGAATACTGCACACTTGTCCTATTACCAAAACTAAGAATAGAGCTGGGAACTTAAACATTTTTAAAGAATTTTTTTTTGGATTGTATTTCTTAAACTGCTTTTCAGCTTTAAGCTTTGGTTTTATTCTGACATTTCTTTCAAAATCATATTGGTATTTATATGCTCACAGTGGGTTGTCTAGTCCACTTTGTATCTATTTTACATTATTATCTTAATTGTTGTGTTGCTTTGCAAATGAGTGAAATTTACCTTTTCTTGTTTTAATTTCTTTTTTATTTCACACACTTGTAGTTTAAGTTAAACTTTCTTATCGTTCATTAATTATTTGCATATTTTTTTTTTTAATTTTTCTTTTTTACTTTAATTGTTTTATTTGGTTTTAAAAACAACTACTGACCTTCATTTAAATATTTTTATCCCTTATTTGTATGTGTGTTATTTGTGTTAAAAAACACATATTTCATTATCACTGTTCTTACATTTAATATAAACTGAAAAGTTAAACAAAAAGTGTTTGTATTTAAACATGCCGACTTTAAGTAAAAAATTTAAATATTTTGCATAACTTGAAATAAAATATATCGCGTTCTAAATTTATACGAAATTGAGTTTATACGATTAAGGTAAAAACGATAAGCTGTCCATTTCACGATATCGTAAGACCGCTTTCTATGGCACAAATATATTTTAAACAAAAGCAAATTTTTTAAATTTCCAAAAAACCAGAACGATTGTAGTAAGCTTACTACAAGCATACTACAACATAAGCATAAAGCCTAGAAAAGTGTTGTGATAACTATTATAAAAGGCCTATTTAAAATTGTTTAATAGTCAAAACTGATCCCTTGCGATTATATTATTTGTCTATAATATAAAGTAAGCAAAGAAGTCTAATTATAGAATATGCTTACAGAAAAATACTTTTCTTATCTATAATAAGATAACATTCTTTACGAACACTGTTTTAATTTATATGGTATATTTACAAAAAGCCTTTTACTTATATATTATTTGATTACTTTCCTATATAGTGCACAGCTTAAAAATGAATGCACGCATCAAATAGCGGGACATCATTCTCAAAAACACTTACGATAAGCTTATTCTAAAACTCATTTAAATTTTGCTCTGTTTTGGACTGTACCGTTGTTTTTGTTTTAATTGTGGTTGTTCGAAAGTTTCGGATTTATTGAAATAGGCGTTAATAAGCTAATCAGTGTAAAACCATATTCCGGCAAAAACTAAACTTTTTGAAAGATTAATTTTTAAGAAATCGGCAAACTAAATCTTCATTTCTATTTACTCTAAGTATTTTGATTTGTTTTTTTTATTAAAAGGTGTAAAAAATTATAATTGTATTACGTAAGTCTTCCACTTTCCCGTGGTTCCAGCTTAAAAGTATGTGAAATGTATTATTGTAGACATTTTCTATTTAACAGCCCTTACCGCAAAAAAGCTTAAGCGACAAAAACACAATTTTACAGGGGAAGTTTTTTTTTATTTTATTTCATAAGAATAAGGTTGTCACTTAAGTTAAAATTGTATTTGCTATAAAATCGTAACGGTACCTTATGTGACCATGACATTTTAGGAGATGACGCAAGTGTTGCCAATAAATTATTTTATTAAGAAAAACGAAAATTGAAAATGATGTCTCTTAGTGCTGTTCCACACACGACAAGTTTGACTCGTCAAGTCTTGAGCTTTTAGGAGAGAAGAGAAAAGAGAATGTCATTTCTTGTCCCCCCTCTCTCCTAAAAACTCAAGACTTAACGAGTCAAACTTGACGTGTGTAAACCGGCACTTAAGCTATTTTGGCGGCAAGGGCTTGATTTATCTAAATATTGATAAAAACAGGTAAACAAAATTTTCTCATGCTTGTAAATTTTATTATAAATTAAAATTGTAATCATAACTGTTTAAAAATTGTTCTATTTGGAATATTTTATGAACCCCTGTATAATACCATTGCAAACATGGAAAAATTCGCATTGCGGTACCTACATTAGTCGGGTATAAACTTTATAGCTGACAGTCATATTTTCTGATAAATTACAAATATTGCCAGATAATAATCTAAAAAACGTTAAATAAAAATTATAAAAGTATAATTTTTTTTAATTAAACGCCATTTTCTTACAGTGAACTCTTAAATTTTAAAATTAAAGATTATATCAACAGTTGACAAAGTGAGATTTGCAGGAGAAGCTCTTTAAGTATACAAGCGACTCAACAATCAGTTGAATGAAGGGTACATTTTCGTGCATAACTTTTAAAACATGCTTAGTCGCCTTAGCATGTTTTGAAATTACAATAACAATTATTTATATGTATACTACTGAAAATAATCACAATTTTTTGCTTGCATTCAAGTTTTTAGAAACACTTTAATTACTTTTGTCTACTTTTTCTAACAAATGCTAAAAAAGATTCTGTTTTGAAAGTTCATACAAATAAGCCCTTTTGTAAACTTTACACTTTAAGTACCACTTATCTTTACCAGAACTGCTCTTAAAATCACGAAAATCTAATATGTAAATTGAAAATCTTCATCTATTCCACTTTCATTTGATTTCTAGAAAATGAACGTTTTTTATGTAAAAAATGACATTTGGCGTTTGTTTACGCTTTTTTCTTAACAAAAATCTTAGGAAAATTAAAATTGGTAAAATTTGGCGATTTTCTGGGTAATTCGGCGGCGATGGTTAAAAGAAATCTGACATCACTAAGAACAGATCTAACATTACAGTCCGCTGTTAATAGATAACATTCTGTACATTGTTTCAAAACATGCGTCATGATCCTACTTTCTTGACACTAATTTTTGAAAATTTGGTTAAGATTTGTCATGAAAAAACTTCCCGCGACTTTTTGTGCCAACGCCTCTTAACGGTGTAAAAAGGGAACGGTTATTTAAATATACAATCGTTTTAAATAATTGTTTTAAAAGTTTTATTAGAAAAAGTACAACAAATCTGTAATACGTTTATTGCAGTTATTAGGCGAAAATGCATCTAATTGAAATTTGTCAAACTTTTATTCAAAATTCAAATTTTGTTATCTCCAATTGCCTGTTTTAAATATTTAATAGATTTTACTCAGCAGATTCGAAAAAAATGTTTGAAATATTTTTTAATAACATTCGAAAAAGATGTTTAAAATAATTCTTAATATCTTTATTTTCTCTCTAAAAACCTGTTCAGTTCCACAGTACAGCCAACAAAATAAATAATATATGTATGTATATATACATATATACATCCATATATATTAACAAGTGTGGGTGCAGCATAATGCTTGGAACAGAGTTTTTTATTCATACTTACATATACACTTGCACGCATATACATAAAATTAAAACGCAACATGCCCAGGCATATAAAACTTCAGCAACAGTCTGAACAGTTTTTAGGAAAGGACATATTCACACAAATAAAGAAACACAATCAAACTTACATAAACATACGCAAACTAAAACATACAAAGTTGGAAACATACAGTTTCAGAACCCACAGTTTTGGATTTTACTCCACATGTTTACAACTGCTACGACTCTCTCTTAAGGGATGTGAAACAACAGGCAGTAGACATTTGTGTTTCAACGGCAACATTTCCGAGTTTCGTTCGTTTTCATTTTTTTCACTTACAGTTAACATGAATTTCCGTTAAATAAGTAAGTAAGTAGACGGGCGAGCGGACAGACAGACAGATAGACGGACGGACGGACAAATATACGGACAGACAGATATATACTTTTTACAAAAGGCACTGAATAAATGTGGAAGAAAAAATAAAAAAAAATACAACAGCAACAACTCAGCTAGGAAAGCAAATTCAGACCTATTACAATATTCTTAAAGGGGAAAAAGGGAGAAGAACTCGAGAAAAACTAGATAGAAATGTAATGAAATCTACATGCACATCATCATAATGCTCGTATTCGTAACAAACGTCATTCATTAAATGCAGTTTTTTTTTTGAAAATGCTAACAAAACAATAACAACAACAGCAGCAGCAGCATTAACAAAAGCAGCCTACACACTTTTTATATTCATTTATTTATTTCATTCTTTCTTGTTCTTGACTACGTTAGTAACATACGAACTTATACTTCACAGGCATGTCGATAATGCAGCTGTAGTTTTATAGTTGTGGCATCCTCATCAGTAACAGCAGCATCATCATCGTCGACATTTACTGTACAACTAATAACTACATACCTCGAAAACGTGAAGTGTTATATTTAGACTTAAATTTTTATAACTTTTCCCTGTTTTTAAAAAATATTTCACTTTTTTAATTTCATGTCCTTTGACAAACAAAATTTGAAAACAAGTTGCACCCACTCGCTCACATTCTTTAGAGTCATCCTCCCGTCATTTCTAAACTATCTTCAAGCAAATACTGCTTACTGCCTACAATTCTATCTATCCACGCATTTTTTATCACTTCTCGTACGAACTTTCGTTTGTGGCTTGTAGTTTAAAGCAAACTGATTATAAATAGAAATTGTGAAATTATATTCTTAAATCATCAGGGGTGTGCTGGAAATAAAAAAAACGTTAAACGCAAGAATTTTTAAAGTCGTTTTGCAATAAGATTTCTGTATTAAAAGTATTTTATTACAAATATTTCTCTATTAAACAGAATTTTGCTACAAATTTTATAAAAAAATTAGATCAAATGTTCAAAATTAGATCAAATGTGTATTAAAAACAACTTCCAAATTCTTCTTGTCAGATGTGGCGATTTTTCGCCAAACGTGGCGATTTATAAACCTAATTGCCGACGCAATTTAGTGTTTAGCGACATAGCGATTTTTTTGGCGAAATTTAAAAAAATTGGCAATTATTTTGGCGATTTCTAAAACGCGTTTTATCTTTTTTTCATATTTATATGAAAAAATTTATGACTACTGGCTAAGATTTTTCTTGGAATTTTTAACAAATTTTAAAATCGCAATACGAATGCGGTTTATTTAGGTGATAAATTGATAATATTGCCAGATACATTAGATTGAAAACTTTAAAACCTGGTTTCCAATCTTAGATTTTCGTACATTTTCCTTATCATAAGTTATCAATAATCGGATCGTTTTCGATTTCATATGAAATGGGATTTATAAAATAAATAAATAAATGTACGCTGGGTAGCATGCAAAAAAGTTGAAGTATTAGCGAAATAAAATCAGAAAACTTAAAAAAAAAGCCTTACATAGAATTTAAAAAAAAAAAATTAAATATTCACTTGAAATTTTTGAAAACCCTGGGGCCTAATTCTGGCAGTCGTGATCGAGTAATTTCTCGATTCGAAATTATTTTATTATCTAATTATTTCAGTCAATACTGAACGAATCAGAATTATTTTTTCGGTGTTTTAAAGCTTTAATTTGAGTTTCACAATACGGAAAAAATAATTTCGATTCGTTAAGTATCAACTGAAATAAAATTGCTTTCGAATCGAGAAAGTACTCGATCACGACTGCCAGAATTAGGCCCCTGATTTTATATATGTAGAATCGAAAACGAATCTGGGTTAGAAGGTTATTTTTAAAAATTATTCGTTTAGAAGACTGAGTTGGCTTTAAGTATTCCAGTTCAATTCCAATACATCTTTTAAGACAATAATCCTTTAAATAAATAAAAAAATTTTCCATATGTTGACTCACATTCACATAGAAAATCACTCCTAAAAAAAGGATTTTTTTGCAGCAAACTCAACTCATTTTCATACTTGATTTTTAAGATAATCAGCCTTCTTATGACAATTGCACTATTTAAAATCGTAAAAGCCACATCTGTTAAGATGTCCTGAAACTTGCGCCTTTTGCTTGCGATCTGCCAAAGTTTTTCTACAAGAGTTCTAGTTCTCTTCAGAATAGTATTGCAATTTTAAGTCGCCAAACTGCTTGCGATTTCAAGTCAGAAACACATATGTTAAACGTTTTGCAATTGTCTATTATAATATAAACACTCTACTAGAATAAGTCTAAATATGGAAAATGTAAATAAAGGTAAAATACACTTGTATACTATTTTTGATCTAAAACTTTTATTTGGCGATTTTGGCGATTTTCAATATGCTATTTGGCGATGAAGGTGAAAAAAATTTGACAACCCTGATGGTTAGGTAGATCACTAATATGATTCGAAGGCATTATTGTTGCTGACATACAGGCTGATTGACTGAAAAGGGATCTTTAGATTACGACATGTACGCAATAGCATTGGTCAGGGCTGCCAGATACATTTTTTTATTTCTCCCTAAATTTAAAAAAAATTTCCAAAAATATTTAGGGAAAGGGCTATAATAGCGAACATATCGCACTGGGCAAAATTTAAAAATTTTTACTTTTTGCTGGGCTGTCAGATTTGACGATTTATCGTCATTTTGACTATTTTTTTGTTCTGAAATTAGCAAAGTGCTGATTTTCTGATATGTTTCTAAAAACGGACGATTTTTTCGAGTCTCCAAAGTATTAATAAAACATTATATTTTCTGACACGTTCGTTTTTTAAACTTAGAATGTTTAACAGCCGTACAATAACAAGAGCGGAAGACGAAACGTTTTCTTTCCCTAAGCTTTAACGTCAACGTTTTGTCACGGACAGTAGTGCTAACTTTCTAGTTTGAAAAAACCCACAAATTATAGTTAAAAAGAGCTATGTTGCCATTATTAATTAACAATAGCGCCCAACTTCACTATTAAACGAGCTGTCAAAATCGGGATTTCCAATTGCAAAGCGTTGACGCAAGTCTATTTAGAAATGCTTAATACAAATTTTTGGGCATGACACATTTTGAAAACTAGAAAACGCGTGCCGCTTTTATTTAGGTAAGGATGAAATATGCAAATCTTAAGAAAATCTTTAATTGATTCTTTTCAGAGTACAAAAACAACATTTTGTTTATCTTTCGTCAAACCACCATCGAATGAACCTTTTAAAGTCAAATCATTGGATACTCTAGTAACATTATGTATCATGGTTGTATCTCACTTTGTGATAATATAGTAAAAAAAAAATACTGTTTTTGCATCTTCTAAAAATCTTGAGAAACCAGTGCGATCGATATACTTAGGTAAACCTTTAAAGGGTAAAATATCAGTTGACTGGCTCATTCATTGTTGTTATGGCCTAACTTTTATTCAAATATAAAATATTACTTTTATTCAAAAATAAAATGGAAAACTACACATTTTAAAAATTTCCCCAAAACATCCTATTTTTTTTTTGCTGAGTTTCCCCATTTTCAACCCCAAATGAGAATTGTTTTCTTTTTCAACAAAAAAATGTCTCCGTATTTGGGGTAAGAACCCCGAATATGGCAGCCCTGGGATCGGAGACCACATGCCCAAAATCATATAAAAACAATGCTAAAAAAATTATGTAATTAGTTCCGTCAATTGAATAAATTATAAATTAAAATTGTTTCTATTTTATTTCAAACAAGCTGTCCCGGCAAACGTAGTTTTGCATATAACTTATTTTTAGTTAAAGAAAGAGGAATGAAGCGCTTTATGCCGTGATCGGCGATGGAAAAAAAACATATCGGCATTTTCAGCGAAAAGTCTACTTTTTTTAATGTAACGCCAAATTGCAAATAAGGTTGTATTTTCGGCCCATGTTGTTCAATCGTTATCCCTTTTGTTACTAAATGTAGAGCTAGTTGCGCTTTACACCAAAATATAAAAAAGTAAACTAAACATATACAATTTTTTGAGAAACAATTTAAAATACTTCTGGCGTTACGTAACAAAAAGTAGACTTTTCGCTGGAAATACCCATATGCTTCGATAACGTTTAACGGCCAATCGTGTAAAATTGCATAGCCAAAGAAGAATAACAAAAGAAAAAAATTTGTTAAAAAAATACATCAACTTTTCAAAGGATTCGGTAAATTAATTAAGAAGGAAATGGAGGGGATGCTAAATGTTAAAATTTATAGCTTTTAGTTCCTTCAAGACTTGAAACTATAATCAGATAATTAAAAAGAAGCCATGGGCAGATGGAGTTTTTATAATACTTGGACTCGCAAAGATCTATGGTTCCCGAAAATGGGTATTTAAAAAAAATATATTTTGGTCATTACTTTTTCGTATCTGAACCGATTTTTCCGAGTTTTCCGGAAAATATTTTCTACTAAAGATTTCTGATATTTTTATATACAAGAATATTACCCGTAAACGGACTTTATAAGTTGCAGTTACTTCTGTATCATATCAATCCATAACATTGGTCACCACACAATTTCTTTTCAACGAAACCAAACAAGATTTAACACCAGAAATAACATGAATCTTAGAATAGCGAGAAGTCGGTTGGAATCTACAAAGCAACGCGTTGAATATATGGGTTCTTTTGAGTTTAATAATCTCCCTCAAGATATAAAGAATATTGAAAGAATTCCTGTATTTAAGAATAGAGTGAAAAACTACTTGCTTCGTAATTTAGAAACACTTCTCATATGATTAATGCAAAGTTAAATAATTTTATATTAAAGTGTGTACAAAAAAAACCTTTTAATTTTATTTTTTACATTTTTGTAATTTTACTTTTTTTTTTTTTTTATTATAAATATCTAATTTAATTTAATTGTTAAAAAATTAAAAACTGTAAATATTTTGCCAGCTCGCCTCAATAATGTCCAAGTGACGCTGAGGCAATTCATTATTTTGTTGTATATATAAATAAATTTTGAATAAATAAAAAAAAAAAAAAAAAAAAAAAAGTTGTATCCGTAGGTAACATGACAGCCCTAAAATTTTGGTTTTTATAAAAATGTTGATGTTTTTTAGCCCATTTTATGAGTATTTTACTCATAACTTGCCTATTTTTTTAACCGAATTCACAGATTTATACCGACGTGTTAAGGAACAAATTTGCCAGTTAGTTGGTTATACAACTTGGCCTCAGGATCTATGGTTCCCGAAAGAAGGTATTTAAAAAAATTAATTTTGGTTATAACTTTTTCGTATCTAAACCGATCTTTCCGAAGGGATAACCGTAGGTTAATGACAGCCCAAAAATTCAGGTTTTTATATAACTTTTGATATTTGTTTGTACGGGAGGTACCACGCCCAGTTCTCCAATCCCGCCCATATTTTTTGGGATGCTGTGTATAGATAACCGAAATGTGTGTACCTAATTTGGAAACTTTGGCTCTTGCCGTTCTCCAGTGCCCATGTTCTGTAACTCTCGCGTCGAAAAACTTTTCGATGGAACAAACAGCTGTTTTTCTCACTAAACTGTGTCTGTAATTTGTTTTTTTGCGAGTACTAGCTGTCACGTAAGGAGATTACTCGCCAATTTACAGAAAAAGTGTGTCTGTAACATTTTTGTGAGAAAAGTTCCCGCTTTGAACTGTCAAAAGACTCACGAATAAAAATGGGGCGAGAAAAAATGTTAACACTAAAAAACAATCAAAAATTAAAATGCAAAGAATAATAACATTTTGTTCTTGGACTCAAAAAACACATTTTTAGCACTTTCTTTTACAAAATGTCGTCATGAAATTTACAATTCATAAAACATATTTTAGTTTTCGAAATCTAGAATTTAAATAATAACTTACACTTTAATGTATAATATATCAACGCTTCTGACGTTAAAGCAATGCAATATTATAAAAAAAATTTAAATAACAAGCTAATTAACAATAGTTTTGTTACAAAATTTTTATCATTTCGACGCATGGACGCATTTTCTAAGCTTCAAGTTTCTTGTACCATATCTGTAGTCTGGAATTCTTTGTCGTCCTTTCATGCTTCTTAAAATAAATATTAACACTAAAATGTTGGTAAAAAAAAAAGTTTTTAGATCAAATTAATTCTAATTGATTTTATTAGATCATTTTCAGTGTGACAACATTGAAGACTGCAGCTTTGCCACTTTGAAGGCAAAATAGTTAAGGTTTGCACTTTAAACTACGATAATAATTTCATCTTTAATAAATTATGTACCAACTTTCCCTGTCTGTTGACTTAACACAAAAGAACAGGACAAATGAAAAATAACACTCACACTGTTATGTTTACATTTCCGCCGTACAGTGGTGTATTGGATCTTGAATTAAAGAATACAACAAAAACAAGAGCAATGCGTACGATAATAACAAAACAGCAGCAATAAAAACTCACAGAAATAAACAGTGTATTAAATGATAACGGACGGAAACTGCGAATTGTAAATGTATTGTAAAAAAATTTAAATATGTGGAAGTCGGTGAGTGTGTGTGTATTTTACATTTGAATGTGTCTTAAAATAGGAAAAACTTTACTATTCTGGCATACAAAAAAAATTCAAGAAAAAAATGAAAATAATACATTTCTATAATGGAAACAGACCAATTCTTATTTCATGTATTTTTCTTTTTTTTCGTATTGTAGTTTTTCTAACAAAAACTAGCCTTCAATTTTTGCTGTCTGCACCGAAAAAAAGACATAAATGTTTATTTTGTGCCTCAGTACTCTAGAATCGCCATGGTTGTAGGTATTTTCACATTATTTTTTTACATCATCAGGATTTCGATGAAAAGATTTAAAAAGGCTGGAGGTTACTTTTAATTTAAAAATAAAAAAAATTCGAATAACTTCTCCCATTTTTTTTAATAAGAAATTGTATTAAAGTAGAAAACAATAAAGGAAATATTATTTACCAGATTTGTCAATAACATTTTAATAAGAAAAACATTTTTTAATTTAATTAAAAAAAAACTTGATGTCTCAAGAATTATATGATTGATTTAACCAAATGTAATTTTAGAAAAGTGGTTTTGAGAAAATACAAATTTGATTATGCGTACAATACGAGCTTTTCAAATCGAGCTGAGACAACGTTGATAACTCATGGTGGTCCTTATATTATTTTAGCATGAAAAAAAGGCTTCTAGCATATCAAATTTTTTCTGCATTTTCCCAATGATATTTAGCACTTTTTCGGCATTTTTTTTAGTTTAAGTGGTAAATTGTTATTTTTTCCAACAATACTGTAAAAAAAACTTTACAAAAAAGAGTGAACGCCACAGATCAATTCAAATCAATTTATTTAAGAATTAATTAAATCACATGGAAATTCAAACAATTTGATCTCAGCTTTTTTTTCTTGAAATTCTTAAAGTCAAAATAAGGAGCAACAGATGAATTTTCGCACACTTTTGTATTTTGAAAAGCACCTACTTCTTAAAATTGCAAACTTGTGCAATCAATATATCAATCTGGCTACTAAAATTTGAAGACTCCCCTATATTTCGGATTAGCCAGTGTGCTATATGGTACCAAGCATTTCCATAGACCCAATTACTTAAGAAGTCCTGGAATAAGTACGTATATTATTGGGAAATTGTTTTTTAAGAACTTTCTTGAAAATCTAAAATTCCAGTATATTTTTTGCAAATTATAAAATTAATTCTTTTTGTTTCGAAAAGATATGTTTTGGTATTTGACAAAAAAAAATCGAAAAAAAGTGACCACTTAAATGCTTAATTGTCCTTAGATTTTTTTAATTACTTCTATTAGTTTACTGAAAATTATTTGTGAATAGATTGTAGTATAATCTAATTTATACACTATTAAATGATGTTTAATAAAATGAGCTTCATCACTTAACACAATTCTGTGGTCAAAACTTTCTTCTTCTTCAATACTTCGTAGCAATTTTCTTTTCGGTACGCACATTTCTTTGTCTTGTTTTGATGCTTTTGAATCGAGAGGAGTAAAACGAGTGCACGAGTTGCTTTCTCACTAGGCCGATTATGTTGACCGTAAAAAAGACGAAGTGCTCTATGAACTTCGCGAACTGATTTTTTTTTTTTTTTTAAGCATATTTTCATAATTTGTAAGCGTTTTTCTAGCATTTAACGATTCGTGATGAGTTGCCAAACCACAACGCAGTTTGACATTTCAGCTGTCAAACTATAGTTATCGATATCGATAGTTCTCATGCAGCTAAGAAAAACACTCTGTATCCTTTTTTACAGACTTTTTTGCAAAATTCTCTTAACACCGTTTTCTTGTTTGCGTTTTTTATTCTCTTTATACTTTAACAGCTGTTTCATAATTAACACAGTTTAGACAAAAAAAATCCTGCGTTATTTCTCGCAAGAAGAAGATGAATTTTTTATTCTCAAAACCACTCTCAATTGAACATTTAATTTTTATTATTATTAAAATTAATTAACTAAATCTTTATTAAATTTAACATTTATGTATAAGTTTTCTTACTTAGACCCGCAAAGCTTAAAATACAAAACAACTAAAGTTTTTTTTACTTAGTGCTCATTTACACTCTTCAAGTTTTACCCGTCAAGTCTTGAGACTTAAGAAAAAATGTATAATGTACGCAGAAAAAAGATCCAAACCCCAAACAGTACATTTCTGTATAATACGGAACGATGATCACCGTATGAATAACATTGTCATGTTCAAATAGAAGCTTTGTTTTAACCTGGTTTGAGATCAGCGGCGACCGTGCCCATAATAACCTTGACTTCATCTCTCAGAAGCACTTTAGTCTCAATTTACTCAATATTAACAAAAAGGTTTTTTCTATAAAATTGTAGACAGTTTAGATTTTCCAAATTAATATTTCCAAATGGTTCAATTAACTTTAATCACACTGTAGAATCCGTTTTCTTCATCTGCATTCAATAAAAAACGTCTTTAAACATTAACTTAATAACTAAAGTAAATGTATGCATTTGTATATTTATATAATCGTAAATATATTAAATTGCATTAGAAAATTCATGGATTTTCCATTACGTCTTACAGTTTTTTATATAGATTTTATTTTATTATTATTATTTGTTTGTATTCGACATTTGGTTTAATGATGTGGCTAAAGGGCATAATTCTTTATTTCATTCGTTCATTCAATCCCTCGGTAGCTGGTGAGTGAGTTAGTCAGTATTTTCTGCCGTATGAAACATGTTTTTTACCATTTTTTTTTTATCATTGTCATTTGATTTGTCGCGTGACATTTCCTTGTTCTTAAAGGTCTACTCTACGCCATGCATTCCCTTGCACACTACATTTCCATCTTGATCAGCATCATCATTTTAATAGGGAGTCTGGAGTTGTTCATTTATTTTTTTTTCTTTCTAATTTGCATCATTACCTTTAGGTAAAAAAAAAAATGCATTTGGAAAGGGAATGTTTTTTTTTACAAAAAGAATGGCTTTAAATCCACAATAATATTCACTTGTTTAGTTGTTTCTTTTGTATCGTTGTTGTTGCATTCTTTGTATTTCGTCGTTGTCAGGCCGCCAGTCAGTCAGTTTTACATCGGCAAGAAAAGTAAGTAGTACATGTTGCAGTGGCAGTATTTACTTTTGCTCTTTTATAATGGCAATTTACTCTGGCTTTTATAAAAGTAACTAAAAATAATAATTTTAATAATAACAATAATGGCGGTGCTGATTTTATTGTTTGTTCAACTCCTGTACACGTACTTTTGAATACGCGAACCTTCACCTTGAACAAAATAAGCAATATTTTATATTTTTACAAAGAAGATTATTAAATGTCAAGTCTGGAATCAAGCTTGAGACTATTAGTAAGAAGAGTCACAAAGAAAATATTTATTCCAAGAAGTTTGTTAATTTCTTTGTGCTGACCAGAACATAATTTATAATACAAATTAGAGATGTAACGACACATCGGCCATACTAAATGTTTGGCTACATATCGATATCGGCAATATTTTACTGTCGATGCGACAATACTTCTTAACATTTCTAATACGACGATATAAACCACTCGTTTCGCTTTCTGAAACTAGATGACTTAACATGCTATTCATACGATTCATTCTTGTTTCATTTTGACATTTTTGGTGTTGTAGTGTGATTTTATTTAAAATAAATAAAAATACTTTTATTAAGAGGTATTACATATAATTTTATTTTTATTTTGTTTTTAGTTCAGATAAAATAACGATAATTGTTATCGAAATTGGAGATAATAGTAAATTTTTTTCTGTTTCGCAGCATGATTTAAAATGAAACGACCTGTTTCTCTCTCGTAATTTTGTATGGCAAACCATGTTGTTTCAATCATGTGTAAAATTTTTTTTGAACAAACAATTTAATTTGTAATGCTTATTTTCTGCATAACAACTACGGGAAATAAAACATAACAATGAAATTATTAATAAAATTTCTCTATACACAGAAAAAAATTACGACAAATAAATTGTCATATTCGTCAATACAAATAATTTTTTAATTGAAAAATACTTTTGTTAGTTAAAATTGTTCACATTCAACAAAAAATTTTAACACTAAGTTTGTAAAATTAAATAAAATATTAGTTAGCAATCAAATAAAAAAATTAATAACAAATTTGTCATTTTAACAAAAAAGGTTTTGTTGCTTATTAATTTTAAAAAAAATTTATTGCAATTTTAACAGAAAGAGATGCATTAAAAATGCTGATTTAATTAATTTTTTATTTAAATATAACAAAAATCTCATCGCAAATACATATCTTTAATATAAACTGACTTAAGAGGGGATGCCAAACGGATTCTTGGCACAATCATCAAATATAATTTGAAAACTAGAATAAATTAAGCCGTGTTTAAAAATTACGGTAAGAAGTTTCAAATAACAGCTTCACTTACCCCTAAGCTTAACTTTGTTTTCAATAACTGTCCTAGTATTCATTTTTTACGAGATTTAAACAAAAAAATAAATTTTTTTTCAATTTTGTATTGAAAATGTTTGACAGAAAATTTTTTTATTTTTTCAACTAAAACAAATTGTTAATATGACAATTTACAAACAATTTAATTAAAAATATTGTTGAAAATTTTAGAAAAGCTTAAAATAATTTTATTTTGTAACGTGCTAAATTATACAATATAAATTAATTTTTTTTTTTTTTTTAAGATTATAGTTGAATGAAAGCTAGTTTCTATGCGATTTTCATAGGTTGCTTAAGCCAGATAATCAGAAAACCTTTTTTCGAAGAATTTGAAAAGCTAAAGATACTATACAAATAAAACTGTTAAAAGAATGAGAATAACAAACGTTCAAGTCTTATTTTCCACTGAATTTCCAATTCAAACGGACTTGCGAAATCGTCTATCTCCGTAAAAGTTGAGAATACTTTGTTTTTAAAACAATAATTTTAATAATATGAAAACTTATTTCACACGAAAATTTTCATATGCATCAATATTATCTAACTCGCGGTTTTGCAAAACTTAACATTTTGTAATACTGGGCTGGGATGCTGATTAACGAATTTTTTTAATGAAATTTTTGGTTTTTAGAACAGGAAAATGTTTTAATTTTGTTGACATAGGGTAGATAATGGCTTTCAGGCTAGATAAACCATTTAACACCTTTCGCTTGCAAAAATCAAAGTCATGCCTATTTCTTTAAGAAACAGGCATGACATTATTTTGTTTGTGGACAATCAGGTTGCCAAACATACACGAAATGAGTTTTCATGTTTGTTACGCCCCGTTTCCACATGCAAGTGCAAGTTCGAAAAACTCAGTACACTCACACTTTTTCACTAACATTCACACAATTTTTGTACTTTCAGCCAATCGGCTGTTTCCTCGAATTTTCGTTGATAATACGTATACACTACTTGCAAGTAATTACTTGCATATGGGAACGTAGGGTTAATATGATTTCTGAATATGCATAAAAAGAAGGTTAGACAATTATACATGAAAACAGACATGTTTGGAAAGACATCGTGTAAATGCAAAAGATTTTTATTAGCATGTTCAAAAGAGAATAAATGAAAAGACATCGTGTAAATGCCGCCTTATTTAATTTTGATAATAATTCTAATAATACATATTTTCAAACTTTCTTATGTAATCCTTTCCATGTAGCTTGCGATTATTCGTTATTGAGTGCAAAACTTTAGTTGACTAATTTTGAAAGTTGTCACAAAAAAAGGAAACAAGCAGATAAAGAACAAATCCTTCTTAAGTTGTAAGGATGTACAAGTAAAGTCGTTTACAAAATCATAACATTTAAATTTTACATTTATTAGTTGTTCATCGATTTGACGGCCATCAAAAACTTTAGTGTGTGGACAATAACATTTAAAATCATGTAAAGTTTTTCAATACAGGGTATTTGTATAAAACAGTTTTAAATATTCGATGGTTTTGTAAACAAAATTTGAGTATACGATCCTAAACGGCTAAACTTGGCCGTGCTGGATCTTTGATGGCCTCCACCAAGAGTAGGAATATTTTAGGAGTGGGTTTTATGTATTAAATTATAGGCCCATCATCTTTACGAAAATTGGCAGTTTGATTTCTAGTCTTATGATACGCCAGACCAAAATTTACTGCAATAAAGTGTTTTCTGAGAGAGTAGCCTTTTTTTATGGTTGAGTGATATGTTCGCTAAATTGAAAATGTTTAAATTAAATATTAAAATATATCGAGATATGTCCCCCTTGGGGTTTGCAGGGATCATTTTAAGGATATTTCACCTTCTAGTGATGTATCCTCCGCGGAAATTAGGTGCAGTCAATAACTGAGATTCGTTAAAAATTCAAAATTGAATGATCTCAAATGATCCTTACGATCTCTTGCAATCGTGGGTGACCAGGAATCCTTTTTGGTAGCACAAGAGTCAGTAGCCCCTGGTGGCACGGTAACGGATTGCTATTGGTTGAGGTTTCAATTATTATGCTTATTGTGGGAAATGCTTTCTGTGTTTCAGGAAGATTGCGGAAGTTTCGCTTTACCGTTGGAAATATACTTGGCTTACTACCCAAAGTCGCTGAAAAGCATATCCTGACAATTCAACTAAAGGGCTTATTTTCACCACTTGTGAGAGAGTTCAGCCACAACCATATTATGGGTTGCATCCAAACATGTTATGGTTAATAAGATAGCTCCAGCTCCTAAACAAAGGGCGAGACTATAATTTTGCTGAATTACGAACTCATTGATAGCTGGGTGTATTACACTCACACTCAGGAGCAGGTGTCCACGTAAATCTTTTCCACAGCTGTACATTTTCTTTTAACGAAGAAAGAAGTCTCAAAAATGATTCAAACTATAAAAACAGAGACCAAACTCTATGTTAAAAAAAAACTCGTTGAAAAAATAATTTTTTCAAATAAAAAATTAAAGAAAAATTTCGTTTATAATACAAAATTTTAAAAACGTAAACAAAAATGTTTTCTGAATGAAAATTCGTATGATTTACAACATTTTTTTTTCAACTTTTTTAATTTGACTTAAGATGTTTTGTCAAAATGCCACAGAAATATCATCTGTTAAAGGCCAATTTCACCAAGTTCAGTTAAAACTAACTATTACTTTAACTGCCAATTAACAATATGTTTTTGACAGTTATAACTGAAAGTTCATTTTAACTGCACTTGGTAAAATTTGCCGTTTGTCATATATAAAACACTAATGACCGTTTTCTGATTACACGATTAACTTTTTTTCCAACGAAAAACTGCAGATTAAAGAAATTTGGTTTTCTCAATGTCTCTTTTGCTTCTATTCTGTCGCAAATCTAACCAGCACTCATCTGCCGGTTATTTATTTTCCTTTAATTTGCCGTACAGATAAATTCAATCAGCTGACTCCCAACTTTTACATGTATTTTGAGAGGTGTTGCCAACTTAAAACCATGTTTTTTGCCGGTATATTGAGAAACCAAAAATTGTTAACAGACAGCTTATCGGTCTAATAAATTTATGTTGAGATTTAGTAACAGGCAGTTTGACGGTACATTGAGAAAATGGCCATAAATTTAATAGAAACGAAAATGTATAACTGTATTTAAAAATTATTTATTTTGAAATAACATCTCTTTTCGCAGTCAACTTTCCATGCACTTTGCATATTAAGATAAGTTCAAAATAACAAAACTTATTGATTGACCGTTAAAAATCACAATACACTAACAAAAACCCAATCACATAAAGTTCGTTACATGTGAATGTACTTATTTTAAACAGGCAATTTTTATCAATCTTCCCTTTTATTCAATTTTATTTTAAAATGTTTTTTTCAGTTTGTTTGCTTAAACAACATTTTTTTAACATCTTTAAAAAATAGTTGCGACTTTTATATTTTCAAACATTTTTTTACGGCATTTAAGTTTGTCATTTCGTTTGTAATTTACAAAATATTGATCGTATACCCCATAAAGTTTATATATTCTAAGTCCCTATGAAAAACGAAGTTGATTTGCAATGTCCGTCTGTCCGTGTGTATGCTTAAAGTAACTTTCCGAAAATTGCAGATGTAATCGGACCTTCATTTTGTTTTACTATTGAATTGAAATGCTTTACAACGGCTTTAATTCGCTAATTAGTCAGTCGAAGTTGGCCCACAATGTATAATGAATATTCTGCATTGAAAATGAGGCAATGTTTTCTATTATTATTTTACATGGCCCAAATAGAAGTACACTTCCGAACTCAGGGTTTTGGTACGATTTTACTTATACATATAACCCTACGTTTCCACATGCAAGTAATTACTTGCAAGTAGTGTATACGTATTATCAACGAAAAATCGAGAAAACAGCCAATTGCCTGAAAGTATGTACAAAAATTGTGAGAATGTCAGTGGAAAAGTGTGAGTGTATTGTATTTTCGAACTTACACTTGCATGTGGAAACGGGGGTAACTAAAATACTAAGGAAAAGGGTATATTAAATTCGACAAAGCCGAATTGAGCACTCTTACTTGTGTCTTGTTTGTTAGTTAAACATGCAGCATGAAATTTTATGTATAAAGATTTCAAAATATTTTCATGTTTCACTATTCTAAAGTTAAGCATGTGAAAGAATTTTACTTGTATTTGTGACAATCGAGAAGAAAACAAAAAAAAAATATAGAGAATCTAAACTGAACCCTTTATTGGTCGCCATATTATACGCCCTGGTATGTGTTACAGATAATATACTATAATCTTTTTTATTGTAGTATCTTTTGTTGTGTTTTTTTTTTTTTTTGTTGGATAAAATAGAATATATAATATTAAATTATATACAAATACAAATTTGTGTTATTAGAGATACAAATACTTACATTCACATGCAAATGCAAATACAAATTCACAAGAGCCTTCGTTGTAATTGTTTTGTATGGGGATGTGTGTATGAGTTTTGCAATAAACTAAATTTGTTCATTTTATTGAAAACATTTAGTTCTGTTAACATTTTTTGGTGAAACTCATTCAAACATGTTAGAGTTGTAGACATGTTTCCTTTTTCCTATTTTTTTACACAAAGCTGAATATTTACATATTTTAAGTGTAAAATATAAATTGCAACCCAAACCTCTAAAAATAGTCATTATAGAATTACATATGATAATTTTTTTCTATTTGTTCTTCAAAATATGAAATACTTTTGTTATGAATTGTTTATGCTACAATTCATTTAATATTAAGAATATCATGTAAAGTTTAGAAGTATAATGTTTATTAGAAATAAAAAGAAATTACATAGATAGTTTGTAATGTTATTGGTTTTGTGTAATTTACACCACAAAGCTGGCAAACAAAGCAAAGTACAATGGATACTATCGATAGTGCTGTCTCCATTGGACTATCGATGGTTACTTTTCGACACCTTGTGGATCCCCCAATTATGTATTAATTGAAAAAGCATATTACATATTTATGAATTGTTTTTTTCATTGCTCGTTTTAGTTTAAGAATTGTTATGTTTGGTATGTTGTTGTTATTTTTTACTAATAAAATCCAAGTAATAAATAATTAATGCATTTTTATATATTGAAAATACTTAATTTATAAAAAAAAACTTTATTAATCGGTTAACCGATTAAACCAAAACCTCGGTTAATTAATCGAGCGATCAACCGATTAAAGCAAAATGTCGATTAAATTAATACCCTACTATCTAGCAACAATCAGCCGTCGTTCTGTAAACCAAGCCGAACCTCATTTATTAGGGGCGGCGGTGCAATTGCTTTTGCTGGGCGCACCTTCAACGACTTTAACTTCTATTGAAAACAAAATAAAAATTTTTTTTATTTTCGCAGGAAAAACTTTTTGATTTTTAGTAATAGATGGTAGTTATTTCACACGTTACCTGGTAAGTAGTTGCCATTACAATTGTCATTATTCTGAAAACTTTAACAAGTAACTACTAGTAATTAGCAAACCCTTGTTACTTCTATTTTTTCACTACTGAGCATTTGCTTACTGATAATCAGCTCAACAACTACTTATTAGTTGTGCTGTTTTCGGTACTGAATATTTACTTACTGGTAATGTACTCAATAACTACTTATTAGTTGTATTAGCTAGTGATTTTTTGGCTTCTGGTAGTATATTGGAAGTACTTACAATTTAAATTACAACTAAATATAATAAATAAATAATATTTTTTGACTTCTAGTAAGTGTTGTGTAAGTACTTAATTCTGTGGGCACCTCGAGCAAAAATAAGTATCCACAAAATGTATTAGAAACAAAATATCAATTATAACAGCAATAAACATTTGCAATATACTTGCTCTTCAGAGCGGCAAATATCAAGAATGCAAAAACTAAAGAAAAAAGCTATGCGCACAATACGCAAACGCAATCGATTTACCTCAGTAAGAAGATATATGTATGTTGGATACACTAAAATGGCATAATATATATACACCAAAGACTAGAGTTGAATACAATTAATTTTATTCAAAAAATTCAAATGGGAGAGGCACCCGATTATTTAGAAGAACAATACAAAAAAGTTAAGGATGTTCAACCATACAACTTAAGAAACGCTGCCGATTTTAGACTACAACGACCAGTGCAACAATCACTGTTCTACAAAGGATTGAATGTTGTTTAGGTCTTCTTGAATTATTTTAGAAACCCAGAGAATCGATTGTAACTTAATATGTTTATTTTTTTATCCAAACAAATCACAACCACCAAAAAAAAGAATAACTAAGAATAACCAAATAAACATTTTGTCAATCAATAATTTATAAGACAACCAACAAACTGGTCAACTGCATTTGATGTTCTGAGTGATTTTGACCACTTTAAAAGTGTCTTATTGAAAAGGCATCATTTGTAAACCACATTTGTATTTCTGTATTTATTTTCACACTTTTCTTAGTGCAATTCATAATCCCCAATAAAAAACGTTGAAGAAAATTTATGAACAAGAAACTAAAGAACTTACAAAAAAACACTATCTACTTAAGTTTTCCCATTAGTTCATCAAATTGTCATTCATGAAAGTGTTGATGGCAAAACGAATTGAAAGCAAGCGAATGGAAAGAAGAAAAAAACACAAGAGATGAAAAAGCAAGAAGAAATCCTCAAATCTGTAACAAACCTATTAATACAACATATTTCACAGGGAAATCGTTACATTTGACATTTCATTTTTACTTCAATTTTATTTCGCCCCCCTTTTACACGCTTTTTATTCCATAATTTCTTACACACGCACACATTTACAATCGCAGTAGGGACAGACGAACAGACACACTTATCTAGAGCTTTAAATACAATTTTCTATCATCAACACTTGTCATCATCACTATCAAAAGTAACATCATTCAAACGCCACTACCATTCCTACAAATACTTTAGCAACAGTAACTTTACTAAGCATTTCTAGCAACGTGGCAACTGTTACAACAGTTGGGCAAACTACTACTCCATCAACAACAACAATATAAACCATTAAAAGTGAGAGAGAACAACAAACACGTACAACGTACACAAAGATTCATGTGATTTCATAGATAAAATTTAATAGGAATTGAGAAAAAAGAACAAACACAGACAGACAGAAAACTGGCTTTATGTGATGATGTTTTTTTTTTTTTTGGTTTTAACTTGTTTCCTTTAAAAAATAATACAAAAAGCACACACATAAACGGATTGCAATTGTCTAACAGTTATACAGTTTAAAAATATACAGTAAAACCCTGTTATAACATAAACCAGTTATAACGATCTATTTCTGAAGTAAACACTTCATTATTTGGCACTTTTCAATACAGTCCTTTTAAGTTCGTTATATCTGTGTTGTACTGTTTATTTAATACAGTGGGCAGTTCGTTTAATTAATTAAGTTATTTTAAGGGAATTGTGAAAAGGCTTTTGAATAATAAAAAAATAATACAATTCGGAGATTTTACTTTACAAAGACTATTAACAAAAAGTTTTATAAATTGAATTTAACTAATCAAAGCATATTTGAAAAATTTTTATAATTTTTAGGCCGCTTGTCTTGCCGTAGCTTTTAACACGTTCATTTTCGTAAGTAAAGAACTACTTTTGGGCAGTTTAATGTTAAAAACTAGCTAAATCTGTGTAAAACGAAAATAGCAATGAAACTAAATGTTGACCAATTCAAAAAAAAAAAAAAAATCCAATTTATCACCTCAGGTTTTGCAAGGCTTGGCAAAAGACATAAATAAATTTACGGAAATTTGAGGGCGGTAGGTAGGTGAATGTAGAGGTTGAACAACGATGAAGCTAACACTGCACCGTGCGGAAGACCGCTGTTTAACTTGCGGGTTTTTCCACTCTTATCGTTGAGATAGACAGTAATCAGACACTAATGCGTAGGTTTTGGTTCAATCGGTTAAGCCGCTTATAAGGGTTTTTTCTAAATTCAGCCATTTCAAAAAATAAAAATTATTTATTATTTGGACTTTAGTAAAAAAAAACCAATAACATAACAATTCTTAAACTAAAATAAAACAAGCCAACAAAAAAAATTATTTATAACTATGTAATAGATACATGTATTAATTAAAAAAATAAACTGTAAGATAATTTTATTAATTATTTCAATAGTTTAAGGAGATCTTATAAAATAATTGGGGGATTCACAAGGTGTCATAAAGTCATAAGTCTTAAAATAATAACATGAAAATAAACGACTGTTGTGAACAACCCCTCATAATTTAGTGTGCTATCTTGAATTTAAATCAGCTAATTTAAAACAAATATAAAAAATAAATATTTACATAAAATCAAAATAATTTTTAATTCTTATACATGAACTAATAAATTAAATTAGATCTTACCAAACTATTTTCCATTCTTTAGTCGCAAATCACAAATAAATTTCATTTTGTTTGTTTACAAAACAACAGAGTCCTGAGCCGATATAATTTGACGCCTCAAGTGTTTTGTTGCAAAAATTGCTATCCGCAGGTAAAATTCGGATATTAGCCGGATAAAACTATACCATCAACGGCGACGGCTACAAAAACTAATACGGTGCGGCTCAGCCGCTCTTCTGAATAATTACGACAGCACAATAAACATACCAAGCAAAGTTCTATAAATTTAAGACACTTTTTGTTTCCAATGCAACAAAAATATTTTTAAACCATTGTAAAATGTTAGATCATTATGACAATATAACATAATAGCACACCTTGTGAATACCCCAAATGTTTTAGAAAAATAAATTGGTTTAAATGTTTAGGATTTAAGCGATTCTTTTCTTTAGTTTTAATAAGACTTGACTTGAAAAAAATTCTAACACTTATCAAAGATGTTGGAGAAATCGAAAGCAACCCATAATAAAGATTATCTAATTTTTCAGTCATTTGTCTTCTAAACATATAAAATCTTTCATTATGCCATTAGAGTTCTGAATAAATTGTTTTAAATGCTTAAAACATTTAATTGTTTCGGCTAATTCTGTTGTTGTGTTACAGGTCATCATCTAACTCATCCTGTCAAAGCTCAGCACCGAACATTCTGCAAAAAAGTTTATTTCCGATTACCGGTTGACCGAATGTATACCCAACTACGCATAGAGCTTGTAATGTAGCATATTTTTATACAAGAAATAAACTTTAGCTGCTGTTAGATCTACGAAAACGCCACCAGCTTTGAGTTTATTTTGTTAACAGTGCAGCTCCTTTGCTTTCTAAAATCTGCTTGCTTCTGAGGAATCATTTGATCGATTTCTGAACCAATTCCGTTTTAAATGAGTGGTTCGAGTAGCTTAATGCCCAATTTTCAGGATAGTATTTAAATCTATATTAAGTTAATTTTCATAACAAACTTAAATCGTATTTAAAACAGATTGGGTTTTTGAGTTTTATTTGAAGTCTTATTTAATTAAGATAAAAGTATGGTAGCACTACTAAATACAAAAAAAAATATAAAAAAGTGTAATTATCTACAAAAAACAGCTGACTGTTAATGCTTTGCCTGTTGTTGTATTGTTATGATATTGAGGCCACCTTGCTAAAATATTACAATGGAAACTTAAGTTGAAATTAAGTGTACCACATCGGTGACTTAAGTTTGATTTAAGTTTTTAGTGAAGAAAAGAATTTTGTATTTAAATCGATTTTAAAAATAAATGTGTTTTAATATCAATCCTGAAAACTGGGCATAAGACCTAAATACAAAACGGAGATCGGTTAGAGCTCATTTGTTTTTAATATGGCAATTATCTTAGACTTCTTAAAAGATGTTGTTAGTTGGTTTGATTGCGTTATATAAGTAAAAAGGACTGTAATCCATGTTCTAGCATTTGGGCAACTATTTGTTAGAAATTCTTGATTGATTTCCCTCTTAAGTTCCATTTATTATAGCTTCCAACGCTTAATTTAGTTCAGCCATAGAGAAGGGTTTAAAGTAATGCACGCTTAAAGGTAAAATTGATCTTAGAACTTCAGCAGCATGTTTATTGTGTACGAAGATCACAAACAGAGAAACGTTTTTTTAAGGTAAATATTTACTACACACAATATTAGCGTTTGCGTTTTCAATATTTTTACCGTACCAAATACTACAGAACAGAATACATATAATGTTTATTTGCGAACACTGCTTTAAATCACACTTTCAAATTTCATGAAGTTCGGTCAATAATCTTAATATGTCCAGTGATAACATCTTGTTTTTTCTCGATTTTTTTAATATTTTCGAAATTACAGCCATTTTAAGTTGTTCATATAAAAAAAAATCGTTAAAATACTACTGTACCTTGACAGTTTTCTGCATGTAACGGCATTTGTATGCATTTAAACAGCCGAGTAGATAAAGATGTGGGATAGATGTGTCGTTAAGCTTGTATGGATGTTGCTCAACTTGTTGCGATAATTTTTATATATTTTTTTTCTCTTCTTTTTTAGTTCCTATTTTTGCAAATTCTGTTTGTGTTCTTTTGTTAATCTGGCATAATGAGTTGTGAAGAACAATTCGTACGCCATTTGTGTTTAATTGTGTTTTGTATTTTATGAAACTTTTCTCTAGGTTGATTTCACACACACACACACACACACAAACACACACACCCAAACACTTGCATAAAGATAGACATTAGCACTAAATGCACAAGGATACACAACTTCACACACACACATTTATATAGATGTACATTCTAATAAAAAATACATACAAAATAAATGTAAAGAGCTGATAACAATATTTGTACTAATTTGGCATTTTGTAAAGTGTACTTTACTGCCACTTTATCTGACACTTGATGCTCTTTTAATTGCGCGCCAAAACGTTTTTACTCAAGTGTTCGTTCGTTTCATCTTAAGTTTTTTTTTATAACCACCCACCCCCTCTTCGGTCTACCTTTCTCTTCTTAACTGTCTCTATAGACTTTGTAGACTATATAGTTTTATTGTGGTTGTTGTTTTTATGATTTTATTATTTTCGTTGGCGTTGCTGTTGTTGTTGCTATTACTGGTCGCTTTTTCTTGTTCTTCTTTCAAAAAAATTGCAATGATGTTTGAAAGAATTCATTGTAATTCTATTTGTAGGAGGTATGTTTGTGTTTGTCTGCTTGGATGTGTGAAAATCTTTGTTTTTGTTTTGTATCGTGTATGTGTTTTAAAATATTTCACCTCATCAACGTTTCACTTGGAAAAGTCTACTTGAATTTTGTTTTTATGTTTGTTTCTTTGTTTAAAAGTGTTTTGTTTATATGTATGTTTATTATTTGTTTACTTGTATGCTTTTTGTTGTTGCTTTCGTTCATTTGTTTGTGTTGTGTTTCGAAACGACGAAAGGCATAAAAATTAATACAAATTTGTGACATTTTAATTAAGAAGTGACGAAAAATTGCTTAATTTGAAAACAATTAAAACAAAAAGTTGGAAATAAAAATTTTGTAATTATTTACAAACATATTTTCAAAGGAATAAAGCTTTGTTATATTTGCAGTTTAAAACGGATTTGACAAAAACAAATTTGCAAAATTCCATTTATTCTATTTATTATTAGTATTGCGAATTAACTCGTTTAGTGGCCATTAAAAACTAACTTGAGTTACTATTAGCTACATATTTAATACATACAATTTTTAAACAGATAACCGAACATTTTTTTTTTATTTCCATGTCATATTTTGTTGATTAAAACTTATTTTTATTTATAGAGAAAAAAAAATATAAATATCCATCATTATGAAGAAATAAAAATCCTTAAACGATTTTTTCAAATTTTAAATTAAAATATTTTTCTAAGCAAAAAATTGTTATATAAAGCAACTTAAATTCGCAAATTATAACAGAACCCCAATCGTGTTTTACCCCGCTCAAAAAGGAGGAATGTTTATAGTGCTCATCTGTGTAGATTTATGTATCCGCACGTTTCATTGTAGAGAAAAAACGACTGGCTCGATTTTGATTTAATTTTGTTTGTTTGTAAGATGCCGATCGAGAGTGTTCTAAGCTTCGTTAAAGAAAATCGGTGCAACCGATTATAAGATGTATCCTCTTTTCTAGCTGTATCCTCTTAAATATGTGTGTATGTGGCACCGTTGCTCCCAAATGCATATATCGATTTTAATTTAGTTTTTGTTGTTTGACTTGTGGCTTTATCTAAAATTTCCATCCGTTAACTTATCTATCACTTTAGGTTAAAGTAAAGTTGTTAAAACGGAACACTTTTTATACGACCGATAAAATTCTAGTTTAAGCTATCGGTGAGTTGTGAAAACGGGCTTAAATGTGCATATAAACATTATTTTATCTTAATTTTTAAATTTGGTGATAAATATCTCAGAAAAGGTTTTTATTTAATTTTTTTCGAAAAGAAAAGAAAAAAATATTATTTTTCCAAATTAATTTTTTTAATCACAAGTTTTCTATTTTTACATGAAAAAAACAAAAAATATTGTTTAAAAAGTATTAAAATACAGCATCTGCTTTTAAAGAAATTATGAACTAAAAAAGGTGAATGCAATGATGTGAAGTAAAAGTGTTCTTGTTTGAAATTTTTGGTGGGAAATACAGTAGTTTTGACTTAGCTGCACAATCTCCTTTGCACGATTTTTTGTGCAGGTAAATCAAAAATGCAGTTATCTTAAATGCCTAAATGTGCAGGTACACAATTGTGGTTACCTGCACAAAAGTGCAGCTAAAGTAAAGTGTTTGATTTAAAAGTAGAATAAAAAAAATAATTTTTTTTTTAATACATAAATTTGTATTTCATTAAAATTTTATTTCAACCCAGGAGCTTACTGGGAATCTCACAAAGAGTCTTTTTGATCGTCGACGAGCTCATTTTTTAATTGTAGACGATTCCTAGCACGGGAGAAACTGTTACACGTGCTGATTCGTATGAGAAATACTCAGCCGTATGACTAAGCTACCTAAATAAGGGCATCAGGCGTATTTTTCATGCCAAAACTTCTAATTTTCATACAATTTCTATAAAACAAACCTTAAGGTCGCGAAATCAACACCATCCTGTAGGAAAATCCTTTTTTGCAAATCCTTAGGCCGGTTTGTTTTATTAAAATTGTATTGGCAATAGCATTTTCATACTTCAAAAACTGTCTTATTTAGGTAGCTCAGTAATTGTTATACGACTCTTACAGAGAGCGTGTCAAAAAATAAATAAATTAAAAAAAGATTTAGATGTTTTTGTTACTCGTCAGATAATCACCAGAAGATTCTTTTAGGAGTTGTATATTTAACATAATCGTCTAACAAACAGCCTATGCTAGCTGGGAAATAACAGATCATTTTATACATGTACATACATATGTATGTTTATTTAATATAAAGGAAACATTAACAAAAACAATGAGAATTCACAAAGAACATAAAACATAAAAAAACAAAATAATTGCGATTTATATATTTATAAACAGCTTAAATTGGATATTATGTGAAAAAGTGGCCACCATATATTTTTATGTGTGCAGCTTACTTTGATGTTTTGTATGAAAATATTTTAAAGCTGCCCAAAAATATGAAAAATGTTCAGGTATACAAAATGCACGTAAACAAGGATTTTGAAGAATAATTCCAGAAAATATTTATTTTGGGCAGTTAAGTCAAAGTGCAGCTAACTTTGATTTTTTGTATGAAAATAATTTTAAAATGCCAAAAATTTTGTGCATTTATCTTAAATGTGCAGGTATAGAAAGTGCACTTAAAAAAGGAATTTGTATGGAATTAGAGAGAATAATTCCAAAAATTATCAATTTTGTGCAGTTAAGTCAAAAAAGCTCGTAAACAAAAGGCAGTTAAGTCAAAACTACTGTAGTAATATGCAAAGCAAATTAGCTAAATATATATAGAGTAGAGTTTTAAAATTACGAAAATATATATTAATCCACCCATGTTCTGAAATTAAATTTTTAAAACGATCCACTTACAAAGCTCTTTACCAGAATTTAACTTAGATTCTCCATCGATTTAAATTTCAAAAGTGGTGGGCACCTCTTACAAAAAATACCGTGACTAAAAAGTCAAAAACAAAATAAATATGTAAAAAAAATACCCTCATTAAGTTAAGCAGGTGGTAAAAAAACCGCAAATTATAAACAGGAAAACTATTAATGAGTCCCGCAAGCAACGAAACATAATCCAATTACTTAACACACATGCATAGATAATTTATCTAATAATTACCCAATTTATTTTAATTATCAACATTAAGAACTTTTTATAAAAACACTTACATATGAACATATTTGTAATCAGTTTCATTTTAGTCAGTCTTGTTTCATTACTTTTCTTTTTCTTCTAGCTCAATTCAAATGAATCTTCTGCTTGTAATTCTTCATTAAGTTCAGCAACAACGTCAGTACCAATAAACACTATGAGATCTCCAACATCTTTACCAACAGACACCGTCACAATTGTTGACGCAGCTCATGCTGCTGTTGGAACAGAACTATTACAACAACACTCAATTAATTCCATAATTGAACAACGTCAAGACTTTTTAACAGCTGCAACAACAACAACTAGACATACAAATAATGCCAATACTACTTTATCTAACACAACAGCAACAACAATAACAGGAGGAGGAGCAACGGATACACTAACCTCCGCATTAAATGGTATGTTTATAAGTGTATGGACAGTGTTAACACCAGTGTTCGAAATTTAAACATTATACCCTAAGTGTACCTAAGTGTTCTGTACGGAAGAAATATGAAAAAACAGACGCTAATAGTCTTTGTATAGTATAACGTTAAAAAACATATTTATCTGCTTGTGATCTTCGTACACAATAAGAAAACCGTACTAAACCAACTCAACATAAAGATGAGTACATTTCATTTCCTTCTGTTTTTCGTAAAAAAAAACACAAACTTCGTTGTGTTCGAACATTAATGTCCGCCCTTTGGCTGGTAAAGACAACAAAATATTTTTGACAAAAACAAAACATGTACTCAATACACACACACAGGCTATTCGTGCTGTGGCTGTGCGAATTGCCAAGCAACAACAACAATACTAGAGAAGCGATGCTAATCTTTTGTGTTTGATCATTCCTTCATCAATGTAAAAAACACTACAGATCATTTAAATATAATGTATGTCTACAGAACCACTACAATTTTACGGTCTTATAAGTCTGGGCTTACACTTCTTTTAAAAGGTCTGTTTTTATAGGTAAGAGGGGAAGAGAACAGGCTCTTCTCCTTTCAACAATGAACTCAGGCTTTTTAAAAGAAAACTTTCATAGTATGGAACCAGGCTAACGAAAATGATTGTTACTGCCGTGAAACCAGTTATTAAACGTGTTAAGGGTTATGCACTAATGCACAAACACTAAAAAATAGATATCGTTTCTAGGTGTGTGTACCGTACCGTACCGTACGCTTTATAATGTGCGGCTTATTTTCAAACGCAAGTTAATATACAATATAATTATTTTTACCCAAAAAAAAAGAAAAATTCTTTTCTAATAAATAATTTCACATGAAATCTAAAACAAAGTTAACCATTTTTTCAGTTTAAACTGTTTTCTTCTCTACTGTAAATCTATTTCGTTTTATAGTAAAATGCATTTCGCTCTTTTTTAATGTTTTATTTATCTTTCTATTTCTATAAAAATATTATATAATTGTTTTAATGCTCATGTGTGTGTCTTTTGCTTTAAGTACAATATTCCTTCGTTTGTTATGCCTTGAAAACCACTTCTTTTTCAATTTACTCGTAATTCTAAGTAAAATGTCAAGGTGTTTTAAGCACAATTGCTTCCATGCATATTCGTATTCGTAACAATCTACACAAGACACTTAGAAACTTTTTCTTAGTCATTTGCACTACTCGTTCATCTATTTCTTCATTTACCTTTAAGATTTTTATATAAAACTTAGCTTTTTTTTTTGTCTCTCTTCTATTTGAAATTGACATTTTAAATGCAATTTAACTTAAATATGTAATTTGTTGTGATTTTTTAGACATATAAAATAATTATCAGTTTATAGTAACTAGACAGTCTTGAACCATAAATGAATCAAAAAATTTTTTTGAAAATAAATCTGGTTTCAGTAATCCAGAACTCTTTTAAATTTTAAAAGTGTTTTAAAAACATTTAGAGAAATTTTCTAGACTAATTGTGTTTCCTTTCTAAAAAAATAATGCCTTTTATGTGTATGTAAATATATCTACACACACCCTTAGATCAGGCCCTTCTTTTCCTAGTGGTCCCGATGTAATACCCAGCAGCAATGTCCATCCTACAGAGCAGTTATTTAATAGGCTTCGCTGCTTAATTCTTCCGAATCTTCTTTAATTAAGAGAAGAAGTAACCTTAGTTCTATTTAGATCATCCAAACTGACAAACACTGGTTTTCCCAGGTATCTCTCCCTAACGTCCCGAATTCCAGGACACTGGCACAGAAAATGAAGCACAGTTTTCTCTTCCACCTAGTCATGACAACTTCTGTGGTTGTGATCGAAACATGTCATGGTAACCAGCCGCCTGGGTTCGAATCTCAGGTCAGTCAAGAATGAATGGTTATCAATAACAATTTTAATTAATTTTCATGTTGTAAAATTCCTTTCTTCATAAAAATAATTTAATGAAAATTAAATTTGATGAACTTAAGCCTGATTAAAATATTAAAAATTTGGATTAAAAACCATAAATAGTTCAACAAAATAACCACAATTCTAATTATTTTGTAAAATTTTACTGTCAACAATTCAACACCATATTCAGTAAAAACGATTAAATATTCAGTTATTTATTAAAATTTTACTGTCAAAAAATTGACCGCATATTCAGTAAAAACAATTAAATATTCAGTTATTTTATTAAATTTTCGTTTACTCCACAAAAGAGCCGAATTTCTAAAAAATACCAGACAGACACCTGTCCGCTTGTTTTTCTTATAAGCGAGGGAGGGAGAATATTTTTATTTACTACTGGGTAAGTTTTACTTTTGTTGTACTGACCACGTTGTTTACAGAAGAACTCTCAATTATAAGACACCAGCAGCATGCCCGATATGGCTTCGCAATTATTTAACTTTTAAAATTTGATGTATTTAACTAAATTATTTTAACAAATAGAAAATTGGGAATTGCTTACACAAAACAAGCAATTCATTTTTTATAGATAAGTAAAAATTAATTTTTGGTAGTTAAATTGTATAAAATAACTGAATATTTAATTGTTTTTACTGAATATGGTGTTGAATTTTTGACAGTAAAATTTTATAAAATAACTGCATATTTATTTGTTTTTACGGAATATGTAGTTTATTTTTTTTCAATTAATTTATATAAGATAACTGAATATTGATTTGTTTTTACGGAATTCGCGGTTGAATTTTTGACAGTAAAAATTAAATGAACTTTTCGTTGCTTTAAATTACATTTTTATTTACTTTAACATAAAGAAGAACTTAACTCAATCAACGGACAATATTAACTGCAACTGAAAATCCGTATTAATATGCACTTAGTTTTTTGAATAACTGTTAGAATCAGTTAAAAATAAATTTGCTTGGAATTTTAAATGTTTATTTATTTAAAAATGACTGAACTGAATATTTCTTAAATAAACTACAGTCCGTTATAGTAATAATATTGTGAGTGTATCTTTCAATGGAACAAAATAAAATCTAAGTTTTGAAATTTTTAACAAAAACGATCATTACATTACAGCATTTAAACTACAACGAAATCTAGTACTAACGAGATTCCGAGCAAAATCTACATAGTTGTTTTTGACTAGATTCCCCAAACAAAAGACTAAGTAATGCAACCATTGTTTTTTCCATAGAGCACTAAAAAATACTTTCCTTCGCAAGAGAAAAATTACATTTTAATAAAAAAAAAACAACAAAAACAATAATAGCTGCTTGTTAAAACTGTTAATAAAATTTAAAAATTTCAAGTAAAAAATCGAAAAGAAGTTGATTAGAAATAGAAGGATGTGTTGCACAAAAAGCATGCATTAAAAAGTACAATGTAAACGCACTAGATTTTAAGGAAGATTTCAAATCAAGATTTCGTTGTAAAGTTAACGGCCTATTAAGAAGAAAAATACTTGCTTGCCAAAAAAGTACTTAACGCAGCCGCAGGAAAAGGTTTTATCTCACACTCAAATTTAACTGATAGTAAAATATAGAACAAATTTACCATTTATTTGTGCAACACATTTGGGAAGGAAATCGACAACTTTTCACATTTTGGCTTTATATTTTTATAATAGAACAAAAACCCGCGCTAATGGTAGAATACATATAACGCCTTTGTCAGAAAAAAATACCGTAAGAAACTCTTGTTTTCGATTAGAGTTTATGTTTGGGAAGTTTCTAGATTGTTAGGCAAGGTTGTTGTTATATTCAATCTATCGTGAATAAAATTTCCCTCGAAAATTGTTTCGATATCTAAAGAAAAATTATTTAAGAAAAATTTTCTAAATAGAGAAAATGATTACACTGTCCAACAAACATGCATTTTTCAGAATTTTTCTTCAAAGATTTGTTTCTTCTGAACGTCTCTGAGAATTACTTTTGATTCCAAAAACAAAGCCAGACAAGGTAATTCCAATAACCATGACTTCGAAGTCGAAACTCTTCTTTCATTAATTTGAACAATAGCCAATAATACCTCTACGTAATGAAATCGATCAAATTTACAATTCAATTCCAATGAAAATTACGGTCGATATCTAATGCCGTAATAAACACCCCAAAGATTTAATATGAAGTTAATTTGAATATGTCGAATATTCATGATGTTAGAGCAGTTACCTCCAGCTCATATGCCCAATGGGCAAGCTTTTAAGCTGAAGGTCCACACCATGCGTTTATGCGTCTGTCCTTTTTATGCATTTGACAAAAAAGTTGAATCAGTGTAATTGCATATGACAAGTTACACACCAAAATGCATAGAATGCATAGACGTATGAACGCATCAAAGTAGGTTTACTTTCTACTTTTGTATCCGTCGCATGTGTGGTGAATAAAAGTCAGCTGTTATTGATGGCCATGGATGACAAATCATATTTTATTTTCAATGTTATCGATAAATATGTTTGTGTGGTGGATTACGTTTTACTATTTTTTTGCATTAAAAAAGGTTTTTAATAAGAGAAAAAGCTTTCGTTATTAAGATTGTATAAACTTTAAATAATAAAATACATTAAAATTAATTTTAAGCACAATTTTATCACGAACAAATTTTGCCATTCTAGTTATCGATTACTTTTATGTTCTGAGTGTCATCTTTGTTGTGTTTATTATATTTTTTTTTTTTTAACAAATGCCATGAACTGGAAACTTATTAATACCGTGAAAAATCTTGAATATTTTTATAATAAAAGCTTACTTTTCTATGAATTCTTTTAAATAAATTCTATTAAAATATCAATTACACTTTCCATTTTTGGCAAAATTGCTTTTAATTGATAAACATATTAGCACAACAGCTGATAAAAAAAAAAAAAATTTGGCGCATAAAACGCATGGCATGTAACTTGAATGTAGAAACGCATAAAATGCATAGAAAGTATCATACGCATCTACGCATGAACGCATGGTGTGGACCTTCAGCTTTACAAAAGAGCTTTTGCGCTTTCACACCGACGAGAGTAAACCAGCCAATCAGATCGCGGTGACAACAATGCTTGCTGTTTGCTTTGCTTAGAAAGAACAAAAAATTGAAAGTACTTTGCAAAGAAATAATAACAAATTGTAAGAGCTTTGAAAGCTGTTTATCGAAAATGCAAATATCAAAGTATGTGTGTTTGGTCGTAACTGTATTAGAGCTTTAAGATGTTTTTGCCTAGAAGTATGCAAATATTTTTAAATATCAATACGTATTCGCTTTTGCGTTATTTCTCTTTCGTAGCGTGTGCGTATGAGTAATATTAAAATGATGCGTTATCTCAACTGTTGAAACAGAGTTTTTCTGCAATGTTTTAAAAGTCTTGTTTCGTCTGATATTGATTGAGATTCTAATAAGATTATTTTAGAATTTCATATGATTTTCCCGAGTTAAGTTAAGACTGAAAACCACCTGTAGATTTTCCAAAAAAAAATTGATTTAGTTATTGTTAAGCAATAAAATACATATTAAATTGACGTGTTGAAAATAATTTCACTTTAATGTGTCATTGTTTACCCTGCGTTAAACACTATTTTTATTAAAAATTTATAACAGCATCATTCAAGTTCTGCTACAAACATTTGTTCTATTTATTTATAAAAATAACCATTAAATAAACCTTCATTTGTTGAATTAAATAAGTTTTAGTTTGTAAAACAAACAAAAAACAGAATAAAAAAACAAGAAATAAGTTGTCTAAATTGATGGAATTTTACAAATGAAATGATTTTAAAGCAAATCAGTAAGAAAAAAATATTTTTTCAAAACATTTCCCTTTTCTGTCACCAGCTAACAATTCAGTTAAACTTACACATCAACATGCTTATCTTTGCGAGGGTAGGATCGAAATTTTCTTTAAACAGAAATTCATCAAATTACATTATATTTACTTTTGAAATATTGATTATTACGAACTATATTTAGAGTAAACATTTTTATATCCTGCACCACAGATAGAACGGGATGTAAAAGTTCGTTTTTTTATACAAGTTTGTCCCTCCGTTTGTAATTCTTACAATATTAAATTAAGACCCCATAAAGTACTAGCTTTTTTTAAAGAAAAGGGCTTATCCAAATAAAAATCTACAGAACTTTTTCGGAGTTTTCTACAATTTTACTTATTTAATGTTAAAATATTTCAATAAACAACATTATGGGAATTATTAATTTTAACCAAAAGTACCAATTTTTTCATTTTGATATCATAAAAAGAACCCAATAGTACCAAAGGTTAAAGGGTACCAAGAGTACCAGCTTTTTCACATTAAGGGCCCCAGAAAGTACACTGATGTTAATGTAGGCTATAAGCTGTATGTACATACATATATAAAATTTATCGAAAAGAGAAAAAGTAGCAATTTTATCCCGTTGTTACCACTTAAAAAGTACCAATTTTATCCCTAAAAAGTACCCTATATTTTAATCCTAACCACATGCACTATACATACCAAATTTAACAAAAAGAAAAAACCACAAAAGTATAAAGTTTTTACCCGATTTTACTCTTAAAAAGTACCAATATCCGTCTACAAAATTTGACTAAAATCTATTTAGCGGTTTTTGCGTGATTGAGCCACAAACTAACAAACATCTAAACAGCCAAACATACAAACCTTCACGTTAATAACACTATTCAACAAATGGGAACAATTTTTTTTTTTCTTAAATAGTCACTATATTTTTTGATCTGCTATAGTCACCTAACCTCAAAAAACCATCATATTTTCAAATTCTATGGTAAACTTTTTTTTTAATTTGTTTTCTAAAATTTAAGATGTTGTTATGCAATCCGTCAACAAATTTTAAACTACACCAGATTTAGGTGTTTCGAATATCATTTTTTAAGTGGAAAAATTTTTTATTTTTATTTTGTTAAATTATTTGGAAATTTCTGATATTTAGTTAGTCTTGAGTTCATCAAATTTAATTTTCATTAAATTATTATTACTGAAGGAAGGAATTTTACAGCATGAAATTAATTATTTTTTTTTAATTATAAAATTTTTTAATTCATAAAATCTTAAAAATTCAAATTAAGAATACTTCCCAGTTTAAGTACTTTATCGATGCAGCTTTACATCTTTAAGAAATAAAATATTTTGACATTTTTTATCGCAAATTTGTGTAGAGCTAAAAAGCACAAAGTTTTACCTTTTTATTACATAATATTTTGTTTAATCCTTTCAATCCTTTACTTTAATTATTTTTTCATAAAGCTGCATATAATAGCAATGAAATAAAATTTGTTTCATGAATTTGTGTAGAGCAAAATGTTGCAAACATAAGCAAAACATGTTGCTCTCCACAAATTTGTGATAAAAATGCCAAAACCTTACCATAGAATTTAAATTAGGGAGGATCAAAAAAATATAGTGCTTATTCAAGGAATTTTTGCTTGTAAATACCAATTACGGATTTGATTTAATTATGTCCGTGTGTCCATCCGTCAGTTTTTAAGTCCGTGTGTATGTTGAAATGGGGTTTCCGAAGACCCCAGATATGATGGGGACCAAGTTGTTATTTATTTATATCGCATAAAGTCCGCAATAATTTGAAATTCAACTAGATCGGTCCACAAACGGCTGAGATGTGAGCATAAAAACCACGAACGCCTCTAATTTTTACACATAAAATTCTTATTATTTCCCATAAACCTTAACTGCTTATGGCTAATAAATTAGTGAATGTTTCAACGCTGGTTTAGTTGAACTAAACTTAGATTTAAATGTAGTTTAAACTCTACCTGCCTTATTTATAAAAAATAAAACAGGTTAATAAAATGTTTATGAAACAGATTTTGTATGAAAATCCGATTTATAAACCCTTTATTTATCTTTTTTACTATTTTTAATATAAGATTCAACATAGCCGAATATAGCGCTCTTATTTGTTAGGGTACTGTTTTTTTGGTGTTTTGTAATACAAAAATGTATGTTGCAAAACCTTTATAAAGAATACATATTCTGGGTTGCGTCGAGCTCCCTATAAACGCATTACTATATATTTATATTTTATTTGAAATGTCAAAGTATGGATTTACGTACATATATTAAATAGTTCAAATTCACCTTCTTTTTCAGGCAGCATTCGATCTTTATCATTAATCTAGCTACACTCTTTACTTTTAAAATTCAGAATAGCCCAATTCACAATCTTGTGCAAATGGTCTTGCATCGTAGCATTTGCAAAATGGTATAGTAAATACTGTAGAATACTTTTGGGATTTTATTAAATACTATACCATTTTGCAGATCGGCTTGGTTCACTGAGTGTTAGCTGTCGGTTTGCAATCAAGTGTTGCATAAGTCGAGTAAATATAAACTATTGGTTTTAGGCGTTGCATATTTGCAAAAGAGTAGCAAATGCATTGCTTAATATTTTGTTGGTGTAGAGTAAAAATATATTATACTATTTTGCAAATGCTACGATATATATAGTTATAGTTTTTACTATATTCCCAAAAGTATGCTATAGTTTTTACTATACCATTTTCCATATTCTACGATGCAAGACCATTTGCACAAGATTGTGAATTGGGCTAATATTTAAAGTATGTAACCTTTTTTAGATTTTCCAGTCTAGGATATACGCACTAGTGATGTAAGGATTTATTAAGGTGTGCAAAAATTACAAATGTTTTTAGTGTATTTAAGAGTCAATAGTCGTATTAAAACAAATCATTTACATTTTTAACTAAAAAAAATAAAATAATTTTATTTAATGCTTTTTATAAAAAAAAAACTTTTTACACTGCCCTCGTATGTTTAAAGTGTACTAAACTCATATGTAAGTATATTCCAATTCATCTATTCGTTTGAATAGTTTTTGTTTAAAAAAGATATGGATGTCCCAATATTTCATCAACAGCAGAGTAGTCTAAGAAAAAAAAATAAACACACACATACACAATCATGCATATGTATATGAACGTAAACTTTTCTCGACTTTAAGAAAACGAATGAGTATATTATGCAATATGGAGCCAATTGAATAAAATACTCTTGTAATGATAGTAACAGAAGAATAACAATAACACAGGCCACACTAACAGCAAACACATCCAAATATACACTTAACAATTGCACACATACAAACATGTGTTGTAGTATTTCATGTTCATACTTTATTTCATTTGAAATTATAAAGAATAAAAATAGTAAGAAATGTATTGGAAGGAAGTAGAAAAAAATTGTCCCTTATTTCTAAGACATTTTCCAATTTTTTTTTGTCATTTCTTCTTTGGTGGAGAACCAAGTAGAAATAGATAACAGCAGCAGTAGTGTAGTGGTGGAATGTTAAGAAAAAAATTAAATAAATAAAATAAAAGTACAACAAGAGCAACTATCAACAAAACTTAAGAAGTTTTTGATGCCATTAAAATGTTCCTGTTATGTTCTGCTTTTATTTTTTTGTTTCTCTTTGTATAACGCATGAATGCAATAAAACAGCAGTAGCAATGCACAATGGCTTAACGTTTTTAGAAAATTTCAGAGATAATATATGTATATATATATATGTTCCTTCAACTCCCACTGGAGCATAGATAAACTCCCTGTTTATTGTTGATGATTTTGTTTAAACTTTGATATTGTTACAAGTAGAACTGTTGCTGTAATTCTTATACGCTAAACAGTTTTATTTGGTTTTATATCTTTAGTTTTTCTAAAATCTTTATGGATGAAGTTTCCTGATGATCTGGCCTGAGCAACCGATGAAATGCGCATAGGAATAGAGCTTATCCCGTCTACAATAAATTTCAGTGTTTTTATCAAATAATAAAAAAGGGAATTAAGCACGAATAACAAAATCATTTAAATAAAATTTTGTATTCCCACGAAAATTATTTTAATAAATTTCAAATTGGTAAAATAATACATGAAATTTTCTTATTTGTTGCAACAACCCCCCCCTTATTGAGAAATATGGTGGTCGACAGATCAAAAAATGGGCTAAATAGCGGTTTTATATATACGAGTGTTTGCCTAGTGGTCGAAATTCGACCATAATTATTTATGCAAATATGAAGAAAACATACATACTTATGAATTTACATATTTCGAGCATTTGTTTTTTTTTTTGTCTTAGTATAAAAAAAAAACAGAAAGTACCAATTGAAAAACAAAAAAGCTTTAAAAAGTCTCCTCTTATAAATTCTCAATCACTCTGGACCCTCCGTGTTGAATTTTATATTAATAAAACTTCAAAAAGTAACCGTTAAAGAATGAAAAAGAACTGAAAAGGTCCCTTTTACAGATTCTCGTTTACTCAGGACCTTGCATGTTTAATTGTATGTTGTCTAGAACCAATACTTTGTATCGATATTGAAATACGACTATCGAATTCGATATTTTTTAAAGTCAGTCTTCATTAAGAACTCAAAATTTTAGCCGTTTTTCAAACAATATGTTTTTATGAATTGGAATCATTGCATGCATCATATGTTTTTTTAACCAATATGAAAATCTAAAATAACTGGCATCTATAAGAAGCAGTGCCGGATACAAGAAGCAGATTGTCTGGAGTGCACATAAAACAGACAGTGCTCCTGATGTCCATATCTGATGATTACTGGTTTGACTAAAACCAGTTGGTTCTTTTGGGGTGCAATTCAAATTTTAAGAAAAGTTGGTACTTCCATGACTTATTTACTTCCATTTAAATTTTTGTAATTTATTTTTTTTTCTTATGGTTTTTTTGTATTCTTCCCTTTTGTTTTTTTATAATTGAATTTTTTGTTTTGATTAAATTTTTTTATTTTTATTAATTTTTTTAAATAAAATGAAACAATTAAAACTAACAATGTAATTACATATAATTAATTTGTTCATACATATGTTTGTACAAAGGTATACTGAATTTTTTAATTTGGTAATAGTTTCAGCAAAATACGTTCGATATATCGATATTTTTGAAATGATAAATATCGATACTCTAAAAAAATATCGATTCGATATATATCGATATATTTTTTCAACTTGCCCATCCCTAATTTATACTATAAATAAACAAATAGTTCATACATCTTATTTTATAAATATACACTGTCCCTTGACGGGCGCTCTAGTACTTAAATAATTATATATCTTTCTGTATTTTTTAAATCTAGATATGTTTTATAAATTACTAAGTAAATAATATTATCATTATAGATTTATATATGTGCTGCATATTCTTCATTCGCATTTAGATTTTTTCCAAAAAGAAACTAAGTGCACTGAGCGCGAACAAGTGAACCGTGCTCACCAAGATTTAATGAAAATTTAAAGAATTTATCTAGGATTTGGAGACAATAGCAAGCTGGGAGACTATTGATGGACTCTAATAAAATGACGATCAAATAGCGTCAACTAGTGATTTTTTATGGTAGAAACGAATAAAAAAATGTTTGTATCTCGAAAACATGACGTGATAGAGAAAACCCAATTACAGATTCGAATTTAACCCACGAAGGAAAGATATTTGATTTATCCAGTCCAAAACATTGTTGGCAGTGTTATTATTTAAACATTTTCAAAAAATAATAACAACTGATCATGGTTGCATTTTCGTAAAATACTTAAGACTTTGTGGGATTGTGTATAACGGCCTTTAATAAACATTTGTTAAATTGAATAATCGTGTTTAATTACGAGGGTGCACATATTTTTTCTCTCAAAATTATTAAAATAAAAAAACTTTGTAAGCAATCGACATTTTTTGCTTGCATGTATATTTTAAAAAACAAAAATACTTCAAAATAAAACAGTTTGTCATTTTTATATTAAATCTCATTTTAACCCACAGTGCTAGTGACAGCAATAGCAATAACAGCAGTTATATTGCATATTACTTTAATTTATTATATGTATTTGTTTGAAAGATACTTAAAAATTATACATGGAGAGAGAAATAAAGTTATTGCAAATAAACAAACTCAGCCAAACGAAGTCAACACAACCCAACAAAACCCATTCAAACTAAACTAAGCAAACCCAAACCAACAAACTTAACAGTCAACCATTCAACCAAACAATTACTTTATACTTTAGAATTAAAAAAATAAATAAAAATAAATTTATAATTTTTGATTTATTTTTTATTTTGGGCATATTTTATGGAATTAAGTTACAACTACATATTTAAAATGTATGTTTATGTGTGAGTGTAATAAAAATAATAATACATCATGTGTTATATACAAATGGACTAACGTATACATATGAAGATACATACACACATACATACATACATATATGTATATGTGCATACTCGTTAATATGGCAACATATAAATGCGTGTGATTATGCACCCCGGGGCTTATAATATGTGTAATTCCGTTAGTTTGTGCTTGTATGTGTGAGTTTGTTTATGTGAAGTTGCAGTAAAAATGACCCACCATCGTGAAACTGTTTATACAAGTGCAATATTTCATACAATTATAATTTGTTATAATACAATAATAACACAAACATTTATATTTATACTAAATACATTCAAACATACTTGCTTAAAAGATACTTTAAACTTTATCCCAAGAATATTTGTTTGTTTATTCGTTTTTTGAATATTTATTGTGACAATTTGAATGTTCTTTTCTATTGACCATTTTATGCATGTATGCAGTATTAAATAAAATATTTTCTAAACACACACAAACACTTACTCATACACATACTACGATATATCTTTGGATAAGAATATAAATTTGGAACGAATAGTCTTCAAGGAAGTAATGTGTTTTCTTACGCCAACGTTTTTAACATAAAATTATTATTAGAAATTTGATTATAATTTTATTAAATTTAATAGGAACCATATTATGATTGCGGTTAACCTTAACATGTTGCTCTTAAAATCAGGTAGAAGAAGCATTTTTAATGTAATATTTTTTAACGCTTAAAAAGGTAAATATAAGGCCTTAAAGGCCATTATAACAACTTGCCGTTAGTTTAAGGTAGGATTTTGTCGGAAGTATAACGAGTTTTTTATTATTTCAACTTAACTTTAACATACCCGGTAGAATGAACTTGCCTTAAACATATTTCTTACTTTAATTTGGCGCAAAGTTGTAATAGTGATAACTCTTTAATACGTGGGACAAAATTCTAAAAATGGCCCTGAGGACCTTTAAACCAAAAAGTATGGCTGGGTTTTTGAGATCTCAGTTAAACTCTGCTTAAAATGTAGGACTTTAATGAAATAATAACAAATAAATTACATTTCGGCGGAAAAATCCGAGTCTCAGACTACAGTAAACTAAGTTTAAACTAAATCCACATCTCAAAAACCCGGCCTAAGTGTGCTAAACACCTTAAGCTGGAATGACATTTTCAATATCTAAAAAACATTTATGCCAATTTCCCGTTTTTCAATTTCCGGTAAAGCGGGACATATTTATAAATTTCCCGGGATTCCGGGATACCGCTCCATGTAAATAATACAAAGAAATTTAGTTTTTAATTAATGAAAAAAACTTTTACATAAAAAAGTTTGCTTACAAAGAATGTAAAAGAAATGTTTAAATACTACAAAAATTAATTGAAGATTGAAGGAAAAACTTGAATTACACAGTGCAACACGAAAAAAAATAACCATAAAGGACCAAAAAAAAAAAGACCCGTGTCTCCCAGTGTGGCCTAAAGTCATGCACTTTTTAATTTATGGGCCCTTAAATATTTGGGGCCTCGGTGTTATTTTTGCAAAAAAGTGATCATTTTCTCAGACTCATATCTTGCAAACCGTTCGGAATTTTGATTTACACTTTGAGACAAACTTGTAGCTCTTGCTATCTTGGACCCATGCGCAATCATGGACCCGCTAGAACAAAATTGTATTTTTTTTATAGAGTGAAGATCATGTAAAAGTGCTTTGTTCCGAATATTATTAAGATATATTCAAATATATGAGATTTGTTTGCTTTTAAGTGATTTTAGGAAGGGGTTTATATGGGGCCTGTGGTTAATTTTGGACATAGTAACACAACAATTTAACAAGTCATCGTAGCTGTCGTCAATACAAACATTTACAAAAATGTAATGAGCAAAAGAACTCAAGGATTCCTAAGGAGAATCAGTCAAAGATTGTGTACTTTATGAGTATGACTTGATCGCGACTGAAGCAAAGTTCCATAGCATTTCCTATTCTAAGTTTTTAAAACGAGTACAGGTTACTGAGAATAACCCTCGCGAAGTAACCAGGTTACTTAAGCAATAATAGAGGCCTCTATCCGCCATCTATATCAAAAACGGTTGACATATGAAACATTAAAAAAAAATTAATAATAATTGTTAACATCATTGGAGCTATAAAAATGAAGATAATCGCGAAAAATAGATTTTTGTGACCTTTGACTTTGAATAACTTACGGAGCAGACGCGAGATTTTATAAGACTTTTGAGACAACTTTAAGAACACCAAAATTAAGGTTTATTCGAGTTAACACTTTATTATCTCTCATTCTGCAGCTGTCCCGCTTTGTTTGTTTAAGTGATTTCAAAATTTTGGAGAATGGTAATTAAATATATTAAACACGAAAGCATCCTAACGGTAACTAGAATGAGTAAAGAGGCCTAATAGAAGACCTTAGTTGCCAGACACAATCCCTCCTCGCCGCATTTCATACATATTTAAATTTTACACAAGTTATCATTGCGCGCAAGCCCTTCCACACCCCCATTAAAAACAACTTTGTTCCCTTCCCAAAGAAGGGAGTAAAGAAGGTCACTAAAAATAAAAAATTATTAAAAATGAACAACTTCCTTTCTTCTTCCTTCTTAAAGAAGGGAGATTTACTTCGTGTGCTGAATATTTTGGAAGGCCTTTCAAAAAGAAATTAATAACTTCTAGAAGGCATACTTGTGAAAGCAGGATGTTATACAAAGCGATTTTTTTAAAAAGGACTATAGAGGCCTTCAAAAAGGCCTGCCACTTGCGGTCTTTCCAGTCGTAACCGCTGGTATATGTCTAACACATACACATTTACATGCATACATAAATACATAAATAATATAATTTAATGATTTTTTAAGCAAATATTATCCAAACTTATCTTTAACTAAAATCTGTACTTATATATGTGAACTTACTTACACATGCTTACATTTTTATTATTTCTTGCAATTTTTCCATTGCAGATTCTTTAGCATTGACAGCGGAATTTCTTGGCTTGGCCAGTTGTACAAATAATCCAACTAATACAGCTTTGACAAGCAATATATTGCCTTTAGCTAATGTAGGCGGTGTTGTTGTGGATAAAAATAGTTGCAATGGTGTTGGTGTTAGTGTTGGTGGTATTGGTTGTGTAGGTGGTGGTGGAGGTGGAGGTGGTGGCATTTGCTCAACAAATCTAGAATCTTTAAATACCAATAACACCAACAGAAATTCATTGGCAGCTGCTTATATGCCTTTAACCCCCAGTTCTACACAGTCGTCTATTTCTCCAGGAACTACGACCAACAACACCTACGACATGTTTCAGGTAATAAAGAATTAAACACGTGCTACAGTGTTTTGCATATTTATGATTTTATATTATCAATAAATAAAGCAATAATGCACAAAAAATTGCACAAAAACTTTTTTACTTTTTTAAAATTTGCATTTTTTTTTTTTGTTAAATTACTTGTGCCTTCTTGTATGTGTTTTATAATACATTTTTAATCATTTTTTCTACTGCTTAACTCAATAATGCTCTGGTACCACCTACTAATACTCTGACCCTAAACTATCCTCTACTTTACTGTCTATTCTATCTCTTGAATTATTTGTTTGTTTGTTTTTTTCTTTCTTTTTGACAACTTGCTTCACTTGACTTCTACTACATAAACAAAAACAAAAAAATAATAATAATATAGTTTGATAATATTGCACCACAACACCAACAAAATACGCCTTTAAAGGTTTTCCAAAGAAACATCAGCTTCGATTGTTCTGCACCTTTATCGCCAAGTACGCCTACATCTCTTTATAATAACTCTTTCCAAAGTTCACCTTTAGTCAGGTAATAAATATTTCAAATTTAACTTATTTTATATTAATAAAATTATTTCTTAAAAACAATTTTTTTTTTCGATAATTTAATGATATTTATTTGAGAGCTTTTTAAAAGTTAAAAGTGGTTCTCAAGTTGTTTAATATGTTAGAAATGTCCTCTCCTTTTTATAGTGATAGCAGTAATTCCTCTTCAGCTAATGGTTTATCTTTGGACTCCATACCCATGGTCTATCAAAATGGCTACACAAATGGCTTGACTTCAACACGTTCCACTTCGCCCGAAAGTCAAAATAGCAATCAATCAAATGAAAATAATTTAATTGATATGATGGTAAGCACAAGAAAATAAAATTATCTACAAGTCATAAATATTTATGTATGAAGATAAAAATTATATTAATATGTATGCAATACATAAAATGCAAACTCCTTCTCGTTAGGAATTTCTCGGAAAATTTATCAGGTTCGGTTTTTATGGCCTCACGAATATTTTGCCTAAAACTTGATTTTTTCAAAGAACATGCGTTTTTTTTCGGAAGCCAATTGAAATTTTGCTTTCCTGTCTTACAGCTTTAGATTAGGAGAAAAAAATGTCTAACAAACTTACATGAAAAAACTGCATTTACCCAGTAATAAATGAAGCTTACTAGTAAGCAGTTTTGTAAGGGAGAGAAGCACGAAACTGCTTAGAAGATGCATGATTTTTATATGGCGATTTCCCACTTGGAAGCACTACTTTTTTCCTCTCTGCTAAATTGCGTTATAAAAAATGTTACTTCTAGTGCTCGGATTTATTTCGGGAATAATCGCAAATACATTTTAAAATCATTGCAATACAACCTGCTTCCATATAAGGGAATAACAGAAGCACCTAAAACATTGTTCGTAAATTTTTTCTTTTAAATAATTAATTAAATATTTACTTACAACCTGCTGACTTATAAGCGATAATGGTAAGTTATTCAATCACTTTTATTAACTTAAATTAAAAATTTACTTTAATGGTATGTATTCGCTTCTCTGCTGCTTCTTAGTATTGTGTAAAACCAGCGCATATATCAGCCCTAATATAGATTTCGTGCTTTCTCAAACCTAAAACTTGTTACTGCGTAGTGCCTTGAAACTGCTAAAATGTTGAAAAATTTTCATTTTGATATCTTTTTTTCTCACATTTTGGCTGCCAAATTGCGGAAAACTTATTCAAAAAACATGTGAAAAGCCATTTTCTAGTATAAAAATTTTTTGACGAACTAAAAACTATATGTATTATAAGGAATATATTTTCTAAAGAGTACTTACCTGAATAACATACAAAAAATAGAGGGTGGCAAATATTCAGATTCGCATTTGCAAACTTTCCCTTATTTTTGCCATTCGCTTTGATGTAAATAAGAAATACGTAGCACATATTACAGTAGTGAAATATTAAGGCTGGGTTTTTGACATCTCAGTTAATATATGTTTAGCTAAAGTGAAAAGATATTTGTGCCGCCCTTAAGGAGCATATAGACGACATGTTTTTGTCATCTGACATGTCAAATTTTCAAGTCACATGTAATTGTGCATGTCTGTCAAAATCGCTGTTTTACATAAGGTTTATAATATTCGGTCACAAACGTACATGTAATTTGCTTCTGACATTGTCTCTGTTTTTTTCGCATTGTTATTGCAGAAACCAAAGTAGTGATTGGTTTTAAAATAGCTTGCTGCCGCCATGAAATTTTTTATTTGCGCCGTAAAATAGTTTAGCCATCTTAACATTTTTTTCTTTTAATTCAAAGATACCAATTTAGGATTTTATAATAAAACGGGTTTTATATATATATTCACATAAATTTTATTCAATGGTAAGATGATCAAACATATCTCGGTGTTGTAAAAAATTAACTTCAGCCGGCTATTGATTCCGTCAATAGTGGACGCCGCTGCCGGTTCCTTCCCGGCATGGATTTCTGATGTCAGATGGTTTGTCAGCAGAAAATAGAGCACGCTCTAATTGAAATTTTGTCAGATGACTTTGCGTCTGACTTTAACAGAAGCAAAGTTAAAAAGGTAACACACGACATGTATGTATTTTGCAGTGGGAAATTTGACATGTCAGATGACAAAAACATGTCGTGTACGGGCGCCTTTACCAAGTTTGTATACAACATTTTGATAAACAGCTTTGCTTTGCTTAAAATGTTGGACTCACATTTCGCCGGAAAAATTCGAGCTTCAGACTACGTTAAACTAAGTTTAAACTTAATCCACATCTCAAAAACACGGCCTAACTAATCAAATTTCCAAAAAAACCCGTTTCAGCTGTCTCAAAAAACATCCCAGTAAAAGATGTGCTCCAAAAGGAGCAGGTTTTATGTATGAAAGCATACCTCAAATCGCTTCAAACCTGCTGATAAGATGCCTGATTTTTGTATGGAGTGTTCCCGGTTTGGAGGACTATTTACTGCTGACAATAAGCGCTTTTTTAACATGCAAAGAAAGCACTCCTAAAGCGCTTTTTTAAGGGATAACTATATTTTCATATTCATTGATTTTTTGCTTTTAATTGCTTAAATGCATTGTTTCAATAATTTTCGTAAACCATTATATATTTGTATTTTTTTTCGCTTTCAAACGTCATCGTTGTCAGCACTAAAATAGCAGCTTTTTTCTATATTTTATTCTTTATCATTTACTGCTATATAAAAGCTCTCTTATTGAAGAGTTCGATTATGCGCTTTTTCTCTAAAGTGCTTCAAAAAACCCAAATTTGTTTTACTGGGATCAAACATCTAATAGGGGCTTTGTTTCAAAATTAGTTTGCTGCATGCTCGCAATAGTTGTATCATGGATGATGGGACCTACTTTACTGTGGAAGCTCGTAAATGAACACCAATTACAAGTTTTAAGGCGAATTTAAAAACAAATTTTTATAAAAAGGGATACAAACCAAGAAACCTAGACTGTTTTGGCCAAAGCTATCAAAATCCAAGAAGGGTTTTGTTAGTTGCGTGCGATATGTACTAGGAAAAATTCTACACGAGAAGGAGTTTGCACCTGATGACTTAAAAAATGTTGCACAGTTTATTATCCGAGCGTTAGTTCAAAAATGCGAATTTTACTACTTACTGTACTTAAAGATGGCGTATTCCTCCAATCAAAAAAAGAGGGTCTAAAAAAATTAATAATTTATTTTAAGTGATTTAAAGTTTCTCAATAAACAAAACTAAATTTTCGTAACTCGATTTCGGCTATTTAAATTTAGACATCCGGTCTCAAAATTTAAGTTTTATTCTATGGCAAGGAATCTAAATAAAACATTATTGTTCATATGTATATTTCTTATAGAAATTTCTCAATGTCAACGAAAACCAGCAGACACAACAAAAACAACAACTACAACAGCAGCAGTTTAATTTTCAAAATCTCCAGCAGCAGCAATTACAACAGCAGCGCCAAAAGCAACAGGAAACATATGCAGTAACAGCTGATTTTGAAAACTCGACCAATCGCTCATCGCCAGCTACAAATTTATTTGATGAACAAAATTTGGAAAACTTTGAAGCATTATCCGCTTTCGATATGGAACTCACTAAACTGCAAGCCTTAAATGCCGTCACTCTTTTGCAAGCTCAACAGCAACAAGTGCCACTGCTTCAAAATCTGTTGCAAACATACAACACCATCAATCAGCTTCAAAACTGGCAAATGCAACAACAACAACAACAACAGCAGCACCAGCAGCAACAACAACAACAACAGTTTCATCCCCTACAACAAACAAATACATCTGCAAATAGCAATAGTAACAACACCACCAGTGGTTCAGATGCTTATCTGGATCGTGTTGCTAAATTCTATAGGGGATCGGCTGCATTCTGTGATCCCACATGCACCTGGAGTGGTCAGTTGCCGCCTCGATCCCATCGTATTTATCAGTTTTCGCCAAAAGTATTTTTGGGGGGCATACCCTGGGACATAAGCGAACAGTCGTTGATACAGATTTTCAAGCCATTTGGGCAAATTAAGTAGGAGCAAATTGCATTTTAAAAATATTTGTTTTAATAATTTGCATTTTCTTTTTAATACCGCACAGAGTTGAATGGCCTGGCAAAGAACAGCAAGCTGCCCAGCCGAAAGGTTATGTTTATATTATTTTCGAATCGGACAAACAAGTTAAGGCCCTGCTTTCCGCTTGTGCTGTTCAGTGTGATGATCCCCAACTCGGCGGGGGCATATTCTTTTTCAAAATATCTTCTCGGCGCATAAAATCAAAAGATGTATGATTAATTAAAATTTTTAAAGACATCTTAGTTGTAATGCTATTGTTATTCTAGGTCGAAGTTATTCCCTGGCTCATTGGAGATTCAAATTATGTAAAGTCGACTTCTCAAAAATTAGATCCTACCAAAACCGTTTTTGTTGGAGCCCTACATGGTAAGCTGACAGCTGAGGGTTTGGCCAAAATAATGGACGATTTATTCGATGGAGTTTTATATGCCGGTAGGGAAATAATTTTTACTACTAAAATGAAACTTTATTTATCAAAAGTCGAATACTGACAGATTTTCATCTTTTCTTGATAAAGAAATCCATTAATATTACTTACAGCCGTATTCATAATGAAAATTTGGCATGAAGTTAGCAAAAAGTTTATTCATAATACACTAACCAATTTCTGGCTAACGATTTGCTTAACTCTTGTTAATGAGCTGCCAAACTTTTGCCAACTTGTAAAAAACAGCAGCTAAATGACAAACAATTTTTTTTTTAAATAACTGTTTTTTTTTTTAATTTACTGTCTTTTACTTAATTTATTTTAATTTTAAAAACTTTTTAAAATTTTTATATGTGAAGGGGCAGAATGTGACCTCACAAGCGCAGCTGTTTGCAGTGATTGGGCCTGTTCGGAAATGCATCACTGCGCTGCATCAGTGATTTAAAATGATTAAATATATATCAGTGAAGTAGATGTGGACCAAAAAATTGTTAAATACTCCACAAAAATAATAGTCACAAAATAAAAAATAATTAAATTGTTTTTTATCGGCATTAAAAAAAAGTTTGCTTTTCTGATGCAGCGCAGTGATGCATTTCCGAACAGGCCCATTTTCTTCGTGTGTGACGTTTGGCGTAATTTATTTTTGTTTGTTTACATTTTTTATAAAGGCATTTTGAGATTTTCCGTCTCAATTCTAGCAACAAAATCGATGTTGTTGTTTCTATTGCTTCATTGTTGTAGTACTGAGGTCACTTTGTTAATACATTTTGTGAAGGGGAAAACAAAAAATGACGAATTCAGCGATGATTAATGCAAAACGTGTTGCGTTTTTGAGTAATAAAATGTGGCATCATAAAACTTCAGAGTTGATTTATTAAAAGTTAGCAAATGGAGAAAAGTTCGTTATGAGTTAACTCTGTGCCAACAAGCTGCTAAGCTTAATCAGCATTCCAGTTAGCACCTCGTTGTACGTAGTGGCTAACTTTTTGTTATTAATACGGCTGTTAGTGATTAACATATGAAGACAGTGCTCAAATACAACTTTAATTTTAATTGTTTTTTATTTTTTTAAGGTATCGATACCGACAAATATAAATATCCCATTGGTTCGGGTCGTGTTACCTTTAATAATAATCGCTCATACATGAAGGCCGTTTCAGCAGCATTCATTGAAATTCGAACACCAAAATTTACGAAAAAAGTGCAAATTGATCCATATCTTGAAGATTCATTATGTTCAATATGTGGCGTACAACACGGACCATATTATTGTCGGGAAATATGTTGTTTTAGGTAAGTTTCAAATGATGAAATTTTTCTTTAGAATTTAAGAAATTATTTGACTTACGGAATACAAATACGTACGAAACTTTCGTATTTAAACTTGGTAACATCAGTGTAAAAAAACTTATTATAGAAACAAGTCTCTAAAATGTGAAAACCGATAATGCCTTAAAAATAAAAAACAACCTTTACCGCTGCAAAAATTTTGCTCACAGAAATCGGAAAAATTGAAAAAATTCAATTCTCTAATTCACAAGTTTAAGTAAATGGTGTCCAAATTTGAGGCATAATCGTTCAATGGAAATCGCTACAGGGAGATGGTCTAGAGCTTTTTTGTGGCTGAAAATTGATAGTTGTGGTTCCAACAGGATGGTGCCACTTGCCACACAGCAAAAGAAACAATGGATCTTTTGAAAGAACAGTTCGAAAATCGCATTATTTCACGCAGAGGAGGAGTAAATTGGTCACCAGGATCGTTCGATTTTACACCCTTAGACAAGTTTTTGTGGGTTTTTTTTTTTAATCGAAAGTTCATGAGTTTAAAAACAACATTATCGAGCAGATATCAAGCATTGACAAGATTTTTTTGAAAAACGTGATTGCAAATTATGGTAAAAGATTGGAAGCATGGGCCTAAGCAACCTGTGCAATGCGCATAGAAACTAACTTATTCACCAACAATGAATTTCAGTGTTTTTTTTCATGAATACAAATTTGGAATTAAGCACGACAAACAAAATCCTATTAATTACTCTATAAAAATAACCGACTTGTCATAATTGTCTTAATACAAAACAAAAACAATTTAACGCACACATGTACAAATTTTGGCTCATATACACGATATTTGACAATTGGGTTTTAACTGGGGTAAACAGCTGACAAACATATGGACCAACGAGTCTACCTTGTGTAGTTGTACCATGACTTCAGCTACAATTTGTATGAAATTATAAATGACGATTATAATAATTTTCTTTAGTTTTGAATGAACATTTGTGAGCAAAATTTTAATACGTTTTTTTTTTTTACTGAAAATGTGTGTGGTTGCGAAAAAAAAATTGTTGTTTTATTGTGAACGCCAAGTGAAATATTGATGACATTGTGAACAAAGCTTAAATTAAAATAAATTGGCTTTTAAATAAAGTATTAATTATTGATTTAAAATTTAAATTTAAAATATACTTCTATGGAAGTTTTTTGTTACCGACAAAAAAATTTTAAAATAATATATCGCTGGCTCAATATTGCAAGGTTGGAGCAAGTTAATTGTATAAGTTTTTATTTTTATTTGTATTCTACTATTTCCCAAATTAAGTTACACAACCAAGTTGAGTCAAACAAAGTGGCCAACAACTTATTGCCGTCTTTGGATCAACTCTGAAAGTTGTAAATTGTCTCATGCAACCCTGAAAAATTACTAACTGAAAATAAAAAAAAATATGTCACATCCACCGTTGTAAAGTTAAGCCAGCGATATGTACATACATAAGTACATATTGCACCAGTTTCACTAAAGAGGAACCCTTAATGTGGGTTCACACTATAAAAGCTTTCTTTCAGAAAGTCCGAGTTTTTTTTATTTTTTTTTTATTTATTTTTACATTACCAATAACCTTTAAAGGCCATAATCGGTTACAAATTTCTACTAACAATTGTAAACAAAAATTAATATATGAAAGTATGCATGTGTATGTACATAAAAATTAAAATATATTTAAGTTAAAATATAATTACAAAAAGGTTAGATAGCTTAATTAAATGTAAGAGTTTCAGCTATGAAAAATCCCAAAACGAACGATTCAGAAAATTATATGCAAATATTATATGTAAATACATGTATACACATACATATTTATGTGTACATATGCATAAGTAATAAAATTGGTAAGAGGAGAAGAGAAGTTCCTATTTATCCTTCTCTCTCCTCTTTCCTCTCACCAATAAACTCTCACTTTTTGAAAAAAAACTTGCAGAGTGTTCACCCAGACTTTTACTACAAAGCGGGACACAACTATATAACTTTTTGCGAAAGAGTAGGAAACGCAATTTGTGGGTAGATATGACCGCTGTACAGGAATGATAAAGTCGGTATAATTGTACTTTTTTCAGTACTATTTGCATTACAAAAGTACTGAAGTACTCCAATGACATTTTTAGTACAATTAAAAAATTTCGAATGCTTTAAATAGAAACATTTTGGTCAAAGGTTGGATAATTGATATATGAAATTAATGAACTAATGCTTCCAGATATCAGAGAATTGCTGTACCAAATTTGTCGGCGAATATGGAATACCAAAATATGATTAAAAAAAGCGAAGAAATTGCCTTTATGTAAATTTACGTATTTTTCCTGTGTTCCCCTATCAAGTCTAAAAAACAATCTAAAAAATCATTGTCTAAACTCCTTTTTACATATTTTTTTTTTGTTAATTGCCAGTACACAGGACAGCTTCCTGAAATTGTCTTCGCTCCAAATACAGTAATTTTGCTTTTTGACGTAGCCATTTATTCACTAATCACTAACCACAATTCGTTAAAGTAAATTTCCACAATTTGGAAGCGTTGTTGTAGTAGCAAACAATTCATAATGACTTGCCAAATCTTACTGAACAGAAATGTCTACACAGTTTGACATTCTCAGCTCTCAAAGCATAGTTACGAATAACGATAGTAAAAAAAAATTTTGGGTTTTAGTACAATAAGATTTGAAAAAGTACAATTTTTTACTGAATTAAGTACAATTTTGGGAATGTCATTTATCATCCCTACCGCTATATAAATTTTGAATTGGCCCCCTTTAGTGGAACCGGTGCAATATGTAGAATCTACATTGTAGGTATTTTCAATTGTAAAATTTCTAACTAAATTTGTCTTTGTCTTTTTTTTCTCTATTTCACCTTGAACAGATATTTCTGTCGCACTTGTTGGCTTTGGCAGCATTCAACAGATGCTGTTAAATATCATAAGCCATTAACTAGAAATTCAAAATCCCAAACGTTAGTAGGTATTGGACCGGCCTCGTCAACTAATTCATTGTCTTCGTTAAATTCTCAACAGGCCATTAATTATGCTGGCCAGCAACAAGTCCGGCCACCACAACACCAGCAGCAGCAGCAGCAACAACATTTAATGTCCTCTATGTCTCAGACACAAGATACATTTAATAATCATCAGCAACAACAAATGAAGAACATGCAGCAACAATTACAGCAGCAGCAAGAACAACAGCCACCACCACAACAAATTCAAACAATACAAAATGCTTTTCATTTATAAACCATTTCCGCCGAGAAATGAAATGGAATTAAGTTGAATGTAAACAAAAGAAAGAAACAAATGAGAAATAATTTAAAAAATTTTACGTGTAATTAAATTATGTTGAATTGTTTAAATTATTGTGAATGATTTACTTCACTTATTTGAATACATATTTTGAGATGTCTCTTGTTTATTGCGGAATAATTGTTTCTTTTTTTAAGTAAAACACTTTTTTATTTTATAAATATTTAATTTTTTTTTTTTTTGTTCGTTTTTTTGCATTTCCCTCATTTTAATCATAACAATTGTAATTCATTGGAGATGAGTTAAGTGCATTTAAAAAGAGACTTGTAAACGGCAAAATCATTAACTCATCTCTAGTTCCTATTACTACGACATATCAGCATCATTTTATTGAAAGCTGGCTTTCAATTAATGTTTAAAAAAATATCGTTATTATTCTTGAATTTTTTTTTTAAAGAACAATTTTAAACTGAAATTTTTTATTTTATTTGCAAAATTAACATTTTGTATTTAAAAGGAGAAATAATAATGAAATGAATGTTTAATTTTAAAAACATTTTTAATAAGCAACATTATTTAAAAAAATTTATATTAAATTTGAGTTTTTGCTTAATTTTGTTTGTTATAAGATTTTTTGTTTTTGTTTTAAGATTATCTGTTTGAGATTTATTTTATAGCTATTTTTTTGAAATTTATTTTAATTAAATTTCAGCTGTAATTAGCAACAAACTTTATGTTAAAAATTTTTTTTGTATTGTTTTATTTAGTTTTAACAAGATTTGTTTATAACTATTTAATTTTATTGTCAATATGTATTTCCTTTAAGAAAATTTCAATTTTTTATTTTGAAAAAATTGTTTAACTTTTCATTTTATAGGAATTGTTATGTATATTTTGTATGTATGTATGTGTTAAGTTAATTTGTTGTTGTTAATATTATTATTTCTTTAATGAATATTTAATTTTTTGTTTATATTTTTTTTTTATTTGTTCAATATTTATTATTTTTTTGCTTGTTCAAAGTATATTTCTTATTTTTTTCCAACGTTCAGTTTTTTCACAAAAATCATTAATTTTAAGAATTTTTTTTTAAGTGTATTTAAAACAAATTGTTTAATTTTTTTCTTTTAATTTTTAGAAAAACTATTTAATTTATCTTAACAAAATTTATATCTTACCTTTTAAAAAAAAAAAAGTTGTTTTGTTTTAATAAAAAAAAAATATTTTTGTTATGATTTCTATAAAAAAATTTCTTTTATTTAGAAGATTTTATTTTCAGTACTTCCAAAATGGTGTTCTCTTAATTAAATTATTTGCTACATTTGATTTTTTAAACCACATGAATTTAATTGCTTTTTAATATTGTTGTTGTAAAAGTTCGGCAACTATTTTTGGAACAAAACTTATGGCTAATTTCACCAATTTATTTCGATGTCAATTTAAGTTTAAAATTCAATTTTCATGTCAAATTAAAAAATAAAATTACATGAAAAACTATATTTTAATCGGGTTTGTTCTATAAATCGAAATGAAGTGGATTTCAAATCGAGCAAATTTTTAAAACGAGCCTGTAAAGAAAGTTCATAAAAATATTGCTTTTTATATACTTCAAACTTTGAGTACTAATTAACTTCACAATGATAACTCTAAAAAACAGGACAAACTACAGTCGTTTTGTAAAAATGTTTAATCAAAATCTCGTTCGGTTTTAATTCCACTTCATTTCGATTTTCAGAGCATTCCCGAATATACATATATGAATTGATATTTAAATAGAATTGGTGAAATAGGCTCTCAGTGCTCAAACAGAATTGAGTCTTTGACTTCCGGCAAAAATCTTAAAGCCCATAATTAAAACGTCATTTTATAGTTTTAATTTTTTTTCGTTTTTAATTTTTATTTACAAAACGTATGAAAGTATGGTAGCATTGTCAGGAGAATAACTGTGAAAAACTTTCTCAAAATAAAATAGATTTTATTTCAGGACGGATTTGTACGACAAATTTTTATGTCAAATTGCATGTTAAATGTGATCTTCACGAAGTTCTGTTTGAAATCTTACAGTTCTCTTTGGGATGGAAAATAAGATTTTCTCATTGGTAGTACAATTTATGTTAAGTCAAATGTTTGTGATCGTTTTTTGTCTCTAACATCACATTTTCCATCTCGTAATTAAGAGTTACGCGGTTATCGACTCCTAATCATTCACACTGACAAGAGAAAGAAACGCTCACACTGCTGTAATCCGGCAGCCTAAAAGGGACATTAATGCACAGTTCCGTGATGAAGGAACCTCCACCTGCCTTACTGCCGCTCTTCCAACCATCGGTCTAGCCTATGTGTCGGCTCCAGAGAGCCACGAATAAAGCACCGAATAAAGGTTCTGGAATGCAATATTTTAGTCCAGAGTCCGGCAACACATAGATGCAGACTTTTAATTATTTGTGAGAGAATAATAAATCTCCCTCTTAGAAGCACTTAAAGAAATTTTTGTGTTATTTTCTTGTTTTTAAAATAAATTTGGCTGTTAATGTAAAAACTCAACACATAAGCGTATGTTTTATATAAAACAAAAACAAAACAAAAAAATCATTAAAATTAAATAAATCACATTCTTCAAGAAAAAAAAAAAAAAACTATAATTTCATTAACATTCGGGCTTGCCAAAAAAAATTTCGGCAAACAAGAAATTGAATTCCCATTCTTCTTTAAACATTTCTCGCAGTGGAATTCTAAAGCAAGTGTCAACAGAACCTTCTTGTTTGAATGTTTGTTTGTTTTTTTTTCAAAGTGAGAGCGAATGTTATTGTGAGAAAAAAAGCACGGTGCAGTGTGCAGTGGGATCCTGGCATGACTATATCTCCGCATAGAACAAAGAACTCCAGCCTAACGGTGGAACACAAAGCAAGTTGATCAGTCATGAAGTCAACTTTCAACCAGTTCAACAAAGTGAACAGCGTTCCTTTAAAAAAAATCCAATTGCAAAGCGTGTTGCAGGTGTCGCTGAGGTGACAAGCTTTGGCCTAGGGATGCCAGACGAGCTCTTTCTAAGATAACTCCTGTCAAAATCGTCCTCTTTTTAGTTACTTTTCAAATGTTTAAAACATACTCAACATCAGCACTTATTAATTTACTTACCCAGCAGCCACACGTTCAAGTTTTTCTTATTGATCTTTTACATATGTGACCTACTCCGAGAAAAGGGACCTAGTGTGTGAAAATAAATTTTTGAGAAAAACGCATTTCATCTTAAACTACAACATTTTAGGTATCAGAATGCACTCTTAAGTCCAAACTCGTTTTTTTCTCCTTTTGTCGTAGAAGGTCACATATACTGCACTCAATTTTTTTGCAATTTACTTTCAAAATGTCATCAAGAAAACAATTTATAAAGACAAACTTGTAATCAGCTGTTAAATTGAACGTAAAATTGCCAAAAAAAAAAAACGGAAAGGTAAAATTAAGAGCAATCTCGTTGTCCAGTGTATTGCACATGGAATGGCAAAACTTGATCGTGTGGCCTCCAAGTAACATCACATTATTAGCAACAAGAGTTATGTTGAGATAAAGCTTAATTCTTACTTAGTTTTAGAAGGCCTTCTAGTAGCCTTCAAAGTAGACCCAAAAACACAAGTACTTGGCGTCTCATGACACCCCGTTTGTATTAGAAATAAAGTTGGAATGCGGTTGCGAGGCCTAATGTTTGCAAAAAAGCCTTTTAGAGGATCTCTTTATTACTCCTTTTCCCCACTGGGCTTTTATGGTTTTTGTTATTTATAATTTTTTATGCCCCGTATTTTTTGTTGTATTTTAATTCAATCGAAATGGAATATTATCGGTTTGTTTGAAAAGTGTGCTCTTTTTATTAGAAAAATGTGCTCTTTTCGCCTCTTACACATCTGGCAACCAAACTTTGGTCCAATACGACTGCTAAATGCATTGTTCGTGAAAATGTTTAATTGAATAAAAATTTCAATTAAACATTTAATGGTTAAATGGTTAAATAGTCATCCTTATCGTGGTTGGCTAATTTAAATACGTCTGCGACTGTTTGGTAATAGATTAACGGAAATAAGTTCAAGTGCTCTTTAATCTATAACCAAACATTCGAAGGCGTATTTTAAATTCGCCAAGCACGATAAAGGTTAATATTTAACCAATATTTTTTATAACAAAAGCTTTTTTAATTTTTTGACACCATTTCCTCTAAAAAAAAAACTTAAAATTTATTTTCTTCAATTTTCATTTTCCTCATTTACAAAACACATCATTAACATTTCATATACATTTAAACATCTTTAAAAATTTTTTTTTGTTTTTTAATTTTTTAAAAAGTAAAATTAACCGAAAACCCCAATATTATTATAAAACAAATAAAAAATATGTATTTACATACATATTACGCAAAAATATACTTAAAATTAAATCCACAACATACAGGGATTTTACAGTAGTAAAAAAAAAACAAATATAATTCAAAATTTAAAAAAAAAAACAAAAAAAAAATATTAAAAAATATAAAAGAAGTGACACACTCCTCAAACTTTTCTTAATCCACTAACCAAAAACAAAAAAGAAGATATAAATTTACCCATAAATGCCTCTTAACTCTGGTTTCTGTTGTAGATTTAGGTTGCTGTTAATTTTTTTAAATTATTGGTTGAAAAAAAAATATATATTTAAACATAAAAAATACATATTTAAACAAAAAAAAATAGAACCCACACATGTTTAAAACAGTAAAGAAAAACTTGAAAACTCGCTTCAATCATTTAACAAATAAATTAAGAAAATAATTGTTAAAAACAAAAAAATAACAATTTTAATAAAAAAAAAAATATTAATAATAAATTAGTTAGTTCGAAATGAAAATGAAATCTTATTGGTTTTATTACCAAAAGAATTAAAAAAAAATTAATTTTATATTGAAAACATAATGCGAACTTAGATTAATTTAAAAAATTACTATATTTTCATTTAGGAATAATCATAAAATTTGTCTTAAATCCTCAAAACTCCAAGAAAAGGGTTAACGACATTTGGATATTAATCCTTGTTGGATGAAATGACAATTGAAAGTAACAATATTAAACGTAAGAAATATATATTTTGTCTTCATTTAACATTCTCTCGATTTAGATTTTCAATTTCTTGCTTCCAAGAATATGTCGAAACATGATCCAGTATGCAACGTTTTTAGTCAACTACCAAAATTAACTTTACCATTTTCAACTCTTCATCGAAAAAGTAAATCTATTTACATTATCAAGTCTATATTTGGCATTTGTATACGATTTTGATTCTATCAGCCCAATTATGAATACAAATTCCGGGGAATTGTTATTTATGTATTTAATGCATAAATTTTTAAGAGTTTTTAATGTTCTAACTAGGGACCGGATTTTTATGCAGTAAAAATCGAGTTTTATGCGCATAAAACATATACTTAAAATAGAAAAATATGCGCTTTAAACTGCAAAAATATGCACTTTAAATTTTTCCTAACACATTTTTTAATCATAAACAAATCATTTAAATAACATAAAACCCCTAAAAATTCAGTCTCGTTAACGAAAATAAGGTACACCAAAAAAGCAGAAGTAAAAATATAGTAAAACACAAAATATAAAGTAAAACAATAATGTAAATTAAGTCACTTGTTAGATAGATATGCGAACCTTCATATAAAATTTTCTTATACATACATTCATTTTCCACTACGCTGTTTTCGTAAAAATTTAAATTAAATATGCCAGCAGTTTGTGTTATTGCTTTGTGTCCTTCGTATCAAACTTTCTAAAAACTTTATCAAGTTTGATATGAATTTGTTTACTTAAGTTTCCCTTAACTGCATACATTCTATTTATGACATTATCAATTAATTTAATTTGCATTCTCAATGGATTCGATTTCTCTAATTTTACAATAGTCCCAGAGATAAATCCGTAATTTGAAGACTTAAAAATTATCTGAAATTTTATATTTTGTAAATTTGTTATTTTTTTTTTTTTTTTGGTACTGCATTACCATCGTTCTATCACATCCTTGAATTGTTTAAAATTTTCAGCATAATACACTACTGATTTCAACCACATTGTTGTTCTAGGATACTTCTCCTAATATGCGACAAAACGCGATGTGCTTTGCAAAATATTTTTTCCCCATTTTTTCGCAAAAATGCACCAAAAATATGCAATGTCAGCAATATATGCAAAAATATACATTTAAAGCATAATATGCAAAAATATGCACTAACAAATCGATGCCATTTTATTTAAAATTTCTTGATTCGAAAAGATATTAAGTTAATGTTGATCTCAGACTGACGACAACAAATATGCATTTGCATAAAAATCCGGTCCTTGGTTCTAACAATCACAAAACGCTTCAAAGTTGCGACTCTGACATGAAATCTCATAAAAGATGTTCTGTAAAACGCAATCGCAAGAAGTTTTCTACGAAAAATTTCAAAACCATTTCATAAATGGTTTGTTTACTTGTGTTTCTATTTTTAGATTAGCTGATGTGACGTGCTTGATTTCTTTGTATTTTGTCCCTGGCTTGATATACTTAGACGTAAAATAAAAAAAGCCATGTTGATGAATTTTAATAGAAAGATAATTTACCACAATTCGAATTCGATGTATATTATTTTAAGCCAACTTCTCTTGCTCGACCAAATATATCTAATAACGACTACTACTGTATTCCCTTAAAGTACCTACCTACCAGATGGGATACATAATTTTTTTCTTAGTAAAAAGAGCCGCTGTTCTCATAATGTTGTTAGAAATACAAAACATTGTAGAAACCTTACAAGAACATAGTAAGCAAATACAACCGTATACACTGCCTCGTTCCTCAAGAACATTCGACAACTTAATTTAGCTCCTTAGTGTTCGGTTCGGTAGATTTGTGGAAAACACAAACGCTAATAGTGTTTGTGTAGTAAATCATTAAAGAAATAACGCTTCCCTGTCCGTCATCTTCGGAACACAAAAATAATAAACACATTTAATTCCGAACCTTATTATGTTCTGTTCAGCTCATTAGTGTTCGTTCGTTTCAGTTATATTTACAAAAACAATATATATATACGAAAAAAAAAAACAAAAAGCCAGCAAAATAATTTTACACAAACAAAACATATACATACACAACACATACACAAGCTGTTCGAGCTTTGGTCGTTGCTTGTCATTTCTTCATCAATGTAAAAAATCAACTTAATAGAACATACAAATATAATGTCTACAGTATCACTACAATCGTTGCGTTTTTTGACGAAGAACAGAACATTATATAATGTTCGGCTCTTTCTTGAAAATAGTTACGAACGTTATTAAGGGTTGTGTTCGTCTACACAATCACCAAAAAAATAGATACCGTTCTTGGGTGTGTGAGCCGAACGCTAAATAATCACCCTTATCGTGGTTGGCGTATTTAAAATACGCCTACGACAGTTTGGTAATAGATTAAAGATAATAAGTTCACCTTCTCTTTAATCTATTACGAAACAGTCGCAGGCGTATTTAAAATACGCCAACCACGATAAGGGTGAAAGTTCTGTTTTTTTTGTCAAACACTGTTTTTATAACTATTTACATGCATTCATGAACTTAAAAGTTCAAAAAGGCCTATTGAAATGGCCAGAGGACTAAAAACTTCTAAAAACCTACTACCTACCAACCTACTAGAACAAAAACAAGGACAACTGCATCTTAACCACGAGGTGGTTTATATATGCAATTTTAAAGTGCCCCGCGTATGCGAGAATCATGTTTCATACACAGGCTGCAATTTTTGAGTATGGCCGCCAAATTACACTCTCCCACTTGCTAAGGATCTGAAGCTAACTAACCATTGCTGTCAATTTGATTCAAGGCTGTTTTCGAACTGATAGCAACAAAACCTTAGGATGATTTAAACATCGCAGCAGGTGTCCACTCCACATGGACGAAGGAAGAATGACGTCCCGTTTTTACCCGAGATGTAGGTATCACCACAGCCACCTCGTGCCCTAAAAGTATTCCTTCAAAGAAGAAGGACAAGACCATCTTCCAAGTCCTCGAGGTTCTGGAAGCATTTCTTGGATACTATACTAACGGAAACCGCACCATCAGTTAAGTACTGAGGTACAACTTCGGTCTCCTTGCAATCGTAAGACCCCAAAGAGCCCTGTCATTTTGGATGTTTGGTGCATCCTTGGTATGCATACACCTAATCGCCCCGGCATTAATTTTTAATATCCGAGGAAAGAATATCGACACAACAGTTGACTGTCGTGTTTCCTAGCTCGCTACCACATCTCTGTCCCGAAGAACTTTATGGAAGTTCGTTTATAAAACAGAAAATATACCTTTTGACGGCTTCCTATGAGCGCGACAACTTTTTCCAGTTATTTATTGATGGGTCAAATTTAAATCCTTGCGGATCCCACGATTGACTAGAACCAGGAAAACTAGTGACGCATCTCTGAGAAAGCCTAAGAAGGCTTAGAGTTTGAATACATTAGATTCTAGGCTTTGTAGCGTTGTAGCGTTGTAGCGTTACTTCCCGCCTAGAAATTGGTGCTAGTAATAGGCATTACTGTACACATAAATGCCTTAACTAGGTCGCTTACATGCACTTTGCGTCTTCGATTACATCCTTTTCTCTATTACCCGTTTACAAACAAATTTTGATGTAACCTAAGTTCAATAAAATTTTAAATGTCAATTAAAGTTTAAAAAATGTCCGCGGTCCAGAGACATTGTCTATTTAAAGCCCATTTGTTAACAGCGAAAGCGCAGAAAGAAAATAATCAGCCATGTCACAAAGTATAATGCCGTTTTGAAACGGAATTCATTCCGTATTTTGGTGCTTCAGGAAATGATGAAAAAAATTTTCGGAATGAAACCATTTTTGGTTTTTGTAAACGAAATGGAAGTTTTCTGTATCTGAAAGGCCAATAAAACTATCAAAATACACTTTCTATCAATAAACAAATATGTTTTCTTCGATTTCGAACGGAATTGAACTCTGTGACATGGCTGAATAAACATTTTTTAAAATAAAACTAATTAAAAATTATTATTTTGTGTTTTTCGCGTGCATATTTTTAAGTTTTTTTGCGGTATATTAACATGCATATTTTAAACATGTTTGTGTATATTTAAACTTGCCCTGGTTCTCATTAATCTGAGTATAACAAAAGGTCAATTAAGGCTGAGAATATCTAGGATCAAGTGCGCTCCACTATTTAAAAGCCAAAAGGCTAGCTGGTAGTGAGCTAATGCCACTTTTGCGGCTCTCCACTTTTTTAACAGTTTGGTTGCCTTTGACTAATTCACATTGCCATTCTTAACTCAACAGGCAGTTGGCTATTCAGTTGTGTATCTGTTTTTTCGTGCTATTGCCGTTTTCAACTTTGAAGAGTTTGGTCGACAAAAATGTTAAATACACACAACTGCTAAAAAGTAGTTGCCTTATTGGCAGATAAAGTTTATTTTTTTTTAAATTCGGTGAAAATCGAAAACAAAACGGAGACATCGTATGTATAAATTTTTGTAGTAACTTTTTCGATATTTTAAAAAACAAAAGCTCAATTTGAGCGGCTTGTCCAGCTTATTTAGAGAAACTTAGAAATTGCTCGCGGAAAACACCCAAGTTTGGTATGATGAAAAAATCATGTAAGGAGTTATGGCAAGAGTTTAAAGTTAAATAGTTTGGGACCACGGCAAGAACTTCTCTTAAACACTAATAACCTTCTTAATCTAATTAAAATATTCTTGGCACAGGTTTGGATACACTACAAGACAAGCATAAAGAAAAATGTTGCCAACAATAAAAAAAAAAACACTCAAGCGACAGGGGGAGGGCTATCACAAGAAGTTCCATTAAATAGCCTTGAGGATAATGTTTCGCAGCTCTTGAATTGCAAGTCCGGCCAACTATTTGGTGTTAAAATATTCCTCAATCAAGTGACAATTTTAATGAGTCAGTTGAACTAATAATCTAACCAGCAGATTGGCCAACAGCTACCCCAACAAGAAGAAGAACTCATCAGGCACAAGAAAGTTTCGTTACTTATTTGAAGTTCTTACTTGACACTGGGAAGTTCAAGAGGGTTGGAATCATCACGAATTTGTCTTCTTGTATTTAGCGCATCTATACAAGAGTTTTCCTTTTCATCGTCATAAAACAAACCGACACTAATATCCATTTTAAATACTTATTATTCAACACAATTATTAAAAATACATACTTTTAGTTTAAAAAATAATTTAATTTTATAAAATGTTCACTTGTCAAACGTTATATTTAAAGTTGGCAAATCGATATTTTAAGTTGGCAACTTTATAGCAAACTCAACTTAAAACAGTTGGGTATTACAATACCTAAAATGGGTTTGGTTGTGCATAAATTGGGTTGACCCTCAAACGACCAAACTGAGTTGAGTGGAGAACCGCAATAGGGGCATAATATTTCAACGCCGGGGTTGCGGGTTTGAATCATAAAGCATAAAAGAAAGGCGGCCTTAAGATAGACCAATGCAGACATAAGAGCAGCCCTACATAATATGGAATTTAAACCAACATCCATTTATTATTAATGACACGATTTGAAAGATCGTACTATATAGTAGGTAGTATCAAGCAGCTAAGATCTGCTCTAAATTATTAATCTAATTTTCGATTATTCTATAAAAAAAACAAGATTTAGAAGAGAAGGATTTTTCATATCTAACAATTTGAAAAAAAAAATGTTTTGAGTTTTTAATTAAAAAAATAAATTAGAAACCACTATGTTTTCAATATTAAATAAAAGCTTAGTATGTATAAAAAAAAATATATAAAATAACAAATATGGTGCTTTAGCTGAATTATAAATATTTAATAAATAAAAAACAAATACAAAACATAAAAAAATAATACATCAAATCTATGACATAAAGTAAAAGACAAAAAATCGAATCCCACATATAAGAAATAAAAAACAAAGGCATATTAAAAAATTGATAATCACTTTATTTAATTAACAAAATTAATTGTTTTTAAATAAATTGAGCAAAAAAGGTCTCAATAATTATTATTGGAATTATTAAATAAAAAAACAAATTGCATTTAAATTAAAAAAGAGTTAAAAATAAAAAATAAATTAAATCCAGTACCTTTAATTAGTAAACATACGTACAGACACACATACATACTTACAAAATTAACAGGGAAATAAGTTTTCAATGAAATGATTTTTTTAACAAAAAAAATTTTAATTAAATGTGTTGATTAGTTAATTTTTTTTCAATTTAGTTGTATATTAAATGATGCCAAGTAGAGACAATAATTGTATATGGTCACGGATAAGTCACCTAATAAAAAGGGTTTCAATAGATATAATGGTTACAGGAGTTAAATCAGTCCTCATATCATTTTATGGTCAGTTTTATGTTTAGTCCCCGTTCATACTATAAAACTTTTAACGCAAAAATTTTTTTAATTCTCTTTTGAATTTAAACTTTTTTTGGTAGCATTTTAAGTATTTTAATTGTCTTCTTTTCCTGCTTCATTTTTCCTACTCTGATTAGCAAACGCACAAAAAGTATATGTAGGAAAAAAAGTTGCGGTTTCACGATTCAACGTCTGCTGCTCAATTTATTTTTTATTTTCTTTTAAAGTTGCCGAAATTGTCACATGGTGTTGGTTCACACACATCAAGTTTGACTTGTCAACTCGTTAAGTTTTTAGGGGAGAGGGGAAAATAGAATGGAAAAAATGGATTTTCTTTTGTTTTTATATTCGTAATATGCTAGATGAGTGTAAAGCACCCTATCGATTATACAATATTAGTAAACATGTTATTTGCTATATTATTTCTATTTTTCCCTTTGTTATGTAATAAGTGGCACAATGGTTTCAATTAAAATATGGCGTAACTTTCAATAAAATGGTAAACATAAGATATAAGCAAAACCGCATTGTACAATGTTCCCAACGCATTTCTATGCATTGTGCAATAAAAATCAAAAGTCTTTTGATTGTTGCCAATATATTATGCCACCTTCAATTATCATATACACATTGGTGATATCATTGCAGAATAGGAAAAATTTAATAATTACATTGCAAGTGTATGAGTCGCTTAAGTTAAAGTGTTCTTTACCAAGTTCAAAAGACGATTAAAGAAAACCAGCGTTTAAGAAACTTCTTCATTTGTCATTGGCCAAAAAAAACGGCTTCTTTTGCTTCTGATTCATTCGCTGCCAAACCAACTTAAAAAGCGAAAAGTTGTTCACACATTTTCGTTTTCTGTTCGACAGTTTTATGTTTCGAATGCAGTTTTTAAGCCCTGAAGAAAACCTGTTCAGATAAAGCTGACTTGTACCCCGGTAGGCTAGCTGGTAGCGAGCTAGTCTATCAGCGCCGAGGTTGCGGGTTCTATTCCCGCCAAAGACTCTGGTTTCTTTCCTGCAGACAAGCATAGAGCTTCGCTGGATAAGCTTAGGAAATTAAAAAAAAAAACTTGGACTCGGGATAATGCGTATTAAAAAAAAAAAAAAACAAGACTAACGCACACATATACAAATTGTACAATGTTGTCAACACATTACAAAATATTTATGCGCAGCACAAATTGTGGCAACTACTAATACTTTATACTCACAGCTTATTTTATTGTTCAATATAAATAAATATATTACCCATAGGGAAACAACGAGAGAAGAAACTCTCGAAAAACAATACAAAAAAGGTACGTGTAAAGTTGCGACAGCAACTTAAAACGTGCTTTTTTCGGACATCAGCTGTGTCGGCTGGTCCACTACCACTACTATCCACCATTTCACCATTGAATAACGATTATGTACACATGTTTATATATAAAAAACATTTCATTATAAAGTATGTATGTATATCCTAAATTGGTATCTTTGAATTTAAAGAAAAAAATTTAAGATGGCTGAACGTTTTTCGCCGCAAATTAAATAACTGTGACGGCAGCACGCTGTTTGGAAATAGAGACTATATCAGAAGCGAGTACGTTTTTGACCGAATACTATAAACCACAATATAAATACAATTACAAGCACAATTACATGTCACTTGAAATATTGTCAAGTCAGATGTAAAAAACATGTCGTGTATATGAAACTTAAGGCAATCAAAGAGTTACGTTTTTTAAAAGCGTATAAAGGTTTACTTTCGCTCTCTTTTTTATATAAAGCAGCAATCATCCCTTTTTTGTGGCCATTTACAATATATGTATGAATTTTTTCGGTTCCTTGTTAAAATGGCTTTTGAGTTTGCATTGTGTAATTTTTATTGCAGCAACTTTTTCTTTTCGAGCGAATTTAAGTAGATTTTTAGTCAAATGAGAAACCGAATGAGCGTTCTCGCTCATAAAGTAATAAATCGCCCAATGTAAACGCGCACTTTTTTCCTCTCTATCTGAAAAACTTAAAAGTTGAACAGCAAGAGTTTAATCTAGGCAAAGTTAATATTTCAATGCGTATTTTCAATTCACAGTCAGTCTAAAATGTTTCATAGTCTGGACGGGCACTTACAGAAAATAATTGTACGGTGTTGCTTTAAAAATACATATTTTATTTTTCGATTTTCTTAAATTTAAAACATATAAACGTTTACGACAAATACATGTTGTTATAAGCCGCCTTTTTATAATTGTAGACATTCAATTTTAACATGGTTGCGGTAACAAAAAGTTCGATTAAAGTGGCCATAACATTTTTGTGTTTTTTGCAACTGTGCTTAAGTTATCAGTGAACGTAAACAACCAAAGGTTTTCCTTAGTGTCTGTTCAAACAAGTCAAGTTTAACTCGTCAAGTCTTGAGCTTTTAGGATAGAAGGGAAAAGAGAATGTCATTTCTCTCTTAGGTGTAGCCTTTAGGCTAAAAAAATAATTTTTATCTAACTTAAACTTAGTTCACTTATTTTTTATTTTAACTTTATATACTAACCCCCAAATTTCATCAAGTTCAGTTAAAATTAACTATCAGTGATAGTTGTCAAAACATATTATTAACTGGAAGTTAAAGTAATAGTTAGTTTTAACTGAACTTGGTGAAATTGGGGGCTAGAAATTAATTACAATTTTGGGTTTATTTTTATTTTATTAACAAAAAAATTGTTTCATTGAAATTTTGTTCCTGTTTCTCCCAAAAAAAATAAAAAAACATTTCTCTTTTAATTTTTTTGTAACAAAATTGTTCTAACGAAATATTGTGTTAAATATAAAATGTTGCCTAGTTTTCTTTTCGAAATCCTAAACTCCGCTTCAACATACAAAAATTACTTCAAACTAAAAAAAAACTAGTTGAAAATATTGGCAATTAAAAATAGACTTTTTAAAAATAAATATAAACAAAAATATTCTTAAAATTTTTTATTAACTTTTAAATGGTATTAATAATAAAACAATTTTAATATTTTATTCAAAAACAAAACCAAAAAAAGGTAATTATTTTTAAATTTATTTTTAAATATATATAATTTTTAATTATTAAAAACCAAAAAGAAATAAAAAAAAAATTATTTTTTAAAAAATAAAGCAATTTATTATAGCAAAAAATTTTTAACTAAATATTCTAAGAAAAAAATTTTATACACTCTCTCATTGGAATTTTACAAAACTACTACTACTAACTAAAACAAAAGGAATATTTTTTAACAAAAAATAAATTAAATTTTTCTACTTTCAAAACTAAAATTTAAAAAAAAAATTTTTTAAAAAACAATTAAAAAATATTTGAAATTAAAACAAATAAAAAACAAAATATCATTTTTAAAACTTTGTAAATTTCATTATCCAACAAAGTTCTTTAAATGATGCTTTAAGACCAATTAAAGAAAACCCAAATTCAAGTAACAAAAAAAAAATAAATCCCTAGATTTAGTATTAAAAAAAACAACAACAATATGGAACCAAAATCAAACGCTTCCCACTTATAAACGATAATATTAAACAAAAAAAAAAAATATTTTAACCTGGCAATACTATATAAAATTTTAACAATTTTTTTTAGAAAAACAAAAACCAAATAAAGAATTTCATATATAAAATTAATAAACAATAAAATTGTAACTAAATCTATACTAATCTGTACTCCTAAACATAACTACTACTATTACTCTTAAAAACAAAAAAAACCAAACAAAAATATTTAAAATTTTAGATTTTATACAATTTAAAACAAAATGCTTACGAAAACATATTAAACACATTCTAATCTTAAAACTGAAAAACACTTAATTTCAAACTAATTTTCTTTAAAAAAATCTTGTTAGTATGTATAAAAACAGAACAAATCCGTTTAGAATACCGGTATTTTTTTTGGAGACACGAGATACCATTGCTAAAAATACCTTTACAATATCTTTTTCCACTTCTCGAGCTGTTAGACTGGACCGTTACGAATATCTAAGTATGTTTAAAGTTTCATTAAAATCGGTGTAATAGTTTCTCCCCCCACATTCCTATTTCCGAATGAATGCATTGCTTGAATGTCCATCTAAATAATTATATAAGGATTTATCTACGTTTTCAGTTTCATTAAAATCCGTTTGATAGTCTCGGAGAGGCAGAAATCGTCCCCTACCTTCCCTCATGGTCATATTTGTGAAAAAAGCATTGCGTATGTGTCCATCTAAATAAGGATTTATCTATGTTTTCGGTTTCATTAAAATCGGGTTGATATTTTCGGAGGCAGAAATTGCCCCTACCTCCTCTCCTAGTCTTATTTTGGAAAAAATACCAAGATTATGTGTCTATCCAAATAGGATTCTGTTTATGTTTTGAATCTCATAAAAATCTGTTGGATTATTTCGCAGAGGTAGAAATTTCCCCCTACCTCCCTACGTGGTCTTTGTCTTACAAAAATATACATCCTAGAACCATCCTTAAAAAATTACCTTTCATACGAAACCGGTTTGGAGAACATCGGTTAGATGGTGTCAGAGTCCATAATGCACATACATACATACATGCTTAGAAACAATTTTTGTATTTTAGATACCTCTTAAAAGCTAATGAACGATGCCGGTAAGTTGAGGTCGCGGCAGAAACGTTGAAGGTTGTCGTGAGTATCTAACATACGGAATAACCTTTAAAGCGAAATGCATTGGTCACATCAAGCAGTTTGGTTGTATCCGTAAAAATTTGTTTGCATGTGTGATGCTGGATGAAAAATCAAGCACGTACAACCGCTTGATGTATTGTGCTCTACAAACGTATCCGTGTGTGGAAACTAACAATTTCCAAACAATCTTAGCCCTTGCTTAGAAGATAAGGATATCTAACAGCACATCAGGGCAAACTCGCGAGAGGCTACAAGAAAATATTAAGATCTAACCTTTAATGTTTAAGCCGCGGCTTAAGCTTAAGCAACAGCAGTTACGTGATCGGCAAAGTACAGGGCTTATCTGACTCCCCAAGGGCAATTAAATCCCGCCGTACAAGATAGAACTCCGTTCAGCTGCTGTTTTTGAAAACAAAACGAAACCGCTTCAAATGCTTATTTAAGCTATGGTCACATACATACATATGTGTTGGTATGTAACGTAGGTATACATATAACCTATCGAAAATAAAAAAATACATATGTACATACTTATCTTTTTCAATTATAAATTTGTGTATTTCTCATCTCTTGTATTATTTATTTACTATTATCATTTATATTTACATATTAAAATTTCAATTAATTTTTGCCGCCACAAACAATTTTGTTCATAAAAAACAGCTGGTGTCAGATCGTTGTCACTTGAAAAAAGAACTCGTTCTCAATCAAAAATGTCATATGTACTCTACACAGAGAAACAACACATAACATTGTTTGGAGGGGTTCAGACGATGCATGGTGAAATATGCAGGTGGCATCGTTACTGCAACAAATACAATATTACAACAAAAATGGAAATTAATTAATTAATTAAATATTTTTAACAAAAATGAAAGCGTGCCGCTGAAGTAATGAAATAATAAATAAAAATAAATTGTTTGCCAATTTTAATTTAATTATGGTCAATATCTCATTGATTTAAAATGATCAAAAACCTTAATAAAATACAATAATCACAGCACAAAACGGGGACTTTTTGTAAGCATAAACAAAACTTTGACATAAGATTGGACAAACAATGCGAGAGCAAAAAATCGTCATCTGGTGTAGTGCTGCCACCTGTATTATTTTACCATGGGACGATATGTGCAAATTTAACATGTGAAACAGTGGCAATCCACATGACAAATACACAAAATGTGAACAAAACTTTAATCCTGTTAATGTAGTTAAAGTACTAATATTTACAACACCGCGACATCAAAATGTATTAATCTATAATTTATTACGTTGTGGCTAAAAAATCACACAAGAGCTGTCGTAAATTCGTGTATTAAATTTACCAGAATTAATTATTATGCATTAAAACTGACAAAAACTAAAACAAAAATCAGCTGATTTATTAGTTAACATTACATTCGAAAGACGCTCACGCTTTTTAGTATAGGGTGGCGCATAGGTAACATAATGATGACAAAAAAAATGATAGTTGGACGAGCTGTGTGAGCTGTGGCTCCGTCTTGTTGGAACTACAATTCTAGATTGTCCTCAAACGCGGGCCTAAAAAAATGTTCAATCATTGCCCGGTATTAATTAACCGCAACTTGATCGTCGTTTTCAAAAAAAAATATGGTCCAATGATCGTTTCCACATAATACTTAGACCTAAGTGGGTGCATTTGATGTTGAACAATATATTTCCTTTAATTAATAGTGAGCCTTATCGATCATTATTCGATATGATTTGTGAGTCTAAATAAGCGAATGCTACCTTATAAAATAAAACTAAACAACTTTGGTTCTTTGTTCTGTGCTATGACTTTACATCATAAGTTAAAAAGTTTTTCAAAGTTAATTAAAAAAAAAAACGAAAACAAACAATTTATTCACTAATTAAATCATAACGTTCATTATGCGCCACCTTGTATAAAAACGTAGTAAAGATAAAAGGGAAATAATAATACTGCAAACGAAGTTTAATGCTCTTAGAAGAATTCGGGTAAAATTTTATTCTTCTGAGTAACTAAACTCACAAAATTTATTTAAAAATTGGCCGATTTTTTGTATTTTTATTCCATACGAAATTAACATTTTTAAGCAATAAAGTTACAGATTTATGTTCTTTTTGTTTTATAAACAAAAAACTAAAACAAAATGTTGAATGCCAAAGTTTAACAAAATTTTCTTAAACTCAATGAAATATATTTGTTAAGTAAAATTACGAAAAATGTTGTTCATCTATTTTAAATAAAAAGTTGGAAATTTATGTAGATTTTATTAAATATTTTACCTTCCTTCAAGTTATTTTTTAATTAAACTTTGTTTTTAGAATTTTTTTTTGATAACTTTTTAAAAACTTAGTTTTTATAACAGCCAAAAACAAATTATTTAAAATTTTAAACCAAAAAAATTCACTTTACATATTTGGGGAACATTCATCATATACATACATAGATACCAATACAAATAAATAAATAAAAACAACCAACAAAATATTTATACAACTAATATCTTATATAGAAATTATTAAAAAAAAATAAATACAAAATCACAAAAACATTTAAGTATATTGTTAAACTTGTTATTGGACATGCTTTTTTGAAATGCATACAATATTGAATTGAAAATACTATTAAATATTATACACATACAAACATATACTATAAAGCAAATAAAATAAATTGAATTGAAAAAAAAATAAAAGAAATGTTTTTAAAAACAATTAAAATATTTTCATACAAATAAAACCAAATAAAAATTACTCGTAAATACATAATTTTAGACTAGGTTATAAATATTTAAAATAATTAATAAAGAATACCAAAACAAAAATTTAAACTGGCATTATTCTCAATTTTATTTTATTAACAACTTCAAAAAAAAATCGGTGTAAACATTTAAATATTTAAAGAAAAATACTAAATGTTAGGTTTCCACATGGTTTTAAAAATAAAATTGAGAATTTGCACTTTTAATACCTTTATACATTTATTATTAATTATGTAATTATACACTAATAAAGAATATATTCTAAATTGTTTTCCCACCTTATTAAAAATAATAAAAAATTATACTGCAGTGCCATTTAACAAAAGAAAACAACAACAACAAAAATAAAAAACATAAATTGAAAAAGAAAAAAATATGTAGCTTCCAATAAAAAAAAAAATAATTAAAAAGCATTAAAATAAAATTTATAAATAAGTTTAAAAAAAATTACTATAAGTAACTAAAATGCAGCTCAAGAGCTTCAGTGTGCTAAAATGCTAAAAATATTTATGTTATAATAAAAAGAAAAAAATACAGCTAATAAGCAGGGCAATGAAAAACATGCTTTGAAATGTTTTTACTATGAACAAGTAACAGCCGTACCTCAACAAGAGCGGAAGGCAGAACGTTTTCTTCCGCTTAGCTTTTACGCTGATACGCCATACTTTAGCAAGAGCGTCAACATTGTGTCACGAATGGTAGGGTTAAAATAAAATCCACATTAATGAAATAAAAAAAAAAATTAGTAAAACCGCTAGATTGACAAAAAAAAATAGCTAAATTGCCATTCTTTATTAACAATAGCGGCCAACTTCACTATTGAACGCGCTGTCAAAGTCGGATTTTCCAATTCAAAGCGTTGAAAGCGCTATTTAGGAAAGTTTCATACAAACTGTATAGGCATGAGAATTTTTGACAGCTAAAAAAATGCTTTCGCTCTTTTTTGGTAGGGATGTAGGAAAGTAAAGTCGGTCAAGCCTGACCATTTGATAACCTTCACCATAGTATTTAAAGACAAATTTAGTGCTCCCTCCCTGTTTGGGATCCATTGATAATCATGGACCAAAAAAACAAAAACTAAATTAGGTTAAGATTCATAAAAGAGTTCTTTGTGCCAAATTTTATCTAGATATCTATGTCCATTAGGCTTGCCAGACTACCTCGATTTTTCTTCATTTACAAGAATTTTCAATTCTCGTCAGGAATCAAGAAAAAAAGGTTTTGTAAATATTTGTTTAAGCCCAACCAAAAAACACGTTTTTTGAAAATCTATCAAATCTACGTTTCCCTTATTCAACAATGATAATTTGACAATACTGAAATGCTGATTATTTTATTTTTTTTTTATCATTTTTATGCTTCTATAAAACAAATATACATACATACCTTGTTAAAGAAGGTATTAACCCAAATTTTTTATTCACTTTTTGGAAATAATTGGCACGAAATATTCATATACACCCGCTATAAAAATATCGTGCTATTTTGTTTCATTTTGGTGTGATGCCTTTCATACTTAATTAAAAATTGTTTTGCTTTTACAGAAAATTTTTGAGTTTTAAATTATTGCCATCTTTACGATCAAGTGCTATAAATATTTATTTAAAAAAATAAATGAAATTTAAATACACTACTGAGGTGTGTATGTTTTTTATTCGTCTTTACGTGATTATAGGAAGGGGGCTTATATTTGACTTATTGCCAATTCTAGACCAACCAGCACAAATGACCGACATAAGTATTGTTTTGTTTAAGTTATCGTCGCCAAATTTTATCAGTCTAATTCATAAACGTATCATTGCAGCTTAATAACTCACTAATAAGCAAAAGTCGAAAAAAGAGTATTTATAAATGTTTAATAGCCTATTAAACGTTTAATAAACATTTCATAAATTTGAAATTATATCAATACTAACATTATTAAGGAAGTGTGGGGGCTGTGTGAGATTGTAGACTGATTCTCCCCATTTTCATTAGGCTGGGTCCGTTTGACAATTCACTTATTTATCTGTAAAATTGCAACTTGTATTTACTATGCGCACAAGGCTTACATAGGGAGCCAGCCGGACGGTTGGACATCGTTAGATCGATTAAAAAATTGATATTAAGTTGATCGGTAACAATACTTTTACGAAATTGACTATAAGAATTCTCTGAGACATTAAATTACATACAACATTTATTTCATTTAGTTTAATTCTTCCTTCCTCCAATAAATTAAAGCTTTGACCCACTGTAAACAAACATCGCCACGTTAAACGCAAAAGGTGCTATCTAACATTTTGAAAATTTTACTTTAGGTGCAAAAACTATTTTAAATGATAAATGGATAAACCGCCTTAAACTATTTATAATTTATTTTTCTTGTAAAACCTACCAGTTGTTTTGACAATGTTGAATGTTATGCAAACTGTTAGTAAGGCCTTTTAGCGTTAACCAGCGTTTTTTGCTAGTAAATCGCAAATTTTAGTCGAAATATTCCAAAATTCTTTGTGAACATTAGCATTGATGCAATACATCAGAATCAATGATAAAATTGATTTTTAAATTCTGGTTAGTTAGGGCCTTTTGCGTTTCAAGTAACGAAATACTTTTGTAATACCAAAATCTGTCATCTTAAAATTTTTCAATTAAATTGCATCATCTTAAGTTCTATATTGCGAGCTAACTGCGATTTTCAACAGACAGACGGATGGGCATGGCTTGATCCACTAGGAATTTCACAAAGGCGCAGAACCGATGTCTTTTATGATGTGTAAGTTACAAATGTAATAACAATGAACCCCCATCATTTTCAATTGTCAAGCATGAAATGTGTTTTAAACAATCTCTATTTTTATTTCTATGGTGATGGACAATAATTTGAAAAAAATAATATTGTATGGTTTTCATTGCGAATTTTCAAGTTTTTAATAAAAACAAGAACTAATTAACAACTACATAATTTGAAGTACCTCCTTAGATATACATACATACGTGCATACTATAAGAGTACATGCCGCAATAAGTCACCAAAAAAATGTTTCAAATGTATTTTAGTTTTGGTTAGAAACAAAATAAAAAACGTTTACAAAAAATGTTGATGGTTTCGTTTGAAAAAGTGAATACATAAAAATTTTTAATGCAGCCAGACAAAATTATAAACATAAATAAAAGTTTTAAAAATATATTATAATTATTTACAAGCTTAAAAAACTACATAAATATTCAGCAAAACAACAAATAACACTTAATAAAAGATTTAAAAATTCAAAGGAAAACACACTTAGTTAGGATTATACAAAAGAATAATTCTAAGAAAATCAAAAACAACTACATATTAATTCAATTGAAAATAAAATCAAACCACAAAAAAGGAAAAAATGGTTATGCCATAAAATTCTGACATAAAAATGGCAATACATAAACATTACCATGTACTTCCCACTTACCTTTTCCCAATAAACTAAATAATTCATAACAATATTTAATTACAAACTTTATACAATACACACATACACATATATTTATATATGAGCTTTTAAAAAATAAACCCCCAAAATACAAAACAACAAATATTATTATAAATTCAAAAATATACAACAAAATCTTTAAACAAAAAAGCATTAACAACAAAAAGAGCTGCTAAAAACATTAATATGTATTATGAATAAAAAAATATATAAATATTTAAACATATTTAGCATTTGAAATTAAGTTATTTTACAACAAAATACTAAAATAAAATATTATTAATTATGGAAAAATAAAATAAAAGAAAAAAAAAAAACACAAATGCAAAAAATAGGGAATAAAATTGTTTTTAATTAATAAATTATTAAGTTTTAAATAAATTTTTTATGTTTTTAGTAATATTTAACAAAATCCAAACGAGTATGTATCTTAAAATGGTTTAATGAAATTTAATATTTAAAAATAAACAAAACTTAACTCAAATTACTTTTTGTTGATTTAATCAAAAAATTTAATAATGAAAAATTATAAACAACAACAACAATAGCATGAAAATCATTTTTAAAATGTAATGACAATATAAAAGCCTAGAATATTTAAGTTTCTTTTTTGAAATGTAAACATTAAAAAGAAAACTAAATACGTTAAACATACAAAAAGAAAATTCAAAATCATATAATCAAAATAAATAAGCATTTCGAAAAAAACAATATATACCTTTACATTCTGTATTTCTGTTGTTTTAATTTTTCTTAAATAACACACTCAAGTCTACGAGTTAAAAAAAATTGTTTGGCTGTGTGACTACCCTACATGAAATTAATGAGCGAGTAGTCACATTTTTCATTTTGGGGTTAAGAAAATGATAGAAAGAAATGACCGAAATCAAGTTTTCGGTCACATTCGGTCATTTCTTTCTATCATTTTCTTAACACCAAAATGAAAAATGTGACTACTCGCTCATTCATTTCTTATAGCAGTGCAGAAATTTATTTAATGTACCTACAAAAGGCGTTTTTATAAACACTGAAAAAACAGTTGTACATAAATTCAACGAACACATGTTCGTTAGTTTGAATTCCTTGAAATGTTTCTTAAAAAAGCCCTAATTCCACGTTGGTATTACACGTTGTTTCAAAAAAATTTACATTGAAATTTAGAATAAAATTTCCTCTTTAGCCGAGGTTTTTAAAAGTTGGGCTGAATATAAAAAACTGATTGGATTTCGATAGGTAAGTATATATATAATTGCCTATTTTTTTAATGTTAAATAATTTGGATCAGTCGCAAAACAATGACGGTAAAAGCAATTTGATACTACACAAAATTTATTTACCCACTACTTAAGTTTTTAGTCTAAAAAACTTACTTAAAGGTATCAAAAAACGAGAGCAAAAATATTAAATACTCAATGAAAAACCCCCAGGATACGTTAATGTTTATTGGGAATAGCACAAAAGAAGTTAATGAAACATATATAAGTTAGCGTCTCAAGCTGCCTTCGTTCAACCTTTCATTCCTGCTATTGGAACTAAGGACTTCAGCTCCTTTGAAAATTTTTTAGTTTATTTAGACGGAATATCTTTTCAGTTTAGCTCTTTTTTAAGGCTCATGTTTTAAGTGCTTTTATTTATTTCATTTAAAGTATTCTCCCGCATGCATTAAATTTTGTCAATTTATTGGATGTTATTTTTATGGTTTCAAAAATACAAACAAAATCACTTCAAGAGTTTTTGTAACGACAGAACAATTGAAAAAGTGCAGTATAAATGAAAACATTAATTTATTCTTATGGAAATAAAAGTACCTCTGAATAAAATCGAAAAAGGGAACGAAACGTTGGGAAAAACAAATAAAAAACAATAAAATGTTGTTTTTACATTTGCTAAAAAATTATTGATCAAAAATATTAGAAGAAACACATTTCAATCATGGTAATATATAAAACATTAATCATAAACAAAGAAAGTAAAATTTATTTATGTTTGACCTGTTTAAAACTTAGATCGGTCGTCGGGACCAGTAGCATTACGGATAATCGATTTTTTATAATTTTATTATTTTTAATTTTATAAATAAAATACCAAATTTTAAATGATATTATATTGTTTTTATAAATAAATTTCTTAATGTATAGGTTCATTTGGTCAACGAATACATTCATTAATATCAATGAATAGGTTAGTTGGATGCAAGAATAGATCAATGAATAGGTTCATTGGGTCAACGAATATATTCATAAAAATCAATGACTAGTCCAAAAGTAACCCAAACGTATGGAAAAACATGGACTATTTAACATTACAGTGTCCGTGGACAGGACTCCAGCTTTGGTAACAAAGGAGTAGTTTTAAAACTATTCCATGGAATACTCAAGAGGATTATTTTTGAAATTATTTATTCAAACACTTTTTAACTTTTTAACATGATCCATGCTTGCATTACATCGGACCAGTCCATGGAGTAGCCCATCTGATTAAAATGGATCAGGTGGTCCAATATCATTTGCAGGGTACTTACTGTTGCATTCGCTCATATGTATATATGAAGGTTATTTACAATAAATTATAGCAAAATTTTCAAATAACTTTACCTACGTAAGAAAAGTATTTTTCACATTAAAAACCCACCGACGAGGTGGTATTGAAACCAAAATATTTTTACAAGAACAAAAAACCTCGTGGCAATTTTTTTCTCAATAATTTCGAGGTACCTTAAAAAAAGCAAGTTAGTTTTTAAATTAAAAATGACGTATCATCAAGTATCATTTTCTTAACCCTTATGTGAATGGCAAAAAAAAAACACATTTAACAGTATTGCAAGGTACCCGGATACTAATGTGGAATTAGTATTGGAAACTCAAATTTGTTGTCGAAATATATGTGAATAATCACAGAAAAAAACTTTGAGACTTAATAAAGATGATCATTTTCAATAAATTTTAAATTTTTTAATAAGCTGATTCTGAGGTGCTAGAGACGATTGAGCATGTACTGTTCCACTGTCTTAGGATGCGCGATCTCAGACGGAAATAGCTAGGAGATAGATTTCACGACGAACTGGGGTCTATCGCTTGATGTAATCCAGTCGATCTACTGGGATTTGTCAGAGGATAAGGAAGGTTGTGTCAGTTGAATAGACTGAAGAGGGGGTAATTGTTTTACGTAGTACCTACTAACTTCCTTAATTCTATCTATCTGTTATTTCTTTTCTCTACCTCTTTATTGAAGGGATTTACAATGTGTCGCATTGGTATCCAAATGGAAGTGTGGCCCTGGGCGCATAACCCTTCTTAACCTAAACAAGGTCAGAAATCTAACAGAATTCGTATACGAATCCGACTTTTTTTGTCGACTTTTCACTCAGATATCTCGAAGACGTCCTACTATTTTGCTGGCTAAGTTGTACAAACAAGCAAACAACACTCAAACATATGCATGTCATTACAAAGTTCCCTATAGGAAATTTCAGTACTGAAATTGTACTGATTCGCTTTTGACTTTGTCACCAGTACTATTGACCAACCGTACTATAGATATTTAGCAAATGCTTGACACTACCTTAAAACCAGAGTACCGAAACGTTCACTCATTTTTCAGTCATGAGAGAGCATGAAAATGCAAAAATATTGCTGCTTTTTCTTTCTCATGAGGTTAAGTTCTTTACTTTGCATGTAAACTTATGAAATGCGATGTTACATTATTCTGCATTTAACCCCTCGTTTCCACATGCAAGTGCAAGTTGGAAAAACTCAATACACTCACACTTTTTCACTAACATTCACACAATTCTTTGTACTTTCAGCCAATTGGATGTTTCCTCGATTTTTCGTTGATAATACGTATACACTACTTGCAAGTAATTACTTGCATGTCTAAACGTATGGTAAGATGACGATATGTGCAGTTCTTTTTTTCAATAATTTTTGCCTACAAAAAATTTAACAGAAACTGGCAACCAACCAAAGTTTCCAAAATATTACCAAAAATATTTTACAAAAACAAAATACACACAGGGGCATTTCGTGTGGCCATGCAAAGTGTCGAGCAACAACAACATTACTAGTGGGGACCGTTACTAAAATTTTTTGTTTCCTTATTCTTTATGACTGAAGAAAGGCAAAAAAATTTGTTTGTTCACCAACATAAATGAATTGGCGAAATATTAACAATTCATTTATGACTGAAAAAATTTACATATGTATTGTACATTTTTCATTCATGAAAAATTCATAAGCGATCATATATGAATTTTTCTGAACTCTGTTTAAAACTATTGAATAGGAAGTTCTTGCAGCTAGTTAACCAACACATTGCTGGGGCGACTAGGGACACTTGATACCAGGTTTACTGCAGGGTTATTACCAGGTATGCAAATTTTACATTGCACCATTAATTGCTATGGATTAGTCTGCTTAAAAAATATGTTTTTTAAAGTTAAAGTTAAAGAAAACAACTTCTCGATTTTAGGTTTAGATAAAAAGTGTTTATTAAAAATATTTTGTCAATCATTAAATAGTAAAAGAATTTGGAAAAGTACAATCAGAAACTGGGAATTATTTCCTTCTGAAGGTAACTTTATATTATATTCAACATTTTTTATTTTTCGAATTTATTCTATGATCTAAATTTCAGTTATGTATTTTATAAAGCTTTTTTGTAATAGTCATATTCCTTAAATTTTTCAGAAATGACTTTATACACTATCAGACTATTATATTGTATTTTCTTGTTACATTTTACCTTAGCTTTCCGTTGAATACATTCAATTTATAAAGTATCACTATCCAGTGTGACACAAAGAATGCTGACGAAGGCCGTAGCGGGCCAGAAAATGCATTACATTCTGCTGGTCTCTAATAATTGTAAAATTTTTCTGTTCATACAATATACCTCATTGCTTTCCAACGGAAAGCTAAGGTAAAATGTAACAAGAAAATACAATATAATAGTCTGATAGTGTATAAAGTCATTTCTGAAAAATTGAAGGAATATGACTATTACAAAAAAGCTTTATAAAATACATAACTGAAATTTAGCTCATAGAATAAATTCGAAAAATAAAAAATGTTGAAAAGTACAATCTTAATAAATTTTCATTACTCTTGCTTAAATTATAAATATTGATTTAAGCAAGAGTTTATTGTTCCACTTAAAATTCTTTGGAATCAATAAAAGAATTATAAACGACGTTTAATGCTAGAAATGTTGCAAATCATTAAAGTACCAGAATTGTTAAGAATTAATTTTAAATCGGACACGGAACATGTTGCACAAAATTATAGGCATTTATGCCCAATTTTCAGGATTGTATTTAAATCTATATTAAGTTAATTTTCATAAAAACTTAAATCGTATTTAAATACAGATAGGTTTTTTGAGTTTTATTTGAAAAGTCTTATTTAATTAAGATAAAAGTATGGTAGCACTACTAAATACGAAAAAAAATATAGAGAAGTGTATTTATTTACAAGGTGGTCTGAAAAAACAGATGACTGTTAATGCTTTGCATGTTGTTGTTGTATTGTTGTGATATTGAGGCCACCTTGCTAAAATATTACAATGGAAACTTAACTAATACTACCTGTGAATAAAATAGGTATGTGCGAAACAGTAAGTAACGGTTTTTAACCACCTGTGCAGCCAGAATTCGTCTATTTGATATATTATATATTATATTACACCTGTAGTATAAACTCACAGTGAAAAAGTGGCAATTTAAATCGGATGATAACAAAACTATTGTTAAAGAGAGGAAAAAACTATCCATGAAAAAATTTAGAAGTGAATTACGGCTAATAGTAGATGTACCAATAGACTGGATTTGGAAACAGCAACGTTGATAGCACCAGCAGAAAATTTTGTTCCTATCCAGAAGTAGCTGCAGACAAAACTAGAATTGCATTTGATCAAAGTTATTAATGAAGTAATTGCAAGTGGTTACAAGATCCATTCGCACGAGTTTGCCAATTATTGCTTAGACGCAGCAAAACTTTACGTTACTCTATATCCCTGGCATACTATGATACCTAAAATTCACAAGATTTTAATACATGACGCACTGTAATGAGCGAAGCATTGTTGTCTATCGGGCTATTATCGGAAGAAGCGTCTGACAAAAAAAATACATTTTGTGCTCCGGCTTAACTTTCAAGTTTTTAGCTTCAGGAGTTTAGGCTGTGCGATGATGAATCAGTCAGTGAGTCAGTCAGTAACGTTACAATAGTATATACATATTTATATAGATAACATTATAATATAATGGTGTTTTGAATTTGCAACCAGGGTTTAAGATGCTATCGCCATACATTTAGCAAAAGCATCAAAATTTTGCCTTTTTCCTAATTAAAAAAAAGTCCATGCTTGCATTACATCGGACCAGTCCATGGAGTAGTCCATTTCATGAAATTGGATCAGGTGGTCCTTTTTTAACAAGCTCTTCTGTTAGGAAAAAGTAAAAAAGCCAAAGGCGAAATTATAATTTTTAGTTTTTTTGGTGGTTATCCATATTTGTCGCTAGCTGGTAAAAAAGCAATTGTCAAAAAATAAAAAAAATATCCAAATAAGGGATTTGCTTTTTGCACAAACGAAAAACAGAACATTGGCTGTTGATAAAAAAATTAAAAATTTCAATGGCAGTGGCAGTGGCAAAAGCAAAAATAAAAAGCATTTAATTTATGGGTGCTTTTAAACACTGTTTGCAACTTTTATTCTACCGTTATTTCACGAAAAAAATAGGACTAAGCGAAGTGATCGGGAAAAAAAACTACGGTATTTTCGTAATCCATGAAATCGAACAAAACAGAATTGCTACATAAGAACCACTGCATTTTTCTCTGCAGCACAGCATAATTTTTTAAAGAAAAAATCGTTTCTCTGTTTGTATTTCCTTATTAAGCTAATACGGCCTATAATCTTTTATGTAATTAAAAACCCAATTTTAATACATTTTTTCCCTTTCTTTTTTCGTTTCTTTTTTCTTTCTACCATTTTTACACAATTTAAAAAAAGTGTATTTAAGACTAGTTTAAAAGCAAATACATACGGGCAATTCCATAGTGACGGGTGTGACCACGATACTCGCATTTGTTATTATAATTTAAACATTTTAAAATTTATAATTAAAAAAAAGACGTGAGATACTTAAGAATGTTAAGCTTTAAAACTTTAAATAACAGATACACACTGAAAGAACATGATATCTGCTAAAATCGCCATCAGAAGGCTGTGACGGGTGTGACCTTACAAATTTTAGTTTTTAGAGAATTATGACTAAGGATAAATTCTGTAAAAGTTCCACAGAACGCGCCCAAAAACTTTGGTGTAGTTAATCGTTCAAAGTGTTTTTGATGGTGTTATATACTTATTGCATAGAAAATTTTTTTTTTAGTAAAAAAAAACTTTTTTCAAATTGTGACGGGTGTGACCTCCTGATGGGACGGGTGTGACCTAGTATGAAAACTCAAACATTTTAATGAAAAAAAAATCATTTTATTGAATTCATTAATGTAACAAACGTAAAAATAAACTCATAAGAAAAGAATATGACATAAATTTATTCGCTATCCGTACTATCATAGACAGCTGAATATTCCAGGCGAGTAGGTATCTTTTAAAGTAATATTTTTAAATTCAGATAAATATGTAGAGCAAATATAAACAGACGCTGCATCTGCTCGTTTAAAGTTATGCATTTTTTGAATATTGGGTATTTTTTTGACGTCTTCCCACCTGTTATTTAAAAAACTACTATTCTTCACTACTTCATCTTTAGAAGCGTAAAAAACGTGAATGTTACGCAATTTATTTTTTTCTCCTAGATTTTTGAAACAATCCAGCGGTGTTTTCATAATAGATTCTCTAGCTTTTATCGCTGCCCATAATGTTCTTTTTACAGTTGCGCCAATACCATCAACAGCGCCTTTACCGTGTCCAGTAGCAAAAAAATTCCAGGTGACTTCTAGTTCAAGATCCTTCGGCGCATGACAAATGTTAAAAGTATTGTACCGATTTTTGAATTGGGATGCACAACCATCCTAAAATATGTGCAAAATTTTCAAATCAAGCTTTGTTTTGAGGTCGTTAATAATCATTTTTAAGAAAACCCAAACACTGTGTTTGTTATGGCTCAGATCATCGCTGATAATAGCATAGGAATGTGAAATAACACAGTCTTCATGTCTTACCCAGGCGCATGCTGTGAAAACTGTAGCTTGTGGATGATTTCAATGTGCATTTTGGATTTCGTCTTGGAAAAATATCAAAAAATTTTCCGCAAAATCCACAAGCAAAACAGCTTCGTTCTGGTTTACGAATTACGTGACCGAATATTTCCTATAACTTAATTCTCGAACATTAAAAAGGTGGTTCACAAAATATCATTATTTTATTAATAGCACTTACTTTTGTTATTGTTGGAAAGTATCAAGAATTTATTATGTAAAGTAAAAAGTGTGACCGAAAATTTTAATTTTTAAATCAATCCATAAAACTCTTATTACAAAACATACAAAGTCGAAACTTCAACAAAAAGTAAGAAAGAGTATATTATTTCCAGAGATAACGGTTTTAATAATTCTGAGAAAGGGATTACAAAAAAAAACTCAAAATAAACGAATAACGTTCAAATGAGTAGAAAAGAAATTTCAGTTTGTGCTCAATTCAAAGTGTTGCAAAATAGATAAAAATTAAAAAAAATGTACTTTTTTTTATTTGTTCATAATTTTCAATTTCTTCTTGACATAAATTGCTCTTTTTTTATTAAAAATATTTAAATTTTTTTTTTCCTGCGAATGGTCGTTTTGCGTGGAATTGCCCATACATCTTACGAGTACCATTAAAACATAAAGTAAACATACAACGAATAACATTTTAAAACAAACAGGTAAATTTCATATACTTAATATTAGTTTTTATAAATTCTATTTAAATCATTTGTTAAGCCTTCTTTTGGCAAATAGTTGATAAATTCCTATGCCGGCCGATAGAGTACCCACAGCACCAATTTGGAATGTGGATAGCTTGCCACCCCATAAATAACCTTTAGGTAAATAACTTGCAGCATGCACAAAATCTAAGGATAATCTTATTAAAGAAAAGATTTCGAGGCGTTGTTTTTTTAATTTAAGCTCATCTTCTGGAGTTTTTCTAAGAAAACAATAAAATATTTGTTAAAAGTGTATATCAAGAAAGAAATAAATTTGCAAACTAACTTGTAATCTTTGATTTGTGTAATCTTTTGCTGATTCAAGCCAAAATTCCGCAAAGTACTAAAATGATTTATTTTGTTTTTAGTTTAAAAAGGATAAAAAAGAACAGTGCACTTAAATACCGTCGGCTTAATATGCAAACCTGCTAAGTCCACTTTTTAAGTAAATTGAGATTTTTATGCCGTGTAGTAGAAAAAGATATGCCTCGTCAACCAGCATGTTGTTTTTCATCGATTTGAATCTTGAAGTGCGTCAAATCAACTATATTTTTGGTTTTTTTCTTAACAAGCAAATAGGAAAAATAAAAAGATTTTTGTCTCTCCTGTAAAATTTGTTGAAAGGAAGTAAGCAGGTTTGCATATTAAGCCGACGATATGACTTACATATACATATGTATGTATGTAAATGTAGGATTTTATAAAATAAAATGAAATGAATATTTGTCTAAAGTTCACTGAAAACTTTGGAAAAGTACTTTAAAAACATTTCGGCCTTATTTTTGAAAAATAAAACAGGTTAATAAAGGATTTTTAAAACGAATTTTGCATGAAGTAATGAAATTTTTAAATATGTTCATAACTAAATCTCTACTTACCGCATTAAATTTAAATATACACCTAAAACCCAAAATACTGTATTTATATTATCCCAATAGTCAGCATTTTTTAATTTAATAATTTTATGTTCAGACAGCCAACATAATTTCTCTACTGGGTAGTAGAGAAGATCTACAATATTGGCAAAAACACCGAGCACAGCCATAGTACGATCACTTTCCTGTTAGATAAAAATAGTTTTTTTTTGTTAATAGATTTATACGAATATTTATGTGCTGTTTTCACAGCACAAGTGTTTGAATGTGTAGTAAAATTTGTATGAAAAGAACTCAGTTTTTTGAGTGTTTTTTACATAAATTTTACTACACATTCAATCACTTGTGTTGTGAAAACAGCATATTTATTTAAATATTTTTTTTTTAACATTTATGTATTTACTGCTTACGTTTTGTCCCCAACCATATTCTATAGCATACTGTATCATGGGTATATCATCTATTAAACGTAAAGTGGCACGGGCACCTGATATGCGTGAACTAGCAATGGCATAACGTTTTGCCAGTTCAGGTTTACGATCACCATAATAGCCAGCTATTAATTTGGAACCGTAACAAAGAGCTTTCATTACCTAAAAACAAATAAGTATTTATTAAGTCAAAATCAGTTTGCTTCGATCAATCAATAAGATGTACTCCATTTTTAACAAATAATCCATTCCTTCGATCTGGAAAACCTTAACGATCAAATTTCACTATCAATAGTAAAAGTGAAGTTACATACGAATAGAATATATGGTAAATTATTACCGAGGGTAGGGGAAAGGGTTGGATAGAAACCTTAAACTTAAACATCCTATTTTGCAAAACTTCTTTTATAAACTCCATAGAAATGGGGTAAAATTTCTTTTCAAGTATTTACAACTGCATCACTATATACATACATATATGTATATAACAAGTAGGGTTTGGATTTCCATGCAATTGCATGTTTTTGTCGATAGTTTATGATCGATGTCGACCAATTATCTTCCCGAATAATTAAACTTGCAGTAAAACGGCGTCGATTTGTTTTTTGAGGTTTAAAATGCATATTTTGACATTTTTGAGTGCTGTTTTTAATATTAATTTTATAAAAAAGTTCTTAAAAAAAATTTTAAATACACAGAAAAAAAAACTTTTTTTTAATTTTTATTCTTTTGGCGCTTTGCTTCATATACAAGATTTTCAAGATTTCGACAAAAGATCCTTCTATTTTAAACCGATGCAGCATCTTACATGGTTAAGGCTTCTAATGGGTCTAAAATATTTTATCCAAAACCGCGTCGCACAGAAAATTAGAAGCTTGTTGATACCGATGACTATGCAATTAAAAAAATAAAAGAAATGTTAAATTAATTTAACATCAAAAGTCAATTACATACAGTCCAATTATGAATACAAATTCCCCGGGAGTTTTTTTCTCTTTTCCCACTTTTACAATCGAATCACTTGAATGGATATGTGAATTTGGGCAATGGAAAACCCTCAAATTATTCATCAATCACCTTTGCATCCATTAAAAGTGAGAGTGTGCATTTTGGTCAGGAGGAATCATTGGACCTTACTTCTTTGAAAATGAAAATGGCGTAACGGTAACTGTGAATGGGGAGCGATATCGTGGTATGATTGAAAACTTTTTAACACAACTGCAATTTTTGGGCTTGATTAACATGTGGATTACAATGGAAACAAACAAAGTAGTATACCTTCCCGGCGGACACCCTGTATTTATGTAATTCTTTGAATTATTTTAGGCGTCACACAGTGGGAGATGGAAATAATTCTAAAATTTGTAAACGATTGTAATAGAATTTGAGGTGAAAATTAAGCACTTGTATTCGAGTTTTGAATTTGGGGTCTATAAACAAATCAGTAGTGCGATTCACTAACTTTTAACACTTTAAAAGGTGTTAACTTTAACCACATATTTTGATGTTTGCACTAACCACTATGTGATTCACTAACTTATTTATAACCATGGTAAACAGTTTTATATTTCTCTCTATTCAAATTGATATATCGAGGCAACTCTGCCAAGAGAAACATCAAAATAGGATAAAATAACAAAGAAGAATAAAAAAAACCTCAAAGCCATTTTATTCATCGACTATAAAGGTACAACGATAAAAAAAACAATTCTTTACGGATTAAACCACACCAAAAGTGCTGGTGTTAACAAACCACAATTTGTTTTTTGAAAATAACAGATGACTGAAACAGCTGGCTTTAAACATCAGCAGATATCGTTAAGTGTTAGTGAATAGCAAAATAGTTAATTTTGTGGTTAACATTTGTAATGAAACAATTGTGGTTTTAAAATGTTAGCGATATGCTAGGAACACAACTGGGACGAACGACGAATTATTCGCAACGAATATTCGTCACCAAAAATAGAACGCATTGGTGTATATGGAAGTACACACGATCATTGCATAGACCGAAATTCGTCGTGCGTAACGAACTCTGCGATAGGTTTATTTGTATTTCTTACGCAGGCGAACGACGAATGAATTGGGAAAGGGAAAGCGCAACATGATAGCAAAGGTAATATTTAATAAAAATCGTGAAACCTGTAAAGAATCACAGGGACAAATCGCTTGTACTGCGAACTTGGCTAAAATTCGAGGAAAAATTGCAAACTTTTAAACAAACACTAAAATTAATTTGAAATCGCTAAATGAGTGAGAAAAAACAAAAAGTCGAAAAACACAAAAAAAAATTTGCTAAAATTTTTTAATATTTCAAAAAAGCCATAAAGTTGGTTAAAAGTCCCTTAAACTATAAGTAATGGCAAAAAGTCGGTAAAAATTGTTAAATTAGCGGAAATTTGCGAAAATTTGCTAACAGCGGCATGATAGCAAAGTCTACTATTTATTATTAATCGTGAAAGCTGTAAAGAATCACAGGGACAAATCGCTTTTATTGCGAACTTGGCTAAAATTCGCGAAAAATTGTAAACTTTTAAACAAGCAATAAAATTTATTTGAAATCGCTAAATAAGTGAGAAAACCCAAAATGTCGGAAAATAACAAAAAAAAAATGCAAAAATGGCGAAAATTCCCGAAAAAAAATTGTATATTTCAAACAAGATTAAAAGTCCCTTAAACTATAAGGAATGTCTTAAATATGGGGGCCCTATGCTCCTTAAAGGATCTTCGGGAATATATATATATAAATATGGTAAAAATTGCTAAATAAGCCGAAATTCGCAAAAAATTTGCTAACAGCGGCAAGATATCAAAGTCTACTATTTATTATAAAACGTTAAAGCTGTAAAGATTCAGAAAACTTACAGGAACAAATCGCGAACGTGGCTGAAAATCGCGAAAAATTGCAAAATTTGAAACAAACCCAAAAACTCGTAAATTACAAAGAAATTTTAATAAAATTTTAATAAAATTTATTGCTAGTTAAAAAAGATAAAAATGGATTGAGAAAAATAATCTAGCCGTCTAAGATGTTCATTTTTAAAAATTAAAAAAAAATGTTAAGTCACATTAATACCTGGAATTCACGCACTTATTGTGTCTCATTTGACGAACTTACGCAACGAATTCTTGACGACAAATTCGTCGTACTATGCGAAGTTCGCCGTTCGTCCCAGTTGTGTTTCTAGCAATATGCATAGTTTATCTCTTATAGTTGAGGAACTTCGGCACTTCTATCGGACTTACCGTTTACAAAATCCAGAATTATTTCCATTTTTTCCGAAAGTTCCCACTGTGCGCTATTTAAATTTATTTTCGCACACGCATCTAATCTATCATATCATAACATAATTTTTACAACAATAGATTTTTGATCTTAGGTCATATTAAATGTGTATTATAAAAAATAAACTGTTGTGGCCAGCGTTGCCGTTTTGGTTACTTTAATAAATTTCTGTATATCTAAAGCTAAAGTTTCCAAAGCATTCCACAAAATGTTGGCGGGATTGGAGATGTGGGCGTAGCAAAATAGATTTATTGATATCTAAAAAATGGTATTTATATAACTTTCTGTTCTTGTTAACAAAACCAAAATGAACAAGTAAGAGTGCTATATTCGGTTGTACTGAATCTTTGATACCCTCCACTGGCAGTTAAAATATTTCAGGAGTGGGCTTTATATGGGACCTGTACTTAATTATTGACCCAATCCACGACATTTAACAGTTTAATTTCTAGTTATATAAAACTGGGACAAACCAAAATTTGTTACAATAGCATTATTCGTAACGAATTTACGACTACTAAAGAGTTTGCGAGAGTAGGCTTTACATGGGGCCTATGGTAAAATATTCACCGATTTTCACGAAATTTTAAAGTCTGATTTCTTGTCCTATAAGACTATGACGTACCAAATTTTCCAACAGTAGCATAATTTCTTAGGCTTAATAAACTTTTTCCGATAGTAGGCTTTACAAAAGTTAACAGTGCGAATTAAAGACCTTTAGAACTGTGACGTATCAAATATTACAACAGCATTATTTGTAAGGGCTTTAGGCGTTTTCCGTGAGCAGACTTTATATGAGGCATATGGTAAATTATGGACTGATCTTGAAAAAATTTCACAGTGTGATTTCTAATCATATAGAACGAATTTGTGCAAAATCTTATATCAATCCGTGCAAAAACCCATTATTTATGTTAGTTTTTGTAACAATTATCAATTCTTTAGGGTGGTGGTTCCACATTTGGACTCTTTTAACGCTTATCCTAGTGCCGGTTCACACACGTCAAGTTTGACTCGTCAAGTCTTGAGTTTTTAGGAGAGAGGGGAAAAGAAATGGCCTTTTATTTTCCCTTCTCTCCCAAATGCTCAAGACTTGACGAGTCAAACTTGACGTGTTTTTTCGTGCAATTGTTTTTGACATATTTTCTACTTTTTACACACACAAATGCATTTGTTGTAGTTTTGCGCAGACCTACTAATTGGACCATGTACATAAGTATGTATAAACAAATGTCTTCAAAACTATTTTGTAAACAACCAAAACTAATGTCCACCTAACATTATTTCGTATAGCCGACGATTGTATTTCTAGCCGCTGTCGCGACGCATCGTTAAAAATTTTTCAATTTAGTAAATTAAGGTGTCGTCAACGATAAGTGTGAAAGTCTCCAATTTCACATCCGTTTCGAGTGGAATATTATGACATTTATAACGTAACGATGCAATCTCTTTTGATAGTTTTCGAAATGAGTTACAGATACGATTTGTTCTCACTTTTCTAGAAACTATGGAATATTTTGTTTCACATCTTTACGATGCGAGAAGTTCTCTTCAAAGTTCATAAAAAAACATATTTTTTCAAGATTTCTGTCGCTTTGGCGCACTTCTTTAGCAGCCCATACACTTGCAATATTATTGTAAATGTTATTCGCCATATTATACAATAAGTCAGACAATGGTTTCACTCATTCAATAAATAGTTGAACATAACCTATAGGAATAACATAAACATTGTACAATGTTGCCAACACATTTTACTTTCTTTTCGTTGTGCAATAAAAATCAAAAGTCTTTTGATTGTTGCCAATATATTGTGCCACCTTCGAATATCACATACAAATAGGCGATATAATTGTTCAATACGTAAAATTGCAAGTATATGAGCCGCTTTAGTAATTTTTTATTGACCCAAAATTTTGTTTATCTAGGGGGTGAGACAGAGATGTTGAACGCTTTTTTAAGGGTTACCCTAGTATGTATATGTTTTTTTATAAAACATGGATATTTAACTATATAATAATTTTTTTCATTTCATCATACCATTTGATAATTATTTTCGCAGACAGACAAAAAGACACGACTAACTAATTACATACTTACTCACAATTTTTTTTATTAATTTTTATTGTTGTTGCCATATACTTGTGATTGTTTTAAAATAAAAAAATAAAACAACACTAATGATAATGTAAATACGATCACTGAAAGCAACATTTTCTAACTAAAATAGTTGAATGTGAAATAAATTGCACACTTTTATTTCCAACAAAATACTACAGTCGACTGAATAATTTGATTAATTTTTTTAATAATTGATTCACAGGCAGTGTTTTTTTTTACAACTTTTTGAATGTGTTTGAGGGAGGTTAAAGCAAAAAGGCGTTAATTGTAAATGATAAACAATGAAGACTTCAATTAATAATTCAATTAAAAAGACATTTTTTATTTAGATGCAAACAAAAAAATTTTTTCACGTAGTGTAAAATACCAGCATTTCTAATTCACAATAATCACGCGACTCAATAATTTTCGTGTACTGTGCTGCTATTTTTAAACTCTTTGCCGCAGATTGAATGTGTATATAAGTTTGTCGTTTCGTTTGTTGTACAATATTGATGTAAAGGGCCAAATACTCTTGTCAAATGCTTGTCAAGCCGGCGAATTCAACGTGTACGTGTGCTGGATGTAATATTTGCCGTCACATCTAAATTTTTGGATTTTCCATCCAGCATCGTCGGTGTGACACTTCCATACACATTTTCCAGCACACGTACACGTTGAATTCGCCGGCTGGACAAGCATTTGACAAGTGTATTTGGCCCTTAAGACTCTATAAAGTATATACATATGAGCAACTTCAAAAATTTACGACACCTAGACATTTTTTTTTAATTTTTTTTTTTGTCTGACATCAATGTTGATTTGCGTGTGTATAAACCGATATTTGAGCATGAGAAATCCGTTCGCGTTAATCATTTTTATTACACGGCGCAAATTTTACTGCGGTTTAAAGTTAAAAATTAAAAAAAAATTTAATTTTTGTTAAAATTGAAAAAGGATAACGCGTGTGGATAATACCCCTTAAGGGCTTTCTTAGCACACTAAAATATTTGTAAAAGCTTGAATACTTTTTAAAATACACTGGAAAACAAAATATAAAAAAAATTTTTTTGATCGTGTATGCATATAAAAATTTTTTTAAAATTGTTAAACATTTTACAAAATGACGGCTAGTATAAGACATAATTTGCAATATTTTGGGAAAAATACTTTTAAAATGTATAATCTGAAACATCAAATATTTCATACAAGGATGCTTTTTGAGGTTAGAAACATTTTGTTTCCTCCATAAAATTTTAAATCCTTAAAATTTTTTGGTGCGTTTTCAATTTTAGTATCAAGCTCAGTTAAGTCTTCTATTCGATGTACGTTTGAGCGGAATTGATACAGCGCTTCAGTTGTCACAAAGCGAAATGTGTTTGGAAAAAACTGCCGCTGCACGCGCCAGGGTTGAAAAGGTGAGGACTTTTCAACGTAAAACTTTGCACGTCATATCCTTCAAGTATAGTCATCCAAACCCTGTACAACGTTTTTTTCAATTCATAAAACTTAACGAAATAAGAGCCATAGTATGTCGGTTTCAGCAGGTGCTCAAAAAATTTGAAGTAGCCCATATGTATTTTCCGGGTTCTTATGAGTACCGAAGTTATGATGGGGACTAGGTTGTTACACATTTACATCACATATAGTCCCAAAAAGTTTGCTATTGAAATTCCGCCAGATCGGTAAACAAATGGCTGGGATATGAACAAAAAAACACGGCTGTCTCTAATTTTACCCACAAATCCCTTGTTTTTTATATCCAAAGTTTCAAAATTATGTAAAAGCATAGATATTGGCAAAATTCGAGAAATGGTCTTGGCACTTCCTGTATGTCTAAAAAACGAAATTCCTAATTATGTACAAACATCTCGGTTATCAATACACAGCATTCCACAAAATGTGGGCGGGATTTCGCACCATAGTGAAGGGTGTATAAAATTCGGTATAGCCGAATACAGCACTCTTATTTAATCACTTTAACCATACCACCAACATTAGTATTGTATGTTGCTCTAAGAAAATGGTTACCTCTAACTTTTTGACAAGTTTTTGGAATTTCTCGAATAGGAATGAAATTGGCTTTGCAATTCTTTAACAGTTTTAAACGCTAGACTTTGCTATTTAAATATGGTGAGATACACGCTTTAAGAACGTATAGAACTTAAAATAAAACCTGATCTCACATTGTTATAGTTCGTTGTCCAATTTAAATTAAATATGATAATTTGTTTCACAAATATAATTAGGCGTATTAAAACTATTTTCAGGATGAAATTTTATATTGGAGCTACAAATTGTTTTATAATTTAAAGCTTCTTAAATGGTTTTTCGCTAGGGCACTTTATGGTATGTTCGCACGACAACGTTTTTTTGTAATTCCCTCTCCCATTCGTTATTCACAGCACAATTATGATCCATATTACACAATTCGTCTTACAAAATTTTGAGAGCGAATTATCTCATTTGTACGTAATTAATTTTGAATTACCATGTTAACTACAAACAAATCATTCACCCCTATCGTGAATAATTTTTCCCTCGTAATTATTCCCCTTTTCACATATTTGCGATCATGAAAAACTCCCATGAAAAAAAGGTAATTCATATGAGAATAAAACGTGAAAAATGTTCACGGGAAAAAATTCCCCTTACCGTGAAAAGTTTTTTCCCCCGTAATATTTTTATTTATATGTATATAAGTAGGTCCTCCTATAAATCGCATATTAAGGGCTATTTTTGTTATTAAGGCACAAACCGATATATTGGTCAACAAAATGCAAAACAACAGAGCAATTGCTTGCGGATTTGTGAAGCTTTCGAAAGACGTGGTAGCAGAATTTTGGAAAATATTTTACTACATAAAATTTAAAAATTGCAAAAAACTAACGTTATAATCAAACTATCCCTCCAATATAAAATAATTTGCTTTATTATTTAAACTTTTCTTTAAAATATATACGTGTATATTTTTCAACAAAAATTCCATTGATTTTTTATTTTTTTTTTTTAATCTTCCCTTTTTCATTCACTGGAACTGATAGATGAAAAAATTTTCACATGAGATTTACGATTGCTTTTTTCCCTTCGAGGGGAATGAAAATTTAATAGGAACAAAAATGTCACTTGTTGTTCACGATAGGGGTGATTGTCACCAGAAATATGCTCTAAAAACGCGTTTTTGCGCATTAAATATGCAGTAAAAACTTGAAAATATGACATAAAAACTGTTAAAAATATGCCCCATAAAATTTAATATTGCTAATTTAAAAACAAAATATTCAACAAATTATTAACAGTTCCATTTAATAAAAACAATCCGAAATTTATAATCGGTAAAGCTCAAACACCATAGTATTTACAGGCGAATTGTCGAGATTTCTAGGGCGAATTCTATCTAAATACCAACATAAAAAGATGGTTTAAGGCTGTTTTACACTATCCCACAAAGTCTTTCGTAATTTACGAAAATGCAACCCTGTCATGATAAGTTGTTATTGTTTTTTGAAAATGTTCAAAGAATACTTAGATCAGGGAAGCATTTTTGAAAAATACGTAAGACTTTGTGGGATAGTGTGTAACAGCCTTTACGGACACAAATAGTCTTATTTAGAAAGAAGTTTTTATGGGGAGCATGTGAAATAATAGGCCGATTCTCACCATTTAAATAGACTTCGTCCTTAGTACAATACAAAATTTATTTACCAAATTTAATAAAATCAACTACAGGATTGCAGCTTGTACTTTGAGCACAAGGTTTATATGGACAGACAACCAGCCAGACGGACGGATGGACATCGTTAGATCACTTTTAAAATTGTTACTTTTTACATCGGTATGCCAAAAGATTGGCTTTTGAATTAATTTTTGCTTATTTATACAATTTTAAAGTTTCAAATCACATTTATCTTCACTGACAACCTGCTTTGTCTTACAATTTTAGAGTAACAATTAAATGTAGATGGCGAAATTGAAGCAACACGTTGGGTTACAGATACGATATTTAAAACAGAAAAGCCAGAATTTCGCAAAAAAAAATTTTTTATTTGTTACGAAAGCTCTTGTAGGCACCAAAAAAATCCAACATGTATCAAAATATGCATTAAAAAGGCAAAATATGCGCTATAAACTTAAAAAATGCTGCAAAAAAGCTGTTTTAACTAAATTATGCCAAAAAAAAAATGCTGCAAACGCTAAATATGCAAAAATATGCACTAACAAATCGATGCCAAAATTCATAAAAAGCTCTAAAACGGATAAATATATTGCTTCTGTCTTCATTGGTCGCACAAGGAAAAACATGCAATTGCAAATTTATGGTTTCCCTGGTCATCACTAATTTTTATCGAAGGCTGAAAAAACAAAACAAGTAAGAAAAAAACATAAAATTGAGGTGAGTTCATGTATTATGAATTTGCTTTGCATAAAATTGTAAAAACGTTGTTTTTTGTGAAATTAAAAACAACAAATAAAGAAACAAAATAGGAATTGATAAAAAACTTTTGTTTTAATTTTCAAAGCAAACACATTTCATAAATGTAAGGAGTGAAGTTGTTGAATTAGGAAGGTGCCGCACAATACTTTGATGTAGAACAAAATTGTGCAAAAATAGAAGGAGTTGACCCAGACTAATAATATTTTGCATGGTATATATGATAATAATAAATAAAATTTCAAGTTTTGAAAAAAATTCCGTCATAGGATTCATCTATCTCCCAAATGTCCTTTTTTTAAATTTAATTCGGCAACACTTTTAATGTTGAATTGTTGAAAATTACCAAATCTATCTAAATATAATGTTCAAATTTATGTAGTACTTAATTTTTTTCTATCAAGGATTTTTTAATTCTAGCAAGGATTTTTGTATTTTAAAATATCCTTTTGGTAAAAAGATCACAAAAATATAAAATCATTACGCTATATTCTATTTAAATTATGTAATTATAAATATAAAAGAGTTTGGTGCCAAACAAACTGAAGGATATACATTTCTTATACATGTATGTATGTCCTTTTAAGGAAAATATTTGATATTTATTTAATATTCAATAATAGCAAATAATTATTAAAGTATTTTCAAGTGTTTTTATTAGAGAAGTATTTTGAAATCTTAAATCATCAGAACTAGATCAAAGCAAGATTAATTTTCTGAATCGCTATGCTAATAAGATCAGATAAGACGAGTGAAAACTCTTGAAATAGTTTATTGTTTTCCAGTAGCATAAATCTACGACCCACATCTCACACAGAATGAGTTAATTAAACATATTTTGGATAGTTGCGTCGAATTCTTTTTCGCCCAATTAAGGCCAGTGATCGACTTGATTCTGGCGGACTACTTGCGAAGGCAAGTGTTGCGGAGGTTTTCTATTCGTTTTTGCTTGGATTTAGCCTTATAAAAGTCGGCGTGAAAGGGTGGGTTCTAGGCGAAAGTTTCTCGATAACATAATGGACCTTGATTTATTTGCATTCGCTCCTATAAATCAACTAAAAGTTAGACATTGTTCGCCGGGATAATCAAACGTACGATTGTCCCTGATGTAGTGGATTACTGCACCCCGGTGCCATTCTTTGGTGCGGGGTTCGTGGTGCAAATGGCGCACAGCGGTGCGCTGTTGGATACTTTCCGTGAACCGACCCTAGGGGTCTACACTGATGGTTCGAGGAAAGGTGAGAGGGTCGGCGGAGGTTTCTTCATAGAGGAACTGGATGTGAAGGTTTCCTTTCGCCTGCCGGATGGATGTAGTGTCCTGCAGGCGGAAATCTCGGCTATAAGGCGGGCGGCAAACTGGCTGAGGTATCATCGCATATCGGGAGATATACGTATATTTACTGACAGCAAGGCTGCCCTTGCTTCCCTAGCGGGTGTCTACACGACATCGAGGTTAACTGTAGAATGTCGGATGTCTTTGGATGAGATTGCGAAACATTCAAGGGTAACGCTAATATGGATACCGGGGCACACTGGGTGCCCGGGCAATCAGGTAGCAGACGAGCTGGCCAAACAGGGTGGTCGCATGGATGATGCATTCATTGACCAATTCATTGGCCTTCCAATGGCTCAATGTAAATCACTTATAGGGCGCGAGTCCTATAGAGTTGCGCAGACGCGGTGGACCTGTGAATCCACCTGCTCGATATCCAGGATCCTTTGGCCTGGATATGATGGACGGAGAACTAGCTCTCTACTTGGGCTTAGCAGAAACCAGATTAGGACTGTGATATCGGTTGTAACTGGACACTGGCCGGTGGGGACTCATGCTAGGAGAATGGGTCTGGAATTTTACGACTACTGTAGAAGTTGTCAGAACGAGGAGGAGGAGGAGACTGTGCTCCACTTTCTCTGTCATTGCCCTGGACTGCGGGGTATAAGGGTGGAATGCCTGGGGGAACCGGTGTTTGCCTGTTTGGGGGATCTATCTGGGATGGAACTGAAATCGCTCCTTCTCTTCACTAGGAAGACGAGGTGGTTGGACTTTGCAGTGACGCCATCTGAGTGACTGCTCTAAGGGATGGGCATTGGCGCAGGGTATCACAAAGGGACCAATAAAGGACCCAAGTGAGCTGTCTTTGATGGCTGCCCGTGGAACCTAACCTAACCTAGACATTGTTACGTCTAAAGAGTAATTCTCAACCAAAAAATATAAAATAGCACTATAATAAATTTGCTGGAGGCTGGAAAAAATAGATTCCCTTTTCGCTCAATGTAGCCCGCAAGACACAAACACTAAATTTCGTGTTTTACGCAAATAAGTCAAAAATATTAAAAGTACTAGAGAAATGACTCATATCTTACGATTATAAAAATGTTTTTTTATTAAATTTTTATTATAACACATTTTCACTTTTTTAAATTATAATGGGATCGCAATATTTATAACAATAAGAAACAACCAGCTTATGCTGTTTTGCCCTTGAACAGAGTGTATACTTCAGGTTAAATTACTTGATAGGTCACAATAACTATTACTATGGAAATTATTATGAGATGACCAGTATGTTGCCTGTAGTATATTATATGTTACAGAGGGTTTAAATAAATTTAAATAATTTTTTTCCTATAGTACATGAATTAAGTTTACTTTTTCTTGTAAACTTTTATTAAAAATTAGGACAAGTTTAGCGACCTCATTTAGCGAAACGCATTTTACATAAAAAAAAGTTCTTCCTGCATGTAGTTTATTTAGATACGAATACAGTACATACATTTATTTGTTTAAACATTGGAATAACATTGCTGGCGTGCAAGGCGGAAAAAATAAAATAAAAAGAAAATTTGGTATTTTGTTTTAATTTTAAAAATTCGATAGTGAACGCTTGGTAGTTATGTTAATAACTAACTTAAGATACAAAAAAACTTGAAGATGTTTCATCTTATTTTTGTATATGGAACAAACTTCTACGTGCCGTGTGAACAGCATAATTCGTATTCGGAATTCAAAAAGAGAACAATGAAATTCAATATTCCTTGCAAACATAGCATTACATGGGATCTATGGTAAATTATGGCCGATCCTTACGAAATTTGACGGAGTGGTTTCTAATCGTATGAAAATATGGAGCAATTCCATATGAAAACGATCAAAATTGGCAAATTTTTGGACGACCCTTCTCCGATTTTAAAATAAATAGTCTCAATCGATTGCCCAGCAAAAAATAATGTACCTACATATTTTTTTTTTTTTTTATAGTGACTGGTTTAGTGGTGGTGTACACCACTGTCATGTGAAAAATTGAAGAATTCTTCATAAGGGACCTCATTGAAAGTTGTTTTAAAAAAAAACTACTAAAGCGATCGCAACGAGTAATAGCTCGTTGGAAAGGTATTGAATCAGGCTTTAATAATAAAATTTTCCTAATTTTTCTTAGAAATTTACCTTTAAATTTTCCCATGAAAATTAAATTTTCCGATTTTCCACAGAAGCTCCTAAATTTTCCGGCTAATTTTTTTTTTTTTTGGATTCCTCATAATTTTTGCTTTAAGAATCAGCTATAAAAAAATGGGCCCCGACTCCTTTTTTGGACAGGAGAAGAACATTTAAGAGACCACCTTGTTAAAAATACATTTTAAAAATTATTTTTATTCTTGTACTGAGAAGCCGCGCCGTCTGAGAAAAACGTTACTTTGTCGATTGCATCGAATTTTGATCTTAAGAATTCAAACAGTTTCATTTGAAATAAATAAACGGACACATAATTATGAGCTAAACTCTCCGCGACAACAACAAGGCTTACGGTTTGTAGTTCGTTATCTTCGTTTTTGAAATAAATGCAAAAAGGATGCACCGTGCACTGGTCGTTTGCCCAGTGATAAGCCTGAATTTCATCCTGAACGAGAAAAGTGTAATTCTCGGCAAAGTCGCTTATCACAATGAATTCATTTTGGGCTAATTTCTCCTTACTTTCCTTTAGAAATTTCGATTGCATCTCGGATATGAAATGGTGCGCCTTCAGTTCATTCAACTTGAATCCGAATTCCTCGATGAATTCCGGAATCTGCTTTACCACGGTCTCAAGGGAACATCTGCCGCTGCTAATTATCCACTGTTTGAAATGCACCTCCTGAATTAACAGCTGTTCAAACTTTTCCGCCAAATATTGCTCTAGCTCGTCAATCTTCGGACAATTGTCGCATTTGGACAGATGACAATTTTCCGTGGGGTATGCGCACAACGACTTCGACAGGAGGTCCCTATATGTTTCAATTTCACCGTGAAATACATTCAATTTCTTGCATGGAAAGAAAATTAATTTGATGTTTTGATGAAACATGCAAACGCAGACTGAATGCGTTCCGTGCCTGTCTAATGCCAGCACGCATTCTTTTGGTCGTAGGATGGCAAACTTAGAAAATCCCACTTTTTCTGCTGGGTATTTCTCATTAAACTGATGATATGCTTCGGATAGATTACATAATAATAATCTGCGCTGCTTGTGTACTTTTTCTCCATCTTCACGTGTGATAACATAGTCAAGTGTACCTGGGCAGGCGCGGCTGTTGTCATCATTGCAGTAAAAATCTTGAATCAATTTCACCATTGCTTCGCTGAGGGTCCTTGAGCCAAATTTCTTGGTGGGAGTCGCCAATATGCCCTTCTGTCGAACTAATTCTTTGCTTCTTCTCGCGATGTAAAAAGATGTTTGAAACTGTTCAGAAATCTTGCGTAAAGACCATGATTGAGGCAGCACAGATAAAATGAGATATTTCTCCGGAAAAGTGGTCGCTAAATTGAATTTTCCGTTTATTTATTTCAAATGAAACTGTTTGAATTCTTAAGATCAAAATTCGATGCAATCGACAAAGTAACGTTTTTCTCAGACGGCGCGGCTTCTCAGTACAAGAATAAAAAAAATTTTTACAATCTTTGCATAATTGAAGAAGAACAAAACTGCAAGGTCGAGTGGCACTTTTTCGCGACGTCCCACGGTAAGGGCCCATGCGATGCGTTAGGGGGAACCCTAAAACGCATGGCGACTAAGGCAAGTTTGCAAAGGCCATATACTGACCAGATCTTAAATGTACAACATTTGTTTTCGTGGATTCAAAGCAGGGAAATTGCCATTAACACAGTTTTATGCACTCAAAAAGAACACGATGCCATGGAGCGACGAATTCAAAACAGATATAATAATGTCAAAACTATAACTGGAACGCAAAAGTTTCATTGCTTCATACCAAATATTTCTGATATGTCAATTAATGTAAAGCGGTACTCTTCGTCTGCCGACGTGCTAAATTTAAAGTTACTTTAATTATTTTATAATGATGCCAAGACAATTGAAATTTTTAATAAATATTGTAATTAAGTAAAAGCAGCAAAATAAGAAAGATTTGTTCTTCATAAATGTATTTTTAACTGTAAAATAATTTTTAAAATGTATTTTTAACAAGGTGGTCTCTTAAATGCTCTTCTCCTGTCCAAACAAGGAGTCGGGGCCCATTTTTTTATTGCTGATTCTTAAAGCAAAAATTATGAGGAATCCAAAAAAAAAAATTAGCCGGAAAATTTAGGAGCTTCTGTGGAAAATCGGAAAATTTAATTTTCATGGGAAAATTTTATTTTTCAATTAAAGCCTGATTCAATACCTTTCCAACGAGCTATCACTCGTTGCGATCGCTTTAGTAGTTTTTTTTTAAAACAACTTTCAATGAGGTCCCTTATGAAGAATTCTTAAATTTTTACATGACAGTGGTGTACACCACCACTAAACCAGTCACTATAAAAAAAAAAAAAATATGTAGGTACATTATTTTTTGCTGGGCAATCGATTGAGACTATTTATTTTAAAATCGGAGAGGGGTCGTCCAAAAGGTGATAGCGTTATTCGGCGGCATAAAATAACACCCCAAAAAAATAATGAAATAACCCCCCAAAATATTGTAAAGGCAACAACAACAATGATTTTTGGGGAGGTTATTGCATTCTGTTGGAGGAAGTTTTTTTTTATTTCATATGAAATAATCACCCAAAAAAATCCTAATGAAACAAAGCCCCAATATATTTTTTGGGGGATTATTTCATTTTTTAAATTATAACGAAAACGTTTTTGGACGCAATGAGTTTCTCCTCTACAATATAACAAACACCGACTTCGCTTAGTTAAGCTGCTCTGCATAGCCGGCCTTTGGTCGAGCACAAAGCCGATTTTAGAAGCTTTAGTTAGCAAGTCGGTATTTGTTATACAATAGAGGAGAAAATCCTCTTCCCCGGCCGAAGGTCGGTCATACAGGGAGCTTTAGTTAGCGAAACCGGTGTTGGTTATACCATAGAGGAGACAATTCTGTACAATTTTTTTTTCAGAAATTAAGGTCTTATTTCATATGAAATAAGGCCCCAAAAATTAGGCTATTGCTATTTCATTTCTCTTTGGGGCATTATTTTATTATCAAAATTGGGGTTTTATTTCATATTAACACTTTGGGGGTTTATTTATCACTGCAGTGTTTTCCGAGAATGGGCTGTATAAGGAGCCTTTGGTAAGCTATGGTCCATAAAACAAAAACAAAATTCAAAATTTGTTTTTTACACAAATTTGCGTTTTTATTCGACAGTTTTTTAAACTTTTATGGGGTAGATTATAAAAAACGTTGGGGATAGACTGTAGATGGTTGCACGAAATCGGCTTAGGGGTTCCGCAGATATGGCGTTTAGATTTATATATATTCCCATACAAATATCATTATATATATTCCCATACAAATATCAACAAAATGCTTGACTGATTTTTATGACATTTTTTATGTGTATTTGTTAGGTATGAGAAAAGGTCGTAAGGTATATTTATATATATCGCTAGAGGGCGCAAAATAGGGCATAAGCTACCCCTCTCTATATCTTATTAGCTAATCAACCGGGTTTCGTAAAAGTTGGCATGTCCGCACAGTAACATCTGAAAAAAATAGGCAGAAGTTCGTGAACTAGGGCAAAAGGGGTAAAAGCTCTCCCTCCCTATGTCTGCTTAACTAATCGACCGATTTTCTTGAAATTTTGCAGCAAAATAGTGTAACATCAGGAAAGAATTTTTATTATTTAGGGCGTGAAATAGACCAATAGGGGTAAAAGTTCCCCCTCCCCAATTTGTTAAACTAATCAACCGGGTTTCTTAAAATTTGGCATGCAGACACTGTAACATCTGAAAGGAAATAGGGAATAGGGTGTGTGATAGGGCAATAGCGGTAAAAGCTCCCCTTCCCTATATCTCTTAAGCTAATGAACGGGTTTTCTTAAAATTTGGCATGCAGACACTGTAACGTCTGAAAGGAAATAAGGAATAGGATGTGAAATAGGGCAAGAAGGGTAAAAGCTCCCCCTCCCACTATCTTCTTAACTAATCGACCGATTCACTTAAAATTTCGCAGGCAAATAGTGTTACAACTGGAAAGTACTTCAAACCTATAGGGGTAAAATCTCCCCCTTCCTATATCTTCTTAACTAATCAACTGATTTTCTTGAAATTTGGCAGGCAAGTAGTGTAACATCTGGAAAGAACTATAGCCTATCATTTTTATTATCTTCTTAACTAATCAACCGGTTTTCTTAAAATTTTGCATGCCGACACTGTAACATCTGAAAGAAATAAGTTATATGGCAAAACAACGTTTGCCGGGTAAGCTAGTTTTTATATAAATAATTAATTTTAGAATATTTCATCGGCTTGACGTTTTTTGTTTTTTTTATTTATTTATTTTTATTGAGCGCCATCCCTGCTAGCATTTGGGTGATAATTTTTTGTAAATAATAACTAAATGAGTCTTTTTAGTTCCCAACAATTAGTTCCCAACGATTAGTTCGTTTGCGTTACTGTTTTCTTTAACATTTCATTTCCACATTTGTGAAAGGCAATTAAAAATTAAAAAACTGCATAAAGCCAGTTTTCTGCCTCTCCTTTACATATTTGAATTTGGGCCCGTTATGTTGTGCAAAATACATGCATTGATGTATTTGAAATTTATTCAGTTCCCTTTTTTAAACCACAAAATACATTAAAATAATTGCAATAATTAATTAAATTAATTTACAATACATGCACATTCATATCGTCAGCTTATTACTGGTTTGACTTACGACCATTTATTAAAAAATTTAATTAGGTATGGGGTATATCAGGGGTGTTCTGGAAATCAAAAACGCAAGAATTTTGAAGTTTTTTTAATACATTTACATTTAATACAGTAAGTATACGTATGCAGCATAAAAAGCTACTTTTCGGAACAAAACAATAATTTTCACTTTCAATGAAATGCTATTAACTTCTTTATTCGTTAATGAGCGTTCAAAAAAATGTGAAAAAACAAAAAATTATATCGGGTATTTTTTAAAGGTGAGAGTTTCGTAAACTAGTCGAATATTTTTTCAAAACTCTTTCATAATTGTAGTATAACACAAATTAAATTCCACAAATTGTTACTGACACTAAAGCTATGTTCACATTATGTGTATTTGTCATGTGGAATGTCACTTTTCTATCCTCATGTGATTTCATGTGTGTATAAAAATTTGAGTTACATGTTCACATGTTGATATGTAACGTACATTTGGCATAACCTATCAAAAATTAAAATAATACATGTTTAATAATTAATTTGTGTATTTTTGATCTGTTTTATTATTTATTTACTATCATAATATATATGTATTAAAATTTCATTTATTTTCGCCGCCACAAACAATTTTGTGAATAAACAAGTAAGAGTACCATATTCGGCTGTGCCGAATCTTATGTACCCTTCACCATTATTCGAGCAGAATACAGAGCAACTAAACAAAAACTAATGGTTGTTTGTTAATGTTTGTTGAATGGTGTTTTCTTTTCGGGAGCAAAATTTTTAAGAAACAGACACCAAATTGCATTTTTTTTTTTTTAAAAAGGCACATTTTTTTGTAGAAAAGAAAACACCATTAATAATTTTTACATATCTATATAACAAAAATTTTAACGTTACTGACTGACTCACTGATTCATCACCGCACAGCCTAAACGCCTGAAGCTAATAACTTGAAATTTGGACCAGAGATTGGTCACTCTCCAAATCGATCCACTAAGACGGGATTTTTGGAAATTCAAATGTTTAGGGGGTAAAAAAGGGTAAAAACGGGAAAATACGGTAAACTTATATCTCTATAACTAAAAGAGATACAAAAAAAATGTAATACATATCGTGGTTCTTTAGAAAAATAAGCGGACAGGTGTCTGGTACTTTTTAGAAATTCGGCCCTTTTAGGGAGTAAACGGGCAAAAACTTGAATTTTGGTATATTTTTGACACCCCATCTATCTTTTGAACCAATAAACATAGAACCAAAGTTTATACCACATTCGAAACTTATCAAAAAAATACGAATACGAATTTGGTACTTTTTCGAAATTCGAACATTTAAAGGGTGAAAATCGTAACTATTTTTGGTACTTTTTTTACAAAACATTTTCCTCCATTCTTTGACATATTCGTTCAAAATTATGGGCTCCCACTACAATACTGAAATTTTTGATACTTCAATGGGGGGAAAAAATAGTACCAAAAAAGGAAATACGGGAAATTTGATATTTTTGTTCAGCTTTTTGGTTCTACAACTGGTATTTTTTTAACTATCGTTAATATTGGACCTAGAAACATAAAATTCAACATGTAATGTCATGAGTGGATATGAATCTATGAGGGAACTTTTTTGTTCTTTAACTGGTACTTTTTGAATTTCCGTTAGTATTGGACCTAGAAACATAAAATTCAAGATGCAGTGTTCTGAGTGGATAATAATCTATAAGGGGAAGTTGTTGGTACTTTGTTGTTCATTAACTGGTACTTTTTGAACATCCTTTAGTATTGGACCTATAAACATAAAATTAAACATGCAATGTCCTGATTGGATGAGAATCTATAAGAGGGAAATTTTTGGTACTTTTTTATTCATTAACTGGTACTTTTTGAAGTTCGGTTAGTATCGGACCTAGAAAGATAAAATTAAACATGCAAGGTCCTGAGTGAATGAGAAAATAAACATTGGCATACAGATATGTCCACGAAGAAAAAGAAGACGCTAACGAAGTAGCTGGTTAAATGCTAGTACATACATATGTACATATTTACAATACTAAAAACTTCATTATAAATTAAATTTAAAAAGCGAAAACTGTTTAATATTTTTTTAAACCCGTTTTTAGAACATAAAAATATTAAAAAAAACTATTTTTGAAAAACCAAGATTCGAAACAGGGGATTCACAGTTTCTAACATTAACAAACCCCCTAGACAACTGAATAATGAAATGAAATATGACCCGTTTACCGGTTCGCAGCTCAACACAGTTCAGATGTAATTATTTTTGATGTTTTTGTTCACCGCAATAAAGCAAAGTTGTAAACCATAATACAAAAATTAAAAATCAACTTATTTAAGTTGTGAACCGTAATATCTGAACGGATTTTTCTGAAATTTTCAGAAAATATTTTCTACTAAAGATTTCCGATCTTTTGATATATAAGGCGTAACCATAGGTCATATGACAGTCCAAAATTTCAGGTTCAAATTAAATTTTCGTAATTTTTTGTACGGGAGGTATCACGCCCACTTATCCAATCCCGCCCACATTTTGTGATGGTGTGTATTGATAACCTAAATGTTTGTACCTAAATTTGAAACATTGGCTCTTGCCGTTCTCCAGATAAACAGAAAAAAGTAATAAAATACAACAACAACAGGGGATTTTTGGAAAAAACTAGAGGTAGTCGTGGTTTTTTGCTCATATCTCAGCCATTTTTGGACCGATTGGGCTGAATTTCAATAGCAAAATTATAATAAGAAATCCTGACAAAAAGATATCCCAACCAAGCCCCCATCTAATCTGAGGGCTTCGGAAACCCCATTTCAACAGACAGACGGACAGCCAGATTTGAACTTTGCTTTTCATAAGGAACCAGAATATATATACTTTATAGTGTGTAGGATCAATATTGTAGAAATTACAAACGGAATGACAAAGTTATATATACCCTATTACCTTCGGTAAAGGGTATAAAAACAAGTGATGTCAGATGCTTTGTCACTTGATAATAGAACTCGTTCTTAATCAAAAATGTCATGTGAACTGTACACAGAGAACAAACACATGATATTGTTTGAAGGGGTTCAGACGATATGTACAAATTTAACATGTGAAAATTGGCAGTCCACATGACAAATACACATAATGTGAACATAGCTTAAGATAGAAAAAAATTGTTCATAATGACAATTGTTGCCTTAAATGTAATCCAAAGATGCAGCAATTGGTTTTACAGCTAATATGAATTCCTCTTAATGTTCCAGTTCTATAGTCAGGAAAGTGTTATTGTTACACAACTTATCAAATAAATCGTTTTGTAAGTATCATAAGGAGAGTTTAATCTTGTGGGACTTGGCCATAAAAAATTTTTTCCAAGACATTAAAACTTCAACCCGAAAATTTTTTAATTTCATTGGTTTTTTTTTTACTTCAACAGTTGTACCTATGGACCTTTATGGTAATTTTTTTTCGTGATGCAGTGTGTTATTTGCTTTTGCAAAACGTTTGGCTATATCAAAAATTAATTAACAGTTTCTAAATTACATTATGAAATTAACTTTTTACAAATAAAGTTTAGTTAAACATTAAAAACGGTCCAAATAAATCACAATTTTGATGAAATTACAGATCACCCTTTTTTGGATATTTTTCGTCAAATATTTACTAGGTCTGAACATACCATACATAGATATGTATACAAAAATGTATAACTTTATTGTGACAGTTTGTTTAAAAATGAAGCATACTTTTATATTTTTAAAGTTATTTTCAAACTTTTTAATTTCTCGTTTGATATTAAAGTAAACAATCTTATCATTCATTAATTTCGTCCACAAAAAATGAGAAAATATACTTCTTTACAATTTTTAACGTCACATGAGCTACGTTTTAAATTTCGTTTGTTAAAGAAATTACACTTGTATAAATATTTAACTCAGAATACAATATTATTTGTTGTTTTCTAATTAAACCCCAATAGTGACAAAAATTCCACATTAAATTTTTAAATATGTGTTCACTTTAGAAACATGTACATTTATATTTTTGCAAACATGTACACAATAGAACAGTTAAATCTTTACACCAAAGATTATTTCAAAATAATTTTAACTCACAACACCATTTGCAGTTTGCATATAAAAAAAGAAAGCTGATTCATAAAAAAAAAATAAATTTTATATCTATATGTAATAGGGTGGTTAACTGTTATGGCCCGATGTTGAATGTGAACCACACCTAAACGTTTTTTTCTGCATTTTATTTTTTATATATTAAATTTCAGACTAACTAAATTTGAACCATGGAAAGATACACAATCGAGCAACGCGTTAAAAATTATTCTGGCTTATCAAAATGGGCGTTCAAATCAAAATGCATATCGTGGCTTCGTGATTTTTTCGGTAAATTTAATCATCAAAATGTGCGCACAATCGGAAAAGTCGTGCAAAAATATTTGCAAACCGGATCTGTAGAAGATGTGAAAACACCAGTGCATGGTCGTACAGCTCGAAAATATTGCTGCTGTTCGCGATAGTTTGGCTGAAGAGCCGTCAACCTCAACTCGTCGTCGTGCCCAACAATTGCACAATTGCTCGTCGTTGATGAACATTATGCATAAGAACTTGCATTTTCACGCCTACAAGGCGCAACATAAATGGCAACAGTGGATGATAAATTTTCGAAGAAAATCATCTTCAGTGATAAGGCACATTTTCTCCTCAGTGAATTCGCCAATAAGCAGTATTGCCGCATTCGGGCGAATGAAAATCCAAGAGTGATTCGCGAAAATTTAATGAACCCACAGAGAGTGACTGTTTGGTGCGGTTTATGGGCTGACGGCAAAATCGGGTCTAGTTTTTTCCAAAATCTGACCGGTCAGGCAGTTATTGTGAATGGTGTCCGCTATCGTGAGATGATAACGAACTTTTTATGGCCCGAATTAGAAGATATGGATGTGGACGATATGTGGTTTCAACAGGACTGTGCCACTTGGCACACAGCTAACGAAACAATGGCTCTTTTGCGCGGCAAATTCAATGGATCATCGGATGGAGGTGTGCCGACGAGTTCCCGGCGGCCATTTGGCCGACATTTTGTTCTATACATAATTGAACCGTACCAACATTACAATAATTTCCTAAATAATTTGTGTTTTATTCAAAATCAACATCGGCCCTTACAATTTAACCACCCTTTACATTAGCGTGACCTTTAATTTTTTTATTTCTTATATTCTCTCCCCCCAAATCTGTTCAGTTTTATTTTACAAAATGCAAAAAAAAATTATAGCAATAAGTTGTGTTTAGGGAGGAGTCTTCCAATGAAATTTGTTTGCATATGACTATCTCTTAAAAAATACATTTTTTTAAATATTTGATATATGGCAATATTTTAGCCCTTCTATTCAAAAACATTAGCCTCAAAAAGTGTTTTGCTAAAATAAATATTTTAGAAAATAATGAAGAAAATAACCAACAAAATACCAAAAATTTTAGAGTTTTGGTTCCACATTTTGACTCATTGCTCTGATCCTACTAAACAGATTTTGCTGGATTGTAATCCAAAACTGCTTAGGATAACTACAAGCAATTTGACACCAAGTTTGTTCATTTCTTTTTAGTTTTTCGAAAGTGAGCGTGTTTATAACAGACGGACAGACAGAAGGACATGGCTAAATCGACTTAGAATTACTCAAGTAGGGTCCTAGATGTATAATAAAAAAAGTTTCACACGGTATGACAAACTTAGTATACCCTCATCACAACTAATTGTGGTGGAGGGTACAAAAAGAAAGCGAACAGGTATCTGATACTTTTTTGAAATTCGGTCCTTTTGGTTAGTAAACGGGTAAAATCTGTATTTTGTCGCCCCATCTATCTTATAAACCATTCGTAACTTATCCAAACTTATCCTAACCTAACCTATGGTGTGAATTAGGGATGCCAATCCCGAATACCGAAATCCCGGGATTATTCTAAAAATGTATGTCCCGAATCCCGGGATGTTTACATAAAAATGCAGAGATTTTGGGTTTAGTAAAAATGTGCTAATTTTTATTATCAAATACAACCATATTTAAATAAACGTGAGTCACCCTGTTAAAAATAACTTCAAAAATTTAATATTAAATCATACTGGCAATGAATCTAATTTTTAACTGGTTACAAAAAGAAGTCGCAAGTGAATAAATAAATTCATTTTGTACCACAGAAAACGTAATAAGAAAATAAAGTTCGGTGTGGTTTTTTTTTATGCATGATAATAGAACTACGCACGCAAAATGCAAGTTGTGCAAAAAAGTGCTAGAAACTTTAGGGGTTCTGCCAAAGGCCTTTTGACACATATTTGTTTAAGTTTATTTTATTAGGTTAATACTTGCACTTATAATTGAGATTAAATAAATTAAATATTGTCATATAGCATACATATATGTAAGTAGCTATTTATTAACGATACCACCCAGAAGTGTTGAATGCGAACATTGGTTTCGTCGGCAGTATATTTTTGCAATAACATAAGGTATCGATTATCAGACATCATTAATTTGTTTTAGAAGCTTCAATTTAATCGCATAAAATGTGCATAATTCTTCCATATTACTTTAAAAAAATACATTAAACTGTTTTATTTTGTAATGAGGTAAATTTTCTTCGTGAATTAATTTGTTTTAATACTTATACATAAAAATTAAATTATAATTATATGAATTTTAAAAATTGGCTTTTATATATGAAAAATCCCGATCCGTCCGGGATCCCGTTTTTTTGAATTAAAAATCCCGAATCCCGGGTTTCTAAAAACCTGGTCCCATTTGGCATCCCTAGAGTGAATCGTAAATATTTTGGTACTTTTTTACAAAACATTTTTCTGCATAAATGGACATACACAACCGTGTTTGGTGAAATTTTTGATACTTTAATGTGGAGAAAAAAGTCACTTAATTTATTTCAATTTGTGATCGGTCATCTTAGATTACGACAGCGAAATAAGGCAACGCCGCTGATGTTAACTTATACATATATTAAACAAAATATATTTTAACTTAAGCGATTTCGCTCTTGGCAACACAAAACGTACATTTCTTTAGAAATTAACTTTTATTTTTGCTCGAAAAGATAAAAAACCAAAAAATTAGTTTTTTTGCTCGAAAATAAAAATCAAAAAATAACTGTTATTTAAGCTTGAAAAATAAAAATTTTAAAAAAAGTTTTTATTGTTGCTTAAAAAAAAAAGTAAAAAAGAACTTTTATTCTTACTCGAGATAAAAAAAGTCAAAATTTTAAAAAGCAATACATATGTACATACATATATCTTATTATAGACTAGTCCAAAAGGATCAATATGCTTTACCTATGTACTTGAATCAGTTTTCCGACATTTGCATCTACATATTTATGCTGGGTACACACTATGCAACACATTTACGCAATCTAGTGAACTTAATTCATTTTCATTCATTCCAGATTGCATCAACATCAAAACGCTTTGATATTTTGAGGTTGCATTGAAACAGATTGCACTGTAGGTTGCACTGTGTGTACCCAGCATTATATGCTTTTTATGTTTTAACATTTTCGGTCCCTGATATACATTTGTACACACATATATACATACATAAAAGTGCGGCTTATTTTTAATTTTGTACCATAACTCCCCCTAGAAATATTATTTCCATTAATTAATTAATTAATGATCGCATATCGTGAAGTGTAGAAAATCGAGGTTTTTGACAAAGTTATGAAGAAAACTTAAAAAGGGCTGGCAGATGCGATTTTTTGGTAAAAATTCGAATTGAGCGACCTCTAAACCTCTTCCAAAAAATCTGAAAAAAATCTCAAAAATACTTTACCTTATAAGCTATTCAATTATGCTTGATCCCTAAAAAAATTATTTTGGGACACACTAGTAGGCATACAAGTAGTAAGTACTTTTATTCTTGTGACAGTAACCTTTTCAAAGGAATACGGTACTATTTCAAAATCTAAAAAATTTATCCGTATTTCGTAGCTAATTTATAAGAAAACACAATTACTCTACATATCTAGTTTTTAAGCTATAGTGAATTTTTAGAAAATATTTTACGTATTACGTATTATTGCGCTAAATTTTTTAAAATTGTTAAGTTTTACATATTGTAAGTTTTTTCGGTCTTTAAATAATTGTATAATACAAATATAACGTATTGTTATAATCCCTTGATATGGATAAACCCTATTTTTATTTTATTTTCCTCAATAAAAATCTAACCTTTTTTTTGAAATTCAATTAAAAATGGTGTAAGTAAGGAAATATACATGTGTGAAAATATGAACGTTGAAATTGTATACATAAGTACATACAAACATATAAATTATGTAAATAAATAAAGATAATTTGTAAAATTTTTTGCAGTAAAAACGTATTAAAATTTAAATGCATTGAATAAATAAAATATAAAAGACTTATTTGTACAGAATAATTAAAAAAAAAATTAACGAAAAAGTAAAAATGTCTTAAGAGATATGAGCAGCTTATTTATCGTTTTATAATACAAATTTTTAAAGCGCAATAAAGAATTTGCGTAGGAAAAATAGGTTTTAAGCATTTACAGTTTTGCTCAAGCCGATTATTATTAAATGTCCATTTTTCAAATTTTGAACAAAACGGCTATAATCTGCCCTTTATTATAAAAATGTGTAATTTATATGAGTACATATCGAGCCCTAACCGCGAAAATAGTGTAAGCGACATAAATTTCAGTTTTCGTTTTTTTTAATAAATGACTTTATTGGCAACACTTGCATCATCTCCTAAAATGTCATAGTCAAGGTATATTTATAGCAGGTAGTCTCGGAAAGCCAGCTGTTTATTTTTTATTTGCTTGTTTTGCGATACGAACTGTCAAATGTTGTATAGCAAACAAGTAAACAAGTTTTTTCTCTTTATCTTTTGTCTTTTTTGTCTCTTATCAGCCCCATTGCTTTTTGACAGTTTGTATCGCATAACAACAATAAAAAGCCCTGTTGTTTGTTTTATTGTACAATTGTTGTAATCTCGTGGCTACCTGCTATAAATATACCTTGGTCATAGTCACATAAGGTACCGTTACGATTTTATAGCAAGAACAATTTTATTGTAAGCGACAAATTTCATACAAAATTTAAATTAAATAAAATAAAAAAGCTCTCTCCTGTAAAATTTGATTTTTGGCGCTTACACTATTTTCGCCGTTAGGGCTCGATATATACATAAATAACCCGGTAATTTAAGTATTTTTATATACCAAATTTATCGAAAGGTAAAAGTACTTACTTTCCCGTTTTTAAGTCTTAAAAAGTGCCCTATATTTTAAACTGAGTCATATGCTACACCTCTACCTAAATCTCACCCAAATACATTAAGCGTCAAATGTACAAACTCACAAACATCCAAGTTTTTAAGTTCAAAAAAAAAATTAATACATTAAATAACAAAGACACAAAGAATGCCATATATTCTGTTTCCATATTACGCAGATAGAAAAATCCAGCATATTGGCAATTATTCGTTTTAGTGAATTGACAAGTTATTTAGCTCTGCAAATTCCAACAACTTAGATTCAAATAAGTGCAGCGAATAAGAAAATTTTCTTAGATCTCTGGGCAAAGTATTCCAGATTTTTGAAACCCGAATCTGATATGATTGTCCAAAAGTGTGTTTTTTTTAATGTATACACATATTTATTAGTAGTATAGTGGGATAAACCATTACATATATTTTTTTGTCATTTAATTTTAACGATTACGCACATTTATAATATGATAATTCAACAGGCTGTTCGAAACAGTGTTATTTAGCCTTAAATATTACTTTAGATCTTTGCATTTAAGAGAACTTTGCGAATTGGTTATAAGCATTTTTGAAGCATAAATTGCGCAGTATTTTAATAACACCAAAAGGAACAAAAATATTTTTTTTAAATCAGGTACATACATATGTATGTGTGTGATGAACATCGATCGATTTAAAAACGATTTAAAAAATGTGATGAATTTCGAGAGATTTTAAAATAAGTTTCTAAATTAAATTAATTTCTTGCCAATCAACATATCGTGAAACCGCCATGATTTGCGCCAAACCAATAATGAGCTGAAGATATGTATATAATTTAAAGCTTAATAGATAATATGCAGAAAATAAGAGGAAAATGTATAAGAATTCAATGCTTATCTATCTTCTATATATGTATATAAAACAGGATGTGTGTATGCATGTAACGTATGGACTCCAAAACGGCTAGGCCGATTTTGATGAAACTTTCAGGGAATCTTCAGAATATTCATGTAGGCGGGCGGAGGGGCGTGGCAAAATCCAATTTTCATAATGCACCACCAATAACATATTCATATAATAATTTTTTTTTGCTTTCTTTATTTTATTTTTTTTTGAAAGCCGTTGTCACGTTTTTCTAAACGAGATATCAAATTCTTAAATCGGTTATGCAGTTCCGAAGATATTTACAAAAAACCTATGTTAATAATGATTCAATATCAAAATTTAAAAACTTTTGAAATGTTGCATTCAAAAATCCGAGTTTTCGGTTTATTTACATCAAAAACTGTTCAATAAATTTAATCGAGGCAACAATCATCGGTAACAGATTCAAAGCTGAAGACGTACTTATTCCACGAATTCCGATGATTTCTAACGATTTACCATTCCGATTCAAACGGCTCCAATTCCCTTTGCGTCTTGCCTTTGATATTACCATCAACAAAGCACATGGCCAATCATTGACTATTGCTGGCTTAATTTCGGAAAATTCATGTTTTTCACACGTCCAGTTGTATTGTAAATTGGTCCCGACAAAAAACATTGTCTACACTGGCCTTAAGATGTAGTAATAAATAGTAAATATTTTTTCCAATTTGCCTTAAATACATGCGTTTCTTTTTTGATTGAGCCCATATCTACAACATATGTAAGTTATTCTGTAAAAAAACTTTATGATAGGTATTCCATGGATTTTTATTTAAAGGCCGTTAATTTCGTTAAAAGCTTAATTTAAATCGTGTGGTAATACAACAATAATGTTTGCTTAGGGCCAGCAACGCGGACCGGGTCAGCTAGTATACACTAAAAACGATACACTAAATCGATTATAGCGGTAAAATTGCTAAGTCCAATTGAAAAAGGAGGAAGAAAACAATTTTCTAAAATGTTTAGTTCTAATTAAATTTTAAATCTGTAAATGTAGTTCTGTTTTAATTTCATTAATTTTATTCTTCTAATATATAATACACATAAGCCTCTCTTACGAAATGGGAAGGATTGGAGAAGTGGGCGTGGCACCTCCCATACAAATACATAGGATTTCTCTTTATCTCAAGAACGGCAAGAGTCAAGTTTCCAAATTAGGTACAAGCATCTTGGATATCAAAACACAACATTCGCTAATATGTGGCGGGATAGGAGAAGAGGAAGGGGAACCTTCAATTTCCACATTTTGTATTTACAGTGCGCTTCCATACCTCCCATTTACACAAGTTTATATTTAGTTTCTTATTTCCCGCACTTTTTAGATTCCCGTGATCCCAGTATTTCTCGTCCAAAATGGTTTATTAATTTATTTACTTAATTTTCCAATTAAACCAACACTTCCTACTGGCAAGTTTGCTTAAAATAACTTAATCTAGTATGGTTTTGTTGTTTTTCATGTAGTGATACATATAATAATTGGTCCAAGCAATGTTTTCAACTCAGCCCTATTCGGTATAGATTTAGCAAGAAAACCTTCAAGACTTTTGTATGACATTTTCATCAAATGCATGCGTGATTAAAGGAAAAGCTAGACTTAAATAAGTCCTAACATATATGCCTCAACTGCCAAGTGATGTACAGTGGAACTTTTTTGAACCTTGACAATGACATTCATAGAATTTTAAATAACGTTTAGTTTAATAAAGAAGCTTTGAATATCCAACAAATGTTACTCGAAGTTTAAAAACCTCAAAATGCTTTAAAAAGTGACTCCGTTACAATTGCAACTGCCATTGATGTAATTTGTTGAACATGATATACTACTGGCGAATATGATGCATCCCAAATACGTATATATACAAACTAATTGCACAGTTTTATAAAAAAAAAGGATGAAACAGATATACCTGGGATGCAATCATTTTGTTTCGAGTAAGTATTGTCGAGTACAACAGGACTGTATCCTTGAAATTTGCGAAGCACCTCTAAAATCTCGAGTTAAGGGTAAAAACCCGGTTTTTTGTACACTTTGCACTAATTAATATGCTAGTTACTTTGGACAAGTTATTAAAATTTTTACTAAAAATAATCGGATTATTCTTTTTTTTATAAGTTACTTTTTATAAAAAAAAAATTTATTAATGAGATAAATTTTATTTTTTTTGTTATTAAAGTAACTTATAAAAACAATAATTCTCAGAATTGAAAGTATAATAACTTGTTAAATTTTTAACGGATATTTTAAAACAAGGTAGCATTATCATAATAAATAAACATACTTTCATAATAAATTCATAAAAAATACGGTTCCTAAATAAAAAAAATGTGCTAAAACATCTCCAAAGTTAAAAAAAAATAGAGAACATTTTTTAAAAAATTTAGTTTGCTAGAGAAATATGTATAGTTACCTCAATATTACTTAAATATCATGTTCACATTTTTAAAAGGCCTTAGGCCCGTTTTCACAACTTACCGATAGCTAAAGGTAGGATTTTATCGGCCGTATGTAAAGTGTTCCATTATTGCAACTTTACTTTAACCTTTAGGGTAGGATAACCCTTAATTTATTTTATGGCTCTCTTAAGGTTAAAGTAAAATTTTAATAATGGAACACTTTTTATAAGGCCGGTTAAAGTCTACTTTAAGTTATCGGTAAGTTGTGAAAACGGGCCTTAGTGTCTTATTTCTAAATTCAACAAAGTTCTTGGCATAGATATGCAAATGGTACGAAAACCCGGTTTTTACCCGTAACTTGAAGTTATGAAGGTTTTTCGCAGATTTCAATGACAGAGTCTTGTTGTGCTCGACAAGTTCCTACTAGAAAAAAGGTATCGAAACCCAGGTATGTTTTCCTGTTTCACTGCGTTAGTCAAGAAAACGTAAAGATAGCGGAAGAATAGATAATTTTGACATCCAACAATGATTTAAGCTAATATCAGCAGGGCCAAGGCGAATTTATTACAGGTGGTCTTAAAAGCCCTGCTGATATTAGCTAAAATCACTGTTGGATGTCAAAATTTTGTTTATTCTCTTTTACTATCTTTGTTTCTGTTTTTGACATTGTACAATGATTTTACAAAAACAAATTGCTTGTGGTTTTTGTACGAGTTGTACTTGTTGTAGTACCGAGATTACCTGGGATGAATTCGCCTTGAGCAGGGCTTTTAAGACCACCTGTAATAAATTCGCCTTGGTTGGGCTTTTCAAAATCAAATTCCGATTTTTAAAAATCAAATTTAGAATTTTCAAAATCAAATTGAGCATTTTACAAATCATATGCCGCAAATTTCAAATCAAATTCAGCACTTTAAATATTAAAATCAATTTTAATCAAATTCATTTTAAAAAGCCTTATTTGGATTTTTTAAAATTAATTAGATTTAGATAAGGCCGAATTTGAAGTTAAATACCTAAACAAACCTGGTATACTGTCTATGTTTCAATTAATAAATAGAGAAAAGCCCTCTAGAGATAAACCTACATATGGACAAATGGGCATATAAGCATACTGTAAGCATTTTATAATTATTTTCTTTTATGTTTCAGTAAATAAAATGTAAAAATTATACCTACCATCTTTGTTTAAATTTATATGAAGAACAAAGCTCACTTGGGTTTTTAACCCAAAATACCCATTAATTGGGTTTTCCTGTGTTACCCAATGGGCAATCAACCCTAATAATTAGAATACTCCACCGGAAACCAATGCGGTCTATTGTGAATCCACTCGATGAATAGGAAGCAAGAAAGAGAAGAAAAGAGTTGAAGGGTAGAATAGAAATAGAAAAACTAGGAGAGATAGGTAGAAGCTTGGTGAAGTGCCATCCCAACTCTAACACAAAGAATTAGGGGAATATAATTTCTGGACTGGCGAAGTGGAACTAAAAACTCAATATTAACAATATACCTACTTTCAGAAATATGGTGGAAAATCGTAAATGAAAAATTCAGAAGACCTTAACTGGATAACTATGCATCACAGTATGTATGTGATTTGGCCAAAAGCCAAAAAAAATTTAAAATGCTTCACTGATAGCCTATTCCCATCGATGAAACGAATAAATAGTTGCAAAAAGTACCTATACCTAAACAGCACATTTCAATCACAAGATAAATAAAACCTGTTGCTTATAACCAACTCGCAACACAACATATATTTACATATACAGATGGATATGTATGTATATTTATACACGTATGAGCCAACTAAATATCAGGTTTATTTTTCAATATCAATTTTGTATACAATTGGTAACAATTTAAATAGAAAACTATCCGTGACATATGTAAAAATTTGCCAACATTGCATTTCCAAAATCATTACTTGCACCCACCATCAATTGGAAATATAATCAATAAATTAATATTTATTTAAAACAATTAAAGGTAATTGGTTGGTTTGCAATTTTTCTTGTTCTTAAGCGTAAGATTGTTCAGCAAAAAGTAAATTTTGTTTTTCTGATATGTACCACTTTACCTTATCGCGTCCGCCATAAGTATCAATAATATCACAGAATTCATTTAGACATTTTTGCGACATTTTTTAAATAAATTATTTTATTATATGTATATTTTTTCTTCAATTGCTTTCGTTAGATTTTAATTACTTAAAATTTAACAAAATTTTTTACATTAATGAAATATAACCGCTATCAACGTGCGCCAAGATAGCGTCGATAGTTATCCACGAAAACGCAAAATTGAATTGGCGTTTTTGGGCGATGAATAAAAAATAGGAATTTAATGCTTTTGGGAGTTTTGCTTTTGGGAATTCAAAATTTAGGAATTTAAGAATTAGGGTGTTCGAATAAAAATGAGAAATTGAAATTTAAAACAAATAATTACTCAAAAATGGAATAAAAAATTAATAAACAATAATAAAAATATAATATATATATATATAAAAGCATTCAAATAATTAAATGAAGTGTATTTATAATTAAAAACAAACATTGTTACTTAAAAAAAAGACTTCTTTATCATAAAAAGAAAATAATAAATATTTAATAAAAATATAAAGTATGTATTAATAAAACCGAATTTGGTGTTTCGTTTTTTTTTGGGGTAAGAGGTAACGTCAAGGAAAAAACTGCATAGATTATGAAAGTAGACGTGCTAAAGAATATAAATCGCTTTCCGTGCAAAAAATCTAAGGAACAGTTTTCCAGAAATCTGGGTTCCTCCAAAATGGTCAGTAAAAACTGGGATTTAATTTTTAAGGGTGTTAGAGGTAGCGTCAAGGAAAAAACTGCATAGATTCTGAAAGAAGACGTACTAAAGAATATAAATCGCTTTCCGTGCAAAAAATCTAAGGAACAGTTTTCCAGAAATCTGGGTTCCTCCAAAATGGTCAGTAAAAACTGGGATTTAATTTTTAAGGGTGTTAGAGGTAACGTCAAGGAAAAAACTGCATAGATTCTGAAAGAAGACGTACTAAAGAATATAAATCGCTTTCCGTGCAAAAAATCTAAGGAACAGTTTTCCAGAAATCTGGGTTCCTCCAAAATGGTCAGTAAAAACTGGTATTTAATTTTTAAGGGTGTTAGAGGTAACGTCAAGGAAAAAACTGCATAGATTATGAAAGTAGACGTGCTAAAGAATATAAATCGCTTTCCGTGCAAAAAATCTAAGGAACAGTTTTCCAGAAATCTGGGTTCCTCCAAAATGGTTAGTAAAAACTGGGATTTAATTTTTAAGGGTGTTAGAGGTAACGTCAAGGAAAAAACTGCATAGATTCTGAAAGAAGACGTACTAAAGAATATAAATCGCTTTCCGTGCAAAAAATCTAAGGAACAGTTTTCCAGAAATCTGGGTTCCTCCAAAATGGTCAGTAAAAACTGGTATTTAATTTTTAAGGGTGTTAGAGGTAACGTCAAGGAAAAAACTGCATAGATTCTGAAAGAAGACGTACTAAAGAATATAAATAGCTTTCCGTGCAAAAAATCTAAGGAACAGTTTTCCAGAAATCTGGGTTCCTCCAAAATGGTCAGTAAAAACTGGGATTTAATTTTTAAGGGTGTTAGAGGTAACGTCAAGGAAAAAACTGCATAGATTCTGAAAGAAGACGTACTAAAGAATATAAATCGCTTTCCGTGCAAAAAATCTAAGGAACAGTTTTCCAGAAATCTGGGTTCCTCCAAAATGGTCAGTAAAAACTGGTATTTAATTTTTAAGGGTGTTAGAGGTAACGTCAAGGAAAAAACTGCATAGATTATGAAAGTAGACGTGCTAAAGAATATAAATCGCTTTCCGTGCAAAAAATCTAAGGAACAGTTTTCCAGAAATCTGGGTTCCTCCAAAATGGTCAGTAAAAACTGGGATTTAATTTTTAAGGGTGTTAGAGGTAACGTCAAGGAAAAAACTGCATAGATTCTGAAAGAAGACGTACTAAAGAATATAAATCGCTTTCCGTGCAAAAAATCTAAGGAACAGTTTTCCAGAAATCTGGGTTCCTCCAAAATGGTCAGTAAAAACTGGGATTTAATTTTTAAGGGTGTTAGAGGTAACGTCAAGGAAAAAACTGCATAGATTCTGAAAGAAGACGTACTAAAGAATATAAATCGCTTTCCGTGCAAAAAATCTAAGGAACAGTTTTCCAGAAATCTGGGTTCCTCCAAAATGGTCAGTAAAAACTGGGATTTAATTTTTAAGGGTGTTAGAGGTAACGTCAAGGAAAAAACTGCATAGATTCTGAAAGAAGACGTACTAAAGAATATAAATCGCTTTCCGTGCAAAAAATCTAAGGAACAGTTTTCCAGAAATCTGGGTTCCTCCAAAATGGTCAGTAAAAACTGGGATTTAATTTTTAAGGGTGTTAGAGGTAACGTCAAGGAAAAAACTGCATAGATTCTGAAAGAAGACGTACTAAAGAATATAAATCGCTTTCCGTGCAAAAAATCTAAGGAACAGTTTTCCAGAAATCTGGGTTCCTCCAAAATGGTCAGTAAAAACTGGGATTTAATTTTTAAGGGTGTTAGAGGTAACGTCAAGGAAAAAACTGCATAGATTCTGAAAGAAGACGTACTAAAGAATATAAATCGCTTTCCGTGCAAAAAATCTAAGGAACAGTTTTCCAGAAATCTGGGTTCCTCCAAAATGGTCAGTAAAAACTGGTATTTAATTTTTAAGGGTGTTAGAGGTAACGTCAAGGAAAAAACTGCATAGATTCTGAAAGAAGACGTACTAAAGAATATAAATCGCTTTCCGTGCAAAAAATCTAAGGAACAGTTTTCCAGAAATCTGGGTTCCTCCAAAATGGTCAGTAAAAACTGGGATTTAATTTTTAAGGGTGTTAGAGGTAACGTCAAGGAAAAAACTGCATAGATTCTGAAAGAAGACGTACTAAAGAATATAAATCGCTTTCCGTGCAAAAAATCTAAGGAACAGTTTTCCAGAAATCTGGGTTCCTCCAAAATGGTCAGTAAAAACTGGGATTTAATTTTTAAGGGTGTTAGAGGTAGCGTCAAGGAAAAAACTGCATAGATTCTGAAAGTAGACGTGCTAAAGAATATAAATCGCTTTCCGTGCAAAAAATCTAAGGAACAGTTTTCCAGAAATCTGGGTTCCTCCAAAATGGTCAGTAAAAACTGGGATTTAATTTTTAAGGGTGTTAGAGGTAACGTCAAGGAAAAAACTGCATAGATTCTGAAAGAAGACGTACTAAAGAATATAAATCGCTTTCCGTGCAAAAAATCTAAGGAACAGTTTTCCAGAAATCTGGGTTCCTCCAAAATGGTCAGTAAAAACTGGGATTTAATTTTTAAGGGTGTTAGAGGTAACGTCAAGGAAAAAACTGCATAGATTCTGAAAGAAGACGTACTAAAGAATATAAATCGCTTTCCGTGCAAAAAATCTAAGGAACAGTTTTCCAGAAATCTGGGTTCCTCCAAAATGGTCAGTAAAAACTGGGATTTAATTTTTAAGGGTGTTAGAGGTAACGTCAAGGAAAAAACTGCATAGATTCTGAAAGAAGACGTACTAAAGAATATAAATCGCTTTCCGTGCAAAAAATCTAAGGAACAGTTTTCCAGAAATCTGGGTTCCTCCAAAATGGTCAGTAAAAACTGGGATTTAATTTTTAAGGGTGTTAGAGGTAACGTCAAGGAAAAAACTGCATAGATTCTGAAAGAAGACGTACTAAAGAATATAAATCGCTTTCCGTGCAAAAAATCTAAGGAACAGTTTTCCAGAAATCTGGGTTCCTCCAAAATGGTCAGTAAAAACTGGGATTTAATTTTTAAGGGTGTTAGAGGTAACGTCAAGGAAAAAACTGCATAGATTCTGAAAGAAGACGTACTAAAGAATATAAATCGCTTTCCGTGCAAAAAATCTAAGGAACAGTTTTCCAGAAATCTGGGTTCCTCCAAAATGGTCAGTAAAAACTGGTATTTAATTTTTAAGGGTGTTAGAGGTAACGTCAAGGAAAAAACTGCATAGATTCTGAAAGAAGACGTACTAAAGAATATAAATCGCTTTCCGTGCAAAAAATCTAAGGAACAGTTTTCCAGAAATCTGGGTTCCTCCAAAATGGTCAGTAAAAACTGGTATTTAATTTTTAAGGGTGTTAGAGGTAACGTCAAGGAAAAAACTGCATAGATTCTGAAAGAAGACGTACTAAAGAATATAAATAGCTTTCCGTGCAAAAAATCTAAGGAACAGTTTTCCAGAAATCTGGGTTCCTCCAAAATGGTCAGTAAAAACTGGGATTTAATTTTTAAGGGTGTTAGAGGTAACGTCAAGGAAAAAACTGCATAGATTCTGAAAGAAGACGTACTAAAGAATATAAATCGCTTTCCGTGCAAAAAATCTAAGGAACAGTTTTCCAGAAATCTGGGTTCCTCCAAAATGGTCAGTAAAAACTGGTATTTAATTTTTAAGGGTGTTAGAGGTAACGTCAAGGAAAAAACTGCATAGATTCTGAAAGAAGACGTACTAAAGAATATAAATCGCTTTCCGTGCAAAAAATCTAAGGAACAGTTTTCCAGAAATCTGGGTTCCTCCAAAATGGTCAGTAAAAACTGGGATTTAATTTTTAAGGGTGTTAGAGGTAACGTCAAGGAAAAAACTGCATAGATTCTGAAAGAAGACGTACTAAAGAATATAAATCGCTTTCCGTGCAAAAAATCTAAGGAACAGTTTTCCAGAAATCTGGGTTCCTCCAAAATGGTCAGTAAAAACTGGGATTTAATTTTTAAGGGTGTTAGAGGTAACGTCAAGGAAAAAACTGCATAGATTCTGAAAGAAGACGTACTAAAGAATATAAATCGCTTTCCGTGCAAAAAATCTAAGGAACAGTTTTCCAGAAATCTGGGTTCCTCCAAAATGGTCAGTAAAAACTGGGATTTAATTTTTAAGGGTGTTAGAGGTAACGTCAAGGAAAAAACTGCATAGATTCTGAAAGAAGATGTACTAAAGAATATAAATCGCTTTCCGTGCAAAAAATCTAAGGAACAGTTTTCCAGAAATCTGGGTTCCTCCAAAATGGTCAGTAAAAACTGGGATTTAATTTTTAAGGGTGTTAGAGGTAACGTCAAGGAAAAAACTGCATAGATTCTGAAAGAAGATGTACTAAAGAATATAAATCGCTTTCCGTGCAAAAAATCTAAGGAACAGTTTTCCAGAAATCTGGGTTCCTCCAAAATGGTCAGTAAAAACTGGGATTTAATTTTTAAGGGTGTTAGAGGTAACGTCAAGGAAAAAACTGCATAGATTCTGAAAGAAGACGTACTAAAGAATATAAATCGCTTTCCGTGCAAAAAATCTAAGGAACAGTTTTCCAGAAATCTGGGTTCCTCCAAAATGGTCAGTAAAAACTGGGATTTAATTTTTAAGGGTGTTAGAGGTAACGTCAAGGTATTTAAAATCACAGCACAAATAATTGTTAAAATTTTTGTTTGCTTATATTTTTTTATTTAATTTATATTTTTTTATTTAATTTAATAATGGCACAGATAATGTAAATCACAGCACAAATTATTTTAAAATGGCGTGAGTGGCGTGAGTATACCATGTTTAATTTGCAGTGCTGCCAATAGGAATTCGAAAATTCCAAATTACCAGGTCTACATCAAAGATAAATATCTCAGAAGTTTGGCAATTACTGCCCGTCTACAACTGAGATGATTTGCTGTTATAACTTGATGTTATAAAAACGTTGTTAAGAGGGTATTAATTTATATTTATATATACATATATCCGTGGCATTTATTTATTTAAGTTAATTACTTGTAATACAAAAAGCCTTCAAGGCCAAAGCGCATTACTGGAATATTTCATACATTTTTGTCTTAAAAATATTATAACATATAAAATATTATAAATAAAAATATTATAAACTAAGTTGTATCATTCTAAAAAAACGAATCAAGAATAAAATTCAAAGAATAATTATTCATGAGATATTTCAGGTTTGTAAAGGGGCCCAGTGTGATATGAATACTAGTATTCATATAGTAATCCCTTAACACAACAGAATCACACCTAATGAATAAAGGAAATAAAAAGATTTCTTTATAATAGTAGTTTACGGTTATGGGTATACGATGCAATCCTTTAAAATTTCAGTTTATTAAACTAATATCCAAAAAGCTTATCAGTGAAGGCAAAAAAGGTTTTACAGTTTAAGTTGAGATAAGATGGCAAAAAAGTTTTAAAAAAAAAAAAATTAAAGAAAAATTTCGTTTATAATACAAAATTTTAAAAACGTTAACAATCGTGTTTTTTGAAAGAAAATTCGTATTAACCTTTTTGTTTTTTAGCCATGTTCGCGATAGAAGCGATTTCTACAATTGAATTTACATGGAAAAATGGAGAAAACTCCCCAGGAAGTTTTATTCATAGTTTTATTCATAATATAATAGAAAAATTTATATCATAACGCATATGTATGTGTGCAAACAAAAAAGGTTTTACAGTTTAAGTTGAGATAAGATGGCAAAAAAGTTTTAAAAAAAAAAAAAATTAAAGAAAAATTTCGTTTATAATACAAAATTTTAAAAACGTTAACAATCGTGTTTTTTGAAAGAAAATTCGTATTAACCTTTTTGTTTTTTAGCCATGTTCGCGATAGAAGCGATTTCTACAATTGAATTTACATGGAAAAATGGAGAAAACTCCCCAGGAAGTTTTATTCATAGTTTTATTCATAATATAATAGAAAAATTTATATCATAACGCATATGTATGTGTGCAAACTTTCGCTATTTATGCAAATTTTTTCTTTTGTGATTTTTGTAAAGTAAGAGAAGACAAGATAAGATTCCTGTAGACAAATTTTCCATTCACATTTCTTTTCAGAATCATAAAGCCTAGTTTGCAATTTTAAAAATTTTCGCTATTTATGCAAAATTTTTCTTTTGTTATTTTTGTAAAGTAAGATAAGACAGGATAAGATTCCAGAAGATGACAAACTTACTTAAATTTAGGTATGTAAAGTGTTCAGTCATCTTTCCAATTTAGTGAAAATGTTGTAAATTTATAGCTCGTGAGGAGAATGTTTAAAAACACAATTTGGTATGGCAACTTTATATGAAGAAATATTTAGCGCCTTTTGTAGAGCTGCACGAAATTTTTCCCGCCAATAATGAAAACGACGCCTTAAGCCATGTCTGTGATAGAAAAATAGTACCAATTTAGCGCTTTTTTACATATAAATTATATACAAAATTAAATCCCAATTTTTACTGACCATTTTGCAGGAACCCAGATTTCTGGAAAACTGTTCCTTAGATTTTTTGCACGGAAAGCGATTTATATTCTTTAGTACGTCTTCTTTCAGAATCTATGCAGTTTTTTCCTTGACGTTACCTCTAACACCCTTAAAAATTAAATCCCAGTTTTTACTGACCATTTTGGAGGAACCCAGATTTCTGGAAAACTGTTCCTTAGATTTTTTGCACGGAAAGCGATTTATATTCTTTAGTACGTCTTCTTTCAGAATCTATGCAGTTTTTTCCTTGACGTTACCTCTAACACCCTTAAAAATTAAATCCCAGTTTTTACTGACCATTTTGGAGGAACCCAGATTTCTGGAAAACTGTTCCTTAGATTTTTTGCACGGAAAGCGATTTATATTCTTTAGTACGTCTTCTTTCAGAATCTATGCAGTTTTTTCCTTGACGTTACCTCTAACACCCTTAAAAATTAAATCCCAGTTTTTACTGACCATTTTGGAGGAACCCAGATTTCTGGAAAACTGTTCCTTAGATTTTTTGCACGGAAAGCGATTTATATTCTTTAGTACGTCTTCTTTCAGAATCTATGCAGTTTTTTCCTTGACGTTACCTCTAACACCCTTAAAAATTAAATCCCAGTTTTTACTGACCATTTTGGAGGAACCCAGATTTCTGGAAAACTGTTCCTTAGATTTTTTGCACGGAAAGCGATTTATATTCTTTAGCACGTCTACTTTCATAATCTATGCAGTTTTTTCCTTGACGTTACCTCTAACACCCTTAAAAATTAAATACCAGTTTTTACTGACCATTTTGGAGGAACCCAGATTTCTGGAAAACTGTTCCTTAGATTTTTTGCACGGAAAGCGATTTATATTCTTTAGTACGTCTTCTTTCAGAATCTATGCAGTTTTTTCCTTGACGTTACCTCTAACACCCTTAAAAATTAAATCCCAGTTTTTACTAACCATTTTGGAGGAACCCAGATTTCTGGAAAACTGTTCCTTAGATTTTTTGCACGGAAAGCGATTTATATTCTTTAGCACGTCTACTTTCATAATCTATGCAGTTTTTTCCTTGACGTTACCTCTAACACCCTTAAAAATTAAATACCAGTTTTTACTGACCATTTTGGAGGAACCCAGATTTCTGGAAAACTGTTCCTTAGATTTTTTGCACGGAAAGCGATTTATATTCTTTAGTACGTCTTCTTTCAGAATCTATGCAGTTTTTTCCTTGACGTTACCTCTAACACCCTTAAAAATTAAATCCCAGTTTTTACTGACCATTTTGGAGGAACCCAGATTTCTGGAAAACTGTTCCTTAGATTTTTTGCACGGAAAGCGATTTATATTCTTTAGCACGTCTACTTTCAGAATCTATGCAGTTTTTTCCTTGACGCTACCTCTAACACCCTTAAAAATTAAATCCCAGTTTTTACTGACCATTTTGGAGGAACCCAGATTTCTGGAAAACTGTTCCTTAGATTTTTTGCACGGAAAGCGATTTATATTCTTTAGTACGTCTTCTTTCAGAATCTATGCAGTTTTTTCCTTGACGTTACCTCTAACACCCTTAAAAATTAAATCCCAGTTTTTACTGACCATTTTGGAGGAACCCAGATTTCTGGAAAACTGTTCCTTAGATTTTTTGCACGGAAAGCGATTTATATTCTTTAGTACGTCTTCTTTCAGAATCTATGCAGTTTTTTCCTTGACGTTACCTCTAACACCCTTAAAAATTAAATACCAGTTTTTACTGACCATTTTGGAGGAACCCAGATTTCTGGAAAACTGTTCCTTAGATTTTTTGCACGGAAAGCGATTTATATTCTTTAGTACGTCTTCTTTCAGAATCTATGCAGTTTTTTCCTTGACGTTACCTCTAACACCCTTAAAAATTAAATCCCAGTTTTTACTGACCATTTTGGAGGAACCCAGATTTCTGGAAAACTGTTCCTTAGATTTTTTGCACGGAAAGCGATTTATATTCTTTAGTACGTCTTCTTTCAGAATCTATGCAGTTTTTTCCTTGACGTTACCTCTAACACCCTTAAAAATTAAATCCCAGTTTTTACTGACCATTTTGGAGGAACCCAGATTTCTGGAAAACTGTTCCTTAGATTTTTTGCACGGAAAGCGATTTATATTCTTTAGTACGTCTTCTTTCAGAATCTATGCAGTTTTTTCCTTGACGTTACCTCTAACACCCTTAAAAATTAAATCCCAGTTTTTACTGACCATTTTGGAGGAACCCAGATTTCTGGAAAACTGTTCCTTAGATTTTTTGCACGGAAAGCGATTTATATTCTTTAGTACGTCTTCTTTCAGAATCTATGCAGTTTTTTCCTTGACGTTACCTCTAACACCCTTAAAAATTAAATCCCAGTTTTTACTGACCATTTTGGAGGAACCCAGATTTCTGGAAAACTGTTCCTTAGATTTTTTGCACGGAAAGCGATTTATATTCTTTAGTACGTCTTCTTTCAGAATCTATGCAGTTTTTTCCTTGACGTTACCTCTAACACCCTTAAAAATTAAATCCCAGTTTTTACTGACCATTTTGGAGGAACCCAGATTTCTGGAAAACTGTTCCTTAGATTTTTTGCACGGAAAGCGATTTATATTCTTTAGCACGTCTACTTTCATAATCTATGCAGTTTTTTCCTTGACGTTACCTCTAACACCCTTAAAAATTAAATACCAGTTTTTACTGACCATTTTGGAGGAACCCAGATTTCTGGAAAACTGTTCCTTAGATTTTTTGCACGGAAAGCGATTTATATTCTTTAGTACGTCTTCTTTCAGAATCTATGCAGTTTTTTCCTTGACGTTACCTCTAACACCCTTAAAAATTAAATCCCAGTTTTTACTGACCATTTTGGAGGAACCCAGATTTCTGGAAAACTGTTCCTTAGATTTTTTGCACGGAAAGCTATTTATATTCTTTAGTACGTCTTCTTTCAGAATCTATGCAGTTTTTTCCTTGACGTTACCTCTAACACCCTTAAAAATTAAATACCAGTTTTTACTGACCATTTTGGAGGAACCCAGATTTCTGGAAAACTGTTCCTTAGATTTTTTGCACGGAAAGCGATTTATATTCTTTAGTACGTCTTCTTTCAGAATCTATGCAGTTTTTTCCTTGACGTTACCTCTAACACCCTTAAAAATTAAATCCCAGTTTTTACTAACCATTTTGGAGGAACCCAGATTTCTGGAAAACTGTTCCTTAGATTTTTTGCACGGAAAGCGATTTATATTCTTTAGCACGTCTACTTTCATAATCTATGCAGTTTTTTCCTTGACGTTACCTCTAACACCCTTAAAAATTAAATACCAGTTTTTACTGACCATTTTGGAGGAACCCAGATTTCTGGAAAACTGTTCCTTAGATTTTTTGCACGGAAAGCGATTTATATTCTTTAGTACGTCTTCTTTCAGAATCTATGCAGTTTTTTCCTTGACGTTACCTCTAACACCCTTAAAAATTAAATCCCAGTTTTTACTGACCATTTTGGAGGAACCCAGATTTCTGGAAAACTGTTCCTTAGATTTTTTGCACGGAAAGCGATTTATATTCTTTAGTACGTCTTCTTTCAGAATCTATGCAGTTTTTTCCTTGACGCTACCTCTAACACCCTTAAAAATTAAATCCCAGTTTTTACTGACCATTTTGGAGGAACCCAGATTTCTGGAAAACTGTTCCTTAGATTTTTTGCACGGAAAGCGATTTATATTCTTTAGTACGTCTTCTTTCAGAATCTATGCAGTTTTTTCCTTGACGTTACCTCTAACACCCTTAAAAATTAAATCCCAGTTTTTACTGACCATTTTGGAGGAACCCAGATTTCTGGAAAACTGTTCCTTAGATTTTTTGCACGGAAAGCGATTTATATTCTTTAGTACGTCTTCTTTCAGAATCTATGCAGTTTTTTCCTTGACGTTACCTCTAACACCCTTAAAAATTAAATACCAGTTTTTACTGACCATTTTGGAGGAACCCAGATTTCTGGAAAACTGTTCCTTAGATTTTTTGCACGGAAAGCGATTTATATTCTTTAGTACGTCTTCTTTCAGAATCTATGCAGTTTTTTCCTTGACGTTACCTCTAACACCCTTAAAAATTAAATCCCAGTTTTTACTGACCATTTTGGAGGAACTCAGATTTCTGGAAAACTGTTCCTTAGATTTTTTGCACGGAAAGCGATTTATATTCTTTAGTACGTCTTCTTTCAGAATCTATGCAGTTTTTTCCTTGACGTTACCTCTAACACCCTTAAAAATTAAATCCCAGTTTTTACTGACCATTTTGGAGGAACCCAGATTTCTGGAAAACTGTTCCTTAGATTTTTTGCACGGAAAGCGATTTATATTCTTTAGTACGTCTTCTTTCAGAATCTATGCAGTTTTTTCCTTGACGTTACCTCTAACACCCTTAAAAATTAAATCCCAGTTTTTACTGACCATTTTGGAGGAACCCAGATTTCTGGAAAACTGTTCCTTAGATTTTTTGCACGGAAAGCGATTTATATTCTTTAGTACGTCTTCTTTCAGAATCTATGCAGTTTTTTCCTTGACGTTACCTCTAACACCCTTAAAAATTAAATCCCAGTTTTTACTGACCATTTTGGAGGAACCCAGATTTCTGGAAAACTGTTCCTTAGATTTTTTGCACGGAAAGCGATTTATATTCTTTAGTACGTCTTCTTTCAGAATCTATGCAGTTTTTTCCTTGACGTTACCTCTAACACCCTTAAAAATTAAATCCCAGTTTTTACTGACCATTTTGGAGGAACCCAGATTTCTGGAAAACTGTTCCTTAGATTTTTTGCACGGAAAGCGATTTATATTCTTTAGCACGTCTACTTTCATAATCTATGCAGTTTTTTCCTTGACGTTACCTCTAACACCCTTAAAAATTAAATACCAGTTTTTACTGACCATTTTGGAGGAACCCAGATTTCTGGAAAACTGTTCCTTAGATTTTTTGCACGGAAAGCGATTTATATTCTTTAGTACGTCTTCTTTCAGAATCTATGCAGTTTTTTCCTTGACGTTACCTCTAACACCCTTAAAAATTAAATCCCAGTTTTTACTGACCATTTTGGAGGAACCCAGATTTCTGGAAAACTGTTCCTTAGATTTTTTGCACGGAAAGCGATTTATATTCTTTAGTACGTCTTCTTTCAGAATCTATGCAGTTTTTTCCTTGACGTTACCTCTAACACCCTTAAAAATTAAATACCAGTTTTTACTGACCATTTTGGAGGAACCCAGATTTCTGGAAAACTGTTCCTTAGATTTTTTGCACGGAAAGCGATTTATATTCTTTAGTACGTCTTCTTTCAGAATCTATGCAGTTTTTTCCTTGACGTTACCTCTAACACCCTTAAAAATTAAATCCCAGTTTTTACTAACCATTTTGGAGGAACCCAGATTTCTGGAAAACTGTTCCTTAGATTTTTTGCACGGAAAGCGATTTATATTCTTTAGCACGTCTACTTTCATAATCTATGCAGTTTTTTCCTTGACGTTACCTCTAACACCCTTAAAAATTAAATACCAGTTTTTACTGACCATTTTGGAGGAACCCAGATTTCTGGAAAACTGTTCCTTAGATTTTTTGCACGGAAAGCGATTTATATTCTTTAGTACGTCTTCTTTCAGAATCTATGCAGTTTTTTCCTTGACGTTACCTCTAACACCCTTAAAAATTAAATCCCAGTTTTTACTGACCATTTTGGAGGAACCCAGATTTCTGGAAAACTGTTCCTTAGATTTTTTGCACGGAAAGCGATTTATATTCTTTAGTACGTCTTCTTTCAGAATCTATGCAGTTTTTTCCTTGACGCTACCTCTAACACCCTTAAAAATTAAATCCCAGTTTTTACTGACCATTTTGGAGGAACCCAGATTTCTGGAAAACTGTTCCTTAGATTTTTTGCACGGAAAGCGATTTATATTCTTTAGCACGTCTACTTTCATAATCTATGCAGTTTTTTCCTTGACGTTACCTCTTACCCCAAAAAAAAACGAAACACCAAATTCGGTTTTATTAATACATACTTTATATTTTTATTAAATATTTATTATTTTCTTTTTATGATAAAGAAGTCTTTTTTTTAAGTAACAATGTTTGTTTTTAATTATAAATACACTTCATTTAATTATTTGAATGCTTTTATATATATATATATTATATTTTTATTATTGTTTATTAATTTTTTATTCCATTTTTGAGTAATTATTTGCTTTAAATTTCAATTTCTCATTTTTATTCGAACACCCTAATTCTTATATTCCTAAATTTTGAATTCCCAAAAGCAAAACTCCCAAAAGCATTAAATTCCCATTTTCAATTCAATCCCCAAAAGCACCAATACGATTTTGCGTTTTCGTGGATAACTATCGACGCTATCTTGGCGCACGTCCGCTATCAAGGAATTTTTATCAACAACTGAAATTTTTTTTGTAAAACAGCTGATTTGAGTATACTCAAGGCGAATTGAATTAAATTCGCCTTGAGTCTACTATTAATTTATCAACACATAGTTGTATGTTTGAAGTAGTATCAAGGCGAATTTATTACAGGTGGTCTTAAAAGCCCTGCTGATATTAGCTAAAATCACTGTTGGATGTCAAAATTTTGTTTGTTCTCTTTTATTATCTTTGTTTCTGTTTTGTTTTATTTCTGTTTTTGACATTGTACAATGATTTTACAAAAACAAATTGCTTGTGGTTTTTGTACGAGTTGTACTTGTTGTAGTACCAAGATTACCTGTGATGAATTCGCTTTGAGTAGTATATAAAATTCACTTTTTCTCAAGGCGAATTCAGTAGAAGGTGGGTCTAGACAGGGTTCCCAGTTTTATTCTATACCATATCCCCAATTTACGATGTTTCATCCCCAAAATAGCTGTTTTCTTATACATAATTTTTTTAACAATGATTTCTGTACATTAATAAGAAGTAAATGATATTGTGATTATTAAAAATTTTAAAAGTAGAATTTACAAAAGGTAGATCCCCACACCAGTTTTATTTTGTACCGTATGTCGAACTTACGATTTTTCATCCCCAAAATAACTGTTTTCTTATCCCCACAGATCCTAAAAAATAAAATAATAATATGCTAAAGGAAAATGTGCATACATTTATTTATTTGATTAAATTAATTTGTGCAATATTAATAAGCCTAATTTTTTTGTACTTTGAGTTTTACATACACAGGTATATAGAAAAGTATCTAAAAAATCTCACAAGAAAAATAATTATGCATCAATTATAATTTTAAAAACTTCAGATAAAATCTTCTGGCTCATCATTCAATGCAACTTTGTTTAACATATTGTTTGTATTAAAAAGTGTTAGCATTTGATAAGATGGAATACATTTGTGACAGAGTATTATTTTGAAAGTGTGTATTAATTCTAAGAAGAGTTTCTTAAAACGTATACTGCATTATGTTGCGAATTGCGGTTTTGATTCTAATTAATTTAGAAAATACTCGTTCAACTAAGCGTTAAATATTGTTACAGAAATCATATTTAAAACTATTTCAGGAAGCACTTGAAATGGTTTAGAACCACTAGCGTCTTGGTATGACAAAAAACTTCGAACCAAAAACTTCGCACCTACGTATTAACCAAACCGGTCTTACCATTGCACAAATGGCATTTATAATAATATATTTCCCCCAAAAATCCCCAGCGAAAAAAGTGTACATACATATATATTGTACAAAAGTTAGTTTGTGGGTCCGCGAAGCAAAAAACGGTTGAAGCTCTATTTAATGTTAATTAACACTATCACACAAGTCATTCTTGTGGATAATACAACCTTGTCATTATAATTTATTATTTATTTTGAACATTTTCAAACAGTAAATAGACCAGGGAAGTGTTTTCGTCAAATTGCATAAGCCTTGTGTGATATACACTACAGCGGCTCATACACTTGCAATAAAATTGTACAGTTTTACGTATTGTACAATTATATCGCCAATGTGTAGGTGATATATGATGATGTCACAATATATTGGCAACAATCAAAAAAGATAGTAAAATGTGTTGGCAACATTGTACAATGATGTTTATGTTATTTCTATAGGTTATGTTCACCTTTTTATTGAATTAATGGAAACATAGTGCGATTTATTGCATAATATAGGACAAAATGGAAATAATAGGGCGAATATCATATACAATAATATTGTAAGCGTATGGGCCGCTTAATAACGGCCTTTATAGGTACCAAAATAACAACATTTTAACTTAAATGCAAAATATAATGTCTTCGAGCTGATTTGTTTGCCAACATAAAAAAATATTAGTGGAAATCTAAAAAAGAGATTTACTGCTGTATCTATAAAAAAATTGGATTTAGAATCAATTTAAAGGAAAATTTGTATGGAAATTTAGATTTAAAATACGTTTCAATTTTTATATTTTTTATGATTCTGAAAATAAAACATCACAAAATAGCTTGCTCAGTAATTAATAAATAATATATGGTTAAAGTTTTTGTGGCATCGAAAATCGGCGTATAACATTATATTGTTGCTTATTTGCTGGATATGCGAAATTTTTTAAAACAAAAAATTAGATTGTCACTGTCGAAAGTTTTCAACATTAATCTTTATTATATGTAAATGAGCATAGTACATATAAAGACCCACAGAACAGAATGTACTGTACATTTTTGGAGGTTTATTTATTTCGCATCCTTTAAAAACAGTATGACCTTTGATATGGTAGCAAGCTGCTTACTTATGAAACTGTCATATTTATATTAAATTACATATTAAAAAACTATTTAAAAAAACCAATATTATATTTCTTCGCATCTACGTCAAGGTGGAAAATGAGCACAAACACCTTTACACAAACGCATGTATGCGGTATGCTGAATGTTTGTTTACATGTAAATTTCTATACTACAGTGACGTAATAATTACTGAACAAAGTAAAGGGACTTGCGTACTGTGCTATATTGCATTATTTGTTTCAAAAAACAAATCAAACATACTTAGATATCGTCAGGTGATTTTTGTTTTAGCCTACACGCCATTTTTGAATGAGTTAGGAATAGATTATATATGGCATCAATGTTGTCTTTCATATTCCAAAATCCATTTTTTGATATCTCGTATAGAATCTGAGATATTCGACATCGACTTTGGTCTACATCCACATTTTTTAGGTTGATTAAACATTATATTGTTACATATGAAAATTGTTTGCATAACAAAATTATACTTTACTATTGCTTTACGCCATTAGAACTATGAACAACGTAGGTCAAAATAAACCGTCACAATAGTTAAAATTTATTGGACACAATGTGAAACTTGAGATGAATATGGAGCCCACAACAAAACTAATTGCTGAATATTGATTTGCGCTAGGTTATATATATTTTCTTTCAATATTATGTTGAATCTGCAGTTCGCGGCTTATTGGAGAGAGTTTAGAAATTATCACAATTCTAAAACATACCAACCTCTCCTTAAAAATCTCTATTAACTATCAACTTCATTGTTTTTGCCATAGACTTACATACTTTGCTCCACGTGAATGAAATCCTCATAATACGAAATTAAATTTGATATGGAGCACAAAACGAAAAAATGTTATTGTAGAAAAACCATTAAAACTTTGGATTTATTGCATGTAAATTCATGAAAATGTAAAGTTCTGTTGAAAACATACGCAGCAATCAATTAGGAGCGTTTAAAAAAATCTATCGAGTAGTTTTTGAGAAAATTGATTGTAAACCTATTTATCGTTTTTCTCAAAACCGACTTGATGGCTTATAGGCTAAAACAATAATAACCTGACGATATAGCTTCAAGCAAACATATACATACGATGATTGGATTTAAATACCATGTTCTTCTATTTCCCCACCGTTTTATTTTCATTTTACCCGCACGCTCTATTTTTCAACATCTTTCAAAAACACTCTCATGCCTCTATCGGTTGCTGCTGTAAGCAAAATGACCATCTCTGGTTTTGTATAACAGACGGAATTTGTGCAAAAAAAAACATTATAAACAAAACTAATAAATATATAGAAAAGAAACTACAAAGTATTAATAAAATATAACAAATGAGTGTTCCAAGTAATCATCATGCATCTAGTCCATTGTGTAGTGGTAATAAATCAAAAAAATCTAAAAATGATATTTTGCGAACTGCGGTGGGCATGTACCTGAAGCAAAAAAACTTTGTGGCAAGTAAAATAGTAGAAACAGTTTTATAGAAAAATAATTTTGTTTTTATTTTGCTTAATTTTCCAATTAATAGGGAAGTGAAAAATTTCGCAAATCTGAATTGGTATTGCTGCACAATAGAAAAAACTTTGTTCTGCAAAAAATGCTCGAATCCGATTTGCATGGCGGCAACTCATTTCTGTTCTCAAATGTATTGTGTTTAACCAACAACTATAATATGGTTGATCAACAATTTTCAAGGTAATCTATTTGTTTATTTAGCATTAGATTAAAAAAAACGTGATTCGTTCCCATTGTTTAGATTTTCACAATTTATAGAATCCCAAGCCGAGGACATACGTGCAGAACTAAAACGGTTTTATGCACCCATGTTAGCACATTTATATATAGAATTAATTAAGGGCCGTGAAACAAAAGCAGCTGTTGATTTTTTGCGAAAATATGCCCACTTAGTAGCACCCATCGAAACATATGAAGCACCTTTTGCCACAAAAATTAATGGTTGCTCACTTCCATCAAACGATGTTAATTTAGATTCTAGCTGGCAACATTTGAATATTCGTTTTGCCCGTGAAGCATTTGCTGAAGAAGATCCAGAGCTTGATTATTTTATGAAATTAATACAAAAAATTTCCGCTTGCCAAAAATTGGAAAGTTTAGAACATGATCCTGATGTTGCACAATTTCGTTCAGCGAAACATGAAATTCACACCTGCGAAACAGTTGTTAATATACTGCGTAGGTTTTTGGAGAGAAGAGGCCATGTTTTGATATTAAATCTACTAAATATTTGGATGCATGTTCATATAATGGATCATGAAATTCATCAGCATGTAGAGGAAAATATATTTTTGCCCGCAGAAGATCTGGATGATGAAAATGTGAGTGAACTACCGCCTACGCCTAAAATGAAATTACATTCGTCCACAGAGAAATCATCCAGCAAGAGATCATCTGAAGAGCAACCTGAAAGTACAATAAAGTCTGAAATAGAATCTTTAGAATATGGTGCTACCAATAATTTAAGAGACCCAATTCATAATGTTAAGCAATGTCTAAAAACAATTAAAGATTCTAGAGAACAAATTTTTAAAAGTTCTCTCGATTTTCCCCGAATTATTAAAATAGCAGATAAAAGTCAAGGGTATGTTAATTAAAAAAATAAAATATTTTGGAACATCCTAAAGTAAATTAAATTAATACTTTTTAGTCTTACATCAGCCGCTTTAGACCCTCAGGAATGCCATTTAGTGGCAGGTTTTAACAATTCTCTTATACAATTGTGGCAAATGAATCAACACTCAATGCGGGGGAAAAATTTGTATGAACGGGTTTTCACCTCGCATTGCAAATGGGAACTTAATAACTTTGTTGAGGAACATGATGATGAAATTGAAGAAGATATTAAGTTCCAACATTCACCTAAAGATTTACAAAAGGAATATGTTCAGGAAAAATATTTTGAAAAGAAATATATAGACAACTCATAGTAAGTATTTTTATCTTATTAAACTTTTTTCCATTACTTTTGATAAATTAACTTTTTAGTAACTCGTATGGTGGAGTAGTTTTGCGAGGCCATGGTGCGGGAATTACAGATATAAAATTTTCCAATTATTATCCACTAATTTATAGTAGTTCCAAAGATAGCAGTATGCGTTGTTGGCGAGCGGAGAATTTTAATTGTAGCGGTATCTATAGAGGTCACCGTTACCCAATATGGTGTGTAGATGAAAGTCCGGTGGGAATGTATATGGCAACAGGTTCTAAAGACTTAACTGCGCGCCTTTGGTCTTTAGAAAATGAATTTCCGCTAATTACCTACGTCGGTCATACACAAGATGTTGAAGTAAGTGTGAAATAAATTGTCTTAATCTTCAATAAAATATAATTACTTTTGTCATTTTAGTGTTTGGCTTTTCATCCGAATGGTAATTATATTGCCACTGGCTCGGCAGATTCCTCGGTTCGGTTATGGTGTGTAACTAGTGGGAAATTAATGCGAGTATTCTCCGATTGCAAACAGCCTATCAGTAGTATTTGCTTTAGTCCTGATGGCAAAATGTTGGCTGCAGGTGGCGAAGAATCTAAGATACGTATATTCGATTTAGCTGCAGGCTCCCAACTGAATGAACTTAAAGATCATTCTGCAATGGTTACCAGCATAGCTTGGAGTTCAAACAGTCGACATTTAGCCTCTGGTTGTCGTGACGGCAGTTTAAGAGTATGGGATGTTAAAAAATTAACACCAATGAGGTAATTAATTAACTACATTAAATATTATTGTTGGTATAAAAAAACTTACCTTTTTTTAAGTGAATCTTGTTCGTATAATTCCTCTTCTTCGTCATCTTCATCAACAACATTGAATCGTTTATTAGCATTACCTACTAGTTGTCAACGTCTGGTGAAAGTATTTTTTACTAATAATGATTCTATTACTTGTTTAGGCAGTTAATTAATAAAAAACACTATGTGACAAAAACGAAAAAATTTAATAAAGCGTATACTATAGGTCTTGTTGAGTAGACCGATTTGTAACTTTTCGATTTTTTAATACACATTCAAAATCTGAAGTTACCGAAATAAATTCACTAACTATGAATTGCGCTATAAGCATACAGTAGTAAAAAAGTGACGTTAACAATAAAGGAAAACATTAAATATGAGATACTTTTAATACTTGATAAAATTTTCTTTAACCTAAAAACGCTTATACATACATATATCGAAAGCTTAACATCATGTCTTTTTAAACTCGGTTTAAAATCATAGCGAAATTATTTTATCGATACCTTCAGATTGTAACCGCCATATTAATAAACGATTATTAAATTTAACAAACGATTATTAAGGCAAATGTTCATACAAAATTTGTTTTGTAAACCTTTATTAAATTTAATAATAAATTTTTATAAATACGGGCGTAAGAGTTTAATCGAAATTGCAAAATGATCTACTCTGCAAAGTCTACGATCTACGCTAGGTCTTTTTGAAAGTCTATTTTAACTGTCACTATGTTATTATTAATCTTAAAATAAGTATTTTTTTATAGATTTATTCATTATATTCGTTACTTTAAATGTTTATGCTAAGTACTTATCATAGACCTCTCCTATAAATTTGTTTTATAAATAAGACTGTTTGTAATTAAATAAAGTAAATTAAGAAATAACTGACAAAATAAGTTTTATTTAGATAATTATGAACAGTACACTTCGAGTATGAAAATGTTTGATCCTAATTTAGTGATAAAAATACTATTAAACTTTAATAGTAACTTGGTACAAACGATTTAAAACAGATTGGATTTGGAATTTTTAATGGTAATTATCTCATTAAAAATCAGAAAAGGAATTTTTTTTTTATTTTAAAAAAATAGCAGAAAAAAAGAAAATTTGTTATAACTAATCTATCCACTTTAATTTTGTTACTAATTCATTAATAAACTCGAAAAAACCATGCGAAATTTTACGGAAGAAACTTTCTTAGCCACTTTTTTGGTCCTCACTAGAGCCCCGATTTGCTTCGTTAATTGCGATCGGGAATATGAAACTCAAACCGAAACTACGCAAATCGGACGGACGCCCCCCCCCCCCTAAAACACAAGTTATCGCCCTGGAATTGTTTTGTATTATTTTTTTAATCAAACTGAACCGATTTGGGAGAATATAAAAAAAAATAACGGCCACGCTAATATACATAAATGTACTTAAGTATATACTCCGTACTTTGACATAAGACTATACAAACAATACAAGGACAAACAAGTAAGACAGACAATCCTATGTACTCTTCACAATGCACACTGGTACGAATCCCGAATCTAGCTGGACAAAAGTCATAAATGTTAGCAGTTTAAAATAAAAAAAAATAGCTAAGAGCCTGCTCTAAAAGTATTGATAATTTTTTTCCATTTTCGATCTCAGGGGCTTATTCGATACTGAACGAATCTATTATTTATTGTTCAGGGGCCAAATTACGGCATTCGATATCGAACGAAATTACAATACAATTTGAATGGGAATTTCGATCGATATCGAATGCCGTAATTTGGCCCCAGTATCGACTGAAAGAATTAAAAATGAAAGTGCTAAAGAACAGCGATAAGAATTACAATTTTGTATGTCTTTTTTAGTTTTGGGAGATATGAGTGAGGTTAGAATAGGAGGCTTAGCGCCCCTGGACTCTAACCTAAGCACTTTAGTGGGACCTTATAAAGCCTATGTCCGTTAGGAGGTTTCATTCTTCATTTTGTTGAAGAAATTTTTAAAATCGGACCGGTTAGGGTTCGGTTACGGAGTACAGCAAAAAATTCAAGAAGAGTATGGTTTTTAATCCAATTTTCTTAATATTTTAATTCGGCTCAAGTTCATCAAATTTAATTTTCATTAAATTATTTTTATGAAGAAAGGAATTTTACAACATGAAAATTAATTAAAATTGTTATTGATAATCATTCATTTTTGACTGACCTGAGATTCGAACCCAGGCGGCTGGTTACCATGACATGTTTCGACCGCAACCACTCGATCTCCTCAGATGGACTTTGGTAGATTGAAATTTGCTTTTTTGAATGATTATCCATTTTTATTGTACCTGTTTAATAGAATTTAACGCTATTTCGGACCGAATTATTGTGGCAAGATTTAATAGTCGGTTTCGCAACATATCCAGCTTGACTCAACCATATGCTCTCTTCCTGGAGGAGATATAAAAATTATCATAGGCGTTTTCAACGCAAAAGTCGGAAATGACAATACATAACAACATTTATTCGGTAATAGGTAGGAATGGTTTGGGAAATGTACGGAATGATAATGATAATGGTGAACGGCTAGTGGATTTTTGCAAGAGACATAGCTTGTTTATATGTAGGTGGAACACGTTTTATACATAAGGGCACACACAAGTACACTTAAGAATCACCAGATGGCAATTATCGTAACCAAATCGACCACGTTATCATTAGCAAACTATTCGTCGGATCTCTTGAAGACGTTAAAATTCGACGTGGTGCAGATCTTGACAGTGACCACCAATTGTTAGTTGGAACTTTTCGCCTTCGTCCTGCTGCAATAAACAACAAAAGCATCCAGCTAAGCTAAACATCTCGTGTCTACAAGACCGCTCTGTTGCGTGAAAATATCGGAACACCTTAACAACAAAACTTACTTTGGAAAGACATACTAAATGCATGTACACAAAGTGCAAAAGACGTACTTCGTCACGTTGAAAAAAAACACAAGTCTTGGATAAGTGACGAAACTTGGGCCGAAATATTAAACCGGAACTACCTGAAAAACATAATAAATAAAGCTAAAACTCTAGCTGAAAAAACTTCATCTAAACTTAAATACAGGCAATCTGCCACAAAAGTAAAAACGCTAGTACGCCAAGATAAAGAGAAATACTATAATAACATAGCTCAAGAAACGGAACGGGCGGCAAATACAGTGAACATGCGCCAAGTGTAAGCATCTATTAAAAAACTTTAAGTTAACAACGTAAGAAGCACCGCAACAATCAAAGACCGTAATGGCACGCCGCTCACAGCACCGGACCAACAACTTAACCGGTGGTGTGAATTTCTCACAGAAAATTTTCCGGATTTGTTATTGTCGAACAACCAGACACCAACCAGAGGCCGACGTCATAAAAAGAAGGGGTCGTTATCACGATTCCAAACAAGGGCGATTTAAGCGAATGGAAGAACTGGAGGGGCATTACCCTATTAAACGCTATCTCCAAACTAATAACAACGGTTCTACTTAACGCCTTCAATCATCAGTAGAAGATTCCGAATTGGTAGATCCTGTGCAGACCACATTAATTCTCTTCGTATTATCATTGAAAAGTCCAAAGAATACAACACACACCTTAACCTTCTTTTCGTTGACTTTGAAAGGGCCTTTGACACAGTCTCAAGGATTCACTTGTGGGATACCCTTTTATCTAAAAATATTCCTAATAAAATTGTTATGCTCATCCGATAACTATATAACGAGTCCAACAGTCGAGTACTTTTCCAATGTTAATGCCAGCCTACAATTTTCTTCTCCTGCTGGCGTTAAACAAGGCTGTATTATATCACCTACATTATTTCTTCTGCTTCTTGACAGCGTACTTGAGCAAACCAATATTGAAGCCCCAAATGGCATACAGTGGAACTTGGCCGAAAAACTGAATGACTTAGATTATGCCGACGACATTTGCCTAATGGCACACCGCTTCGAGGATATATGTAGAAGCTAAATTAAATCAACTTTCAACTTCAACAACACTACTAAAACTGGCAAATATAGTAATAGAAGATGTAGAATCATTTAACTATCTAGGAAGCGTAATAACAAAAGATGGCGGCACTTCTGATGATATACGAGCACGTATTAACAAAGCAAGAGTTGCCTTTCAATCACTGCATAAGGTATGGAAAACCAACACCATCAGTAGGAAAACAAAACTTCGGCTCTTTGACTGTAGTGTAAAGTCTGTGTTGTTGTATGGCTCTACTACATGGGGAATAACACATTCCAATTTGATAAAACTTTAAGGGTTTATAAACCGATGCTTGCGCCGTATCTTCTGGCCAAACGCCATATCAACAGAAGACCTCTTAAAAGTGACAAGCAATATGCTAATAGAAAAGATGATATATTGAGAAGGCCTGAAGATGATATTACCCGATCTGCACTTCAATGGAACTCTCGTGGCCATCGTAGACTTGGAAGACCACGCACAACGTGGATACGAGCTGTTAAACAAGAATGCAGTATTGTTAATAAATCATGGAACCAAATTAAGTACCTATGTATTTTTTATGAATATTTAAAAATAAATAAAGGACATATATATATCAAGATCGAAAAGATCTTCTTCGATAATTGCTAATCGTTCTTGAACACCGGATATGTACCATTATTTGCATGCTTTTTGGGATTGTGCTCCCATTTTAGGAGTTTTGTTAAGAAATATAATCTGGAAATTTATTTCTCATGGTAAGTATTATATAAATTTTTCACATTATTCGAATGTGTATTCTATCTAGTTACGGATACTGAATCGAAATATCATTGATTCGAGCTTGAAACATTGGCCAAAGTTTACGCTCTGAGACGTTTTCGAATATACGTACAGGAAAGGAAATTTAGGATTGTCACTAATTGTAATTCTCTGACAATGACGTTAAACAAAAGGGAACTTAACCCAAAGATTGCAAGATAGGCCTTGGAACTCCAGAAATTTGAATACAAGCTGGAACATCGGATGGGCAATCTAATGCAACATGTCGACGCGCTTAGCAAGTGTACTAACATACTGGTGATTGAGTCAAATAACCTTGAGGAAATCTTGATTATATGTTAGAATAGGGATCAGGATTTGATGGGTTTAAAGGACGGACTTCAGAAGTTAAAATGATTAAAACCGGTTGGTTTCGGTTCAGGGGGGTTATTATGTAATTCGATTCGAAACGAAAATACTTTCGAAAGAAATTTCCGTATCGAAAAGAAATTCTTATTAAATAGTACTTTCGAAACGTCTGCACAGTTGTATATAAAAGTTGAAGGGAAAAACGAAATGATGCCAAGTTTTAATACGTAAAAACTTGGCAGCATTTTGCATAGTTTTTTCTAAATGCCAAATTGTTTACAAAAGTTTTCAAAATATCCAAGAAACAAAAAATATATTTTAATTAAAACTTAAAAATGGATTGTGTTTTGTTGTGGGAAAGTGATGATGAAGATGTTGTTCAAGAAAGAGTCCAAAGGAAGTGTATAAGAGATACATCGAATATTATGCATCTCAATGAAAATTCGTAAGTAATTTAATTAAAGCAAATACGAAAAGCGCGTAAAAAGATTTTATAATACAATTTTTACGAATTCGTAAATTTTTCGATTCGAATCGAATTACATAATAACCCCCCAGGTTTGAAAATAGCAAAAATAAATTTAATTATATAATACAATTATAGTAATTAAAGAAGAGAGGAGTAATAGCTGCCAAGGCTTTCAACTCCGAATTTTAATTATATTAGATTTTTTAAATTATTTTCTATCAAAAATGAGATGGATATTGTTGTTAGATGTATCTTTTAATAATTCAGTAGGAATATTTGATCCAAAGATTTTTTTTCTGGAATATGTAATAGTAAGTGGAGCATTCGTTTAAGAGGTGTGCAATGCTAAGCAGCGTATTACAGGTTGAACACTGTGGAGCTGGTTTATTGTCTAAGAGATGTTGGTGTGAGAGTTTACTGTGGCCTATTCTGAGTCTTGTTATGATATTGGTTTTGAATCTTAAGCAGGAGTTCGGATATAAGGGTTTGTTTCCAAGGGAATTAGTGTTTTTGTAGCTATGTTGGTATTCATCCCATTTTCTTTTATGAGATGCTTCCAAATTGGAGTAGATTGCATTGGTAATATCCCTTGGTTCCCATGTGGCGAAATTTTTTTGATATTTGATATTTATTATTGTTTTACCCATACAACAAGATATACAAAATCTTTAAGATTATAGTAGGGATAACAGGTATACCTGTAGGTATAACTATAGTTATACAATAAAATGTGTATAACATGGTACTTATTATTTTATATAAAACATTAACAAAAGTGTTGAGAATACAAAAAAATTAATAATAATAAATGAATTACAATAACATTTAAAAATACTTTAAAAACATGCATAAAAAAAAATAAAATTTTAAAACATGAAATGATTGAAAAATTATTAATATAAAGAAAACAGTTTATTAATTTCATTTTGAAAATATTCGCATTGCTGATTGTTTGAATTCTGTTTGGAAGCCTGTTCCACAAACGGATAGCATTAATAAAAAACTGCCATTCTGAAACCTGACACTTGTATCTAATACTTGTTAGTTTACAGCCGCGGTTCGATCTTACAAATTGCAACCTGTTGTACAAGTATGATGCTGTTTTAATAAAAATGATTTTGTGCAGTAGTATTAAAGTGCTGCTGTCAATTAGATTTGAGAAAGGCATGCCATACAATTGTTTCGAAAAAGAAGTTATATGATCACGTCTGCGAAGACCAAAAACGTATCTGGTTACATTGTTAAATGCTACCTTTAATTTTCGTGTACTACCTGAGTCACAGTGTCCAAATATTTAACTTCCGTAAAGTAAGCAGGGCATTACATACGTTTTAGCAATAAGAATTCTTATGTTAACCGGTGTGCAAGAAATGGTTGACCATAGAGAACGTATCATGGATTGAGTTTTACATACAATAGAGTTAACATGATTCGACCAACTTAATGTTTGATTGAATACAAGCCCCAGGTTTTTTGATGAGGTGACTATATCAATTTTTTGTCCATTTATCATTACTTTAATATTGGGAATTAGTAAATTGGTTTTTCTATGAATTATTATACATTTTGATTTTCTGGGATTTAAACAAAGGCCGTTCTCAGATGCCCATGAAGAGACTTTATTTAGATATATATTTAGAGCATCAACACTTTGTTGTAGTGACTTAATGGGTGAACTTAGGTAGAGCTGTACATCATCCGCATACATGTGAAATTTGCAGTATGTAAACAGTTAGGTAAGTCATTAGCATACATCGAAAATAACAATGGTCCTAAGATTGAGCCTTGTGGTACTCCTTTATTAACTGGGAGAGCAGCAGAGTAATTATTTCTTAGGAAGACAGTTTGAAAACGGTTTGTGACGTATGATTTCATGAGTGAAACCGCAGTACTGGAAAAATTAAACTGTTGTCTTAGTTTCTAACAAAGCACAAAATGATCAACTGTGTCAAACGCCTTTGAGTGATCGAACTAACATCGTTACCATTCCATTATCTATATCACTGCGAATATCTTCGGAGACATCACAACTGTGTTTTTGACGAAATCCAGATTGCTTCACATTAAGAAGTTGATTTCTTTCCAGGTATTTGCACATTTGTTTATGGACAATTTTTTCAAAAATTTTGGAGAGATAGGAAAGTATAGCAATAGGTCTCAACTCGGAGCTTGTCTTAGGCACTGGTATAATTTGTATATATTTCCAACCTGAAGGAAAAACTGATGTTAAGATAATTGTGTTTATTAAGTGAGTTAAGTATGGTAGGATTTGTGGCAGTAGTATCTTAATGAATTTCGGATTTATGTCGTCACACCCTATAGCATTTGACTTAATTGCTTTCATGCTATATAAAACATCAATTTCATCAATGCAGTGAAATTTAAATAAATCATGGTTTTGTAAGCCGAGGCTATTGCACTGATATAAATTATGTGCATTTAAGTTTATTGCAATAAGATTTAGTTCCTTATTATGATTCTTAATATAACATGTTCCTATTTCACGGATTGTTTTCCACGTGCTTTTTCCATCTATTGCTCTGGTAAAACGTTCAGAAAAGTATTTATATTTTGCTTTTTAAATCAAGCAATTTACTTTATTACGCTCTGCTCGGAAAACTTCCAATAGATACAATGTCTTAAATCGTTTCCATCGTTTGTAGGCTTTGTTTCGCGCTTCAATTTGATTTTTTATGGATGACGTAAACCATCGCCTCATAGTTGGTTTTATAACTCTTGTTGTTAAGGGCACTGATGAAGTGTATAAAAACAGAATATTTTCTTGAAGAAAACGTAGCTGATCGTCCATGCGAAATATACTGTTCCAGTTTATTGAAAAAAATTGTTCTTCGAGTAGTTGAATATTTATTCTTTTAAAGTCACGAAATGGTATAGACTTAGTTTTACGAGACAATGGGAAATCATAAATTGTATAAATCAGATCATGCCGAGAAAAACAAGGAGCTGAGAGCTGGTCATAGTGCAATATCTTAGATTTATAGTTTACAAAAAACAAATCAAGAAGAGTACTGCAGGTGTTTGTGAAATGAGTTGGTATACTTTGATTAACAGGTACGAGACCAAGTTGTAGCAAATCATCGGAAAATTTAGTATCTTCCAATAAGTTTGAGTTAAAATCGCCAGCAATTAATAGTTCCGCATATGATTTAATTATATATTGCAGATTAGTTAAAAACGAAGCTGTGTCAACGTTGCGATTTTTAGTGGTCTATTTTTAGCTTCATTGGCAGTTTTATCAGCATACTCATTTCCGGGAATCCCTACGTGGGATGGAACCCACATCAATTTAATCTTGTTTTGATAAGCAATGAGGGTATTTCGAATATTGTTAATTAAGAAGGTGTCATGTTTATATATATATTTAAAATTATCTTTTGTTGCAGCTTGGGTTCCAATAAATATTGCTAAAGCATCAATGTATCCACATCTGATAATTTTGTTGTTTTGTTGGATGACTGCAAATGTTGTGAAGAGTTGGGATTTGGAACCATCAGTATATAGAAAATTCTAGTTTTGATTTGTGAAGTATTCAAAAGTAGCTTTAAACTCTTGTTGATAAACTGTAGCTGGTGTTATTGTTTTAGCCATGTTAATCATAGAAGAGATGTACGAGGAATTTTGCAGTAATCAAGGGGGTTCGGTTGGTTGTTTAAGTAGTAGTGGTCGAAGTTGAAGGTCAATAAATCGCGAAAATTTTATGTATCTTGAAATGGTGGACTCGATTCTAGGTTTTTTTTGTAGTTAATTGCTCTTGAAGTAATTTCAAACATTATTTTGTTGTCACTGGTGAAGAATTTTGGTATAAGCTTATGGGTGAGTTTGTAAGTGCGATCTTCAATAGAAGGCATTCCGGCTTCAACCAGTAGGTTTATCGTTGGGCTAGTACGAAAAGCTCCGATACTGTAACGGATGGCAGCGTGGTAGTGTGTTTTGATTAGTTTTATGTGGGACGGAGCACACCATCCGTAGATTGGGAGACCATAATCAATTTTGGAGAGGACAATAGAACGGGTAATGCTTATCATTGTAGATATGTGTATGTTTAAGTTTTTTGACGTAAGGTGTTTTATAATATTAGGTCTGCCATTTAGATTTTTCCTAAGTTGTATACAGTGTTCATTAAATGTGAAACGTTTATCAAATACTATTCCTAGGATACGCAAGTGGTTAATTCGTTTTATAATAATATTGTTATATTCAAGATCAAAATGGTCACAGTTAAATTTAAGTCAAATTTGTAATAGAGAACATTTTTCAAAAGCCAATTTTGCACCTGATACTAAGCACCAATTGTCTATATTTTTGAAAAGACTTGTTTTGCGCTGTTATTATCTTTTACTTTGGTGAATATAATTGCATCATCCGCATAATAAACTATCAGGGGTGTGCTGGAAATCGCAAACGCAAAACGCAAGAATTTGGAAGTTGTTTTTAATAAACTTTAAAACTAATTCTTATAATTTTTTGTTTAAAATCCTGTTTAATAGGGAAATATTTGTTTAATATTTGTCATAAAATTCATTTATTACAGATGTCTTATTAAACAACGACGTTTAAAACTCTTGCGTTTTACGTTTGCGATTTCCAGCACACCACTGTATATATATTTTTTATTGTACATATGTAATAAAAATTTTTATTTGCTTTAATTTAGGTACTTAAATGCATGCCTGGGTCTGGCCAGTCATTTTATCTATGGGGATACAGCACTTGAGCGTGTCAAGTGCACACTTAATAACACCATTCATAAATCGGTTAATCAACACCCTAGCGTAATGTTGTTTGGGGTAAGGCAACGTGAGAAATGTGAATGGAAAGGGAAGGTAGGATCTTGATGTGATAAGACTGAGGGCAGCTGAGAGACGAAAAAAGTTCCGGGACCATAATAAGGGGTATATTGATAGATGGAGGAATGCTCCGATAAAGTATAAATATGATGATTACGTAATGATGAGGAACTTTGACTCAACGGCTGGGAAAGGCGTAAATTAATTCTAAAATATAAAGGTCCTTACAAAATATCGAAAGTATTGAGGAATGATCGTTACCTCCTTTAAGATGGACGGATTCCAACAGTCACGCACACCATATAAAGGTGTTTGGGCCGTTTCCAATATACGCCAATGGTTTGGAGAACGTTTATGGTCAAGTGAATAACATGGTCTGGATGGCAGAGTTATAGAAGTGATTGGGAACTATTTTTGGATGGTTACTTACTTGCTTGTTTTGTGATACATGCAGGTTTCAAGTGTAGTTCATGTTTCTTCTTGTTATTTTATATTTTCTCTATTCATTCAATACACTAATGCAAGGCCATATATGATACTGTTAACTATTTTTTGTCAAATTATTAACACTTAGGATGGGTTTGTCTTTGTCTTACACATATTTTAATTTTAAGAACGTTGTATATGCTTAGTTTTAAATTGTAACGAACTGATCATTAATAAAGTGACTTTGAAACAGGACACAAGAGTAAAATTATTTAACGCTTACTGGAAGGATAAAGCTTATTCGACTCGAAAAATTTATGTGTTCATGATTTTTAGATCAATTATGTAAAATTATATTTTTGGCATAAATGGGAGATGGCGAGTCCTTTGTCCGATTTTTTCAAAAAATAAAATTTTTCTTAACTAAAGCTATGGTCACACTTGTCAAATATTTGACGAACATGGGACCAACAAGCAAACTAAATAACTTTTCAATTTTTGTTTTGATTATAATATCTTGCTTTACAAAAAACAGTTTTTTGCCAACTCTAGTAGTATATTTAGCTTATTATAGTTATTATATAGTTATAGTTATTATATAGTTTATTTTGTAATCTAAGACCATGTTAGATCTCACTAACTTTTAACAAAAGTAGGGGAACGCTTATTTGGTCAAATATTTAATAAGCGTGACTGTAACTTAAAATATTTAATATTGGCATGCCAAATTTCAAAAGTCGACGACACCTCCTTCCATTTTTGTACTTTCGTTAAAAAGGGGTAAAGCCCTGTGGGACGTGCTGAAATGGATGAGAACCAACACATGTTTGGCCACAATGTCAAATTTTAACCCCCTCTAACTCAGATAATTCTTGGCCGATCTTGTTAAAAAATTGTGTCTAAGCTATTTTCCAATAGGACTAACCTTGGTGTACTTTCCTGACCGGAAGACATCGGTTTCATAAATTGGGTCACTTGGTATGAAATTGGTTAGTTGGTTGGTTAACGTTCAGAGCAAGCCGTACTCCAAGTAGAGTCGACAGTGACTCCGTTTTGACACCACACAACTCGTCAAGAAAAGGAAACCCCGATCAAGCTTGACTCAGGGCAAATACTGAAGTGGCTAGGCCAGCCCGTTGCGTTGAGATATTTCAACAAGTTGCTGAGTTTCATCCGTGATATTTTAGAGAGTCCTTGTAGAAGGTAATTCCCAAATAATCCATGTTGTGTTGAATTAAACGCTGGGCAATCGCATAGGAGATATAATACTGTCTCCTAAGTTCCAGGTTCCCTACAACTGCGGCAGCATTCATTAAAAGAGAGACCGAGTCTCATATCGTCCAGTGCCCAGTAAGTACGTATGTATATCAGTCTCGATATATCTCTTTGGCCAGCCTATCCGCTTGGTCATTACCGGAATGGACCCTATGCGCATGGATCCAAATTAAGGAAATGTCAGATAGGCTGCCCAGTCTGGATAGCTCTTCCTTACACTTATTGACGAGAATAAACGTTGTTTTATGTGAGTTTACAGTGTTATACATGCTTCTCTTATCTGGCAGACGTAAAGAGAGATTCACGTGAAATTCCTCCGAGAAAACCCCAGAGCTAACACCACAGGTCATCTTTGATCTGTGCAAATCCTCGTGCGGTATTCGTCCACCAGGATCCCTTACTTCATTCCCGCCTTGACGGAAAAATGGACTGAATTTCTTATCAAAGTCCGTACCGGGTATCATATAGTCCGTTTGTCGTTTCAGAGATGTTGGTTGCTCCTGTAAGATCCCTGCATGACCGTATGTCATCGCTTTCCAACATCCCGATGCAGATAGCCTGACCGCGCTGTTGACGGATATGGCCATTTGGTGTTTCAGTGCCTCTGACTGACTAGTGCGAGGAGCACCTGTTATTCCAATACAGGCTGATCTTTGTAATCTTCCCAGCTGGTCCACGATGTATTTCCTGTCCGTCGCGGTCCACCATAATAAAGATCCATATGTAAGAATGGGCTGTACTATTGCCGTGTACAGCCATCCAAACACAAAACATTCTTCAGCAGGCAAAGTAAGCCGCCGTAGCCTTAATAACCTGTGTTCAGAATTTAATCTCCATGATAAATTTGAGTCCAGGATAATTTTTAGATATTTCGCGTGGTTCGACAGAGGACGTTCGTTACTTCCCAGCCGTGGTAGCCTGAAAGCCGGAATTTTCGTTCTCCTGGTGAACAGTACCAGTTCCGTTTTGTTCGGGTTCACTCCCAGCCTGCACTCTGCGGCCCAGTTGCTGCGCGCCCCAAAGCACTAGAAATAATGTCACCCCTCACATCCAGAAACGCACCCGATACTAATAAGACCACGTCAACCGCGTAGGCCACCGTCTTGATGCCCCTGATATTTAGGCTGGTAAGAATCGAGTTAACAACAATGAGCCAGAGTAGAGTAGACATCACTCTACTTTAGGGTGTACCGTTTCTAACATTCCTTGACCTCACGCTGTTACCTTGTCCTCAACATGCTCTTTAACCATCTAATGATGTACTCCTGAATATCCAGATCAGTAAGAGCTCGATCACCGTGATCGTGACGTTATTAAAGGCGCCCTCAATGTCCGGGAAGGCGGTCATGGTGTATTGTTTATTCCAGTAATCGAAATATAACCCTTACTACTTCGAGTAGCGTCGTCTCTGTAGATCGATCCTTAAGGTATGGATGATGACTGCATGAGAGTCGAAACGTACCCTCTAGTCGATGCCTTATATGTGAATCCAGAGTTTTAAACAGAAAAGATGATATACTAATTGGAAAGAAGTCCCCTGCAGTCTCATTACAACTCCTGCAATTAGCCGGTACGTAATTGAGGGATAGGCAGAATCTATACATTATCCTCAACCAGGGAGTGACATAATTCCTTGCACTCTGCAGCATCTAAGGAAAACTGCCATCAGGTCCAGGGGATTTTAGGACCAGGGGCAGCGAAGGACCTACTACTAGATACCTTCCACCTATTAACTGATAAGTTAGACCTATCGTTCATAAGTGTTATTCCAGTACCTCCTCCCAACCTTTGAAATTACCTGAACTAGGAAATCTAAATGTTGGTTTCGAACCAGAGTTACAAATGGCAAGTTTGTTAGTATATATGAAATCTCACCTCTATTGCTGATTTCACCACTGCCCCAGATTGTGTGCCTCGCGTTGGCATCACATCCTAGGATGATTTTCTCTTTGGCGTTAACCGCTTGCAGCGCCTTGTTGTACCTCTGTCTGAGGATATCACCTGGACTTTTCCTCTTTTTTATTGTTAGTTTTCTAACTGGGCTGTCCATCAGACTTGTCGGTCGGTTGAACGAGTTTTGCCTGGTTTCCTGTGGGCAGTGGCATGCTTTGGCTGTCACCCACACTGCCGAAGACTCCGAGCAAGGTTTCTTGACCAGAGGCCATAAGATCTTCCTCAGATGAAAGATCTCTCTCATCTTGTTTTTCAATTTTTCTTCGTTTTTAAAAACTTTATTAATTTTTTGTCCCACGAGTAGGCACGTATGGGGATGGACCATCCATGCAGTAACGGCTTACATAAACAGGACTACAACTTACAACCGCCCCGTGTCCTAGCACCGAAGGGGAGCTGTTAGCGACTAGTCTTCTTTAACCACTAACTCGGCACTGCTACCAACCACCTTAACATTAGAAGAGGGAATATGATACGAAATAAAATAAAAAAAATTAGTAAATAAAAATTCCCCAAAAAATTGTACTTAAAGCAGTGGACTATAATCGAATTATACTGTATCACCATTGAATTCAGCCCACTCGAATTAGCTTTACCAGTAGGGGGCCCAACTTGTTATAAGTTGCAACTAGTTAAGACAACAAATTTCTTAAAAAACAATCCAAAAAAATATAATGAAAAATTTTATTTAACAGAGTTGGATTGATTTAAATTTAAAATGCTTCCCATAATTATTAAAAATATCGTTTTATAGTACTTTAGTAACTATTAATAAAATCAATTACTGCCGTTCCGGAGGAGATACCGACATAAAATATTGTATAATGACTTTAAATAAGTTAAGCTTTGCAAAATAAATAGACGTGATCCGCCCAAATTTATTGGTATCCCCCATGCGTCCTATCGCCTCTTTTGTGGACCTTGGTCATTTATTAACTATTGGAGGATCACTGTATCTTTTTTTAATTTTTATTTAATTATAATTCAGTAATATTTATAACAATTATTTTAAATACATATATTAAATAAACTACGAATACATGTTATAACATCTAAACTAAACATGGGTGATATTTTTAATGCTATAGGAATAAAAATGAAATACATAAATATTATAATCTCCAATAATTTAGCGTGGCATTGTATTATAACAAACTGTTGGTGACAATGGAAGGAGTTTTAAGGTGTTTTTCGCTAAAAAAAAATTACATCACGTTATACAATTAAATTTTTCTGTTTAAAATATACGATTTTAAGTACCAAGAACATTTTAACGTTAGATATATCAATTTAAGTTTTGGTCAGACATGCTAGATCACTGGAACATTTAATCTTTGTTAATAGATTCTTTTGTATTATTTTATATGATAAGGTCTAAGTGGTTTTCAATTGTCCTTTGGTAAAATAATGGACCAGCCAAATACCCTTCGATCAAAACCACATGAAAAAAGATCACAATTTAATAAAGGTTCTTCGGCCCACGCCACTGATGAAACCATGCGTCTATGGCCCTAAAGAACAAGATTGTTTTGTAAAAATATGTTTAAATAATAAATAATAATAATCCTTAATTGGTTACCTGTCTACTTGTACGTGGTAAACGTGCCACTCTTTGGCCGTTTAGATCAAATAGACGTATTTGTCTATTATCATGTGGAATTGCTATAATACCGCCACTGGATACTGCCAAACGATTAACTGAAGCATCGGTACGTATAGTAGTCAAAGCTGAACGCATATTTCGTAACTCCCAAACTTTAACAGTGCGATCATCGGATCCTGATACCACTTTATCATCTTTGGTAAAAACCGTTGATGTAACACTCCTTTTAACAAATAATAAATGGATTTTTTTAAACAAATTAAGTTTAACTAACATTGCGAAAACTTACTCTGTGTGACCCTGGAATACTGATACACCCGGTATAGGATCTCGAAAGTCCCATAAACGAAATGTAGAATCTCTAGAAGCTGTTACTACTAATCTCTGTGTTGGATGTGCCGAAACATGTGTCAATTCATGATCATGTCCGGTTAAAGGTTGTAAAGGTTCTCGGGTTTCGACGTCCCACAAAATTGCTGTACGATCCCAGCTACCTGTAATAATTTGATCCATATTGGGTAACCAATCAGCGGCTACAACTACGGACAAATGACCCCCTGGGCCAGTGAATTCACAAAGTGGTGTACGCAAAGTATCTACACGATCACGATCTTCCGCTTGACCATCGCTGTCATCAAGTTCTTCTTCAGACGAGTGTCCTTTTCTTAAATTAGAAGGGAAAGTAACCGATTTTGAAAACGAAACGAATTAAAACCAAAAATTTTGTTTTTATGTATTTTTAAAAATTTCTTATACATTTTGCTCTTATTTCCTGTCCGTATTCTTTTTAATATTATAATATTTATTTATTTGTTCAGTAAAATATCAAGCCTCTTTAGGCCACTTGACATTAATATTTACATACATATGAATCGTTCAGTGGATAAAGGGAATGAGTCCATTTTTGGCTTTTTTGAGATTTAGCGTGGATACACTTCCTTTTATGACTAACGATGTATGGTAAAAATTTTGTTTTCGAATTTCAACGGAAAACCCCTTTTAAAGACAAAACATTTTTTTGTACGAAACACAAAATTTTTATTTTCAGTGGAAAAAGGGAATAAGTCCACGCTTGCATTTATATTGCTATAATCACTTGTTAACTTTGCTTTTAATCACTCTTATTTGTTTCTATTTCTTGTCTCTCTTCGAGCTTTCGCTACCTGCCAATTTTTTATGTTCTTTAAATTGTTGTTGTACTTAGCTCATTGCTGCAAGAGAGCATCAATCGGAAGCGTAACTGTAATCGAACTTTATGCTTTATTACATATGAATTCGACCTTTGATCGCTGGTATGATATCGCTGTGGTTTGAAGAGTTTCTAATTTAGTAAGTGCATTGAGTGCAGATCGGTCGTATCCTTCATCGTAAGTTACAAACTTCCTGCTAATGCCCGTAATTCCTACAAATAGATATCTAGCTGTGTATAGATATCTATGGTGGAACGAATTTTTCATAATTTTAACTTGCCTACGGGTTAAACTGTAGTGTATTTTACGTCATCGATTTTTGACAGTTAATTCTAAAAATTAATACAAATACAAATGTTGCCATTTTTAAAAGCAAAATTAAAGGAAAAATTATGTATGCAAAATTAACGTTGAAATAACCAAAATAGTTTTACCGGATAGGTAAAGATAACTGATAGGAACGAACACGACCAGGGGCCGTATTCTGGCACTCGTGATCGTGAACTTTCTCGATTAGAAAGCAATTTAATATCTTAATATTTGAGTCAATACTGAACGAATCGGAATTATTTGTTCAGTGTTGTAAAGCATTAATTTGAGCTTTACAATACTAAAAAAATAATTTCGATTCGTTCAATATCGACTGAAATAAAATTGCTTTCGAATCGAGAAAGTACTCGATCACCAGAATTAGGCCCCAGATATCTGCTTGTAGAAATTAGGGGCATAAAAAGCATTTGAAAAATATTTCGTAAAAATATTTTAATTATTTGATCTGCGCATATTAATTAAGTAAAGTTGAATAGTATTTTTTTTAAATATTATAAATATTAAAATTTACTTTTTATAGTAAGCCAGTATTTAGATGGATATTTTTTCTTTTTATTTTCGAACAAATGCTCAAAGTCAAAACATAATTAATTTGCATTTTTACGCTATCGATTTTAACAACAAAAAATTTGGTGGACTTATTCCCTTTTTCCGCTGAAACTCTTATCAATAAAATCGTATTTGTATCATATTAATAGGTTTTGTGAATACATACACTTACATACTAACATTATATATTTACAAATTGTAAAAGAAGCCCTTATAAATAATTTTGCATTTTAAGTTTTGAGTTTTGTTGTAACAACTAGCTTTAAAGTCAACGTCAACTGTTCTGTCGTTTTTCTCCATTTCAAATTTTTGGACTCATTCCTTTTATCCAATGAACGACTCATACATATGTACATATTGCATATTTTTTTTAATGTACTTAGTAGTGATGTTACGAATACTATTTTTAATATTCTCGAATAGGAATGCGAATACGAATACCAGCGCCAATATTCGCCGAAAACGAATACGAATATCCAATTTGAAACTTAGCGCCCCACAATATTTCGAATTGAAAAAATCTTTAATTTTCGCCCATAACAATAAATTAGAAAAAAAACTGGCACACTACTTATTGTATTTAACATTATTATGATACTCCGATGTCTAAATTTGAAATTTTGAATGCCACTCCTGAACCTTTAAAATTTGTATACGAACATTATTATCTATCTATCTATATATGTATATAAAATTGTAACGTTACTGACTGACTCACTCACTGATTTATCATCGTACAGCCTAAACGCCTAAAGCTAAAAATTTGAAATTTGGACCCAAAATTTAAAAAATTTGTAATATTTAAACAAATTAAGGTGGCCCGCAAAATCCTTGATGTTAACAAAAATTTGTTTCAGATATTTTGTAATAAAACAAATTAGAGTGCTATATTCGGCTGTGCCGAATCTTTGATGCCCTCCACCGACATTTCGAATATTTTAGAAGTGATATCTATATGATGTTTAGACCTGTATTAAATTATTCACCGACAACCTTGAGTAAAATATTTTGATTCGTAACGGTTTAAGCCGAACTTAATTGATTTTTAGGAGGGGTTTTTATATTGGAGCCATGGTAAGTTATGAACCAATCTTCCTAAAATTTCGCAGAGTGGTGAAATTCGTTTAAGTGTTTACAGTGAATTTCAGAAGGCTGCTAAACATGGGATCAAAGGAAAATTATGGACCGTATACCACAAAATGACATGACAGTTTTTCTTGCCATATGAAGCAAAGTTGGAATAAATTTTACCGTAATAAAATTTTTTTATAATAGCATTATTAATTCTGGTTTAAGGTGTGGGAATTTGGGTAAATTATGGACCGATCTTTAGGAAATTTCAAATTGTCATTTCTAGTCCTATAAAACTGTGACGTACCAAATTTTGTAATGATAGCGTCATTTATTACGGTTTTAGGCGTACTGGACTGTTTTCTGGTAGTAGGGTTTATATGGGGCCTAGGGTAAATCATGGATCGATCTTCACGAAATTTCACAGCGACATTTCAAGTCCTATAAAACTGTGACGTACCAAATTTTGTTATGACAGCATTATTAATTATGGTTTAAGGCATACTATACTGTTTTTCGGGGCTTAGGGTGAATTATGGACGGATCTTCAACACGACCCTTGGTGTTATAAGTCGTGACTCCCAGAAGGTATGTTTAGCGTTATAATCGCCAGCGGCTAGAAAACAGGGTCCTCATGATTTAAAATATTTATAATATTGGCTTTCTGATATTGAATATCTAGGTGGAGAGTATAACGATGAAATTAAATTCTTCAACGCAAATGTTCGTTGCTTGGAGATAATCTTAACGGAGATCACACATTAGGTAGTGTTTGACTCTTGTTTTTATCAAAATGGCAGAACCTCCACAAGTTCTATCTCGAGGGTCCTTGTTACCATTAATTTTAAACGTATTTCTTGAGGTCAAATGAGTTTCAGAAACCATCATGACATCAATTTGTTTACTTTTAAGAACATCTTCTAATTCATTTTAATGTTGGCGATGCCGTTTGCGTTAAAAAAACAAATTTTTAAACAGTTCATGGCTTGTTAAGTACAGCTTGCAATAACATCGATTGCATTCTAAGAATTGCCTGCATCATATTACCCATTGTCTTCGTAAAGTTATTTACTGTTTGCACTAATGTTTCCAAGGTTTTTTCTAGATGACTTGAATTAGAAACTGGAGTTGCGCCAACATAAACATGAATTAGAATACTTTCTTAAAAATAAACAAATTGATGTCATGATGGTTTCTGAAACTCATTTGACCTCAAGAAATTCGTTTAAAATCAATGGTTATACACTATATGATACCAAGGACCCTCGAGATAGAGCTTGTGGAGGTTCTGCCATTTTGATAAAAACCCGAATCAAACACTACCTAATGTGTGATCATCGTGAAGATTATCTTCAAGCAACAAACATTTGTGTTGAAGAGCTGAATCGAAACATATTAATCTCATCCTTATACTCACCACCTAGATTTGCAATATCAGAAAGCCAATATTATAAATATTATAAGTCATTGGGGCCCTGTTTCCTGGCTGCTGACGATTATAACGCTAAACATACCTTCTGGGGGTCACGACTAATAACACCAAAGGGTCGTGTTTTGTTTAATACAATCTCTAAAATGAATTTAAATGTTGTCGCGAGCGGACAACCAACATATTGGCCTGCTGATCCGCAAAAAATTCCAGATGTCATCGATTTCGGCGTGGTTAAAAACATCCCCACAGAAACGATTCACGTTGAAGCTTCGTTAGAATTATCCTCTGATCACACACCTACATTAGTTACTATAACAAACACCAATAGAATTGTATCTCCCTCTGGTTACATAGCGACGTCAGCTACACAAATAAATTGGTTAAAATATAAAAAATATCTCAGTTCCCATTGCACAGAAAATATACCGCTTAGCACACCGGAAAATGTGGATCTCTCTATTGTCAATTTTGACAGTTATCTTAAACTAGCTGTTCAGCATTCGAGAAAAACCCTCAAAAAAAACAATTATAATAAAATATATTTTACAGATGTCGAGCGCCTCTTGAATGAAAAAAGGAGAGTGCGAAGAGAATGGCAATTGCACAGATCCCCTCAACATAAAAATTAATTAAAAGAGTGTACAAAAAGGCTAAGAAAATCTCTGCAGACTCAGAAAACGGCTTCCGTGGAAAAATATATTAAGGACCTGGATGCAACTCCACAATCAGACTACTCATTATGGCGTGCAGCTAGAAAACTCAAAAGACCAGTTATCTCGAAACCACCGTTAAGAAACCAGAATGGAAGTTGGGCAAGAAATGATAATGAAAAAGGAAACCTGTTTGTAAATCATTTGAAAAACGTATTTACCCCAAATATACCTGACGATACAGCGGACGAGTTACCGCCTGTTTATGTTAGAGCAGCTATCTCCCTAAGATTTGAGATAAAGGAAATAGAAAAGGCTATTTGTGAATTAAACACCAAGAAGGCACCTGGTATTGATAAGATCAGTAACAAAATGCTTTTGGAGCTACCTCGCATAGCAAAGAAAATTATTCTTTATATTTTTAATGCTATTTTACGCCTTGAATACTACCCTCAAGATTGGAAGGTCTCTTTAATAACGATGATACCAAAGCCAGGAAAAGATCACACAAAAGTTGAGTCATATAGGCCTATTAGCTTATTACCTAATATATCAAAGCTGTTTGAGAAGCTCTTAGCGTCAAAACTAACCCCAATTTTAAATGACAATGGGTGTATACCTAATCATCAATTCGGTTTCAGAAGAGAGCATAGCACAATTGAACAAACCCATCGGATAGTAAACGCCATAAGAAAAGCCTTTGAAGAAAGAAAATATTGCTCTGTTCTCTTCATAGATGTTTCTCAAGCTTTTGACAAAGTCTGGCATGTAGGCTTGTTACATAAATTGAAGCTAAACCTACCGGTTAATACACACAAGCTGTTAGAAAGCTACCTGGTCGGTCGAAAATTCATTATTAAAGAAGGTGATTTTTTAAGTTCTCCTCAGCCAATTGAAGCTGGAGTCCCTCAGGGAAGCATCCTGGGCCCACTTTTTTACTTAATATATACCTCGGACATGCCAACAAACAATTACACCCTAACCTCAACTTTTGCTGATGATACAGCTTTTCTAAGCGTACACGAGACCAGTCGTGAAGCATCTCGATACCTGCAGGAACATATATTTCAGCTCGAACTATGGTTAAAGCAATGGAGGATAAAGGTCAATGAGCAAAAATGCGTACATATAACATTCACCTTGCGTCGGGAAACATGCCCCCCTATTAAAATCAATAATCAACTAGTGCCTCAACAATTGCATGTCAAATATCTCGGAATTCATCTAGATCGGCGTTTAACATGGAAATGCCATATAGAAGCAAAATTAACCCAAATGAAACTAAACGCAATTCAAATTAACTGGCTTATTGGAAGAAATTCTGTTTTTAGTCTCGATTGCAAACTACTACTTTACAACGCTATTTTAAAGCCAATATGGTGCTACGGTATTCAACTATGGGGCACTGCCTCGGCCTCTAATATCGAAAAAATTCAAAGGCGCCAAAATAAACTTCTTCGAATGATTACAGCTGCCCCATGGTATGTTTAAAGCTCAAATATCCACAAGGATCTCAATGTGCCACGGGTAAGGACTATTATTACGAAGTATGCGGTAAAATACTTAAAAAGACTAGAGTTGCACCCAAATCCACTAGCTCGAAATATTTTAAATGATATCGGCCACTCTCGCTTAAGGAGAAGAGACACTGCAGCACTTACCCATTGGGATGAGCGATAAACACCTATATATGTGAACAGAACCCGTGATGAAGAAAATTTTTGTCTGGCACTGGCAGGACATAAAATAAAGTATTAGGTTAAGATTTGATTAATTATTGTTAGTTCATATTAAATATATGAAGATTCAATAAATAAATAATGAAAAAAAAAAAAAAAATCTAGATTTATTTATTCTTGCAGACCTCTAGTACATAATTAATAAGTGTTCCGAAGGGCCGAAACCCAGCAATACAGAAAAACTTTATTAAGCATACAGAAAAACTTTATTAAGCAAATATCTAAGGGTTAAATAATTATTGTTATATCGAGATAATTTTAAGATAAAGCCAATTTTGTAAATAAAAGTTAGCCATGGAGTACGAATATAGATCCGAAATTGAATCTTAATTGGTTAATCGGTATGCTTTAAACGCCATGTGAAGAACACTTTGAAGAATTTTCCAATGTTTCCCATATTGTAAAGATCCATTTTATAGCTAAATAAATATAGATAAAGTATTTTGCAACTTTTACGACCTATAACTCATAAACTAGGAAAGCGTAAGCGCGAAAAACATCTTCCTATAGAACTTCTTTCAATGTTACTAAAAAGTTATATTATTTTTTTTTAATTTCAAAAGTATTCTTTTCTGTTAACCAAATAAAAAATTTAAGCACTTATTCTTTAAATATTTGTTTATATTAACAACACTTTTTCTGTTTTGTAGAGCACAAAAATAGAAATTAGTTTAATTTGACTACAACGACAAAATAAGCACAGACAACAACCTGCAACCATATAGCCGTGTCGTCGTGAATAGAATATAAAAATTAAAAAAAAAAATTCCCTTTGAAAAACCAAAATTTGAAACATTTGAATTCGCCTTGATTAAACACATTAAAATAAACTCCACAACTCATATAAAGGGTATAAAAACAACAAAAAACCACATTACCAGCACTGTTTGTCATTTTGGTAATACAGTGGTTATGGTAATGCAGCGTTGATAAGGTTATGTCGCTTCTAATTGGATCTTAAAAATTGAGGTAGTCGTGGTTTTTTACTCATATCTCAGCCATATGTGGACCTATCTTTTTGAATTTCAATAGCAAACAATTCCGGACCATATGTGACATAAATGTACAATAACCTGGCCCCCATTATATATGGGGTCTTCGGAGAACACATTTCAGCAGACAGACGGACAGACGGACATCGTTTAATCAACTTCGCTTTTCATAACGTCCCAGAATATATATACTTTATAGGGTCTAACATCGATAATATAGAAATAACAAACGGAATGACAAACTTATATATACCTCATTCACCACCTGTGGTGAAGGGTATAAAAATACAACTCAAAAAGTAAATACGGAGATTAAAGTTAATTTAATCGCTAATCTCTAACCCAAAAAGTGGCTCTAAGTAAAAGACCCGCTCTTAGACCGAAACGAGATTAAGGAAAATTAAATTAAAACAAACTACATATAAACATTGTTGACACTACTTCGTTTTAACAGACTACAAAATGATCTAAAAGCCAAAGTTTAGTACATTTATGCAGTAGCAGGCAGAAACCATTAATTTTTTCGGTTTATAATTTGCAATTGTGTCCCGCCTGTTTAACTTAATGCGGGTATTCAATATGCATAGGCTTTAGCTCATATTTTTGAAAATAATTTTTTATTTTTGTCCAACCAATTTAATATTCCTAGAAATCAGTTAAATTTGTTTTTAAAATATCCGTATTTTTTTATTAACTTACATGGGTGTGCTGGAAATCGTAAACGTAAAACGCCAGAATTTGGAAATTGTTTTTAAAACAGTTTTAATCTAATTTAATTTATGTTATAAAATTCTGTTTAGTAGAGAAATATTTGTATAATATTTGTCATAAAAGTTTTTTAATACAGAAATCTTATCAAAAACGACTTTGAAAATTCTTGCGTTTTACGTTTCCGATTTCCAGCACACATCCCTTAAGTTTTTAAAATTACTTTGAAATTAATTTCACTGATAACTTATATAAATTTTTGTAATCTCCTTTAATTTACACATTTTTTTACGATAAATGTCAAACTTTATATGAAAAATGTGCTATTTTTGTAAGTACCAAATTTATAACGTATGAATTTTGACGTTTATAATAATAACCATAAGGTCCGATCCCGTACTTTTTAGGTGAAGTTCGCTAAAATGAGAGTAAACAAAAATTTCTCTCACTAATAGACAAAAATGTACAAAAGTACGGGAACAATAAAAACCAAATGTCTACCCCAAAAGCAAACGTTACAATGTAAATGTTCAAATTAATACATAAATGACAATTTAGCATGTACAAATGTAAAATTTAAGCTTGTACTTACATACATCTTTTAACATTTTCTTTTGTTTGTTTTATTAATAGTTTTTATTATAATTCTTTTTGTAATTTCTGTTTGTAGTTTTTTTATTTTTTGTTTCAGCTGATTGTTTAACAATTTTCCCAATCAGCCCAAAGAAAAAGTACGGTCTATTTCGTGCGAGAAGAATATTTTTCTCTTAAAAGCTTTCACTTTACCAAACTTTGAGTACGGGAACAGTTTTCGGTAAGATTGGATGTTTTCTAAACATCGATGTATCGTTTGCATCCCTAATGCCCGTAATTTCTACAAATATATATCTAGTCGTGTTCGTACCTAACAGTTATCTTTACCTTTCCGGTAACGCTATTGTGGTAATTTCAACGTTAATTTGTCTACGTGAATTAACTATCGAAAATCGATGGTGTAAATTACATTACACTTTAACCCGTAGGATAGAAATACGTTTTTAAATTATGAAAACCATAGATACCTATAGACAGCTATATTTTTTTTTAATTCCCTACGCTAATCCCCGCGAAGCTTTCCGCTTGTCTGCAGGAAAGAAACCAGAGTCTCTGGCGGGAATCGAACCCGCGACCCCGGGGTTGATAGACTAGCTCACTACTAGCTAGCCTACCGGGGCACTCCTTACCTTTTTGTAGAAATTACGGGCATAAGCACAAGGTCAATTTTATATAAAAGATATATATTTATTATTAATCCAATTTATGTATCTCAATGGATAGCAAGCTTCTACAGGGATTTTTGTTTTTTTTTAGTTTAAACAAAATAACAAAATATTTGAAACCGAAATTAAAATATAACAATATAATTCAGAGATAAACCCCCGTATTTATAAACCATTATTAAATTTAACAAACGTTTATTAACCTCTTGAGACCCGGACATTAACCCATTGAATTTTTACATTTTTAATATATTTTTTACACCTTTTGTGGAGCAAATAAAACAACTGTATACTTTATTTTAAAAAAATTCATTTGAATTCTTAGAAATTAAGGGTGCACATATGTGTACCTCAGGTCTTAAAATATAAATAATTTCAAAGTAAATCCTTAATTTCTTCAGATATAATTTGAACCGATTGAGTAAAAAGTTTATTCACTAGTTTTTTTTATCTAATGAGGTGTAATTTAAATTTCGGTTTTTAATATTTTTTAATTTTTTATACTTTAAGTGGTAGAAAAAAGAGGTACACATATGTGTACTTCAGGTCATAACTGTTAAATTCAAATGTAAAAATAATGGCTAAAACTTCTAAACCCTACCATCTTTTGATAATTTTTTAAAGCGCAGTAGCTTAAAGCAAGCAATAAAACTGATTCTATTGGTCCCACGATGTCGCTAGTCTTAAAAACTTGTAATAAGTTAAGGTACACATATGTGTACCCATGGTCTGAAGAGGTTAAGGCAAATTTTCATATAAAATTTGTTTTGTAAACCTTTATTAAATATAAATTTTTTTTATAAATACGGGCGAAAATGTGTAAATAAACAAATTTTACAATAAAGAATAGGTTCAAAAATCCTGTAAATAGGACGTTAATAAAAATTAAAAAATCATAAAAATTTAAAATAATCTTTTCCGTGAAAAATTACATTTACTTACTTCGAAACTTCCCAATTTACGGCAGCTTGCCAAATGTGAGCCGTCCCATCACCACTGCCTGTCAATACTAAGTCACGATTTTGATGAAATTTAATCGAATTCACCGATCCAACATGGCCTGTATATTGCAATAAACAACGTCCACTCTCAATACCCCATATGCAAGCAGTATGATCTGCCGATGCTGTTCCTATAATTGGTTGTCCAACTTTTGCAGCCACTTGCCAAACACCATCTTTGTGACCGCAAAACTCACGCATTACAGTACTTACTACCGATTGGGCCTTAAAGCTCGAAACTATACGACTAGTTTGGGCCTTAATTTTATGACTAGCTTTAACTTTACCGCCACTAGAGGTAAACTTAGATTTTAGACTTTTACTGCCCGAAGGGGGTACTGTACCCGTTACAACAGCATTATCTGCATCATCATGTCCCAAAGAAGGAACAAGAGATGATGCAACATTACTACCAACCCCGCTGAGATTCGTGGATGTGGAACGTTCATACGACTGTATAGAATCTTTATTGGTGTAAGCGTCTAACTTGTCTTGTACTTTATTTTTTCCATTAAATAAAAAAATATTATTTTATGTTCTATTAATTCCTCTTTTTCATAAACTTACAACTAAGATTTTCCAAATACAGCATTTCGAACTCCTTTTCTATTTGAGCAAACAAATGATGCAGTCTAGTTCTATATGGTGGTTCATCTGGTATAGTCATACCTATATCTTCTGCCAAACTAGAAAGGCGAGCAGTACGGTGCTTTGATGATTTCATTTTAGTGCTTTTTGCCAAATATTAAAAAAGAACTTTATTTTTCAACCTGCTACAACCTAATTATAAATTAATCTTTTCTAGTTGTCTCTTTAACTCAGGTGCCTTATTTTACAAAATCGAGGAAATAATATTAAAAATGTTCTTCATATTTTATTTTTATCCTTGTATATTTCTAAAAAAAATAAATGGAATAATTTCAGATAGATAGTTAATTAAGAAAATTTTCTGCAAAACACAAATATCAATAAGTCACAATAATGAAAATGTCAAATTGCTGAACAGCTGTTTGGCATTTTATTTCGCTAGTCATCGTCCAGACTTGCAAGTTTTGTTGCAACAATTCTTGTGTTTATTAACCTCCCGTTTCCACATGCAAGTACAAGTTCGAAAAACTCAATACACTCACACTTTTTCAAGTAATTACTTGCATGTGGAAACGCCGGGTAATGTATGGTCCCAGCTAGCATAGGCTGTTTGTTTGACGATTATGTTTAATACACAACTCCCAAAAGAATCTTCTGATGATTATCTGACGAGTAACAAAAACAAAAACATATAAATTTTTTTTATTTATTATTTTTTTATTTATTTTTTGACACGCTCGTCTTTTAATCTTGGAATGAACCTTTTGCGACTCTCTGTAAGAGTCGTATAACAATTACTGAGCTACCTAAATAAGAGCGTTTTTGAAAAATGAAAATTTTATTGTCAATACAATTTCAATAAAACAAACCGGCCTAAGGACCTGAAAAAAAGGATTTTTCCGACTGGATGGTGTTGATTTCGCGACCTTAAGGTTTGTTTTATATAAATTGTATGAAAACTAGAAGTTTTGACATGAAAAATACGCTTGATGCCCTTATTTAGGTAGCTCAGTTATATGGCTGAGCATTTTACGAGTTGTAAAATAATCCCAAGGTGAGTCTCATACGACTCTTAGCATGCTTTTTGAAAGACTCTTTAGATAATCTCAACATACATCATAAACGATTCCCTTTATGATTAATAAAAGCGTCTTTCGCTGCGTTATGGAAGAATCTCTCATACGAATCAGCACGTGTAACAATTTCTCCCGTGCGAGGAATCTTCTACAATTAAAAAATGAGCTCGTCGACGATCAAAAACACTCTTTGTGAGATTCCCAGTAGACTCCTAGACGATTGAAAATGCTAGCTGGGGTGTTTGAAGATTGGGGAGGCGTATTGAGTTGCATATACATACTCTGCTATTCTGTTTTGTTTTTTTATACTCACATTTTTAACTTAAAGTTGTCTGTAGGTGTGTTTGTATACATATATTCAAAATAAAAAGGAGAAGAGATGAAAATACAAAAATTGTAATTTCAAAGCAGAATTTAATAAAATTGCAGCAACAAAAATTGCTTGTCTGGACAATGACTTACCGTACTAAAATCAATAGAGTGCCAGAATAGCGTCGACGATATAGTAACGATTTTAGTAATTTAAAAACCGGGAACCAAAATACCCAATTAATGGGGATTTGGCATATAAAAAGAAAAAGTTAACGTAGAATTTTAGAATTAAAAAGGGGACGTAAAAATAATAAATATAATTGGGGGATTCACAAGGTCATATGTCTTTAAATAATTACAAGAAATATATATGAATACTGTGGCTACAGGTTATAATTAAAATTTTTACTGTACCGTTATGACGAATCAATGAACACAGCATTAAAATTTTTATTTTGTTTGAAACACAACAGTCTTTTTTTTAACAATTTGTAAAATATTTTTTAGGATATTTTGACGATTGAATCTAAAAGAAATAATAACTCAAGCTCGAGGTAAAAAAAAAATTTATAATATTAAAAATTTTATGAAAAAAAATTAACACAATCTAAACAAGTTAGATTGCTATATTCGGCTGTGCCGAATCTTTAAAATCGACTGTTCGAATATTTCAGGAGGGATATCTATATGATGTCTATTCATTATTAATTTATCTTTATAAAAACAGACGTCACCATTAAAATTCGTTGGTTTGAGGTTTAGATCTATATTAAATTATTTAGCAATTTAAACTAGCTTGAGTAACAGTTTCAATTCAAATTTTGTTATGATAGCATTATTTTTTACGGTTTTAGGCGTACTAAACTGTTTTCCGGTAGTAGGGTTTATATGGGGCCTAAGGTAAATTATGGACCGTTCTTCACGAAATTTCACAGTGTAGGAGTAATGTTTATATGGGGAAATTTTACAGCGTGATTTCCAGTCGAATAAAACCAATTTTTGCAAAATCTTATCTCATTCCGTGCCTTGTTCCACCGTTTATGTTATTTTTTGTAACAAAATTATCATTTTTTTAGGTGGTGGTTCCACATTTTGATTCATAGCTCTGGGCCTACTGCACCGATTTTGCTGAATTTCAATCCCAAACTGCTTAGAATAACTACAAGCAATTTGGCACCAAGTTTGTTCATTTCTTTTGAGTTGTTCGAAAGTGAGCGTGTTATCGACAGACGGACATGGCTAAATCGACTTAGAATCACTCAAGGACCCAGAATATATATACTTTATGGGGTCTGAGATGAATAATAAAAAAGTTTCACACGGAATGACAAACTACATTTACCCTCTTCAAAACTAATTGTGGTGGGGGGTATAAAAACAAACTTTGTATATATGTATATTAAAAAAAATTTAATTTTTGGTGATATTTCGAATTGATTTAAAAGACAAAGGTTCTTAAATGGACTTATTAATCGCATTAAATTAGTCCACAAGGTTAGGTTAGGTTAGGTTAAGAGGGGTTATGTACCCAAGGGCAGACTTCCACTCGGAGACCAATGCGGTTCATTGTGAATCCTTTCGATGAAAAAAGAGAAAAGTGAAGAAAAGAAATAAGAGGTGGATAGAATTAAGAAATTTAGTAGGCACTACGTAGAACTAATATCCTCTCTACAGTCCCCTCAACAGAAACAACTGTACTATTTCCCTGACAAACCCCAGTAAATCAACTGGATTACATCCACGAAGCACCCTTGTTCGTTGTGGACAGTGGCACAGTACATGCTCAATCGTCTCCAGCTCCTCAGAATCATCTGCAGAAGTCTGGTATGGTATTGTCCTATTTGCCCGTTAAAGCCCTCACAGGACAATGGCCCGTCAAGAACCCATTCAGTGTCCTAAGACCACCCCTATTCAATCTTATGTCATAGACTCCCTGCAATCCGTTCTATCCCTCCTGGGCCGATTAACGTCATCACGGTACTTCTCCCGTATCACCCCATATTAGTAACGTAGGGGGATTTACCCCCTGACCCCTAGCACTAAGTCCAGATTCAAACCCTCTCTCAAAAGTTCGTCCGCCACCTCATTTCCGTCAACCACACAAACACAGCTTTACATTGAATACCTCCATGAGTTCCCTCAGAACATTCTTAGACCGAGCAACCAGGCACGATCGCATCGTAGTATTTGTCAATGCCCTGAATTACCTTTTCACGTCGGTGTCAGCTATATATACACTGGCACCAGTCCCGGTTTCCACCTTGGATCCGTCCGTAAATATTGCCCACCCTTGCCAAAATTCCCTTTCCGGGAACGCCACTGGTGGTGTAACACCGAAGTCCAGTGTCATAATCCTATGATCCGAAATTCATTCGAAAATAATACCATAATCAAGAAGACCCACATCGTACAAAGTTCTCATGAGATCATCCCGCCTAGGTCGAACCAAAGAAGACTCGTAAAGTCTAAGTAAGTTCCTAGCAGCCACAATACTCACATAATGCTTAATAGGGGACAGATATAGTCGGACGTCCAACGCTGCCTGTTGATACCAAGAGATGCACACCTTTGGACCTTGCTGAGCATCTTCCTATAGCTATCCACGCTCAACGCATCCCAACAAACAGTGCATCCATAGGTAAGTATAGGCCTAACCACCGATGTGTAAATCCAGTTTACAATATCCGGTCTCAATCCCCAGTTCTTACCTATGGAGTTCCTGCATGTGTAGTAGACATTGAGTCCCCTTTTCATCATCTCCTGAGTATTTCTCTCCCAAAACAGTTTACAGTCAATGAAGTTACCCAAATACTTAGCACCGCTCGAAAGAGTTACCTCGACGCCATCTAGCTCTGACCCCTAAATCCCTCTATTCTACACCTTCTGGTAAATAGCACCAGCTCAGTCTTCACATGATTAACACACAGACCCTCTCCATCGCCCATGCCAAGAGTTCGCCCAGCATCACCTGCATATTTTACCCGGTCGTGGACAGAAATGTTCCGCTGACCAGCAGAACTATGTCATCGGCATAGGCAACAACCTTCCTGCCCATGGAATCAAATGACCTGAGAATCCCGTTGACCGCTAGCAACCACAGTAGAGGCGATAGAACCCCCCTTGTTATCTCTCCCTGGTAAACCTCCTTATCACATGATTCCCCAGGCTCGAGTTTATAATATGATAAGCATGCAGGCTATCCACTCCACCAGAAAGTCCTTAACTGCCAACTCCGTCAATAAATCTCTAATAGCATCAATCCTAATGTTATTAAAGGCTACTTCTTTACCTCAGACCGTGCTCAATACAGCCCACCACCTCATGTAGGGCCAGGGTTCAGAAAATACACACATCATACACACAATGTACTGTTCAAAAGCCACCCGCACATAATTTTATTTACATAATAATTATGTGTGTTTCTAAATTTTCAACGCTGCCGAACACAACCACGAGTGTGTTTTGTTTTAATATTTGGTTGCGTACATGGCCATGTGTAGTTCTCGTATTTTAAGATCGAAACACACTTTAACTACACATCAACGATTGTAGCTAAGGTCGTGTACGTGTATGACAAAAAAATTACATGTACGATAGAGGGGTTCGATGCGTTAAGGTCGTGTATGTTCACAAAATAAGAACATGTAGGTTCGAATGTAGCTTTACTTTAAGTTCGTGTACGGAAAAAATAAAGCACATGAATGACGGAGAGGTTCGATTAAAACTATACTTTAACTTTGTGTACGGCAAAAAAAGGTTTAGCGACCGATCACTGCTCTATCAACCTCACGTCACAACTCAAAACTCTAACACAGACTGACTGCTACTCTAATCACTCAGTTAATCCTAGCCTCCGTTTTGTCTTGTCCGAACTGTGTTTGTTGTATGTCTGCTGTCATTCCAGTGTATGTCATATGTATTGTCAATGTAGCGTATATTGTTAGAGTCACCATCCCACAACCGGCCGTCCTGACTAAACATTCGCCCCCCGAATGTTCTTCCCACTGTTTCATCATATCCACTACCGTTGTAGTGTGCCTAGGTCCTTTACAGTTCCCAACTCGCTCTACTTCATACCGACCATGGTTTAGCTTCCGTGTGATTCGATACGGTCCAAGAAATTTCGGTCTCAGCTTTATACCGGTTCCGAACTGGGTGCGCTTGATTGCGACCAACTCGTTGACATTATACGTGGTCTCTGGGACTCTCTTGCGGTTGTATTCTTTGAGATTCTCCTGCTGTATCTTTAATATGTTCTCTCTAGCTTCTTGTCTTATACTCTCACGCTCAGAGTTCAAAGTTTATATTGTTAGTTCGGTTAGCATTTTACGAATATCGGTATCTTCCTCATTTCTCATATCTAGGCCTGTCAAAAATGTAAAAGGTTTGACTTTTGTGCTTCTCGACCTACGTGCTTATACCAACTATCGGGGCTTCCTACACACAATTTAGTTAACATACTGATTATTGTGCTGTTCATTCTCTCAACTTGGCCATTTCCCCTGGGTACACCTGTTGCTATGAGAAGGTGTTGTATATCTCGTAATTTGCAGTACTCTTCAAATTGGCCCGATTTAAATGCGCTACCTCTATCGGTAATCATTCTGCTCAGGTTTCCGAAAATAATCGCCTGTTTCGTCAATCGATCTACAACTTCGTTTTGCGCCAGTACTCTTAGTGGGGTATAACCAAACAAACTTGGAAAGGCGTCAACGTCAACGACAACTAATAAGTAATTGTATTGCTTGCGAGTGCATTCCATCGGTCCCACGTGATCTAGGTGATATGTTAATAGAGGAGTATCTGCCTTGTCGATTGGGCTGAGGAATCCTTCCTTGCGCCCTCTTTTCGCCTCCGAAACCAAACATTCTACACAGCTTCTAATTACATGCTCAACTTTATAGGAAAGTTTGGGAATATAGTATGACTTCTGTATAATTTCCTGTGTTTTGCGGGTAGCAAAATGTCCTTGCAAATGCGCTATCTCTATTATTTCTCTTTCCATCGAGGTCGGTACTACTATTAGTTCGTTGTTCGGATCTTTGTACAAAATATCGAATTTAATGAAGTAATCTTCGTATGAGTCCTTTTCTAGTATTTTCCGAACCGCCTTAATCCAATCATCCTGCACTTGTGCTTGTTTTAACCGGTGACATAAGGAATCCTCGATCATGAGACATGTTAAACGACTAAGTGCGTCCACGTGCTTCATCCTTTTCTCTGGTCTATGCTCTATTTGATAGTCGAAATCTTGTAAGAAAAGAGCCCATCTCGAAACTCTAGTTGGCACATCCTGTTTCCGCATTGTTAATGCAAATGCGTTGCAATCAGTGACAATTTTCACCGGAATTCCCAATACGAATATCCTCCATTTTTTAAGTCCTTCTATTACGGCTAAAACTTCCAGCTCATATGAGTGGCATTGTTGTTCTGTTTGTGTAGTTTTCCTGCTCATCTATTCAACTGGATGAAATTGCATATCATCATCCTTTTGCAGTAACACCGCACCATAACCATATAAACTAGCATCTGTATGGATCTCGGTGTCTGACTTCGGGTCAAACATTTTAAGTACTGGTGGATTTATCATCGAATTTGTTAATTGTTTGAATGCTAATACTTCTTCGTCTCCTATTTTAAATTTTACGTCCTTCCTTAGCAGATTTGATAGTGCTCTAAAAAATAAAAAGTTTTTATACATACAGTGCTACCAAATGCATACATTTTCCATCCGGCATCACATAAAAATTAGAATTTTCAGTAACAATATAAAAATGCGAATAGTCTACGTATAAACGTAGTATCTGCTGCTTTCAATAAGTCAATGATAGCCTAAATAATGGTAAACGCTTACTAGTAATTCATAGCCTAAATATTGGTTAGCACTAGCTAGTTTATCATAACGTAAAAATTTGTTTGCATTAACTTGTTATTCATAGCGTAAATATTGGTTAGTACTAACCTTTATAAAATAATAATTTTTTTAAGTGTTAATTTTAAATTAATTTTTTTTAATTATTATGTATGTTTTTCGACCTTTTTGTTTTAACTTCAATAAGTAAACGAATAATTTGGCCCTTTAGTAAGTTTTTTTAGTTTTGGCTATGCATTTCTTGTAGCGACCGTTTACAGGAATTCGCTGCGCTCCTCCTTATTCCACCACGATGGCCACCATGGTGGAATATTACTTCACGATGATGGCCACCTTATATGAATTCGCCTTGGAGTAGATACTTTTGAGTACTCAACACTTTTACAACACTACTGTTTATCAATACGGAAAAGCCAATATGGCGGGTGCGTAAGAATCTTTTTTATAGAATTGAGCTAAATTAACACAGTTTAGGAAATTATTTAGTAAATATTTTTTTATGATGACTACAATTGCAGATTTATTTACAAAATACAATTGTACAAATTGCCAGGATGATATACAGGGTATTCGTGTCCATTGTGCAGAATGTGAAAATTTCGATTTGTGTCTACAAGTAAGTGAAAAACTTGGTCGTAATAATTTTATTCGTTTTTTTGTTACTGGTAAAATTAATTGTATGTGTACCAAATGGTCGATTGTAAAATTGAAATGAATGGTTTAAATAAGAAATTATTTTTAACATGACGCTTTTTCGACTTTTTATTTTATACCCTTCACCACTGGTTGAAAGCGTACACATAAGATTGATTTTTACATAAAGTGGATTCTGGATCGTTATTAATAACGAAGCTGATTTAACGATGTAAGTCCTTCCATTCGTCAGTTTGTATTTTGAAATAGGTTTGTCGAAGACACCAAATATGATAGGGACTATGTTATTATAATGTCCGGAATAGTTTGCTATTGAAATTCGGCTATTCACTATAAACTGTTTTTTTTTTTTACTTTCTTTTGAAATAAACAACTTAGAATACTGGTAGTAAAAATACAAGTGTACTCTCGATATTAATACTGTGGTGAAGGGTATATGAGATTCGGCATACCAGAATAAAGCACATTTACTTGTTTTAATTAATTTGTTTGCAGTGCTTTGCAGCTGGTGCTGAAATAGGTTCACATCAAAACAACCATGCTTATCAATTTATGGACACTGGCACTGCTATTTTATCTGTTTTTCGTGGCAAAGGTGCTTGGACTGCAAGGGAAGAAATACGATTGTTAGATGCCATAGAACAATATGGCTATGGTAATTGGGAAGATGTAAGCAAGCACATAGAAACAAAATCTGCTGAAGATGCCAAAGAAGAGTATGTTAACAAATTTGTCAATGGCACAATAGGTCGTCACACTTGGTCTCCGGCCCAAGCTCAAAGACCCTCCTTAATTGACCACACCTCTGAGGATAATGGCCCTTTGGGTGCAACAGCAATGCAACGCCTCCCACCTTTAGACATTACTGCAGAAGAAGCTGCTCAGCTGGGCTATATGCCAAATCGAGATAGTTTCGAACGAGAATATGACTTTACGGCTGAACAATTAATATCTAAAATGTCTTTGAATACTGATGATACAGAGGCGGATTATTTACTTAAATTGGCTCATGTTGATCTTTATACAAGGCGTCTGAGAGAAAGAGTTCGACGTAAACGCTTAGTACGCGACTATCAATTAGTTGCGAATTTTTTTCGCAATCGCAATTATGCTCAGTATCCTGGGTTATCCCGCGAACAAAAAGACTTTCGTGATCGCTTTCGAGTGTTTGCACAGTTTTACACAGCCAATGAGTATGATCGTTTATTGAACTCTTTGGAAAGAGAAAAGGAATTGCGAATTCGTTTATCGGAGTTATGTCGTTATCGTTACAATGGTTTGACAAAAATTGATGAATGTCGTCATTTTGAGCAACATGCTGCTGCGGCTGCTAATCGATCAACTGGACCTTACGGACATGGAAAGACTGTAAGTTTTTGCAGTCATATACATATATTTTTGTACACTTATTATAAATTTGTTATACATTTTGATAATTATGATTACTGTTTCATACATAAGTGTTAGGGAATGGTGAATCTATTTCAATTCCAATCGAAAAATCGATTTTCTGGTAAAATAAATCGATTATTTGCAGTCGAATTTACGAATGCGATTTTATACTGAAATCGATTATTGGGCTTTAAAAATCTATTTTTTATTTTACCAAAATTTTGGCAATTTTAATTTTAATCTAAATTAAATAATTAAATTGTGGGCATGCACAATAAATAAAACTTAAAATTTTTTTGTGCGTACATATGTATGTACATACGTGTGCAGATATGTTATTGCGGTTTACCAAGTTTACAGTAAAAAACAATTGTAGTTTTACGTATTTACCTGTTAGTACCATTGGTATACTTCCTACTTATGTAAATATAAATTATCTTGTTATTCAGAAATTAAAGTCATCAATAGACAGTGAACAAAACAGTCATAAACGTATCGTACCGAACCAAACACTGAAAGTGATATTTGTAAAAATGAACATAATCAAGTCTGTCACAGAAATCAATTCCGATCGAAAGTGCTTTCGTTTTATGTGAAGACGATACGAAACTTTCGATTTTTCGATCGAAATTCATATCTGTAACAGGCCTGAATATTATAAAAACACAACAGGTGAAATAAACCATGACATTCCTGTGGAAATATGCCAATATTAAAACAGGCCAGCGATATTTAAATCTAGTAAATAGCAGAATGGAAAAATAGAAAGTAATTTATCCTAACAAATGCCAAATTGCGGTGGAATATCTCTGCATATTTCCGACATCAATGACATTCAAACGTTTGTTTTATAAAACTAACTTAATAGTTAATAGGAAAACAGTAGCCAATGAACAAGAACTGTCGTCATAATACTTGTAAATACTATCCATATATTGACTAATTTGCAATATTTTGAAATGTATTTTATTTATTATAAAAAATTATGAAAATTCAGATTTTTTTTTCTAATTTTAATCAAGAACACAATTTTAATGTGTGAAATGTACATTCATATCGCACTGGTTCATGTAAAAGTCAACTTAAAATTTACACATTTTCACTTTTTGCAGAAAATTATAAACAGTAGACACAAAAATTAAATACTTTAAAAATTTTAATTCAAGTTTTCTAGTATTTTGCAAAAAAAAAATGCAGGAATATCCTTTGTGATAGAAGGTATAAGTTTGCAAATTTGTCTTATTTTAAAATCGGTTTTGAGGCGCGACTAATCGATTTCAAATATCAAAATTAAACAAGTCGATCGAAAAATCGAAAATCGTTTTGGGAATCCATTTACCATTCCCTAATAAGTATACTCAGGCGCAAATTATTAATCGGTTTTTAGTTTTTATAGACAGATAGAAAAGGAAATACATACATACATATGTACATACATACATATATTTTATTAAAAGTTTTAGACAGTATGCCTGCTTTCCTAACATTTGAATTAAAAAAATCGACATCGCTATTTAAGGTACATGTACACGACATGTTTTTGTCATCTGACATGTCAAATTTTCAAGTCCCATGTAATTGTGCATGTCTGTCAAAATTGCTGTTTTACATAAGGTTTATAATATTCGGTCACAAACTTCCATACATGTAATTTGCTTCTGACATAGTCTCTGTTTTTTTTTTTAAATTATTGCAGAAACCAAAGTAGTTCTTTGTTTGAAAATAACGTGCTGCGATCTTAAAATTTTTTTCTTTAAATTCGAAGATGACAATTTTGGATATATGTATGTAATAATAAAACATTTTTTATTATGTATGTATGTACATTACATTGCGCTACAAATGGTAGGGGTCAGTGATCGGGAAGGGTTCAAACTACCGGGGAAAGTTATATCGGTAAAAAAGAAGTTATACGTATCCCGGCGTTTCGCTGGGTCACGTCTAGGAATCGAGATATATCGATATGAAAAATGGGATAAAAAATATCAAAATTTGAAAATTTCATCATCGGTATATAAATCTGTCAATTCGGTTAAAAAATGGCTGAGTTATAACCGAAATACTGAATCCCCAAAACGTACGGTCGCCTTAACGCAATGATGACAGTTGAAATTTAAAAAAACTTCTACGTCTCTATAAAAAAATTCTTTTTTCCTACAACCAAAAAAATTGTCCCTACACTTATCCCTACGTCAAATATTTAGTAAGGGTATGCAGTAGAGGTCTGCAAGAATAAATAAAAAGCAATTTCAATACACTCATTTGTTTTTTAATTACAATGTGTCGATCACCCAATGATAACGAAACAAATGAAAAAATAACCAGAGACAAAACAACAAAAACTCATTCTATTCAGTCAATTCAAGTCAAATGAGTAAATTATTCAAATATAATTTGAATGTAAAATATGTGTACCTACACATTATGTATGTATGTGTAAGCTTAACTCTTATAAATAAAAGAAGCCACAAGCTTACACACATATTATGGCAAGGTATTCAAATAAATGCATGCACATTCAATAATTCAAAAATTATTTGAATATTTTTTGGAAACTTGCTCTCTCTAACGGGTCATTCCAATGTTTTGTTATTTTTGAATTACTCTCATATTCATTTACAGTAAACAAGTTTTTTATTCAATTCATTCATTCTTATTTTTGTATATGGTTTACTCTCTTCTTATCTTTTTGAATGTTTTATAATTGAATAAATGTTGTGCACTTTGAGTAAAGGCAAACAAGTGAGTTATTCAAAGCAGACCTCTAGTATGCAGTTCATATATTTTGATTGTAAAAATGAATGCTGAAGTGAGCGGATCTTTATTATAAGGGAAATCACGATACAAAAAATACACACATTTGCACAACACAACAACAAAATGTACGTATTTTCAATTTGCTCTATTTTACTTCGTTTGCACTTAAAAACCATGAGCAAAACTAGTAGTGCATATTTGCTAATCTGCAAATAAATGTAAAAATTAACATTTGACATATTAAGCGCCATTTTGTTTTTGAGGAAACTTATAAATTTAACATTTTCAAATGCAGATTTTTTACAGTGCTTCCAGAAGTTTTTAGTGTTGCCGGAATAAATTTTTAGAAAAATAGCAAATTTACACAAAAAACAAAAGTGGTATTGAAAATTTGCACAATGACCATCGTGATTACCTTTATACAGTGGAGGCTCAAAAAAGTTAAGTCATAGAAAAGTTAAGTATATGGAAAAGTTAAGCAGCTTTCATTCACCACACGTGATTCTAAAAAGTTAAGTGCTTCTTAACTTTTTAGAGACAATTTTATTTTGTTTTTCTGTTTCTAAGTGTATCATTTACCGTTAATTAATTTTTTTGCGAATTTTAATTAATTTTTTTGCGAATTTTATATATGTACAAACCTAATCTTGCATAATGTGTTTGCTCTCATCAGTTGGTTGTGAAAGAAAATAGTCGTAGAATTTGTTTTGTTTTGATCGCAACAATGTTAGCAGCAATGAAGCAAAAAATGTTATCAGTCGCCGAAAAATGCAAGATTTTAAAAAAATTAGATGAAGGCGTTCTTGTTAATCGATTGGCCAAGGATTTTCATGTATAAATGCACATATAACCACATGCATTTTTCATACCTCGGAAAAGTTAAGATTTCGGAAAAGTTCATCACCTTCAAAACCAACTGCTTAACTTTTTCGAGCCTCCACTGTAGTTTGAAAGTGTAAAGTTGTACACATTTGACATGTCAAAAAAAAGTAAAACAACCTTACAATCAAATGTTTATAGTACATATGTATGTATGCGCTGTGGGTTTCTAAAATAAAGAAGGATTATAAATTTTCCCTAAAACTTATTTTTTAAAATTCACCTCGAAATTTCTATTATCCGACAAAAATGCAAGCACTTTATCATCTGCATCTATCCATTTTTTTCACTAATCTGATTTTTTTACACTTCGTTAGTCACCATTTAGACAGGGAAACATTAAGGTTGGAAGCATATTACGGGCCGGGAAGAGAGTATAGTTTATGTGTTCGGAACTCGACGACACGATTTGTTTTTTGAGACAGCGAATGAAAAAACAAAAGAGATTTCCAGATGTTTTTCTTCTAAATGTTCGCTCGTCTTATCTCAGATTTAAAGTTTGTTTAAATTGCAACTTTCAGTGTAAAAGTTTTTCCTTGTGTTTTTTGTAATAAATAGGTGCATTTTTCCATCATTCCATTTTGCCAATAAAAAAATCTGAACTGAATAATACCCTTACGGTTTTAAGCAACAGGCAAACATACACTGTGGTTCATCAGGATAGAACCAACACAATTTAAAATAAAAAAGCTGTATAAATTGCAAATACGAGTTTTGCAGCAAAACAAGTGTTTTGCTACTTGTTTATACATACATTTTTCATGTTCGAAACACTGTTGCAGTTGTTGCTGTTGTTGCTTGTGTTTTTCACTGCCGCCATTTACGTACATACATAATTACATATAGTTATTTGTTAAACAATATAAAAAACAAAATAATAAGTAAATCGCTGTGTTGCTGAATATTTCAAACTAATTCAAGTTTGTTATATGTTTTTTGCTGATTTTTTAACAAATTTCTTTTGCTGTTGTTGTTGTTGTTGCTGGTGTGATTTCTTTGCCGCCATTTATTTACACACATATATATATACATAAAAAGTACGTATTGTTCAAAATGCCTGCCGCCAAAGTACAATACAAATGTGGTGATTGTAATGATGTTATTACAAAGGCTCAGTCTAGCGTTCAATGTAAAGCCTGTGCTAATTGGTTTCATGTGTCATGTGCTGGCTTAAATGATAAAGCCCTTTCCTCGCTAAAAGATTGCAAGTCTTTGTCGTTTTCTTGCAAATCTTGTAATTCTGATTCTTCACCTGGCTTAAAACTGTTGCGGCAGGAGATCAGTGAACTTAACACCAAAATTGACACTTTTATTGGTAAAGCTGACACGGAACAAGCTGCCATTCACAAAACCTTAGCGGACACGGTTAACAGCTTTAAAGCAGAAATTGCGAGTTGCCTGAAGGATATGAAGTCTGAAATTTTGGATTGTAATAAGCTTATTCATCATATGGATTCTTCTACTACTAAAAAAATATCCGAGTTAGAGATGGAAAACAATGTGTTGCATAAAAGAATTAACAGAGGCGATATTGTTGTGAGTGGCTTACCTGATGGCTTGGACAATCTTATTTCACCTATAGTAAAAATTGGCTCTATTTTCAATATTGAGATTTCTCCCTTAAACATTAATCATGCTTGTTATTTTAATAATCGAAAGGCTGTTTTATATAAATTAAACAATGTATTTTTGCGTGACAGTATTATGAAAGCCTATTTTAAGACGAAATCTATAAAAATTTGTGATGTGATTGGTGGTGAGATTGATATGCGCCTGTATTTAAATGACCATTTTTCCCCGGCGTCTGGTAAATTAAATTATATTTGTAAGAGGCTATTGCATAAAAAAATTATCACGAAGTATAGAATATTAAATACAGATATTGCTAAAGCTAAGCTTATATTGGCTAATGGTAAGGAAGTTGTTTATAACTTTGCGGAATGTTCTTCTCTTCTTGATGAATAATCAAAATTTAATATTTCACACTTTTGATTTAGCTATACAAACTTCAATTAGCGCTTGCATTGATTAATTTTTTTTTTTTTTTTTTTGTTTTCCATAAATTTGGAGGAATAATGTTATTATTTATACATATATTTTTCACTGATGTTTTTCCAAAATTTACCCACTTGTTTAAATAATACTTTTTATCTCAATTTTGTTAAAAATAAGTTGTTAATCTGGACTATGTGCTTAAGAAATAATTTGTCTGTAGTCCATAATTCAATGCCCACCCATTTTGATGTGGCTCATGGATCTACATCTTTAATTGATCTTTGGTTGGTTAGCAGTAGTTGTCAGTCTAAGTTTTCTTATCAATTCCAATGTCCTTTAATTTCTCACCATGCATTAATATTATCCTCTTTTGATGTGACATTTGATAAAATGGTTGAATTTATTGAATATCGTGATTTTAATGCTATAAATTGGGACGGAGTATCTACTTTTTTGTCTAACTACGATTTTTCTGACTTCCCTTTAGGTAATGTTAATGAAATGTGCGAATTTTTAACTTCTGTTTTTAATACTCTTTTTACGTTTGTTCCCTTAGTTAAAAGGAGAGTTTGTAGAAACGAGTCTAATTGGATTAATTCTAAGCAAATTGTGTTCGCTAAGTCTATTTGTTATTTGGCTTACCGTTCCTATATGGCTAATCGCTCCGAAACGAACTGGAGAATTTATTGTAGATACCGTAATAGAGTAAAAACTGTTATTAGGAAGGCTAAGAGGAATTATTTCTCTAAAATATTTCGTGATATGGATGTTCGTAATGTATGGAGAACCCTTAAAAGCCATGGCTGCTTAGACTCTGATTCGGAAAACTTTTTTGGAAATGTCAATTTATTGAATGATTTCTTTGTTGGCAGTGGTTGTGATATACTAGAATTTAGAATTCAATGACTTTATTGAATCTCCTAATTGTTTTTCATTTCATTGTGTTTCAGAATTGGAGGTTATTGATGCACTTGATAAAGTTCGGTCTCAAGCGTTAGGAGTTGACAATGTTCCAGCTCGCTTTATTAAAATGGTATTTCCATTTTTGTCTAGATATATACTGAATCTATTTAATACCATTTTAAATACTTCAACTTTTCCGCAAGCTTGGAAGATTGCCCGTATTACTCCAATTCCAAAAACACGAGTAGTAAATGAACCCGGAGACCTTAGGCCAATTTCTATCCTTCCGGCTTTGTCTAAAGCTCTTGAGCATATAATGAAACAGCAGATGTTGGATTCTACCTTTTTGAATATTAGTAACAACCAATATGCGTTTCGCAATGGCTTTAGTTCTACGCTGATGATTCTTGATCTTACTGAGCATATCCGTCAAAATATCAATGAGAATAATCTTAGTGTTCTTATCTCTCTTGATCTTGCTAACGCTTTTGGTTCTATTTGTCATTCTATGATGATGAGGAAACTTAGGGATGAATATAAATTCTCTAAATCTGCTTGTAAACTTATTTTTTCATATTTGGCTGGTAGATCTCAATATGTTGAACATAATGGTGCTACTTCTGCTTTGCGTATCTTAACTACGGGTATACCTCAAGGTTCCGTTTTAGGGCCATTACTTTTTATGTTATATATCAATAGTTTATCTGACTTTGTTACAACATCGTTATGTAAACCATTCATTTTTGCCGATGATGTCTTCTTACTCTTCAAAAGCAGAGTTGACTTTAGTGATGTTTTACAGAATAATATAAATTTTTGCTTAGACCGGGTATGTGAATGGACTTCTTTAAATTCGTTATCTATTAATCCGAGTAAGTCTAAAGCAATGATGTTTGGACCAACCAGTCGTTTTTATCCTGACATTAATATAGTTTTGAGCAATACTCCTATTTCTTTGGTTGATCATATTAAGTGTCTTGGTGTATATTTGGATAGTAAACTTTCTTTTGATCCCCATATTAATATGGTTTATGGTAAAATTTATGGTATATTGAGTAAAATTCGTTCTACTAATTTATACTTGCCTCTGCGGGTGAGGTATAACTTGGCACATGCTTTACTGTTTTCTAATATCTTATATGGCCTTGAGGTTTACACAGGTACTGGTTCTATGCGTTTGAGGATGATCAGGCGTATTTTCAATCTAATAGTTCGTTTTGTTTATAATGTTAGACGCTATGAACATGTTTCTAATTTTGCTTTTAGCTTTCTTGGGTGTACTTTTAATAACTTTATTAAATATCGGAACATGATTTTGTTTTATAAAATTATCAAAAATGGTAAACCACCTGAATTATTAAACTCCTTTGAGTTTATGCGTTCTTCTAGGAATCCCTTAATTCGTATACCAAGAATCTCAACATCCTGTTTTGAAAAATCTTTTATCGTTCGGATTGCTAGGCTTTGGAACTTTTTACCATTTTCGTTACGAGTTTTTTCCTATTCAAATAATGTCTTCCGGTTAAAAATTTTAGACTTCCTTAATAATCTTGATTAGCTACTGATGGACGACACTTATGATATTTATATTTAAAATGTGGCTGGGGAGCCTTAATTTGAGGTATTAGTATGTATGTATATTATTCTTATATTTGTATATTATTTTCAATTTTCATTTTATTAGTTTTTATTATGAATTATAATTATTGATTAATGAATTTTATATACACATGTATATGTAGCTTAAGCATATATTACTTGTAATATTGATTTTTGGCCTAAATGGCTTAATATTACGTAAATAAATGAATAAATAAATAAATAAATAAATAAATAAACCAAAACTAATTTTGCTCAAAACATTTTGAAAATTGTCGAAAAACATGAATACAAATTCGAAGAAAGTGACATATTTGCCAAAATAACCAGACTTTTTTAAATAGGTTTATGCAACTATCCAGCTGATTTTTTTTGCAGCGTGAAATAATAAAATAATCTGGCATGTTCTACAAATCGAAAAGAAGGGGATTTAAAATCGCACAAATTTTGAAAATGAGCCTAGAAAGAAAGTTTATAGCAATATTTACTTTTATATTACTTCATATTTTGAGTACCATTTATTTTTACAAGAACCACTGTTAAAAAAAAGGAAAAAGTACAGTCATTTTGTAAATAATTCAGTTCAAAATCTCGTTCGATTTTAATTCCACTTCATTTCGATTTCTAGAACATGCCCGATTATAATAAATTTTTATTTATTTATTTATTAATTAACAAGATTTTGTTTGTCGTGCATAATTCACAATTTTTATTCCTGATAAAAACACTGAAATTTATTGTTGGTGGGACAAGCTATTTCTATGCGCACTTCACTGGTTGCTTATGCCAAATCATCAGGAAACTTCATCCAAAGATTTTAGAAAAACGAAGACAAATAAAACTTTTAAGCGATTAAGAATCATAAGCAACAGTTTTACATGTAACAATATCAAAGCTTAAACAAAAACAACAATAAACAACGAGTTTATCTTTTCTTACATTCACCACTACAATTGGTTGGAATCTTTAGTTTTTCTAAAATCTTTGGATGAAGTTATCTGATGATCTGGGTTAAGCAACCAGTGAAATGCGCAAAGGAATAGCTAATCCCATCAAAAATAAATTTCAGTGTTTTTATCAGGAAAAAAAATTGGAAATTAAGCACGACAAACAAAATCTTGTTAATTAGGAAAATTTGTATTCCCAAAAATTACTTTAATAATTTATTAATCCATATTGTAATACAAAGCCACTAAGGCCGAGAAAATGTATTACATAGTAATACAAACCTGAGTAAAGTACTTAACCTAATTTATAAAAATTACTTACATTAACTTTACCAATAAATTTCACTTATTGGCCCCAGCCGTAACATATTATAAAAAGTACTATTAAAAACGTTTTAGTTCAGCAATTTTGATACGGTATTTGTCACAACTCATATCAAACATTATATCGACCCCTTTGCGCGAAATTATCGTATGTTACAAAAACCAAATTTTACAGGACAGCCATTTTTCTACTTTTCTCAGGGTTCGCTTGCATATAAAAATGAAAAAATACACTCAATTTTTGGAGCAACGAAGTGGAATTCGCAATATTTTGTCAGGTGACGTCTCTTTGAATGTAGAACAAGATTACATCAAAAACTCAATTTCAAAAAATTGGCATAAACGATAATTTCGCGCAAAGGGGTCGATATTTGAAAGCTAATTTACAGTAAACAAAAAAAACTACTGAAAGAAATTTGAGAAATACTGTAAAAACTTAAGGCAAATGAAGTCATTATTTAATGCAATTCATGCAGTAAACTATTCCAGCAGCGAGCAACCCTCACAATAAAAGACCTATCAAACAAAGAACACCTAACTCTAGGTGTTAGAATTTGCTTATTCCTTTTCGACCGCGAAAAAGAGAATTCTTTACATAACTGGACAGGTATGCCAGTATGCGTTGAAATAGAAGAATATTACGGGACTTTATCAAAGTGACACCCTAAAAATTTCTTTACAAATTCAGATATTTGTTCACGTCTACGGATATTAAACAAACGAGTCACAGCATTAACAACCCGCTTTAACATCTTTAAGTTCATGTCATTGGTCCCTGATACCAACTCAAGTCCATATAACCCGAAAAGGCAGGAAAATATTTGTGGATATGTAAAGTATAAGAAATCTTGCGATTCACAGATACGAAATGCGACTCATAGCTAAGCCTATTATCAATGATGATACCCAAACATCTATGTTGGCTTACAAAATCGATTTTAGAATCCCGAATACAAATTTCAAAATCAGTCAAAAAGTTCTCAGATGATCCAAACAAAATAGCCTTAGATTTAGACGGGCTAACAGCCAGTGAATTACTGGAAGACCAAAGGTCGATCCTATTAAGGCAGTTGTTAATATAAGATTCCAATAAATCAGAATAATCTCGACCAGTACTGAAATTCTGCAACTTTTTAACGACAAAATATTTTAGCTAACGATAATTGTCATTAAGAGCTATTCACTGATGAAATTTTAAAAATTTTTATGAGCAAACCATGTCGTCGGTAGATAACGACACAAAAAAGTTCTTGTTAAATAATAACAATAATAATGTACTGTTAACAGATTAAAAATATAGAGTAAAGCCAATTTTTTACACAAAAATAGTAAGAAAGTATAGTCGATCAAGCCTGACCTACATTACAGTATTTGGGCGATAATGTTTCCGCCAAAAATAGTATGTTTTGAGGTTAAGTTTAAAATAAGAGACATTTGTGCCAAGTATTATCTAAATATCTACTACTATAACTATGATTACTACTATGAGATAACATAGAAGGTATTACTAAGGTAACTTATAAGTGTATTCGTATGGGAGCTGTGGTCAAATAGGGACCGATTCTAATAAAATTTGTTCTGCTGATTTATGTAGGTTGCAACAAAATATTTTTGTACCTTATTAAACCCAAATGTCTATAAAACAAGATGGTTAATAGGCACACAACCCTATTCCGGAAAGAAGTTTGCGTGTGTGCTATGAAAAATAAATAACCGTTTCTTCGCCTTTGAAAGGGCTTCGACCTTGTGACACTAAACGAGGGTGTAGGCCACCATGGTGGGGCCCCGAGGTTGCACAGTCTCGCAAAGACTGTCGCAGGTTATTCAATATGGCTAAGCATCTGAGAAACTAGGCGGAATATAAGTCGGCATTGAACAGGTTTAAGAATCTGGTTAGATCGGCAAAACGGAATGCTTGGAGGAACTTCTGCAGCGGCGTAGAAGGCTTCTCGGAGACAAATCGATTGCGCAGGATAATGGATTCTTGCCCGGCTGTCCATAGCTACATTCAGAAAGCTGATGGTAGCTGGACTACGAATAGTCAGGAAACGCAGGAGGTGTTAATTGACACACACTTTTCTGGTAATTCCCTTCCAACATCACGGGAGATTAATTGCTTATCAGAGCCTGGGCCCGTGTCCATTTCTCTGTGCTATGATAGGCTCAATTGGGCAATAAGGAGCTTCTACTCCTTTAAAGCACCCAGCCAGGACGGTATCATATCGGCCGACCTTCAAAAGAATGCGGACCTTCTGATTCCTTGGCTGTCTGCTATCTACACGGAATGTATTAGATTTTTGTACGTTCCCACCCGATGGACTAAATGTAGGGTTGTTTTCATTCCAAAGGGAAGAAAAGTATCCCACACCAAGCCCAAGGACTATAGGCCAATCAGCCTGTCGTCATTTCTTCTCAAAACTCTTGAGAGGGTCATTGATATTGATCTGAAGATGTCTATTCCCAGACATCTGCTCTCTTCTTTGCAGCATGCTTACACCAAGGGTTAATCTGTAGAAACGGCGCTTCACTCACTGGTCGGCTACATTGAGAATTCCCTTGTATTTCACGAAAACATACTCGCTTGTGGTCTTTCTGGACATGAGGGAGCTTTCAATAACGTCAGATCCTACTCCATCTTGGAGTCGATGATGGAGTTGGGTGTTGACGATGTAATTAGTAGATTTATTGGTAATATACTCGTCAGTAGGATCATTGAACCTACGATGTGTGCAGATTTGTTCTGTACCCTCTACTATGGAACTTGACGATTTGTTGGGTCAGTTCGACAAATTAGGGATAAAACCCGTCGCGTATGCGGATGACGTGGCGGTGGAGGTGGCGGTCATGGGTAACTTTAGGCTTCCTAGGCTAAATGGCACGGAGCTGATGATCTCGAACAGTGCCAAATATTTCCTTATGTTCAATGAGTTTAGTATGCCTTTATTTCAGACTGAATGTTCTGTAATGGTATATCTACTTGACTTATCAATTGTTTTTAATCTGGGCTACTACGTTTGGGCCTGTTAATTGATAAATTAATATTTTTAAAAAAAAAATTTTCAATCCTTGGCTGGGGAGACATTTGTAGTTGTATTTTAATAATTAGGTGTATATACTTGAATAAATACATTTTTGAATATTTATTGTTTCCATTAATAATACGCCCTATGCTCCAATGGGAGTTAGAGGAACACATATATATATATTAATAATACTCAGGATTTTGCTTTTGTAATATACTTACATACATAAATATATTTTATTGGCCTTGATATGCTTTTGTATATTACTTATATTAAAATAAATAAATAGTCTGGTGGATACTGGCTGACTCCTGTCACTGGCTAGGGGTATCAATCACAAAGGGACCGCTATAAAAACCCAAGTTAGTCGTCGTCATGACGGCTGCCCGTTTAACCTAACACAAGAAAATGAAAACGCACCGCACCATCCAATTCGTACTCATTTATTACATTCACATTACCATCGCAAACGATATCACTAGAATTTACGCATCCAGCTCTCTTTTCCCTTCTCTCCTAAAGCCTCAATACTTGACGAGTCAAACTTGACGTGTGTAAACCGGCACTTAGTAAAATAAAAGTTATATTTATAGCTAATTTCTGTGTATTTATAAAAAATTAAAATTAAAAAAGAACACAACTATACAAGAAAGCATCTTAATGGTGTTTCTAAACATATATTCAGGCATTTAGAAAAAAATTAAAGCAAATTAAAATGTGCGATGCTCTTGAAAAGAATTAATCGCTTGATTAACGTGGTCGTACGTTTTGTTGTCGTTTTTTTAAGGATTTTTTGGCTTAACTTTTGTGGACCTAGTTAAATATCGTGGTTAAGCGTTTTTCTATAAAGTTATAAGAGATAGAAGACCGCTACCCTTATTTAATTCTTTTATCTTCTCACGTTCGAATAGAAACCCAAAACTTTTGATTCCTAGAATTTCTTCTACCTTGTTTGAAAGATCTTTTAGGATTAGGATTGCGAGGTGGTGGAATCAACTACCTTTTGAATTGCGTATATTTTTCCACTCTAATAATGTTTTTCGTTTAAAACTCTTGCGTTTTTTTTTTTTTGACTGTATGAGTTTTGTATTCAGGAACTACCTATCTTGCTAGTATATAGACATCCATATTTGTACTTATGCTTATGTAGGGATGTATACGAGTGTGGGTATGCACTAAGATTTGTCATATTTTCTGTACTGAATTGGACCGTTACTTTACTTTTCTTTAATTGAATTTTTAATTATTCTGTATATTGTCTGGGGAGCTAATGTTTAAAATGGTAGGGATGTTTTTATTTTTAGTAGACTGGCATTTATTTTAAATTTTGTTTTTGTATTATATAGAATGTTATGTAGTTTTAAAATCTAAGGTATTTTTTAAGGGTATGTAATATTTTTATATTGGTCATGGAGGCTTTATATTACATGTTATCAAATAAATAAATATTCTTTTTAGTAATTATATGATATCGGAAACTCGGCAATACTGTATTCACATATTTTTAAAAATAAACATAACTTTTTGTAAAGATTTCATAAAAGTTAAATAAAAAAAAATTATAAAGTTAATTAATTTATATCGTAGCTATGAGAAGAAGAGTCTATAGATGCAACGATTTACAAATAAATGCTAGAAGTTGTTGTTGCCGACATTTTAAAAATGAACTTGAGCTGTTTGTACAGCCACACAAAAAATTTTTTTTATTTCTCCTGATTTTCTTTATTAATACGTATACACTTCTTGCATGTGGAAACGTAGGGTTAGCCATGAAATTAAGTCAAAGTTTATGCATAATATATTAACCAAACTATGGCTCCTTTTTTTAAATTTTAATTTCAAAAAATTTTATATAAAGAAAAAACTAAATTAAAATAAAATGACAATGCATTGTTGCATTGTGGCTAAATATTTGTTATAAATACCCCTGTAAATCTATTTGGTTGAATAAGAAAATACTAATAGGCCATTACATTACAACGAAATCTAGCATATTTAATTAGGAATTTCCGTAAAATCTAGTGCGTTTACATAACCAGGGGTGTGCTGGGAATCGAAAACGTAAAACGCAAGAATTCGAAAGTGGTTTTTAATAAACTTTGAATCTAATTTTTGTTTTAAAACTCCGTTTAATAGAGAAATATTTATCATAAAATTCTTTTATTACAGAAATCTTATGGCGTTTTCTTTTCTTAAAAAAAAGTTTTGCATAAGTGTTACATGTTAATTTGCAACATTTTTAAATGCTCCCCTAATTTTTAAGAAGTGTTTCATATTTTACGTTTACAAAAGAACACAAATTTCGGCATTAAACAATAAAGTACAATTAGCGCAATGTAAATGCAATTACAGGTGGTGGCAAGACTACAACAATCCAAAGCCAACAAAACAACAGATGTTTTTTGTATTGCATTGGCACTGTTTACTGCTCGAAACTTGCCACCACCTTGTATTGAATTCACCTTGATCTAGTGCTGCACTCATGCCCCTTTAATTAAAATGAGTGTTGAACATGTAGCATTTTTTTTAATTTTAAAGGGAACATCATCAGAAAAGAACGCTTTACAATTTTAAAATAACACATGTATTTCAGAAAAGAACATAAATAAGGCAGAATAAATGCAGAATTTTACTCAGAAAAGAAAACGCCATTATTAAAAAAGACTTATGCCCAGTTTTCAGCATTGATATTAAAACACATTTATTTTTAAAATCGATTTAAATACAAAATTCTTTTCTTCACTAAAAACTTAAGTCACCGATGTGGTACACTTAATTTCAACTTAAGTTTCCATTGTAATATTTTAGCAAGGTGGCCTCAATATCATAACAATACAACAACAACAGGCAAAGCATTAACAGTCAGCTGTTTTTTCAGACCACCTTGTAGATAATTACACTTTTTTATATTTTGTTTTTGTATTTAGTAGTGCTACCATACTTTTATCTTAATTAAATAAGACTTTTCAAATAAAACTCAAAAACCCAATCTGTTTTAAATACGATTTAAGTTTGTTATGAAAATTAACTTAATATAGATTTAAATACTATCCTGAAAATTGGGCATTAAAATTCTAGCGTTTTATGTTTTCGATTTCCAGCACACCCCTGAATACCTTTTTTGTCAGCGAGATTTTGTTTTTATAGCAAAACAACTGACTAATGCCCAATTTTCAGGATTGATATTAAAACACATTTATGTTTAAAATCGTTTTAAATACAAAATTTTCTTCTTCACTAAATACTTAAATGAAAATTAATTCACCGATGTTGTACACTTAATTTCAACTTACGTTTCCATTGTAATATTTTAGAAAGGTGGCTTCAATATCACAATACAACAACAACAGCCAAAGCAATAATATTCAGCTGTTTTTTTAGAGACTACCTTGCAAAAAAATACATTTTTTACGATACTTTTTTCTATTTAGTAGTGCTACCATACTTTCATCTTAATTAAATAAGACTTTTCAAGTAAAACTCAAAAAATCAATCTGTATTTAAATACGATTTAAGTTTATATGAAAATTAACTTAATACATATAGATTTAAATACTATCCTGAAAATTGGGCATACAAGTTTTTTGCGTAACCCATACAAACACAAAAAATTTGCATTACCTTTTATTTATAATCAACATAATTTATTTTATCAATTTTATTTGTCTTTTATTTTTTTACAATTTTCTCAAAATTTTTTAATTTTTTTTTTAAATATTTCAATAATAATAGTTCAATAAACCTTTTATAAATCAAAAATTTTTATGAATAAGAGGTTAGTGTTTACTGTTCGAAATGTCAACTGTTTCTAACAAAACTTAAACAAATTGGATTGAGCAGTCAAAATTGGTACAACTTTACACTTCCAAATTATAATAACCGCTTGCTCCAAATACCTGTATAAAAATATTTCATTTTTTCTTTTTTGCAATCAAAAATTCTGAACTGAATACTTTTTATAAAATTAAATCTACTCATATTAAGCTTTAAATTATTACTCTTTGTAACTGTGTTAATACACGAAGGCTTTTGAATATCGTTTGGTAATTAAAAATTATTTAATTTCTTGTGAATCTTAACTTCAAGATATATATGTATATCGTCGGCTTATAGTGTAAACCTGCTAAATGCATTTTTTACATTATATGACATTTTGATACCTTTCGAAAGGAGAGACGCTGCACCGACTTAGAAAATAATTTACTTCAATTTGGGACTCTATAGAATATTAGACAACATAACAAATATACATATCGTTACCTTAAACGCAAAAAGCCCTAAATAACATTTTGAAAATTCTACAGGAGAATAAAAAAACTATTTAATATGATAAATTGCCTTGTATTGCTGTTGCTTTAATAATTTTTCTTATAAAAAACCACAAGTTGTTTTGACAATTAACAATGCAGTATATTATGCAAAATGCTAGTTAGGCCTTAAAGGCGTCTATCATAAAATCTTTTGTAGATAGGGCCTTTTGTTTTTCGTTAATAAAATCGCTAATTTTGGTGGAAAGATTCCAAATCAACGACAAAGTCAATAAGAATTTTGGTTAGTTAGTGTCTTTTGCGTTTTAGCTAAGGATATACATAAAGGTTTGCTTCTTACTCTAGAAATAGAAAATATTAAAAGCTTTTTGTCTGCCATGTTAGAAGGTTGACACTCTTAGGCGACGATATATATATATATTTTTTTTGTTTATAAAAAAATCGAAAAAAAAAACAATTTTTTACCTTTTTTGCGATATTCAGCTTCCGTGTATTATCAGCACACCAAACGGAGAACGTTTGAATGGATGTATAAGACAATGTATTACTACAGGACAATATGCATCTCAACACTGGAAATCATCGGCAGCCAGATTATTCCTTGCACTCCCCTCAATACAGCAACCGAAAACTGTAAGTTCTCTAAAAATTTAAAATATATGCCAGGTTTATAACAAAAACTTTTGTGGGTTAATTTTAGCGAAATATCAAACGGAAACGTAAACCCAAATTCAATCGCACTAAACAGCATGTACCACACAGGCGACCAGATCTCCTACGTCGGATCATCGCTCAACAAAAACTACTTGGATAGCTATCGGGGATTACCGGCACATACGATGATGACGACGACGATGGCAGCGGCGGTCAACTCAACAACAACACCATCAACAGGTCTCTTAACAACCAACAACCAAACGTTGATGAAAATATCAAACACGAATACCAATCACAATCAGCAACCTCACCTCCAACAATTGCTTTCCGGATCAGCGAAGAATGCTCCACAGTTGCAAATAAACGACGTCGTGCTAGCAAATCAAAACGTGGAAAGACCAACTCAATTGCAGGAAAACAACAACAACGCAGCACAATCGATTTCAAACGCCCAAAAAGGACAACAGCCAATAGCATCGCCAGTTATGCCGATGAGTAGTTTTTTGCGTTCCCAACTGGACGAATTAAAACATTTAACTCATCCCTTAGGCTCACATCTTTTATCAAACAACGAACAACAATTGTGTAAGGTATTTAATCTGCAACCCACTACTTATCTTTCGCTTAAAACCCTTCTTCTAAGTGGCGCACCAGTTGCATCTAACAATCTGTCTCCAGTTGAAAGTTCATTGCGTAAGTATTTCATTAAAGTTGGTTGGCTGAGCCATTAATTTTCTTTTTAATTAAACTGTACATACATATATAAAAGACAAACTAAATTTATACTTTTACCTTGTAATATACATATATCTCATTATATATAAGATGTCCATTTACTTTTATGAACTTAATGTGCTTAAATTAGTTAATTATTTATTACAAAAAAAAATAAAAAAATTGCAGTTAACAATTTTCCTCAATCATGACATTTTTCATAAAAAAAATTTAATCATTAAACAGTGATCTTTTACAATCTTTTTTGTTTAATCCAGGTACAAATAATGTAAAAAATTGGAAAAAATTACATGTTCATACATTAGGGAATAACTTATTTTTTATTTTTGTTGTACTGATATTGAAAATGATTTTTAAGGTAATTTTGGTAAAAAAAAGTGCACGCCCCGAATTCAATTTCCAACACTCCCCCCCTTGAATTTGTGAATGATAAACATGAGTAGGTTAGATGCTCATTCGTTACACTTTGTTCGAATTTTGGGAAAAAAAACATATAGCGCCTGATTAAATGCCCGGTAGGCTAGCTGGTAGCGAGATAGTCTATCAGCGCCAGGGTTGAGGGTTCGATTCCCGCCAGAGACCCTGGTTTCTTTCCTGCAGACAAGCGGTAATTAGCTTAGGGAATTAATTAAAAAAAAGTGTTATGTCATTCTTGATTAAAAACTCAACTGTTGAAAAATTTAAACCAACTGATGAAATATACGACCATGTTCTGACAATCGCACGATTTGAAATCGCAAAACGCCAGATTTATTTTCTGGTGTTCTGAAACTCGTTCGCTTAGATTGCGATCTGGTATTGTTTCTAACAAATATTCTAGTTCCCATGAGCATACTTTTGCAATGAGAAGTCGTTATCTTCTTGCTATTGCTTTTTACAGAACACCTATTATACTATTTCAAGCCAGAATCGGCAATTTTAAGCGTTTTGCGATTGTCAGAACATGCCCGATAGAAAAAATTGTTAATTTCGGAACGAACGAGTTTTGCTAAGAATTTTTGAAAGAAACGAGTTTTTCTACAATCCATAAACTTTGTTCTTATTTAAACATGCAGATGCGCCTTTAGTTGTTACTTTTATAATTTTCATATCATTTTAAGAGAAAGTAATAGAGCCCATACACAACACCATCATGATTGTGCCAGCTGATTGATCGTGTATGAGGTTGTGCTGTGATTGTACCAGCTGCTGGTGCTTTATCAAAAATAGTTTGATATTTTTTTGATTGTACCAGCATGATTGAATCGTGTGTTGTAAAGTTAGCGCATAAAACTTAAATCGTCAAGGCATAAACATCAAAAAATACTAAACTTAAACTAAAGCTATGGTCACACTTGTCAAATATTTGACGAAAAAACGGGACCAACAAGCAAACTAAATAATCGTTTCCTTTAATTCCAATATTTATTTTGATTATAATACCACATCTAACAGAAAACAGTTTTTTGATTTGTCTAGTAGTATAACTAGTTTTATTTTGTGATATTAAGACCATGTTAAATCTCACTAACTATTTACAAAAGTAGTGGTCATGCTTATTTGGTCAAATATTTAATAAGTGTGAACGTAGCTTAAGAATGCCAAAGAAAAAATATTTTAAGGAGAATTTCTCGAACTGTATTTTCCTATGGAAATGTGAATTACAAACCAATGCTGATTAATGTTCTTTGCTTATGCAAATACTCAAAAGAAATCAAAAACCATGCACATACAAAGTTACAATTTTTAAATTTTAGTGAGACAATATTTGTATGAAGCTTTTTTGATTGCAAGTCCAAATTTTGCACTTTTTGAATTGAATGCATTCAATCTGCGCGCTTAGTGATAGTGAAAAAATTTGCAATATCACTAATTTTTTAGTGGTATGTAAAAAAATAGCAATCATGGTAAAAAAGAGGTCAAACTATTTTTTGCAGTTTTATTTAGTGATAGTGCAATGCTGATTTAAATCAATATTAAGTGCACTACTCCCAACTATGATGATGGTATTGCGTATGGGCCCTATAAGGTAAAAAAAATTATTGTAAGCCTTAAAAGCATAGAGCATACAGAGATGAAAAAAGTGACGTAAGAAAATGCCCAAATCATTTACAAGGGCAGTTTTCGAAGAAAGAGAATGAAGTGAAGTGGGAATCTTTTAAAACATGCCGTCACAATCATCACAAACTGCGTGATCAAAACAAAAATAAAAAAGGGCAGCTTTCGAAAAAAAACACAATATTTTCCGTCTCGTGACAGAATTTTATTAAGGATATCATCGACATAAAAAACACATTAAAGTCATTTTTAATACAGCAATAGTAGCATTTGTGATTTTCAACATATTTTTGCGGTCTGCTGTAAAGTTTTCAAAATGTGGTTTGGTGTAGTTTACCACACAGATGCAATGTTAAAAAAAATGTGAATTTTTTACAAATAAGTTGAAATCTTTTTCTTCAGCTAGTTTACTTGGCATTTTTTTTTTTATAATCAACCACCCTTATTCTGCATTCAAAAAAACTGAATCGAAAGAAAAAGAAGACAATATTTACAGTTTTGCTATGAAACGTTTGAAATCGGAACAGAAAAATAAGCAATTTTGTAAGCATTTTAATAAAACTGTTAAATTTACAGTTAATCCTACGGTGACACAAGAAAACAAAGATAAAATAAAATTTATTTTATAGTGAAAAAGTTAATTATCTAAATTTGTCCGTTTTCGTACTGTTCAGGTGCAGTTGTTTTTGGCCTGTAATTAATTAAATAAAACTTTTAAATTTAAGTAAAAAGGAATACAAAAACAAACTTTGAAAATATATTTTTCGTGAAAATATTGATAATTTACCATATTTAGTTGTTCATAGCGCAAATTAAATTATAAATATTTTCACGAAAAATTTCACAAGGCCAAAACTCCCTGAAGGAGCGTTCCAATGCTCTTGCGATGTACTAGAGAGTTCTTAACTATTGGCATGGCCACAATTTTTGTCTTATTATTGGATCGAAAATCTCAATGGTTTGGCTGTTATAGGCCAAAATATCCAAAATAACGTGACAAAAGTGTGGGAAAAAACTACAAGTCAAAATCGGGAAGATCGATTTTCACCGTAGATGTATGCTCCAGTGGACTTTTTTGCTCAGTACAATCCCAAGAATCAGAAACGCGAAGCGCCCATTAAGATGTTCAAATCGCCCCACCCTAACCTACATTCCTAAAATGTATTTTGCATTTTTAATACCTGTCGCTCAAGTATTTTATTTTTCAAATATTTTTGGTCTTAAATAAATTTTCAGAAAACAAATACATTTGGTTTTAATAAATAAAAATTCGATTCTAGAACACGCCCGTATTTTTTAACAAAATAGTTCATGCGTTTCTCTCTTTAGAATGAGTTTGATATTTTATTGGCCTTGATAGGCTTTTGTATATTACTTATGTATATTAAAATAAATAACTAAATATTGTAAGAAGGATAAATCTAATAATGCTAAATGTAACAGGTGTCCAAAAATGTATTGACGTAACTGTCCTTCAACAACTTCACTAATTTACCACTATAGTCACCGTGTAGGCCAATGGTGGGCGCTCCATAGCACAATTGTGCTGAGAGATTTAACACGTATTCTTAGCCTCTTTCATTTAGTCCACGAGAGTACACAATTCAAGCGACGAGTGCACATGCGGCGGATGCTCTTTATTCACTAATACTAATAAGAATCAATACAAGCACCGTTTTAGTTGTGCGCACTTCTGGTGTAGACTATAACTTCGTTCGATTTTCTAGAGGAAATTATTTGCATTTTTTTTAATAAATATATATAGAACCGCACCTATTTTGTTTCAATTTCATGAACTAGGCAATAACATAAGTTTTTAGACAACATTGATAAAGTACATAAATCGTAAAAAATGTTTCCATTTAATATACATACATATTTAAACAAGTACTTTCGAAGTAGTACTAATCATAATTTTTAAGTATATTAACTATATTTTTTTAATTGCAAAATATTTTATCAAATGGGCCGATAACGGATAGCAACACAACTGAATTTGAGTTGAGTAGGCAACGTTGCTCATGTTAGTGTATAAAACAAAAAAAAATTGTATATTTAAAAATGAGCGGCGTTGCCTGATTTCGCTGCTGGCAACTCAACTTCAGTTCAGTCGTCATCCGTAATCGACCCAAAAGTTTGAATGATGATTATTATTTTTCTGATTGGTTTTTAATTACTTGTATCAAGTTATAATGTTATATTTATTATCAGTCACTATTAAAAATAAGCTTTGGGTATTATCATTAGTTTAAATATAATTTTCTATAAAATAAAGTTTATATCAATGGCTTAATATAAAAAAGACGTAACTTATTTTTTTAAAAATAGTTTTTATTTCTTAATTCTAGAAGACAAATGCCAAATACATCTTGCTTTGAAGTTTTATGTATTAAATTTGTTGAATGTTTATTTTTTATTAAAAATTTAATTCAAACTTTTTTAAATCTCATATTTTATTAATTTTTTATCTTCTCCTGCAAACTAAAGCGAGATTTGTTATGTTGAGTCGTCGATATTATGTAAATAAATGAATTAATAACAAAAATGAAAAAATGTGTGTTAAATCATTTAAATAGGTATTTTTATATTTGACAATAGACTGTCAACATTTTAGGTGAAGAATAATGTCGAAATTCCAAAAATTTTGAGGACAAGCATTAAGTACGAACGTAAAATAAACTACATTACTTACAAGTATTGCTTAGCTCCAAAATATCATAATACTTTGCAGTCAAAAATATGTCATAAAGTTACAGTTTGCTTATTGTGTACCCATCAATAAATTACTTTTTTGGTAAACGGTAGAAAGACTGGTGCGAAGTCATTGTGACGCCTTAGTTTAAATAGACTGAGAAAAAAAATTAAAGAAGTAGTGGAAGATAAAAAAAATCGGACCAAAAGGAAAAACAACCTTACTAAACAAAAAATACCCTATGCATACCTCGTACCCAATTCGCCTAAGAATCTACTATCTACCCACCCCAGCCTGCTGTTCTGCATCCTGGGACAGTTACACAGAATGTGCTCGACTATGCAGTTCCTCTGGGTCCTCACACAACACGCACATATCCGACAAGTCAAAACCCATCCTCACCGATATCCTGTACATCATACAGTGGCTCGTGATAATATCTATTATGGTTCTAACGCAGGTCCTACTTTTGCTCGGGATCGTATCCGAGTCGGACTTCCAATCGGTTCCGCCAGACCCGATTAGTCCCTGATCCTTCAAAAAAGGAGACTATTGGAGGCCCGATCGCCTCAAGCCAGTCAGGATCCTCAATTTCCGACCCCAGTCTCGGCAACTCGTCAGCCATCTCATTTTGTACAGTATTTTAGGAATGTATTGCTAGAAAAAATATATTGTATGAAAAAACATTTTCTAAACACATACCTTTTTTTATATGAGACGAAACAAATAATTAAAAACACAAAAATATGTTATTATACTACAAAAAATTTTTGTTACATCGGTTCATCGAATGAAATTAATCGGTTAAATCGTTAAACGAAAATAACCAATCTTTAATTAACCTATGAGTTAATCGGGTATTAATAAATCGGTTAACCGAATGAATACCCTAATTCATACGTAAGAATGGCTCTAACCACCGAAGTTTGCAGCCATTAGACATTGAAGCTCCAGGCCTTACAAGCTTAACAATAAGAAAGTAAAAAAAATTGATGTTTCAAACCATTGCTTCATAAGTTTTAAATAATTGATTTTCAGTTTATTAGATTTGCAAAATAAACTTCTTTGAAAAGCTTTAAAAAGTTGAAAATGTCTTGAAAGCCACTTTTAAACGTTAATTTAATTTTTGCTATTCAAAGGACGTTCTTTGAAAAAAGTTATCTAAATAATTAAATAAAAAGTTCTTGAACATTAGAAAAATGTTTTATTTTAACCATCCTTCTAATATAAGTGACTTTTCATTTATTTTTGCATCGTGTCGTTCAATACAGAAATCCTGGTATTCCTTATCAAAACTTAAAAAAAATATATATTGATTTCTTGCAGAGCCTAAAACAGACTTCATATTCTTCATAAATCTTCCCGTAAGTAGACTACTTTATCGGAAAAACTTAAAAAACTTTTAAAAAAAAGTCTTCGTGTACGTTTTAATTGAAATGGACCCATATGCGTATACAGTAGAGTTTTTTCCCCCGGAGTTTTTCGATTCCCGGGAAAACGGGACATTTTTTTAAATTTCCCGGGATCCCGCTCCATATAAATAATACAAAGTAAATTTGTTTTAAATTTATGAAAAATACTTTTTTTTTAAAAAAAGCGTAAGGGAACTTGTTTACAAAGTAAGTAAAAGAAATGCCTAAATACTACAAAAATTAATTAAAGGTAAGTTAATTAAGCAAAGTGTTCCTTCATACTTTCTCGTACCAAAAAAATCGGTATTTAATCTCAAACTGAAGCGAAGTTATAGAAATATATCTTTAAATCGGTACATTTTGAAAACTTTAATCGCATTTTGCCAAGCTCGATTTTTTTGTAGATTTGACTTTGCTGTAATAAAGGAGCGATATTTTTGTATATCTTATTTTTAAGACTTGTCCATGGACAATTAAAATTTACTGCCTGCATCTTATTTTGAATTTATGTTCTTTATTAACTCTTCACTTCACTAAATTTATTAATTATCAACTGATGCACGGCACATTCTGCTTTTGGTAGATTTATTGCGTTATTGATCTAATCGACAACCCATCAACAGATGCTAATTTTTAGAGAATAGAAAACTTAATTTCAAAGTTTAAATAGCTTTTTTTGAAACTATGAGGAACTTTTATTTCCCGGGATCCCGCAACAAAAATCCCGGGAAAAACCCTAGTATACAGGTAATACATATGAATACTCATTTATACTCAAAAGATGTTCTTTCGCTATCTAAAAATGTTTATACATATATGTACATATGTATTTCGAAAGAAAACGTTATGATTATGATTGTAGAAGCAATTTTAAGTCAATTTAACATATGTTTTTCTCACATGCCCTATCCAAAAAAAAAATTAAAATTTGTAAAACAAAAAAAAAAAAATTAGGTTTCCATGATTATCTGGAAAACTCTGAAAAGCGTTTTTCCGGGATTGGGAATTTGGGGATCCTTTTTCATACCTGATACCAATATCAGTAGACCATGACCTTCTGACCTATCCTGTCAATGTCCTAGAACGACGTTGACTGCAAAGAACCATGACAAGGGAGAGAGAACTCCCCTTGTGAGATCGCCCTTAATCACCCGGTGTCTGCCTAATATCCTCTATCCTCAAATTGTTAAAGGCTCCCTATATATCCAGAAATGACGCCAAGGTGTATTCCTTGGTCTGCAGTCCCAGTTCTGTAAAACCCACCACATCATGAAGCACACTCTTAACAGAGTTTCCCTTCAGATAGGCGGGTTTAGCGCCACTGATCAGTCTTTCTAATGTCTTCAAAAGAAAAGAGGGTTTGAATTACCGGTTTTACATGCCTTAGGTATAAAATCAACTATGGGCCTACTCTCTATTGCGATGAAAAAAAAATTGTAGCAAATCTAGTGATTGGTACTTTTAATATCTTTTTTCTTTGCGCACGTAAATCATCACTATTTATTTTATTTACATTTTCCAATTATTTTACATATTTCGACATTTCATTACTGTCAATCTGCGCTATATCGAATTTGTATTCGGATCGCAATAGAGAGTATCCCTTGACCTCTCTCCACCCTCTAGGAATGTAGCCGTTTAGCAAACAGGCCCTGAATAGTACAACCAGCAATAGGAGTGGTGATTCCTGGATATTCCGTAGCATAGCCGGAAAGATACCATCTGGTGCTTTCGTTTTTAAGGACCCAAAAGTATTAACAGCCCATGAAACCAAATCCAAGGTGATCCTTCCGTTACGGATCCATACATCCCATAAGCAATCAGATATTTGGAGTCCACGAGTATTTCTTTCTCTGAATAAATCCCGGGAGGGATTGAAATTCTTCTGACACGGGGCAATCTCATTTACAGAGTCTCGCTAAATTTGATCCACGAGTCCCTTTTCGCCCATATAATGTATCCCTTATACCTAGTATAACTTATCCTAAAGTTACTCCAATCCTCATCCCTACGCGTATGCTTCGCCCGATGAAATACCCTTTTGACAGTTGTCTTTTAAGTCTTCAACTCGGTTGCGTGCGCATACCCGTAAAGTTCAGCGGATAAGATCGCTCATAGCTAAAGGTCAATACCTTCATAAAGGTACCCACCAATTTCTCCACACCGGTCGAAGTCGACCCCCAATCGTGTGAAGCTTTAAGCTTACTATTCACCATTCCCCTAAAAGAATCCCAGTTCTTCCTTCTTGGATTCCTACATTGACTTTTCAATGATCAGAATAAAGGACAGACGTCCATGGTCAGAGAATGAAAATCCCAAAGCCACCCTCCAAGTATCTTCTAAGTCCCTATAGTTCGTCAATGTTACATCAATTACTGCATCCTTATCTCTAATTCTAAACGTTGGCGTATTCCCCCAATTACATATTGCTCGCAATAACAAAATCAAACATTGACTCACCCTTTTGTTGATGTCGGCACATCCCCAATGTGTATGGTTTGCATTTGCGTCACAACTTATGCTTGAGTGCTCTACCAACTCACGCATTTTCACACCTGGTGGATCTGTAACCTTATATGGTAAGTTTCCAGTATGGACTCCATTGCTGAAAGAATGAGAAATCATAAGTTCGTACTAGGGAATGGTAAATCGATTTTGATTCCAATTGAAAATCGATTTTGTGGTAAAAAAAATCGATTTTTTGCAATCGAATTTACGTATGCGATTTTATACTGAAATCGACTATTGGGCTTTTAAAATCGATTTTTTATTTATATCAAAATTTTGCTAATTTTTAGTTTTAATCTTAATTAAATCGATAAATTATGGGCATGCACACTCAAACTTGAGATTTTTTTGTGCGTACAAACGTGTGTAGGTGGTATGTTTACGCATTTTTTCAAGTTTAAAGTTGTAGTTTTACGTATTTGCCTATTGGTACCCTTGGTATAGTTTTAACTTTAATATAGAGGCTCTTGTTCTTCAGAAATTAAACTAATTAATGGGCAGCGAACAAAACAGTCCAAACATATCGTACCGTACCAAACACTGAAAGTTAGCTTTGTGAAAATCAACATTCATATTATAGAAATACAACAGGTTAATTAAGACATTCCTGTGGAAATACGCTGATATTCAAACAGAACAGTGTGTGAGCGATATTTAAATCCAGTTATAAGCAAAGTGAAAGACAATAAGTATGTAATTTATCCTAACAAATACAAAATTACAAGGAAATAAATCTACACATTTCCGACATCAAGGACATGCAACCGTTTGTTGCCTAAAACTAACTTATAGTAACTAAGCAAAGAAATAGTCTCCACCGATCAGGAAATATTGTCATAATCCTTTGAAATAATAACCATGCATTTACGCTTGTCACAGAAATCAATTTCGATCAAAAGTGATTTCGTTTTATGTGATGCAAGATACGAAATCTCTTTTGATCGGAATTGATTTATGTGACAGGCCTGACTTACTACTCAAGAACACAATTTAAATATGTGAAATGTACATACATATCGCATTTGTTCCTCTAAAGGACATCTCAACATTTACACATTTTGCAGGAAAATTATAAACAGTAGTCGTATCTACCCACTGTAAAAATCTTAGTTCAATTTCTCTGGTAGTTTGCCAAAAAAATTATGGTGTATCCCCCTTTCTGATACATAGTTATAAGGAATAAGTTTCCAAATTAATCATAAACGATTTTGAAATCGATTTTGAGGTTCGATTAATCGATTTCAAAAACCGAAATAAAAAAAGTCGATCGAAAATTCGAAAATCGATTTTGGAATCCATTTACCTTCCCTAGATCGTACCTTCTCATGGTGATAGAACCTTGAAAGTTATACTTCCGAACATCTACAATGAACTATGAACAACATAATGCAGCGAACCCCAGTTTTCTAACTGCAGTACTTTAGTCTTAAGTAAGCTTTAAAATGCACCTTTAATAAGAAAAGAAAATAAACCCGATGTAACAAAATTTTTTGTAATTGATCTAATTTACTTGAAACTCGCCTTTCGCGTGTTTCGGGACCGACGATTACGAAGCTGGTGTTAGATATTGAAAATTCAAAATCCAATATGGCGGACTTTTTTTTAAGTAAATTTGATCGCTTTTAGGCTTGTAACTACACCATTTTCCATTTAAAATGAGAAAATTCTAGATGAAATTGAGAAAATTCCAAATGAAATTGAGAATTTCTATTTTAAATTGGGAAATTTTAATTTGAAATTGAGAAAATTCCAAATGAAATTGAGAAAATTTCAAATGAAATTGAGAAATTAAATTTTTCATTGATAAAATTGAATTATGTATATAATTTTAATTATATTAATTCAACAAACACAGTCTCCGACTAACTCTTGCGCTGTACGGTTTACTTTGATCGATCTGCTAGCATTCTTCTTAAATATTTTTTTTCTTTCCTACATACAGTGAAGTGTAAAACTTTTTTTGCTAAAGTGTTATTTACGTAAAACCAAGGATATAGGTTCGTTATAATGTACGAACCGCCCCAATTGGGGGATAACCGCTATTCGATACTAGCGGAGCCCCCCGTGCCAAAAAAAACGCTCCACTCAGAACATCTGCGAAATTTTTCCCGAACTACCAGTAGTCCAAAAGCCAGATCCCAAATATGTAGTAATTTCTGCTTCGTCTAAGGATAAAACTATGCACGAATATTCCTGCTTTTCAGTCCGCCGTTCACTTAAATTAATTTGCTCCGATATTCTTTCGGTATCTGAACTAAGAGACGGCAATCTACTTCTCTTAATTGGAAATAAAACCAGTGCGGAGAAACTTATTTCAACGAATGTTTTGCCCGGAATTTGTAACATTAAATGCGACTATCATAATAACCTCAATTTCTCCAAGGGCACAATATATGCCCCATACCTCAACAAAATCCCAGAAGATGAAATAATAAGTGAATTAAAATCACAAGGTGTCGTTGAAGTATACAAATACCTTAAGAAAAATGTAGAAGACAAACTAGCGCCCTGTGGGGTTATATTACTTACGTTTGACCGCTATCACACCCCAGAAAAACTTGATATTTCTTGGCACAAAGTTAAAGTTCGGCCTTACTACCCTAAACCGATGCGATGCAAATCTTGCCAGAAACTCGGACACACGCAAAAATGGTGCAAAAATTCCCCACTATGTCAAAATTGCGCACTTCCCCCCCATAAACCTACTGAATGCACACGCACTTACTGTGTTAACTGTGCTGAAGAACATCCCTCCATTTCCACAGACTGCAAGGTATTTAAGCAACAAAAAGAGATATTAAAAATCAAAACAAAAGATAAATGCTCCATTAAAACTGCCAAAGAAAAATACTACGCACAAAATTCTACACCACTGTTGTTTACTCGTTCCTATTCTGAAGTTACAACCAACAAACATACCAATGATTCAACAAAAAAAAGCACCGCAAACACTTCAGAAATTACTAAACCTACCAATTTACCAACAACGATCTCTACTCAACAAAACAAAACTGAATCAATAAGAAATATTACAGCGAGTACCGTTGCACTACCAAAAACAACACAAGAATCCAAATTACAAAAACAGACAACAAGCACATCACAAAAAACTTTAAATACAATAACAACTCGATCAATGTCTAAAGCTGCAGCTACAAAAAAACCTCATGAACCATTTAACTCACAAAACAGCAATAACACTTTGTCAAAATCAACAACAAGTACACAAGAAACACTTAATTTAACACAAAACAAAAATATTACTTTACCAAAGAAAACAACAAACCAAAACTCTATTTACAATAGCCAAGAAGAAATAATATTTCTTGATAATGAATAATCAATTTTATATTTTGTAACCATGGATCTTAAAATAATTCAGTGGAATATGAACGGCCTTGCTAATAATTATCATGAACTTCAATTAATAATAAAGGATCATAATCCTGATATTATTTCTATTCAAGAAACACACATCCCTAACAACACCACTAACATAATTTATCCAAAACAATATAATGGTTTTTTCACAATTTATCCTGTAATAACAATGCTAAACAGGGCATTGGTATACTTATTAAAAAAACGATACCCCACAAATTAATGTATCTTGACCCTGACACTGCCTCTATAACCATTGAAGTTCAAACAGACTTAATGTTCTCATTTGTTAATACGTATATACCCCCTAATCAACCTATATCCATAGCGAATTTAAAGCGTATCTTAAACAACGCAACCACACCGCTATTTTTCTCTGGAGATTTTAATGCTTGGAGCAACTTTTGGGGCTCAAGTACATCCAATTTCAGGGGTAAAGTTATGGAAAATTTCATTTTGAACGAAAACCTAATAACACTTAATAACGGCAAACCCACACACTTCTCAACCCACCACACTTTCACTCACGTAGATATAACATTTTGCTCCCCCGAACTTGCTGCACTCTGTTCTTGGAATACACTTGATAATCTTCATGGAAGCGATCACTTCCCCATCCTAATAAGTATTGAGAAAAGTACAAACCAATTTAAATGCAAATATTTACCCAAATTTCAAACAGATTATGCGAATTGGTTCTTATTTCAAAAGCTTTGCGAACAGAATATATCCAATTTAAAAGTATCATACAATGTTAATCAGCAAGCGGCATCAATTGTTAAAAGCATTAGATCTGCCGCCAACCAATCTATACCTCAAACTATTCAAAAACGTAATATGCCTCGTGTGATGTGGTGGAACGCTAAATTACAAGAACTCAGAAATGAAAAACAAAAACTTTGGCATAATTATAAAAGAAATAGAAATGACACCAACCTAATTAAAGTAAAAAGTCCAACTCAAAGTTCAGAAGAGCCGTTAAGATATGTAAAGCTGAAAGTATAACAAAAATCACATCAAATATTAACCCCAACTCTACATCCCACCGTATTTGGAATGACGTAAAATCCTTATCCGGGTTCTCTATAATAAAAAGTTTTTTAACAAATCGGAAATTTTATGTAAGAATAAATGGCCACCAATCTAGGACTTTTCCTCTGCACAATGGAATACCACAAGGTTCTCCGCTATCGGTTATATTATTCATAATCGCTTTTAATCAATTTAGCAAAATCATTTCCAGCTATAAAAATGTCGAACACGCAATTTATGCGGATGATGCAATTATATTCACCAAAGTAAAAGATAATAACAGCGCAAAACAAGTCTTTTTAAAAATTCTTAAAGATATAGACGACTGGTGCTTAGTATCAGGTGCAAAATTGGCTATTGAAAAATGTTCTCTATTGCACATTTGTCTTAAATTTAACTGTGACCATTTCGACCTTGAATATAACAATATTATTATAAAACGAGTTAACCACTTGCGTATCCTAGGGATAGTATTTGATAAACGTTTCACATTTAAGGAACACTGTATACAACTTAGGAAAAATCTAAATGACAGGCTTAATATTATAAAGTACCTTACGTCAAAAAACTTCAACATACACATATCTACGATGATAAACATTACTCGTTCTATTGTCCTCTCAAAAATTGATTATGGTTTCCCAATCTACGGATGGTGTGCTCCGTCTCACATAAAACTAATCAAAACACCCTACCACGCTGCCATCCGTTACAGTATCGGAGCTTTTCGTACTAGCCCAACGATAAACCTACTGGTTGAAGCCGGAATGCCTTCTATTGAAGATCGCACTTACAAGCTCACCTATAAACTTATACCAAAATTCTTCACCAGTCACAACAAAATGATGTTTGAAATCACTTCAAGAGCAATTAACTATAAAAAAAAACCTAGAATCGAGTCCACCATTTCAAGATGCATACAATTTTCGCGCAATATTGACCTTCAACTTCGACCTCTACTACTTAAACAACCAAGGAACCCCCTTGGCTACTGCAAAATTCCTCGTACATCTCTTCTATGATTAACATGGCTAAAACAATAACACCAGCTACAGTTTATCAACAAGAGTTTAAAGCTACTTTTGAACACTTTACAAATCAAAACTGGAATTTTCTGTGTACTGACGGTTCCAAATCCCAACTCTTCACAACATTTGCAGTCATCCAACAAAACAACAAAATTATCAGATGTGGATACATTGATAATCACTGTTCTAATTTCACTGCAGAAGCTTTAGCAATATTTATTGGAATCCAAGCTGCAACAAAAGACAATTCTAAATATATAATTTGTACTGACAGCCTTTCCACTATTCTCGCTACGCAGAACACTAAACTTGAACACTTAAACCAGCTCCTCAGTGTTCAACCTGTAATACGCAGAAAAAAAATCTTTGGATCAAATATTCCTACTGAATTATTAAAAGATACATCTAACAACAATATTAATCTCATTTACAAATTTTTGATAGAAAATAACTTAAAAAATCTAATATAATTAAAATTCGGAGTTGAAAGCCTTGGCAGCTATTACTCCTCTCTTATTTAATTACTATAATTGTATTATATAATTAAATTTAAATAAATAAATAATTCAACAAACATACATAACTAACTTAAAGATAGAAAAAAAATTAAACTAAATACATATCGCAGTATTATTGACCAACAGGCATATTGCAGAGCAGATTGGTAAAACGTTGTAGTATGTTGTATGACTCTACTGCAATCTCCAGTAGTTATACCGTTTAAAAAGTGTTTAACTTCTATATACTAATCTTCGTAAAGTCGGAACGCATTACACGAAAAAAGTACAAAATTTATTCCAATAGGGATCGTTACCCTATTATCGATGCAGCTAATAATGAAATGGACTGGGTCGAACTGGCTTTATCTTTGAATATTTGTTATACAACTGACCATATTTTGGATTACCCAATACCTAATTGCCGAAAAATAAATTCGCAGTGTAATAAACAAGTTTCCATCACAACTGTGGGAAATACTCTGCACGGAAAAATATATTCCATATTTACCGATGCTTAACCCCATTGAAATTATTTGGTCAAAAATAAAAAGTACGATGTAAACAAAGACGAATGTACCGAACGTAATCCCCCCCCATGTAGGTGAACAGAGGCTTGCCTTTTTATAACAGGTGATTAATACTTTTAAGACATGTACAACTATGTAGTGGGAATTTCATTAGAGCTTTACAACATACTACAACGTTTTACCAATCTGCTCTGGATTTGGAAGATATGCCTGTTGGTCAACAATACTGCGATGTGTATTTTAATTCATTATTCAACTATGTTAGTTATGTATTTTTGTTGAATGAATATAATATACATAATTAAATTTTATCAATGAAAAATAAAAATTTCTCAATTTCATTTGGAATTTTCTCAATTTCAAATTAAAACTTCCCAATTTCATTTGGAATTTTCTCAATTTCAAATTGATATTCTCAATATCATTTGGAATTTTCTCAATTTCAAATTGAAATTCTCAATTTCATTTGGAATTTTCCCAATTTCAAATTGAAATTCTCAATTTCAAATTGAAATTCTCAATTTCATTTGAAATTTTCTCAATTTCAAATTTAAATTCTCATTTTCATTTGGAATTTTCTCATTTTCAATGAAAAATGGTGTAGTTATCCGGGCGTTTTTTGGATTGTAGATTACGAATCTGTTCTAAGATTTAAAAAATTCATAATGGCGAATCCAATATGGTAGGGTCGCTGATTACGAATCTGATGTTAGATTTTGAAAATTCTAAATGGCGAAGTGTTTTTTGTAGCTTTATGGCATTTATTTGGAAATGGTCATTTAGGGGTTTTTAGGGTCGCAAATCTGGTATTAAAGTTTAAAAATCGTAAATGGTGGATAAGTTTTTTTTTAATTGATCAGATTTGTTTTAAATCATTACTAACCGGTCTTTGCGATCGATAATAATGAAATTAAAGTCGGGTTTTTAAAATTCGAAAGGGTGGATTTAATTTTATTTCAGTATTTATTTTGAAAACAAAAAACATATTAACCTTAAAATTAAACACAATAACTTAAAAAAAATAATGTTACCAAAAATAGTCCGCCATATTGGATACGCCATTTTGAATTTTCAAAATCTAATACCAGATTCGTAATAAGTGACCCAGAGAGCCCTTGAGTGACGAACCGAGAGCAAATCCAATAATGTTATAAAAAATAATCCGTAATATTGGATTTGAACTTTCAAAATCTAATACCAGATTCGTAATCTTCAACCACAAAAAAAACCCGGATGATAAGTTTCAAGCCATAAAAGTGTTCAGGTGTATCAAAATGAGCTCTTTAAACTCATAAAAAAAAGTCCGCCATTTTGAATTTTTAAAATTTAATACCAGATTCGTAATCGTCGACCCCAAAAACAGCCAGGTACTAATTTTTTGCCCATAGGTCCCTTTAAACCGAAACTGACACATATGTAGGTTAGCGTGGCCGTTAGTTGTATGGAGAACTTTTTTTTTTTGATTTCTTATATTCTCCCCCCCCCAAATCGGTTCAGTTTTATGTAAAAAAAAATACAAAAAAATTTCGTAGCGAGAAATTGTGTTTTAGGGGGGGGCGTCCCCTCTAACTCTGAAACTTTTTGACCGATCTTGTTGAAAAGTTGTGTCTAAGCTACCATCCAATAGGACTAACCTTGGTGCAAATTTCATCCTAATCGGAAGACATCGATTTCAAAATTTTGTCACTTGACATTATATCCGGCTTTTATATATTTAAAACGTATATAAAAAGTTTGGTATTTTGTTGTTATTTTCTTAATTATTTTCTAAAATATTAATTTTAGCAAAAAACTTTCTTCGAAGCTAATGTTGTTGACTAGAAGAGCTAAAATATTGCCATATTCTTGTAAAATGTTGTTTTTAAGAGATAGTAATATGCAAACAAATTACATTTGAATAAATGGCTTGATGGCAAACTTTGAGGGGCGGACGCCCCCCCTAAAACACAATTTCTCGCTACGAAATTTTTTTGTATTTTTTTTACATAAAACTGAACCGATTTGGGGGGCGAGAATCTAAGAAATAAAAAAAAAGTAAATAACGGCCACCCTAATGTAGGTATGTACATACATACATACATATCAAATATGAAAATGAAATAAGCTCTCTAATAATCATAGGTAGAATTTACCTGCAGAATGAATATAATAAATAGGTTAAGAAGGGTTTTGTGCCCAAGGGCACACAACCACTCGGAGACCAGTACGGTCCATTGTGAATCCCTTCAACATATGGAAAAAAAAAATAAAGAAGTAGAAAAAGAGAAAAGAAATATGAGGTGGATAGAATCCAGAAAATAAGAAAGTTAGTACGTACTATAAAGAACAGTTTCCCTCTCTACAGTCCGCTCAACAGAAGCAGCCGCACTATTTCCCTGACAAACCCCAGTAGATCAGCCGGATTACATCCAGCGATGCACCCCAGCTCGTCGTGAAACCTATCCTCTAGCCACTTCTGTCTGAGACCCTGCATCCTAGGACAATAGCACAGAACATGCTCGATCGTCTCCAGCTCCTCTGAATCCTCGCACAATCTGCAGAAGTCTGGTATGGTGTTTTCCCATCTGCCCGTAATAGCCCCAACGGGAAAATTACCCGGAATTTCTCCCGTATCACACCATAGTAGTAACTTAGGGGAGGCTTTACCCCCTGTCCCTTACCACTAAGTCCAGATTCGAACCCTCTCTCGCGAGTTCGTCCGCCACATCATTTCCCTCAACCATGCATTGTCTAGGTACCCAACACAGCCTTACATTGAATGCCCCCATGAGTTCCCTAAGAGCATTCCAACACCAAGCGACCCGGCACGATCGCACCGTATAATTCGTCAATGCCCTTAGTGACTACCGACGTAAATTGTCACCACAGAACCGCCCACGATGTGATCCAGTATCACCTCCGACGCCCTCCACATCGCTAGGATCTCAGCCTGGAAGACACTGCACTCATCAGGGAGTCTGAAAAACCTTTTTACCTCGGTGTGCGCGATAAATACTAAATACTGCCCACCCCTCAAACAGTCCATTGGACCCACGCCAGATTTCCCTATCCGGGAACTCCACTGTTGGTGTTACACCGAAGTCCAGTGTCATAGTTCAATGATCAGAAATTCCCACGAGAATAATACCCTGATCAAGCAAACCCACCTCGTACAAAATTCTCGTGTGATCATCCCGCCTAGGTCTAACAAAGGAAGACTCGTAGAGTCTAAGTAAGTTCCTAGCAGCCACGCTCCTCACATAATGCTCATTAGGAGACAGAAATAGTAGGATGTCCAGCGCTGCCTGTGGAGTGCTTCTCCTTGCGCCTGTGATGCCAAGAGAAGCACTCCTTTGAACCTTGCTGAGCATCCTCCTATAGCCACCATTATGGATAACAATCTTGAAGCGATGTGGTGGCTTAAGTCTTGGCTGTGGTACGTGTCTTGGCCCGGGTGTTTGCCAGCAACTGACGACTCCCGAGGTGAAGGCAATGAACTTTAAAGGCCTTGGCGACGAAAGGTTATCCATCCCCTAAACCGAGGTGTCATGCGACCCGTGCCTATCGGTTGGTTTGCAGTCAGGGGTTACCGACTGTATTATCACGGAGCTTTGCTGATACCTGGGCACCTCAGCAAATAGACCACGCCCTTACCACGTTAACGGGGGCTATGACGTGGTGGACCTCTCCATTCCCCTACACTCGTGGGACCAAAACATGAAACCTTCTACACAACAAAAACAAACACAACAAAAACAAACAACGAAAACAGATGACGAACAGGCGAGAACAAGGACAACGATGGACAGTAAGACGAATAAGCCAACGGCTGTAACAGCCCAGGCAATCAAGGAAGATCGGCCCAGGTCGATCGGAATTGGTAAGGCAGCTCGACCAGAAGGCGGCTGCTCTAAAAACAGCGGCGAGGTACCCCTGAACTTCGCTCCAAGTACCTCCAAAGCCGCACAAGCCCTTTCCGTCATTGGAACGGATAAATCCCCTGCTTCGGGTGCTGCGAAGTTGAATGCGACAAAGTCGTCCAACAATGCAGTTTCCCATGTGTCCACTGTGCAAGGAGGGATGACGATGATAACATCCAATCCCAAGGTTGCACCACCCCCCGCCAAACTCGGCGACCGCAGAAAGTCCCCTTGGCACAAAAACCCTACAAAGAGGGCATCTAACACAAGGCGTGCTGCCTTGCGTTTTATTAATCTTTACGGCCCCAAGAAAGCCGAAGATCTCACCAATGAGCAGAAAGCTTCATTGGCATGGGCAAGAGCCTACATAGCTGGGCTGCCAAGTGCTACCCCTCCAGTCCCTGAAAAGGTGACAATGCCTAAACGGCAACGTTCGGAGGAGGAAGCTGCAGCCACGAAACAGCAACCAGGGACGAAACGTCCCAAAACTTCATCGAAACCGATGAACAAATCATTCAGCGAGGTGGCCAAAGGTCACCTTGTTCGAGCCATTATCGACAGGAGTGTCGACAATGGTGCCATTTCTCATACCAAGTGGGATCTGGTAAAACAAAAACTCATGGGTGTGTTCTGGACGATCCTCAGGGAGAATCCAGGACCACCCCCTCAATGCGATGACGCCGGCTGGTTCCAGGGTCACGTGAAGCTGATGGCTTGCGCAGATGAGCGCTCAGCGCTGCTTCTTAAGCAGGCCATCCAACTATTAGGAGAGGTTTGGGAAGGTGCCAGGCTTGACGTGGTGTTAGTAGGAGAGATACCACGGAGGCCAAGATCAATCGCCACCATCCCCGCCGAACCATCTGAGCCTGAGGAGATCTTGAAGATCATTCAGTGCTGCAACCCTAAACTACCCACACAAGACTGGAAAGTAGTGAAGGTTTCAGCTGCTGAAGGGTCCTCGAGGACGGCGATTGTGGTTATTAACCAGCAATCCTTGGAGCCACTGAGGGAGAGGCAGGGCAAGCTCTACTATGGTTTTAGTACGATCTTGCTCCGTGTCTACCGAAGTGACAACAAGGGCAATCCGGCTCCATCGGTAAGTGAGGCCAAGAAACCTGCAGAAAGCATGGCTTGCGACGATGCCGTGGGCTCAAGCGACAAAGAGGATACCCAGTCTCTCTCAGGATTGGTGGGTGACTTCTTTGATCACTTGGGTGATATGGTTGATGAGGACGTGCTGCTGGAGTCTGACCAGGAGGACGTCAACATCACAGTGGTCGCCAAAATGGATCATGGTGAAGGTGCTGCAGATAAACCTCCACCACTCTAAAGCAGCATCTGCTGCACTGCTTCTCCGTGTGGTAGAAAGAAGGGAGGAGCTCGTGATGGTCCAAGAACCCTGGATCCACAAGAATCGGGTTTGCGGACTTAACCTCAAAGGCTACAAGCTATTGTTTGCGAAAGGTACAGGTAACATAAGATCTTGTGTCTTAGCTAAAAACTCGTTGAATATCTTCATTCTTTCTGATTACAGTGACGAAGATACCACAACTATTGCCCTTGAGACACCGGACGGTATAGTCTGGATGGTCTCGGCGTACATGGCGCATGACCACGGGCAGGACCCACCCAACGGGCTCATCCGTGATGCAGTTTTGAAGGCCGCGAGCACTGGAACACCGGTGATAATCTGTGCCGATGCTAATGCGCACCACACTATATGGGGCAGTACGGATACAAATGTAAGAGGTGAGTCACTATTCTCCTTTATTATTAATCATAATTTAGGAATAGTAAATAGGGGCTGTGAGCCTACGTTTGTTGTTGCAAATAGGTGTGAGGTTCTTGATGTCACGCTAGTTAGTATAGACCACATCGATATGATCGAGGGGTGGATGGTGTCTAATGACTGTTCGCTCTCTGATCACAGATATGTGGAATTTAGGCTAGGGCTTAGGTCTTCAGGATCGATGGCTATATTAAACAGGAGACGTACGGACTGGGGAGTTCAGTACTCCTCTCTGGTCAGGTCTCTATCTGACCCTCCTGGGGTTGATGATATCGGGGGGATCGATGCAGCAGTGGATCTGCTTTCGAACTCACTGCAGTTGGCGACTTCCTTGGCATGTAGACCAAGGGTGCGCAGGGGTAGGAACCGACCACCATGGTGGGATCCTGACATTGCGCAGGCAAGAATTGACTGTCGTAGGTTGTTCAATGTGGCAAAGCGCCATGGAAACTGGGCGGACTATAAGTCATCATTGAATAGGTTCAGAAATCTGGTTAGATCGGCGAAAAGGGTTGCTTGGAGGAACTTCTGTAGCGGCGTGGAAGGATCCTCTGAGACGAACCGTTTACGTAAGGTAATGGCCTCGAGCCCGGTTGTCCCGACGTACGTCCGGAAATCGGATGGTAGTTGGACCACGAATAGTCAGGAAACACTGGAAGTGTTGATTGATACTCACTTTCCTGGAAACTCCCAATGGGGATTGCGGGATCAGTCGCGGGAGGCGACTCCTATTCCTATGTCCATACCATTGGACTACGATAGGATTAAGTGGGCTATCGATAGCTTTAGCCCATACAAATCTCCGGGTATGGACGGTATAATTCCTGCGGACCTGCAGAGGAATTCGACCCTGATAATACCCTGGTTGTTGGCCATATACAGGGGATGCGCTAGATTTTCGTATCTTCCCGTGAAATGGACCCTGTGCAGGGTGGTCTTTATACCCAAAGGGGGTAAGGCTTCTCACACCGAGCCGAAGGATTACAGACCGATTAGTCTTTCATCCTTTCTTCTTAAGACTCTTGAGAGGGTTATCGATATACACTTGAGGATGACCATCCCAAGGGACTCACTCTCTGCCTCTCAACATGCCTACACAAGGGGCAGGTCTGTTGAGACGGCTCTTCACTCTCTGGTCGGAACCATTGAGAGATCGCTCGAATTTAGGGAGTATACGCTTGTGGCCTTTCTCGACATAGAGGGGGCCTTCAACAATGTCAACCCGGACTCTATCGTGATGTCCATGAGGAGTCTGGGGATCGACGCTGGCATATGTAGATTTGTGGACAATCTACTACGGAATAGGGTCATTTGTTCTACGATAGGTGAAACCAGTGTTCAAAGGCTGGTGAACAGGGGTACTCCCCAAGGGGGAGTTCTATCCCCACTATTGTGGAACCTGACTATGAACACCATGTTAACAAGGATGGATGACATGAGGATCAAAACGGTGGCGTATGCTGATGATGTTGCAGTGGCCATCTCAGGAAGGCATTTGGGCGTAATGTCCCAGTGTATGGAGGCTGCTTTGAAGATACTCAGTACCTGGAGTGCATCATGCGGTCTGGGTGTAAATCCGTCTAAGACGGAACTGGTACTCTTCACGAGGAGGTATAAGACCGAGGACTTTAGGCTTCCGAGGTTGAATGGAATTGAGCTTCGGATATCTCAAAGTGCGAAATATCTGGGCGTGGTTCTGGATAGCAGGCTGTCATGGGGACTAAATGTCCGGATGAGAGTGGAAAAGGCAATAGTTGCCATATATGCGTGTAGGGGTGCAATCGGCAGGAACTGGGGTATGAGCCCGAGGTGTGTCAATTGGATCTTTGAGGCTGTGGTAAAGCCGACCCTGTACTATGGGGTCGTTGTGTGGTGGACTGCACTGGATAGGGGCGTACACCGTGCGATGCTTGAGAAAGTATACAGACTTGTCGCGTTGATGATTACGGGATCAATGCGATCTACTCCAACAAGGGCGCTGTTCACGATACTGAACTGGCTCCCGGTGGATATAATGGCCAGACAGTTGGCTCTTTGTTCGGCGACGCGGCTGCACGCGGTGAATAGCTGGTCAACACGTGACTTTGGACACGCCGGGATAATCAAACGTACGATTGTCCCTGATGTAGTGGATTACTGCACCCCGGTGCCATTCTTTGGTGCGGGGTTCGTGGTGCAAATGGCGCACAGCGGTGCGCTGTTGGATACTTTCCGTGAACCGACCCTAGGGGTCTACACTGATGGTTCGAGGAAAGGTGAGAGGGTCGGCGGAGGTTTCTTCATAGAGGAACTGGATGTGAAGGTTTCCTTTCGCCTGCCGGATGGATGTAGTGTCCTGCAGGCGGAAATCTCGGCTATAAGGCGGGCGGCAAACTGGCTGAGGTATCATCGCATATCGGGAGATATACGTATATTTACTGACAGCAAGGCTGCCCTTGCTTCCCTAGCGGGTGTCTACACGACATCGAGGTTAACTGTAGAATGTCGGATGTCTTTGGATGAGATTGCGAAACATTCAAGGGTAACGCTAATATGGATACCGGGGCACACTGGGTGCCCGGGCAATCAGGTAGCAGACGAGCTGGCCAAACAGGGTGGTCGCATGGATGATGCATTCATTGACCAATTCATTGGCCTTCCAATGGCTCAATGTAAATCACTTATAGGGCGCGAGTCCTATAGAGTTGCGCAGACGCGGTGGACCTGTGAATCCACCTGCTCGATATCCAGGATCCTTTGGCCTGGATATGATGGACGGAGAACTAGCTCTCTACTTGGGCTTAGCAGAAACCAGATTAGGACTGTGATATCGGTTGTAACTGGACACTGGCCGGTGGGGACTCATGCTAGGAGAATGGGTCTGGAATTTTACGACTACTGTAGAAGTTGTCAGAACGAGGAGGAGGAGGAGACTGTGCTCCACTTTCTCTGTCATTGCCCTGGACTGCGGGGTATAAGGGTGGAATGCCTGGGGGAACCGGTGTTTGCCTGTTTGGGGGATCTATCTGGGATGGAACTGAAATCGCTCCTTCTCTTCACTAGGAAGACGAGGTGGTTGGACTTTGCAGTGACGCCATCTGAGTGACTGCTCTAAGGGATGGGCATTGGCGCAGGGTATCACAAAGGGACCAATAAAGGACCCAAGTGAGCTGTCTTTGATGGCTGCCCGTGGAACCTAACCTAACCTATCCTCCTATAGCTATCCACTCTCAACGCACCCCACCAAACAGTGCATCCATAGGTAAGTATAGGCCTAACTACCGATGTGTAAATCCAGTTTACCATATCCGGCCTCAGACTGCATAATTTCCCCGATCGTGGACAGAAATTTCCCCTGACCATCACAACTATGTCGTCCGCATAGGCAACAACCCTCCTGCCCATGGAATCAAATGACCTGAGAATCCCGTTGATCGCAAGCAACCACAGTAGAGGCGATTGAATCCCGCTTGTGGTGTCCCCCTGGTAAGCCTCCTCCTTATCACATGATCCCCCAGGCTCAAATTTATAATCCTACTGCTAAGCATGCAGACTCTCTACCTGAAAGTCCTTAACTTCCAACTCTTTCAACGAATCTCTAATCGCCTCAATCCTAATTTTATTAAAGGCTCCTTCTATATCCAGAAACGCGGCGGGATTATATTCCTTATGCCTCAGACCGTGCTCAACAGATTTACCATTCAGGTAGGCATGTTGAGCGTTGCTAATAAGGCGGGTTTCAATATTACTCCTGTGATAGAAATCTATTAGTCTCTCAAGAGTCTTCAACAAGAATGAAGACGGACTAATAGGTCTAAGAACCCCCGGTTTCGAATGGCTCGCTTTACCAGCCTTGTGCGACTCAGTCCATGAGCCGTCATTCCTTTAGATGTAACCTAGATAAATCCGTCGGAATCTTGACAGCTCGTTGACATTATCAATGGATACACAAAATTGGCTCCATGATAGTCGTTTTGCTCTTTTAAGATCCGCCTAATAAAATATAAATATAATAAATAAATAATAATAAAAAAAAAAATTGCGCAGTACGAACAATGTATACCCCGTGACCCTTAATCCTTCTACCCGGTTGTTCTTGATCCTGGGCTTTTGGATTAAGTCCACGTTTACGTTGTTATCGATTATCTGGCTTATCTGCACCACTTTCAGCCTCTTAGGGTATATTATTTTTGGGAAATCTAAATCTGATAGACGCCCAAACCAAATTTCGCAACCCCTCTTATTGACTTCAACTTCCTGCGAGACTTCTGGTCTACTGCGAACCTGCAAGTCTCCCTTGGTTCTCTTTATAAGCAAGTGAAGTTATCAGCTTCCCTTGGCTCGTATCGAGTCCCCCATTCTGGTTGGCTATTACCCCCAGTTTGACCTCCAACGGTTAAGGAGGTGCAGGTATCAGACGCAAGTTTAACGTCCAATATGGCTTTGGGACAAGTGCTGCCACACCTGTCAATGGCGACCTTGAAAAACTCAAAGGTTTTTTGGTTGCCACAACAAACAGTTTTGACACCTTTTGCCCAGTCAGCCCCTATGAACTCTACTTCGGCCGGCCCTTCTTTTACACTGAAGATTTCGGTGAGAAGTTTGTTCTCTAGCACATGCAATCTTTCGACACAAATCCTTCCATCAGGGTCCGTAAGACCGATGACAGCCGACAGAATATTGTTCTTACTCTTACTTTGTTGATGCCGGTGATTACCCGATTTCCTTGCAGTTGTGGACTGGTTTGCCCCGGTAACAATTCCTTTTGGGAGCCATTATTAAGACATTGACAGTCCTCATCGCTCAGCTTGTAGTGGGCAATTCGTCCCCACGCCTAGCTGCCTTAATTGTGAACATACTCTCACCATTAAGAGGGCCGTGTAGTAAACTCTTACCCTCCTTTCGGTTGTCCGGTTCCTTGTTTGAGGGCCTGCAGAGGTTCCTTTGTCCTTGACAACAGTTGATTCCTCAACAGCCTTTGCTGCGTATCTCGCATGATATAGAAGCCCTAGGACGGCACCGGTAGAATCATTGATTCGTTCAAATCTACCAACGTTCTTCCGGTGCTTCCTTAACTGACGTCTATCCCGCCATTCGTGCAATGAAGTCTTTCTAGGCAATCTTTTCTAGAAAGGCTGAGACTTACACCACTTTGTTTTTTTCATAACTCGATTGGCTTTTCGATGTGACCTGTTCTGTCTCAACCTTTTTTTTTTTTTTTTTTAGCGATAAACCAACACTCAGGGGATGCCCCCTATATATGCAGTGCATTGTATTGATCAGGAAAATAAGGTTTGGGAAGGAGGAAAGAGGGAATAGTGTTTGTGGACATTTGACTTGAATCTTAATAAATTATAAGTACCGGGGAAGACCTCTGCGGGAAGTTTATTCCACATACGGATAGTTCGACTGAAAAACGAACTTTCTCTATAATGCGTTGTGTGGACAATCGACTACAAACGGATGTGATCCACTGGATGAGCGAGTATTACGAAGAAATACTCGGGCGGGTGGAATAAGTTCACTTATCTCAGTGGAACACCTCCCATGGTAATATCGATAGAAAAGTGTCTCACAACCCACATTCCGACGATGCTCCAATGAGTCAATAGAGTTGGATACCCTACTGTCATTGATGAGCTTCACCGCCCTCCTTTGTACACGGTCCAGAAGGTTCAAAATAGACTTTGAAGCCCCTGCCCATATATGGGAGTTGTATTCCATCTTCGGTCGGATATAGGTGGTATAGATAGTAAGGAGATCGGATGAAGTGAAGTAAGTCTTGCACCGTTTTAAAAAACCTAAACACTTGAATGCTTCTTTCGACACTTTAAAAACGTGTTTATTCCAGCGGACATCGCACTGTATTCTCATGCCCAGAACATCAAGAGTATCCGATTCTTCAATATCAATGCCACCCATTACTACAGATTACATAGTTGGTCCCACGGCCCGTCTGTGGGTCAACATACAACATTGGGTCTTGCGTGCATTAAATTCGACCCTATTCGCTTGACCCCACTCAGAGATTGCACCTAGGTCCTGATTAAGAGTGTCATTCATATTCTGCCTTTTGGCCCCAATCTCAACAAGGCTTAGCCTATGATCGAAGGAATATGAATGACAAATGTTGCTGTCATCTGCAAAAGAGTAGATAGGATTTGAAGTATGACTAAGAAGGTCATTAAGAAATATAAGAAATAGCGTAGGAGAAAGGACAGAACCTTGCGGTACCCCTGAATTCAGCTGAAACTCGTTTGATGCAATCCCATCTATAACAACACGTATAGTGCGATCACTGAGGAAACTCGATATAAATCGAGAGAAATCATTACCGACACCAAAAGCAATAAGCTTTGACACAAGCGCACCATGCCACACTCGATCAAACGCCTTGGAAATATCCAGAGCAACCACTTTGCATTCACCAAAGCGGTGAATGGACCGACTCCAACGTTCTGAAAGAAACGCTAACAGGTCTCCTGTAGATCGGCTACCACGAAAACCATACTGTCTGTCACTGAGAAGTGAATTCGTCTCCAGATATTTCACAAGATGGTAATTAACCATGCTCTCCATCCAGTGTTACCGTTCAAAATTTTCAAAAAGGGGCACAAAAAGGGGATTTTCAAAAAAAAGTGTCACAAAAAGGGGAATTCTGAGAAAAAAAGGGGCAACTTTAAAAACAGGAAAATTTAAAAAAAAGTATGTATTTATTAAATTATTTTCATCGAAAACTAAACATAACAAAAAATAAACTTCATATTTATAAAAAAAAATACATTATAGGTATATAATACAAATTGTTTGGGAAAAACACACATATGTATATTAGGGGTATAACTTTTGAACAATTTTTTAAATTATCAAAAAATACCTATCCATGCCATATAGACCATGAAAATCTATGATAAAAATTGGGGTCACTTTTTCGCGGGCGTTAAAAAAGTTCCCCCCCAAATCACTTTGATGTTTAGTATTTGTATTTTTTTTTTGTTAATTAAAAATACAATATCTCTATTGTAAAAACAAAAAACATTCAGTTCTATTTTACTATTTCACAAATAAGCCTTATACCACCAATTATACTACATCCAAACAGTTAAAATTATGTTAAAATAACACGGAAACTCTTTTTTTGAACAAAATGGAAAAAACGGTTTGGGGGGAGGTTTTTTATCCAAATTGATCTCAAAAAACTGTTTTCTTGATATATTCATCAGTGGCCACCCCGTCGTGATAGGTATTTTTTTTGGTTATACCCCTAATGTATATATATACATATATCGTGAAAATACATGTCTTGTTTGCAAGTAAACGATAATGAACTGTTGCATAAAATTTTTATTTCAATTATTTATACAAAAACAGTTACTAATTACTTGTAAATGAAACGAGCTTAAAATAGTGTAATAACAATACTTACAAAAACAAAAAATAGTTCATAATATGATTTGATACAAAAAAACTTTACATTTAAATAGATAGAGATATGTATATATGTAAGTATATGTACATAAATATTTGGCACTTGGATTATTTTACTTTTTTACCAAAAAAATTAAGTTACGAAAAAACCTCGAGGAAAAAGCATATAAAAGTATTGATAGGAAGATAATTTTTTTATAAATTGCAGTGTTATGTTGTTTCTTCAACTATTAAATATCTATTTTTTTGAAAATGTATATCTATATTTATTAATCAATTCATCACTTGGAATCCAATCTTCCAAGTCATTTTGATACAAATTTAAAGCGGATAACATAGACTGACAGGTATCTTCTTTCAGTCTATTTGTCACTTTATTTTTTAAATATGCTAACTTAGAAAAAATCCGCTCAGCGGATGCACTACTATGTGGTAAAGTAAAAACATACGAAGCAAATTTATACAAGTTTGGATATAAATTGTCACCCAAACAGTTTTTTAAATTGCCAATTTCGTACCAAAATGTTTCAGGCTTAGATACTTTAAAAATTGCTTCATAGCTTTTATCGTTTGATCTGGTTTCTAAAAGTTTGAACTCTTTTACAAAATCATCTGGGTTAGTAATTATATTAATAAAAACGGAAACAATTTCAAAGTAATTTATGTCTTCAGCTGACTTAATAAATACTGGATCTAAAACCTTTAATGAACTCAGCCTCTTATCGCTAATATTAATTCTTGATAAAATTTCTTTGCACAGCTTTCTTTGTTTTTAATTTCTACAATATCACTACTTAAGATGTTGTAAGTACATATTTCTAGCTCGGCTTCGTGGCCGTTATATATATTAAGAGTTTCTTTTATATGCAGAACATCAACAAAATCAATTTGTTCTATATTTGTTTGCATAACATACTCTGTTTTTAAAAAATTTTTAAAAATTTATAATACAATAAGGGTCCTCATGATGTCGCTTAAAATTGCCATTTGTGCAAATGCGCAAACTTACGAGTCTTGTTTCATGAAGCCCTTTTTTTACTTTTGTGTAATTTTAAACAATTAATGTCAGTTTGTAAGAAACGTCAATACAAAAATAAATTAAAAATTAAAATTCAAAAATATAAAAATTTGTGTTTAAATTTGTGATTAATGTGTATGAGAAATTTGCTTTTAAAAATGCCCAAAGACCAATTTACTGAAATTATTGCTAGAATTTATTGTTTGTTATTTAAAGCCACTTGGAATTTTCATTGAAAACGACGTTTAAATCATTAAAAGATCTGTTTGTATAAATGCACAATTGAACAGCGCAAGTTTACGAGACAAAATTGTTGGGCAAATTTACCAAGTTTGTGTAAATGAATTCTCATACAATTTTTGACAGTTCATTTACGAGGGCGTAAAAATGCACAGTTTGCACAGATTACGAGACTTATAAACGATATCATGAGGACCCTTAATATCTTTCGTGGATGAAACTAAATATATAATTTGTGATGATTCGTTTTGAAAATTAAGGTTTAATTTATTCATAATATTTAATACATATATTAGAAATTTGAGGTAAATTTTATTGTTAATAGATAGCCCTTCCTGAATTATTTTAATTTTTTCCAAATTATATGCTATTTTGTCTTCAAATTGAGCTCGGATTCACTGATTGACAGTATAAAAAAAATTTGGTTCAAAAAGGGGCAAAAGGGGCACAAAAAACTACAAAATGATACAAAAGGGGATTTAAAACAAAGGGGTCAAAAAAGTGGCACGGCAGTCAAAAAGGGGCAAAAATGCGACTTTAGTCGCATAACGGTAACACTGGTCGAAGTCACATCGACGACTGAATCAGTGATGTTAACCGTACGGTAATTACCCTTTTTAAGGGTAATTTTGGGCCGCCAAAGGTAGCAAGGTAATTTTATTTGAAATACGGTAATTTGCATTTTTTGTGTAAATAAAAGTTTTAACTTTTGCGAGGTGATTTAAAAATACATAGATAAATATTATAACAAACAAATTAACAACATTACCGGGCATGTTCTACAAATCGAAATGAAGTGGAATTGTAATCGACCGAGATTTCGATCTCAATTATTTACAAAATGGCTGTAGTTTATCCTGTTTTCAACAATTGTTCTTGTAAAGATAATTAGTACTCAAAGTATTAAGTATATAAAACGGAATATTTTCATAAACCTTCTTTACGCGGTCGTTTTAAAAATGTTTGCGATTTTAAATCCACTTTCTATAAATCTTTTCGTAACACCGATAAGTGCAAAATAAGAAAAATGAAATTACTCTTGTAAATGAAATGACCACAATGTTATAAATTTAACTATAATATTTGGATTATTTTAAGTATGGATCGAATTTAAAATTATTTTACTAGTTTATTCATAAAAATACAATAATTTTGGTTAAAAATGTATAAATTTGACAAAAATTTACATTCAGATTCTTTTTAAAACACATTATAAATTAATGGTTTATAAAAAATGCTCTGATGTGTTGTTAACAAATAAAACAATCAATCGCCTGTCATTTGGAAACAGCACATTAATGTTTTGATTAAAAATCTTTGCGTACGGTAATTTCTTCTCAAAAACGGTAATTTTAAGAGGGCCGTAAGGTAATGAAAAAATAAAAGTTAACATCACTGGACTGAATTGAAGAGCATAAAAATAAGTTTTAAAACTACTCCATTGCAGTGTTGCCAGCGAAATTTCGAGAAAGATACATTTTAGTTTCCAAAAAGATACATATTGAAAAAATCAATTTTTAACGTTAATATTTATTAACATAACATCTTTATTTCATATTTAATGAATATTGTAAAGAAAATGATATTAAATAAATTCATTTTTATCAAAAATTAAAAAAGTAGTCATAAATATTAGGTATGTAATTTTTAAAAATATAGTAAGCAAACTTTAAAAATGATTATATGTAACTATCTTTGGATGTTATCAACACAAATTAGTTTATATATATAATATACAGTCGCTGTCGGGCAATTGCCGCGTGAACATCGTTTTTTTTGCTCTCTGATAGTGTGATTGTGTTTTTTCAATAAGAGGAAGAAAATTTTTCTTGAGTTTTTTTTGCCGTGTTAAATTTCGTTTTCATATATTTTGTTTTTTTGCCTGATAGAAGGGAAAAAATTACGATATAGTTTTCGGGTTTATCCCCCGAATTACAACCGGTTTAGGGAACTAGATTCTACGGCTGGAATGAGTAAACCAAACAGAAAAAAACGACTACGTCCAGATGATTTTGTTCCTTTGCCTGCAATTGCCAACAATGAACAACAACTACCAAGATATCTAGTAGCATCGGCCATATCATCGGAACCTGAAATCGAAGCAGCTCCTCTTTCTTCATACAACGTCTTCCAAGTAGAACGTGGTCTTGATTTCATTAGCAAAGAACGTTTAGAAGTTACGGAAATGAGAAGTGGTGACCTGCTAATTAAAGTCCCGAATAGGAAAATTGCTGAACAATTTCTAAAAGTTAACTACATTGATTGCATTCCGGTCAAAATTACCCTTCACAAAACTTTAAATACTATTCAAGGACGAATCTTCTCGAGAAAAATTATTAACATTACGGAAGAAGAATTGCTGGAATCACTTAAATCTCAGAAAGTTGTTGAAATACGAAAAATGACAAAACATGTTGGTAAAGAAATCATAGCAACAGGTGCAGCAGTTGTAACATTTGACCTCATACATCGTCCAGAAATACTTAAGCTAGGATGGGAGAGAGTTCCAGTCGAGGAATATATACCAAATCCGATGAAATGCCAAAACTGTTGGTTTGGGTTTGAGAACTCCTGCCAGACCGATTAATACCATTTCAAACTCCGATATTTCCCCAACATCGCAAATTTACAATAATTTTCCAGAGCTAAAGATTCTTATAACACCAGAAATATTGAAGAAATTAAATAAAAACAAGGAAAAGGGCAAAAAATAAACCTTTATTTTTATGAATATTGAGTTTAATATAAATATCATTCAGTGGAACATCCAAGGATTTGTAAATCATAAATATGCACTTGAACTCCTCGTCGCCTCACATAAACCAAACATTATCGCTTTACAGGAGACACACATTATAGATACGAACAGGCATTTGCTTCATTTGCCTGGTTATAAGGTTTTTCATCACAATAAAAATTTTTTGTACGCTAAGTCTGGTATTGCGCTACTGGTCAATAACAACATAAATGTTACGCAACATATTAAATCATCTGGAGATTTGCTTTTCCAAACTATTGTTATTAAATCCAATATTGGAATTCAAATAACAAATATATACAAGGAATGCGATCTAAGGTTGACAGCTTCTATGGTTAATAATATTTCCCAGCTTATTGGGGTCCATCATTTAGTATTGGGTGATTTTAATTCACGAAACGTTTTGTGGGGTTCGGCCTCGAATTCTACGAGTGGAAGACTTTGGGAAGATTTTTCCGATGATAATAATATGGTAATTTTGAACGATGGATCGCCAACCCTATTGAATACCAGAAACACATTAACATCAGTGGACGTGACTATGGCTAGTGTTGACTTTGCTCCTACTATGGTATGGACTTGTTTGCCTATGCCTGAGGTTGGTGACCATTTCCCCATTAGGATCTCCAATAACATGGATATTATTAAAAAGCAATTTTCACCAAGATTTAATGACACCAATGCTGATTGGGAACTTTTTGGGCAAAAGGTATCCAGTATTTGTATCCATCATCCCACATCAATTAATATAAACAGAGAAGCCAGTCAAATTAAGCGCATTATTAGAAAGGCGGCTAACGAAAGTATCCCTTTAAATCGTAAGCCTAAGGATAAAAATAATCCTGTTTGGTTCAACTCTAATATAGCTAAACTTATTAGATCGAGGCAACTAGCTTGGAGAGATTTCAAGAGGTGTCGTCAGTGGTCTTGTTCACAGTTTACGCAAATTCCTCGGCAAAGGCTATTAGGAGTATTGGGTATCCTATTTACAAAAAATTTACTATGGAACTTTCATGTAAAGTATTTGTCATCAAAATTAAGCAAAATGAACAACCTCCTAAAACTAATATGTTCACGTAAAAAGGGTCCTCATTTTAATACTGCACTCGAAATTTGCCAGTCTTTGGTAACTGGTGTTTTATTACATGGTATTACAATATATGGGTGGACTTCGAAGAAGAATATCGCAAATTTAAATACGGCTATAAATAACTGCTACAGAACTGCTTCTGGCTTATTAAGACCTACGCCGTTAGAAAAGCTTAGACTTGAAGCTGGGTATCAGGACTTTAAATTCGTTTTGGAAAAGAGTGCGGTTAATATGGCTTCAAGAGCTATTACAGTTCCAAGTGATGGACTCCATGAAATTTTCTGGGGTCATATTGAACCCCTGAATGCTGTTCCACCCTCTGCAATTGCAGAAATCATCTCGCTTTTAAGAAGGCATAACATCTCCATTCCAGAAAAACCTTATGATACAGTAAACGCTACCACCTTTGCTAGGACCGATACGCATTTAAGTATCCACAATAAGAATGATATTAACCCAATAGTATTCCGGAAAACCCTACAGCAAAAGTTGGACAGTTTCTCTCCTGAAATGATAATTTACACTGATGGTTCTTTTAATAATGGTGTTACAACATATTCGGTTATTGAACAAATAAGTCAAACGCAATTTTCTACTAAGGTGGAAGCGCGTATACCTAATAATGCTGGAGTTTTTTCGGCGGAATTAAGTGCTATAAAATCTGCAATTTCATATGCCATCGAAAGGAGAGTAAAAACTATTATTTGTACGGACAGTCTAAGCGTAACTAAAGCTTAAGCCAAAAATCAAAATGGAACATACAACGGTGTAGTTAAATTGCCCTTTGAAAACCCAAATATTTTGAATATTATGGATTCCATCGCATATAGGCATTGAGGGAAACGAGTATGCGGATCATGTCGCCAAAAATGCTCAAAATCTGCGGGAAATAACTGAAACTCCATGTATTCCGAATATTATTTCTTGTCAGTTTCGTAGTATACAAAAGCAACTTCATCCCACTGAGACTAGGCTAAAGTACAATTACATCCTGACTAGAAGCGATTGTGTGATATTAACCAGACTTAGGGTTGGCAGAGCAATATTCAATACTCAACATTATTATAATCACACGGACCCAGCACGATGTTATCACTGTAATGTTATTTTATCCGTTCCACATATTTTGACAGAATGTCCAATTTCTAAAAGCGGCGAACACCTTGAGGAGATTTTAGATTGTACAACGTGTGCAAATTTATCATCAATCAGAGTAAGCCTACGGAAACATGGTATCTCTGATGTATAACGTGGTTCAGTATTCCGAACTTTTTCTTGTTTATTTAATTTCAAAAATGTTCTACTTTTTACCTATAAATTTAAGTAAGTCTGTAAATACAAATGTATATATTTTTTAGACATTAATTTTCTTTTTATGTGCGCATATGGTCTTGTAACCCGGCGCCTTTTGTATATTTTGTAAATTTATTTATAAGATATATTTTAATAAATAAATAAATAAATATATAATATACGAGTTAAGTTGATTATATCAAAAAATTCATATGTATGAATTTCCTGAAAATAAAAACAATGTTCATATTTCCTCAGAACAACTTCGCACTACTAGTAATCATCGATTTAGGTGGATCGTATGTTGAAACATTCTTAATGTTTTCTTTTACCATAATTAAAGCTGCTACTGTATTAGTATTGAGTCGGTTACGATGATCAGTCCTAATAAGTTTTAGTTGGCTAAAAATTCTCTCCACACATGCATTCGAAAATGGAAGTACATGTGTTAAACCAACTACTTTTTTCAAATTTTTAAACATTTTTTAAATTAAAATTTAATATTTTATTTCTGCACATTTTACGTACAGATTCAAAAGATACGAAAAATGTCAGGATTATACATGGTACATGAAGTCATCAAAAGATACGAAAAATGTATCTTTCGTATCCTAACGGCAACACTGCTCCATTGTGTACACAAGAGGATTAGTTTAAACTTCGTTAAAAAACGAAAACATGTCACACTTTAACAATGACACGGTTCATGCTTGCATTACATCGGACCAGGCCATGGAGTAGTCCATTTCATGAAATTGGATCAGGTGGTCCAATAATATTTGCAGGGATTGTGCAAAGAAATGGAAATCCCTGATCTAAACACAATAAAACACACAGGCTTTATATTTCTTTATAGTTAATTAAAAATTAGTTCTGGATGGGCCACGCCGTGGGAACGGCTAGTAATATAATTTTTTTTAAATTGGGTGTATATTTGTAGAGTTTATTAAAATAACAAATAAAAAACTTTTTTAAAATTTGTGTATAATATAATTTTCAATTTTATTGGTATAAACATTTTATTAAAGATTATCTTATCAATAACAAAAAATTAGTAATAAACTTTAAGTTCCTCTTCACATTAATGACAGTGATAGCATAAACCAATATACATAAATTTTCAATATTATCAAATCTTACTTTAAATATTTAAAAGGTAAAAAATTAAATGATATTGTACATATTTCATAAGTAAAACAAAAACTTAATTTATTAAAAAAAAACAACAAAATCTCATCATTTAATTTATTTTCGTACTGAAATAAAAATATTTACACATATGTATGTATATGTACGCTGCAGAGTTTATTTAAAAAAATTAAAAAAATAAATCACTTGTTACGCAAAAAATACCTATAAAGAGTATTCTTTTGAGCACCGTTTGTATTGACAGTATTGCCGCCGGCCTTAGCTGTCGCAATTGTCGTTTGCGTTTGAGATGTTGATGTTGCGGGGCCTTGAGAAGAATTACGTGGAGACATGTTGCCGTTGGCTACGGCAGCTGCTGCTGCCGCCAAAGAGGAACGCCATGATGCTATTAGTTCGTTTTGTACATCCATGGGTAACTCGTTGAAAACTTGAGGATCAACCCCAGCCGGACAAGGAATGTTTGAAAGGTTACCAGTGACGGTTGTTGACAGTTTCTCTGTGTTAATGTTATCATTTTCGAGTTTTTCGAATTGTGGCGGTGATATTGGAACTGGCAGTGTTTGTGATTCAATGCTATCGTCCATTGGAGATGGCGTTGGTGAGACAGTTGTCGATGAGGAAGCTAATGAATGTCTACGGGCATAAATCAAAGCGTTTGCACGAAATTCTTCTAGGCGATCAATACGACTTAATAGACTTGAAGGTGGTTGAACGGGACAAAATCTTTGCATATTATTGCAATTGTTGACAGCGGTGGTAGTTAAGTGCGAAGTTGATGGTGTAGATGTTTGAGTGGTGCCTGTCGATGATGAAGTTGTTGCTGAACTAGGGCTCATTGGAATATCACGATCGCTGTCTCTCGAATTTAACCTTAAATCACAAACACGTAATTTACTAGGAGAGGCAACTTCAGCAGCAGTGTCGCCTATAGAATTATAAATGGCAGAACTGCCAAAACAACGTCGTTTATTTATAATTAATCGGCTTATACGGCTTTTTTTAGGAGAAGGCTCTATTTCAGTTTCAGAAAAATCTGAAAAATCTGAATTTGTAGCTCCGGATTCTGAACCATTATCGATCAACATAGGAATTGGAGATGCAGCCGTGGTTCTTCTACGATAAAATTGATCACTTGGTTGAAAAGTTGTAGGTGAAGAACGAAATGCTTCATCATCATTATTGGGCATTGACGTTGTAGAGTTGGTTGATGTCGATGAACCCTCCGTATTAGCTTCAACCACGTCTGTATTTGTAAGGGAAGTAATTGACTGTACTTCTAAATCCGTTTTCTTGATAAGAAAATTCGCTATAGATGATGATCCAACTTTACGTTGTTGGAACTTTGAAAATGCTAAACCTATTAAAGTAATATTAAAGGGCTTGTTCAAATCAACGACTCTTTCAAACAGACGCATAATTATTTTTAAGAGCTTTTCTTGGGCACCATCTGCTAACATGACTTTTGGTCCACCCGTGTCCGTACATGAAGTTGATTTAAAAAGGGACGGCAGTATGTTAGCCTGTTTAGTTTCGCGATGACTGCTCTTCTTCTGAGCATCAAATTTGCGCAAAATAATTTTTAAACAAATCGGAATACGTCCATCTTCAGCAACCTGAGGAAGATACAATATATTCAAAATATAGTACTAATATTTGGTTGTCTCTGAAACTCACCTGTTCCATTAATCTCATAAGTAACATACGAAAGCGTTCCTCTACATCTGTCCGTACCGATATGGGTCTACAGGAGTCTTCTAATCCAATACTTTTTGGTTTACCAGTTGGACGCACTCCACTTGTATCGCGACCAAAAGCTAAGTCTTTTAGTTTGATCGCTGTTTCGTAACCAAATTTTTTTCGTAAAAAATCCAACTCACATCTCTGCAGTTCTTCTACATTTGTTACTCCACTTTCAAGCAGAATAGATTCGGTTTTTTGCCCAATGCCGGTAATGCGATTTAATTCACACAATTCACGCATAAATTGTTCAGCATGCGATGATACAAGTACAGTTTGTTGGTTTGGTTTATACTGAGACCCAACTAACTTGGCCAAAAGTTTATTATACGATACTCCAGCACAACAGGTAATACCCAATTTATCCACAAGTTCCAGTCGTATTTCTTCTGCGATTTGTGTACCCAAAGCTAATCGCTGTGCGCATCCACAACTACAGGCATTTAATGTAGCGCCATCTGAAGGGTATATATGACCAATAACAGATGGCAAATCTATATCGTCGGAGTCTTGTTCTTCTTGCTGTTGCTTTTGTTGTTCTCGTTTTTCCACTAGCGACGATACGTCCATGAAATTTTCGTCGAAACCCAACTTTTCCACTAATTGCGTGTAGTTAATTAACAATTCAAACACTTTTTGTGACATCTGACGATATGGTGTTAAATCTTCCCCATTAACTAATACTAAATCTGAACATAGACGTTTTGCTTCAGCGACCAACATTAGTTTTTTAACCCCACGAGCACGTGCGTTGTAGTTACATGTTACTACAATATTTTTCTGTTGAACACCCAATGGTTTTGAACGCAACGAGGGATCACGAAGTTCTTCGACTTGCGCATAAAAATAATCCATATCCAAGTGTATAATTGTACGTTGATGTGGCTCAGTTTTACTGAGCATGCTAGAAAAGTCCATAATGCTCGTCAATTGTCGACTAAAATAATGAAAATAGTTATTAATAACTAATGAGTTTTTGAATTTATCATTATTTTTTTACAAAAATAAAATTGTGAAAACAAGCTTAACCAATTTTCTTACATTACAGGTCATATTACTAAGCGTTATTTATTTAATCGAGCCTATAAATAATGTAGTTTGCATTTAGCAATAATAAGTATTAAGATTATATAACTAAGTAATAATAATAGCGGTTTTCACCCTTTGTATTAAGTGTACAACTCTGCTTTTCTTAATACGATTTTATACTACATAGCATGAGTGCCTTTTTCGTTAGTATTGTAAATTAATGAAGTTGCTGAGTGAGGAAAAGGCACAGATATATGTAGTTTCTTCAACTGTTTTATTTTGGGTTATTTAACAAACGTGTTTACTACAGCTTTTTGTTGGATTTTTCAACAACAGCGTAGTAAATTTCAGTCTAATACATTTTGTTGTTGCAGTGTTGTAAATCTTAGTACTTTTACTAAATTAATAAAATTCACAAGGACTGCAAGGGACATTACTATCAAGGGTGAAAACCGCTAGTGTAATCCTTAGAATAAAATGTGGATACTTAATGAAACAAATTGAACAGTTTAAGTTTAAAACTTGACAATAATAATTCAAAAGTTGATTTTCGTAGTAAGAGTTATTAATTAATTTAGGATTTCTATTTCATATAGCAAAATGGTAAAAAGGCTCCATGTACAGGTCTACAGACGCAGAATGAGCTACAGATATGATTTGAATTCTCTATTGCTTTTTTAATAATTATTTTTTCTTCGTTTTTTTTTGGCATTTTGTAAAGAAGACATGGGAAATTAATTATGAATAACTAAACAAACGAAAGAAAAATTTACACTCAAAATTTTGGGAGAAGGTATGGAAAATATGTTAAAAAGAGCACGTATGTGCGAAGAAGCAAATAAACATTACAACAGTAAATCTTATTTTGTGTTTTATTCGACCTTTAATATGTATTAATAAAAGAACTTGTTTTTCTTTTGAGCTCGAGGTCCTGGTTTTATTGTTAATAATTCTAATTTATTTTGCCAATATTTCGTTTTTCATTGAAAAACATCTTCTGGGCTTTAATCTAGTTTGTTTTTTGTATACATTCGTGTTTATAAGAAAAAAATGTTTGTACTTATATATTTTATTTGTTCTTTTTGTTACTTGTAATTTCTAGATTAAAGCCCAGAAGATGTTTTTCAATGAAAAACGAAATATTGGCAAAATAAATTAGAATTATTAACAATAAAACCAGGACCTCGAGCTCAAAAGAAAAACAAGTTCTTTTATCATTACAACAGTATATATTTTCCGAAGGCTGAATTTCAGTAGTAAACAATTTCGGAATATATGTGATTAAATATTCAAATTTAAAAAATTGACTTTTTTTCAAATATACTTAATTCTTAGGAGCTCCTGCGCGGGCTTAAGACGAGACTTTTTTTTTGCAATTTTTATTTGTTTTAACGTAAGACAAAAAAATATTGCTATTATAATATGATTCGAGAACTTTTATTATTTCTCATACATCAGTGACCCACCCTAATGTATATACTTTATAGGGTCTAAAAACAATATTGTAGAAGTTGCAAACGGAATGACAATGTTATATATGTATGCCCTTTTACCTTCGGTGAAAAAATAGTTATAAACCACTCAAACCATAAAGCTGTGCAACCCTGTATTAGGTGGAATGGAATTTTATAATCTTGTAGAATGAATAGAAGTCAGGTATTTTAATAACATTAGCACTATTTCTGTTAATATTTGTACTCATTTTTAACAAAAAAAAGTACTAACTATTCAAAAAGGCAAATGCAAAAGTCTGCATATAAACTTTTTTGATAACGTTTTTTGATTATTTTTTTTTTTTATTTATTTCTTCATTTTCCATAACCTAGCCTTTTGGCCTTAGTCGGTAACAAACTTCTACTCAAAAAACAATCTACTCACAAAAAACCAATGCTTAAAAGAAAAATATGTAATATGTATGTATGTATGTATATAAAAAAATATATAAAATCACGCGTGTGGTTTTGTGGTTTTCTGAAAGTCATACATACCGTTTTTGAGTTTCTCCGTGTGTTTTCGGAAATTGAAGATCACAACATAACACACAAAAACCGAAAAACCAAAATATCAAACGTGTGATTTTAAGACACATATGATTTGAAATCACGTGATTTGAGTTAAAGTGATTTTCAGAACAACAATACATGAATTAAATTAATTTTTAAGAAAAAAATTAATATCAAGTTTAATATCGTTTTCGTTGCAGTACCTCCTTCGACGTTACTTAAAAGGAAATTTTGTTTTTTAAATGTGATCCAATAAATCCCATAAACGTTCTATGGGATTTAAGTCTGTAGATTTGGTTGGGTCGAAGACGTATTCTTTGGGTTGTTATCTGGTTTAAACATATAATCGTTACACAAGTTCAATTTATCTACGCTTGTCTGCAAATTTTCTTTTAATGTCATATTTATCCGTGCGAGGATTCGTGTCCTTCCCATATATCCTGATATTAAAAAGTGCCTTAACAAATGAATTATTCATTGTTACTTCATGATATTTGGTGTATGTATTACCTATAATGTCCCAAACTTTTACACCAAATTTTGTTCCATTTGGAGCAAGGATACAAATGCCCCAAAAATGTCCTTTTTAGGAAAAATCAACAAAAAAGTGAGATGCCACAAAAATAACAATTTCACACATTTTTTGTATACAGAACACTTATGCTTTTTTAAATGCGAAACATTTTTTGCCTCATTTCGAGCAAGTATAACCATGTTTAAACATATCCTTTTTTTCTGAAGTCAAGAAATACCAATACGTAAAATTGTATGGTGGCATGTCATAACGTCCAGTGTCATAGTGTCCAAGGACTGTGTCACTTTTGAAAGTGTCATAATGTCCGTGGGCATTATGACACTATGCAAATGGACATTATGACACTTTCAATAGTGTCATAAGGTCCGTAATTACTAAAGAGGTTAAATACAAAAAAAGATCTACATACACGCTGAGAAAAACATGTTTTTTATGGTCACAACCAACAAAACTATTTTTAAAGAAACTAATATAACCATAATATGCTTGTCGGTTACAATGATTTGGTTAAATTAAACATATTATGGATAATTTTTTTTTTAATGGTTTTGTTGATTTTTCTCTGGATGTATATATTAGCTCTGTTCCACATGCATAACGAAACAGTCCGAACTTGCACAAAGTTACCCAAAAGCGTTCCACATAACAATTTTTGTGCAATAAAGAGAGTAATTGAGAGAGTAATTTTTTTAATTTCCTGTACAAATTTGCACGAACTTTTTCTTCGGGTAAGTTCGGACAGGAAAAAACAATCAGCTGTTTTTTTTACATATGAAACTGATAAATAATTCAGGAACTTTACAAGCAAAAGGAAAAGTTTAGTTTTAATTAAAAAACACATTAAAAAGCAAAATGTGAAAAAATGAAAGTGGTTAAAACGTTATTGCATACATATTTCCCTTAATCTTTAATATAAAAAAAAAACAAAATATAAAAAATTACAATGATGCAAATGTTTTAGTTTTATAATGTTATGACTTTTAAGCGTCTTAAATCACTTAAATAGATCTTAATTTGAAAAGTAAGCAGCATTAGTATTTGAAGATGTTCAAAAATGGTTTTTTGCGTTCCAGCAATTTTGGGTAGTTTCGGCAAATTTAGAGAGTAATTTTCATTTTACTCTCATTAGTCCGAACTTGCCGAGATCTTGTGGAACACACCTATTAAATATATAACGACAACACTTTTGGGCTAAACGATTTTCTGCTCTATGGTATAACAAATACCGGCTTCGCTAGCTAAAGCTTCTCAGTATAGCCGGCCTTCGGGCGGGCGCAAGGCTTTTCTCTTCTATGGTATAACAAAGACCGGTTTCGCTAATTAAGCTTCTAAAATCTGCCTTGTTTTCGAACGAAGTCCGACTACGCAGAGAAGCTTTAGTTTGCGAAGCCGGTGTTTGTTATACCGTAGAGAAAATCCTTGCGCCCGGCCGAAGGCCGGCTATACTAAGAAGCTTTAGCTAGCGAAGCCGGTGTTTGTTATACCATAGAGGAGAAAATCCTTGCGCCCGACCGAAGGCCGGCTGTGCAGATAAGCTTTAGCTAGCGAAGCCGGTGTTTGTTATACCATAGAGGAAAAAATCCTTTAGCCCGGCCGAAGGCCGGCTATGATCTCAAATTTGTTCAGATTCTCGTTAAGTTCATTCTTGATACAGTGGGACAATCAAAACATTTTCTGAATGAAAATAAAAATATTTTAGAGTTGAACTCTGATAAGGGTAATAAAACGGTTGCTATAACTAAAGAAGATTACGATTTGAAAATTAAAACTATTTTAGCAGATATGATTACCTACAGACGGTTAAAAAAGGATCCAACATCAGTATTAGAAAACAAGAACAACACGTTAATTGCAAAACTTTTCAATATGAATTTAATTAGTACTTTTGACAAGAATAAGATGATAACCAGCATTGCGACTGCACCAAGAATATACGGTCTACCAAAGATCCACAAAACAGGAATGCCGCTACGCCCTATTTGTTCGCCTATCAATTCACCGTCCTACGAATTATGCAAATATTTGACTACAATTTTAAAAAACTTGACAATGGACTCTACATACAATGTAAAAGACTCAATAGAATTTAAGAACAGAGTAAATATGTAATACTTATATATATAAAGATGAAGTACTTGTTTCCTTTGACGTCATTTCACTCTTCCCAAGAATGTATTCCAGTTAACATGACGTTAAAAACTATTGAACGAAAATGGCACTTACTGAAAGAACATACACGAATACCTAAAGATTTATTCTTAAACTACTAACGTTTTGTATTAAAGAAACAAGATATTTTAAGTATGAGGATAAATACTATGAACAAAATAAAGGAATGCCCATGGGATCTCCAGCTTCACCAGTCATTGCGGACATAATTATGGAAGAACTATTTAATGTGTCAATCCACCACCCGAAAAACTATCTTGCCGCGATGTGGTTACTTAAATGCTGGCTGTAGTGAATGTCTTGTAACTTGAATCGGTCAATTCTAGCCGGAACAAGATGGAAGGCATATGCTTTAAGGCCAGCACGGCTAAGGGTTATCCATCCTCCCATCCCCTATCCCATTACCTATGATCCTATCCATCCCCCCTTTATCTCCCATATCCCCCACTTTTAAGGTCAAGGTGGTTGACAGCAGTGCCGAGGACCTGAATGGCTGGATAGTGGTTAAAGAAACTGGTCGCGAACAGCTTCCCTCTGGCGCCGATGGCAAGTGTCAGTTGTAACTTTAGCCTAGTCCGTGCAAGCCGTAACTGCGCGAGACGGCCCTTTTCTTTACGGCTTACTCGTGGGACCAAAAAAAAACTGGACAATTTTAAAGAAAAAACAAAGGACGCGACTCTAGGAGTTGATGCAGGGAATATCTCTGACAACTCGGCAGTATCGGTGTCAGATCCAGACGCCGATTGGCTGAGTATTTACAGAGATATTCTGGAGCAGGAAGGTCAGTTATTGACAGAACCGCCTCGAACAGGGGTCTCTGAAAGACTCGATGGTCTAGCTCTGGGATCTGATGATGAGCATGAAATTACAATGATTTCGGCTCATGATCAGGACCATAGGGCTGGGTCATCGGCTCCTGAGGTCACACTCGAGGATAAGTTCAATTGAGCGATAAGGAGTTTTAACTCCTTTAAGTCACCTGGTATGGATGGTATCATCCCGCCCGAAGATTGTTGTCTATATTGAGAAATCCCTTGAATTTCTGGAATACTCGCTTGTAGGCTTTCTGGACATTGAGAGAGCTTAAATAATTTTAAGTCTGACTCTTGAATTCAATGATGGAGTTAAGTGTGGACAATGTTATTTGTAAATTTATTGGAAATCTACTCGGCAACAGGATCATTGAATCCACGTTGGGCGCTACCAAAGTGGAGTGCTGTTTGCTATATTATGTAACTCGACGATAAACACTGTTGAGTTTGTTCAACAGATTAGATAAACGTCCCTTGATAAACATTTTAGGCGAATGCCGGCCGTTGTACGCAATCATTTGTTCATCAATCGAAAGGTGGTGAGAGAATATACCGAATTGAAGAAATTGTTCGTTTAATAAAGCATTCAATGGTGCGACTTTTGCAAATTTAGTTTTCGGATCCAATGCTGAGTTGTCGCACACGTGAAAGAATTGTTTGATTCGTTTGAATATGTCCCTTGAAATACATTATTTTATTAGCGCACATCCCAAGGATTCTCGATTTGACCAATAACTATGTATTTGCGGCAAAGTGTGGTAACCTGTGATATACAATACTCCCAAAAATGTTTTTATTTCGCTAGTTGATGTAATGAGTAATCATTACATGGTTGAAGTGGCCAGCAGGTTCAAAACCTCCTCATCGATAAACATCTCCCAAAGATGTACTGGATTCATAGCACCAATTTGTTCATACAACGCTTTGTAAGAATTGGTCGTATCATCAAATGGGATCCTATCGAACTGATAATTATGTGACCGAGACCATTTTGGTTTGATTCCTTCATCGGATTTTAGGTCGCTGCCGTGCCTTTCTTGATGTTGAGGCTAACGGTGTATCATCTTCTTGTTCTTCTTCGAGTACATGCCTGCTGGCATGTACTCGTTGCTGTCATTGTAAACACATTCGACTTCTTCGTATTTATTTTTTTGGCCAATTAATTATTAGTTTTCAGTTATTTTTCTTTTTAAGAAAATAAGACCTAATGAAGTTGATGTAAATAAAAACAAATTTATTACATTTCACCCGACGTTTCGTCACTTTTTCGAATTGTCCCGCAATCTCATTAGGCAGCACCGGTTTTTTCGGAATATTCGAAAACTGTTCTTCGGATATAAATATATTTTGCCACGCCCACTCCTCCAACCCGCACACATTTTGTCGGATGCTTTATATTGATACCCAAGATTTTTGTATCTAATTTAGAAACTTTGGCTCTTGGCGATCTACAGGTATACAGAAAAATAAAACAAGGGTCGTTGTTTTTTGTTCATATGTATCTCAGCCATTTGTGGACGATCAAGCTGAATTTTAATAGCAAAATTTAACGGAACGGAACTTTGACAAAGCATCACACATAAAAACAAAGCATACAATTTCGCAACCGATGTGCAATGAATACGGTTACCATACATGCAACAATGAACTAAAGGTTTTATCGACAAGCTGTTTTTTTAAGTCTTGACAGAAAGAGTACGCAAAACAGAAGAAAAGAAAGAAACATGTAAATAAAATTGGTTAAAGATAAATGTTTTACTGTTGGCTGGCAGGCACCGCAACGGTGCAAAGGGTAGAATGTAGTTATTCTCGAAACGTAAATTCTAATTATCACTAAATTTTAATTAATTGCATGTTGTAAAATTCCTTCAGTAAAAATAATTTAATGAAAATTAAATATGATAAACGCATGCCTAACTGAATATCAAAATTTCCAATTTATTATAGGTCCACCGCAACAAAAAATTTTAAGTTCTTGAAAAGACTTTGTTTAATAATGTTTTTACAGGGAAACTATCAAATTAAATTAAAGTAAAAAAAAATTGTTTTATATCCCATTTCGAGATTTATGAATGCAAAGTCGAACAAGTGCAACTTTTCTCATTTGGATATACATACGTTTTGCTTTGATAAAAGTTCTTAAAGATAGACTTATGCATTGACTTTTTCTCTCTAAAACCTTTCGTAAGGTACAAAGAGTCAAAATTGAATGCACAAGAAACTATGCGATTGCAAATAACTGTAATTTTTTTCTTTGTATTAGCTCATATTTCGATGTCATGGCGACATTGATCCAAAAAAAATTCAAATCAATAAGTTAAAAATGCAAGAAAAAATGCGGAATGCTAGACAAAAGTGGAAAGCTTTGGCTGATGGAAATAATAAAATGATTGAAGATAAACGGCGGAATGATCGAATACGTAAGAAACTAAATCGAGAGAAACACGCAGAAACGCGAAATGCAAAACAAACACAAAACGAGCTTTACAAATGCAAGCAAACTTTTGCAAAAGAGATACAAAAAGTGGAGGATGCGTTGCCAAAAGACATGCATAAAAAATTAAATGTACTTGAAGCTTTGTTTAAAAAATATAATCAGTCCATACAAAAAAACAAATCCAGCAATACAGTTCCATAAAGTGTAGTTCATTTCATTAAACAATTTTATATAAACGATAACGTTAGTGTGCAAGCTTTGGGGAAAAATTACACAATTTTGTTAGAAGGAGTGTTAATTGCTAAACGTTTTATAATAATGACAGTGTCTGAAGCATAATTTCGTAAAAAGAGTAACAGAATCAACATAAATATCATGATGGAAAAAATGTAATTTGCAACAGATCACGTGCGACAGTGATTAAAGCTAAATAAAAAAGTATACCTACATTAGTTTTTTTTCTTTTTATTTATTTATTAGTAGTAGTATTTCAAATACTTTTATATAACATTTCATGTTCATTTTACATCTATAAACTCTAGTTTAAATTTAATATTTCTTATAAAAATTACAGTTTTTCTTCTAAATACATTTGGATTTATTTCATTTTTTATATTATTCGGCATCATGTTGTAAAGATTTAATCCCTTATAAAAAAGAGATATTTTCATCGTGTTGTTATCTGCTCGTTGTAATCTGAAATCTTGAGCGTTCCTTAGGCTATAGGGTTGAACCTCCCCTACGTACCTTATTTGTTCAATTAAATAATCAGGCGCATTTCCCATTTTCATTTTTTGGATAAAATTAATTGTGTTTAGCTCTAGTCTTTGTTGTATGTTAAGCCATTTTAGTGTATCTAACATATGTTTTATTGAGGTAAATCGATTGTATTTAAGTATTGAGCGCATAGCTTTATTCTGCAGCTTTTGCAGGCTTGTTATTTGCTGTTCTGTGCAGCATGTATACAACACAGTTGATCCAAATTCAAAATCATTATAAATGTTTATTGCCGTTATAACTGATATTTTGTTTCTTATACATACGTTTGAAGAAACCGATTTTTTCCAATTTTTTTGCATACATATATATTCAATATGATCTTTTAATTTTAAGTCTATCTGTGGTACTCCAAAATTATTTTCGGTAGCATTTGATAATTTTTCATTAACCTTTGTAAATTGCTTGCGATTAGTTAGATATGACTCAAACCATTATAACTCATTGTCTTGGATTCCGTATTTATATAGTTTTTGTAATAAAATGTCCCTGTCTATTGTTTCAAAAGCTCTTTTAAAGTGCAGGAATATTGCCAATATTTTATTATTTTTCTTCATGAATTTCCACCTATTTGTCACATAGTTGACTACTGTTTCACATGAATACTTTGTCCTGAAGCCTGACTGATATTTTGAGAGTATTTTGTGTTGTTCCATATAGTTTTCTAATTGATTCTTAACAATATTTTGAATGATTTTTTCGAAAGTTTTCAAGGTATTTATTAGACGATATTTTTCACATTTGATTGTTTGTTTAACCTTTTCAATAGGTGTAATCATAGATTCATTCCAGTTATTGGGAAATATTCCCGTTTCTAGTGATTTGTTTATAATATTCAACATAATATTGCCGGTAATGTTTCAATAATCTAAGATTATATTGCTTCTTATTTATTATACGGGCCTATTCTGAAAATCAAGTGATTTCAAATCACGTGCTTTTAAAATCTCAAGTGTGATTTTGTGGGGTTTTGAAAGCCATACCGTATTTGTGTTTCTTGGTATGCTTTCGGCAATTGCAGATCACACTAAAATACACAAAAACGGAACACCAAAACATCACACGTGTGATTTGAAATCACGTGATTTGAGCTAAAGCGATTTTCAGAACAGACCTTAAATCTATCACAGGTATTTTGTTTTCATATTGCACATAAAAAATTAAATTTCTAATTTCCTTAATACTATTAACGAAATATTTATTTAAATTTTCGGCTATTTGAAAATTATCTTTATATTCTACATTATCTATTATCACAGTTTTTATAACATTTCTGGGTTTTCTTAGTACAAGTTCTTTTATTTTGCTCCACATTTCTTTTTGGTCATTTGCGTTATTTATTTTGTTATTTATGTGTTTAATTTTTTCATTTCCAAGTCTAGTTTTATATGCATTTCTTATTGTTTTATATGTATTCCACGATTCATTCGTGTTTTCAATTATTGCACTTTGATATTTAAAAATCTTTTCCCTTTTTAGCGTTCTGAGATCGTTGTTAAACCATTTGTATTTTCATTTATTTTTGTTTTTTTACTAAATCTTCGTATTGTATTTTCAAAAACATTATCAAAGTTGTGGACAATATCGGCTAATCCTTTCTGTTCATCATGTAAAATCACAGCCATATTTAAGAGACATGAGTGCATGGCATTCTAAAATTTTTCGCATTCAAATATTGCCTCATTGCAAAAAACAATTCTGTTTTCGTCACGTGCAAATGCCTTGTTTTTTTTGCAATTTTCTTAAAAACGAAACAATTTATCAAAATGAACATTAGCACCAATTATAGGGCTAATTAAGAGCTATAACTTAAATCTATTGCCAAAATAAAGATACGTTTTATTTTTACTTTTTTTAACTTTAAATGTGTACGATGGTCTCGTTCGACGTAATGGAGATACCCATATTGAAATTCTAAATATAATAAGTTTTAATTTGTATAAAATTCCAACGGCTTGCGTGGCTTTTATTCTAAGAGATTGTAGTGTTTGTCCCAAACAAGATTGCTTTGAATATTTATTCCTAAGTACATGGTCCGCCAAATAACTTCTTTTTTTTTGAAAATGCTATAAAAAAAACTACTGAATATTTTCTCAAATTTCTTTTTTTATTTGAAAGTACAATCCTTCCGGTTAATAATGGAAAATAATTTCATTCAAATGGCTGCCTCGGCTGGCCATGCAGTAGCCCACACGATCGGTCAAAATTTTAAGCACATTATCGATTGTGTGCAGCTGTATTTCACCAAGGGCTTCACGAATATTGCCCTTTAAAGCGTCAATTGCCTCTGGCTTGTCGGCGTAGCACTTATCTTTGACGGCACCCCACAAATAATAGTCCAACGGTGTCAAATCGCAGCTCCGAGGTGGCCAAACGACATCAGCTCTGCGGCTGATAATGCGATCTTCAAAAAAAGGGCGCAAAAAATCGAGTGTAGCTTCGGCTGTGTGGCACGAAGTGCCGTCGAATGTTGCCAATATCCTCCTCTTCAATATTTGTGAACAAAAATTCGCTCAACATGGCCCGATAACGATCGCCATTGACTGTAACGGCCACTCCACTGAATCCCCAAAAATTACTCTTTTTTATACCCTTTACCGAAGGTAAAATGGGTATATATAAGTAATTTTTGGGGATTCAGTATTTCGGTTATAACTCAGCAATTTTTTAACCGATTTGACAGATTTATATACCGACGTGTTTAAGAAGAAATTTACCATTTACTTGAGTTATAAAGCTTGGACTCGGGGAGATCTATGGTTCCCGAAAGTGGGTATTAAAAAAAAAATTTTAATGTTGGTCATAACTTTTTTGTATCTGAACCGATTTTTCCGAGTTTTTTATAAAATATGTTCGATATTTTGGAATATAAGTCATATCCATAGGACGTATGGCAGCCCTAAAATTTAGGTTTTTATAAAAATTTTGATGTTTTTTAGCCCATTTTTCAAATCGACATATCTCGATTCCTAGACGTGAACCAGCGAAACGCCGGGACACGTATAACTTCTTTTTTAACGATATAACATTTCCCGTTGGTTTATTTTGACTGTCGCATAGTGTTATTAATAAAAATTCTAAATAGTAATGGACCAAGTACACAACCCTGCGACAATCCATTTTGAACACATTGTGTACTCCTTTGGTTAAAACCTATTAGAACAAACTGTTGACGATCAGGATTGTCACATTGATTTTTGACCTTTTTCGCCAAATTCAATGTCAAAAATCGCCAAATCCTTTTTTACAAGTTTTTGACAATAAAATACATATTTTTTAAATTTCAAAGAAATAAATACTCACGCTCGAGGTCATTAGTTTTTTAAATAAATTTTATTTATTTTAAATACATCCAATATTTCGATATTCCTTGAATATCATCATCAGGGATAGTTAAATTATTAATAAAAAATCACAAAAACCTTTTCTTATTCTCTTTGTAGTGTTTACTACCATTGTCATGATTGTACTGATGTACAATGGTAGTGAACACTACAAACATAGAGAATAAGAAAAAGTTGTTTGTGATTTTTTATTAATAACACGGTGCTACAGTGTAAAAAAACTTGGAAAACGACCTAGCGTGGGTTATTGGTCTTGTTGAGTACATAAAAAATTGTGTCAAAAAAATTCAGAAACACCCTCAAATTCTTATTCTCTATGTTGTAGTGTTTACTACCATTGTCATGATTGTACTGATGTACAATGGTACAATGGTAGTAAACACTACAAACATAGAGAATAAGAAAAAGTTGTTTGTGATTTTTTATTAATAACACGGTGCTACAGTGTAAAAAAACTTGGAAAACGACCTAGCGTGGGTTATTGGTCTTGTTGAGTACATAAAAAATTGTGTCAAAAAAATTCAGAAACACCCTCAAATTCAGAAGTTATTTTAAAAAAACCGTTTTCAGTGATGTTCGTCAACTTATCGACCTGTAACTCAGTCAGTTCTTGTCCGATTTTAATTTTTTAACTGGTTTGGAAAGAAAACTAATTACGCTTTAAAATGACGTTAAGAATATCTACAATAACAAACGAAAATTATAAACTTTTTTGATTTTAGGTCCTTTTCATTGCTTATTTTAATATGAAAGCTTATAAAAATTTATATTAACGTATGAAGAAAATTTAGTTCTTAACAAAACATGGTTTTAATTTTTCAAATCGGATAAAAATTGTATAAGTTATTCAACTTTTCATTAACACCTGTTTTTAGTATTTTCTCCCCCCGCGCAAAACATATGAATAAAAAAAACAATTAACTATACAGGCAAATTTGTCAACTTAATAATTTGTTTGTTGTAATTTTACAGTTACGTTTTTGGTATTAACTTATGTGTGGTTTACAGAACACGAATTCAAAATTTTGTTTTTGTTTTAAATGTAAGTTGAACGGACGAGTAAGGCGCTCGTGTTCTGTAAACCACATATTAATAAGTTATTGTTAATCTGTCTTTATTAAAAAAAAGGAACTGGAAGATAATACAGATGAATAGGGTTTATTATGCCCTATTTTTTTAAATCATTAAACAAGTTTAGAATGTTTTTATATGCAATTTTTAGTTACATATATATATTTGGATAAATACATAAACAAACTAATCGAATTTATTAGTCTGAATTTACACGTTTCATCTTTTGATGCTCAACTTCTTTTCAATTCCCTTTTAAAGATGCCAATATATTCACACGCAGCAATCGGTTTCAACTTTTTTCGGTACAAAACAACAACAATTTTATTAATAGCGAATCAAAGAGAAAAAGAAAAGAAAAAAATTACATGCAGCCATCGTTGTGCAAATACCAACGAATAAAAACACAAAGCGTACTGACCGAGTACAGGCATCTCCGTACTAACCCCCTTTCTTCTTTCTTCTCTCACCTAAAAACATAAGAGTTGAGCATCAAAAGATGAAACGTGTAAAAGCAGACTTACCAACACAATGGCAAAGTTTATATACTACCTTTTAGTGAAGGATATTGTTTTTAGGTAAGAGTAAAAAAAGTGTAACTAGTTTAAAATTTGTGACAAGTGAAGTGATATTAATATTTAAATTTATTAAAACAAGTAAGTTTGTAATTTTTCTAATCCTTTAACAAATTTTAAATTGTGTGTAATTTTTTTCTGCAGTGTGTGATAAGCGTAATAATTTTTGTTATGTTTGCGGCTTATTCGCTGACAAAAAACATCGCTTTGATCTGAAGAAAAATAATGCCTTGGTAAATGCCTTCAATACAGTTTTTAACTGCTCATACAGTTCTAGCAAATGTTATGAACCCGAAAGTATTTGTACAAGCTGTTCCAGTATACTTAAGAAAACTAAGTCCGAAAAGTTTATAAGCCAGCCATTACCATTATCTTTCCCAATGATTTAGCATCATAAAATATTCCATAAACCACAAGACTGTTATTTTTGCCAAACAAACATCACTGGTTATCAATATAAAAATCTTGATAGCATTAAGTATGCTAATGTGTTAACTGTTACTAAGCCAGTATCACAGAGCATACAGAGGTGTCACGAGACAGAAAATATTGTGTTTTTTTCTGTCTTTTTCTGCGAAAGCTGCCCTTTTTGCATTTTTTGTTTTGATTACGCAATTCGTGTTGATAGTAGCGGCCTGTTTTTACACATTGCCACTTTACTACCAAAAAACATTTTCTTTCTCTTTCTTCGAAAGCTGCCCTCGCTATTAAGTGCAATTAAATGTAATGAAACTTTACATAAACAAAGTGATGATGAATCTGAAAACGAGGAATGTGATATGGAATATTTACCAACATCGGCTGAGCCACATTTTGTGACAAATGCATATTTTTGCGATCTTGTGCGAGATTTACAACTTTAGTAACTTTTGCAAATATAAGCCGATTTTTACAAATGATATCTCGTTTTTTTCTACATAAAATTATCTTTAAAATACAGTGCAAATAAAAATAGAAAAAAATTACAATAACTCTTGTTGAATTTGAAAAATTAGGAAAAAAAAATAAAAAAAATTGGATAATTTTGAGAAAAACTCACCTCATTTTTTGGAATATATTTTTTATGAATACATTTCATAAAAGCTTAATTCTTTGCCTTTCCAAAACAGTTTAAAATTTTAAAATCGATCAAAAAATTTGTGAGTTAGAGGTACTAAAGTGCTACGACCTACCCTAAAACAGTTTTTTGAAAATAACTCGAAATTTTGAGGGTGTTTCAAAATGTTTGAAAACGGTTTTTGTATGTCCTAACCTAGGCCTACAACCCGCACTAGGTCGGTTTTCAAGTTCTGACAAAAAATGGTTTTTTGTAGCAGTGTGTAATTTAACTATCCCTGATGATGATATTCAAAGAATATCGAAATATTGGATGTATTTGAGTATTTATTTCTTTGAAATTCTATAAAGAAAAGGTCTTTTAAAGAAAACCAACTTTTATTTTTTAAATTATTAAAAATATTTTTTATAAATCCTAAAAAAAATAGTTCCGTATCGCTAAAATACGCCAAAAATTCAAAAAAGTCGCCAAAATATATGTTGTTTAATTTTTATTTAGAGAGAAATAAAAATAGTTAGTGGACACAAAAAGGTACTTAATTTATAGTAGTCTACTTAAAGCAACAAAAAATTTTTTTGCGGCTAGTGCTAAACAAATATTAGAAATGCACTATATACAATAGTTGAAGTTTTATTATACATATATCTTAAACGATTTACCGACAAGACTCGCTATTTATTTCGAATACATTGTGAAAGTATTAAATTTATTCAACAAAATTACAAAAGAAGTGCAACATGTACTATTCCCATTCATATTCTATATATAAAATAGGATGTGTGTATGTATGTAACGTATAGACTCCAAAACCGCTGGGCCGATTTTGATAAAATTTTCAGGGAATCTTCAGAATATTCCGCCGGGTGACACTGTGAAATCTGATTTTCGGTCTGCGGGCGGAGGGGCGTGGCAAAATCCAATTTTCATATTGCACCAATAATGACATCTATAAACTAATTTGGACGATTTTTTCTTTAAAATGATCGCCATGGTCCAACTTAGATTTATACGAAAAGAAAATTTTGCCCCGCCCACTATTACGCCCACTTTTTTTAAATTACAAAAAACCAGAAAACGGCTCCATCGATTTGACAATTTTTTCTTTAAAATTATCGCCTTGGTCCAACTTAGATTCATACGAAAAGAACATTTTGTCCCGCCCACTTTTACGCCCACTTTTTTCGAATTCCAAAAAACCAGAAAACGGCTCCATCGATTTGACAAATTTTTCTTTCAAATGTTCGTATTAATCCATTTTAAGTTTTCATCGAAAGAAAAATTTACCACTCCTACTTTTACGCCCACTTTTTCTATTAAGCGCAAAAATTGAGAACGGCTTGACCGATTTGGACGATTTTTTCCTTTAAAATGATCGCCATGGTCCAACTTAGGTTTTTACGGAAATAGAAAGTTCTCAGCCAAAATCCGACAGATGGCGCTATACGTTGACTTAGACTTTGCGCAATCTGATAGGTGTCATTTTGCCATTTAAAATTGGGGCTCCGCTAGTAACTTATAACTCCTAATAACGCGTCTAGAAGTTCGTATTGCTTTCTAATTCGAAGTAAAGTTTTAGTAGAGTTCATAGTTTCAACACAGGCATTACTAGTTGTAATTACCGCATATTGAGGACAGCCAAAGTAAAGTCCTTAAAATTGTACGTACCTGACGTTTCCTTGTAGGTTTAAATTGTTGGCCTTAACTTATTTAGTTATCTTTCCAGTTAACCAACTCTAATTTTTTCCATTGTTACAGCGTAGGGACCAGTGAGGTTTCCGACTAGCCACGGTGAACAAATCCATACGGCTGTAACGTAATTGGAGCCCAATCAATGGTGAAGCAAGCGATTTGAGGAAATACTGCTTTAAAGTTGTGTTTTCTGAAATCGTGTTAGATATCATGTAGGACAACTAGACATGTGGAAATAGAATATTAGATATTTTTATAAGAGCCCAACGAAATCTAATTTTTCTAAAATATTAAGTAAAGTTTGTTTTTATAGCCCCTATGGAAAAGGTCCATTAGCGGAAGTATGAAAGAAGATTTAAAACTGCTAGATTAGAGAAATTGGAAATTCTACCAGTATATTAGGGAAGATTACTAATAGCTTGGAAACTTGTGTTTTTTTAAATATTTTCCAATTGTATTGTGATTCCTTGCCTATTTTGAGTTTTTTTTAGTTTCAGCTTATATTTTTTTAAGGGTTGACTGTTCGATAGCCACCTGTAGCCGGATTTGGGTATTACAGGGTTTGTAGTATCGAGTGTCATTTCGTTTACTTACACCCCACATAATCTCAGGTTCATAAGAAAAATAAAATCATGACTGTATGAGTGGGTAGGCGCATTATTAATTGTAGATTTGCTTAATGTACTAATAAATGATTCTCTATTGATTTACAATCCTATGTTAATAAACAAGCTCGAGGCCACAATTGATTTTTAATAAATTATTTTATTCTTTATAATTTTTTGTTTTCAATATTTCCCCATCCTTTGGATGGCATCTTCAGGAATAATAAAATACGAGTTACAATATTAAAACACACAACGACTAATCGCGTTCACATGTAAAATTGCACTTTATAATTTCTTTTTGATAATAACCACTTTGACAACGCTACTTATCTTCATGACAAATCCAAAAAAAAATACATATTTTTTTTAAAAATTTGTTCGAAAATAATAGTATATAACACTTAGAAAAATTTTGTTTTTTTGATCACTTTACTTAGGAATTAAACATTTGATCTGAAAGTGCGAAAATCAAAAAAAAAATTTTTATAGTTTTTCCAAAGTTAAGGAGGTTTAAATTTTCAAATATAGGAAACCAAATAGCTAAGTGAATGTTTTATAACATATGCCTGAAATTCCTGACGATAAAAAGGGTGCATTTGAAAAAACGTTTGTCAAATATAAAACCTAGTTCAGGTAGAGAATAAGTAATGAGTCAGGGTACGGAAAATAGTGTGCCTCAAATTTACGATATGTCCCAAACAATAAACGCTAATGTTCCTAGCACAAGTGCTTATGCTTAACATATGCAAGATATGGAATAGCCTATTAAAAGGGCTGTAGAACAAGGTGTTTTGTCACAGGTAGGTGACATGAGAAGACAGATGGCGGAATTAACTGCTGTTGTAGGAAATATAAGCCTAGTTTTACAACATACACAGCAGGAGAACAAAAAACTAAGGTTACCTCATCCAAAAAACCAGTAATAGTACCAATACAGAACCTATGAATATATCACCAAGGGATTCAGTCCCTTCGGCAAGGTCTTCCATAAATAATAATATTGAGCACTCTTGTAGAACTTACCATAGTATGCGGATAGATAAATGGGGACTTGAGTTTAATGGTAACACAAACAGGTTAGCAATAGAAGATTTTGTCTTTCGTGTTTAACGTTTGCAGCAAAAGAGGGGTATATCATGGGATATGGTTTTGGACAATTTTCATTTGTTAGTCAAAGTTGCGGCAGAAAAATGGTATTAGCTCTTTATTAAAACTAACTATGTCTCAGAATGGTGCACATTAAAGGAGGCTCTGTTAAAACAATACAAATTGACCAGATCTAGTTTCGAGCTGATGAGCGATATGGTCGAAAGGAAACAGCAGCCTGGTGAAGGAATTAATGCATTTTTCTATACGATGACACAAATGCGATCTAGGTTGGAGATGCCTGAAAGGGAAATGATAAAAGTAATAAAGAAAAATTTAAGGTAAGATCTTAGAAATAGAGTTTACCCTATTGCCGTTAGCTCAGTGGATGAACTTAGGCAAGAGTGTGTAGAGGCATAGAAAATATTTGGCCGAAAGGAGGTCAACGTTTTGCATCCACCTGTTTCGTCACAGCGGTATAGGCAAGTAAACGTATCCCAACCATTAGATATACCTGAATTAAATGAAGAAGTGTCAGAACTCCAGGTTGACAAAAATAGAGCATCCAGAAATCCTCTGATTTGCTGGAACTGCAGGCAAAATGGTCATATGTTCATGGACTGTCCATCTTCTGAAAGGTCGTTGTTTTGCTACAGGTGTGGAAAACCGAATACTACGCATCACCCTGACAAACCAAAAACGTAAACAGCCAAAAAAAAAATCTCAAAAATAAGCCAACGACGCAGAATCATTGCGCCGCACAACAACACCACCCGCAACACACTTTTTGTGTTTAATAAACGTCTAAAGGTATGTTATGATTCATACAAATCTTTAAAATGTCACTAACAACAATGTATTATATTTATGATAATAAACTGCCAAATATATAAATATTTTATAGACTTAGGTAGGTAGAAAGGCTGGTGTGAAAATCTCCTTCACACCTTCACCCAGAGACCAGTATGGTCCATTGTGACGCTGTGACGCCTTAATTAGAGATAGTTTTATAGACTTAAAACATGTTGTTTTTAATAGAAGTTCTTAAAACTTAAAACATGTTAATGTTTTAAGAACTTCTATTTATTGATTTTTTAAAGAGCACTTTTATATATGAAAAACACTTTTCTAGAAGATTTTTATTATCTTCATCAGCCATTTGAACAAACACTTTCAAATACCTATCATACATATGATTGCCTGAAATTTCATTAATACAAAGGGTCTGTGTGAAACGGTAGCAAAGTTCTATATGGTGAATTAAAATTATAAAAAATTTTTACGCTAATGTCAAAATTTATACTAGCCCCCAGGGCCAGTGAAATTTTATTCACCTCAATAGTGTCAAAAATTAAAATAATATTACATATTTATAAGTGTGTGTGAAACGGTAGCAAAATACTCATGGAAGTAAAATTTTGACACTGTTGAGGTGAGCAATTAGCGTAGAAATTCTTGACAATTTCAATTCACCATAGAACTTTGCTACCGTTTCACACACACCCCAAGTATTGAATTTAACGAATTTCAAAACAAATTCATAGCTCATCAAAAATAGCCAGTTGGCGATTTTAACTATTTTATAAATCGCCAAAAAATCCCCAAAAAATTAAGAAGCCAAAAAAGTTTGAAAATCGCCACATCTGACAACCCTGTTGACGATTTTGTAAGATAGCTTTTTAACAATAAGCGATCTAGAAATTGAAATTATTTTATTAGTTTTTAAACTTTCTGGGTATGTTTGAGTACTTCTCGTACTGTTAAAAATGTTTGCAAAAAAGGAGTTACTTCATTAACACATTTTTAAAGTTTTTTGTTGAAACATTGTCATGATAACAACTTTTATTTAATTTTGTTTAAGTTTAACTCTAGTATTTCTTTTAGTGTTGCATGGAAACAATGGGTTTATTTAGTCAGCAATAACATGTATCATATGATTTGTATGGTCTTCGGAAACCCCATTTCAAAAGACAGGCGGTCAGGCAGACATCGTTAAATATATTTAGGGCTTAAGATCAAAATTGTAGAAATAGAAATTGCTAAAGATTCGCTATTAATATCAAAGCAAAACTTCGAGATCAACAAATTTGCTGCCACAAACTAAGGGACGAGGTGATTGCTTAATTTTAATTTTTTATTGTTAAATAGGTACTCATAGTAAATATATATGTATGTAGGTATGCAACATGTATTACGAATTAAATTGGCCTAAGGCTATATGTATTATGAATGAATGAATGAATTAAAATAAATAAATAAAAAAATTCAATGTTATACATACGTACGTACATGATGATAACTTATTCAACACAAACAAAGGCAGACGAGACATTTCTTTGGCTTAATATGTAAACTTGCTAAATCCACTTTTTAAGTAAATTAAAATTTTGATGCCGTGTGGCAGAGAAAGATACGATTCGTACTTCATAAACTATGTACATATATATTCCCATGAAACAGGTAAGCAATATTTTTCTGATACAATAATTGACTTAAATATGTATAAGCAAAAGCTAAAAAATTGCGCGAATTTTATCAACACCGCAAATGTTTAATTTGCATGATTTTACTTTCAACAAGTTCGTAAAAGGCAGTTCTTCAAAGTATGTTCATACACCTGTATGTAGCTACATATAGTATGTACACAATTTATTACAATATAAAAAGAGGTTTGAAGAGTATTACAGATGACGTATTAATTACGTTTATTTCCAATTTTGTTTTTATATCAAATTTATTAGCTATCTCTAGCATTTGTTATATTCATACTACATAAATTGTCGTATCCGAAAAACAAAGACGGCATTAGCTTGTGCAAATTATAATTTATTATTTTTTTTGGAAAACCATTTTATGCACATTTTGTTAAACGTATATTATTATGATTAGTATTAAACGTTTAAATTAAGATGCTTACTTTATGTATTTTTATTAAATTGAATATTTTTTCTAAATTTTTAGAAAGATTTCACAACAAAAAGAAAAAATTAACTTTCCACAGAGTTGCATTTTTGTATGGTTGCATTATTTGTACAAACCCCAAGGTTGCATTAAATAGATACCATAATTTACTGTTGAGTAGCCCCGGTCTAGACCAAAGATATATATCTCAGCAAGTTGGCAATTATGTCGGCAGAATAACAGAGCAATATTTCTTATTGCTCAGCTTAGTCTGGGTTCACACTATGAAAGTTTTCTTTCAGAAAGTCTGAGTTTATGGGTGAGAGAGGAGAAAAGAAAAGCATGTTCTCTTCCCCTCTCACCAATAAACTCAGACTTTCTGAAAGAAAACTTTCATAGTGTGATCCCAGACTTATTTTAAAGGCATGGAAAAAAGTATTTATGTTAACTCATAATTTGAAGAAAAATATAGGAAGAAGGTGCAGTGTTAAAACTAGCGCTATCTTGGAAAAATTAATTGTATTAATATAAATTTTTTCTTATTCAACCTTATTATTTAAATATATGCACATATATTAATTTGTTTAAGCTTGGTCTTTGTATTATATAAAAATATTAATTTTTTTTGTTCAAATAAAATTATTATTTTTATATAAAAAAACTCAAAATTAAACAATTAAGTTAAATAGTAAGCATCGAATAAGAAAACAATTATATTAATAAAATTAATTTTTGTAATTTTATTTTACAAATTTAATTTCTTTCTCACACAAATTGCTACTATTGGTTTTTTTTTTTTTTGCTTCGTTTTGTTCATTTGACAACCAAATTTGACGTTTTATGTAAGCAGTAATTTTCATCGAAAATGGACTAACAATTATTGCAACATAAATTTTCGGCAATAAATATGTACAACAAACTGCTGTCTACATTAAAGATAACATCATTTTGACATTTACTGCAATATATGACGCAATAATTATCTCTGGTATAGACGGGCAGTAAGGGCATGGGAGAGCGTCCCTACAAGAAGTGCATAACCAAAACTAAAAAAATTACTAACCCACTTGCAACAATTTTGCATTAGTTGTTCCACTCTAACATGTATGTAACATGTATGTTAGAATGGTACAACTAACATTTTCAAAATAATGCCAATATTTTAATATATTTTTATTTAAATTTAATATTTGCGATTGGTATTAAAGAAAAAAATTAATTAAATTTATAATTTGTAACTAAAGTAGTGAGATAAAAAATTACTATAAAAAAAGTGACAACGCCAAAAAGATAATCAGAATGCTAGTGGTAGAGGGCGTACTGATGGCGGCTTCAGAGGACGTGGTTCTGGATTATCAGGAAACACCAGAGGTATGTGCGAAAAGGTCGTTTTGAAAGGAGTGCTCGTTGAACAGGTAGCGGCCATTCGGGTGGTGGCTTTGGCCAGGATAATCGTTTAAGATTTGGTGCAGATAATTAAGGAACAAAAAGAATTATTAAAAATCCTGATGGCTTTTCAAGTATGTATTTAATTTTTTGCACACAAATTGGTAACAAAACAAAATGTATTTTTTAGAACTACGATTAATTGATTGGGCACACGTATGCTTACCTATATTTTCAGACCCATGCAAGAAGTGGAACGTTAAAGAGCAGCCTCAGAAATAATGGTACGTGGTATTTACTTTACTGAAATCTAATTTCCTGACTGTAATAAATGAACTTAGATTATATTTTTTTAATAAAAAATTTAATTTAAAATGAAAATTATAAAAAAAGTATTTTTTTATAAAGGTTAGTACTACCCAATTTTTACGTTATAAATAACTAGTTAGTGCTAACCAATATTTACGTTATGACTAACTAGTTAGCATTAAGCAGGAGAGTACGCACTACATATATATGTTCCGAAGTCGAGTGGATTTCATTAGTTAGAAAGAGAGGCAAAATCACATGTACACAAGAGTTTCGGTTAGTTTTTTCATTTTGCTCTTAATAAACTAATGGCCTGTTCGTCGATAACGAATGAAGACTTCTTTCGCTTTACTTGCATGTAAAACAAAAACAATATTTTTTAATTTGTTTTTGTTTTAAATGTAATTTTAGCGAACGAAGTCTTCATTCGTTATCGACGAACTGGCCCAAATAGAAACTTTAATCAATATATTGGTCAACACTACCAGTCATATGACTTGTAAAATGAGCGATAGTCTTCTTGTAGGGGTATTTATGTAAACCCAAAATTTGTAAAAAGAGTTTCTATCTTGAGAACAAAAGATTTGCAAAAATTTATATTCTTTTTGAGCTTAACCACTCACAATTACAATTGGAATCGGAAAAAAAGACAACCAATTGTAGGGGATGTAAGAAAAGATAAACTCACTGTTTATTGTTGGTGTTTTGTCAAAGCTTTGATATTGCTTGCAAGTAAACTTGAACGTTTGCAATTCTCATTCGTTTTACAGTTAACTTCTTTCAAATTCTTTGGAAAGAGGTCGAAAAATAATAATCAAAAAATAACAGTTAATAATAACTATTATTTTTGATCGAAGAAATAACTGTTATTTTTGTTCACTTAAAATAAGGCGCAACTCTTCGTCAGGTGATTATTGTTTTAGCCTACGCGCCATTTTTGAAAAAAATGAGTTAAGCGGCAATATTATTGTATCTGATATTCGCCATATTATTTCCATTTTGTCCTATATTATGCAATACGTCACACTATGTTTTCATTCATTCAATAAAAAGGTGAACATAACCTATAGAAATAACATAAACAGCATTGTACAATGTTGCCAACACATTTTACTTTATTTTCGTTGTGCAATAAAAATCAAAAGTATTTTGATTGTTGCCAATATACTGTGCCATCATCGTTTATCATATACACATTGGTGATATTATTGTACAATACGTAAAACTGAACAATTTTATTGTAAGTGTATGAGCCGCTTTAGGAATGGATTATATATGACATCAATTCTCTTTCATATTCCAAAATCCATTTTTTGATATCTCGTATAGAATCTTAGATATTTAGCATCGACTTTGGTCTATATCCACATTTTGTAGGTTCATTGAACATTATATTGCTACATATGACAATTTTTTCCATATGGAGCAAATTTTGCATACAAACATAACAATATTATACCTTACTATTGCTTTACGCCATTCGAATAATGAACAACGTAGGTCAAAAGAAACCGTCACAATAGTTAAAATTTATTGGACACAATGTGAAACTTGAGATGAATATGGAGCCCACAACAAAACTAATTGTTGAATTTTATAAGCAGCTCTGATTTCTTGACGAATTTTGAATCAAATTTAAAAATTCAGTAAGAGAAATACAATTTTACAACGTAACAATAATAAAATCCATAAATTGTCGCCTATTATTAAGAAATAATTTTGAAAATAATCATTTGTAAAAGATCAAAACCATACAAAACGTTTTCAAGTTATGATAAAATATTTCGGTCAAAATATTAGTCTAGCCTTAAAAAAACTAGAAATGAATAAAGCGCTGTAAATCTTACTTTTTCATATATTTTTATTTAAAACGACTTTTTTTGTCGGCCAGTGTAAATAATAAAACTTAACCAATTGGTTCTTAAGCTACGGTCACATTTGTCAAATATTTGAGGGAAAAAACGGGACAGCTGTCTCCACGGCGAATTAAAAAAATTGAGAAACGTCAAAATTTAATTTTGTTTTGAGAAGAAGTTGATTGAAAAGTGCTAAAAATGTTACTTTTATAATAAAAAAATTTCAAAACTGCGAATGATTAAAGTGAATTTAATAATTTCTTTTATAAAAAAGTGATAATTTTATTTTGCAATAAAAAAATGTTGACAACCAACCAGAAAATTGTATTAACAAAATACATGGGGCTTTTTGTAGTTGTAGAGATGAGTTTACCTGTTTGAATTCGCCTTGGCTGTAACCATCTGATTTTTTGTTATTATTTTTTATTTTACTTGTACCATCCGTGTAAACATGAAAAATACAAACAACAGATTTTTATCTTTTTCTTTTTAACACGGAGAGAATTTCATAATATTTTGATTCTACAAAGTCGTAATACATTGTATTACCGTATAAACTGGCCTTTAAGAAAAAAATCTTTAAATGGTATTTTTGTCAAAAAATAATTAAAAATATGATAAAATAATCATTCTGGCAACGCTGTTAATAAAATACAGTTAAACCTCGATTAACCGGACCTCTATTAATCGGTTACATCCATTAACCGGCATGCGGTTCTTTTTAATTTTTCGCTCTATTATCCGGGCTTTACCTCTATTATCCGTGTTTAAGATTTATACCTCTATTAACCGTGCTTTACATCTATTATCCGTGCAGCATTCATATATTTTTTATTATGTACATATGTATACCTAAATCCGGTGTTTCCCCCTTTTAAGTTCACGTTCATGTTTTAAGTTCAGACATGTAGTTTGATCAACCAAAGCATAATCAGTAAAAATCCCAATTTTAATGTTTTTGATGAGACATAAATATTTGATTCTTTATGACGGTATGTATGTTTTGTATAAAAATATTTGGTATATTTGAATCTGTAGTTACATAAATAGAAACCGTGTATTTCGTGTATGCCGGTCCCACGAGAGCCGGTTAATCGAGGTGTAACTGTATATTCAAACAAAAGAAATCAAAACTTTGTCAAATTAAACTTTGTGTGTATAAACACCAAACAAAGTTTAAAAGAGAATTCAACAAACTTTGTCAAAGTAAGCTTTGCCTGTCTAAATGGTAACAAAGCATTGTGCGAGTTATTTCATAATATAGAACAAAATAGAAATAATAAGGCGAATATCATATACAGTAATATTGCATGTGTATGGGCCGCTTTGGTGATACACAATATTTTAATTTGTACACACCTTGTTATATGCTTATCGTTCTGTTTAATGTGGCATCATTGCTGCCGTAATATTTTTGAGTACTGAACACTTCCTTAGTTCGAAAAAGTGCATTGCGAAGCGTCGAATTGAAATTGAACGCTATAACCGATTTTGTGAGTTTATAAGCTTTATTCAAATTTTTAAAACTTACTTTAATAATACAAAACATTAACAAAAAAATCATTGTATAACTAAATACGTTCAAATAAAAAAAAATGGAATCAAAATTACCAAAACCATCGGCATTCAAAAGGCCAATACCAGTTTCAAGAACCATGTTACCAATGGACAGAATAAATACAAATGGATTTGGCTCGAAGAATACTGTACTATTAAGTAATAGCACAGCATCATTGTATACATTTCAACCATTAACAAGAGATTTAACAAACATGCCAAGTGCTTTAAATTTAAATCCTAGAGGTATGTGTAATGAATTTATTTTGCCTATGTACAAATCTAGTTTTACTGCTGTTTTTAGAACGTGCTGCTTCACCCGAAGCTGCAAGATCAAACACTCATTCTCGAGTGAAATTAAGACGAAGTCGTTCTGCTTGCGACATACGTGATATGAAACCTCTAAAACGTATAGAACCTACTTTAGCACCTATACCGGCTAAAACATCACGACTTGTGTCAACAACTGGGTCTTCCAACAATAAGCCACCACGTATAGGGACAAATAATATAATTTCCGTAAATAATGCAGTAAAGCGCACGGCAGGACAAACCGCTAGACCGAAAAGCAGTACTGTCACAGTTGGGCAAACAACTATTTTAAAAAAACCAATGGCAGCTGCAGCAAGTTCAACAACATCTGTATCAACTACGGGAGCAGGCAAACCGATTAATAAACGCATTCCTCCGTATGATTTTAAGGCAAGATACAATGATTTGCTGGAAAAATACAAATCTTTAAAAGAAAAATACGAAAACAAATGTGATCAATTTGGAACATTAGAAAGTTTGCCTGAACAGTTGGAAGATACACAAAATCAACTTATTACCACTCAAAAAGAGTTGAAAAATACTCAAACTACAAAAGGATGTCTAGAAAAACAAGTTAAATTACAGCGAGAAAATATTGAAACATTAGAGTCTAGTTTATGTACAACTAAAAAAGAACTGGATAAACTGTCAATAGTGCATAATGTAAGTATACATACACTTCATTGATTTGTATATTATATTACCCTCCTGTGATGAATATTAAATCGCTGTATTGAAAATTAAACAGCCAAATTTAGAATTAAAATTCGCTGTAAGTTTTTGTCCCCTTCTTCAATTTGTTTACCCTTTACCAAAGTTTCAAGGGGATTGTTTCGTCATTCCATTTGTAATTTCTACAATATTTATCTAAGACCCAATAAAGTATACTTATATATTCTGGGTCCCTTTGACGATCGAAGTTAATTTAACGATGTCCGTGTGGCCGTTGACATGGGGTTTCCTTCCGAATGCCCCATATATGGGGACTTTGTAGTATATGTTGATGTCACATATACGAGCATGTTCTACAAATCGAAATGAAGAGAAGTTGAAATCGAACGAATTTTTAAATTCAGTTAACAAAATGACCGTAGGTATATTCTTCTGGTTTTAAGAGTTGTTATTGTAAAAATAACTGGTACTCAATGAATGTAGTAAATAAAAATAAATAATTTTTTATACTTTCGTTTAAAAACTGCTCGAATTGCTCGATGCCTGATAGTCCGGAATTGTGTGCTGTTGAAATTCAGCCTGATTAGTCCACGAAAAAATCTAATTTCACCTAAACATCCGTTGTTTTTTTTTTTTTTTGTTATTTTATTTTTATGTGTATCTGGAAAACGTCAGGAGTTTCCAAATTAAGTACAAAGACAGATTTCTGTATATATGGAGAACGGCAAGAGACATAGTGACAAGTGGGCTTGGCACTTCCCATACAAATACATATTTTTTTTTTAATTTTCTTTATTCCACTTTTGTCATAATATATTAAGGGTATTCATTTCAAATTTTTTTTGGTTGGAAAAATGGAAAAAAGAAAAATTACACTCTTATTGACGTGAACGGGTTTTTTATTATTTTTTTTTGTAAAAAGTACAAACTGTCAAAAAAAATCTGCCAAATAATTCGTGGAGGTAATTGATATTTTCAATATGCCAAATAGGGGCAAAAAATTAATTAATTTATTTATTTAATTGTCACATCATTAACAAAAATTGATAATATTTGCGAAAATAAAGGTATGTAAAGATACATTTTCATGAAAACAATACAATATAAACTTTGAAATATTAAATTGCAGAAATGTTTACTTCATTCATTTCATTTCTTTTTTTTTAATTCTTTTTTTTTATAAATTTTTTATATTGAACTTAAGGCGAATTTATTACAGGTGGTCTCAAAAACCCTGCTGATATTAGCTAAAATCACTGTTGGATGTCAAAATTTTGTTTATTCTCTTTTATTATCTTTGTTTCTGTTTTGTTTTATTTCTGTTTTTGACATTGTACAATGATTTTACAAAAACAAATTGCTTGTGGTTATTGTACGAGTTGTACTTGTTGTAGTACCGAGATGAATTCGCCTTGATTGTACTCATAAGTGTTTTTTTTTTTAAGTTAAATGAGAAAGAAGTAGTGTGACCATATTAGCTTTTTCCGAGCTAAATTTAGCTTTATTTTTTCATGTTTAGTTTTGGATATTTCATTTAGCTTTAAGCTTTTTTCAACAATGCATTTAGCTTTTTTAGACTTTTTTAATTTTAATTTCGTGTTTATTTATATTTCAAAATAAATAAAACAGATTATCCAAATAAACTTATTTGTGATTTAGTTAAAAAGAGTTATAGTGTGACAATGCGGAAGTAATCGCTTCTGCAGATTTGAACTACATACATAACAGTGCTGCAGGGCAAGAATAAAAAAGTAACGCTATTTTTCAAAAAATAAAAAATTTTGTCAAAAGTTACAATTCCAAATATTTCTTGAATAAATAGTAAGTTTATATGATTTGTAAAAACCAAAAACATATTACTATTCAATATTTCAGTGATAATAGCAAGACTATCAATTATGAATAGAACAAAAGTATAGCAAAAAGTAAGTTTCAAGCATATGCCCACTGCATGAGAATTAAAAAAAAAAGGTTTAAGCATATACATAGTACTTTTCGTTTCTAATCCCAACTTTAGCGATTCCAATTTATCTATTTTGCTGCCGTTGTAAGTAAAAATAAGATTTACATGATAGTCCATTAAGGGATGTAAGCATAAATATTTGCCACATATTCCATCTATAAGCGGCCAGCAAAGGCAAAAGTAAATCGAATTATGTTCATTATAGTCACATTAGCAAAACGTTCTACCATATAAAAGAACTAAAATTAAATCGTTTAATTTTTGTCATCGACACTCAACTTGAAAAAAATTAGTTTTTAGTTTAGGTATCAGGTTAAAAATATTTTGTTTTGCCGACGAACTTTTTACTTATGTGTTTTACATTGTCGTTGTCAGGATTTTGAAATCGACAAAAATTTCAAACGACTACGACTTCGATCACGAAAACGACTCGTCAACTTTCACTCTGCTTATAACTAGATTTAAATATAGCTCACACACTGGCCATGGTTTAACTCACCTGTTGTTTTTATATAATATGTTGATTTTCACAAAGCTATCTTTCAGGGTTTGGTTCGGTACGATATGTTTTGACTATTTTGTTCACTTTCTATTGATGTCTTTAATCTCTGAAGAACAAGAGTTCCGATATTAAAGTTGAAAGTATACCAAGGATACTAATAGGGAAATACGTAAAACTATAACTTTAAACTTAGAAAAGTACATAAAGATTCAACCTACACGCGTATGTACGCACAAAAAAATCTGAAGTTTTATTGTGCATGTCCATAATTTATCGACTTAATTAAGATTAAAATTAAAAATTGCCAAAATTTTAATAAAAATAAAATATTGATTTTAAAAGCCCAATGATCGATTTCAGTATAAAATCACATATGTTAATTCTATTGCAAAAAATCGATCCACCAAAATGCAAAAAAAAAAATCTGAAAAAAACACAACGTCCCATCTTCGGTAACTACGGGATTTTTTAAAAGTTTCAGTCTGTCAAACCAAACACTTCCGAACATGTCGACTGCCGATGTTCTTTGTTGTGTACAACTTTTTGTTTTTTGCATTTGCCTTCACTACGACTGTTTTCATTTAATGAATCAGAAGTAAAGGCAACAGTTTTTTTTTTGTCCAATGACAAATTAAGATGTCGAAGTTGCAGCACAATCTTATGACTTTTACTATCTCAACTGCAGCTTTTTAAACGCTGCTTACAACTACATTTAGAGCTGACAAAAAATCAACCAATTGTGGTCGGGACTGTAAGAAAAGATAAACTCACTGGTTATTGTTGTTGTTTTTGTTTAAGCTTTGATATTGTTACAAGTAAAACTGAGGTTTATAATTTTTTTTCGCTTAACAGTTTTATTTGTATAATATCTTTAGCTTTTCTAAAATATTTGGAAGAAGTTTCCTGACGATCTGGCCTAAGCAACCAGTGAAATGCGCATAGATACAGCTTATCCCTTCAACAATAAATTTCAGTTTCTCATTATTATTAAATGGGGATTTAGCACATTTGAAAGAAACCTTGTTAATTAATTTTTGAATCCCAAGAAAAACTTTGATAAAATTGATTTTAACTAAAAAAATTTTTTTAGTACAATAAGGGTAAAAAAGTACAATTTTTAAAGGTTGTTGGTACAATTTTAAAAATTCACAACGCAATCCCTGAAACAAAATTATAAGACAAAAAAAAAACTAAAAAACTTTGTTTACATTTTTTATAGTTCGCTTTTTCTAGCATTTAATGTTTTAAAAAAATGTAGTGCCATTTAGGGCTTTACAGAGTCACCAATGTTACGAAATTGGGTTTTGCGTTAAGCGAGGTGTTGCGCTTATCGAGGGTTGCGTTCAACGAGGCTACACTGTATTCTTTTTTATTTTTTGACACAAATGTATTTATTTATTTTAGTCTAGGGATGCCAGATAAATTTTTTCTTTAATTCCAAATTTATCTTATAAATTTGCATTTTAAATGTATATGCAACATTACAACACTAAAACAATAACGTTATTTAACCAATTTGGTAATTATCTTTAAAATTCTGACTAAAAATCTACGTTATTAAGGGAAAAAGAAATCTGATACATTTTTAATTTCTTGTATGACTACTGGTTAAAATATGTATAATACTTGAAGCATCATGTGCATATTGGTGAACATAAATGACGTCAGCCTAAACATTCCCGTTTAACCATTCAATATCATTTACAAACTTTTGAATATAAACCCTAAAATTAATTTTTGCTATCTAATATGAGATTCGAACCCCAAATCTGGTAGTCCTGCAGTAGACAACTGTTTTGTACAAGGCGAATTCATATATACATACATACATATAATAATTCACCTTGTGTTTGACATTACATGACCAGCGTTACCGTTGTGATACTAAAGTATCAATTTTACTCTTTTTCGAAGGTCTTTATACCGTTTATGACCCTTTTTTTAAATTATCCTTTTGTATCATTTTCACCTATTTTGTGCCACTTTTTGACCATTTTTGTCAATAGCACACACATTTTGTTTTTTTAACACCGCTGAACGTGGGTGCTTAACAAATATTTTGGAAATAATCGGAGATGGAGGAATGGACTTCAAGTGAAGATTTAATACCAAAATATAGAACGGCACATTCCAAAAAAGTATATAGTACATATTCGTAAAAATTTTGTGTCAAAAATTTTTTTACGACTTCTAAATTAGATTTTCGAAAGTAAAGTACAAATTTAAATACAATTTCCCTAATAGCAAACAATACTCATATATGTACTAAATATTTTTTATTTTTTATTTATTGAATAACTTATGGTGGTTTCTTCTCAAAAAAAACGTGACGTTTTTCTTAAAAATGTTTTGCTCTCTTAAAGAGTAGCAAGTTTTATCCTAAAAAATTAACCCTTAATAATGGCATAAGGCATTGAACTTTTTGCTCTCTTTTAAATCGACAATGTAAAGAATGCCCTTTAAAAAAGGTGACTTCGGTTTAGGTATGAGGCTATTTTTAAAAAAGCGACGATTGCCTCAAAGAACAACAAAGCTTCGCAGAATTTAAAAATTCTAAAAAGTTTGCAAAAATAGTGCCATAAAATTGACTAAAAGTCCCTAAAACTAACAGCAAAGAAAAAATTGCTGAAATTCCCAAATATTTGGTAACAGCGGGATGACAGAAACGTCTTATTTATTTCATTTATTTATTTATTTCATTCACAGTAATATATAAAAGCCTCCTAGGCCAATTAACATATATTACAAAGATATATTCCTGAATACAAATACAACTTAATCTTAATACATAGTTATAAACATACTTTCACTTATAACTAATAAAAATCTCATTCAATGGCTCCCCAGCCAAAAAAAAAAAGTTATAAAAAAAAGATCATTTGTTAAAAAACGTAAAAGCTTTAAAGAAACAGAAAATTTACAGGAAAAAGTCGCTTCAATCTCGAACAGGGCTAAAATTAGCAAACGATTGCAAAATTTGAAACAAACCCTAAAATTTATTTAAAACCGCTAAATCGGTAAAAAAAAACAAAATGTCGAAAAAAAACATGAAAAGTATGAAAAAAATGAGTTATAATGATGAAGAACAAACTTTTTATGTGTTTAAAATATGCAAGGGCATAAAAAAATTAGCTTTTACGCACAGCCTACCGGAAATAAATATTTTTTGTTTGTTTATAAAAAAATTTGTCTTATTATGTTTATTTAAATGGGAAATACTGTTTTTATTTTATTGAAATACCCTTTTTTTGACCCCTTTTTCTGAAAAATCCACTTTTTGTGACCCTTTTCGAAAATTTCTAACGGAAACCCGTACATGACCAAAAAACAAAATATGTACCATGTTGTTTTTGTTGTAGTCTCGCCGCCACCTTTAGTAGATCCGCCTTGTTCCGTACGGAATGTGCGATTAGATTCGCACCTTGCTTAAGGAAATGACAGTTTCATTACACTTAGCAAAAAGTTTCCTTAAGTTCAATATGGTTTGCCTTATATTATTAACATGTATTCGCACATTTGCTTAAGCCAATTTAAGCACATTATGGTTGGACCTTAAGAATGCCTGCCTTTTGATTTTTAGCAATTGTGTTATTGCGTGCGCATCAATGAATGCAAACAAAGAACGTTCAATCATCAAACTCACACATGCCCAAATAAAATGTTAACGAAACGATGTCAATATTACTAACGTTGAACTTTGTTTTGCAGCAGTGTTGAAAAATTTTAGTACTTAAGTACATTTTTCAGTACCTTTTCTTATTAAAAATACCGCAGTTCCCCCTTGGTGCTTTTTAACTTTTAACTGTGATGTGATTATTTCGATAGCAGACTTTGGTAATCATGTGTTTCTTCCAAAATTTATGTTGTTGTGTATAACAAATTATTAACGGAGGTAATATTGAAATGCAAAGCGAGGACGCCAGGATTTATATTTTGCTATCCAGAATGGGATATTTGTTCTTACAAGTTGCAAGAAATATTTATAAAAAGGGATGCATTTGATAAAATGTGGGTGGAAAATTAAAATTTAAATAAAAACCATTTACCTTTATATGAAATTTTTGGTGCAGCTCGATCCGACAATTTTATAGAAACATGAAAATTAAACATGGAAATTGTTTATAAATTTAATCAAACTGCAAAGTCATTTTATTAGAGATTTTGCGATTCATTCAGAACTAAATTTTGTTTTTGTTTCCAGAAAATATTATTTTCGGGATAACTAATATTACAATACCTTTTTATTAACCTTTAGTTACCGCCCCAATTTTTCGGTACATAATTGCCAACGCAAAGTTGCAAAGATCAAAAATTTCAGTCGCTCCCCAAAAATATTGAATAAATCTATTTGAAAGGAAAATGTTCAACGATTTCAAATATGCTTCTCTTTTTACAATCAGATTTTTAGTTCAGATATATAGATAGATATAGTCCTTCAAAGTTGACTGATTTCCAGTGTTAGCAAACAGAAAATTTTTAGATAATTTGGTCCGATTTCAAATACAATACATATCTCGAAAACTAGGTAACGGATCATCATTATATTGATAGATTCTATTTATTAATTCTTACAGGAGCATATTTTAAATATGAAAAACAATTTTCTCGAAGATTTTCATTATCTTTTGGTAATTTTAATTAGGCTAAAGTTCACCAAATTTAATTTTCATTAAATTATTTTTATGAAGAATGTAATTAATTAAATTTTTAAAATAAATAATCATTCAAAACCCAATTTCGATCTACCAAAGGTTAATTAACAATTTCGTTTAAAGAGTGATGTTTGACTATTAACTGGCAGCAGTCGTCAATGTCAGCCATCGAGAAAAAATTCTCCGTTAATAACTACATAACTTATGGTGAATGATTTTCCCCGCGAGTTTTTTCACCTTTCCCTTTAATATATTCACTTTATTTTTGCTGGGGAACAGAATATTATAACAGTGCATGCAATTCGTATATTAAATTTCACAACATTTATTTTAACGTGCCAACCTGTAGAAAATATAATGTTTGTATTTTAAATGTAATGCGGGTAAAAGCACTCTTTGTCATTGGTTCTTTTTTCAGTAATAATGTCTGTGGACTTTTGACAAAATAACTTATAATACAAACATATTAACCTTGTTTTGTGTATGCACATTTTTAAAATAATGTAAGTACATGTGTAAAATATGCTTTAATACATATTTGTTTATTGTAAATCTGTAATATTAATATCAAATATTAAATAATTTATGTATTTATACATACAAGAAATACGGTACGTTGCATTGCATTTCAATACATTTCCGGTCGGCTAATAAACCGTTCAGTTCTTTTAATTGCAAATCAAAACAAATAAACGCACTTATTCAACTTAACAAACTTTATTGAAATTAATTATAACGTTCACAATTTGTATCTAATATTCAGGGATGTGCTGGAAATCGCAAACGTAAAACCCAAGAATTTTAAAAGTCGTTTTTAAATTAGATTTCTGTAATAAAAGAATTTCATGACGAATATTAAACAAATATTTCCCTATTAAACAGGATTATAAACCAAAAATTAGGTTTAAAGTTTATTAAAAACAACTTCCAAATTCTTGCGTTTGCGATTTCCAGCACACCCCCGGTTTGTAGTTTTGAACCGAACCGTTTAATGTCTCAAAGCAAACTCAACCAACTTTACGAGTCAGCCTGTATTTAAAAGTTAGTTCACCACTGGTAGTAGATGTAGAGTAGTTGATTCACTAATCTTCTAGTCGATTCCCGAATATTCTGTTCGAATTCGAAATTCTACAATTAAATCTAAAGTCTACAATACAGTGGAGCAAATAACAAATTAAACTAATACGACATTAATTATAATTTACACGATATCAAAACTAAAACTATTAATAATTCTTAGATGAATCTAATTTCGTGACAATATGTTCATATATTTAACGTATTAAAAACTAATTTTATATTACATATTCGAGAAAAGTATAGTTTTTTAAAAATAAATTTTTATTTTACTCTATTGATTTTGCTCTTTAATTCTTAACTTTCAGAAATTAAAACATGAACATGATAAAATAAGCAGTGAGGTGTTTGAGTTGCGAGAACGCTCAACAGTTCTAGCCGAAAGTAATTCCGCTCTTTTGCAAGAAATAACTGAGTGCAAAGAACAGCTATTTCGTTCAAATATGGAACGCAAAGAACTACATAATACTGTTATGGACTTACGTGGAAATATACGAGTATTCTGCAGAGTACGTCCTCCACTTGATTGCGAACAAGAGAAACAATTGTGTGGTTGGAATTATTTGGACGAAGCCACGGTTGAGATTGTGAATTATGATAAAAATAAACCAATCCCACATACATTCAGTTTTGATCAAGTCTTTCATCCAGCCTCCGATCAGGAATGTATTTTTGAAATGGTCTCACCTCTTATACAATCCGCTTTAGATGGCTACAATATTTGTATTTTCGCTTATGGTCAAACGGGCAGCGGAAAAACTTATACTATGGACGGTATATCTAGCAATCCGGGAGTTATACCACAAACGGTTGATCTGTTATTTGATTCAATAAAAAACTATCGCCATTTGGGCTGGGAATATGAAATAAAGGCAACATTTTTAGAAATTTACAATGAAGTTTTGTACGATTTGTTAAGCAATGAACAAAAAGATATGGAAATCCGTATGGCTAAGAATAATAAAAATGATATATATGTATCGAATATTACCCAAGAGACCGTCGAGTCTGCAGCACGTTTGCGTCAATTAATGGGTATTGCTAAAATGAATCGTGCCACTGCTACCACAGTGGGGAATGAAAGATCATCACGATCACATGCTGTAACTAAAATTGAACTGATTGGTACGCATGCCGAAAGGCAAGAAATCTCCATTGGCTCCATAAATCTAGTAGATTTGGCAGGTTCGGAGTCACCAAAAACAAGCATTCGGATGAACGAAACTAAAAATATAAACCGATCTTTGTCTGAACTGACAAATGTTATATTGGCGTTATTGCAAAAACAAGATCATATACCGTATAGAAATTCTAAACTTACTCATTTGTTGATGCCCTCATTGGGTGGCAATTCAAAAACACTAATGTTTATTAATGTAGCACCATTTCAAGATTGTTTTGTTGAATCCCTTAAATCTTTACGCTTTGCAGCATCAGTAAACCAATGCAAAATGGCAAAAGCTAAACGCATTCGCATTTTAAATACTTCCTCTGTTGCAAATTCTAGTACGATTAGTAATTAATATTTTAGTGTGTATTTATAATTTTGTTGTTTTCTTTTTACTTTAAATTTTAAAAAACTCTTTAATAAAAATGGATAATTTATGTGAACATATACTCTAAATTGTATTTACTTCATCTGAAAAGGCTGATTGCAGGAATATTATATTTTGACAGTAGGAGTATGTTAAGTCACTTCAAGGGGTTTCTGGAAATCGATAGCTGATCGAATGAATTTTAATTTGGTATTTTTACTTATTTTGTTTACACAGTAGTACATTTATATCAGCTGGCATTCTTAATAAAATATATTTTTGTTTACAAATTTTAATAATAAAGTTAAAATTAATCATTTCTGGATCTGGGCAAACCCAGAAAAAGGTAGAATCATCCCACTGTTTTACAGCCTGGGGACTACCGCGTATTAAGATGCAAAAGAAATAATTTACAAGTTCGAAAAACTTAAACAGCGAATTACGATTTTCGTTCTATTTATTTCGAATGAACGAAAGTTTTTTTACCTTATCGAAAACAAAAAATACCTTTCGAAACGCAACTCTCTTACGAACAATAAAAATCCCTTTCAAAAGTTTAGTTGATATTTAATACATAGTATGAAAATACAATTAATTGAGAAAAGAAAAGAAAAAAGAATGACAAATAAAATTACTATAAGTTTTGTGCACAAATAAATATATGTTAACAAATAAGTAAATGTAAGGCCATCCTAGATTTAAAATGTCTTGCATTACTTATGATTTGGATTCGAGGGGGTAGTTGGCTCCAGAGACGAATCGAGTTAATGAAGAAGTGTTGATTAGAAATTGATTTGTTATACCTAATACTGTTAATCTTGTAACCTCTGTTCGATCTAGAGAACATGACTCTTTCATATAGGTAGGAAGGCTGTCGACTATATATAATCTTATGCAAAATCAATAGAGTTCGGCAAGTCAATAAGTTATCAAATGTTATGTTACATATCTGTTTCGCTCATTGTGAGATGCTATGGTTCCTTTTTATTCCAAATACATATCTAGCAATATTATTGTATGTTAAGTTGAGCCTTCACCTACTAACCGAATCGCAACTTGAAAAAAGCTCGCATCCATACATGAGTGTTGGCAATAAATAAGTTTTAGCTAATAACATTCGGGTGTGAATCAGTGTAAAGATAAATATGATTGAGATCTTCGTTTATAAGTTGAATGCAATTTGCGGCGTCTGATATTTTACAGCTTATATAGAGTGCACGTCGTCAGCATACATTTGAATTTTACAATGTTTCACTTGCAAAGGCAGATCATTAGCGTATATAGAATACAATAGTGGTCCAAGTATTAAACCCTGTGGCACACCTCTAAGCATTAAGTAACGTTCAGAGACATTTGTTTCATGGAATACACTTTGACATCTGGCACTTAGATATGGCGTTAACAGTTTCAATGCTGTTGAGGAGAAATTGCACATGTGCTTTAATTTAAGACAGAGAATGGAATGATGCACTGTGTCAAAGGCTTTGGAGTGATCAAGCAGTATTAGGAATGACATCGTTTGGCGCTTATCAATTTGGCATCTTATTTCCTCCGTGACATCAATGAGAGCAGTAGTACAGCTGTACTTGGGTCTAAATCTAGAAAGGTAGTGGCTTATTTGCGAGTGTATTAATTTCTCACAAAATCTTGACAAATAAGGCAAAATTGAAATTGGTCGGTAGCTCTCATCAGATTTCAGGATCGGAATAATTTTAGCATGCTTCCATTCAGACGGGAACGTACACGTTGTGATGATCGTGTTAAAAATATGAGTTAAGTGAGTTAGTATGTAGGGAAGAGTAAGCTTGATAAACTTTGGATGCAATCCATCATAACCAACGGCTTTAGATTTGATATGAAGAAGTGTTTCAAGTACAGTTTCCTGATTAACGTGTGTAAATTGAAAGAAAGTTATTTGGTTTTTACAGCAAAAGTTATTATAAAAATTTTTGTTTATTTGAGGCATTGGTGTACTAGCAAATTGAAAGTTTAATTCGTTCACGTCAAGGACCTGTGCAGCGACATTCCTACGATTTAGCCATTCTGATTTTTAAGTTAACGGCAGCCCTAGCATTTTTAAAGATACTATATAATTTTGGCATTCTGAAACGTTTCCAACTTTTTGATTTCTGCGCTCAATTAGATTTGTTATCTCGTTTGTAAACCATGGTTTCTAATTTCGTACAACTTTTGTTTTTAAAGGAACATATTAATTAAAAAGATAGATCAACTTTTGTTGTAGAAAATTTAGGGTTGTTAGACTTTTTTCCTCAAAAATCGTCAAAAGTTTTAACAAAATTCGTCAAAATCGTCACGAAATTTGAACAAAATCGTCAACAAAACGTCAAATATATAAATTTTACAAATTAAAGACAATTTATTGCATGGATTGGTTCGAAAATATAAATTTTCAGCAAGAAATTCTATTTATGATGAAGAAAGTGATATGGTTAAGCTTTATTCTATTTATTTCAGCAAGTGAGCTGAACATATTTATCATTTAAAAAGAAAACATACGAAAAAATATATTTACATAAATGCATATAAAATTTTTTTTATTTCATTTATCCATATTCAGAAAAATATTAAATAATAAATAAAATCTCATTTGCTTTTAACTCGAACTATTTTAAAATGATTAACTTTTAGCGCTATTCCTATTGCAAATTGTTTTTATTGTTAAAGGTGCTAAAAACCAAGGATTCTGTCTATATCCACAGACTTTTTACCCGACTTGAAACGTTTTATTACGTCCAATATTAGTTCCAAACTAATACATTTTCTTCTCATTGCACTCATTTTTCTACACAACTTCTTATTAAAAAGTAACTTTTTACTTCCTAACACGCAATTTTACTAAGAATAACTTACCTAACAGAATTAAATGGGATTTGCCTTTTTACACACAAATGGAAAAATTCTTCACATGTGATTATGACTTCATCGAAAAATGCATTCGTTTGTAGCGACGCAAATCGAAATCATAAAAACGCAAAGCGGATTAAACCAATTTTTAAAAAGCGGACCAAATAGAACAGACGCAAATTAGGGCTCTAGTGTATATTTTTTGCAGTATCGATGGCATTTCTATAATTGTAGAATTTGAATTACTAATGCTTCTAATGAAATCCACCTGGTTTGTGATGGGGCCTCCCCCATTTTTTTGTTTAATTTCCAAAAATTTTTGTATTTCGAAAAATTGATTTATAAGTTTTGGACTGTTTTCAATATAATTGTAAATTTTTCTTGTGTGTTTTATCGATGCCAGAAAATCGTCATAACACTATTACTTTTAGTCAAAAAATCGTCAATCGTCATTTTACTGTATTTTCCAGGGTTTAAAAATTAGTAAATAGTTTTTTTTCTACATATCAAAAACCGCAGTAAATATTCAAAACTAAAATATTTAAAGGTATTCATATTGCAAAAATATTCTCAATTTACTAAAACCCTCGTAGTAATATTAAAAAATATTTAACCAGTGGTAATTTAATAAAATAACAATGCGCAAAATATTAAATATTTCGCCATACAAATATATTTTCTATGGAAATATTCAAATATTTTTAGTCACCGTAAATATTAAATATTGTGTGTCTTCAATATTAATATATTACTGCCACACATCACAAACTGCCCAAGTGTATGCAAAATGTACGAATATAAATAACATAACAAAACAAAATATGCCGTCTTGTTGATCATCGACTGCCAAAATATGCGACACAAAATATGCGACTATTACACACGACATATTTAAATATTTCACAATATGAAGAACAAAATATTTTTGTGTGTGTACATACAAAAAAGGTTTAAAAAATTAATGATTTAAAATAAGAAATTCTTTGTATGATGTGTTGGTAGATTAAAATATAATTGTTTAATGGTTTTTTTATTTATTGAAAAAAGGTAAATTATGATTGAAAGGTGAGTTTTATAATTTAAATGCACAAATAAAAAAAGGATTGAAAAATCAACTAATGTTTTAAGAAAACATATGCATACATATGTAGTTAGTATTTATAAAAATATTTATAAAGAGCAATTAAAAGAATATAGGGAGTGATATGTCAAAGACAAAATTAAATTAATTGTTTGGACTAGTTGTTCAAAAATAAAGTAAAGGTACAAAAGTGCGTTTTTGTTTTGAGAAATTTGTTAACAACAGTCAAATTTACTTTTATAAGGGGAAACATTTTTATGCATGGGTGTGTAGATAATAGTTTTATGACCTATGCATTTTGTTTTTAGCTTGGCTCATTTAATTGTTGATGATAATGGATGAATTCAAAATAGAACAACCAATCGCGATATTGTAATAGAAGCTCAAAAAATAGGATGTAGTGGGAATGTAGGTAGGAAGCTGCTTATATGATCTGTTAGAGAAAATAACATTGGAAGTAGTGATCACTGATCCGTTGCAAAGGCTATGCATATACATATGTATGTATGTATGTACATATGTATGTCTATATGTACATATAAGTAATTGTTAGCGACAAAGAAAACTTCGAAAATTGATATTGTGTATTGCGTTATACAAGTTGATTTAAAAAAAAAACATTTTTATGACTTTTCTTGTTTTTTATAAGTATGTATGTAATTTGGAAAAGAAATGTTTTTCAGAGTATTGCTGTTTTTTTTTATTTGTACCTATCATAAATATTTTTTTAGGTAAAACATTTTTGTTTGCTATATGCGCTTGCGTAGACATTAAAGAAACCCAAATTTTCATGCAAGTAGCAATCCTTTTTTAAGTAATTTTTTTGCTTATTTCATGCACTTATGACCTTTTCATTTGTTGTTGCTTATACATATAAAAACATATGCAACAACACCGTGTGATTTCATAGACACAAACGTATGCAAATTTATGATCTTTGCTTCTTTTATTTTAACTGAAAATAAAGGGTTATTTATTTTTTCACTTGTTTGTTTACAATATGAATAGGTATATAGAAGTATGAATAATTATGACGCCAACATTTACGCAGAAAGAGAATTGTACACACCATCTGTATGCATGAATATCCTTTTTAATAGGAATTGTTTAATTGTGCTTTATAAAATTAATAATATAATAGGAGAATTTAGAACTGCGCACATAAATGTAATCAAATTATTAAATAAAACTGAGCCTGAGCATATCCTGTCTCTAGTTATTAAGCGAAACGTTTGTTTTATAAGAAACCTATTTTTACCTACATACAATTCACAAAGTGTTGTTGATATTAATTCTTTTTTAGAAAAGACTGTGCAACAGTAAGACAGCATATTACAGGGTTCTACCCTTGATTTTTTTTTAACGAACACATTGGAAACGATATTACCGGCAATTGTTGTTAATGACTTAAGTTCCGATCATTTTCCTGTTAGGATAATTATAAATGCAAACGTAAATGCTTTATCTATATCTAAGTTAGATTTTAGTAAAGCAAATTAGAAAACTTTTTCGAGATATATTAATAGACATATTACCCTACCAAATGCAAATGATATAATTTCTTGTTTCAAAAAATCTAAATTTCTTTTGTATGCTGATGATCTGAAAATTTTCCTGAGGGTTGATTCGGCGGCTGATGTATGTAATTTACAGAGTGATTTAAATAAGCTAGTTGGATGGTGTAAACTTAATAAGCTTAAATTAAACTTTGAAAAATGCTTTCATATTTCGTTTTATAGAAAATTTAGTACTATTAAGAGCGATTTTAAACTTAATGGTGTTAATCTAAAAAATGTCGTCTCCAAACATAATTTGGGTGTTGTCTTTGATTCATCCATGTCTTTCGTTCCTCATATTGAGTATATTAATCCTAAAGTTTATAAAACTTTAGCTTTTTTAAAAAGGAATTGTTCTGAGTTTCATGACCCATACACATTTAAACATATTTATACATCGTTTGTTAGATCAAAGTTAGAATATGCTTCAGTTATCTGGAGTCCATATATTTCTATTCACATTTCCCGTGTTGAGAGAGTACAACGTGTGTTTATTAAATATGCTAACGCTCATATACTCAGTTCCAATTTGCTCCTTATGAGTCTAAATGCCTCCTTATTAGTTTGAGAACTTTATAATACCGTAAAATTACAGTCTATCCTATTCATTTATGATATAATTAATTCAAGGGTTGATTGTCCTGAATTGTTATCTTAAATGCCATTCAATATACCAGCTAGAAACTTGAGGAAAATTGATACATTTAAAGTTCCAGTTCGTCGTACTAATTATGCTCTTAATGGCACTTTAACGAGAGCATTTTTTTAATATTAATAATTTATGCCTTCAAAAAAAATCTTATTCGCATATAGAATTTTGCACATCAAAAGATGGCTTTAAGTTAATTCTTTTTAGTATTTTATAAATTTAATATATACATACATATGTATATAGTTATGATTCCGAAATAAAACAACTAAATCGATTCGTTGCAAATTCTGAACTGAAACTTTATTTATTTTTACCAAAAACTTATAAAACTATTTTTACATTGTCTTCTTATATTTTATAAATCTAGCAAATATGGAATCTGCTTACTGAGCAGATTCCCACGTTTGTTACTAGAGGAGAAATAAGCATACACAAGTGTTCGTATCTCATATGTCTGCTATTCAATAGAGACATATGGAATGTAAAAACAGAAACAGGGCTGGAAAAGAGTGAAGTCATTTGATTATATGACTCCTCCACCCTCAGTTTCAGCAGTCCCTGCTGAAGTCATAAAAAAAATATATTTTTCTGATTTTATATGTGCTTATTTCTACTCTGTTGTAAAAAACATTTTCTTTATTATTCTTATAATTTTCAGAAGCACAATTTACTTAGTGTTCCATATTACTCCTCCACCCTCAGATTTAACCATGTCTGTTAAATGAGAGGTTGTGGGGTAAGCTTCTAATTGAAAATTTACAATGTTTTTATCTCTATTGTTACAATATTTTTTGTAAATTATATATATTATAATTAGAATGGTTATTATTAGTACTAAGGTTATGTTTATACCATAAGATACATTTTTGTGGTATAACAATTCCTCGATTTGCTTGATATTTTCAAATTGATTGATTTTGATAGCCTCAAAATTAATTTTTTCTCTAAAAGTTACATTTGTCACATCATTGTCTGGGTAAATAAATTTCTCATGAATAATGATTTTTTTGTTTGTGAAATTCTTATTTAATATTTTTAATTCGCAATTATAAAAGTTAATTAAATAGTTTTTGTCTATTACAATGTCTCTGTTATCGCAGTTTTGCATTAATTTAATATTGTTCGCATTCTTAACTAAAATTAAATCGTCATCAATAACTTCGATATTTGTTATATTGTTAAACTTCAATTCACAGTTTTTCAATATGACACAGTTTTCGCTGCTTCTTAGGTCGGTAAAAGTTAGGTTTTCTTCGTATGTGTAAGTTATGTTATTTATTGTGACTACACGTTCGTTATTCTCGTCGATTTCTAGATACTTATCATTTGGTAATGGGATTATTAGTTTCAAATCTGTTGTAATAAAGTCTGTTGGGATTTTTAGTGCTATAATTAATGAATTATTCATATAAGTCATAACTCCCATTTTAATCATTTTTAGTTTAAAGTAATCGATTTTGAATTCTTCTATTTCCTCAGGTGTAAGTACACCTGGGTGTATCATACTGTTTCTAGCTGACGCTATATTTTCTTGAATTTGTGTAATTTTCCCTTCCAAACTTTTCAATTTGAGCATTTGGTCCGTGTACAAAAGTCTCCTAACTATTTCATTATTTCTTTTCTTAATTTCATCGAAAGTTTTATCTATTTTAGTTCTGTCGTCTTCTACTGCTCTTCGTATTGTTTCAATAGATTCTTTAAAATGTGTGTTAATGGTGATCTGTTTATTCAAGGTTTGAATGGCATTGTGGCTATTAATGTCTACGTTTCTTAAATGTTCTAAAATTTCCTCTCTGTCGTCATTGTCCATTACTCCGAAGAGCCATTTGTGAATACTACCTATTCCGTTAATTAAACCTCTCTTTGTCCTATTTGAGTTAGAGGGAATCAGAGTTCTAACTTTTGCTTTTACAACTTTAATTTCTACCCTTAGTAATTCTTTGTTGTCTACATCTATTTCTTCAATATTCCTTTCTATTTGATCAATTATATCCAAAATTTCCATGGGGTGTATTATGTGTAATATTGTATTTGTCACGTTGGTTATTCTTACTTTCATTAACTGGACCATAGTGTACCCCGAGTTCTCCTCAATTCTGTTTACTTGTAGAAGCGCCTGTACCGCCACCAACAATGGAATTAACAATGTGATTTTCATTTTCGTTATCCTGAAATACATATTTTCGTTTAACTTGAGTTTTATAGGCTTTTTTAAACTTATTATCATTGGAGACCAAATAATTATCTTCTACTCTATAGTTTCCTACTTTCCTATATTTAGGTTGAGCTTTACTAGCTCTATTATTCATTACAAACCTATTCTCGAATTCTCTGTCAGCCACGTTCCCTTCTTTAGTGTTTATAGCATTTATTCTGGTGGTCTTTTGCTTATGCTGTTCTTCTGAAAATTGTCTTAAGTCCTCGTGTGATATTAAATTGTTAATGAAATCGATCGGTTTCATTTTTGTCGTCAAATGGATTGTATTATTGTAAGCAATTATTGCCTTAGACACTTTCTCGTCCAAGCTATCTTCATTATGTTCATCCGAGTTAAATAGTCGAATGTGTTCGTTCAACGTCAGATGGAGTCTTTCGGCATCTGAATTTCCTGTTTTCCTATAGGTTGTAGTGAAATGAATATTGATTCCGTAATCTCGAAGGAATTGTCTAACTGCTACCGTGTCCAGTTCATTGTCCGTAACCAGTGTTTCTGGTTTACCAAGATATTGAATTCGAATTTTGATTGCGTCGACAATTGATACCCATGTTCTATCTTTCAGTGGGTGCGCAGTAGCGTATTTCGTCAATTTGTCAATGCTGGTTAAAAACATAACATTCCTCTGTGGGTACCAGATGTCAAAATGAACTATTTCATTATGTTTGACTGGGGTTTTTGTTATATTTAACGAATGTTTGATAGGGTTTCTATCATATTTAGCCCTATTACATATTTCACAATTGTTAATAAATTTCTGAATGGTTTTTTGTAAGTTTGGATAGTAGTGTTTCTTTTTTATTTCTGAAAAAATTTCGTTAATTCCCCTGTGGTTGTTCCGTAGGTGTTCAGATTCTATTATCTGAAGGATTTTACCCTTATCGGTAATGTCTTCTAAAAATATATTAGATTTTAAAACTTTCAAATTTTCATTCCTCACAAAGTATCTTATGTAAAGGTCTTGAAATTTTAAAAACAAATCTTTGTCAGGACAAAATACTACCAATAGTCCTTTGTGTGGTAACTTTTCTCTCATTAGTTCCAATAAGTCGCTATTTGGCGTCACATTCATTGTTTCTCTGATTTTTCTTTGAAACACGATTTTCTTACTGCAGGATTGTCTCTCTGCATTTTTCAGGATTAGTTGGTTTTTAAATACGTTAATGGGGCTCTCAGTTATTTGGATAAAGTCGGTACTGTCAGTTTCCGCACTGTGTACAGTATCTATATCATCCTCAAACAATTCGTTTAAATTAATGGCTACCTCGTCTTCTGGATTTGCGATAATTCGGCTAAGTCCATCGGCAACGACATTTTCTTTGCCTTTTATATAGTTTACGTTGAAGTCGAATTCATTTAGCTGAATTTTCCAGCGTTGTAGCTTTGCGTTCGGCTCTTTCAGGTTGTTCAGCCATACAAGGGGCTTATGGTCTGTTTTAACTGTAAAATGTCTGCCGAATATGTAAGGTCGAAAATACTTCGTCGCCCATACTATAGCCAAGAGTTCTTTCTCTATGGTGCTATAGTTCTTTTCGTGGCCGTTGAGGGATCGGCTGGCATAACAGATAATCTTATCATTCTGCATCAGCGCCGCCCCTAGGGCAAAATCACTAGCATCAGTGACGACAGTAAACTTTTTTTCAAAGTCAGGATGTACCAAAATAGGATCCGACTTAATGAGTATTTTTAATTTCTCAAATGCATCTCTGTAATTTTTATCCTTAAGGTTAATCTTGGCACCTTTTTTTAAGTACTTTACTAAAGGGTGTGCTACCTTCGAGTAGTCTTTTATAAATCTTCTATAATAGCCTGTAATTCCTAAAAAAGATTTGATTTCTTTCTGATTCTTTGGAAGGGGAATCTTATCTATAGCTTCTACTTTTTTGGGATTTGGTTTTATACCATTACAAGTGACTAAGTGTCCTAAAAATTCTGTTTCTTGTTTTAGAAAGCTGCATTTGTTCCGTTGGATTTTCAGATTTGCCTTCTGTAAACAGCTTAATATTTTAGTTAGAGACTCCATGTGTTCCTCTATACTTGTAGAGAATATTAGAATATCATCTAAATACACCAGACATATTTTACCAATGTGTTCCCTCAAAACCTCGTTCATTAGTCTCTGGAACGTGGAGGGTGCATTTTTCAACCCGAAGGGCATACGCAAAAATTCGTAATGCCCGCTTGCAGTTGAAAAAGCCGTTTTATGGATGTCTTTTTCATCCATTTCTATCTGGTGGAAACCCTGGGATTGATCGAGGGTTGTAAAATATTGACATCTTCCCAATTTGTCAAATATATCATCTATATTTGGAATTGGGAATCTATCTTCGATAGTTATGCTATTTAATTTTCTATAGTCGATCACAAGGCGCCATTTCTGAATATTTGACGCATCCATTTTCTTTGGAACTATCCAAATGGGACTGTTGTAAGGACTAGAGGATTCTCTTATAATTCCTTGTAGCAACATTTCTTCAATTTGCCTATTTATTTCATTCTTATGTATTTCCGGATACCTATATAGTTTCGAGTACACCGGGATTTCATGCTGTGTATTAATCTTATGTTTTATCTTATTTGTAAAGGATAGGTTCTCATCTTCTCGATGAAAAATTTTTCTGTGTTTCCTTAGTATCGACAACAATTTATTTCTATCAGTTTCATTTAAATGTGCGGTTTTCAAGTCCGAGATAGAAGTCGTATCCCTATTTTCTATGTCATTACAATGAAGTTCTACCACGTTTTCACTGTAACATTTATTCTTATAATCTTCTTCTTCTTTATTAAGATGCATAGGGATGCATGCATCTCTTGTTTCTAGTTGTCTATTTTTGTAATTCACAACACAATCAAGATCTGCTAAGATATTATTTCCTATTAACCCATCAAATCTGTCATTAAAGTTAAACTCTAAAAATTCGCATAAATAGTTGGAATTAAATTCATTAAATATGGGGAATTTGCAAAGTTGCTTTACTCTGAATTCATTTCCCATTGCTCTTAAAACTACGTCGACTTCATGCTTCCATTTTGGATCACAAATATTTTCATTGATGATACTGAATTCCGCTCCAGTATCAATGATGAATCGTAATGTCTTAATTGGGTTTTCAATAGTTATATAGGGAAGTAGTTTCGGCCTTCTCCATGAAAATTTACATTCGAGTTTCCAATGTCCATCGGTTCATGAACGTTACCACGCGAATAACGGGAGTTTCTTGTTTGATTGGACTGTCTTCCTACGTCGGGTTGTTGTACGTTTCTATCAAATCTGTTATTGTCTCGGTAGTTACCCCTATTTGTACTATCGTTGTTAGTATTATTACTGTTGTTGTTAGTACCACTGTAAGCATTGTTATTAGCATTGTTGCGATCGTCATTATAATTTCGATTTCTAAAATTATCGAAACTCCTATTTCCCGAATGCGTATTTCGCACATCGTTGCTAAAATTCGATCTATAAGAGGGCCTCGTATTGTCGTTTTTTGGTCTGCTTCCAAGAGCAGTATAATTTTGCTGTCTAGCCTCGAGAATTATCTTAAAAGCCGCCTCTAAAGTTTGTGGGTTTCTTGCAAATATTATAGTTTTCGTCGGTTCGGGTAGGTTATCTTTAAATACTTCCAGTGAGATTCTATTGATTTCGTCCGCCGAAAATCCTTCTTCACTATTAGTTAACCTTCTATTATGCAGTCTATTTCTAATGTTATTTATACTATAATGGTATTTTTCAATTGTCGAATCTAACCTCCAAGTTTTCAACTTGTCCATTAATTCCCTAGTTGTTTCTTTTTCTCCAAAGTTAGTCACTAGAATTTCTTTTAATACTTCCCAAGTTCTTACCACTCCATACCTATGTATTGCCTCTCTTGTCTTCCCTATACATTTGTTTTTTATATACCCGAATAATATATTTCTATTGTTTTCTTCGAACGTTGCAATAGATGGGAGCAGAGCTTCAACCTGCGCTAAAAAATCTGGCAGTTGGCTTTGTTCCCTTCCATCAAATGTTGGAATCTCTCTGATGCAACTAAGCATCAGATTAAATTGTTGGGTCAAGGCACTTTCCATTTCGTAAATTTTTTTTTTAAATACTACGTTCTGTGTAAAAGAAAAATTGTATATTGCTCTCTTTTTTTTTTTTATTGTTGTTCTAATAAACGTTTTGACAATTTAAAATCTAAGACTAACCAAGACTTCTAAACATTTCAATACTTCATATAACTTTAAGCGTATAATAGATTGTGTTCTTTTAATTAATTTTGCAAAATTACTATTAATAACTTAATGTATAAAATTAAATTTATTTTATTTACTTTGTTGATCCTTGTAACCGTTATTTCTTCTTGCCAGTAGTTGTTGATATTTTGTTGTTGTTGCTGATATTTTGTTGTTGTTGCTGATATTTTGTTGTTGTTGCTATTGGCTTCCTTCACTTATGTTTTGAATTTCTTTCCTTTTAGTGTTAAATTTTGTTTGTTTTTTTATAGTTAAAGTCAATTAATTACTGTGTTTTTCCTTATTGGTTATTGTTGAGTTATTTACTTGGTGTTCTTTTTATTGAATAATTCACACCAAAAAGTTTTCTTTGATAATTTTTTCTCCTTTTTACCAATTATAAATTATTCGCTTTTAATGCGAAGGTGAAGAAAAAAAACACTATATTATTCGACACTAAATTTTGTTTCGCCGTTTGTTTATTTTTACACACCAAAAAGTTTTCTTTATTTTATTCTTTTGATAACTTTACTCCTTTTAATGAAAGATTCAAGCAAAAAGTTTTCTTTATTTTATTCTTTTGATAACTTCACTCCTTTTAATGAAAGATTCAAGCAAAAAGTTTTCTTTATTTTATTCTTTTGATAACTTTAATGAAAGATTCAAGCTATTTTGCTTTTAGCCAACTATAAATTATTTACTTTTAATACGAAGGTGAACAAAAAAAAAAAAAAATCTTATTCGACACAATTTTTTGTTTCGCCGTTTTAATCCTCGTCGCCAGTTATGATTCCGAAATAAAACAACTAAATCGATTCGTTGCAAATTCTGAACTGAAACTTTATTTATTTTTTACCAAAAACTTATAAAACTATTTTTACATTGTCTTCTTATATTTTATAAATCTAGCAAATATGGAATCTGCTTACTGAGCAGATTCCCACGTTTGTTACTAGAGGAGAAATAAGCATACACAAGTGTTCGTATCTCATATGTCTGCTATTCAATAGAGACATATGGAATGTAAAAACAGAAACAGGGCTGGAAAAGAGTGAAGTCATTTGATTATATGACTATATACATATGTATACCAATTATTAACTATTTTTTACTATGTAATATATTTTTCTATGTAAGCTAGTTGCATGGTCTGTAAGAAATTTTGTTTTCCATAGACTGAAATAAATAAATAAAATGCGAGTGATATTCACAGAAAAAAATAACAAAAGTTATTAAGTAATTAAAGAAAATTTGTTAAATCTTTTTAATAATTTTAACAATTTCTTTAATTAACATGTTTGTAAATTGTCATATTTACAATTTGTTTTTTTTTAGAAAATAAATGTGTATATCATAGAAAAAATATTTTGTGTCAAAAAGAAAAACCATAAAAAACCAGATGATACTGCAATCCTTTGCTCCGATATGTTTGCGGCAGATATTATAACAAATTTGCAAAACGCCTTACATGAGGGTTTAACTTATTTTAATAAATGGAAAATACTGTTAAATAGCGCACAAACACAGGCAATATTATTCACAAGGTAAAGGAAACCTTGTTACATCGCACAAGTAACAATTATTATAAACAACCATTCAATTCAATGGGAACAAAAGGTTAGGTATTTAGGTGTCATACTAGATCCTAAGATGAAATTTAGGGATCACATACCTTATATTTTAAATAAGATAAATGTTCTCATCCGCATGCTGTATCCTTTTATAAACCGAAATTCAAGGTTGAATATAGTAAACAAACATATTATGCTTAAAACAATTTTTCATGGAATTATGTTTTACGCAGCTCCTGTTTGGGCAATTAGTGCCAAATGTCATATTAAAAAGCTTCAAGTCTCTCAAAATAAATTACTGAAGATGATTTATAATCTTCCTTGGCATTTCTCTACAAATAGACTCCATGAACTCGCACATATAGAATTGGTATATTGAACTCTTTGTATATAGATAACATGAAACAAATAATGTAAATAATATCATACAAATAAAATGAATGAATGATTGAAATATTTATTAATACCTATTTATATGTTTTATTTATTTTATTGTACCACAAATTTATAGCTTTATATCTACAGTACTGTTATATACTGTCATACTGTTGCACAGTCTTTTCTAAAAAAGAATTAATATCAACAACACTTTGTGAATTGTATGTAGGTAAAAATAGGTTTCTTATAAAACAAACGTTTCGCTTAATAACTACAGACAGGATATGCTCAGGCTCAGTTTTATTTAATAATTTGATTACATTTATGTGCGCAGTTCTATATTCTCCTATTATATTATTAATTTTATAAAGCACAATTAAACAATTCCTATTAAAAAGGATCTTCATGCATACAGATGGTGTGTACAATTCTCTTTCTGCGTAAATGTTGGCGTCATAATTATTCATACTTCTATATACCTATTCATATTGTAAACAAACAAGTGAAAAAATAAATAACCCTTTATTTTCAGTTAAAATAAAAGAAGCAAAGATCATAAATTTGCATACGTTTGTGTCTATGAAATCACACGGTGTTGTTGCATATGTTTTTTATATGTATAAGCAACAACAAATGAAAAGGTCATAAGTGCATGAAATAAGCAAAAAAATTACTTAAAAAAGGATTGCTACTTGCATGAAAATTTGGGTTTCTTTAATGTCTACGCAAGCGCATATAGCAAACAAAAATGTTTTACCTAAAAAAATATTTATGATAGGTACAAATAAAAAAAAAAACAGCAATACTCTGAAAAACATTTCTTTTCCAAATTACATACTTATAAAAAACAAGAAAAGTCATAAAAATGTTTTTTTTTTAAATCAACTTGTATAACGCAATACACAATATCAATTTTCGAAGTTTTCTTTGTCGCTAACAATTACTTATATGTACATATAGACATACATATGTACATACATACATACATATGTATATGCATAGCCTTTGCAACGGATCAGTGATCACTACTTCCAATGTTATTTTCTCTAACAGATCATATAAGCAGCTTCCTACCTACATTCCCACTACATCCTATTTTTTGAGCTTCTATTACAATATCGCGATTGGTTGTTCTATTTTGAATTCATCCATTATCATCAACAATTAAATGAGCCAAGCTAAAAACAAAATGCATAGGTCATAAAACTATTATCTACACACCCATGCATAAAAATGTTTCCCCTTATAAAAGTAAATTTGACTGTTGTTAACAAATTTCTCAAAACAAAAACGCACTTTTGTACCTTTACTTTATTTTTGAACAACTAGTCCAAACAATTAATTTAATTTTGTCTTTGACATATCACTCCCTATATTCTTTTAATTGCTCTTTATAAATATTTTTATAAATACTAACTACATATGTATGCATATGTTTTCTTAAAACATTAGTTGATTTTTCAATCCTTTTTTTATTTGTGCATTTAAATTATAAAACTCACCTTTCAATCATAATTTACCTTTTTTCAATAAATAAAAAAACCATTAAACAATTATATTTTAATCTACCAACACATCATACAAAGAATTTCTTATTTTAAATCATTAATTTTTTAAACCTTTTTTGTATGTACACACACAAAAATATTTTGTTCTTCATATTGTGAAATATTTAAATATGTCGTGTGTAATAGTCGCATATTTTGTGTCGCATATTTTGGCAGTCGATGATCAACAAGACGGCATATTTTGTTTTGTTATGTTATTTATATTCGTACATTTTGCATACACTTGGGCAGTTTGTGATGTGTGGCAGTAATATATTAATATTGAAGACACACAATATTTAATATTTACGGTGACTAAAAATATTTGAATATTTCCATAGAAAATATATTTGTATGGCGAAATATTTAATATTTGCGCATTGCAATATTAAAAAGTTGCTACGGGTTAAATATTTTTGAGTAATACTATAAATTATATTAATACAGCGATGCATTTAAATAAATGACGAAAAATCGTCACATCTACCAAACCTGCTTGCCAGATTAAAGTGTTATAAAATTAATGCCAGATTAAAGTTTAAAGTAAATTTATTGACGGGATTAAATCGTCAAAATATAAGTGACTACATCAAAAATCGTCAATCGTCATTTTGATAAATTCATCGAAAAAATCGTCACATCTAAAATCCCTGTTTGTATGTTGTGCTAATAAGAAAGATTGAAACAACCATTCAATACATATGTATTTATAGCATTTGCTCAAGATACATGTACACTAGAGGTCTGCAAGAATAAATAAAAAGTCATTTCAACACACTCATTTGTTTTTTAACTACAATGTGTCGAGCACATAATAATCACGAAACAAATGAAAGAATAACCAAAGACAAAACAAACAAAAACTCATTCAATTCAGTCAACTCAAGTCAAATGAGTTGAATATTCAAATATAATTTGAATGTGAAATATATGTACCTACACATTATGTATGTATGTGTAAGCTTAACTCTTATAAATAAAAGAAGCCACAAGCATACACACATTTTATGTAAAGGTATTCAAATAAATGTATGCACATTCAAAAATTATTTGAATATATTTTTAAACTTGCTCTCCCGTTGTTTCCAATGTTTTGTTATTTATGAATGACTCTCAAATTCATTTACAGCAAACAAGTTTTTTATTTAATTCATTCATTCTTATTTTTGTATATTGTTTATTCTCTTCTTATCTTTTTGAATGTTTTATAATTGAATAAATGTTGTGCACTTTGAGTAAAGGCAAACAAGTGAGTTATTCAAAGCAGACCTCTAATGTACACAACATGTTTTTTACATCTGAGATTCTAAACACAATGTTTGCGGTGCGGTGCGATTTCTCGTTGCGGGAGAGAAAAATAAACATAATACAACGGAAGACGGCGACGGAAATAGTTGTCATTTTTTGTTTAAATTTTTATTAATTTATTTGTGCATACATTTTTATCATGTTGTTTGTTTTCAATAACGTTGGGAACATAACCAATTATTCAAAAACTATGGCAACATCAGAAAGAGAACGAGTATCAAAAATTGAGAGACAAGGCGAATTAAATTCGCTTTGTTGAGAGAGAAAGAAAGTCCGCAATGAAAATAAAATAGATTTTAATTTTATTTCGTTCCGCACTGCGGTTTTTTACTTCAAAATCGTATGAAAAATCGCACCGCAGTAAATTATCGTTACATTGTGTTTAGACTCTAACTTGTTTCAGATCACATGGTGTTGTGCATGTGTGTTACAATTACTGTATAACAATTTTTTTTTAATATTCGATCATAAACGTACATGTAATTTGCCCCTCGTGGTCATAGTTTGAAAAAAATACATAGCTACTGTGACCAAATAAATAAACATCATTATATTTTTTAAATTTCATTAAAATCTATTAAATAGTTTCGGGGAGGCAGCAATTTCCCCTATCTCCCTTTTAGTCATATTTTTTAAAAAATACATAGCTTATATGTCTACATAAATATGGATCTATCTGTATTTTAAATTTTATCAAGATCTGTTGGATAGTTTTGGAGAGACATAAATTGCCCCCTATCTCCCCTCGTTACCCTATTTTTTAAAAAAATACATAGCTTAAGAGTCTATATATCTATGTTTAAATTTTCATTAAAATCTGTCAGATAGCTTCGGAGAGCAGAAATCGCCCCTTCCCACCCCTTTTATAAAAATGTATAGCTTATGTGTAGTTTTACATAGGTACTTCTGATATTACGGACAAATTTATTTTATGTATCACAAATATTATGTACATAGTCCCATACCTGCCTTGTGATCAAAGCACATTTTTGTTAAAAATACATTTTTTCATTTTTACACAGAAGTGCCAAAAATACTGAAGGTATTTTTTTAAACATGGATATTTTATGTGTATGGCAGATAACCAAAACACATTCATGGGTATTGAATAACATCTGCATAATATTCATGTATTTTTGTCAAATGAATGTGGTTGCGTGAAGATATTGCCGTCAATAAGTATAAGTAATAACCATACTTTTTGCAACGCACAACCATAGCTGTACTTATTATTTGTGTTATAAATATGTGTATACACAATAACGAAAAGCATGGTTAAATACTTCTGTATATTTTTCTTATGGGTACTTGTTGTCATTCTCTGGTATGTACTCTATGTTGTCTGAGGCAAGGTTTTTACACTTTTCTTTACAGGTTATATTTGTTTTTATATATTTCTTGCTTAAAACTTATATTTTTTAGCCAGTCATAAAAAATCAGTGCAATAACAATTTTACGATATTTTGACGATTTTGTTAAATGCTCGTGACGATTTTGACGAATTTAATGTAAACTTTTGACGATTTTTTAAGAAAAAAACAATAACCGTGACTACAAAGCATGAGTGTCTTTTTCGTTAGTATTGTAAATTAATGAATTTGCTGAGTGAGGGGAAGAGACAGATATAGTTTCATTAACTGTTTTATTCTGTATTAAACGCCGTGAACATAACAAAGTAGATAACAAACTAATTTTTATACCCTCCACCACAATTAGTTGTGAAGAGGGTATATCAAGTTTGTCATTCCGTGTAAAACTATTTTATTATTCATCTCAGACCCCATCCTGGGTCCTTGAGTGATTCTAAGTCGATTTATCCATGTCCGTCTGTCTGTTCGTCTGTTGAAAACACGCTCACTTTCGAACAACTCAAAAGAAATGAACAAACTTGGTGCCAAATTGCTTGTAGTTATCCTAAGCAGATTGAAATTCAGCAAAATCGGTGCAGTAGGACCAGAGCTATGAATCAAAATGTGGAACCACCACCTAAAAAAAATGATAATTTTGTTACAAAAAATAACATAATTCGTGGAACAAGGCACGGAATGAGATAAGATTTTGCAAGAATTTGTTTTATTCGACTGGAAATCACGCTGTAAAATTTCGTGAAGATCCGTCCATAATTTACCCTAGGCCCCATATAAACACTACTCCCGGAAAACAGTTTAGTACGCCTAAAACCGATAAAAATAATGCTATCATAACAAAACACTGTGAAGTTTCGTGATGATCGGTCCATAATTTACCTTAGGCCCTATATAAACACTACTCCCGGAAAACAGTTTAGTACGCCTAAAACCGTAACAAATAATGCTATTGTAACAAAATTTGGTGCGTCACAGGTTTTTAGAACTAGAAATACCATTGTGAAATTTACCTTAGGCCCCCTATAAACCCTACTCTAGGAAACAGTTTAGTACGCCTAAGATCGTAATTAATAATGCTATTAAAATAAAATTGAATACTTCACTACTCACACTAATAAATTTCGTGATGCTCGGTCCATAATTTACTATAGGCCCTATATAAAGCCCACTGAGCTGTCGGTGGAGGGTATCAAAGATTCGGCACAGCCGAATATAGCACTCGAACTTGTTTTCACTCAATTTGAAGAGAGTAAAAAAAATCCTCTCGCCGATAAAAACGAAGCAAAATAAATGAGTGTTTTTCATTTGATGTAGGTGCTACCAAGTCTCCATGTTTTTAGAACAACCGGAAATGGCGATTTTTAGAACACCGTGAAGATAACAAAGTATGTTTATCGTTATAAATTAATTTCATATATTGCTAAAATATTTAAATTTTTTAAGAATATATGGGCTTAAGAAAATTTTAATATACATTTCATTTTGGGCGCTAGTTTTTTGTAGAACAAAGTTTTCAAAAAACTATTTCTAGCCAATTCACTCGTTTTACTTATTTGGCAATGGGGCCAAATTTAGGACTTCTGACTAAGTTCGGTGAATTGGGTGTTATAGCGGGCCACCTTAGCTACAATTTAATATACATTTCATATTGGGCGCTGGTTTTTTTTAGAACAAAGTTTTCAAAAAACTATTTTTAGCCAATTCACTAATTTTGCTGTGACCAAATTTAGGACTTCTGACCAAGTTCGGTGAATTGGGTGTTATAGCGGGCCACCTTAGCTACAATTTAATATACATTTCATATTGGGCGCTGGTTTTTTTTAGAACAAAGTTTTCAAAAAACTATTTTTAGCCAATTCACTAATTTTGCTGGGACCAAATTTAGGACTTCTGACTAAGTTCGGCGAATTGGGTGTTATAGCGGGCCACCTTAGCTACAATTTAATATACATTTCATTTTGGGCGCTAGTTTTTTGTAGAACAAAGTTTTCAAAAAACTGTTTCAAGCTATTTCACTCATTTTACTTATTTGGCCCTGGGGTCAAATTTAAGAATTCTGACTAAGTTCGGTGAATTGGGTGTTATAGCGGGCCACTTTAGCTACAATTTAATAAACATTTCATTTTGGGCGCTAGTTTTTTTTTTAAACAAAGTTTTAAAAAAACTATTCTTTGCTATTAAATTTCATTCTAACTGATGCAATTTTCTTGCATTTGTATGTTGATCTATCTGGTTTAATATAATGTTTATGTGCAAAAGAAAAAATTGTGCATACGTTTGGGGCGTGGAAGAAGTACAAAGTTTTAGAAGGGCTATCTGGACATTAGGGGGTACGTTTCAAGATTACATAAGTGGCGCACATAATTTGAAATCACCAAAGGCAATAATGAAGCCATAGACAAGCCATGATTAACGATATGTTATGATCGGACATTAAATGTCGACGCAGTATACACAAAAACTAAAAGTGCGGGATCCAGAGGCGTGGCAAAAAATTTAAAAACAATTTCTGGAATTCTTTTCAACTAATCTTTAATCCTAGGGGTGACAGAATCAACTGTGACAGAATTGGGACCGAACCACTTTAATATACACATAAAAACTTCAGAGGTCCATAACTCGAAAACTATGCGTTTCCGAGACTTTCCATATAATTTTTTCTTCTTATTTTTTAATTTTCTATCACCATATTCCAAACATTTTCCGAGATGTAAGTCTTTAAGTGTTAGAAATATTTTAAGTTATATGTTTGTGTCTTCAATATTTGTTATTCATTTGGGGCAATATTGGTACATAGCTTAAACTACCATTCATATTTGACAATTTCCTTTACCCATTCACAGCGTAATAAAAAATAAATTAAAATTATACGTAAGAAAACTTTAGTTTTTAGTTTAAAACTAGCTGAACCGGTCCGCGTTGCTGGCCCTAAGCAAACATTAGTGTTGCATTACTACACGATTTAAATTGAGCTTTTAACGAAATTTACGGCCTTTAAATAAAAATCCATATGTTGTAGATATGGGCTCAATCAAAAAAATAACGCATGTATTTAAGGCAAATTGGAAAAAATATTTATTTATTACTTCATTTTAAGGCCAGTGGATAGACAAAGTTTTTTGTCGGGAGCAATCCACATACAACTGGACGTGTGAAAAACATGAATTTTCCGAAATTAAGCCAGCAATGATTGGCCTTGTGCTTTTTTGATGGTAATAGCAAAGGCAAGACACAAAGGGAATTGGAGCCGCTTGAATCGGAAAGGTTAATCGTTGGAAATCATCGGAATTCGAAGAATAAGTACGTCTTCACCTTTGAATCTGTTACCGATGAGTATTACCTCGATTAAATTTGGTGAACAGTTTTTGATGGGGCTCAATCAAAAAATTTAAGGCAAATTGGAAATTATATTTATTTATTACTTCATCTTAAGGCCAGCGCATACACAATGTTTTTTTTTTTTTATTTGGTGTAAAGAGCCGTTTTCTGATTTTAGGTAAATCGAAAAAAGCGGGCGGGGCAAAATTTTCTTTCCGTAAAAACCTAAGTTGGACCATGGCGATCATATTAAACGTCCAAATCGGTCAAGCCGTTCTCAAATTATGCGCTAAATAGAAAAGGTGGCCGTAAAAGTAGGCTTGGTAATTTTTTCTTTCGATGAAAAGATAAAATGGATTAATACGAACAGTTAAAAGAAAAATTAGTCAAATCGATGGAGCAGTTTTTTGATTTTAGGTAAATCAAAAAAGTGGGCGTAAACGTGGGAGGGCCAAAATTTTCTTTTCGTATAAATCTAAGTTGGACCATGGCGATCATTTTAAAGAAAAACTCGTCCAAATTATATAGATGTCATTGGTGGTGCAATATGAAAATTTGATTTTGCCACGCCCCTCCCCCCGCAGACCGAAAATCAAAAATCAGACTTCACAGTGTCACCCGCCTGAATATTCTGAAGATTCCCTGAAAATTTCATCAAAATCGGCCCAGCGGTTTTGGAGTCCATACGTTACATACATACATACATACACACATCCTATTTTATATAATATAAATATATATATATATATATATATATATATATATATGTATATACATATATGTATAGATATAGATAGAATATAGATATTCTGTAAGGTGTAATGTTCAATCATTACAACCATTCGTAATGGTCAAATCAAAAGGCCATTACTGGAATGTATCCTGTCCGTAGTACGTCTATCCTATTCCCATAAGTAAGATTTAACTCAATTTAATGGACTATGTAGAAATACCTTTGAGAGCCTTACACTGCTAGCTATCAGTCATTCAGGGAGGGGTTCTTGTCCTCTACATAGCTAAAACTCCCCTTCTTAATTGTACTGTCTCATAATATTTTATGGGGTTTTCGCCAAGTTGGAAGTTTTTCTTTTGTTTGTTGGTTAATAAGTAAGCCGCGGGATTTAAATAAAGATTTTTAATAAAAATTGAATTTCTATATGAATTTATAAATATATTGAAAGCGCGCAAGTTTATAAAAAAAAATTGTGTACATAGGTAGTTTTTTTTTTGTGAATCTTAAAGGCGCCAAGAAAAAGATTGAGTATATGTACATATGTAGATTCAGAAACGCGCAATTCTAAAAGTAGATAGTTTTTATTTGTTGGTTTTGATATGAGAGGCGCCAAGAGAAATATTTGGTTTGTACATAGCTTTGTAAAAGGAATTTATTAGAGAGTGGAATCGAAACAAAGATCTTGGGAAAATTCCGCCATAAGGGTAAATAGGAGCAAGTATTTAAACAGGCGAAATGAGAGAAATAGATTTATTAGTGGACAAAATTTTAAAGTGATACAATCAACCGGAAAAAGTAAGAGTGTGTATAGTGAAGTTGGAATAAATAAGAATTTTTAGTAAGGCAAGATACATACCAGTTGCCTGTAGTTGGTGAAATTTTTCCAAGTCGGTGAAGTAACACATTAAGGACAACATAAAAAAAAAAATTATAAAAAAACGTAAGTTAGTGCCAAGTTTAGTGCGTATTCAACAAACAAGTTTTAAGTTTGTGAAGTTAAGTATATTTATTGCTATAAAGGTTATATTCAAAACAATATTGGTGATTTATTAAAAGTTTAAATAAATAAATTTTAATACAAATGTGCAAAATGAAGATGTAGAAATCTAAAACTATTATAAAAACCACTATAGCAATAAAAATAAATAACTGCAATAAATAAAAATGTGTTGAATAGGTTTAGATGGTTCATTAAAATAATAAGATGTTATTACATTCTTTTTACCTAGCTGGCTATTTTCTCGGGAATCTATTTACTGGATCTAGATGATGTACTTTTCCCAAACAACAACAGGAGTATAGCCAGGTAACCGTTTTATTTTTCTGTAAATACGTACATACATATACCAAAGTGTTGTGGACAATTTGGAAATAATAAAAAAAGGGATATGCCAATTTAGCTATCACGGTGTGATCCCAATATAAAGATAATTTAGGGAAGATTATATAAACCATATTTTTTCCGGACTACAAAAACAAACAAAGAAAAACCAGGTGCTTAACCTGAATGTATTTATGCATTTGTTATTTTATATGCCGCTTAAATTAATAAGAAAATATTGCCAAATAAGCCAGGAAATTAAGTCTCATTTCCAGGGCTAAGACAATTGTAAGGCAACGTGGAAAAAAACAAAAACTGAAAAAAAATCAATCAATAGAAAAAAAAACAAATTAAATGAAAATATAAATATAAAAAAAAAAAAAAAAAAAATTACCGTTCAGACCTTTAATCCGTCCATTATTTCCGAAACCTGTGTTTAAAATACAAATTTGAATTAAAACAGAAAATAAAAAAAATTAGTTCTTCTGATTAACTTAATTTCATTCTTTTATTTTTTTTTAAATTATTTATTTGTCATATTTAGTCATTAGGTATTTATTATTATTAAGATTTATGTTTTTTTTTATTTAATTTTATTTTTTTTTAATTACACGGTGCTACAGTGTAAAAAAACTTGGAAAACGACCTAGCGTGGGTTATTGGTCTTGTTGAGTACATAAAAAAATGTGTCAAAAAATTTCAGAAACACCCTCAAATTCAGAAGTTATTTTAAAAAACCCGTTTTCAGTGATGTTCGTCAACTTATCGACCTGTAACTCAGCCAGTTCTTGTCCGATTTTAATTTTTTTAACTGGTTTGGAAAGAAAACTAATTACGCTTTAAAATGACATATTAATAAGTTATTGCTAATCTGTCTTTATTAAAAAAAAAAAGAAATGGAAGATAATACAGATGAATAGGGTTTATTATGCCCTAGTTTTTTAAATCATTAAACAAGTTTAGAATGTTTTTATATGCAATTTTTAGTTACATATACATATATATTTGGATAAATACATAAACTAATCGAATTTATTACCAACACAATGGCAAAGTTTAAATACTACCTTCTGGCGAAGGATATTGTTTTAAGATAAGAGTAAAAAAAAGTGTAACTAGTTTAAAATTTGTGGCAAGTGAAGTGATATTAATATTTAAATTTATTAAAACAAGTAAGTTTGTAATCCTTTAACAAATTTTAAATTGTGTGTAATTTTTTTCTGCAGTGTGTGATAAGCGTAATAATTTTTGTTATGTTTGCGGTTTATTCGTTGACAAAAAACATCGCTTTGATCTGAAGAAAAATAAAGCCTTGGTAAATGCCTTCAATACAGTTTTTAACTGCTCATACAGTTCTAGCAAATGTTATGAACCCGAAAGTATTTGTACAAGCTGTTCCAGTATGCTTAAGAAAACTAAGTCCGAAAAGATTATAAGCCAGCAATTACCATTATCTTTCCCAATGATTTAGCATCATAAAATATTCCATAAACCACAAGACTGTTATTTTTGCCAAACAAACATCACTGGTTATCAATATAAAAATCGTGATAGCATTAAGTATGCTAATGTGTTAACTGTTACTAAGCCAGTATTAAGTGCAATTAAATGTAATGAAACTTTACATAAACAAAGTGATGATGAATCTGAAAACGAGGAATGTGATATGTAATATTTACCAAAATTGGCTGAGCCACATTTTGTAACAAATGCATATTTTTGCGATCTTGTGCGAGATTTAAAACTGTAGTAACTTTTGCAAATATAAGCCGATTTTAACAACTGATATCTCGTTTTTTTCTACATAAAATTATCTTTAAAATACAATGCAAATAAAGATAGGTTTTCATAGAAAAAAATTAAAATAACTCTTGTTGAATTTGAAAAATTAGGAAAAAAAAATAAAAAAAAATTAGATAATTTTGAGAAAAACTCACCAAACATGTCCAAGACATCGTCAGCAGAAGGTCAACAGCCGATGGAAATGTCGGGTGTCCAATCTCATTCTTCTAGATCTTCATCGGTGAATGGTGATGAGCATCCCAGAGGCTATAACAGACCACGAATCGACAAATGGGGCCTAGAGTTTGATGGAGACTCTAATAAATTAGCTGTAGAAGATTTTGTTTTTCGGTTAGAGCGTCTACAACATCAATACGGAATGTCATGGAAGGAAGTATTAGATAATTTTCATCTGTTGGTAAAAGGGGCAGCTGAGAAGTGGTACTAGTTGTTCATACAAATGAATTACGTATCCGAGTGGTCTACTTTGAAGTTGGCTCTACTGAAGCAATACCAATCAACTCGCTCTAGTTTTGAACTTATGAGGGATATGGTTGAGAGGAAGCAACAGCCTGTAGAGTCAATCGATGCCTTTTTCTTCACAATGACTCAGCTACGATCACGGTTAAGCATATCCATGCCGGAATCTGAAATGATTAAAAAGAATTTAAGAGAAAGTATTGGAAGGATTGTTTACCCGATGAACGTATCTTCAGTAGAGGAGTTAAGAATAAGCTGCATTGATGCTGAAAAAACTTTCCTCAGAAAAGATAATAGGGTTATGCCAGCTCCTGTAAATCGCTATACTAGACAGGTAAATGAAATTTGCGAGGAATATCCCGGATCATACGATATACCAGAACCAGAATGTACCGAAGTCAGGAACGAAGGGAATGCGGGGGACCATCGTTCAACGACAAACCCGCATGTTCACTCGAAAGAATAAATACGAAAATAAATTTAGTCAAAGAAATAAGAAAATTTAATAGGTTTATGCCCCAGCAAAGACATTTATATACAATACACGAAAAAAAACAAAACTATGAAGAAGCTCGTGCTAGAATATTAAACTCAGAGATCAGTATCAGAAAACCGATAATTTCTAATAGAATAAGAAAACTCAGAAAAAAGTTTGCTGAAAGAAAAAGATTAAGAAAAATGGCCATAGAAGCAATTTAAACGGCAGATAGAAAATTATCAGATCCCAGGCCATACGCTGAGTTTACAATTGGTGATGTTAAAATAAGAGGTCTTCTTGATACTGGTTCATCTGTTAGTATTTTAGGAAGAGGTTGTAGGGAACTCGTAGACAGGCTTGATTTATCGATAATACCAATATTTTCGATTATATCTACTGCTAGTGGTCAGGAACATAGATTATTAGGAAAAGTGAAAATAAATGTAGAATATAATAGTAAAATAAGTAAAATAGAATTTTATATGTGTCCTGATGTGGAACAACAGGCATATTTAGGTATAGATTTTTGGAGAAATTTTGAACTTGCTCCAGAGATAGTAGGGGTGTCAGAAATAAACATGGAGAAAATTATTGAAAATTACGCTTCATATAATCACAAATCTGACCCGCATGAATTAACGGATTCTCAACAAAAAGAATTGGATGAGGTAATTATAGGGTTTCCATCATTTGAAGATCAAGGTTTAGGATGTACATCTCTGGAAAAACATTCCATTAAATTAGTTGAGGGGGCAGAGCCTGTGAAGGACAGACACTATCCCATATCTCCGGCTGTACAGGAAATAGTTTACGGAGAAATCGATCGTATGTTAGAACTGAACGTGATAGAGGAAAGCGAAAGCCCATGGAGCAACAGAACAACAGTAGTAAGAAAACCAGGGAAAAATAGATTTTGTCTAGATGCCAGGAAATTTAATAAACTCACAGTAAAGGATTCATATCCGTTACAAAATATTGATGGTATTTTAAGCCGAATAGATGAGACATATTTTATAAGTAGTGTAGATCTTAAATTCGCTTTTTGGCAGATAGAGTTAGAAGAGGAAAGCAAGCCATACACGGCGTTTACTGTAGCAGGTCGGCCACTTTATCAGTTCCGCGTCATGCCTTTTGGTCTCTGCAACGCTGCGCAAAGACTATGCCGATTAATGGACAAGGTCATTCCTCAGAGACTGAAAGAAAACGTAATATCAGACAGTTTTCATAAGCATCTAGAATTGTTAAGAGAAGTAGGTCAATGTTTGAAAAACGCAAATCTTACTATAGGACTAAAAAAATCGCAGTTTTGTTTTAAGCAATTAAAGTATCTCGGTTTCATAATTGGCGGTGGGATGTTAAAAACAGATCCTGAAAAGGTTAAGGCCATTAGAGAAATAAATACCCCCAAAACACCGAGACAAGTCCGAAGCTTCTTAGGCACTGCTGGGTGGTATCGAAGATTTTTAAAAGATTTTTCTGCGATATCAGCTCCCTTAACAGATACCCTAAAGAAGAGCAAGAAGTTCAACATGACCCCTGAAGCGATTTCATCATTTGAAAACTTGAAAAAAGCACTAACATCATCTCCAGTTTTAAGGCATGCTGACTTTTCTAAGCGATTTTATATCCAATGCGATGCCTGTGACTATGGTATAGGAGCAGTATTGTACCAACTAAATGATCAAAATGAAGAACACCCAATATCATTCTATTCGCAGAAGTTAAATGCTTGTCAAAAAAAATTACAGTGTAACGGAGAAAGAGTGTTTAGCAGCAGTGATGGCAGTGAAAAAATTCCGGCCGTATGTTGAAATGATGCCATTCACTATAGTCACTGACCATGCGAGTCTAAAATGGCTTATGTCCTTAAAAGACCTTACTGGCAGATTAGCACGCTGGTCACTTCAACTTCAAGCATTTGATTTTGAAATAATGCACCGAAAAGGATCCGATAATATTGTGGCAGATATGTTATCAAGATTGCCCGATGAGAGTGTAAGCGAAATCTGTATGGAGGATATTTTTGACTTCGAGACGACTGAGTTTGAAAGCGAAGAATACCTAGAATTAATAAATCAAATTAGAAATGCTAGTGAACGACTTCCCGATTTAAAAATTGATGATGGAATGGTTTTTAAGAAAATGTCTTTTGAAGAAGAAGAAGACGAGTGTAAATGGAAACTTTGGATTCCAACAAACATTACCCAAACACTGATAGAAAGGGCTCATTCATCACTAACTACATCTCATGGAGGGATAGCTAAAACTTTAGAGAGATTAAAGAGAATCTTTTATTGGCCAAAAATGTCATTCCAGGTAAAAATGTTTATTAAAAATTGCCAAATATGTAAAGAAAGTAAACCAACAAACCAAAGTCTTAGACAAGAAATTGGTAAACAAGTAGTAAAAATATCCAAGATCAAAAAGTGGAAATTGCTACATATTTATAGTAGTTGATCATTTTACCAAGTTAACGTTCTTAAAGGCAATGAGGGAAGCATCTACGAGCAATGTCATTGAATTTCTTGTACAAGAAATCTTTCATAAGTTTGGGGTCCCTGAAGTCATCCACAGTGACAATGGTTCGCAGTTCGTTGCAAAACGTTTTGAAAATTTGATGAAAACCTACAAAATTCAACATATAAAAACTGCTGTTTACTCCCCACAAAGCAACGCCAGTGAAAGGGTAAACCAGTCAGTTCTGTCAGCTATTCGATCTTACTTGAAGGAAGACCACAGAGATTGGGATATGTACCTGTCTGAAATTGAATGTGCTCTGAGAACATCGGTTCATTCAGCAACAGGTTACACTCCTTTTTTCGCGCTATTTGGCTACCACATGTATTCTAGTGGAGCTGAATATAAATTGGGAAGGAAATTGCAATCGCTCACAGATCATCAAATCTTGGAGCTCAAAAGATGTGATAAGTTAGAAGTTATCAGAGAGCAAATTAAACAAAATATGAAGAAAGCCTACGAAAAAAGTGCGGAAAGGTACAACAAGAGAGCGAGAAATGTTACTTTTGTTCCCGGACAAGAAGTATACCGTAGAAACACAGTTTTAAGCGACTTTTCCGCCCAGTTGGTAATAATATGTACGACTTAGAAACCTTACAGGGAAAAGCAATAGGCGCATATCACGTTAAAGATATAAAGGTTTAAACGAACAGCTAACGTAACTATCGAAGTTGAATAAGTTCAGGAAATTACTGATTAACACCAAAAGTAACTAAACAAATTTTTAATAACAGCCTGTGATAACCGTGACTATAATAATATACTATTTGACTGATAGGAGTTTTGAATTTTACACTAGATTAGTTTTTTTACATACGCGAGGGCCTGTGCAATAAAAAAAAGGTATTTTGAAATATTTTTTCAAGCAACTTACCCATGATCTGTGATAACTTCCTGTTTTGTGAAGTCTCTTTTTTAGTAAGTGCAATATAGGTTAAGTTTCTATATTGTGCTGTCATTAAAATTTATTTTTCTTTATGAAAATGAAACCTGAAAAGAGATTAGAAAAATCACAAAGTACCGATTCATATATAAAAATTTTAATAACATATACTTCCCGTAAGATGTAATTGATTATAGATTTCATCCATCTCTAAATCATTTAACTTAAAATGATTTCTAGAGATTTACGGCGGCTGTATAATGTTGCGTGTCCAAATAGGGGCGTAACCCGAATCATATAATTGACGCGGTAGATATACATACATACTAAGATGTTTTTTTTTATTTTGTTTTGCCTCAAATTTTAAAAATTGTGGGCGTTCGTTTTGTTTATAAGCACACCTTGTGCCCTACTGGAACATCCAGTAAAAGGAAAACAAATTTGTTTAAAATGGGTTGCCTCTACGAGTTTTTTTTCCCGGAATAAAAACTTCAGGAGAGTTCGTAGTATTGCAGACGGCTAGTTGAAGTATATAATAAAAAAATCTTATGGCGAAGAAAGAGAATTTAAGGTAAGAGAAATCGCAGAATGTGGCGAGGTTTCCTGGGAAAGGAGAAAAAAAAATTAAAATATGAAAATCCGAGAAAATAATTTCAAATTAACCTCTAAAAGTGCCCGGCTAGTAGGGTGGTAAAGCATTAGACTTTTATCTCAGGGAGTGGAAGTTCCCCACGTTGGGTTTTAATGGAGTCTTAAGCCGCACACCGTTCCCTCATCCTGGCGTTTGCGACGTCGGAGTTTTGTTGCGGGCTAATCGGCTCATTCAGACTTATTGCGAGTCATTATGTTAATGTCTCAACAATGTATAGGCCCGAAAAAATTTTTCGTGGAGGGGCCTTAGGAAAACCATTTTCGGGAGGAGGCCGGCATGCAACTATGACCTCCAATCCCTCATATTTATAAAATTACAAATGGGGAGGGCCCTATTGGTATGGAGCCACCACTCCTGCCCTGGTCCCAATGGATTTTGTGGAGAGGGGCTTGCGGCCAGCGGACACACCACCTCCTGCCCGAGTCTCGGTGTAAAAATATGCTGTGTTAGTAGTTTTTTGTTATTTGGATTAGTATTTTCTTGTTTTTTTTTGTTAGTTAATTAGATGTTAGTTTTTTGGTTGAGTTTTTATGTTTTTTTGTGGCAAGTTTCAATGTTTTTTTTTTTAGGTGTAGGCTGAAAAAGAAGAAGATGAAATTACAAATTAGCTTGTGTGAACAAAAATGAGTAAGGGAACGATACCTTTCCATACTTACGTGCCGCTTCCTATCTAGTATCCTTTGAAATAGTCATAAAGTCTCTGGAACATGAAAAAATAGGGAAAATAGAAAATTAATAATAAAAATTTTACTTACATGTGTTTCAATGGTAGACCAAAAATACAATAAGCTGTGTATGTAAACGGCGTGTTTAAAAAGGCCGTGTAGAATCGCTTTTGACGTAAGACACACATTGAGTTGGTAACGCAGGTAGCTAGAGTAAAATTGCAGAGCTGTAGTTCCCATTCATAATGAAAATTAATTTTCAAAATATATTTTGTATTCAAATTTATGAATGAATGTAAAACACTTGCGAGTTTTTATGAACTCCTGATGAGTGAGTAGGTATATGCTATGGGATTTATGGGGTTTTCGCCAAGTTGGAATTTTTTTTTTGTTTGTTGGTTAATAAGTAAGCCGCGGGATTTAAATAAAGATTTTTAATAAAAATTGAATTTCTATATGAATTTATAAATATATTGAAAGCGCGCAAGTTTATAAAAAAAAAATTGTGTACATAGGTAGTTTTTTTTTTGTGAATCTTAAAGGCGCCAAGAAAAAGATTGAGTATATGTACATATGTAGATTCAGAAACGCGCAATTCTAAAAGTAGATAGTTTTTATTTGTTGGTTTTGATATGAGAGGCGCCAAGAGAAATATTTGGTTTGTACATAGTTTTGTAAAAGGAATTTATTAGAGAGTGGAATCGAAACAAAGATCTTGGGAAAATTCCGCCATAAGGGTAAATAGGAGCAAGTATTTAAACAGGCGAAATGAGAGAAATAGATTTATTAGTGGACAAAATTTTAAAGTGATACAATCAACCGGAAAAAGTAAGAGTGTGTATAGTGAAGTTGGAATAAATAAGAATTTTTAGTAAGGCAAGATACATACCAGTTGCCTGTAGTTGGTGAAATTTTTCCAAGTCGGTGAAGTAACACATTAAGGACAACATAAAAAAAAAATTATAAAAAAACGTAAGTTAGTGCCAAGTTTAGTGCGTATTCAACAAACAAGTTTTAAGTTTGTGAAGTTAAGTATATTTATTGCTATAAAGGTTAGGTTAGGTTAGGTTCCACGGGCAGCCATCAAAGACAGCTCACTTGGGTCCTTTATTGGTCCCTTTGTGATACCCTGCGCCAATGCCCATCCCTTAGAGCAGTCACTCAGATGGCGTCACTGCAAAGTCCAACCACCTCGTCTTCCTAGTGAAGAGAAGGAGCGATTTCAGTTCCATCCCAGATAGATCCCCCAAACAGGCAAACACCGGTTCCCCCAGGCATTCCACCCTTATACCCCGCAGTCCAGGGCAATGACAGAGAAAGTGGAGCACAGTCTCCTCCTCCTCCTCGTTCTGACAGCTTCTACAGTAGTCGTAAAATTCCAGACCCATTCTCCTAGCATGAGTCCCCACCGGCCAGTGTCCAGTTACAACCGATATCACAGTCCTAATCTGGTTTCTGCTAAGCCCAAGTAGAGAGCTAGTTCTCCGTCCATCATATCCAGGCCAAAGGATCCTGGATATCGAGCAGGTGGATTCACAGGTCCACCGCGTCTGCGCAACTCTATAGGACTCGCGCCCTATAAGTGATTTACATTGAGCCATTGGAAGGCCAATGAATTGGTCAATGAATGCATCATCCATGCGACCACCCTGTTTGGCCAGCTCGTCTGCTACCTGATTGCCCGGGCACCCAGTGTGCCCCGGTATCCATATTAGCGTTACCCTTGAATGTTTCGCAATCTCATCCAAAGACATCCGACATTCTACAGTTAACCTCGATGTCGTGTAGACACCCGCTAGGGAAGCAAGGGCAGCCTTGCTGTCAGTAAATATACGTATATCTCCCGATATGCGATGATACCTCAGCCAGTTTGCCGCCCGCCTTATAGCCGAGATTTCCGCCTGCAGGACACTACATCCATCCGGCAGGCGAAAGGAAACCTTCACATCCAGTTCCTCTATGAAGAAACCTCCGCCGACCCTCTCACCTTTCCTCGAACCATCAGTGTAGACCCCTAGGGTCGGTTCACGGAAAGTATCCAACAGCGCACCGCTGTGCGCCATTTGCACCACGAACCCCGCACCAAAGAATGGCACCGGGGTGCAGTAATCCACTACATCAGGGACAATCGTACGTTTGATTATCCCGGCGTGTCCAAAGTCACGTGTTGACCAGCTATTCACCGCGTGCAGCCGCGTCGCCGAACAAAGAGCCAACTGTCTGGCCATTATATCCACCGGGAGCCAGTTCAGTATCGTGAACAGCGCCCTTGTTGGAGTAGATCGCATTGATCCCGTAATCATCAACGCGACAAGTCTGTATACTTTCTCAAGCATCGCACGGTGTACGCCCCTATCCAGTGCAGTCCACCACACAACGACCCCATAGTACAGGGTCGGCTTTACCACAGCCTCAAAGATCCAATTGACACACCTCGGGCTCATACCCCAGTTCCTGCCGATTGCACCCCTACACGCATATATGGCAACTATTGCCTTTTCCACTCTCATCCGGACATTTAGTCCCCATGACAGCTATAAAGGTTATATTCAAAACAATATTGGTGATTTATTAAAAGTTTAAATAAATAAATTTTAATACAAATGTGCAAAATGAAGATGTAGAAATCTAAAACTATTATAAAAACCACTATAGCAATAAAAATAAATAACTGCAATAAATAAAAATGTGTTGAATAGGTTTAGATGGTTCATTGTAATAATAAGATGTTATTACATTCTTTTTACCTAGCTGGCTTTTTTCTCGGGAATCTATTTACTGGATCTAGATGATGTACTTTTCCCAAACAACAACAGGAGTATAGCCAGGTAACCGTTTTATTTTTCTGTAAATACGTACATACATATACCAGTGTTGTGGACAATTTGGAAATAAAAAAAAGGGATATGCCAATTTAGCTATCACGGTGTGATCCCAATATAAAGATAATTGAGGGAAGATTATATAACCCATATTTTTTCCGGACTACAAAAACAAACAAAGAAAAACCAGGTGCTTAACCTAAATGTATTTATGCATTTGTTATTTTATATGCCGCTTAAATTAATAAGAAAATATTGCCAAATAAGCCAGGAAATTAAGTCTCATTTCCAGGGCTAAGACAATCGTAAGGCAACGTGGAAAAAAAAACAAAAACTGAAAAAAAATCAATCAATAGAAAAAAAAACAAATTAAATGAAAATATAAATATAAAAAAAAGAACGAATAAATTAAGTTAGTTTTAGGTTTTAATTTGTTTTCTTTAAGTATAATAGGTGTTAGTGAAACTTAAAAGCCATAAATAAATTATATATTTTGATTGTAAATTTATATCTCTTAAATACAGAAGGAAACGTTTTTTTTTGTATATTTTTAGAACTGTAGAAAAAAATCAGGTTTTTTTTATAAAATTCTGTAAAGTGAGAGAGAAGAAAGTGACCTCAGAGAGCTCTTTTAGGTGCTAGGTTTGTCATCGAAAGATAAGTCGAGGTGGTGATATATACGCCTCCATAGCGTAAGTTCTAAGAGTATAGAAAAGAAAAACAGTGGTGTCCAAATCGACAAGTAAAGTAATAGTAAAAAAACATAAAATAAAAAGAGATATAGATACATATGTATATACAAACCTGTAAAAAGAACCAAAATTCTGAAAAGTTAGAGAAAAAAAAAACTTCTATTTTTGGAAAGGGAAATAAATAAAAGAAAGAACGATTTTAAGTTTTGTTTTAATAAGATTTTTAATTAAATTTTTATTCAATATTATATTTTTTTTGTAGTTATTTTTTTATATTAGAGTTTTGATTTGTAGTTTATTAAATTTAATTTAGGTTTAAATAATATTATAAATAAAAGAATGATATTTTTATAAAGTTAAATTACAGAAAAAAAATATGTTGGCTTAATAATTTGAGGGGAAAGGAAATAATGGATTGGTAAGTTTGAAAGAGGTCGAATCGGAAATAGGGTCGTAGATAAGAAGAGGAAGTGGATACTTCTACGTCTAGGTTGGGAGGGCAGAATGGAGACTTACATCTGTCTCTAAAACTTGTTTAATGTAGTAGTGTTTGTTGTTGTTTTTTTATATCCGGTGTTTTTTTTTGTTTCCTGCAATTACTTTCTCGTTCGGTTACGCTGTTAGCGAGAAGGGTTGGAACCACCTGAGAACCACACATGAGCTAGTTGGAAACCTCGCTGACAAACCGTGCCGTAACAAACATTCAGGTATGTTCTAGGTTTAGACTCGAATTGAAAACGAAAAATTTTTTGAATCCGCATAAGTCATAAATTGGTGTTCTCAAATCCGCATGTTTTTGTGTATTCGAAGTTTTTGTTCGAAAAAACTTTTGTTGAACTAAAGATCGCTAATATGCTAACCGCAGCATAATAGCAAAGCATAATATTTTTAAAAAATTGCGAAAGCTTTAAAGAATCAAGGAAAAAATCGCCACCATGGCTAAAATTCTCAAAAAATTGCAAACTTTTAAATAAACACAAAAATTTATTTGAAATGTCTTAATTGGTTAAAAAAACAAAATGTCGGAAAATAACAAAAAATTGCAAAAATAGCGAAAATTCGCGAAATTTTTTAGTATTTCAAACCAGCCATAAAATTGATTTAAAGTTCCTAAAACTATAAGGAATGGCAAAAAATCGGTAAAAATTGCTAAATTCAAGGAAATTCGCAAAAATTCGCTAACAGCGGCATGATAGCAAAGTCAACTATTTATTATATAATCGTTAAAGCTGTAAAGAATCAGAAAACTTAAACTTATCGCGAACATGGCTGAAATTCGCGAAAAATTGCAAAATTTGAAACAAACCCAAAACTCTTAGTTTTTTAGTTTAGTTTCGCTAAATCGATTAAAGAAACAAATTGTCTGAAAATAACAAAAAAATCGTTAAAAAAAATTGGTATAGTTACATCAAAATCAATGAAAAAGTCGACTTTAAATTTAGGGTTAGTAAGGGCCTTTTGCGTTTTAGATAACGATATATTTTTGATTAAATTGGATTAAGAACATTTTAAGCTAAAAGCAATATTAATTTTTTTGTTAAAAATGTTATCACATATTACAATAAAAGTCGATTCGGTTTACTTTCACCAACCCATATCTACTCTAATTGAAAACGAATAAAAACATGTGGATGTGAAATGCAGAACACCAATAATGCTAAAGTAATCCACTTTCGAGTGGATTCGGATTCTCGAACACACCCGATTATCAGGGTCTGTTTTGATACCACCCTTACCAAAGACATACCCCAGGTATTTGGTTTCTGTAACGCAAAAACGAGATTTTGAAATATTCAACGTCAAATTGGCCCGTCGGAACTCCTGAGCAATTCTAGCAAGCACCGATAAATGGGTTAGAAAATCTTCGGATACGCAATTCCTAAGGTCATGTGGGATCAGTTCGTCCTTCAAACGACACATGGTCTGCGGCGCGTTGCAGAGCTCAAAAGGCATTACCCGGGGCCTACCCGGGACTGTAAACGCCGTAATGGCCTTTGCCTGATCAGTCAAGCTGATCTGCCAATATGAGTCTTTTAGATCTAATTTTGGAATAATGTTCGCCTTCGGAAGCCTTGAAAAATTTCCTCAATGCTATGAAGAGGATACGCATCCTTTCTGGTAAGCTGATTGATCTTTCTTGCGTCTAGACATAAACGGATTTTGTTTGGCTTCACCACTAACCGTATAGGAGAACTCCAGGCCGATGAGGACTGCTCAATTAACCCTAACTCAAGCATTCGATCGATTTCCTTATATAAAAATTTCTCTACTGCTGGAGAAACGGGATAAAATCGTTGCTTGACTGGCGTAGCATTGCCAACGTCTATTTTATGCTTGATTAGTGCAGTTCTGCCTAATCCTTGGGTCTCAAAGCTAGGAAATAACGTAATAATGGTATCCAATTGAGAATTTTGGTTAGGGGTTTGTGGATATTTATAGTTATTGGACGGAAAGTCAGCATTGAGGATGTTAACAGACATAATCTTAGAAGTTTGCAAAACATTGGACAATTCAGAAGAACTAGAAATTATTGCAGATTCAAACAAATCCGGAGCCAACTGAAGTAATTTCCAAAAATCTAAACCTAAAATTAAATTCTGTGCCAGAGATGGAACTATCCATATCCTTATTTTTCGAATTAAATTTTTGAATTTAACGTCGACTTCAAGAAAACCTAAAACTTTCTGTAACTTTCCGTCCGCCGTTTTAACATATGATCCGATTTTATGGAATTTCCTCAACATGGAAAAGTCTTTTTGCGCAAACTCACTTCCAGCACAAGTTATTTTATTTTTTATGAATACAGCAACAATAAATTTCGGTGTTTTTATCAAATAATAAAAATTGGGAATTAAGCACGAATAACAAAATCATTTAAATTAAATTTTGTATTCCCACGAAAATTATTTTGATAATAAACTGGCAGGTGCACGGCCTAAAAAAACTGACTGGCAACCCGCTTTTTATTTTGTTTGCGAAAACAATAAAGCGAATTGTTTTTATTTTGTTTTTTCTTAACCTACTTACAACTACAATTAATGTTGGAAGAATTCCAATCAATTGTAGTAGGGAATGTAAGGAGAGATAAACTCACTGTTTATTGTTGATGATTTTGTTTAAACTTTGATACTGTTACAAATAGAACTGTTTCTGTAATTCTTATACGCTTAACAGTTTTATTTGGTTTAATATCTTTAGTTTTTCTAAAATCTTTCAGGGGTGTGATGGAAATCGCAAACGTAAAACGCAAGAATTTTAAAAGTCGTTTTTAAATAAGATTGCTGTAACAAAAGAATTTTATGACAAATATTAAGCAAATATTTCGCTATTAAACAGGATCTTAAACCAAAAATTATAAAAATTAGGTTTAAAGTTTATTAAAAACAACTTCCAAATTCTTGCGTTTTGCGTTTGCGATTTCCAGCACAACTCTGTTTATGGATGAAGTTTCCTGATGATCTGGCCTAAGCAACCAGTGAGATGCGCATAGAAGTAGCTTACCCCATCAACAATAAATTTCGGCGTTTTTATCAAATAATAAAAATTGGGAATTAAGCATAGGAAAAGGAGCTATTAGGCCGGCACTGGTTGATCTAGGGGTTCCGTTTTTCTTGGTCGAATGGATAACTACGATGCTTAGCAGCAGAGTTATTCACTCGGACTGGGGAAACGAACGTTTAAGGAAACTGGTGACTAGGGGGACTCCACTGGGAGGTTCTCTCCCTTATTATGTCAATTTCGTTCTGAGACTTTTTGACAGAATAGGTCCACTCCCAGATCCTGCCAAAATAGGAGCCTATTTGAGGCCTAACCGCCTCCATACAGTTAGGATCCTCCATCTCTGAGCTCTGTCTCGGCAACTCATCAGCCACTTCATTGCCGCCAATGTCGGCACCCAGCACAACCTTAACACATTATCCCCTCAGACTCCCTTCAGAGCCCTCCTACAATCATTAACTAGCTTGGAGTTCACATAACAGCCCCTTACGGCCATAAGAGCCGCCTGGCTGTCCACATATATAGTGACCTCCGAGCCACTATCAATTTTTAAGCACATTATCGATTGTGTGCAGCTGTATTTCACCAATAGCTTCACGAATATTGTTCTTTAAAGCGTCAATTGTCTCTGGCTTGTCGGCGTAACACTTATATTTGACGGCACCCCACAAATAATAGTCCAACGGTGTCAAATCGTAGCTCCGAGGTGGCCAAACGACATCAGCTCTGCGTCTGATAATGCGATCTTCAAGAACACGGCGCAAAACATCGAGTGTATCTGTCAAATCAAACATGAGCTAAGTGTTACCATTCACGAAATAAGCACTAGGGCCTGTTCAGAAATGCATCACTGCGCTGCATCAGTGATTTCAAATGCTTAAATTTATATCTGTGAAGTAGATGTGGACCAAAAAATTGTCAAATACTCCACAAAAATAATAGTCACACAATAAAAAAATAATTAAATTATTTTTTATCAGCATTAAAAAAAGTTTGCTTTTCTGATGCAGCGCAGTGATGCATTTCCGAACAGGCCCCTAGTTGAAGAAAAAAAAACGTTAGATGGCGGACCCGTTATTTATGGACATACGTTTAAAAGTATGTTTACTTCTTATGGCCGTTTTCTCATTACACGATTATCTTTTTCCCCAACGAAAAACTGCACATTAAATAAATTTGATTTTCTCAATATCTCATTTGCTTCTATTCTGTCGCAAAGCTAACCAGCACTCATCTGCCAATTATTTATTTTAAATTTATTGGCCGTACAGATAAATTCAATCAGCTGACTCCCAACTTTTACATGTATTTTGAACATTAATTCAATAATAATATAAATAAAAATATGCTCTTTTTAAAGGTGTACTGTTTTATTTCCGGCGTTGCTATTGGCGAACGCGTTATCGTTAACTCAATTGCTTGAAATTAATGTAGTGGTCGCTTTGCGCTTTTCAAAATACACCAGGGGCCTAATTATGGCAGTCGTGATCGAGTACTTTCTAGATTCGAAAGCAATTTTATTCCAGCAGATACTTAACGAATCGAAATTATTTTTTCAGTATTGTGAAACTTAAATAAATGCTTTATAACACTGAAAAAATAACCCCGATTCGTTCAGTATTGACTGAAATAATTAGATAATTACTGTATTCACAAAACCCCTTGTATCCTTGTATCAATTGTATGTTGTATTAAAAAACATAGTTCACTATTGGTTTTTTATACAACATACAATAGATACAACGATACAAGGGGTTTTGTCAATACATCAAATAAAATGCTTTCGAATCGAGATATTACTCGATCACGACTGCCAGAATCAGGCGCCAGGTATTTTAAAATGGCTGAAAAAGCGGTGGATGTTATTCTTCCAGATAGATAAGTCTACCTAAATTGTCCCGTACTTTCATACGGGTCTGTTCTGAAAATAACGTTATTTCAAACAACGTACTTTTAAAATCACGCTTGTGATTTTGTTGTGTTATGAAAGTTATACCTTTTTGTGTTTCTCGGTGTGCTTTCGGCAATTGAAAATTACACCTAAATTCATTAAATCGAAACACTAAAATATCACACGTAAGATTTAGAAAGGCACATGTGATTTGAGTTTAAGTGATTTTCAGAACAGACCTGATATTGTCGTTATTTGTGCTGATTGCATTTTCTTAACTATTAAAAATTGTGAATTTTGGAAAAATTTGTAGAAATAATAAATTTGAAGACGCACAAAATTTTTATTTCAAAATTGTTCGTAACAAAAATTACTGAACATAATCTCGCAGGTATTAACTAGCTTTGAAAACAGATTAGCATATCAGTGAGGCAACAAATTTAAGTTAGAGACACGACAAATATGTATCTAGTCGATCAATCTTGCGTTAAAATAAACCAAGTTTAAAGAGTCGTAGCACCGTCAATAAAAATTTGTCAGCAAAATGTTTTTATTTGTCTTAAATGGCAATTATCTTTAAAATTATATCCAATTTGTTAGGTTAAACACTGCAATATGGTGGTGCAATATGTATACGACACAATTATGAATTATTTTAACATTATTTAATTTTTGCTACGAAAAAATAACAAAAATACGCATCTCGAAAATGCATACATATATAGGTGTTTAGAAAAATTTACATTTTACAGTTGGTTTTTATTAAAACAATAATACAAAATTAAATTGTATTCATAAATAACATACTAGTTGTTAAATTTTCTATAAAAAGCCAATAACATAAATATAGGAAAAAGTTTTTAAGCCTTTATAAATGCAAATATTAAAATTTTTTTATTTTCCATCCTAAGAGGAGCTACAAACAATATTTAACAATGACCACCTTCTTTGAGCTTGCTAACTAGAGCATCGACATCGGATACAACAGCGCCAGCCTTGCGTACCGGAGGATCCTCAACGGAAATAACTTCAATGCGTGGTGTAGTATCAACACCCAAGTCACCAGCGGAAACCTTTTTCAACGGCTTCTTTTTAGCCTTCATGATATTGGGAAGTGTGGCGTAACGAGGAGTGTTTAGACGCAGATCAGCACTTAAAACAGCGGGAGTTTTGGTTTTAATAGTCTCGAGACCGCCATCAATTTCACGGACAATGGTTAAACCATCACCAGTCTTTTCAATTTTATTACAAAAAGTACCCTGTGGCCAGTCAAGAGCAGCAGCGGTCATTTGGGCAGTTTGATTGCAATCGTCATCAATAGCTTGCTTGCCCAAAATTACCAAATCAGCTTTTTCTTCTAAAGCCAATTTTGCAAGGATTTTGGAAACATGGATAGGTTGCAACAAATCGTAATCCTTACCGGAAATCTCGACATGAATACCACGATCAGCGCCCATGGCTAAGGCGGTACGAATGACTTCTTGTGATTGAGTAGGTCCAATTGAAACGGCTACAACTTCATTGGTCAATTTCTTCTCTTTCATCTTAACAGCTTCTTCAACGGCGATTTCATCAAAAGGATTCATAGAGTGTTTAACACCTTGGGTGACGACGCCAGTTTTTTCAGGATTGACGCGTACCTAAATACCCAAAACAAAAAAAAATTTACAATTCAACTTAAATCGTGATTACGCAAAAACGGTGATAAGAAACAAAAACATTGGCAATTTTCGACCATGTTGTCAATGTCGTGATAGCTACAATTAGAACATTTTACAAACCTTGACGGCATAATCAACCACACGTTTAACACCAACTAAAACGCGAGACATTTTCTTCAAAGGAACCTACAATGCAACAAATTTATCACTCTTTTTATTTAATAAAAATCAAAGCCCAACGCAACTTGGTGTAGTGTTAAAAAACTGACAAAATAAAATTATGAATTTGACAGGTTCAAAGGTCAAAGAAAAAGAAGATTCGATTTAGTTGCCAGATCAAAGCGAATTAACTACTACTAGCCAAGGCGAATTCATAATTATATCAAGGCGAATTCACCTTGAAGGCAATCAAGGCCTATCCAAGCCGAATTCAAACAGGTAAACTCATCTCGTCAGCCGTTCATCAGCTGTTTCCACGGCTAATTTAAAAATATGGTCAAACGTCAAAATCTGATTTTGTTTTGAGAAGAAGTTGAATGAAAAGTGTTAAAAATATTATTTTTATAATAAAAAAATTTCAAAACTGCGAATGATTGAAGTGAATTTATTAATTTCTTTTATAAAAAAGTGATCATTTTAATTTGCAATAAAAAATTTTGACAACTTACCAGAAAATTGTATAAACAAAATACATGGGGCTTTTTGTAGTTGTAGAGATGAGCTTACCTGTTGAATTCGCCTTGGGCCTATCCAAGGCTCCAATAATACCCTAGGTCTACACTAAAGATAATTATCTCAGCAAGTTGGCAATAACGTCGTCAGAATAACAGAGTAATATTTCTTATGCGCCCCATACACTTTTCAATTTAATTGTCAACTGAGTCTTTCAACTGAATTGATACTTGGCCACACACTTCTTCAACTGAATTGAAAGATTTTAATTCAACTGTCAAATTTAGATTTTTTTACAATTTTACAAAAATTTATTTTCTCTCCAAGTATCCATGTTTGCCACCAACAGGGTTGTTAGACTTTTTTCCTCAAAAATCGTCAAAAGTTTTAACAAAATTCGTCAAAATCGTCGCGAAAATTGATCAAAATCGTCAACAAAACGTCAAATATATACATAAATTTTACAAATTAAAGACAATTTATTGCATGGATTGGTTCGAAAATATAAATTTTTAGCAAGAAATTCTATTTATGAAGAAGAAAGTGATATGGTTAAGTTGTATTCTATTTTTTTCAGCAAGTGAGCTGAATATATTTATCATTTAAAAAGAAAACATACGAAAAAATATATTTGCATAAATGCATATAAAATTGTTTTATTTCATTTATCCATATTCAGAAAAATAATAAATAAAATCTCATTTGCCTTTAACTCTAGCTATTTTTAGCGCTAAATCTATTGCAAATTGTTTTTATTTTTAAAGGTGCTAAAAACCAAGGATTCCGTCTATATCAACCGGCTTGAAACGTTTTATTACGTCCAATATTAGTTCCAAACTAATACCTTTCCTTCTCATTGCACTCATTTTTCTACACAACTTCTTATTAAAAAGTAACTTTTTACTTCCTAACACGCAATTTTACTAAGAATAACTTTCCTAACAGAATTAAATGGGATTTGCCTTTTTACACACAAATAGAAAAATTCTTCACATGTGATTATGACTTCATCGAAAAATGCATTCGTATGTAGCGACGCAAATCGAAATCATAAAAACGCAAAGCGGATTTAACCAATTTTTTAAAAGCGGACCAGATATGACTGACGCAAATCGGGGCTCTAGTGTATTTTTTTTGCAGTACCGATGGCATTTCTATAATTGTAGAATTTGAATTACAAATGCTTCTAATGAAATCCACCTGGTTTGTGATGGGGGAGGAATTTTTTTGTTTAATTTCCAAAAATTTTTGTATTTCGAAAAATTGATTTATAAGTTTTGGACTGTTTTCAATATAATTGTAAATATTTCTTGTGTGTTTTATCGATGCCAGAAAATCGTCATAACACTATTACTTTTAGTCAAAAAATCGTCAATCGTCATTTTACTGTATTTCCTCAAAAAAATCAACAAAATGACGAAAAATTGTCACATCTACCAAACCTGCTTGCCAGATTAAAGTGTTATAAAATTGATGCCAGATTAAAGTTTAAAGTAAATTTATTGACGGGATTAAATCGTCAAAATATAAGTGACTACATCAAAAATCGTCAATCGTCATTTTGGTAAATTCATCGAAAAAAATCGTCAAAATGACGTAAAATCGTCACATCTAACATCCCTGGCCACCAATGTCATTTTTTTATTTAAAATTTTATTGAAATTAAAGACAATTTTAAAAATATTTCACTTTTTCTTTGCAAAAAAAATTACAAACATAAATTTTGACAGCTGATCAAGAAACTTAAGCACACACAGTACAATCGAATTGAAAGACTTGGAGTCAACTTGAAAAAATCAAAATCTTTTGATTTTTCTTCAACCAACTCGACAACCGTCAAACTAATCAACTGACAAGGCCATACACGCTTTGATTTGGACAACAACCGACTCAGTTGACAATTGAATTGAATCGTGTATGGTCTGCTTTATTGCTCAGCTTATGTTAAAGGCATGGGAAAACGTATTTATGTTAACTCATAATTTGAAAAAAATCAAGGAAGAAGGTGCAGTGTAAAAAATGGCGGTATCTTACAAGAATTATTATTATTAATATAAATTCTTTCTTATTCGACTTTATTACTTAAATTTATATTAATTTGTTTAAGCTTGAGGGCATTTTTAATACAAATATATTAATTTTATTAATTTTTTTATTTTTGTTAATGTAAAATTATTATTTTTATATAAAAAAGAACTCGAACTTAAACAAATTAATATTAATTTTAATAATAAAGATTGAATAAGAAAAAATTATAATATTTGCAATTTTATTTTAGTGTTTATTTAATTATTTTACTACAATTATAATTTGCTACAATCTCAAAAAACTTAATTTCTTTCCCACACAATTTGCTTCTATTTTTTTTTTCTTTTTTGCTTCTTTTTTTCAACTGACAACCAAATTGACGTTTTTTGTAAGCAATAATTGTCAACGAAAATGGACTAGCAATTATTGCAACATAAATTGTTAGCAATAAATATTTACAAAAAATTGCTGTCTACATTAAAGATAACATAATTTTGACAATTACTGCAATATATGTCGCAATAATTATCTCTGGTATAGACGGGCAGTATCTGCTTACTTCTACAACAACACAAAAAACAACAGGCATTTTGCTTGTGTAAAATTCCCCGCCGTTGTCAAAATCTTACTACTACATAGGCGAAACAAAAGGAAAAATGTGTTTTGTGTGCATGTATGTGTTGCAAAAAACAAAAAACGTAAACAAAAATATACATGTATAAGGAAAATGTAAACAACTTTTAACATCGTTGAGGAATAAACCAAATTAACATCTGGCTTCTTGCGCAGACCTATAGGATAGACCTTGAAGGCAATTATATTTTTATTGAATTTTAAATTTAAACAAATTTTTTTCATAAAATGTAACACGCCGTCCAGACTTTCCATTGTTATGTTTGCTCAAGAACAAAACGATGGCAGAATTAGCGACGTACAATTGTTTATGTTCTTCTATGCGGAGAAAACGTATGGCATGAAAAACCCTATAAAAAGCAACAATAACAATCAATATGGCGTTTATTTATATGGCAATACTGCAGTGATGTTAGACATAGTTGTGCAAACAATTGTTTTAACAACGCTGTTTAAACAAGAACAAAACACCGACAACAGCAGTCTTCACTATCCAAATTCATGTGTGCACAAGAAATTGTTTGTTGTTTTAACATAGCGATGTCTGATATAGACGGCCTGTAAACATCGCTTGACATTCAGTATACACACAAGGAAATAAACATTAAACAGATGACTCGAAAATGTCACCTTTATGAATTCGCCTTTCAGACTCGGCAAGTTACTTGCGCAACTCTTGGTTTGTTGATGTGAGAGGCAAAGTCGGGTGAAGGGAAAAACATTTAAGTACAGACTTTGTTGTACTCGGCAAGTTACTTGCGCAAGTAACTTGCCGAGTCTGAAAGGAGGTCTACTAGCACTGTTGGCAATTTGTGTTCAGTTAAGAAAATTTTTTTTTTAGTTTTTGTTAACTGGGCGTTAATTATGCTAATTATACTGGTCGGCAAGAAAGGCAGGAGCATAAAATTTATTATGTGATTTTAATTGGCAGATTGAGGTCTAGTATTTTATAGGCTTTACTAATATTTTGTTTGACTTAAGAACTATTTCTTCGATTTTTCTCAAAATACTTACATATGATTAGGAATAAAATTTCTTTTCCCTCTCTTGTAAACTTTTGAAAACTGAAGATAGGTTATTTCGTCTTTTAACGTTATAAAATTGGAACTATTAACGGTATTGAAACGAAAATTACACACTTTGATTAAAATGAAACCAGTAATATGTATGTATAGGTTGAGAAAATTTAGTTTTTCTAATCACAGCTTATGTTATGACACTAAGGTTTTTCGGATTGTAAAAATCTGAAACCAAATAACCTATCTGCAGTTCTAATGAGCATGAATAAATAAAAATTTCTTTATACACATGAATATTATATACATTAAATAATTACAGTAGTAACGGGTCCGCCATCTAACGTTTTTTTTCAACTAGTGCTTATTTCGTGAATGGTAACACTTAGCTCATGTTTGATTTGACAGATTATTAGTTTTATCCCTCCGCTGAACGAATATGGTTGTGTATACGCTTGAACAACGCTGGGAAAAATGCGTTTTCGCTTCGCTAAGTGGGCCTGCGATCGACTTACAGAAGATGCCGATTTTGCCAAAAAAAATCATCTTTTCAGATGAAGCTCATTTTGATCTTGGAGGATATGTAAGCAAGCAAAATTGTCGCATTTGGGACACAGAAAACCCGCACGCATACATTGAAAAGCCGTTGCACCCAAAACGAGTCACTGTTTGGTTCGGATTTTGGTCCAGAGGCATAATTGGGCCATTTTTCTTCGAAAATGGACAAGGAGTGGCCGTTACAGTCAATGGCGATCGTAATCGGGCATGTTGAACGAATTTTTGTTCACAAAAATTGAAGAGGAGGATATTGGCAACATTCGGTTTCAACAGGAAACGTGCCACACAGCCGAAGCTACACTCGATGTTTTGCGCCCTGTTTTTGAAGATCGCATTATCGGCCGCAGAGCTGATGTCGTTTGGCCACATCACAGCTGCGATTTGACACCGTTGGACTATTATTTGTGGGGTGCCGTCAAAAATAAGTGCTACGCCGACAAGCCAGAGACAATTGACGCTTTGAAAGGACAATATTCGTGAAGCCATTGGTAAAATGCAGCTGCACACAATCGATAATGTGGTTAAAAATTGGACCGATCGTGTAGGCTACTGCATGGCCAGCCGAGGCAGCCATTTAAATAAAATTAATTCCTTTATTAACCGGAAGGATTGTACTTTCAAATAAAAAAAGAATTTTGAGAAAATATTCAGTAGTTTTTTTGTAGCATTTTCAAAAAAAAAAGTTATTTGGCGGAACCTGTAGTTTCTTTTACTGATTTAAGCAAAAACAAGTAGGTATGTACTTTACGTTTGTTTAAATTACACTATGCAACAAAAGTAAACGATAAGATTTTTGATGATTTATTTTTCTCTTTTTTTGTGCGTAACAGTCCTCTAGGTACAAAAACTTTGTCATTTGTAATATTACATGTTCAAAATTTGTCACACATATACGTTATGATAGAGGGAATAAAAATCCATAAAAAACTCAATTTTGAAATTTTTGCAGATAGGTTATTAGGTCTTTAAGATGACGATATATGCAATATGACAATATTTAATTTATTTAATCAAGTCCAGAAATTGTCGAACTTCCCTATAATAAATCTGTATGTATCCCTTGATGTACTGAACTTACATTTTCTTGCACATTTGTTTATAAAATTAGATCACATTTTACTAATTTTTGAACTTTGTTCATTATATGGAGAGCTTCATTGTATATATGTAAGTTCCCTTTAGAGAAGCTCGAATGTATACATATATGTATGTATGCACAGTGATAACAAACGTCTTGTTTGTAAGTTAACCCGTACGAACTTTTCCATTTTGTATTCGTTTGTACATATGTATGTTGATCTAAAACATGCAAAACATATTGCATTTTACAACTTAAGTTGTTGCTACTTTCAGGCAATTCACATGGAGGCTATTACGACGTCGCTTTGTCGACGTCTCTTTTGGTTTGATGGCGAGCGGTGTAGAGAAGAAAGAGGGGTAAACAAAACGACTCATTTTGTGTTTTTCATGTCGTTTTTTATATTTCTCTTTTAACTTTTTCTTTTTACGTTTTATTCTTTTTCTTACTTTGAAGTGTGTGGTTGAAAATACAGTGAGTGCTCGATTATCGATAACAGACGGGACCGGCAGCATTCTTGATTATACATTTTTTTTTGGTGTGTTTTATATTTTATATCAATATGTAATGTATTATTATGTAAACTTGGGGAAAAAAGTAATTGGGAGAATATGCTGCCAGTACGTTGGGAAATTCTTTTTCATCGTCTATTTAAATTTGTTTTGATTGTTCAAAAGTAAACAAAAAAAAAATAAATTGTGTTATATTTCGGATAACAGATCAATGCAAAAAAAAAATTATTTTCCAGTTAATTGATGCTGCCGGTTAATCGAATGAGCGATAATCGAGGCCATGCTGTAAATAAATAAAAGACACAACCAAAAATCATCGTATGAATCAAGAAAACGACGTCGTAAAAGCCCTCATGTGAATTGAGTGTTTGTTTTTACAACAAATGTTTTATTTTGTTTGTCATAATTCAAGCCGCTTATAATTTTATGAATTAAATCGCCATTAGTAATAGACTTTTTAAAACCTTATTCTTCCCAAAATACAGGCTTTGGCACAATAGCGTCTATATCATGGGAGATAGGCGGGCCAAACTTAGATCAGATATTTCTTATTAGGAGAAGTTAGTTGTGGTTTGATTTTTATTCATACCACGGTGAAGAGTATATGAGATTCGAATAGAGCGATATTTCTTGTTTTGATTTTATCTATAATACAACAACACTTAGTCTGGGATCACACTATGAAAGTTTTCTTTCAGAAAGTCTGAGTTTATTGGTGAGAGGGGAAGAGAGCATGCTTTTCTTTTCTCCTCTCTCACCCATAAACTCAGACTTTCTGAAAGAAAACTTTCATAGTGTGAACCCAGACTTACTGAGTTTTTGTTAAAAGGACACATTACTAATAAAAAGAAAAAATAATTAATTAATAAGGTTTGACGTTATGTTTCTTTAGTTGTTATATGCTTATATTTTCTTGAAAATATGCGTCTATATTTATAATTAAGTTCAAGATGGACTGCCAGGTATCTACTTTCAACCTATTTTATTGTTTTATAAAGCTAATTTAGAAAAAAAATTCGTTCGGCGGATGCTCTTCTATGCGATAAAGTAAAACATACGAACATATAAAAGCTGGAAGGTTCATCTGTGTTCATTGATTGCCAATATAAAACATTTCGTTCAAAAAGGGGCAAAAAAGTGGCAAGGTAGTCAAAAAAGGGGCAACAATGCGACTTTAGTCCAGTGTTCCCAGTTATGGGGATTTATCCCCAAATTGGGGTTTTTTTTTTTGCAATTGGGGATAAAAATTTCGTGAAAATCCCCAGGGGATTTTTTGGGGAAAAGCACTTTTTTCGCTGGGGATTTTTGGGGATAATATATTATTCTAAATTTCATTTTTCCAATGGCAAGACCGATTTGGTCAATATGTGGGTACAAATTTTAGTATTTTCCCGGTTTTAAACTATTTTAAGAACTTGTTGAAATAGGTTTAAATATGCTTTTTGTACCAACAAGCGTTTCTTCTGTTGAACTTGCTTTTTTCTGTAATGAATACAACCAAAATCAATATTTGCAACAGAATACAATATGAGTTATTAGGAGCTCTTCTTAGAATGGAAGTTTGTACACTTTAAAATAATGCAGCTTGCTGTGGCAAATTTATTCAACAATCTTAAATGCACTTTTTAAACAAACAACATGTAAAACAAAATTGCATTGGCTTATGACTTAGAAGATTATGGATTCCCTAGTTTTGGAAATGATAAATATGTATTGACGCATAATTATTTTTCTTTTGCCTTTGTTACATTCAATACATGTGTACACATAGATACGTAGAACTCAAAGAATTAAAACCATTAGTTTTAATTATATTACACAAATGGATTTATTTATATAAATCGATGTATGCATATTTTTCCATTTACATAATATTATGTATTTTATTTTTAAGAAAATGTGGGGATTTTTGGGGATAAGAAAATGGCTATTTTGGGGATTTTTGGGGATGAAAAATCACAAATTGGGGATATGGCTTAAAATAAAACTGGGAACTCTGCTTTAGTCGCATAACGCAAGGCGAATTCAAACAGGTAAACTCATCTCTACAACTACAAAAAGCCCCATGTATTTTGCTTATACAATTTTATGGTTAGTTGTCAAAATTTTTTTATTGCAAATTAAAATTATCACTTTTTTATAAAAGAAATTAATAAATTCACTTCAATCATTCGCAGTTTTGAAATTTTTTTTTTTTAAAAATAACATTTTTAACACTTTTCATTCAACTTCTTCTCAAAACAAAATCATATTTTGACGTTTGACCATATTTTTTAATTCCCCGTGGAAACAGCTGATGAACGGTGACGAGATGAGTTTACCTGTTTGAATTCTCCTTGGCATAACGGTAACGCTCAGTGATGCCAACTTTTTGAGAGCAAAAAGCACTTTAAAATTTAAAAAAAGCACTAAAAAGCACTATTTCAATCAAAAAAAAGCGTAAAAAGCACTAAGCTATTTTTAAAAATTTAATTAAACATAAAACAAGTTGCATATGGCGTTTATTGGGACCATTTTTTTAAGATTAAATAATATATATATTTACATTAGTATAAAAACATTTTTAATTGTATTATCTTCAATAAAAAAATTATTATCCAAATCATGATGAGCCATCAGCTATGTTTGAATTGGCCATAATACCGTTTTAAAGTAATACAGTGCGAGCTCGATTTTTGTAACTCGAAAAATCTTGCCTGTTGCAATTACCGAAAATTTGCAATGACTGACCATTGTTTATAAAACTTAATTAACACAATATAATAACCATAGAATAAATAACTCGAACGGTAATACGGAACCAAAAGTTTATAAATCGCTAACTTATGTACCAAAATTTTCGGAGAGATTAGAAAAATCTAATATTTATGATACTGAAAGGTATAAAATTGCGCATAAATCTTATAACAGAATAGGTAGATTATTTATTAATGTGAAAGATAAAATAAATAAGTTGGAAATGTCGAATGTAGTTTATAAAATACCTTGTAGGGGAAATGTTAATGGACAATGTGGTAAAGTATATGTTGGTACAACGAAGAATAAACTAAAAACTAGGTTAGCAGGACATAAGTCAGATCAAAAATATAGGCACATTGCATCACAAAAAACAGCTTTATCAGCCCATTGTGCAAATTTAAACCATTATCCTGATTTTGAAAATACAACAGTTTTAAATACGGAAAATAATTATAAACGTAGGTTTATGTTAGAAATGTTGCAAATTATAAATGTACCGACAATATCGAGAATTAATTTTAAGTCAGATACTGAAAGTTTAGCACAAAAATATAGGCATTTAATTTGTAAAAATATAAACGGAAGTTAATAATTTATTTATAATGTAATAGATTAGTTTTTATATTGGAAAACCTTTTTTGTTTTTAATTGAAAATTGTTTTATGATTTTTTGTTAAATTTATTTCATTTGTTAAAATTGTTATTATATGTCAAAAATTAAAGAAAAAACCCTGAAGAAGGCACACAACGGAGTGCCGAAATATTGGTTCAATAAATCTAATATTTTTTTTAAAAAAAAAGAGACCTCAAGCTTAATAAAATAATAATAATAATAAATTATCCAATAATTCTAACCTATGTACGCTTCTGAATGAAAATAAGGTGTAAAATAGAAAAAACATGTATGTTTGCATTCTGATACTTAGTCAAACCTTTTTGCAATAGCACTAGAGGTAGAAGTGCACAACACGCGGTTATTTGGAGACGAGTGTTGTGCGTTTGAAAACTAAAGCGAATGAAAAATGGCAGGTTACACAACGCTCGTTAAAAAAGCATTTTCTGTCAGCTGTTTTTAATTGATTTAACACTTTGCTTTAGTATAAGCTACGACTCTTTTTTGTTTGTTTTTAAAGTCTTTGCGTTCTTCTGTACGGTTTCCTACTGCATTTTTTTAACTTTTCTACATGACTCAAAATCGTTGTTAATTTTTCCATTCACAATTCCTAATATTTTCCAAGCCATTTTCTATTTTTGACAGTGTCTACATCTTTAAAAAAATATTTATCGCGAACAAATACATCGTTTTTATAACGATTACTAAATATGTTGTCATCGCTAAAAAGTGAAACGTTTTGTAAAATTTCCAAATTGCTAGGAAGCCTCTAACCTCGTAAATAAAGTTTTTGGCAAAACGAATGCAACTTTCTTTTATCACTTTTTTTATCATTTGAAATCTTAAAATCTTTACAGGCTTTCTCAAAATTGTAATCTAAATAGCAAAGCTCATCTAAATCATCCTCTATACCCATAATCGTAGTTTTAAAAAATTGTAGAAACAAAATTAAAATTGTTAAAACTACTAAATGCACTAACGAAAAATTGAAAAAACACCAAGTTATTGTTTTTCTTGGTTCGGCGCTAAGGATAAAATTTTGGCATTTTAAGACATCAAAAGCACAATAAATAGTGCCAAAAGCACTAAGTTGGCATCGCTGCCAAAAAGATATGTAGATTACTTAAAAGGCACTCCAAAGCTCGATTCACCATGCGTTCCGAACAATATTTTTGACCGGACAAAAAATTTTTACAGAGAGTGTTCTGCAAACTATTAGTTCTTCGCAGACTTTTCCATAATATTTAGCATTCACTTCCTACAATAATTGGTAAGCATTATGTTATGCATTATTATATTATATTATACTATATTAAAATTTACCATTTAAAATTTACTTACGACCAATTCCAAGAGATTTTTCTATTTCCGTCCACATATTTTGTTTAAGGTGAGTATTTTTATACGAACGATTGCCCATATCATAAATACATTATCTTCCTGGTTTTTTTTTTCTTCTATAAGTTTCAGGGCAATATTTTCTTTAACATCCATCTTTTGTTTAACTTTTTTTTTAATTATTCAGCACAAAACAAAAATGTAATATGTGGCAGCTCAATTGAACTTTATTTTGTACAAATTCAAAAAAGTGGCATCTCAGTTCATTTTGTTCGGCACAAGGCCTATCCAATAGGTCTGCTTACTTCTACAACAATACAAAAAACAACAGGCATTTTGTTTGTGTAAAATTCCTCGCCGTTGTCAAAATCTTACTACTACATAGGCAAAACAAAAGGAAAAATGTCCCTGTCAGAATTTTGTGAACTGATCAAAAATTAGTTGACTTTTAGCTAACTCTTATATATCTAACTTCTTAACTAACTCAAGACTTATGCAAAGATGAGTCAGACTTTTGAAATAAAAACAATGTGCTAACAAAGTGTTTTTAAAAAAAGCTAAATTTCTCGGTACCTGCTTCAACGAGATTTTTCAAAATAGATGGATTGGCATCACTGTGTTGTTGTTAGTTTTGTGAATCCCCAAAGATATAAACCAGAGTACCGAAACGTTCGCTCATTTTTCAGTCATGAGCGAGCGTGAAAAATTTTAAATTGTACTGCTTTTTCTCATTCATGAGGGTGAGGAAAATAAATATTTTGAATTTCCTCATTCATGAAAAGTGAGCAAACAAAAAAATTCATATGTGAATTTGTCAGATATGAAAAATTTAAAAAAATTCACATTCAAATTCCTCATATAGAAAAAAAACGCGATTTGCCCGTCCATTAACAGCGGGAAAATGAAGAAGTAAAGAGGCCTTATAGAATGCCTTATTGGCGATATAAAGTTTTTCAGTCGCATTCCAACTGTATTTCTAATTTACACAGTATGTCATTGGATCTACTTTAAAGGTCTTCTAAAAATAATTAAGAATAAAGCTTTATCCCAGTGTTATTGTTGTTGCTAATAATGTGAAGTGAGTAATTTAATAATTAAACTTGCTACAAATTCCAAAATAGCTACTAATAAAACGATTACGACAGGCCTTATCTTAGAATAGAAAATCTCAATTTCTGAAATATTTAATAAAAACTATTCTAAAAGAACTTTTAAAATAATGCAGAGTGGAATAAGTAAAAGTTTATTAAAAATACAGTTGTAAACCTTTTTTAAGGCCTGCAAAGTGAAAGCGCTGGCAATTTTTCCCGCTGGGCAACGTGATAACATGTGTGTGTGTTTTGTTTTGTAAAATTATTTGTTGGCTGCAGCACCATGGTGAACCAAAATGTATGTGCTGCTTTTTAGCAGGCATAAATTATTGGAAAAAAATTAAAAGAACTGCACATATCGTCATCTTAAATGCAGAATAACATAACATTTCATAAGTTTACATGCAGAGCAAAAAACTTTGTAAAATGTTAATTATTTGAGATTTAAAATCAATTTTAAATATTTCAGATAAAAATGCGATAACCCATATATTTTTGAAGAAAAATATCATTTTTATTATTTTTTAAAATGTGTTATTATATATTAATTTGTATTTTTTGGAAACAAAAAGACATATCGTAAAAGAAAGTATATTAGTATTAAGTGAAACAAACATATAATATATTAAATTTTTAAATATTTGTGTTTAATTACCGGAAAATGGAATATATACCTATATATAAATATATGATAATCGCACGATTAATATGTAGCATCATAAGGATTGCGTTGACATGTTAAATAAGTTTGCTTTTCTGATGCAGCGCAGGCAGTAATGCATTTAACAATGTGGAGAACTTATATTGTTATAGATATTATGGCATACCTATTATTTATAATTTTTTTTATTGATTTTAATTACTTATAAGTAGTGGTTTAAACTAAAATATGTACTTCATTAAATTTAGCTATGAATTGATTTTAAAAATACATCTTTTTCATTCTTATCTAAACTTATTTTGATCTCCATAAAATGAATTATCATAATGAATTTTTTTTTACAATGAACAAATTTTGCAAATAAATATTTGACTCATATTCATTCATACCTATTTGTCTCCAGTTCACGAATTATTTCAAAATAACTCTGCATCATATACTTTCAAAGCTAATGCAACAAGTTAATTTTAATTAGGTAATTTATGAAAAATATAAAAAAGATGGAAAGAGTAGTCCAACTAAGAGTAGTTGTTGATAGCAGCTCCGGTATTTAGTAAACGTAAATATTGGACAAAGTAGTACTTCTCCAAAGAAAGATATTATTAGAATTGAATAAAGCTGAAGAATTAACAAAATATAGCTAAACAGTCTATATTCCACTACTTATTTAAAAAAATTGCGTTTATTCTAAAAATTTATAAAAATTGTCTTTTTTAAGGATATTGATGAAGGGCCACTTGGAAGAATGCAATTCTAACACAAAAAACCCCGAAAATTTTAAATAAACTAATAAAAAATATTTCTTTTGTATTATAAACTTCATATTTTATGGTCCCATACAGATTTATTATAGGGAAGTTCGACTATATTTAAATTTATTAAAAAGGAAATACATATATAAACTCAAAAATCTAAGGACCTGCAGATGTTGTCATTTATTCTTGGAAATTCTTAGCGTTTGGGAGTGCAATGGGGTAGGCTACACAATTTCAAGATTACTAACGGTTCGGTTCTTTTAATTTTACAGCACTTTTTTATTTTTTCTTATGCTATACTGAAAATTATTATTATTAATTATTATTTGATCACAAATTTCACTAGCACCGTAGTAACAGTAATCAAACAGATCACCCAATTTTGATGTTGTAAAAAAAATGTGTTCTTATAAAAATAATTAAAAACTCTGCTAATTTTTTTCTTAAGTGTGATTATACATTATGTTGTTAAGAACAATGATATACATATGTATTTGATAACACTTAATTTTTCATTTTGTAAATAACTTGGTTATTTTTTTAGATAGAATAAATTTTATTTTATTTAACCTTTATTTATTAAATTTCAATATTATTTATTAAGCTTGAGGTTTTTCTTTTTTTATAAAAAATTAGATAACATTTATTTTATAAAAATTCCAATATTTCGATACAGCAATGTGTATCATCGTCAGGGAAATAATTAAACAATAAAAATAACAAAATAATGAAAAAATAATAACAATTGTCACAATAGAAAAAATTATTTACAATTAGAAAAATTTTTATACAAATAATCTATTACATTCTAAAAAATTTTTTTCAATTTCCTGTTTTGTTTTTATACACTAAATGTCTATAATTTTGTGCTACATTTTCCGTGTCTGATTTAAAATTAATTCTTAACAATTCTGGTACTTTAATGATTTGCAACATTTCTAGCATTAAACGTCGTTTATAATTTTTTTCTGTGTTTAAAACTGATACATTCTCAAAGTCCGGTGAATGATTTAAACTGGCACAGTGGGCTGTTAATGCTGTTTTTTGTGATGAAATATCCCTAAACTTTTGAAATATTGGAATTTTTATAAAATAAATGTTATCTAATTTTTTATAAAAAAAGAAAAACCTCAAGCTTAATAAATAATATTGAAATTTTTAGATAGAAGTTTAAAATTTTATAAAAATATGTTGTAACGTGAATTGTAATCAACAAAACAAGTCAATTTCAAATATTCCAATAATATCTTCATTGTTTTGCATTTAAGCTAACGATATGTGTCTTGTTTGTGAAAACTAAAAATTCTTTGATGCCTTTAAAAAGGTCACTTTTTCGTTTCGTTAAAAAGACGTATGTACCTAAAGGCAGAAATATTAAGAGAAAAAATAGCCACAAGAACTTGTTGGTATTTTGTGCTTGTAAAAATATTTTGGTTTCTGTACCAATCGCGTCGGTGGGTTTTTTTTTTTTTTGAAAACACTTTTCTTAAGTCAGTAAAAATATTAAAAAAAAAAAAATGAAAAGGTCTTGTTCTGCTACAATTTATGTGTAAATAACCTCTACACATAAAATTAAATGTGACAGTAGGTAAAGTATTTGGTCAAGAAGATGTTTTATTGAAAAACATGAAAAACATGAATGAATTTGCCGAAATATTAACAATTCATTTATGACTGTGAAAAAAGTTACATATTTTACATTTTGCATTTATGTAAAAAATTCAAGAATGATATAAACACGTGCAGAAACTTTAAAAATTAAAGCAATTAAAAATATAAGTAAAACACAAATAAAATAAAAAATAATTTGAAAAATTAAATATAAAGTAAGCACAAAGTGAAGAAAAAACTAAAATGTTCACCAATATGAGGGGTGGAAGTAAGCGAAATTTAAGAAGGTTAATAAAAAATTAAAAAGCTATGTACGTGAAAAAATTAAATTGGACAGAAAATCAAACTGTAGAAGAAGCGTGTAACACGAATTTTATTATGGAACAGGAGAATTTGGAGAAAACTACAACGGAGTTTGTGATTGAAGACCCAAACAAAGAAAAAGAAAATACACTGTTTAACAAACTAGGTGTTTGGTATCGTAAAAACAGACCAAGCCGAAATAAATAAAAATCAAATTGAAGTTTATTTTTTTTATCATAAGTTTATTAAAAACTCACAGTGCACTCATATTTGATGCATTAAGAGTTAAATTAATAATACTAATCATTAGTTAGCCAGATCATAGTTATTTTTTAGTGCACTCATGTTTAATGCACCACAAGATCACTCATATCGAGCTAGCTTATAGTTAGATAGTTTATTATAAACTCAAAGTTCACTCATATTTGATGCATTAAGAGTTAAATTAATAATACTAATCATAAGTTAGCCAGCTCATAGTTCATTTTTAGTGCACTCATGTTTGATGCACCACAAGTTCACTCATAACGAGCTAGCTTATGGTTAGATCGTACTGATGCAGCGTGAGTGACTACTGACTCGTACTGAGGACATTGCGTGTTAGCTTTTGAGTCACCTCTGACTCACATCTGATTAACCATGAGTTAGCTTTAAGCTAACTCAAATTCCGACAGGGGTGTTTTGTGTGCATGTATGTGTGGCAAAAAACCAAAAAAGTAAACAAAAATATACACGTATAAGGAAAATGTAACCAACTTTTGATATCGTTGAGGAAAAAACCAAATAAACATCTGGCTTCTTAAGCAGACCTATTGGATAGACCTTGGTTCGGCACAAGAATTAAAATTAAACCAATTCAAGAAAAAACGTTCCAAACAAAATTATTGCTCTCTCTCTCAAAAGTAAAACGTCAACACAATATAAAAAAAATTTTGTCCGGACAAAAATTTTGTTCGGAACGCATGAGTGAATCGAGCTTAAAGCACTGTGAGAAATTGTTAAAAGCACTATAAATACCCGCTTTTCAAAAACGGGTATTAAACAAAATTTCGGGTATTGCATAAGCAAAAAAGCACCAAAAAATACCCAAAAGGCACCAAAATGGCAACGCTGGTAACGCTGCATATCGGCCAACGAAAGCAACAAGCAAAAAAAAATACATTGTTGTGTTTTTGGTGTTGTTATTTGTTGTAGCAAGGCGAATTTAAAAAGTTAAACTCAACTCGTCAGCAGTTTTTATTCTAGATTATGAATATGTAATTCGAAATGAACATATAATTATGTTTTTAAAAAAGCAATAAAAAAATCGATTTAGAACTACATAGTAATAAATGATGCCCCAGACTTCTTCTCAAAACAAAATCATATTTTGACGTTTCACAATTTTGTGGAAACAGCTGATGAACGGCTGACGAGATGAGTTTACCTGTTTTAATTCGCCTTGCGCTTGTATATTTTTTCTCTTATCAACCCCTTTGCTGTTTGACAGTTCGTATCATGTAACGTAGATTTATTTATACTCCCCGAAATCTACGCCACATATAATTATGTTCTATTTTTTTAAGTAAAAGAAAATCATATAATTATATTTTGTTATTTCATATATTTTATCTTAATACATTATTCTCTAGAAAAGTAATATTATACATACATTATTTAAAATAATATTATAATCCACTTACACCTGAAACCCCCTAATGTTATACACTTAAACTAAGCAACATTGTAGTATTAGTACCAGTAGTGATAAGAATGAATTGTATTATACAAAATTTCTGCTGCTAAGCACGAGTCGCCCAAGTACTGCCGAGTACCCAAAAGATCCGAACCTTCCTTCCTTACCCGACTCCAAACTGCATACACCTACCGAGAAGAATCCGACGAATCCCCGCCTGTTTCCCGTGCTGCTTGTAATCTTATCGAGTAAAAGAAGTATTGTAAATTTATTAAGAAAACATTAAATAAAGATAAAGATTGTAATTGCCCCCTGAAAGAGAAAAATACTTGTGTTTTCACTTAAGGTTCGTGACTCCGTAAGTTGACCTTGGACGCAACTGAGTTACCCCATCCAACGACAAAACCACGTTACAATCACATAACACCAATAAAAAGCCCTGTTGTTTGTTTTATTGTACAAATGTTGTAATCTCGCGGCTACCTGATATGAATATACTTTGGTATTTACTAAAGCCCTGCACGAATGCATTTAAATGCAACAATTGTTTCTTTTTCACAGTTCTCCACACCAAGTTATTGTGTCAAATACTGTGTGTTTTTTTTAAATCATTTGGTATAGTTAGTGTGATTCGTTTGTGGAATATATTCCGTACTCTTTACACTTCGTATTTGTTCGTTTATAATCAAGGTGAATTCGCATTTGTGTTTTTATATTTTTTTGTGCTTTATGTGTTTTTCGAAATGAATGAGCGAGTAGTCACATTTTTCATTTTGATGTTAAGAAAATGATAGAAAGAAATGACCGAAATAAAGTTTTCGGTCACATTTGGTCATTTTTTTCTATCATTTTCTTAACACCAAAATGAAAAATGTGACTACTCGCTCATTCATTTCTTGTAGGGTAGCATTTGATTCGTTATTTTGTATGCCCAGAAATAATGATGTAATTTTGTGTATTCCTGACACTGGGTGCAAAAGTATGCAAAACCAATATAATACAAGCTGATTCAAACTTTAAAAATTGACTGTTTTAATAAAATTGTGTATTTTGTACAATTAAACTTAAAGTAAATATTATTTTTGAAAACAAAAAAAAAATCAAAAATATAATAATATCATCACTCTGGCAACACTGTTTAGATAATATATTCAAACAAAAGAAAACCATACTTTTTCAAATTAAACTTTGTGTGTCTAAACACCGAACAAAGCTAAAAAGAGAATTCAAAAAACTTTGTTAAAGTAAATTTTGCCTGTCTAAAAGGGGACTTATTAGCAAAGAGCAATAGACAATCAGTATTTAAAAAACAAAGGGTGTGTGTGAAACGGTAGCAAAGTTCTATGGTGTATTGAAATTGTCAATTATCTCTACGCTAATGTCAAAATTTATACTAGCCCCCAGGCAAGGTATATTTATAGCAGGTAGCCGCGAGATTATAACAATTGTACAATAAAACAAACAACAGGGCTTTTTATTGTTGTTATATGATACGAACTGTCAAAAAGCAAGGGGGTTAATAAGAGACAAAAGATAAAGACATAAACTTGTTTACTTGTTTACTATACAACATTTGACAGTTTGTATCACAAAAACAAGCACATAAAAAATAAACAGCTGGCTTCCCGAGACTACATGACATGTGGAATAAGCAGGTGGCATCGTTACGGCAACAAATACAACATTACAACAAAAATTTAAATTATATCACCGTTTACGTCAAAAAATACTTAAACAAAAATCAAAGCGTGCCGCTGAACGTGATGTAATAAATAAATTTTTAGCAAAGTTTTATTTAATTATGGTCAATATCTTATCCTGAACAAAAAAAAAAAAAAAATTATAAATAAATAATCTTTTATTTAAATACAAATGACCTTGAAAGCCTGTTAAGATAAATTCTAAGAAAATAATAACAAATTCAAGAAAAAGGTCGATTAATAATTAATAAGTAATATAGATTATTTATTTTAATTTAAGATTATCATAAACTTTAATAAAATATAATAATTACAGCACAAAACGTGGTTTTTGTAAACATAAACAAAATTTTGACATAAGACTAGATAATCAATGCAAGAGCCCTGACCAGCAAGTATTTTGTATTTTAAATACCGCAAACCATGTATTTTGCCCAACACTGGCTGTAACATATTTTTTGTGCGAATTTAATATATGTAAATGGCAACATAATTAGATGGCTCTTACGTACCCTAGAGTTTAATTTGGAAAGAAGTTTTAATAGGGAATATATCAAATTAAAGACCAATTCTACCCATTTACACAGACTTCGTCCTTGGTACAATTAAATGTACTAGTGTTCGCCTTATGGTCAAAATTCGACCATAATTTTTTTTTTTGTAAATATGAAGAAAACATAATTCATCTAAGTATATATGAATTTATTTGTTTCGATTTGGCGAGGGTCCAACCTCCGGTTCATATTTTATCTTCTTAATTTGATTTAATTTTGTAAGTTCAGTATAAAAAATACCAATTGAAAAACAAAAAAGTATCAAAAAGTCTCCTTTATATATTGTCATCCACTCAGGACGTTGTACGTTTAATTTTATGTTTATATGTCTAATATTAACGAAAATTAATCAAAGTATCAGATGTAGAACGAAAAAGTACGAAAAAGCTACCCTTACATGTTCTTATTCGCCCAGTTTAATGTATAATTGTATCTTCATAGGTCGAATATTAACGAAAATTCAAAAAGTTCCAGATGAAAAACAAAAAATACCAGCATTTTTTATCTTATAGGTTATCACTCACTCAGGATATAGAAAATTTAAAAATTATCACATGAAGCACAGAAAAGTAAAAAAAAAAGAAATTTAGTTTCCCATATTTCACCTTTTTTCTCCCCATACAGGTTCCGTTGACAAACAAAGGAAGAAAGCGTTCTTCACTGTTTTGCCTGGTGTGATTTATATAGTCGAAATATACGAAAACCGGTTTCTGAAAAATGTCGAATAATCGATTACCCTAATTTTTTATTATTTGATAATTGAAAATAAATTTTTATTTATTTATTTTGCATTTGTTTAGTAACAATTTTGAACGCTTATAACTCTGAAATTATTGGACAGATTTTAATAAAATATACATTGTGCACTTCTTTGAGTAAATACCTCTTAAATGATGTATATTTTGTTCAAATCGGTTGACATACAGAGGAGGAAAGTGTTCTTAACTGTTTTGCCTTAGCCGATTTATATGTAGAAGATTTACCAAATTTGATCAATTTACCAAATTATGTTAACATGGACAGACAACCAGTCGATCGGTATACCCAGATTTCTATGTTTTGCACACATCGTCAAAAACGTATGTTTCTACAGTCAAATCCAGATAATTCGTACCCCGATATATCGTAATTCCCGATAATTCGTAATAAACTGTCGGTCCCTTGAAAAAATCTCGTTAGTTCGTAAAATTTCCATAGATTTTGGTCCTCTTGCTAATTCGTAATTTTTTTTTTTTTTTTCAAATAAAATCTTCTTTTCCTCTTATAAATCATAATTGTTTGCTAATTACCACTTATAATTCGTAATAAAAACAACATCAACATTCGTCGAAATTTGTATAGGGAATGAAATGTCAAATATTTTTGTAATGTTGTAAAAAATTTGGAAATACAAATGCAATTGCGAGTATAGAATAATACAATGATCGACCATTAGAGGAAAAGTCCGTTGATTGAATACCTTTTGGGTTGAGAATCCAAGCCAATTTAGAACATTATCTATAGTTGCAATAAAATATCTTATAGTCCCTGCTTCTTCGGTTCCCTCAGAAAGGTGCTTTTCAGCAGCACAATTTTTAAAAACTGTCATCTAAAATAACGTGCGTACATACGTACGTCTCATGCGTTCAATAAAGTGATAAAAACAACGAACTGTAGCCTGTTAAAAACTGGTTAAAGTTTTCCTGCTCAAGTACAAACATTCAGTCGATAGTGAAATCCGAACTTTCGGTAAATATCGGTAGCAGAAAATATCGATAGTATCCCAACACTAGTATGTATCATCAAAAACATTAAAATTAGGATTTTAACTGATTTGCTTTGGTTGATCAAACTACATTTCTGAACTTAAAACATGAACTTACTTGGTGGTCACACGATCAAGTTGTGCCTTTCAATTCCATTCAATTTGCAATACACTCTTACTTTTTTACTAACACACTTGTTACGAACCGTTTTTTTCATCTAAGGCCATGGTTACCCCACTAGCTCTCATCGGTGCCATCTCTTAGGGGGTTGTTCTTAACCCTCTGGTTGACCCTAGTTCGCAGCCAGAACAAAAAAAAAACAAACTGTACACAAAAACTCGAAAACATAAACACACTTTCACGTTATTCCACCTGGAATATCAATTTATAGGGAGGAAGATGTTGACCTCCAATCGCCCATTTCCCAACCATGACCGCGATACCTCCATATATTTTTTCTATGGCCCCATAAGCTCGCCTTACGTCGCCCTTTCTACATCAAGAGTCCCCAAAAATATTAATTACTCAGAAATTTCCATTTTTTTAAACATTCAAACACAATAATTTTTTTTATAATTTTTATCTAATCTATTTATCTTAACTATACTTTTCTTTCTTAATTTTACTATTACATAATACATAAAAATACACGTAATTAATGAAACCACTAACTATTCTTATTTTCTTTTTCTTTAGATTCCTATTATTTTTCTTTTGTAATCGGCCGTTATTTTTCTTTTTACAGCTTTAAAAACAACAACCAAAAAAATTACTGTGAAATGGGCTGGAGATAGTAGACTCCATGACTACAGGCCCTTCCTTCACATTAATGATGCACCGAGACATGGGCTGGAGCTGTTGTTCTTTGATTGTTGTAGTTCCGACACCACCTGTAGTTGAATTCGCCTTGAGATGTGTGAACCTGCACTAATGAATAAAGCAAGGCGAATTTGAATTCGCCTTGCCTTTGACGATACCACATACTAGTTAAATTTCAGATATTTTATTAGAATTGAATGTTTTTAAAAATTTAAAGGAATTAATAAAACTGCTTATTATGGCTCATCCTTTAGTGTTGCGAATAATGGCTTTGTCTGTTAACACAGCCAAACGTGCCGGTTCAATAATACGAGATGTCATGCAAAAGGGTAATTTGGGAATTGTCGAAAAGGTTGGTAGGATAGTATTGGTACCTTTACCACCTTCAATCATATTTAATTAATATTAACTATTTTTTTTACATTTGCTACTAAAGGGAAAAGATGATTTACAAACTGAAGCTGATCGTTCTGCACAACGTTGTATTATTGCATCACTAAGTAAACAATTTCCGACTGTTAAAATAATTGGTGAAGAAGGTGGTTCTGACTTAAATGTTTGTAATGATTGGTTGGTTGCCGAGTACGACCAAGAATTACTCAAACAAAAATGTCCTGAACAATTTCTAAATGTAAATGATGATGACTTCGTTGTATGGGTTGATCCCCTCGACGGAACATCAGAGTATACTCAAGGATTTTTGGATCATGTGACAGTTTTAATTGGAATTTCCATTAAAAACTCTGCAGTTGGAGGCATTATACATCAACCTTATTATAAAAATGACAATGGTGAATTGGGAAGAACTATATGGGGCTTAAAGGGTATTCATCATTACTACAACACGGTCGCACTCCAACCCAATAGTTCAAGCCGCTCTAGAAGCGCTCTCTCCAACAGATATCATCAAAGTCGGTGGAGCAGGCTATAAAGTTTTACAACTGTTAGAAGGCAAAGCGCATGCATATGTCTTTGCTAGTCCTGGATGTAAAAAATGGGATACATGTGCACCCGAAGCCGTATTAGAAGCTCAGGGTGGTTGTTTAACCGACATGCTTGGTGAACACTATTCATACGGGAGTAACGTGGAACATCCCAACAATAGGGGGGTTTTAGCCACAATTGAAAATGTGTCACACAGTGATATCATTGCAAAACTTCCAATGGAAGTCATTGACGCTATGCGCGGTAAATAGTATTATCTACCTATATCTCAAAAATCGACGTTTTTAATTTATTGGAAAAATCATTTAGCTTTTAGTTAATAAAAGTTAAAAAATAAACCAAGGCACATTTATCAGGTCTGCTTACTTGTGCAAAAACCAAAAACGATTCTTTTAAGCTGACAGAAACTAACTACCACATATACACCCTGCAAATATTATTGGACCACCTGATCTATTTTGATTAAATGGACTTCTCCATGGACTGGTCGATGTAATACAAGCATGGACCATGTCATTGTTAAAAAGTGTTTGTAGTGAGACTACATGTCTACGTTTTTTAACGCCATGTTTTCGGTTTTAAACGAAGTTAAAACTAATCCTCTTGTGTATACAATGGAGTAGTTCTAAAACAACTCCTTTGTAGCCCAAAGCTGGGTTATATGGTCCTGCCCTAGGACATCGTAATGTTAAACATACCATGTTTTTTCCATACGTTTGGGTTACTTTTGGACTAGTCCTAGTCGCTTGTGGACTATACTTTACACGCGTGTTTGGACTAGTCCTTAAGTTTGCAGGGCGTAAGCAAACGTATACATGCACATGTAAGCAAAATGTAAACAACTTTTGACTGCTCAAAAGAACATAAACAATTATCATCAGGCGTCTTGCGCAGACCTGTTCAATGGGCTTTTAAATAAACTATTAAGGGGTGTGTGAAACGGTAGCAAAGTACTCACGGACAGTGCTGCCACAACCAATACAATTTTTACAACCATAATTTTTGAAAAAGTTACGGAACAAATCTAGTTTACCGACGCAGCTCCAAATAAAAAAAAAAGTACGTAGGGTGATAGAAAATTGAAAAATAAGAAGAAAAAATTGGCGCAAACGCTTAGTTTTCGAGTTATGGACGTTTTTAGTTTTCATAGAAATGTGTAATTTTTCCACTACATTTCTAAAGGTACATAGGTATATGGCCAATATTGGTATCATTTTGAAGGTTTTGACTAGATCTTTCCGGATATATAGAATTTATTTAAAAATTGTTAACTCTTAAGCTCACATTACAGTTTTTGTGTACTTAGTGTATAATACATATATTTAAATAAAAGTGTAATACAAATTTTATAAAATAACAAACACCAATGTCGCAAACATACACTTCATGTTTAGCAGCCCTTCGGCCGGACGCAAAAATTTTCTTCTCTGTGGCATAACAAACACCGGCTTCGCTAACTAAAGCTTCTCTGCATAGCCGGCATTCGGCCGGGCGCAAGGATTTTCTCCTCTATTGTATAACAAACACCGGCTTCGCTAACTAAAGCTTTTCTGCATAGCCGGCCTTCGGCCGGGCGCAAGGATTTCCTCCTCTATGGTATAACAAACACCGGCTTCGCTAACTAAAGCTTCTTTGCATAGCCGGCCTTCGGCCGGGCGCAAGGATTTTCTCCTCTATGGTATAACAAATACCGGCTATAACAAATATAACAAATTCTGTGAAGTTATATCCAGTAAAATTTAAAACTTCTTAAACTTACAGCCATTTCCTAAAGAAAATTCAATAAATTTTAAAATAATATTGATAAATCAATATATTTTTGAAAAAATCTTTAAAATGTTCAAAAGATTTTGTTATTCGTGCTTAATTCCCAGTTTTTATTATTGATAAAAACACTTGAAATTTATTGTTGATGGGATAAGCAGTGTTACCGTTCAAAATTTTCAAAAAGGGGCACAAAAAGGGGATTTTCAAAAAAAAAGTGTCACAAAAAGGGGAATTCTGAGAAAAAAAGGGGCAACTTTAAAAACAGGAAAATTTAAAAAAAACGTATGTATTTATTAAATTATTTTCATCGAAAACTAAACATAACAAAAAATAAACTTCATATTTATAAAAAAATACATTATAGGTATATAATACAAATTGTTTGGGAAAAACACACATACATATATATACATATATACACATATCGTTAAAATATGTCTTGTTTACAAGTAAACGATAATGAACTGTTGCATAAAATTTTTATTTCAATTATTTATACAAAAACAGTTACTAATTACTTGTAAATAAAACGAGCTTAAAATAGTGCAATAACAATACTTACAAAAACAAAAAATAGTTCATAATTTGATTTGATACAAAAAAACTTTACATTTAAATAGATAGAGATATGTAAGTATATGTATGTACATAAATATTTGGCACTTGGATTATTTTACTTTTTTACCAAAAAAATTAAGTTACGAAAAAACCTCGAGGAAAAAGCATATAAAAGTATTGATAGGAAGATAGTTAATATCAGGTACAGATCCATTTTTTTATAAATTGCAGTGTTATGTTGTTTCTTCAACTATTAAATATCCATTTTTTTGAAAATGTATATCTATATTTATTAATCAATTCATCACTTGGAATCCAATCTTCCAAGTCATTTTGATACAAATTTAAAGCGGATAACATAGACTGACAGGTATCTTCTTTCAGTCTATTTGTCACTTTATTTTTTAAATATGTTAACTTAGAAAAAATCCGCTCAGCGGATGCACTACTATGTGGTAAAGTAAAAACATACGAAGCAAATTTATACAAGTTTGGATATAAATTGTCACCCAAACAGTTTTTTAAATTGCCAATTTCGTACCAAAATGTTTCAGGCTTAGATACTTTAAAAATTGCTTCATAGCTTTTATCGTTTGATCTGGTTTCTAAAAGTTTGAACTCTTTTACAAAATCATCTGGGTTAGTAATTATATAAATAAAAACGGTAACAATTTCAAAGTAATTTACATATGTCTTCAGCTGACTAAGTAAATACTGGATCTAAAACCTTTAATGAACTCAGCCTCTTATCGCTATTATAAATTCCTGATAAAATTTCTTTGCACAGCTTTTGGTAAAAAAGTAAAATGTTGTTTTTAATTTCTACAATATCACTATTTAAGATGTTGTTAGTACATATTTCTAGCTCGGCTTCGTGGCCGATATATATATTAAGAGTTTCTTTTATATGCAGAACATCAACAAAATCAATTTGTTCTATATTTGTTTGCATAGCATACTCTTTTTTTAAAAAATATTTAAAAATGTCTAATACAATATCTTTCGTGGATGAAACTAAATATATAATTTGTGATGATACGTTTTGAAAATTAAGGTTTTATTTATTCATAATATTTAATACATATACTAGAAATTTGAGGTAAATTTTATTGTTAATACATAGCCCTTCCTGAATTATTTTAATTTTTTTCAAATTAGATGCTATTTTCTCTTCAAATTGAGCTCTCATTATTCGCTTTAGGGTTTTATTTGTATAATATTTTTGGCCTTTCTAAAATCTTTGGAAAAGGTTTCCTGATGAGCTGGCCTAAGCAACCAGTGAAATGCGCATAGAAGCTAGCTTTCCCTTAACAATAAATTTCAGTGTATTTATCAAATATGAAAAACTGGGAATTTAGCACGCCATACAAAAATCGTATTAATAATAAATTTTGTATTCCCGAAAATAACTTTGATAATATACATACTTGCATGTGCCCGAGCAAAAGAACTGAATTGGCAAATTGGTTTTTTTTGTTGTTTTCTTACGAAGACAGTAGAATGAAGCAGTTTGTTTTTTAATTTTTTTTTCTTTTTACCCACTTACAACTACAATTCGAGTCGGAAAGAACCCAACCAATTGTAGGGGAATGTAAGAAAAGATAAACTCACTGTTTATTGTTGGTGTTTTGTTTTGGCTTTGATATTGTTACAAGTAAGACTTTTAGTGTTTATAATTCTTATTCGCTTTAGGGTTTTATTTGTATAATATTTTTGGCCTTTCTAAAATCTTTGGAAAAGGTTTCCTGATGAGCTGGCCTAAGCAACCAGTGAAATGCGCATAGAAGCTAGCTTTCCCTTAACAATAAATTTCAGTGTATTTATCAAATATGAAAAACTGGGAATTTAGCACGTCATACAAAAATCGTATTAATAATAAATTTTGTATTCCCGAAAATAATTTTGATAATATGAGCTCGGATTCATTGATTGGCAGTATAAAAAAAATTTGGTTCAAAAAGGGGCAAAAGGGGCACAAAAAACTACAAAATGATACAAAAGGGGATTTAAAACAAAGTGGTCAAAAAAGTGGCACGGCAGTCAAAAAGGGGCAAAAATGCGACTTTAGTCGCATAACGGTAACACTGGGGATAAGCTATTCCTATGCGCATTTCACTGGTTGCTTAGGCCAGATCATCAGGAAACTTCATCCATAAAGATTTTAGAAAAACTAAAGATATTAAACCAAATAAAACTGTTAAACGTATAAGAATTATAGCAACAGTTCTACTTGTAATAATATCAAAGCTTAAACAAAACAACATCAACAATAAACAGTGGCTTCATCTCATCTTGCATTCCCCACTACAATTAGTTGAAATTCTCTCAACATTAATTGTAGTTGTAAGTAGGTTAAGAAAAACAAAATAAAAACAACAACAACTTACAAAAGATGTTGTCAATGAAGTGTTTTTTAGGCCGTGCACCAGCCTGTTTATTATCAAAAAGTAATTTCAATTTTTGGGAATACAAAATTTAAAATTTCAAAAGATTTTGTTATTCGTGCTTAATTCCCAGTTTTTATTATTGATAAAAGCACTTGAAATTTATTGTTGATGGGATAAGCATGAATAACAAAATCTTTTGAAAATTTAAATTTTGTATTCCCAAAAATTGAATTACTTTTTGATAATCTTTAAAATTCATATGTCGTTAACTTAATACGAAAAGGCCCCAACTCATAATTTTCGAAATCGATATTTTTACATATTTCGATAGACCATTACTAGATACACCTCCTCCAAAAAAAATCAGATGAATTAGGAAAAAAAAATACCGAAGTTATAGCTTAAAAACGAAAAGCCCTAACTCATCTCTAAAAATTTTCCAAAGAAAAAAGCCCTAACTCATTTTTGCTGAGGAAACAGCAACTAAGCATCAATTTTTATAAACTTTGTTGTTGTTTAGTGTTTGCTTTGCGCGATGTGCTGCTTTTATTTTATTTATTAACTTTGATTGTGCATAGAGCATTAAATGGCAGTCAGCTGTTTTAGTGCTCCCACCTGTTATATACGCCTTGGCATTTATGTGCGGTAGTGAGGTTTAAAATGCCGTTATAAATTTAGACATCAAATGAAACGAATGAAAGGTGAAGAATATTCTGGATTATTAGACAATAGTGTTAGCCTAAAGCCCCCAGGACAACAAGGTTAGGCCTGCAAATCAAACTATTGCAAGAAAAGTGCACTAAGACATTGTTCTGAGTTCAGTGAGCCAACGCGAAAAGAAATATTTACTATGTTTTTGAGATGTTATGGAATCAGACGCACCAATATGTCATGGGTCTAGTGTCCTTAGAAGAGAAAAAACAAATATTTTGTGAAAACTCAACACGAGGTCAGTCTAAGGCATATTTTTTAAGACAAAATTTAAACCGAATGCAAGTGTGCCGCCAAATGTTTCTTTCAACATTAGGATTAAAAGAAAAAACTGTTCGAAATTGGATTAACTCTGGGGGAAAGCATGGCACAGTACTCAGTCCCGAAAAATACTCAAGCGCTGTCATAGAATCAAGAAAAGACACTAATTATCGCAATAAGGAAAGGCGCGTTTCTACAAAAATGGCTAGATGAGTTACCAAAGATGGAATCGCATTACTGCAGAAAACAAACAAAAAAATTGTATTTCGAATCCAATTTTTCGACCTATCAAGATATTTATAAGCTTTATGTGGATAAATGTGCATCAAACAAAAAAAGTGATATGCAAAAATTGTCGCATCCAATTTTCGCAAATATAATAAAAGAGTCAAATTATTCAATTTTTAAGCCTAAAAAAGATGAATGCGATATTTGCACATCATATAAAGGGTGTGTGTGAAACGGTAGCAAAGTACTCATGGTAGTAAAATTTCGACACTATTGAGGTGAATAAAATTTCACTAGCCCTGGGGTCTAGTATAAATTTTGACATTAGTGTAGAAATTTTTGACAACCACAAAATTATTTTTTTCATGAAATTTGTTTAAACTAAATAAAAAATAATATGGAAGTAGTACCAGCCATGGTGAAATAATTAGAAGGTGGCAGCACTACAGAATCAATTATTTTTTGCTCAATGCATGGTGAACTTCCTTTATGTCAAAATTATTTGTTTTTTTTGAGGTTATGTCACTTAAATACATTTTAGTAGATGAAAGAAATTGTTGGCTTTGGTTTGTCGAGGCTGACGAAAACCCCAAAAAGGAACGTGTTAAGAATTATGGAGTAAACTTTTCTTGGAACAAACGTACCCGTGTTTCAACTAAGTAGAAATCGTAATTTATTTGTTATAATATATCAGAATGAATAAAAACAATATATTTTGGTGTGGTGAAAATCCATATTTTTGACATAATGGACTATTTTACACAAACAAATTTGCCTGTTTTTGTTGTATTGTTGTACAACAACTCCTAGTGCTGCCACCTTATAGTAATTTCACCATGGTACCAGCGGCAAAAAAATTAAAATGAATTATACAACATGTATGTAAGTATTTACACATGTATATACATTGTTAATATATCAGAACTAATTCATCAAATAGTAGGGACGATCTCAATTATAACCGAATTGAAAGGATTTTTGGTAAAAACTTGATTAATTTATCAATTTTCACAAAACTACTAGTAATTGTTTTTTTCTTTATATCAAAATTTTACGTTGTCAAAAATGTTATAATTTCACACAGCACAAATATGAAAATTTTCTACCACAAACAAATTTCATTTCACCATAGAACTTTGCTACCGTTTCACACACACCCAAAGTAAGGAACATATCAGATGAACTTTATCAAAAACACCGAGAACAAATAGAAAAGATGCGAGAAGAGTAACGGAATGACATAATAAATGCAGAGTCCGCATTGTGTGCTGTATTTTGTATGGATATGCAAGCAGTAAGTTAGTGCCTCAATTAAATGCGAACGCTGCATATTATAAAATGAAATTACAGGTACATCATTTCACAATGTACAATGTTGTCAATCATGAATCTGATAACTATGTTTGGGATGAGACTGATGGTAATCTCGTAGCTTCAGTTTTTGCAACATGTATTGTAAAACACTTAAGAAATTTCCTTGCTCGTTGGCCTAAAATCCATCATATAATCATTTATTCGGATGGTTGCTTTTACCAAAACCGAAATGCAACATTGGCCAATGAATTGCTTGCTTTCTGCGAGGAAAGTATTAAGTAAGTGGACACACTCAAATGGAGTACGACGCAACACACTCCCTCATTGAAAGAAAAGTGGCTAAAAAACAAATATACTTGTCTTCACAATTTGTATACCTTATAAGAGAAGCACGAAAATGCCCAGCACCTCTACAAGCACACCAAGTGCATTATGATTTTTTTTTTGACTTCGAAGCTATTCCTGTAAGGTAAGTTACATAGTCTTAAAAAAGAATATAAAATTTCATATTCAAAACGTTGATTCAACTTCATGTCGAAGTAGTGAAGACCCTACTGTAAACTTGCTACAGGCATTACGATACGACCACTCAGGGTTAATTTATTTTAAAACAGATGTATGTATGTGGCGAATACGAGCTTCTACCCCAACGAACAAAGTCTGCTAATAAACACATTGAACCTGAACCTGGCCCCCTTTGTACTTCAAAATTAGAAATCTCCAAGAAGAAGTGGGATCACTTGCAAGATTTAAAGAAGTTGCTGCCCAAAGACTGCCATTACTTTTATGAAAATTTATCATATAAAAACTAAAATATTATTAAGATTTCATTTTATTTGTTTCTTTGTCTAAAACATGAATTTCTTTTAAATTACTTTTTGTTCTCGTAAAAAAAAGCCCCCTCATTTTTTTTCAGAAAAAACAACAACAAAAAGCCCTTAAGCTAAGATCCCACTATCGGCTCAAATAGCACAATCTGTGACGATTTTTATCGTGCTATATCGGCGCACAATCTTATTATCTGTAATATGGGTAACACGCCGACGTTCAGAAATAAAGATAGGCAGGCAGTGATAGATCTGACATTGGTGAACCGTGACGAACAACTTGTTGTTGATTGGAGGGTGGCAACGGACTGTACATTTTCACACCATAGCCGTATTACCTTCACATTGAATTTTGACCCACCTGGGGTTGCTCCATTTAGGAACCCTAGGGGGACAAAATGGGACTCCTTTAAGGAAGGAGTCCGAATTGGATTGGCGCAAAGGGCCTTGGGCGACTTGCTGACGAATGACCTGGAGGGTGTTGTGAACAAGTTCACTCATCTTTTAAGGGAAAGCTATGAGCAGTCCTGCCCGGTTACATTCCCGGGTAGGCATAAACAGCCCAAATGGTGGACCAGGGAACTTCACGTTCAAAGGTCTACGGTTAGGAGACTGTTTAATAGGGCCAAGCTTACCAGAGCACCAGAGGATTGGAACAATCACAGGGTGCAGTTCAACAAGTATAAGGCGGATCTGAAAAGAGCAAAGCGACTATCATGGGGGCAATTTTGTGCATCCATTGATAATGTCAACGAGTTGTCAAGATTCCGACGGATCTTATCCAAGGACCCTAAAGCCCTTGGTTACATCCAAAGGAATGACGGCTCATGGACTGAGTCTAGCTCTGAGACCCTGACCTTACTTATGGAGACGCACTTTCCCGGGTGCAGGGAAACCGGAGGTATGGAAGACGGTCAATGGGACGTGACGTCCATGACATCGGATTTTACTTCCGCCTGCGTCGAGGAAATGGTCACAAGAGAGAAGCTGGCGTGGGCGGTCAATACTTTCGACCCATACAAATCACCGGGTCCGGACGGTATTTTTCCGGCCATGCTCTGCAACATTCCGGACGATGCATCACTTCTGCTGATGGATGTATTCAAGAAGTGCCTCAGTAGGAGGTACCTGCCTAGGGGGTGGAGAGAGGTCAGGGTTATTTTTATACCCAAGGCTGGTAAAGCGGGCCACTCGAAACCGGGGGATTTTAGACCTATTAGTCTGTCTTCATTTTTGTTGAAGACTCTTGAGAGGCTAATAGATTTATATCTCAGGAGCAATATTGAGACCCGCCTTATTAGCAACGCTCAACATGCTTACCTGAAGGGTAAATCGGTTGAGAGCGCGTTACATGAGGTGGTGGGTTGTATTGAGAACGGTCTGAGGCATAAGGAATATACTCTCGCCGATTTTCTGGACATAGAAGGAGCCTTTAATAACATTAGGATCGAGGCGATTGGAGATTCGTTGTTAGAGTTGGGAGTGGAGGACTTTCTGGTGGAGTGGATAGTCTGCATGCTTGGCAGTAGGATTATAAACTCGGGCCTGGGGGATCATGTGATAAGGAGGAGGGTTACCAGGGGGACACCACAAGGGGGGGTTCTATCACCTCTACTGTGGTTGCTTGCGGTCAACGGGATTCTTAGGTCATTTGATTCCATGGGTAGAAAAGTTGTTGCCTATGCGGACGACATAGTTCTGCTCGTCAGGGGAAAATTTTTGTCCACGATCGGGGAAATTATGCAGGTGATGCTAGGCGAACTCTCGGCTTGGGCAAAGGATAGGGGACTGGGTGTTAACCCTGTGAAGACTGAGCTGGTGCTATTTACCAAAAGGTATAGGATAGAGGAATTTAGGAGGCCAGTGCTAGATGGCGTCGAGTTACCTCTATCGGACGGAGCAAAGTATTTGGGTAACTTTCTGGACTGCAAACTGTCTTGGAAGAGAAATACTCAGGAAAGGATGAGAAGGGGACTCAATGCATACTACACATGCAGGAACTCCATTAGTAAGAACTGGGGTCTAAGGCCGGATATGGTAAACTGGATTTACACATCGGTTGTTAGGCCTATACTTACCTATGGATGCACTGTTTGGTGGGGTGCGTTGGGAGTGGATAGCTATAGGAAGATGCTCAGCAAGGTTCAAAGAAGTGCATCTCTTGGCATCACAGGGGCAAGAGAAGCACTCCGCAGGCAGCGCTGGACATCCTACTATATCTGTCCCCTATTGAGCAGTACGTAAGGAGTGTGGCCGCTAGGAACTTAATTAGACTTTACGAGTCTTCCTTAGTTAGACCTAGGCGGGATGATCACACGAGAATCTTGTACGAGATGGGTCTGCTTGATCAGGGTATTTCTCTCGGGAGAATTTCGGATCATATGGCTATGACCCTGGACTTCGGTGCAACACCACCAGTGGAGTTCCCGGATAGGGAAGTTTGGAGTGGATCCAATGGACTGTTTGAGGGGTGGGCAGTATTTGCGGATAGCGGACACCGAGGTGAAGAGGTCATTCAGACTCCCCGATGAGTGCAGTGTCTTCCAGGCTGAGATCCTAGCGATCTGGAGGGCGACGGAGGTGATACTGGAACACATCGTGGGTGGATCTGAGGTGACAATTTACGTCGATAGTCAGGCGGCGCTTAGGGCATTGACGAATTATACGGTGCGATCGTGCCTGGTCGCTCGGTGTAGGAATGCTCTTGGTGGACTCATGGAGGCATTCAATGTGAGGCTGTGTTGGGTACCTGGACACTGCATGGTTGAGGGAAATGAGGTGGCGGACGAACTCGCGAGAGGGGGTTCGAGTATGGACTTAGTGGTAAGGGACAGGGGGGTAAAGCCTCCCCTATGTTACTACTATGGTGTGATACGGGAGAAATTCCGTGATGACCTTAACCGATCCTGGGGGGACAGAGTGGATTGCAGGGTGTCTAGGGCATTATGGCCCGGATTGGACGCGGGGGCAACCAGGGTTCTACTGGGATTGGATAGGAGTAGTCTTAGGACGCTTATAGGGTTCTTGACGGGTCATTGTCCGGTCAGGGCTTTTGTGGGCAGATGGGACAACGCCATACCGGACTTCTGCAGATTGTGCGAGGATTCGGAGGAGTTGGAGACGATCGAGCATGTACTTTGCCATTGTCCCAGGATGCAGGGTCTCAGACAGAAGTGGCTAGGAAATAGGTTTCACGACGAGCTGGGGTGCATCGCTGGATGTAGTCCAGCTGATCTACTGGGGTTTGTCAGGGAAATAGTGCGGTTGTTTCTGTTGAGGGGACAGTAGAGAGGGAATTTGTTCTTCACATCACCTACTAACTTTCCTATATTCTATACTCTATCAACCTCATACTTCTTTTCTTAACCTTTCTCTTTTTCTATCTTCTTTATCTATTCTTCATCATGTTGAAGGGATTCACAATGGACCGTACTGGTCTCTGAGTGGAAGTGTGCCCTTGGGCACATAACCCTTCTGAACCTAACCTAACCTATCGGCGCACATTTGAAAACATTGCACAATTTATTCTTAGGCAGTCCCATTATCGTCGAACACTGTGACAATTTTTTTCGGTTCATATCGGCCAGAACTCAATTGCGACAATAATCGGTGCAATGCGGTCACACTATCGTGCTATTAGGGCAAATGAAATCATATGTTTGCTTGTTGGCAGACATAATTTTAATTTAGAAATTCGCAAAATTCTCTGTCTGAATATTCCATTATGTTTTCTAACAATTTTAAATAATACATTAATCTATAATAAAAAAACATTTCAAAATTTTTTTATTGCAAATTAAAATTATCACTTTTTTATAAAAGAAATTAATAAATTGACTTCAATCATTCGCAGTTTTGAAATTTTTTTATTATAAAAATAATATTTTTAACACTTTTCATTCAACTTCTTCTCAAAACAAAATCATATTTTGACGTTTGACCATATTTTTTAATTCGCCGTGGAAACAGCTGATGAACGGCTGACGAGATGAGTTTACCTGTTTGAATTTGCCTTGACTGCAATGTTTTGGCTAAAGCTAATTGTTTTCTTTCATTTAACAGAACAAATGTACTATTACGTTTTAAAACATAAATTATAGATAAAACAAATGTAATTTTGGTACAATAAAGCTCAAAAAAGTAAAATTTTAGTATCCAGCGGTGCAATTTGTTACAGCCGTAGGGACCAGTGAGGTTTCCGACTAGCCACGGTGAACAAATCCCAGAAGGTTCCAACCCTGCTCACTGGGTACGCTGCACATAAAGAAAATAATCAGGTACTATCTAATCTATCCATAACACAAAACACACATGCACCCTACAAATGATACTTTATTATTTTATATTTTCAGGAAGCGGTTGTTATGCCCCCAGTTTGCCCACCCTGCCATGTCACAAGAAGATCCATCACACATTTATTTGTGACCCATTAAACCACCCGACTTCTCCAACTTACCTTACCTTCATGCCATTACCCTTTAAATTTAATCCAAACAATTCATTCTGAATTTCTATTTAAGATTAACAATTTACATATTTTATTAAAAAAAACAAATTTAATATCCTTAATATAATTTTTATATGCCCTATACTCATATATTCTGTTTCACCAAAAAAAAACAAAATTTAAATAAAATAAAAACTACTACAAAATTATTAATACTTATATATATTTAAATTCCGCAAGTACAGTAAAAGATTCATAAACTTAATTCACAAACTATGTATGTAAGTATTCTACCAACAAATAAACTTTTATCTACACCTATAAATAAAATTCTTCCCTTCTAGTTAAACCTTTTCTTTTTCTAACAACTTTCTAATAAATTAAATATTTATATACCTAACCTGAAGGAGCTCCCTAAGGCTAACAATTTGTCCTTAAAACTCTCAGGACTAATAACAAAAAAAAAACTAAACAAAAAGATTTAACTTTTCAATTGAACAATTTTACTTCCGGCGTAATTATAAATAAAAGAATATTTTAAACAAACCAAAAAAAATCACATATTTTTAGGCGGTACTAAATTTTAATTAATATCAAACAAAACCGTTCACTGTACTGTCTAAAATTATAGCACTTAACGTTTAAAATTGATAATAAAAGAATTAAATTAAAATTAATAAAAACTACACTCTACACTATTACTATTAAATTCAATAATTTTTCATTTAATCTACATATAAAATTTCATATTATTTTCTTCTATTTCTTTTTCTATATTTTTTTAATGAGTACTAATTCTTTTTATTTTTTTTTACAATATCAATACACTAATTTTTTATATTTTTTTATTAGCTAGCTTTTTTTTTCTTTACTTTTAAAATTATTCCAAATTCAATGAGCATTTATGTTTTTTTTTTTTTTTTAAAGGATTAAAACTAAATTTCTCTTTTTTTTTATTTGTGAGCTATAACACTATCCTTCCGAAGACTTTTTATAAAAACTTTAAAATATTTGTTACCTGGCTGTGGTAGCAGTATTTACCCTTCGGGATCACACACAAGAACATTATCCTCAACTCCAGGGAAACTATTAACTTTCCTGCCTCTATTTGTACAGGTAATTTATTTTTTTTTCTCCCCAGCCAGCTAAACAAAAAAAAACCATTTTCTTTATTTTACTTTTATAAACATTTCACCAACTAATCCTTACGTTTTATCTTGTATCTTCAAAGATTAAATTTCCACTTTAACTTCAATATGTCTCCCAGGACCCTTGAGTAAAACTCGAACTTTGTCTTTACACACAGTTTGCAAAAACTTTGTTAACAAACACTGGATTTAAAAAAACTCGTAAAAAAACTTTATTTAAAAGAAAAACTTCACAAACTTTGTAGGTGTGATCACTTCGAGTAACTTTTTACATTTGATCTCAATGCAATTTTTCCTTAAATCTCTTCCCTACAGATTTTCCAAAATTTCCATTTTTCCTTCCAAAGTTTTCCATCGTCTCGCCATATTTTCCTTAATTTTCTTTTTCACCGAATTTTCTAGACCTTTATAGTTGCCGCCAAATGTCCATCTTTTTTATTTAAAAATACATATTAAATTTTCCATATCTGTACTCTTATCTAGATTTTCATCCTAATTACTTTTTCTTAAAATTTTCCTTTCAATATGCCTATCTTGCTGACTTCCATCCATACATTCCCTGGTTAAATCTCTACGCTACAGTTTTCCTCTACCAGGCTCTCATGCGTAATCAGAAAGTCTAACTTGCCCATTCATAAAATTTTTTAAATTTAAAATTAACATTTTTTCTCACAGCGTTCCACTTCAACTTGAATGAAAATGCCAACCCTGTTTTAACTATAGGAGCATTGCCATACTCCCCTCACGTCTACTACAATGATTGACTACGCTGTAAAATGTGTAAATGAACAAATCAAAACCAAACAGACAATTAAAACTAAAATCAAAAATATCAAATAAATACAGGCCAAGTTAAATCAAACATTAAATAAATAAATAATAAAATAAATTAAACTACTAAAACCAAATTTCGGGAAAACAAAAAGTGACGAATTCCTGGCGCTAAAAAAAACCCACCCGCAACAAAACTCCGAATCATGCCAGTATTCGTAGCAGGAATCGGTGTGCGGATAAAATTGAGGAACGTCCAAAAACGTGGGGAACTCCCATGACCCTGAAACAAAGAGTCTCACATTCTACCAGCATCCGGCCGGGCTTTTACTTACAGTTTTTAAGGTACGTATGTATATGTTATTAATAAAATCAGTTTTCAATTTTAATCTACCCAATCGTGCAACATTCTCCCGTGTGATGATTCAAATTAATAACGTCATCCATCCCTTGGAACATTTACCATCTGCTGAATCTTTCACAGATATGAAAAACCATAGTGGCAACCCATCAAACCATTAGATCCATAAAAATTTCTTTTAATTGGTTTATTTACCAATTGGGCACACGTAGTGTAAACATATTTTAAACGACAGCCCACAAAACCATTTTGAGGCAAATTTTTCTTGTAAGTATTATTATTTTCGTCATATTAATATTAATTCATTTTGTATTCACGTCATTTTTACTTTCTCTTTACTAGTCATCAATAATTAACTGGATCATAATGTGTACGAGTAATGCCTCTACTATTTTCCCATCCATGGATTGTAGCTGTTCCAAGAGTATGTATACATCTCACCAACTCTTTATGTTAACACCAAAGAGTTCTGAAATTCATCGTTACAATACCTTCGGATATAATTTAATTAAAAATTACGATACATTTTACGGGAAGTACTTTTGTGATTCATATGTAAATAAGAGTTTACTTTGTGTTTCCTTTTATTTCCTTTTTTACAGATATGCATGATCATCATCATTATTACCTGCAATGCATTACATGATTGCACTACATTATAAAAACAATATATATGTATAAAAAAACGGACAACACAGCAAACACTCATATCACAGATGCATCACCGCTTTTTGTTAATCTAATATTGCACTATAGAATGGGTATGTAAATCTAACTTTATTTCGTCAAGTCTATATCAGGTACCAAAATAGTTTATCACAGATATTAAAGTAAAAAAATGTTAAATCTAAAAAAAAGTGGGACAACACAACAAACATATTATAGTATAATTACAAAAATATAATCAAATATAAAATATAATTAAATATATAATATAATCAACTATAAATTATAATTAAATACATAATTGTCTGCTTATGTCCTACTATTGCACTTGTAAAGTTGATTTATTATATAATATGCTATCTAACAAATCATACCTTAATATCTTTTACATGATATATTCCTATTTTTTTACCATCTAAAGACTCAAGTTCGTACATATTGTTACCTACTGGTCGAACCACTCTACATTTTAAGAACTTTCGGCAAAATTTTGCATTTATGTTCTTTGCAAAGCAGCTTTGCACCATATTCCTACGGTATACCTCTTGACCAGGAATAAATTTAACTATTCGGGCTCTTTTATTATACCTTGCGGCACTTCTTTCGTAAGCTTTTGTCATATTTTCTTTGATCTGTTCCCTTATAAGTTCTAGTTTTTCATTTGGTTTTAAGAGAATTTGATGGTCAGTGATTGTTTGCAATTTTCGAGCCAGTTTGTAGTCGGCTCCGCTCGAATACATATGGTATCCAAATAGTGCAAAGAATGGGGTGAAACCTATGGCACTATGAAAGGAATTTCTTAACGCACAATCTATCTCTGATAAATAGAGATCCCAGTCTCTTTGGTCTTCTTTCAAATATGCTCTAATGGACGATAAGATACTTTGATTAACTCTTTCCGATGCATTGCTACTAGGTTGATATACTGGAGTCTTAATATGATGTATTTTGTATGTATTTATTAAATTTTGAAAAGCTTTAGAAATAAATTGTACACCATTATCTGTGTGAATTACTTCAGGAACACCAAATTTATGAAATATTTCCTGTATTAGAAATTCAACAACATTTCCGGCTGTAGCTTCTTTCATGGCTTTTATAAAAGTGTATTTAGTAAAGTCATCTAAAACAATAAAGACATAACAATTGCCACTTTTTGACCTTGGATATTTACCCAAAAAATCAAGATACAACTTTTGAAATGGTCTATCGGTTATAAATTGTTTTCCGATTTCCGGGCGAAGATTTTGATTACATGATTTAATTTCTTTACAGGTTTGACAATTTTGTATATAGCTTTTAACTTGTGTTGTCATTTTTGGCCAGTAAAAGAACCTTTTTAATCGTTCCAATGTTTTCACGATTCCCCCATGAGCTGAAGTAACACTCGTATGGGCTTTTTCTATTAAAACTTGGGTGATATTAGCTGGAATCCACATCTTCAATTGGTGATCTGTTTCGTCTTCTCTATTAAACTTCATTCTTTTGAATACCAGGCCATCTTCTACCTTCAAATCTGGCAACATTTCTTGGTTATTACTTATGTGTTGAATTAAATCTAAATATTCTTCGCTCTGGAATTCAGTTGTCTCAAAACCAAATAGTTCTTCTAAATTTATTTCATCCACATTCACATCTTCACTTTGCATTCTTGACAGCATATCAGCAACAATGTTTTCGGAACCTTTTCTATGCACAATGTCAAAATCAAACGCTTGCAATTGGAGTGACCAACGCGCTAGTCTTCCGGTCAAATCTTTTAATGACATCAGCCACTTCAAGCTAGCATGATCGGTGACTATTGTGAAGGGCATCATCTCGACATAGGGGCGAAATTTTTTGATAGCCATTACTGCCGCCAAACACTCTTTTTCAGTAACGCTATAATTTTTTTGACAGGCATTCAATTTCTGACTATAAAATGCAATTGGGTGTTCTTCTTTTTGGTCGTCTATCTGATACAACACAGCACCTATACCATAATCGCATGCATCACATTGTATCCAAAATCTTTTTGTAAAATCTGCGTGCCTTAGTACTGGAGCAGACGTCAACGCTTTTTTCAAATTTTCAAACGATTCAATAGCCTCTGGACTCATTTTAAATTTCTTGGCTTTTCTAAGGGTATCAGTTAGTGGCGCAGCTTTTGTAGCAAAATCTTTTATAAATCGCCGATAACATCCGGCTGTTCCCAGAAAACTGCGCACTTCGCGAGGTGTTTTTGGTAACCTGATTTCTTTAATGGCTTTTATTTTTTCTGGATCAGTTTTCAAACATCCGCCGCCGATTATAAAGCCAAGGTATTTCAACTGCTGGAAGCAAAATTGAGACTTTTTGAGACCAATTGTAAGATTAGCTTTACATAAGCATTTTGCAACTTCTTCTAAAATTTTTAGATGTTTTTCAAAATTATCAGAAATTACTAATAGATCATCTAAATATATAAACACATTCTCTTTAAGCCTTTGGGGAATCACCTTATCCATAAGCCTACATAGTCGTTGTGCAGCATTGCAAAGACCGAAAGGCATCACGCGAAATTGATAGAGTGGTCGCCCAGCTACGGTAAACGCGGTATACGGTCTACTCTCTACGTCTAATTCTATTTGCCAGAAAGTGAATTTCAAATCTACGCTACTTATATAATAAGTTTCGTCAATTCGGCTCAGGATGCCATCAATATTCTGAAGTGGATAGGCGTCCTTTACAGTGATTTTGTTTAATTTCCTCGCATCTAAGCAAAACCTATTTTTCCCCGGTTTTCTAACAACAGTTGTCCTATTTGACCATGGACTTTCGCTTTCTTCTATTACATTTAAGGATAACATTGTGTCTATTTCCCTATATACTATTTCCTGAACAGCTGGCGATAAGGGGTAATGTCTGTCCTTAAAAGACTCTGCTAATTTTATGGAATGCTTTTCTAAACTTGTACATCCTAATCCATGCTTTTCGAATGAAGGAAACAACTCAATGACTTCACTTAATTTTTTCCGTTGATCTTCGCTCAAAATATGAGGATTAGAATAATACTCATTCGTGCCAAACTCATCTGGTTCCTTTTCGTGATTTATTTCAGATATTTCGAAAATTTCTGGCGCCAGATGAAAAGCTTTCCAAAAATCTACACCTAAATAGGCATCCTGTTCTAAATCTGGGCATAAATAAAAAATTATCGGCAATGTTTTATCCCTAAACTTAACCTCCAGACTTACTTTACCAAGCAGTCTGTGTTCCTTTCCTGCTGCGGTTGAAACAACGGAATATATTGGCTTAAAGCTAATTTGCAATTTTTCCATCAGCTCTCTACAACCTTTACCTAGTAAACTAATCGAAGCACCTGTATCCAATAAGCCTGTAATAAAAATATTTCCTATTGAAATTTCGGCAAAAGCGCGAGGATCATGCTTACTATCTACTGCTCTTATGGTTTCTATCACTAGTTTTCTAATTTTTCTTTTCTCCTTTAACTTACTTCTTAATTTTCTAATTCTATTTGAAATTACTCTAGGTATTACTAATTCTTCATTAAAAATTCTATTTCTAACTTTTTCATAATTATCTTGGCGTTTCTCAAGTGAATAAGTATGACGCATTTGAGGGATAAACTTATTAAACTTTTCTACGCTATAGACTAAATTAATTTTGTTTTCTTTTACAGCTGAACCACAGGCGGGTTTTCCTTCGAACGATGGTTCCCCGCTGCTACCTCGTTCCTCGAAAAATTCCTTTCTTTACAATTGGTACAATTGGGAGATATAGTATTTGGTTTTCCACACCTGTAGCAAAATAAGGCTCTTTCAGAAGATGGACAGTCCATGAACGTATGACCATTTTGCCTACAATTCCAGCAAATCAGATGATTTCTGGCTGCTCTATTTTTGTCAACCTGGAGCTCTGCCACTTCTTCATACAATTCAGGCATATCTACTTGTTGGGATTCATGGTCAAAAATTTCATTTACCTGCCTATATCGCTGTGTCGGAACAGGTGGATGCAAATTTTTACTTTCCTTTCGACAAAATATTTTCTCTGCTTCTACACACTCCTGCCTAAGTTCCTCTACTGAGCTAACGGCTATAGGGTAAACTCTATTTCTAAGATCTTCCCTTAAATTCTTCTTAATTATTTTTATCATTTCCCTTTCAGGCATGGACATATCTAACCTAGATCGCATTTGTGTCATCGTGAAGAAAAATGCATCAATTCCTTCACCAGGCTGCTGTTTCCTTTCGACCATATCGCTCATAAGCTCGAAACTGGATCTGGTCGATTGGTATTGTTTCAACAAAGCCTCTTTCAACGTGCTCCATTCCGAGACATAATTCGTTTTAATATAGAGCCAATACCATTTTTCGGCCACACCTTTGACGAACAAATGAAAAATGTCTAAAACATCATCCCACGATACACCATTTTTTTGCTGCAAACGCTCAACACGAAAGACAAAATCTTCTACGGCTAACCTGTTTGTGTTACCATCAAACTCAAGTCCCCATTTATCGATCCTCATCTTATGGTAAGTTCCACTAGAGCTCTCAATATTATTATTATTATTTATCGATGACCTTGACGATTGGACTGAATCCCTAGGTGAAATATTCATAGGTTCGTTATTGTTACTATTACTAGTTTTTGCTATTTCATCCCTAAGTTTTTTGTTCTCCTGCTGTGTATGTTGTAAAACGAGGCTTATTTTTCCAACAGCAGCTGTTAATTCCGCCATCTGTCTTCTCATGTCACCTACCTGTGACAAAACACCTTGTTCTACAGCCCTTTTAATAGACTCTTCCATATCCTGCATATGTTGAGCATAAGCACTTGTGCTAGGGACATTAGCGTTGATTGTTTGGGACATATCGTATATTTGAGGCACACTATTTTCCGTACCCTGACTCATTTCTATTTCTATATCTCTGGTTGAGCTAAGTTTTCTATTAGGGGTATTTGATTTATACGCTTTTTCAAATGCACGAGGGGTGGACCTATTCAAATCAAATTGTACCTGTCTCGTTCTTTTTCTACACTCACTATCCTTAGAAATTTCAGGCATATCCTATAAAACATTAACTAAGCTATTTGGCTTCTTATATTTCAAAACAGAAACCTCCTTAAATTTTGGAAAAACTATAAAAAAAATTTTGATTTCCGCACCTTCAGATCAAACGTTTATTTTCCAAGTAAAGTGATCAAAAAAACAAAATTTTTCTAAGTTTTATTCACTATTATTTTCGAACAAATTTTCCAAAAAAATATTAATTTTGAACAATTTTAAAAAAAATATTTATCTATATGTTTATTTTTTTTCGGATTTGGCATGAAGATAAGTAGCGTTGTCGAAGTGGTTATTTTAAAAAAAAATATAAAGTAAGTCAATAAAGTATCATTTATTGGCACATTAAGCAAATCTACAATTAATAATGGACCTACCAACTCATACAATCATGATTTCATATTTCCAATGAACCTGAGATTATGAGCGGTGTAGGTACTCGGAATGGCACTCGATACTACAAACCCTGTAATCCCCAAAACTGACTACAGGTGGCTATCGAATAGTCAACCCTTAATAATAATAAGCTGAAACTAAAAAAAACTAAAAATAGGCAAGGAATCACAATACAATTGGAAAATGTTAAAAATAACCACAATTTTCCAAGCTATTAGTAATCTTCCCTAATGTACTGGTCGAAGTTCCAATTTCTCTAATCTAGCAGTTTAAATCTTATTTTACACTTCCGCTAATAGACTTTTTCCATAGGGGCTAAAAAAAAAACTTTACTTACTATTTCAGAAAAATCAGATTTTCGTTGGGCTATTGTAAAAATATCTAATGTTCTATTTCCACATGTCTAGTTGTCCTACATGCTATCTAACACGATTTCAGAAAACACTACCTAAAAGCAGTATTTCCTCAAATCGTTTGCTTCACTAGATTGGGCGCCATTTATGTTACAGCCGTAGGGACCAGTGAGGTTTCCGACTAGCCACGGTGAACAAATCCCAGAAGGTTCCAACCCTGCTCACTGGGTACGCTGCACATAAAGAAAATAATCAGGTACTATCTAATCTATCCATAACACAAAACACACATGCACCCTACAAATGATACTTTATTATTTTATATTTTCAGGAAGCGGTTGTTATGCCCCCAGTTTGCCCACCCTGCCATGTCACAAGAAGATCCATCACACATTTATTTGTGACCCATTAAACCACCCGACTTCTCCAACTTACCTTACCTTCATGCCATTACCCTTTAAATTTAATCCAAACAATTCATTCTGAATTTCTATTTAAGATTAACAATTTACATATTTTATTAAAAAAAACAAATTTAATATCCTTAATATAATTTTTATATGCCCTATACTCATATATTCTGTTTCACCAAAAAAAAACAAAATTTAAATAAAATAAAAACTACTACAAAATTATTAATACTTATATATATTTAAATTCCGCAAGTACAGTAAAAGATTCATAAACTTAATTCACAAACTATGTATGTAAGTATTCTACCAACAAATAAACTTTTATCTACACCTATAAATAAAATTCTTCCCTTCTAGTTAAACCTTTTCTTTTTCTAACAACTTTCTAATAAATTAAATATTTATATACCTAACCTGAAGGAGCTCCCTAAGGCTAACAATTTGTCCTTAAAACTCTCAGGACTAATAACAAAAAAAAACTAAACAAAAAGATTTAACTTTTCAATTGAACAATTTTACTTCCGGCGTAATTATAAATAAAAGAATATTTTAAACAAACCAAAAAAAATCACATATTTTTAGGCGGTACTAAATTTTAATTAATATCAAACAAAACCGTTCACTGTACTGTCTAAAATTATAGCACTTAACGTTTAAAATTGATAATAAAAGAATTAAATTAAAATTAATAAAAACTACACTCTACACTATTACTATTAAATTCAATAATTCATATTATTTTCTTCTATTTCTTTTTCTATATTTTTTTAATGAGTACTAATTCTTTTTATTTTTTTTTACAATATCAATACACTAATTTTTTTATATTTTTTTATTAGCTAGCTTTTTTTTTCTTTACTTTTAAAATTATTCCAAATTCAATGAGCATTTATGTTTTTTTTTTTTTTTAAAAGGATTAAAACTAAATTTCTCTTTTTTTTTATTTGTGAGCTATAACACTATCCTTCCGAAGACTTTTTATAAAAACTTTAAAATATTTGTTACCTGGCTGTGGTAGCAGTATTTACCCTTCGGGATCACACACAAGAACATTATCCTCAACTCCAGGGAAACTATTAACTTTCCTGCCTCTATTTGTACAGGTAATTTATTTTTTTTTCTCCCCAGCCAGCTAAATAAAAAAACCATTTTCTTTATTTTACTTTTATAAACATTTCACCAACTAATCCTTACGTTTTATCTTGTATCTTCAAAGATTAAATTTCCACTTTAACTTCAATATGTCTCCCAGGACCCTTGAGTAAAACTCGAACTTTGTCTTTACACACAGTTTGCAAAAACTTTGTTAACAAACACTGGATTTAAAAAAACTCGTAAAAAAACTTTATTTAAAAGAAAAACTTCACAAACTTTGTAGGTGTGATCACTTCGAGTAACTTTTTACATTTGATCTCAATGCAATTTTTCCTTAAATCTCTTCCCTACAGATTTTCCAAAATTTCCATTTTTCCTTCCAAAGTTTTCCATCGTCTCGCCATATTTTCCTTAATTTTCTTTTTCACCGAATTTTCTAGACCTTTATAGTTGCCGCCAAATGTCCATCTTTTTTATTTAAAAATACATATTAAATTTTCCATATCTGTACTCTTATCTAGATTTTCATCTTAATTACTTTTTCTTAAAATTTTCCTTTCAATATGCCTATCTTGCTGACTTCCATCCATACATTCCCTGGTTAAATCTCTACGCTACAGTTTTCCTCTACCAGGCTCTCATGCGTAATCAGAAAGTCTAACTTGCCCATTCATAAAATTTTTTAAATTTAAAATTAACATTTTTTCTCACAGCGTTCCACTTCAACTTGAATGAAAATGCCAACCCTGTTTTAACTATAGGAGCATTGCCATACTCCCCTCACGTCTACTACAATGATTGACTACGCTGTAAAATGTGTAAATGAACAAATCAAAACCAAACAGACAATTAAAACTAAAATCAAAAATATCAAATAAATACAGGCCAAGTTAAATCAAACATTAAATAAATAAATAATAAAATAAATTAAACTACTAAAACCAAATTTCGGGAAAACAAAAAGTGACGAATTCCTGGCGCTAAAAAAAACCCACCCGCAACAAATTTAAAAATTTCGTTTTGCCATCTCTTGTATCGGCGCTGATTGGCGACTGTGATCGGCGCACAAGTGGCCGATAAAAATCGGTACATATTAAACAAAATGATTGCTCCACATTGTGAAAAAGTGTGTTCACATTATCGGCGCATCAAGGTTAATTTAGATTGTCCACAGTCAGCACAGATTGTCGCATATTAAAAAATTTTGACCGTTCACACTATCGGCTCATGAAATACTGCAAAAAATGGTACATTGCGCCAATAGTGGGATCTTAGCTTTACTCGTTGTTGGCGTCTGGCTGGTGTAAACATATTTTTGTGGTTGCTGGTGTAAACCGGGTGTTAATGTTTCCCAGTATTTTATTCGTGTGCAACAGGACTACATGTGGTGTTGGCATCTGGCAACACCCCATGCTGTATGTAGCCTAGCTGACTGTTACACCCATGGTGGAATAAATAGGTGGCAGCGCTACGGCAACAAATACAACATTACAACAAAAAAGGGAAATTTTGTTTGTGTAAAGTCGATGGTTACGTCAAAATTTTTTTGTAAGCAAATAATAAATTAAAACATACATGAATTCATAAACATTGAAATTTTGAAATTTGGAAATTAAGACAAATAAAAAAATTTTATTGAACGATGTAAGTTAAAGTTCAAGGACGCTAAATGTTATTTTTGGTAAAATCGATGCCGAAAAGGAAATGGACAAATTAACAGCGCGTACACCAGAAGCTAAACCAAGTGCTAAAGGTTTTCTGGTCTTACATATAATTGCACGCGAAACTTGTTTATTGGATTTGTTAATGCCGTTCAAGGATCAATTCGCCAAATCGAAGTCACGCAAACTTTCTCTCAAAATACAGGAATCATTTGCAAAAATTGTTAATGGTTTGGTAGCAAATCCACACAGATCACGTGAAAGTTTATTGATTTCCTTTACGGCACCATTTCAGGAGTAACCGATATATTGCCCGGAAGGTAAAAGAAAAAAAGAGGAGCTCGACCTGATTGTTTTATTATTCAACCAGCGCCACGCATGAGATCGGGAGCAGTTACTAAACAAGTAAAAAGAAATGATCAGGCTAATGCACACATTCCAATCGAATTTGGTTACACAAAGCTTTTCATCCAAAGACAAATCTATGTCTTTTCCCATAAAATCTATGGTCTTATTCAATATGCCTTGTGATATATCAACATTACGACACCAACGCTGCAATGTTGTGACATGAGGCAGAGGAAACCCTTTCTTATATAGATGATTATATGACCTCGCCCCAGATGCATGTAAACAAACGGCACTAGCAATATCGTTCCACTTCCATTTTACATTTCCTGGGGTCATTAAAGACCGGATTTGACCATCGGTAAAAATTTTTTTCATGCCATTAATTGCATAGTTTGCTTGAAGAAGCTGGCACCTCAAATCCTTGTTTTCAGATTCCAATTGTCGGATTTTTTCTTTGTACTCTATTAACACGGTATTAAAAATTGATGGACTAAAGACGGAAGAATACACACGAAAATACAGACACAAATTATGAAACCAAATAAAATTGTACATAAACATACATAAAGTAATACTTAATATTATTATTGGCTTATGTCCAGTTTACCAACGCAGCTCAAAACAACAACAAAAAGTATATAGGGTAATAGAAAATTGAAAAATAAGAAGAAAAAATAAAATGACAAAATTCTCGGAAACGCCTAGTTTCCGAGTTATGGACCTCTGAAGTTTTCATATGAATTTGCGATTTCACACTACATTTCTGAACGTATGTGGCCAATATTGGTATTATTTGAAAGCATTTGGTCAGATCTGTATCCAGAAAGATCTGTTGAAAAACTTTCAAATGATACCAATATTGGCCATATACGTTCAGAAATGTAGTGGGAAATCGCAAATTCATATGAAAACTTCAGAGGTTGTTTAAGGCATATCTTATGCGCATATTTTGAGTTTTCAGTGCATGAAAATCTCATCCCTACTAATCTCTAAAAGATAACCAATAAATCTCCACTTGTTAATAAAAAATCTTTTATAGGTGATACCTCCATACATATACAGATGTACTTAAAAGGCGTGACTAATAAACATTATAAAAAAAAAATAATAACACAATATTAAGAAGGCAAACAAACCCACCAAACAGTTAACCCCTTGATTAAACCAAAAAAAAACTATCGCATATACAATAGTAACATCATTATCATCATGCGCACAAAACGTTGATGATTTGATAACATTCGAAAACCAATCAGAATCCAATGATTTACAAATACCAAGAAAATTTACATTTATACAATAAACAACAAAATGAAAAAAAAATACAACAACAAAAAGCAGCAAAGCTAAAACGAACACTCGCACACAATCTCAAACACCCAATAAAGCTTGCAACAATACAAAATAAGAAAGGAATCAGAGACCGGTGGGTTTTTTCTATCTCTTCTGTTTAAAAACAAAAACAAATCAAGCAAAATCTATAACAATTCAAAGTTGTTGTTTTGGGGAGAGTCAACTTATATTAGATACCACCACTCTAATGCCATTTTGCTCTAAAATGAAAGATTAGAAAAACAGAAAACAACAAGAAGAAAATCAAGAAAAACCTGTTGCTGTTTGTGAAAAACTAACAACAACAGCACCAAAGGCTGCCATGCTAAAGAGCTTTTTCTATTTATATTGAGGGAAATGGAATCAGTGTTGCCATTTGGACGCTTTTTGGCTATTTTATGACGGTTTTTTGGTCTCGTTACCCATTCATTTTTGAAAGAGGGTATTTTTATTTTTGATTTTTAGTGCTTTTAAGTGTGGCTATTAAGTGTGGATAGTATTAAAAACAAACAAAGCAGATATTATTGCTTTCATACAAAATATCATTGATGATTCGTCTCTAAAGCTATCTATGTTCACACCTATCAAACTTAGCAAAACGTTTGGCAAAATCAAGTATCATTAAACAGTTTCTAAATTACATTACACAATTATCTTCATAAGGCTAGTTTACACTATTATACTTTTTGCTATAACTATTATACATCCCTTCATCGGTTTTTAAATTTTTTTTTAAACAATAGCACTTTTTTTGATCAGGGTTGCATTTTAACAAAGAAATGTTCATGTGCGATAGTGTCAACACAAACTGTAATAATAAATAAAATTTTTTACAGTCGCAACAAAACGATTAGATTTCTATCTCACAAATTACTATGAAATACGTAACACTTGTTTGATTGTGTGAACTAGCCTTTCAAAATAAAGTTTAGTAAATCAATAAAAATTGTTAAAATTAAAGCAAAAGATTGATCAATTTACGGATCATGCTTTATTTTTGGGATTTTTTCGTCAAATATTTGTAAGGTCTAAACATACCTTAATAAATAAAATAGAAATTTCCCCACGGAATCTAACATTGCAAAAATGGAAGAATAAGAAAAGAGTAGATGAGTTTGGGGTTAAAGTCTACAATTTTAAAAATTCTTTGGGTAAAAATCCTTTTGAAGAACTAGCTAACTTTATTATAGTCGCATACTATCGTTTTCCTAAGCGGCTCATACACCTTCGATCAAATTGTTCATTTTGCGTATTGTACAATGATATCGCCAATGTGTTTGTGATATTTGAAGGTAGCACAATATATTGGCAACAATCAAAAGACTTTTGATTTTTATCTTACCCTAGATCTACACTAAAGATAAATATCTCAGCAAGTTGGCAATAACGTCGGCAGAACAACAGAGCAATTGTTCTTATTGCTCAGCTTATGTTTAAGGCATGGGAAAACGTATTTACATATGTATGTTAATTCAGAATTTTAAAAAAATCAAGGAAGAAGGTGCAGTGTAAAAACTAGCGCTATCTTGCAAAAATTATTTTTATTAACATAAATTCTTTCTTATTTGACTTCATTATTTAAATGAATATTAATTTGTTTAAGCTTGAGGAATTTTTTTATATAAAAATATTCATTTTATTAAATTTTTTTTTGTTAAAGTAAAATTAAAATTTTATATATAAAGAACTTAAGCAAATTAATATAAATCTAAATAATAAAGATTGAATAAGAAAATAATTATATGTATTAATAAAAATAATTTTTGTAATTTTATTTTAGTGTTTATTAAATTCTTTAATTTAATTCTTTTACTACAATTATAATTAGCTACCATTTGACAAACATAATTTCTTTCCCACGCAATATACTTCTATTTTTTTTTCTTTTTTGATTCTTTTTTCAACTTACAACCAAATTTGACGTTTTATGTAAGCAATAATTGTCAACAAAAATGTACTAACAATTATTGCAACGTAAATTGGCGGCAATAAATATGTACAAAAAATTACTGTCTACATTAAAGATAACATAATTTTGACATTTACTGCAATATATGTCGCAATAATTATCTCTGGTATAGACGGGCAGTTATAAGATAGCTGTTATAAGATTTCTTATAACAACTGTCTCATAATATTTATTATAATATTAATATTAACACTATTTGAGAGTCTACACGTAAGATAATACTCTCTGCTTTTGAATTTGACGTTTGCTGATATAAAAATCTTATATCTTATCTCACGTGGAGACCCTGTGTTACATTTTGCGAAAAAAATTTGTTAAAATGTAAAATTCAATAAAAATATAAATTTTTGAAAAACCCCAGTTTATATGTTATAAAACAAAAAAGTGAACATAAAATTAAAACACAAGGATTTTAAAAGGCGTAAGGAATAAGTGGAGCCACAATAAAATTGCAATACAGCAAAAAAAAATTAAATTCTAAAGCAATTGCGTACATTTTATAAACAAATAATTTTGACGTTCACTCTAACTTTTTACAAAAACAAAATACTTAGCATTTTTTAAAAAAAAGGGATAGCTAGCATAGCTCTATCTCATGATACGGTCACCTTTATGAATTCACCTTGCCCTGGGGGCTAGTATAAATTTTGACATTAGCCACGGCGAACTACAGGTGGTGTCGCAACTACAACAATCAAAATCAACAGAAACTACATAGGTAGTGTTACGGCTCGAAATGTCAACCATTCTTAGCAAAACACTAACTAATCAAAGCCTTGTCACTGCCTAGTTTTCCCGGCATAAATCAGCAAAGATTTTTACTGACCATTGTGGATGAACCCACTTTTCTCTGGAATGGCTAGGAGTATTTTATTAAAATTGAGGCTGAAGTGCACTTTACGGGGCGTACGAAAAAAAATATGCTACCCGATTCAGAATAACAGTGCAGCCACACGATCAAGATTTTCGTGATAGTCTTTTACATATACTGACTGTCAAAATATGCAAAAGTTGGCAGCTGTGACGTAGGCTGCACGCAAGTTGAAAGCAATTTACTTTTTCAAGATGTCGTCGCGGAGAAAACAACTCAAAATGTCTGCATCACTTAAAGTTTTTCAATGGCTTCTGTACAGCTCTATGAATCGCAGAACATCATTTTGCTTATTAATTTTATTAATAAACATATTTCACTATTTTTTTAGGTTTTTAGTTAAAATTTTAAAATTCCCGCAACAATTTGTAAAAGAACTTCAGCTTTTGCCGGCAAAATATTTGTGAAAAAAAAACAAAAACAACTTCAAAAGAATTGTAATCAGCTTGAACGAAAATTGATACACTCACTGGCAAGAGAATTTTAGAGGCAAGTTCGTATCAATTTTTAAAAGTATGAGTGTATTGGTAAAAAAGTGTGAGTGTATTAAAACTTGATAGGCAAAACTTGATCGTGTAACCCTAAAGTAAAAAAAAAAAACCATAATTAAAATTTATGGGGCTGAGGCCTGTGGGGCCCCCTGGACCCAAAAAACTGCCCCACCCACTTATTGATATATGTGTGGGTACTCAAATTAAAGGTAATTTGCTCACGATTGCAAATATGTATTTTGTTTTTGTTTTCGCATATTATTTTCCTCTCTAGGTTAATTTAAGTATCTTTTAGGTGCAGAAAAGCTTTAGTTAGCGAAGCCGGTGTTTGTTATACCATAGAGGAGAAAATCCTTGCGCCCGGCCGAAGGCCGGCTATGTAGAGATTTTTTAGTTAGCGTAGCCGGTATTTGTTATACCATAGAGGAGAAAATCCTTGCGCCCGGCCGAAGGCCGGCTATGCAAAGAAGCTTTAGTTAGCGAAGCCGGTCTTTGTTGGCTACGTAGAAAAAAAAATTTTTTTTTTTTTTAAATCGAACATAAAACATTAAAAAATACACGGGCCTCAGCCCCCTTAAAATTTTAATTTTTGTTTTTTTGTTTTAAATATCAGAGGGGGTTCAAATTTCTTTTATTTTTTTTCGTACGCCCGTAAACTACACTTTTGCCAAATTGATGATAAATTTTCTTTTTAAAAAATATTTAAAATTGTTGCTAGCTCTCATTGCCACTAGATTCCCAAAATTGTTTACTTTTAAACCCTCATATTCCCCTTGATTTTTTTCCGGCGTTGCTATTAATCGTTGCTATTTTGGCAAACGTGAATTCGCCTTGCTCATACTGCTACAGCTGATTCTTGAGCTGATTATTTGGTAATTTTAGATTTTTCCTTTTAAGAAATATTAATTAAAATGAGTTTTATACGCAGTACGGGAAAATGGTTAATTGCTGGCATACTACCTTTACACTCTGATGAGCATGACAAAGTTTCAAAGGACACTAGAACATACAAATCATTTGTGCAGCGTCCTCCATCAAACGAAAGTGGATATGAAAGGGTAAAAGAAATCTTTAAAGTAGAGTAAGTTTTTAAAAAAATTATATATTTTTTTTTAACATTTTAGGAATTAATTTATATTAACCATTTTGCAATTACAGTGAATTTGGAGCAATTTCATCAGAGTTAAATTCAATTTATCAAGCCGGCTTCTTGGGTTTCTTAGTAGGCGGTATTTATGGCGGTATTATACAATCAAGGCAGGCATATATGAATTTTATGGAAAATAATCAAGCTACAGCCTTTAAATCACATTTTGATGCTAAGGTAATGGTTCTTATCCCTTATAATTGGAGAAAATTTGATAAAGAATAAGATCTAAATTAAGGAACAAATTAAATTTTCCAAGGTAGCTCCTAACAAAACAAAAAATTTACATAGTGATATAGAAGATTTAAAAATAAGAAAAACAATTTATGTATAGGTATGGAAAAAGTTTCTGAAGCGCATAGTTTTTGAGTTATGGACCTCTGAAAATTTGATATGTATGTATATGCGAATTTCACAACATTTCTGAGCCAATACGGTCAATATTGATATCGTTTAAAAGCTGTTTTTAAAAAATGTTATACCAAAATATACTGAACTGCACTAAGTAGGTAGGTAGGTAGGTAGAAAGGCCGGTGTGAAGTTTCCTCCACACCTTCACCCAGAGACCAATATGGTCCATTGCGATGCCTTAATTGGGATAGATAAGGTGAAAAGGAAAATGTAGATGAAAAAGAGAATGACAGCCCGAGAATAAGAAAATAGATATAGAAATGTAGCAAAGACCAAACCAAAATTCCCACTACACGCGGACAGCGCCCCGTCTCCTCTCGCGCAGCCAGGTCATCCCCATTACGAATCCTATAAGACCCCCGAGTCCACACCCCGAGACGTCCCCTAATTCGCCCAGGAATCTACTGCCCAGCCACCTCAGCCTGCTATTCTGGAGCCTGGGACAGTGGCACAGAATATGCTCAACCGTCTCCAGCTCCTCCGGGTCCTCAACTGCACTAAGTAAATATGTATGTATGTAGTTTATTTAAGTAAAAGTGTCACAAGAAAGTTCATTTAAATAACAAACACTTGCTACGCTAAATAAAGCTTCACTTGTAAGTCTTCCTATGGCCGGGCGCAAGAATAATAACTCGAAAAATGCGTTTCGGAGACTTATGTACATATGTATATTATGTATATTCTTATTTTTTTTTCAATGTTCTTTATTCCTATACATTTTTTATACCCACACCACAATAGTGGAAAGAGTATTATGCATTTGTGATGATGTATGTAACACCTTAAAAGATTGGTCCTAGAACCACCTTAAAGTATACATAGACTCAGAATCACTTTCTGAGTCGATCTAACGATGTCAGTTCGATGGCTCTCCATGTAACATTGTGCGAGAAGTAGTCGCAATTTTTAAGATAATTTGATTAAATTTGGAGCATAGGTTCTCATTGAAAATGTCCATACAGGTTCATAACCTTCATATAGCCCCCATACAAGCTGCTTTCCGGAATAGGGCCTTCGTGCACAATATCAAACCAATGAGATTTAAAACATACAGGCCTGTCACAGAAATCAATTACGGTCGAAAGTGATTTCGTTTTATGTGGAGCAAATACAAAATCACTTCCACTTTAGGTTGGAATTGATTTCTGTGACAGGTCTGATTAGTAGATCCGTATTCGACACATAAGCTATTTTTTTTTTAAATAGGACCACGAGGGGAGATAGGAGGCAATTTCTACTGCTCCGAAATGAATTTAAGCGGGTAGAAGCGGTCACTCTAAACCCAAGGATTTTAGACCAATTAGCTTGTCGCCTTTTCTCTTGAAGGCGTTGGGAAGACTGATTGATCTACATCTGAGGACGAAGATTGACGCCGGCATCATCAGCGGTGCTCAACACGCCTATCTTAAGGGTAGATCTGATAAGAGTGCGCTGCAGGATGTGGTTGGTTATGTAGAGCGAGGTTTGCGAAACAAGGAATACACCTTGGCGGCATTTCTGGATATAGAGGGCGCCTTTAACAATTTGAGGATAGAGGATAGAATGGATAACTATGATGCTTAGCAGCAGAGTTATTCACTCGGGCTGGGGAAACGAACGCTAAAGGAAACGGTGACTAGGGGGACCCCACAGCGGGGAGTACTCTCTCCCTTATTGTGGCACTTGGCGGTCAATGTTTTTCTGAGACGTTTTGACAGAATGGGTCAGAAGGTCGTGGCCTACGCGGATCATATGTTATATTGGTGTCGGGCAAGTTTCTGCATACAATAAGCGACATCATGCAAGGTGCGCTGAGCGAACTGTCGGTATGGGCTAGTGATAAGGGACTGGGAGTTAATCCGGAGAAGACAGAGTTGGTTCTTTTCACTAGGAGGTACAAGGTGGAGGATTTTAGGCTACCGGTACTGGGAGGATTGGAACTTAGACTATCTAATAGTGCTAATTATCTGGGGGTCTTTCTGGATAGCAAGCTGTCATGGGGAAGGAATACTCAGGAGAGACTTAAGAGGGGTCTCAATGCCTCCTATGCTTGCAGATCATCGATAGGTAGGAGCTGGGGACTCCGGCCGTCAGTGGTGGGATGGCTGTACACTTCGGTGGTTAGACCCATTCTTACGTATGGATGCTGTGTTTGGTGGGAGTCATTGAGATTGGCTAGTCGTAGGAACCTTCTTTCTAAGGCTTAGAGGTGTGCTTCAATTGGCATGACAGGTGCCATGAGAAGTACTCCTCAGGCTACCCTGGATGTCATTCTACATCTTCTGCCTATTGAGCAGTATGTGATGGGAATCGCCGCCAGGAGCATTCTTAGACTGAGGGAGTTAGGAATCATGGGCAATGAGATTGAGGATGGTGGCTATTGCCTGGGACCACCCGGCTCCACTGATTATGTTGGCACCAAGGTGGATTTTGGGCGGTTACCGGAGGCAATAGTGCCTTCTAGGGAGAGCTGGTCAGGTATGAGCAGATTATTTGGTGGATTTCCTATTTTCACTGATGGCTCAAAGATGGGGGGGACGGGTGCGGGGTCTACATTGAGGATCTGGACATTAAAAGGTCATATAGGCTTCCTGACGACTGTAGTGTCTTTCCGGCGGAGGTTCTGGGGGTCTTGAGGGCCGTGGAACTAATGAGGGACAAGATTGATAGGGGCTCTGAGGTCACTATATATGTGGACAGAAAGTAGTGCAATTCACTAACTTTTAACACTTTAAAAAGTGTTAACTTTAACCACACATTTTGATGTGTGCACTAACCACTATGTGATTCACTAACTTATTTATAACCACGGTATACAGTTTTATATTTCTCTCTAGTCAAAAGAAACATCAAAATAGGGTAAAATAACAAAGAAGAATAAAAAAAACAATTAATTTTTTTATTTTATTATTTTAATTTTAATTAATTAATTTTTTTAATTTTATTTGATAAGAATATTATAAATAGAAACTGGGAATTATTTCCTTCTGAAGGTTACTTTATATTATATTCAACATTTTTTATTTTTCGAATTTATTCTATGAGCTTAATTTCAGTTATGTATTTTATAAAGCTTTTTTTGTAATAGTCATATTCCTTCAATTTTTCAGAAATGACTTTATACACTATATAAATAAATAGGATTAATAAATAAGAAGATCTACGAAAAATTGGTGTGTGATAAGAAGTGGATAAATTGTAGGCTAAATACATTAAAGCCATATCATTTATCGACTATACAGGTACAAAAAAAATAAACACTTTTCTAAGCGGATTTAACCACACCGAAAATGTTCCCGCGACAATTGGGTCTACGTACCGGAACGACTCGGAGCATCAATCGCGCCGACCAAAGATTGTCAACCCAGCAACACCAACACCAATACAAGTCGAGCTGTTACAACAACAACAACACCGAAAATGTTGGTGTTAATAAACCACAATTTGTTTTGTTTAAAATAACAGCTGACTGAAACAGTTGGCATTTAACACCAGCAGATGTCGTTAAAAGTGTTAGTGAATAGCAAAATGGTTAATTTTGTGGTTAACATTTTTAAACGAAACAATTGTGGTTTAAAAAGCATAGTGAATCGCACTACAGGCGGCTCTTATGGCCGTTAGGGGCTGTTATGTGAACTCAAAGCTAGTTGATGATTGTAGGAGGGCTTTGCAGGAAGTCTAAGGGGAGTATATGCTGAGGTTTTGCTGGGTGCCGGGTCACTGCGACAAAGGAGGCAATGAAGTTGCTGATGAGTTTGCAAGACATGGTTCAGAGATGGAGGATACTAACTGTATAGAGGCGGTTAGGCCTCCAATAGGCTTCTATTTTGGAAGAATCAGGGAGTGGATTCTGGGCGCGACCTGGGGGAACCAAACGTACTGCCGGGTATCACGGACACTGGCCGGTGCTTAGGAAGTCCGACTCGGGGTTGATGCTATGCAGGAGTAGGGTCTGCGTTAGGACCATGATAGGAAAGATCACGGGCCACTATATGATAGGCAGGATGGCGGTGAGGATAGGATCCGACTTGTCGTATATGTGCAGGTTGTGTGAGGAGCCTGAGGAGTTGGAGACAGTTGAGCACTTTTTGTGCCACTGTTCCAGGTTGCAGGGCAGCAGGCTGAGGTGGCTTAGGGGATGTCTCGGGTTGCGGACTCGAGAATCTGATAGGATTCGTAATGGGGATGACCTGGCTGCGCGAGGGGAGACTGGGTGCTGACCGCACGTAGGGCGAATTTGGTTGGTTAGGATTTCTCTCCAGGCTGGTCCGAAACCTTCTTTTCTATCTATCTTTTATTACTGACTTGAGCTTTCGCCTACTATCTATCTCTATATAGCTATCTCTAATTGAGACGTCACAATGGACCATACTGGTCTCTGGTTGAAGGTGTGAAGGAGACTTCAAACCAGCCTTTCTACCTACCTACCTACCTAGATCCTAATTTATATAGCCTGTTACTTGTTTTGTTTGGAGCTGTGTTGCTAACTAGATTTATTTGATATTTTGTCAAAATTTTAGTATTCTTTTAGTATAACTGCCTTATTTATAAAAAATAAAACAGGTTAATAAAGGATTTATGAAACAAAATTTGTATGAAAATCCGATTTATAAACCCTTTATTAACCTGTATTATTTTTTATAGATTAGGCCGTAAGAGTTTAAGGTAAAAAAGTTTCTTTATTCCTGGGCCCTGTTTCTCAAAACTACAAGTTACAAATCTACAAGTAAAATAAATTTAAAACAAAAACAAAAATTGTAAAATTGTTGCTTTTTTAATGTTTTTTACTTGTTGTAGGTTTGTAACTTCTAGTTTTGAGAAACAGGGCAGGTTTTCCAGGACTTTATTAAGTAAAAGAACACTAGCTTTTACCAGTGAGTTCTTAAGCTGTGTTCACACCTATTAAATATAATATTTATTCTTATTTTTTCAATTTTCTATCACCTTATATAATTTTTTTTGAAGCTGCGTTGGTAAACTAGAATTAGTCCATAAGTTACAAAAATTTTATGTAGTGTTTAGTAAAAATTCAAAATTGAATTTTTATGATTATTATGAATGCCTTAACACAAATTTACACTTCTGCGATTAAATATGACGCTTTAATTACTAAACAAGTAAGAGTGCTATATTCGGCTGTGCCGAATCTTATATACCCTTCACCATTGTGCGAGCAGAATACACAGCAATTAGACAAAAACTAAATAAAATTGGTAAATTTTTTTTTTTTAAATAAGAGACAACCGATTTTGAACTTCGCTTTTCATAAGGGCCCAGAATATATATACTTTATAGGGTGTAGGATCAATATTGTAGAAATTACAGTTATATATACCTTTTTTACCTTCCGTGAAGGGTATAAAAAGAGTAATTTTCGGGAAATCAGGGGTCTAATCACCGCATTCGATACTTTCGTATCGAATAAACTACTGAATTTTTTTGCATACGATAGACACTGGCTTATCGAATGAAAACTCGATAAATGTAATGTCGAGTTACTCGATGTCGAATGCTTTTATTTCAAATTCAATACATTTCATTCGATATCGAGTTTCAAGATACCAAAATAAATAATTTCGATGAATTTTACTCGATATCGTATGCAGTGAATAGACCCCAGTATTTCGGTTATAACTCATACAAATTTCCGACATTTTGGTATATAAGTCATATCCATAGGACGTATAGCAGCCCTAAAATTTAGGTTTTTATAAAAATTTTAATGTTTTTTAGCCCTTTTTTGAGTATTTTGCTCATAAATTACCCATTGTCTAACCGACGTGTTAAGGAAGAATACCATTTACTTAAGTTATATTCATATATAAACATTTATATAAACTTGTAAATATATATTTAAACAAAGTTAATTATAATAAAAACAAAGTTAATTATAATAATAAGAGTGCTATATTCGGCTGTGCCGAATCTTATATACCCTTCACCATTGTGCGAGCAGAATACACAACAATTAGACAAAAACTAAATAAAATTGGTAAATTTTTTTTTTTAAATAAGAGACAACCGATTTTGAACTTCGCTTTTCATAAGGGCCCAGAATATATATACTTTATAGGGTGTAGGATCAATATTGTAGAAATTACAGTTATATATACCTTTTTTACCTTCCGTGAAGGGTATAAAAAGAGTAATTTTCGGGAAATCAGGGGTCTAATCACCGCATTCGATACTTTTGTATCGAATAAACTACTGAATTTTTTTGCATACGATAGACACTGGCTTATCGAATGAAAACTCGATAAATGTAATGTCGAGTTACTCGATGTCGAATGCTTTTATTTCAAATTCAATACATTTCATTCGATATCGAGTTTCAAGATACCAAAATAAATAATTTCGATGAATTTTACTCGATATCGTATGCAGTGAATAGACCCCAGTATTTCGGTTATAACTCATACAAATTTCCGACATTTTGGTATATAAGTCATATCCATAGGACGTATAGCAGCCCTAAAATTTAGGTTTTTATACAAATTTTAATGTTTTTTTAGCCCTTTTTTGAGTATTTTGCTCATAAATTACCCATTGTCTAACCGATTTGATAGTTTTATATACCGACGTGTTAAGGAAGAATACCATTTACTTAAGTTATATTCATATATAAACATTTATATAAACTTGTAAATATATATTTAAACAAAGTTAATTATAATAAAAACAAAGTTAATTATAAAAAGAATAATTTTTGGGGATTCAGTATTTCGGTTATTACTCAGCCATTTTTTAACCGATTTGGCAGATTTATATACCGACGTGTTGAAGAAGAAATTTACCATTTACTTTAGTTATAAAACTTGGACTCGGGGAGATCTATGGTTCCTGAAAGTGGGTATTTAAAAAAAAAAAATTTAATTTTGGTCATAACTTTTTTGTATCTGAACCGATTTTCCCGAGTTTCCAATTTCCGATATTTTGATATATAAGTCATATCCATAGGACATATGGCAGCCCAAAAATTTAGGTTCTTATACAATTTTTAATTTTTTTTGTATGGGAGTTACCACGCCCACTTCTCCAATCCCGCCCACATTTTGTAGAATGGTGTGTATTGGCAACCTCAATGTGTGTACCTAATTTGGAAACTTTGGCTTTTGCCGTTCCCCGGATATACAGCAAAAAGTAATAAAAATACAACAAACACAAGGGATTTTTGGAAAAAATTAGAGGTAGTCGTGGTTTTATGGTCATATCTCAGCCATTTGTGGACCGATCTGGCTGAATTTCAATAGCAAAATCATAATAAGAATACCTGACATAAAGATACCCCAACCAAGTCCCCATCATATCTGGGGGCTTCGGAAAACCCATTTCAACAGACAGACGGACAACCGGATTTGAACTTCGCTTTTCATAAGGACCCAGAATATATATACTTTATAGGGTGTAGGATCCATATTGTAGAAATTACAAACGGAATGACAAAGTTATATATACCCTTTCTACCTTCGGTGAAGGGTATAAAAAGAATAATTTTTGGGGATTCAGTATTTCGGTTATTACTCAGCCATTTTTTTAACCGATTTGGCAGATTTATATACCGACGTGTTGAAGAAGAAATTTACCATTTACTTTAGTTATAAAACTTGGACTCGGGGAGATCTATGGTTCCCGAAAGTGGGTATTTAAAAAAAAATATTTTGGTCATAACTTTTTTGTATCTGAACCGATTTTCTCGAGTTTTTTATAAAATATGTTCTACTTAAAATTTCCGTTATTTTGATATATAAGTCATACCCATAGGACATATGGCAGCCCTAAAATTTAGGTTTTTATAAAATTTTTAATTTTTTTTGTACGGGAGGTACCACGCCCACTTCCCCAATCCCGCCCACATTTTGTAGGATGGTGTGTATTAGCAACCTTAATGTGTGTACCTAATTTGGAAGCTTTGGCTTTTGCCGTTCCCCAGATATACAGCAAAAAGTAATAAAAATACAACAACCACAAGGGATTTTTCGAAAAAATTTGAGGTAGTCGTGGTTTTTTGCTCATAACTCAGCCACTTTTTAACCGATTTGACAAATTTATATACCGACGTGTTAAAGAACAAATTTACCATTTACTTTAGCTATAAAGCTTGGACTCGGGGAGATCTATAGTTCCCGAAAGTGGGTATTTAAAAAAAAAAAATTTAATTTTGGTCATAACTTTTTTGTATCTGAACCGATTTTCCCGAGTTTCCAATTTCCGATATTTTGATATATAAGTCATATCCATAGGACATATGGCAGCCCAAAAATTTAGGTTTTTATACAATTTTTAATTTTTTTTGTATGGGAGTTACCACGCCCACTTCTCCAATCCCGCCCACATTTTGTAGAATGGTGTGTATTGGCAACCTCAATGTGTGTACCTAATTTGGAAACTTTGGCTTTTGCCGTTCCCCAGATATACAGCAAAAAGTAATAAAAATACAACAAACACAAGGGATTTTTGGAAAAAATTAGAGGTAGTCATGGTTTTTTGGTCATATCTCAGCCATTTGTGGACCGATCTGGCGGAATTTCAATAGCATAATTATAATAAGAATACCTGACATAAAGATACCCCAACCAAGTCCCCATCATATCTGGGGGCTTCGGAAAACCCATTTCAACAGACAGACGGACAGACGGACGGACGGACAGACGGACAACCGGATTTGAACTTCGCTTTTCATAAGGACCCAGAATATATATACTTTATAGGGTGTAGGATCCATATTGTAGAAATTACAAACGGAATGACAAAGTTATATATACCCTTTCTACCTTCGGTGAAGGGTATAAAAAGCTGGGGACAGGGAACATGGGGTTCAGTTTTTCTGTTTAGTAGGGTTGTTTTCGCTTGTGTTGTCCGATTTGTTTTTATCTTACACAATTACTCTTCTCTTGTGATTTCAGTCTTCCCCTATTCTTGCTAGATTTTCTAATGCGTCACAATGGACCAGGTTTGGTTTCTAGCCTAACCTAACCTTAACAAAAAACAAAGGGACGTAACTATGTACATGTGTGTTTATTTAATAAATGCAAAACGACGTAATTACACATTTTTTTCAAACAAAATGTAATGAAATGTTTTTCTTTGAAAATTGTTTGAAGAATTCCATGGACGACTTATAAATGAATTTTTTCCTCTGACATGATTATAGTTTTCATTTTACAAAGTTTTTTTGCTTCTCTTGTAAAATTATGTTTTTGTTAGTTCCGCCTTTTTGCATCTTAGCTAACGATATGTATGAAGACTTTTATCTGTAGGTATGCCAAATTTATCAAAAAGAGAAAAGAAACCAAAATACCAATTTTTGTCCCGTTTTTAACTCCTTAAAAAAGTACCTTATATTTGATTCTGTGTTAGATTTCGTCTAGCTCATGCTCTGCTTATGTATAATGTAAACTACTGTTTGGACGTTTATTCTGGAACATCATCTACTATTTTAACTTGTTTTAATAAGAATTTTAGGAGAATTATTCGCTAATTTTTAATATTAGCATAATTGAACATGGTAGGGTATTTTTAGTTTGCGATTTCATTAAACATTTACATTTGCGGCTTTTACTTCATTTTTATAAAGTTTTTAAATCCAGTAAACCTAAATCTATAGTGGAAGAATTCACTTTTAATCACTCTACTCGAAATGTACAGATTGAGATACCTCGAATGTCTTTCAGTATTCGAGCGTTCATTTAGAATTAGAATATGTCGTATATGGAACAATTTGCCATCTTCATTAAGGTTATTCTCATATTCTTATTTTGCATATAAGAAAAAGATTTTGAACTATTTTGGATAAATAGCTTGTTGTTAATCTCTGGTGATTTCTTAGACTAATTTTGGAATTTGTCATTGTTTTATTTTTTAATTGTGATATATGTATCTGTGTGGTTGGGGAGCCCCTTATGCTAAGTATTTAAGTACTACTTATGCACATATATAAAAACTTACTTATGTAAGAAATTAAATAAGAGAATTTCTTTATTGTTAGTATTATTATTGATGACTTGTATTAAAAATGGATATTAATCTTACTAAACATGTATAATTGGCCTTATAGGCTTTCTTTGTATTGATTAAATAAATAAATGAAGCGGTTTCCCGCGATTGGGCTATAAAATAATAAAATTCCACATTTATAATATTGTAGGCTTCATTTTCTAATCCTGATATTTTTTTCTTCAGAAAAAACTACAAGATGAATTTACCATGAGTTTTGCAAAGGGAGGCTTTAAATGGGGTTGGCGAGTCGCTTTATTTACCACTTCTTACTAGTAAGTTGCTTATTGTTATGAAGAAGAGATTTTATATAAAACTGACTATCTGTTACAGTGGTATTGTTACTTTGGTGTCCGTATATAGAGAAAAGTCTTCAATTTATGAGTATTTGGCTGCTGGAACTATATCAGGTGCAATGTACAAATTTAATATGGGTCTAAGAGGTATGACAGCTGGTGGCATTATTGGTGGAGTTTTAGGTGGGATAGGTGGTGCTGCCTCATTGTTAATACTAAATTTATCTGGCACCTCAATGGAAGAAGTGCGTTATTGGCAATACAAATGGCGAGCAAATCGTGATGATGCTATTGCGGAGTCATTTAAGGTAAATACTGCACTTTATTAAATATCTACCTCATTTATCTTTACTATTTTGTTTGCTAGTTGGCAGCCGAAAAAGATCAGCCCACACCCGAACTTCTAAAATCTCACGATAAAAAAGTTGGAGAAAAAATTACTTTAGAAAATGTTAAATAAAAAGTTAATATGTTTAATAAATGTCATATAATGTATACTGGTTTTACTGCTGAAGAGAAAACTATTAACATTTCAGTTTAAGATATACCGAATTTTCGAAACTGCTGAATTGGTTGATACTCTCAATCATTCACCCTTATTCCATTTAACGTCGTCATTGTCATCAATTAAACATCAACATCAATTTTCATCGACTGTGTCACCAATTCGATACAAAACTTGTATTCTATAACAGCAGTGTAACGATGTCGATTGTTTATCGTTTTTTAAAGCACTTCTCTAATAACTTAGACAGTTGGTTTGTTTTGTTTTCAGTTTTTATCAAAAAAAAAACGCAATTTGATGCTCATTTCTTAAAAATTATGTGCTCTAAAAAAGGGAAGCTTGATTTATTCTAAAAAAAATTCACAATTACTAATGCCCCGTAAAAATCGTCAGTGTTGATTGTGCCCTGTAAAATACAGACTTTGGTTTATATATGGGGCTATCTTTATAACGAAAATTGCAAACATTCGGAAAATTTGCAGAAATAGAGGAAATTCGCGAAAAATTTTAATATTTCAAACAAGCAATAAAACAAGGAATGGCAAAAGTTCCATAAAAATGGCTTAATCAGGGGTGTCATAGAAACCAATTTTATTGAAAAAAAAAACCGTTGGTGTCATGAAATCCAATATTGTCGGGTTTTTATTGAATACAAACCAAGCAGCTTACAGCTCTTGTTTTTTATTGGAAATATGTACATATAGTTGTTAAAAGCTAAATATATTTATTTTATTTATTCAACAGTTAGATTTTTTGCATAGATGGAAGTACATGCAGTTGCAAACTTTTTTATGCTATTTTCCGACATTTTGTTATTTTTAACCCATTTAGCGATTCTAAATAAATTTTCCAATTTTGCATTTTTTTTTTGCGAATTTTAGCCATGTTCTCGATATAAGCGTGAAGAGGGTATATTAAGTTTGTCATTCCGTGTGAAACTTTTTTATTATTCATCTCAGTCCCCATAAAGCATATATATTCTGGGTCCTTGAGTGATTCTAAGTCGATTTAGCCATGCCCATCTGTCTGTTGAAAACACGCTCACTTTCGAACAACTCAAAAGAAATGAACAAACTTGGTGCCAAATTGTTTGTAGTTATCCTAAGCAGTTTAGGATTGAAATTCAGCAAAATCGGTGCAGTAGGACCAGAGCTATGAATCAAAATGTGGAACCACCACCTAAAAAAAATGATAATTTCGTTACAAAAAATAACATAAATGGTGGAACAAGGCACGGAATGAGATAAGATTTTGCAAAAATTTGTTTTATTCGACTGGAAATCACGCTGTAAAATTTCGTGAAGATTTGTCCATAATTGACCGTAGGCCCCATATAAACACTACTCCCGGAAAACAGTTTAGTACGCCTAAAACCGATAAAAATAATGCTATCATAACAAAATTTGGTACGTCACAGTTTTTTAGGACTAGAAATAAAACTGAAATTTCGTGAAGATCGGTCCATAATTTACCTTAGGCCCCATATAAACCCTACTACCGGAAAACATTTTAGTACGCCTAAAACCGTAAAAAATAATGCTAGTTATCAAAAGTTATCTGGCTGTGGGCTTCTAAAAAAGATGAAATAAGATTCAAACCATATACCGATTTGTCATATTTTTAATAGAAAATTTAAAAAAAAAATGCAAGGACAAAACAATTTTTAGAGTTTACAACTATTAAGATAGAAATATACAGGGATATTCTGGAAATCGAAAACGCAAAAATTTTAAACGTCGTTTTTTAATAAGATTTCTTAATAAAAGAATTTAAGGACAAATTTTATACAGATATTTCTCTTATTATCAAAAAGTAATTTAAATTTTTGGGAATACAAAATTTAAGTTTTCAAAAGATTTTGTTATTCGTGCTTAATTCCCAGTTTTTATTATTGATAAAAACACTTGAAATTTATTGTTGATGGGATAAGCTATTCCTATGCGCATTTCACTGGTTGCTTAGGCCAGATCATCAGGAAACGTCATCCATAAAGATTTTAGAAAAACTAAAGATATTAAACCAAATAAAACTGTTAAACGTATAAGAATTATAGCAACAGTTCTACTTGTAATAATATCAAAGTTTAAACAAAACAACATCAACAATAAACAGTGGCTTCATCTCATCTTACATTCCCCACTACAATTATTTATTTATTCTCTCAACATTACTTCTATCTTAATAGTTGTAAACTCTAAAAATTGTTTTGTCCTTGCATTTTTTTTTTAAATTTTCTATTAAAAATATGACAAATCGGTATATGGTTTGAATCTTATTTCATCTTTTTTAGAAGCCCCCAGCCAGATAACTTTTGGAAATCTATTTTTCAAACATCACTTATTTGCTGTACTTTTTATTTTGTGCACTTAGGCCTTTTAGCTTCAGACACATCCATATATACAACACAAAAATTCTTTAATTGCAAGGCAAAGACAAAAATGTTAAAAAAAATATACATACATATGTATATATAAATATCTATAATTTATATATATATATATACAGACCTGTTCTAAAAATCAGGTGATTTCAAATCACATTTGCCTTTTAAAATCTCACGTGTGCTATTCTTGTGTTCAATTTTTGAATTTTTAGGTGTGATTTTCAATTGCCAAAAGCAAAGCTCAAAACACAAAATCAAATCAATCAGCAAGTGATTTGAAAACGCGTGATTTTAAGAACAGTCCAGGGCCCCGTTTCTCAAAACTAAAAGATACAAATCTACAAGTAAAATATATTTGAAACAAAAATTGTAAAATTGTGATGTATTTTACTTGTAGATTTGTAACTTGTAGTTTTGAGAAACAGGGAACCTGATATACATACATATATGTACATATGTGACAGTTTCAGTTAAAAGGGACCTATGGATGAACAAATCGATTTTTACTTTTTTGGTATTCTTAAAATAGACAATACGCTCTTTCTAATAAAGCGGTTTTCTAACTTCATTACTTTTGTCATAAGTAAGCTTTAAAATACACCTTTGATAAGAAAAAAAAGAAAACTTGTTAATATAAATATCGCTTTTCTCAAGAACTCAATTTTTGCCCATAGGTCCCTTTTAACTGAAACTGTCACATATTATAAATAATATATATTAAATACATTTATGTAGATTCTTCTTGGTGCTTAGTTAAACGTTTTGCACCGCGATTGGGTGGTCCTTTTGGTTTGGCAAAAGCTGGTCGATGAAGCATTTTTTTGGGATGTAATTCCTCTTGTAAAAATTCTTCGGTAAGCTCAGAACCCGAGTCAATTTCAAGCTAAAAGAGAAATTGTTTTCTGTTTTTTTAATTATATTTGGCAATAGGAATATTTTAATCTTTATAATTTTACCATACCTTCTTGATTACTTCCACACCAAATGAGTTCAAAGTTTCCAAAAATGGTTGCTTACAGCTAGAATACATCATTCGCTCCCGTACGGAACACGTGTAGCCAGGCATTGAGTAAATAAAGACGAAAGATTCTAAATAGTCACCCTCATGAGTATGTTTAAACAAATACAAGTGATAACGAGCATGATCATCGGGTACTTGCTTTGGAAGATCTGTAAATGGTACGACCGCAGCATGGGACACATGTATTTGTTCGGCCTCTAAATCAATGCAAAACTGCAAATAATCATAGGAACCACTGAGCAAATCTTTTATAGCCTGGTTGGTGGCTTCCGATAAGGGACATGCAATGCCTCCCAACGTTTGATGGCGGGTATCGGTATTTATTTCCGTATTAACTTCATTTTTTTTTAACTCGGCCATCTCTTCTTCACGTATGGTCAGTGGGGCTGGTGTCGCAAAAGCTTTCTTGTGCTTTTGATATCCCTCTAATGTAGTCTCATCCTTACTTGTGGCATGAACTTCTTCGGTGATATGAGCCGAACCGAATTCTTGTTTCAGAGTAGCCTTAGTGGAAGCATAAACCATTTTTTGACGTATGGAAGCAGTGTCGGGTACCCAGCTTAACAACAACCAGGCATAACCTAAAGAAGTCTTACTATCTAAACGATATAAAATATAACAAGGTACATCATCCTCAACAAGGGGATCAACAAGTTTATCAAAATCTTTTTCCCAGTCTTTTTTCACATCTGCGGTGGTTGAACAAGTTAATTCCTCTAAAATAATAAAAAAACCAGTAATAAATTAGAATTTTTGTATGTAGTTGTTAAAGAATACAAAAAAGTTTACCATTTTCAATAGATACTTTGATGACACGCAATTTTCCATTTTTAGCTTTTCCAAAAACTTTTAATAGTTTCTCGTTTGCTATGCAAAATATTATATTGTTTAATTGTTTTAGACTTATTAATCAATTACAAGAGCATACCTTTAATACCGGTTTGATGAGACATTTTCTACTAACAATTTTGCTTATATTTTCGTTATTTTTTTTCTTTCGCATAAAATTATTATTAATAAATAAACGCAAAGAAAATTAAGTGGGCCAAGATAGCGTAGACGAAATAGCGTCGAATTTGGGAATTTAAAAACCGGGAAAACAAAATACCCAAATTATGGTGATTTACAGAATAAGAACAAAAAGTAAGCGTCGAATTAACTCTTTCGCGGACACGTCGGCATTGGCCGACACTACGAATGACTTAAATTGGACACGTCGGTATATGCCGACATAGAAAAAAAATCGTATATAAACACGTCGGACTTAGGCGACGTCAACTGCATTGGTTTTATATGTAGTAGCATATTTTGTGCCACTGCAGAAGCAATCAGATTTAAGTTAGTGCCCCAATTCGATTTTTTTTGTTTAATTGTAACGGAAATTTTCGTGAGTGGGAGAAAAATATCACGTCGGCTATAGCGACGTAGTTGTTTGTATTTTTGCACAGTTCCAAAAAAAGTGTCATTGCGTGAGGACGTAATATTTTTGGTAAGTTTTATTTTTTTTTACATTCTTTTTCCCTTTGTTAGTTTTGCTTTGAAATAAATTAAGTTATGAAATGGATCACGAAAAGCGACAAGAACATTTACAACAATTGTTTGATTAGTGCTGTGCCGACGATTCGTCAGAAGAGGACCCGTATAAAACTGATGGCGATGACGATTCGAACTACATCATGAGCGATGCGTGCAAAAAATCGTTCGGTCTGTTCCCGAGATATTTGGGTTCATCCAAAATGGTCAGTAAAAAGCTTTGCTGATTTATCCCATGGAACACAGGCTTTTGCACGGTATAAACTGTATATATTCTAAAAGTTAATAGTTTTCCGGATAAAAAAAGCGATTCGTCCAAAAAATCGCCCGTCCCGTTCCTGAGAAATATGGGTTCATCCAAAATGGTTAGTAAAAAGCGTTGCTGATTTATCCCATAGAACGCAGGCTTTTGCACGTTATAAACTGTATATAATCTGAAAGTTAATAGTTTTCCGGATAAAAAAGCGATTCGTGCAAAAAATCGCCCGTCCCGTTCCTGAGAAATCTGGGTTCATCCAAAATGGTCAGTAAAAAACTTTGCTGATTTATCCCATGGAACACAGGCTTTTGCACGGTATAAACTGTATATATTCAGAAAGTTAATAGTTTTCCGGACAAAAAGAGCGACTCGTGCAAAAAATAGCCCGTCCCGTTCCTGAGAAATCTCAGTTCATCCAAATGGTCAGTAAAATGCTTTGCTGATTTATCCCATGGAACACAGACTTTTGCACGGTATCAAGTGTATATATTCTGAAAGGTAAAAAAGTTTTCCGGACAAAAAGAGCGATTCGTGCAAAAAATCCCCCGTCCCGTTCCTGAGAAATCTGGGTTCATCCAAACTGGTCAGTAAAAAGCGTTGCTGAGTTTATACCGTTAAGTGAACTCAAGAGATCATATGACTTTTTTGCTCCCAGAAAAGCGTTACCGTTATACAACTAAAGTCACAAGCAAGGCGAATTCAAACAGGTAAACTCAAATCTACAACTACAAAAAGCCCCATGTATTTTGTTTATACAATTTTCTGGTTGGTTGTCAAAATTTTTTTATTGCAAATTAAAATTATCACTTTTTTATAAAAGAAATTAATAAATTCACTTCAATCATTCGCAGTTTTGAAATTTTTTTATTATAAAAATAATATTTTTAACACTTTTCGTTCATCAGCTGTTTCCACGGCTAATTAAAAAATATGGTCAAACGTCAAAATATGATTTTGTTTTGAGAAGAAGTTGAATTTTTGTAAATATTTTCTTATCTAAATAAAACATTATTTTTTTTTTATTTAAAATCTTGTTTCATTAAAAAATTACTAACTTTTTAGTCCGCCCTCGTAGATTGGTGTTAAAGAATAAATTTATTGATAAATTCACATGAAATTGTAAATAAAAACGATGAGTTTTCGACAAAGTTATAAACTAGTCACAAAGCAAGCTATACGATGGTTTCCTGGACACATGGGCAAAGGTTTAAAGCAAATGCAACAAAAACTCAAATCAGTAGATTGTATTTTAGAAGTACATGACGCACGTATTCCATTTTCCGGTCGTAATCCTGAATTTCATCAAACAATAACAGGTGGAGTAAAACCTCATATATTAGTATTAAATAAAAAGGATTTAATATCACCAAGAGATCAAAAATATATAACAAGAGCTCTTCAGGAACAGGAACATTTGGAACATATTATTTTTACAAATTGCAAAGATCAACAATGCGCAGCAATGAGAAAATTAATGCCTTTAGCAAACGAACTAATCTCTCAATCCGGCCGATACAACAGAGACGGCGAAAAAGATTATTGCGTAATGGTTATTGGAGTACCAAATGTGGGCAAAAGTTCTTTATTAAATGTTTTGCGAAATCGTCACTTAAAGAAAAAAGGTGTAGCCCAAGTAGGTGGGATAGCAGGAGTTACACGCTCTGTAATGGAAAAAATTAAAATTAGCGAAGACCCCTTAATGTACATGATAGATACACCAGGAATTTTAGAACCTCGCATTAGCAGCGATGAAATGGGTATGAAATTGGCTCTTGTTGGATGTTTGCCGGATCATTTAGTCGGGGAAGATTTAATAGCAGATTACCTATTATATTGGCTCAATAGGCATGAACGGTTTGAGTATGTTTCATTAATGGGTTTAAAAAATCCTACAGATAAAATATCGGAAGTTTTGGTCGAATATGCAAATAAAATGGGTGCCCAAAGAAAGGTTAAGCGAAGTGATGGGCAAATTTTGGTAATACCAGATATATTGTATTCTGCTCGATACTTTATTAAACTTTTCAGAACAAAAGAATTAGGTTCTTTTAATTTAGATACAAAATAAAATAAAGCAATGGGTGGACTATGGATGGCCACTGAACTGAAGTTGAAACGCCGCTCACCAAGCCGCTCACGTTAAAATATAATTTTTTTTTTGTATATTTTAACATAAGCGGCGTTGCCTTATTTCGCTTCTGACAATTTCAGTTGTGTTGCTATCCATAAATGACCCACAAGTTTACATGCCGATATGTTTTTATTTATTTTTTTGTTTGTCATACAATTCGAAATTTTTGAAAAATATGGTAAAAAAATCTTAAACAAAGACCAAGGGGGCAATATCGATCTAAATATTCATTTAAACGTTATTGTTAATGCTGCCAATTTGACCTGTTATTAAATAATCTTATACGCCAGGTTGTATTATGGGCACATCAATAGCTATGTTACCAACACCCGGCACTGGTATAGAGTAAGAAACTGCATTGCTATCGAGACTATTTCCACTTTCATTCAAGTCTTGTTGCATTGTAATATCCACTGTGTCTGCAGCAGTATTTGCAATTGTAGGTACGCTTGGTATTCCCACATTACCATCAGCGTTTAATATTCTCAATTCATCCGGTACACCTAGTAGGCGATCATTAATATTTCGTTGATATATAGAGCGTTTTTCATAAAAATCAATTATGAATTCTGGGTTTTTTTGCTTTAAATCTGTACCAGGCACTAAATCGAATTCATCACAAAATTGCCATTTCACCAAATAGAAAATATCACCTTTTGTATCAGTAGCTCCCACTATTTGTTCTATGGGTAAGCCCCTTTCATAGCCCCGAGGTTTTTGTATTTCCTCTACCTTAGGTTTCTTTTCACCACGTTTCTTGGACTTAGCTCTTGATTCCTCAAACTTTTGCATTAATTTCGGACAATCACAATTCTCCTCTGGCTCCCAAGTGTTATCAGAGTTTGGATAACCACGCCATTTAATAAAATACTCTACTTTACCCTCTGGTGTAATCCTTTTATCAACAATTTTTTCCACTACAAAGCCAGTTTCTTTTGGTGTGCTCTTCACCATTTTTTTGTAATCCGATTTAAAAATTTTGGAAAATTAGTAAAAACCGCTTTTTTAGAATAAAATAAGTATTTGTGTGTAAAAGACAGTGTCAATAAAATGGTGGTGTTGTTGCAGTCACAGTTACCAGATTTGACGATTTATCGCCATTTTGACGATTTTCCTATTTTATTTTATTTTGATTGATAATAATTAGTATAGTGTGTGAAGCCTTACAGCGGCCCATACACTTGTAATATTATTGTATCTGATATTCGCCATATTGTTTCCATTTTGTCCTATATTATGTCATAAGTCGTACTATGTTTTCATTCATTTCTTAGAAAGGTGAACATAACCTATAGAAATAACATAAACAGCATTGTACAATGTTTTCAACACATTTCACTTTCTCTTCGTTGTGCAATAAAAATCAAAAGTATTTTGATTGTTGCCAATATATTATGCCATCATATTATATCACATACACATTGGCGATATAATTGTACAATACGTAAAACTGAACAATTTTATTGTTAGTGTATGAGCCGCTTTATTATACTTTTAAAAATTCAAACGAACTCGCCTTTAAAACAGCTGATTTTAACGATAGTGAGCAAATTTTTCGTTTGTCTTTACAAATTGTAAATTGCTCAAAAATTGCGTGCAGCCTACATCACAGCTTTCAAATTTTGGACATTTTTACAAACAGTATTTGCCGGTTCACACTGTCAAGTTTGATCGTCAAGCCTTGAGTTTTTAGAAGAGAGGGGAAAAGAATAGCATTCTCTTGTCCCTTCTATCATAAAAGCTCAAGACTTGACGAGTCAAACTTGACGTGTGTGAACCGGCACTATATGTAACAGACTATCAAGAAAATCTTGAGCGAGTAATAGACCTTTCATACTTGTCAACATTTAAAGCCTTTTTGCACTGATCAACATCTACCATCAAACAAAAATGTCACCATTTTTAAAATAAAAAATGTTTTTTTCTACAAAAATTCCAAAATATAACAAGAAAACACAAAAATGTATTTGAAGTTCAGTTTGTATAAAAATATAAAAAATACCTAACAAAAAAACATTGCAATAAAAGAGAAAACTTGACAAATGGTAATGCTTTCAAACCCAATTTTTTTTTGTCAGTGATGCCACTTTTTTAGTGATGACACTAAAATAATCGAAAGATGTAGAAAGGAATAAAATGAGGTAGGAACGTCTTTTAAAGATGTTGGTTTTTAGCCCAAGGGGCTTTTTACACTTGCTCACATCTTACATCTTTCATCTTATCGCAAAGATGATAACATCTTCCCATAAGAATTATACAGGGCTAAAAATCAACATCTTTCTTCATCTTTAAAAGATGTTCCTATCTCATGTTTTTTCATTCAACATCTTTCGATTATTTTAGTGTCATCACTAGAAAAAACAAATAATTTTTTACCATCACTAGAAAAAAATACAAAAGAGCAGTAGCCCGTTCAAGGCGAATTCAAACAGGTAAACTCATCTCTACAACTACAAAAAGCCCCATGTATTTTGTTTATACAATTTTCTGGTTGGTTGTCAAAATTTTTATATTGCAAATTAAAATTATCACTTTTTTATAAAAGAAATTAGTAAATTCACTTCAATCATTCGCAGTTTTGAAATTTTTTTATTATAAAAATAATATTTTTAACACTTTTCATTCAACTTCTTCTCAAAACAAAATCATATTTTGACGTTTGACCATATTTTTTAATTCGCCGTGGAAACAGCTGATGAACGGCTGACGAGATGAGTTTACCTGTTTGAATTCGCCTTGAGCCCGTTTCTGTATTTTTCGCATCGTAAAATTTTCCGCATGAAACCAGAAAATCGGGACAGAAACAGTGCAAAATGAAACAAAAAATGGGGTTTCTCGCACAAGTGTTTCTGTATCTTTCCGTTGCGAGAATTATCTGTCATATTAATAATTTTCCAGAAATTATTGGAAGGATGCGATAAAAAGTGTTTCTATAACAATATTTTGCGAAAAGTTTCTTTCAAGAACTGTCAAAATAAGTCACATTTGAAATTGGTGGCGAGAAAAACAAAATGCAGATATTTTGAATTTAAAATATGTTTATATACAATTTTTTTTAAATAAATAAAAAATAGAAGGAATATAAATGATAAATGCATAATTTATATGATGAAAATAAACAAAAAATAATTGTTATATATTGTTAGTTTAAATTTTTGTTAGCCTTTTCTTGTTTTGGTTTTAATCAGTGCTGCCAGATAAATTTGTGTCAAAATCGTCAATTTCCTGAGAAAAAAATAAAAAAGATCGTCTTTTTTGTTTTAAAAATCGTGCAATTTAAAGTCAATTTTAAACAAATTTGTTTCGACTTTTATTAAAAAATAATCAAACAAAAACATAGTTTAAGTTCATGGGTATTTAATAATTATTATTTAATAATTGAGATATAAATCTTTAATTTTCCTATTCCTATAATCTTTTTCTTTTTTACCTGAAATAGACTTAGTAGAATACCTTGTAGTTAAAATTAAAAAAATCGGTTCATAAATAAACGGGTTAAAGACCCAGTAAAATCTTCGCCTACAAAATAATATGTTAAGTAATCAGAAACACATAAAAGCACTACATACAATTCTACTGAAAAACTAATGAATTTTACAAGGGTTGTGCCAAAAAGAACAAATTCAAAAGTAAGTCATTTTTTTTATCCTAATACATCCAGAAAAAAGTAGTTATCGAAGTTCTTATGGAAGAAAGCTACTTAATAACGAGTGAAAGAAGTTATCCATTTTGAAAAAGTTTTTACTGGGAGACAAACAAATTTCTTTCTTGCCGGAATAATGGTTTTGGCACAAAAGTGTACATATAAGATACACAGGGTCTCCACGTGAGATAAGATATAAGATTTTTATATCAGCAAACGTCAAATTTAATCGCAGAGAGTATTATCTTACGTGTAGACTCTCAAATAGTGTTAATATTTTAATAAATATTATGAGACAGTTGTTATGAGAAATCTTATAACAACTATCTTATAAGATGAGCTGTCAAAAATACACATACATACATACATATAAAACAAAACTAAGACGCATTCATTAAATTGTTTAAATTTTTAGTGCAAATAGTGATAATCTTGTGATAAATGTTTAAAAAACAACATTTTTAACTAAAAATATAGAAAAAACTAAAAAAATAATAAAAACGACACAAGTTTACTGTACGAGAATCATTCGATTATGAAATCTTATAACATACGTGTTCCCCTTGTTAAAGATTAAGATTAGCATGAAGAAATTTGTTCTCTCATTCTGCCGACGTTCTCTCACATATTATATCAGATATTATCTCAGGTGAAGACACCATGATAAGAATATCAAATATCAGTCATATTTTGTATATGTATATAAGAAGTATTAAATGTTCAAAATAAGCCAAGTCTGTCCATTACTTTCCCTCGAAATTTTGCTTTTGCCGATACATTAGGTTACTAGCTTTTTTTATATTATTAAACAAAATGGTGCATATTCATAAATTATCACTAAAGGCCAGTTTACACGGTTATACAATGTATCACGAAATTGTAGAATCAAAATATTATGAAATTCTCTCCGTGTTTAAAAGAAAAAAATAAAAATCTGTTGTATGTATTTTTCATGTTTACACGGATGGTACAAGTCAAGGCGAATTGACTAGAAGGTGAGGTCAACTCTGCAACAACACTGCTTCAGTGGTCGGGTTGTCAAAAATATTGCTAGTAAAAAAAATAGGTTTGTTTACATAAAAAAACTAGTTTGTATACAAACTTTGACAAGTCGACCACCGTTTGAATTCACTAATTTAAGTTCTTTAAATAGTCTGTAAGGGACAATGTTCCACAGACATAAATCAATATAAATGTATAATAATTAAAATACCTACATATGTATGTATAAACAAAACAAAAAAAACTTAGATTACTATAAATAATTTTAGTAGAAACTTATAATATTTTAAACTAACAGACAAAAATTATTATTTTTGCTATTTTTTCTATACAAAATCTTATTTTCATTTTATCTTAAAAACATTTTTTTAATTTTTCATTAAATACCTATGTACCTTAATAAAGCAAAAATAAATATTTTTTAATAAAAAGTATTATAATTGACATTACAAACATTACAAATTAGATTCTTCATTCTATTAAGCCATACAAATGTATGTAATTGTATTTCTCTTTTCTTTTCAAAAACAAAATAAATGTTTGTTTGAACTATACAGAACTCAATATAGTCACCAGCCAGTCACCAGTACGCGACTATACAGTCGAACTGCCAGTTTCTAGCTACGTTGTTTAGAAAACTAAAAAAAAGAGTTTACGTCAACTGTAAACACATCAACTGCTGTGTTTCAGTCGCAAGTTCAGCAGTGTGTGTGTATGAAATGGAGTGAGTCGGCTGCTGATTTTTTTGACTGCTGAAAAAAAAGTAAATTCTGTTACTGTTTTTTCAGTAACTGTGCGCACACAGTTCAACTGATTTAAGTATGAGTGTGATGCAAATAAAATACAGTTCATTTTTTTTAAGCATGTTGCTGAAAATAAATGAAATTTTTAGCAAATTTCGACTGCTTATAGCAGTTGTTCGAAACCCTGTTTGTAGGTATACTTTCGCCTGGCAGTTAGGCATAAAATGCCAATTCATCCCCCCCTCCCCCCGAAATGTCCGAAAATTCATGCCCTAAGTATCCGGCAAAGGGCTTCATTATCCACGGAGACCCTACTACTACAGCGACGGTATCAGGCTGTAGTATGCTGAATGCTACTGAGACCTCGTCTGGCAAGGTGGTTGCCCCAGGCTCTGCTAGACGGTTAGCTACTAGTGCGCATAAACTCGTCACGACTAAGCCTTCAGGCGATCGTAAACCAATCTTAGTACAGGGTTCTTCGAAACCAGGTACTTCTAAGGCTTCCCAAGTCCGGACGGGAGAAAAACATGTCAAACCCCCTTCCTCTGGTGCTGGCTTGACGCAACAGACTTAATCTGCCGAAAATCTAGTTCCCCATGTGCCGAAACCTGTGTAGAGAGCACACGAAGGAAGATTCGATGCCCTCTGATGCACCTCCCCAAGCCTCTACGGCACTTATCAAAAAACCCCAAAGGCACATAAATCCATCTAAACGGGCCTTCACTACTTGGCGTTCCGCCTACAAAATCATTAGCCGACTTGGTGAAAACCCGGTTGGTGAGCTCACGGAGCAGGAGAAAATCTCTCTCCAGTGGGCAAAAACCCATACAGAGGGTTTAAAACGTCTACCTCCCTCTGTAGAGGAAGGCAATCCTGAACGCAAGCCATCCGAAGCAGCGCCTAAACGGCAACGGTCAGTGGAGGACAACCTTCCTGGGACTAAACCTTCCAAATATACGCCTCAACGGCCGCAGAAAAGGTCGTACAAGGATGTGGCTAAAGACCTCATCTGGGCGATCATTGACCGCAACGCCAGTTTCTTCCCAGAACTGGAAACTGGTTCTTAACAGGGCGTTCCTGAATGTCTTAAGGGGATCCCTGGACCACCACCAAAATTTGAAGATGCCGATTGGTATCAAGGTCACATCAAATTGATAGCGTTCAGATGAGTGTTCGGCGCTGCTGTTCAAGAATGCCGTGTAGTCCCTGGGGGAAGTTTGGCAGGGCGCTAAGATCGAGGCAAAACCTCTGTCTAAAAGACCCAGATCTATTGCCAAGATCCCCGCTGAGCCATCCGACCCCAAGGAGATCCTGGAAAGTATACGGATAAGTAACCCCTAGCTACCCACACAGTACTGGAGAGTAGTGAGGATTTGAATCTGTTGAAGAGTCCAGGAAGGCCACTGTCATAATAAACAGTAACTCTATGCTGTCACTTCGAAAGATACAGGGGAATATATTCTACAGGTTTACTACTATCTTCCTCCGAGTCTACAAAGGTGATGACAAAGAGAAGCCTCAAGCTCCGGTGACCACTACCACAACAACAGCTTCAACGGAGCATATGGAAGACGATTCTTTTACGTCATCGGCCAATGTAGACACTCAATCGGTCAGTGGACTTGTGGGTGACTTCTTTGGTATGATGGAAGTGGCGATCGATGAGGACATCCTTTTGGGATCGGACGACAACCCAGGGGATGCCAACGTCACAGTCGTCCATAGCGATGAGCTATTATTAAGGTTACACAAATCAACCTTTATTACTCTAAAGCGGCGTCAGATGCCCTTCTCCTGGCTTCAGGCACGAAGGAGCTTATATGCATCCAAAAACCATTGTTGTATAAAGACAGTGTTGCGGACTTAGTTAAGACGTCTTTAGTACTCTGTACGCAGCCAATCAAGGTAAGATCAGGGCTTGTGTTATAGTCAAAAAAATCCTAAAAGCTTTCGTTCTCTCTGATTTTAGCGATAAGGACACCTGCACTGTCGCAGTAAAAAGCACAACCAGTACAGTTTGGTTTATGAGCTGCTACATGCCAATTGCCCAGGATGCTGATCCTCCAAACTCCACAACCAGGAAGGCGATGTCGTATGCTAACATTCAACAATATATGCATATGGTCACCTGAAATCGAAAAGACCGTGAGCAAAAACTTCAAAATGTGTGCTATTTATATGTAAATATGCAAAAAACAAAAAGGAATTCAGTAAAAAACTTGATTATTATATAATTCATCATCCCACATGATTGCTGAAAAGTTTTTAAAATAAGATGAAAAAAACATACATAAGCACAGCTTGATCACAACACAATAAATATATATTGTCAGTGTACCACTACGAAATTGCAAAATTTGCCAAAATATCAACATGCGCAACACTCCCGCTTTGTTGCAATTTATTAAGCAACTGAATACTATTTTATTTTTTTCTTTCTGTTGTATTTGTTTTTCGGGTTGCCTTTGTTACTTTTTATCAGTGTTACCGTTCAAAATTTTCAAAAAGGGGCACAAAAAGGGGATTTTCAAAAAAAAAGTGTCACAAAAAGGGGAATTCTGAGAAAAAAAGGGGCAACTTAAAAAACAGGAAAATTTAAAAAAAACGTATGTATTTATTAAATTATTTTCATCGAAAACTAAACATAACAAAAACTAAACTTCATATTTATAAAAAAAATACATTATAGGTATATAATACAAATTGTTTGGGAAAAACATGTCTTGTTTGCAAGTAAACGATAATGAACTGTTGCATAAAATTTTCATTTCAATTATTTATACAAAAACAGTTACTAATTACTTGTAAATAAAACGAGCTTAAAATAGTGTAATAACAATACTTACAAAAACAAAAAATAGATATGATTTGATACAAAAAAACTTTACATTTAAATAGATAGAGATATGTATATATGTAAGTATATGTACATAAATATTTGGCACTTGGATTATTTTACTTTTTTACCAAAAAAATTAAGTTACGAAAAAACCTCAAGTAAAAAGCATGTAAAAGTATTGATAGGAAGATAGTTAATATCAGGTACAGATCCATTTTTTTATGAATTGCAGTGTTATGTTGTTTCTTCAACTATTAAATATCGATTTTTTTGAAAACGTAAATCTATATTTATTAATCAATTCATCACTTGGAATCCAATCTTCCAAGTCATTTTGATACAAATTTAAAGCGGATAACATAGACTGACAGGTAACTACTTTCAGTCTATTTGTCACTTTATTTTTTAAATATGCTAACTTAGAAAAAATCCGCTCAGCGGATGCACTACTATGTGGTAAAGTAAAAACATACGAAGCAAATTTATACAAGTTTGGATATAAATTTTCACCCAAACAGTTTTTTAAATTGCCGATTTCGTACCAAAATGTTTCAGGCTTAGATATTTTAAAAATTGCTTCATAGCTTTTATCGTTTGATCTGGTTTCTAAAAGTTTGAACTCTTTTACAAAATCATCTGGGTTAGTAATTATATAAATAAAAACGGTAACAATTTCAAAGTAATTTACATATGTCTTCAGCTGACTAAGTAAATACTGGATCTAAAACCTTTAATGAACTCAGCCTCTTATCGCTATTATAAATTCCTGATAAAATTTCTTTGCACAGCTTTTGGTAAAAAAGTAAAATGTTGTTTTTAATTTCTACAATATCACTATTTAAGATGTTGTGAGTACATATTTCTAGCTCGGCTTCGTGGCCGATATATATATTAAGAGTTTCTTTTATATGCAGAACATCAACAAAATCAATTTATTCTATATTTGTTTGCATAACATACTCTTTTTTTAAAAATTTTTTAAAAATTTCTAATACAATATCTTTCGTGGATGAAACTAAATATATAATTTGTGATGATTCGTTTTGAAAATTAAGGTTTAATTTATTCATAATATTTAATACATATACTAGAAATTTGAGGTAAATTTTATTGTTAATAGATAGCCCTTCCTGAATTATTTTAATTTTTTCCAAATTAGATGCTATTTTCTCTTCAAATTGAGCTCGGATTCATTGATTGACAGTATAAAAAAAATTTGGTTCAAAAAGAGGCAAAAGGGGCACAAAAAACTACAAAATGATACAAAAGGGGATTTAAAACAAAGGGGTCAAAAAAGTGGCACGGCAGTCAAAAAGGGGCAAAAATGCGACTTTAGTCGCATAACGGTAACACTGCTTTTTATGCATGAAACAATGAATTCAAGATATTCAGTTTGTGGGCAGTAGTAAATAAGCGAAAACAACATCACACAAACACGTGTATGTGTTATACGGTAAATTTTTCACATTATGATTTCAATGTAAATATTGTTATTTCTTCTTGTTTTGACTGCTAAAAATATTTTTTTTATTTATTTTCTCTATTTTAAACCTACTTTTTTTATGTTAAAAAGTAGTAGAATAAAACAAGTGTATCAGTGTTACCACCAGCAAAATTCAAAATTACACTTAAGATGAATCAAAATTACCCGATTTAAATGAAATTACACCTGATATAAAAGTGAAGTTTTATTTAAAAGAGGCATTTACAAAGAAGCAAAAACACAGCAAACTCATTGACAGAAAATTAATATTTGTCAAACCGTTAAGATTCGTATTGTAATTGAAAATAAATTAAAAAAAATAACATTGATGACTTAAAAACAATTAATAAAACATAAAATAAAACACCTTAAATAATGAGTTTAACTTCCACATTTGTTTGCATATATCTAGGAAAGGTACAAAATGCTCATAGGCATTCTCTTTATAATGGGGTTTTTTCAGCCCGATATAGTTTATGAAAGGTTAGCAGTCAAACGAACTGTCATACTGTTCTAACTTTCTGCTCAGGCACATCATCATGAAAAGATTCTTGCTTGAACAACGCTATCAAAATTTACTTTGAAAGTCAGCCATCGATTTTCGCAACATATCGGCAAAGTAGTCCCGTAATAGGTCTTTCGTGGTAGAGACCGGTTCTAGTTCTAACACTTTATATGAATAAGACCTATTACTTTTACATGGAGTTGTCATTGGAGAGGGTCAATTGACATTTATTCTCAATGAAAGTGTTTAGTATCAGTTACTACAATCTAGTATTATTTCAATAAAACAAGTTCTAGAATTAAATTCAAGAACCAAATTTTAGAAAGTTTCAAAAATGTGTCGCAGCACCGCTGAAGACTGCTCCATAATTCATTACTTTTTCTACCTTTTCGTTCTTCATTGGTTCTCCTTTCACTGGTCATGAGTTCTTTCTTTTTGTACTTGTTTTATTTTTACTGGTCCTGGGCAGTCTGTTGGACCAATTGACACAAATTTCCCGCAAGGATGGTTTGCAACTTTGTTTTATTGCGGGGAACAAAAACATAACATTAATTACAACTGGTCACAACCAGTTGTCTCAATTATAACTCAACTGAGTTGAGTTCTAAACTGGAATAGGGGTCTTATTTTTTCCGAAATGAAGGCGATGTGTTGATTTAGAGAAAATGAACTGTCAATAAGACTTCAAGGCCGTGCAATGTACCACCTCTTGATTGTTTTCCGTAGGCCTGTGAAGTCACTGGTTTATGCTGATAAACCAGCCACAATTGACGTTTTGGAGGCCAACATTATTCATTTTATTCGTACCATGCAGCCAGCAATGCTCGAAAAAGAGAAACAAAATTGGACGTATGCAATGCGTTTCGTCCAGGAAAGGCGCGGTGCTATTAGTTTGAAATCAGTTTCAAATGGTAAATTTGTCAATCTGCGATTAAAATTAATTTGTTTTGTGTTGTCTACCATTTTAAGTTTCATGGTCTTAGAAAATACCCTTTATACTTTATTATCTGCAGGGTTTTATACAACTGTCCCTTTCGTAACACAGTTTTACAACTATAAAGGGCGTTAAATATTCTTCAAGCTAAAGCATTAAAAAGTTGCAAGATAAAAATAAAATTATATCTTGGAATATTGGAAACATATTTTCCCCCAGCCTAGTTCTTAGTTTGAATGGCTTTTTTCAATAAACTTCAGGTACTAAATCACTATTATAGGCATCTTTATCCATATCTTAAGGTCCATCTTGCGACATTCATTACCAAACTTTTGAAAATATATTTAATTACAAGAAGAGAGTAACTATGCCAAGAGATACACACTGGAAATGTTGCATATAGTAAACACACCAACAAACTTACGTCTCAATTACAAGACAGACACCGATAAGATTTCGCATATATACAAATACACAATAAACAAACACCGACATAGAAAACAAAAATAAGACAAGAAAAATATCAGTTGATGAAAATTTGACGAACAGTGAGGACGTGCCAACTTTTTTGTAGTTTAAATTTGACAGTGTTTTAAATGTATGTATTGATTAGTGTTACGTTATAAAATTTAAATGTTAACTATATGTGTATTTTGTAGCCATTGAAGATGACCATCGATGTATGGTCGAAATATCGGATTAAAAATAAAAAACAAAATTAAAAATACAAAAATTTTTGGATTTTTTATTTATAATTTTAATATATGACCTTAAGCCAAACAAAAAACAACAACAAAGATAATCGACACAGGTCAACAATAAATATTGAACAATATATATAATAATTGAAGTCTTTTCTTAAAAATAAACCTTTGGTTCAAAAGACCGTGCATTTTTTAGCAACAATATTTAAAAAGAAATAAATGTCATCACTGAAATAGAATCTTGATTTTATTTGGGTAGCTGAAGAAAGAATTTCACATAACACCTGAATTACACCTAAGAGAAATTACCCAAGCTCTACCCACGACAGTAAAAATTATACCAAATTCGGGTAATTACCCACAAAGTGGCAACACTGAAGTGTATGTATGTTTTGGGGATTTTAAGGAATATCTTAGCAGTGCAATTTTTGCATTTGTAGCAGCTCTGGTAAAAAATAACACGATGAGTAAATGTAAAAACCCGAAAAACTTCGTAATCCAGGCAAACCAGCGCCCACCGCTGGTTTAAATAAAAAACTAGTTTGCTTTTTTATAAATTCACAAGTTGAAGTAGCTACTGCTGTTGAACTTCGTGCAAACTGGCGATTTTCATTAACGGATTGGATTGCAGCAGCAACTGAATTGCTCAGATTTTAAACAGCAATGCCAACACGCATCTTTTGAAAACTATTTGGATTTATGTGCACTGTTGTTAATTTTGTCATTTTGGTTGCTTTTCCATACTCTAGCTCGAAAATTTCTCTAACAATAAAAGCATTTCTGATGGACTTAAAAATTTGGGGAACATCGTACATCAAGTAAACTTTAACATGTTTATAAATAAAATAAAGTTTATCACTGGATCCGCCCAACATCTCGTAGCATTTTCTGTTGTTAGGACCTTGGTCATACGTTAGGCCACGCACATTTAGCCCCATTTCCATTAAAATATCCAAATTTGAAAGTACAAGTTTTTTTAGTACTTATATCTCCTTTTATAGAAGTAGCAGTAACAAAATAATTTAAAACAAACTTCCAATTTTTTACAACTCCTCTTACCATAAAAACACAAATATGGGAACCTATTTCATTTAATCGCTCATATCCAAGATCAACAACTCCATCTACAACATCTGCACAGTTATTATATGTTAAATTTCTTCAAACTTCATCAAAAATTAATATACAATCTCTTTCAAGTGGTTGCATCTTTCGAACTGTCGATGTTAGTGCACTATATATGCATAAGTTGTTTCCTGGCTGAAAATTCCTAATATAACTCCATCTATTCAGAGACGAAGGGCTCGGAAGGTTTAGTTTCAACATATTTCTTAAAAACAAGTATGTAGAAGTTGATCTATAATAAATACTTTGAGCGAAACTTATCTCATGATCTCCCCAACGAGCATTTGTTCCCCTATTTTGTTTTACGAGCATTTTACAGAACGTTTTTTCGTTTGGATGGATATTTATTTTGTCAACTTCGGCTTCAATGGATTTTTATACATCACTTTCTTTTCTAATGTTTTCACCCTTTTTTTAAAACTTTCGATTTTTGTCTTCAAACTGCGGTTTTCTTGCGTCACAGCTTTAAGTTTTTTAAACATAATAAAATATTTCTTACGATAAAATTTTTCATTTTTACAACTTTTAAGACAGTTTGTGCATAATGTTGGCGATTCCGATCTCCTACGCTTACGTGGCGGAGTTTTAAATAAGGATAGGTCAATTTCCTCACTTTCAAAACAGTTTATTTTTTCTATACCTATGCCCACATTTTCGTTGGTTCAATTCAAGGTTGGCAAGGCACCACGCTTCAAATATTTTTTTCCAATATAGGCTGACGAAAAGTGCCTTTCGCATATATATAATGCTCCTGCTCTTTCCAAAAAATGTTCGTCAAAGTTACAATTTTCTAACCACACCTTAAGCAATGTGGTATTGAGATATGGAAAACGAAATATTTTTAAGTTCGGAACACTTCTTTTAGATCTACCACAATGCGGCAAACAGCACTTTGTGCCTGATATATGCGATAATTTCTTTTTTTTCGCTATTAGCTTTCACTATTTTTTTTACTTTTTTCGTTTATTATGAATTCATTTATATATTAAATTATTAAAGCGATTTATTACAACGTTTCACTACTCTTTTTAAATTCACACTGTAATTGGGATTCTAAAATAATGTTATTTTTTAATAAGTTTTAAATGTAAACACAAAATGTGACAAATTAAAATAACGGTAAATCAAAATCTGTATTTGTCTTTATTTTCACCAGTTTTTAATTAGTAAACAAGTAAACAATTTCTTGATTTTGCACATATTACCAAAATGATTATATTGATTGATTAAAAGTTGAAACAATTTAAATGGGGGTAAACTAGTAATCAAATATTTTATTAGGTTCAATTAAAATATTTTTTGAATGAATTAAAATGTATAAGTTAAATTTGAATTAAAAATTAATTCATTTAGTTTTATTCAGCCGATGGATCTGCGTTATCAACCCATTGTAGTGATTTTAATCACTATCCTGATTTTGGAAACACATCAATTTTGAATACGGAAAGTTTTAAGAAGCGTAAATATATGTTAGAAATGTTGCAGCTAAATAATGTTCCATTTGAGAAAAGAATTAATTTTAAAAGAGATACTGAGGGCTTAGCTCAGATTTATAGACATTTATTGAATAAAAATAAATAGGTTGATGGAAGGGATAATTATAAATACATAGGTATTTATCCTTGATTGCTTGTTAAATAAATTTCAGATTGCTCAGTTTGTGAACATTTATTAAATGAAAATAACTATTGACGGAAAGGGACATTAAAATAGGTTTGAGGCTTTTGATTTCCTGAGAATAGAAATCACACTAAAAGGCTTTTGTGTTAGTCGATTCAGAATTTGCAGAATGTGGATCATTCTATCCGAAAAGCACTTTAATATGACTAAAAGTGAAATGTATGATGATATATTATTTCATCAATATTTCTATTAAAATTCAATATTATTACCAGTCTAATAATACCTTTTATAATCTGAAAACTTTATTGGCGATTTTTCCGATGTACAAACTTGAATCGTTTTCTTTTACGAGTAATACCAAGAAAAATTAATATGTGTTGCAAAATTATATTTGATAAATAGGGCGCATGTTTTGACAATAACCAATAAAAAAAATATATAGCCCAATTATTATTATTAAATATTTATTTATTTACATATTTTTTAAAACAATTAAAATTTTAAATGAATCAAATATGAATTTAGTTTTAATATTTGTTTAATTGAAAAAATAATTAAATTAACACATTAATTAAATTATAATTACATATTTAAAAAAATTATTTAATTGATAAAAAACTAACGAAAATTTTTAATATATTAATAAAAGAAAATTTGAAATTAAACAAAAGAAAAATAAAATTTGAAAAAGTTTCCTAAGTTTTAATTAACATGTTATGAATAAAAGAAGTATGAATAGTTAAAATAAAAGAAAAATATTAAAGAGCTTAACGACATGTTTTCATAAAAACGTCTGTCGAGTGATGATTTTATCATATTTTTGATTTTTTTTGACAAAAATACCATTTAAAACCTTTTTTCTTAAATGATGACTTTTTTTGTTTTTAAAAATAATGATTTACTTTCAAAAGATTTTGTTATTTGTGCTTAATTCCCAGTTTTTTTTATTGATAAAAACACTTGAAATTTATTGTTGATGGGATAAGCTATTCCTATGATAATAATGATTAACTTTAAGTTTGATTGTACAAAATATTAAAACAATCAATTTTTAAAACAATGAAGTTTTGAATCGGCTTTTATTTTATTGGTTTTGCACACTTTTGCACCCAGTGTCAGGAATACACAAAATTGCATCATTATTTCTGGGCATACAAAATATTAAAAAAGCATCTTAGATTAGCGGTTGTTAATTTTGAGATGACTGATGAAAGAAATTATTTGTGAAAAGAAACCCCGTATTATTAAAAAGTTATAAAGTTTACTAAAATCCGTTTTACACTATCCCACAAAGTCTTTAGCAAGGTCTATCCAATAGGTCTGCTTAAGAAGCCAGATGTTTATTTGGTTTTTTCCTCAACGATATCAAAAGTTGTTTACATTTTCCTTATACGTGTATATTTTTGTTTACTTTTTTGGTTTTTTGCCACACATACATGCACACAAAACACATTTTTCCTTTTGTTTTGCCTATGCAGTAGTAAGATTTTGACAACGGCGAGGAATTTTACACAAACAAAATGCCTGTTGTTTTTTGTATTGCTGTATTGTTGTAGAAGTAAGCAGACCTATTGGATAGGCCTTGGTCTTTAGTAATTTACGAAAATGCAACCCTGTCATGATAAGTTGTTATTGTTTTTTGAAAATGTTCAAAGAATAATTAGATCAGGGAAGCATTTTTTAAAAATACGTAAGACTTTGTGGAATAGTGTAAAACGGCTTTAAAGAACAAAAAATTAACGGCCGTATTTATAACGAAAAGTTGGCATAAAGTAAGAATGCAGTTTATTTATAATACACTCACCAAACTCTGGCCAACGATTTGCTAAACTCTTGTTAACGAGCTGCCAACTTGTAAAAAACAGCTGTTTAATGTCAAATAATTTTTATAAACGTGCGCCAAGATAGCGTCGATAGTTATCCACGAAAACGCAAAATTGAATTGGTGCTTTTGGGGATTGAATTGAAAATGGGAACTTAATTTTAAAAGATAATGGGTGTTTTGCTTTTGGGAATTCAAAATTTAGAAATTTAAGAATTAGGGTGTTCGAATAAAAATGAGAAATTGAAATTTAAAGCAAATAATTACGCAAAAATGGAGTAAAAAATTAATAAACAATAATAAAAATATAATATATATATATAAAAGCATTCAAATAATTTAATGAAGTGTATTTATAATTAAAAACAAACATTTTTACTTATAAAAAAGACTTCATTATCATAAAAAGAAAATAATTAATCTATATATATAAAAGTGAATGTATGTATATTTATTTGTATATATACATATATATATATATATATATATATATTTGTGCCTTATAGGAGGCCAAACCACTTGACCGATGGCCTTGAAATTTTCACAGCATGTAACTGTGACCATGGAAGAGACATTAGGCTGTAGAACATTGTGACTGGGCTAAGGGGCGATGCCACGCCCATACAACTCAAAATTTAAAATCGTGGTAATTATCACATTTTTTTACCTACGGCGATAATATTTGGTATATAGTTGTTGGCTTGAACAGAAATACGTTTAATTAAAAAGTGGGCGTGGCCCTGCCACTTTATAGAAAAAGTAAAAAACGTTATATCTAATAAACAACTCAAGCGATCGTCATCAAATTTTCACAGAAGGCTATTGTTCTGAATTAATGAGTCGTTGGGTTCAAAAAGGTGTGATTGGACAAAGGGCCGGAGCCATATTTTTTCGTGGATGTTAATATTAAATATATCATATTTTAAGAGCCCCTGCAAGCATTTTGTTGAACTTTTGGTACATAGTTGGATCTTCTGAGCCCCAAAATTGAAATAAAATAGCAGCGGGGGAAGTGGTACCCTCATAGGACGCCAATGTTTAATATCGCATATCTTAAGAACTGTTATAGTGAGAATATTCAAACTTTGTAGAAGTCATTCTAATGGTATAGTACACTTTTGAAAATAAAAATAAAGCAGGTAGGCGCAGGGGGAGCAATACCTCCCATAAGATGCAAATATTAATTATCGCGTAACTGAAGAACTATGATTTTAAAAAATGGGCGGGGTTGACGGAGGGAGAGCAATACCCCCTTAACACGAAACTACTGAATGCCACGGAATTGTCTAACTACGAAGCAGCTAATAATGTAATAAATAAATTTTTGTTTTTATATATGTAAATACTTTCAGTTTTATTTTATAACGATGGGGGTAGCGAAGCACACCGGGTTAAGCTAGTATTATATAAAAATATAAAGTTTGTATTAATAAAACCGAATTTGGTGTTTCGTTTTTTTTTTTTTTTTGGGTAAGAGGTAACGTCAAGGAAGAAATTCTAGTTTTCCAGAAATCTAGGCTTATTGTATTACTATGAAATGATTAAATAAATCAATAAAATCTGGGTTCCTCCAAAATGGTCAGTAAAAACTAGGATTCTATTTTTAAGGGTGTTAGAGGTAACGTCAAGGAAAAAACTGCATAGATTCTGAAAGAAGACGTATTAAAGAATATAAATCGCTTTCCGTGCAAAAAATCTAAGGAACAGTTTTCCAGAAATCTGGGTTCATCCAAAATGGTCAGTAAAAACTGGGATTTAATTTTTAAGGGTGTTAAAGGTAACGTCAAGGAAAAAACTGCATAGATTCTGAAAGAAGACGTACTAAAGAATATAAATCGCTTTCCGTGAAAAAAATCTAAGGAACAGTTTTCCAGAAATCTGGGTTCCTCCAAAATGGTCAGTAAAAACTGGTATTTAATTTTTAAGGGTGTTAGAGGTAACGTCAAGGAAAAAACTGCATAGATTATGAAAGTAGACGTGCTAAAGAATATAAATCGCTTTCCGCGCAAAAAATCTAAGGAACAGTTTTCCAGTAATCTGGGTTCCTCCAAAATGGTCAGTAAAAACTGAGATTTCATTTTTAAGGGTGTTAGAGGTAACGTCAAGGAAAAAACTGCATAGATTCTGAAAGAAGACGTACTAAAGAATATAAATCGCTTTCCGTGCAAAAAATCTAAGGAACAGTTTTCCAGAAATCTGGGTTCCTCCAAAATGGTCAGTAAAAACTGGTATTTAATTTTTAAGGGTGTTTGAGGTAACGTCAAGGAAAAAACTGCATAGATTCTGAAAGAAGACGTACTAAAGAATATAAATCGCTTTCCGTGCAAAAAATCTAAGGAACAGTTTTCCAGAAATCTGGGTTCCTCCAAAATGGTCAGTAAAAACTGGGATTTAATTTTTAAGGGTGTTAGAGGTAACGTCAAGGAAAAAACTGCATAGATTCTGAAAGAAGACGTACTAAAGAATATAAATCGCTTTCCGTGCAAAAAATCTAAGGAACAGTTTTCCAGAAATCTGGGTTCATCCAAAATGGTCAGTAAAAACTGGGATTTAATTTTTAAGGGTGTTAGAGGTAACGTCAAGGAAAAAACTGCATAGATTCTGAAAGAAGACGTACTAAAGAATATAAATCGCTTTCCGTGCAAAAAATCTAAGGAACAGTTTTCCAGAAATCTGGGTTCCTCCAAAATGGTCAGTAAAAACTGGTATTTAATTTTTAAGGGTGTTTGAGGTAACGTCAAGGAAAAAACTGCATAGATTCTGAAAGAAGACGTACTAAAGAATATAAATCGCTTTCCGTGCAAAAAATCTAAGGAACAGTTTTCCAGAAATCTGGGTTCATCCAAAATGGTCAGTAAAAACTGGGATTTAATTTTTAAGGGTGTTAGAGGTAACGTCAATGAAAAAACTGCATAGATTCTGAAAGAAGACGTACTAAAGAATATAAATCGCTTTCCGTGCAAAAAATCTGAGGAACAGTTTTCCAGAAATCTGGGTTCCTCCAAAATGGTCAGTAAAAACTGGGATTTAATTTTTAAGGGTGTTAGAGGTAACGTCAAGGAAAAAACTGCATAGATTCTGAAAGAAGACGTACTAAAGAATATAAATCGCTTTCCGTGCAAAAAATCTAAGGAACAGTTTTCCAGAAATCTGGGTTCCTCCAAAATGGTCAGTAAAAACTGGGATTTAATTTTTAAGGGTGTTAGAGGTAACGTCAAGGAAAAAACTGCATAGATTATGAAAGAAGACGTACTAAAGAATATAAATCGCTTTCCGTGCAAAAAATCTAAGGAACAGTTTTCCAGAAATCTGGGTTCATCCAAAATGGTCAGTAAAAACTGGGATTTAATTTTTAAGGGTGTTAGAGGTAACGTCAAGGAAAAAACTGTATAGATTCTGAAAGCAGACGTACTAAAGAATATAAATCGCCTTCCGTGCAAAAAATCTAAGGAACAGTTTTCCAGAAATCTGGGTTCATCCAAAATGGTCAGTAAAAACTGGGATTTAATTTTTAAGGGTGTTAGAGGTAACGTCAAGGCAAAAACTGCATAGATTCTGAAAGAAGACGTACTAAAGAATATAAATCGCTTTTCGTGCAAAAAATCTAAGGAACAGTTTTCCAGAAATCTGGGTTCCTCCAAAATGGTCAGTAAAAACTAGGATTTCATTTTGTATCTAATTTATATGTAAAAAAGCGCTAAATTGGTACTATTTTTCTATCACAGACATGGCTTAAGGCGTCGTTTTCATTATTGGCGGGAAAAATTTCGTGCAGCTCTAAAAAAGGCGCTAAATATTTCTTCATATAAAGCTGCCATACCAAATTGTGTTTTTAAACATTGTCCTCACGAGCTATGAATTTACAACATTTTCACTAAATTGGAAAGATGAGTGAACACTTTACATACCTAAATTTAAGTAAGTTTGTCATCTTCTGGAATCTTATCCTGTCTTATCTTACTTTACAAAAATAACAAAAGAAAAATTTTGCATAAATAGCAAAAGTTTGCACACATATGCGTTATGATATAAATTTTTCTATTATATTATTTCGTCAAATTAAATAAATAACAAAATAAAAATTAAAAAATTAAATCATCTTGTTGGAGTGCGATATATTTATATATATATCCGTGGCATTTATTTATTTATTTATTTAAGTTTATTGCTTGTAATAAAAAAAGCCAAAGCGCATTACTGGAATATTTCATACATTTTGTCTTAAAAATATTATAACATATAAAATACTATAAACTAAGTTGTATCATTCTAAAAACACGAATCAAGAATAAAAAAAATTCAAAGAATAATTATTCATGAGATAATTCAGGTTTGTAAAGGGGCCCAGTTTGATATTAATACTAGTATTCATATAGTAATCCCTTAACAAAACAGAAACACACCTAATGAATAAAGGAAAAAAAGATTTTTTTATAATAGTATGGTTTACGGTAATGGGTATACGATGCAATCCTTTAAAATTTCAGTTTATTAAACTAATATCCAAAAAGCCCTGTGAAGTAGTGAAGGCAAAAAAAAAACAAGAATCTGGTTTTACAGTTTAAGTTGAGATAAGATGGCAAAAAAGTTTTAAAAATAATAAAATTAAAGAAAAATTTCGTTTATAATACAAAATTTTAAAAACGTTAACAAACGTGTTTTTTGAAAGAAAATTCGTATTAACCTTTTTGTTTTTTAGTCATGTTCGCAATAGAAGCGATTTCTACAATTGAATTTACATGGAAAAATGGAAAAAACTCCCGAGGAATTTTTATTCATAGTTGGGCTGTATGTATATGATTTTAATTTTTATTTTGTTATTTATTTAATTTGACGAAATAATATAATAGAAAAATTTATATCATAACGCATATGTGTGCAAACTTTCGCTATTTATGCAAAATTTGATATAACATGGAGGTCAATTAACACCAAGATCACTGGCAGTAATCATTTCTCATTGTTGATTGAGTATAATGACAAGTCCTATTCTAGCTACGCTTCAAAGTTTGTGGACAAATCCAAATTCTATAGTGAAATTAGCCGTCTTCAATTTGACAGTTTGGCTGAATTGCAAAAAGTAGTCGCTGATACCAGGACTAAATGTACGGTTGTCGTATCTGAACGTAATAAATATGTGGCTCAATCTTTGATGAGGCATAGGTTCTTCAAATTTGGATCCCCGGGAAATTTTCGTAACTTTAAGCAGGCCGAGAAAGATTTGGCTAATTACATCTGTAGAAAAAGGAGGGAGTCGTTTCAGCACCTAGTAGACAACTTATCCAACCCTGGCTCAGTAAAAGAAATGTGGAGTAGGCTCGCCAACCTAAGGAAGTATAAAATGCCCAAAGTTTTGAAGAATTCATGGGACTCTGACCAAATTTTTTTTGTCTGGCTTGTCTGTGGCGGTTTTGTCTACCTCTAACTCTTCAGCTGGTAACATTGTTCAGTCACTACCTCCGGGGGGTACAGTACCTCCTCTTCAGTTTGAAGTTTTTGAGTCGTATGTTTTATCCAGGGACCCTAATTCCTCCTGTGGTGATGATGGTATTTCTTATAGAATTCTACAAAACGTAAAACCGGAAGTAAGAAGAAAAATCTTTGATTTTATTGAAGAACAGTGGCTGAAGGGTGAGATCCCAGAATCGTGGAGGAAAATCAGAATTTGCCCGATTCCTAAGAGAGGTAAAGACGCGTCTATCATTACTAACAACAGACCGATTTGCTTGCTGTCGGTTTTGGCCAAGTCTCTGGAGTATATGATCAAAACTCATGTGGAGGATCACATTACGTTAAATAACATTTTACCCGCAAGGTCGTACGCGTTTCGTAAGGGGAGGTCCACCTCTCAATGTATTAATGACGTTATTAATCTTGTGTACGATTTCAAGGGTAGGGACTATCAGGTTATGGCGGTGTGTTTAGACATCGATAAGGCCTATGATAATACCAACTATTTGCTGCTTTGTAACTTATTAAGGAAGTTAAAATTTAATTCGCATGCGTGTCTTTTATATTAACATTGCTTACACACATAATTTACATACAATGAACCAGGCGCATGTTTTAATGTAACATGAATAAAGCACTTGTGTGTCGTGTGTTGTGAATATATCAATACAATACAATTTTACGATCAACACACATTCGTCCAATATCAATACGATCAACACTCTTTCTATTGGACGATTGACTATGACATTGTATGAAATTTCCAAGACAACCGTTACACCTTCCACAGTAAAGGAAAATGCTTGATCAGCATTTATTAAGTATAAAACTGAGAACAATTCCCATGTAAAAAGCAATTATGGTATCAAACTAAAACTGTGCGTACTAGCCGCACATGAAATAAATAAATATTAAACAAATTAAAAAGTCTTTAATTACATGGCGATCCTGCCAGCCTTGGAGTGCTTCTAAAAATAGCGAGCACCCAAGGATCCAGACTTTTAAGAAGGAGTGCTAAAATTAGTTAAAGCACCAAAATTTTTTTTTAATCTTTTTAAAAATACCGCCTGGCCAAAAGGCATAGATGAAAAATACCCCAAGGGAGAAGAAGGAAGAAGTAATGCTTAAATTGGTTAAAGCACCCTGCATTTCTAGATGGAAAAATTCCCCAAGGGGCAGGGACCCCAGCCAATATCATTGGAAGAATACCGAAAACGTACTTGGAAGCCAGAAACAAAAGAAAAAGTAACAATAACAACTACAAAGCCAAAACGAAGAGGAGGATATACGACAAAATTGAAAAGAACAAAATCAATCCTACTACGGCTGATAAATAGTTCACCACCACCATCATGGACGGAGGCGTCCAGAATGTGGATTAAAATTCATGAAATAGAGTTGTTAATAGAGCAACATACATCAAAAAAAAAAAGTAAATATTTATTTTCCAACATTAGCTTCTAAAAGACGTGCGGTCCATCTGCACTCTTAGGGCCTATAAGCGAAAATCGCTCGAGGCAAACACTTTTTTAATAATTATTATAAATAATTCAATATTAAAAAAAAAAAAAAAAAAATATATAATAAAAGCCTAATTATAATAAGAAAAATTATACTGTAAATGTACATATATAAAAACCAAAGTCTTAAAAATAACCGCTTTAAAAAATATACAGATTAAACTACCTGAGACTCTACACGAAACATTAAATTTGACAACAGACAATAAAACAAATACTAAAATGACACAAACATTGGTAGAATTCCTAAATACAGCTTCAAAGCTGATTACGGAATTCGATGGAAAATCCGAAAATTTGCAGTCATTCATAGACTCCCTACAATTAGTTAATTTAATAAAGGGTATACACGAATCTTCTGCAATATCGCTAATTAAAACAAAGCTTAAGGGAAATACTAGAAATCTCATAAGTGAAGAATCTACAATAGAAGAAATTATCACTAAGCTCAAAGTAACCGTTAAAGGTGAATCAGTGCATGTTTTGTCAGCTAAACTGATGAGCATAAAACAAAACAATAAAACACCAACTGCATACTGTACTGAAATAGAAAATCTCACAAAGTCACTTGAAACGGCATATATATCTGATGGTTTATCTTGTGAACTAGCTAACAAATACTCTACACAAGTTGCAGTAAAAGCTATTACAAAAAACTGCTCCAATGAAAAAGTAAAACTTATCATGGAAGCAGGCCAATTCAATGATATGAATGAAGCCGTGAGTAAATTTGTAAGCAGTTGCACTGAAGCAACAGGGCAACAGAACTCCGTATTATATTTCAGTCAAAGACCCACTTATTATCGTGGAAATAACAGAAGATTTCGTGGGAGAAACAATTATCCCCGAAATAATAACAATATAAATAATAACAACGGAAATAACAACAATAACAATTACAATAATAGAAACAGACAAAGACCTGACAATAATCGTAGGAATAGACACTACGTACGAGCAATGGACTCAAATGAAAATGGTTCGGAAAACTCCGACCATCCCCTAAGATCAGAACAGTAAATAATAAAGTGTATAACCTTAACCTCAACTTATGTTATTTCATTCAGATAAATATAGATAACAGTAACACAACAATAACACTACTAGTTGATACAGGTGCCGACATTTCACTCATAAAATCCAAATATTTTGATTTAAAGAAAATAAATACTAACAAAATCACAACATTAAGTGGAATAGGACAAGGTGAAATAAAATCTATAGGTAGTATATTTTTTGATTTAAAATTTAAAAATTATCTAATACCACACAATTTTCAAGTAGTAGACAATAATTTCCCAATACCAAGCGATGGAATCATTGGTATGGATTTTATTAAGAAATATAATTGTATATTGGATTTTAATCAGGATTATGACTACCTAGTCCTACGACCATTCAATATACCACAACCTATAGAAATACCAATTACTAACAACAGCGATAATCTTATATTGCCGCCAAGATCAGAAGTAATACGTAAAGTAAATTTTATTAATTGCGATAATGAAATACTAATACCAAATCAAGAACTTGAACCAGGAGTCTTTATCGCGAACACATTGGTAAAATCTAACAACACGCAGAGAAAAAATATGGTTGGGCATGGTTACGGCAACCACACTGTGTTTATTGTAACAATATATTGTTGTTGTACACAAATAATTGCTATTTTTATTAAATATCAGCAATATTATAGTTACTGTAAACATATTAATGTTTATCGCAATTATAAATTTGAGTATTGTTGACCGAAAAATAATTATTTTTCTAACAACTAAATTATGATAACTGTCAAAACATATTATATTACTCACAGCCATAACATGATATTTAATAGCCATAACATGATAACTTTATATACATTTATCATAATAAGTTTAAGATGCAATCAAAATATCGTTACTCTAATAATATTTTGGTATCGCCATTTGTAAAATAATTTTGTATCAGTTGTGTCGTGTTTTACATAAACATATCGAATTATTTGTTGGTGAGTGGCTAATAATAAAAAAAACCATTAAAATAAACAAGAAATTAAAAAAAAATAAAGAAAAATATTAAAAAAGAAATAACAAAATAACCATTGAAATAAACAAGAAATTAAAAACAAAATAAAGAAAAAACATTAAAAAAGGGTTGAAGTGTCACAAAATAAAATATCTTTGCTAAAAAATTTTAATAATCTTAAAGTGGTGGAAAAATTTGTGAAATATTGGTGCAAAATATTAACCATTACTGATAAGTTTTGTGTTATTTTAAGAGAAAAATAATGAAAACTCCATAAAATAATTTATAAATAATGGCGACCTACGACAAAAAGATTACAGTAACTATATTATGCTTTTTATTTTATCATAAGTATTTTTTTCCAATAAAAATATTATGTTTAAAGTTGTATCATATTATGATGTAAAAAATTTATGTATAACAGTTCATATCACTTTGCATCATAATATGATTACTTCTAAACTTATTATGATTGTCATGACAATAATATGATTACTTCTAAACTAATTATGATTGCCCTAACAATAATATGATTACTTCTAAACTTATTATGATTGCCATGACAATAATATGATTACTTCTTATCTTATTATGATTACCATGACAGTAATATTATAACTTCTTAACGTTTTATGATTAACAGGATAATAATATGATTAAGGGAAAAATATTATGATGTAATATTACGAACATATTTGGTCATAATATGATTTAATAACAATCGTAATATGGTGACTACAATCATGAATCTTATCATAATATGTTGCTCTTAGAATATGTTTACCACAACCATGTTTTTTCTTTGCGTGAAAGCATACATTCGTATTCTAAATACAAATAACACTATCACATCAGTTAATAAAAGTAAAATAAAAACCGAAAATCTTTCTGAATATGAAATAGTCGAACGAAATACGACCAAAAATACACATAGAAAATCAGAAATATTAAAACTTTTACAGAAAAATTTTCCAGAACAATTTAAAAATACATTAACGGAACTTTGCACATCATACAGCGATATTTTCGGCTTAGAATCAGAAACGATAACAATTAATAATTTCTATGAACAAAAGTTGAGAGTAAGGGATTCACAACCGGTGTACATTAAGAATTACCGGATACCACATACACACAAAGAGGAGATAGATGGACAGGTGAAAAAATTAATAGACGACAGAATAGTGGAACCATCAAATTCTGAGTACAACAGTCCAATTCTGCTGGTACCGAAGAAATCACTTCCAAGTTCAGAAACAAAAAGATGGAGACTCGTAGTAGATTATAGACAACTAAATAAGAAATTGATAGCAGACAAATTTCCATTACCTAGAATAGATGACATTTTAGACCAACTCGGTAGAGCCAAATATTTTTCATGTCTAGATTTAATGTCCGGTTTTCACCAAATTGGACTAGAAAAAAACTCTAGAGATCTAACTTCATTTTCAACAGCAAATGGATCTTATAGATTTACTAGATTGCCCTATGGTTTAAAAATAGCGCCCAATTCTTTTCAAAGAATGATGACACTCGCTTTTACTGGTTTGCGACCAGAACAAGCATTTCTTTATATGGATGACTTAGTTGTTTTAGGATGTTCGGAAAAGCATATGCTTTCTAATTTAACAAATGTATTTGAATTATGTCGAAAACGCAATCTTAAGTTACATCCCGAAAAATGTTCATTTTTCATGAGGGAAGTAACATACCTAGGACATAAATGCACTGATAAAGGAATACTGCCTGACGATAGTAAATATTCGGTAATCGAAAATTATCCACAACCAAAAGATGCGGATAGTGCAAGAAGATTTGTAGCATTTTGCAACTACTATCGGAGATTTATCAAAAATTTTTCAGAGTATTCTAGACATCTTACACGATTGTCCAAAAAGGGTGTGCAGTTCGAATGGACTAAAGATTGTGATTCAGCATTTAAATATCTTAAAAAAGCATTAATGAGTCCAACATTACTTCAATATCCAGATTTCACAAAAGAGTTTTGTATAACAACAGATGCAAGCAAACATGCTTGTGGAGCTGTACTAACTCAAGAACATGAGGGAAAACATCTACCAATAGCATACGCATCCAAAATATTTACAAAAGGCGAGAGTAACAAATCAACAATTGAACAAGAATTAACCGCTATACACTGGGCCATCACACATTTTAGACCATATATTTATGGTAAACATTTTCTTGTCCGCACTGATCACAGACCTCTGTCTTACCTCTTTTCCATGAAAAATCCAAGCTCAAAACTAACTAGAATGAGACTGGACTTGGAAGAATATGATTTCACTGTAGAATATCTTAGGGGAAAAGATAATTATGTGGCCGACGCTTTGTCGCGCATTACAATAAATGATTTAAAAGAATTTAATAAAAACAGCAATGTAAACAAAGTAACAACTCGAGCAATGACAAACAATGCACTTAAAAAGAAATGTCCAATTACACAAAATAAACGGCATTTAAATAATGAAAATGAGAAGCCCAATGTATTTGAACCAATTATTAATTCTGACGTCAGAAAATTTTGTAAGCTAAAGATTACCCCACAAAAATTTTATACTAAACGTGGCAAATCTATAATAGCATGTATAAATATAGATGAATTGTTTACTAATGGGAAATTTGACTTAGGACAATTTTTCCCTAGGCTCGAAGAAGTGGCCGGTAAATTAAATATTCATAAAGTACAAGTGGCACCCAGTGAGAAAATTTTCGAATTTATCTCTATTAATAAATTTAAAGAAATGGGCAATAAATTATTAAAATTATTAAAAGTAGCGCTACTTAATGAGGTGATCCACGTAACAAATGCCAAATTAATAACAGAGTTAATGAAACGATACCACGATGACCCCGCAGAGGGAGGACATTCCGGTGTTTCAAGAACTCTAAATAAAATAAAAAGATACTACTATTGGAAAAATATGACTCGAGATATAACAAAATACGTTAAAATGTGTCAAAAATGCCAAACGCTAAAATAACAAAACATACTAAAATACCACTGACATTGACAAATACACCAAATAAACCTTTTGATACGGTAATTGTGGATACTATAGGTCCACTACCAAAATCATATTTCGGAAATGAATATGCCGTCACCATAATATGTGATATGACAAAATATCTTGTAACGGTACCTATACAAGATAAAAGCGCAAAATCCATTGCGAAAGCAATATTTGAAAATTTTATTCTTATCTATGGTCCAATGAAGACGTTCATTTCAGACATGGGTACAGAATACAAAAACTCAATACTTACTGAATTGTGTAACCTTTTGAATATTGAAAAAATAACATCAACAGCTTACCATCACCAGACTCTTGGAACTGTGGAAAGAAGTCACAGAACTTTTAACGAATATGTAAGATCATACATATCCGTTGACAAAACCGATTGGGATGAATGGCTTAAGTATTTCACGTACTGTTTTAACACTACGCCATCTTCCGTTCATGACTATTGTCCTTATGAGTTAGTTTTTGGTAGACTTCCAAATGGGTTTCAACAGTTCAATAGTATTCAAGAAATAACACCATTATATAATATAGAAAATTATGCTAAGGAAGTTAAATTTAGGTTAGAAATAGCACATAAGAGAGCGCGCGCTATGATAGATAGGTCTAAACTTAAACAAAAAAATAAATTATGATAGGTCATTATTAGAAGTAGATTTCAGAGTAGGAGACTTAGTTTTAATTAAAAATGAAGTAGGGCACAAATTAGATAATAGGTATAAGGGTCCTTATGAAATTAAAAATATAGATTTAAGAAATAATGTAACCATAGGTGATAAGAAAAATAATAAAGAATATATAGTACATAAGAATAGACTTAAATCTTATCATAATGAATAAAATATTAAACTCACCTAATTATAATAAATGTTATTGGTACTCAAGTAACAAAATTGTTTGCACATAATTAAGTATAATACATAATTGTTAAAGAATGTCCATAAAACTTTCAGTTATATGAACATTCTTCCGTAAAAGGGAGGTGTAGCGTGTCTTTTATATTAACATTGCTTACACACATAATTTACATACAATGAACCAGGCGCATGTTTTAATGTAACATGAATAAAGCACTTGTGTGTCGTGTGTTGTGAATATATCAATACAATACAATTTTACGATCAACACACATTCGTCCAATATCAATACGATCAACACTCTTTCTATTGGACGATTGACTATGACATTGTATGAAATTTCCAAGACAACCGTTACACCTTCCACAGTAAAGGAAAATGCTTGATCAGCATTTATTAAGTATAAAACTGAGAACAATTCCCATGTAAAAAGCAATTATGGTATCAAACTAAAACTGTGCGTACTAGCCGCACATGAAATAAATAAATATTAAACAAATTAAAAAGTCTTTAATTACATCATCAATTGGATCGAGGATTTCTTAAAAAGATGTGTTCTAATTCTGGGCAATCAATCCACGGCGACAAATAATGGTCTGGCTCAGGGCAGTGCAATATCGCCTGTTCTATTCAACATTTTTACTGCTGGTCTGCATAAGTTATCGAATGATACGACTGTTATATTTCAATTTGCTGACGACTTTTTCATCGTCTGCTTTGATAAAGATTTCGATATTGCGAAATTCAAATTAAATGACGTAATCAACAAGTTTCGAATACAGTGCAGGGACATGGGATTGTCATTCAATTGTAAAAAAACCAAGGCCATCCATTTCAGTACAAGGCCCCGTCCGCTTAATATAACGATAACCTCTGGCAGTATCCCAAATGTAACTGAAATCAAGTTTCTTGGAAGAGTTTTATCTTGCAACAATTCTGCTGTTAAACACGTTCGAGCCGCTCTTAATATCATAGAAAGAACCTGTAAATTTTTCAAAATTGTAAACCATAGAAACCTTGGTGTGGCTCCTGGTAGGGCACTACAAATTTATCGGTCCTTTATAAGACCCAGAATTGAATATGCTCCTTCCACATTTGCAAATTTGGGCAAGAATGCATTGAGATTATTTCAGTCCTGTATTAATAATTATTTAAGGCAAGGTCTTGGTCTACTTCGGTCGACCCCAGTTCATATTATTTATCATATGGCATGTGAGCTCCCCCCTAGGTTGCGTTTTGTCTTGGCCACCGCTAAAGAGATCTTGAAGTCAATAAGTCACAATTGTCCAGTTATGAAACATTTGGTTTCGCCAAATAATATCAATACTAGCGCCGCAGCGGTTTTCAAGCAGTACAGCTTCATTTTTGAGGATACGAGCGCTCTGGAGGAGGTAGTCAGCACTAATAAGAATGTGTTTTTTGATGTGGAGTTTTTCAAGGGAGTTGTCAAGAGCAAACGAGATGCCAACACAGCAGTTGTGAATAGCCTTTTTTTGGAGAAGTTTAACCTGCCTTTGGCTAATAACGCAGAAGTTATTTTTACTGATGGCTCTGTGGCTGATAATTTTACCGGTTTTGCTTTTTTTCACCATGGAACGAATCATATTGAGTCCTTTTATACTGGCAGTATTCCGTCTTCAATGTCTGCCGAACTGTTGGCGATTGATAAGGCAGTGGATTTTTCAATTTCCCGCTCTTTCCGTAATATCACTATTTTCACGTATTCTTTAGCCTGTTTGTTTGCCCTGCAGGATCGTAATCACAACAATTATATCACTCGTAGAATACTCAATAAAATTGACGATAACCATTTCGATAACGTTGCTTTTGTTTATATCCCTGGCCACATGAAGATTGCAGGCAACGAATGCGCTGATAGGGCGGCCAGAGGGGCGATGACCCATGGTGCTCGAATTCATGTTAAGTGGTAATTTGGAGACGCTGTGTTGGCGATCGAATCACTTTTACGTGGCGAATGGAATGCAGATTATCAAAGGGCCAAGTCCACAAAAGGAGTAGATTATCGTAGGTTGTTCCCAACGACTGTAGGAGATTTCTGGTTTAATCGTACTGTTACTGACGTTAATAATAACAAAGCTTCCGACTTAAGAATGGCGAATAGAATTTTGTCTGGTCATACTTACTGTAATTGCACACTAAACAAAATGGGGGTCACTCCCTCTGAAAATTGCGACCACTGTGGTATTGTTGAGGATGCATCTCACGTTATTTTTCGCTGTACTCTTTACGACAGTCAAAGGTCTAATTTCCCTGACATTTGCAAGTATGTCTTGTTGGTCGATTTTTTCAAGCAAGAGGGTGTCGGCAAGATCTGGGTTCTGATCAAATTTTTGAATCGCATTAATGTCACTCTGTAACCTCATCCGTATTTTTCATGGTTCATCATATTTTTTTTTGAAGTTCTTTTTTGTTTATTCATTCATTCATTGTGTACTGACGTTAGTACATTCTAGCGAGAATTGGCGTTGGCGTTGTGTATTCACTTACAGGCCAAATAATTCTTAACTGCTGGCGCAGTTATGTAACTTAAATCAAAACAAACAAACAAACAAATGGTAAAGGAAGACCTAAAAGGAAAGGGAAAAAGAAACGGTGGAAAAATTCCGCCTTTCCTGCAAGTTTTGGCAGCAATTAGGTGTTGGTGTCGTAACAAGGTACAGGAAGATTGTGAATTGTCATGGCTTTAGCCAACGAACCATGAATAAAATTTGTCAAAACGTTGCAAAGGCTTTTGCCAAAAGGGCCAGCACATACATTAAAATGGCTACAGCTGCTACGGATCAAATTTTAGTCATGGAAGAATTCCAAAAAATAGCTGGCTTAAAAAACGTAATAGGAGCAATTGATGGCTCCTATGTCCGTATTCAAGCAGTAGGAGGCGATGATGCACAATTGTTTGTCAATAGAAAAGGATACTTTTCATATAACGTGCAGGTATGTATGTAATTTTTAAGATATTGTTCAAAATATGTTCTGAATGAAACTATAACATAATATTTTTGAAACCTCATCATCTAGGTTGTTTGTGATGCATCATTAAAAATTACGGATCTCGTTGCTTGTTGGAGAGGAAGCACCCATGATTCGAGAATTTTTAATGAAAGTTAAATAAAAGATAAATTTGAAAATGCCAATTTTATGGGACGATTGCTTGGGGACGGTGGGTATAAGTGCACAAACTACTTATTTACCCCAGTACAAAATCCGAAAGATAGAAAAGAAGAAAGGTACAACATGTTTCATATTAAAACACGCAATGTAGTGGAAAGATTATTTGGTGTATGGAAAATTCGATTTCGTATCCTTTTAGAAAATATGCGACTTTCTAGAAAGAATGCAAAGATTTTGATAGTTGCTTTAGCAGTTCTTCATCATTTATCCATAATATTTAAAGAAGAACAATTTGGTAAGATTCTATAAAGTAACTATGTAACTTATTTTCATTATTTACTTTTTTGCAGATAGTGATGAATATTTCGAACGCTCAATTCTGGAAGACACAGCATCTGAAACTTCGCAACATAATTTACCACATACACATGTTAATCGCGCACTTTATATTCAGCAAAATTTTTAAAAAATCCTTGCAGTATTCTTTTGAGATTTAATACACCAGAATAATTACAACAAATAATTCTCATTTAAGGAAAGACAATTTTTATCTTACATAGGTACATAAAAAAAATATAATTTGATTTCAATTTTAATTATAAAAAAAGTTATTAAAAAAAATAACAGTAATTAAATAAAATAAATAATCCATTTTATAAATTAATTAAATGAGTAGTATGTATGTATGTTTAAATGAAGTTTGGCAAAAGTTTAGAACTTTACGATTTGACTAATGAATACAGTATTCTCAAACATTACAAATAGTGTATTTAAGTAAAATAGCCACTTTTCTTTAAATTGTCTATTTCAATTTTCAACTTTTCTATTTGTAGTTGATGTTGTTCCCTCATTTGTAAGGTAGTTAGTTCTAAAACTTTTTTGTTTTCTTCAAAGACACCAATTTTTTTTCAAATTCAACTTTTCGTATTTTATTTTACAATTTGAGGAAATATATTTTAACAGAAATATCAACAAATACTTCAGAGCTGCTTTTCAAACAAATAGTTGGCTATACTAACCCTTTCCAGAGTTGATATTTAAATTATTTTTGACAGCTAAAAATTCGTTTTAAATAAACTCTTTGCTAACTTTCTGCTAAGCCAAAATGGTCTGCTAGTTAGCAGATCGTTGCGTGTGATGTTTAAGCAGTGGCTAAATTTTGGTTATAAACACGGCCGTAAGTATTTAGTACCAACAAGTATACATAACTAACTAAAAAGAAACGCATGTATTTAAGGCAAATTGGAAATTATATATATTTATTACTTCATCTTAAGGCCAGCGCATAGACAATCTTTTTTGTTTTGTTTTTATTTGGTGTAAAGAGCCGTTTTCTGATTTTAGGTAAATCGAAAAAAGTGGGCGGGGCAAAATGTTCTTTCCGTAAAAACCTGAGTTGGACCATGGCGATCATTTTAAAGAAAAAATCGTCCAAGTCGGTCAAGCCGTTCTCAAATTATGCGCTTAATAGAAAAAGTGGGCGTAAAAGTAGGCGTGGTAATTTTTTCTTTCGATGAAAACGTAAAATGGATTAATACGAACAGTTAAAAGAAAAATTAGTCAAATCGATGGAGCAGTTTTTTGATTTTAGGTAAATCGAAAAAAGTGGGCGGGGCAACATTTTCTTAATAAGTTTTCCAATTTTTGTCACCACGATATTTGTCGGTTTTATATAGGAACAAACAATATATATTGAATATTGATTTTTACACTTTTTTGGGTATATCCTATAAACGGCTAATTTCTCGAAATTGACAACCCGTTATTTGGATTCCTACGGTCTTTCTACATAGAAATAAGTTTTCCAATTTTTGTCACCACGATATTTATTGGTTTTATATAGTAACAAACTATGTAAATATTGAATTTTGATTTTTACACTTTTTTGGGTATACCCTATAAACGGCTAATTTCTCGAAAGTGACAACCCGTTATTTGGATTCCTACGGTCTTTCTACATAGAAATAAGTTTTCCAATTTTTGTCACCACGATATTTATCGGTTTTATATAGTAACAACCACCACCTGGATAACTATCTTGCCGCGATGTGGTGGCTTAAATGCCGGCTGTAGTGTATGCCTTGCAACTTGAATCGGTAAATTCTAGCCGGAACAAGTTGGAAGGCATATGCTTTAAGGCCAGTATGACCAAGGGTTATCCATCCATCCATCCCCCTATCCCTTTACCTAAACTCCTTTATATTTCCCCTTTATTTCCCATATCCCCCACTTTTAAGGTCAAGGTGGTTGACAGCAGTGCCGAGGGCCTGAATGGCTAGTTAGTGGTTAAAGAAACTGGTCGCGAACAGCTTCCCTCTGACGCCGATGGCAAGGGTCAGTTGTAACTCTAGCCTAGTCCGTGCAAGCCGTCACTGCGCGAGACGGTCCTTTTTTATACGGCTTACTCGTGGGACCAAAAATCTGGATAAACTTAATAAAAACGAAAAGGACGTGACTCTAGGAGTCGATGCAGGGGATGTCTCTGGCAACTCGGCAGTTTCGGTGTCAGATCCAGACGCCGATTGGCTGAGTATTCACAGGGATATTCTGCTGCAGGAGGGTCAGTTACTGACAGAACTGACAGAGACGGACGGGATGGACCCCCCGGTCGGTTCCCCGCCTCGAACAGGGGTCTCTGAAAGACTCGATGATCTTGCTCTGGGATCTGATGATGAGCACGAAATAACAATGATTTCGGCTCATGATCGGGACCATAGGGCTGGGTCATCGGCTCTGGAGGCCTCACTCGAGATAGGGAACGGTACAGCGGGTGCCTCCAAACCTATTGTTCGGCAGGATGCGACAGTACAGGTCACATCAGAAAGCCGAACGAGTTATGAAAAAGCCAAGAGTGGTGTAAGAGCCTCCTTAGCCTTTCTAGATAAGATAGCTAAGAAGAGCTCCTCACTACACGATGGGCGGGATAGGCACTTGTTGAGGAAGCACCGGAAGAACGTAGCTAGATTCGAACGAATCCACGGTTCTGTCGGTGATATCCTAGGCATTCCCTATCCTGCGGGATACACAACAAGGGCTGCTGAGGGCTCAAATGTTGTCAGCAAAGACAACGAACCTTCAGCAACCCCTGCTGATGTGTCCTCGGAAAATGTAACAAAAAAACAAAAGGAGGGTTATGATTCAACACCTGGTCCTCTTAACCCTGACAGTACGGTCACAGTTAAGGGAACTAAGCCTGTTGACGAATTACCCACGACTAGTCGCGCGATGAGGACTGGCAAAGTCTTGATAATCTCCGACAGACTCCCCCAAAAGGGAGTCACAAAAGGGGTTACTGAGACAAACCAGTCAACATCTGCAGGGAAATCCGGTGATCGCCGACAAAGCTCTGCTAAGGCCCCCAATAAGGGAGTATTTAAGAGAGTTAGGTCTGGTGATGACCAGAAATCCCCAGCGGCTAAGAGGAAGGATCCCCGAAAGGAGATCATTAGGAGGACTGGCTCCAGAGAGGACCAACCCTCTACATCAAAGAAGCTAATGGATTCGTCGGGTAAGAACGGTATTCTAGCGGCTGTCATTGATCGTATGGATCCCGATGGTAGGATCAGTGTCGAGAAATGGCAGATGCTAGAAGACAAACTACTAGACGAAATCTTTAGCGTTAAGGGAAGGCCGGACGAAGTATCGTTCAAAGGGGCTGACTGGGTAAGAGGTGTCAAAACTGTCAGTTGCGGCAACCAAAAAACCTTTGAGTTTTTAAAGGCTGCAATCGGCAGGTGTGGCATCGCTTGTCCTGAAGCCAGATTGGACGTCATACTCGCGTCTGAGTTGCCATTAAGGCCAGTGGTCACGGTATGGATACCTCCACCTATAAAACCGGTGGAGGTCATACTGGGGTTACTGGCCAACCAGAACAACGGGCTCCTTACAGGACAGTGGAAGATGATAGCTTCACTGGGTTGTAAGGAGAACCAAGGTAGAGACTTCCGGTTCGCAGTAGACCGAGAGTCTCTAGGCAAGCTGAAGTCAATGGGAGGGGTTGCTGTATTCGGGTTAGGGTCTGTTAGATTTAGGTTTCCTAAAGATGATAGACCCTAAGAGGCTGAAAGTGGTGCAGATAAACTTGCACCACTGTGAAGCGGCCTCAACCGAATTAGCAACCCACCTCATTGACAACAACGTGGACGTGGCCTTGATCCAAGAGCCCTGGATTAATAAAAACCGGGTAGTTGGATTAAAGGTCACAGGGTATACCTTGTTCGTATCCCGCTCGGAGGAGAAGGTACGAACATGTATATTGGCAAGCACAAATTTATGTTTTCTCATTCTTTCAGTAACGGAGACCTCACGGTCGTGACAGGGGAGGCCAGGGACAGATCAGTCCTGGCATTAGCATCGGCATACTTGCCATATGAAGCTGTCGATCCACCTGGTGAGAAAGTACGAGAGTTGGTGGAGCACTCAGGCAGAAATGGCTTGAGACTGGTACTGGGATGTGACGCCAATGCACACCACACCCTATGGGGTAGTGCCGACATCAACAAAAGAGGTGAGTCTATGTTTGATTTTATTATTGCCAGCAATCTTTTGATCTGTAACAGGGGAAATACGCCGACGTTCAGAACTAGGGATAGGGAGGCAGTGATAGATATAACATTGACGAACTGTAGGGAATTAGTAGAGGACTGGAAGGTGGCTTTGGACTTCTCCTTTTCTGACCATAGTCGTCTGTCCTTTAGGCTAGTGTTTGAGAGGTCGAAAAGGTGTCCGTATAGGAATCCGAGGAGAACGGATTGGGATTCTTTTTCGGGTCTGGTGCAGAGTAACCTCAGAGTTACTCCGAATTGGGGGTCGACTCCGACCGGTGTGGAGCGGCTGGTGGGCATGTTCACGGGGGTGCTAACCAGTAGCTATGAGCGATCCTGTCCGCTGAATTTTCCGGGCAGACGTACACAGCCAAGATGGTGGACAGATGAGTTGAGGACTCTAAGGTCCACTGTCAGAGGGCTGTTCAATAGAGCGAAGTACACGCGTAGGGAAGAGGATTGGAGTAACTTTAGATTGAGTTACAGGAAGTATAAGAGGGATATAAGAAGGGCGGACTCGTGGATCAGGTTTAGCGAGTCAGTTGAGTCTGTCAATGAGATGTAGTCCCTGGATATATTCAGAGACCGGACAACTCATGGACAGAATCGGGCTCTGAATCTCTCTGTCTGCTTATGGAGACTCACCTTCCGGGGTGTGTGGACCCTGGGCTGGGGGAACGTGGTGCGGGTGGAGACCCCTTTCCTGGGTTGGGCTCAGGCAGTGAGGAAATTGGAACGGTGGGGGATATGATCACCTTGGATAGGGTAACATGGGCGGTAAATACCTTTGGGTCCTACAAATCGGCGGGACCAGATGGTATCTTTCCGGCGATGCTACAGAATATCGGGAAATCATCGCTCCTATTGTTGGTGGAACTGTTTAGGGTATGTGTGCTGAATGGGTACATTCCTAGAGGGTGGAGAGAGGTCAGGGTAGTTTTTATACCCAAGGCGGGTAAAACTGGTCACTCTAAACCCAAGGACTTTAGACCAATCAGCTTATCGTCTTTTCTTCTGAAGACGCTGGAAAGACTGATTGATCTATATCTGAGGACGAAGATTGACGCCGGCATCATCAGCGGCGCTCAACACGCCTATCTTAAGGGTAGATCAGTTGAGAGTGCGCTTCATGATGTGGTGGGTTATGTGGAGCGAGGATTGCGAAACAAGGAATACACCTTGGCGGCATTCCTAGATATAGAGGGCGCCTTTAACAATTTGAGGATATAGGCTATTAGGCAGGCACTGGTTGATCTGGGGGTTCCGCTGTTCCTGGTCGAATGGATAACTAGGATGCTTGATAGTAGGGTTATTCACTCGGACTGGGGAAGGGAACGCGTGAAGAGACTGGTGACTAGGGGAACCCCACAGGGGGGAGTTCTCTCTCCCTTATTGTGGCTCTTGGCCGTCAATGTCGTTCTGAGACTTTTTGACAGAATGGGTCGGAAAGTCGTGGCCTACGCGGATGATGTAGTTTTATTGGTGTCGGGCAAGTTTCTGCCGACAATAAGCGAAGTCATGCAAGGGGCGCTGGGCGAACTGTCGGCATGGGCGAGCGATAAGGGACTGGGAGTTAATCCGGAGAAGACGGAGCTTGTTCTTTTTACTAGGAGGTACAAGGTGGAGAATTTTAGGCTACCGGTACTGGGAGGTGTGGAGCTTGGACTATCGGATAGTGCTAAGTATCTGGGAGTTTTTCTGGACAGCAAGCTGTCTTGGGGAAGGAATGCTCAGGAGAGACTAAAGAGGGGTCTCAATGCCTACTATGCTTGCAGATCATCAATAGGTAAGAGTTGGGGACTCCGGCCGTCAGTAGTGGGATGGCTGTACACTTCGGTGGTTAGACCCATTCTTACGTATGGATGCTGTGTTTGGTGGGAGTCATTGAGATTGGCTAGTCGAAGGAACCTTTTGTCTAAGGCTCAGAGGTGTGCTTCAATTGGCATGACAGAGCCATGAGAAGTACTCCTCAGGCGGCCCTGGATGTCATTCTACATCTTCTGCCTATTGAGCAGTATGTGATGGGAATGGCAGCCAGGAGCCTTCTTAGGCTGAGGGAGTTAGGATTGATGGGAAATGTCACTCAGGGTCACGCACGGATCCTTGGTGAGATTGAGGCTGGGGGCTACTGCCTGGGATTGCCCGGCTCTACTGATTACGTGAGCACCAGGGTGGATTTTGGGCGGGTGCCGGAGGTAATAATGCCTACTAGGGAGAGCTGGTCGGGTAGGAGCAGATTATTTGATGGATTTGCTATATTCACTGATGGCTCGAAGATGAGGGGCACGGGTGCGGGGGTCTACATCGAGGATCTGAACATCAGAATGTCATATAGGCTTCCCGACGACTGCAGTGTTTTTCAGGCGGAGGTTCTTGGGGTCTTGAGGGCCGTGGGACTGATGAGGGACAACATTGATAGGGGCTCGGAGGTCACTGTATATGTGGACAGCCAGGCAGCTCTTATGGCTGTGAGGGGCTGTTATGTGAAATCCAGGCTGGTTGATGATTGTAGGAGGGCTCTAGGGGGAGCCTTAGGGGAATATGCGTTGAGGCTATGCTGGGTGCCTGGTCACTCCAACATAATCGGCAATGAGGTGGCTGATGAGTTGGCGAGACAGGGCTCGGAGATGGATGATCCTGACCGGGTGGAGGCATTTAGGCCTCCAATTGGCTTCCTTTTTGGAAGGATCACGGAATGGATTCTGGATGCGACCAACCGGGCCTGGGGGAGCCGAATGGACTGCCGTGTATCAACGACACTGTGGCCGGTACTTAGGAGGTCCGATTCGAAATCGCTGCTGGGCAAGAGTAGGGTCTGTGTCAGGACCTTGATAGGGATTATCACGGGCCACTGTATGATAGGCAGGATGGCGGTGAGAATGGGATCCGACTTATCGGATGTGTGCGGGTTGTGTGAGGACCCGGAGGAGCTGGAGACGGTTGAGCATATTCTGTGCCACTGTCCCAGGCTCCAGAATAGCAGGCTGAGGTGGCTGGGCAGTAGATTCCTGGGCGAATTAGGGGACGTCTCGGGGTGTGGACTCGAGGGTCTTATAGGATTCGTAATGGGGATGACCTGGCTGCGCGAGAGGAGACGGGGCGCTGTCCGCGTGTAGTGGGAATTTTGGGTTGGTCTTTGCTTCATTTCTATATCTATTTTCTTATTCTCGGGCTGTCATTCTCTTTTTCATCTACCTTTTCCTTTTCACCTTATCTATCCTAATTAAGGCATCGCAATGGACCATATTGGTCTCTGGGTGAAGGTGTGGAGGAAACTTCACACCAGCCTTTCTACCTACCTACCTATAGTAACAAACTATGTAAATATTGCATTTTGATTTTTACGTTTTTTTGGGTATACCCTATAAACGGCTAATTTCTCGAAAGTGACAACCCGATGAACAATAAATTCGACATAAAAAGAGTAATAATAACGTGAACATAAAAGGACCCTACATGAAGACTACCGGTCATTTTACTAGTTATATGACCGGTAGTGTTGACCAATATAGTGTTATAGTAATAGTAATTTTTCTTGTTTTGGTTATGCATTTCTTGTAGGGGAAGAAATGGTAATTAATTCGATAAACTTCAATGTGTATTTAAACTTTTTTCGTCTTTATTTTTTGTTTTTTTTTTTAATTACCGTTCTGCATTCAATAAGGTAAAATAGTTTTACTTAATTTTATATTATCAACGAAGGGAAATAAAACTGCATTCCACAAATTTTCGGAAAAGCTTTAGTTTTCTAAAAACTCAAAATTTTAAGTGTGTATTTAAACTTTAGGCTCTTACTGTATGTAGGTACATACATATGTATGTATGTATATAGAATTAATTTTGTTTGCCTTAACTTTTAATAACGTAGGTATTAACTGCCTGTTTTTAGAAAACGTAAACAAGTGAGTGAGTGAGAAATTATATTGAAAGCAACAATAAAAAACGAAAATTTGTTTTTGTTTTCAATATATTTTCTCACTCACTCACTTGCTTACGTTTTCTAAAAACAGGCAGTAAGACTATTACTTGCGTTCTACGTTTCATGCAATGCTTTTTATGCGGCATCACCCCAAGTAAAAATAAAATTTCATTTGTCAAAATCAGCTAATTTGTTCGAACGCTGCTTGTGACGCTTACAAAAGTAGAAAGTAAACCTACTTTTCGCATTCAACACCTCAATGCATCCTACGCTTTTGTGCATGTCACTTTTTACGTATAACTACACAGATTCGCCTTTGTTGACAGCGAAAAGGCGTGTAACGCGTGGCGTGGACCTCAAATTTAGAGGAACCAAGGTACACTTACACAAGGTAAACTTATTAGCGGACAGACTTAAACCCCAATTGTAAAATCCGTATATGAGCCAAAATATGTGCATGTGTGCGTTTAATTGTTTTTGTCCTACCCTGCAAATAATAGGACCAGTCCAAACACGCGTGTAAAGAGTAGTCCACAAAGGACCAGGACTAGTCCAAAAGTAACCCAAACGTATGGAAAAAACCTGGTCTATTTAACATTACGATGTCCTAGGAGAGGATCATATAACCCACCTTTGGACCACTAAGGAGTAGTTTTAAAACTACTCCATGGTATATAACCCACCTTTGGACCACTAAGGAGTAGTTTTAAAACTACTCCATGGTATACTCAAGAGGATTAGTTTTAAAGTCGTTTAAAAACGAAAGCACGTCGTTAAAAAACGAAGACATGTCGTCTCACTACAAACACTTTTTAACAATGACATGGTCCATGCTTGCATTACATCGGACCAGTCCATGGAGTAGTCCATTTTATCAAAATGGGTCAGGTGGTCCAATTTTATTTGCTGGGTATATGTATTGTGACAATTTTACAAGTCGAGTATTCTTGTAGTGCTCTCTCAAATTCATCAAGCTGGTGTAAATGTACCTTGAGAGGAACTAGTTCGATATACATACATATACAAAAAAGTGGCTTTATGTTTGATTCAAACGTTCTTTGGAGTTTTTAAATATTTATTAATACATATTACCATTTTTTTAAACAAAAGGAAATCAAAATTATATGTACATATAGATGTATAAACATATGTATGTAAGTTTCGAAGGGTCTTAATTAAATTTTCTGCGAAAAATGGAAACAATATTTTCTGCTGAGAATTCCAGCGAAAAAATCTGTAAGTAAAATTCACAAATTTAATACATTTTATCATAAAAAAGGCGAAACTGCAGTTTACAGGACACACGAAAAAAATTGGACCCCCTCTGGATATAAAAACAATATTAAAAGTTAAGGGTATTGAGGCCCGTGGGCTCTTTGGACTCTCGTCTTGAACTTAGTGGTATATGTGGGTACTCAAATTAAAGATAATTGTGCAATAAAAACGAAAATAAGTCTATTAAGGGCGGGCAGTACTTCTGGGTCCTCTCTGGAGCAAAAAAATACCCCCCTACTTATATCTATGTAACTATTAGTAATCAAATAAAAGGAAATTCACTTAAGATTTCGTTTTTTCCCTCTATGGTATAATAAACACCGGTTTCGCTAATTAAAGCTTGACTGAATAGACAGCTTTCGTCCGGACGCAGAGATTTTCTCTTCTATGGTATAGCAAATAGTGATTTCGCTTACTAAAGCTTCTCCGCATAGCCGGTCTTCGGCCGGGCGGAAGGATTTTCCCCTCTATTGTATTACAAATACCGGCGTCGCTAACTAAAGCTCTGTATAGCTGGAATTCAGGCGGGTGCAAGGATTTTCTCCTCTATCATATAACAAACACCGGCTCGCTTACTTAAATTTTTTTGTTTTGTAAAGTTATTTAAAAAATGAAGAAAATTCGAAATTAGCGAGGAATATAATATTTTTTAGAAATTACAAACTTATTTTTTACCAGAATTTATTAACTAAAATATACTTGAATAAACCAAGAGGGGAACATATAATGAACGAATACAAAACTTAACAATAAAGTATAGTCGGTCAAGCCCACAATATGGTACCCTACACCACACTATATGCTAGTGTACCCTATTTGGGACCAATGGGCAATCATGGACACGCCTAAATACAATTATGTTACGATGTTAAATTTCATGTAAACGTTCTTTGTGCCGAATATTATTTAGATATATTTATCTATATGAGATTTAAGGATTGGGATTTGTTTATATGGGACCTATGGTTAATTTTTGACATATCAGCGCTAAGTATCTATCGTAAAAGTTACATTAAATGCCATTTTCGGAAGCAGTATTTGTATGCCAGCTGTGGTCAAATATAGACCGATTCCAAAAAAATCTGGAAAGATGATTTTGATTGCAAAAAACAAGTTTAGATCAAATTTAATTTAAATACCAACAACAAAGATGGTTTATAGGACCTAAGTTCCAAATTTCATCAAATTTCTCCAAAATTGCGATCTGGGGCCTAATTCTGGCACTCGTGATCGAGTACTTTCTCGATTCGAATGCAATTTAATATCTAATTATTTTTTCAGTATTGTGAAACACATATTAATGCTTTACAACACTGAAAAAATAATTCCGATTCGTTCAGTATTGACTGAAAAAAATTGCTTTCGAATCGAGAAAGTACTCGATCACGAGTGGCAGAATTAGGCCCCTGTACTTTGCGCACAAGGTTTTCGTGGACAGCCAGCCGGACGGACATCGTCAATTCGACTCAAAAAGTGATTCTGAACCGATCGGTATACTTATTGTTGGTTCTAGGAGCAATATTTTAAGGAGTTGCAACCATCAGCACAAATGCATAGTACCCTCTCCTCTATTGCAGTGTGTGTATAAATACATATTTGCAATCGTGAGCAAATTTAATTTGAATACTCACACATACCACTAAGTCAGCGGGCAGGTTTTTTGGATACAGACTTATTAACTTTTAGTTTCGGTTTTTTTTTAAATTCTGAATTTTTTAATTTTTTTCCCCCGTAAACTTCAGTTTAGCAAAAACAATCAATATTAAATACCTTTAATAGTTGTTCATCAAATGGATTTTTAAAATATTCCCAGTTTCCTATAATTGAATTAGTGGTTTGAATACTATCTTTATAACTATTAACACAATAACATTGAGTTTTTGAATGTACATAACAGCAATCCATACCCTTATTTGATATGTTAACTAATTCATCCATCAAGTTAGCAATATTTTCATTATTATATGTATTAAAAAGCAATAATTCTTCAATAGAAAATGCAGTCACCAAATTGTATATGGTTATATCCTTTACGTTTTCTGTTTTTAACATGTTCCAAATGTTTTTTGAATATTCTTCAAACATTATTAGTTTTTTGCAGTAAGTGAAAACTTTATAATTTTTTAACATTTCAACTTCATCTATTATTATAACTTGAGTTGACTTATTTTCAGATGAACAAAATTTTGTTACATCTTGCGCATTTATATCTTCCAAAGGCGTTGAACCTAAACGTAAACAACTAATATTCATAAAATCACACAAACCTTCAAGCATATTTAATACATTTAAGTTTTTAGCAAGAATTGCGCAAGTTTGTGGATTAAGTTTTGTCAAATCTGTTAAGAAATACTGTACAAACTCCAGCTTACCGGAATCAAAAGGACCCATTTCGGACCAAACAGGTAAAAAAGGTATTACATGACGAATTAATTCATTTGAGGATATTTTATTATTAATAAATGAAGGGTGATTGCAAATGTGTTGTAAAATATTTTTTATATCCAGAGATTGCAGTTTAAATAAATTCATCCTTATTTTAATCGAAGAACAGTATTCTAATACCTTTTGGTAAAGAATTTGTTGCAAGTCCGATTGTTTAACAAAGCATATCAATTCAGAATTACGGTTGGAATTCATAAGATTCGATTTATTTAACATATGCTGTTCTAAGGAAGATCTGGGCGCTTGTATTTCATTTGTTGCAGACATTGAATTTAAATGTCCATTTTTTAAGATTTTTTCCTTATTTAAAGGTACTTTCGGAGATTTTAACACCAAAACCGGCTTAAATTTAAAACCACTTTTGGGCTTCTTTTCCTCATCTGTCATATCTTTAGGAAATATACATCCTTCCTCTCCCCAATTTCGATTTTGAACTTGCCTTTTAGAGAGTTCGAGTAATTCGTCTTCATTTAAAATCTCATTTTGTATTTCAATTTCTTTGCCTCCTACAACCATTTGAAAGTCAGGAGCTAAATCATTCATATTAAATTTTTTTGAACAACCCAAATATTTTCCAGTTTCATCTTTCAAGAGAGCCTTCACTAAAATCTGGTTAACCTCAAGTGTACCATCGCCTTTCCATGTTTTGTATTTTTTTGTTGAAACATCACGCCATACTATATTGAATATCCTTTTGTTTTTGTATCTGTTTTGCTGTAATGCACCATTAATATGATTTCCAGAACCCCATGTGTATTGTTCATCATCAGTATCTGAACAATGATTGTCTACTTGGTAGTTATTTATATGATCTTTAGTATTACACAAGCGTTTTGCTTTATTTACTACAGAAGGTGCTTTCGAACGTCTCATGATAGTAAACGAAAAATTATATATATTCTGAAATAAAATTTATTTCAAATTGCCACATTTTCTAATAATTGTTTACAATTTTTGTCCAACTCAGCCAGGGCTGCCAGGTCCTTTTTTCCTTGTTCCCAAAAAAATTTAGAAATAAGCACCAAAAATCCCAAAATTAAGGAGCAAAACCTTGAAAATTTAATATTTTTGTAAATTTAAAATTTTTTTTTAAAAACAGTATGAAAAATTTTGGCTTAAGTCCAGTTAACCAAGGCAGCTCAACATAAAAAAAAAGTACATAGGGGTTATAGAAAATTTAAAAATAAGAAGAAAAAATTAAATGACAAAATTCTCGGAAACGCATAGTTTCCGATTTATGGACCTCTGAAGTTTTCATATAAATTTGCGATTTCCAACTACATTTTTGGGCGTATGACAGGACATGAAGCTGTGTACTCGTTTCTTTTCCCCTCATCACTCTCGCCTATAAAGTACACACAAAAAAAATCATAGGTAAAATTACCTAAAAATATGGTATAAAATTATCTAAGCGCAAGGGTAGCATGGCAGTATCAAAGTTTCTTAGGTAATATGACTATTTACTAAGGTAATTTCCATGTTCGAAAAATTATCTATAAGTTTTGTTAAAATAACTTAAAAACTTTGAAAATTCACCAATAATATTAAAGTTATTTTATATTTCTATTTTTGGAAAATTATCAAAGTTCAATTTTGTACAAGAACATAGCTTTTAGGTAAATTTACTGTTGTCAATTAAGTGTTTTTTAGGCCGTGCACCTGCCTGTTTATTATCAAAAAGTAATTTCAATTTTTGGGAATACAAAATTTAAATTTCAAAAGATTTTGTTATTCGTGCTAAATTCCCAGTTTTTATTATTGATAAAAACACTTGAAATTTATTGTTGATGGGATAAGCTATTCCTATGCGCATTTCACTGGTTGCTTAGGCCAGATCATCAGGAAACTTCATCCATAAAGATTTTAGAAAAACTAAAGATATTAAACCAAAAAAAAATTGAAATTACTTTTTGATAATAAACAGGTAGGTGCACGGCCTAAAAAACACTTAATTGACAACATCTTTTGTAAGTTGTTGTTTGTTTTTTATTTTGTTTTTCTTAACCTACTTACAACTACAATTAATGTTGAGAGAATTTCAACTAATTGTAGCGGGGAATGTAAGATGAGATGAACGCACTGTTTATTGTTGATGTTGTTTTGTTTAAACTTTGATATTATTACAAGTAGAACTGTTGCTATAAGTCTTATACGTTTAACATTTTTATTTGGTTTAATATCTTTAGTTTTTCTAAAATCTTTATGGATGAAGTTTCCTGATGATCTGGCCTAAGCAACCAGTGAAATGCGCATAGGAATAGCTTATCCCATCAACAATAAATTTCAAGTGTTTTTATCAATAATAAAAACTGGGAATTTAGCACGAATAACAAAATCTATTGAAATTTAAATTTTGTATTCCCAAAAATTGAAATTACTTTTTGATATTTTTAGTTTGTTTTCCACCACTCAACGCAACATACGGGGTTTCATCGAAAATGGCCCCTCTTCCACTTCATCAACAGTTTTATACAAATCGGCAGGTTAATTAGTTAAATCGGGATTATCTAAGTTCCATATTTTAATTTCCTTAGAATTTTTATTTGTCTCAAAGTCCATCATATTATTGGAATTTCATTTCTTTTAGTTTTATTTAAATTTGAACGTTTTTTTCACAAAAAAAAAAAATCCAACTGACAAAAAAAAACTATTAAAAAATTCGAAGAAGATACCTAACTCAATTTGAAATATTATCAAAAATTTTAGGTAAAACTTTTTTTATAATTTACCAATTATCTTAGGCAATTTAACTTAGTTTTTTGTTTTTATATGAAAATAAAATACCTATGCGAGCCTTGGTAAACTTACCTAGATTATTTTTTTGTGTGTAGTAGTCATGGCATTAAGACATGAGCCGTTTGAACACAGACCAAGTACCTTTTACATACTTTACCAAAACTGCAGTCATAATTAAGACTCTTTACATTGTATTAGTTTTTGATAAGAGTAAAGCAGACCATACACGATTCAATTCAATTGTCAACTGAGTCGGTTGTTGTCCAAATCAAAGCGTGTATGGCCTTGTCAGTTGATTAGTTTGACGGTTGTCGAGTTGGTTGAAGAAAAATCAAAAGATTTTGATTTTTTCAAGTTGACTCCAAGTCTTTCAATTCGATTGTACTGTGTGTGCTTAAGTCTCTTGATCAGCTGTCAAAATTTATGTTTGTAATTTTTTTTTGCAAAGAAAAAGTGAAATATTTTTAAAATTGTCTTTAATTTCAATAAAATTTTAAATAAAAAAATGACATTGGTGGCAAACATGGATACTTGGAGAGAAAATAAATTTTTGTAAAATTGTAAAAAAATCTAAATTTGACAGTTGAATTAAAATCTTTCAATTCAGTTGAAGAAGTGTGTGGCCAAGTATCAATTCAGTTGAAAGACTCAGTTGACAATTGAATTGAAAAGTGTATGGGGCGCATAAGGTAAAAGTTTTGCTACTTTTTTCATATTTTGTGTACAAAACAAAGAAAAATAAGCGTAAATAATAAAAGAAGGGAAAATTATATTTAAAATGTATAAAATCCCCGAATTTCTTTTAAAGTCCCCGGAAAAATCCCTAATCCCCAAATGACTTTCTTTGTCCTTTTTATTCGCATGAAGTCCCCAACTTTGGGGATAAATCCCCAAGTCTGGCAGTCCTGGTACTGGCAAATGCAAGGTATATTCCAAGGCCCATTGAAAAGGTCTGCGCAAGAAGCCTGATGATCATTGTTTATGTTCTTTTTAGTTGTCAAAAGTTGTTTACATGTGCATGTGTACGTTTATGGTATGCGACACATACACGTTTTTTCTTTTTGCTTTGTATATGTGGTAGTAAATTTTTGACAACTAAAAAGAATCGTTTTTTGTTTTTGTACAAGTAAGCAGACCTGATAGATGGGCCTTGGTATATTCCAAGGTATATTTACACAAGGTAAACTCGTTGGCCCATATGTTTGTCAGCTGTTTACCTAAGTTGGAACACTAATGTCAAATTCCGTGTATATGAGCCAAATTTTGTACATGTGTGCGTTAAATTTATATGAAGACAATTTTGACAATTCAGTTCCACTCGGTTATTTTTATAGAGCAGCATGTCTACACTCCCAAATGAGTCTACCTTGTGTAAATATACCTTGGGATAAACAAGTTTCACAAACTAGTTTATCATCATAAACATCTTATAACCTGTTTATGGCGTAGGTGTAAGTTCACTATGAGGAGCTTGTTCAATTGGTTTTAGCCATGAATCAAAAAAACAAGATTGCGCACTCAGCCGTACAAAAAAAATTTCTACTGCGCATCTACCCCAGCGGTAAAACTTAGAAGACCTTCTTACTTCAGGCCTTTTTGAAGGCCTGATTAAAATTTTTTTTGATTTAATTACTATTCTTATGTAACTGCTAAAGAATGCCTCATAGAAGGCCTTGGCTCTTTGGTATAAAAGATAAGATACACCTTCCACACTCGCTTCTATGAGAAGCGATAAAAGAAGGAGTAACATTTTTTGTTTTGTTTTTTTGCACACGCAAAAGCAAAACAGTTCAGATTCCTTTACAAAAACAAAGTAACATACATAATAAAATAACTTCCAAATGAAAACAATAACGTAAATCTTTTTAGTTGATGTTAAAAAGAGAAAGAGTAAAATTTTTTGTTCTGTTTTTTCGCCAAAGCAAAAGCGAAAGAATTCAGATCCCGTTATAAAAATAAAAATACATACATATTAAAATATCAAGTGAAAACAATAATGTAAATCTTTTTAGTTGTGTTTTGTTCACTGAAAAAGAAGGTTCTGTGTAGGGATTGACACTGTAAAAAAACATCGATGTTTTTTTCGATGCGATGCGAATGAAAATGGTCAGCCAATTTCCATTAGAACCGATGCACTTTTTACAAGGATGGTCCGAAAGGCCTTTTAAGAGCCATTAATTAAAAGGCCTTTTAACATACCTTTCTTAAAAACCCTTTAAGATAACCTTTATTCTAAAGCCTTTTAACAGTCCTTCTCAGGAAAGCCTTCTAAGAGCCATATATTTAAATCCCTTTAAGAAGCTCTGGCGAAAGAAAGGAAAGCGGAAGGCCTTCTCCGCAATGACAACGCGTGTAAAAAAGATATGAGTATGGAATGGAGCAAGAAGGCCTTGTACATCCAAAAGAAGGGGTACAGAGGCCTTCTAGAAGGCCTTCGTACTCCTTCTTTTTCCCGCTGGGACGTTATCATAGACTAAATATGTGTGTTTGTTGTAAAAAATGTAAGACACACACAAATGAACACACACACAGGGCTTAAAACGCTGCAGTCAAAATCAAAAAATTGCTTTTTCTTCCACTTTCTGATTTTTCATTGGACGAAAATAAACCATTGCCTTTACTTCTGATTCATTAAATGAAAACAGTCGTAGTGAAGGCAAAAGGAAAACACGAAAAGTTGAAAACAACAAAGAACATCGGCACTCGACATGTTCGGAAGTGTTTCGTTTGACAGACTGAAACTTTTAATAAATACCGAAGTTAACGAAGATGGGACGTTGTGTTTTTTCCGCAATTTTTTTTTTAATACATGTGTACATAAATACATACGTTTTATTTAATTTCAAAAAATTAAAAAGATTGCTAAGCATTAAAATAAATACATATGTATGTATTTATGTACACATGTAGGTATTATTTAAATAAAAAAAATTCGGAAAATCAGCAAAGACTATAGATTTATAAAGATATTGCACGACCATACAAAGTTCATACATTTTTCTGTCTATATTAATTTTTCTGGTGGATTTAGCCGCTAAATCCACTTGTGAGAGTAAATTACAGTATTTATTATTACTCTCAGAGAGCTTTTCTCACTTATCAGTGTATCTGTATGTGCACACGCGTGTGTGTGTGTATGTATGTGTATACATTGCATTTAAAAAAATACAAACAAACTAAAAGAAATCTCGTTTTCTCGTTGAAAACACATTTAAATAATAAAATATTTTTTGTTTGCATCCCATTTATGTGCAAATAACATAGGTACGTTAAACCAAATGTGACAGATTTTAATTGTAGGGCAATAATATGTGTTTTATTGTTGTACAGATGAAATTATATCGATTCGCACCGAAGTTCAAATGCTGTTATTGTCTAAATTTAAACAATTGTAGGCATATAAAAAATAATTTTTCTGAAAGAATAAACTGCTTTGTTCATAAAAGATATTTTATGTTTTCTAAAGCGACAAGGCCACACATTAACATGCCTCATCAAACTCACAATTTTGTAATTGTGTAAGTAATAAAAAACTCATGGTTCAATGTGAATTTGATGATAATCAAAATACTTTTAATTTTTATAAAAATATGCCACCAGTTTGATGTGTATGAACGTAATTTCTTTCAATTTTATTTATTTTTGTTTAAAAATTTTTTTTAATTAAAATTGTATTATTTGAAAAATTATTGAATCGTTTCCGCCGAAAAATCCAATTTTATTTATTATTACAACAAATTATTATCACAAATTATGCAACAGATTCAGGCTTTGAAAGTTTGTGTGCTCCTTCCGTCTTACTTTTTGAAGTTTGTAAAATTCTTTTAAAGGTCTGCAAAAATTTTTTTGTACAAGATAAAGAAATGAAAATAAAAAATTTATTGTTGAGCAATGCGTAAATTGTATCAAAATTTTAATTTATTCTTTTTGGTTTGCGTACGTATCTACATACATATGTCCTAAACACAGTATGGAGATGTTAAATTTACTAGTCCTTATATTATTTCGGAAGCATTACATGCAGTCTACAACTGACATAAAATGCTTAACATGGGATCTTCACCTGACAATTTTTTGTCTTACCAAACGTCAAAGTCTATATAAAAAAAATTTTAAAATTTTTGTCAGCGTTTTTTTTTATATGACAAAAAATTGTCAGGCAAAGACCCCATGTAACTTAAACACTAATATGATGTTAGTGTTAAGTATAGACTCATCATGTTAGAAGTTTTCTCATGTTATAACACGGTTGTTAATGCAAATTTTTTAACAACGCTTTTATAACTTCAAGTTATAACTGCAAGTCATGTCAGTTGTAGACGAGCAGTTACAAATAAGAAATATTAAAAAACATATCTACAAATCATCGATAACATACTGAAAAAGCTAAACATTGTAACCATTAAACTTGTATGAGCCAGCTTATATGAGCAAATATTATAAGAATTAGAAATGTTTCTTTCCTGCAGACAAGCGAAGAGCTTCGCGGGATAGGACAAAAAAATATGTGGATTTCGCTACATACAATATATAGAATGAAATCCAATAAAATCAAACCCATATTATTAAAATTGTTCGCATATTATATTTTATTTATTTATTTAAAAAGTGTTACATTTTACAGCAACTTAAATAATATTCAACAAATTCAGACAAATAATTAAGTATATTGATGACATAGCCTCGTACACGGATTGTCAAAACATGCGCTCTATTTATCAGATATAATTTTGCAACACATATTAATTTTTTTTGGTAATACTCGTAAAAGTATACGATTCAAGTTTTTAAATCTGAAAAATCGCCAATAAAGCTTTCAGATTATAAAAGGTATTATTAGACTGGAAATAATATGGAATTTTATTAGAAATATTATCATACATTTCTCTTTTAGTCGTATTAAAGTGCTTTTCGGATAGATTGATCCACATTATGCAAATTCTGAATCGAATAACACAAAAGCCTTTAAGTGTGATTTCTAATCTCAGGAAATCAAAAGCCTAAAACCTATTTTAATGTCCCTTTCCGTCAATCAGAGAGTACTCACACCCCTGAAATAGAAATCGCAGATATATAAAATGAAAATGAAGAATATTTTAATGAAGATGCCGATTGCTTTACATCCAACAATGTGCCAATAGAATTAACATCGAGTCGATATTTTGTTGGTTACATATCACAACGAATATCATGCGTTAAATGTCGTATGGATATAAAAAACCCGCGCAAATTTTGTCATATCCTTCAGAAATGTTTGTTCATGCAAAAAATTGTCAAAAAGAATCCGACTTTGGAGGTTTGTGTGCTCCCTCTGACTTATTTTTTGAAGTTTGTAAAATTGATATAAAGGTCTTTGAAAAAATATTTTTACAAAATAAAGAAATGAAAAGCATAACAAAATTTATTGTTGAGCAATGCGTGAATTGTACCAAAAATTCAATTTATTCTTTTTGGTTTGAGGAGAATGACGTATGTTATAAACACAGGATGGAGATGCTCAATTTACTACTAGTTCTTATATTATTACGGAAGCCAGTGTTGCCATTTTGACGCTTTTCGGGTATTTTATGGTGCTTTTTTGGTCTGATTACCCGCATTTTTTTTCAAATACCCTTTTTTAAAAAAAAGGGTATTTATGACGCTTTTTAATTTTTTTGTGGCGCTTTTGGTGCTTTTTGCTACAACTACCCGATTTGGGTACTTTTCATATTGACTTTTTTTTAAGTGTTTTTTACAACCATGTATTTTTTTCTTAAGTGCTTTTTTTACAACTATGTATTTTTTTTCTTGACTGTTGTTTTTTTAAGCAGTTCAGTTTCATGCTGTCAAATTTAAAAAAAAAAATATTACATACCAACAGTGACTTTATGTTTTATATCGAAAATTATTTAAATCCTTAGCGACTAGCAAATGAAAAACTGTAAGTTAAAAACTATTTTGTGTAATATTATGTAATAATCATTCAATTTTTTTAGATGGATCGTCAATATAGAAAAGCATGGGAGACTTTTCCAGTATTTAAAAAGTGGTTAAGACCTTCAAAGGATACAACTAAAGCATTTTGTATATGCTGTCACTGTGAATTGAATGCTAGGCATAGCGACTTAGTTCGACATGGCACAACAAAAAAACATCTAAAGGCCATGAATCCATGGAATAGCGGAACTGTACAACCAGAAATAAATTTTCAAACTAAAGAGCCAACTGAAAATCAAAAAGCCCAGGGCATGTTATGTTTATACGTCGCTGTTCACACATCTTTCTCTAGTTAGATCATTTATCTGAAGTTTGTTTCCAGTCATTTCCTGATAGTAAAGCTATTCACTTTAAATTACATCGGACAAAATGCTCAAATATAATTACCAACATAATAGCACCTTTCTTTATACAAAATGTTGTCAACGACATTAAAGATGTTCCCTTTAGCCTAATTTTATCTGAAGTTTGTTTCCAGTCATTTCCTGATAGTAAAGCTATTCACTTTAAATTACATCGGACAAAATGCTCAAATATAATTACCAACATAATAGCACCTTTCTTTATACAAAATGTTGTCAACGACATTAAAGATGTTCCCTTTAGCCTAATTTTAGATGAAGGCACCGATATTTCAGTCGAAAAATTGCTTGGCGTCGTCGTAAGGTATTTTAGCATTACAAAGAACCGATTTATCACAACATTTTTAGGCTTGATTGATCTAAAGGGTGGAACTGCTGATGATATTCTCTATGGTTTGGAGCGCCTTTTGAATATTTTACATCTTGATTTCAAAAATTTAGTAGCTATTGGTACAGACAACGCTGCCGTGATGACAGGCGCACATAAGGGGTTGCACAAAAAAATTGAACAAAAATATAATCTTTCCAACCTTGTACTAGTAAGATGTGTGTGCCATTCACTACAATTGGCTGTTTGTGCTGCCACGGATAAAAGTTTCCCAAATAATTTAGAATTTCTTGTAAGGGAGTCCCATAACTGGTTTGCTCATTCTCCAATTCGTCAAAAAGCCTATGCAAAGATTTATAAATTATTGAATAATGACTCTATGAATCCAATAAAAATTCCACTAATGGCAAAAACAAGGTGGCTGTCTATAGAAAAAGCAGTTAAAGTTATTTTACAAATGTGGTTTGAATTAAAAACCCACTTTAGTCTTTTAAAGGATACTTGCTATGTTTCTAATTTGTTAAAAGATATGTTCAGTGACAACAGAAATCACGTTTATTTGATTTATTTGAGTTCAATTTTGGAAGAAGTCCAAAAAGTGAATCTAGCTTTTGAGTCGGCTAACGCAGATCATGTTAAGCTTTTCAACGATTTTTACTATTTGGTTAAGAGTATTACAAATAGAATTATCGTTCCTTTGGAAAATTTTGATTATCTCGAAGGTAATTTAGATGAAAACATAAATGAATTTTGTTATCTTGGTTTTCATATTGAAAAGGCTTGCAAAGAATATAAAATAATTGAACAAGATAAACAAGAAATAACACAAAATTTAGTTCAATTTACAAAAAATCTAGTACTGGAGCTTAGAAGAAAGCTTCCCACAAATTTCAAATTACTACAAAATATATCGTTGTTTAGTGTGCATAATATTTTTAGTAATAACAAAACGGATATTTTTACCTTTATACAAAATTTTATAAATGATCCGTGTCTATTAAACAAAATAGAAGTAAGTTTACAGAATCTTACACTTCAAAAATGGAACAATATGGAAAGAACAGATGATTTTTGGATCGAAGTCTACAATTTTAAAAATTGTTTGGGGGAAAATCCCTTTCATGAGTTGGCTTACTTTGTTATTCGAATACTATCGTTTCCCTATTCAAATGCCGAAGTGGAAAGGGCATTTAGTTTGATGAATTTTTTTAAACCTAAGATTAGAAACCGGCTTTCTTTAAACTCAGCAAATGCATTGTTGCATATTAAATATGGGCTCAAAATAGAAAATGTCTGTTGCTGCAATTATGAATTACCTTCAAGTATAACCAGTAAAATTAATTCAAATGAAACCTATAAAATATCTAAATATTTCATAAAAACGGTTTTGTGGCCTGATGATTGTGACGACGAAACGGATTTATTTGAAAATGAAATTATTTTTCTATAAAAACAAATATTTTTTTATCAAATTTTTACTATGTATTATCTTAATACTATTTACATAAGTAATACGAATTGTTATTTTTTTTTAATTGTTTATGTAATGAATTCCCAAAATAAATATTTTTTGTTAAAATATTTCTTTTTTTTGTTTTTGGCGCTTTTTACCCTTTTTTTGTTTCAGTTTTACCCTTTTTACATATGTTCTTGGTCTTAAAAAAGAGTATATTTTCAAATTAATTTTTACAATTTCACTTTTTTCTCTTGACGCTTTTTTACCCTTTTCTTTGTAAATTTTTACCCTTTTTTACCCTTTTTTCAAAGATTTTGGCGCTTTTCTTCATTTATAAAATGGCAACACTGCACACACACTTTGGCTGGCAAAAACAGCAAACATGTGTATGTATTAATGCATGTGGTTTCTTGCTCTCTTTAGTTCTCTGAATGTGAGCAAGAAGTTTTTGCTTTCTTGTTACTTCCCCCCAGCGTGGCCATTTTGGCATTTTTGCAGCTAGATTTAGCATTTTTTTGTCTGATTTAGCTGCAAATTTTTCATTTAGCAGTTAGCATTTTGTTTAGCATTTTTTAACTACATAAATAGCATTTTTTAGCATTATTTAATTTAAGAATATTAAAGTAATCTTTTTTGAAAAACTACCACACTCTTTTGTTGAATGCAAATACAAACCCCTACTTTTTTGCTATAGAAACTGTACAATCTTTTAAAGGACCTTTCATATCAAGTGGTTTTAAAATTTGATCAGTTTGATCCATTAAATTCATTTTAAGACGATTTTTTCCCTCAATTACGATTTTGAATTTTTTGGAATCGAAAAGAGATACCCAAGGCGAATTCATTCAAGGTAATCTCGGTGCTACAACAAGTACAACTCGTACAAAAACCACAAGCATTTTGTTTTTGTAAAATCATTGTACAATGCCATAAACAGAAATTGTTTTATTTCACAGAAACAAAAATAATAAACAAAATGTTGACATCAGGGCTTTTAAGACCACCTATAATAAATTCGACTTGAATTGAAAAAAAAAAACAAATACGAATTACATGCCAAGATTTTATAGCCCAATTTATATGTCATCTTAGAAACCTGCTTAAAAACTAATGAATGCAAATTAAGCCAACGAAAGAAGAAATTATTGATTTCACTGTAGAAGAAATTACAACTTTGGAACATCAGTGGATGAAACCAAATTCATATGACAGTTGATTTCTGGATATATGTAAATGGATATAAAAATTCATTACATGAAAATCCATTCAGTGAATTAGCTTCATTTGCTATGCAGTTCTTGGTTTTGCCACTTAGCAACGCGGAAGTTAAAATTGGGTTTTAGTGGTATAAATATCTAAAAAACGAAAATTCGAAACAGAATGACGTTAATATATTATAATGATATCTTGATCGATTCTTCAGAAGCTGAAGAAGAATATTTATTTAATGACGTATTTAATTTATAAAATGAAATATTTTATTAAACATGTTATATAAATTTTATTAAAATACTAAATAATTCCCATTAATGGGTCAAGTTCCTTTGATTTTTTGTTATGGTATGGCACCTTTTGTTTAAAAACTTTTTTGTACGTATATAATAACTGAAATATATTTCTTTTATTGTTTTAATACTTTTTATGTTTCATAAATATTTTATTGTTATTCTTTAATCAGCTTGTTCTATTGATACGATGTGAGGTTATAGGGAAGAATTATGTAAAATAAGTTATGTATAAAGGTATTTTAACTAAAATAACAAAAAAATAAAACAATTTAAACTTTACCATTATTTTTTGGCAGTTTAGGATTTTTGTTAGCATTTTTTAGCATTATTTTTAAGCCGATTTAGCTGTAAAATATTTTTGGATGTGGCCACACTGCTTCCCCCCCTCATCTATATCACTCAATTCACATGAGGGCTTTTACGACGTCGATTTGTCGACGTCTCTTTTGGTTTGTTGGCGAGCGGTGTAGTGAAGAAAGAGGGGTAAACAAAACGACTCGTTTTGTGTTTTCATGTCGTTTTTTTATATTTCTCTTTTAACTTTTTCTTTTTACGCTTTATTCTTTTTCTTACTTTGAAGTGTGTGGTTGAAAATACAGTGAGTCCTCGATTATCGATAACATACGGGACCGGCAGCATTCTTGATTATTAATTTTTTTTGGTGTGTTTCATATTTTATATAAATATGTAATGTATTATTATGTAAACATAGGAAAAAAAGTAATTGGCAGAATATGCTTCCAGTACGTTGGGAAATTCTCTTTCTTCGTTTATTTTAATTTGGTTTGATTGTTTTAATTTAAAGGAAAAATATAATTTGTTTATAACTTCGGATAACAGAGGTGATTTAAATCAATGCAAAAACAAATTATATTTTCCAGTTAATTGATGCTGCCGGTTAATCGAATGACGGATAATCAAGGCCATACTGTAAATAAAAAAAAGACATGCAACCAAAAATCATCGTATGAACGCAAAGAGATTTTGGAAGTTGCTTTAAAAGGGAATCAATATAAAACGACGTCGTAAAAGCCCTCATGTGAATTGAGTGTAAGAAGAACAACATTTTTTAAAATTTCAAATGTACTAAGTGCAACATCTTTATAAATCTATAGTCTTTGGTTTCAGTCTGTCAAACCAAACACTTACGAACATGTCGACTGCCGATGTTCTTTGTTGTGTACAACTTTTTGTTTTTTGCTTTTGCCTTCACTACGACTGTTTTCATTTAATGAATCAGAAATAAAGGCAACAGTTTTTTTTGTCCAATGACAAATGAAGATGTCGAAGTTGCAGCACAATCTTATGAATTTTACTATCTCAACTGCAGCTTTTTAAACGCTGCACACACAAAGTCTATTGTTTCGTCACACACACAAATAACGGACCTGCGCAATCTTGTTTATTTGATTCATGGGTTTTAGCTATATGTATGTACTTAAAATCAACTACATATAAAAATAAATATGTATATCCGTCATTTTTTTAATACATACTTCGATGCATCACTTACCAATAGCCCAGCATTCTTTTTCCCAACCTTTAATAAATTGTCTTTCATATTTACTTATTTTTGGGGAAGATATATTTGCTTTAAAAAATTAATACCGTTAAACCCCGATTATCCGGCTCTCGTGGGACCGGCACCAGCGCGGATAATCGAAATACACGGTTAATAGAGTGTTAAATTTCCGAGAACTTGTACAGCAAGCCGTGTTAGACCCTTTCGATAGCACTTCAATAAATTCGTCGCAGTTAATATTGTGTTACAATTAAAGTTTATTGTGTTAATTTAAACAATATACAAAAAAGAAAATTAAAGTAACTTTTAATAATTCAGTAAAACGAATGTATATGTATAGCAAAAAATAAAAGCGCTTCAAAATTGTATGATCACACGGCTTCTCTTCTCACCAGTGTTGCCACTTTGTGGGTAATTACCCGAATTTGGTATAATTTTTACCGTCGTGGGTAGAGCGTGGGTAATTTCTCTTAGGTGTAATTCAGGTGTTATTTGAAATTCTTACTTTAGATACCTAAATAAAAACAAGATTCGATTTCAGTGATGACATTTAATTCTTTTAAATATTGTTACTAAAAAATGCACAGTCTTTTGGACCAAAGTTTCGGTTTCTTTTTAAGAAAAGACATCAATCAATAAATATATATTTTCAAAAGATTCGTAATGAATTTCGTAAGATTGGTCCCTTAGATTTGGATAAAGCTGCCTCTTATACCCCTGACAGACATAGCATTCGTATACTATACTAGCATAGTATACCACATGAGTGTCAACCTAAACTACAATTAAACCACGAAAAGAGTGGTACATATATTGCTGGTTTATGTACTACCAACATGTCAATAGTATAAATGTGATATTTTATTAAACACAGTTTTCTGGCTGTGCTCAGTAAGAATTGCAGTATGTATACCATGGTATGTAAACTATATGTCTGTCAGGGGTATTAGAGTGATTTAGAACCTACACAGAAAAAAAAACACTCGGGATAAATCAATTTTTTTGGGATTACTTTAAGTACGAGTCGTACTCAAAAATTCAAGTACGAATAACACTTAAACGTACTCAAAACAATCCTAAATGGGATTACTTTCGAAAATCAATCACTTTTAAAAGTTTTTTTTTTAAATTTGAACTCATGCTACTCATTTAGTTTATATTTTTGGTTAAATATGTACATAAGATTTCTAAAATAAAAACCATATCGGGCATGATGTTGGTGTTTTATCATTCTGTAATGTGTAATACGGGTAAGTAAATCACTCATAATCATTTTTTCTTTGTAATTTCTTTTTTTTTTTGTTTTTTTCAATCATGAATTCGGGATAAAATCAACTTTATATTACTTGAATCAAGCTCATTTTGAGATTGATTCAATCTTAGTTTTAATTAAATCAATCTCATTTTCGGATTATTTTAAGTACGAATTCGGATTAAAACAATTTTATAATTTTTGGATGAAGCGCATTTTGAGATTGATTCAATCTTAGTTTTACTTAAATCAATCTCATTTTCGGATTATTTCAAGTACGAAAACGGGATTGAATATGGATAATTTAAGTATTTTGGGATTAAAAATCCGTACTTGAATCAATCTTTCTGTACTTGATTCAAGAAAATCCGTACTCACCGTACTTTTAATACCGCTTCGGATTGATTTGAGTACGGATGGATTGATTTTTTTTTGAGTGTAAAGTTTATTGAAAAAAGTTGTTTAAACTGAAACCAATATTTCAACATGTAATTAAATTTATTTTCATCTGGCAAATTTCAAATGCTTTAGTTTGAAGAATATTTAACGCCCTTATCAGTTGTGAAACTGATTTACGAAAGGGACAGTTGTATTACAACCAACAGGCATTTTGTTAACTACATAAGGTTTAAAGCGTATTTTTTAAGACCATGAAACTTAAAATTTTAGACAACACAAAAATAAACAATTTTAACCGCAGATTAATACACGGCATTACTAATTGAAACTGATTTCAAACAAATAGGAACCGCGCCTGGCCTTGACGAAACGCCTTGCAGACGTCCAATTTTGTTCCTCTTTTTTGAGCATTGCTGGCTGCTTTTTGACCTCCAAGACGCCAATTGCTGCTGTTTTATCAGCATAAACCAGTGACTTTAATCAAGAGATGTCACTTCGCACGGCCATGATGTCAAATTGACGGTTTATTTTCTCTAAACAACACATCGCCTTTATTTGTGAATAAATAAGTTGCGTCAGTTTAATCATGAAGTGGCCTATAAGTTGCGAAAATCGATGGCTGATTTTAAAGTTAATTTGGATAATTTGGTGGCGTTGTTCAAGCATGAATCTCTTCATGATGATGTGCCTGAGAAAAAAATTGAAAGCAGTATGACAGTTCGTTTGACAGCTAACCTTTCGTAAGCTCTAAGAATGGCAATGAGCATTTTAAACCTTCCCTAGATGTATGCAACCAACTGTGGAAGCTAATCTCATTATATTAGTAGTTTTATTAATTGCTTTTAATTGTTTTTTGTTAATTTATTTAAAATTACAATATGAATCTTAACAGTTTGACTAATATTGATCTTCTTTCAATGAGTTTGTTGTGTTTTAGCTTCTTTTTTTTGCTTTTTATTAAATAAATCTTCAATTTTATATCAGGTGTAATTTCATTTAAATCGGGTAATTTTGCTTCAGCTCAAGTGTAATTTTGAATTTTGCTGGTGGCAACACTGATAGAGTGGCTCTTTTCCTAAACGTATGTTCACAATAGCTCTGTTCCACATGCATAACGAAACAGTCCGAACTTGCACAAAGTTACCCAAAAGCGTTCCACATAACAATTTTTGTGCAATGAAGAGAGTAATTGAGAGCATATTACAAATATGCACGAACTTTTTCTTTGGGTAAGTTCGGACAGGAAAAAACAATCAGCTGTTTTTGTTTACATATGAAACTGATAAATAATTCAGGAAATTTACAAGCAAAAGGAAAAGTTTAGTTTTAATTAAAAAACATATTAAAAAGCAAAATGTAAGGTTTTTGTGAAAAATGAAAGTGGTTAAAACGTTATTGCATACATTTTTCCTTTAATCTTTAATATAAAAAAAAACAAAATATAAAAAAATACAATTATGCAAATGTTTTAGTTTTATAATGTTATGACTTTTAAGCGTCTTAAATCACTTAAATAGATCTTAATTTGAAAAGTAAGCAGCATTAGTATTTGAAGATGTTTAAAAATGGTTTTTTGCGTTCCAGCAATTTTGGGTAGTTTCGGAAAATTTAGAGAGTAATTTTCATTTTACTCTCATTAGTCCGAACTTGCCCGAGATCTTGTGGAACACACCTAATGTGTAAATACAGTATTGACACCATGTTGATGCATTGTCCCGACAAGCACGAAGTCAAACCTTTGATATGAAATAACTCTATCATTTGACTTCAAACGCAATTCTCAAACGTTTTTCAATTGTTTGATTTAACATTTAAATTCAAATTGATAATGATTTGAAAATAAACATTTGATATCAAATGTTTTATCAATTTGATGTCAAATATTTGTCAAATGTTAAAATAAATTCAAAAAATTGTCGTGTTTGGCGCCTGCAACTGTTTCATGATAGATTGAAGAGAACCTGAACTTATTTTCTTAAATCTGTTGCCGGCCAGTCGAAGGCTTGTTTTTTTGGATACGCTGGGCACGATAAGTCAAATTTAAAATATTGGAAAAAAATGTTAATCATACCTACGAATTTTCATTCTAAAAGCATTTTTGTTTTCGTTCTTAAAAATTTGTATTATTATCGAAATTTTTCTTTGATTTTGGTTCATTTTATTATTTGATAAAAAATGATCTTTTCACTGAGTTTTTTTAAAACTTTTTTGCTATCTTATCTCGACTTAAGATGTTTTGTCGGAATGCCACAAATATGTATAATTATTCCCATGTATGGTTTATTTTTATATTTTATTATACAAACTTTTTTATATACATACCTTTTTTAACGATTCTATTTTTAGAATTTTCTTTGCCTGTTTTAAGGCTTTGCCTTCGTCGTTAAGACTGGTAGTTCATCGTTTTTTTAATACAGTATTTTTTAAACTCATTCTTAATTAAGTGGTTTTTTATCTTATTTTCTATTTAACTCACTCAGCTGATTCATTTATATGATTTTTATGAATAATATTGAAATTTTTGTCTACTTTTGGTTCCCCACCCATCTCTTTTTGCTTTCTAATACATATCGTGCTCGTAAGTAATAATAACATTGGTCCTGTGGAAAGAGAGACTTGGTTAAAGCCACATGTATCGAACCAATCCCTTTCTCTCTTATACATATTTGTTTATGAGATATTCGAATATTGTTGTAGTTGGCGACTTCAACTGCAACCTGTTTAATATTGTGCAATCTGAGCATTTTACAACACTTTGTCTGAGGTGTAACTTACAGGTTTTTCACAATTCCAGACCCACTCATTTTAATATTGACAATTCTTCTACGTCTTTATTGGATTTCTGGTTAGTGAGTAATACATCCATGTTTAGTTTTTCGGACCAGGTTCAATGCCCATCGATATCTTATCATGCCCTAATTTTTTCTGTCTTTAATTTTAATCCCTGAACTTTAGTGCATTATTTTGAATATATAATGCTATTGACTGGGACGAAATGCTGTCGTAGGTATTTATCCGAATTTGATTTTTTGATTCTGCTAATGTTGATTTTCAGTGGAGTATATTGTGTGGTCTATTGGTGTCTTTGTTTGAATTTGTCCCCCTTGTTCGGAGAAGGATTCCTAGCTGTGTTGATAACTGGAGGACGTCTGATCGTATTATTTTGGCTACCTCTCTGCGAAATTTGGTTTATTCTTTTTTCCAGGCTTTTAGATCTGATGAAGACTGGTGAGTGTTTTGTAGGAATCGTAACAGAGCTAAAGGTACGGTCACATATGGCAAACATTTGTCAAAAAATATCAAATATTTGTTTGCCCTAAGCTGACCATAAAATATTTTTGAGGGGCAAACAGAAAAACAGCTGATTTTGGGCAAACAAAATTATTTGCTAGCAAACAAAAATGCTCCTAATGTGACCATTTAACGTCTAATATTTTCCTCGATTTTAGGCAAACAAATATTTGTTCTTACAAAAACAGCGGCAAATAAAAAAGGTTTAAAATAAAAATTATTGAATAAAATTGGAAGAATTAACAAAATTAAATAATTTTTTAATGACGAAAAAACTTATTTATGTAAAAAAATTTTCCTGTGTTCTCTTTTTAGCAAAGAGTTGCGCGGTAAGTAGGTTTCAAGGTGCTACAAAATACATTTTTCTTAAGTAAATAGGTAATTTATTTAATATGGGTACATATTTATAAGCTAATGTTACGAATAATGCATTGCAAGAATGGCGTATCTATGTATATTAATAGATACATTTTCGAGAGTGTACCAGTTTGGGGACAGTGGACAATCATGGACCCGCCAAAATAAAATTATATAATGAATTTATGATTTATATGAAACTTATTAGTGCCGAATAATTTACCGACATCGACATCTTTATGAGATTTTTTCGTATTGAAGTGATTGTAGCCAGTGACCTAGAACCAATTCTCGGCCTACCAATACAACATTTTTAAAACGACATACAAGCTATTATAGAAATTATTGCCAAAACCAACATTTATAAGATTATTATCACACTTAAGCTATTTACAGAAGGGGTATTTGTATAAGAGCTATGGTAAAATATGGATCGATTACAATAACAGTTGGTAAGGTGATAATATATTTACCCTTATCGTGGTTGGAAATAAGTTTTTATGAGCAACGAAGATACGCGAAAATTGCAAAAACAGCGATCATTGATTAAAAGTGCCTAAAACTATAAGGAATGGCAAAAATTCGATAAAAGTGGCTAAATTAGCGGAAATTCGCAAAAATTTGCTAATAGCGGCATGATAGCAAAGTTTAATATGCATTTATTACAAATCTTTAAAGCTGTAAAGAATCAGAGGAAACAATTGCATCTATCGCGATCATTCACGAAAAATTGCAAACCCAAAAATTTATTTGAATTTGCCAAATCGGGTAAAAAAACAAAATGTCGGAAAAAACAAAAAAAAATTTACAAAAATAGCGAAAATTCGCGAAAATCTTTAATATTTCAAGCAAGCCATAAAATTGATTAAAAGTCCCTAAAACTATAAGGAATGGTAAAAATTCTGTAAATATTGCTAAATCAGTGGAAATTTGCGATATTTGATGATACGTATTGTTTTCATTATATAAAGAACATTTGAAACTAAAAACCAAAATTATGTTTTTTTGCTAAAAATGTTCTCACATATAAGAATTAAAGTCGATTCGTTTTACTTTCACTAACCCCTTACCACTCTAATTGAAAACGAATAAAAACATGTGGAGGTGGATTGCAGAACACAAAAAATGCTGACGTAATCCACTTTCTAGTGAATTCGGATTCTAGAACACACCCGCACTCACAATATTCTGTACGTAAAATTAACTGAAATTGTAATATAAAATAAATGAAAGTTCAATAAAAAACCGGTCTACCTATTTTTCATTTATTTTTAACAAAAAGTTCATTTAATTTTTACTGTCAAAAATTCAACACCATATTCCGTAAAATCAAATAAATATTCAGTTATTTTGTAAAATTTTACTGTCAAAAATTCAACACCATATTCAGTAAAAACGATTAAATATTCAGTTATTTATTAAAATTTTACTGTCAAATTGACCCCATATTCAGTAAAAACAATTAAATATTCAGTTATTTTATTAAATTTTCGTTTGCTCCACAAAAGAGCCGAATTTCTAAAAATACCAGACTGACACGTGTCCGCTTGTTTTTCTTATAAGCGAGAGAGGGAGAATATTTTTATTTACTTACCCAGTTACACACGTTTGTTTTACTTTTGTTGTACTGACCACGTTGTTTACAGAAGAACTCTAAATTATAAGACACCAGCAGCATGACCGATATGGCTTCGCAATTATTTTACTTTTAATATTTGATGTAGGTATTTAACTAAATTATTTTAACAAATAGAAAATGGGTATTCTTACACAAAACAAGCAATTCATTTTTTATAGATAAGTAAAAATTAATTTTTGGTAGTAAAATTATATAAAATAACTGAATATTTAATTGTTTTTACTGAATATGGTGTTGAATTTTTGACAGTAAAATTTTATAAAATAACTGCATATTTATTTGTTTTTACGGAATATGTAGTTAATTTTTTGACAATAAATTTTTAAAAGATAACTGAATATTGATTTGTTTTTACGGAATTCGCGGTTGAATTTTAGACAGTATGAACTTTTCGTTGCCTTAAATTACGTTTTCATTTAATTTTGGATAAAGAAGAATTTAACTTAATCAACGGACAAAATTAACTGCAACTGAAAATCCGTATTAATATGCACTTAGTTTTTTGAATAACTGTTAGAATCAGTTAAAAATAAATTTGCTTGGAATTTTAAATGTTTATTTATTTAAAAATGACTGAACGGAATATTTCTTAAATAAACTACAGTCCGTTACTGTAATAATATTGTGAGTGCGATTATCTCAAAAATTGCGACATGTACTTTGCGAATAAGGTTAACATCGACAGCTAGCCGGAAGGATGGACATTGTTATATCGATTTACAAAAGGATGCTGACGAAAAATAAAAATGTTGGTCGCAAGTTCGTCCAAGCAGTTTGGACTGAAATTCAGCACTTTTGGTTCAGTAGGAAAAGAGTTATGGAGCGAAATGTGAAACAACCTCTCGAAAAAAATTAATATTTATTTACAAAAACTAACGTAAATTGGTGGCGGAATGCACCTTTTATCGTTAAATTTTGCACAAACTCAATTTATATGTCTAGAAATCATATAACTAAATTTCGTGAAGATCGGTCCATAATTTACAATAGATCCACTGTCTAAAACACTTTATTGCTTGCGTCTAAAACCGTAACAAATAATGCTTTAGGTTCATAATTTATGTTAATTTAGATTTCATGACTGGAAATTACTTCGCTAAATTGCCTTTATCCCTTTATTTGTTATCTTAATCCTCTTTTACTTTTAAAAATGCTGTTCTCACTCTTCTGTACCATAAAATCATAAAAGTTTCAATATTTTTCATCAAAATGTTAATTTTTAAGGTACGTTCAGACTGATGAAATATTTGATAGCAAACATCAAATATTTCATTAACGTAGTCTGAACACCAAATATTTTTGAGTGTCAAATAAAATAACAGCTGATTTTGAGCAAATAAAAGTATTTGCCGGCAAACAAATATTTGTCCAATGTGAACATAGTGTGAACACAAAAAATCAAATATTTTAGTAATTTTTGAGCAAACATTTATTTGATATTACAAAAAAATTTGAAGAGCAAACAACGACAAATAATTTTAGCCATGTACCCGATAGAAGCAATTTTTCCTGTAAGTTTTCGGATTTTTTACAGTTTTAAAGATTTTTAATAATTATTAGACTTTGCTATCATACCGCTATTAGCCAATTTTTGCGAATTTTTGCTAATTTAGCAATTTTCACCGAATTTTTGCCATTCCTTATACTTTTAGGGACTATTAATCAATTTTATGGCTTGTTTGAAATATCAAAATATTTTGCGAATTTTCGCTATTTTTGCAACATTTTTTTATTTGGTTTTTCCCCGACATTTTGTTTTTTAACCGATTTAGCGATTTCAAATAAATTTTAGGGTTTGCTATTAGCCAAATTTTCCTAATTTAGCAATTTTCACCGAATTTTTGCCATTCCTTATACTTTTAGGGACTTTTAATCAATTTTATGGCTTGTATGAAATATTAAAATTGTTCGCGAATTTTCGCTATTTTTGCAACATTTTTTTATTTGGTTTTTCCCGATATTTTGTTTTTTAACCGATTTAGCGATTTCAAATAAATTTTAGGGTTTGCTATTAGCAAATTTTTGCTAATTTAGCAATTTTTTACCATTTCTTATACTTTTAGGGGCTTTTAATCAATTTTATGGCTTGTTTGAAATATCAAAATTTTTCGCGAATTTTCGCTGTTTTTGCAACATTTTTTTTTGTTCTTTTCCCGACATTTTGTTTTTAACCGAATTATATATTTTAGGGGTTGTTTCCAATTTTTCGCAAACTTTAGCCATGTTTCCGTTAATCATTGTCTTCCAGTTTTGTTTTTCTTTTACATACTCCTGTTCTAACAATATAATAGATGCTGCTCCACAGAATAAAACAAATAATAAGGCTTCTGTGCGAATTTTTACTACTTGAGAAATATATTTTCATTTTTGAACACTTTCATTAAATAATTATTTGATGCAAATATTTGTTTTAGTCTGAACGCATGGCAAACATGAATTAATTTATTTTATTTGACACTACAGTTGGCAATGTTTCAACAAACAAAAATTGTCAAATATTTAAGCTTAGTCTGAACATCAAACAAAATATTTTTTTGTTTCACACAGTTTGAAGCAAATATCAGAACAAATATTTTTGTCAAATATTTCATTAGTCTGAATGTACCTTTAGTTTTAATAAAAAGTAATTTTATTTATTTAATTTTTATTTTTGACAATTTGTTCAAATATTTATTTTTAGGCAAATATTTTTATATGTGAACACAGGGCAAACATGTTTTCCCAATTTTTATTTGAAGGTATTTAATATCTGTTTGAACAAACAAAAATGGGCAAATAAATGTGCGTAGTGTGACCAGAAAATAAAATTGTCACTTTTTTTTTTATCAAATTTTAAAAAAATGCCGGCAAACAAAATTTTACAAATGTTTGCCATATGTGACCGTACCTTAAGAATGTGATACTCAGGGAGAGAAGGAGATATTTTGAGAAATTGTTTTCAGGCCTTGAAACTGGCTCTATCTGGAGAATTCTGAATGGAATGGGTCTGACTGCCGGTAATGATTTTTGATGTGAATTAAATGCCGATGACGTTAACTTTTATTTTGTCAATTGTTCCCTTGATGATTTGGGGAGGGTTGACTTTGCTGTATTTGATGATATAGGCTCTTTTTTCTTTAGGTGTATAACTGAGGGTGATCTGTATATTTCCTTATGTAGTGTTAAGTCGAATTTTGTAGATACCATCAGTATCCCGATAAAGTTTTTGAAAACCATTTTTGCTCATATTTGTCACCTGTTAGCTTTTCATAATTATTCAATTTTAACAACATTGATGTTTCCTGCTGATTGGAAAGTAGCCCGAGTTATAGTTATCCATAAATCTGGATCAATTAGTAGTTTGGACGACTTAAGGCCCATTTCTATTTTACCGGCTATATCTAAAAATATTGAACAAAAATCCTTGTTTTTTACCAGCAGTTTGTTTATTATACAGGCACTCAAAACACGCACCAACAAATCTCTTAACATTATTTCTCAGTCTAGGAAACCAATATTTTTCCATAATTTTGAAAATAGCTTTGTCGACACCTACATGTCCCAATTCATCATTCTTGCGTTGTCAGGAATGTATAAATAATTCTTACTGTTCTCAACTTTAAATACTCGACCATTTTGAAGTTTAAATTCATTTTGTATACGTAAATCATCTTTAGTCAGCTCATTTTGTTTTTGAAGAACTTCCACAATATTTTTTATCTTAGAATCGCTTTTCTGCAAAAGTGTCACCCAATCTGTAGTATCAAAACTTGAATGAAGCACACAAATATCTGCCACTGTTGTAGTATCTTCAGGCAATTCATTCGTATTACGACTCAGTGCGTCGGCATGTCTATTTTCAGTTCCAGGAGTATGCTGAATTTCAAAATCGTACTCAGACAACTTCAACCACCACCTTCCTATTCTTGGCAAAATATCTTTCTTTGTCATAGAACTTCTTACGGCATTACAATCAGTTTTCACAACAAATTGAACTCCAATTAAGTAGACACGGAAACGTTCCAACACCCAAACAACTGCTAATGCCTCAAATTCCGTTGAATGATAACGAGACTCTTCTTTAGTCTGAATTTACACGTTTCATCTTTTGATGCTCAACTTCTTTTCAATTTCCTTTTAATGATGCCAATATATTTACACGCAGCAATCGGTTTCAACTTTTTTCCGGTACAAAACAACAACAATTTTATTAATAGCGAATCAAAGCAAAAAAGAAAAGAAAAAAATTACATGCAGCCATCGTTGTGCATATACCAACGAATAAAAACACAAAGCGTACTGACCGAGTACAGGCATCTCCGTACTAACCCCGTTTCTTCTTTCTTCTCTCACCTAAAAACATAAGAGTTGAGCATCAAAAGATGAAACGTGTAAAAGCAGACTTAGTAGTTTGGCGACTTGCATAGGCTACGGGATGGAATTTTCCGTCGATTTGTTTCTGAACTAAAATTCCAGCTAAGCCATCTTTACAAGCATCTGTATGGGCTTGAGTATTTGCATCCTTACTATAAATACTTAAGACGGGGGTTTCAGTTAAAATTTTCTTTAAAACGCTAAAAGCATTTTCTTCTTCTTCATTCCATCTCCAAATTACTTAATTTTTCGTCAAACGGGTCAAAGGTTTTGCCAAAATAGCAAAGCCCTTAATAAAATTTCGAAAATAACTGGTTAAACCAATAAACTGGCGTACCCCGTGTACAGTAGTAGGACGTTTAAAGTTATTAACTGCATTTATTTTTAAATTGACTTATGGATATTCAATTTCAAATTTGCTCGTCTCAATGCATCCAATACAATCTTCAGATTTTCTAGGCACTCATCAATATTAGAGGATGGTATAAGTATATCATCAAAATATCCCACCGCAACTGTAAAACGTAACGGACCCAAAGCTGAATTGACTAACCTCTGAAAAACGGCTGGGCCATTTGACACACCAAAAGGCATCCTCATAAACTCGTAGTGGCCATCTGGCGTCACAAAAGCAGTTACATGTCTAGAATCCTCAGCGACCTTTACCTGATAGTAACCACTTCGTATGTCAAGCACATTAAAATATTTCAAGCCGTGAAGTCTGTTGATTTGATCAGCGACGATAGGCAATGGATATTTAATTTTTCTGGTCACACGATTTAATGCCCTGAAGTCAATGCATATTCTTTTATCACCATTTTTCTTACGAACGATTAAAATTGGGCTCGCATAATTAGAATCTGATTCAACGATTATACCGGCATTTTTCAATTGAGCCATCTCTTCACGCACAAACGCTCTTTCAGATTCACTTAATCTGTAGGGCTTGTAAGTAATAGGTGTACTATCTAGAAGTTCAATTGTAAATTCGGTGTTTTCTCCACAACCAAGCTCATTGAGATGTAATGCAAAACAATCTTTGTATTGTTGTACCAAGGCCATTAATTTTTCACCGTACTGCTCAGGTATTTCGGGATTTACAAAAATCAAATCAGAAAAATTCTCATCATCTTTGTTGGTGCAATCATAATCTACTTCCTTATCATCAAAAATACACAATTCGCCCTTAGTCACTCTTTCACCTTCTTTGAAGACTACATCAGTTGTAGAAACATTAACGATCGGCACTGCTAAACTATCAGCATTACCATTTATAACACAAGCAGGTATAACACATCCATTTCTATTTGGAGTTGAATTTACAAAAAAATCTTGATTTTCTGATACTGCATCACTCGTGGTAACAGCAACAAAACCTACATGATTCGGTGGTAAAACGGTAGCCTCTTTTACCCATAAACTAGTTTTTAACTTAGGAAGATTTGGAACTTTAATTCGATTTAAATCATTTTAAGGCAATTCATGATGATGATGATATCAAGAGTATCATCTGTCATTACATGCACGACAACATCAGCCTCCGCCTGATCAACTTTTAATTTTACATTACACATACCCAAGGCAGAAGTCATACCACCTCCTACGCCTCTAATAATCATCCCATTAGGAATTGGATTTAATTCAAAATTTAAGTCTTTAGCTGCTGACTCCTTCATCATTACACATTGACTACCAAAATCTACGTATGATTTTACCGGCATTCCATCTACTTCAGCATCAAAGAAATATTTCTGATTATTTCCCACGACAACACAATTATTTAATTGACTACCAGATTATTCTCTTTTAGTACCGTGAACATTAGAAACAGAACAATTTTTTTCAATATGACCAGGATTATTACATTTCCGACATACAACAGGAGAAGTACAATTTCTTTTAAAGTGTCCCTTCATTTTACACCGGAAACAAGTCTCTTCAGCAAGATCCTTTTCTTTCGGCAATGATTCTTTAACGTCCTTCTCTTGTTTCATTTTTGTAAAATTAGTGTTACGATCTTTTACCTGCACTCCCATTGTTCGATAAAATTCACGGACATCCGCCAACAATGCACTCGACTCGTTGTGTGTTTTACAAAGCAAAAACGTTTTCAAATCACGATCGTAAAGTCCTTGCATTATCTGAACTTTTGTTTCCGAAAACGGTATCTTTAGATTATCACATAATCTCTTTTTCTTAAAATAATAGTCGAACGTACATATCTTCATTTCTTCCCTGTCTGTAAGTTAAAAGTGCAGACCACTGTTCAGCCATACTGCCTCTGCCCATAAATGTATCCTCAAATTCCCTTTCAAATTCTTGCCATGTTCGGATACTTAATCAGATAAGATCGGACCAGCTCTAGTCTAAACGAATCAGACCAATTATGTAGGTCACCCATGCCTTAAATGGACTCGATCCAATCACTGGCATCGTACTCCGATCCCTTACCATTAAATTTTCTGATAGATTTATGTAAATCCGGTAGAACATGAAAATTAGCAGATGCACCAGAAGACGCAGAATTGCTCAATGTCAGTGCACGAATTTATTCGGAATTTTGATTCAATAGCTGTGACAGCATTTCAGTAGACACAATTTCATTCTCCGGATTCATATTTACGCCATTCGAACTCGCATTTACTAATGTGCTATTGTAAAAAAAACCAAGCCACCTATTGCCGCCTTTAAAAACCGCCTGCAACAACACCAACAACTCGGTCTTTTTTTTTATTCTTATGAATTTCACCACCCGACAACAACAGCAACCAAACAGTGCATTCGTTTGTATATGACAGCTACAACAACAAGTACTGCAATGAATCGACGTCTTTACACAACATTTTTCGCCTTTTCCTTCCTCTACGGCTCACGGATGCTTTATTCCACTTCTGAATGTTAACTCCTGTATGGAGTTATGGTTTTTTCCGGCAAAAGCTTCCAATTAAAATAAAAGAACACGAGCGTATTTCAATATGCGTCTCTTCTTAACAAACAAAAGTTTTTTATTTTTTTCCATGTAAAGTTTACAACTTCCGTTAACAAGAAAAAAAAGTTGCCAGAAGAGCAACTTAAATTTACACAAAAAGAAATATACTACATACATATATAAAATTTCGGATAGCTAACAGTTGACAAGAAAATTACACAAAGCAACAACGCGAGATGCGAAATGAAAAACAACGTCTAAGAACCAGGCAATCAAATTCATAACACTAATCGAAAACCATTTATGCTTCTGGCATTTAAGTACGACCCAACAGTTGATTACAATTCATATAACATTATTGATGTTGGTAGCACGCATCAAGTATGTGCCCATTGTAAAGCGTTGAAGGACAAACAAGGAGCCCCAGAGAAAATTTGTATCATTTTTTTTTCAAAATCGGCGCAGTAGTCTTTTAATTAAGCGATGTTTTTCACTAATAAAAAACATTGTACAACAACACCTGGATTGTGCCGTATTCACCTCTTCTTTCCAAAACTTTCAAAGCACAATGTTGATTACTGCAACTATGTTAAATCTATAAAATGCGTTCCCATGTATGTCACGAAAGGAAGCGGTATGGTTGTTTAGGTATTACTACTGCAGATAAAAATGATGAGATTTCTCAGTATTAGTTTGGAAGATCCATTTATCTGTACTAATGAGCAACGAGTTTTTCTTACGGAAGCAAAACGACCACCATCAACAACTCTAACAAGTTTCTTTAAGACGTGTACAAGTGACCAGAATGCTGCTTTAATCAGAAGTGACGAGATATTTTATATGAAACTATTCATCAAAACAAAAGCGTAGGAAACAGGGAAAATCTGTTACTGGCTATATAGATGTTTACTCATCCGATTCACTGGGTCTACTTAGTTCATCTGTGCAATGACGAATGTTTTTACCTGCGTTTGTTATAGTAAATGTTCGTGGACCAACGTATTTTCAATCTTTACGAAATGTCAATGGAGTATTGTGCGCAACGTATATAGAAGCCTGTCAGCTTTTACGTTTGCTAGAGGATGACAACCATTAGGATCTCGCTATGGCGGATGATGTTGTTTCGTCTAACCCCCAATAAATTCAAACACTTTTTGCCATCATTATATCAATATGTTTTCCATCTAATTCACCCCAAAGTATAAAGAAAACATCGATGCACCAGGCGGAACACGTTTTTCTTTCCCTTCTTATGGCTTCGGTTCGCTCACAAAACCAAATTGCACTTGCAGTACCCTGGAAGGAGGAAGAACAGCTCACTCTACTCTAAAAATGCATTTGCAAACGGTAGAAATGCCATGATGTAATATTTCGAAGCAATCAGGGATGGCAAAAGTACTGCAAAACTGCAAAGTTATTGGAAGGATGATGGTTCTTTTGGCCGGAGAATTTCGCCAAACGCTGCCAGTCATTTTAAGGTCAACACCTGCCGATGAAATTAACTCTTGCTTGAAGTCATCATCTTTATGGAGAAAAGTGAAAACTCTCAAATTAAAAGAAAAAATGCGAGTTGCTCTTCAAACTGATCAATTAGAGTTGTTAGGCATTGGCAATGGAAAAATACCGACTAACTTTACCACAGGCCAGATTTAATTTCCAATAGGCTTTTGTCAATTTACGACGTCTAAAGAAGAACTATTAGCAAAAGTGTTTCCAAATATTGCTCAAAATTACAATAATTACGATTGGTTGAAAAAAGAGCCATTTTGACTGCAAAAAATAAGGACGTTGATGAAATACATTTTAAAATCCAAAGCTAAATTAATGGTGAATTGCATTCGTATAAGTTAATTGATGATGTTGTTAACTATCCAATAGAGTTCCTGAATTTATTGGACTTACCGCGAATGCCACCGCATGACTTACAGCTGAAGGTTGGATCAGTAATAGTTATGTTACGTAACCTCAATCAGCCAACACTATGCAATGGTACTAGATTGGTTGTTAAGACGCTGATGCCACACTATTAAAGCAAGGATAATAATAGGAAAGTTTCAAGGTGATGAAGTGCTTATTCCCAGGATGCATATGATGCCAAGCGATCTCCCATTTAAATTTAAACGCGTCGGGTTTCCAGTTCGCCTTGCATTCGCAATGACGATTGATAAATCTCAAGGACAATCGTTTAAAGTATGTGGGTTAAAACAAACATCCCAATGTTTTTCCCACGGTCAATTGTATGTTGCATGCTCGAGAGTCGGTACACCGTCAGCACTATTCATTTTTTCCCCAAATAAAAAAAAACAAAAAATATTGTTTATTATCAAGCTTTAAAAAATCCTTTTTTTAATAAGTAATTATTTTAATTGTTGTTATACAAGTTAACGACGCTAAGTGAACACCCATAATGCAAGTTAACGACGCTAAGTGAACACCCATAATGCAGTATCGAATTATTTCTCGGTTGCGCGTGCAAGTAATATGATAGCACTATTGCCAAATACTTATAATTCAAACTTGCATTCTAGGTTTAATATATTTTTTGTGTTTTTAACTTTGGTAATTATTGATAAATTCTGATTGGTCAATTCATGAATAAATTTTAAATGGGCAAAATTACTTTATCAGCATTTATTTTATTAAGTTTTAACTTTTGTAATTATTGATAAATTCTGATTGGCAAATTCATGAATAATTTTTAAATGGGCAAAATCACTTCATCAGCATTTATTTTATTAAGAACTTTAGTTATTAGTAAATTACTTTAAATAAAACATTCTGTATTGAATCCTAAAGAGGAAGAGTGTCTTTTATTTTAAAACAGCCATCGGCAAAATCAGGGCGCCGCGTTTTCTCTTTTCTCTTTTATTCTCTTGTATGCTCTTTTATTACGTACATGTGCACACATATTGCAGAGAATTTAACAACATTAACAACAACATACGTAAAATTCATACAACGCATATAATCGCAAAATGTAATAGTATAGGTTGCCGATGGCTGTTTTAAAAGGTAGCAGGAAAATCCTCATCAACATAACTGGCGCCCAACGGAAAAAAACCTTAAGATTAAAAGCAAAATCTGTGTGTTTATTAAATTCAACCGAATCCTGTAGACATTTTTAATAAGTAAAAATATAATTTTTGAAAATTGTTTTAGTTAAAAAAAAGAAAAATTAAAAAATTGGAAAGCAAAAGTTAAATATCAAGTTTAAAAAAAAAAGATTTTTATAATAAAGTTGTTTGTAAAAGCAAAGCCAAAATATAAATTTAAAATCTTGAGATAAAAAAATTTTGTTGTAAAAACAAAAATACAATTTCATTTAAACAAGACAATTGTAAAAAAAAAAAAAAAGAAGAGATATCAAATCTAATAAATAGGCTTTCAATATTAAGTCTAAAAAAAAAAAAAAGAGTTTGTGAAAGCAAAGCTAAAATATAAATTTACAATTTTGAGATAAAATTTTTTTTTTTTGTAAAAACAAAAATAAAATTTCATTTGTAAAAAAAGAGATATCAAATCTAATAAATAGGCTTTCAATATTAAGTCTAAAAAAAAGTTTAGTGAACAATTTTGTTTGTGAAAACAAAGCTAAAATATAAATTTAAAATTTTGAAAAATTTTTTTGTTTAAACATATATTGATATTTTGTTCTTTTTCCTGTTTTAACTATTTATTTACCCTTAAGAGAAATGAGTCTTACCAGGGAAGGCATTAAGGCATGTCCAGAGAAAGTAAAAGCTATAGTAGACTTCAAAACGCCACAAAACTTAAAACCCCTTAGATCATTCCTTGGGTTGTCAGGATACTATAGGAAATTTATTAAGGACTACGCGCGCATTGCTAAGCCACTAACAAAGTATTTAAGAGGAGAAAATGGCCATACAGCAGCAAGTAGCTCAAGAAACATTAAAATCACTTTAGACAATGAGGCAATAATAGCTTTCGACAAGCTGAAAAGAATATTAGCATCAGATGACGTATTACTGGTATATCCTGATTATAAGAAAACATTCGAACTAACAACCGAAGCTTCAGGGGTGGCACTTGGAGCAGTATTGTCACACAACGGGAAACCCATTACAATGATCTCGAGGACACTCTCAAGCACCGAATCTAATTATGCTATAAATGAGAGAGAACTACTGGCTATCATATGGGCACTCAAAACTCTCAGGCATTACTTGTATGGCATTACTGGAATTCACATTTTTACAGACCACCAGCCACTAATTTTTGCTATGTCCGACAAAAATCCAAACGCTAAATTGAAGAGATGGCGAGCCTTTATAGAGGAGTTTTCGCCAAAATTCTTTTACAAACCCGAAAAGGAAAATGTAGTTGCAGACGCCCTTTCGCGACAATACATAAACCAAATCGACGAAGGAAGTGATCAGACTGTACATAAATTTCCCGTAAATCAGTTCAAGAATCAATTTATAATATCAAAATCTGATATCTTTTCAACTAATAAGAAAATAGTATTCAGACAATTTATACTTCATACAATAAATTATGATACAGTTGATAAGCTTTTGGCATATTTAAAAAACAATGTGGATTCAACAGGCACGAATGTCTGTCATTGCGACCTGCCAACATTAGCAGAATTCCAGGATGATCTTCTTCTATTGTTTCCATCTACAAAGTTTGTTCATACTGAAAAATTCGTTATGGATGTGATACGGGAAGACGATCAGTGGGATATAGTGACCACTGAACATTACAGAGCGCATAGATCGCTTCAGGAGAACTTTCGTCAGATCATCAACGAGTACTACTTTCCTGGTGTAAAGAAGATGCTAAAATATGTAATAACAAACTGTAAAATATGCAAAGAAATTAAGTATCAGCGAAAACCTCCTAATGTCGGAATTGCAGCAACCCCTATACCCTCCTATCCTGGGGAAGTGCTTCATATGGACATTTTAATCACCAATAAATTAAATTTTCTTACATGCCTCGATAAATTTTCCAAATTTGCAATTGTTTTGCCTATAAATTCTAGATCCTCCATAGATACTAAAATAGGTTTGCTTCAGGTTTTAAATAGGTTCAAGGGAGTAAAAACAATCGTTTCTGATAATGAAAGAGCATTTTGTTCAAATGCACTCGGCATTTTTTTGAGAGACCATTTAGATGTGCAACAGTTTTTCGTTCCACCAATGCATAGCAAGAGCAATGGCCAGGTAGAAAGATTCCACTCGACACTTTTGGAAATTGCGCGGTGCATCAAGGTCCAGCAAAACATAGACGAAACGACTGAATTGCTGTTACTCTCAACACTCAAATATAATGACACAATCCATTCTGTAACAGGCAGAAAACACATAGACATAATTAACGGTTTTGAAAAGAATTCCCTAGTAGATATAAGAAAACAACTTCAGACTGCACAGGACAAATCTTTGAATCAGAATAATAAGAATACGTCAAACAAGGTATACCACCCAGGGGAAATTGTATTCGTCAGAAGGAACAAAACGTTAGGGAATAAATTCGATAAGGTATTCGAACAAGAGGTAATAGAAAGGGATCTAGGGAGTACAGTTATGATAAAAGGAAAAAAGGTTCATAAGGAAAATCTTAGATAAGCAAGAAAAAAACTTTCAAGCTGACTTCTGATAGTTTCTTTTTTTATTATAGAATGATTCTTGTCTGCTTGCCTTGGGTATCGGCGAAGATTATGGACTATTCGGGTGCGCATTTTATTGCTACAACAGAAGGTGACGTTGCTACATTTACTGATTACGACTACCTGGTACATAAGACGAACCTTTCAGAATATGAGTCAATAATACGAGAAACTGACTATATTTTAAAGACGATGTCGGACGCGAGAATGAGTGCATTAATAAAGGAACAGATAAGAGAAATAGAAAGATTGCTGACAATCTTACAAGCTAACAGAAGGCACGCTAGATCATTAGATTTTTTGGGATCCGCTCTAAAATTTGTTGCAGGCACTCCAGACCATAGTGATTTAGAAGTCTTAACAGCGAATGGAGAGGCCCTAACAGAAAATAACAACAAACGAGCAGTAATAAATTCCATGTTGCAGGAGAGAATTAATGACATAACTGATAGGGTCAACAATATTATTGAAAGGAAAGGCAGTAATTCAGTTCAGGAGGAAGAACTAATTCTCTTTGAGCTGATTATTGAAAGAAACGGAAACACTATATCCTTTCTAAACGGTCTCGCACTCTCAGTTGTCCTGGCAAAGGAAAATATTATAAACCCGGTAATTTTTGATAACATTGAAAACACAGATATGCTAAAATCAAGAAAGATACCCATTAGTATAAGTAACATTCTGAAATGTAGTAATATAGTAAGTATTTTTCAAAATAATAGCATAATTATTCAAATTATAAAGTATCCAGTGTTGACCAATCTGGGCTCAACAAATATTTGTCGGGAGGCCAATGATACGTGCTTGTTCCAGCTGTTAAATAATAATACTGCATCCTGTCTAACACAATCCGCTGATCATATCCCGCCTGTTCAAAGAATCTCAGAAGAACCAATACTTTTGAATGATGTCCTTAACACAAGCATTTCCGAGACAGACACAATTACGGTAAATGGTACTGTACTGATAACGTTCTTGGAGAGTGTGGCTATCAATGGAACAATTTATTACAACAAGGAGAAGAAACAAGGACAATTTATTAAGCCTCATCCACCAAAAATTTTGGATGTCTTAAAGAATAGCCACGAAACCAAGATCACGTTACCATATTTACACAAAATAAACCTGAAAAATTATGAGTTGATATCCAACCTACAAGAAAATATCGTTGCGCATCGGACAACTTTGATAATAGTTGCAATATCTATACCAATCCTATTATGCCTGGTATGCTATTTTCGCAGGAAGAAAAGGCAGGACACTACCAATATAGAGGATATAATTCAGAAGATAAGGTCGAAACAGGGACGCACCGACACTTAAAAGGGGGAGGAGTTAACGACGCTAAGTGAACACCCATAATGCAAGTTAACGACGCTAAGTGAGCACCCATAATGCAGTATCGAATTATTTCTCGGTTGCGCGTGCAAGTAATATGATAGCACTATTGCCAAATACTTATAATTCAAACTTGCATTCTAGGTTTAATATTTTTTTTGTGTTTTTAACTTTGGTAATTATTGATAAATTCTGATTGGTCAATTCATGAATAAATTTTAAATGGGCAAAATTACTTTATCAGCATTTATTTTATTTAGTTTTAACTTTTGTAATTATTGATAAATTCTGATTGGAAAATTCATGAATAATTTTTAAATGGGCAAAATTTCTTTATCAGCATTTATTTTAATAAGAACTTTAGTTATAAGTAAATTACTTTAAATAAAACATTCTGTATTGAATCCTAAAGAGGAAAAGTGTCTTTCATTTTAAAAGGTAGCAGGAAAATCCTCATCAGCATAACTTACATGTACTATATAATAGCTAAATTTAGAAGCAACTTTGTAAGCAATAAATGGAGAAAAATTTGTGTTTTTTATTTGTACTGAAATTTTTGTTTTTTAATTTTTAATTCTATGTTAGATACTAATCATAAGTAAATAACTTCCGAGCGAAGCCGGGGCGATCAGCTAGTAAGACTTTCTGGGATATAATTTTGGTAATTTTGTCAGGATTCGTTGTTTATTACTTTTTATAGGGTTAATAGAAGTGGTGTTCCTTGTCTTCTTTGTTCTGAATTTAAATTTTCCTTTTCTAGTAGGAATATACAGATCTTTATTCCTAAAATAAGATATAGTCTACTTGATGGATCTTTCGTTGTTAGGGTGGCAAGGAACTGAAACTATTTGCCTCTTGTTCTCCGTATTTTTCCCCACTCTAATAATTCATTTCGTTTGAAACTATTGGTTCACTTTTCTGCTCAGTTCATATGTATTTTGTTTCGTAATTGCGTTGCTTAGTCTGAGTTTAGACGGTTCATTCTTTACTGAAAAGATTCTTCCTTTTTCTTCTTTGAACAAGAATTGGCGTTCAAATTATTCATTTCATGTTTACGCCATGTTTTTTATTTTGTATAGTCGTGCGTATGCATGTGTGCTTTTTTGATATTGAAAACAAAAACAAAATTAAACAACAAATGAAAAAGCAAAGCGTAAGGAAAGTACAGACATGTGTGTACTCGTTTCTTTTCCCCTCTCCCCTCTCGCCAATAAAGTAGCAATCAATGTCGCGAGAAAACCAAAAGAAAGCCTGTTTAGCTATTTTGCTTGCTTTTTCATTGAAGAAAAAAGTGGAAAGAAAAATTATGACCAAAAGCCGAAATTTTTTCACTGGTTAATTCTGATTCCACCGGCAGAACCCACTCGATTTTACTGTCTTCTGCCATTACCCTTTATTACAATAAACTTTACACAAATTTTGTCAATTGTTTTACTTTTTATTTGTTTAATATTTTCCACTACGTATTTTATTTTATTTCTTTTATTTGTCACTTTCTACTGACGTATCATGATTTAATGTCATGAAAATGCTACACGTTCAATATTTATCACGCGATCCACCATCCGCGATCTGGATTTCATATTTTAGGCTATTCTGCGATATTGATCGCGATCCATCAATATTGCATGGTACACGTTTCTAGTATCACGATATTTATTGAACGTGTAGCAGTGGCCTTACAGATTGAGTGGGATAAATAATTATTTTATTGCAAGTGTTGCTTTAGTTTCTGCTTGGCCTACTACTTTGGGACAATTTTTTTATTATTATGTTTGATTTTTCGTTTAACGGCTGGGGAGCCAAAAGTGGATTATATGGGATATGTATTTTGTACATACATATTCATTTTTTAAGAATTTAATAGAATATCAAATCAGGTGGATTATTTACTTTGTAATATAAAATTGATTTTGTCCTATAAGTCTTATTATATTACTTCTTTGTGAATAAATGAATAAATAAATAAATTCTCACTTTAATTTATTTAACATTAATTTTTATTTTGTTTTTTTCTTAGTAGATTTTTTTTAGAGCTAGTTCAGATAAACGATAATTGTTATTAAAATTGGTGATGATAGTACATTTTTCCTGTTTCCCAGCATGTATCAAAATGAAACGACCTGTTTCTCTCTCAAAATTTTGTATGGCAAAACATGTTATTTCAACCATGTTGGGGCGCAAAACAGCAATGGGAGAGCGAAACACGAATATTTCTGTCCGTATGAACATGGTTTAGGCTGAAATTTTGCTATATATATCAAAAATGAAATTAATTAAAATTTATTGACAATTTTTCATTCTTGACTGACCTGAGGCTCGAACCCAGGCGTTTTACGGACAGGTTACCCTTACATGTTTCGATTGTAACCACTCAATCTCTTGAGAGGGTTTTGCCCTTTAATACTCGCACCCGTCGACGACTTCTGGCAGTCAATAGTACTTACGGAACTGTAAAAAGGGCCCAAATCAAGGCGAATTAACTACAGGTGGTGTCGAAACGGCATCTGATTTGGACAGTTAGAGCTTATTTGTTTTGATTTCCCTACAAGAAATGCATAACCAAAACTAAAAAAATTACTAACACACTTGCAACAATTTTACATTAGTTGTTCCACTCTAACATATATGTTAAAGTGGAACAACTAAAACTTCCTAAATAATGCTAATTTTTAGTATATATTTGTAATACGCTTGACTTGTCAGTACGTGCAAAAACTCGTGAATTTTTTTAATTTGTACAATTAAATACCACGAAAATTGAGGCAGCAACGATTGCAAGAGCAATGTTTACGACGATAGCAGTGAAAGGAAAGATAAAGGCAACGGTGTCCAGGTGGCTAAGGTGAATACGTCCAACTACTTTACCCAACGTGCCACATGAAAGCGTAACAGACGGTAATAAAGCTGCTTCCATCGATTTCATTTTCGTCTGTCACCAAAAAGGAACACGAAGAGAAGAAACCTGTTTGCGAAGCCAGCGGGTCACTAACGACTCTTACAACCAGGTAAAAATTAAAATCAATCTTACCTTGTAGCAGTATGTACTAATATGACCGCATTAATGCCGAGGATGCCAAGATATTCCAAAAATGTTTTTATTATTATTTTGTTTGTGTGTTATTTATATTTCTAATAAAAAATTAATTTAAAATTAAAAAAAAGTATTTTTTTTATAAAGGTTAGTACATAGGTACTAACCAATTTTTACATTATAATTATTTTTTTTTCGTGTTGCACTATGTTATCTACTTTAATTAATTTTACATGTTCTTCCTTAAATTCCTTTCTTCATAAAAATAATTTAATGAAAATTTGGCCGAAGTGCACTTTACGGGGCGTACGAAAAAAAATAAAAAAATATGCTACCCGATTCAGAATAAAAAAAGGCTGAGGCCCGTGGGGTCCCCTGGACCCAAAAAAAACGCCCCACCCACTTAGTGATATGTGTGGGTACTCAAATTAAAGGTAATTTGCTCACGATTGCAAATATGTATTTTGTTTTTGTGTTCGCATATCTAGGTTAATTTAAGTATCTTTTAGGTGCAGAAAAGCTTTAGTTAGCGAAGCCGATGTTATATATATATGTGTTATACCGTAGAGGAGAAAATCCTTGCGCCCGGCATAAGACCGGCTATGCAGAGAAGCCGGTATTTGTTATACCATAGAGGAGAAAATCCTTGCGCCAGGCCAAAGGCCGGCTATGCATAGAAGCTTTAGTTAGCGAAGCCGGTCTTTGTTATACCATAGAGCAAAAAATCCTTGCGACCGCCCAAAGGCCGGCTATGCAGAGAAGCTTTAGTTAGCGAAGCCGGTTTTTGTTATTCCATAGAGGAGAAAATCCTTGCGCCCGGCCGAAGGCCGGCTACGCAGAAAAGAATTCTGTAGCACATCGGAAATAGGATATTAGTTACAAAAAAAAATTAAATTTTTTTTTTTTAATCGAACATAAAACATTAAAAAATACAAAATAAAACAAAATATTTACAATCGTGACCAAACTACCTTTAATTTGAGTACCTATAAATAGGGCCCCAAATATCCCGCCCGCCCTAAATTTTATTATTTTTGTTTTTCTTGTACAATTACCTTTAATTTGAGTACCCACACATTCCACTTAGTGGGTGGGGTGGATTTTGGATCCAGGGGGGGCCACGGCCTCAGCCCCCTTAAATTTTAATTTTGGTTTTTTTCTTTTTTTATTCTGAATCGGGTAGCATATTTTTTTTCGTACGCCCCGTAAAGTGCACTTTTGCCGAAAATTTATTTTGATGAACTTAAGCCTAATTTAAATATCAAAATTTGGATTAAAAACCATAGAACAGTTCAGCAAAATAACCACAATACTAATAATATATTAAAAATAAATTAAAAACGTGTAATATTCCCAAGAAATCAACGGATTTTTTTAAAATACCCAAACAGCTTTCTTTGTCCTTTTTTCTCGCATGGGGATAAATTCCCAAGTCTGGCGGCCCTAAACTCAGCTGTCTTTCAAAGTACTGTATAAATAAAATTTACAATTTTGTTTATTCTTATTAAAACGTCATATTTTCAGATTTTTTTTTTCTAAAAAAAGCCGAACTGCCGCATTGTTAAAATTAAAGCTTTGTATTATCCTTATTTTTATTATTTAAGTATATTGTGATACAATTTTTTATCCACCATGTCGTTTCATTGGTGCGATAATTTACATACGGCAGTTTTTAGTCCACGCGACTATCAAGTCGAACTTCTAGCAGCCGCCTTTGAACAAAATACTTTGATATGTTTGGGCCATAAGTCTTCCAAGGAGTTTATTGCTCTTAAATTACTGCAAGAATTGGGCCGTACACCTCGTTCCCAAAAATCAAAAATAAGTATTTATTTAACTATCAGCATTGAACCCGCAATATTCACCATGTTGAAGCATTTAACGGATTTGAAAGTTTATCAAGAATCTTCCGCTGAGCAAAGTATTATATTACCGCAGGACTATCATGTTTATATTCTGCATCCAAAAACTTGCTTAAATTTGCTTATAGAAGAAAAAATCAAAATGGAAAACATTAATTTATTGGTGTTGGAAGACTGTCATCATGATGTCGTACAATGTGATATAATAGCGGTTTTTAAAAAATTTTATAAACCCCATGATATGAATAATATGCCAAAAGTATTGGGTTTGGCTGGCCCTCTACATAGTGCCGGCTGTGCTTTAGCTGAATTATCAGCTATGCTCAATACACTGGAAAATGCAGTGCAATGTAAAACGGAAACAGCAAGTGATATAGTTACGGTATTAAGGTAAGTAGGTATATTTACATAAAGGAATGCTCGAATACAAAAAATTCTGCCTACCTATTACATATAAGTACGTATGAAAAGTTATATTTTAATCACAACAAAATTGTGATGGCTAAGCGCATGGAAAATTTCGACATAATTTCGGATACGAACTATGTATATCTATACGTGCATACGTATTTTTGTACATTTTGTAAAAATTCCATGTGCCACAAAAAAATATTTACAAATTACACAGTGCGACAGTAAAAAAACCAAGTTTGCGATACTTTTTTTCTAGTATCTATTGCACTTATACATATGGCAGTAACTTTGTTGAATATCCATTGATTTTAAATTTTTCAGCGGATTTAGAAAGAAGAAACTAAGACCTTTTAAAGATGAGAACATGATATTAAAGTAATATCGAGGTAACTATGCGTATTTCTCCAGCATACTCAATTTTTTAATTTAAGAGATATTTTTGCACATATTTATTAGATGTGAACATAGCTTAAGTTACTTTAAAAAAAATTTAATTACTGAGGTAAAATTAATTTTTTTTTTAAATAAATAATTCTCAGATTATTTTTGTAAAAAGTTTAATAACTCGATCAATTTATATATTAATAAATAAGGTAGAATTTAACTAATAAATTACGAAACTCTAATAAATTTATAAATAATACGGTTTCCAAATAAAAAAATTTGCAAAAAGATCTCCAAAGTTAAAAAATAGAGCATTTTTTTTTAGTTTGCTTGAGAAATACGTATAGTTACCTCAATATTAATTAAATATCATGTTCACATCTTCGAAAGGCCTCAGTTTTTTTTTCCAAATCCGCTGAGAAATTTAAAATCGGTGCACATCTAACAAAGTTTCTGGCATATAAGAGCAAAAGGTACGAAAACCCGGGGTTTTACCCGTAACTCGAGATTTTGGAGATGTTTCGCAAACTTCAAGGGCAGAGTATTGTTGTACTCGACAACACCTACTAGAAAAAATTATCGCATCCCAGATATATCTGTTTCATTATTTTTTTGTAACACTGTAAAGTTAAACAAAACTATTAAAAGAAAGTTATGTTTTAGTATGTCTCTTTCAGAACTCCTTTAAGATAGGTACTATCACATACCTAAAGTTGTCTTTTGGAGTATTGTCTTATATTTTCCTACATATGTATGTACTATATACACACAATTCTTTTCGAAATATGTATAACAGTTAGTCATCCTCTTCTTGAAAATTGCATTAGTGTCCAGACTAATGGCGTTTTCTTTTCTGAGTAAAATTCTGCATTTATTCTGCCTTTTACATTTTTTTATGTTCTTTTCTGAAAAATATGTGTTATTTTAAAAGTGTAAAGCGTTCTTTTCTGATGATGTTCTCCTTAAAATTAAAAAAATGCTACATGTTCAACACTCATTTTAATTAAAGGGGCATAAGTGTAGCACTAGGTAGGTAGGTAGGTAGGTAGAAAGGCTGGTGTGAAGTTTCCTCCACACCTTCACCCAGAGACCAATATGGTCCATTGCGATGCCTTAATTAGGATAGATAAGGTGAAAAGGAAAAGGTAGATGAAAAAAGAGAATGACAGCCCGAGAATAAGAAAATAGATATAGAAATGAAGCAAAGACCAAACCAAAATTCCCACTACACGCGGACAGCGCCCCGTCTCCTCTCGCGCAGCCAGGTCATCCCCATTACGAATCCTATAAGACCCTCGAGTCCACACCCCGAGACGTCCCCTAATTCGCCCAGGAATCTACTGCCCAGCCACCTCAGCCTGCTATTCTGGAGCCTGGGACAGTGGCACAGAATATGCTCAACCGTCTCCAGCTCCTCCGGGTCCTCACACAACCCGCACACATCCGATAAGTCGGATCCCATTCTCACCGCCATCCTGCCTATCATACAGTGGCCCGTGATAATCCCTATCAAGGTCCTGACACAGACCCTACTCTTGCCCAGCAGCGATTTCGAATCGGACCTCCTAAGTACCGGCCACAGTGTCCTTGATACACGGCAGTCCAATCGGCTCCCCCAGGCCCGGTTGGTCGCATCCAGAATCCATTCCGTGATCCTTCCAAAAAGGAAGCCAATTGGAGGCCTAACTGCCTCCACCCGGTCAGGATCATCCATCTCCGAGCCCTGTCTCGCCAACTCATCAGCCACCTCATTGCCGATTATGTTGGAGTGACCAGGCACCCAGCATAGCCTCAACGCATATTCCCCTAAGGCTCCCCCTAGAGCCCTCCTACAATCATCAACCAGCCTGGATTTCACATAACAGCCCCTCACAGCCATAAGAGCTGCCTGGCTGTCCACATATACAGTGACCTCCGAGCCCCTATCAATGTTGTCCCTCATCAGTCCCACGGCCCTCAAGACCCCAAGAACCTCCGCCTGAAAAACACTGCAGTCGTCGGGAAGCCTATATGACATTCTGATGTTCAGATCCTCGATGTAGACCCCCGCACCCGTGCCCCTCATCTTCGAGCCATCAGTGAATATAGCAAATCCATCAAATAATCTGCTCCTACCCGACCAGCTCTCCCTAGTAGGCATTATTACCTCCGGCACCCGCGCAAAATCCACCCTGGTGCTCACGTAATCAGTAGAGCCGGGCAATCCCAGGCAGTAGCCCCCAGCCTCAATCTCACCAAGGATCCGTGCGTGACCCTGAGTGACATTTCCCATCAATCCTAACTCCCTCAGCCTAAGAAGGCTCCTGGCTGCCATTCCCATCACATACTGCTCAATAGGCAGAAGATGTAGAATGACATCCAGGGCCGCCTGAGGAGTACTTCTCATGGCACCTGTCATGCCAATTGAAGCACACCTCTGAGCCTTAGACAAAAGGTTCCTTCGACTAGCCAATCTCAATGACTCCCACCAAACACAGCATCCATACGTAAGAATGGGTCTAACCACCGAAGTGTACAGCCATCCCACTACTGACGGCCGGAGTCCCCAACTCTTACCTATTGATGATCTGCAAGCATAGTAGGCATTGAGACCCCTCTTTAGTCTCTCCTGAGCATTCCTTCCCCAAGACAGCTTGCTGTCCAGAAAAACTCCCAGATACTTAGCACTATCCGATAGTCCAAGCTCCACACCTCCCAGTACCGGTAGCCTAAAATTCTCCACCTTGTACCTCCTAGTAAAAAGAACAAGCTCCGTCTTCTCCGGATTAACTCCCAGTCCCTTATCGCTCGCCCATGCCGACAGTTCGCCCAGCGCCCCTTGCATGACTTCGCTTATTGTCGGCAGAAACTTGCCCGACACCAATAAAACTACATCATCCGCGTAGGCCACGACTTTCCGACCCACTCTGTCAAAAAGTCTCAGAACGACATTGACGGCCAAGAGCCACAATAAGGGAGAGAGAACTCCCCCCTGTGGGGTCCCCCTAGTCACCAGTCTCTTCACGCGTTCCCTTCCCCAGTCCGAGTGAATAACCCTACTATCAAGCATCCTAGTTATCCATTCGACCAGGAACAGCGGAACCCCCAGATCAACCAGTGCCTGCCTAATAGCCTCTATCCTCAAATTGTTAAAGGCGCCCTCTATATCCAGGAATGCCGCCAAGGTGTATTCCTTGTTTCGCAATCCTCGCTCCACATAACCCTCCACATCATGAAGCGCACTCTCAACTGATCTACCCTTAAGATAGGCGTGTTGAGCGCCGCTGATGATGCCGGCGTCAATCTTCGTCCTCAGATATAGATCAATCAGTCTTTCCAGCGTCTTCAGAAGAAAAGACGATAAGCTGATTGGTCTAAAGTCCTTGGGTTTAGAGTGACCGGTTTTACCCGCCTTGGGTATAAAAACTACCCTGACCTCTCTCCACCCTCTAGGAATGTACCCATTCAGCACACATACCCTAAACAGTTCCACCAACAATAGGAGCGATGATTTCCCGATATTCTGTAGCATCGCCGGAAAGATACCATCCGGTCCCGCCGATTTGTAGGACCCAAAGGTATTTACCGCCCATGTTACCCTATCCAAGGTGATCATATCCCCCACCGTTCCAATTTCCTCACTGCCTGAGCCCAACCCAGGAAAGGGGTCTCCACCCGCACCACGTTCCCCCAGCCCAGGGTCCACACACCCCGGAAAGTGAGTCTCCATAAGCAGACAGAGAGATTCAGAGCCCGATTCTGTCCATGAGTTGTCCGGTCTCTGAATATATCCAGGGACTACTGGGTCCTTGGATAAAATTCTCCTGAACCTAGACATCTCATTGACAGACTCAACTGACTCGCTAAACCTGATCCACGAGTCCCTTTTCGCCCTTCTTATATCCCTCTTATACTTCCTGTAACTCAATCTAAAGTTACTCCAATCCTCTTCCCTACGCGTGTACTTCGCTCTATTGAACAGCCCTCTGACAGTGGACCTTAGAGTCCTCAACTCATCTGTCCACCATCTTGGCTGTGTACGTCTGCCCGGAAAATTCAGCGGACAGGATCGCTCATAGCTACTGGTTAGCACCCCCGTGAACATGCCCACCAGCCGCTCCACACCGGTCGGAGTCGACCCCCAATTCGGAGTAACTCTGAGGTTACTCTGCACCAGACCCGAAAAAGAATCCCAATCCGTTCTCCTCGGATTCCTATACGGACACCTTTTCGAACTCTCAAACACTAGCCCAAAGGACAGACGACTATGGTCAGAAAAGGAGAAGTCCAAAGCCACCTTCCAGTCCTCTACTAATTCCCTACAGTTTGTCAATGTTATATCTATCACTGCCTCCCTATCCCTAGTTCTGAACGTCGGCGTATTTCCCCTGTTACAGATCAAAAGATTGCTGGCAATAATAAAATCAAACATAGACTCACCTCTTTTGTTGATGTCGGCACTACCCCATAGGGTGTGGTGTGCATTGGCGTCACATCCCAGTACCAGTCTCAAGCCATTTCTGCCTGAGTGCTCCACCAACTCTCGTACTTTCTCACCAGGTGGATCGACAGCTTCATATGGCAAGTATGCCGATGCTAATGCCAGGACTGATCTGTCCCTGGCCTCCCCTGTCACGACCGTGAGGTCTCCGTTACTGAAAGAATGAGAAAACATAAATTTGTGCTCAGTTCTTGCCAATATACATGTTCGTACCTTCTCCTCCGAGCGGGATACGAACAAGGTATACCCTGTGACCTTTAATCCAACTACCCGGTTTTTATTAATCCAGGGCTCTTGGATCAAGGCCACGTCCACGTTGTTGTCAATGAGGTGGGTTGCTAATTCGGTTGAGGCCGCTTCACAGTGGTGCAAGTTTATCTGCACCACTTTCAGCCTCTTAGGGTCTATCATCTTTAGGAAACCTAAATCTAACAGACCCTAACCCGAATACAGCAACCCCTCCCATTGACTTCAGCTTGCCTAGAGACTCTCGGTCTACTGCGAACCGGAAGTCTCTACCTTGGTTCTCCTTACAACCCAGTGAAGCTATCATCTTCCACTGTCCTGTAAGGAGCCCGTTGTTCTGGTTGGCCAGTAACCCCAGTATGACCTCCACCGGTTTTATAGGTGGAGGTATCCATACCGTGACCACTGGCCTTAATGGCAACTCAGACGCGAGTATGACGTCCAATCTGGCTTCAGGACAAGCGATGCCACACCTGTCGATTGCAGCCTTTAAAAACTCAAAGGTTTTTTGGTTGCCGCAACTGACAGTTTTGACACCTCTTACCCAGTCAGCCCCTTTGAACGATACTTCGTCCGGCCTTCCCTTAACGCTAAAGATTTCGTCTAGTAGTTTGTCTTCTAGCATCTGCCATTTCTCGACACTGATCCTACCATCGGGATCCATACGATCAATGACAGCCGCTAGAATACCGTTCTTACCCGACGAATCCATTAGCTTCTTTGATGTAGAGGGTTGCTCCTCTCTGGAGCCAGTCCTCCTAATGATCTCCTTTCGGGGATCCTTCCTCTTAGCCGCTGGGGATTTCTGGTCATCACCAGACCTAACTCTCTTAAATACTCCCTTATTGGGGGCCTTAGCAGAGCTTTGTCGGCGATCACCGGATTTCCCTGCAGATGTTGACTGGTTTGTCTCAGTAACCCCTTTTGTGACTCCCTTTTGGGGGAGTCTGTCGGAGATTATCAAGACTTTGCCAGTCCTCATCGCGCGACTAGTCGTGGGTAATTCGTCAACAGGCTTAGTTCCCTTAACTGTGACCGTACTGTCAGGGTTAAGAGGACCAGGTGTTGAATCATAACCCTCCTTTTGTTTTTTTGCTACATTTTCCGAGGACACATCAGCAGGGGTTGCTGAAGGTTCGTTGTCTTTGCTGACAACATTTGAGCCCTCAGCAGCCCTTGTTGTGTATCCCGCAGGATAGGGAATGCCTAGGATATCACCGACAGAACCGTGGATTCGTTCGAATCTAGCTACGTTCTTCCGGTGCTTCCTCAACAAGTGCCTATCCCTAGATCAAGGCGAATTCAGTACAAGGTGGTGGCAAGTTTCGAGCCGTAAACACTAACAATGCAATACAAAAAACATCTGTTGTTTCTGTTGGCTTTGAATTGTTGTAGTCTTGCCACCACCAGTAATTGAATTTACCTTGCGCTAATTGTACTTTTTGTTTTATGCCGAAATTTGTGTTCTTTTGTAAACGTAAAAAATGAAACACTTCTTAAAAATTAGGCGAGAATTTAAAAATGTTGCCAAGTTACATGTAACACTTATGCAACACTTTTTTAGAAAAGAAAACGCCATAAGGTTGCAATTTTTTGTATTTTTTATTTTTACAAACAAAACAGAATTGCAGAGTAAATGAACTGAGTACCCCTCTTCAATCTTCTCACCTCTTTCACCAATAAACTCTAGAATTGCTGCTACACAAATTATAAGTCTGGACGACGACTTAGCGTTCAAATGTGAGGAAAAATTTTTGCATCCTTTCATATTTTTTTTATATTTAAATTCTTTATTTAATATAACGAATAATATAAAAGAAAAATAGAAAATTCATATTAACGTTTTAATATACTTTTCTTTTGAAAAAAATTGACTAACGGTTTATGGCTTAGAAATGTTTTTGCAATAAAATATACATTATGGCTGTTGCGTTTTGTAAAGTATTGTAGAAACATTGAGTAACTTAAATAAAAAATAAGATGCAACGAGCATTTAAATCGCATGCATATAGTGATGTGTGTAAATGGGTACATAGGTTTTTAAAAAGAAATCAAGCAAGTTACATTTACACAAGGTATACTTATTTGGGAGAACATTAAAAAAATACCCGCCTTGTCACAATTGTCTACATATATGTAAAACAAAAACAATTTAACGCATACAGCACATATACGAATTTGACAATTGGGGTTTTTTTCTGTCCGCTAATGAGTCTTTATTTTATGTTCGACTAATCTAGACCAGATTATAGCTGTGTTCATTTACTAAAAATTGTTACAAATTTTTAACAATTGTAAATGTTGAAAGTACATGTTAAAAACTGGTTTCTCAATATTTGTATCTCGATTTTTTTCAAGTTCATAATTTTGTATTTTTAGTAATTATGGAAATATTTAGATGCATATTTATTCTGTTATATTTTTGTGTAGAGTAATAAAAAATAAGCAAAAAAAAAAAGCATATTCTATCTGAGAAAAGTTTAATTTTTAAAATAATAGGGTCTGAAAAAGCAGGGGGTTCTACCAACAAAATCCTGTATGTAACCTTTTTGTCAGTCAGTTAAAAAATTATAGCATAACTAAAAATGATCAACTAGATTACACTGGTCTACAAATTTGGAAAAAATTACTGCAGAAACGAAGCATGTTTTTTAACTAATCTGGAGCCTTATTCTTGCAGTCGTGATCGAGTACTTTCTCGATTCGAAAGCAACTTTGTTTCTAATTCTGTGAGTCGATACTGAACGAATCTAAATAATTTTTTCAGTATTGTGAAACTCAAATAAATGCTTTACAACACTGAAAAAATAATTCCGATTCGTGTGTGAACCAGCACTTAGATACTATATTGCTTTTGAATCGAGAAAGTACTCGATCACGACTGCCAGAATCAGGTCCCTGGGTGTGGTGAAATCGAATCTGGCATCAAAATTGAGCTATGACGTCTTGTTTATTTTTTTATCGCATGCTGGCAATATTTTAAAATATTTATCAGGTTACACGCACACGCAATGAAACAAAATCAGCTACGTTTTATGCATTATACACATTCGAGACAGCAGGATACACGAACACACGACTACAAATGCTGCTGGGTGCAATTATAGCCGTGTTGTCAGCTACTGAATTACTTTGAAGACGACAGCTACAATTGAAAAATTATAAACAGCTGTTTTTTACTATGTTTTTATATTTTTATATTTCAGTGGTGCCACTATCATTTTATTTTTCTTGACTTTTATGAAATGGAAAAACATGCATAATTCAAGACTAGTACACAAACTTAATTTAAGCCAATAAATATATAAATACTTATTTATAATACATTTTATAGCGTAAAAAAATTAAGTTATTAAAAATCATTTAAAATATTTTAATTTTTTTTTTGGAACTAATAAACAACAGCAGATTAAATGAAAAAATATACTGCTTTTAAAATAAAATTAGTTTTAAGGCATTGCACGTCGTAAAAGTTTCAGATCACGTTGGGTACATACATACGTAAATATATAAAAGCTATGCATCACTGCTGCATTGATGCAAAATGTTGTTGCTGATGCGTGGTTACCAGTTGCAGTTGTGATTCTGATACTTTTTTACTGCACAACAGCTGTGCAAATTTTGAATTTTTGAACATGAGCTAAATTTCAAAAGTTTAATAGGCAAAAATAAAATAATAATAAAAATGTTATCAACAATAACGATGACAAATTCTATTGAAAATATTGAAAGAAAAAGTGGCAGTGTTCTTAAAATTACAAGAAAAAACATCACAAAAGAAAAATAAAACGATTTATTTTATGTCAAAAGTCAGAAAATTAACTTAAGCAATATTTGCAAAAATTTGCTGCAGAGCTGCGGCATGACTACATAAAAACTTTTGACATATGAGAGTGATGCTAAGTTTCTTACAAGTGATGCTTTCACGGACATTCAACTTTACTTCTGCGCAAGTGATACCTAACAACTGAATTTACGAACGTTCCCCTTATCAATAATTTTAGAGGTAAAAACTGGATCTAAGAAGAATTGGCATTATTAGAAACTACTTCGAAATATTTTTCACATGATGGATTACAAATTTCGATTTGTTAGCCCGTTAAGAGCCAATTTCAAATATAAATATATCTTGATATTTAATCAAAAATAATAATTTTAGGGAAGAACACTTCAAGCTTTAATATACCCTATTTTTAGTAACTCCATCATGTAAAATTTTTAATTTATTAGGGTTTTAAAAAATATATCTTGAAAAATTACTCAATTTATTTATAAGTTTGAGTAAAAATATATATGTGGCAATAATTTATGTATTTGTTACATATTTAATTATTGTAGTACATACATATGTACATAATTAACAAGTGTTCCCCAAGGCCGAAAACCCGCAATACAGAAAAACTTTATTAAGGAAATATCTAAGGGTTAAATAATAATTGTTATATAGACATAATTTTAAGATAAAGGGTGTGTGTGAAACGGTAGCAAAGTTCTATGGTGAAATAAAATTTGTTTGTGGTAGAAAATTTTCATATTTGTGCTGTGTGAAATTATAACATTTTTGACAACGTAAAATTTTGACAAATCACGACAACATTTACCCGACCTTTTGATTCCAGATCTACAATAAAAAACAAGTAAGAAAATATAGACTATATGATACCCTACACCTCATTAGTACCTGTGTACCAAATTTTATTAAAATATCTGCAAATTTGCGATCTGTACTTTACGCACAAGGTTTACATGGACAGCCAGCCAACCAGACAAACATCGTTTATTCGACTCACAAAGTGGTTCTGAGTCAATCGGTATACGAAAAGGTGGGCTTAGTGCCAATATTTTAAGGTGTTACAAACATCAGCACAAACGCATAGTACCCTCTCCACTATTGTGGTGTTGGTATAAATATTTCATTGATAAAATCGAATTAACGGTTGCTAAATGTAACCTATTTTTCAAATTACTTTTAACGATTAGCATTAGACCATGGAAGAGACAGCAACTTTATAGTAAATTCTGAAATTTCAAAAAAAAAAATTGTTGCCGCCTACATCTCTTTATTGAAATATTTGCAACCAGAAAGAAACACCGATGTTTGTGTTGATCCATTTTTTAAATTTAATATTGGACTACTGTTCCTTTATTTTGAAAGATGTTTCATCATCATCGTTTATAGCAATTTTCAACATTTGTAAAAGTTGTGATTTGATTTAAAGGCGTTTTAATTGTTAAAAAAGTTTATTTTACTTTCATAAATTTTTATAATAAAATAAAAATTATTCTTTTAAAAGCAAAACGGCAAGAAAAATTTTATGGCTAAACAAGTTGAAAAATGGCTAAAAAAAATGGCTAAACGCATCTTTTAATGGCTAAAGAGGGTAAAAAATGGCTAAATCCAGCCACTAAATGGCTAAATTGGCAACACTGATTACAACTGTAACTGGTAACCACGCATCAGCAACAACATTTTGCATCACTGCAGCAGTGACGCATAGCTTTTATATATTTACGTACGGACCCAACGTGTTCTGAAACTTTTATGACGTGCGATGACGGAACAAAATTTTTATTTTAAAAGCAGTATATTTTTTTTTATGTAATCTGCTGTTAAAATTATACTGTTTATTAGTTCAAAAAAAACAAAATTAAAATATTTTAAATGATTTTTAATAAATTCATTTGTTTTCACGGTATAAAATATATTATAAATAAGTATTTATATATTTATTGGCTTAAATTAAGTTTGTTACGAGTCTTAAATTATGCATGTTTTTCCATTTCATAAAAGTTTAAAAAAATGATAGTGACACCACTGAATTATAAATACACAATAAAAAAACAGCTGTTTTTAACTTTTCAATTGTAGCTGTCGTGTTCAAAATAATTCAGTAGCAGTCTGCACGACTGAAATTGCACCCAGCAGCATTTGTAGTCGTGTGTTCGTGTATCCTGCTGTGGTGAATGTGTTTAATGCATTACACTCAACAGTAATGTGTATTTAGCGTGTGAAATATGGAATGCAAAGTTTGTACTAATAAGCGATATTCACTACGGTTGTAGCAATTTTTAAAATTAAATTATATTTGAATTCCAATAAGCGTTAACAGCACTGATTTTCACAAATTAAAGTCAGGTGTTGTTATAACTTTTGAGCAAAACAAAAAATAATTAAACGAACAACAAAAAGTTTTTATATCCATCACAATATAACCAAAAATCACAATATAAAACAAATAGTACGCAAGCACAAGAAAAAAAGTTAATAAAAAAATACTTGCTTGCACAAAAAAGTACTCTACGCAGATGCAAAAAAGGGTATTATCTCACACTCAATTAAAAGGTGGGGTTAAGAAATGGAACAAAAATGCCATTTATTTTTGCAACATATTTAGTAAGGAAAACGACAACTTTTCACATTTTTGCATATATTTTTAGAATAGAACAGAAACCCACGCGAATGGTAGCATACAAGGAACATTATTGTCACAAAAGAAAACACCATAAATTTTCACAATAGTAGCGTTTAAGCATGTCAGGGAGATCGTGTGTTACTAATTCAAGATATTTTTGCTTTGTGTGCGGTGAATATTTGGTTGGTAAAAAGGATTTGTAATATCAGATTCATTAAAATATGCATATTTACATTGTTTTGGTTTTGCAGCCAGAAACTTGGACAAACTGTGGACACCGACAATGTTTTGCATATTCTTCATTCGCATTAAGATTTTTTCCAAAATAAAACCAGGTGCATGGAGCGCCAATAAGGGGAACGTGCTCACCAAGATTTTATGAAAATTGAAAGAAATTATCAAGGATTTTGAGACTAAACCATGCTAAGAGACTACTGCTAGACTCTTATACGTAAAACCGAACCAACAAAATACAAACGACGTTCAAATAGGTTAGGTCAAGAAGAGGTATCTGCCCAAGGGCACACTTCCTCTCGGAGACCAATGCGGTCTATTGTGAATCACTTCAATGAAAAAATGTAGAGAAAGAGAAAAGTGAAGAAAAGGAAATAAAAGATGGATAGAATTAAGAGAGTAAGAAGGTACCACGTAGAACTATTACCCCCCCCCCCCCCCACCCCCTACAGTCTCCTCAACAGAAACAACCGCACTATTTCCCTGACAAACCCCAATAGATCAACTATTACATCCAGCGACACACCCCAGTTCGTCGTGAAATCTATCTTCTAGTCATTTCTGTCTAAGACTCTGCATCCCAGTACATGCTCAATCGTCTCTAGCTCCTCAGAGTCATCGCACAATCTGCAGAAGTCCGGTATGGTATTGTGCCATTTCCCCGTAAAAGCCCTAACAGGACAATACCCGTCAATAACCCCTTTAAGTGTCCTAAGAACACCCCTATCCAATCCCAGTAGAACCCTGGTTGCCCCTGCATCCAATCCGGGCCATAGTGCCCTAGCCAAGCCTTGTTGAGATTGGGGGCAAAAAGGCAAAATATGAATGACACTCTTAATCAGGACCTAGCTACAATCTCTGAGTGGGGTCAAGCGAATAGGGTCGAATTTAATGCACGCAAGACCCAATGTTGTATGTTGACCCACACACGGGCCGTGGGACCAACTACGTCATCTGTATTAATGGTAATGAGGAATCGGATACTCTTGATGTTCTGGGCATGAGAATACAGTGCGATATCCGCTGGAATAAACACGTTTTTAAAGTGTCGAAAGAAGCATTTAAATGTTTAGGTTTTTTAAAACGGTGCAAGACTTACTTCACTTCATCCGATCTCCTTACTATCTATACCACCTATATCCGACCGAAGATGGAATACAACTCCCATATATGGGCAGGGGCTTCAAAGTCTATTTTGAACCTTCTGGACCGTGTACAAAGGAGGGCGGTGAAGCTCATCAATGACAGTAAGGTATCCAACTCTATTGACTCATTGGAGCATCGTCGGAATGTGGGTTGTGTGACACTTTTCTATCGAAATTACCATGGGAGGTGTTCCACTGAGATAAGTGAACTTATTCCACCCGCCCGAGTATTTCTTCGTAATACTCGCTCATCCAGTGGATCACATCCGTTTGTAGTCGATTGTCCTGTGTTTCGCACAACGCATTATAGAGAAAATTCGTTTTTCATTCGAACTATCCGTATGTGGAATAAACTTCCCGCAGAGGTCTTCCCCGGTACTTATAATTTATTAAAATTCAAGTCAAATGTCCACAAACACTATTTCCTCTTTCCTCCTTCCAAAACCTTATTTTCCTGATCAACACAATGCACTGCATATATAGGGGGCATCCCCTGAGTGTTGGTTTATCGCTTAAAAAAAAAAAAGACACCCTGCAGCACGGAATCTTTCCCGTATCACCCCATAGTAGTAACATAAGGGGGGCTTTACCCCCTGTCTGTTACCACTAAGACCAGATTCGAACCCTCTCGCGAGTTCGTCAGCCACCTCATTTCCATCCAACATGCAGCGTCCAGGTACTCAACAGCCTTACATTTAATACCTCCATGGCAAACACTTCTGCAAGTTTTGCTATAGTTGTTGACGATGTAATGTTTGAAACTTTATATATATCTGGCCAGTTCGAATAAACATCAACTATTACAAAATAGTATTGACCTTTGTATGACCCCGCAGTATCTATATGTAGATGCTCCATTTAGATATCATCATCTATTCCCGGCCAATAAACATGAGTTCTAGATACTGCTTTCATCCGTTCTTTTTCATGATGTCCCCGCACATTGGTTGAAGTTCATAGAACGAGCTGCTAAAAATAGAAGAAGTTGTCGAAGGACAATGAAACTTGGCACATACATATGCATTTTTTGTTTTAATCAGGAAAAAATCAAAATGATCCGCCCACTTTTACACCCACCTCCCATACAAAGTGAAAATTAAATTTTGACGTACGAGAAAAAACTCGATCATGACTGCCAGAATCAGGCCCCAGGAATGCTGTCCGAGGAAGCTCAGGAAGCGAGGAATAAAGACTATAGATTACATCATTCGCAAAGAATTGGGCGTGTAGCCACTAATGAAGACGTAAAGCATAATCTTTTATTGTCTTCAGACCCATTTATAAATAGATAGATTTCGCTCAAAGCTGCAAATAAAAAAATTGGAGTACGATAATGATGTTAAAAAATTATTAAAAGACTATGCTTAAATTACTTATTCATGTTTTTTCTATTGGAGGTGGGCGGATCAGGTATATATTTTTTTTGAAAGGGAACAGGTAGGAGCAGCTGAATTTTTTTTTTTAACTTATAGCTGAGATTTCAAGCTCTAATTTGACATCTTTCGTTAAACAGCGCTCCACAGCGCTAAAAAGCTGCAGAAGTTGATGAATATTGAAATTTTGAGGTTGTTTATATTTTGTTCTACGAAATTTTTTATGTGGCACTTTTTCCAACTTTTTTAATGCAAATCTCATCTATGAAAATTGTCATTTACGAAAATATACAACAAAGTCAAATGATAAGTTTACTGTGATTGTACTAAAATATTGAATACACAGCAGAGATATGCAATGAGTAGTGAAAAAGTGAGTAGAACTAAATCTGACTCATAATTTCTTGTACTTGTATGCACGCACTCATACCTATTGCAATGTTATTCAACCTCATATTCACTTAGAAGTTTAATTTGATTCATTGTACTCATACTTATTAACATTTGTAGTGGTTGATTTAGAATCAATTTACGTCAATGTGTATTTTATACACATACATATATATATATATATATATATACACTGTATAGACGAAGCGAAATGCGAAGCTGCCAGATTTGTCCCAGAAAAAAACAAATTGTGCATTGGCAATTACAGTTTACTAAGGTTGTATGTATGAAGTGGACGATTTTTCAGCAAGTTTATCTGGCAGCGCTGATTATGAAGTTGTGTGTTTCATCTGTTGTGTTAAAACGGTAACTGGATGAGCTAAATGAGTTGAATCAATGTGAGTATTATAAGTATTTTTCTGAAATTATACGTCAAACTGAGGTCATTTATGAGTATGAGTACGATGTCGTCATCGCACTCATATTAAATTCTCTTGTGAGTATGAGTGCATCAGAGTAGTTTAGTTTAAATGATTTCTACGCACTTATACTTACAATTGCATGAGTCAGTATGAGTAGCGAAAAAACGATTCATTGCTGATCTCTGATACACAGTAACACAAAACAAATAATAAATATATAAGCCTAATATTACGAAATCATATTATTCAGATATCTGACAACAAAATACCAAAAAATTACCCAAATCGGCGAACAAGAAAAAAATTAATTTCGGACACTCTTCAACCAATGTGCTTGTACATTGTCATTGTACATTAAAAAATCTTGAAAAATAGATAAACTCTCCCTTCTGGAATATAAAAGAGTCAGTTCTGGTTTCGGATTTGATTTCCACCCGTTTTTTATTGAATGAATGATGGATCGCAGTAATGTACATTTCTGAGTTGATTGTTTAACCATGTTAAATATCAAAGGGAGTTCAATAAAATGATCCATGAGTAATGTTGAACAATTTTCTTCTAGAGTTGTGCAAGCAATTACAACATATTCGTCTGGCTTTAACTCGTTATCGATAAGTCTTAAAAGTATATCAACATAATCAAAATCTTTAGTTTTAATTACTGAATCTTGAAAATTGTACATCAGTGAAGTAAGTGCCCATCTTTGCACTCTGTTTGCAGCATAAACAGGAACACCTCTTTGTTGCAAAAAGTGGTTTATGGTCTGTACAGATGAACTCTCGCCCATAAACTTTTTTACATTTTATATTAGACCTAATGCTTCATTTTCTATTTGCGAATAATTCTTCTCCGCAGGAGTTAGAGTACGCGAAGTCAGTTCAAAAACTTTTTCCGACTTGCCAGGAAAAATATGACAAATGTATGCATAAATGACCTTTCCAGAGCGCTCCATCAGCTGAAACTTATTGTTAGATCAGGATAATAGAGAGTTAAAAGTTAATCTGAATTTAAGATTTCCTTAAATTTTTCAAAAGCTTCATGGCATTCTGTAGAACACTCATATTTCGTGTTTTCTTGAAGGAGGCGATCAAAAGGTTTTTTTTTAAATTATCATGGTAGGTAGGTAGGTAAAAAGAGACCAGTATGGTCCATTGTGACGCCTCAATTAGAGATAGCTATATAGAGATAGAAAGTAGGTGAAATAAACACCAAAAGCACAAGTCAGAAGTAAAAGATAGATAGATAGAAAAGAAGGTTTCGGACCAACCCCGAGAGAAATCCTAACCAGCCAAATTCGCCCTACGTGCGATCAGCACCCAGTCTCCTCTCGCGCAGCCAGGCTATCCCCATTACGTATCCTATCAGATTCTCGAGTCCGCAACCCGAGACATCCCCCAATTCGCCCAGGAATCTACTGCCCAGCCACCTCAGCCTGCTGCCCTGCAACCTGGGACAGTGGCACAAAAAGTGCGCAACTGTCTCCAACTCCTAAGGGTCCTCACACAACCTGCACATATCCGACATGTCGGATCCTATCGCCATCCTGCCTATCATACAGTGGCCCGTGATCATTCCTATCATGGTCCTAACGCAGACCCTACTCCTGCCCAGCAGCAACCCCGAGTCGGACTTCCTAAGCACCGGCCACAGGGTCCGTGATACCTGGCAGTCCGTTCGGTTCCCCCAGGCCCGATTCTTCCCGCCCAGAATACACTTCCTGATTCTTTCAAAATAGAAGCCTATTGGAGGCCTAACCGCCTCTATACAGTTAGGGTCCTTCATCTCTGAGCCCTGTCTTGCCAACTCATCAGCAACTTCATGGCCTCCTATGTCGCAGTGACCCGGCACCCAGCACAACCTCTGCATATACTCCCCTAAGACTTCCTCCAAAGCCCTCCTACAATCATCAACTAGCTTTGAGTTCACATAACAGCCCCTTACGGCCATAAGAGCCGCCTGGCTGTCCACATATATAGTGACCTCAGCGCCCCTATCAATGTGATCCTTCATTAGTTCCACGGCCCTCAAGACACTACAGTCGTCAGGAAGCCTATATGACCTTCTAATCTCTAGATCCTCAATGTAGAGCCCCGCACCCATGCCCCTCATCTTCGAACCATCAGTGAAAATAGCAAATCCACCAAATAATCTGCTCCTACCTAACCAGCTCTCCTTAGAAGGCACTATTACCTCCGGCAACCGCCCAAAATCCACCTGGCTGCACACATAATCAGTGGAGCCGGGTGGTCCCAGGCAATAGCCGCCATCCTCAATCTCACTCAGGATCCGTGAGTGACCCTGCATGACATTCCCCATCAATCCTAACTCCCTCAGTCTAAGAATGCTCCTGGCCGCCATTCCCATCACATATTGCTCAATAGGCAGAAGATGTAGAATGACATCCAGGGCAGCCTGAGAAGTACTTCTCATGGCACCTGTCATGCCAATTGAAGCACACCTCTGAGCCTTAGAAAGAAGGTTCCTACCACTAGCCAATAACAATGACTCCCACCAAACACAGCATCAATACGTAAGAATGGGTCTAACCACCGAAGTGTACAGGCATCCCACCACTGACGGCCGGAGTCCGCAGCTCCTACCTTAAGTCTCTCCTGAGTATTCCTTCCCCATGACAGCTTGCTGTCCAGAAAGACCCCCAGATACTTAGCACTAACAGATAGTCTAAGCTCCAACCCTCCCAGTACCGGTAGCCTAAAATCCTCCACCTTGTAGCTCCTAGTGAAAAGAATCAACTCTGTCTTCTCCGGATTATTTCCCAGTCCCTTATCACTAGTCCATGCCGACAGTTCGCTCAGCGCCCCTTGCATGATGTCGCTTATTGTCGGCAGAAACTTTCCCGACACCAATATAACTACATCATCCGCGTAGGCCAGGACCTTCTGACCCATTCTGAAAAAAAGTCTCAGAACGACATTGACGGCCAAGAGCCACAATAAGGGAGAGAGAACTCCCCTCTGAGGGGTCCCCCTAGTCACCGATTTCCTTAAGCGTTCGTTTTCCCAGACCGAGTGAATAACTCTGCTGCTAAGCATCATAGTTATCCATTCGACCAAGAACAACGGAACCCCTAGGTCAACCAGTGCCTGCCTGATAGCCTATATTCTCAAATTGTTAAAGGCGCCCTCTATATCCAGGAATGCCGCCAAGGTGTATTACTTGTTTCGCAAACCTCGCTCTACATAACCAACCACATCATGCAGCGCACTCTCAACAGATCTACCCTTAAGATAGGCGTGTTGAGCACCGCTGATGATGCCGGCGTCAATGTTCGTCCTCAGATGTAGATCAATCAGTCTTTCCAACATCTTCAAGAGAAAAGACGACAAGCTGATTGGTCTAAAATCCTTGGGTTTAGAGTGACCGGTTCTACCCGCCTTGGGAATAAAGACAACCCTAACCTCCCTCCACCCTCTAAACACCTAAACAGTTCCACCAACAACAGGAGTAATCATCCAAGGTAATCATCTCCCCCACCGTCTCCCTTTCCTCACCGCCTGAGCCCGACGCAGAGAAGGGGTCACCACATACAGCCTGTTCGCCCGACCCAGGATCCACACACCCCGGAAAGTGGGACCATATAAGCAGACAGAGAGATTTAGAGCCAGAGTCCGTCCACGAGCCATCCGGTCTCTGAATAAATCCGGGTCCTTAGATAAAATTCTCCTGAACCTAGACATCTCATTCACGGATTCAACTGACTCGCTAAACTTAATCCACGAGTCTCTTTTCGCCCTTTTAATATCTCCCTTACACCTCCCGTAACTTAACCTGAAGTTGCTCCAATCTTCCTCCCTACACGTAAACTTCGCTCTATTGAACAGCCTTCTGACAGTGGACCTTTGAGTCCTCAACTCGTCTGTCCACCATCTTGGCTTTGTACGCCTGCCCGGCAAATTTAACGGACAGGATCGCTCATAGCCACTGGTCAATACACCCGTGAAGGTGTCCACCAATTGCTCCACACCGGTCGGAGTCGACCCCCAGTCCCGTGTAACCCTAAGGTTACTTTGAACCAGCCTCGAAAAAGAATCCCAATCCGTCCTTCTCGAATTCCTATACGGACACCTTTTCGGCCTCTCAAACATTAGACTAAAGGATAAGCGACAATGGTCAGAGAAGGAAAAGTCCAAAGCCACCCTCCAGTCCTCTACTAATTCCCTACAGTTCGTCAATGTTATATCTATCCCAATTTCTGAACGTCGGCGTATTCCCCCTGTTACAGATAAAAAGATTGCTGGCAATAATAAAATCAAACATAGACTCACCTCTTTTGTTGATGTCGAGCCGCTTCTGCCCGAGTGCTCCACCAACTCCCGTACTTTATCACCAGGTGGATTGGTAGCAAGTATACCGATGCTAGTGCCAGAATCGTTCTGTCCTTGGCCTCTCCTGTCACAACCGTGAGGTCTCCATTACTGAAAGTATAAGAAATCATAAATTTATACTCAGTTCTCGCCAGTATACAAGTTCGTACCTTATCATCCGTGTGGGGTACGAACAAAGTTTACCCCGTGACCTTTAATCCAACTACCCGGTTTTTGTTAATCCAGGGCTCTTGGATTAAAGCCACGTCCACGTTGTTGTCAATGAGGTGGGTTGTTAATTGGTTGAGGTTGCTTCGCAGTGGTGCAAGTTTATCTGCCCCACTTTCAGCCTCTTAGGGTCTATCATCTTTAGGAAACCTACATTTAATAGACCCCAACCCGAATACAGCAACCCCTCCCATCGACTTCAGCTTTTTGAGGGACTCCTGGTCTACTGCGAACCTGAAGTCTCTCCCTTGGTTCTCCTTACAACCCAGTGAAGCTATCAACTTCCACTGGCCTGTAATGAGACCATCGTTCTGATTGGCCAGTAACCCCAGTATGACCTCCGCCGGTTTTATAGGTGGAGGTATCCACACCGTGACTACCGGCCTTAATGGCAACTCAGACGCTAGTATAACGTCCAATCTGGCTTCAGGGAAAGCGCTGCCACACCTGCCAATTGCAGCCTTTAAAAACTCAAAGGTTTTTTGATTGCCGCAACTGACAGTTTTGACACCTCTTGCCCAGTCAGCCCCTTTGAACGATACTTCGTCTGGCCTTCCTTTCACGCTAAAGATTTCGTCGAGTAGTTTGTTCTATAGCACCTGCCGTTTCTCGACACTGATCCTTGCATCGGGATCCATACGATCAATGACAGCCGCCAGAATACCGTCCTTACCCGAAGACTCCCTCAGCTTCTTTGACGTGGAGGATTGGTCCTCTCTCTCACATTTTTATACATATAATACAAAAAGAAAGAGGATAATAATTTGAAGAAATTAAAATTAAATAATTTTTTTTTCTTTTAATGGTTATTGTGGTTAAGATTAATTAAAGAAAGTTTAGAATAATGGACATATTTTAAATATCAAGAATGTTGTGTTTCCGAAGGCTTCTCTTTATGGATGGCAGGTTCGAGGTTGTAGTGCAGTCTACTATTTTGTCCAGTTCGTCATCTAATGTCGAGATTTCGCATTCAGGTAAAATGTGAGGAACAGTGAGTATAGCATCACAGAAATTGCATTTTGCCCGATTTGTGCCGTTTTAGTAGTGTTGTGTGTTGAATTTGGCTTTTCCTACTCTAAGGCGGCAGAGCATAATACATTCGCTTCTGGTCATGTTGAAGTTGTATTTGGGTCGTAAGATGAAGGGATGGCTTTCCCTTCGTGATGATTTGTATTGGTTGTATATGACCCGAGAGAAGCAAGGAATTTCCGTAATTTGTGTTAACTTTAGCGCATTTTTAGCAGCTGCGAATTCATTTCCCATTATGCCGATGTGTGAGAGCACCAATGTAATTACTATCTGTGGACTTCCATTAGGCAGAGCAATGATGTTGTGACACTTAGACTATCTGTGCATATCATCGTTCTTCCATTTTTTCGGATTGAGAATGTAATTGCAGAATTTATTCCAGCTAATTCGGCTGAAAAGATTCCTGATGCGTTAGGTAATCGTACTTCTGAAATGGTGTCATATTGGTTTTCATTTATTTGCTCGACAATTCCGTATGAAGTTATTTCCCCCTGGAAGGACCCATCAGTATACAAAATTAATTCCGGACTAAAAAACGATATTTTCTGTTGTAGGAGTTTCCTGAATACTACTGGGTTAATGTTATTTTTGTTGTAAACGTTTAAACTCGCATCAGTTTTGACAAAGTTGTTCCCAATATTTTTGCATTTTCGATTTGTATCCAGAAAGATACATGTAAACCATCATTTGGAGTTGTAATGGATCGCTGCATTTTCCAAAATAAGTTGGAAGTTTTGGTATCTTGCCTCAAATCTAAGGAGTGATATAGGTGTTTCCCTTAATAAGCCTGACGCTGTTCTAAAGCAGTTGTTAACAGCTGTGTCAAGTTTTTTTATATTATCTTTACAAGTCCAACCATATATTGTGATACCATGTAAAAGAACGCCTATTACCAGGGATTGGCAGATTTCTAGTGCGGTGTTAATATGAGGACCCTTAGAGCGGGAGCAAATCAACCTTAAGGGGTTATTAATTTTACTTAGTTTTGAAGTGAGGTTTTTAATATGCACGTTCCATAACAAGTTTCTTGTAAAAATAATTCCCATAATTCTCATTTGGTTTAAAACACAAATCTCAACATTTCTGATTTCGATTTTATCTATACAGCATAGCTTTCTCCTACAGACATGAAGAGTTTCTGCTTTATCAGCCGAAATCACTGCACTTCTTTCTATTACCCAATAATGTAAATAGTCTTTGTTGTGTTGGAAAACTTTGTAACCGGGTAAGTGAAGTAAATGTTAAGTTTTTTCTATTATGTGCGTCTCTTGTAAGGCTATTACATTTGGGTTATGTAAAGCAACAAGTTTTTCTAATGCGTATTTATTGTTTATGAAGCCTTGCATATTCCATTGAAGCAGAGAGATTCTAAGTCCATTATCCGTGATTCTATCTTATATTTTTTTTAGCCTTATTTCCATTTTTTGTTTTTCTGAAAGTATTTCGTGTCATATTAATATTTAATTCGGGAAAGTTATTGTAAAGTTGAGATGTGGGAGAAGTAATGTTTAAACCTTCATTAATATCGTTAATGATCATATCTTCTGTTAATTTTTCGTCAATGTTCATTGGGTTGAGGGTGTTATCGTTAATACCATTGTCATCGCTGAAAAAGAGTCATCTTTGTTGTTGATGTTTGTTAATTCATCCATACTTAGGTTTGAGTTTGAAATCCTAACGGTAAAATTATTGTCATCACCAAATGTTGTGTTATCTTTTTTGTTGTATGTTGTGTAGTTTTAAAACTACTCCATTGTGTACACAAGAGGATTAGTTTTAACTTCGTTTAAAAACGAAAACATGTCGTTAAAAAACGAAGACATGTCGTCTCACTACCCTGCAAATATTATTGGACCACCTGATCCAATTTCATCAAATGGACTACTCCATGGACTGGTCCGATGTAATGCAAGCATGGACCATGTCATTGTTAAAAAGTGTTTGTAGTGAGACGACATGTCTTCGTTTTTTAACGACATGTTTTCGTTTTTAAACGAAGTTAAAACTAATCCTCTTGTGTACACAATGGAGTAGTTTTAAAACTACTCCTTTGTAGTCCAAATATGGGTTATATGGTCCTGCCCTAGGACATCGTAATGTTAGATAGACCATGTTTTTCCATACGTTTCGGTTACTTTTGGAATAGTCCTAGTCTAGGCATGCCAGGTCCGATTTTCGAAAATCTTGACATTGTGGAAAAAAATCTTGATTTTCAAAAAAAATCTTGAGACAAAAATAAAAAACGGTTAATATTGTATAAACAAAAATAAATTTATTCAAAATCCAGGTACAAAAAATTTAATTTTTTATTTTATAAAAATTAATTAATTAAAGGAATTTGTTCGATTTTTAGATTGTTATCTTTAGTTATTTTAATAATGTTTTGATATATATGTATCTATAGATGCCTCATTAGGGTCTTCATAAAAGTCTAAACTAAACGTCTCACTACAAAGACTTTTTAACAATGACAATGAAAACAAGTAACGATCTATTACAAAAATAAAAGTTATAATTTAAGAATACAATAACAATTTATAAAATATGTAACAGTGATATTCATTAAGTATGTAACAATATTCATTAAACATATAACTCCCCCATCCTTTAAACACACATTACTCCTGAAATGTTTTATTTGTTTTGTTTTGAATAATTTCTACCAGTAATTTTTCTATCAAAGTTTATATCTGGTATTTCATGTTGGTACTTAAAAATTCTTTTAACTAATTGCCTATCTCTTTTACAATTTTTATCATCTACAAAATTTGTTTTATTTTTCTCTTTTACTTGTTTTATAATATATTTGGGTTTTTGTTTAAGGTTCTGAAATCCGAGATTTTTCACAAATTCTCTATCATTATATTCATGACAATCTTCTCTATTTTCATTAATTTTCTTTATTCTATTAATTTTATTTTCACGAATTTTATTACTTAAAATTTCCCATTCAGATTTGTCCACTTTGTTATGTAATAAATTGTTTGGTTTATGACCCGTTGTACTATGAACTGAGTCATTGTATATTTGAACTGCCTTATAGACAAGGGATTTATTATCGAAATCGTTGTGGTTTTGCTCCAATTTGAAAAGTCTTATATGCTCATTCAATGTAAGATGAAATCGTTCCACATCTGCATTACCAGTATGAGTATTAGGGGCAGTAAAATGAAAATCAATTTTCTCTGAGTTCAGAAAATTTCGAATAAAAGCTGTATTAAATTCATTGTCTGCTATAATTTTATTTGGTTTCCCCAAAATAGCAATTCTTTCCCTTAACTTTTCTACAATGGTCAATGAATTTTTATCACTTAAATAATGTATTGATACATGTTTCTTCAGTTTATCAATACATGTTAAAAAAGTTGTATGTTTATCCAAAAACCATATATCGATATGAATTATCTCATTAGATCGAATAGGGGTTTCCGTCACACATAACTTGGTTTTTATTGGTCGTCTATCAAATTTACACATTTTACATATAGTACAATTATTAATAAATTTGTGAATTTCCCTTTTTAAATTTGGATAGTATATCTTGTCTTTTAGTTCTAAATATGTTTCCTCTATACCTCTATGATTTTTAGCATTGTGATATTCTGCTATAATATCCAACAGATGTTCTTTATCAAAAATATCTTTTATAAATTTGGAACATTTCAAAAATTTCATTTCAGATGAATTTGAAAAATAGTGTACTATTGTCTGTTGAAGTTTTCTAAAGATTTAAAAATTTTCACAAAATATTGCCACAATTCCCTTAATTGGAAAAATTTGTTTTAAAAAGTCTAATACCTTTTCTTCATAATATTCTTTTAAAGCTATAATATATCTAATTTTTCCATTATACACCATTTGTTTTTCAAGTTTATATTTCTTCCCTAATTGTACTATTACCTGGTTTTTGAATATATTAATTGGAGAATCTGAAATTAAAATATGGTCATTTAAGTTTTCCATTCCACTATGAATTGTAGCTTTATCTGAATTAACAATTTGGTAATTTTCCTCTAAGCAATTTATTTCAAGGCGACTAAGAAAATCTGCCACTTGATTTGTTTTTCCTTTGATATACTCAATATCAAAGTCGTACTCATTTAATTGAATTTTCCACCTCTGTAATTTCATATTAGGTTCTTTTAAAGAGTTAAGCGGACGGTGATCAGTTTGTACTTTGAATTTCCTGCCAAACAAATAGGGTCTAAAATATTTAACTGACCATACAATAGCAAGCAATTCTTTTTCGACTGCACTGTAATTACGTTCATGTTGGTTTAAAGTTCTAGAGCTGAAAGCTACAGGATGTCCGTTTTGTGATAAAACTGCACCTAAGGCTGCATTACTGGCATCTGTTGTTAAAACAAACATTTTGTCAAATTTTGGGTAAGCCAAAACTGGAGTGGAGCATAAAATTTTTTTTAATTTATTAAAAGAATCAATATAGTCTGGATTGATTACATTTATGGTAGAACTTTTCCTCAGGTATGAAATCTTGGCAAAGCAATGCGACTATAAACTTTAATAAATTTCCTATAGAATCCAGTTATGCCTAAAAACGATCTTATCTCCTTAAGAGTCTTTGGGATTGAAATCTTTTGTATTATTTGATTTTGTAACAATATTCATTAAACATATAACTCTGCACTATGATATCGTAATGTTAAATAGACCATGTGTTTTCCATACGTTTGGGTTACTTTTGGACTAGTCCTAGTCCCTTGTGGGCTACTCTTTACACGCGTGTTTGGACTGGTCCTATTATTTGCAGGGCACACACACGTATACACGCTCATATACGCTGATAAATGAGAATTGAAAGTTCTCCGAGAGTAATAATTATTACTCTCAGAGTTCTCTAAAAATCAAAGTGGCAATAGTAGTACTGCCATACGACAAATTTAGCACTGGCCGTACAATGTATGGCAGTGGCACATCTTTATATATTTATAGTCTTTGATCCAACTCAACAGCGAACTAGCTCTTCCATCTACAACACAACATACAACAAAAGAGATAACACAACATTTGGTGATGACAATAATTTTACCGTTAGGATTTCAAACTCAAACCTAAGTATGGATGAATTAACAAACATCAACAACAAAGATGACTCTTTTTCAGCGATGACAATGGTATTAACAATAACACCCTCAACCCAATGAACATTGACGAAAAATTACCAGAAGATATGATCATTAACGATATTAATGAAGGTTTAAACCTTACTTCTCCCACATCTCAACTTTACAATAACTTTCCCGAATTTAATATTAATATGACACGAAATACTTTCAGAAAAACAAAAAATGGAAATAAGGCTAAAAAAATATAAGATAGAATCACGGATAATGGTCTATGAATCTCTCTGCTTCAATGGAATATGCAAGGCTTCATAAACAATAAATACGCATTAGAAAAACTTGTTGCTTTACATAAACCAAATGTAATAGCCTTACAAGAGACGCACATAATAGAAAAAACTAAACATTTACTTCACTTACCCGGTTACAAAGTTTTCCAACACAACAAAGACTACTACATATAAACGTTACAAACCACACTATATCAGCTGATGATTTACTGTTCCAAAAAATTACGATTAAACATAATATTGAAATCCATATAATAAACATTTATAAGGAATGTGATTTAAGATTGTCGTCAGCTATGGTCAAAGAGATACCGTTATATCATGGAGCTCATTATCTTATCTTAGGCGACCTTAATTCACAAAACCCTTTATGGGGATCAAGAACAATTTCGCCAAATGGCAAGGTTTGGGAAGAATTTGCAGATGAAAAAGACTTAGTCATTATGAACGATGGATCACCAACCTTACATAGCACTCATAACACTCTTGCATCTGTTGACGTTACAATGGCTAGAGTAGACCTTGCACCAACACTGTCGTGGAGCTGTTTATATATGCCGGAAGCTGGCGACCATTTCCTCATAAGAATTTCTAAAAATATAGATATTATCAGTAAACAATTCATACCTCGCTTTAACGTTAAAAAAGCAAATTGGTGTCCCCTAAGGTTCCCCGCAGTCGGTTGTGCTTTATACCATATATGCAAACTCATTGGCAAAGGCTATTGAAAATATTGATGGCATACACTTTGCGGGCATTTTTGCCGACAATGTCTTCGCGATCGCCTCGGGTACTCAGGACGTCGTCTGTACAAGTCTTAATATTTTCGACCAAAAGCTATGTACATTATTGGGCAATAGAAAGAAGTGCAGTGCTCATCTGGCAAGCCTATCCTAGTCCCTTGTGGGCTACTCTTTACACGCGTGTTTGGGCTGGTCCTGTTATTTGCAGGGTACAAACACTTTTTAACAATGACATGGTCCATGCTTTCATTACATCGGACCAGTCCATGGAGTAGTCCATTTCATGAAATTGGATAAGGTGGTCCAATAATATTTGCAGGGTGTATGCACAGGGAAAATCAAAAAATATAAACAAATTAAAAGAAGTCTTGTTTTTTTCGTTGAAAACAGATTTTAGTAAAAAATAAAACAAAAAGCTAATAAAATTATAAAATCAAACTTAACCGACTGTGTAATTGTAGGGTAAGAATATGTGTTTTATTGTTGTACAGATGAAACTATGTACATATATCGATTCGCACCGAAATTCAAATGCTGTTATTATCTTAATTTAAAGAATTATAGGAATATACATATATATATAGGACAATATCACATATGTATATATTTGATGTGTCAAATTGCTTGTAGTTATCCTAAGCAATTTGGGATTGAAACCCAGCAAAATAGGTTCAGTAGGACCAGAGCTATGAATCAAAATGTGGAACCACCACCTTAAAAAATTGATAATTTTGTTACAAAAAATAACATAAATGATGGAACAAGGCAAGGAATGAGATAAGATTTTGCAAAAATTTGTTTTATTCGACGGGAAATCACGCTGCAAAATTTCGTGAAGATCCGTCCATAATTAACCCTAGGCCCCATATAAACACTACTCCCGGAAAACAGTTTAGTACGCCTAAAATCGTAAAAAATAATGCTATCATAACAAAATTTGGTACGTCACAGTTGAAGATCGGTCCATAATTTACCTTAGGGTCCATATAAAGCCCACTCTGGTAAATTAATTTAATCCGCTTTAAACCGTAACAGATATATTTATTGTGGTTACATTTCTTCCAACTTAGTGTAATATGACCAGAAAAAATGTCATGGAATTTTGTGATATACGGTCCATAATTTAACTCTGATTCCATATTTAGCAGTCTTCTGAAATTCACTGTAAACGCTAAAACTTATTTCACCGCTGTATGGAAATTTATGTTCTTTAATACCAGATATTACTCTGCAGAATTTGGGATTATAACCTACTATGGCTGCAATATAAATTCCACTCCTGAAAATAATTTAAGTTCGGCTCAAGCTAGTTAAAATTGCTATAAATAGCATAACACTTTCTGATAGTAGGTCAATAATTTAATATGGGTATAAACCGCAACCAATTTTAATGCTGACGTCAGTTTTTATAAAGAAAAACTAATAATAAATAGATATCATATAGATCCCACTCCTGAAATAATCGAACTGTCGGTGGAGGGTATCAAAGATTCGGCACAGCCGAATATAGCACTCTTGTTTTAATATAAATGTGCTGACTCAACATATCGTTCATTATTGTTGAAAGTTCTATTATTGAAGTTAGCTCTCCATCTCCATTCATAAGTTTGATACATATTTTCAGATATTTTATTCTTTGCACTTGAATATTTTGCCGCCTGTGGGACTAAATATTTTAATTTCACAGATTTTTCTCTCTTAGGGGACAAGAGAAGGAGAAATCTCTAAAGGCAACTAATCTTTAATTACTCCTGAATTTGAAATGCAATTTTTATTTTATATAAAATTCTATGCACATGGGTTGTAACGGGTTTTGTATTTTTAACAATTCGTCGTCCGAAAGTTTAAGTGATCTACGTGCAAAAATTGCATTTTGAGAGAATCGATTTTTAAGGTTCAGAAATTTTTTCTGAAAAAACTACTCGATAGGATTTTTTGATTTTTATACCACATAATCGTCTTAAAAATATAATTCTGAATAGATGCTTTTTATCCCGAGATCTTATCTACAACGGTATATTTTCTAATGGTAATAAAATTCCTGTTTGCTCTATACGCCACCTTAGTCATATTTCCTTGCAAATACATACACTTAGAGCAAAATGGCATTAACAACGCAATAAAACACATCTAAAATTATTTATAAATAAAAAACAGTATATTCATTTGAAAAAAAAATAAATAAAAACTATTCATAAGTTATTATAAGATACATTTTATAAAGTTATTCAGGTATGTGATGAAAAACGATCGTTTTCAAAATTATCGTTTTTAGCAGGTGTGATGAATTTCGACCGATTTTAAAATCCATTAATTTTTTCTTTTCTCTTAAATATGTTCAACTGTGTTTCAAAAATATTTAACGGTGTTGGTAACTAATTCCGGAAACCTCTTTTTATTATATTCGCTGTTTGGAAATGAGGCTGCAATATTGAGTTTTAAAATGTTGTTGTAAACATGTTATTCTGTATGTATTGAAGAACTTTTATTTTACTAAATGGAAGAACCAACAAATGTAATTGCTTAGAAATCTTGGAAAAATTTCTTAAAATATGAGAATTCCATTTCTATAACCTTAATTTTTATTTTATTTGTTTAAAAATTCAAATTATTAACAAGTGACAAAATACTGTAAATTTCTAAACGTTTCAGATACTTGCCTAAAGCACTGTGAACGCAATCGCACAAACGACATTCTTAAATATAGCTTCTGAAATACACAAATAATGATTATTATATATAAATTGTCATCACAAGTTTATTAGTCGAGGTGCAATTTTTTCATTATTTATTTTTATCACTAATTTTTATTATTAATTTATAATTTTTTTTACTCTGCTTTTTCCCTCTTTTTTTTAAAGAGTAAGAGAAAATATATTTTTAATAATTCTTTTTAAGAGAAAATATACTGAATAATATTTGCATAAAGCAATACTAACTCCACGTAGAGCGAAATGTTCATCTGCAATCAAATTCCTTGTTTTGTATGGAATATAGTGCAAAATTTCGGAAAACATTTTTGTTTTGAAGGATATAGAGGAAAATGGACAAGATTTATCACCAGACGAGATAGATTAACACAGATTGCAGATTTAAAAAATTTGGGGTCAGAAACCTATTAACACAAAATCGTATAGAGCACTTAAACTTTTGGACGACGAATTAAGAAAAATGATTAAATGCACAAGTAAAAATAAGTAAACTACTCCGGTTGAGAGCCACATGAGAAGTAAATCCATTTATCAGACTTAAACCTCCTGCTACCTCAGTGTCCTACTCTCCAAAGCCAGGCTTGACAGTCTGGTCTTGGCGAGTACTAAAGAGTACGCTCAAAATTTTAATTACAATAATTCAATCTTCAATAAAATTACATCTCATTTCATAATAATCAATGATTTAAATTAAATAACTGACCGTTAATACAAATTCATAAATTATATTTCATTCATTGTTTAATAGCATTAATCTACATATATATGTATTTAAAATTGTAACGTTACTGACTGACTTACTGAATCACCGATTCATCAACGCACAGCCTAAGCGCCTGAAGCTAAACACTTTAAATTTGGACCAGAGATTGGTTACTCCCCAAATTGATCCACTAAGACAGGATTTTTGGAAATTCGAATGTTAAGGGGGTAAAAATGACTAAAAATGGAAAATTCGGTAACCTTATATCTCCAAAACTAAAAGAGATACAAAAAAAAGGAACACTTATCGTGTTACGCGGACAGGTGTCTGGTACTTTTTAGAAATTCGACCCTACTAGGGAGTAAACGGGTAACACCTGTATTTGGTACTTTTTTGACACCCCATCTATCTTTTGAGCCAATAAACATAGAAACAAATTTTATACCACATTCGAAACTTATCAGAAAAATACGAATATGAATTTGGTACTTTTTCGAAATTCTAACATTTAAGGGGTGAAAATCGTAACTATTTTTGGTACTTTTTTGCAAAACATTTTTATTCATTCATTGACATATTCGTACTAAATTATGGGCTCCCACTACAATACTGAAATTTTTGATACTTTATGGGTGGGAAAAAATAGTACCAAAAAAGAAAAAATACGGGAAAACTGATATTTTTCTTTAGCTTTTTGGTTCTTCAACTGGGGGTCGATTCTGGTTCTGTGAAACTGTGAAATGAAAAAAAACTTTTCATTTTCGTTTTCATGAGCACTTTTCACATTAGCACTTCACATTTACACAAAATGCGATTCCCGTTCTTTTAATGGAAAAGTGTTTCATTCCATTGTAGCTGTGAAACTTTTGTAACTATATTAATAAAATGTAAAAGTCAAATGCAGATATCGAAGCTTAGGATTTTGAAACGGCGCTAAGCCGCAAACGAGTTTTTTTAATGCTTGAGCTGCAAGCATTTATTTTTGCTAAAAGAGTTTTTTTTTATACAATATAAATTTTTTCAGTAAAAGAGTTTTTGTTGTTTTTTATACATGGTAAATATTTTTAACTTAAAACAAATAATGAGTAAACCGAAAATTCCGATTTTGTTGCATTTGGGTTTCTTTCATGAACGATATTGCATCTGAAAGAGGTTGGCCCCAATGTCCTGCCAAAGTGCGCGCAAGAAATAGGAAAGGAAAAAATTGTACATAAAATGTGTTAATATATAAAAACAACAGCAATTTTTTAACGGAAACAAATTTTTATTAAAAAAACAAGAGCAGTTTGAATGTAAAATCGATCAATCAATGAGTTGACAAATGAGTTTTTTGGGTTGATTGCCCCAAAATATTTATTGCAGTAAATAATTTTGGCATAAAACTGACATCTACGAAAATAATGTTATTGACTATAGTGAAAGTTTCTTTTTAGGGTATTAAAACAAAAGCTTGTTTTTGAAAAAGGGTTTTTACTTTTAATTTATTTTTTAATAGTTAAAATCAATCACATCAAGTTATTTAATTTACTTGTTTTTCTACACAAGTAAATTTCGCGAAAATTTTTTACATCGTGTAAATTGTGTAATCACAATTGGCAAGATTTAATATCATAGTGCCGGTCCAGACCTGCAATTTTTGTTGCAGCAATTCTTGAGTTTATTTGTGAGAGTGGTGCGAAAATTTGGGAGCGGAACTCATTTCACCAATAAAATCATGAATTTCTGCAACAAAAATTCCAAATTTGGACAATGAATTATAAATAAGGTAATGCCTCTATTAGTTGCTAGTAAAATTTTCAAGTAAAAGTTACTGCCAGGCCAGGTAAAAAACTAAAATTTGTTGTTGTTTTTAAAACAAATATACGAAAGAAATGTTCTTGTCGACATCGTTGGCCTGAGCCTTAATTTCTTTCGTTTAAGCTTTCGATTTATTCTTAGCAAGCCTTTTCATTTGAAACCTATATTATATGATTGCATTAAAAATAGCTAGACCGCCATTTTTACTGTGCTGCTATGTTTGATTTAGAATGACGTTTCATAGTTTACAACATGGTGAAATAAACAGGTGTCAGCACTACGCCAGATGACGATTTTTTGCTCCTGCATGGTTTGTCTAAATTTATGTCAAAGTTTTGTTTACGTTTACAAAAAGTCCACGTTTTGTGCTGAGATTATTGTATTTCAATAAAGTTTTTGATAATTTTTAATTAAAATAAATAAGATATTGACTATAATAATATAAAAATTGGCTAAAAATGTATTTATTTCATAACGTTCAACGGCACGCTTTGATTTTTGTTAAAAGTAATTTCCAATTTTGTTGTAATGTTGTATTTGTTGCCGTAACGATGCCACCTACTTATTCCACCATGGCTTACAATGCTTTGTCATCCAAACTGAACGTGTATACATAATTTCAGCTCGGTCAATTGAACATATCTGCTTCAAATTGAGTTGCAAGGTTCCACCCAAACATTGCATTCATTGCAAGTTAAACAAAAGCTTTAAGAAACGACCATAAGCCCAAAAAATTGTGAAATCATTAACAAATAAAAGGCCAAATAAAGATTTATTTAGTAATATGTTATTAAATATAAATCATAAACATGTTGTAGGCGGCTTTAAATTTACTTTAAGCCGTCGCTAAACCTAAATTCTTCACCGCCGATGGTAATTACATATCTACTTTGTCATTTAATCAAGTGTAAAATTATACAAATACACAAAAAATATACATAATTTATTTAAAAAACTTTAGGATTATGTATTAGTTTTAATGGAATTATCGAAATAAATTCGGAATGGTACAATGTAAGAAAGCATTATTAAATTTTTTCGTCAGTAATGTTTTGTAGTTATATAATAAAAAATTGGAATTTTATATGTATGAATATATGTAATAAGTTAAAAATCTGTAAATATGAATCTTTTTAGAAGATTATAATTTTTATTTCTTTAAATTATTATTTATCTTTAGCAATGTCCATATTTTTCTCTAAATAATTTAATTAAAATTATTTTTCACCGTTAAAATGAAAGTGTAAAAATATGGCATAAATGAAAAGTTTGTGACACTTCTTTGCACTGTTACACAGAACAAGAATCACATTACTGTGAAAATGTGAAAACAATTTGTTTCATTCCATTTGTTTTTCTCATATGAAAACATTCGAATTTATTTATCATTTTTTCACTAAACGAGAATCAGAAACTCTATGAAAATGTGAAAAAAGTTTTCATTTCACAGTTTCACAGAACCAGAATCGACCCCCTGGTATTTTTTAATTATCGTTAATATTGGACTTTAAAACATAAGATTCAACATGCAATGTCCTGAGTGGATAAGAATCTATTGCAGAACTTTTTGGTTCTTTTTTTGTTCTTTCACTGGTACTTTTTGAATTTCCGTTAGTATTGTCTAGGTCCAATACTAACGGAATAAACATAAAATTAAACATGCTAGGTCTTGAGTGAATGTCAATCTGTTAGAGGGATCTTTGTTGTTCTTTAACTAGTCTTTTTGAATTGCCTTTAGTATTGGACCTAGAAACATAAAATTAAACATGCAAGGTCCTGAGTAAATGAGAATCTGTAAAAGGGCTTTTTGGTACTTTTTAGTTCTTAAACTGGTACTTTTTGAATTTCCGTTAATATTGAACGTAGCATCATAAAATTCAACAAGCAATGTCCTGGGTTGATGAGAATCTAAGAAAGAACTTTTTTGTACTTTTTTATTTAGTAACTGGTACTTTTTGAATTTCCGTTAGTAGTGGACCTAGAAAAATAAAATTAAACATGCAAGGTCCTGAGTGAATGAGAATCTGTTAGAGGGTTTCGTTTTTGGTAAATATTATTTTGTTCAATTATTAGTATTGTGGTTATTTTATTGAACTATTTATGGTTTTTAATCCAAATTTTTAATATTTTTAATTAGGCTTAAGTTCATTAAATTTAATTTTCATTAAATTATTTTTATGAAGAAGGAATTTTACAACATGAAAATTAATTAAAATTTTTATTGATAATTTTTCATTCTTGACTCAATCTGGGCTCGAACCCAGGTGTTTACGGACAGGTTACCCTGACATGTTTCGATTGCAACCACTCAATCTCTTCAGAGGGCTTGCCGTTTAACACTCGCAGCCATCGACGACTGCTGACGTCATTAGTCAAACATCAATCCTTAAACCAAATTGTATTCAACCTTTTGGTAGATCGAAATTTGCTTTTGAATGATTATCTATTTTAATTTATTTTAACATGTTATTCCTTTACTTCTCTTTTTTCGTACTTTTGTCAAATATATGTACTTTGAACTTCAAGAAGAATTCTTGACAAAAGTACGAAAAAAGAGAAGTAAAGGAATAACATGTTAAAATAAATTAAAATAGATAATCATTCAAAAGCAAATTTCGATCTACCAAAAGGTTGAATACAATTTGGTTTAAGGATTGATGTTTGACTAATGACGTCAGCAGTCGTCGATGGCTGCGAGTGTTAAACGGCAAGCCCTCTGAAGAGATTGAGTGGTTATTATTTTGTTCTTTAACTGGTACCTTTTCAATTTCCGTATTTATTGGATCTAGAAACATAAAAATAAACATGAAAGTTGCTAAGTTAATGAGAATCTGTAAGAGGGATTTTTGGTACATTTTCGATCTCTAAATGGTAATTTTTTAAATAACCTGGTAATTTTTTTTAATTTCATATTTATTTTTGTGCATTAAATAAAAAAGCAAAAAGTGCCTGGTACTTTTACGAAATTTGCCCGTTTTAGGTAATAAACGGGTAAAACCTGTATCTTGAAATTTTTTTTGTCCACCATCTAGCTTTTAAACCAATACGCATAGAAATAAAAATTATATAACATTTGTAACTTATCTAAAAAAGACAAATGCATATTTGGTACCTTTTCGAAATTCGAACTTTTTAGGCATGCAAATTGTACATATGTTTGTTACTTTTTTCAAAAGATTTTTTCCCCGTCTATTTATCTTTCATCGCAGAGCATAAACATATGAAGCTAAAAGGTTGACATTTGGACCGAAGGCTGGCCTCTCGCCAAATTGGTCCTGCTTACCTCATACTTCCTACTTATTCACAACATTTATCTCTATCTATCTATATAATATAAAATTGTAAAGTTCCTGTGATACATAAATGGGGTGAAAAAAGTATCAAAAAGAATAATACGGGAAATTAACTTTCTTTCATTTGCTTTTGTGTTCTACGAGTGGTACTTTTTGAATTTTCTATAATATTAAACTTAGAAACACAAAATTTAAAGTGCAAAGTCCTGTGTGAATATCAACCTATGAGATGAAAAATTTTGGAACTTTTTTGTTAAAAGCTAAGAACATAAAATTTGGCATAAAAATATGATCATGGAAGAAAAGGACCGATTACAAAGAAGCGGGTAAAATGCTAGAATTTAAACTAATTAAAATCTAGAAAAATAAACTTTGGCATAAAAATATGTCCACGAAGGAAAAGGAGACGCTAACGAATTAGTGGGTTAAATGCTAGTATAAATATATAAAAGAGTTGCGTGAGTGACTGACTGACTGACCCATTGATCATCGCTCAGCCAAAACCGCTGACCCTAGAAACTTGAAATTTGGACTAGTGATTGGTCACTCCTCAAATCGATCCACTAAGACGGGATTTTTCGAAATTCGAATGTTTAGGGTGTAAAAAAGGTAAAAACGGGATAATTCGGTAGCCTTATATCTCCAAAACTAAAAAAGATGCAAATTAAATGTAATACTTATTGTTGTTCTTTAAAAAATAAGCGGACAGGTGTCTGGTACTTTTTTTAAATTCGGCCCTATTATGGAGTAAACGGGGAAAATCTGAAACTTAGTACTTTTTTGCCACCCCATCTATCTTTTGAACCAATAAACATAGAAACAAAGTTAATACCACATTCGAAACTTATCAAAAAAATACGTATACGAACATTTAAGGAGTGAAAATCGTAAAAATTTTTGGTACTTTTTTTACAAAACATTTCCTCCATTCATTGACATATTCTTCGTTTACAAAATTATGGGCTGCCACTTCAATACTGAAATTTTTGATACTTTAATGGGGGTAAAATATAGTACCCAAAAAAGGAACTATGGGAAATTTGATATTTTTCTTTAGCTTATTGGTTCTCCTAAAGTAGCGGGTTATATATATATATATATATATATATATATATATATATATATATATTTATTATATATGTTATATGCTAGAATTTAAACAAGTTTAAGCCTATAAAGATAAACTTTGGCATAAAAATATGTCCACGAACAAAAAGGAGACGCTAACGAAGTAGCGGGCATATGCTAGTACATTATAAACATAAAAAGAATGTACCAGTAGAACTTCAAATATATATAAAAAATAGAAAAATTCATTCAAACTCATTATTTAGAATTCAAGTACATAATATTCCAATATATAAAAAAAATAGAAAAATTTAAAATGTACATTGTACAACACTGTTTTATACTTTAATATTTATCTTTGCCAGATATTGCGCCAAACCGTTTGAATACATTGTACAATGTGCACCTTACAAACAGAATGAATTGTGTTCTCTACTACAAGACATCCTATTGACTCGCAAGGCTTTTCTCAATGATCATCGATATGATCCTTTTGAAATTTATAGTACTGATGAGTTTTTAGAAGAGTTAAAAGACATTCCTGATCCCAAAAAGGAACCGATTGAATTTTTAGATATTATGCTACAAGTTTTATTAGAAATGGGACCATGGTCGGCCGATAGAGTTGCATTCAATATGTACCAACGAATAGAGAAGCAAAAAATAAAAACACCACACGAACGTCACTATATTCTTCTGTGTTTGGTAAATACTGCTCTTCTAGAGGTGCATGCTATATGTGAACAAAACTTTCGAAAATTTAAAAATAATCATAAGGAATGCGTTGAAAATTATTCAAGTCCAAAGGTGTTGAGACTCTTGGAAGTTTTAAGACTATTTAAACCAGATGACAGTTTAAGTAAAAACGATACAATGAAACGCATAAGTTTGGAATTAGATACAATGGATTTTCAGAAACTAACACGTATTCTTGAAACCAAATGCCATTCGGTTGAACAGGCTGTTGAAAAACAACAACTTGAGTCTAGATCAATTGTTGAAAATCTCGACTCAATAGTTAAACCCGAATTTCTGAAAAAGACAACCAAGGAAAAGTTTATTTCTAACATTGAGGATGAAAATAAAACAGGAAACAATAACATAAAGGCTGATGATACAACTGCTTTAAATGCATCTCAAAAATCGTTTAGCACGAATCGCCGCCAATCTGGTGGTCATAATCATAATCGTCCTAAAAGACGTCCATTTCGGCGATATCGTGACCAATACGATGCTGCTGATACTCTGTGCTCTATTGTATTCTGCAATTCCAACTATACAGCTCGTGTACTCTTTGAATTGCTAGCCGAAATGAGTAGACATGATTCAGATTTAAAATTTATTAAATGCCAATTTACAACAGATCGTGTTGCCGATCCAATTACAGAGCCAAAAGAAGCTGAATCAGAGCATCGTAGACAAGAGGAGGTTTTGAAACGTTTTCGAATGCATGATTGCAATGTTTTAATTGGTACCTCAGTACTTGAGGAAGGAATAGATGTACCAAAATGTAATTTAGTGATTAGATGGGATCCTCCCACTACATATCGCAGTTATGTTCAATGCAAGGGACGAGCTAGAGCTGTACCGGCATATCACGTACTACTAGTGGCTTCAGACTGGAAAGATTTAGCAAATTTTACAACCAACAACGAACAAATTCAAGATAAAAGTCATCGTTTAGTCTGCAGCCTCGAAGAAGATCAGGACAATTGTGTAACTGACTCAGAAAGTTCCGAGAAAGATGATAAAGCAGACGATGAAGAAGATAACAGACAAATTAATGGTGTTGCTACTAAACAAAAATTTGTCTATGGTTCCAGTAAAGGAACAATTAAAATATTAAATCCAGAAGTAATAACTACCAAACATCCTTCGAAACCCTCTACCAATAGCAATGATTTAATATTAAAGGAAATAAAATATGAAACTTTGGCTATTGAAGATATTCAAGATAATATAATTCGCAATGATGTTGAAACTAATCATAAAACCTTGACCAAAAATGATTATAATTCTGATAGAACAGTATTGAATGATGATGGCAGCTATACTTTAAATGATTCCATAAGTTTAAATCAAAGCATTAATAACAACATATCTGTGATAGAAGCAAACAAAAGCAAAAATAAAGTGTTTAACGTTGAAGAATTGAAAAAAAGTAATAGTAGTTGTAGCATTAGCAGTAATAAAAGTAGCATGAGCGAATCTCATGTCGAAAAAGTTTATTTGGACACCAGCATTGAAACATGTAATTCACCGTTTGACGGCGATTATAACATATTTGATATTAATGTTGCTTTAAAAGATTTGAAAATTCAAGAAACGAGCAGAAAAACTAAAAGAGAGTTCTTTTGTCTGATTAACGAGCATAATAAATTAGATGAAGAAAATAGTCAATTTATTTTGGAAGTTAAGCAGTTTGAAAATATGAATAATACAACAAATAGAATTGTTCAGCAAATGGCTGAATATCGAGAAATTGAAAAGGTAATTTTTATAAGTTTTTTTTACAATTTTATTTTTACAAAAAACAACTACTTTTTTAAGATGCTTTTGCAAAAATGCGCCAATGTGGAACCACAAGAAAATGAACATAGGGAAGCAGATATTTTTAACAATTGCATTAAACCATATAAACCCTTGGCTCGACTGCTTACAGGTGCTTCCGTTGATTTAGGCAACTCAATAGCATTGGTAAATAAATATTGTGCCAAATTACCAAGCGATACTTTTACAAAGCTGACTCCATTATGGCGATGTGCCTATACTAAGCGAGATAATATAACAATGTATCAGTACACCATTAGATTACCAATTAATTCGCCACTGAAGTATGATATTGTGGGTTTACCTATGCCAACGCAGGTATTGGCCCGTAGAATGGCTGCTTTGCAGGCCTGCATTGAATTGCATAAATCTGGAGAATTAGACGATAATTTGCAGCCTATTGGTAAGGAAGGCTTTCGAGCCATTGAATCAGACTGGGAAAATTTTGATCTTGAAGAACAGGATGAAAAAATTGTAATAGAAAATTCTGAACCAAGGCCTGGTACTACAAAAAGAAGACAATACTATTATAAAAGAGTAAGTTAAGCAAATGATAATAACCAGTTAATTTATATTTCGAATTTCTTTTAAGATTGCTTCAGAGTTTTGTGACTGTCGCCCCGTTGCTTGTGTAGAATGTTACTTATACTTATTAGATCTCACGTTAGAATGTCCAATACCTGAAGAACAAAACACAAGAGGTCGAAAAATATATCCACCAGAAGATGCTATACAAGGTTTTGGTATTTTAACTCTAAAAAAAATACCAAAAGTTAGCTCATTTCCCATATTTACACGTTCGGGAGAAGTAAAAGTTTCTTTAGTCTTACATCCACAACTAGTCATACTTAGTGAAAGACAAATTTTCTATATTAATACATTTATTAATTACACATTTACCAAAGTATTGCGATTGAAAAAGTTTTTAATGCTTTTTGATCCAGAGTCTACTGAAAATTGTGTCTTTATAGTGCCCACAGTCAAGACTTCTGGTGGTGATAAGGCTATAGATTGGCAATTTTTAAAACTCATAGAACAAAATGCCAATATGATGCCAACTCCTGTGCCCGAAGAAGAACGACATGCTAAAGAATTCTCGGCTGAAACATTCAATGATGCTGTTGTTATGCCTTGGTACCGTAATCAAGATCAACCCCATTATTTTTATGTAGCCGAAATATGTCATCAACTATCTCCCTTAAGCATATTTCCAAGCAACAAATATCGTACATTTATGCATTACTATTACCTCAAATATGGCTTAAAAATTCATCCTAAACAACCATTGTTAGATGTTGATCACACCAGTGCCAGGCTAAATTTCCTAACTCCTCGCTATGTGAATCGTAAGGGAGTTGCTTTGCCTACGAGTTCCGAAGCAACTAAAAGAGCAAAAAGAGAAAACTTGGAATTAAAACAAATTTTAGTTCCCGAATTGTGTACCGTACATCCATTTCCGGCATCGTTGTGGCGTACAGCAGTGTGCTTACCTTGTATATTGTACAGGATAAATGGTCTACTATTGGCTGATGACATTCGCAAAAAAGTTGTAAAAGATATGGGATTAGGACAAGTTGAACTGTCTGACGATAAAGACTGGCCTATGTTAGATTTTGGTTGGAGTTTAAGCGATGTCCTAAACAAAACCAAAGCCAATAAACTTAAATCCACCGATGAAGACAATTGTGAAGAACACTCGAGTGGTGAAAATACTAGCCAAAAAGATATCAGCAAAAAATCATCTTCGAATAAAGCAGAAAATCTTGAAAATTTTCAAAAGACTGATAAGCAAGACAAAATCTCTACAAACATAGAATGCAGTATTGATAATGAATCGACGGACTTTGTTGAAATCGGTACATGGTCCAATGAAATGGCTGATAATTTAAATGGTTACTTTGACACGGATGAAGAAGATTTTGATGAAGTTTTAGATGGTTTAATGGTTGTAAACTATAAAATAAGTAAGTACTATTAAAGCTGGCGATGCACTATCCTATTCAGTCGTACGATATGTCAAAAAAATTGTGTATGCTCATAAAGTATGATAGTGTGGGTTAAAAATGAGTTACAAATGTTTATGAAAATGTTCATTATAACGGGTCCGCCATCTAACTTTTTTTCAACTTGTGCTTATTTCGTGAATGGTAACACTAAGCTCATGTTTGATTTGACAGATTATTAGTTTTATCCCTCCGCTGAACGAATATGGTTGTGTATACGCTTGAACAACGCTGGGAAATATGCGTTTTCGCTTCGCTAAGTGGGCCTGAGATCGACTTACAGAAGATGCCGATTTTTCCAAAAAAATAATCTTTTCAGATGAAGCTCATTTTGATCTTGACGGATATGTAAACAAGCAAAATTGTATTTGGGACACAGAAAACCCGCACGCATACATTGAAAAGCCGTTGCACCCAAAACGAGTCACTGTTTGGTGCGGATTTTGGTCCAGAGGCATAATTGGGCCATTTTTCTTCGAAAATGGACAAGGAGTGGCCGTTACAGTCAATGACGATCGTTATCGGGCATGTTGCACGAATTTTTGTTCACAAAAATTGAAGAGGAGGATATTGGCAACATTTGGTTTCAACAGGACGGCGCTACGTGCCACACAGCCGAAACTACACTCGATGTTTTGCGCCCTGTTTTTGAAGATCGCATTATCAGTCGCAGAGCTGATGTCGTTTGGCCACCTCGGAGCTGCGATTTGACGCCGTTGGACTATGATTTGTGTGGTGCCGTCAAAGATAAGTGTTACGCCGACAAGCCAGAGACAATTTACGCTTTAAAGAACAATATTCGTGAAGCCATTGGTGAAATACAGCTGCACACAATCGAGTGTAGGCTACTGCATAGCCAGCCGAGGCAGCCATTTGAATGAAATTATTTTCCATTATTAACCGGAAGGATTGTTCTTTCAAATAAAAATAGAAATTTGAGAAAATATTCAGTAGTTTTTTTATAGCATTTTCAAAAAAAAAGAGTTATTTGGCGGACCCTGTATAAAGTTATATTTTATAATGTAGCTGACTGACTTGAGTTTGCATCTTTTTTTTGGAATAGTGGGGAATTGACAGCAGATTTTACAGCGATTTTTTATGTCGGAGAAAATTCGGTCAGATTTTTTTTTAATGAATCGTACGATTGTGTAGGAAAGTGAATCCCGGCCTTAAAGTATATTTGAACTGCAATTTAAAGAAAATTAAAATTTAGGTGGTAAGGCTGCAAGAGCTACATCGCCTACCTTTAGAGATATACAACTGGACGAAAACGACGAGTTGTCACAAAATCAAATTCCTAAAGCGAAAAAACCAGAACCAGTATTCGCATACTATGATTCAGATGAATCATATGCCGAATCAAGTTTCGATAGTGATGTTGAAATGATTGATGATTCCGAGTCTAGCGATGAAGATGACATTGTTATAACCTCCAAAAATGAAGCTGAGACTATAGAAACCGAGCAGGACATAGCAAAATTAAATAAGCAACTCTCAATTATACAAGCAACAAAGGCTAACGATCGCAACTATCAAGAAACCAAAAATCTCCAAGTGGGTTACAATTTTCAGGAAATAAAACATGAAATTTCAGAGAATTTAAAGCAATCCATAGAACAATTTGAAAAGTCAACAAAACAATTAATTTGTGATATACGAAATTCTGGTATGTTGGTTGAGTATAATCGAAATATAAAATTGCCGACAAAAACCAAAGATATCACCAAATGTAAAACTAAGCTGGAGTTATCTTTGGAAACGTTTAAGCAATTTATACCCTATGCATCGGATGATTTAACAACATTTTTGTCGAAAGATCAATTGACAGTTGATGCTTTACACACTCTCAATAGGAACTGGTTAACCAAATATCCAAATGAATTGTATACTATAAATGGATGTGGGGATTTGTTTGATAGTTTCAATGACTTAAAAAATGTTGTTTCAACAGAAAATGGAAAAAAGCTTATTCGCATCGACTTCGCAAGCCAAGGGAAACAATATAGCCAAGAAAATCATTTGGAAAATTTTACAAATGTCTATAGTAAGAATTTAAAGCATTTTCCTGTGGAGAACTTTAGTTTTGATTATCAACCCGACTTATCAACCCATCCTGGTCCCAGTCCAAGCATTATATTACAAGCTCTTACCATGTCTAACGCTAACGATGGTATAAATTTAGAAAGGCTGGAAACAATAGGTGATTCATTTTTGAAATACGCGATTACCACCTATTTATATATAACATATGAAAACGTACACGAAGGAAAGCTAAGCCACTTGCGTTCGAAACAAGTAGCAAATTTAAATTTATATCGCCTGGGCAGGCGGAAGCAATTGGGTGAATATATGATCGCAACCAAATTTGAGCCCAGCGATAATTGGTTGCCACCGTGTTATTATGTGCCCAAGGAATTGGAAAAAGCTTTAATAGAAGCAAAAATTCCTCCACACTATTGGAGTTTAGTGGATTTAGCAAATATAAAAAAACTAACGAATGCTGAAATTTGCGAGATGGTTCGTAAGAAGGCCGATGAGTGGGGTTGTAATTTGTCGGTATGATATAATACAAACACGTATATATATATTGATGAATATATATATTAGAGGTCTGCACAAATATTTGTTTGTATTTGAGTAGTATGCATGCACTGGCACTAGCTTGAAGTAGAAAAACGACGAAAAGAACAAATTTTTCGAATAAAAAAAACAACATACATATGAAGTAGTGGCATTCCTCTTTTTTTTGTGGTCATATATTTATGTTCACAAATTTTTAAGTTATAAGTTAAGAACACATTTGGCACACTTCAGTTCTCTTTATTGTTTGAGTGATGAGAAACAAAAAAGCATGTGCGTTACTCGAGCAAAAATCAGCTTCTCGTGTACAACAAAAACTTGGTAGATGCAGACCTCTAATATATACACATACATAAGATAAACCCTCAATGTATGAAAAAATTAATCTGTTTCAAAAACGAAGGACAATTTTGTGTCAGATAAGGAAACAAAATTGAGCTTGATCGGTTAAAAAATTGGCGTAAATTTGGAGCAAAATGAAAAGAATAAAGCTTAGGAGTCACCCATAGGGAGGTCAAATGTATGAGCAACCCCCACTATTTCTCTAGAACAAACTTACCCTCTCTTTCCAACACTTCAAAAAACTGAATTTTCACGAAAATTTACTAATTTAAAAATAACAATAAAAATACTCCAATTATAAATGCTTTGGATGTCAATCGGATCGTAGAACCAAACAATTTTTAACCAGGCACATGGGTTTTGTGATTGTAAAAATCCGATTGTGTGCATTTTGAAAAATTGTTTTTGTTATACTGTTTTAATTTAGAGAATGCGTGAATTATAGCTGATATTTTTTTTTTTGTTATACATCTTTTTTTATGTACTTATGAAGATGTACATACATACATATATATTTTTGAATGGTGAGAGTGAATTGTTCTTCTTCTCAGCTAAAATTAAAAGTAGCCAAGGAAAAATTGAGTACAAGGAAAATAAAACTTGTAAACTAAAACCAAAAAACTTATTTATTTAGGTTTAACATTGGAATATTAATATTTTAATGATAAAAGTATAGCTATAGCTACAAGGCCTTAAGCGAAAATCAACCCCAATATCAAAAAAATAATAATTTTTTAATGAAAAATCATGTATGACAAAAATTTATTTGAGATCGCAACTCCACATTTATTCGATTGAAAATCTAAAGGCCAACCATAATGTGCATGAGCATATGTGTCAACCTGTATTGAACTTAAGGAAACTTTTCTTTAAGTTTTTGTAAAACTGTCATTTTCTTTAGTAAAGTGCAAAACTGATCGCACATTTCGTAAGGATTTATATGTGTTTTGCTTTTTAAACGAATTTGACGGGACTCTCGTTATTTAATAACAGTAGCTTAAGCTAGAATATGCATATTATAGTTAGGCGTTTATTTCGCAGCTGTTGGGATCAAAATTACAGTGTAAAAAAGATTTTCTTTGTGTATTTTTTTCACATTTGTACGCTAAAATTGAAAGTGCGAAAAAGTACAACAATGGCTGCACGAATTCAGAAGCGAGACAAGTTTGTGGCCATAAAGCAAGTGGACGAATTGTACCAGGAGTGGTGGGAATTGAGCAAGAGCACAACAAGAAGAGACCGTCGCGTAAGATAAAAGAAGAAATTTTTCTTGTTGAATTAGACGATCTCTTCGGTATTGGACACATTAATGCAGTCGCAACGTTTATAATAGAGGAAAATAAAAAGTTTTAGCTTGCGTAGATGAAAAAGGCTGAGATTACGAGCGACTACTAAATTAATACCTTAGCAACGGATAAGTAATGTTTATTGTAGAAGAATAACATTTTTATTATTTGTGTTCAATTGTTGTCCAATTCACATTATCTAAAGAATCGTCAGATAATGGTGACGCTGGTAGAATGGAAATGGACGCTCGGCGATTTTAAAAGCTGGTAGAAGAGGAACACAGTTATTTATCAATGAATGGATAGTTTCTGTTGGGATAAATTCATGATATCAGACCGAAATGCAATGAATTTAATGGCTGCAGTGGCTGAAGGATGAAACGTAGTTTCGTTCTACGATATCCGATTTACATTAAAAGCTTTTATACTTGGTGTAAATCCATGGTTCTTTTATTTTTGGTCAATTTTCGTGGAAATTCAGTTTTTTATGGGGATCTTCTGAAGGGGTGGATATATGGGGTAAGTTTGTTCTAGAGAAATATTGAGGACACAAAAATAATTGGGGTTGATCATACATTTTACCTCATTATGGGTGACTCATGGGAAGTTACGAGCTTTTTTCTATCCATTTTCTTCAGATTTCATTCTCATGAACTTAAGCTCTCGTGCGGAATCCCAATTTTTAACCAATCTACGTTAAATTTGTTTTATCCTAACCTTGCACAAAATATAAGTGCCGGTTCACACAAGTCAAGTTTGACTCGTCAAGTCTTGAGTTTTTAGGAGAGAGGGGAAAAGAAATGGCATTCTCTTTTCCCTTCTCTCCTAAAAACTCAAGACTTGGCTTGACTTGACTTGACTTGTGTGAACCGGCACTAACAGGGATGTGCTGGAAATCTAAAACGTAAGAATTGTGTAACAAATATTATACAAATATTTCTCTATTAAAAAGAATTTTATAACAAAAATTATAAAAATTATATTAAAACTGTATAAAAAACGATTTACGTTTTTGATTTCCAGCTCACCCCTGTATATACTATTGTGCAAGGTTAGGATAAAACAAATTTAACGTAGATTTAACGTATTATATATATAAGGGTGGCAGCGAAATGTATGGAGCAATTTTTTGTATTAATATTGATGTCTCCCGGGCGGAATATTGTGCCACATGGTCTAAAACTGATGTGGAAAAAATTTCAGCCAAAACGGATAACTTTAACCCGTGCCCCTTTGAGGTCAAAGTTCAAATGATAAAAAAAAAAATTCCATACAAGCCTCAAATTTTTTTTTCAGAGTCACTTTTGAAACTGAAAATCTTGTCCGATCGAAATGAAATTTTTTGTTGTTAATAAGCTAATAAAGCTAACTAATATTAAAAAATAAAAAAAAAAAATCGAAAAAAATTTTTTGCTTGTATGGAAATTTTTTTTTTATCATTTGAACTTTGACCTCAAAGGGGCACGGGTTAAAATTATCCGATTTGGCTGAAATGTTTTCCTCATCAGTTTTAGACCATGTGGCACAATATTCCGCCCGGGAGATGTTGAAAATTCAAAGTTGAAATTTAGCTGCCATCCTAATATATGATAATACTGATTGATTTTTAGGATCAAGCTGATTTGGGTGATGGAAGTGACGATATCACAACTGCAAGACCCCATGATTGGGATGATCCAAATCACGTTCCTGTTGAATTTTCTTGCTTTATACCTTATAATCTAGTTTCTCAACACAGTATACCAGGTCAGTTGTTATATATACATACATATGTACTTATATATATCAGAGAACGGCTTTGTTTGATTGCAAAAAAATTGCATTTTATGAACACCATAAATTACACTCTTTTGCGTTCATACAATCAAACTTGCGTTGCCACGCACATTCGCTGCTGCTTTTAAATCTTTCAAATAATGCATAGCGTATTGACTTTGCCGTTTATAACATCGTTTAGCTTTGTTCGTCAATGATTGCTTTAGTTAAGAACATGTACAAAAAAAGCAAGAAATAATTGTTGCTCTGATGTATTCATGTATGGATTCGGAATTTTCGGAAAATTTAAATAAAATGAAAACACAGATAGGTACAAATACAAAAACATTATACAAATACGAAAACTTAAAAATAAAGGAAAGTCATACACCCGCGCTCATTTACAGTCGTCGTTGTCTTATCGAGTGGACATTGACTACTTCAATGCAAGAGCATAAGAATGCGTGTGATTTGATTTTGAGCAATTGTTCTATGGCGCGCGAATGAATTAGTGCAAACAAAGCACGTTTAATTATCAAACTCTTACATGCGAAAATAAAATGTTAACGAAACGATGTCAATATTAAGTAACGTTTAACTTTGTTTTGCAGGCATAGAATTGATGTTAATATAAGCGTATGCTTACATCAAGCAAATTAATGATTGTTGGAGTTCTCTGATATATACATACATATATGTATAATACATATCCATAATTATTTCAATCATTTAAATCCATAATTAATTTTTCATCTGCAGATAAATCTGTAGCAGATTGCGTTGAAGCTTTAATAGGTGCATATCTTATTGAGTGCGGTCTTAGAGGAGCTTTACTTTTTATGGCATGGTTGGGTATAAGAGTTATTCCATACGAACGTATACCATATGATCCCAACAAAGCTAGAAAGCCTGGTACTACTTTACCAGACAAAGATGGAATGGTTGATGTTTATGGATCATGGACTCCTCCAAAATCGCCACTTTTACATTATACACCAAATGCTGACGATGCTCTGTATGCCTTACTAGAGGGTTATGATGAGTTCGAAAAGAATTTGGGCTATAAATTTCGAGACAGATCTTATTTATTGCAAGCCATGACCCATGCCTCGTATACACCAAATAGATTGACGGATTGCTACCAACGTCTTGAGTTTCTGGGTGATGCTGTTTTGGATTATTTGATTACTAGACATTTATACGAGGATCCGAGACAACATTCTCCAGGCGCTTTGACAGATTTACGATCAGCACTTGTCAATAATACTATTTTTGCATCTTTAGCGGTTAGACATGACTTCCACAAATATTTCAGACATTTATCTCCAGGTCTCAATGAAGTAATTGATCGTTTTGTGCGTATACAAACTGAAAACGGTCATAGCATTAGTGAAGAGGTAAGCTCGCATATATAAATCTAATACATTTATATACAAAATATATATTTAGTCTTACCGTGGTCGAAGTCGTTTAAAATGTTTGTCGACATCATTTTAAATTTACGACAATGTAAACTACATAGAAAAATTGTCGTCAGCTCATTATTGGTTTGGCGCATATGCCAAAAAGTCGTGAAAAACGACAATGAAGGTTTACATGAGAAGTTTTCTGAAAATATACCGATAATATTTTTTCTATTTTCACCACTGCTTCGGGCACATGTCTTGAACAAAAATGTGAATTTTTACGTACGAACTTGAAATGCCGCATACGCTACGTTTCTAAATTTATTTTTAAAACTTATCATTTTGTGCTGCATACGTATACTTTCTGCTGTGTATTGATTTGTTGACATTTTATTTTGCTTTTGCTCTAACCACTTTTTTATACGGCAATTAAGCGAAACAATAGTTAAATATATTTTCTTGTTGTCATTTTGTTTCGAAGCAAACCAAGAGTGAAATTTATTTTGTACGTTTTTGTATGAGGAATTATAACCATTCTCTAAACATTGGCATGCAGAGCAATACAGTTAGGTTAGGTTAGGTTCCATGGGCAGCCATCAAAAGACAACTCACTTGGGTCCTTTATTGGTCCCTTTGTGATACCCTGCGCCAATGCCCATCCCTTAGAGCAGTTACTCAGATGGCGTCACTGTAAAGTCCTACCACCTCGTCTTCCTAGTGAAGAGAAGGAGCGATTTCAGTTCCATCCCAGATAGATCCTCCAAACAGGCAAATACCGGTTCCCCCAGGCATTCCCCCCTTATACCCCGCAGTCCAGGGCAATGACAGAGAAAGTGGAGCACAGTCTCCTCTTCCTCCTCGTTCTGACAACTTCTACAGTAGTCGTTAAATTCCAGACCCATTCTTCCAGCATGAGTCCCCACCGGCCAGTGTCCAGTTACAACCGATATCACCGTCCTAATCTGGTCCCTGCTGAACCCAAGTAGAGAGCTAGTTCTCCGTCCATCATATCCAGGCCAAAGGATCCTGGATATCGAGTAGGTGGATTTACAGGTCCACCGCGTCTGCGCAACTCTATAGGACTCGCGCCCTATAAATGATTTACAGTGAGCCATTGGAAGGCCAATGAATTAGTCAATGAATGCATCATCCATGCGACCACCCTGTTTGGCCAGCTCATCTGCTACCTGATTGCCCGGGCACCCAGTGTGCCCCGGTCTCCATATTAGCGTTACCCTTGAATGTTTCGCAATCTCATCCAAAGACATCCGACATTCTACAGTTAACCTTGATGTCGTATAGACACCCGCTAGGGAAGCAAGGGCAGCCTTGCTGTCAGTAATTATACGTATATCTCCCGATATGCGATGGTACTTCAGCCAGTTTGCCGCCCGCCTTATAGCCGAGATTTCCGCCTGCAGGACACTACATCCATCCTGCAGACGAAAGGAAACCTTCACATCCAGTTCCTCTATGAAGAAACCTCCGCCGACCCTCTCACCTTTCCTCGAACCATCAGTATAGACCCCTAGGGTCGGTTCACGGAAAGTATCCAACAGCACACTGCTTTGCGCCACTTGCGTCACGAACCCCGCACCAAAGAACGGCACCGGGGTGCAGTAATCCACTCCATCAGGGACAATCGTACGTTTGATTATCCCGGCGTGTCCAAAGTCACGTGTCGACCAGCTGTTCACCGCGTGCAGCCGCGTCGCCGAACAAAGAGCCAACTGTCTGGCCATTATGTCCACCGGGAGCCAGTTCAGTATCGTGAACAGCGCCCTCGTTGGAGTAGATCGCATTGATCCCGTAATCATCAACGCGACAAGTCTGTATACTTTCTCAAGCATCGCACGGTGTATGCCCTTATCCAATGCAGTCCACCATACAACGACCCCATAGTACAGCGTCGGCTTTACCACAGCCTCAAAGATCCAATTGACACACCTCGGGCTCATACCCCAGTTTCTGCCGATTGCAACCCTACACGCATATACCACGCCCAGATACTTCGCACTTTGAGATATCCGAAGCTCAATTCCATTTAACCTCGGAAGCCTAAAGTCCTCGGTCTTATACCTCCTCGTAAAGAGTACCAGTTCCGTCTTAGACGGATTTACACCCAGACTGCATGATGCACAAATATTTCAGACATTTATCTCCAGGTCTCAATGAAGTAATTGATCGTTTTGTGCGTATACAAACTGAAAACGGTCATAGCATTAGTGAAGAGGTAAGCTCGCATATATAAATCTAATACATTTATATACAAAATATATATTTAGTCTTACCGTGGTCGAAGTCGTTTAAAATGTTTGTCGACATCATTTTAAATTTACGACAATGTAAACTACATAGAAAAATTGTCGTCAGCTCATTATTGGTTTGGCGCATATGCCAAAAAGTCGTGAAAAACGACAATGAAGGTTTACATGAGAAGTTTTCTGAAAATATACCGATAATATTTTTTCTATTTTCACCACTGCTTCGGGCACATGTCTTGAACAAAAATGTGAATTTTTACGTACGAACTTGAAATGCCGCATACGCTACGTTTCTAAATTTATTTTTAAAACTTATCATTTTGTGCTGCATACGTATACTTTCTGCTGTGTATTGATTTGTTGACATTTTATTTTGCTTTTGCTCTAACCACTTTTTCATACGGCAATTAAGCGAAACAATAGTTAAATATATTTTCTTGTTGTCATTTTGTTTCGAAGCAAACCAAGAGTGAAATTTATTTTGTACGTTTTTGTATGAGGAATTATAACCATTCTCTAAACATTGGCATGCAGAGCAATACAGTTAGGTTAGGTTAGGTTCCATGGGCAGCCATCAAAAGACAACTCACTTGGGTCCTTTATTGGTCCCTTTGTGATACCCTGCGCCAATGCCCATCCCTTAGAGCAGTTACTCAGATGGCGTCACTGTAAAGTCCTACCACCTCGTCTTCCTAGTGAAGAGAAGGAGCGATTTCAGTTCCATCCCAGATAGATCCTCCAAACAGGCAAATACCGGTTCCCCCAGGCATTCCCCCCTTATACCCCGCAGTCCAGGGCAATGACAGAGAAAGTGGAGCACAGTCTCCTCTTCCTCCTCGTTCTGACAACTTCTACAGTAGTCGTTAAATTCCAGACCCATTCTTCCAGCATGAGTCCCCACCGGCCAGTGTCCAGTTACAACCGATATCACCGTCCTAATCTGGTCCCTGCTGAACCCAAGTAGAGAGCTAGTTCTCCGTCCATCATATCCAGGCCAAAGGATCCTGGATATCGAGTAGGTGGATTTACAGGTCCACCGCGTCTGCGCAACTCTATAGGACTCGCGCCCTATAAATGATTTACAGTGAGCCATTGGAAGGCCAATGAATTAGTCAATGAATGCATCATCCATGCGACCACCCTGTTTGGCCAGCTCATCTGCTACCTGATTGCCCGGGCACCCAGTGTGCCCCGGTCTCCATATTAGCGTTACCCTTGAATGTTTCGCAATCTCATCCAAAGACATCCGACATTCTACAGTTAACCTTGATGTCGTATAGACACCCGCTAGGGAAGCAAGGGCAGCCTTGCTGTCAGTAATTATACGTATATCTCCCGATATGCGATGGTACTTCAGCCAGTTTGCCGCCCGCCTTATAGCCGAGATTTCCGCCTGCAGGACACTACAGCCATCCTGCAGACGAAAGGAAACCTTCACATCCAGTTCCTCTATGAAGAAACCTCCGCCGACCCTCTCACCTTTCCTCGAACCATCAGTATAGACCCCTAGGGTCGGTTCACGGAAAGTATCCAACAGCACACTGCTTTGCGCCACTTGCGTCACGAACCCCGCACCAAAGAACGGCACCGGGGTGCAGTAATCCACTCCATCAGGGACAATCGTACGTTTGATTATCCCGGCGTGTCCAAAGTCACGTGTCGACCAGCTGTTCACCGCGTGCAGCCGCGTCGCCGAACAAAGAGCCAACTGTCTGGCCATTATGTCCACCGGGAGCCAGTTCAGTATCGTGAACAGCGCCCTCGTTGGAGTAGATCGCATTGATCCCGTAATCATCAACGCGACAAGTCTGTATACTTTCTCAAGCATCGCACGGTGTATGCCCTTATCCAATGCAGTCCACCATACAACGACCCCATAGTACAGCGTCGGCTTTACCACAGCCTCAAAGATCCAATTGACACACCTCGGGCTCATACCCCAGTTTCTGCCGATTGCAACCCTACACGCATATACCACGCCCAGATACTTCGCACTTTGAGATATCCGAAGCTCAATTCCATTTAACCTCGGAAGCCTAAAGTCCTCGGTCTTATACCTCCTCGTAAAGAGTACCAGTTCCGTCTTAGACGGATTTACACCCAGACTGCATGATGCACTCCAGGTACTGAGTACCTTCAAAGCAGCCTCCATACACTGGGACATTACGCCCAAATGCCTCCCTGAGATGGCCACTGCAACATCATCAGCATACGCCACCGTTTTGATCCTCATGTCGTCCATCCTTGTTAACATGGTGTTCATAGTCAGGTTCCACAATAGTGGGGATAGAACTCCCCCTTGGGGAGTACCCCTATTCACCAGCCTCTGAACACTGGTTTCACCTATCGTAGAGCAAATGACCCTGTTCCGTAGTAGATTGTCCACAAATCTACATATGCCAGCGTCGATCCCCAGACTCCTCATGGACGTCACGATAGAGTCCGGGTTGACATTGTTGAAGGCCCCCTCAATGTCGAGAAAGGCCACAAGTGTGTACTCCCTAAATTCGAGCGATCTCTCAATGGTTCCGACCAGAGAGTGAAGAGCCGTCTCAACAGACCTGCCCCTTGTGTAGGCATGTTGAGAGGCAGAGAGTAAGCCCCTTGGGATGGTCATCCTCAAGTGTATATCGATAACCCTCTCAAGAGTCTTAAGAAGAAAGGATGCAAGACTAATCGGTCTGTAGTCCTTCGGCTCGGTGTGAGAAGCCTTACCCCCTTTGGGTATAAAGACCACCCTGCACAGGGTCCATTTCACGGGAAGATACGAAAATCTAGCGCATCCCCTGTATATGGCCAACAACCAGGGTATTATCAGGGTCGAATTCCTCTGCAGGTCCGCCGGAATTATACCGTCCATACCCGGAGATTTATATGGGCTAAAGCTATCGATAGCCCACTTAATCCTATCGTAGTCCAATGGTATGGACATAGGAATGGGAGTCGCCTCCCGCGACCGATCCCGCAAACCCCATTGGGAGTTTCCAGGAAAATGAGTATCAATCAACACTTCCAGTGTTTCTTGACTATTCGTGGTCCAACTACCATCCGATTTCCGGACATACGTCGGGACAACCGGGCTCGAGGCCATAACCTTACGTAAACGGTTCGTCTCAGAGGATCCTTCCACGCCGCTACAGAAGTTCCTCCAAGCAATCCTTTTCGCCGATCTAACCAGGTTTCTAAACCTATTCAATGATGACTTGTAGTCCGCCCAATTTCCATGGCGCTTTGCCACATTGAACAACCTACGACAGTCAATTCTCGCCTGCGCAATGTCAGGATCCCACCATGTTGGCCGGTTCCTACCCCTACGCACCCTTGTCCTACACGCCAAGGATGTCGCCAACTGCAGTGAGTTCGAAAGCAGATCCCCCCGATATCATCAACCCCAGGAGGGTCAGATTGAGACCGGACCAGAGAGGAGTATTGAACTCCCCAGTTCGTACGTCTCCTGTTCAATATAGCCATCGATCCTGAAGACCTAAGCCCTAGCCTAAATTCCACATATCTGTGATCAGAGAACGGACAGTCATTCGACACCATCCAGCTCTCGATCATATCGGTGTGGTCTATACTAACTAGCGTGACATCAAGAACCTCACACCTATTTGCAACAACAAACGTAGGCTCACAGCCCATATTTACTATTCCTAAATTATGATTAATAATAAAGGAGAATAGTGACTCACCTCTTACATTTGTATCCGTACTGCCCCATATAGTGTGGTGCGCATTAGCATCGGCACAGATTATCACCGGTGTTCCAGTGCTCGCGGCCTTTAAAACTGCATCACGGATGAGCCCGTTGGGTGGGTCCTGCCCGTGGTCATGCGCCATATACGCCGAGACCATCCAGACTATACCGTCCGGTGTCTCAAGAGCAACAGTTGTGGTATCTTCGTCACTGTAATCAGAAAGAATGAAGATATTCAACGAGTTTTTAGCTAAGACACAAGATCTTATGTTACCTGTACCTTTCGCAAACAATAGCTTGTAGCCTTTGAGGTTAAGTCCGCAAACCCGATTCTTGTGAATCCAGGGTTCTTGGACCATCACGAGCTCCTCCCCTCTTTCTACCACACGGAGAAGCAGTGCAGCAGATGCTGCTTTAGAGTGGTGGAGGTTTATCTGCAGCACCTTCACCATGATCCATTTTGGCTACCACTGTGATGTTGACGTTCTCCTGGTCAGACTCCAGCAGCACGTCCTCATCAACCATATCACCCAAGTGATCAAAGAAGTCACCCACCCATCCTGAGACAGACTGGGTATTCTCTTTGTCGCTTGAGCCCACGGCATCGTCGCAAGCCATGCTTTCCACAGGTTGCTTGGCCTCACTTACCGATGGAGCCGGATTGCCCTTGTTGTCACTTCGGTAGACACGGAGCAAGATCGTACTAAAACCATAGTAGAGCTTGCCCTGCCTCTCCCTTAGTGGCTCCAAGGATTGCTGGTTGATAACCACAATCGCCGTCCTCGAGGACCCTTCAGCAGCTGAAACCTTCACTACTTTCCGGTCCTGTGTGGGTAGTTTAGGGTTGCATCACTGAATGATCTTCAAGATCTCCTCAGGTTCAGATGGTTCGGCGGGGATGGTGGCGATTGATCTCGGCCTCCGTGGTATCTCTCCTACTAACACCACGTCAAGCCTGGCACCTTCCCAAACCTCTCCTAGTAGTTGGATGGCCTGCTTAAGAAGCAGCGCTGAGCGCTCATCTGCGCAAGCCATCAGCTTCACGTGACCCTGGTACCAGCCAGCGTCATCGCATTGAGGGGGTGGTCCTGGATTCTCCCTGAGGATCGTCCAGAACACACCCATGAGTTTTTGTTTTACCAGATCCCACTTGGTATGGGAAATGGCACCATTGTCGACACTCCTGTCGATGATGGCTCGAACAAGGTGACCTTTGGCCACCTCGCTAAAGGATTTGTTCATCGGTTTCGATGAAATTTTGGGACGTTTCGTCCCTGGTTGCTGTTTCGCGGCTGCAACTTCCTCCTCCGAACGTTGCCGTTTAGGCATTGTCACCTTTCCAGGGACTGGAGGGGTAGCACTTGGCAGCCCAGCTATGTTGGCTCTTGCCCATGCCAATGAAGCTTTCTGCTCATTGGTGAGGTCTTCGGCTTTCTTGGAGCCGTAAAGATCAATAAAACGCAAGGCAGCACGCCTTGTGTTAGATGCCCTCTTTGTAATGTTTTTGTGCCAAGGGGACTTTCTACGGTCGCCGAGTTTGGCGGGGGGTGGTGCAACCTTGGGATTGGATGTTATCATCGCCATCCCTCCTTGCGCAATGGACATATGGGAAGCTACATTGTTGGACGACTTTGTCGTATTCAACTTGGCAGCACCCGAAGCAGGGGATTTATCCGTTCCAATGACGGAAAGGGCTTGTGCGGCTTTGGAGGTACTTGGAGCGAAGTTCAGGGGTACCTCGCCGCCGTTTTTAGAGCAGCCGCCTTCTGGTCGAGCTGCCTTACCAATTCCGATCAACCTGGGCCGATCTTCCTTGGTTGCCTGGGCTGTTGCAGCCGTTGGATTGTTCGTCTCTCTGTCAATCGTTGTCCTTGTTCTCGCCTGTTCGTCATCAGTCTCCGTTACTTGTTTTTGTTGTGTATGTTTTTGTTGTTTGGAAGGTTTCATTTTTGGTCCCACGAGTGTAGGAGAATAGAGAGGTCCACCACGTCATAGCCCCCGTTAACGTGGTAGGGGCTTGGTCTATTTGCTGAGGTTCCCAGGTATCAGCAAAGCTCCGTGATAATACAGTCGGTAACCCCTGACTTCAAACCAACCGATAGGCACGGGTCGCATAACACCTCGGTTTAGGGGATGGATAACTTTTCGTCGCCAAGGCCTTTAAAGTTCATTGCCTTCACCTCGGGAGTCGTCAGTTGCTGGCAAACACCCGGGCCAAGACACGAACCACAGCCAAGACTTAAGCCACCACATCGCTTCAAGATTGTTATCCATAATAGTGGTGGTCAGTAGGGCAATACAGTACTTAATTTAGTAGGGCAATACAGTACTTAATTTAATTTCAAATAATTGATATGGAGCAAAATTAATGCTTAATATCTCAGAAACCATAATTCATTTCGTAAAGCCGGCTTGGGATTCAGAAAGGGGGTATTAAAAATATATACAACATGACTCAAAAGATATCTGTTTACATCCGCTTAACTTGAAAAAAGGTTTTTGATATTTAATTATGTAATAAGATTTTGTTTGTCGTGCATAATTCCCAATTTTTATTCATGGTAGTTACACTGAAATTTATTGTTTAAGTTTAAGCAAGTGTCTATGCGCATTTCGCTGGTTGCTTTGTCGATAGGATTTTCCCTCTTAAAAATGTTTAATTATGAAAGATCTTACGCCGAAATCTATCTCTTTTCCTTTACCCGTAGTCTGCGTTAAATTTTACAATTAGGCATCAAAAAAATAACTTACAGCAACAATTGGACGATGAACAATAAATTTGACATCAAAAAAATTAATACATAATAATATTTTTTGTTTTTTTTTTTTTAAATTACCGTTATGTATTGAATAAGTTAAAATTTTTTTTCTTAATTTTATATTATCAACGAAGGGAAACAAAACTGCATACCACTAATTTTCGGAAAAACTTTAGTTATCCAAAAACTCAAAATTTTAAGTGTGTATTTAAACTTTAGTCTCTGACTGTAAATTATTTTGGAGCTTTGCTGTAAATACAAGATTTTTTATGATTTCGTCCAAAGATCCTTTTTTAAAACGATGCAGCACCTTACATGGTTAAGGCTTAAAATATTTTAACAAAAACTGTCATAAGTTTCTTGCTTCACATATGTATGGGTTATACCGCGTTGCAGAGGAAATTAGGAAGACAATTCGAAAATACTGCAATTTTAATGAAATATTTCCCTTGATTCCCAATCCAATGCAGCCAGTAGTAAGAAGATGGGGGCCTATCTAGATGCTTCAGAATTCTATTCAAAAAACTTTGAAAATTAACAATGTGGAAGGAATCCAAAAAAAAAAGATTTAAAAAAATAATATAAATTTCAAATATTTTTGATCTGATTTGAATTCAAAGTTTTACTTTTTATAAAACAGTACTTTTTTATTTAAACAATCAAAAAAGTTTAATAATTAGTTATTCAATTTTTTTAAAAATGTTTTTATAACAATAGACTGAAAGTTTTATATTTTTGTTTTTATTAAATTAAAAAAAAAAATTTTTATATATAAAAAGAAATATTTTCATGAACTTTCACTACAGGGTGGTTTTAAACATGTATTCAATTTTAAATCCACTTCATTTGGATTTCCAGAACATGCCCGATTAAGTTAGATTTCTATAATCAGATATTAGAGGGAAGAGTTAGTTTCTATAATTTTGTGAGGTATATTACTTTTTATCATTAACCCAACCCCTTGTTTAGAGATAGTATTTTGCGGGGAATTATAAAAATATGCTGAATAGCCTTTATTTGGTTCTGGTATAGGATAAAAATTATAAGAACAGTGTATTTTGAATGGATGTTAATGAAAAGTTGTGCTCTTTTATTAAAAGTTGGAGTTCATTTATATTGTTAATGAAACCATTAATATCCCATTGCAATACGCAAAATTCCGCCATGTTTATATCATAACTAAAAGTAAAATGGTTTTTACTTATGTTAGATATTATAGAACAAAAATGCGTTTTGAATTCCCATATTTAGCCATCAGAGCTAGCCATTCTTTCAGGTGATGGTATAAAATATTAAAGTTGTCAAAACCGATTTCCGAAGTATTCGAAAAATCGATTTTTTCTATTTTTTCGGTTTTGTATAACCGGTTTTTTAAAAAGGCCGGTTTTCGAAGTATTCGAGAAATCGGGTTTTTGGTCTCGAATAATCGACTTTTGCTTATAATTAATTTTTAAATATCTTGTATTTTTTTTTTTTTTTTTTTTTTTTTTCAATATTATTTATTGAATCTTCATACATTTAATATGAACTAACAATAATTAATCAAATCTTAACCTAATACTTTATTTTATGTCCTGCCAGTGCCAGACAAAAATTTTTTCATCACGGGTTCTGTTCACTTATATACATAGGTGTTTATCGCTCATCTAATTGGACAAGTGCTGCAGTGTCTCTTCTTCTTAAGCGAGTGTGGCCGCTATCATTTAAAATATTTCGAGCTAGTGGGTTCGGATGCAATTCGAGCCTTTTTAAGTATTTTACTGCATATTTCGTAATCACAGTTTTAACTAATGGAACATTGAGATCCTTGTGAATATTTGAATTTTTAACATACCAAGGGGCAGCTGTGATTATTCGAAGAAGTTTATTTTGGCGCCTTTGAATTTTTTCGATATTAGAAGCCGAGGCAGTGCCCCATAACTGAATACCGTAGCACCAGATAGGCTTTAAGATAGAGTTGTAAAGTAAGAGTTTACAGTCGAGACTAAGGAAAGAGTTTCTTCCAATAAGCCAATGAATTTGTATGGCTTTTAGTTTCATTTGAGTTAATTTTGCCTCTATATGGCTTTTCCACGTCAAACGGCGATCTAAATGTATACCGTGATATTTTACATGCGAATTTTGAGGTATTATTTGATTATTGATTTTAATAGGGGGGCATGATTCCCGACGCAAGGTGAATGTTATATGTACGCATTTTTGCTCATTGACTTATCCTCCATTGTTTTAACCATATTTCTAGTTGAAATATATGATCCTGTAAGTAACGAGATGCTTCATAACTGTTTTCGTGGACGCTTAGAAAAGCTGTATCGTCTGCAAATGTCGAAGTTTGTGTGTAGTTGCTCGTTGGCATGTCCGAAGTATACATTAAGTATAATAGAGGCCCCAGAATGCTGCCCTGTGGGACTCCAGCGCCAATTGGCTGAGGTGAACTTAAGAAATCTCCTTCTTTAATAATAAATTGACGACCGACTAAGTAGCTTTCTAGCAGCTTGTGTGTGTTTGCTGGAAAATTTTGCTTCAATTTATGTAATAAGCCTTCATGCCAGACTTTATCAAAAGCTTGAGAAACATCGATGAAGAGAGCGGAACAATATTTTCTTTCTTCAAAGGCGTTTCTTATGGCGTTTACTATACGATGGGTTTGTTCAATTGTGCTGTGTTCTCTTCTAAAGCCGAATTGGTGGTTAGGTATACATCTATTTTCACTTAAAATTGGAGTTAATTTTGACACTAACAGCTTCTCAAACAGCTTTGATATATTAGAAAGTAAGCTTATAGGCCTATATGACTCAACTTTTGTGTGATCCTTTCCTGGTGTAGGTATCATGGTGACTAAGGAAACCTTCCATTTTTGAGGATAGTATTGAAGACGTAAGATAGCATTGAAAATTAAAAGAATAATTTTCTTTGCTGTGCTGGGTAGCTCCAAAAGCATTTTGTTGCTGATCTTATCAAAACCAGGGGCTTTTTGGGGTTTAATTTACAAACAGCCTTTTCGATTTCTCTTATCTCAAATCTTAGAGGAACAGCCGCTCTAGCAGGAACAGGTGGTAACTCGACCACAGTATCGTGAGATATATTTGGGGTAAATACGTTTTTTAAGTGATTAACAAACAGATTTCCCTTTTCGTTATCATTTCTTGCCCAACTTCCGTTCAAGTTTCTTAATGGTGGCTTAGAGGCGACTGGCCTTTTTAGATTTTTAGCTGCACGCCATAATGAGTAGTCTGATTGCGGAGTTGCATCAAGTTCCTTAAGATATTTTTGCAGAGAAGCCGTTTTTTGAGTCTGTAGTAACTTTCTTAGCCTTTTTGTACAATCTTTTAATAAACTCTTTAGTTGAGGGGATCTGTGCAATTGCCACTCTCTTCGAGCTCTTCTTTTTCAGTCAGGAGACGCTCAAATCTGTGGAATAAATTTTAATATTTTTAGTTTTATTTGGGGTAATACTGGAATGTTGCACAGCTAGCTTCAGAAAACTGTCAAAATTAAGAATAGCGCGATCTACGTATTCCGGTGTACTAAGCAGAATATTTTCTGTGCAATGGGTGCTGAGATATTTTTTATATTTTAGCCAATTGATTTGTGTAGCTGGCGTCGCTAAGTAACCAGTTGGAGATACAATTCTATTGGGTTTCATTAAAGTAACAATTGTTGGTGTGTGGTCGGAAGATAATTCTAAGGAAGCTTCAACATAAATCGTTTCTAAGGGAATATTTTTAACCACGCCAAAATCGATGACATCTGGTATTTTTTGCTGATCAGTAGGCCAATATGTTGGTTGTCCGCTCGCTATCACATTCAAATCCATTTTAGAAATAGTATTAAATAGAACACGACCCTTTGGTGTTATAAGTCGGGACCCCCAGAAGGTATGTTTAGCGTTATAATCGCCAGCGGCCAGGAAACAAGGTCCTAATGATTTAAAATAATTATAATATTGGCCTTCAGATATTGAATATCTAGGTGGGGAGTATAACGATGAGATTACTACGTTTCTATTTAATTCTTCAACACAAATGTTTGTTGCTTGAAGATAATCTTCACAATGATCACCCATGAGGTAGTGTTTGACTCTGGTTTTTATTAAAATGGCAGAACCTCCACAAGCTCTATCTCGAGGGTCCTTGGTATTATATAGTGTATAACCATTAATTTTAAACGTATTTCTTGAGGTCAAATGAGTTTCAGAAACCATCATGACATCAATTTGTTTATTTTTAAGAAAGTATTCTAATTCATTTTTATGTTGGCGGATGCCGTTTGCGTTCCAAAAACAAATTTTTAAACAGTTCATGGTTTGTTAAGTACAGCTGGCAATAACATCGATTGCATTCTAAGAATCTCCTGCATCATATTACCCATTGTGTTTGTAAAATTATTTACTGTTTGCACTAATGTTTCCATGGTTTTTTCTGCACCTTGCATTGGCACATGGTTTGATTTTAGCACGTTAGCGTAAGAGGTTCTGTTATTACCAGGCTGGGGGGCTTGAATTGCATTTGTGTTTACTTGATTTGGTACCTGCATTTGAGGGGGATTAGTTTTCGGTCCAGCCGACTGCTTGACGATAGTATATACAGGGCATCCTCTATAATTAGCAGTGTGATTGCCGCCACAGTTACTACATTTTTTTACGTTGGGGTCGGTTTTAGACTTATCGCAGATAACTGTACCATGTAATTCACCACATACTACACAAACAGGGGGTAAATAGCAGTATGCCTTAGTATGACCATATTCTTGACAGTTTAAACATTGAAGGGGACCATTTCTTTTATGTGGCTCTTCTATAGTTATTCTTCTATAGAGAATATATTTCAAATTGTAAATAGGATGCGTTTCGTTTTTTTAAGCTTTACGTCGCCGGGTTCAAACTCCACTCGAAAAAGTGGCTGGGGATTTTTTTCTCTATTTTTAATATTTACTACATGTTTTATTTTGAAGCCTTTTTCTTCTAGGAATGTTTTTACCTCTTCAGGGTCCACACATGAGTCAATTCCCTTAATCACTACCTGAAGACATTTACTGCTCTTCAGTTGGTATGTATAAAAGTTTTTTTTAAGTGCTTCAAATTTGGTTATTATTTTGCGAAAGTAATTCTCATGAATGACTTGTATTTTAGTCTCGTTTATACTACCACGCTTGATAGCAGCTACGTAAAACGAATTTTCTCCAATCAACGAAATTAAACTCTTTATAAGCTCATTTGAGTTTTGCTCCCTAAGATATATCGGGGGAGGCTTGGACGATTTTATGACGTTTGGTGCTTCAGAGGATTCATCCTCCAGAATTGCAAAACGATTTTGAGAATTTATTTTATCAAAAGATGGTACTTTTGAGGCCGAAGCAACTGCTGCAGAGGTTGGGCTGCGACCACGTTTAAGCACTGTTATGTACCTGTCCATACCAACTTGTACTTGAGGCTTTTGACAACTTTTTACTTGAGATTTTTCCATTGCGTCTGTGTTTGAATTCATGGTAACATTTGTTACTAAAATTGTTTTTGCCGAAGCGGCAACACTTGCAGGCACTAGCGAGAAATTAATATTTTTTAATGTCTCAGCATCAACCGTCTTTGTAAAAACAGAGGGCGAAGGGAACGTGTACGAACAATTGGTTTAGCCGTTAGGTAGTTAATATTGTTTTGTTTTATTTATTTCAGTATTGCATTCTTTAGCATTAACTGTTACGTATGCATTTGTTTCATCTAGTTTTATTGTTGTTTCATTGTGACTACTCATGCAAAAAGTTGTTTTTGTTTTTCACTGTTTTACTGTGCTTTTTTATTTTTTTTATTTATTGTATTACACCAAAAAAGAATTTTAAACAAAATGTTTTTGTACAGTATATGTGTACATATGTATGTACATTTATACATATATTTTTTTTAATAAATTTTTCGTTTTTGATTATTGTTCACTTTTATGTTAAAGATTTATTTAAAAAAAAAATGCGTCCATTCGCTAATTTGTTATATTAAAATATCAAATGTAATTAATAATTCAATTGTATGCGGGATTAAGAATACGCGTCTTTATCGCAACAAAGCACAAACCGAACTGAATATCTTGTATTCGATGCCATTTTTAGTAACCACTTTCGTTATTCATAACAGTATTTTAATTGTTGTCACCATACATAACATATTAATCTCAATACCAAGCTATTGAACTTGCAGAAGAATTCTACAAAACAGACTTTTATAATTGCCAGCAGTATGAGTTAAGCGAGAGTTCTAACTTTGGCTTCAGTTTCTGGTGTACAACTCAACTCAGTTGATGTTTTGTAAACCGCACTAAAAAAAGAGTTGTAAATTATAATACAAAAACTGCAAAATTTCAACTGAACTAGAGTTGAGTTGTAAACCGTAATAGAAGAACCGCTTAATGGCACCTTGAAAAAATTCAAAACCCAGCTAAAAGGTCAAATACAATTAATAACAGTGAGTTAAAAGATGATTTTGACAACAGAGATAAATTTTCTAAAATATTTTCCAAATTAGGTCTGCATTACATGGCATTATTAACAATTAACCCAATCTCAACGATTAGTGAACATGTTGTCCTCTATAAAAACTTAGTTGAGAAATCGAATGCCCCCAAATTATTTGAGACGATTTATATTGCAATGAAATATTTTGGAGTCAACTTTAATCTAATTACCAACATAGTAAGATAAATAATGGGCACAAAGACTCTTCCGGAAACAAGTTATCATTCTTAATAGGATTCGTTCTTGTGACAATAGAAATGTATGTATTAAATTTAATAAAATTGCGACCTGTACTTTACATGGACAGACAACCAGCCAATCGGCATACTAAGAGGTGGGTCTAGGACTAATATTTTTTAGTGTTACATACATCAAAACAAGCGCATATGGTGCGTGTAAAAAAACTGAACTCTATTTACATCTAACTTATATTTTATGTGGTAATATACCTAACAAGCATTACAGATTGCTTGTTCTGTTTCACTCTTTTTATTAAATAAATAAATAAAAAAACCGAGAAACCGATTATTCGAAACCGGTTTATAGTTACAACACCGAAAATCTGATTTTTTTCAGAAGTCGGGTTTTTAAAAATATACGAATATTTGACAACTCTAATAAAATATACTTTGTTAATGAGATCTTGAGTTATTTTGTCAAATGGAGAAGATAAATCTGTAAGAATGTCAGTTTAAATATTACATGAATTAGTTTTTTCTCTTTGCTTGTTTTGTACGTTGGTTGTTGGAAGATAATCTGTTGAATGTATTTTGGGGTTATTTAGATGGGAGTCAGATGGTGTTTTATTTTTAAGAGTTGCGGATTTTGTTATTGTTACTGATGAAGTAATTGTTCCTATGCATAATTTATTTGTCGTAGAACTGGATGCATTACGCCGGGAAACTTTTTTAGTAATTTTGTCAATCTTTTGGGATGTTGTATAACGATTCTGTGAAGCTTTGTTAGATTGATTATTTATATCTGTTGGATCTTTTACTATTCCATCTCTTTTTATTTCACATAAATTTAGCAGTGACTTTGATTTCAAGGATTTGTCTGCAATGGCTTGAGAATCAAAAGATTACCATCTCTTAGTTGGCTTATACATAGAATCGATTATTGTTGAAATAGCATTTAGTTCTCGATGAATCATAAATGGGCTTAATTTTCCAAATTCATTGTTCTTTGATTTTATAACCGGATATTTAGGACCACTTAATGGAATTCTATTTTTGACTGATGGAAGATGAGGCTGATCTTAATAGTTACCTTAAATGGCGAACCTATTTGATGAAACTTTTGGTGGCCCATGGGCCATATTTTATGTACTTTACGTAACAGTTTTTTTTGTGAGCTTCTTGAAAAAAAAAATATAATTGAAGAAAAAGCGTCCAAAAAAAAACAAGATGAATAAAAAACCGTTAGTGCAATTAAAATCAATAACACAAACGTATGCCACGAGTAGAGTAAGATAGTTTATGGGCACAAAGACTATTCCGAAAAGAAGTCACCATTTTCAATAGGATTCGTCCTTGCGACAATTGAAATGTATGTATTAAATTTTATCAAAATTTCGACCTGCACTTTACATGGACAGACAATCAGCCGATCAGCATACTAAGAGGTGGGTCTAGGACCAATATTTTTTTTAGTGTTAGACACATCAGCACAAACGCATAATGCCCTACCCACTATTGTGGTGTGGGTATAAAAACAAATATTTTTTTTGTTTTATTAAACTGATCTCTATTTACAGTCCAATCCCCATAATTCGTACCCCGGTAATTCGTATTTCCCGATAATTCGTAAAAAACTGTCGGTCCCTTTAAAAAATCTCGTTAATTGTTGTTGTTTTTTGTTTGGCTTAAGGTCATATATTAACTACAAGTTTAAATTTGACAGTGTTTTAAATTCCCTGAAGATGACCATCGATGTATGGTCGAAATATCGGATTAAAAATAAAAAACAAAATTAAAAATACAAAAATTTGTGGATTTTTTATTTATAATTTTAATATATGACCTTAAGCCAAACAAAAAACAACAACATAGATAATCGACACAGGTCAACAATAAATATTGAATATCTCGTAAATTCGTAAAATTTCTTTACATTTTGGTCCCCTTGCTAATTCGTAATTTTTTTTTTTTCTAATAAAATCTTCTTAACCTCTTATAAATTGTTTGCTAACTACCACTTATAATTCGTAATAAAAACAACGAAACATGGAATGAATGATTTTTTGTTTACCGCTATTTTTTTCTTTTGCGTAGGATTTTGCTTTTGCTTGTGTGTGTGTTTATTTTCTTAAGATCGTTATATCGATTTTATAAATTTTTATAAAAACATAAAAATTATTATTTTACAGAAAAACGTCAAAACAATTGTATGGCAAAACAAGTTGAAAAATAATTTTATTACGGTAATTTTTTAATTTGTTATGTGTTAATTAGTTTTTTTGTACAAGTTAATTGTACAGTAGCTGAGCTTAAAAAGCCTTAAATTTTTCTCGATACTGTATTTCTGGCGAAAACAGCAAAATAAGCAATTGTGCATAACAACATGACTTTCAAAAGAGATCCATTACCTTTGCATCTGCTTAGATAGGTACCCTACAAGAAATGAATGAGCGAGTTGTCACATTTTTCTTAACACCAAAATTAAAAAAGTGACTACTCGCTCATTCATTTCTTGTAGGGTATTTTATAATGTGACACTAGTGTATGGCTTCTTTACAATGGCACCGATTTCGCGATATGATTTTACTTGCGCGTGAAGATTTATACTAATTTTGTTGACGTCTGGAAATTTCTGACCGATTGCTTATTTTGCTGTTAATGCAAATTTAGCTGCGTTCGAGAAAAAAAAAGTTTTTACTATTTTTTACTGAACTTTACTACATTTCACTAAATTGCGTTCGCGTACACAAAATACAGTAAATGAGAACACAAATTGAGAGCGAAAAGTGACAGTTGTTGTCTGAGTATTTACAAATTTTTACTGCAGAAATTTTTGCAGTAAAATTTAGTAAATCAAAAAAACATATGTTTCAAAAGGTAAACAAACAAAAGTAACAAACAAAATGCTTAAAAATTGTGAAAAAATTGTTAAATAAAAGAAAAGTTGAAAAAAAATTAAATAAAAACAAAAAGTGAATAAATATTAATTAATAACTTGTTTGTGCAGCATTTATTTATTTGGCTAAATACCAACATTTTAAACTTTTTTTGTTATAATTAGAATTGTGGTTATTTTTGTTGAACTATTTATGGTTTTTAATCCAAATTTTTAATATTTTTCCTAACTTCTGACATAAGTACGGGAAAACCAGAAGTTAGGAAAAACATGTAAAATAGGTTAAAATGGCTAATCATTAAAAAAAGCAAATTTCGATCTACCAAAGGTTAAAATACAATTTGGTTTAAGGGTTGATGTTTGACTATTGACGTCAGAAGTCGTCGATGGCTGCGAGTGTAAGACGGCAAATCCATCTGAGGAGATCGAGTGGTTGCGATCGAAACATGTAAGACTTTGAGTGTTCATAATTCTTATTCGCTTTAGGGTTTTATTTGTATAATATTTTTGGCTTTTCTAAAATCTTTGGAAAAGGTTTCCTGATGAGCTGGCCTTAGCAACCAGTGAAATGCGCATAGAAGCTAGCTTTCCCTCAACAATAAATTTCAATGTATTTATCAAATATGAAAAATTGGGAATTTGGCACGTCATACGAAAATCGTATTAATAATAAAAAACAAACAAATATGAAAGATTTTATGAAATAATTTGTTTGTGTTTTCCAAAAAAATTCGTGTTTTAAAAAGTATTTAATCGAGTACCAATAAGAAAACGAGTTTATTAGTCAAAAGCTCTGTTCCACATGCATAACGAAACAGTCCGAACTTGCACAAAGTTACCCAAAAGCGTTTCACATAACAATTTTTGTGCAATAAAGAGAGTAATTGAGAGAGTATTTTTTTTTTCATTTCCTGCACAAATTTGCACGAACTTTTTCTTTGGGTAAGTTCGGACAGGAAAAAACAATCAGCTGTTATTGTTTACATATGAAAATGATAAATAATTCAGGAAATTTACAAGCAAAAGGAAAAGTTTAGTTTTAATAAAAAAACATATTAAAAAGCAAAATGTAAGGTTTTTGTGAAAAATGAAAGTGGTTAAAACGTTATTGCATACATATTTCCCTTAATCTTTAATATAAAAAAAAACAATATATTTAAAATTACAGTGATGCAAATGTTTTAGTTTTATAATGTTATGACTTTTAAGCGTCTTAAATCACTTAAATAGATCTTAATTTGAAAAGTAAGCAGTATTTGAAGATGTTCAAAAATGGTGTTTTGCGTTCCAGCAATTTTGGGTAGTTTCGGCAAATTTAGAGAGTAATTTTCATTTTACTCTCATTAGTCCGAACTTGCCCGAGATCTTGTGGAACACACCTAAAATTGTAAACATTTTTCAGCACTTCAATTATTTGCCATCAGCTGTTGCCTTTATTTTACGAATTTTTACAAATTTTGCGTTCGCGTACTTTTTTGGACAACAGCTTTTTGTGAGAGCAAATTTTACAATTTTCTCATTTACTGCATTTTACTGTAAAAGTACTCAAACGCAACTTTTATTGATTGACAGTATAACCCATACCTTCTAACTTAAATTTTTTAAAAATGGACGGTAGGTCAAACAAATAATGAGCTTATAATCAGCCTTATTGTGGTTGTCGTTTGCGTAAACAAACGTGTCGTTTTTTGTAGTAGATTAAAGAACACATGTTGTGTATTACTTTAATCTATTACACAGTCGTATACGACAACGACAACCACAATAAGGCCGAATATGTCGTTAACGACAATCATAAAACAAATTTAAAAAGCGACTGGTTTTTCAGTACAAAAACGACACTTACAATGAGTCCGGTTATTAAAATTTTCTCTTGATTCTAGTATTATTTGCTGTCAGAAGAAGAATGTGATGATGCTGAAGATGTTGAGGTACCCAAAGCATTAGGAGATGTCTTTGAATCCGTAGCTGGAGCTATATTCTTAGATTCTAATATGTCTCTAGATGCTGTGTGGTTAGTTTACTACAATATGATGCGCCCAGAGATAGAACAATTTAGCAATTCTGTGCCTAAATCTCCTATAAGAGAATTATTGGAATTAGAGCCTGAAACTGCAAAGTTCGGGTAAGTCAACGATGTTTGTCTCACATTTTTATTTTCTTAAATTAATTTTTCAATTTGATTTATTTTAGTAAACCTGAAAAGTTGGCGGATGGTCGTCGAGTTCGTGTGACTGTAGAAGTCTTTTGCAAAGGAACTTATCGTGGAATTGGTAGAAATTACCGAATAGCTAAATGCACTGCTGCAAAATGTGCTTTACGTCAATTAAAAAAGAAAGGTTTACTAGAAAAACGAGTGTAAAAAAATACTAGTGCTCAATTTCTTACGATTTTAATTGAAATCGTTTTATTCTCTTTTTTGGTCTTAATGTCGTGTAGTTAGTTTGTAATTATAAATATATACATATGTACGTCTAATTGTGTGTTAATTCCGTAAATAATTTTCAAAAAATATATTACCATTTTCATTTTGTTTTGATTTTTATTTTAATTTTTGTATTAATTATTTGTTTTCATATCATTCTAGAACATTAAAAAAATTAACGTTAATTGTTTATTTAAAGTAAATCCATCTAAAGTAATTGAACGATTATTCTTAGCCTTTAGCAGCCTTTGCTTTGCTTTTAACCTTTTTAACACGTTTTAAACCATCCATATTACTTTTCATAAATTGTGCATACATGGTCATCATTTTGGGAACATCTTCGTGTTTAACAACAGTCGATATCTTTTTATGAAGTAAAAAAAAAAATTATATTAAACACTTGTTGGAACAAGTTAAATTAAATTACCTTTTTGGACTTTGATTGAGCTCTCATTAGGCACATGTATTCTTCAGGTTCGGCTAGAGGTGGTTTTCCTTCGCGAGGCTTAGGTTTGTCATGTCCATTGTCTTCAAGATAATAAATAAAAATTGTAAGTTACTAAATAGTAAATTTAAAATATGAGTTTTAAAATTACATAAATCTTGAATAATCGGCCTTATTGTGGTTGTCGTTGTCGTATACGCCTGTGTAATAGATTAAAGTAATACACAACATGTGTTCTTTAATCTACTACAAAAACAGACACGTTTGTTACCGAAAACGACAACCACAATAAGGCTGAATATTTTCAGTGAAAAATGAGAAGCACAAAATTATACAAAAGGGGATTCAAATTAACGGGGCAAAAAAGTGGCAAGGTAGTTAAAAAAGGGGCAAAAATGCGACTTTAGTGGCATTACGGTAACGTTGCGTGTACTATATACTATAGGCTTTAGTCGTAAAATATAGAAACGAAAAAAAAATCGTTCGGGGAAATATCAAAACTGTTGAATTTAAGTAAAGGAACAGTTCAAACTGTACTTAATAATTTTAAAAACACAGTTTCTATTGAAAATAAACCGAGCAGTGGTCGCCCTAAAAAGCTTAGTCGCAGAGATGTCAGCTTTATAATGAAAGGAGTGGAAAAAAAATGTAAAAGTGAATGCCACAACGCTGGCCCAAGGGCTAACAATAAGATCAAATACGGTTTTGCATCCACGAACAATTCAAAGAACCCTAAATAATAATCAGCCTTATTGTGGTTGTCGTTTTCGTAAACAAACGTGTCGTTTTTTGTAGTAGATTAAAGAACACATGTTGTGTATTACTTTAATCTATTACACAGTCGTATACGACAACGACAACCACAATAAGGCCGAATGGGTTTCATATAAGAACTCCGCGCAAAAAAACCCTTTTTAGCGAAAAACCCTAAAACTTCCCTTGGAATTCGACAAAATGCATATTGGCAAAGGATTTGAAACGATCTGGAAACGAGTTTTGTTTTCAGATGAGTCAAAATAAATATACTTACAACTGCAATTAATATTGGAAGAATTCCAACCAATTGTAGTGGGGAATGTAAGAAAAGATAAACTCATTGTTTATTGTTGTTGTTTTTGTTAAAACTTTGATATGGTTATAAGTAAGACTTTTGCTTATAGATAATTCTTATTCGCTTCACATGGTTGTCGCATCTTTATCTTAAATATTTAAAATTGCTTTTAAATATCCAATATTTTCCATTTTACAACCTTTTTTTTGCTTCTCCTGTAAAATTATGAAATGTGATCTTACATTATTCTGCATTTAAGATGACGATATGTGCAGTTCTTTTAGTTTTTTTTCAATAATTTTTGCCTACAAAAATCCAACAGACACTTTGGCTGATTGCCTTCAGTCTAAATTTACACGTTTCATCTTTTGTTGATGCTCAACTTCTTTTCAATTGCCTTTTAAATATGCCAACATAATCACACGCAGCAATCGGTTTTAACTTTTTTCGGTTCAAAACAACAACAATTTTACTAACAGCGAAGAAAAGGAAAAAAAATGATATGCAGCCATCGTTGTGCATATGCCAACGAATAAAAACATAAAGCGTACTGACCGAGTACAGGCATCTCCGTACTAACCCCCTTTCATCTTTCTTCTCTCACCTAAAAACATAAGAGTTGAGCATCAAAAGTTGAAACGTGTGAAAGCAGACTTACTAAAAATATTTTACAAGAACAAAATACACACACACGTATTTCGTGTTGTAGTCATGCAAACTGTCGAGCAACAACATTCACCCTTATTGTGTTTGGCGTATTTAAAATACGTCTACGACGATTTAGTAATAGATTAAAGGAAATAAGTTCATGTTCTCTTTAATCTATTACCAAACAGTCGTAGGCGTATTAAAAATACGCCAAACACAATAAAGGTGATTAGTTCCCTTTTAGACAGGCAAAGTTTACTTTGCAAAGTCTTAGTTTATAGAAGGGAGGGGAAAAGAGAATATCGGGGATTGCAAATTCCTTTTGTTTTTCGTTCGTATTTTTTACGTCGCTACGTGCCAGACAGCCGAAGCTACACTCGATGTTTTGCGCCCTGTTTTTGAAGATCGCATTATCAGCCGCAGAGCTGATGTCGTTTGGCCACCTCGGAGCTGCGATTTGACATCGTTGGACTATTATTTGTGGGGTGCCGTCAAAGATAAGTGTTACGCCGACAAGCCAGAGACAATTGACGCTTTAAATGACAATATTCGTAAAGCCAATGGTGAAATACAGCTGCACACAATCGAAGTGCTTAAAAATTGGACCGATCGTGTAGGCTACTGCATGGTCAGCCGAGGCAGCCATTTGAAAGAAATAATTTTCCATTATTAACCGGAAGGATTGTACTTTCAAATAAAAAAAGAAATTTGAGAAAATATTCAGTAGTTTTTTTTATAGCTTTTTAAAAAAGAAAAGTTATTTGGCGGATCCTTTATTAATATATAGCGTTGCCAGAAAGTTTGGTAAAACAATCATCATTTGGCTAAAATATGATTTTCTTGAAGAGAAAAATCTACAAATTTTGTTTTTAAACAAATTGTTTATTACAAGGGCAAAAAGTAAAAATTTTTAATTTTATATAACAAAATACTTCTAACCAGCAAAAAAAAAAGAAGAGGGAATATTTCCATGATTTATTTATTAATATTTTTTAGTTAAATGAATTTAAAATACATACCATATACCTAATACATGTTTCATAACTAATAAAATTACATGCAATATTTCCATTCAACTCTTATGTATGAATTGCAATATTTTAATCAGGGCTGTGGAGTCGTCCGAAAAAATTACTAACTCTGACTCCAAATGCTGAAATTTTTTAAGTGCGTCTCCGACTCCTACTATAATCTTGATGTTAAATGTATATGAGACCCAGTCATGTTAACTTTTATTTTTTCATTACCGTACGGCCTTCTAAAAATTAGAGTTTTTGAGAAGCAATTACCGTACGCAAACATTAATGTGCTGTTTCCAAATGACAGGCGATTGATTATGTAGCAAAATTTATCAGGGGTGTGCTGGAAATCGCAAACGCAAGAATTTGGAAGTTGTTTTTAATAAACTTTAAACCTAATTCTTATAATTTTTGGTTTAAAATCCTGTTTAATAGGAAAATATTTGTCATAAAATTCTTTTATTACAAAAATCTTATTTAAAAACGACTTTTAAAATTCTTGCATTTTACGTTTGCGATTTCCAGCACACCCCTGTATATGAAAAGCACTCAGTCCATCGCCTGTCATTTGGAAACAGCACATAAGAGCAGCATTCATAAATCATTTATTTAAATTGTAAATGTGTTTGAAGATTTTTATTTTGAAATTTTTTTTTTAAATTTTTTATGCCGAAAAACTTTGGAGTCGGAGTCTCGAGTTTTTGTGGGTACTACGACTCCGACTCCGGCACAAAAACATCAACTCCGACTCCACAGCCCTGATTTTAATGAAGGCAAAAAGTTAAAAAACATGTTGCTTGTACACTGATCAGTATTTTATCGTTGTAATCTGCCTTTTTGCAGAGCTAAAAGCTCTGCCCAGGCTGCTTTTAGCAAACACTGCTGCTTTTCATTTTATTGTATCGGATTTTTGTTATTACCATCCAGAGAAGAATTTTTGTTCTTTGAATTTTAGATTTTTTTTGGTCTGTCTTTTTAAACCTCCTCTTCTTTTAGGAAAAAGGAAAAGGCGAAAGAATCATTTTGAGCTTATGCTTTTTATGTGGCTGGCACTTCTTGTCACTAGCTGGTAAAAAAAGCAACTGTCAAAATATAAAAATATGTATACAAAATAAGGGATTTGCTTTTTTGCACAAACGAAAAACAGAACATTGGCTGTTGATAAAAAAAATTAAATATTTAAATAGCAGTGGTAAAAGCAAAAATAAAAAGCATCTAATTGATGGGTACTTTTTAACACTGCGTGTAGGGAAAAATAGGATTTTGTTCAGACACGTATGTATGTAGGTATTTTTAAAAAAATCTTCTGGCAACTGGTATAAAACTACGACAGAAAAATTTTACTACAATTGAATTAGCATTATTCGTTACGGTTTTTTTTTGTTCGTAATAGAGTCGCTGTTAAGAAAGGGATTCAATATAGTATAAAAAAAAGTCCGTTTATTCGAAACAAATTTTACGAAAATCGTAATACACAGTACAAATTGTTCGAGTCCGTAAATGATTTATTTCGAAGCGAAATATGCGGTAACCCCCGTTTGAGACATAATGCAGATTTTTGTTAGAGAAGGTATGAAGGAGCAGTTTTGCTTAAGTAACTTCAAATTTATGACTTTTTGAGATATGACAATGTTGCAATAAAAGAGCGATATGTAAATCAAGCAGAAATTTTTTATATTGAGTCTTTTTAGGTTGCACTGATTCGTACTTACATCTTTTAAATGTGACAGCAAATGAAGAATCTGTTTTTGCTGAATTGGCTAGTTTTTGCAACCGTATTATAAACTGAAATTAAATAAACATATTAAAAATTATATATGTATTTCTAATAAAAAGAAAAACTAAAAAATTACTAAAGAATTATCCAGCAAAACCATTTTTACGAGTTGGCAGGTTTCGTGCAAAGAAAAAATAACACAAACAAATCACGCAGTGTTGCCACAGTATTGCCAAAAGTAAAAGAGAAATTGTACTAAAAATAAACTTGCTAGTAGAAACCTGCGCCATGGGAATTCATCGGCGGAGCCAACTGGACCAAAAAATACTCGGCGGCGGCTTTAAGCCGGCTTTTATCCGATAGAATATCATGCATGTTCTGACAATCGCAAAACGCTTAACATTGGCGATTCTGACTTGAAATCGCCTAATAGCCGTTCTGTAAATCACAATAGCAAGAAGTTTGGCGACTACAAATTGCAAAAGTATGCTCAAGGCGAATTCATAACAGGTAAGTGCAACTCAAGGCGAATTCAAACAGGTAAACTCATCTCTACAACTACAAAAAGCACCATGTATTTTGTTTATACAATTTTATGGTTAGTTGTCAACATTTTTTATTGTAAATTAAAATTATCACTTTTTTATAAAAGAAATTAATAAATTCTCTTCAATCATTCGCACTTCTTCTCAAAACAAAATCATATTTTGAAGTTTGACCATATTTTTTAATTCGCCGTGGAAACAGCTGATGAACGGCTGACGAGATGAGTTTACCTGTTTGAATTCGCCTTGGTGCAACTCTACAACTACAAAAAGCCCCATGTATTTTATTTGTGCAATTTAATTGATAGCTGTCAAAATTTTTTTATTGCAAATTCAAATTATAACTTTTTTATAAAAGATATATCAAGGCGAATTCAAACAGGTAAACTCATCTCTACAACTACAAAAAGCCCCATGTATTTTGTTTATACAATTTTCTGGTTGGTTGTCAAAATTTTTTTATTGCAAATTAAAATCATCACTTTTTTATAAAAGAAATTAATAAATTCACTTCAATCATTCGCAGTTTTGAAATTTTTTTATTATAAAAATAATATTTTTAACACTTTTCATTCAACTTCTTTTCAAAACAAAATCATATTTTGACGTTTCACCATATTTTTTAATTCGCCGTGGAAACAGCTGATGAACGGCCGACGAGATGAGTTTACCTGTTTGAATTCGCCTTGAGATAAAATAAATTCACTTTAATCATTTGTAGTTTTGAAATTTTTTTATTATAAAAATAATATTTTTAGCACTTTTCAATCAACTTCTTCTCAAAAAAAATTATATTTTGACGTTTCTCAATTTTTTAATTAGCCGTGGAGACAGCTGACGAGATGAGTTTACCTGTTTGAATTCGCCTTGAGTATGCTCAAAGGAGCTAGAATATTTGTATGGGTGTGTTCGTCAATGCATCACTGCACTGCATCAGTGATTTCAAATGGTTATAAATTTATCAGTGAAGTAAATGTGGACCAAAAAATTGTGAAATACTCCACAAAAATAATAGTCACACAATAAAAAAAAATATAATTATTTTTTTTATCGGCTTTTAAAAAAGTTTGCTTTTCTGATGCAGCGCAGTGATGCATTTACGACTTTTTTATTTTATTTATTATCTATGTTTTTGTTTTGTTTTATTTCTGTTTTTGACATTGTACAATGATTTTAAAACAGGGATTTCCATTTCTTTGCACAATTGTGCAATTGTGGTTATTTTTTAAGATAGAATTTTAAAATTTTTTAAAATATATATGTAAAGTGAATCCTAATCAACAAAAATTTCAAATTTTTAAAATAATTGTTTTGCATTTAAGTAACGATATGTGTTTTGTTCGTGAAAAAAATTCGTTGATGCCTGTAACAGGGTCCCTTTTTCTTTCGTTAAAAAGACGTACCTAAATGCAGAAATTATTAAGAAAAGAAAAAGCCACAAGAATTTGTTGGTATTTTGTGATTGTAAAAATATTTTTGTTTCTGTACCAATCGCGTCGGTGGGGTTTTTTTTTGAAAACTCTTTTCTTAAGTAGGTAAAAATATTTAAAAAACAAGTTAAAAAAGTCTTGTTTTGCTACAATTTATGTGTAAACCTATACACATAAAAGCAAATGTGACAGCAGGTAAATTAACATCCGCAAACCTAAAAAATGTTTTGTTGTTACGAAACTGCAACATAAATTAAGAAGATATTATTGGTAAATAAAAGTATTTATTATAGGCTAGTAAAATCTTCTCTTTTTATAATGGTGGTAAATACTTACAGAATATTTTTAAACTTAATATTTGCATTAGTATGAGCAAATTAACTTTCATTGTTAGAATTCGCAAAGGTATGTTGAGCAAAAAACGAAAAATATTGGAAAGAATTGTATTAGGTTGTAAAAAGACTTCAAATATTGTGAACTGCGCATTTTTTCAAAAAATAAGCAAAGTTTCTGAGGTTCCAAATTAAATTTATTTAAATAATAACTGATTGTGTCTGTCCATAACTCAACATTTTTCGATAATTGTATTATTATTTATTGCTTTTAAGTCTTCATAGCAATAAATGTAAGTTAACTTTAAATGGTCTGATGAAAAATGAATGGAAAGCATGAACTATATTTCCTCGCATAATGCTGGCCCTGGTGTTTGCATCGCCCTTTAATGAAAATGTTTTGTAAGTTTTAATACCTTACCTGATTCCCAACAATTTAATCGAACATAGATGACCCTTAGAAAAGGTCTTTAATAAGGCCTCGCAATAGGCCTCGCAACCGCATATTTCGCCCGCTGGGCATGTAAGAGATAAGAGTAATCTCACCAACACAATCATAATTGACATCACTGGTTTAGGATCATTGCCTGTTAAATGTTTATCTTCGTCGACAGCGAAAGAGAACGAAGTAAGAAAATGAATACTCTGTCTGTCTATTAATTTCGCGATTGTGAAAGGTTTAGGCAGCGCTGCCAGAAGTAAGATTTTACCTTATTTTTTAAGATTTTTTAACCAAAAAAAGATTTTAAGATTTTTTCCCCAAAAACAAGACTTTTTGTTGTCTAGACGAAGGTTAGGTTCAATAAAAAAAAACCTTCCTTGTTCCCATTTAAAAATTTTTAAACGAAATAAAACAATTTAGTATAAGAAATTAAATTTTTTGTAATGTTTTTTTTTTGTTTATTTTATGTATTAAAAAAAATATGAATTGGTTTTATTATTTATAATAAAAAAAACTACTTTTTTCAAAAATAAGATTTTTTTTTTCAAAAATAAGATTTTTTTTTCAAAAATAAGATTTTTTCTTCAAAAATAAGATTTTTTTTGGTGAAATTAAGATTTTTTGCTGAAAATTTCTGGCAGCCCTGGGTTTAGGCAAGCTCAAAAGAGAATAAGAAAAATGTCTGCCTTTCAATTTCAACGTTGTAAATTCCCCCCATTTACAATGTGGCAAGTGGAAGGCAGACAGAGGAAGTTTGTCGGTGAGGTGTTGTAGAGGTAGAGTGTGTAGTACATGACTATCTGTTGTAGACTTTTTTGTTTCTCTTTTCCACTGTTTGCAGTTTTTTCTTGTTGCTTCATATCATTTTTCTCACATTAATGTCGGTTTAGTATCATCGCCTGTTAAATGTTCATCTTCGTCGACGGTGAAAGAAAACGAATACTCTCTGTCTGTCTGTCTGTCTGTCTATTAATTTCGCGGTTGTAAACGGTTTAGGCAAGTTCAAAAGGGAATAAGAAAAATTTCAGCCTTTCAATTTCAACATGGCATGTTCTGACAATAGCGCGATTTGAAATCGCAAAACACCAGCTTAATTTTTTTGTGTTCTGAAGCTCGTGCGTTTAGCTTGCGGTCTGGCATAGTTTCTTAGGGTGTATGTGAAACGGTACCAAAGTACTCATGGAAGTAAATTTTTGACACTGTTGAGGTGAATAAAATTTCACTAGCCCTAGGGGTTAGTATAAATTTTGACATTAGCGTATAAATTTCTGACAATTTTAATTCACCATAGAACCTTGCAACCGTTTCACACACACCCTTAAAGCATAAAAATTTGTTATTTTCACATCAATATTTTTGATTTTGAACTTTAAATAAATTTAAAAAAACTGTATTCTTAATTAAAAAAATTTCAGTAATTTAGAAATATTAAAATTAAATAGAATCTGGGTATTTATTTCTCATGGTGAGTACATTTATTATATAAATTTTCATATTATTCGAATGTGTATTCTAAGTCAAATTGCAATCCTCAAAAGCTTGTATACTTTAATAGTCTTACGCTGGTTCTCCACGCAGCAATTTTTATTGCTAAGTTCAAGCAAAAACGTCAGCAGAACAATGACAGAACAATGGAGCAATAATTGCTGTTTAAATTGCTGGAGAACACTTGAAATTGCTTTGCCATAAATTTGCAATTTTCGCCACGAGTAACAATAACTTTACATAATCTTGAGTGAGTTTTTTAAAAAGGAAAAATTAAAAAAGGAATCTAAAACCGTTGTCAACACATACATTTTTTGATTTTTTAAAAACAATTTTCAAGCAAATATGTCTTTCCCAGAAATAAGTAAATCGTAACCCGAAACGCAAAAGGCCCTAACTAACGAAAAATTAAAAATCAACGTTTTCATTGATTCTTAAATATGGCATCAACATAAATGTCCACAAACAATTTTTGGAATCTTTCGACTACAATTTGAAAAGATACTATGGTTAACGCTAAAAGGCCTAACTGACAGTTTGCTTAATATGCAACATTGTCAATTGTCAAAACAACTGGAAGGGGTTTCAAGAAAATAAAAGAAAATTTAATTATAAACAGATTTTGTAGTTTATCATTTTGAAAAGTTTTTGCTTCTGCTGTGAAATTTTTAAATTGTTAGATAGGGCCTTTTGCGTATTAGCTGACGAAATATAAAAGACAATACAATAAACTTTGGGAAAAATAATGCTGGGCTATTGGTAAGTACTATTATGCTTCCAAGTATAAAATAAATGACGGATATATGTATTTTTATTGTTGATTTTAAGGATGGTTAAAACCGACTGAACAAGCTCTTAGTTCTTGTAAATTGTCTCATATGTCTTCAAAAACAGCACATTGCTCTGCTTGTAATTCCTCACTGGCATCGCATAAAAATGATTTAAAAAACATGCCGAAACCAGTCGCTACAAACAAAATAAAATAATTTTTTTTACTAAAAATTTTAATTTGGGGATTTTTTGTTCACACGAACAGCAATATTCGTGTTTCGCTCTCTTATTCCTGTTTCGCGCCCCAAACATGATTGAAAAGACTTGTTTTCCCATACAAAATTTAGAGAGCGAAACAGGTCGTTTCATTTTGAAACAGGCTGCGAAACAGGAAAAATGTACTATCATCTCCAATTTTGTTAAAAGTTATCGTTAGTTTATCTGAACTAGCTCTCGAAAAAAATCAAAACAAAGAAAACAACAAAATAAAAATTGATTTTTAATAAAATAAAGTGATAATTATGATATAATAATATTAATAAAAGTATTAAATAATATATTTTTAAGTTTTATTTACTTGTATATCTATTTAAAGAAAAATCACACTAACAACACAAACAAAATGTCAAAATGAAACAGGAATAAATCGTATGAACAGCATGTTTGGCAATCTAGGTTCAGAGAGCGAAACCAGTGGTTTCTATCGTCGTATGAACATAGCATTAGAAGGTTTTGATTTTTAGTTTGGGGATTGTTTTTTAATTTTTTGGGGACGGAAAAAAGTACCTGGCTGCCCTAATATAAACCACTGGTTTCTCTCTCTGAAACTAGATTGCCAAACATGCTGTTCATACGATTTGGTCTTGTTTCATTTTAACATTTTTTTTGTGTTGTTAGTGTGATTCTTTTTAAAATAGATAAAAAAGTAAATAAAACTTAAAAATTTATTATTTAATTCTTTTATTAATATTATTATGTTATTATTATCACTTTATTTTATTAAACATCAATTTTTATTTTGTTTTTTTCTTTTTTTTTCTTTTTTTTTTGAGAGCTAGTTCAGATAAACTAATGATAACTGTTATCAGAATTGGAGATGATAGTACATTTTTCCTGTTTCGCAGCCTGTTTCAAAATGAAACGACCTGTTTCGCTCTCAAAATTTTGTATGGGGAAACAAGTCGTTTCAATCATGTTTGGGGCGCGAAACAGGAATGAGAGAGCGAAACACGAATATTGCTGTCCGTGTGAACATGGTATTATGTTAAAGGCATGGGAAAACGTATTTATGTTAACTCATAGTTTCAAAAAAATCTAGGAAGACGGTGCAGTGTAAAAACTGGTGGAATCTTGCAAGAATTATTTTTATTAATATAAATTCTTTCTTATTCGACTTTATTATTTAAATTTATATTAATTTGTTTAAGTTTGAGGTCATTTTAAATATAAAAATATTAATATTATTAATTTTTTAATTTTTGTTAAAGTAAAATTATTATTTTTATATAAAAAAGAACTCGAACTTAAAAAAATTAATATTAATTTTAATAATAAAGATCGAATAAGAAAAAAATTATATTAATAAAAATAGTTTTTGCAATTCTATTTTGGTGTTTATTTTATTCTTGAATTTAATTATTTTACTACAGTTATAAATTGCTACAATTTCAAAAACTTAATTTCTTTCCAATACAATTTGCTTCTATTTTTTCTGTTTTGCTTCTTTTTTCAACTGACAACCAAATTTGACGTTTTATGTAAGCAATAATTGTCAACGAAAATGGACTAACAATTATTACAACATAAGTTGTTAGCAATAAATATGTACAAGAAATTGCTGTCTACATTAAAGATAACATAATTTTGACATTAACTGCAATATATGTCGCAATAATTATCTCTGGTATAGACGGGCAGTTAAGCTTTTTTCGGCTTTTTTCAAAAATGCATTTAGCCCTTTCTAGCCTTTTTTAATTTCAATTTCGTGCTTTTCAAATTAAATAAAACAGGTTATCTAAATAAACTTATGTGTTGTCAAGTTAAAAGAGTAATGCGTTATAGTCACATTAGCAAAACGTTCTACGTTTTTTTAATTTTCGAAGCCTCAAACCATATAAAAGAACTAAGAATAAAATCGTTTAATTGTTGTCATCAACTTGAAAAAAATAGTTTTTGGTTTAGGTGCATATCAGGGAAAAAAACATCTTGTTTGGCCTTCTTATGAGTGTTATTGTCGTGGTTGAAAATTAGTCTTTTTTAAAATTTTTTATTGTGATTGACGCAAACGACATATACACGACGAACTTTTTACTTATGTGTTATGTCCAAGGCCCATTGAAAAGGTCTGCGCAAGAAGCCTGATGATCATTGTTTATGTTCTTTTTAGTTGTCAAAAGTTGTTTACATGTGCATGTATACGTTTATGGTATGCGACACATACACGTTTTTTCCTTTTGCTTTGTATATGGCGTAGTAAATTTTTGACAACTAAAAAGAATCGTTTTTTGTTTTTGTACAAGTAAGCAGACCTGATAGATGGACCTTGGTTATGTCTGTGCTTATGTGTTTTACATTGCCGTTGTCTTGGTTTTAAAATCGACAAAAATTTCAAACGACTTCGATCACGACAACGACTCGTCAACCATTTTTTTTAGAAAATTTCTGATAGTAAATTTTTTACCAGCAACATTTATTTAACCTGTTTCATATTTTTATTTAAAAAAAATAATTTTCAAAATTTTTAAATTAATAAAAATAATAATAGTAATAAAAATATAATCAAATAAGCCCCAGCTTCTCTAAATAAAGCTTCTTTGCATAGCCGGCCTTCGGCCGGGCGCCTTGCTTTCTCGTAATGATAAAACCAAGGCGAATTCATGTAAAAATAAATTCGCCTTGGATAAAACTAAAAATCTACTACTAAATTTTATAACTGTGGCTTTTGGCATGACTAGTGAAAAACAATTTTTTTTTGGTAAAGTCGATTGTTAGCATTGCAAATACAGCAGAATAAAAGTAGATTATAATTTATTAACAATAAATATTTTAAATAGTTAAAACAATGGTAAATTTCCTTAGACATTTTAAATTGAAATATTAATTTTACTGTACAAATATTTAAAGGGTCAAAATCAATCGGCTCAAGGAGGTTCTGGCGATAAAAAAGATGACAAAGATAAAAAGAAGAAGTACGAGCCTCCAATTCCTACTCGTGTAGGAAAAAAAAAGAAGAGGGCAAAGGGTCCTGATGCCGCTATGAAATTGCCCCTAGTCACCCCCCATACGCGATGCCGTTTAAAGTTATTGAAATTGGAACGTATCAAGGATTATTTGATGATGGAGGAAGAATTTATACGCAATCAAGAACGTCTGAAGCCACAGGATGAAAAGAATGAGGAAGAACGTTCCAAGGTTGATGATTTAAGAGGCACGCCAATGTCAGTTGGTAACTTGGAAGAAATAATTGACGATAATCATGCAATAGTATCGACAAGTGTAGGTTCAGAACATTATGTCAGCATTTTATCTTTTGTGGATAAAGATCAACTTGAGCCTGGTTGCTCAGTGTTACTCAATCACAAAGTTCATGCTGTAGTCGGTGTACTTAGTGATGACACAGATCCAATGGTAACAGTAATGAAGTTGGAAAAGGCTCCCCAAGAAACGTATGCTGATATTGGAGGCCTAGATACACAAATTCAGGAAATTAAAGAATCTGTGGAACTGCCATTAACTCATCCTGAGTATTATGAAGAAATGGGTATAAAACCTCCAAAGGGTGTGATTTTGTATGGACCTCCCGGCACGGGAAAAACACTTCTGGCAAAAGCTGTTGCTAATCAGACTTCAGCTACGTTTTTACGAGTTGTAGGATCTGAATTGATACAAAAATATTTGGGTGACGGCCCTAAGTTAGTAAGAGAACTTTTCCGTGTAGCAGAAGAACATGCCCCTTCTATTGTATTCATTGATGAAATCGATGCTGTGGGTACAAAACGGTACGACTCCAATTCTGGTGGTGAAAGGGAAATTCAAAGAACTATGTTAGAATTGTTGAATCAGTTGGATGGTTTTGATTCTAGAGGAGATGTAAAGGTAAATACATAACATCTATTTGTTTTAATTTTTATTTCATTAATAATTATTTATATAGGTTATTATGGCAACAAATCGTATCGAAACTTTAGATCCAGCTCTTATTCGCCCAGGTCGTATAGATCGAAAAATTGAATTTCCCTTGCCCGATGAAAAAACCAAACGTCGCATTTTCAACATTCATACATCACGTATGACGTTATCTGAAGATGTTAATCTAAGCGAATTGATCATGGCCAAGGATGATTTGTCTGGTGCCGATATCAAAGCTATTTGTACTGAAGCTGGTTTAATGGCACTTCGTGAACGGCGTATGAAAGTAACTAACGAAGACTTTAAAAAATCAAAAGAAAGTGTTTTGTATCGTAAAAAGGAGGGCACTCCCGAAGGCCTTTATTTATAAATCTTTATTATTATATAAAATTACATTGAAAATATAACAAAACGAAAAAGATCTGAAATAAGTTAAAATTTTTACAAATATTGGTATCTTTATTCGGCCTTTAAATTTCCAATCCTATGTTAATAAACAAGCTCGAGGCCACAATTGATTTTTTAATAAATTTTGTTCTTTATTATTTTTCTTTTTCAATATTTCCCCATTATTTAGATGCATTTTCAGTAATCTTGAAAATATAAATTTACATTAAATTTGTACTCGGTAGCACACGTAATAAACTAGTTGCTTTTGGGAATTTTTGAGGGAATATTTCTTCTACATTAACATGTTTCTTTGGTAATACTGGATTTAAACTGCCATTCGTGTGCTGAAGACATTTAAACTCAAATTGAAATTTAGAATTTACGATTGTAAGTTTCTCATATTCCTCCTTTTCTCCAAGTAAATCTTGATTTTTAATTTTATCCGCATTCAAATGTGTAAAGAAGAATCTAAATTTGTCAACATCGAAACTTGTACGCAAACCATCTTTATATCCTTTGTCAAAACCGTTTTGGAAAACACTTTCTCGGCCATCATTTAAACCATCGGCGTAACCAATCTAAAATTATTGGAAATAAATATTATAGAATGCTTTATTGAACCTCTGTTAAAAAAATATGTTAAAAAGGGTTAAATTCTTTTAAACGTACAAAAATTACTATCATGACGACAGGAGGTATGTAGGCAGACTCATTTGGAAGAACAATACAAAAATATCCGAATTGTCAAAAGTGTGTCCATATAAAACAACATTTATTTAAAAAATTTAACTCTTTAGCTCACATTACAGTTTTTGTGTACTGTTTAATTTATATAAATAAGAGTGTAATACAAATTTTATAAAATAACAAACACCAATGTCGCAAACAAAAACTTCATGCTTAGCCGGACTTCGGGCGGACGTAAAGATTTTCTTCTATATGGCATAGCAAACTCCGGCTTCGCTAACTAAAGCTTCTCAGCATAGCCGTCCTTCGGCCATGAGCAAGGATTTTCGTATCCATGGTATAAGAAACACCGGCTTCGCTAACTACTGTACATACATACTTACATATAAATATATTTACTTAACTATTTTATTTACATATTTGATGGTTTATTACCGTATTACTTGCTATTCAGAAAGGTTTTAGTTAGCGAAGCCTGTGTTTGGTGCCAAAGAGAAGAAAATCCTTGCGTCCGGCCGAAGGCCTGCTGTGCAGAGAAGCTTAAGTTAGCAAAGCCGGTATTTGTCATTCTTAGAGGAGAAAATCTTTGCGCCCGGCCGAAGGCCGGCTATGCTTAGGAGCTTTAGTTAGCATAAAGTTTTTGTTTGCGGCATTGGTGTTTGTTATTTTATAAAATTTGTATTACACTTTTCTTTAAATATATTATACACTTACAACACAAAAACTGTAATGTGAGCTTAAGATAAATTTTTTTTTTAATAAATTCTATATACAGTATAACCCGGTTAATTACCCGACGCTTAAATACCTTTCACGGATATTTACCTTATGTTTCAAATTCCCGTTTTTTTTCTTCCATTTTTCAAACAAAACTCCACGTTTAACTGCCATACGCTTAATTACCTAATTCGGGTAATTGCCCTAAAAATTTAACTCCCAAAACAAAGTTACAACTTAATTTTATTCGTTTAATTGGCCCAGTACTATTTGACAACAACACAGCAACTAATCCAACCAAGCTTACATGTTAATAAAAAAAATAAAATATTCACTAAACATTTTTAAAAAATATGCACAAAAAAGGAAAATATTCCACAGTTTAATATTTACATTAAAAATAATAATGTTACGAGATTAAGATTCATATAAGAGTCAATTGTGCTGAATAGTATCTAGTTACACCGAATTAATGATATGTTTTGTATTAAATGGATTCAAGGAAAGGTCGTTTAATTTTAAATTGAAATAACATTTAAAAGGATAAAATAGCTTGAATATTTAAGGGATTGATACTTGAAAATAAGCTGTATGTTTTAATTTGAAACGATTCAACGACATGCATCATATATATTTTTTGCTTAGTATTTGCTGAACATGCATAAAAAATATGCTTCTAAAACGGTAAATATGTGTGCAATAAAAATGCAGCAATAGCTGAAATATGCAAATTATTCTCAAACAAATCGATACTAAAACTTATAAAAAGCTCTTAAATGGATAAATATATTGTTTCTGCCTTCATTGGTCGCACAAGACAAGATATTTAATATTTCCCTATTCATAAGTTTGTATATACATACATATATGAGTACACTTTTGCTTGTAGGATATGACAGGACATTTCAAAAAGCATTAGAGATAAAAATTTAAAACAACAAATTCCATTGTTTTTAATTGATATCTCTTTAGATTTAGCTGATACATGTAAAATTTCCTGTCTTAACTTTTTTCATACAGCAAAGTCGAGTTATCTTGTAAATAAATACGTTTAATTACCTTTCTTAGGTATATAAACGTATTCTTATAATTACCTCAACGAGGTAATTAAGCGAATTCGTTTAAATGCTTACCCCGCATAATTACCCAAAAATATTGGCATTTTTAGCGAGGTAATTATCCGTGGAATACTGTATCCAGAAAGATCTAGTCAACACCTACAAAATGAGACCAAAATTACCCATACAACTTTAGAAATGTAATGGAAAATCGTGCATATAGGTAGTATACGAAAACTTAAAACGTTCATAACTCGAAAACTATGCGTTTGCGCCGATTTTTTTAAATTAAATTTGTTCTTATTTTTCAATTTTCTATCACCCTAATTACTTTTTTTTTATTCGGGTGTGCCTGCCTAAACTAGATTTGTTCCCTTTTCTTTTTATTTGGAGCTGCGTCGGTAAACTAGATTTAAGCCTAATGTAATTTAGAAACTGGTAAAATATGTGTTATAGCTAAACGTTTTGCAAAAGCAAACAATTCTTTATGAAAACTAGTGGTTACGTGAAGGACGTCAAATATTTAATAGGTGTGAACATAGCATTAGTCCCATTTCTTTATCGATCGTTTATAGTAAAGTACGTGCCATGGTGAAATAAACAGGTGGCAGCACTGCGCCAGATGACGATTTATTGCTCTTGCATTGTTTGTCTAGGTTTATGTCAAAGTTTTGTTTATGTTTACAAAAAGTTCACGTTTTGTGCTGTGATTATTGTATTTTATTAAAGTTTTTGATAATAATTTATTAAAATAAATAAGATATTGACCATAATTAAATAAAAATTGGCTAAAAATTTATTTATTTCATCACGTTCAGCGGCACGCTTTGATTTTTGTTTGAAGTATTATTTGACGCAAACGGTGACGTAATCTCCATTTTTGTTGTAATGTTGTACTCGTTGCCGTAACGATGCCACCTGCTTATTCCACCAGAGTACGTGCACAGAATATTGTATTCTGTGGTACGTGCTGCATTTAAATACATACCTTGGTTGCTTTGTTTTTTATTTGTTGAAAATTGTTTTTATTGACTTTGCAAAAATCTGTGTACTCAATTTCACTGTTTACAGCCGACATTATAGACCAAATTTCTTGAATTTGTTAGCAAAATGTGATTAATTTTTAAAAATTGTAAAATTTGCTTGCTTTTTAATTAAAGGTGCTTTTACACGATCGGTATTTTGTCAGATGTAAAATCCATATGTAATTGCACCCATGGTGAAATAATAACAAAGGTGGCAGCACTACGCCAGATGTCGATTTTTTGCTCTTGCATTGTTTGTCTCAAGGCGAACAGGTAAGTGAAACTCTACAACCAGGGTTGTTATATGTGACGATTTTTCGTCATTTTGACGATTTTTTTGTGAAAATACAGTAAAATGACGATTTTTGTACTAAAAGTAATAGTCAAGGCGAATTGACTTTCAGGTGGCGTTGAAAACACAGCTGTGCTACTTTTTTTTCTTAATTAGAGAGAGGAACGTCAAAAGTTACTTGTGTTTTTGACATATCGGCCAACGAAAGCAACAAAAAAATACATTGTTGTGTTTTTGGTGTTGTTACTTGTTGTAGTATCGACACCACCGTTTACATAAATTCGCCTTGGTAATAGTGTTATGACGATTTTCTGGCATCAATAAAACACCAACAAGAAATATTTTCAATTATAGTGGGAACAGTCCAAATCGTAATAATCAATTTTTCGATACACAAAAATTATTGGAAATTAAACAAAAAAATTCGTCCCTAATTGCAAACCAGGTGGCTTCCATTAGAAGCATTAGTAATTCAAATTAAACAATTATATGAATGGTATCGATGCTGCAAAAAATAAACACGAGCCCTGATTTGCGTCGGTCCTATTTGCGTCGTTTCGATTTGCGTCACTTTTTATAAATTGGTTTAATCCGCTTTACGATTTTATGTTTCCAATATGCGTCGCTACAAACGATTGGATTTTTTCACCAAAGTAATAATCACTGCAATGAAAAGAAAATGCATTAGTGTGGAACTGAAAATGGATGTTATAAAACATTTCAAGTCAGGTGAAAAGGCTGTTGATATACCCACCGCCTTGGCTTAGCAACTTCAACAGTAAAAATAATTTGCAACAGAGATAGCGCAAAAAATTAATCATTTAAAGATAGCTCGATTTAATAGCAAATGAGATTTTTTTTTTATTTAATATTTTTGTGAATATGGATAAATGAAATAAATAAATTTGTGTTATGTTTTTATAAAAATATTTTTTGGAATGTATGAAAGATAAACTCGCTGATTATTGTTGTTGTTTTTGTTAAAGCTTTGATATGGTTACAAGAATATCTGTTGCTTATAATTTTTATTCGCTTAACAGTTTTATTTGTATACCCTTCACCTCAGGTGGAAAAGGGTATATGTATATAAGTTTGTCATTCCGTTTTTAATTTCTACAATATTGATCTTAGACCCTATAAAGTATATATATTCTGGGTCCTTATGGGGAGAGAAGTTGATTTAACGATATCCGTCCGTCTGTCCGTCTTACGTTTGATATGTGTTTTCCGGAGACTCCAGACATGATAGCGGCTAGGTTGTTTTACATTTATGTCACATATAGTCTACCATCGGTTGCTAGTGAAATTCAGCAAGATCGATCCACAAATGGCTGAGATATGAGCAAAATATCACGACTACCTCTAATATTTTCCAAAAATCCCTTGTGGTTGTTGTAATTATATTACTTTTTGCTGTATATCTAGGGAACGGCAAAAGCCAAAGTTTCCAAATTAGGTACACACATTTAGGTAGCTAATACACACTATCCTACAAAATGTGGACGGGATTGGAGAAGTGGGCGTGGTACCTCCCGTACAAAAAAAAATTAAAAATTGTATAAAAACCAAAATTTTAGGGCTGCCATATGTCCTATGGATATGACTTATATACCAAAATATCGAAAATTTTTAGTAGAACATATTTTATAAAAAATTCAGAAAAATCGGTTCAGATACAAAAAAGTTATGACCAAAATTAATTTTTTTTTATACCCACTTTCGGGAACCATAGATCTCCCCGAGTCCAAGCTTTATAACACAAGTAAATGGTAAATTTCTTCTTCAACACGTTTGTATATAAATCTGTCAAATCGGTTAAAAAATTACTGAGTAATAATCAAAATACTGAAATCCCAAAAATTACTCTTTTTATAATTAAGTTTGTTTTTTTTCATAATTAAGTTTGCTTAAATATATGTACATATATGTAGGTATATATACATATATGCCTTTAAGCCAATTTAATGGAAATATTATTTTTAAGTATTATGACCTATTCATACGTTTTAGATATTAAAATATCGGAAATCTTTAGAAGAACACAATATCGGAAATCTTTAGAAAAACTCGGAATATCGGTAAAAAAAGTAATGTCAACAATATAGTTTTTTTTAATGCCTATTTTTGGGAACCATAGAACTTCCCGACCACAAGTTTTATCACCAAAGTAAATGGTAATTTTATACTTTAAGATGTCGGTATGACCAAATACTGAAATTCGATCAAAACTAAACGTGCTATATATTAATTAAACTTTTAATATATTTAATAGCACGCAATCATGTGCAAATAATTAAATAAAACTAAACGATATATATTTTATAAATATACATGTTTATATACATATATTTAAATATATATATATATATAAACTTCTGTTCTTTTCATGGTGAAGGGTATATAAGATTCGGCATAGCCGAATATAGCACTCTTACTTGTTTTTAATATCTTTAGTTTTTCTAAAATCATTTGATGAAGAGTCCTGATGATCCGCCCAAGCAGCCAGTGAAATGCGCATAGGAATAGCTTACCCCTTCAACAATAAATTTTTGTAGTCCAAATATGGGTTATATGGTCCTGCCCTATGACATCGTAATGTTAAATAGACCATGTGTTTTCCATACGTTTGGGTTACTTTTGGACTAGTCCTAGTCCCTTGTGGGCAACTCTTTACACGCGTGTTTGGACTGGTCCTATTATTTGCAGGGCACACACACGTATACACGCTCATATACGCTGATAAATGAGAATTGAAAGTTCTCCGAGAGTTCTCTAAAAATCAAAGTGGCAATAGTAGTACTGCCATACGACAAATTTAGCACTGGCCGTACAATGTATGGCAGTGGCACATCTTTATATATTTATAGTCTTTGATCCAACTCAACAGCGAACTAGCTCTTCCATCTACAACACAACATACAACAAAAGAGATAACACAACATTTGGTGATGACAATAATTTTACCGTTAGGATTTCAAACTCAAACCTAAGTATGGATGAATTAACAAACATCAACAACAAAGATGACTCTTTTTCAGCGATGACAATGGTATTAACAATAATACCCTCAACCCAATGAACATTGACGAAAAATTACCAGAAGATATGATCATTAACGATATTGATGAAGGTTTAAACCTTACTTCTCCCACATCTCAACTTTACAATAACTTTCCCGAATTTAATATTAATATGACACGAAATACTTTCAGAAAAACAAAAAATGGAAATAAGGCTAAAAATAATATAAGATAGAATCACGAATAATGGATTTAGAATCTCTCTGCTTCAATGAAATATGCAAGGCTTCATAAACAATAAATACGCATTAGAAAAACTTGTTGCTTTACATAAACCAAATGTAATAGCCTTACAAGAGACGCACATAATAGAAAAAACTAAACATTTACTTCACTTACCCGGTTACAAAGTTTTCCAACACAACAAAGACTACTCATATGCATAATCTGGCATTGCCATTTTAGTAAAAAACAATATAAACGTTACAAACCACACTATATCAGCTGATGATTTACTGTTCCAAAAAATTACGATTAAACATAATATTGAAATCCATATAATAAACATTTATAAGGAATGTGATTAAAGATTGTCGTCAGCTATGGTCAAAGAGATACCGTCATCTCATGGAGCTCATTATCTTATCTTAGGCGACCTTAATTCACAAACCCCTTTATGGGGATCAGGAACAATTTCGCCAAGTGGCAAGCTTTGGGAAGAATTTGCAGATGAAAAAGACTTAGTCATTATGAACGATGGATCACCAACCTTACATAGCACTCATAACACTCTTGCATCTGTTGACGTTACAATGGCTAGAGTAGACCTTGCACCAACACTGTCGTGGAGCTGTTTATATATGCCGGAAGCTGGCGACCATTTCCTCATAAGAATTTCTAAAAATATAGATATTATCAGTAAACAATTCATACCTCGCTTTAACGTTAAAAAAGCAAATTGGTGTCCCCCAAGGTTCCCCGCTGTCGGTTGTGCTTTATACGATATATGCTAACTCATTGGCAAAGGCTATTGAAAATATTGATGGCATACAATTTGTGGGCATTTTTGCCGACAATGTCTTCGCGATCGCCTCGGGTACTCAGGACGTCGTCTGTACAAGTCTTAATATTTTCGACCAAAAGCTATGTACATTATTGGGCAATAGAAAGAAGTGCAGTGCTTATCTGGCAAGCCTATCCTAGTCCCTTGTGGGTTACTCTTTACACGCGTGTTTGGACTGGTCCTGTTATTTGCAGGGTACAAACACTTTTTAACAATGACATGGTCCATGCTTTCATTACATCGGACCAGTCCATGGAGTAGTCCATTTCATGAAATTGGATTAGGTGGTCCAATAATATTTGCAGGGTGTATGCACAGGGCAAATCAAAAAATATAAACAAATTAAAAGAAGTCTTGTTTTTTTCGTTGACAACAGATTTTAGTAAAAAATAAAACAAAAAGCTAATAAAATCATAAAATCAAACTTGTAGGGTAAGAATATGTGTTTTATTGTTGTACAGATGAAACTATGTACATATATCGATTCGCACCGAAATTCAAATGCTGTTATTATCTTAATTTAAAGAATTATAGGAATATACATATATATATAGGACTATATCACATATGTATATATTTGGTGTGTCTAGATAATATTCAACACAAATAACTCTTATATGAATCTTAACCTTATAACATAACTTTTAAATCAAATATTTATTTGTGGAATATTTTGATTTTAATCAAGCCACATTTTGTTTTAAGGAATATTTTTTTTAAATTTGCATATTTTCAAATTATTAATGTGTTAACTTGGTTGCATTACTTGCTGTGTTGTTGTGAAATAGTACTGAGGCAATTAAACGAATGAAATTTAGGTGTAATTTTGTTTTGGTAGTTAAATCTTTAAGGCAATTTTACAACATTTTAAACAAGGTATATTTTTTATTTGGTTGTTTGGATACAAACTGTCAAATGTTGTATGGTAAACAAGTAAACAAGTTTTTTGTCTTTATCTTTTGTCTTTTTTGTCTCTTATCAGCCCCTTTGCTTTTTGACAGTTTGTATCGCATAACAACAATAAAATGCCCTGTTGTTTGTTTTATTGTACAATTGTTGTAATCTCGCGGCTACCTGCTATAAATATACCTTGATTTTAAACATAACTTCTTTCCCATTTAACTTTCAAAAAGTAAAAACACATATTAAGAATGAGTTCAATAAAAAAAGTTATTAAAAAAGAATTAAAAAAAAGAAATGAAATGAATGAAGTAAACATTTCTGCAATTTAATATTTCAAAGTTTATATTGTATTGTTTTCATGAAAATGTATCTTTACATACTCTTATTTTCGTAAATATTATCAATTTTAGTTAATGATGTGGCAATTAAATAAATTAATTAATTCACTTCTTACACTTATTTGGCATATTGAAAATATCAATTACTTCCACGAATTATTTGGCAAATTTTTTTTGACAGTTTGTACTTTTTACAACAAAAAAAATAAAAAAAAACCCGTTCACGTCAATAAGAGTGTAATTTTTCTTTTTTCCATTTTTCCAACCAAAAAAATGAATACCCTTTCTTATTATTTATAAATTTGTTTGATATATACTGTCAGCGTCAAAATAAAGTGTACAGCTTGTTTTCCAATATAAAAAGTGTTGACTTAGTTATAAAAAGTTAAATTTCTACCTTGCCAAATTTTATCAGACTTCAAGCTTGCTGTCATTCATACATTCATGGTAAGTACCAAGGCCCATTGAAAAGGTCTGCGCAAGAAGCCTGATGATCATTGTTTATGTTCTTTTTAGTTGTCAAAAGTTGTTAACATTTTGCTTACATGTGACTACCTCTAATATTTTCCAAAAATCCCTTGTGGTTGTTGTAATTATATTACTTTTTGCTGTATATCTAGGGAACGGCAAAAGCCAAAGTTTCCAAATTAGGTACACACATTTAGGTAGCTTATACACACCATCCTACAAAATGTGGGCGGGATTGGAGAAGTGGGCGTGGTACCTCCCGTACAAAAAAAATTAAAAATTGTATAAAAACCTAAATTTTAGGGCTGCCATATGTCCTATGGATATGACTTATATACCAAAATATCGAAAATTTTTAGTAGAACATATTTTATAAAAAATTCAGAAAAATCGGTTCAGATACAAAAAAGTTATGACCAAAATTAATTTTTTTTTTAATACCCACTTTCGGGAACCATAGATCTCCCCGAGTCCAAGCTTTATAACACAAGTAAATGGTAAATTTCTTCTTCAACACGTTTGTATATAAATCTGTCAAATCGGTTAAAAAATTACTGAGTAATAATCAAAATACTGAAATCCCAAAAATTACTCTTTTTATAATTAAGTTTGTTTTTTTTCATAATTAAGTTTGCTTAAATATATGTACATATATGTAGGTATATATACATATATGCCTTTAAGCCAATTTAATGGAAATATTATTTTTAAGTATTATGACCTATTCATACGTTTTAGATATTAAAATATCGGAAATCTTTAGAAGAACACAATATCGGAAATCTTTAGAAAAACTCGGAATATCGGTAAAAAAAGTAATGTCAACAATATAGTTTTTTTTAATGCCTATTTTTGGGAACCATAGAACTTCCCGACCACAAGTTTTATCACCAAAGTAAATGGTAATTTTATACTTTAAGATGTCGGTATGACCAAATACTGAAATTCGATCAAAACTAAACGTGCTATATATTAATTAAACTTTTAATATATTTAATAGCACGCAATCATGTTCAAATAATTAAATAAAACTAAACGATATATATTTTATAAATATACATGTTTATATACATATATTTAAATATATATATATATATATAAACTTCTGTTCTTTTCATGGTGAAGGGTATATAAGATTCGGCATAGCCGAATATAGCACCCTTACTTGTTTTTAATATCTTTAGTTTTTCTAAAATCATTTGATGAAGAGTCCTGATGATCCGCCCAAGCAGCCAGTGGCATAGGAATAGCTTACCCCTTCAACAATAAATTTTTGTAGTCCAAATATGGGTTATATGGTCCTGCCCTATGACATCGTAATGTTAAATAGACCATGTGTTTTCCATACGTTTGGGTTACTTTTGGACTAGTCCTAGTCCCTTGTGGGCAACTCTTTACACGCGTGTTTGGACTGGTCCTATTATTTGCAGGGCACACACACGTATACACGCTCATATACGCTGATAAATGAGAATTGAAAGTTCTCCGAGAGTTCTCTAAAAATCAAAGTGGCAATAGTAGTACTGCCATACGACAAATTTAGCACTGGCCGTACAATGTATGGCAGTGGCACATCTTTATATATTTATAGTCTTTGATCCAACTCAACAGCGAACTAGCTCTTCCATCTACAACACAACATACAACAAAAGAGATAACACAACATTTGGTGATGACAATAATTTTACCGTTAGGATTTCAAACTCAAACCTAAGTATGGATGAATTAACAAACATCAACAACAAAGATGACTCTTTTTCAGCGATGACAATGGTATTAACAATAATACCCTCAACCCAATGAACATTGACGAAAAATTACCAGAAGATATGATCATTAACGATATTGATGAAGGTTTAAACCTTACTTCTCCCACATCTCAACTTTACAATAACTTTCCCGAATTTAATATTAATATGACACGAAATACTTTCAGAAAAACAAAAAATGGAAATAAGGCTAAAAATAATATAAGATAGAATCACGAATAATGGACTTAGAATCTCTCTGCTTCAATGAAATATGCAAGGCTTCATAAACAATAAATACGCATTAGAAAAACTTGTTGCTTTACATAAACCAAATGTAATAGCCTTACAAGAGACGCACATAATAGAAAAAACTAAACATTTACTTCACTTACCCGGTTACAAAGTTTTCCAACACAACAAAGACTACTCATATGCATAATCTGGCATTGCCATTTTAGTAAAAAACAATATAAACGTTACAAACCACACTATATCAGCTGATGATTTACTGTTCCAAAAAATTACGATTAAACATAATATTGAAATCCATATAATAAACATTTATAAGGAATGTGATTAAAGATTGTCGTCAGCTATGGTCAAAGAGATACCGTCATCTCATGGAGCTCATTATCTTATCTTAGGCGACCTTAATTCACAAACCCCTTTATGGGGATCAAGAACAATTTCGCCAAGTGGCAAGCTTTGGGAAGAATTTGCAGATGAAAAAGACTTAGTCATTATGAACGATGGATCACCAACCTTACATAGCACTCATAACACTCTTGCATCTGTTGACGTTACAATGGCTAGAGTAGACCTTGCACCAACACTGTCGTGGAGCTGTTTATATATGCCGGAAGCTGGCGACCATTTCCTCATAAGAATTTCTAAAAATATAGATATTATCAGTAAACAATTCATACCTCGCTTTAACGTTAAAAAAGCAAATTGGTGTCCCCCAAGGTTCCCCGCTGTCGGTTGTGCTTTATACGATATATGCTAACTCATTGGCAAAGGCTATTGAAAATATTGATGGCATACAATTTGTGGGCATTTTTGCCGACAATGTCTTCGCGATCGCCTCGGGTACTCAGGACGTCGTCTGTACAAGTCTTAATATTTTCGACCAAAAGCTATGTACATTATTGGGCAATAGAAAGAAGTGCAGTGCTTATCTGGCAAGCCTATCCTAGTCCCTTGTGGGTTACTCTTTACACGCGTGTTTGGACTGGTCCTGTTATTTGCAGGGTACAAACACTTTTTAACAATGACATGGTCCATGCTTTCATTACATCGGACCAGTCCATGGAGTAGTCCATTTCATGAAATTGGATTAGGTGGTCCAATAATATTTGCAGGGTGTATGCACAGGGCAAATCAAAAAATATAAACAAATTAAAAGAAGTCTTGTTTTTTTCGTTGAAAACAGATTTTAGTAAAAAATAAAACAAAAAGCTAATAAAATCATAAAATCAAACTTGTAGGGTAAGAATATGTGTTTTATTGTTGTACAGATGAAACTATGTACATATATCGATTCGCACCGAAATTCAAATGCTGTTATTATCTTAATTTAAAGAATTATAGGAATATACATATATATATAGGACTATATCACATATGTATATATTTGGTGTGTCTAGATAATATTCAACACAAATAACTCTTATATGAATCTTAACCTTATAACATAACTTTTAAATCAAATATTTATTTGTGGAATATTTTGATTTTAATCAAGCCACATTTTGTTTTAAGGAATATTTTTTTTAAATTTGCATATTTTCAAATTATTAATGTGTTAACTTGGTTGCATTACTTGCTGTGTTGTTGTGAAATAGTACTGAGGCAATTAAACGAATGAAATTTAGGTGTAATTTTGTTTTGGTAGTTAAATCTTTAAGGCAATTTTACAACATTTTAAACAAGGTATATTTTTTATTTGGTTGTTTGGATACAAACTGTCAAATGTTGTATGGTAAACAAGTAAACAAGTTTTTTGTCTTTATCTTTTTTGTCTCTTATCAGCCCCTTTGCTTTTTGACAGTTTGTATCGCATAACAACAATAAAATGCCCTGTTGTTTGTTTTATTGTACAATTGTTGTAATCTCGCGGCTACCTGCTATAAATATACCTTGATTTTAAACATAACTTCTTTCCCATTTAACTTTCAAAAAGTAAAAACACATATTAAGAATGAGTTCAATAAAAAAAGTTATTAAAAAAGAATTAAAAAAAAGAAATGAAATGAATGAAGTAAACATTTCTGCAATTTAATATTTCAAAGTTTATATTGTATTGTTTTCATGAAAATGTATCTTTACATACTCTTATTTTCGTAAATATTATCAATTTTAGTTAATGATGTGGCAATTAAATAAATTAATTAATTCACTTCTTACACTTATTTGGCATATTGAAAATATCAATTACTTCCACGAATTATTTGGCAAATTTTTTTTGACAGTTTGTACTTTTTACAACAAAAAAAATAAAAAAAAACCCGTTCACGTCAATAAGAGTGTAATTTTTCTTTTTTCCATTTTTCCAACCAAAAAAATGAATACCCTTTCTTATTATTTATAAATTTGTTTGATATATACTGTCAGCGTCAAAATAAAGTGTACAGCTTGTTTTCCAATATAAAAAGTGTTGACTTAGTTATAAAAAGTTAAATTTCTACCTTGCCAAATTTTATCAGACTTCAAGCTTGCTGTCATTCATACATTCATGGTAAGTACCAAGGCCCATTGAAAAGGTCTGCGCAAGAAGCCTGATGATCATTGTTTATGTTCTTTTTAGTTGTCAAAAGTTGTTAACATTTTGCTTACATGTGACTACCTCTAATATTTTCCAAAAATCCCTTGTGGTTGTTGTAATTATATTACTTTTTGCTGTATATCTAGGGAACGGCAAAAGCCAAAGTTTCCAAATTAGGTACACACATTTAGGTAGCTAATACACACCATCCTACAAAATGTGGGCGGGATTGGAGAAGTGGGCGTGGTACCTCCCGTACAAAAAAAATTAAAAATTGTATAAAAACCTAAATTTTAGGGCTGCCATATGTCCTATGGATATGACTTATATACCAAAATATCGAAAATTTTTAGTAGAACATATTTTATAAAAAATTCAGAAAAATCGGTTCAGATACAAAAAAGTTATGACCAAAATTAATTTTTTTTTTAATACCCACTTTCGGGAACCATAGATCTCCCCGAGTCCAAGCTTTATAACACAAGTAAATGGTAAATTTCTTCTTCAACACGTTTGTATATAAATCTGTCAAATCGGTTAAAAAATTACTGAGTAATAATCAAAATACTGAAATCCCAAAAATTACTCTTTTTATAATTAAGTTTGTTTTTTTTCATAATTAAGTTTGCTTAAATATATGTACATATATGTAGGTATATATACATATATGCCTTTAAGCCAATTTAATGGAAATATTATTTTTAAGTATTATGACCTATTCATACGTTTTAGATATTAAAATATCGGAAATCTTTAGAAGAACACAATATCGGAAATCTTTAGAAAAACTCGGAATATCGGTAAAAAAAGTAATGTCAACAATATAGTTTTTTTTAATGCCTATTTTTGGGAACCATAGAACTTCCCGACCACAAGTTTTATCACCAAAGTAAATGGTAATTTTATACTTTAAGATGTCGGTATGACCAAATACTGAAATTCGATCAAAACTAAACGTGCTATATATTAATTAAACTTTTAATATATTTAATAGCACGCAATCATGTTCAAATAATTAAATAAAACTAAACGATATATATTTTATAAATATACATGTTTATATACATATATTTAAATATATATATATATATAAACTTCTGTTCTTTTCATGGTGAAGGGTATATAAGATTCGGCATAGCCGAATATAGCACCCTTACTTGTTTTTAATATCTTTAGTTTTTCTAAAATCATTTGATGAAGAGTCCTGATGATCCGCCCAAGCAGCCAGTGAAATGCGCATAGGAATAGCTTACCCCTTCAACAATAAATTTTTGTAGTCCAAATATGGGTTATATGGTCCTGCCCTATGACATCGTAATGTTAAATAGACCATGTGTTTTCCATACGTTTGGGTTACTTTTGGACTAGTCCTAGTCCCTTGTGGGCAACTCTTTACACGCGTGTTTGGACTGGTCCTATTATTTGCAGGGCACACACACGTATACACGCTCATATACGCTGATAAATGAGAATTGAAAGTTCTCCGAGAGTTCTCTAAAAATCAAAGTGGCAATAGTAGTACTGCCATACGACAAATTTAGCACTGGCCGTACAATGTATGGCAGTGGCACATCTTTATATATTTATAGTCTTTGATCCAACTCAACAGCGAACTAGCTCTTCCATCTACAACACAACATACAACAAAAGAGATAACACAACATTTGGTGATGACAATAATTTTACCGTTAGGATTTCAAACTCAAACCTAAGTATGGATGAATTAACAAACATCAACAACAAAGATGACTCTTTTTCAGCGATGACAATGGTATTAACAATAATACCCTCAACCCAATGAACATTGACGAAAAATTACCAGAAGATATGATCATTAACGATATTGATGAAGGTTTAAACCTTACTTCTCCCACATCTCAACTTTACAATAACTTTCCCGAATTTAATATTAATATGACACGAAATACTTTCAGAAAAACAAAAAATGGAAATAAGGCTAAAAATAATATAAGATAGAATCACGAATAATGGACTTAGAATCTCTCTGCTTCAATGAAATATGCAAGGCTTCATAAACAATAAATACGCATTAGAAAAACTTGTTGCTTTACATAAACCAAATGTAATAGCCTTACAAGAGACGCACATAATAGAAAAAACTAAACATTTACTTCACTTACCCGGTTACAAAGTTTTCCAACACAACAAAGACTACTCATATGCATAATCTGGCATTGCCATTTTAGTAAAAAACAATATAAACGTTACAAACCACACTATATCAGCTGATGATTTACTGTTCCAAAAAATTACGATTAAACATAATATTGAAATCCATATAATAAACATTTATAAGGAATGTGATTAAAGATTGTCGTCAGCTATGGTCAAAGAGATACCGTCATCTCATGGAGCTCATTATCTTATCTTAGGCGACCTTAATTCACAAACCCCTTTATGGGGATCAAGAACAATTTCGCCAAGTGGCAAGCTTTGGGAAGAATTTGCAGATGAAAAAGACTTAGTCATTATGAACGATGGATCACCAACCTTACATAGCACTCATAACACTCTTGCATCTGTTGACGTTACAATGGCTAGAGTAGACCTTGCACCAACACTGTCGTGGAGCTGTTTATATATGCCGGAAGCTGGCGACCATTTCCTCATAAGAATTTCTAAAAATATAGATATTATCAGTAAACAATTCATACCTCGCTTTAACGTTAAAAAAGCAAATTGGTGTCCCCCAAGGTTCCCCGCTGTCGGTTGTGCTTTATACGATATATGCTAACTCATTGGCAAAGGCTATTGAAAATATTGATGGCATACAATTTGTGGGCATTTTTGCCGACAATGTCTTCGCGATCGCCTCGGGTACTCAGGACGTCGTCTGTACAAGTCTTAATATTTTCGACCAAAAGCTATGTACATTATTGGGCAATAGAAAGAAGTGCAGTGCTTATCTGGCAAGCCTATCCTAGTCCCTTGTGGGTTACTCTTTACACGCGTGTTTGGACTGGTCCTGTTATTTGCAGGGTACAAACACTTTTTAACAATGACATGGTCCATGCTTTCATTACATCGGACCAGTCCATGGAGTAGTCCATTTCATGAAATTGGATTAGGTGGTCCAATAATATTTGCAGGGTGTATGCACAGGGCAAATCAAAAAATATAAACAAATTAAAAGAAGTCTTGTTTTTTTCGTTGACAACAGATTTTAGTAAAAAATAAAACAAAAAGCTAATAAAATCATAAAATCAAACTTGTAGGGTAAGAATATGTGTTTTATTGTTGTACAGATGAAACTATGTACATATATCGATTCGCACCGAAATTCAAATGCTGTTATTATCTTAATTTAAAGAATTATAGGAATATACATATATATATAGGACTATATCACATATGTATATATTTGGTGTGTCTAGATAATATTCAACACAAATAACTCTTATATGAATCTTAACCTTATAACATAACTTTTAAATCAAATATTTATTTGTGGAATATTTTGATTTTAATCAAGCCACATTTTGTTTTAAGGAATATTTTTTTTAAATTTGCATATTTTCAAATTATTAATGTGTTAACTTGGTTGCATTACTTGCTGTGTTGTTGTGAAATAGTACTGAGGCAATTAAACGAATGAAATTTAGGTGTAATTTTGTTTTGGTAGTTAAATCTTTAAGGCAATTTTACAACATTTTAAACAAGGTATATTTTTTATTTGGTTGTTTGGATACAAACTGTCAAATGTTGTATGGTAAACAAGTAAACAAGTTTTTTGTCTTTATCTTTTGTCTTTTTTGTCTCTTATCAGCCCCTTTGCTTTTTGACAGTTTGTATCGCATAACAACAATAAAATGCCCTGTTGTTTGTTTTATTGTACAATTGTTGTAATCTCGCGGCTACCTGCTATAAATATACCTTGATTTTAAACATAACTTCTTTCCCATTTAACTTTCAAAAAGTAAAAACACATATTAAGAATGAGTTCAATAAAAAAAGTTATTAAAAAAGAATTAAAAAAAAGAAATGAAATGAATGAAGTAAACATTTCTGCAATTTAATATTTCAAAGTTTATATTGTATTGTTTTCATGAAAATGTATCTTTACATACTCTTATTTTCGTAAATATTATCAATTTTAGTTAATGATGTGGCAATTAAATAAATTAATTAATTCACTTCTTACACTTATTTGGCATATTGAAAATATCAATTACTTCCACGAATTATTTGGCAAATTTTTTTTGACAGTTTGTACTTTTTACAACAAAAAAAATAAAAAAAAACCCGTTCACGTCAATAAGAGTGTAATTTTTCTTTTTTCCATTTTTCCAACCAAAAAAATGAATACCCTTTCTTATTATTTATAAATTTGTTTGATATATACTGTCAGCGTCAAAATAAAGTGTACAGCTTGTTTTCCAATATAAAAAGTGTTGACTTAGTTATAAAAAGTTAAATTTCTACCTTGCCAAATTTTATCAGACTTCAAGCTTGCTGTCATTCATACATTCATGGTAAGTACCAAGGCCCATTGAAAAGGTCTGCGCAAGAAGCCTGATGATCATTGTTTATGTTCTTTTTAGTTGTCAAAAGTTGTTAACATTTTGCTTACATGTGCATGTATACGTTTATGGTATGCCACACAAACACGTTTTTTCCTTTTGCTTTGTATATTGGGTAGTCAATTTTTGACAACTAAAAAGAATCCTATTTTGTTTTTGTACAAGTAAGCAGACCTAATAGATGGGCCTTGGCTCTAATTGTGTAAATTGCTACGCCAAAAATTACAATGCGAGAAAAATCAAACACATTTTGTTATTTTGTTGTTGCTTTCTACATAAATTCATATGGCGTGTTTAAAATGTTCAACGCTACAAGATATGCAGTGTTTTATTTATATTTTAATTTTCAATGGCGACTGCTTAGAGTTCCACTTGCTTATATTTTGTTGTATGCTGTATGAAAAATTTTCTACATTTGAGGTGGCACCCTGTTAAAGTCGGTTCAATTTAAAACATACTTTAATTTCGACTATAGTAGCAATGAAATTAAAAGGAGGTTTTGATTTTAAAGTTGTTTCTAAAAAAACCGACTTTAGCTTTTGACTATAGTTATGGGCCAATATTTTTAGCACTTTTCAATCAACTTTTTCTCAAAACAAAATCATATTTTGACGTTTCATCATTTTTTTTAATTCGCCGTGGAAACAGCTGATGAACAGCTGACGAGATGAGTTTACCTGTTTGAATTCGCCTTGGTCCAATGTATTTTGTTTTTGCAATTTAATGGTAAGCTGTCAACATTTTTTTATTGCAAATTAAAATTATCACTTTTTTATAAAATAAATTATTAAATTCACTTCAATCATTCGCAGTTTTGGAATTTTTGTATTATAAAAATAATGGCCCATAATCATAGTCAAACGCTAAAGTCGGTTCTATTTAAAAACAACTTTAAAACAAAAACATACTTTAAATTATTTTGCTACCATAGTCAAAATTAAAGTATGTTTTAAATTAAACCGACTTTAACTGGGTGCCACCTCAAATGTAGAAAATGTTTTCATACAACATATAACAAAATATAAGCAAGTGGCAACTCTAAGTGCCGAAATTGAAAATTAAAATATAAATAAAACACTGCATATCTTGTAGCGTTGAAAATTTTTAACACGCAAAATGAATTTATGTAGAAAGCAACAACAAAATTAAAAAATATTTTGGCTTTGTTTTTACTTTAAATGTAATTAGGGCCTATACATATGTATTTTTATCACAGAATACCATATATATATTCTGTGCTTTTTATATGGCAAAAAACAGCTGATGCTGTTGTTAAATGAGTTAAAAACAGCTTCATCTAGTTTTATATATAAAGTCAACTTTAACGTCAAAAGTATACTTTAACTTGTTTATGAAAGACCTAAAGTCGGCTCTTAAGTAAAGTCGACTTTAGTTTTCTTAAAGTATACTTTATTTTTGACTATAGTTATGGGCCAATATTTTTAGCACTTTTTAATCAACTTCATCTCAAAACAAAATCATATTTTGACGTTTCACCATTTTTTTTAATTCGCCGTGGAAACTGCTGATGAACGGCTCACGAGATGAGTTTACCTGTTTGAATTCGCCTTGGTTGGATGCGAGCCAAAAGGACAAAGAAAATTGTAGTTGTAAGTAGGTTAAGAAAAACAAAATAAAAACAACAACAACTTACAAAAGATGTTGTCAATTAAGTATTTTTTAGGCCGTGCACCTGCCTGTTTAGTATCAAAAAGTAATTTCAATTTTTGGGAATACAAAATTTAAATTTTCAAAAGATTTTGTTATTCGTGCTTAATTCCCAGTTTTTATTATTGATAAAAACACTTGAAATTTATTGTTGATGGGATAAGCTATTCCTATGCGCATTTCACTGGTTGCTTAAGCCTGTGGTCTTGGACATAAATCAGCAATAATTTTTACTGATCATTTTGGAAGAACCCACTTTTCTCTGGAACGGCTCTGACGATTTTTTCCAAAATAGATTTTTTTGAATCTTTAAGTGTCATTTTTCCACATTTCATTGAGCTTATGCCCTGACACTGCCTAGCTTGGCTGGCATAAATCAGCAACGATATTTACTGACCATTTTGGATGAACCCACTTTTCTCTGGAACGGCTCTGACGATTTGTTCCAAAATAGATTTTTTTGAATCTAAGTGGTATTTTTCCACATTTCAGTGAGCTTATGCCCTGACACTGCCTAGTTTGGCTGGCATAAATCAGCAACGATTTTTACTGACCATTTTGGATGAACCCACTTTTCTCTGGAGCGGCTCTGACGATGTTTTCCAAAATTTTTTTTTAATCTTTAAGTGGTCTACATCTATATAACACTACGGCCACACGTGCAATTTGTGATGTCTTAACACAAGCAATAACGTCGGCAGAATAACTTCGTCAAATTGCCAATGTGTTTTAGGTGGAGAACACGTAAATATCTTACAACATAAGTTTAAAAACAAGCTAAAGACAGGTTGTGTGTTATATTCATAGCGAAGGAAAAGTTTAGCGCTTAAACATAGTATACATCGCTAAAAATAACAATATTAAATATTAACGTTCTTGTTACATTTTTTTTCGCTTCAATTTTAATTGTTTATCAGCCACGCGCGTATTTTTGACAAGTTGTATAAAAAAATTAATAAAAAGCAACAAAAAAAGCTGTCTGTCAAACTTAAACGTCAAGTTATGTTATAAAATAGCTTTCAAGACAGGTTGCTTAACAACGCTGTTAAAACACAAACAAAACACTAACTGCCCGTCTATACCAGAGATAATTATTGCGACATATATTGTAGTAATTGTCAAAATTATGTTATCTTTAATGTAGACAGCAATTTTTTGTACATATTTATTGCTAACAATTTATGTTGCAATAATTGTTAGTCCATTTTCGTTGACAATTATTGCTTACAAAAAACGTCAATTTGGTTTTCAGTTGAAAAAAGAAGCAAAAAAGAAAAAAAATGTAAGCAAATTGTGTGGGAAAGAAATAAAGTTTTTGAAATTGTAGCAAATTATAATTTTAGTAAAATAATTATATTAAAAAATTAAATAAACACTAAACTAAAATTGCAAAAATTATAATTTTTTCCTTATTCGATCTTTATTGTTAAAATTAATATTAATTTGTTTAAGTTCGAGTTCTTTTTTATATAAAAATAATAATTTTACATTAACAAAAATAAAAAAATTAATAAAATTAATATTTTTGTATTAAAAATGACCTCAAGCTTAAACAAATTAATATTAATTTAAATAATAAAGTCGAATAAGAAAGAATTTATATTAATAATAATAATTCTTGTAAGATACCGCCATTTTTTACACTGCACCTTCTTTCTTGATTTTTTTCAAACTATGAGTTAACATAAACACGTTTTCCCATGCCTTTAACATAAGCTGAGCAATAAGAAATATTGCTATATTATTCTGCCGACGTTATTGCCAACTTGCTGATATAATTATCTTTAGTGTAGACCTAGGGTAACATGAGGAGGCTATACCTAACACTAACATGATGTTAGTGTTAATGTTAACCATTTGTAGCCTGGGTGTAAATATTTCTAAAATGATATCCAAAAGATCCCTTCATTTTCAATTCCGGCGTTGCCACTAAATCCCTTGATTTTTAATTTCAGCCGTTGCTAACTTTCGTTGCTATCTTGGCAAACGTATTGTTTTCCTGTGGTAAATATACCTTGTTTAAATATACCTTGCCTTGTTTACTGCAGAGTTGACCTCATCTTCTACTTAATTCGTTTTGATTTAATTTAAGATTTATCAATAATACGTTTTACTACAGGAATAACAATGTCGTCAGATGATATTTCTCATCAGCTTTTGCAGCTTATACAAAGTATTCCTGCAGGAGCAAATAATGATGATTTAGAAAAAGGTTTATCCGATGTTTCTCCCTCAATCCGAGTTGAAGGACTTAATAAACTTTTAAAGCAAGGTTCAATTGAAATATTAAAAAAGGGCGATAAATTGTTGTATCGCTCCAAAGATCCAAAAAAGAGTGCTTTGCCCAAAGATGCGGACAACGAAGAGAAAATTGTTTATGGAATTATTGAGGATGGTGGGAGTAAAGGAATATGGATAAGAGATATACGAATTCAATCGAATTTAAATATGACACAGTTAAATAAAATTCTTAAAAATCTGGAAACTAAAAAGCTCATAAAAGCAGTAAAATCTGTAAATGTAAGACTTGATAATATTTTGTTTGGCAACTAAAGATTAAATTTGACTTTTTAGGCCAGTAAAAAGAAAGTTTATATGTTGTATAACTTGGAACCAGATCGTTCAGTCACGGGAGGAGCTTGGTATCAAGATCAGGACTTTGAGGCAGAGTTTGTAGATGTTTTAAATCAGCAGTGTCTTCGTTTTTTGCAAATGAAACGTGATAATGCTTTAAAAAAAGGAGAAGGTCCGTTGGCATTTAAACAGCTATCATGTTGTTCAGTAAAAGAAGTTCATAAATTTATATCTGATTTGGGTATAAGTAAGGTGAGAAAAAATTTGTTATTTTATTATCAGGTAGGGATGTGATGAACAACAAAAAACTTGAGAAACACTTTTTACATCTTAACATATGTATGTAATCTCCTTTAAGTGTGATACACTTTTTCCAGTGATATTTAACAGCTTTGATACCCTTTTTGCAGTAAGAAGCCGTCAACAGCACACTTTAACTTTATTGTTGGAAAATCTTTTACCACAAAGCCAATTTCAATTTTATGAAAACCCCGAGGTAGCTAATGTGACGAATAAGGTGCTTGATGAAGCAATTTGAACTTTAATTTATTTTTTCTGGATCGCAATAGTGTATGTGCGAACTTGTGTATTGTCTTAATGAAATAATACTTATTTTCGCAATTGCTGCCACTTTTCCTTAATTTTATCAATTAGGCGCTGCAAAAAGTAATCATAACACTCGCCTCTGATTGTTTTTTCTTTGAGAAGATAATCAAAACTCTCCCACGCGAATTCAACAAACAGACGCCATGAACTTTCCTTAAGATGGCAATATCTTCGGTCAAGTTTACATTATGTCATTTCCGACATGTCTAACCAACGCATCTGTTTTCATGATACCTATTAATTTTTATTTTTTTAATATGTACATATGTATACGTTTGGAAAGACATCGTGAAAAGACAAAAGGGTTTTGGAAGCAGGTTCAAAAGATAATGTGAATAATAGAAGTGTCTGGAAAGACATCTTTGGACATGATTCTCCCATTCCAGTCCACTGCTTTGACTGTTCATTGATCTCATATGTGCAGTAGTGAACCGATGTCTTATCCATGAGTAATATTATGAAAAAAAATACAAAAAAAATATATTTTTTTAGTTTTAATAATTTTCTTTATTTTTAAATATGTATTCTCTCTTCAAAGTCTTTTTTCAAAATCAACTTCGATTTATTAATCCAGGTTCCTTTTTTATAAAAAATAAACATGAGTTTTTTAAATGAAAGTTTATAACAAAATTCTTGATAATTAAAATAAAAGAAAATATTTGATAATATTTAAATTATAGAAAATATATAATAAATTAGATAAACCCTTAATGCAGATAAAAAGAAACATGTTGAAAATAACGTTGAATACAATTACATACATTTATGTAACTCATGGCTACGAATCGATGCAACAACTAGGCTTTATTGAGATGTAACATCGCCAAATACTGTGGAAACATCATAGAACTCTTAAAAAGGTTCAATATGCATAGAACTTTTAAAATACTACCTATAATTTTAGCTTACAAACTTAAACATATGTACGTCTACGATATGTTATATAATATTTCCGGTTAATTTTGGGACCGCCTTTGAATATATGTATAATACATACTTATAAATTTTATATGTTAATATATTTTATTCATATATATGTATATATGTAATTATATATTTTAATATATTTTGCCTTCTAGGTAAATTTGGACGAAGATGATTTGGAGACCATTTTAAAAACAGTGGTATATGATGGCAATGCAGAGAGAATTTTAATGTCCGATAGTGTTTATGTGTATAGAGCTATTAATTCACCTCTGCCTCCTCCCGGCCTTGTACAGATGCCTTGTGGAATATGTCCTGTTATAAAAAATTGTTCAAAATGCGGTGATGTTACACCAACAAAATGTCAATATATGAAAGAGTGGTTGGACTAAATAAATGTCACTACATACGATTGTTCAATTAATTAACTAATTTCTTAATTGTTAAGTATAAAAATAATAATAATGCGTATAAAATTCGCACCTCTTAATCTTTTAAGTCAAACAAGTAAGAGTGCTATATTCGGCTGTGCCAAATTTTTGATACCCTCCACCGACAGTTAAAATATTTCAGGAGTGGGCACTTTAAAGCATCTATAAATTATTAATTAATCTTTATAAAATTATTAAGTATTAAAACTTGTTTAGAGCTATGTAAAATTATTGGCCGACAATCAGAAAGTTGTATGCTATTATTTCTAGTCATAAAAAACTTAATTTGAACAAATTTGAGATAAATATCATGATTCCCAACAGGTTTAAATATTATTTTAGCAAAAAGTTTGGCTTGATGAAATATCATTTAACAGTCTTAATTTCATAATGAAATTCTCTCTTACAAATAACGTTTAGTAAATTAATAGAAATTGTTAAAAATAAAGCTAAAGTTTGATCAATTTACTGGTCATGCTTTTTTGAATTTTTTTTCGTCAAATATTTGTTAGGTCTGAACATACCTTAAGCAACATAAATTTAAAAAAATCGCTGTGACCCAGCAAACACAGAAATACTCCCTATGTATTGCCAAACGTATTGCCTGGATGAAAAATATTATTGCGGAAGATACTTCCTTCGGGAAGAAACGTGTCTCGATAGAAATACTCCTTAGCAATACGAAAGCGATTCTGCTAGATGATAAACTGGCAATATCGCCAGATAACCACATATAAGAAAATAAGAAGATATCGCCAAAATATCATTGGGATGATAAAAAGAAGATTTTGCATTTTGAAAAACATTCATTTTATTTAACATACATTTTTTTATCACAAACATACATATAAGTAAATTAAACATACTTACAAATAAAATGAAGAATTCCTTTAAAATTGCATCCATTATGAGGGTTGAGTAATATCTGGATTAAGTTGAAAAGGAAACAGATTTATTTAATTTATATACATATTTACCTTCTGCAGAATATTTTAGATTTAATATTTCTAATTTTTTTATTTATGACGTACAAATATTTTATAAATTTTTTTTCTCTAGAAAATAAAAAATTGCTTTGATTATTTCCTTTTAGATGGCAATTCGGGGATATTGCTAAACTATTGCCTTAGGGGATATCTTCCATTTGCTTGCAGGGGAGTGGTTTTGTTTGATACAAACTTAGTACAACAAATATAAATAAATTGTATAATGTTGCGGGCACGATTCGCGAGAAAGCCGGAAAACAATTTTGCGTGGCGGCTCCTTAGAAAAAACACTTTGGGAGGAGGTCAACATGAACCTACGACCTCGAGTCCCGGTAAATAAGAACTTATAATAATGGGGAGGGGCTTTAGGGAAATCATGGAGACAATTGTAATTAAATAAAAACTTTTTTTTTATTGTTTTTGTCATTTTTTGTGCGTGTTAGGCTGAAATTAAAGAAAAAAGAAATGTATAAATTTCAGGTAATTTTTAATTGAAACGATACTTCCTCCAGCAGTCCCAAAATCAGGATATGTTACCTGAAAATAGAAAAGAAATGAAAGAAAACAATTATTAAAGGGAAAAATATGAAGAGAAACTTGTGATAAAGGAAGTAGCAAAAGAAATCAAAAAGTATGTTGCTATTTTTGTTGAGAGCCTGGTTAGACAAAGTTAGTAGAGTCCTATTTCAGCTATGGGAAAGAGCAGGATGGCACCAATTTTAGTATCCTAGGATAAAAATAATATTTAAATTGATGCCCTTTACGGTACTGGAAATGTGGCAGGGAGCTAAGCATGGCCGCAGGGATTCAGGGGAAAAGACAAACGGAGTATACATAATAATTCAAGGCCAAATAACTGGTTAACAGGGGCAATGAGGGGAATAATTTAGGATGTTATGTAAAATTCATTAGTAATTTATGATTATAAAGGTACCGGTCGCATATTAGGTACAAATTAAGCAGGATTGCGTAAGCTAAAGTTTCATATCCGGTTGTGTTTTTTTGTTTCCGTTTTAAATAAATTTTTTTTGTTCGGTTACGCTGTCGTCAGGAAGGGTTGGAACCACCTGAGGATTAAACATGAGCTAGTTGTAGTAGAATAAGGGAATTTAAAAACCGGGAAAACAAAATACCCAAATTAGGGTCTTTTGCAGAATTAGAACAAAAAGTTAGCGTCGAATTTAGGAATTTATGGAGATTTCCAAAAGTAAAAAGAAAGTTATCGTCGAATTTAGGAATTTATGGGGATTTCCAAAAGTAAAAAGAAAGTTAGCGACGAATTTAGGAATTTAAAAAGGGGAAGTAAAAATAACTAATATTTTTAATAAAAATACAAAAAAACATTTAGAAACAAAAAAAGCGATGTGTGCAAAAAATCGTTTGGTCTGTTGCCGAGATATTTGGGTTCATCCAAAATGGTCAGTAAAAAGCGTTGCTGATTTATCCCATGGAACACAGGCTTTTGCACGGTATAAACTGTATATATTCTGAAAGTAAATCGTTTTCCGGACAAAATGAGCGTTGCGTGCAAAAAATCGTTCGGTTAGTTCCAGAGATATTTGGGTGCATCCAAAATGGTCAGTAAAAAGCGTTGCTGATTTATCCCATGGAACACAGGCTTTTGCACGGTATAAACTGTATATATTCTGAAAGTAAATCGTTTTCCGGACAAAATGAGCGATGCGTGCAAAAAATCGTTCGGTTAGTTCCAGAGATATTTGGGTGCGTCCAAAATGGTCGGTAAAAAGCGTTGCTGATTTATCCCATGGAACACAGGCTTTTGCACGGTATAGACTGTATATATTCTGAAAGTAAATAATTTTCTGGACAAAATGAGCGATGCGTGCAAAAAATCGTTTGGTTAGTTCCAGAGATATTTGGGTGCATCCAAAATGGTCAGTAAAAAGCATTGCTGATTTATCCCATGGAACACAGGCTTTTGCACGGTATAAACTGTATACATATATTCTGAAAGTAAATCGTTTTCCGGACAAAATGAGCGATGGGTGCATCCAAAATGGTCAGTAAAAAGCGTTGCTGATTTATGCCATGGAACACAGGCTTTTGCACGGTATAAACTGTATATATTCTGAAAGTAAATCGTTTTCCGGACAAAATGAGCGATGCGTGCAAAAAATCGTTCGGTTAGTTCCAGAGATATTTGGGTGCATCCAAAATGGTCAGTAAAAAGCGTTGCTGATTTATCCCATGGAACACAGGCTTTTGCACGGTATAAACTGTATATATTCTGAAAGTAAATCGTTTTCCGGACAAAATGAGCGATGCGTGCAAAAAATCGTTCGGTTAGTTCCAGAGATATTTGGGTGCGTCCAAAATGGTCGGTAAAAAGCGTTGCTGATTTATCCCATGGAACACAGGCTTTTGCACGGTATAGACTGTATATATTCTGAAAGTAAATAATTTTCTGGACAAAATGAGCGATGCGTGCAAAAAATCGTTTGGTTAGTTCCAGAGATATTTGGGTGCATCCAAAATGGTCAGTAAAAAGCATTGCTGATTTATCCCATGGAACACAGGCTTTTGCACGGTATAAACTGTATACATATATTCTGAAAGTAAATCGTTTTCCGGACAAAATGAGCGATGCGTGCAAAAAATCGTTTGGTTAGTTCCAGAGATATTTGGGTGCATCCAAAATGGTCAGTAAAAAGCGTTGCTGATTTATGCCATGGAACACAGGCTTTTGCACGGTATAAACTGTATATATTCTGAAAGTAAATCGTTTTCCGGACAAAATGAGCGATGCGTGCAAAAAATCGTTCGGTTAGTTCCAGAGATATTTGGGTGCATCCAAAATGGTCAGTAAAAAGCGTTGCTAATTTATCCCATGGAACACAGGCTTTTGCACGGTATAAACTGTATATATTCTGAAAGAAAATCGTTTTCCGGACAAAATGAGCGATGCGTGCAAAAAATCGTTCGGTTACATAGTTCCAGAGATATTTGGGTGCGTCCAAAATGGTCGGTAAAAAGCGTTGCTGATTTATCCCATGGAACACAGGCTTTTGCAAGGTATAGACTGTATATATTCTGAAAGTAAATCATTTTCTGGACAAAATGAGCGATGCGTGCAAAAAATCGTTTGGTTAGTTCCAGAGATATTTGGGTGCATCCAAAATGGTCAGTAAAAAGCATTGCTGATTTATCCCATGGAACACAGGCTTTTGCACGGTATAAACTGTATACATATATTCTGAAAGTAAATCGTTTTCCGGACAAGATGAGCGATGCGTGCAAAAAATCGTTTGGTTAGTTCCAGAGATATTTGGGTGCATCCAAAATGGTCAGTAAAAAGCGTTGCTGATTTATCCCATGGAACACAGGCTTTTGCACGGTATAAACTGTATATATTCTGAAAGAAAATCGTTTTCCGGACAAAATGAGCGATGCGTGCAAAAAATCGTTCGGTTAGTTCCAGAGATATTTGGGTGCATCCAAAATGGTCAGTAAAAAACGTTGCTGATTTATCCCATGGAACACAGGCTTTTGCACGGTATAAACTGTATATATTCTGAAAGTAAATCGTTTTCCGGACAAAATGAGCGATGCGTGCAAAAAATCGTTCGGTTAGTTCCAGAGATATTTGGGTGCATCCAAAATGGTCAGTAAGTGCCGGTTCACACACGTCAAGTTTGACTCGTCAAGTCTTGAGTTTTTGGGAGAGACAAGAAAAGAAATGGCCTTCTCTTTTCCCTTCTCTCCTAAAAGCTCAAGACTTGACGAGTCAAACTTGACGTGTGTGAACCGGCACTAAAAAGCATTGCTGATTTATCCCATGGAACACAGGCCTTTGCACGGTATAAACTGTATATATTCTGAAAGTAAATCGTTTTCTGGACAAAATGAGCGATGCGTGCAAAAAATCGTTCGGTTAGTTCCCGAGATATTTGGGTGCATCCAAAATGGTCAGTAAAAAGCGTTGCTGATGGCATGTAATATCCCTGTGTAGTGGAACAGAATTCGACAGTATCTAAAGAAATAATTGCCATTCTTATTGCTCGTGTGGTCGGGGGATTACTCTAATTTTTTTATTTTCAAATGTCAAAATAAGCAAATTCGCCTTTGTTTGAGTGTAATAATAATGCCATGTTTCCACGACGATTTGAATCACCTGCTTCGCTCTCTGAATCATGTTAATGAATCACGGTGTTTATACGACTTATCTACTTGCTTCGTTTTGACAGTTGTCTTTAAAAAACAAATCAGCGTTGTCAACTTTGCATTTTCAAAACGCACCAAAATGGTGAAAAAACGCAGCAATTTCAGACTTTTTTTTATTTAAAATATTTATTTAATTAATTAATTCTGCATAACATTTTTATATGAATAATACAGTAGAATCGCAAATTGTCGTTCAAGAGGAGTTGTGCACTTTAAACCAGCAAATTAAATCTAAGTTAGTTTATTAAAAAAAAGTAATTTAAATAAATTAAGTGTGTTATTTTGGAAAAATCTTTGCTTATTTTTGCATTTTTTACAATTAAATACCCCTTAGAAAATTTAATAGTTCAAAAAAGTTAACAACTCATATAATATTTCGGTCTATTTTTTTCGCGATTCTACTGTAACACAATAAAACAGTCTTTAAAGTTCAGAGTTTTAGAAAGAATAAATAAAACTTAACAAACATAAAAAAGCTACACAAATTAGTTTGTTTTCATACAAGGCGAATTCAACAAGGTAAACTCTTTAGAGCAACTGCTCGTCAGCTGTTAAATCCCATTCGTCAAAATTTTCTTTTTTAATTGTTTTGTTTTAATTACATACATTAAATTGTCGAAGTTAAAATTTTTTGAGAAAAAACTTATTTGTTGTGAAACTTTTATTAAAATTGATTACAAAGTACGTATACTTACTTGTTTTTCAATAGCTTATATATTAGTTATTCCCTTTAAATTGTTCCAACAACTTCAAAATCTTGAGAAACACAAATTAAAATATGAAAACAATCAATAACATTTATTTCATTTATTAATTACGTCTTCATCACATTTTGTAAACAACTATTTTGACAAATTGGAATTGTTAAACTAACAAAATTCCTGTTATTTTTGTTAGAGTTGTAATTGTTGAAGCGACGAGTTTAGCTTGTTGAATTCGACTCGGTATTCATATGTACTAATTAATTTTTTTTATTTTCATAAAATATATACCAGCGATCAACTGTAAATATCTAGTAGGGATTCAAAGTTAACAATAGTTCAGTATTTATCGTTTTATTAAGAAAAATTTAAAAAATTTAATTTTTTCAGAAGTTTAGTATTTTCATATTTAAAATTATAACAATTAAACAGCCTTTTACATTTACATAGTTAAACAAGAAAACCCCAAAACTTTATAAAAAATAAAGAAATTTGTATATAAATACATAATATATATGTTTGCATTCATTTGTACAAGATGATACATTTTCGAAAATTAATTTAATAAATCTTGTTTAAAACTTTTTAAAAAGAGATCAAAAATTTATAATAATTATTCCAAATTAATAAAGTTAATATTTTCATCATTATTGTTATCGCAGAATAAATTTAAAAAAGCACCAAAACTGGTGCGAAACGAACCGAGTTGACAACTCTGAAATAATCGATTTTGACAGCTAGATCAGATAAACTTGCGATAAAAATTGGAGAAGAGAGAAATTTTTCGTGCTTCACAAGTAGATTCATATTGAATCTACTTGCTTCGCTCTCAAAATTTTGTATGGCGAAGCAGTTGCTTCGTTCATGATTGGAATGTGAAGCATGAATAGAGAGCGAAGCACGTACCGTGGAAACATGGCATAAACAAATAGCCAATTCGCCTAGTTTACTGTCAAAACAGCCAATTTGTTACAAACATTATGTTTGGGAAAAGATACGTAGAGCAGAAATTGATTTGGAACGTAGAGAGTAGAAATCACACTAAAAGGCTTTTGTGTGCATCAAATATAATTCCATCATACATTTTTTGTAGTGGAATTATAGTTCACTTAGAAAATTAATGATTAATGAATACTTTTCCTCGATCTATTATATGGAAATGTGAAAGCTTGGATTTTCTGACATAAACTTAAATATTCCACTACATCTTAAGAATTAATTATAGCAGTATTATTTAATTTTTGTTGAAAATTTTTAAGACTTGGCAACATTGGATATGAACCATATAAAAAACTTGTAGTACATGACTATCTGTACTGGACATTTTTTGTTTCTCTTTTCCACTTTTTGCAGTTTTCTTCTTGTTGCTTCATATCATTTTTCTCACATCAATGTCGGTTTAGGATCATTGCCTGTTAAATGTTTATCTTCGTCGACAGCGAAAGAGAACGAAGTAAGAAAATGAATACTCTGTCTGTCTATTAATTTCGCGATTGTGAAAGGTTTAGGCAAGCTCAAAAGAGAATAAGAAAAATGTCTGCCTTTCAATTTCAACGTTGTAAATTCCCCCCTTTTACAATGTGGCAAGTGGTAGGCAGACAGACGAAGTTTGTTGGTGAGGGGTTGTAGAGGTAGAGTGTGTAGTACATGACTATCTTTACCAAGGCGAATTCAAACAGGTAAACTCATCTCGTCAGCCGTTCATCAGCTGTTTCCACAGCGAATTAAAAAATATGGTCAAACGTCAAAATATGATTTTGTTTTGAGAAGAAGTTGAATGAAAAGTGTTAAAAATATTATTTTTATAATAAAAAATTTTGAAAACTGCGAATGATTGAAGTGAATTTATTAATTTCTTTTATAAAAAAGTGATAATTTTAATTTGCAATAAAAAAATTTTGACAACCAACCAGAAAATTGTATTAACAAAATACATGGGGCTTTTTGTAGTTGTAGAGATGAGTTTACCTGTTTGAATTCGCCTTGGGTTAACCCTTAACAACCCAGTATGCTTTTGTAACGTAACTGACCAGTTGTGTCCAACGGACTCATTAAAGCAATTAATGATACTATAAGAAAAACAAAGACAGTAAACATTAGAAAAAAGTTTTATTTATATTATATACTTAGGTATTTTGTTTTTTTAACTTTAATTAGTTATTTTTTAAGCAATCATTACAAATAATGAGTGCTATTTTTGTCAAGCTAATAGAGCCTAAATTTCTTCAATGTTATTAAAATTCAATTTTTTATTACAATATTTGTTTTTTACAGAGTGTTCAGAACAGACACTCCGTTTGCATTTCTCGCAGCCCTGTTTGAGAGTTCTAGATATGTTTGAGGGTCAACTGTGACAACACTTCTTTCGTTTTGAATCAGGTTCAGATGATTGACCAGCTCAATATATTTTAATAAACAAGATATTAATGTGTCTATTGAACACTTGTGGGTTGATGCGTTTTTGATAATAAATAATAAACTATTTATGCTACAAATATTCTGATTGCGCATTTCTATTCTCAAGACCATCGGGGTAGAATAGGTAAAACGGCGTTTCTCGAAAATATATACTTCAGCTTTTATAAGCAATGGAATTCAAAAATGTGTCCGCGAGACACTTGTGGGTTGTTTAGGGTTAAAAATGGATGAACTTTTGGAACAGGAAAGACAAAAGACATCAAATGGCTTTGAGAGCTGTGTTATTGGGCTTAATTTTGCATTCCACGTATAACCATGAGGTAATGGAAGAATTATGTCGACAACAGCAACAACAATTGGCTGCAGCTCAGCATCAAAAACAATTTATGGAAAATTAATAATAAAAAGACTTGGGCTTTAGCCCAGTTTACCAACGCAGCTCAAAATAAAACAAAAGTACATAGGGTTATAGAAAATAGAAAAATAAAATGGCAAAATTCTCGGAAAAGTTTTTAGTAAGCATAAAAACCAATATAAATATGTACATATTTGTTATACCATACACGATAAAATCATTGCGCCCGGCCGAAGGCCTGCTATGCGGAGAGTCTTTATTTAGCGAAGCCGGTGTTTGTTATACCATAGAGGATAAAATCCTTGCGCCCGGCCGAAGGCTTTTAAATCGCTTTTAAATCGTTTTCCATTACATATCTTAATCAGCCCAATTATGAATAAAAATTCCCCGGGAGTTTTTTCCCTTCTCCCATTTTTCCTATTTAAATTTGACTGTCAAAATGGGAAAGGGGAATAAACTCCCGAGGAATTTGTATTCATAATTGGGCTGAATGAGATTACAATAAATATAGTATACCATAGGAGTGACTTTTACAAAGTTTGAACATTCTCACTATAACAGTTCTAAAGATATGCGATATTAAACATTGGCGTCCTATGGGGGAAACCACTTCGCACGCTGGTACTTTATTTCAATTTTGGGGGCCCTCAGAAGATCCTACTGCCAAAAGTTCAACAAAATGCGTGAAGCAGCTCTTAAGATATGCGATATTTAATATTGGCATCCAATAGGGGGTAACAATTCCCCTGCTCCTATCGAAAAAATAAGTAGCCTATTTTATTTTTAGGGCTCACGTGATACTACTGTAAATCGGCTCAGTAGTTTAGGAGCCTATAAGCCAACATACAAGCAAACAAACAAACATACAAACATTTTTCATTTTTATATACATAATATAGATATATGTACATAGATATACAAGGTAGACTCATTTGGGAGTGTATACATGCTGCTCTATAAAAATAACCGAGTGGAACCGAGTTGTCAAAATTGTCTTCATATAAATTAAACGCGCACATGTACAAATTTTGGCTCATATACACGAAATTTGACGTTTGGGTTCCAACTAAGGTAAACAGCTGAAAAACATATGGGCCAACGAGTTTACCTTGTGTAAAGATACCTTGAGACTGTCAAAGCGCGCAAAAAGATGAGAGTTGCATAACTTTTCGCTTCGCTCTGCGTTAAAAGTTCTTTATGTGACATGTTTCGTAGAAGTATGAATATTTCATCTTGGATGTCAAAGCGAATCTCTTAGGGTGATCGATCGAATAGTATTCGACCGGTTTTAACCGGTTATTTTAGTTTTGCCCATGTCGAATATTTTAAAATGTCCATTTTTCGAATATCGAATAAACCGGTTGTTTTAGTAAAATTACCCGGTTATTTTAGTAATGTGTAATTTATATACTTATTCCTTACTTTTGTTTTAAATGCACCCGTAATTTAAGTATTTTTCTAATTGAATATTTGCAAACTTAAACTTTTTATAAAAAATGTCAAAACAAAATGAAACAAAACTCAAAAAAACATTATGAGCAATGTAAATAAAAATCGCTTATATAAGTGTGTTTTCTTGTAACAAAAACCAAAAACAATATAAAGTACTACAAAAAAAGTTCAGCATAAAAATTAATAAGCAATTCAACAGTATTATAAATACTATATATAGCTTTACAAAGATGTCATCTCTGGTGATATTTCGAACTGACTTAAAAAAAAATTGTGCTTAATCGGCCCTAAAATGATAAGTGGCAAAAGTTCTTTACATCACGACTTATTAATCACTTTTAATTAGTCTACAAGCTTGACATAAATATACGCCAAGTAAAACTTAACAGGGTCAAGTAGTTTTTAAGAGACTGCAAATAATATTTTACTAAAATATGCTGCCAATAATGAATGAAAAACTCTTAAGTAGTTTCAGCACATATTCATGCTTAAAGCAAGAACATACCGGCGGAATCAACGTTATGGGAAAATTCATCAGTTTTATTTATTAAAACACCAAGAACTTAAAATAAAATTGAAGGAATCAAAAATGTCCTGGAAGGGTTTAAGTTGTGTGATCGACGAATTGACAGATATTTCATACAAAAAGCATGTTCATATTACTATTGTTTCTATAATGCTGAAACAAAAATAATTGAAATATATAATCCTGGATAAGAGGTTTTGTTTGCCACTTTTCAAAAATATGGCTGAAGTTTACTGCTTCATATAGACATGCTTAACCAGCAACAAATTAAAACTCATTTACAATAAATGTTAAATTTTCTTTTAATGACTCTGAGCAAAATAAATACAACTTTTAATAGCAAACTTTGTTTTAGTTTTAGTTCATTTATTTGAGAGTAAGCTTTAAAAAAAAATTTGTATTGTCGTGCGAATGGTTCAGCTCAGATTAATAAGATTAAGTATATTTCAGTTGTCTGCAGCTATTGCAAACGTACGACATTACAGTTATTAAATACATATGTAGTAATTTAAATATATATGAATGTTGCGATGAAATGTATGTATGTTATATACACACATACCACATATCAATTGGCCTTATTTACAGAACAAGTGTAATAAAGAATAAATAAATAATACAGTGGCGGCAACATTCTCCTCCACGTAAAGGAGTCGGGAAGTGATGAATTTACTTTATAATTAAATGCCGACATCTAAGATAGCCACTTTCGAAATGGGTCTTTCCAAGATATTGGTTGACGTTTTAACTTTTACTCTTCGAACTTGCCCGTCTTTTGCTGTAATGGTTTCTGTGATTATACCTTTTGGCCAATTGTTTCGGGGTAGACTTTCATCGACAAGAACAACTACGTCGCCAACCGAAGCTGGGTTTTGTTTAGTGAACCATTTTCCTCGTCGTAACAAATTTGGTGCATATTCTTTAATCCATCGTCGCCAAAAGAAATCTGCAAATTTTTGTGTTTGCCTCCAACGATCACGTAAGTTATTTTCTGAACAAATAGGCTTGTAGCCTGAAGAAGAACCTAAAAGGAGATGGTTTGGTGTTAAGGGATCATCGTCTTTTGTGTCCAGTGAAACAAATGTTAATGGACGTGAGTTGATTATAAATTCAGCTTCGCATAAAGCGTTTTTAAAACTTTCATCATTGAATTTGAAGTTGGGAAATGCCGCGTTTAGAACTGTTTTAATGGACTTTACCATTCGTTCCCAGGCTCCTCCCATGTGTGGGGCAGCAGGCGGGTTAAATATCCACTTGATTTCATCGAATTTGTTGGTAATATCGCCTAAATTTAAACGTTGTTGCTCCTCTTTAAACACTTTTGCTGTGGCTTTGAAGTTGGTACCGTTATCGGTAAATATCTCTCTAGGCATTCCCCGGCGACTTATGAAATTTGAAATGCACATTATGCAGGAGCTTGTGTCTAAACTATGTGCCACTTCCACGTGTATGGCTCGAATCGTTAAGCATGTGAATACTACTCCCCACCTCTTTTCCTTATGTCTTCCCACGGTGACGTAGTATGGGCCAAAAAAGTCGATACCAACGAATGTAAATGGCCTTTCAAAGCAAGCTAGTCTGGCATATGGTAGAGTTGCCATCTGGGGTATCACGGGTGAACTCGACGTATTTTTGCAACATTGACATTGTCTACGTACCACTTTATAAAGTACACGCAAACAAGATATGTAAAATTTGCTTCTTAAGTTATTGATTATAGTTTCGTGAAAGCAGTGGTGATGGAGTTCGTGGTAATAACGAACAATTAAGAACGTTAGATAGTGATTATGAGGCAATATGATCGGCCGATTGCAATTTAAGGATGGTACTCTCCCTTCACCTCTCAGAACACCATATTCATCTAAAAATGGATTAAGTTGTTTTAATTTGCTATTTTTACTCACATTTTTATTTATACAAATGTCAGCGATATCTTCAGCGTATTCTACACGTTGGGCCAATTTATACAAAACGTTTTTTGATTGTTGAATCATATCGAAATTAATCTCTGTTGGCGGGTCCTTCTTCTTTGTTTTACATTTGACCCGATTAATATATAGTATAAACGTTGCAAGGGATCTATAGAGACTTCTCCAGCATGAGAAATATTTGATGTTTGGTTCGAAATATTGCTTTTCGCGGACATGAAAAACGCTATGGCGCAGCTCGCACCCCTCGGTTATAGTTGACTCGTTATCTTGGCGTGGGTGCTGGGAATTCGAAAATATAGGCCAATTTTCTTTATCACCTCTTAAGAATTGTGGTCCGTTAAACCATTGATCAGTGTTTACTTTTGAGATTTTTGTAGCAGCGTCGGCTGGATTTGACTTCGATGAAACCCAATTCCATTGCGAGAGATTTGTGGTTTCCAGGATCTCACCAACACGATGCATTACAAAGGGTTTAAAGTTGCGAGGGTCCATTGATAACCAGTTCAAAACTGTTTTTGAGTCCGTCCACCAAAAGCATCTGCTAAACTTAATGCGCCTACTGTTGAGAATTTTTGAGGCTAACCTTACGCCGATCACCGCGGCTTGAAGTTCCATCCTTGGTATGGAAATAGGTTTCAGGGGTGCCACCTTGCATTTAGCTGCAATAATCGAGACGTCGATGTCAGAATTATTTAAGACTCGAAGGTAGCATGCAGCTGCATATGCAAATTCTCCGGCATCAACAAATGTGTGTAGCTCGATGTTGGTAGCTGTTGGTAAGAGGGTTGAATAGTAACGTGGAATTGCGACCTCTGATATGTCTGATAAAGTTACGGTCCATTGATGCCATTTGCAATATAAATCAGCTGTCAGCTCGTCGTCCCATTTGATTTGAGAGCGCCAGATGTCTTGCAGGAGTATTTTAAGACTTATTGTGTAAATTGACAGGAGTCCCAACGGGTCGAATATGGCCATTAGTACCTGTAGAACTTCTCTTTTGGTTGGCATTATTTCATTCTGGAATATATCTCTACTGAGTCTAGAAAATTTACAAATGTACTTAAAGACATCGTTTTTGGGATCCCAATACATCCCAATATTTTTTCTACAGAGCCCAGATGGTGTGAATTCTGATCTTTATTATTGGGGGGAAACTTCTTTTGTAATTTCGTGCAGTTTGTTGTCCAGTTATGCATAGAGAAACCTGCTGCTGCGTGTATGGTTTCGACGTTTGTAGCAAGTTTTAGCGCTTCTTCGTACGTGTCCACACTAACAATGAAGTCGTCTACGTAGTGATGAAATTTAATTGCATCTACTGCACTCGGGTTTATTGAACCGAATGTATCTGCATTTTTGTTGCGAATGAAGTGTGCTATGCACGGCGCACATGATATACCAAATGTAAGTGCTCGCATGACATACACGCTTGGAATTCGTTCATGATTAAAATCGTCGTACCATAAAAATCGCTGCACCTGCATATCTTCTGCACGAACATTTATGCGGTGGAACATTTCCGAAATGTCCCCGCAAATTGCTATTTCTCCTGCTCGGAAGTCTATTAAAATATCAAAGAGGGGTCTAAGCAAGTCTGGTCCTGTCATAAGAAAGTCGTTAAGCGATGAACCGTTAGCCTTGGAGGCAGCGTCCCAAACTAAACGTACTTTCTCAGGTTTATTTGGGTTTCGTGTAATAAATATAGGCAAATACCAGACTGGTTGAGTACATTCCTGTAGTTCTTGGTGAGACAGCTTTTTCGCGTAGCCTTTGTTGACTAGCTTGTCGATTTCATCTTGCATTGTGGTTCGTAGCAGTTCATCTTTTTTAAATTTCTTCTGCAAGCAATTCAATCTATGCATGGCAGAGTTATAACTGTCCGGCAGTTGAGGGTTGTCACTTTTCCATAGTAGGCCTATCTCGTACTGTCCCTCCTTTTTTATGCACGTATCTTCCATTATCTCAAGGGCTTTTTGGTTTTCTGGTGACAATATACTTTTTTCGGGGGACGCCTCAATCGCAAAATAGTTCTTCATTTGTTCGTGTAGCACTTGATATTGTTTTTCGCACTCACACGTATGTACATTTACAAAGGACGGCATCAACTTTTTTGAGGTACAACCTTGTAACGACCAGCCCAAACGTGTTTTAGATGCGATCGGTTGATTCATGTTACCTTCGCGAATTTTGAGTGGGACAGCAAGTCTCCAGTTGTTCACGCCGATCAAGATCTTCGGTTTCACGCTTTCGTATGATTTCAACGGCAAACCTTTTAAGTAGGGGTATCTTTTCACTACTTGGTTAATATTCATCGACTGGGTAGGTAGATCCAGGTTTTTGATAGTGTGAACGTCGTTTAACATAAATTGCTTTTTATTTTCGACGTCTGATACCCACATTGAAAAGCGCATTGATCCTTCTTCGTCGCGGGTAGTTTTACCTGTCCATTTAAGAGTCAAAGATTCTTCTGTTCCTTCTAGGCTTAGCTCTTCGTAAAGTTCGTGATCAATTAACGTCACAGACGAGCCCTCGTCTAAAAACGCGAATGCTTCCACAGTTTTGTACTTGCCATACAGACGAATAGGAATAAATCTGAAAAGTAAATTAATATCTTGTTTAATATTGTTGTGAGCATTTATCAGATTTTCAGTTTCTTTAGATGTGGCTTGATTTTCTGATTGAACGGTGTTGTTGTGCTTGTGCATCAGCTGGTGATGTTTAGCTGGGCAATTGTCAATACCGCAAGGTTTGCTGAGGAAACATTTGCGGCGATGGAAATTAAGGAACATTCGGCAAAGTTTTTTAGCATTTACGATTTCCCACCTTTGATCTAACGTGGCATCCTTGAACCCTTCACAGTTTTGTATTTTGTGAGTTGCGCTACCACACATAGAACAGTTTGATTTTTGTTGTGATTGACTCTGTTCCATACCCGTGATGTGTAAGTTCATAGAGACGTTACGTTTGAATACAGTTGGAGATACCACTTGGCTAGCGGCCGTCGCAATATTATACATCCACTCACTAAAAACTTTAATAATTGGGACCTTGTTGTCCTTTGGATGCATTGCCCAGTTTAATTTTTGGGTATTGGGAAGTTTTTCTACGAGTTCCTTCACAAACATGGGGTTATTAAGATGTGCATCCATAGCACATGCTTCCATTGTAGAACATAGATTTCTGATCATGAGCGCATACTCAATGAAACTTTCCAGTTTGTCTTTCGGGGGTGGAAATTTACGGGCCTTTTCTATTAGACTTTCCAGGATGTATTCTGGCCTGCCGCAGCACATTTCAAGGGTTTGTATGATCTCGGGCACCATAGACGGTAAAAGTAATTTACTTCTCACTAAATCTTTAGCCTTTCCACGTAGGCAGGATTGTAGGCGTATAAGATTTTCGGCGTCTGAGTATCCGGCAATTTCAGTGCTATTTTTAAAACTGCTTAAAAATAATGGCCAATCTTCTGGATTGCCGTCAAAGATTGGTAGGTCTCTTGGTATCACCTGCCTTGCTGCTAATTGCAACGACGTGGGCTGATTTGATGTAAAGTTTAATGAAATACCACTTTCATTACATAAGCTGCCCTCGGCTTGCGCTAGAATTGCGTACTTTCGTTCCAAGTATTTTTTTTGAAGTTCCCTCTCTTCTTCTAGCATACGTAGCTGTAGGTCACGTTGACTCAATGAGGTTTCTTTAGCTTGCCGCTGATGAGTTTCACCTGCCGGGTTTGACCGGGCACCCTGAGTATTTGCAAAGCTTGAAGAATTGCATTGCAGAAATGTGCTTGACCACGTCACAACATTATTTGGATTGTGACTAGACGTAGCAAAGTTCGCATATTGTGAGCTGGTAACAGCAGTAGGTATGGCCGATTTTGTGGGTGATGTGGCTACAGTGGTTCCAACTGAATTGCCTATGGGTTGCTTCTTAGTTCTGCCCATAGAATCGTGGCTAGTTGGTGTGCTTATTGAGACTTCGGGTTGGTGGCCACAATTGTCACACATCCAGCTAATATTAGCTACATCGCTGCTTACGTTGACACACTCAAAATGAAACCAGCTGTCACACCTGTCGCACTGAACCATCCTATTGGTGTCCACTGCGGAGCATTTTTTGCAGTTATATTCCGTCATAATTTTACTTCATGTATTTTCTTTATGAACCGACACACGTGTGTTATTAAAAGAAATTAAATTTTTTTTAAAGATTTTGTTAAATTTTCTTTTAATGACTCTGAGCAAAATAAATACAACTTTTAATAGCAAACTTTGTTTTAGTTTTAGTTCATTTATTTGAGAGTAAGCTTTAAAAATAATTTGTATTGTCGTGCGAATGGTTCAGCTCAGATTAATAAGATTAAGTATATTTCAGTTGTCTGCAGCTATTGCAAACGTACGACATTACAGTTATTAAATACATATGTAGTAATTTAAATATATATGAATGTTGCGATGAAATGTATGTATGTTATATACACACATACCACATATCAATTGGCCTTATTTACAGAACAAGTGTAATAAAGAATAAATAAATAATACAGTGGCGGCAACAATAAATTTAGGAAAATATGTCAAATAATAAATTTATTGTATTCCTATATTTTTAAAACCAATGTTTTTCAAAAATTCTAAGGCTACCCTAGAGGGAAGCGAACTGACACTGAAGTAGTCCCGTGATAGGTCTTTGGTGGTAGGGACTGGTTTCAGTTCTAACACTTTATATAAATACGACCTATCACTTTTACATGGGGTTGTCATTGGAGGGGGTTAATTGACACCATTTGATCAGTCACAGACCTATTATCAATGAACGTGCTTAGTGTCAGTTACTAAAATGAAGTATTATTTAAATTGCTTTAGTTTTATCAATTTACTGGTCACTCTTTTGTTTGATTTTATCGTCAAATATTTGTTAGGTCTGAACATACCTTTTGTCATATCTATGTATTTTGTTGGTTCCTTACCTTCGTGAATTGTTTTGTTTTTATTCTAATTAACTTTTTATTACAAAATCTAATTTGATTTTTGTATTTTTATGTATTCGATTAAAAACCGGTTAACCGGTTATTTTAAAAATGCTTAACCGAAAACCGGTTTTTTTAAAATAGCAACTATTCGGAATATTCGAAAACCGGTTATTGAAAAAAGTCGAATAATCGATCACCCTAGAATCTCTAACGCAACGCGAAGTAAACGTTTTATTATATGGCCTTTAGTATAGTCCTGACGCGTGTTGCATTTTTTTTTTATAGGACCAGAACTCAGGGGATGCCCCCTACTAATGCATTGCATTGTGTTGGAACGAGGAAAATAGGTTATGGGAAGGAGGATAGAGGGAGTAGTGTTTGTGAACATTCGATTTGAACTTGATCATGTTGCAAGTGAGAGGGAAGACTTCGGCAGGAAGGTTATTCCACATACGAACAGTCCGGGAAAAAAACGAATTCTCTCTGTAATGCGTTGTACGATTCACCTGCCAAACGACCACATAAGGATGGGCTCTTGAGGAAAAACGTGTATTGCGAACAAACGTACGGGTTTCGGGAACCAGATCTCTAATTTCGTCAGAACACATCCCATTGTAGTAACGATAAAACAGGCAAATACAACCCACATTGCGACGGTGCTCAAGGGAGTCAATAGAATTGGATACCCTACTGCCCCCAATGAGAACCAAAATAGACTTTGAAGCACCGGCCCACACATGAGAGTTGTATTCCATACGCGGTCGGATATAGGTGGTATAAATAGTATGGAGATCAGATGGAGTGAAGTATATCCTACACCGTCTTAGAAAACCGAGGCACTTGAATATATGTTCTGTCCATCGGACATCACATTGTATCCTCATGCCCAGAACATCAAGAGATTCTGATTCCTCAATAATTATACCACCCATATATACAGATGAGGCACCTTGATTTGTCGCGCGTTTATGCGTCAGCACGCAACATTGGCTTTTTCGGGCATTAAAATCGACCCTATTTGCACGACCCCATTCCGAGACTATATCAAGGTCTCGGCCAAGCGTATCATTCATATGCTGCCTCATAGCAACGACTTCGGATACGCTTGGTCTGCGTTCAAATGGTTACGAATGGCAAAGGTTGCTGTCATCTGCAGAAGAGTAGATAGGGTTGGAAGTTTGACAAAGGAGGTCATTTAGAAAGATAAGAAATAGAGTAGGAGAAAGAACGGAGCCTTGCGGTACCCCTGAATGAATCTTGTACTCGTTTGACGAAACCCCATCTATAACAACTCGTATAGTGCGATCTCTGAGAACACTCGATATAAATCGAGAGAAATTATCACCGACTCCAAATGCAGCAAGTTTTGACAAGAGTGCACCATGCCAGACTCTGTCAAACGCCTTGGAAATATCTAAAGCACACTTCCACTCGGAGACCAGTACGGTCCATTGTGAATCCCTTCAACATATAGAAAAATAGATGAAGAAGATAGAAAAAGAGAAAGGTTAAGAAAAGAAATATGAGGTGGATAGAGTCTAGAAAATAAGAAAGTTAGTAGGTACCATAAGAACAAATTCTCTCTCTACTGTCCCCTCAACAGAAACAACCGCACTATTTCCCTGACAAACCCCAGTAGATCAGCCGGACTACATCCAGCGATGCACCCCAGTTCGTCGTGAAACCTATTTCCTAGCCATTTCTGTCTGAGAACCTGCATCCTTGGACAATGGCACAGTACATGCTCGATCGTCTCCAGCTCCAGCGCAAAAGCCCTGACAGGACAATGACCCTTCAAGAACCCTATGAGCGTTCTAAGACTACTCCTATCCAATCCCAGTAGAACCCTGGTTGCCCCCGCTTCCAATCTGGGCCATAGTGCCCTAGACACCCTGCAATCCACTCTGTCCCTCCAGCACCGGTTAACGTCATCATGGAATTTCTCCCGTATCACACCATAGTGGTAACATAGGGAAGGCTTTACCCCCCTGTCCCTTACCACTAAGTTCAGATTCGAACCCCCTCTCGCGAGTTCGTCCGCCACCTCATTCCCCTCAACCATGCAGCGTCCAGGTACCCAACACAGCCTCACATTGAATGCCTCCATGAGTCCGCCAAGAGCATTCCTACACCGAGCGACCAGGCACGATCGCACCGTATAATTTGTTAATGCCCTAAGCGCCGCCTGACTATCGACGTAAATTGTCCCCACAGATCCACCCACGATGTGTTCCAGTATCACCTCCGTCGCCCTCCAGATCGCTAGGATCTCAGCCTGGAAGGCACTGCACTCATCGGGGAGTCTGGATGACCTTTTCACCTCGGTGTCCGCGATATATACACCGGCACCAGTGCCGGTTTCCACCTTGGATCCATCCGTAAATACTGCCCACCCTTCAAACAGTCCATTGGATCCACTCCAAATTTCCTACTGGTGGTGTTGCGCCGAAGTCCAGGGTCATAGTCTTATGATCCGAAATTCCCTCGAGAGTAATACCCTGATCAAGCAGACCCATCTCGTACAAAATTCTCGTGTGATCATCCCGCCTAGGTCTAAGTAAGTTCCTAGCAGCCACACTCCTCACGTAATGCTCAATAGGGGACAGATATAGTAGGATGCCCAGCGCTGCCTGCGGAGTGCTTCTCCTTGCGCATGTAATGCCAAGAGATGCACTTCTTTGAACCTTGCTGAGCATTTTCCTATAGCCATCCACTCCCAACGCACCCCACCAAACAGTGCATCCATAGGTAAGTATAGGCCTAACAACCGATGTGTAAATCCAGTTTACCATATCCGGCCTCAGACCCCAGTTCTTACCAATTGAGTTCCTGCATGTGTAGTATGCATTGAGTCCCCTTCTCATCCATTCCTGAGTATTTATCCTCCTAGACAGTTTGCAGTCCAGAAAGTTACCCAAATACTTTGCTCCGTCCGATAGAGGTAACTCGACGCCATCTAGCACTGGCCTTCTAAATTCCTCTATCCTATACCTTCTGGTAAATAGCACCAGCTCAGTCTTCACAGGGTTAACACCCAGTCCCCTATCCTTTGCCCAAGCCGAGAGTTCGCCTAGCATCACCTGCATAATTTCCCCGATCGTGGACAGAAATTTTCCCCTGACCAGCAGAACTATGTCGTCCGCATAGGCAACAACTTTCCTGCCCATGGAATTAAATGACCGAAGAATCCCGTTGACCGCAAGCAACCACAGTAGAGGTGATAGAACCCCCCCTTATAGTGTCCCCCTAGTAAAACTCCTCCTTATCACATGATCCCCCAGGCTCGAGTTTATAATCCTACTGCCAAGCATGCGGACTATCCACTCCACCAGAAAGTCCTCCACTCCCAACTCCAACAACGAATCTCTAATCGCCTCAATCCTAATGTTATTAAAGGCTCCTTCTTTGTCCAGAAACGCGGCGAGAGTATATTCCTTATGCCTCAGACCGTGCTCAATACAACCCACCACCTCATGTATCGCGCTCTCAACAGATTTACCCTTCAGGTAAGCATGTTGAGCGTTGCTAATAAGGCGGGTCTCAATATTGCTCCTGAGATAGAAATCTATTAGCCTCTCAAGAGTCTTCAACAAAAATGAAGACAGACTAATAGGTCTAAAATCCACCGGTTTCGAGTGGTCCGCTTTACCAGCCTTGGGTATAAAAATCACCCTGACCTCTCTCCACCCCCTAGACAGATACCTCCTACTTAGGCACTTCTTGAATACATTCACCAGCAGAAGTGATGCATCGTCCGGAATGTTGCAGAGCATGGCTGGAAAAATGCCATCCGGACCCGGTGATTTATATGGGTCGAAAGTATTGACCGCCCACGCCAGCTTCTCCGTTGTGACCATTTTCTCGACGTAGGCGGAAGTATAATCCGATGTCATGGACGTCACGTCCCATTGACCGTCTTCCATACCTCCGGTTTCCCTGCACCCGGGAAAGTGCGTCTCCATAACAAAGGTTAGGGTCTCAGAGCTAGACTCAGTCCATGAGCCGTCATTCCTTTGGATGTAACCAAGGGCCTTAGGGTCCTTGGATAAAATCCGTCGGAATCTTGACAACTCGTTGACATTATCAATGGATGCACAAAATTGCCTCCATGATAGTCGCTTTGCCCTTTTCAGATCCGCCTTATACCTGTTGAACTGCACCCTGTGATTGTTCCAATCCTCTGGTGCTCTGGTAAGTCGGGGTGTGCCACAAGGGTCGATTCCTGGACCTCTTCTGTTCTCAGTCTATTCAAATGATCTCCCGGATACACTTGAGCTATGTAAATCTAGAATGTATGCGGATGATGTCCAACTTCATGTTAGTTGTAAAGTAAATTCAATTGATTTATACGTGAAAAATCTAAATCGTGAACTACACAGAATTTTTATATGGGCCTCGGCAAATGGTCTTAGCATAAGCCCAAGGAAATCAAAATGCCTAGTAATTAGGAGGGGATTAACAGTCATCAATTTTGTACCTGTCATAACTCTTAATGATCAACAAATTGAAATAGTAGACTCCGTGAAGAATATTGGAGTATATTTCAACAACACTCTCACGTGGTCTGACCATATCAATTATGCTTATGGTCGGACTTTTTCCATGTTGAGAACACTCTGGCAAACACAGCACTGCACGCCAATAAATATTAGAATACTTCTTGCTAAAACCTATTTAATACCTACTCTCATATATGGGTGTGAAATTTTTGCTAGTTGTGACACACAAAGTAAAAGAAAACTTAACGTCGTTTTTAATAATATCGCCCGATATGTTTATGGTTTGAAACGACTTAATAGGGTTTCAGCGTTTTCTATAAAGTTGTATGGCATAAGTTTTGATAATCTTCTTAAAACTAGAATATTACTATTCCTACATAAGATTATTATATTAGCATTTATATGATCGATTGAATTTTGCAAGATCCAATAGGGGAAGAAGATTGATACTCTTTAGACATCATAGTTTGATAACCGAATGGCAATTCTTTTTATACTCTACTCGTCTCTGGAATAAACTTCCATATGACTCTCAAGTTATAAGTAATGCACTTCAGTTCCAAAATAACATTATTTGCTTATTCAAATGAAGAAACTGTATTTTTGTTTTACCTTTTTTACTTGGTTATGCTAAATTAATTATTATATGATTTTATACTTAGTTTAATTTAATTTTTTGTTGATGTGAAAGTGAGAGCCCATGGAGCAATAGAACCACAATAGTTAGGAAATCCGGCAAGAATAGGTTTTGTCTAGATGCAAGAAAATTTAATAAGCTAACACTCAAGGATGCCTAGCCACTGCAAAACACGAAACGTATTACATTAGAAGAGTTGATCTAAAATTTGCTTTCTGGCAAATAGAGTTAGAGGAAGAGAGAAATCCGTACACAGCGTTTACCGTAGCTGGGCGACCACTCTACCAGTTCCGCTTCATGCTTTTCGGCCTAGGCAATGCAGCGCAACGACTCTGTCGGCTAATGGACAACGTTATTCCTCAGAGATTAAAAGGGAATGTGTTCATTTATTACGCAAATCTTACTATTGGTTTATCAAAGTCGCAGTTCTGTTTTAAACAATTAAAATATCTTGGTTTTATTATTGGCGGTGGGATGCTTAAAACAGATTCTGAAAAGCTTCAAGCGATAAAGGAAATTGAAATTCCGAAATCAATACGGCAAGTTAGAAGCTTCTTAGGAACAGCTGGGTGGTATCGGAGATTTATAAGGGGCTTTTCTACGATATAAAAAGGTTTCGCCCTTACGTTAAAATGATTTCTTTTAGCATAATAACCGATCATGCTAGTCTTAAATGGCTTATGTCATTAAAGACTTAACTCGCAGATCGAGTCGCTACAGCTCCAAGCTTTTGATTTTGATATATTACAACGTAAAGGATCCGAAAATGTAGTAGCAGATATGCTATCACGATTGCCAGGCGAAAATGTGGACGAAATAAGTATGGAAGATATATTTGACTCTGAGACCACCGAATTCGAGAGTGAAGAATATAAAGCGTTGATTAGTCAGATAAGAGATAATAGTGAGCGATTACCAGACTTGAAAATTGATGGTGGAATGATTTTTAAAAAAATGTATTTTGAAAATTGCCAAGGTGACCGTAAATGGAAGCTTTGTATACCCTCAAATATAACTCAGGGGGTTACTGCGTATTTCGATTCGAAAGAAATAATTTACGAATTCGAACAATTTGCACTGTGTATTACGATTTATTTATTTTACATACCAGGAGCCAGTGCAATATAGTTAAGGAAACGTGACCCATTAATTTAAGTTATTTTCTCCCATCTGTGATAATTTTTTGTCTTGTGATGTCCTTTAAAATTTGTCCGGGATTATACTTCCATCTGGAAGTAAAGGAAAAACAATCACAAAGTACCTGTCCGAATATTCAAATTGGTTAAAATATTACTTCCCGTAAAATTATATTGTAGATTTTATCCAGCTCTGAATCATTTATCCTTAAAAGGTTCCAGAGATGGGAGCCGCAAAATGCAGAGCGTTCCGATAGATAGGGAAAAATTAATTTAGAGGCTAAACCTGATCTTTAGATTTGACTCGGTGAGTCACCAAGATTTGCTTTATTTGCTTTTTTTATTGCCTCAAAGGCCAAATTTGTAAGCGTTCGTTTAAATATTAAGCACAATTCGTGCTATACTGGAATATCCGGTAACAAGAATGTAATGTTGTTAATGGGTTGCCTCTACGATTTTTTTTACCTTTTCATGAAAAAAATTCGGCAGAGCGCGTATTTTGCAATGGCAACACGGAATTAATAATGTGGAAAGCAGGGAGGTAAATATTAATAAGTGTCGCGAGTTTCCTATGCAAGTAAAATTTGTAAACGTTAAATGTTACATAAACTTATCTTGTAATGTCCCGGCTAGCTAAGTATGTAGAACACGGGACTCTTTCTCAGGGTGTGGGAGTCAAAATTTTGAGAGCGAAACAGGTCGTTTCATTTTGAAACAGGCTGCGAAACAGGAAAAATGTACTATCATCTCCAATTTTGATAACCGTTATCGTTAGTTTATCTGAACTAGCTCTCAAAAAATATCAAAACAAAGAAAAAAACAAAATAAAAATAGATTTTTAATAAAATAAAGTGATAATTATAATAAAATAATTAAAATAAAATTATTAAATAATATATTCTTAAGTTTTATTTACTTTTTTATCTGTTTAAAAAAAAATCACCCTAACAACACAAAAAAAATGTCAAAATGAAACAGGAATAAGTCGTATGAACAGCATGTTTGGCAATCTAGTTTCAGAGAGCGAAACCAGTGGTTTCTATCGTCGTATGAACATAGCATTACTATCTCATTTTGTTCCCTTTTACATTTTTCGATTTTTTTAGTGTCATCACTAGAAAAATGGCAATAAATTCTGTTATTATTGTGGCATCACTGACAAAATGGAAGTTGCTTTGAAAGCAGCGTTACCATTTCTCAAGTTTTTTCCATTTTTGCAAGCCTTATTTTGCTTAGTTTTGCTAAAATTATTAAACAAAATGGATTAGAAATACATTTTGGTGTTATCTTTTAAAATGTTGGCACTTTTGTAGAAAAAAAGTATTTAAAAAAAAATAAAAGTTTTTTTTCAGAAATGGTGACATTTTTTATTGATAGTAGATGTTAGATGTTTCAAGTGTGAACGCGTATTTCACATTTTCAACATATTCCATGCATTCCTCCGAAATGTATGCAAGTGTACAAAGGGTATAAGGAAAATAATTTATAGCAGTAATAATGACAATTTGATCAGCTCTAAATGTTTGTTACGTACAAGAAAAAACTGCTATTTGTCTGGAACAACATTTCCAACTTCATCAGGTATACTGGTGTAAACATAGAACTGTGATCAGAACCACATTTCAGTAGTAACGGTCTGATATATTTAGTTGAAAGCCTTAAAATTAACCACTTTGTCCACTTCTGTTTGCAATAGATAAACCATAATATAGGTTTTAGAGTATCGGCAGACATTTGAATGAAATTATTTTCCATTATTAACCGGAAAGATTGTACTTTCAAATAAAAAAAGAATTTGAGGAAATATTCAGTAGTTTTTTTTATAGCATTTTCAAAAAAAAAGTTATTTGGCGGACCCTTTACATAAGTGTTGAATTATATTTTCAGAACATGAAAATTTTTTATTGATCTTTACAATTATAAGAAATTTCAACATTAATTTAAACTCAAAATTCTCGGAAACACATAGTTTCCGAGTTATAGACCTCTGAAGTTCTCATATAAATTTGCAATTTCCCACTACATTTTTGAACGTATATAGCCAATATTGGTATCATTTAAAAGCTTTTGAACAGATCTTTCTGGAAATGCAAAATTTATTTAAAACTTTTTAACACTTTGGTTCCTAATACAGTTTTTACAAAATGTATGTATATCAAAATGTTACGGAAGTGCACTATTCTTCTTATTTTTCAATTTTCTATCACCCTATGTACTTTTTTTTTATTTAGAGCTGCGTTGGTAAACTAGACTTGTTCCATTTTCAAAGTAGAAATTGCGATTCTGGACGAGGACTTGTGGACTTTATGTTGCCACCTCTTGTTCCAATAAGAATTTTAAAAGTTGTCAAAATCCAGCAGTATGGCTACTCGTTGCAGTTTTGACACATAGCAATATTTTTTACGTGTAACGACGACAAACTGTGAAAATGCGAAAAATAATTGTTAATTTAAAAAAAGTGTACTAAACTGCATTGGTAAAAACTGCTTCAATTGATATTTGTTTATATTAAAGTTAAATCGATTAAAAGCTAAAGAACTGTTGAAAATGGGTTTGTGCAAATGTCCCAAACGTCAAGTGACGAATCAATTTTGTTTTGAACATCGCGTCAATGTTTGTGAGCATTGTATGGTACAGAGCCACCCAAAGGTATTTACTTAAAATAGGAACAAATCTAGTTGAACCAAGTCTACAAAAAAAAAGTATTTTACGGGGTAGAACACGTAAAAAAATATTACAAAAAAATTTGAGTAGTCGCATAGTTTCCGAGTTATGGGGCCTCTGAAAAAAATATGGGTATCAGTAAAGCTTGTTGAAAATCCTGGAAGAAGCCATCAAAATATCTACAAAACTTAACCTTCAAGTTTGCTTCGTTAAATACAATTTTATGAGTCACATTCATAAAATTTTAGCAAAAACAATCAATATGAGAATAGAACACTGTGAATTGCCTATATGTATGTAAATTTTCATGTAGGGGAACAAATCTAGTTTACCGACGCAGCTCCAGGTAAAATAAAATAAACCTAGGGTGATAAAAAATTGAAGAAGAAAATATAAATTAAAAAAGTGGCGCAAACGCACAGTTATGGACATCTAAAGCTTTCATATAAATATGCAATTTTCCATTACAATTGTGACCGTATAGGGCCAATATGGTTATTATTTTAAAGCTCTTGAATAGATCTTTCTGGATACACAAAATTTATATCAAAATGTTTAACTTCCATTACAGTTTTTACAAAATTTTACATCAAAATATTACGGATGTGCACTAGGATAATACTGGATAGACGTCCTTCGGCCAGGCGCAAAGATTTTTCTCGGATATGGTATAACAAACACTGGCTTCTTTAACTAAAGCTTAGCTGCAGAGCCGGTCTTCGGCCGGGCGCAAGGATTTTCTCCCATATGGCTAACTAAATCTTTTCTCCAAATGTAGTGGAAAATCGCATATTTATATGAAATAACTCGAAAATATGCGTTTGCGCCACTTTTTTCACGTATATTTTTTTGTAATTTTTAAATTTTTAATCATCCTAGGTACCTACTTGTTTTTTTATTAAGAGCTGCGTCGGTAAACTTGATTTAAGACAAAATGAATTTATTAACCTTTTTGTGCCAAGTTTATAATGTAAATTGTATGATATTTTTATAAATACAAAACGCCTACTTAGCTAACTAAAGATTCCATGCAAAGCCAGACAAGAATTTTCACCTCTTTGATATAACAAACACCGGCTTCGTTAACAAAAGCTCCTTTGTATAGCCAGCCTTCCGCCGCACAGTGGGGCCAAATGCATGAAAAGTGGCGATTAATTCATAGAAGTCGTAATTTAAAAAAAAAATATTTTTTATTAATGGATATTTATAAATACATAAAAAACCAACATTTAAAAAAACAGAGTGAAAAAACACATTTTTAACCCTTTATGGGCTATTTTGTGTTCTGTAAAAAATCCTCTTTTTTCACATTTTTTGCTGTAACTTTGGAACGGTGCGCTATTAATTATTCAATTAAATTGCAAATTAAAGCATACTAAATGTACTTTAAGAAAAAAAGTAATATTTTTAAAAATAATAAGGAATAAATATTTTATATGTATTTCTATTAGAAAATTTTTAAATTAAAATCATACCTTTTTTCTCGAAATTTTAAAATTTTGCTCAAAAATGAAACATTTGAAAATCTAATTGTTTTTTTTATTGATAAATAACCATAAACACACTATTCAAAAGAAATTTAATTAAATTCGGTTATTCTATTTTTTTTTTTTTTTGAAAACAACAATTTTTTATTATAATCATTATTACCTTCAATGTTAGTATTTACTTCACATTCAATTTCATAATCATAAATTAATTCGTTACAATAATCTTAATCTTCATCTCCATCTTCATCTTCATCTTCATCTCCATCTTCATCTCCATCTTCATCTCCATCTTCATCATTGCTATTTTGATTGCTGGGAAGTACAAGCAACTCCAATGCAGATTTTGGCATTAGCTCTTTTTTCTTTTTTGAACTATTGTTCATGCTTGTTATAAACGGATCTGAACTTAAGAGAAATCTATTAAAGATATCTTCCATTGTTTTTTCTCGACTGCATTTACGGGCAAAATTCTTCCTATAACTTTTAAAATCTTTATTTCTGGCTTCCTGAGACTCTTCGGTTAGCTGACCAATTGGTAATGGCGATAATGATATAATTTCAGGCCCATGAATAAAATATTTGTGAAGAGTAGGAGGCATATAGTACCATGGATATTTTTTCACAAATAGCCTGGCAGTGTTATTAGCGAAGTTTGTAAATTTTTCAATGTTGACCTCAATACCACTAGAAACTACAATTAATATTGTGTGCATATTTTTGATCAACTCTAAATCAATATTAGTAATTTCAGCAGATACTTCTGCATTCTTAAAAAAACGTCTTGCAGTATTCCCGTCATTAGAGTTACCAAAACCAGGTTTTGGTTGATCAATGATCAATCCCGTTCTCTTTTTAAATTCGCGTTGAATACGACTTTTAGTTTCAGCAATAATTTTTTTTTCTTCGTCACTTCTTGCCTGCCATTTTTGAATTGGAAGTTTATATGCCAAGTGAATAAGACATTCAAAAAATCTTATCCAGCCATGTAGGACAGACAAACCGATCTCCATGAAGTCTAAGTTGGAATCTCTAGAAATCATTTGTTCAATATTGTTGAACTCCTTGCTGGTAGCGCCACATATGTAGCACTTTTGTGTGGACTTTGTGTCTGTAATCGCGTTACACACTTTACCGTCAATCATAACGAGAATTAGTTTGTGGTTCACTTTTATCTTTCTTTCTCCAACTGATATCACTGTATCGATAAGAGCATTTTTTTCTGTCTCCACTCTTTCTCTTTCTGTTTTAATACTGTTGACCGTTTCTTTCATAAATTCAATTTTTAATGGCCTGCAAAACCTAGTTGAAGACGGTCGAGGATTATGCTAAATGATTTTGTTTTTACAAACTAATTTTAATGGTACAATTGACGTAATAAATACAGAAGAATCAGATGCATTACTGTCATGAAAGGCTTGTTTGTAAGAACTATGCCCTGAACTTCCGTCAAAGCCCCACTTAGTGTATAAAGTAATTTTTTCGATTTCTTCGTTGTCTAACGAATTTCAATCTGCATTTTTAACCGACAAAAGGCGTTCAGTGGTATGATCCAATATTCCTTGTTGGCTAACTTGCGCTGATGTTTCAGAAATTTTCATTTGTTCTCCCTTTGGGTAACATTTTTTCTTAGCTCTTTGGACCAATTTATATGATGGAAATTTCTCAGGTGCAACCTTTCTAATAACATTATATTGGTGGCGACTTAGCTTCGCTTCTACCAAAACGGACAGAGCTTCATCCGGAGTTAACTGCTGTGGTGGTACCTGTTCTATACTTTTTCGGTATTTTTTGGCTTTTGTTGGAGATGATATTATTTCCTTAACAATTTTCGACTCATCTATTTTTCCAGCAGCTCTCAAGCTCATTTGTGTGGCGTAAGCCAAAACAGGCAAAGAAATTTGATCTCTTATGTCTTTACATTTCTTAACTTTTGTTTTTTCTATGCACTCTTCAAATGAGAGATCATTGCGACCTCTTTTTTGTTGTGGTTCTGGTGGTGGACTGAATGAGATTGAGGCATCCAGCCAATTCTTATTATTTTTTACAAAAATTTCATTCTTTCTATGACATTTTTGCCACCGAATCTCATAGCTAGAGCAAAAATTATGAAACCTTGTCATAAAATCTACCATATCCGAAGGGTCGACACGTTTTATTACTTCCCATCTCAAAAGCTTAAATTTATCCTGAAGTGATTTAGGTTCTGCACTCCTCATAAAATTATGCAACTCATGACGAGGAATGAAAATTGTTTTGGGACATGTTCCTAAAATTAATAAGATTTCTATTCGTTTAAAATTTGCAAAAAGTAATTCCTTTAACCCTGTACCGAATAATTTACACTTTCACAACACTTTAAATATGTAACATCACATCACAAAGCATTGACAGCTAAAACAATAAATAAACGTGTCAGTACCGAATCAATAATACCCTACGGATGGATAGAAATTCTTAAAAATGTATTATCATTATATTAGTAGATTGATATCACCAGCTTAAAACAAAATTAAAACTTTACTCGTATGATGCATGTATATGACCAACAGTTATTATGTAGGACTCAAATAAATGACAATAATAAATAGGGATGGGAGCGTGACCTCCTTCAATTTTTCAAAATAGTGCACTTGTGCCATATACAATTTTCTAATAATTTAAAATTAACAAATGTTTAAGTAAAATTCATTGAAATATCATAAACACATGTAAAATAATTTAATTAGTTTTATTCATAGTAAATAAACCAAACATACGCAATCACGTGAGCATGCGTGAATTAAAGTTACTCACGCCCCCATCTCTAATTAACAACACATTTTTTAGCTACAATAACAACTACTATAACGAAAATAATGACAAAACAAAGTAAAAACAACTTGATGTTTTGTTTTGTTTTTTTTTTCATATTTGTGGATTTTTAGCATCTTGAGTTATTTCACAAAAACAAGCATAACTCAAAAATCGCAAAAAATCGCAAAAAAATATTTTGGGGTTTATTAGTTGAGATCTGATATTATAACACTATATAGACGATTTTACGCAAGCTCACGAACAAAGTTGTTGAAACTCCATATATAAATCAAAAATAGCCCATTTTTGGGCTAATTTTATTTTATTAACATTAAATATTTTTAAAACATTTATTTAAACAAAAAAACATGTACTATATAGTAAACTACCTGAAGTTGACGGTTCCATTATAAAAATTTAACTTTTAGAAGTATTAATAGAAAAAATTATCAATTGAAATATCAAAATTTTCACTTTTTTTCAATATGCACAAAAAAAATAACAATTATTCAACTTTAAGTGCTCACTTCAACTAAAGCAAACAACTTAAAAGTATAATTTTTGCAATTAGTGATGCAGAATTTTATCCACTTTCACCCGGTACCAAACACGATCATGAATTTTAAAGTTCATATTTTGAATTAATCGCCACTTTTCATTCATTTGGCCCCAATGTGCGCCGTGCGCAGAAATTTTTCTTCTATAAATAATACTAAATAACAAATACTGACTTTGCTTAAGATAGTTTTACATGATATTTATTTTGCATTGGGTTTGTCAGATGTAACTTATTTTTTTTTCTTTATTTAATTGTTAATGGGTTAAGTAAATTGTCAAATAGAAAAGATACTTTCTCAAGCTATTCTATGATATTAATATTGCTCCAAATGGACGAATTATATTCGAGATATAACTAAACAAATATTAAAAGTCTCATAACTAGCGAAATATTGGCAGCAGGCAAAAAAAATTTGGAGTCAATATCTTAAACTTGGGTAAACTAGATTTAAGCCAATTACATAATATTAAAAAATAGCTAATAACAAAAATGTTATTTTGTTTTTATTTGAAATAGTGTATAGTACAATCATATCTACAATGGCTTAGAGATAGTGACTACGTTTCAAATTGTACATTGTGCTCAACTGGGTTGGAAGAAGGAGAATGTGTGCGTTTAGTGTGTTATCGTAAGTTAGACAATTAATAAAACTAGGAAATTAGATTATACTTTTACTTTTTATTAGATGTTTTTCATTGGGATTGCTTAAATGCCAGGCAATCGGCATTGCCTACGAACACTGCGCCCCGTGGTCATCAATGTCCAATATGCGAAACTGAAATATTTCCTACATCAAATTTGGTCTCTCCAATAGCAGATGCCTTAAAGCAGCAACTAGTGCAGGCCAACTGGGGTCGCACTGGTTTGGGTTTAGCATTGGTAATTCAAAAAAGAATTTTCATTTCCTTTATAATTTTTTTTTAAATTTTATTTGTTATAGCTGAACGAAGATTCAATTCCAAATCTGAAAACAGTTTCAAACAACTTTTCTTCAAAACCAACCACTTCCACACCTGCCACAGCTGCTATGAGTAGCATGACTAAGATACATCATGGTAATACCAACAGCATTAATCAAAACAATACTTTGGAACGTTCTAAGGCGAATGGTGCTTCTGCAAACATTACTGTAAAACAAGATAGCCCACATTCCGTTTTACTTATGGATGCGTTTAATCCACCCACGAATGCTGATATTCAAGGTAAGTGTTGAGCACACATATTTACTTTTTTCTTTTTGTTCTTTTCTTAAAAAAAAGTAAATTTAAAATGAATAGCTAGCAGTCGTCGTCCTTTATTGCCCCGCCAATCACCGATTGGTGGTGCAGATCGTGATGAAAATAAATATGCTAGGCGAACACCAGCTGAGATATTTTCACGTTGGTCTAGACGTTTTTATGCCCCTTCATCAAGACCACCTTGGAGGCGTACTTGGTTTTTGGTTCTTAGCGGTATTTTGGCTTTTCTGGTGTTAATTTATTTAATGGCTGTTTTTGGACGAGGAGGTTCTCAAGATTCCTTAGAAGACGCATGGAACGACCCTAATCCTAAACGTAGGCATTATGACTAAAAATTTGCATGTTTTTCATGAATTAATTAGGAACGTGCAATTAATCGGTTAAACAAATTATATATTAGAATACTGATTAGTTAAACTACCGATTAACGAACAATAACTATGAACAGTAAAAAAAATTGTATTGATTAATATAAAATTTGATTAATCGAATAATTAATCAATAATTCGCACGCCCCTAGAAATAATAGTAAATATGTTATATTTTTCAATTGATTTGCTTTTTTTTGTTTGAGTTTATGATAAAATTAAAAAAAAAAAAATTGCAAAAGTTAAAGCCATTAGCAATGTTTGGTTTTTCTCTGCAAAAATTAATTTTTTTTAATTATTGTAACAGCTTTTGACGCGACAACGTAAGTTTTTTTAAGATAAGTGGAATAATTAATTGTGGCAAACCAAAAATAAGTTTTATTTTTCAAACAAACTAAATAAATAAAAAAAATTAATAAGGTACATGATAAACTTAAATACTGTGCTATGAGGTGGATCCGATTTAATTTTTTTAAAGCGTTTTATTTTTTCAACAAAATACAATAAACCTACATTGGGTTTTGGATTAATCAAAGTTCTAGCAAATGTTATAGCACTGTTTCCTTTACCAAATTTTTTATTTTAATTAAAATATGTATTTTTTTTTATAAACCAATCTAATAAATATTTATATCATATGCAAAAATATATGTACATATAGAATTGTAAACAACTACAGAAATACTTTATTATTTCAATTATTTTTAATAGAACCATTTTGAAGTTTATTCTCATTTTGAACTTGTTTATACGTTGGCATTGTACAAAATTTAATACACAGCCAATCAACCATAGGCGAAGGACAAATTGAAAATAAGAATCGGTAAAATTTATAGCTAGAAGAAAATATTATTAAATATTATAAATAAAGAAAAAGAAAATAATATAAAAAAAACAACTAACCGCCATGGTTCATGTATATATAAAGCCTTTGGTTGAGTATTAGTTAATGCATCTTTAAATTTGTCCAGTAATTTAGTATCTTTCATACCATTTGGAGGTTTAAAACCAGAAATTATATTTAAATAATCATTAAAACGCTGAAAATAAGTACCAAAAAATTCTCGTTGTTCTGATGAAAAATTTTCAAACATTAATTTGGCATGTTCTTGTTGTCTAGCCGATATATTACTAGACATAACAAAAGAGCCTGGTATAAAGTTTACCACTTCCACACCATAAGAATGCATTTCAATGCGTAAGGAGTCAGTCCAAAAACGTAAACCAGCTTTGGAAGCAGCATATGGAGATGTAGCCGGCAAGGCCTTTTAAATTTAAGAAAAAGTTTTATTTATTAATGTTTAATTTTTATAGGTATTCTCTCACCTGCAGACTACAATGGCTTGTTATATTTATAATTCGTGCCTGATGTTTCCTTACCAAAGGAATTAATTCTCTTGTTAACCTCATAGTACCCAATAAATTTACATTTATTTGCATTTCAATTTGTGACCATGTTTGCCATTCAAATTCGCCAAAACACATCACGCCTGCATTGTTTACCAATGCTGTAAATCGATAATCATGGTGTTTCGTCAATATATCGAGCAGACACTGTTGTGTATTTGCTATGGTTTCCGGTTTAAGTAAATCCAATTCTATTGTTATCATACGCTTGGGATCATTAAGATTCTGTAGCATTTTTGCTCCAATTGAGTTAACATTGTGACAAGCTGAAATAACCGTCATATTAAGTGAATGACAATATAAAGCTAAGGAAAATCTGTTAAAGAAATGAGAAAAATTTAATACTTTATTTTTACATGTACACAGAAAAAAGTTTAAACATTTGAGGAGGTCCATAACAAAACTCAACAATTCCGCTATAACAATTTTTTTTGGATAAATGAAACAAAAAATGAATTTAAGCCAGTTCGATGTATGTATGTATGTATATATATTTTAAAAACTAAAAGTTACCAGCATTTATATTCATAAATAATTAAATTTGTCTAGCAGTTACATATTGGCAATTGACAAAGTGTTCTTTTGTGTCGCATTGCTTATAGGTATTTGCTATAATTTTATGAATGCCAAATTTGGGCATTGCCTAATAGTTTTTAAAGTTTTTAGGAAAATATATTTGGTATTTGTAGAACATATTTCACAAATTCCAATAAAAACAGCTAAAACGTGCACGCACACGAAATATTTAATAATTTTGTTATGTCCGTTCGTGCATGCCTTTAATTAAAATATTCATTCTATTTTGTTCTGTGTATTTAATATATAATTAAGTAAAATATTAAAGAGAATTATTGAAAAAAAAAATATTTGGATAATGTGCTTAGTTTTTTACGAGAATCGTTGTTTTAAATAACCGCCATAGCGCTTATTTATACGTTTATTCTAATCTTTCCGACTCTTTAAACATAAATATTAGTTTTGAGATACAAATCAATGTTGCTAAACCCTTTTTAGTTTGTAGTTTTTAAATCGAAATAGGTGCATATGTATCTTACAAAGCCTATAAATGTGAGTATTGCTAAAAAAAAACTAGCCAAATGGTAGCCCTTTTAAAAATTTAAATTTCTCAACAAATTGACTCACAATTTTTATTTAATTATAGGGAGACAAATCTTTATTAAAATGAATTTAACTTACCCTAATCCAGAATCACAGCCTGTAATTAGAACAACATTGCAAGGTGAGACTTTAATTTGCCGATTTCCTAATCTCAAAATTCTTGTAAAAACGTGTCGCAGCATTGTATTTTATTCACAAAATATTTCTTATTTTACGTTTATTTAATTTCTTTAATGAGAAAATGGGTCTTGAACTTGAACACAAAATTTATTAAATTTGTTCAGTATTCTAAAGACGTATTTTGTATGTTACTGTTAAGATATTTGGTTTTTTAGTCTTATCGTTGTACGATTAACTTTTCGACTGAAATATGAATAAGAAATACGCGGGTATAAAGTTGCAAAAGTAGGGAATTTGTTTTGTTGGTTGGTTTTACTTAAGTTGATTTTTTCTAAAACTGTGTACATTACAATTTTTAAACAATGATTGAATTTTAAAAATTGTAACATATTTTAGACCTTAAATTGCGCTATTTAAAAATTTTGTTAATTTTTTTCTTGGAGTTATTCATTTCAAAATTCCTTAAAAATACAGTAGGCTCTCGTTTTTTACAACTAATGAAATGAAATTATTTTGCAAAAATTAAGGATGCTTTTAAAGTTTTGGTTTTTTTAAAATTTTGGATATTTATTTTCTTTATTCGACCTATAAACCGATAGCTAGCAATGTTTGCTAAAAAATACACGGAAATAATTTAAAAATAAAATTTGTTCAAACTAAAATTAAAAAAAAATGTGGGGGAAAAGTGTAGAGTGTACTGAAAATCGTTTCAATTTGCAATTTTAATTTTGTTATATTCATGAGGATGTTTTTATTGAAAATTTTAGAATATACATGTGTGTATTTATGTATATACATATGTCTGTATATTTGTACGTATATTAGGGCGGGACAATTTCTTAAATTTCTTTGGTACCAAAAAATCTTGAAAGAAAGTTGACAAAAGCTTTCAGCTGAACAGCAGCTTAAATTAGTGATTCTTTGTTTTCATTTTTATTTTCGATTATTTTTTTTAAAATAACCCCTGAAGATGGTCAACAAAGTTGACCGAAATATTGGGAAATAAAATAAAATAAATTTGAATTTTCAAACAAAATATATTTATATTTTTTATTTAAAAATTTGGTTTTAACTCATGACCTAATGCCGAAAAATATTAACAGAAACGAAAAATTTAAAAAAAATTTTGCAAAGAAACCATGTTTCTAAAATCAAAACGGATCCATCGATTTTATGTGATTTTTTTTATAAATTCATTGTTTTGTTGACTTATATATTTGTTCTTTTATTTTAGTTTCTGTTTTCCCCGGAATTTTGGACAAGAGAGGAATAAAATGGTAAACAAATTGGGAAAACTGGAACCGATTTATTTGATGTAATCATTCATCTTAATTCCAAAATTTGTTTTCCTACGAATTTCTATAGCTAGATCGTCAAAAAAAGTAAATTTTGAAAATCGTCCTTTTAGTGGGGAAAATGGTTAAAAACGGGAATTTTCGCTACATTTTGATCAACTCTTTTAAAAGTTTATATATGTATTTTTTTGCTTAAACTATCACCAGGTAGGTTTGAAAAATTTGAACTTAAAGGGGGAAACCAGGGTAAAAATTCGTACTTTTGGTATGTTTTCAAACATTTTTGTAATCCTAAATTAAAAATTGTTGTTTGTAAGAATTTCTATAACTATATAGGCCGACCTATCATACAGCAAATTTGAAAAGTAAAATTACTTTTATTCTAAAACTATTGCCAGGGACATGCATATGTATAAAAAATTAACTTACTGGCCAAAACAGGGGAAAAATTAGTACTTTTAAAATTTAAAGGGGAATTTTTATTCATTCCGCGAAATCCAATGATTCTTCAAAATCAACCAATTGCTTTCAAAAGCCTCCAATTTTAGATACTTCTTGCGTTTGATGTGACAACACTTCAATCAAAATGAAAAATGTTGTTTAGGAAAGAGCTCTGCGACAGTTAAAGCATAGGATTTATGAAAAATAAAATAGGTTTATTAAAGGTTTATTAAACAAATTTTTATACAAAATCTGTTTCATAAACTCTATTTTTTATAAAAAATAGAAATAAAAGTAGAATAAAAACTCAACTTTTTTTAAAAACCAGTGTCTTTCATTTCTTATCTTTAAAATTTGTTATTTTGTTTTTCCTGGCGAAGCAGTCACAGGATTCGATAGTTTTGTAAAAATTAAAAACAATGGTTTATTGGGATTACATTTCTGATATACTTTTGGCTCTTGATTGTCAAAAAAGAACTCCCCTAATATACATACCGGTTTCTGTCATACATACGTATGTATTTGCTCACGTATTTGAGTATGTATATGCACATGAATATATGAAAGTAAGAAGAATTCATTCAATACTTAATCTTAAAAGGAACCTACATAAGTGTGAATAACTTCTCCAATTACAATTTCTGTTGTTTAACAATGCATACATTCATATTACATTTGTGAAAATTTTGGTTATCAATTGAAATAATATGAGTATACCTTAGGGTTGCCAGACGGCCTGGATATTTGTCCAGTTACCAGCTCAAATATAATTTGTCCAGTTAAAAGAATTGTTTAATATCAAATAAAATTTTTTTATTAAATATGTACTAAATAAACATAAACGAAGGACAAAACCTATAGATAACTTGATTTCGTTTGTATTTTCCAAAAGGTAAAATATGCAAAAATATGCTTTAACAAATCGATTGCAAAATCATAAAAAACTCTAAAACTGCTGTTAAATATATGGCTTGTGCCTTCTTCGAATGCACAAGGAAAAACATGCAATTACATATTTACAGCTTCCCTGATGATGTAATAAATACAAAGTACATACACCATAACTAATCAGAAAGCGCTGTTTATGGCGCTTTAGGTTTTATGTGACGATGTCTAATATGATGTAAGACTGGGGTTTAATTCTTACGTGTAAAAAAATTTAATTGTCCAATTATTTTTTCAAAATCCAGGCGAATTTTTAACATTGTTCAGTTATTTGAACTTTGGTTATTGGCAACCCTAGTATACCTACATACCAACTTACATATGAACATATAAATATACTCGAAAAATAAAAGAAAGTGCATATTATTATTTTGAGAAAACGAAATATGTAAGTAAGTACAGTCGGACAAGCTTAATGAAATAATTTCTTAAACTAGATAAATGTAACATTTCAACAAAAAAAAAAAAAAAATAATAATTTCCAATAATTAAATTCTATGTTCGAAACTTTTGGAGTCAATTTAGTTAGAATCACCCAGCCAATATACATATTTAGGAATTAGTTTGTTTGAATTGATTTCGTTTTCTATTATAAGCCAAAGTTTATATCGTTACCTAAAACGCAAAACGTCATAACTAACAAGAAATTCAAAACCAACTTTGTTACAAATTCCGAAGCATCTCATCAAAGTACATCGAAATTTGTTAAAAACTCGGTTTGGAATTGTTTTGTTATTTAGGGCGTTTTACGTTTTAGGTAACGATATGTAGATATAAAAAGATTTTTTAGAAACTATTCAAATATCTATTAAAAATATGGAAACTGGGAATTATATCCTTCTGAAGGTTACTTTATATTATATTCAACATTTTTTATTTTTCGAATTTATTCTATGAGCTAAATTTCAGTTATGTATTTTATAAAGCTTTTTTTTTTGTAATAGTCATATTCCTTCAATTTATAAAATACATAACTGAAATTTAGCTCATAGAATAAATTCGAAAAATAAAAAATGTTGAATATAATATTAAAAATATGTTTATTAATTATCTATATATGTATATACATACATACATATGTATATATATCTACTATATATAAATCGGCTAAGGCAAAACAGTTAAGAACACTTTCCTCCTCTTTATGTCAACCGATTTGAACAAAATATACACCATTGGAAAGATATTTACTTACAGAAGTGCACAATATATAAATATTATTAGAATCTGTTCAATATTTCAGAGTTATAAGCGTTAAAATTTGATACTAACACATGTGCAAAACACATAAATAAAAATTTTGTTTTTTCAAATTATCAAACATTAAAAAAATAGGGTAATCGATTATTCGAAATTTTCAAGAAACCGGGTTTTCGAATATTTCGACTACATAAATCGGCAGAGGCAAACCAGTTAAGAACGATATCTTTCTTTGTTTGTCAACCACTCACGTGGAACATAACACATGAGCCGGAGGTTGGTCCGCCGCCAAATCGATCCACTAAGACGATGTTATACTAACATACTAAGCAAATACAAATATACCTAAGTATATCCCTGTAGGAAGCCTGGGATCAAGTGTCTCCATATTCCACTTTTGTTTTTGTGACACTGTCTACACTTTTGTCTGCCTTTGACAACAAAGGAGACATTTTTTTATTCCTTTTTATTTTGTATTCCCCAACACCATATTGGTTCTAGACCCACCTTTAAGTATACCGATCGACTCAAGATCACTGTCTGAGTCAATTTACCGATGTCCCTCTGTCTGGCTGCAGGTTGACTGGTTTTTTGTCCATTTAATCTTGTGCGCAAAGTAAAGGTCGCAACTTTGAAGGTATTTTGATGAAATTTTACACATTGTTTTGAATTTATAAGTACGAAGCCTACTGATAATGATGAGAAACGTTTTCACATAGAAGCCATACAAACTACTTTCCGGAATAGTCTTTGTGACTATAAACTCTTTTATTATGTTGGTATTTAGATTTAATGTGGGATTTAATTGTAATCAAAATCATTTTATAACATTTTATTGAAATTAGTCCATGTTTGACGATACTACTCTCGGAAAGCTTTTAATGCCGTAACTTCATTATAAATGTTGGTATTGACATACAAATTGGCTTCAATAACTTTTAAGACAGCTGCTATGTCTTAAAAAATATTGTGCTGGTAGGCCCAATAGTAACCACAGGTCACATATAAGCGCCCTTCCCAAAATACGAAAGTGCAAATAAATGTCATATAGATGAAGGTATCTAAATATTATTTAAACAAAGGACTTTCACATGAATCTTAAACTCCTAACATAATTTTGTTCTGGCTAGTCCATGATTGCCCATGGGTCCGAATTAGAGTATTTAAGTACTGTGCTGTGGGGTATCAAATGGTCGGGCTTGACCGATTATAGTATTTTACTTGTTTTGTTTTTAATTTTATTGAATAAAAAGTTTAATTAATTAAATTAATGACCTTGAAAGCCTGCGTACAGGAAACAATATAAACTATTTATAGCAAAAAGGTCGACCAAGACTTTTATTTTACGGCGAAGTTTAGGTACAATTTATGTCAATTTCGTACAATTTTGCCATTGAGACGGTACAATTTGAGAATTGCCAGTTCCCAACAGTGGAAGGTGGGGTCAAGTCAACATATGTGGTCATGTTCTAGAAATCGAAATAAAGTGAAATTGAAATCGAACGAGATTTAAGGTTCAATTACACAGTGCAACACGAAAAAAATAACCATATACGGACAATAACCATAAAGGACCAAAAAAGGACCCGTGTCTCCCAGTTTTGCCCAAAGTCATGCCCTTTTTAATTTATGGGCCCTTAAAGATTTGGGGCCTCGGTGTCATTTTTGCAAAAAGTGATAATTTTCTCAGGCTCATATCTTGCAAACCGTTCAAAATTTTGATTTACACTTTGAGAGAAAGTTGTAGCTCTTGCCATAAAGAACAAAAAATGTGAACATTTAAAATAAAAAAAACTTCATCTTCAAGATCAAAATCGCCAAAAAAAAACTTTAAAAAATTCGATTTTTTTCGGGAAATTTTTCACTATTGGTGCTACCTAACATTCCTAGGAAGTTCATATGCTCTAAAAAGTTGTTTATTGAGATCTTAAGTACATTTATGTAGTTAATTGTTTCCTTGAATTTTAAACAGTTTGCTACCTATGGACCTAAACAGGGGGAAAAGGTAAAAAAAACGAATTTTTTAAAGTTTTTTGTGATTTTGATCTTGAAGATGAAGTTTTTTTGATTTTATATGTTCACAATTTTTGTTATTTAATGCAAGAGCAACAACTTTGTCTCAAAGTGTAAATCAAAATTCCTAACGGTTTGCAAGATATGAGCCTGAGAAAATGATCAATTTTTCGCAAAAATGACACCGAGGCCCCAAATCTTTAAGGGCAGATAAATTAAAAAGTGCATGACTTTGGGCAAAACTGGCAGACACGGGTCTATTTGTTTTGGTCCTTTATGGTTATTTTTTATCCGTATGTGGTTATTTTTCCATGAATTAAAAAATTACACACAGTGTTATTCACAAAATTACCGTGGTTCTTCTTGGTTTTAAGAAATGTTCTTGTAAAGCTAATTGGTACTCAAAAAATAATATATGTAGATAAAATGGAATATTTTTAAGAACTTTCAGTAGAGGGTCGTTTTTAAAATTGGCTCCATTTTAAATCCACTTCATTTCGTTTTCTAGATCATGCCCGATGGTGTTTTTTTTCGGAGGTCGACTTGTCAAAGTTTGTATACAAACTAGTTTTTTATGTAAACAAACCTATTTTTTTACTAGCAATATTTTTGACAACCCGACCACAGAAGCAGTGTTGTTGAAGAGTTGACCTCACCTTCTAGTCAATTCGCCTTGGCTTTTGTAAATTTTTTTGAGAATGTTTCCTGATGATCAGGCATGGGGACGCGGTTTGCAGCATTTTTTTGCATATTTTAGTTAAAAGAGAATTTTTGCAGCATAGGCATATTTTGGTACATGTTACTAGAGCTTCCGCAGCAAATAAAACAATTTTTTTTTTGCGAAATTTTGGCTTTTATGTTTTAAATATCTTTCTGTATACCCAACATGTTGCCTCAATATCGCCATTTGCATTTAATTTTACTCGAAAATTGTAAGACAAAGCACGTTGTTATTAAAAATACATATGTAAGTGTTATTTTAAACTTAAAAATTTTATATATTTACAAGCAATATATAAAATAATTATATCAAATTTGGTACATGAATACATTTTAACGGACGAAGTCTGTGTAAATGGTGAGAATCGGTTTATAATTTTACATATTCACCATAAAAAGTTCTTTTAAAATCAGACTCTTTGTGTCCGTAAATTATCTAATTATGTTGGTATGTATGTATTTATATTAAATTCGCCCCAAAAATATTTTACTGCTAATTTAATTGTTTTCGAATCAGTTCACATTTAACATTAATACACAATTTCCGACCGTCGCTAAAATCCCTTTAAGACAAATAATTCCTTATGAATTTTAGCCTCTTACCATAACCGTGCTTTTGTGTGTCGATAACTGCCCATGCATTTCCCTGGTTATAACTATTGGTACAGAACAGGATTACTGAAATTCTTTCCGTTTACCTATTCTGTTACGACTATGCGAAAAAACTGTATGTATGTATACATATATAAAGAAAAATTATCTAACTATAAAAAGAAATTAACTTTATTGCTATGTATGGTTTCTGCCCACTAACATTACCAGTAGGTCTTTTTCCCGGGATTTCCTGTCCCGGGAATTCCCGAGAATTTCAATTATTTTATTTCCCGTTTTCCCGGGATTTTTGTTGCGCGATCCCGGGAAATAAAAGTTCCTCTTAGCTTCAGAAAAAAGCTATTTATACTTTGAAATTTAGTTTTATATTCTCTATAAATTAGAATCTGTTGATAGGTTGTCGATTAGATCAATAACAAGAAGTGAGTGCGTTTGTAAATCAATGTCTACTGACGCAATAAATCTACCAACAGCAGAGTGTGCCGTGCAACAGTTGATAATTAATAAATTTAGTGATGTGAAGAGTTAATAAATAACATAAATTTAAAATAAGATGCAGGCAGTAAATTTTAATTGTCCATGGACAAGTCTTAAAAATAGGAGATATCCAAAAATATCGCTCCTTTATTGCAGCAAAGTCATATCTACAAAAAAAAATCGAGCTTTGCAAAATGCGATTAAAGTTTTTAAAATGTACCGATTTAAAGATATATTTTGCTATAAGTTCGGTTCAGTTTGAGATAAAATACCGATTTTTTGTTTCGAGAAAGTATGAAGGAACACTTTGTTTAATTAACTTAAAATTAAAAAAAAATTTTGAGATGTGTCGATACGTTTATAAGGTGATAAACATAAATTTGTTTAATTTTGTGACAGCTTATATAACCGGGAAGTGCTGGGAAACAGAAATAAAAAAAAACTATGGAAACTTGTAAGATTCTACGGCATATAACTTTACAAACACATTGTCCTAAAGATTACAGGTGGATCTTGCAAGATGAAGTCCATTTGATGCTATTTTTTGCATCAACCTTGACGTACATTTGTCTGATATAGACGTTGTTTATAATAAAGAAAAATTACTTCGGATTGTGAATTAGAATTATGCAACAACTTTAAACTTTTGCACTTTATATTCGACTTTTTTCAAAACCCGGTTTTCGAATACATATTCCGAATAGCTGCTATTTATAAAAACCGGTTTTCGTTTAAGCATTTTAAAAATAACCGGTTAACCGCTTTTAATTCGAATACAGTCAAATACAAAAATCAAATTAGTTTTTGTAATCAAATGTTAATTTTAATAAAAACAAAACTATTCACAAAAGTAAGGAACCAATAAAAACATAGATATGACTTAGGACCTTTCAAATATTTGACGTAGAGATGAGCGATCCCGTGATTTTTAAGGAACATCGTGATTAGTGAACGTGATTTTAAAATCACTGTTATTTAAAACTGTGATTGTGATCACAACTTTTATTTTTGTTCTTGGATATTTGAAAATTTTTTGTTATGGAGTTTGACAAAGAAATAAGGCAACAAAAACGATCACCTGTTTAGTTGGACATACTTGAACAAATAAACATTGGCTGTAAAAAAATTCTAAAAAGGAAGAAGAGAGAACAAAAGAAAAAATAGCAACAATTACATTCATGAGTGCAAAAAACGCTATTACCCACACAAACAGTGAAATATCATAAATTTGTGTATGAAACAAAATAAGAAAATAACAACTTAGCAAGTACCTGTTACTTAACAGATTTGGTCACAACTGTGATTCGTGATTTTTCAGTAACAGTGATTAAATCACAGGTACGGAAATATCGCTCATCTCTAATTTGACGATTAAATAAAGCAAGTCAGAGTGCTATATTCGGCTGTGCCGAATCTTTGATACCCTCCACCGATAGTTTGAATATTTCAGGAGTGGGATCTATATGATATCTATTTATTATTAATTTATCTTTATAAAAACAGACATCAGCATTAAAATTGTTTGCGGCTTAGACCTATGTATATTATCAAATTATATTTTGCCACAATTAATGGAATGTGGCCATTTCAACTGAGAGTAGACAGTGATTGACCGAAAATCAGAAATCTGAATGGTTTTTTGTAGCAATTTTAACTAGTTTGAGTTAAATATCACTACTCGTAACAGCTTAAGCCGAACTTTAATGATTTTTAGGAGGGTAATTTATATTGGAGCCATGGTAAGTAATTAACCAATCATCCCAAAATTCTGCAGAGTGATTTCTGGTACATATTAAAAACCTTAAATTTGAATACATTTCAATACAGCGGCGAAATTAGTTTTAGCGTTTACAGTGAATTTCAGAAGGCAACTTACTATGGGATCTAAGGTAAATTATAATTATTATGTACCGTGTATCACAAAACTGCATACAACTTTTTCTGGCCATATGAAACTAAGTTGGAATAATTTTACTACACTAAATATATCTGCTACGGGGTTAGGCGTATTTAATTAATTTACCAGAGTGGGCTTTATATGGGGCCTATAGTAAATTATGGACAGATCTTCACGAAATTTATAAGTGTTATTTCTAGTCCTAAAAAAATGTGACATACAAAATTTTGTAATGATAGCGGTTTTAGGCGTTCTAAACTGTTTTCCAGGAGTAGGGTTTATATGGGGCCTAGGTAAATTGCTGACCGCTCTTCATAAAATTTCACAGTGCCTGTCGTAAAAAATGAAAATGACTTGAGTATCATGTTTTAAATAAAAAAATTTATTTGAATACGTTACCTCGTATTGTTAAATGCAAATAAATATTTCCACATTTAAATATAGTAGTTTTTTAGTGTTTTATTTTCAAATCGTTTCTTCATTTTGAAATCATTTGGTGTTTGTTTTAAAACTGGTGTTATTGCTATTCATTATTCTTTAAAAATTTCTTTATAAATTTTTGGGCATTCTCATTTTCATTTATCAATTCTTTTATTTATAAATATAATTTCGTTAAAAAAATAATATATTTTTATATATTTCAATTTTTGTTTATATATTTTATATTATTTTTATCATGTTAGAATTAAGTAAAGCTAAAAATGTTACCACTTGTCTTCAGATTTAGAAATTGCTTTATTGATTAAATTTTACATTAGGCATACATTGCTGTTTTACATTTTTCTCAATACATAATTTTTAAAATTTTCTTTGTATTGTTTTAAGCATTACAAATTTCAAAATAATGTTATGTGTGTGTTTATATACACTGTGTATATCGTTATATGAATACATTTGTTTTAAGATGTAAGCAAAATATATGTGTATAAATATTAATAATTAAAAATTATATAAGGCTGTCATTATCAATGATATTTGTGAATTTAAAGTTATTTATCTGTTTTTTGCTTAAATTCCAAAAGGCCATGTTTTTAAAGAAACAATTGTTATAAAAAGCAAAATATTTGTGGATTTAACTATAATTTTTACATGTTTATATATTATTTATAAATATCACAACGCCTGGCTTTTTGTTTTTATTATTTGTTCTTAAATTTATAAATTTATTAAAACCATGTTTTGTATCGAATTTTCTTTTAATTAGTTTTTTTTTATTAAATAAATAATTTTTTATAATTGCACATACAAATTAAATGAAGAAAATAAAATTTAATGGAAACAGAAATCGAAAGAATAATAAGAGCAAACAAATTTACAATTTGAAAAATAAAATATATTGCATTTGATTTTGTGGTGTTCAAAATAAATGAAAAAAAAATACTAAAAGTTAATTTTAAAAAGTGTTTCTTTAAATTATAAAATAATTAAAAATAATAATACAGCATAAAAATATATGTATGTATGTATGTGGTTAAAAATAAAATTGTTCTTATTTTTTCATATTAGATGATTTTTTTTTGACAAGTAGAAAAAATTAAATACAAAATAAAAACGTTTTTTAAACTTTTTTTTAAAGGTTTATAGTATTTATTTGCCTTTCGCTTTTAGTATATTATTACAATTAAAGAAAATTTTTATAAAATTTGAATTAAAAGTATCTAGGAAATTTACTTAATAATAGTACAATACAAAATAAAAAACATTTTTTATCTTTTAAATTTTAAAACACAAAATTTTTTTTTTCTGCTTTATTATAAAAAAAATACTTTTAAAAAGTAGTTTTTCTTTAAGAATTCAATTAGTTCTTCATAGTTAAAAGATTAATTATTTGTTTAAGACCAGCTTCGTTTGCACTCTCTCCCCATCTCTCAGGTTTTTTTATGCTCTTGTTCTCTTTTGACTCGTTGTATTAGGAGACATTTATTGTTATAAACTTACCAATTTGGAGGGCTCACTAGTGGGTGTCACCAGTTCTAGAGGATGTTTGTTTTGCGAAGAGCAAGTGGGAATTAGAGGGCCAGAAACTGGTGTTAAACCAGTACCACCATCCATGAGAGAATCGAAATTAAACATGCCCGTTGAGGGAGTCTGTATGGCTACACCATTGATATCTGTGGGCGGCTTGTTGTCATTGACATTCAAACCTAAATTTTGAGACAAGTTTCGTGGTACTGTTGGCAATGAATTGGGACGTTGTTTTGAATTTGGTTTTGTTAATGGAGCACTAAGGGATGGACTGTTGAAGTACATGGAACCGAAACTAACGGGAGCCGTTGTTACTAATGGTGTGTTTAGTGAAGCCGTGGCGGCCGCCAAAGATGCTGAGAGTGTAGCAACATTTGGTAATGGCGGTGGTATCATGGGATTGTTGTTGGTTAACAATAATCTTTTTGGCGAAGGCGGACCATCTTGATCTAGGGATGAATTTGAATCTAGAGCTGAATCCAAAGGTTCAGCTTTTATTTGAGCTAATAGTTGATCATTCAATACTGGTTTCAAGTCCAAAGGTGAAATACTTCTAGCCGTTGTGGCCAAACTGGTATCTATGCCCGTAATATTATCATTGGCTGTTGATGTTGTGGGAGGCATTAGTCCTTCGAATGTATTGACGGATAAAATATCAGCGGTTTCAACTCGATGACATGTAGGACGGTGTGATTCTAATAGAAATTCTAAATCTTGTTTGGTACCATTTAGTGACTCGATTTGTTTTTGCAGCTCCTCACGCTTCTTTTCCAAGATTTGTACCTCATCTGTAAGTTCATTTGTTTGGTCCACTCTACGCTTGCGACACCGGGCGGCAGCCAATTTATTACGTTCTCGTCGTATGCGTCTTTTCTCCTCTTCTTCGGGTGTTATATTACTGTTAGTGGTTGGGCGACGTCCACCGCCACGTCGAGTTGGGGTAGCTGATGTTGTAGTGGCACTTGTTGAGGTATTATTGTTGTGATTACCGGCATTGGATATTTTGGCCGCTGCTGTCGCAACACCTAATGCAGCCAAAGTGGTAAATTCATTGGTTGTCGAAGAATTGGAATTATTAAGGGTATTCACACCCAAACTATTAAGACCATTTTGAAATGAAATAGTATCTGTGGCGGCACTTGCTGTAAAATAGAAATGATTTTAAAATCTTTCTGATTTTTTTTTAAATATTAAATTTAACAAACTTACAAGTATCTGTTGTAGCCAGAGAATTATCTTCATTTAAATGATTGGCCGTCCAAGATCCTTGAGAATTTTCCGAGTCTGTCTCATTGATATTTCCATAGTCGGGCAAACTTGCTCCGGCACTAGTGTCACCCACATAAACATTATTAAGTGCTGCATTTGGTGATATGACAGCAACTGATGTTGTAGTTGTTGTCAAGACATTATTGTTACTTGTTGTATTCGTTGGTGTAGCACTGTAAGAACCTAATGGTGGTGGTATAAATCCTGCCTGATATGGTGCGTTAATTGGCTCGCTAGTTAACTGTATAAACGATTCTTCTATACTCTTGAGCGTTGTAGGTGTGAGGGTGGGTGTAGTAAGAGTCGGTACACCTGTTTGCATGCATTCCATTGAAACGAGCTAAAATAAGAAAATAGTAAAATATATGAATTTAAATATTTAATAAAACAAGTGAAAATAAAATATAAATTTATTTTTATACTAGCTGTTAAGCCTGTTTCTGCAGGCAGGAAGAAAAATTCTACGCCCACAGGCCAAAAATCAAAACTCCAATTCAGTTTTCTAGCCCATCAATAGGCTTAAAAAAAGCTCTGGGTAGACAAAAAAGAGAATCATTCAATAAGGAAATTCTGTATTGGAAGGTTTTGAATAAAACAAATGCCGTCTGGAGTGTATTTCTTTGAACTTTTGTACCCTCACAATACTATTTAAATTGTGCGACGAACAGAAGCGCATAGAATTTGTCAAATTGGTTTTGTGCATATGCACTAGGGAGATCGATTAAATAGTATTCGACCTATTTTAACCGGTTATTTTAGTTTTGCCAAAGTCGAATATTTTAAAATGCCCATTTTTGAATATCGATTAAACCGGGTATTTTAGTAAAATAAACCGGTTTTTTTAGTAATGAGTAATTTATATACGTTTTCCTTACATTTGTTATAAATGTACCCGTAATTTGAGTATTTTACTAATTGAATATTTGGCTAACTTAAACTTTTTATAAAAAACATCAAAACAAAATGTAACAAAAGTCAAAAAAACATTATGAGCAATGTAAATACAAATCGCTTATATAAAAACCAAAAAAGATTCAAAATATGTACTACAAAAAAAAGTTCAGATTAAAAAGTAATTAGCAATTTGATAGTATTCTAAATACTATATACACATATCTTTATAAAGATGTAACCTCTGGTGATGACATCGAATTGATTTAAAAGACAATGGTCCTTAAAGGGCTCTAAAATTATAAGTTGAAAAGGTTCTTCTACGTCACGACTAGGGGTATTTTAATTATTTTATTTCCCGTTTTCCCGGGATTTTTCTTGCGGGATCCTGGGAAATAAAAAATTCCTCATAATTTCGGAAAACACCTATTTATACTTTAAAATTAAGTTTTCATATTCTCTAAAAATTAACATCTGTGGATGGGTTGCGGATTAGATCATTTACAAGAAGTGAGTACATATTTAAATCAATGTCTCCTGATGCAATAAATCTAATAAAAGCAGAATGGGCAGTGCAACAGTTGATAATTATTACATTTAGTGAACTGAAGAGTTAATAAAGTACATTAATTCAAAATATGATGCAGACAGTAAAGTTTCATTGTCCATGAACAAGTCTTAAAAATAGAAGATACCTAAACATATCGCTCCTTTATTGCAACATAATCATATCTACAAAAACAAACGATCTTGGCAAAATGCGATTAAAGTTTTCGAAATGTACCGATTTAAAGATATATTTTGCTATAACTTGGGTTCAGTTTGAGACATAACACAGTACAACATTTTTCAGGTGATTGATTCATCGATTTTTATGATTTATGTGTCATTTTGTTCATAGGTTATCCGACTTTACGTGAAAGTAATGGGACTTGACGCTTTTTTTAGCGTTTTGGATTTTTTATGAAATAAAAATAAAAAAATTTAAATTTTTTGGCAAAAAATAATTTTTTTTTTTTCTTCATACATTTATTTATAACTGCGAAACTGTTGCTTATGTAGCAACAGATTAAAGGAATTGCAATTCTTAATTTTCAGCTTATTCGGACTAGTGGTTCTCGAGTTATGATAAACAAAAGAGCAAAAACGTGACAAATGCCCCTATACGATACTTACTAACTTCAAATTAATTTTTAAATTATTATTTGAGCCACCTTGACCAAACTTATGATGCAGAAGTTCTTCTTTTTTGGTCTACTTTCATAAACAATTATCAGAATTGTGTCCTGAAATCATGTGTTGTACTGTGTATTACGAGAAGGTGTGAAGGAAAACTTTGCTAAAGTTACTTAAAATTTTTGATTTTTTGAGATATGACTATTATGCAATGAAGGAACGTTCCCTTACGTATTTTTATAAATGTTTTTTTCATTAATTAAAAACAAAATTTACTTTGTATTATTTATATGGAGCGGGATCCCGGGATTTAAAAAAATTTCCTGCTTTCCCGGGAATCGAAAAAGTCCGGGGGAAAAAAAACTCTAGTCACGACCTATTAATCACCTTTAATTAGTCCAAGTAAAACTTGACTCTGTTCCAAGCAATTCTCAAAAGACTGCAAATGATACTTTACTAAAATATGCTGCCAAAAATTAATCATTGGGTGAAATATTACTTTAATGTAGTTCTAGCATATCTTTATGCATAAAACTAAAACAAACCGGCGGAATCAATGATATGGGAAAATTCAGGGTTTAACAATCAGTCGAAACCAAAAACTGTCAAACAAAAAACGAAAATTTGGGTACATCTTTTCGCTTTTTGAGTTGGCTTCACAGCGACTGTTTATATGTATTAAATGAATCAGATTAATTGCAACAGCTTTTTTTGTCCATTGACATATGAAGAAATGGCAGTTTTTGTACATTGACTGCAGTTTTTTAAACACTGGGAAAATTCATCAGTTTTATTTATTAAAACACCAAGAACTTAAAATAAAATTGAAGGAATCAAACAATGTCAAGGAAGGTTTTAAATTGTGATCGATGAATTGACAGATACTTCATACAAAAAGCATGTTCATATTAATATTCGTTTCTTTAATGCTGAAACTTGAAATATATAATAATGCTTAGAGGTTTTGTTTGCAACTTTTCGAAAAAAGGGTTGAAGTCTGCTGACTCATTTAGACATGCTTAAACACCAAACAAGCTAAAACTCATTTAAAATAAAATTGGCGAAATATCTCAAGTAATAAAATTATTATAATACTACGAGTTTTTAAAACCAAAGTTTTTCAAAAATTCTAAAGATATGTTCACACGTTTTAAATATTTGCGGTCCTACACGTAACCACTAGTTCTTTTAAAGAATTGTTCGCTTTTGCAAAACGTTTGGCTGGAGTTAACATTATTTAGCAGTTTCTAAATTGCATTATACAATTATAAACTTAAAAATAAAGTTTAGTAATTAAATAGAAATTGTTAAAAATAAAGCTTAAGCTTGATCAATTTACTGGTCACGCTTTTTTTGGATTTTATCGTCAAATATTTGTTAGGTCTGAACATACCTTAAGTCATATCTATGTATTTTGTTGGTTACGTACCTTCGTGAATTGAGTTGTTTTTGTTCAAATTAACTTTTTATTACAAGAACTATATAGTTGCTATTCGGAATATTCGAAAACCGGTTATTGAAAAAAGTCGAATAATCGATCTCCCTAATATGTACATTTGATTATTTTGTGTGTTTAATTTTCAAATGCTTTACATATGTTAATGTAGACTTTAAATGGTATATTAATTTTTCCAGCTATTACGAGGCACTACTAAAAGTTTTACTAATAAAAGTTTTCATATCCTTTAACAACTACATACATACATCGAGCCCTAATAGCAAAAATGATGTAACCAACAAGATTAAAGATTTTTGTTTTTTGATGAAAATTTATAATTTTTGTTAACTTGCATCATCTCTAAAAATCTCATATCTCTGGGAAGTACCGTTAAGAAATAAGAGCAAAAGGAATTTCAAACGAAACCCTAGACATAATTTTTGCTGTTAGGGCTCGACATATATAAAGGGTCCGCCAACTAACTTTTTTTTTTGAAAATGCTAAAAAAAAACTACTGAATGTTTTATCGAATTTCTTTTTTTATTTGAAAGTACAATCCTACCGGCTGGCCATGCAGTAGCCTACACGATCGGTCCAATTTTTAAGCACATTATCGATTGTGTGCAGCTGTATTTCACCAATGGCTTCACGAATATTGCCCTTTAAAGCGTCAATTGTCTCTGGCTTGTCGGCGTAACACTTATCTTTGCCGGCACCCCACAAATAATAGTCCAACGGTGTCAAATCGCAGCTCCGAGGTGACCAAACGACATCAGCTCTGCGGCTGATAATGCGATTTTCAAAAACAGGGCGCAAAACATCGAGTGTAGCTTTGGCTGTGTGGCACGTAGCGCCGTCCTGTTGAAACCAAATGTTGCCAATATCCTCGTCTTCAATTTTTGTGAACAAAAATTCGTTTAACATGGCCCGATGACTGTAACGGCCACTCCTTGCTCATTTTCGAAGAAAAGTGGCGCAATTATGCCTCTGGACCAAAGTCCGCACCAAACCGTGAATCGTTTTGGGTGCATCGGCTTTTCAATGTATGCGTGCGGGTTTTCTGTGTCCCAAATGCGACAATTTTGCTTGTTTACATACCCGCCAAGATCAAAATGAGCTTCATCTGAAAAGATGATTTTTTTTTTGGCAAAATCGGCATCTTATGTAAGTCGATCGCAGGCCCACTTAGCGAAGCGAAAACGCATTGGATGGTCAGTTGGCTTCAACTCCTGAACCAATTGGACTTTGTATGGCGTCATGCCAAGGTCTTTATGCAAAATTCGTCGCAATTATGTCTCCGAAATGTTCAATTGCTGAGAACGACGGTGAATTGATGTTGATGGCGCTTCACGCACACTTTCTGCCACAGCAGCAATATTTTCGGGTGTACGCACTGTTTTTGGCTTTTCACGCTTTGGTTTATCGATGAGGATGCCAGTTTCTTTCACTGTTTTCACAAGATAACAAACATACGGAGCTGACGGTGCTTCTCTTCTTTCAAAATCCGTACGCAATAATGTCGCAATATTTCCCAGCGTTGTTCAAGCGTATACACAACCATATTCGTTCAGCGGAAGGATAAAACTAATTATCTGGCAAATCAGACATGAGCTAAGTGTTACTATTCACTAAATAAGCACTAGTTGAAAAAAAACGTTAGATGGCAGACCCGTTATATATATACATACATATATTTAGTTTCAAACATTTCAAAATAAGTCTGAATTCACATGTATCATCTTTTGATGCTCAACTTCTTTTCAATTCCCTTTTAAAGATGCCAATATGATCACACGCGGCAATCGGTTTCAACCTTTTTCGGTTCAAAACAACAACAATTTCATTAACAGCGAATCAAAGAGAAAAAGAAAAGAAAAAATGTACATGCAGTCATCGTTGTGCATATACCTTCGAATGAAAACACTAAGCGTACTGACCGAGTACATACATCTCTGTACCAAGCCCTTTATTTCTTTCTTCACTCTCCTTAAAACACAAGAGTTGAGCATCAAAAGATGAAACGTGTGAAAGCAGAGTAAACTGTCAAAACAAGATTTTTCTAAATTTGTTTTTATTTTATTTAAAGAAAAAAAGAAAGAGGAAACAAGTGCGTTTAATTAGTTTTAATTAATTTGTTGAATCATTTAAAAAAAAGACAAACTACAGCAAATGCTACTGCTGGCTGCCTTTCAGTAGAATACTTGAACGAGTTCATCTTTTAAAATAAAACATCGACAACGTGTGCGAATTTTTCTTCTTCTTGCTTTAGATTTTTTATTGTTTTTTTTCCTAACTTTTGATTCTTCTTAAAAAAGCAATGGAAATAAATTAATTTAAACAAATTTGTTAGATAGCAGCAAAAACACACATACACAAAATTATGATAAAAGATGGTAACCAACAATGAAAATTTAAGTCTGGTCTCGGAGTTTATTGGTAAGAGGGAAAGGGAACATGCTTTTATTCTCTCTCTTTTTTAAACTCTCTATTTTTTTTTTTATATAATTTCTTAGCTTATCCCACGAAGCTTTATGCTTGTCTGCAGGAAAGAAACCAGAGTCTGCAATTAGCTCCTTTTTGATCTTTAAACTCAGACTTTCCGAAAGAAAACTTTCTTAGTGTTACACCAGGCTTAAATTAAATTAAAACCTACTATTTATTCTAGTAGCCTTAAATTAATACCGTTATTTAAGTTTAGAAAAATAAGCCGGAAAAGGGATAGACCACACATTAATGTACTTTAAAAAAAAGAAGGGTAGAGGGGTCCAAGGCGAATTCATGTAAAAGGTGGTGGCGGTACTACAACAAGTACACCACCAACAACACAAAAATTTATTTTTTTTGATGTCTTCGTTGTTCGATATGTCAAAAACACTAGCAACTTTTGACATTCCTCTTTCTTATGCCCGTATTTTCTACAAAAGAAATCTAGCTGTGTATAGAAATCTATGGTGTAAAAGCTGCCATATTTTAAAATAACACTGAAGGTAAAAACATGTAGTCTAAATAAACATTGAAATAGGTAAAAATAACTGTGAGGTACGAACACGACTAGTATTCTGTGGTCGCAATTTACACTATGAACATTTCTTGCCGGACAGAAAAAGTTTGTTGGTAAGGGGGCGACGCTGTATGCTTGACACACTTAACTTCTTGCCTCTCTCGACAACTTTTTCTGTCCGGCAAGAAATGTTCATAGTGTAAATTGCGACCACAGAATACTAACAGAACTGTAAAAAGTGACGTGTGGAAAGGGCCCAAATCAGTTGTTGAAAATCCGATAGAAAAAAGTCTTAAATGTTATTAATAAATTTAAAAATAAGTGTGTTATTATTTTAAATTTATGTTACGTTTTAAAAATTTAGAGAATTATCAAAATAATTTTCGTGGGAATACAAAATTTAATTTAAATGATTTTGTTATTCGTGCTTAATTCCCAATTTTAGAGAATTGTTAAACCTATTAACAAAATAAATTTAATATTATAAAAATTCAGCATTTTCTTTTGTTACTGTAGAACATTTAAGCACAATCTTAGAACTTGATTTTAATTTCATATTTTTTGATCTAATCCAATCATGTAATTTTTGCTGCTACAATTAAAAATTAATAAACGTTTTTTAGCAATAAGAATATGTATCCCTAATGATCCTGTTATGTTCAGACCTCACTAATAGTCTTTGTGTTCCATTTAAATGAAAGCCTAATATTAATTGATTATTTCATAAGCCTTTTGATTTGGTTAAAAAACAAATAAATTTTAAAGTTTGCATAGATAAGCAAGTAAAAGTCCCTATATTCGTAATCTTATATACCCTTCACCATAATATTGAAAAGCCCTAAATTATATGATATGAGCGCTATCGCGTCAAAATCTCTATTCCGGAGAAACATTGGTATCGGCGCTAAGCAAAATAAAAGGTCGCTGATTTTAAACTAAATCCAGCCGGCGGCAATAATTAGAGCGTACTCCTTCATGAACGATGATATCTCAACGTAACAGTTAATGGAGCAAGGTACCGTGCGATGATTACTTTTGTTTTTTTTTGTTTTTTTTTTTTTTTTGGAAGATTTGGACTTGGTTGACATGTTTCTATGAACAAGACGGCGACACATGCCACACGATAGGCGATTCCATTAGCCTATTGAGAGATGAGTTTAGTGAGCAATTAATAACACCCCTACAAAAAATGAATGAGCGAATAATTTTATTTTCACGTTAGCATTAAGAAAATGATAGAAAGAAATGATAAAATACTTGACTTGCGGACATTTCTCCCATAATTTTCTTGACGCCAACGTGAAGAATATGACGATTCTCTCAATATTTCTTGTAGGGACGTTGTGGAGCAATTCATTGGCCGCCAAGATAATGCGATAATACGATACGTGAAGTCTCTCGTGTACATTAACAAGCCATCCACAATTGTAGAGATGGAAGCCAACTTTACAGCTGTCATTGGTGAGATACCGGCCGAAATGCAAAAAAAAAATTACAAAATTGTAGGGCAAGGATGGAGTAGTTACGGCAACATTTGCATGAAATAATCTTTAAAAAGTAATAGCAGACATTTACTTATCGTCCCAAATAAATATTTTTTTTTAATTTTCAGTTAAAAAAATCACCCTTTGTATTCTGTAATTTTCTTTATCTTTATCTAAAAAGCTTTTGGAAATTAATAGATTTATACAGGCCTGTCACAGAAATCAATTTCAATCGAAGTGGTTGTGAATCCGAATTTGCTGCTTTGAAAACGAAAATTGAATTAAAAAAGCTAGAACAAATTCGATCGGAGTTGCAACTACGGAGTTAAAACCATTGCGATCGGAATGTGTGACACACAGAACTGATAGAAAGCTTAAAATAAATGTAAAACTAACTACGAATTATACCTGTTGCATAAATAGCTCATTGGCAAGGAAATTGGCAATTTCACAGGCATCCATGCTAAGTTTATCGCAATTATTATGTGTTTGTTCAGAATTTGAATTGAGAGTAGCAGCAGTTGATGTAGCAGCAGAAGTAGCTATAGCATTATTTGAACTACTAGTGCACGAAGAAGTGCTACTGCTACAAAGGGAAGTAGATGATGTAGTAGATGTTGCAACAGGCGTGATTAAACTACAATTATTGTTACTATTTTGATTATTGTTATTATTATTCATTTGTAATTGTTGGTTTTGCTGTTGCTGTTGTTGTTTTAATTGCTGTTGCAATATTTGAAATTGTTGCAAGTGATGTTGTTGCTGCTGCTGTTGCTGTTGCTGTTGATTAGCTTGGTAATTATTATAATTTTGTTGATGTTGTTGTAAATTAAAGTAATGATTATTATTACTCGTATTTGGATGCAATTGTTGTAGTTGTTGTTGCTGCTGCTGCTGCTGCTGGTTAATGGGAAAACTAAATAAATTTTCACGTTGATTATTACAAAAATAATTTTGATTCAAATTACAGCCACCTGTCGGTGCTGAATGGCACATAGAGGAGGAGGTGGTTTCATTACTAATCGCTGACATAGAAGGAAAAGAGTAAGAAGATGTTGCCAATGAAGCCATTGCTGAGATATTTAGAGAGGTTGGTCTTTGTGGACGAGAGAGAGCACTATTATTGTGGTTTATAGTGGCATTTGAATTTAAATTCAAATTATTTTGATGGCTGGTGGTGTTGTTTTGGTGGCTGGCATTGAAATGAAAATTATAATTAAAAGTATTTGCTTGATTTAGACTCAACATATTGTTGATTTGTTGGGCTGTTGGTGTGTGTTGATTAAATTTTTTTTGCAATTGCAATTGCTGTAAACGTTGCTGTTGTTGATTTGCCAAATAACCGCCAAGCGTAGGTGGTGATGATGATGCTGATAGTAGTAGGGTTTGATTATTATTGTTATTGCGATTGTTAAAAGACGTTGGTAAACTTTTACAACCAGCCAAATTTGTTGTCGTTGTTGGTAGCAAATTATACGAGTTACTGTTTAAGTTATTAAATCTTTCGTTAGTGGTTGTTGTTGCTACTGCAGTATTGTAGGTATTTAAAAATGTTGTTGAATTTTGTAAATGTTGATGCTGCTGTTGGTGAAGAGGTTGTTGTATTGTGTTTGCCGGATATTCATAGGGATGGTACGCTTGGTGGTATTGTTTTACATTTAAATTTTTCATAAAGCTTAATTTAATAATAAACACAATCGGTATAAAACTATAATAATAAGTTAATGTTTTTAAAGTTTATAATTTTTTTTTTATTTTTTTGATTAAAAATATGGGGCGGATAGTAGAGTATTTAATGCTTTTTTAAAAATAAATAAATAAATGACTAGTTAAGAATTTAGTTTATGTAACTTTAAGTTAAAAAAAATTGTATATGTAAATAATTGTTATAAAATATTTAGCGTCTTTTTGTTATTTTGTTATATTACATTTATATGTATGCATGTCTTAAGTTTCGTATAAAATTAACAACTTTTTAATAAATAATTAAAAAACAAAAATAGAACAATTATAAATAAACTTTTCTTAGAAAAGATTTTAAGCTTAATTTTTGTTTAAATTTTAAATAAATATATATTTTTTTGTTTTAACAATCTAAACTAATTATTTTAAAAATTACAAAAAACAGTCAATTGATTTAAATTGTAAAGATAAAATAATTAAAATATCTTAGTTTGACTTTATGTAAAACTTTTATTGGGAAGTTTTTTCAAACTCTTTCCAAATTTTCAAAATTCTATTTTAAAATCGTTAAAGTAATTACGTTTTATTTTTCTTTTAAATAATGGCACGCTTTTTGTTTTTTTCGTAAACGTTTTTACAATTCTTATTGTTTTCAAGTTCGTTATTAGTTGTGTTCGTTGAAATCGTTTTGAAAAAAATATTGTCGTTATTAAATCGTTGTTGCAAGTTTTGCTTTATCAAATATTTTGACAGTCTTTTTCCGGCGGTTTTAACACCAACAACTTATTGTGATTTGTGAACACTTTTGTTATTTTTAATTGTGGTTGACTTTTGTAATTCTCCAAAGTTTGGTCACCTTCGTCGGTCAGGCAAACAATTTTCAAGACCCACGTAATCATAATATATTATTAATTTTTTTTTATGTTTATTTAAATTATTAAAAATATTCAAATTTTAATATAAAATGTTTTGTTTTTAACTACTTAGATTTTTTTTATAAAGTTTAAATAACAAATGTAACAAACAATTTAAAGTATTCAACATTCGAGAAAAACAACAAGTTAAAGCTAAATATTATATTTATAAAAAAATTAATGTTTAACAAAATAATAAAATTATAAATATTTTTGTTTTAAGGAAACCTAAGTATTTAGATAACTAAAGATTGTATTTGACTATTTTTTTTTAAACTCTTACAAAATTTAATTTCTTTCTTTAATTTAAATTTTCACTTTTTAATTTCTAACTAAACCATTAACTCATGATTTATTAAATTAAATTAGATACCAAGTAGTTCAATTAGTTGTAACAATAACAAAATAAAGAAATAAAAATTTTTTTTTACATGATAAACACTGAATAAAATAAAGTTTTAAACTCAATTTCTTTTGAGTTTTTTTTGTAACAATTAAAAACTATCAAAAGTAAAAAAGTGGCTTTATGGTGGTTTTTTTTTTAATAACCAAATCTAACAGAAATATTTAATAATCACTAAAAAATTATGTTAATATAAATTGGAAGTTTAAATTATAACGATCAAGGTTTAAATTGTTTTTTTTTTTAATTATTTTTTTTATTATTATAGTTTGAGAATTTGATTTGCGCAATTTTTTTCTTTGTTATTAATTGTTTTCAAAATTTTATTTAATTAATTTACAAAATTTTGATTTCATTTACAATACTTAATTTGACTTATATTTTATGTTTTTTAAACATTTATTATTGTTTCACGTGTGTTTTGTTCGTTATAATATTTTTCAAAACTGTTTTGAGTTTTTAAACTTTACTCTTTTTTTCTCTCTCTTTTTTTTTAATGTCGTTGGTTGTTTTGTAAATATGTACTCAGTTATGAGAGGTTTCTTTAAAGATTTCGTTATTCGTTTCTTTTTTTTCCTTTTTTTCAAATGTAAAACAATTGAATTTGTTATATAATTATGTAAATTTCCAAAAGTTTTTCAAGAATATTTTCAATAGCAGATGAAACTTCGTTAACAATTTTCAATACCCACGCTGAACCACAAATATTTTTTTTCCAAAAAAAGCTCTCGATCTCTTATAAACTCTCTCTTTTTCTCTCTATTCTTTTGCAATGTCGTAAATATGATTATGATGTTATGATATTTGGAATTATTTCATTCATATAATTTATTAAATCGTTATTAGCTTCGTTGTAAAATTTTTAGTTGAAATTTATTTCTTTTGGTTTTTAATAAGGATTTGAAACAGATCCACCGCCTGTAAATATTCGGTTTAATGACGGGTCGGTCGGTCAACTTATGTTTATGCTAAATTTTTCTATAAAAAATATTTTTTCGTTTTCGTTATTTTTTATATTTTCGTTTAAAAATTTATTTTTTAATTTCTTCCAACGCCCGTTCAATATTACCGCAGTGGCTCGTTACTCGTTTGTGACTAAAATTTCGCTCACAAGAAAAATTTTTCTTTTAGTTGGAGCATACAAATACTGTATTTTTTTTTGTATTCTATAAATTCTGTGCAAATTTGTAAATTCAAAATATCTACATGATCATTGACTAGTAGTCACAGTAGAAGTATCTGCATCCATCTATTTATCATAGCCATAGAATAGTATTTGGTAGTCGTCGTTTTATTCGTCCACACACAAGATACTGTATTTGGTTGTTTTTTTTTTGTTATAATTTAATTTATTTATTTTTTTTTTCAAAACTCAAGAGAACATTTTGTTAAATAGAAAATTTTGCTACCTACACAACTAAAGAATAAAATGTACATATTTATACAATTAAATATAAATTTATATGCCCATGTAGTGGATGTAAAATTTTAATTAACAAAATTATAATTTTCTTGTATAAATTACATATAAATGTTGTAAAATAACATGTGACATTTGTTTCTTTCATCTCGTTACAACATTCTCTCTCTCATGTTGTGCTTAAAATTCTCCATTTGTCTTTAGGTCTCTAGCAGATTTTTTATACCCTGTGCGAAAATTTGTATTTTTGTAATGTTTCTCAGGTTTTAAGAAAAAAAAAATAAGTTCATCAAACGTTTTGGTTTTTTATTTCGAGATTTCAAAATAAAGAGTGGTTTTTTTAGCTCGATATAATGAACTGTCATACTGATTAGAATACTCTGGTAAATCTTCAGATTCATGCTTGAACAACGCTACAAAATCAACCAACATTTTCCGAATATGGATTGAGACGCATATGGAGTAAGACTTATCCACAGCACACCCTAAAGATCCATTACATTCGGGAAAATTCTCCGGGAAGGAAAAACTCAATACAATCCATACAATGTTTGATATATAAAAAGATTAAATGCACTAATTTATAAAAAGACGCAATAAATTTTTATACTTCAGTTCCCTGAAATTTTAAAGCAAGCCGCATTTGGCATTTGTCTACCATAATAAACAAAAAACTCTTTTTTGAAAGAAATTAAGTTACGCCTTCTCCATATTTAGCTAGATTCGGGATTCGTACAAATGTGCGATGGAATAAAAAAGATCTTTCCAACTTTAACGCCAGCTTATTTTAAACTAACTAATGCTGCTACACGTTTTTGTATAAAAAATTCACTCTTCTCTTCCTATTTTGTAAATTATTAATGGACAATTTTACCAATTTATTAAAATATCAATTTATGTTTTCAAAAAGATTTTGTTATTCGTGCTTAATTCCCAGTTTTTATCATTGATAAAAACACTTGAAATTTATTGTTGATTGGATAAGCTATTCCTATGCGCATTTCACTGGTTGCTTAGGCCAGATCATCAGGAAACTTCATCCATAAAGATTTTAGAAAAACTAAAGATATTAAACCAAATAAAAATGTTAAACGTATAAGATTTATAGCAACAGTTCTACTTGTAATAATATCAAAGCTTAAACAAAACAACATCAACAATAAACAGTGGCTTTATCTCATCTTACATTCCCCGCTTATCCCATCAACAATATATTTCAAGTGTTTTTATCAATGATACAAACTGGGAATTAAGCACGAATAACAAAATCTTTTTGAAAATTTAAATTTTGTATTCCCAAAAATTGAAATTACTTTTTGATAATATCAATTTATGTTTCAAATTTATTTCCCATGTCAAATATAAATTAAATTATGTATGTATATGAAAAACTATATTTAAATATGAATTGATATTTAAATAAAATTGCTGAAAGTGACCCTAAGCAACGAATACTTGATTTAAGTAACTACATAATTTTTTTTTAGCTGTATATTCAGCTATAACTTTTTGCTTAAAACAAGCCACACATCTATTTACAATAAGAAATTTTGGGCCTGGACGAAAAAAGTGCAAAATTTCCTTGGTTTACACATTTTAAAAACCGGTGAACACTGTTTGGGTTGCACCAAACTTCCAAAAGGCAGAGCTCCTTGGGGTCCTACGGACTGAACTGGGTTCGAAGTTGTTCTTCAGCACTTAAATTATGATGGCACGGGAGTCAGACAGGTGTGGTCTCAGATAGTATGTTTGTCTTTGCGGAAGCCTTGCCTGAAATCGTACTATTGGAGTGGACGTGGTATATGTGGTTTAAAGTGAACTCTCTAGAAATTGAACCGACAGGATACCGTTCATAAGGCGCAGTCGCGCAGGTCATATGCCAGAAAATATTTTTAAACATTAAATGCCATGAAATTTGTGAGCTAACAAAGCCACATTGTTGGTTGTTCCATTGAACTTGTTGTTGTCCTTTATTTTTAACAAAGGGTTATGCTTAAACAAAACACTGGTTATTAGAGTGATGTACTTTGGGGCTATAGTAAAGTAAAGTACATAAAAATACCTGCTGTGTCATTTAAAACATGGCAACTTTGAAACACAAAAATAAAATATAAAAGTAAAATCAATTGGATCAAATTGACACAAACTTATTTATTTGTATATTTTCCGAGAAATAAGATATATTGGTACATTTTCTGTAAAATTACTTATTTTAAGACAGTAAACCATTGTAAACGGATTAATATTATGGGCCTATTTCACCAATTCTATTCAAATATCAATATTTAAATATGTATTTGTATGTATGTATGTATGTAGTTTTTCATATAATTTTATTTTTATTTGACATGAAGTGAAGTAGGCCCAAAGTAAGTTTTTTAAATTTTCAATATAGAGCACTTAAAAATTCGACCATATTCCTTAACTATTTTATATGCATTAGGTTTATTCTTTTATTTTCTGACAAGATATTTTTAGTAAAATAATTTTTTCTTGCTAAATTTTATTTTATTTCATTTTCTTAGAGGTTTTTCCGTTTTTAAATGGTTGCCAATTTTTTTCTCGTGTTTATCGTATTTATAATTTGTATTGTCTTATTTTATATGTATATATGTGTGTTTGTGTTTATTTGCTCTCTCTCTGTGTGTGTGTGTGAATTTATTTTATTTTTTTCTAATTAATTTTAGATGTTGATGTTTTATCATTAAAATTTCCTTAATCTTTTAAACACGAACGAACAATAAACAAAAAATTTGTTGTTATTTTTTTATTCCTAAAAAGAAAGAAAGAAATTTTCAAGAAATCTGCCTTAAAAAAATATAATTCATAATAAAAAAAATAACAGGTGTTTATAAGCAGTGAGAAATAATAAAAAAAAATTTAGGAAAAGCGCTAGAAAAATAAACAAATAAAAAAACATTGGAAAAACGCTAAACTTGACAAGTATCTATACGTTTAAAAATTCAAAATAATAAATTGTTTTTAAGCCATTTTGACTTTCCAATACATATAAAACTACACTTTGATTATATTGTTAATAAAATATTTAAAGGAAAAAAGAAAACAATTTACCACAAAATAAAGTAGGTCGGTAAATATAGAGAAAAATTTGTGATTTTTTTTCACAAACTTTTTTCGTTTAATAAAAGGCGGCATTTAAAAAAAAACTTTTTGTTGTTAAATGAATTTGTTTGCCCGACTGTACTTTTGTTTTAGCATTTATTGTTTTTAATTTTTTATAAGAAACGCAATTTTATCACATTTTTATAGCCATTCTCATATGAAATGTTTGTTTGTAATTAATATTTGTATGTTAAATATATTAAAAAAAAAAATTTAATTGCTGCAGCCAAAACAAATATTAACCCATTAGGGTGTGTTGATAAAATCTTAAGAACTGTCAGTTTCGGTCTTAAATTTTGATTTGAAAACAACGCAATTTTATTTATAAGTTTGATTGAAGTCTCAAAACTAATCGAATTGAATAAATCGAAACAAAAATCTTTTGAATATATCGCTAGCGTCTTATATATTTCTAGGGAAGCTTCATGTATCTTTATGATGGATTTGCGACCAGCAAATTACTAGCACTACTTGTAGGCGATATTTTTTAACAGGTCGAAAACTTCTAATGAAGACTCGAGTTGGGACTCATCTAAAGGAATAATAAAACTTGCGAAGCACGTATCGTAGAAAGATTTTTGCTAAGCGATTAAAGAAGTTTCTGCCACTATTAGATTGCGAAGGAATCTATCTTTGACAACTCTCCTGACACGGGCATCATTCCTGCGGAACTCTACATAGTATTGAATTTTAAAGCTCCTCGAATAATGAAGCTCTTTTCAATTTGTCTCGGGCTTGTATAGATTCCGGCCAGATGCAGGGATACTAAAGTTGGGGTTATTTGTAAAGCAGAAAGGCTAAAGCTCTCACCTGACACCTAAAGACTTTGGCCGATTTGTTTATCCTTGTTATTCTTAAAGACATTAGAAAGAAATGTGCACCGGTATCTTTGGAGGACAATAGTTTCGAATGGACATCAACATGCATACAATAGAGGAAAATCGAGCGAAACTGCTCTATATGAGCTGATTAATACACTATGGTGGCTTTCCGGGATATCGAAGGAGTTTTTTACAATATTACTTCAGATGCGGTAATTGCGGGGTAGTAAAGTCTTGGAGTGGACAATGGAATCGTCAGGTTAATAGGAAATTTACTCACGCTAAGGCGAATCACTCAACTTTGGATTTATTATACTGAAAATATCTTAGAATCATTCTGGCTAACGAATTGAGCTTCTGACAAAATATTATGGAAAATAATGGATATAATCCCCAAGGATAGTTTACTCTTGGCGAAACGTACCCGACAGTGGAGTGAAATTAACTTGGGACACTGCAGTTTTGGTTCATGATCATTACCGTAACGTTTTTCAGGCGGAAATATTTGCGATCAATGTTCATTTAGACTGGCTAAAATTATCTGCTGTGTCAGCGGGTATGTAGATATTTACCGGATAGATGGATGATCCTTTTTCAATTTGGATTATGCGGGTAACAGGGCTATACTGAGGAAAATAAGACCGGCAAAGCTTTGCTAGGCTTGGCACTACATTACGGGTTCCATTGGATTTGCAAGGCTTTGAGGTACCTCTACTCTCCTGCAAACTTAAGCTTCGGCAATTGACTACCAATATTGCTAAAGGGTACTTTACACTATCACAAAAGTCTTTCGTATTTTGAGGAAAATAGAACCCTGTAAAGATAAGTTGTTATTGCTTTTTGAAAAATTTCAAACAACAATTAGATAAGGGAAGTATTTTCCTCCAAAAACGTAAGACTTGTTCAATAGTGTAAAGCACCTTTAACGATATATGAGACACGAGCACTGATTTTCGGATTACCAGCTGCGATGACGAACGTAAGAAGGAAAACACCACCTCTGTTGCTGTCATGCACTAGCGAATTTACTTTACAGCTGGTGTTGAAAAAACGGCTGGTCTAATTTTTCATTCTTAGGGCCATTATTACAACTTGCAGTTAGCTAAAGTTAAGATGAAGTTGCCAGATAGTAATGTGTTATCTGTCAAAAAGCGTCTGTTATCTGCCAGATAACTGCTAACCTCAAGTTATAATAATGACTTATTGATCAACAACAACAAAATCACGTTTTTTTCGTTATTACACTTAATGCAGTATTGTCGATACGTCATTATTTGAATAAATAAAATGTACAATGTAAACGCACTAGATTTTCAAGTAAGTTTTCAAATCAGATCTACTAGACTTCATTATAATGTAAACGGGCTATAACAAGTTTTTTCTATAAACAATCTTTATATTAAGAACATGTTAAACAAATATCTAAATGTGTGAGCGAATTTATTAGACAATTTGGAGATTTCTAATATGTATGAAATAATTATGTCATTTCATACTTAAAATAAAAAAAATTGTATACATACATGTATGCATATGCATCTATATAATATTATTAAAAATTTAAGATGTTTTAGGTTTTTAGTTTGGCAATTATACAAATTGCTTTTGTGTGAAAAAATTAAAAAAATATTAAACATCTGTTGAAAATTTTTTTCTTTTCATATCGCACACAAATTATTAAACCAAAAGAGATTTACAATTATAAATTTGAAAAAATTGTATTAATCATGATGAAGATTTTTTAAATTATTAAATCTAATGCATTTGTTGTACATTTTAAATAGGGGTTATAGTTTTTTTAATAATTTATTTTATAACTAAAATAAACCAGGGAAATCTATAAACGTATGTATACCAAATTGTCGTGTCACGGTCTTTTTAATTGAACTTCTTCCAAACGGTTTGACCGATTCTTGCATGTGTATTTGTTAGGTATGAGATTAGGTCGTTAGGTATATTTCATGTCGCTATATTGCGTAAAATAGGGCAATAGGGATAAAAGCTCCCTCTCCCTATATCTTATTAACTAATTAACCGTTTTTCTTAAAATTTGGCACGCAGACAATGGAAATAGGGAATAGGGCGTGAAATAGAGCAAGAAGGGTTAAAGCTCCCCCTCCCTTTATCTTCTTAACTAATCAACCCATTTTCTTGAAATTTGGCATGCAAATAGTGAGACATCTGAAAGGAACTATAGCTCATAACTTTTATTATTTAGGGAGTGAATTAAGATAAGAGGAGTAAAAGCTCCCCATCCCTATATCTTCTTAACTACCCAACATGTTTTTTTAAACTTTGGCATGCAGAACCTGCAACTCTAAAAGAAATATGAAAGAAAACAACGTTTGCCAGAGCAGCTAGTAAGTAATAAGAAATGTTAAGTTTTTTGAAGAAAAATTTTTACAAATGTAAAAAATCTTTAAAAAAATACTGTAATTTTCAAAAATTTTCTTAAATTTAAAAACAGATACAATTTAAAAAATTCTTCAAGCTAGTTTTAAAATTTGTTTTAAAAGAATAAAAGGTCAGTACTTAGCAAAAATTTAATTTTCAAAATATAAATTTAATTTTTTTAAAAATATTTAAATAAAGCACACAAAGTAAACAGTCCAGTCCATTTTATTAATAAATTCTTATTTCTCAAAGTGTATTTATCTACATCCAGCCAGAATTTGCCTTAAAAAATAAGCCTTTTTTATAAACAAATTCTTTCTTTGTTAATTTTTAATAAAAAATTAACATTTAATTATTGCAATTGTTGTTAATTAAACTTTTTTTGTTTTTTTTTTTAGTTCAAGGAAAAAGTCATTGTTATTTTAAAATTGTTGAGGCAAATAAAACTTTAGAGCGCAAAAGAGTATAATTAAAAATTTTAATTAAAACGTTTTTTAAAACTTACAACATTTGCTAATTTACAAAGAATAAAATGTTAAAGGAATTTTTGCTGTTGTTTTTTGTTAAACCCAACAGATGTTGATAGATTTTTTTACAACAAAATTAAATAAAACTGGTAGTTAAAAATGAAATGTGTTAACTTCACGTAGTTTAAGTTTAAACTTGAACTTGTCAAATTTGAAATGTTTGTTTCAGCTTAAAGTTGTTTTTTATTTTAAAAATTACAGATTTTTTTTTTTTATAAATTGGCCGTTTACATTTTGATTTTGTGGAATTTATTTGAATTTTTACTTTTTTGTTTAATTCAAAATTTTAAATAGTTGTACTATATTTATTTTAATTGACATTGAAGATCTTGAGCATTGTAGAATTATGCAGGGAGACACATAGACAATCTACTTGAAGGTTTGTTAGAAAGATAGACAGACGGGCGTTTATTAAATTTATTTACATTAAAAATAAAAAACAATAATAAATTGCTTTAGTTGGTTTTAATTGAAAAAACAAATATCTAATTAATAAATAACAATTGCAACTAAATTGTGCTATCATTTACTTTTATTTATTTTTGTGAAAATATTGTGAAATCATCATCTAATTAAACTTATTTCAATATTTTTTTTTTTTTAAAAAAAAAAAAAAACAAATTGCTAAAATTCTGAAACAATCTAATCTGGCTTTCCTCACAGCATATTTCTTCAAAAGTCGTTTTTTCTACTTCAAAAAAAATCAGCAATTAAATCTTTAGATACCTACATACATGAAGTTTGCAAATTTGTCTTGTTATTGTTTTGTAAACAACAAACAATATAAAACTATTTTATTTAAATTTTAAATTCGTGGTGTAACAATCGTAGTATTTCATTAAAAGCCAAATAAATCAATTACGTCATCTAAATGTTGTTGCTTTTAATGTGACCAGAAAAGAGAATAATTATTTGATATTACAACAAAAACATGTTTGGTAGAATAAACACGACAAAATATTCGCGCATAACAAAAAAAAAATTATAATAGAAACGCTCAAGTTTTTAAAAATAGCACAACACGTCAGTTGTTCTTTCTGAGTGTATTGCGAAAATAAAGACATCATAAATGAAATTTTGAGTAAATTTTTAATAGTACTAGCTTGTCTCTCAGGGATAGGAAATACCGTTTTATAGTTCGTTTTTGGGACTTTTAAACAAATCCGAGATAAAAATGTACTTAATTTTTTAGTGCCCGTCCACTTTCTCCATATACATAATTAATGTTTTGTTTTATGTACAACATTTATGGCCATTTTCACCAATTCTATATAAATATCAATTCTTATTTAAATATAGTTTTTTATATATTTTTATTTGACATGAAAAATGAATTTTAAACATAAATTAATATTTTAAATAAATTGGTGAAATTGCCCATTAAAGTATGTATTTTGTATGATTTTTTTTATTATAACAAAAAATATTAAAAAGATTTTTGTTTAAAAAACCAAGGGTTTTCCACATTTGCGGAAATAGACGATTTCGCGATTCCATTTGAACCAGATCTGCAGTTGAAAATAGCCCCTCCGATTAGAGTTTCTACGCGGGAAAGAATTCCCGGGAATCCCGGGACATTAATTTTAAATTATTCCCGGGAAATTGTTTCCGGGAATTTTCGGGAATTTCAAATTAAATATTTTGAAATCTTAAGTTGTTTGCATCGTTAAAATCAAAAACGAGCAATAAAAATTAAATCTTTACCAAATACTACCTACAAATCGAACTATTTTTCATACTCCAATAAACATTTTTAATTGCTGATGAAATGTCTAAAAAGCTTCTTGAAGTAGAAAATGAAAATGTACACGATACACCATCATTAATACCAGAACCATCTAAAAATTCTAAAAAAATAAATAAAAAAACAGAATTTGACGTTTTTTAAGTCACGGGTAACAGGCCAACAAATTTATAATCTTTGTATCATGCGCTTCTTACTATAAAACCAACGTCTGTAGAGAACGAGAGTACGTTTTCGGTAGCAGGTTATATACATATCAACAAGGATTAGAAATAGAATCTCTGATGAGCTTTTAAATGCTTAAATAATACTAAACAAATTTTCTTAAAAGGAAATTAATTTTACCAAGTTGCTATTAATAACAACTACTACATATTAATAAGTTTTAAACATTCGTGATCTCAAAAAAAAAAAAATATATACATATATATAAACATACATCTAAAATAGGCATGTGCATTAGACCTAGCGGAGCTAATATGGGGTTTTTTATTTTTTGGAATTTTGAATGTGGGTAGCAACAAAAATATGCGATTTGATGCCAAAATTTATGTTACAAATTTTTAGCTTGATCGGATGGTGCCAACCCGTGCCATGATGAGGTCAAAGGTCAAAACTTTGAAAAACCACCAAAATATTCTTATTTTGTATTCCATAAATTTTATTAATTAAAAATACTATAAATAAAACTACTATAAATAAGAACATCATTTATTATAATTTGCATTTACGCTGTAGTATACAATACCACCAGAATCAAAGGCATATAGGTATATTATAAAATTTAATTCAGCTCTAAGTAGAAAAAAAAGTATGGAGCATCGTCTAATTATGATGTTATGATGTTGACACAACATTATAATAATTAATTTTTTCAGATTTTTGTACATTAATAATTTTTTCTATATTAAAGCCCAGAAGATGTTTTTCAATGAAAAACGAAATATTGGCAAAATAAATATTGAAAAATTTGAATAATTAACAGGACCTCGAACTCAAAAGGAAAACAAGTTATTTTATTAATACATTTTAAAGGTCGAATAAAACACAAATAGTGGAGAGGGTACTATGCATTTGTGCTGATGTTTGTAACACCTTAAAATATTGGTCCTAAGAATTAACGATGTTTGTCCGGCTGGCTAGCTGGCTGTCTATGTAAACCTTGTGCGCAAAGTACAGGTCGCAAATTTGCAGATAATTTAATAAAATTTGGCACATATGTAGGTTGTAATGTGGTGTACGGTGGTATCAAATAGTTGGGGTTGATCGACTATACTTTCTTACTTGTTTTTATTGTAGATCTGGCCTCAAAAGGTTGGGTAAATAATGTAGTGATTATGATTTATGTACCTTAAAATTAGTAAAACCTAGTAGGCTCTAGTGATTCCTATAAGATGAACAATAACGACATGGAATTTATCGTTGATTCAATTTTTTAAATATCTTTCAAAATATTCATTTAAGTTTATTCTTGTTTAAGAAATTGATATTAGCTTACAATTTCCTCGTAAACACCTTTAAATGAATTATTTCTGGTTTTTTTTTTTGAGATAAATTTCGGAAAATCAAGTGGCCCAGAGGTAGCAATTTTTGAACGTTTTGCACGGGAATGGAGCACACTTAATTCAGTGGAATACATCAACTGTACGCAGGATGAACAAGTTTTGCGTGTCATATCTGTCGAGGAACGCGAAACAAACAAGCAGTTTTGCCTTGAATATTTTGCGAATGTCCACATTCGGCATGATTATAAAGAACTTCTATAACTTTCATTAATTTTTCTTGGTGGTAGCATTCCAAATTTCACATTTCGTGCACCAGGAGCGACGTCTCATGCAAGATTCATGTCCAAGGCCATCTATTGTTTAAAAATATATTTTTTTCACGCTCACTTTTAAATTTCTGCAAGTCACTTGAATGGTATTCGTTAAAAGCGCATTTTCTTAGTAATTCTCTATATTCCATACTGGTTCAGTACCGCAAATGCAGTTGAATAGAGATATGCAACTAATAAAGGGGATTATTGGCTACTTTGATAAAAAAAATATCTAAACTGCTATTGAAAAAATTCGAAACCATATGTGGTATTTATCAGAGGAAGCAGTTGCACTTGCCTTTTTGATCCACATGTAGAATCAGAAATAAAGGAAAATATGGTTTTCGCGTTGCATTTAGATAAAGACAATCACATCGGTGACGATGTTGATATTTTTTCTTCAAAAAAATTGTGTGAAAGCGTCGATGAATTACAATTATTCACATCTAAGGATTTAAGCTCTTTTGTGACTACCAAAACAAACATTTTTTTCTCGTTTGGAAATTTCTTACGCATTAATCCAGCAAATTGGCCTAAGAGCGAATCATTTTGTTAAGGGGAACAGATCGTGAAATGCATTACTATTGTGTATGATCCCGCCGAAAGAAAAGTCAAACTAATAACTGACTTTAACAGATGCTTAACACACAACAAAGAGGATAAACAGTACTTGCTACACATTGTAGAAGCTACCGTTAGGACTTCCCATCCTATACAAAATCTTCATTCATTTAAAATAAAAATAATAAGAATAATAAACAAAAATTAAAGAAAAAAACTTTATTTAATTAGTATTTATTATTAAAAAAAAATTTATAAAGTTAAAAAAGAGTATTTTGGGTAGGTTTTCAAAGTTTTGACCTTTGACCTCATCATGGCACGGGTTGGCACCATCCGATCAGCCAGAAAATTTGCTAAATCAATTTTGGTACCAAATCGCATATTTTCATCGCTACCCACATTCAAGATTCAAAAAAAAATTTTTAACGCCAGGTCTAATGTGCATATGGATGAAACAATTTATTTGGTTTTGTTTTGGTTTTCTGTGGAATTATTTAAGCTAATTTTTGTAGACAGTTGTATATGTGTATATTCTTTTAAAAAAGTAAAAACATTTGTCTTTAACTCATTTAATGAAATCATTGTTTTATTCAAAAAATCCCGGGATTCCCGGGAATAAGATTTTTTTTGTTTCGTTTCCCGGGAATAGAAAAAGACCGGGAAATTAGAAACCCTACCTCCGATGCAACAGAAATCATTTATGAACTCAAGAATTTCTGCGTGGTTTTCTTCCAGTTTGGGTTTAACATCTCATTGCGCGAGTAAACAAGCGGGTCTGTGTCTCTTGAAATATTACACAAAAAGAAAAAAACTCGTACTAAATTTAAGTTGTTCTTACTTACTTTAGTGCGCGTCGTACTCAAAAATTTAAGTACGAAAAATTTTTATTTGCGCCATAAAAGAGTTCAGCGATCTTAATATTTTTTTCTTTAAATTCGAAGATAACAGTTTACCATATTATAATGATACGCTTTTTATATATATATAAGTATGTTCATAATTTCTATTCAATGGTAAATTGATCATACATATATTTTGGTATTGTAAAATATTAACTTTAGCCGGCTAATGATTTCGTCAATAGTAAAGCGCTGTTTGCCGGTTTCTTCCCGGCATAGATTTTTGACACAGCTGATGTCAGATGGGTTGTCAGAAGAAAATAGAGCACACTCTAATTGAAATTTTGTCAGATGACTTTGCATCTGACATTTACAGAAGCACTGTTATTAAGGTAGCATACGACATGTTTGTATGTCGCAGTGGGAAATTTGACAAGTCAGATGTAAAAAACATGTCGTGTACATGCAGCTTTACTAATTTAATTGTTTAATAATGTGCACGGACGAGTATTTCTAGTTAGTTAAATATAAATATGTAGTTGTCTCGCAAAAGTTTGTTTTTTTAAAAAAATACTTCTAATAATTTTCCAAGTCTTCCCACTATCGTTTTTATATCTTTTAACTGAGAAATCTATGCACTAATGTAAATTTTTTTATTTGTTTTGTTTTTTGTTAAAACAGTTTATTATATATGTTGCAAATGATAAACTAAAACTAAAAGATTTATTTTATTATCTGGGGGACTTTTTATTCTGTTTACATTAGTCTATGTTTTTTATAATTTAAGTAATAGTGTCTTTTTATTATTATCATAAATTTAGAACGTCTGCACAAAAGAATTAAAAACTTGTTGCTTTTATGAAATTTGTTTAAAGACATTTAGTTTTAATTGACCTTTAGGGTTAAATTTTAAATATGAATGATAATATACGAAGCAGAGATGGTCAAATTAATTAGAATACATTCTAATAGCTCGTTTAACGAAATCTAGTACTTACGAGATTAAAAGCAAAATCTAGTTGTTTTTGACTAGATTTCCTATTCAAAACAAAATATATTTCTTGACTAAAGTTTGACGAATATAAAAATAAAAATGGCGTCTTGTCAAATCTCTTAAAAAAAATTTAAGAAAAATTTTGAGAAATTTGTACACAATTGGAGCAGTATAAGCTGAAGCCTTAGTCGCTTTGGCTCTTTATTCTAACAATTAGCTTATTTTTTTTTTAATAATTTGGTTTTATAAATAAATAAATAAATGGAGCAGTAAAATAATATTGATACAATAAATAAAGTTAATTATAAATAAAAGGTAATGCAAATTTTCAAATGCCAATTTCTTTAAATGTATGCATGTGTTAGATACACAACAAGCTTTCAGCTGTTTTTGCTATGAAAATAAAATCTCCCTAATGTCAAAAAAGTAAAATGTAAACGCACTCAATTTTAAGCAGGATTTCACATAAGATTTTCTAGATTTCGTTGTAATGAAAACGGGCTGTAATACACCTTTAGCTACATTTAAATTTCACTCGAGGAAATATTTTTTTAAATAACATAAAAAAAATTAGAAAGGTTTTGTTATTTCTATTCTTCGTTCAACAGAGACCAAATGTAAACATTTGCCGTATTCAGTGTTTGATGCACATGTTCTTGCGAAAAAGCAAAGGTACAATAACGCAACAGTTACCCGTGTAACTTTTTCTTGATAGTTTTTTTACATATCGTTAGCTAAAACACAAAAGGCCCTAACTAGCCAAAAATTTAAAATCGATTTTTCATTAATTCTGATGTACTGCATCAACACAAATGTCCACAACAAATTCTGGAATCTTCGACCAAAATTGGCTTTTTTTCATTGGCAAAAAACAAAGGGCCCTATCTACAAAAGATTATATGATAAACGCTAAGGCCTTAAAAAACAATTTGAATAATATACAACAAACAAGTGGTAGGTTTGACAAGAAAAATAAAATAACAATAAATTATAAACAGTTTAATGCGATTTATCAATTTCTCCTGTAAAATTTTCAAAATGTTTAATAGGGCCTTTTGCGTTTTAGGTGACGATATACTGCTTGTCAAAATTGTCAAAAAATGCTGCACACAATTTACTGTTAAGATGTCATCGAGAAAACAATTTTAAAAGACAAATGAAAAATTTTCATATCTAAATTGCAATCAGATGTTTTCTTGACTGTAAATTGTAATACGCAATAAGAAAGAAAATTGAATGCATTAATGAAAAAGTGTAAGTGTACTGAAACCTGAAACAAAATTTGAAGCAAAACTTGATCATGTAACCAAGCCCAGCTATGGAAAGTTCAACAGCAAAATACACAGAGTTGCCGTCAGATTTTTTTTTGTAAAAGAGCTTCGTTATTTAACATTTGCTCTTTCGCAAGTTCATTTGCACCAACCACCATTATTCTGGCACCTTTGCTAACCTGTAAAGTTGCCATAAATTTATATGTATGCAGATGATAAAATGTAAAATGTAACCTAAAGGTCGATTCCCCCATGTTACAGCATGTTGTGAGGACAACATTTTTATACCCACACCACCATAGTTTGTGCCGCCTTAAAATATTGGTCCTAGACCCACCTTTAAGTATGCCGATCGACGAAGAATCACTTCCTAAGTCGTCCAGCTGGCAGGCTGTCTATGTAAACGTTGGGCTGAAAATGCTGGTCGCAATAACTTTTAGATGTAATTTGATTAAATTTGGTATACAGCTTCCAAGGGTCACAAGAACCAAGCCCATAATCATTTCACATATCCCCATGCAAGCTTCTTTCCGGAATAGAGTCTTTGGGACCATAAACCATATTTTTTAGTTGGAATTTAGAATACATTTGGTTTCATTCCATTTTTTTATAGGCAGAACTTTTGTGCAAATCCTTTTTGCCAAAAAAAGAATTTTGATCCATAAGGAAAACGAGCCTTTCAATTGCTATTTACGACTTAAGACTTGCAAAAAATTAACAAAAATGATTAAGAATGTGGCATTTGGTAAACGAAAACAAAAAAATTTACATATATTGACATTTTCAACAAGATTTTTAAATTAATTTGCAGCATCGAAAGTAAAATTCCTTTCGTTAGAAAATTCGACGCATAACGAAATTTTCGACACTACTGTCACCACATAATACAAAATTTACATTCGATAGTCGATGTTCGATAGCCAGCGAAAATCGTTTTTCTATTACGGGTATATTTTCGAAAATTTGTTTTTAAATACTGTAATGTAGGGTATCTGGGTATGGTCTCTCTTTTTACGAACAAATCGCAGCTTTGTTTAGTTTTATACAAACTTGAACTGAGTTGCCAAGAGGTTAAATTTTTAAATACAAAGTTAATGTTTATGAAATGAAATTGTTTTTTTAGCATCTTTTTTCATCTATTAATAAGACACATAACCTTTGAGAATAATTTCAATATGTAGTCTGACAACAACAAAAACAAAGCAAAATATAATCCATAGCTGGAGTATGTCCAGCTTGCAAAACTAAATTTGGGTGAATCCATCGTTAATTTCAAATAAATTTCAACATAAGCCCATTTTTAACATTGAGGTTCATTACACTTTATATATGTATGTATGTATGTATGTAGTATTTTTATTAATCTAAATACGGAATTTTTTTAACTCTTTAGTCACAAACAAACAAATTTATTTGAGCATTAAACCATGTTCCGAAATTGATTTAATTTTGAAAAGTCTACAAATTTTATGGAAACACACCCTAAAATCCAAGCTGACTTAATTTGATTAATAAGGTGGTAAAACAAGCTTTTTTCCATCTAAATCGAAAGACTTTTTAAACAAACTACTATCCTTTGAACAAAATATAATTTATGACCGTTGTCAAATAATGGCAACCGAGGAATAAAAGCTTTCTTTAATGAAGGCTTGTGTGAGTATGCATTATTGCATTTTGTAGTTACTTTTCTTTTTTTTTTAATTTTCTTTGACGTTTTTAAAATTTTTATTATACGTAGGTATTTGCGTTATTTTTTTGTTAATCGGTTTAATGTATTACTGTTTATTTAATTTATTGCCCATTTTGTCAGTCAAGGCAATGTTTGTTTTATTTTTGTGAATTTTATTCAATCAAAACATTTCTGTGTTGCGATTTTGTAAATGTATTCAGTATTTTAGCGGGATATCGAAGAATATTGTTGCTATTCATATCACAACAATTGGTGTTTTTTTTGTTTTTTGTGTATTGTGGTAGCTCCTAATTTATTTAAAATTTAATATGTGGGGTCACTCTTTTTTTTAGCTAGAATTGTTGCTCTGACGAAATACAATTAAGTACAATGACAATGAAATCTTAAAATAGATCCTGGACTTGACATTTGAACCGGGAAGAAAATCTTAAAGATTATGTTAGGCTCTTTTTTGTTCCGTTCGTTAGTAGAAGCATTGGCACATATTGAGAATTTATCACTAAGCGTTAACTTTTAAAAGTACCTATAAGTATTAAAGTTAATCAACGTCGGTCCCTTTCAAAGTAAAAAAGTTAACTAAAGCTGGTTTAAGACGTTATGTACTACGCAGCGTGCTTGTTAAATTTTCCACTGAAAAATGCGTACATGTCGTGTAAAAGAAAAAAAAAATCAAAGTTTTTCTTGGGATTCAAAAATTAATTAACAAGGTTTCTTTCAAATGTGCTAAATTCCCATTTCATACTATTGAGAAACTGAAATTTATTGTTGAAGGGATAATCTATTCCTATGCGCATTTCACTGGTTGCTTAGGCCAGATCGTCAGGAAACTTCATCCAAAGATTTTAGAAAAGCTAAAGATATTATACAAATAAAACTGTTAAGCGAATAAGAATTATAAACCTCAGTTTTTCTTGTAACAATATCAAAGCTTAAACAAAAACAACAATAATAAACAGTGAGTTTATCTTTTCTTACAGTCCCGACTACAATTGGTTGATTTTTTGTCAACTTTAAATGTAGTTGTTTCTGAAAATTTCAACCCGAATTTGCAGTGCAAAATTTTTAAATTAAAGCGTGTTTTATTTTACACCGACAAACCATCTGAAATCAGCTGTTTTGAAGGTCATTTGCTTGTCGTGGCAAATATGTATAAACTTCCACTTTTAAATTTACACAGATTCTTTAAAGAAACAACATTTTTAATAAACTAGAAATACAAATAAAATCGAATGGAAAAATGTATTATTATACAATTTGCTGTTGTGAACGATGTAACCGAAAGCGAATTTGTAATGGGGAAAGAAGTACTGGGGTTAGTTGGTTGTGTATCTCATTGCGGCTCTGGTCATATTATTTTAACCATCCCTTTATGAGATTTAATATATCATGGCTTTGGCGTAGTCTCTTTGCGGTGATGAAATATATATGAATGTAAAGCATAGTTGAAGTGCCAATTGGACGCTTCCACAGGTTGAGGCTAGTAAATAATTTTGCCATGCATTATAATGGGTGACTTCGACAATTATGCAGTGGCGGATAGTTCAGCGGATTGGGGAAGATGGTCTCAGAAGGACACGTCTGGCAGCATCTAGCTTTAAATTCTGAGTACCGTTGAGACTCCGATCAACATTTCGGATTATTGGTGCTAAATAGCCAAAGCCAAAATACGATCATAAATGAAAACCCTGACCTAGAGAACAGGTTGGCTTTGTATAAATAACTCATTCCGTTAAAACAATTTATTACCGAAACACCAATAAATAAAAACAACACCACCCCCAACACGATAACGTTGGTGCCCTTTGTTCAACTACATGATTTTTCTACAATAGTTGTTTAAAGTACATTATACTTAGATAATTGTTATGATTAAACCCCTTTCAAAAAAAGCATTTCATTGATAGCTTTATTGTTAAATGTCTGTATAGTTTTTGCTCTTTGCTTTTTTTTTTTAAGTAAATTAACATCGCAATCTTTTTCAAAAAAAATTTCAAAATATTTAAAAATCTAGATAAGCCTAATTAAATAAAACTCGCCAAAAGTTTTTACATATTAGTATAAACGAGTACGTATGTATGTATATTTGTTCATTAAGAATTTTGCTAATTTCAATTAGAGTTTTTGTTTTCTGTACTCTATTGTAACGTGACTAGATTTTAGAATTTTACTTTTGTTTTATTTTTGCAAAAATACACAAAAAAAAAAATAAAAACCGAAAACCATTTTTGTTAAAATAAAATTAAGGCAAGCAAGTAAGTCAATGACTTTGAGAATTGCACGCCACATTCAAACAAGTAAAATAAATAAAAAAATTGCGAAAAAGTTAAAAAATACTTAACAAATTTTCTGTTTGATTTTTTACAGGCAACCGTGTAAAGGCTTGAACGGATGAGCGTATGGACAGACGGACATACTTTTAAACATATAAATACTTTAACGCCGCTGTTTATTATTGTCGTATGGTTCGTATTTTTTTAACGCCATATTGGCAACAACAAATTGAATTAAATTTTAAGTTTTGTTTTTGTGTTCATGGCTCCACTGGCGACCGACCACAGCAGCATACTATAAAATTTTTACAAAAAAAAAACAATTCCTAAAAAATTAAATATAAAATCCACAAAATGTGTGTGTTTAGTACTTTTTTTATTATTTATTTTTATGAAAACGTTCACGCTTTAACCATTTTTGGTCAAGCTGTATTGGAAATAAAACAAAACAAACTTTTTTAAATTTAAAATTGTTTATATGGTAATCTCAACAATAAATGGAAGAAATCATTCATTAAACTTGTCAGTCCCGCTTTTAAGCCTCTCACAACCAACCCACCCACACTTTTGAAACATTGGTGAGATTTTTTTTATTTTTTGAAAATTTATCTTTTGTTTAAATATCTTAACAAAATCATATTGTATGTAAAAATTTGTGGTTATTTTTTTAAGCTCGATAATTTGATTTTAAGAAAATGTCAGGGACCTTATTTTTTAAATTGAATTTTTATTTTTTTTATTTAAGTCTGCTTAAAAAAATATTTGTAGTTCTGATTTTAATGAGTTAAAAATACTTTGAACGAATAAAATTAATATGTATTATATTGCATGCAGTTGTATTTTGTTTTTGTTAATTAAATAAATAATATAAAATGTATGGCTAATGAAGTCTACCATGACGTTGACTCTAGAAATGTCTAGAGTTAGTTTTAGTTTTTTTTGTATTTCTAAGTTTAATTGTGCATTGAAAATTAAAAAAAAAGCTACTTGGTCTTGAAATTTAATTGTTATTAAAACACGATTACGAAAATAAAGTGTAACAATTTAAATTGTTTAAATGAGTTCTTATTTTGAAAGTTTAATGAAATTTAAGTGACTTGTAAAATTTTAAAGGATATTTTAAATTAACAAATTTTTTAAAATAAAATAATAGCGAAAAAGAAAATGTCAAAAAACAACCTCTAACAATATTAATGTAAGGAACATAATTGGGTCTTTTTTTAATGCGCCATTTACCGACAATTCCATGGTTAATTAATTTTTTTTATATTTTAACTGCCTGTTTTTTGATTTAATAAAACCAGGCAGTTAAAATTATATTAGCACATTTTAAAATGAAGAGGCGATCTTGTATGTCGCCGCATCACGCTCAAACGCGTCGACCTTTTTCAACCAAGCTTATACGCAAGTAAGGAATGGGGACCTACATGGTTTATGTTAAGTTTGGTTGGGATCAAAAATCGCATGTGTGCATAAAATGGGCAAAATTGTTACCGATTCTCTAAATAGTTTATTTAGTTTCCTATATGCAGGCTTTTAGGGCCAATAACTTATTGTAAATTTATTTCATTCTCAAAAATATCCTACATTTCGTTGGTATTCTTTCCAACCTCTTCAGGGATTGAGTTTTTATGAATATCTGGCAACATTGTAAAAAGTAAAAAAGTAGTCAATAACAACAACCGATTTTTTTAAGTAACCCTCATCATATATCCAAAATTTTTTTTCGTAAGAATTTCTTAAGCCAAATCATTCGATATCGGCCTTTTAGTGGATAAAAAGGGGAATTTTAGCTACATTTTAATAAACTCAATTTAAGCTGAAAAATTTCAAAAAAAATTTATTTTTTTGCTTAAACTACCACAAGGAATATGGGCTTGAAATATTTTAACTTAAAGGGGCAAAACAGAATACAAATTCGTACTTTTTATGCACACTTTTTTTCGAAAAATTTTTTCGATCCTAAATTAAAAATTTTTTTTTTATGAATCTCTATAACTACGTTGGCATGTCGTATATCACATACAACTGCTGTTTATAGACCCACCTTTTAGTAAACCGATCGACTCAGAATCACTTTTCGAGTGGATCTAAATTTGCTACACACGAAAATGGTGAGAATTCTTACTGAACAAGTTTTCTTACCCAAAAAACTTTTTATTGTGTGAATATTTATATTAAATTTTAGTTCATATTTGACCATAGCTCACGTACAAATACCACTCCCGAAAATATCTTTAAATGCCAAAATTCCCTTTTAGATAAAAATACAATCAGCAATGATAAATTCTATAATAGCTACTATGCCATGTCAAAATTTTGTGCGTGTAGGTCTATAATTCAATCAAATCATAGAAAAAAATTAAATTTTAAAAATTAAAAATTAAATAGAAACTGATATATACTATTAATTTACACCAGTAAACAAATTAACTTGATTAAACATTTAATTCACTTGATTAAACGTTTAATTCATTTCATTAAATTTTTAATTAAAACTGATTTATTTTTGATTAATACTTTAATTGTCGAAACATTTTTTTTCTGTGTTATCTCGTAAAGCTGTGGATATTTGTTTTACATTCGGCAAAAAAAAAAAAACTATTATATAAATCGAACTTCAAAGCAAAGTTTTGTTTTGGTGGGTACATGATTACACATGATTACACATGGATCCTAAATAGGGTACACTGATAAAAATATGCATGTATGGTATGTTAAACATGAATAAAATAATAAAGATTACGCATTGCGCCGGTCCGTTATTTTTTACTAAAACTATGTGAGTAAAATTGAGAGAAATATTTATTCTCGTGACGGCATAAGTTAAAAAACAAAAAAAGACCAACACATTTAAAAATGTCTACAATATTGATCATAGAGCCTAAAAAGTATATATGCACATATGCATATTCTGGGTCCCTATAAGTAGTTGATTATTCGAAGTCCGTCTGTATGTTCAAATGGGATTTTCGTAGATCCCTGATATGATGGAGACTTGGTCGATATATATTTACATCACATATGCTCCATTAAATTTGTCTATTGAAATGTGGCCTGATCTGTTAATAATTGGCTGAGATATGAGTATAAAATCACGACTGCATCTAATTTTTCCTCTAATCGCTTGTTTTTTATTTAATTTTCTGCATATCTGGGGAACGGCATGAGCCAAAGTTTCTGATTAAAAAAAATCATCTTGGTTATCAATACATGTGACAAAATTTGGGCGGGATATAAGATTGGGCATAGCCGAATTTAGCACTTTTACTTGTTTTTGTTTACATTTTGCTAATTTTTAAAACTGCCAGTTTGTTTCTAAGATGTTGCTATATTTAAAGTATTTTTTTTTGTATTATTTATGTTATAATTCTCATTTACAATTCTCACCCAAGAAAAACAATCGTTTTCTATAAACTGGTACGTAGCTAACTGCGGTTTTACTAATCTATTATTGTTATTATAAAGATATTATAAGAAATAAAAAAACAAAAGACTAATCATTATAATATTTCTAAATAAAAACAGAAATTTCATAATATTATCAAAGTATGAGTGAAATATTAAGTAAAAAATGTAACCTCAAATATATTTTTTAGAGTTTCTAGGGAATTGTAACCCTAGAAGAAATCTAAATATATGAATAAATATTTATATTTTTATAAAACAAAAAAACTAGTACATTAAAAATATGTAAAGTAAACAACACTCATACGCTTTGATGGCCAGTTATTTTGAAACAAACCGAATTTAAAAAATTGTTTCTTTATTTGATTAAAAATTTGTTGCCATGCGGCTGTATTTTTTATTTTTTGTTGTTTTTGCTGTTATACCTCACTTGGGAATTTTTGTTGGTTTTTAGGTTTTTCTCTTTGCGATTTTAAACAACATGCAACCTTTTATTATACTTTACGGTCTTATTTCGTTAGCCATTTTTTGTTGGCTTAAGCTGCTAAGTGAAAGGAAATATTGAACAAAGCAAAGGCAAAAGCAAAAGCAATAACAAAAAAGTTATTTGAAATATTATTTACAGTGTTCTATTATTTTTGTGTGTACAATTTTATTTATTTTATATTTTTGTCTAACTGCTGACCATGACCAATAGAAAATATATTTTTTTAAGTGGTTAAAACAAAAAGTTTGGCCAAAAATATATAATAAAAAAAAAAAAAAAAATTGACGACTGCAATATGACTGACTGGCGAAAAGTACTCTTATGTTTGTAGATAGGTATGTTGTAGAGCTAATACAAATTGAGGTTGATAGCTTTGTGCTGCATGTGGCACAAACTAGCTCACGCTCGCTTGTTCATTTCTCCAATTTAAAACTCTCTTACAAAATGAAACATTTGCAAAAAGAAAAAAACTTAGCTTTCTAAATGTGTCTGTGTTTTTTTTTTTGATTCTTGTCCATAATCCAATTTGATTTTGGCAACATTTTTAAATTTTACGACATGCTTTCTTGGCACATTGGCTTTATTTCACCAAAAATTAAAATCCTTTTTGTAAAGGATATTCGTTTTGTTTGGATATGTGTTGCTTGCTGCCTTTTTCAAAGGAAATACTAAACAAATTGTAAAATTACAGGTTGCATGATGATAGGGAATGAACAAATTTTTCAATTTACTTAAATTACATACATCTAGACAAATTTGTGTTGCAATATAATGGCCAGACTTGTATGCAGTATTTGCTTATAAACTCTAAATTAGTTTGTCACTTAAATTGAAAAGGAAAAATGTTTCAAAGTATAATTTAATTACGTGTAAGTGGTCAGCCAAATTATTTTAATTTGTAAATTGTTTTTGGTCTGATTTTTTAAATGAATGGTGTTAGATAAAAAAAAGGAAAGAGTTTAGTTTATATTTTTAACCCACAGTTTTGTAAGTTTCTTTATGGTACTTACTGCCAATTTTACTAAGTTAAAGTACTAGTTAGTTTAAACTAGTACTTAATTAAACTCACTGTTTATTGTTGGTGTTTTGTTAAGGCTTTGATATTGTTACAAGTTAGACTTTGAGTGTTTATAATTCTTATTCGCTTTAATGTTTTACTTGTATAATATTTTTGGCTTTTCTAAAATCTTTGGAAAAGGTTTCCTGATGAGCTGGCCTAAGCAACCGCTGAAATGCGCATAGAAACTAGCTTTCCCTCAACAATAAATTTCAGTGTATTTATCAAATATGAAAAACTGGGAATTTTTTCATACGAAAATCGTATTAATAATTAACTTGTTGAAATTGGCCGCTAAAATACAATTTTATTAAAAATTGTTGTTAAAATAGTTGTTTTTTTTTTAGAAATATCCGCTTTTCCTAGAACTTACACGCCTAGAACTTGAACTTTCCTACAGTTTTAATTTCATTAAAATCGGTTTAGATGTTATTGAGAAATTTAAGGTCAATGATGTTTTTTAGCATTGAGTACAAAAATGCTTTTGATTAAGATTTAGAATTATGGTATTTTTTTATTTAAAAGGGGAATGTTTTTTTAATTGCGCTGTTTTTAAAACATTTTAGCCTACATAACTGCCAAATTTCATTATGATATCTTTATTTATATCAGATTTATAGAATGTCAAACCTTAAAATTTCTATTTTTACTCACATTGAAAGCCCTTTCATTTATTTTCACTATATAAATAATAATTTTAATGTTTGTCATTCCAAGAATCAGACACAGCTAGAGATATCGCAATGAAATTTTGAAGTTATGTAGGCCAAAGAGATCTTAAAACAGTGGACTTAAGAGCATCCCCATTTCTTATTTAAAATACCCCAAATTCCCAATCCCGGAAAAATGCTTTTAAAAAAATTTATCTGTTTTTAAAAAAAATTGGCAAAACTACCACTATTTACCACTCGATATTGATCAGAATTTTCCAGAAAATCATGGACATACTAGAAATCATTACTGTTCTAATATTATAAAAATCGGTGTGTTGCATTGTTAGAATTTTTTACTTCAATAAATTTTTTTTGTTTGAGAAATTTGATTTTTTTTTGGATTACACACTAATAATGTTTTCTTTGGAAAAATATAAACATGACCGATATCAACGACCTCATCCAGTCCCTACCGAGACCAAGTAGCACACGCGTTCTCGTCGCGTCATAGCCAAGCAGGTTTGCTTTCCCTGTCATCTCCCCTGAGCCCTTCTTTATAACTCTCGTCTGATGAGAGTCTTGCAGCGGGCCATTGAAATGCCAATCACGCCGTCGGCGAACATGTTGTCAAAGAGACAGCCCCGTTTGGCCAAACAGTCCGCAGTTTGGTTACTGGTACCCATGATGGTACCTGGTACCATAGATGTCGTGAAGACACCAGCCAGAGCTGCAATGGCAGCCTTGCTGTCCATTAATATACATATATCTCTCGATATACGAAAGTACATCAGCCAGTTTGCCGCCTGCAGCATACTACTGACATCCCAAAAGAGACCTTAATGCCCAATTCCCCAATAAAGAAACCTTCACCTACTCTATTGCCCATCCTGAAACCATCGGTATATACCCGTAGGGTCGGTTCCAGAGATCGCGTGTTATAGAGCAGCTTATCATTATTACCATGACTATTGTACTCCAAGGGTTCCGGAGTACAATAGTCCAGCCCCGCCAGGTCATATGATGCGTGAGCCTGGCATGACAATAAATCCGCGTAGACCACCACCCACCGCCCCCCAGTCTAATAGCGGAAGTTAGGGCCTGTTGTTCGGTCATGACGTCAACCGGCAGCCAGTTCAGCATAGTAAACAGCGCCTTCGTCGTTGTCGAGCGGATTGATCCCAAATATTTGGCACCACTATACTTATAGAAAAATGCATAAGCATATTTAACAATACAACATACCATTGCTTAATGTCTTCTTTCCAACCAATATAAAAAATGTTAAATCCACTATTGACAACAGTTTGATATTCAACATAATCCACCCGATTAAAAAACTAGAAAAATCGTTAAAAAAATCAGCACAAAAATCCGTTTTATCCGAATATCTCGAAAGGCAAAGGAGATAACTTAACATTTAGGTCAGCTTAAGTCTAATTTTATGCAATTAATAAAAACATATATTCTTGGCAAATTTTTAAAAAACTTGAGTACCCGTGTTATTTTAAATAAACTTAAAAGTTGCCCGGCTTTGACAGTTTCAAGAATTGCATCAGTTGCAGAATTATTTTTTAAAGCAAAAAAAAAACCATTGTGTAATATTCATGTATAATAAAAAGAGCAAACAAAAAGTTGCGAGTAATTTCATTAAAATGAAAAAAGTGTTCAACTGACAGTTCCAAACAGCTGAAAAAGTATAAATGGGGTTAAAGAGGACACTTTTAGCTTTCTCACTGTACCAAAATCTCTTTAGCCCCTTTTGACACTAAGAAGTTCTATTCCCCTGAATTTCGGATTTAACTTAAATTTAGAACCTGGGGAAACTGTTTATAACACATCACGTATAAATGATACAGAGATGTAACGAACCATTTAAAGACTACTATCCAACTAATATAACAAAAAAAATGTCGACCCATTATTGATAACAGTTTGCGAGAAATCATAATTTAGTTCTGATAAAATTTACAAAAATTTAATTTTTACTCAAACAAAATAAAATATGCCACACCCACAATTACCAATATTTTGATGCAGTTTTTGGATACCTGAGTTCTAACGTGTTTGCTATCGAATGGCATTAAAAATTTGTAAATCGGCAGTAACAAAAAATGGACTTTTAGCCGGTGAAATTCAATTTTCAGCCACAGTGCGCCGTTTTCTCTGGTAACTACAACTTGTAATCAAAAAAACGGCTCCCACAAGATTTCACTTAAAATGTTTTAAAAGTTTTGAGGCAAAAAGTTTTTCAAAAATAATTACCATATTCTTTCTTAAAAATTGTTTGATTTTTAATAAATTATTGTGGCAGCTATGGCCCCCATTATGACTTGCATTCGATAAACGATTTCCGCTGCCTATTGAACATCGACAATTGAATGCAAAATTTGTATTATGAGTTGACAGAACTTTCGAAAATTTCTAATTTTTTTTTATCAAAATTGCTTTTGATGCTTTTTGATGTAAAAATTTGAATTTTGTTTTCGTGGACCAAAAAGCATTTTCATAATATCATTGTAAATTTTACGCAGGTTTTAGGTCGTAAAAGCTATTTGAAAAGCTGGTTTTCCTTATGGAACAAACTTGTTGTTTAGCAAAAGAAATGTCCAAACCAAAATGTTTTTTTTAACATGGTAGCTGATAGAAATGTACTACTGTGAATCAACTAAATCAGTTAAATTCGAAAATCGAATTCACTTAATAATAGGCACCTACATAAGTATGAATTGTTGTCTTAGTAATGACTACAAATTAACTGTCCAAATTCATTGTTTTAAAATGGTTGAAAAGATATTGCAAAAAAGTCCTTCAATCTATTATACCAATTTAATTTACTTACATTTGTAGAATAATTTTTAAGATTTTCAACACTTACCTAAAAAGAAAAAATAGTTTTAAATAAACAATGTGCAAATAATTTGAGTAATGACTTAAGTTAGAAACTACAAACTATTATTGGAATACAAATTGTTATAAAGAGTGCTTACTAATATGTAACATAAATATTGCCAAATGTTTAACGCCGCATCCGTATGTTAAACGTCTGGCAGCATCAGAACCCTTAAATATTAATTGTTTCAGCATTTCAACAATTTTTCGGACCAAAGTTTTAAGATTTTAGATGCTTATTATTGATTATATTTGTTCCGAAATGCAATACCCAACAAACACGAAGTCAAACCTTTGATATGAAATGACTTTATCATTTGACATCAAAGGCAATTCTAAAACGTTTTTCAATTGTTTGATTTAACATTTAAATTAAAATTGATAATGATTTGAAAATAAACATTTGATATCAAATGTTTTATCAATTTGATGTCAAATGTTTGTCAAATGTTAAAATCAAATCAAAAATAAACTTGGCAATACTAAAGCGAAAAATAAATATAAGCATTAAAAATGGCGATTAAAGTTACATTTTTTTCCTTGTGGTTACATGTGTTGTACTATTAAAATAAATTTTAATATAAAGTGAACAGTGTATTTCTTGTGAAAAATAAAAATTATTTGTGAGAACTTACAATGATTAAAAATACGAAAAAAAAGAAAATTAAAAAAAGGGAAAGTAAAGAAATTTTGTTGAACGATCGCGGTACTAAAACCTTAAAAATAAAAGGGAGCCAAGTATTTTGTCTTTCCAAGAATAACAGGACGGAAAGAACACTATTTCATCTTTTAGCTATGGTACCGAATGTTTATCTCAAAGTTTATTTAAATAAATAATAAATTTAAATTAAAAAAATCAAATAGTTTTATTTATATTCCACATTGTATTATAATCCACATTTGAAAAACATTTGAGAATTACGTTTGAAAGCAAGTTGAAAATAAAGGCATTCTTCAATTTGAAAATAATTTCCCCATTTTTTTGGAAACGCTATGATTTTCAAATCATTATCAAACGTTTGTCGTTTGAGAAAACGTTTGATTTCAAATCATTTTCAATTTGAAATCAAACCTCCGTGTTTGTTGGGTAATAAAATTGTAGGCAGCAATAAGTCATCCGATTATAGTGTTTTTCGTTGTGTTTTTATAACTTTCTATTAACAACTTTTTCAATGCAGATTGGTTTGTTTTGACAGATGAATTCAAAATTTTTAAGGCGTTACACGCCTTTTCACTATCTAAAAAGTAGAATATGTGTGGTTACAAGTAACATCCACAAAAGTGTAGGATGCATTGAGCCTTTGAATACAAAAAGTAGTTTTACTTTTGTTAGCGTTACAAGCAGCGTTCGAATAAATGAGGTGATTTTGGCTAGTGAAATTTTGGACCTAATCATGTAAAACGCAACGCAACGCCAAATAATTATGTTGAAAGCAAAAACAAAGCCATACATATTTTGTAACTTTGTTGTAGCTTTCTACAGAAATTTATGTTACGTTTTAAAATTATCAACGCCACAAGCTATGCAGCGTTGAAAATCTTAAAACGCAATGTGAATTTCTGTAGAAAACAACAACAAAATTCCAAAATTTTTGCATTCAATATAATTTTTTGGCGTTGCGTTGCGGTTTACATGCATTTCCATTAGTTTTACATGATTAGAGCCTTTATTTTTACTTATGGTTATGCGGCCCTTTGTTCCTACTAGGAACCACAGGACATAATATATATATATATATATATAAATATATGCCGCATAAAAAGCGGTGCACGTAACTTAAAACTTAGACACGAGTTAGGTATAAAAATCATGCAATGCGTGGTGGGGAATGGTTTTGACTTGCTGCTTTATACTTTTAATAGTTGCAGAACTGAGATCACATTACATCAGCGTTGCCACTTTCTGAATAATGATCAAAAAGTGTACTTTTTTAAATATTTGGATAACACAGGCCTGCAAAATTTTAAAAAAGGTTTTTAAAATTTTTTTATTTCTAATATTTTTTATGTAATACAAAAAAAAAATAAAAATAAAAATTAAGTCAAAATTTTAAAAAATCATAAATAAATAAAGAATTAAATTAGTGTTAACCCGCAGGCTAAGATATCTCAGAGAAAAAACAAGCCATTATTTGGTAGAACTTTTAGAGGACACATCAGCTTTTATAAATAAAGATGAATTTGCGCAACCATAACGTCTCGAATATGGTGAAAAGCAAGGGGGTTTTTAAGCCATGATAGAAATCTCGAAAACCCGTTACGACGGAGAGTTCTAAGAATACAGATTCGGATTTAGCGCAACTCGAACGGTAAGAAAATAATACTTTGGTCTAATGCCAGCGTTAGATCGAATTCTAAAATAGTTCGTTTCATTGAAATAATCAATTATTTTTAAATTTAAAATTTTTTGTTTTAAAGACACATAATTTTTTTATATGAATTTCTATGTAATTGTATTGATTTTTTAATAGACAATAAAATAAATTAATGTTTTAATAGTAGTTCTACTTGCTAATATCATACTCTTCAAATTAACTTATTACCTATCCAATAACCTTGATACTATTTATCATTTTTTCTACATTTCAAAATGTCCTATTTTCGTTTGAAAAATATGGTAACCGTACATACCTATTACCCAACTTTTTTTAATCAATCATAAATGAAGAACTTTCAAGAGTCAAAAATTGTACTCTCGATTCTTAAAAGAATACAAAAGATATTAAGATATTTTTTAAAATATGTACATATCTATTTATGTATACATATAAAAAAATTTCTGTGTGTTAAAACAAAATAACTTTAAAAATTTGTTCAACAAAAATAAAAAAAAACACGCCCATTTTTAAACATTTTAAAGTTGGCAGACTGACGACTGGGGTACACAAAACCACAATAAATTTTAAGTTAAAAACACGCAAACTTTTATTTTATTTCCGAATAAAAGTACCCCCCTAAATTCACACTAAAACACACATTGCAAGAGGAAAATAACCCACAAAATCCAACAACAAAATATATATGCATGTACCTATAAATAATAAAAAGAGAAATACTTTTGTTGTTGTTGCTGATATTGTTGTTTTTGTTGTCATATATTGCGAGACAACTGACGCGACTGCATTTCAACATCACTGCTTTTTACTCGCATTTAAAGTAAGTATAAATATTGTTTACATACAAACATACAGACATACCTACATACATAAAATTTATTTTATTTTTGCCAACCAGAAAAAATAAAAATTAATTTATTTAAATGCATTTCGTCGCGACACTGTTTAACAATAGCAGCTACAAACGCAACACCAACAAAAACAGTAAAAGCGACAATAACAAAAGATATAAACTTCACTTGACAGCAACAACAAGGACATGCAGAAAACTATAATTTCTTCAAGTTCTTTCCTCTTTCACTTTATACTTGTTTAGCCTTTTTTTTGTTTTTTTTTTTGGTAAAAAGGGACAGTCAAATGCAATAAAATCCACATACACTCTTCTGACGTTCACAGCTTTTAAAATGCCAACAGAAATGTTCAACCCCTTTATTCTATTTTATGCACGTTCTGTGAAATGTGTAGGAAAATAAATGCGATTTTAAGAGAAAACAAATGAAAATGCAAGTTTTATGAAATAATTTCACTTTTTTTTGAATTACAAAAAAAATAAAAAAAAAATCTTTGACAAATTGTTCAAAAGATAAAGGAAATTTCATGGCTGCGATGATTTTGCTTTTTTCGGTTTAAATTGAAGTTTTAGGTATTTATTTTATATATATTAAGAAGAAACTGGTGAATGCTAAAGCGTTAAAAAAGGCTAACTCACTAGTTAACTTTAAATAGTTTCGGCCTAATAAAACGATTTGTTTGGTCGTTAAAGCTGCTGAAGGGCACATAACACTATTATACTTTGTATTGAAGACATCTCGAAATCTTAAATAATATGTAAAAGTGTTACAATGTGTTTGAAATTGATAAGTGTGTATGTTGTATTACGAAAACAAATTTGACATTCTATTCTACTTCAAAGTTTCTTGAATTTTTTTTATACAATTATACTCAAGGCCCATCTATCAGGTCTGCTTACTTGTACAAAAACAAAAAACGATTCTTTTTAGTTGTCAAAAATTTACTACCACATATACAAAGCAAAAGGAAAAAACGTGTATGTGTGGCATACCATAAACATATACATGCACATGTAAGCAAAATGTAAACAACTTTTGACAACTAAAAAGAACATAAACAATGATCATCAGGCTTCTTGCGCAGACCTTTTCAATGGGCCTTGATTATACTTTTCATTTGATCAGGGTTGCACTTAAAAAAAATTTTTACAGTTGCAACAAAACTCATTAGATTTCTATTTTTCAAAGTATTACAGAACACGTTAGTCTTGTGTAAAATACCCTTTAAGGCCGTTTTACACTATCACACAAGTCTATCATCATACGTATTTTGACGAAAATGCATTTGTTGATCGCGAAAAAGATATTTGGAATAATTAAATAAGTTAAAAAAATGCTAGTAAGTAACCTAGCATCTCATTTAAAATATACATATTTTCTTTTTTAAAACAAGAACTTTGTTCTTGGATATGACGCTTTTGCTAGCTGGTAGTGAGCTTGTCTATCAGCATCTTGGTTGCAGGTTCGATTCTCGCCAGAGACTGGTTTTTATCTTAAAGAATTAAAAAAAAGTAATAAAAAACTAACTTCACGGCCAATTTCACTAAGTTCAGTTATTAATTTTAACTTCAGTTATAATTGTCAAAAACATATTGTTAACTAATAAATTAGTTAAAGAAATAATTAGTTTTAACTGAACTTGGTGAAATTGGCCGCAAAATTATTTCGATATTATTTTTCGAAGCCAATCAAAAAATGTTGCAATAGAGGGTTAATTACAGAGGGCCTAAATGAAAACTATTCGCTACTTTTATGTATAAAAAGTACTATTATGTTGCAATTTTATCTTATAAATACTATTATTTTTATTCTAATTATACTTTGTTTGGCAATTCTTATCTATGACGTGAAATTTCTAGAAAAACGATAAAGTTGTTGTTTTTCTTTCTATATTTTTTGTTTACTTCTGACGTTTACGTTAATTCCTTTTTGCCGATAAACATTAAAAGAAAATCATTGTTTTATTTTTTTGCCATAATGGGTTTTATTAATGTATAGTTAAAAGTTTTTTTTAAATTAAGATTTTCTCGAAAGTTTAATTAAATAAAAACAATAAATGTATGTGGCATTTTGACAAAACATATCATGTCGAGATAAGATACCAAAAAATGTTTAAAAAAAATCGTTGAAAAATCCATTTTTATCAATAATAAAATTAAAGAAAAATTTCGTTTATAATACAAAATTTTTAAATCGTAAACAAAAATGTTTTTTGAAGGAAAATTCGTATAATTAACAGATATGTATGTATGCATGCATGTATACATATAATTCAAAATTTTAGAGAAATTTTAAGTGCGGGATATTAGAAAGAAGTTAAACAAGTGGATAACGAACATTTTAGAGATATGTTTTTTACAAATCATTTTAAAAATTCAATTAGTTATGAAAATGACGTTCGAAATCCAAATCTGTGTAGTTACTGTTAACTTAGGTTGTCAGATAGAAAAACAAATATTTTGAAGCTTAAGCGTCTTTAATCTTTTGTGTAGCTTCTTGAGTTTGTTGGTGAAAGGAATACAAAGATTGGGATGGGATATTGTAATTGTGTATTTGACGTTTTATATATAAAATTTAGTAATGCGAAGAGGAAAGAAGGCAAACAAATACAAAAATTGCGAAAATAAAATTTCAAAATGTGGACACTAATGCAATTTTAAAGCAGTTAAAAAAAATTGCTGCACTAATGGCCGTTTTCTTATTACACGATTAACTTTTTTCCCAACGAAAAACTGCACATTAAAGAAATTTGGTTTTCTCAATGTCCCATTTGCTTCTATTCTGTCACAAAGCTAACCAGCACTCATCTGCCGATTATTTATTTTCCTTTTATTTGCCGTACAGATAAATTCAATCAGCTGACTCCCAACTTTTACATGTATTTTGAGAGGTGTTGTCAACTTAAAACCATGTTTTTTGTCGGTATATTGAGAAACCCAAAATTGTTAACAGACAGTTTGTCGGTCTAATAAATTTATGTTGACATTAAGTAACAGGCAGTTTGACGGTACATTGACAAAATGGCCATACAAATTGTAAATCAAGATCTTTTTAATTTTAATATTATAATTTTAGTTTAAGGCCCAACTATTTTAAGCTTGCTTAGGCTTCTGTCAAAAATTAACATAAAGCCTCCCAAATATATTTAAAAACACAAGAAACATTTTATTCCTTACGAATAGTGCGATCAGTTTCGAACTTTGCTTAAGCAAATGACAGATTCATAAAACTTAACAAAAAATTTCCTTAAGTACAATATGGTTTAACACATTATGATTTACATGCCCAGTTGCTTCAGCCAACTTGAGCATATTATAGCTGGGCCTTTAGTAAACGAAAAGTTTTCAAATATAGATAAAAAGATTTCCTGCATTCATTTTGAAATTGTATGGTACTGTCAATGCTTTAAATATATGTATGTTTATCATAAGGCCCTATCCTTTAATTTTATTTTTAATCTTTAAATGCTTTTAAATTAAGCCTTAACATGAATATCTCGAATATATTTGTATATCCCTCTTTTGAAATATTAATTTTTAAATTATACGAGTAAAAGTATACAACTTAAGGAGTTCTTTTTCACGCCTTAATTTTATACATACATACATATTTAATTTAAAAAAAAGGCACTAAGCAAATTAACGTTAAGGGTACAATAGAATTCGAACCAGCGTATTTTCAAAAAAACATTACTTTTACTTATTTATCTTAAGTACAAATCATTATGAAACATACAATAAAACATATGTGCATATGAATGTAAGAAAAAAAAATAAAATCCCCCTTTTTTAACGTAATATGTATAAAAAAATGCATTTCATAAATATTTTATCGCAAAAAAAAGAACAAACGAAAAATTGTCATATGTTGTACGGTACAGTGTTGCCGTTATGCCCCTAAAGTGGAAAATTTTACTCATTTTGGAAATTATACCACGAAATTGTGTCAAGAACAAAAAATAAAAAAAAGAAGCGATAATAAATGTGTTAAAGATTTTTTAAGCCCGTATTCATAAAATCCAAACACATCCTGGAATTTTTTTTTCAAATTCAACTTTTAAAGCAGAAGATTTTTCAAACGAATTGAAGTTATAAGTTGTGGAAAACATATTCTAAGATTTATAATTCTAGTCAAAACAAATTATGATCATTATTAGAATCATATTATAATCTGAAATAATCCTAATATGATTCAAAATATGATTACAGTAATTATATTAAAATCGTAGGTTTTTCATAATATCGTAGTTACAATTAAAAATATTATATTTATACAAATTTTATTCTTTTCCTTTTAAAAAACATACAACTTACAAGTAAGTAAGTTGTTAATATTGTTTGCATCACTATATTTGCACTTCCACAATAATAAAAAGTTTTTAGCAATGCTATTTTATTTTGCGAATTTAATTTTCATGTTGTAAAATTCCTTTCTTCATAAAAATAATTTAATGAAAATTAAATTTGTTGAACTTAAGCCTGATTAAAATATTAAAAATTTGGATTAAAAACCATAAATAGTTCAACAAAATAACCACAATTCTAATTATTGAAATTAAATAATTTAATTTTTTTTTAATCTCCTTTTTGTGCCGCTTTTCGAACATTTTCAACGGCAACACTGGTTGTACGTTCTATTTGTACTTTGGTACTTTCTTTGTGATTGTTTTTTTTTCATTTGATTTTGAAACCGAATAAATAACTTAACGCCCAAGCAGGCACAAAAAATGGATAAAACAAGAATTTTTTTAAGTGACATTAACAATATGTTTAAAAATATGAACATTTCGTTAGCTCATTATTGGTTTGGCGCATATGTAGAAAAAGTCGTTGGGGAGAAAAACGACAATAAAGATTTACATGAAGTTTTCTGAAAAAATATACTCGATAGAATTTGTTTGTATTTTCCCCACTGAGCTGACGATATGTATGTATGCCCCCTTAAAGAATTTAAATATTTTTGAAAATGATATCGTGAATGTATGTAAGTAGTGTATGTACATATATACACGTGCCAATTTCATGACTTTATTTAAGGATTAATGACTTTAAAGTTCAGCTTTTGTCTTTTTTTTATAAGTGGTTAAAAATTTATATACATAAGTAAACAAAAGTGTTTTAACCCTTTATGTCAGTTTAGACATTTGATATTGTGTATATGTTTTATCGTTGTAAAAATTTAAGTCAAAGACCAAAACATATTTGTGTAAATGTGTGTATGTGAATTATTTGAATGTAACCTTTTAGAGGTTCCTTGGTGATGGCGGTTAACAAATTTTGGCAAAAGGGAAGGTTATACTGATTGGTCTTTCTTATTAGGGGTCAGGTTAACCGTGCGATGCATACCCAACTTTTTCAACGAGAACACACACCCGCGATACGTTTGTACCTACTGCCTTATTTTGGCTTTTTCTTATGTTTAAATGGTCGAATTTCTTTTTTAAAGCGTAAATAAATATTTTAAAAATGTTTTAGTTTTGTTGCATTCAAATATTCTACATGGTTTAAAAGATATAAGCAAAAGAGTGCATGCAGGCAGCTATTATTCAAGTTATGCTCAAGAAACAAAACGTCGCGACGTAGAAAACCCAAAAAGGTGTGTGGCAAATGTTAGAAGCCAATGTGTCTTGAACATTCGATCACCAATACCGAGTGCACAATATGTAACAATAATTAATAATTTTAATTTTTCAAATAAAATAATAAGGGTACTCATGATGTCGCTTAAAATTTCCATTTGTGCAAATGCGCAAACTTACGAGTCTTGTTTCATGAAGCCCCTTTTTTACTTTTGTGTAATTTTAAACAATACAAAAATAAATTAAAAATTAAAATTCAAAAATATAAAAATTTGTGTTTAAATTTGTGATTAATATGTATGAGAAATTTGCTTTTAAAAATGCTCAAAGAAAGCCAAAAGACCAATTTACTGAAATTATTGCTAGAATTTATTGTTTGTGATTTACAGACACTTGGATTTTTCATTGAAAACGACGTTAAAATCATTAAAAGATCTGTTTGTATAAATGCACAATTGAACAGCGCAAGTTTACGAGACAAAATAGTTGGGCAAATTTACCAAGTTTGTGTAAATGAATTCTCATACAATTTTTGACAGTTCATTTATGAGGGCGTAAAAATTCACAGTTTTCACAGATTACGAGACTTATAAACGATATCATGAGGACCCTTAATGTAATTTAAACACACTATAAAATGGTTTGTTGCCTTTTATTTTGATATAAGCTGTGGCCTTATTCTGTAATTCGCTAAAGCTAAATCTCTATCGCTAAAAATCTAAAAAGTTGATTTAGCGATTTTTGGCTACGAATGCAATACTGTAACGTGCATTGCTAAATTTGGCATTGCTACAAAAATTTAATTCGCCGCAATTTTAGCTTTTAATTTCATCGCTACAATTTTTAAATTTTGTATTCTCTAAGGCATTTTAGCGATCGAAATTAAGCTTTAGCTAAGCGAATTACAGAATACGGCTGCTGGTGTGGTACAAACGTATTCCGGGTGTGTGTTTACGTAGGTGTCGAATTTGGAAGCGCGTAGCTTCTGAACAACTGATACGAATTGCAAAAATAACCTTTAAACAATTAGATATTCCTTATGTTTCCTAGATCCGAAATCTATATTCCTTAAGTTAAGCCGTTCCTTAGTTACAGCACTGCATATTTGCAAGTGGATACATTTGTATCCGGGTGTGTGTTCCAGGGTTAAGGGAAGATAATTTTATAGAAAGAGCATTATGCAAAATTTTTTTTTCGTTGAAAATGGTAAATTAGAATCTATAATAATAATAAGTATATACATCGGCAAAGGCAAAACAGTTAAGAACACTTTCCTCCTCTGTATGTCAACCGGCTTGAATAAAATATACTCCATTTGAAAGGCATTTATTCACAGAAGTGCACAATATATATTTTATTAAATTCTGTTCAATAATTTCAGACTAATAAGCGTTCAAATTTGATCCTAATACAAATACAAAACATTATTTTTTTTCAATTATCAAATAATAAAAAAAAAATAGGGTGGTCGATTCTTCGACATTTTTCAGAAACCGGTTTTCGAATATATAAATCTTATGTGTAAATCGGCACAGTCAAAACGGTTAAGAGCGCGTTCTTCCTTTGCTTGTCAACCGAACCTCTATGAGGAGAAAAAAGTATCAAAAAGGGAAAATACAGGAATTGAATCTCTTTCTTATACTTTTCCGTGCGTCATTTGATAATTTTTAAATTTTCTCTAATAGTGAACTTAGAAACATAATACTATAGGTGCAGCTTACTGAGTAAATGAGAAAATATAAGATAACAAATGTTGGTACTTTTTGTTTTTCATCTGGTACTTTTTAAATTTTTGTTAATATTCGACCTACAAAGATAAAAATAAACATGCGTGAGGCCTGAGTGAAAAAGAATGTATAAATTTTTGTTCTACATCTGGGGCTTTGATTAATTTTCGTTAATATTAGACATAGAAACATAAATAAAATTAAACATGCAATGACCTGAGTGGATAAAGAAGAGAGCATTGTGTACGCATCGATTACATTTTTAGTGCACTTGGGAGCAGATAACATTGTAAAATTCAACATGGTTGCATTTTAGATTTAATTGAAAAAAGCAATTGACTTTGCAACTGACGTTTAGGAACTCACCTTAATTATGACAGCGATAAACGTAAGTTTATTTTTCTGATAACAATAAAATAGAAAAGCTAAGTAAAGGCATTTTGAAGAGACATTTTAAATACATCAGACTTTCGAATATTATGTAAAATTTTAATGTAGTCTTCCTTCCCTTAAGTTATAGGTTTTTACCAAGGTATATTTACACAAGGTAGACTCATTTGGGAGTGTATACATGCTGCTCTATAAAAATAACCGAGTGGAACGGAATTGTCAAAATTGTCTTCATATAAATTTAACGCACACATGTACAAATTTTGGCTCATATACACGGAATTTGACATTGGTGTTCCAACTTAGGTAAACAGCTGACAAACATATGGGTCAACGAGTTTACCTTGTGTAAATATACCTTGGTTTTTACCTTGATATTATTATTTAAAAAATGGGAATCATATTAAAAACAATTTAAGTTTTGTTTAATTATCCAAAACAAAAAAGAAACATTTAACCGGAATTAAAATGTCATTAAAAAAATTTAACAAACACACACACATGTGAAACTGAAAGCTAATATTTCAAAGAAATATACAGCTGCTTACACAATAAGTGGGACACTTCATAGAAATAATTAGTCTTAATTAAATTGAATTTAATTTATGTTATTCAAAATAAATGAAGTATTTATGAATACGATGACCATCCGTTCTCAAAATATTACCGTATTTTAGAGTTGAATCTATGTGAATTAGTTTTTTTTAATTGTTCTATATTTATTTAAATGTTCTGTATTCGTACTGTATTTCATGAAATAGCTTCAACAAATGCAATACTTTTTACCTGACTTTTCTTATTACTGGAAACTTGTGCAATTTTTCTATTATTCTTGAAAATCTAAATAAATTTATTCCAAAGCTACGGTCACACTTGGCAAACATTTGACGAAAAACACGTGACCAACAGACAAACAAAAATATAATTTTTTTTAATTACAATATTTCTTTTGCCTATAATACCAGATCTAACATAAAACAGCACTTCGCTATGCGAAGCAGTATAATTAGTTTTATTTTGTAGAAATGAAGACGATGTTAAATCTCAATAACTGCTAAAAAGTAGTGGTTCTGCTTATTTGGTCAAATATTTAATAAGTGTGACCTGACCGTAGCTTCGGAAGCACTTTGGCGATTTTCGGTTTTATTGAACTTTTCGTTAAATTATGTCTGCGTATTGATTTTCAGAGTTCGTTATTATTTTTTTTTGACAAATTTAAGTTCATAAAATTTTTATTTGCTTGAAATTCGAAATACAAAAAAAAGGTATAGTTGGATCGTCTTTTTATGTGTGGCTTTTTGGCCCACTATTTGCATCATATCAAATTGTTTTATTCTGTATTTCGGTTTAAAAAATTTGGTCACCATAAGTTTGTATATTAAATGAAAATTCCTTTAATAAACCCCTTCCCAATAAAAAATTTAATCATTTTGCGAAGCACTAATGGTACATTTAAAAAAAAAGCGCACAATTATTCGCTGCACAATAAGACAAACAGAAATGCAGTAAAGTAAGTGAAAGAACTCTCAACAACTTTTATAAAAAAAAATAACATTTCAAGTGCTACGGCAGTCCCTTACTACGAAGCAGGTTTGTAAGGGAGAATACTAAAAAATAACTTTATCTAAACATTCAGTGTGTAAAGCTACGGTCACACTTATTAAATATTTGACGAAAAAAACGGGACCAACAAGCAAACTAAATAATTATTTCCTTCAATTCAAATATTTATTTAGATTATAATACAACATCTTACAAAAAACTATTTTTTGCTATGTCTAGAAGTAAAATTAGGTTGATTTGTGATATTAAGACCATTTTAAATCTCAATAACTATTACCAAAAGAAGGGGTTACGCTTATTTGGTCAAATATTTAATAAGAGTGACCGTAGCTTAAAGCCGATCGTTACATACAACAATTTTTATATGCGCTAAATAATGCGCTTTATGTGTCAAAAATGTATTGCTTCAAAGTGGGAGCTCGCCATATCAAATTCATGGTAAGCGAAACGTTTATTGTTCTGCCTTACAAACCTGCTACATTGGAAGCTCCATTTTTTATTGGGTTAATAAACTATGAAAGTTTTCTTCCAGACAGTTTGATTTTATTAGCGAGGGAAGGGAGTATTGCCCAATATACTCATGTTTTCGTTGGATTTTCTTATTGTTACATATGAATATGTATGTATTGAATGAGAAAAAGCGACATCTATTTGTTTATTGTAAATAATGTAGAGCAAAACAACGATAATAGCAATCAAGTACTCAATAATATTACGTAGTCAATAGGCACCTGAAAATTATTTCAATGTGTCCCATTTATAGTTTGAGTAGCTGTATGTACCTAATTTCAAACAAAAAAAAAAATCTTTTATATGACCTCATTTTTTAAACGCCTGTATTTTTCTGTAACACATTTTAATTTTCGAAACCACCACAATACATTTTATAAAAAAACAAATAATTATTAAGAAAACACCCACTTAAATATTCGACAAAGAAACTTTCTTTTTATTATAAAAAATCTCAATAAATACTTATTTTAACCCTACATGGTAAAATACGAGTACGTTTGCAAAAATATAAAGAAAAAATTAAAAAAAAAAATTTTTAAGTACTTGTTTCAATTTTCAAGCTTATTTCTTGCTGTAGTTGTTGCTTTTATACTCTATTTTCTTGTACTCGATCGGTTGTATCTTATGAATATGAAGTGCGTGGTAGAGTGTAGGTTTTGAAATGATTTTTAACTTCAAATACAAATTAAAGTTAAAAAGTTTTCGTGTGGGTTTCTTTTTTATATATAGTTAAAAGGCTTTTTCTGCGTATCTTGGTAATAAGAAAAAAAACCTTAAGCAATTTTTAGCCTCTGGTATAAATACATTTTTAATTATGCATAAAGTCTTACAAAGAAATATTTCGGTTTACGGAGTAACAATATAGTTTATGAATAAATAAATACGAACGAAATGAACGAAAAAAAGTGTACTCAAATTAAATTTTTTGTATGTTTTAAAACAAATACAGTAAGGGAAATAATTATAGGTTCAGTTCATGCGATTTGGAATTATGAAATATTCACTTTTAAAAACTAACCACCCTTAATCCCAAAGATTTTACTAAAAATTTTCTTGTTGATCTTAAAAAGGTATTTAAGTAAATAATAAATAAAATTAGTTTCTTAATCAATTTCGAACTTTCAAAAATATTTTAAAAGGGAAATAGTAAAGATTTTTAATAACATACGGAGACCCAGCAGACTAGTGGTTGGCAGAACACTCTATCAGAGTGAGGGTTCGATTCCCGCCAGAGACTCTATTTTGTTAGTACAGCCTGTATGGTATATGCTCCGATTCGATGGCCATTACTTTTATTGATTTGGCAATTTTCAATTTCATATAACTAAAGCGATTTATAAAGTATATATTTACTCCTTTATATATTTATTCCTTTAACTCCCACTGGTGCGCTGAATTTATGTTTAGGGATTCGGTCGCAAGTTTTAATTCGAAAAAGAGAGTTACTGGCCGGCCTTTCCTAGTTTGGTATTAGGGCATGTTCAAACACACCCTATTGACGGGAATATCAAGGAACCCTGCTTCAAGTCGTCACCTAATAACCTGAAACACCAAGGTAGTTCATGGCCATTTAGGCCACATAGTTCTGATCTAGGCGGATTGGTTGTTTATTTGAAGGCGCCAAGCCACTTGATTTTTCACTCAGAGTATCTTTGACACTTAGGATTTATTTGGAAACCTCTGCAACATGGAAATAGAACTGATACGCTCCGCTCTGGACCTCACAATTATTCTCGACTGCTAATCAGCTGCTCCTTATATCTACGGAACTTTCCACTATCAGCAATCTGTGGACGCGCCCGATACCACTCAGTTGTGCTACCCAAGGAATAACACTAAACAAGTTATGTGTATTACTAGGAGACTATATTGGCCAATTTTAACCAGCTGGCAGCGAACTTGTATGTTAACTATTTAAGCAGCAAAATCAGAATATTTTGTTCACTATTGTGAATGATTTGTGTGTTTTTTAATTTCGTATCGATATATCGACTTTTCGACTGGTTATGATTTAATTAGCCACAAAAAGGCGATTTATTAATTTATTGTCGCTTACGACCTTTTCGATTTTAGGTGACGATATGAAGTTGAAATCTAGGATTATTTGCCTAAAGTTCTCGTTAACAAAAAGTTAAGTTAAGTTATTTGAGATTGAAATTTAACAAAATTTGTACCACTGCAGGCAGACACACATACTGCTTGTCAAAATTCACAAAAATTTAAAAATGTGACGTAGTCTACACGCAATTTATTAAAATTGTAATCAGCTGTTTTCTTAAATGCAAACAGAAGCACTCAACTTCAAAGAAAAATTTATAGCAAATTCGTTTCAATTTTAAAAGTGGGAGTATATTGATAAAAAAGTGTGAGTGTATTAAAATTTGAATAGTTAAACTTGGTCGCCTATTCCTCAAATTAGAAAGAAAATATCATTAAATATTTTATAAATTTGTTATAATTTTAAGATAAAAATAAAAGTTTTTACTCGAAATCTAAACATTTTCACTTTTGTGAACGATTTTTCAAACGTTTTCATGATATCATTCCCGTTGTTTTGAAATATCAGGGTGATTATGGTTTTTAAGTTCATCCCAAATGTGCATGTGATAAGAAGCCAGTTAAATTATGTGAATTTGAAAGCAAAAAATTTACTTTAGAAAAGAAAAAGAATAAGACGTCATATCAGTCAGAGTGACGAAATTAAATGAAACAATTAGAAATAAAAGATATATTTTTTTAATATAAATTTTCATTTTTAAGAAAATTTTTTAAAACTTTTTATCAAAATTGTTTTGAAATTTACTTAATAAACTACGAAATTTAGCACTTACCACTTTTGGCAAAGGTGATAGCGGCATACTGAATGGTAAATTGAGATACTCATCGTTAAATATATTATAACTGTCTAAAGTCATTTTGAATTTTTGTTATTAAGATGTTTTTTTTTTATTAAAATAAATTTAATTTACAGCAATTATAAAAAATAAGCTTTTTAGTTCTTAATATTTTTCTAAGTAATTTTTTTTACAACAATCTTTTTATTATCACATAAACAAAAAATCAAAACAAATAATTGTGTCGTAGTAGTCTTTAAATAATGACAACAAAAACAACGTGTGAAATACGCGAACTGTTAAATAAAAAAATGATGATTCAATGTAAATTTCACACGAAATTCATGATTTTGCTGCTGTTGTTGTTGTTGTTCGAAAGCAATAATCAAAACAAATACATAAATATAAACAAATTAGTTAGTTTTAAACTATTTAAACGGGAGCGTAAAAGAAAACACAGCACAAATTTTTGTTCAAAATTTCAAAATAAGTTTTGAATAATTTTCTTAATTTTTAAACACAGTTTCGGATTTTTTTTTTGTTATTTATTTAGCTTTTAAATATACTGGTTTTTAAATACTGAGTTTTTGTATTTAAAATTTTTACTTTGAGTTATTTTTTTTTTTTATTTAAATTTACGTAATTTTATTTTGGTATTTAATGCAATTTCTGGTTTTGTTTGTTTGATTTACAATCAATTTTTGACGTTATAAGTTGATAGTTTTCTTCTTGTTTATTAAAAAAATTAAATATTATTTATGTGTAGTTTCTTGTATAGACTTGTTTAGACTGAATGCGTCATCGTCATTTATTTTGTTTTTATATAAAATGCTCAAACTGTTAAACACATGGAGTGAAATATTCACATAAATCTAGAGGATATTTAACTCGAATGAGTAGAAAACCGCAAGATATTTTACTCAAAAATAACAAAACAGCAAACATTTTATATATTTAACTCATTTATTATTTGCAAATAAGAGACACAAAGAGAAAAAGAAAAGAGAGTGAGAGGGAGACCAACAAAATTTGTTGCGGTTTTTGCAAATGGGAATTTCCTTATTATTATTTTTATCTTCTTGTTGTTTTTTAAAATACAATTTTAAACAATAAAATTCAGATTTTATTTAAATGTGAGTATACCTATAAAATTAATAAAAAAATATATGATTGTATATTTAACTAGATACATTTGTATGCATCTGGCATCATTTTCTTTCCTGCTAATTTCTACCATAAATTCTATGTATCCAATTACTTCATTAAAACATATTTTATTACGTATCTATTGGTTTTTATCTAATAAACATTAGCTTCAACTTGAACAAGTCGCGTGACACTTACTTATGTATGTTTAGGTTTCTTTTATACAATTTAGGTAAATCTTCAAAAGTATTGTAGGTATAATTTTATCTTTAAAATGTATGTACATATGTACTATGTATGTGATTGTTTTAAGATTAGAAATATATTTTCAAGTTTTCTGCTACATACTACAAGGTCATTTTTTAAAAGCAAAAGAAAAAAAAAAACAAAACAAAAATTAAAAAAACAAAGTTGCTTAAAACTTTTAAGTGCAGGGATGCTCAAAATTTGGATTTGGATTATATTAAAAGGCAAACATGCATGTAAAGCAGCGCTGCCAGAAGAAAGATTTTACCTTATTTTTTAAGATTTTTTAACCGAAAAAAGATTTTAAGATTTTTTCCCCAAAAACAAGACTTTTTCTTTTGTCTAGACGAAGGTTAAGTTCAATTAAAAAAAACCTTCTTTGTTCCCATTTAAAAATTTTTAAACTAAATAAAACAATTTAGTAGTTATAAGAAATTAAATTTTTTGTCATGTTTTTTTTTTGTTTATTTTATGTATTAAATAAAATATGAATTGTTTTTATTATTTATAATAAAAAAACTACTTTTTTCCAAAAATAAGATTTTTTCTTCAAAAATAAGATTTTTTTTGGTGCAATTAAGTTTTTTTGCTGAAAATTTCTGGCAGCCCTGATGTAAAGTGATGCCAAATTATCCCTTTTCGGGCTAGTTTTTCCTTTTTTAAGTACCGTGGCTTATTTGGTACTACATATTTCCAAATTTTTTAAACTTAATTTTAATTGATATAAAATAGAAATTCGTATTTACTGTCCAATGAATACAAGCAGAGTTCAGTGTTTGGTGCAAATGGTCCTGTGAAGACACAAAATTTCTCAGCTTTTTTATGAAATCTAACTCTGTTTTTTGTTGTTGGATTTAACAAAACAGCTATGACGTTTTGCATTTGCTCTTTTGCAAGACCATTTGCACAAACACTGCACACCGCTATTGTGAATATATTTCTAGATTATTTTGGAAAGAACTGATAATATTTTGAAATATTCGGTTGTCACGTCAAGACGTAATTAACGAATTTTGAAGCAGTGGGAGCCACTCCATTATTATTTTACTGCGAATGAATTTGATAGAGATATTACAAGCCCTAAATTGAATTTTATTATATCCAGACTTTCTACTCTCTGGCTTTGAGCTGGGGCGCTTTTAAACTTAAACTGCCGTTACCTAATTTGACCGAATTTTTGCCGCTCCTAATAGTTTTAGGGATGACTTTAAGATGGCTTGTTTGAAATATAAATTTTTTTTTTTGTTATTTTCCATAGAAGCGATATTTTTCTGTGATTCTTTACAGCTTTCACGATTTTTAATAAATATTAGACTTTGCTTTCATGCAGCGGTTAGCAACTTAGCGATCTTTAGTTCAACTAATGTTTTTTCGTACAAAAACTTCGAATACACAAAAAACATACGGATTTGAGAACACCAATTTATGAATTTATGATTCAAAAAAATTTTCGGTTTTCAATTCGAGTTGAATAGTTCATCAAGTTTTTTGTGATTACTTTAGGAACGTGTCGTACTCAAAAATTTAAGTGCGAATAACACATAAACGTACTCAAAACAATCCTAAATGGGATTACTTTCGAAAATCAATACCGGAATTTCTTGAAATAAGTATAAAATTCTTAAATCAAATAAAAAAAGATTAAACTTTTCGTTGTGTATAACCCTCCGGCTTATGCAGGTTTTGGTTTCCTATACACATTAAAAAGGGTCTGGCCAGACTCATGTGTACCACGAAGGGTTTAAAAGTATATTTGAACTCTTGCTTCTCATTTAGTTAATATTTTTGATTAAATATGTAAATAAGATTTTTAAAATAAAACCCATATCTGGCATGATGTTGGTGTTTTATCATTCTGAAAGGTGTAATATGGTTTAGTAAATCAATCATGATAATTTTATTTTGATTCAAGAAAATCCGTACTCACCGTACAATTAATTACGCTTCGGACTGATTTTTCTTTTGAGTGTGTTTCATTCTCCGTCAACGGTGGCTACTAGTGGAAAATTTTCGACCCTTGTGGTTTTAACAAAATAGAGCCACAGCATATACTATAGGTTCTTAAATGGCCTTGATAAGGGACATATTTGCCGAACGCATTATTTTGCGCACAAAAGATTTTAACTGGCCTTTTCTGGCGTTTTTCGAGGATTTAAAAAATTATTAGTTAATTATTTAAAATACTTGGTAACTACGAGTTCATTTTCGAAAAAAGAGATAACGTAAAAATTACATTTAATTATGAAAGTAAAATGTTAAAGTATTAGGAAATAGTGAATCTTTTTCAAACTTATATGTCCATTATTACTATCTTAAGTACATAAAATTCAATTAAAAAAATATTACTATCTATATTTTGCTTATACATATTTCCTTTAAAGTTAAAAAACTTTTTTTTGAAGCTAGACCAAATAATTCATGTGTTTTACCGGTTCCAGAGTGTCGCCAATTTTAATCGAACCCATAAAAGACTTTTTCATTTAATTTTCTGTTTTATTTAAGTTGTATGAGGTGTATTTTGTTGTTCTTTTCTGTTTCTTTTTTTTAGTTTTACTTAATTTTATCAAACTCATATTATTTGTTACATTCTCTTCTTTGTTCTTCGTTCTGTTCTGTCTATGTAGCTCCCTCTCTGACTTCTATAATAATGTCTGTGTCCACATTTGTTATATTTTTGTAATTGACTTTGTGGCAAATGTGTGTAATATGATTCTGGTTAAAACCACAATGTATTTTTTTTTAAATGTTTTTGGTATGGTTTGTATGATACGTGGTAATAAATTTCTATTAAAATATACCTCAGTCAAATCTCTATGTAATATGTGATGAAAACTCTAGGCAGATATGAATTAGAGATATGAAAATTTTGGAGATTTTACAGGCAGAAAAGTTAAAATTTATTGGCAGTTGAGAAACAGACTTCGTTTTACTAGCCTGGAAATCTGGCAACATCATCATTTTAAATTACTTGTGATGTTGTTTTTGCTTTATAACTTGACTTTACCATTTCCGGCGTTACCACTAAATTTCAGGATTTTGGCAACACTGGTTGCAAATAAAACTCAAAAGTAAATTACATTTAACTAAATTAAGCTACAGTTAAGATAGGGAGCTATTAAAAAAATCTTAAAGAGATGAGAGCTGATAGAAAGTCTAGACCCTTTGGTGAAATGTTTAAAACTAAAAGCCAATGTAATAAAAATATACTTTACGTCTAGTGTCGGTTATCATTAGACGCTGGATTTATATACAAATGCATGGTTTTTATCTAACGTTCCAATTCTTTGAATAAAAAAGCATATAGGGGACAAAAGACACTACGGTATTAATACGGAAGTTGTGTCTAGCAAGCTGCCACGTTTATAAACTAGCCAACTATTTCAATAGAAACGTGTAACAAGCTCAAAACAAGCAATTTATTTATTTATTTTTAAATATAAATTTAAACTTAAATAATATTTTTTATAACTTTATAATAAAATAATTATTATACAGTTGGATTGTTAGAACGTCTTAGGCCATCAACTCATATTTTATGGTCTATTTTTTATCAAAACAAACAAACAAACTTTACTTTTATGTTAGTGCAAGGGTTGTGGGTTCAATTCCAGCCAGCGACTCTTATCTGTTTTACTACAACGGGATCAAGGCCTAAGTTAATATTGCTCGGTTAACTAAGTGAGAAAATAGTTTGTAGTTGTACTTGAAACTCCTGATAAAAAAAATCAATTCTTTGTTATACAATTTAACGTTGTCGGTCCATAACTTAAGCGACAACAAGTCACCCATTATTCCCAACCCCACTTAAGGCGACCGTACACGACATGTTTTTTTCATCTGACATGTACCAAATTTCCCACTGCAAAATACATACATGTCGTGTGTTACCTTTTTAACTTTGCTATTGTAAAAGTCAGATGCAAAGTCATCTGATAAAATTTCCATTAGAGTGTGCTCTATTTTCTTCTGACAAACCATCTGACATCACTGTTGTTATTTTCAAAAAAAAAAATTTTTGTTTGAAATCTATGCCACAAGGAAGCCGGCAGCGGCGATGCACTATTGACGGAATCATTAGCCGGCTGAGGTTGTTATTTTACAATACCGATAAATGTATGTTCTTTTAATAGAAATAATGTACATACATATATAAAAAACGTTTCATTATTATATCCAAAATTGGCATCTTCGAATTTAAAGAAAAAATTTTCAAGATGGCTGAACTTCTTTACGGCGCATATAAAAATTTTTGTGGCGGCCGCACGCTATTTTGAAATCGAGAACTACTTTGGTTTCTGCAATAACTCTGCGAAAAAAACAGAGATATTGTCAGAAGCAAAATACATGCACGTTTGTGACCGAATATTATAAACCTTATGTAAAACAGCAATTATGACAGACATGCACAATTACATGTGACTTGCAAGGTTGACAAGTCACATGTAAAAAACATGACGTCTATATGCTCCTTAACTATCGACCTGTGGCCGTTAGGTGTTAGGTTTTTATGATTGTCGAACGACTATATTGCCAAATCAACTTTTTCATAAATTAAACACTACACGCAGAGAAAAAACATTATTCAATATGGTTAACTCCAACAAAACCATTTTTAGATATATTATGATTAACTTAACTATATTATAGTCACCGACAACTATATTATGGCTAATTTAGTACACAATAAAGAAGCCACAACCATATTGTGTTATAATTATTTGGTTTTAAATTAATAATAGTAGTTTTATCTTTTTCAAGAGCAACATGCTGTGGTTGAAAACCACAGGAAACTATAAAAAGGTTGAGGCTAAATGATGGAATGCTAATTGAACCATAATATGGATGTTGGTGACAATAATATAATTAAGTTCTTCAAAATAAATTTAAAAAGGGTTTTGTTGGAGTTAACCAACGGAATGAAGATCAAAGTTACTATTGCTCGATTGGCGGTATGAAATAACCCCCCAAAAAAATAATAAAATAACCCCCCAAATTGTGGGGCCTTATTTTACATGCAATAAAACCCCAATTTTAAAAATGAAATAAGCCCTCAACAAAATTGACAAAAATGAAATAAGACCCCAATTTCTGAAATGAAATAAGACCCCAATATGTATAATACAATTAATTGTATAGTTTTGGTTAAAAGAATCGCGCGATATAAAGCATGGTTGATACTTTGGCCGAACGCAAGGCTTTCCACCTCTATAATATACCAAACACCGGCATCGCTAACTAAAGTTTTTTTTCATAACCGACCTTCGGTGGGGCGCAAAGATTTTCTCCTCTATGTTGTAACAAACAACGACCAGCTAACTAAAGCTCCTAAAATCGGCCTTGTGCTCGACCGAAGGCTGGCTTCGCAGATAAGCTTTAGTTACCGAAGCCGGCGTTTGCTTTACAACAGAGAAGAGAATCCTTGCGCCCAAAAACGTTTTCGTTATAAACTTAATTTTTAAGTAATCCCCCAAAAAATATATTGGGGCTTTATTTCAGAATGATTTTTAGGGGCATTATTTCATGTTAAATAAGCCCGCAATTAATAAAATGAAATAACACCCAAAACAAAATGAAATAACACCCCAAAAATCTTTGTTGTTGTTCTCTGTACTATCTTTTGGGGGGTTATTTCATTATTTTTTTTTGGGGGGGTTATATTTTGGGGGCTATTTCATGCCGCCTGCTCGGTTAACTGAGTTAGAATTTAATTTGTTATTGTATTTGTAACTTTTTTTATAATGTTATTCATGTGGTTTTTGCGACTACAAAATTTTTAATTAATAAGATTTTGTTTGACGTGCTTAATTAACAATTTTTACATTTGATAAAAACACTGGAATTTATTGTTGGAGGATATCGTTACTTTAATATAGAAAAGCCCTAACTAATGTTTTGTTTAGGCCAGATCAACGGGAAACATTCTCCTAAAATTTTTTAGAAAAGCCAAAGATATAATCAAACAAAACTGTAGAGTGAATGAGAATTGCAAATACTCAAAAAGTCTTTATTGCAAAGATATCAAAGCTTAAACTAAATACCAACAATAAACAGTGAGTTTATCTTTTCTTACATTCCCCACTACAATTGGTTGGAATTCTTCCAACATTAATTGTAGATGTAAGTATGTTAAGAAAAAACAAAATAAAAACAAAAACAAATTGCTTAATTGTTTTCGCAAAAAATCAAAGTGAAGCAAGGTGCCAGTTCAGTTTTTTAAACCGTGCACTTGCTAGCTTATAATCAAAGTAGTTTTTAGAAAAACACACAAAAGTTTTAAATAATAAGATTTTGTTTTGTTAATGGTGGCACAAATCTGTTTTCAGATTAACTAAACCTAGTTTAACTGAGGTCTCAAAAAAAATAAATTTCGTTAAATATTGCAACTTAATATTACAACCACAACAAAAGTGACTGATTTTGACATTTTTGGTCGCTTTATATTTCATAGCGGGGCGCAAATTGGCATTAAAACTATTATGTACGTTATCGCTCACTTACTTTGTCGATTGACTTGTCGTGCGCAAATTAGCTGTTTGTCGTCGATAATGCAAGCGAGCGATTGCGCCCATCATTGTGAGCCAGGCTGTTAATGTAAACCTTTCATTTCTTATATATAAAATTATCACTTTTGTGCAAAGTTATTTAAAAATTATTTTTAATCTTTGTTCAATTTAATACTTATTTTTAAGGAAAATCTTAAAACTGGAATGCATTAATTTGCAAGTATATTAAAAATCATAATTACTTACACTTCGAGCGAATTTTAAATTAGGAACACTTACCTAAAAATAAAAATTAAGAGATAAATCAATTTAATATTTCAGTTTCAAATTTTTATAATTTAAAAAATAAAGTCACATATTTAAAAATACATTATAACAAAAATTAAGACACTGGCATCTTAAGCGGTTAAAAATCTAATCTAAGCTACATCTAATAATGGGTTAAACAAATGTTAGTAATAATTATTGTTTATACAAGTTGTTTTATTTGCTTTTCAATTTTCAAGCAGTCGGCCTTTGTTACAGAAAAAAAACTAAAAATAAATTCTAATCAGTTGAAGAGTTATTATAAAAAAAAAACTTTAATGAACATGTGTGTTTTTGTAAAGATTATTTATAATACAAACTCTAATGTATATTATTTTTTATTAACAAATTTTGTTGATAAAAACAATACATGCAATTAAAAATTCAAAAGAATTTTGTTTTAACAATACTACTTAAATACTTATAATATCAGACCGAACTTTTCATTTTCTATAGAATCCTTCAGTTTTTAATGTTTAAAAAAGTTTTCGTTTGAATAAATAATGAATGTTTAAAATCGGAAGTATAATATTTCCTAAAACCGATAACAGAATTCTGTCTTTTGTTTTTTTTACTTTTTGCGCCAATTAAAAAAAAAATATTTAGTATTAAGTATTAATGGGTGTTTCGGGGTAATAAATTATTGATATATGATATTAAACCTTTTAGCGAAAATTGGTGCTAAAAAAAATAGATAATAGTTTCGCTTGACAGTTATTTATTAGGAACTGGCGAACTTCCTCTCATCCTAACAAAAACAATTTTACTAAAAAGGGTCTTAAGATTTTTCCATTATAGTTACTTTGCATTACTTACTAAACGAAACTTTTACCGTGTGTTTGTTGGAACATACACAGAAAAAAGTAAAAACCGGTTTTAATCACCAAAATAATTGAAACAAGCAAAAAATTGTTTAATTTTGCACCTATCACCGAAATGATTATACCAATTACTCAAACTTGCAAAAATTGCAAAACAGTGATTTTTTCCAATTAAAAAGTTTTTATATTTCAATTACAAAAATAATTGAAAAAATTATTAATATTAAACAATCTTTTAATTGAATGAATTAACAAAGTATTTAAAAAAATATCAATATATTAATTGAATGAATTACTGACGTAATTGATTACAACACAGAAATTTTTTTTTTATTTTTTTTTAATTCCCTAAGCTAATACCGCGAAGCTCTTCGCTTGTCTGCAGGAAAGAAACCAGAGTAAAAACACGCCTTTCACATATCAAATTTCACCAAAACAATCGCCAAGCACAAAATTTAATTGCCAAATTGGTTTAAAAATAGCCGCGCTTGAAGGGAAATAACTACATCTGATAACTCTGATGGGTACCAAAAAGTCTACTTTCGCTACAATTTTCTTGCAAAACAGCGAAAAAAATTTTTATTTAATAAACAACATGAAAGAAAACAATTCCTTATAATTTTAGTAATAAGTCGAAACATTTATTCGCACTAATGCACATACATACGTACTTCCTTATTTGTTAACAAATCGCTAATATGACTTAGTTTCGATATCTTTTGAAAGAATTGTCTAGAAAACTGAAACTGATAAAAAAATTCATATTAAAAAAAATGTTATTCTAACAACAAAAGGAGCCAGAGGAGTAGGTTGTCTTTAAAGTTAAAATTGTTAAATATTGTTTTTGTAGTTTGTGTTAAAATTGCTTATCTTGGTTTTTTTTTAACAAAATATGAACTAAAGGTTGATGTAAACTTCTAAAAATATAACAAACTCATTTATTTCATATTTTCTTGGATTCTTTGTTGCGAGTCGTAAGCAATTTTTTTTTACTTTTTCTTATTTATAATTTAAGTTTTCCGTTTAATAAGTACTGGCAAATCCTTTTTTAACGGAAATTGCGTTTATACATTTTTTTTAAGATTTGTTTTATTTTTTGCTTTTTACTTAATTATTTGCACATTTCCGTTGTCAAAATTATTGCGTTCTTATTGTTGGATTTTTTTTATCAGAACTAAAAAAAATATATACATGCATAAAAAGTTTTAAAATTGGCCATAAACTGTCATTGAAATGTCATTAACTCTTTACAGTTTTATTTTGCATTACGTGCAATTAATTAATAAAATTTTCAAATTTATAAAATATATAAACATTATCCAAATTTTGCATGGAAATAATTAATATTGCAAAAATCAATTGGTTCACAAAATAATGTTTTGGTTACTCGTTCAATAATATTGAATAATCTTGACAGAAAGTCCCAAAATTAATACGACATTTTTGCAGTAAAGTACTTGGTTAATTTTATCGTTTCCTCTTTGACCATAAAAGATGTTTAGAACAGAAAGAGAGAGAAAAAAGTAAAACAAATTCTCTCAAAATTCAGTAATGTGCTTAAGTTGGCTTAAGCAAATGTGCCAATACATGTTAATTAATTAGTCAAACCATATTGAACTTAAGGAAACTTTTTGCTTAGTTTAATGAAACTGGCATTTGCTTAAGCAAGGTGCGAATCTAATCGCACATTCCGTACGGAATCAAATGTTTTTTTTGGTTTTTTTTAAGTACATTTGAGAGACTTTTTGTTAATTTTTGATAGTAGGTTAAGCAAGGCTATGCATATTATGGTTAGGCCTTTAGGATTTTTTGACAGCTCATTAAGGATTTTCTCTCTCTCTCTCTTTTTCTCATTGTTCCTGTTCTATTCGTTTTCTATGTCCCAAATATTCGGTAACCGAGATTAAAAAGCCAGCGTATCTGCCGTAAAATGGGGGCAATGGTCGTTAAAAACACTGTGGCAGCCACAGACTCTCATTCTCGACCTAATCTTATTCAAAAACTTATTATATAAATTTTTAGGTTATAAAATTTACTAGAACATATAAATAAATACTTTGCTATGCACTAGTGATAAAAACTCAATATTTGTGATTTTTTACTTATGATAGTGTTGCACAAAATTGAAATGGGTTTTCCGAGTACCCAAGATATGATGGGGACTGGGCAGTTGTAAATTTTTGTAAGATATAGTCCGGAACAGTAGTTTCCGATCCTATGAAATGTGGGCGGGATTGGAGAGATGTGCGTTTTACAAAATAGTTTTATTTATATCTAAAGAACGCTATTAAGATAACTGTTTGTTCTTATCGCACCTTGGTAAAGGGTATATAAAATTCGGCATAGCCAAATATAGAACTCTTACATGTTTTAAATGCATTTGACGGGCTTTTCGTTGTTTTTTGACAGTAGCTTAAGCAAACTTATGCATATTATGGTTGGTTTTTTATGCAGACTGTCAGTTTTTTTTAATAGAGTTTTTTTAAATTTATTTATTCTAAATCCAACAATACCTAAATCTTAAATTTTTTGCCGAATTACTAATAATATTTTTTCACTAAAATGGTAGAATTTTGTTAAAATTACACAGTGCAACAGTGCAAAAAACATACGGATTGGACAGTATAGATTCGATTGTAAAACCAACAGCTAGAAAACACTAATACTCAGTTTGGCGGTTTTGGAGACCAATTTTTTATTGGCCTCCAAAAATTCTGAAAATCGGTCGGCCTCAAAAAAATTATTAGACTTAAAATCTAGATATTTTTTTTTGTGATCGGAATATAAAAAATTTACTTTTTTTAACATTTGCAATATTTAAAATTTACTTAATTCTAAATGCAAATAAATTTAATTTAAAAATTCAAGCCACTTTTAATTGTAATAGATAAATAAAACAACTTAATGATTTCTTAGAGACTCAAAACTTATTTAAACTTAATAATAAATTATAACGGTATGAGCACTCAAAGTATAAAAAATAATAAAACAGACAACAATAACAACAGATATCAAGACAAAAAAAACGGAAATTCCCTTAAAAATAAACAACAAAACGAAATGAATACTCGGATAAAGAAAAACTAAATGACGTATAAACGCCACCACCAGCGTAACTATCGGGTGTTTTTTTTAGCTTCTTGAGAACTTTCGATATCTATAACTATGGTTTGACAGCAGAGAATGTCAAACTGTGCTGACATTTCTGTTCAGTAAGGTTTGGCAAATCATCATGAATCGTTTAAACTTTAAAGTTTAAAGCTAAAACAATGAATCCAAATTGTGGAAATTTACTTAAAAACGAAAATCTTTTTGCGAAGTTCATAGAGCACCTCGTCCACTTTCATTTCTGGTTAAATGGCTACGCCAGTAAGCAAAATTGCCGTATTTGGAGCGAAGACAATCCTCAACCCGTTAACGAATCACCAAAAAGTGGGGAACAGAACAGTCGCTGTAGTACAACATTACAAATAGCGCTTGCTATTTGCATTGTCAAAAGTAGTCAAATGTTAAAAATGGCAGTTCTAAATTAGTGTACATAGAATACGTAGTTGCAGTTAGGGATGGGCAGATTGAAAAAACATATCGATATATATCGAATCGATATTTTTTTAAGTATCGATATTTATTATTTCAAAAATAGCGATATATCGATATATCGAACGTATTTTGCTAAAACTATTACCAAATTAAAAAATTCAATATACCTTTGTACATACATATTTATGAACAAACAAATTATATGCAATTACATTGTTACTTTTTATTCTTTCATTTTATTTAAAAAAATGAATAAAAACAAAAAATTCAATTATAACAAAAACAAAAGGGAAGAATACAAAAAAACCATATGAAATCGAAAAAAAATAAATTACGAAAAGTTTAAATAAAAGTAAATAAGTCATGGAAGTACCAACTTTCCTTAAAATTTTAATTGCACCCCAAACGTACCAAGTACCAACTGGTTTTAGTCAGACCAGTAATTAACAGATATGGACAACAGAAGCACCCTCTGTTTTATGTGCTCTCCAGTCAATCTGCTTCTTGTATCCGACACTGATGCCAATTCTACCAAAGGTCTTTTGCCACATATTTGCTTAAGTTTATTTTATTAGATTCATACTTGCATATATATTTAAGATAAAATAAATTAATTGTTTTTATACAGCATATATGTAGCTATTTATTTACGATACCACCCAGAAGTGTTTAATGCGAACATTGTTTTCGTCGACAGCATATGTTTGCAATAAAACAAGGTATCGATTATCAGACGCCATTAATTTGTTTTAGAAGCTTTTAAAAATATAAGTTTTAATTCATAATTCTTCCATATTACTTTAAAAGAATACATTAAACTGTTTTATTTTGTAATGAGTTTTATATTCTGCATGAATTAAATTGTTTTAATACTTGTACATACACATTTAATTATAATTATGTATATGAATTTTAAAAATTGGCCTTTGTATATGAAATCCCGAAAAATCCCGATCCGTCCCGGATTTTAATAAAATATATCGAATCCCGGGTTTCAAAAAACCTGGTCCCATTTGGCATTCCTAGCTACAGAGCATTCGTCAGTTTCTACAATTACTTTATTCTGTTCCAGGCCTTACATCCATTAAAATTGACTGTTTACTGCCAACCAAGCGATTATATTTTTGTTTCCAAAAATGAATCAGTTAGACATCAACGACAATTGGTTCCAACAAGATGTCGCAACTTGCCTAACAACCAATTTATTGCAAAACCAATTTTGTGACAACTTTATTTCCAGAAGTGGTAGTGTTCACTGGTCCCCTCGTTCGTGCTATTTAAAGCCTATGGATTACTCTTCGTGGGCCTATGTTAAGTCATTGGTTTATGCCGACAAAACATCAACTCTTGAAACATAGAAAGTCAGTATTCAAGGCACCATTGGCGCAATCCGGCCAGATTTATTGGAAAAAGTGGTAATAAATTGGACTGATCGAATGGACCATGTAACTCATAGCCGCCAATCCATGAAATTATCTACCAGATAATAATAAAAAAAATTGTGCATGTAACTTACTACGTATAACTACACAGATTTTACTTTTTTGACAGCTGCGTATGCAGTGAAAAAGCGAGTAACGCGTGGTGTGGACCTCCAGCTTAAGTTCTTTCGCCGCTAAAAAAACACCCTCTACAAAAAAAAAAAAAAATTATTTATAACGCAAAAATTTGTACAAAACGGGTGCCAATATTTTTAAGCAAAAAAATAAAAAAACAAATTTTTTGCCATTTTTACAGACAACAAACAAAACAAAAAGAACCTTAAACGTGTTGAGGACATTAAATAAAAAACAAACTGCAAGAAATTAAATGTTGATAATGCAGTAAAAAATCGCAAAATAAATAAAAATTGTCAACCAGAATGTTGTCTAAATGTAAGAGTTTATGAAGACTAGCTGCTAAAAACTACTCCAAGGCTTGTGATCACAACCCAGTAAAAACTTCGCCTACGAAATAATGTTTTTAGTAATCAGAAAAAACTACATACATCCAGAAAGAAGTAGTTATAGAAGTAGATATAGAACTATTTATAGAAGAAAGCTACTAAATAATAAGAGAAGAAAGCTCTTCATTTTAAAAAAGGTAAGCGAAGTTTTTACTGGGAAGAATATCAAATTGTTAGTTTTGAAAAAAGTGCCAAATATGGTAAAATTTGTATAAAAAATTAAATAAAAAATATTAATTGTTTGTCTAACAGTTAACAAGAGTCAATATTTCAGCAGTAACTGAAATAAATTCATTTAGAAAAATATGTACATATGTATATTATTATTATTATTATTACGGAACAGTATTTATTTATTTAAAGAAAAAAAAGACAAGCAATTGGACCTTATTTAACAAATTGTGGCAGAAGTGAAAAGGAATGAAATCATTTAATTAATTAAAAATTTAAAAATTGCCGGTATATTATAACAAGTTACAGTTCACTACTAAAGCCTGCCGAACACGACGTTATTTGCATATGACTTGTCGAATTTCCCACTGCAACATACTTGACGCGTGTTACCTTTAGAACATTGCTCCTGTCAAAGTCCGATGCAAAGTCGTCTGTCAAACTTTCAATTAGAACGTGTTCTGCTTTCTTCTGACATAAGCTGTTTTTATTATGAAAAAAGTGTATTCAGGAATCTTTGCCGTGAGAAAACAGGCATTGGCGGTCCACTATTGACTGTATCATTAGCCGACTGAAATTAATATTTTGCAATACCGATATATTAATTATGTTCTTTTAACCATTTAAGGCAATTATGTACATAAAGTATATAAATTTCTTTTTATTATTATGTCCTAAATTGGTATCTTCGAGTTAAAAGAAAAAGAAAAAATCTTTATGATGTCTGAACTTTCCTTTTTAAACCGATAACGATTTGGTGTCTACAGAAACTTTGCGAAAAAAATAGAGACTATGTCAGAAGCATGTAACATGTACGATTGTGACCAAATCATAGTTGGGGGTAGTGCACTAAATATTGATTTAAATCAGCAGAGCACTATCACTAAATAAAACTGCAAAAAAATTAGTTTGCACTCTTTTTTACCAGCTTTAGTTATGATTGATATTTTTGTTAACTACCACTAAAAAAATGAGTGATATTGCAAATTTATTCACTTTCACTAAACGCAGATTGAATGCAAAAATCTGCACTCAATTCAAATAGTGCAACATTTAGACTTGCAATCAAAAAAGCTGCATACAAATATTGTATCACTAAAATTTAATAAATGTGAATTTGTAAGTGCATGGTTTTTGATTTTTTTTTGAAGGATATGCATAAGCAAAGAACATAAAACAAAATGAAATGTTGTCAATAACGGTATAATTATTGGCTTTAAACATGAAAAACAAGTTTTTGATTTTAAATTTAATGCAACAATTTTAGTTGCACTCAAATGAGTGAAGAAAAAAATGTTGCAATAAACTGATGATTGCTTTTTTTTAAATCAAAAAAATTTTTTTTGAGTCCAACATTTTTTAACATAATTTGTTGATGTTGTATATTGATAGCCAATATGCTGGTACCTAATTTGGAAACTTTGGCTCTTGCCGGAAGGTGCATCGCCAACTTCTCCAATTTCGCCCATATTTTTAGAGAGGTTGTGCATTGATAACGCAGAAATGCCTACTAAATTTGGACAATTTTTCTCTTACCGTTCTTTAAATGAAAATAAATCTATTTAATGCCATGCCCACCTCTTCTCTCCCGTTCACAATTTGCCGGATTTAGAAACTTTGGTTTTTGCCGATCTTCAGACATACACAAAAAACAACAGCAAGAAATTTATTGGTAAAATTAGAGGCAGTCGTGGTTTTTTGCTCATATCTCAGCCATTTAAGGACCGATCAGGCTGAATTTCACTAGCAATAATTCCGGACTATATCTGACATAAATGTATAGCTAAATAGAACCATTCGTTTCTGGTGTCTTCGAAAAACCCATTTCAACAAACAGACGTACGGACATCGTGATTTGAAGTTTTTTTCTCCTGAGGATCAAGAATATATACCCTTATAGAATCTGGGATCAATAAAGTAGAAATTACTAATGGAATGACAAAGTTATAAAAAACCTTTTTATTCAAAGATAAAAAATGCTTATAAAAAAAAGTACTTTCATACAATTTTAAGAACAACAAAAAATCAGTACGATTTTCCCTACGCTACTATTTTAGTGGAAAAAGTACGGATATTTTTTTTTGTAGTTCAGCAGGTAATACTTTTTTAGCTCTATCTTTTCTTTTAATGGAATTTTTTTTAATTTTATATTTCATATTTCTAATCACCTGTAATTAACAAAACAGTCCTCACAAATGTAACAAGTAACACAAATAACAAGTCATTCTATATACAAGTGATCTGCAACTTATTCTACAAGATCAAAGTATCTACTATAATTTTACGTATACAAATTCATTCAATCAATTCATTCATGAATGAAATGCTCTGAAATACCCCAACACCAACAATAACATCAGCAACGGCAGCAATAAAACGATAAACGTATGGCAAACGCTTAAACAAGAGCTGAAGCAACAACAACATAATAAAGGTGATGATGACTCATACGCGTTTTACCAAGAATCGGCTAAACAACTAAAAAAAAAACAACGTGTAAGCCATGCTAAGAAGGATTTGTTGGGGGAGGCGATGTGTGGTGTTCTGGTCCCATTAGGGACCACAAACAAACTACAAGTGTTTATTCTGAACAAGCAAAAAGAAAAAAACTTCGTATAAAAGCAAATTTGTAAAACGTTAAAAAATAACTCACTTACAAACCTGTTAAAATGGCTCAATTTTGTGTGAGTAAAAGAGCTTTAAAAGTTAAATAATAATAAATTTTATTTAAAAAAGAGTAAGTTTGTATTTAAGAGATATCAGATTTTATTATTTTTAGGAGTAGTACATAGTGTGAGGTAGGAGTGGCTTTATCGCTTTAATAACCAACATTCCACATTCCTATACATTCGAACTAGCTTTTGTGGCGTTATCAAGACATTTGCCGATTGTAGAAATGTAAAAATTACGACTTAAATCATATTTTGTGGAATTTCGCAGTTTAACTGCCTTATTTATAAAATATAAAACAGGTTAATAAAGGGTTTATGAAACAGAATTTGTATGAAAATCCGATTTATAAACCCTTTATTAACCTGTTTTATTTTTTATAAATTAGGCCGTAAGTCTTCTTTCCTTTTGTTTTTGGCGTATAAAAGAGGGTTATTTTCATTTTTATTTACTAAATTCTTTGGAATTTGTATTTTGCAAAACCTTAAGTGCCAAATACACTTGTCAAATGCTTGTCCAGCAAGCGAATTCACTCGTGTACGTGTGCTGGACGTTATATTCGCCGTCATATCTAAATTCTTTCAAAATCAAAAATTCAGCATCGTCGGTGTGACACATACAAACACATTTTCACTAATACTACCACAATGCTTGATGATTATTTTGATCAGTGTATTAGGGCCTCTATGCGGCAATTAAAGAGTTCGTGGAAAGCTTTAATCCTTATCGGGGAGTTTTTTTTTTTAATTGAACTTTACGTTTTGTGTAAGTAAATAAAGCTGAGAAAAAAATTGGAAATAAAAAAAAGTCGTAAATATGTATTGTTAAAATATTTGACGAAAAAATAAAAAAAAAAAAAACGTGAATTTATCAAACTTTAGCTTTATTTTTAACAATGTTTATTGATTAACATAACTTTATTTGTTAGAATATAATTGTATAATGTAATTGAGAAACTGTTAAATGATGTTTGATCTAGCAAACGTTTTGCAACAGCAAACTATATTTTTAATGAAAATATTAGTTTTTAAAAAAAGTTGTTTGAATGGAAATTTTATTAAAATTATTGCAATATAATTATTACAAATAAATTTTTAAAAAGTTTATAAATTTCGGCCCACAACATTTGAGCTAATCTTGGGTGCAAAGGAGCGCCATTTTTGCGGATTAAAAAACCTGAAGGACCATTTCATTTGACAATTTTTTTCTTCTTTTAAATCTTTTAAGTCCTTGTAAATTTAAAGTTGTAAAATTTTAGTATAGGGTGTTTTTTTAGCCGCATGAGAACTTAAAATGTTAATTAAAGACAGAAATAGTAACGGAAGGAAATGTAGATAATTTCATTACATGGCGGCTACGTATTACATGGTCCATTCGATCAATAAAATGTTCAACTACTTTTTCCAACGAACGAGGGGCCTGTGAACAGGAACACTTCTGGAAATAAAGTTGTCACCAAATCTATTTTGCAATAAATCGATTGCTAAGCGCGCTGTATGGCAAGTTGTGCCATCTTGCTGGATCCAAACGTCGTTGATGTTTAGTTTATTAATTTTTGGAAACAAAAATGCAGTCACTCACCAAAAAGTCATATTTAGGGGATGTATTATTAATTCGTTAACTTCTTGGTGATTGTCTTCACTACAAATATGGCAAATTTGCAGAAATGAGCTTCGTAAAATGAACGAAATGCTCTATGAACTTCGGGAAAAGATTTGTTGTTGTTTTAGCGTGAAACGATTCGTGATATATCGCTCCTTTATTGCAACATGGGCATTTCTCAAAAAACCAAAAATTTTAAGTTATTTAAACAAAAGTGTTCTTTTATACCTCCTTTATATGTAAAACAAAAATCAGCAATATATCTTAAACTAAACCGAAGTTATAGCAAAATATATTTTATTAAGTTTGTAGTTTTCAGAAAATTATCTTAACAAGTGTTTGCCTACTGGTCAAAATTCGGCCATAATTATTTAAATATGAACAAAATATAGTATATCTAAGTATATATGAATTTACGTGTTTCGAGCATTAATTTTTTCCGTCTTAGTGGATCGATTTGGCGACGGGCGAACCTCCGGTTCATATGTTATGTTCCACGTGAGTGGTTGACAAACAAAGAAAGATATCGTTCTTAACCGGTTTGCCTGTGCCGATTTATATAGTCGAAATATTTGAAAACCGGTTTCTTTAAAATGTCGAATAATCGACCACCCTATTTTTTTTTTATTATTTGCTAATTGGAAAAAACAAAATTTTTATTTATGTGTTTTGCACATGTGTTAGTATCAAATTTGAACGCTTATAATTCTGAAAATATTGAACAGATTTTAATAAAATATATATTGTGCACTTCAGCCGGTAAATAAATACAGAGGAGAAACGTGTTCTTAACTATTTTGCTTTAGCCGATTTATATGTAGATATTTTTATTATGATCTAAGGATCTATGACAATTACGTTTGAAACAAAATATCGGCCAAATGCTCGCCACGGTTTCGGTAGCATACCTCTATCCGATGGTCCATATTTTCAATGGCTCCGAAACATAATCGAGGATCAATGTCGGTAAGGAGCCGAATTATCTCATCCTTAAGCTCTTGATTTTTTTTTTGGGCTTATTGACGTACACTTTTTTTTTTAATATCCCCAAAGAAAGAAGTCCATCGGTGTCAAATAAAATGATCGTGGCGGCCAATTAACATCACCACGACGTTAGATAACACAGCCATTGATTTTCTCGCGCAGAAGAGCCATTATTTCGTTGGCTGTGTTCTGTTCTGTTCACGCCATATCCTCAATTTCTGGCCATCATCCCGCGATGGCGAACTCCATTATGGTAACTGATTGGCTGTCCTTTTTTCCATGCGATCATGTACATGTGTTTTCACATTTCCCCACCACGAAGTGCACAAAATGCATTTTGATTTGAACGAACATTTTCGTAAAAGGCTTCAACAATCTAAACGCGCTGCTCTATTGTGTTCCTCTCTATGGTTGAACTTGTCAAATACTGCAACAAAGAAATGTCAATTTAAGTTAAGCTTTGCTCACAATAGGCAGGAACATTTTCACTGGTGTTCAAAATACAGCATTAAGAAACCGTTTCACCATTTCATTCAAAACTAAATAAAATTATTATTAACGTCATTTTCAATTTCATACAAATTGTTGCTGAAGTAGAAGTAGACTCAACTTTTTTAAAAAACTTTAGTTACATTTTTGTTCGAAAATGAATGGAAAATATATGAAATGGGTACTTGGAGAAGAAATAAGATAAGAGAAGAAAACGAAATTGTTTCTCCCATTGTGAACGAAGCTCTATGCACATGTGCAGTATACAGTAGAATCGTGAAAAAGTTAACCAAAATGTCCCAAGGGTTTTTAACCTTTTCGAACTATTAACTCTTCTAAGCGGGCTTAAATTTGAGAAATATACAATAATAAATAACACACTAAACTTATTCCAATGGCTTAGTTTTCATAATAACAAAAAATAAACCCAGATGTTTCATATTTATTCGCCACAGCCTCGAGAATTTTATATTTTTTTTTCCAATTTTTGAGATCCATAATCCAACGCTATTAGTTTTCCCTGAATATCTTTAATAATTTTGTTCAAACCTCTATTTGCTGCTAATTTCCGATGTTTTTTTATCAAAGCTTTCAGAAAAGTCAACTAAAAGTTAACTTTTTGGAGCGACGCAGGCAAGCTAAAATTCGGTTAACTTATCCGCGAGATTAACTTTTTCGCGATCTTACTGTAGTTGGACTGAATTTTATAGAATACAATTTGTTACATATGTATTTATTTATTCTTTATATGTTACACATACAATTGCAAATTATATTCTAATTTAATTTACCGAGCAACAACGAAGACCTTCAGCTAGTTGTAGTGAAACCGATCAGAGTCACTCTAGGGAATCGAATCCACAACCCATACATTGATGGACTAGCTCACTACGAACTTGCCAACTGGGGGACCCTTTATTATTTCATATTATTATGAGTTGTATTCATATGTGGATGTTTGAAGAATACCTTCAAATTCTTGGCGTATGTAACAAGTTTCTTAAATTTATTAAAATAGTTTTTTTAAAAAGTCAACCTTTTTTTGGCACACACTGTGTAAAAAATATTAATAAAATGTGTTTTAATTTTTTTTGAATTACAACAACAACAAAACATTTACTACCTGAAACTACTATAATCTAGTAGTTTTACTATTAAAAAAACAATACAATTCAATGCCATAATTTTATGAAAATGATGTCATTATTACAGACGTAAATTTAAATTAAATGCAAAAAACAAAAATAAACAAATACTAAATGACCAAATTTGAAATACTAAATACGAATATGTGGTGCTAAGCCACCTCTAATAGCGTGTTCCATAGTTGTCCACTTTAATTTTGGCCAAGAGACAGAAGGTGTTTTGTTTTTCTTTATGCACAAACTCCTAACAAAGTTGGAGGAAAAGCACATGCTAATTAAAACACACACAAGTAAACTACATACATACATATAATTTTGAATTTTTTTGTTTTTGTTGTTGGATTTATCGGGTGTTAGATGACATGAACGATTTTGTGCACCCAGCATGAAAGAGTCATTCAACTTGGCGTCAACAAGAAATATTTTTTTTTTGTATTGAATTTTTTATTTTTATTTTTGCAAATTGAAATATAAGATGTGTGCATAACTTTTTTTTGCTGTGCAAGTGTTGAATGCATATTTTTGCGGTTAAAAAGAAGAGGCTCTTACTTGAAAGGCCTTAGATAAGATGTTTTTACACCCAGAATTATGGTCACCTCCGACAAAATTTTTTTTAAAGAACATTGTTACCATATTATTTTGATTTAACCAAATTCTTGTCACTGCCAACAATATTATGGTTAAAATAGTCCTCCATTTGATTTTAACCAAATTCTTGTCACTGCCAACAATATTATGGTTAAAATAGTCCTCCATCAAGAAGCCACAACTATATTATGTTTGCCTCCGAACATGTTATGGGTAATAATAGCTAAAATATGCTAAACACTTATAATAGCATGGTTGTTTTTCAACCATAGCATGTTGCTCTTGGAAAAGAAGAAAATACTATTGTTAATTTTGAAATAAATTATTGTCATATTTAACCATAACATGATTAGAGGCAATCATAATATGGTTGTGGCTTCTTGATGGAGGACTATTTTAACCATTATATGGTTGGCAGTGACAAAAATTTGGTTAAATTAAACATAATATTGTAAACATTTTCATTAAAAATAGTTTGGTTGGAGGTGCCGTATTGTAACATTTTTTTTCGCTGCGTGTACATGATAAAGAATTCATGCACTGTTCTTTTCATTTAGGAGGACACTATTAGCGATTGTGTTTTCCACAAATCTACCGAACCGAACACTAAGGAACGATATTTAATTTTTATTTTCGAACACTGATTTCAAAGTACATCAACACAAGGTAGACTCGTTAGCGGACAGACATAAGCCCCAACTGTCAAATTCGTATGTATGAGCCCAAAATTTGTACAAGTATGCGTTAAATTGTTTTTGTTTTGTATGGTGACAATTTTGACACGTCGGGTATTTTAATAGAGCAGCATGTCTCCACTCCAAAATTTTAATGTACCTTGACTCCTTTGAAGCATTTTGTATTTTTCTCTCTCTTTTTCTAAATATTTTTTGTACTTTTGTTTAAGCCTTCTTCTAAAGCCTGTCTTCTTAAGAAATTCCTGCAGTTTTAGTTAAAATTAAACTTTACAACATTTTATAAAAAATCCTCTGACAACCTGCTAAAAACTACACGAGCAAAAAAAAAGAACTAAAGGGGAAATCATGTGCCCAACTAAGAAAAGTCTACTTCTGTTATCTTATGATTATGATGCTGGGTGTTTTCTAATTAAGGCCTTCTGGAAGGCTTATCTGCTCCTTATTTTTGCCACTGGTTTGTATCTGCAGTCGTCTTTTTGTGTGTTTGCAATTAAATGCAAGTATTAATTTTATATTTAATTCGTATTTTGCGATGTTACATTTCAATTCGTATGTAGGTGGATTAATTTGAGATTATTTATTGTACATTAATATTTTTTTAATAATTTATCAATGTCTGCGCTTTTAGCTCTACATAAATTAAAGTTAAGTTTGACGAAATGTTTGCCCCATGAGCTTAAGCATTAAAGCAGCCTACTAAAAATTGAACCTCTTAAATTCCAAAGAAGAGAGGAACAGATTCTTGAGACTTTAGAGACCTTAATCCCTGCAGATTGTTAAAAAAACATGTATCGTAAAAAAGATAAGAGTAACGACCACAAATACTTTTATGCGTCAGGTTAAATTTTAGAGGCAACATTTACCAAAATATATTATGACTGGTAAAAATAATAAGTTTGTAATGTGGAGACAAGAAATCAGGCTCAAAATATTCCTCAAAAAGTTCTACATATACCTCGGTATGGTCACAGAGAACTCATTCGGTGTGGTTGTAAAAAACGTAAGAACATTTTATATGGTTAAATATGACCATAATAGGGTTAAAATTTACCATAATTTGCCAGTAATCTACCATAATTAAGTCAAAATAAACAAAAGTTTGGTCAAAATTAACCATATTTTGGTCAAAATCATTATAGTACAATCAAAATTAACTATAAAATGCCTAAAGTGTTTTATAATTTGTTCAAAAAAATTCAATATTTCGGTTAGAATTAACAATAGTATGGTTATGGTATGGTATGTTAACCATAGTATGGTTATTTATTTCAATAAGTTTTTCAATTTTCTAATTGAGTCAAGTTTTAATTTTATTTCGGTTTTATTTCAATCTTGTTACATGTAATGTTTCACTTTTATAATTAATTTATTTATTTTATTTATTTTCTAGCCGGCGATAACCTTCATTAACAGGTTTTCCGTTTTTACGTATTTTAATAAATAATTAAAAGCAAATATTATTTTTTTAATTAAACATACAAATGCTCAAAAATATTATTATTGTGTTGTACTCAAAAGGAAATATCGGCGATACCGACACTGATAGGAATATATATTTAAATTCTATATAATGTTAACAAAACAGAAGTAGGGTTATTTTTTTATTATACAAAATTACTGTGTAAGAGATTATTATAATTTAAAATTAATAATACTTAATACGATTTAAAAAAAATCGAATTGATTTTGAATTCATGGTAAAATAACCAAAAGTTAAATCACTTTTTAAATAAAAAAATAAGAAGGAGATTATAATTGAAAATTAACATTTTGCAAGCCCAATTCGAAATGTGTGAAATGAAACAAAAATTTCATATATTGAAACAAACAACTGTTTTTCTCACTAAACTGTGTCTGTAACTTTTTTTGGCGAGTAAAAGCTGTCACGTAAGGAAAAAACTCGCCAATTTACAGAAAAAGTGTGTCTGAAAAATTTTTGTGAGAAATGTTCCCGTTTGGAACTGTCAAATAAACTCACGAATAAAAATGGGGCGAGAAAAAATGTTAACACTAAAAATCAATTAAAAATGCAAAATGCAAAGAATAATAATAATGTTTTGTTTTTGGCACATTTTTTTATTGTCTTATTATTTTGCTTTTAAACTTTTTATAAAATATACAAATGTTTTCAAAGGTCGTTTCCAAACAACAATTATAATTGCACTTTGGTATTTAAGTTAATTTTGGTCGCCGTCAACGATATGACTAGACGTTCTCAATTAAGTTTTTATTGGATACGTAAAATGGAATGAAAAAGATTTTCTATTTGATTTATTGACTGTCAGAGCAAAAATTATTTGATTTTGTGAGAGCAAAAAACGTAAGACTTAAGGCCTAACCATACTATGCATAGCCTTGCTTAACCTACTGTCAAAAATTAACAAAAAGTCTCTCAAATGTATTTAAAAAAACAAAATTAAAAAACATTTGATTCCGTACGGAATGTGTGATTAGATTCGCACCTTGCTTAAGCAAATGACAGTTTCATTAAACTAAGCAAAAAGTTTCATTATGTTTAATATGGTTTGCCTCATATAATTAACATGTATTCGCACATTTGCTTAAGCCAACTTAAGCACATTATGGTTGGGCCTTTATAGAATAGTGTAGAAGGGGCTTTACCCGTGACCATGTAGATCGCCATTTTTTTCTCTGCGCATAGACCAAATAAAGCTATAAAAGCATCAAGTTTTTGAAATAACTTCTAAGATAAAAAGTCGAAGAATTTTGAAGGAATCATAAGTTTAACTAACAGTGAGTTTGCTTAAAGGGAAGTACCTACCAATCAAAAGGAAAGTACCATGGCCATCCTATGATATGTTCCTTTGAACATTTACAGTGTCTTATATGTTTATACATAATTCTTAGAATTCTCTCAGCCTTTTAAATTTTGAAAATGCTACAAGCGTTCAATTCCAATCAAAATAAATTTCAATTATGTATGTCACTTCAAAATATTCAATGCATTTTTGTCAAATAGTCGTGACTTTTCTCACTTCTCATCTACATAAATAATTATTTCTATGAAGTTTAAATATTTTACAAATCTTCTTGCCACATTTTTCAAATATGTATTAGATGTCGCGCTAGTGAGCATCTTTGTTGATTGTTTGTTTAACAGTTTGTCGTGTCGTTTATGTTTTTAATCGTTTTATTCATGAAATGTTCATTTGGTTGGAGTTGTGTGTATCCAAAATGACCTTGACATTGTTGTTGTTGTTGTGTTTTCCATTGTATTTATATATTTAACATAAAATGTATTTAGATACAAACTAAATATGTATGTTTTTCTGATAAATGTGATTGGAGGATTTGTATGATATGCAATAACTTTAACTCTAGTGGTGAAGGTAAATTATGTTAAAGGAATTGACACAGCGGGTTAATTAAATGACACGTGAATTATTAACAGGCAGATTTTAAAAAGGCAATGCAAGGTGCAACATATTAAAATAGCAAATATTTTGTGTAACTCAAGACACACTAAAATTAAGCTCCGTAAATTAAGATTTGATACAAATAAAAATTTTTTTATATAAAAAGTATCTTTTTAGATGAACAAAAGCTTTTTTTTTAAATAAAACAGATATAAAGTAAACTTTTTATTAAAAGGACTTTTCAGGTAACATAATCTAATTTCTTTATATAAAATCTAACACCCGCATTCACAAATAACACTGTACAACAAAATGTCAGTGTTCTGCCAACTCATTCTTGTAGAGGGTACTAAAAAAAGATATTGTACGTGTATCGGCGCTTTAAAAGTTTATATCTGAAACTCATTTTACGGCCTTTTTAAAGTTGAACCCTTGTGTACTAAAAAAAAACATAGAAAATCGTGTGATACTTAAGTTTTGGTATAGTGTCTTCAGAAAATTTATTCAGAACATTACAAGCAACACTGCATTGAAAACGGACACAAGCCAAACTTTGAAAAAGTGAGAATTTTAGATAAAGAGAAAAGGGAAAATAAGAGATACACGTTGGAGAGCTTAAGAATACAACAAAAATCGACAAGTGCAATAAACACAAAAGAAGACAAAGACAATACAAATGCAAACTACACCATTGCAATAATTTAGTAATAATAACTACTGTGATCTAAAAAGGACAAATTTTCTGTGATAATTTTTAAATTTACATATATTTATTTTAATATTTTAAGTTTTGTGTTGTGTTGTCCACCTATACAAAATACTGTGATATATTTTATAAATGATGTACATAAACTGACGAAAAAGATTATTGTAAGTTGATTTGTCAAAAATTAAGATTATAAATATTGTTATTATTGACTCCTTTTTTACTTTGTATTTTTACAATGTTCCCAGATTTTAATAAAACTCAATCCCTGAAGAAGTTGGAAAGAATACCAACGAAACGTCGGATTTTATTGATAATGAAATAAATAATCTTTTATTTACATTAAATTAATGACCTTGAAAGCCTGTATATAGAAAACTATAAAAACTATTTAAAGTAATCAAAAAAGGTCGATAAATACTTAAAATTATACAAGCAAAATTTTGTTTGCAGTTTTCTTTTGGAAAAAAGCAAAAATCACCATTAAAACAGGGATGTATGTAGTTGAAATATTTTGCGAAAATATTTGTCATGAAATTCGATTATAGGTCTCCAAACAACCGTAAGTCGAAAATTCGACTTTAATACCAGAAATGTAACAACAAAACAAAGTTAGAAAAGCAAATTAAAAACAAAAGTAAAAATATTCTGTTCTTAATCTTAACTTAATCTTTAGGTAAAAAAACTGAAACTTTAGACACGTTAATTAAAAATGTTTATATTACAAGCTTTTGACTCTCACTGTAGGCAATAACATCTCATTTACGGCTCAGTTAGCCGGGAGTAACAGTAACAGTTACCTTGCCATTAAAAAGTAAGACCAATCGATTTCTTAAGGCGCAGTTTGCCGGGAGTAACAGTAACTTTACCTTAACGTAAAAAAAGGAAGAGCAATCTATTTCTTACAGATTGAGACGTAACATCTCACTGCTAACTAAAATCATTCTAATTGCTTTACATACAACAAAATGAAGCAGCTGATTTGCAACGTTACTGTTACTCCCGGCTAACTGAGCCTTTAGCATTTACACATCTCCACTATTGTGATGTTAAAAATAGCTAGAGTAGGGTACATAATTGGAATTAAAAAAAAAATATTTCAATCGGCTGTTTATAATTTTTGTGTGTTTTTTGCTGTTGTAATTTTTTTTATATTGTCTGACATTATTTTGCATAATTCGGTCATGTTCAGACATGTCATTGGTTTCTGTTTAATTTTTTAATTTACAGTGTTTTTGTTGTACATACAAATGTACATAAGTAATATTATTAATATTAATATTAATATTTTTTTTATAAATTTCACAATCGCTTTAAATATAAAAACCAGTTTAATTTTCGTCATTTTATGTTTATGTATGTATACAGTTTTTTTCTATTAAAAACCAAAAGCAAAATTAAATAAAACAAAACAACGAAATTTTGTTTTTTAACTTGACGTCATTTCTTTGTGTAATATTTTTATTAGCTTTTTCTTAGAATTTTACGTCCTGCTTCCTTTTTCTATGAAAGTTCTAATACACGATTTTTTGGAAGGATTTTCTTGGGCATTTTGACAAACTAAAACTTGCGTGCTTTTGCCGAAATTTTTCTAGGAATTCAGTTGAAAAAAAGAGGGATATTAATTACAATTGGTGCTTGAAATGAATTTTATTGTTAAAATCCAAATGAAAGTAAACGATTTATACATATGTACATATGTATGTATGTATGCATATGTATATAAAATAGTCAAAGAGGAAAACACCTTTAACCCTGGAAGGTTTAAGTGTTTTTACAAATTATACAATTTAAGTTTAAAATAAAAACTTTTAATGAATTTAATTTTTTTTAGGAGAAGAGAGACGATTTGTTAATACTAAGAATACCCAAATTTTGTTACAAACATTCAATTTGTAATTTAAATTAATTTTATTTTGTTTTAATTTTTAAATGGGTCATTTAGGGTTTTCAGAGTTCAAAGACAATTAAAAAATTATTGCTGCCAGACAAATGTGTTTTGTAACAGATGGGAGTTATCATAATAAAATAATTTACATACATTTGTATGTAATAAATTTAAAATTAAAGAAGTTCAAGCAGCCATTATCAATTGTGTTCTTAATGGCCTAAATTATACATCTTTTATGTTTTTTAAGAATAAAAATTCTTTAAAATATGCGCCATAGGATAACGACTAGAAAATAAACTAACTCAAAACAAAATAAAAAAGGGTTGCCTGGAACCAAACTTAAAATAACCGGACGATGCAAAAAATTTACCTGGATTTTAGAAAATAAGGGGACAATTTAAAAATACATTAATGCGGCATTTATACGATGTCTTTTCAGACATGATACGTTTGTTTTGTTTATAAAAGTACCCAATGTTTGAATCAGGGCCATATGATATCCGCCTAGTAAATTTAATCCAAATCCATTAAGAGGATTTCAACATCCACATATACAAACTTTTATATTTATGCCAAGAGGTAAATATTGAAAGGACTGCAAGTGGCATGCCTCTATACTCCTTTCTAAAATATTTCTTTTTGAAAGACCTTCCGAAATATTCAGTACACATTGGCTGCACTTTTCTTAAAGAAGGGAGAAAGGTATTTGTTTAGTTTGTTTTTATTTAATAACCTTCCTTACTCCCTACTGTGGGCAGAGAACAAAGTTGTTTTAAAAGGGAGTGTGGAAGTGCTTGCTCCTAATGGCGACCTGTGTAGAAACTACATAAGTACACGAAGAGAAAAACATGGTTGAAGTATGGTTAAAATAACATATTATGGTCCCTGCAACAAACAAATTTTTGTTGTTTTTAACATTCCTTTTTTACGATTGATGATGTTTTGTTTCTATTTAACAATAAAGTGTTACCCTTCCTTTAAACTTCAAATGTGGTTGAATTTAACAGTATAATGTTAAAAAAAATAAAGCTACAATCATGCTCTTTAACATATTATGGTTACCTTAACCATGTTATTGTCACGGCAACCATATTATGATTAAATTCATCCATCCAAATGCTGTAACCATATTATGGTTGTTTCTAAACATGTTATGATTAGTTATAAAAATAATACGTTTAAAATAATAATATCTTACAACGTTGTATGTTTAATTTTTAATTTAAAATAATATGGGTGCCTATTATGAACTAGACTCGATTTTCGACAGCAGTCGAATTAGCTGATCGAACGCATTTCCAATTGGTATTATGGTATTCGATTATAATTTACTATTGTGATTTTGTTAATTCACAGTTGTACATTTTCGATCAGCTGTCACTTAATAAAACAATTTTGTTTTTACATGCTGAACTTTGCTGCAAATCATTTGGTCAAAAAAGAATTTTGTTCCATAAGGAATATGAGCGTTTCCAATTGCTGTTTACGACGTTGGACTTGAATAAAATAAACAAAACTGATAAAGAATATGGTATTTGGCAAAAGAACACAAACAAATTTACAAATTGTTACATTTTCAACAAGTTTTTTACATTTATTTGCACCGTCGAAAGCAAATTTGTTTTCGTTGAAAAATTCGATGCACAACGAAATTTTCGACAGTGCTGCCAACTTATAGTACCAAGTTAACATTTTTTTTTTCGAAATTCTGTTTCGCCATCTACATTTAATTTTTACTGTCAAATTGTAAGAAAGGGCAGGTTGTCATTAAGGATAAATGTTGTGCGATGTGTATAATGCATAGAAATGTAGATCAATCTTTTAGCATACCGATCGTCTCAAAATCACTTTTAAAATGATCTAACGATGTCATCCGGCCGTCTGGCTGGTTATCTGCCCACGTTAACCTTGTGCGCAAAGTACAGGTTCCAATTTTGTAGATAATTTGATCAAATATGGACGAGGTCTGTGTTAATGGTGAGAATCGGTCTATTATTTCACATATGCCCCTAAAAACTTCTTTTCAAATAAGACTCGTTGTGTCAGTAAGCCATCTAATTATGATGGTATTTAAATCAAATTCGCCCCCCAAAAAAAATAATTTTACTGCAAATGAAATTATTTTCGAATCGTTTTACATTTGCCCAAAGCTTCCTTCCTTAAATAGCTTTAACTTCCTTTAAATGTTAACATTTGTTTACAATTTAGCGGCCGTACCTAAAATCCCTTTAAGACAAAAACCCATATGGAAGTTAATATCTAGATAATATTCGGCGCAGATATCTCTTATATGAATTTTAACCTAATATGGGCTTAAGCGATAATATTTCTAGGTTTTTTTCAAATTTTGTTTTGTTTAATATTTTGTCTTCAAATCAGCAATTTTAGATTTTTTAGGCCATATTTTTAACATTTTTTTAGGGCATATTTTCCAGTTTTTACTGCATATTTAATGCCCATAAAACGTGTTTTAAGAGCATATTTCTGGTTTCCCTGCTCATAACTATACAATAACATTCATACGAAATTTGTTTTGTAAACCTTTAATAAATGTAAAAAAATTTTATAAATACGGGCGTAAAAGTGTTTTTATGAATATGAGGGTCAATTTCTAAATTATGAGAGGCTGTCTATAGCAGTCATATATTTTCGTGTTATTATTTAAAGACATAAGACTTTATGACTGTCTTTTGAATCCCCCAAATGTATATGTTTAATGACTTTTTTGGTTAAAAAAAATGAGTTTAAATTTCAAAGGGTGTAGGAAAGATTATCCACTTCTCACGCATTTCCTTAAACTTCGTTAACAAAAATTCCAAGTCTCGCTTGTTTCCCCATGCAAAAAAGTCATAACGAAAATCTATTCTTAGATAAAGATATGACTGCATACACTTTTAAAGGTTGCTCCTTATTTTGAAGGTCTTTTCAAAACTTTTGACCATTCCTTTATTGTATTTAAAAAAAAAAAAAATATGTATTACATAGTTAACAATTTTGCAATATGCTCAAATATTCCTAAATCGAATGAAATGTAAAAGATTTCTGCATAAGTTGTTAATAACAAAATTTTTTATAAAATAATTTTCATTAAATTATTTTACAATTGCAACCTTTTAATAATGCATTTTTTACGTTTTGTAAAAACCTATTAAAAGTAATTAATTTGCCACCAATAACCTTCACCATGGATGTGATTTGAATAAATAAAACATGTGACTTCAATACAAACGGAAATCCTTAATGACAGCACTATGCAAATGCACGTCTTTTTTTCAAAAATAGCCAAAAGAGAAAAAAACTTATAGCATGCTATAAAGTTATTACACATTTATTGCATCTCTTGAGCACTTAACACATTATTTCTTATTTCAAAAATTTCCCGCTTATGTTTTACTTTTATACAGAGCAGACGTCAAATTAACACATGATACAAAAAAATTACAACTGGAGAAAACAAGTGAAAAGAAAACGTACACACTAACCAGGGCTGCCAGATTTGACGATTTATCGTCATTTTGACGATTTTTTGTTCCGAAATTTGAAAAGTGCCGATTTGCTGATTTTTTCCTAAAATGTGACGATTTTTTTCAGTCTCCAAAGTCTGAATAAAACACTACATTTTCTGACACGTTCGTTTTTTAATCGTGGAATGTTTAACAGCCGTACCTTAACAAGAGCGGAATACGAAACGTTTTCTTTCGCTTAGCTTTAACGCTGATATGCCTTACCTAAGCAAGAGCGTCAACGTTGTGTCACGAACAGAAGTGATAACATTCTTGTTTAATAAACCCCATCAAATCAAAATAGAGATAAGAAGATTAATTAACAATAGCGGCCAACTTCAATATTAAAGGAGCTGTCAAAATCGGGATTTCCAAATGCAAAGCGTTGACGCCGATCTATTTAGATATGATTCATACAAATTTTATGGGCATGGCACATGGCACTTTTGTTTAGGTACTGCTGTAATATGCAAGTCTTAGGAAAATCTTTAAATTTTTTTTCAAGAATACAAAAACAACACTTTGTTTATCTTTCGTCAAACCATCATCGAAAGAACCTTTTACGACTCTCTGTATAAATCATATTTTCAACAATTATATGGCGAGCATTTTACGAGTTGTAAGATAATATCTACGATTCAAGGCATGAAATACTCGTTAGATAATCTTTGTGTTATGGAAGAATCTCACCCGAGTGAGAAATCTTCTACGATTAAAAAATGCATTCATCGACGATCAAACCCGCTCATCATGAGACTCCCAGTAGCTCTTACACGATTGAAAATGCTAGCTTGGTATAAAGTAATTACGTTTTTGTTTGAATGTTTTTTTTTTTATAAAAAGCGAACAAAAATTGTAAAAAACGAAATTTTAAGTTGTCTGATTTTTTGACGATTTTTCGAAACGTGAAAGACTGTTTTTATTTTTTATTCAGAAAATTGACGATTTCCTCACAAATTTATCTGGCAGCCCTGACACCAACTCAATGCAAACAAAAAAAAACTACAGAAAACCAGTAAGATTGCTATAATTGGGTACGTCGAATTTTATTTACCCTTCACTTAGGTATTAAAAATTGTACCAGAGCCCTTGTTTCGGTAAAATAATAGACCGGTTTAGCTTATTTTCAATACTAAATTTCCTATACAAACTTATGCATAGGTCGTTATGCATATGGTCGTTATTGTGCCAAATCTATTATCATAAAGTCACACGGAGGCGTCACGAGATATTCACCCTTATTGTGTTTGGCGTATTTTAAATACGCCTACGACTGTTTGGTAATAGATTAAAGAGAACGTTAACTTATTTCCTTTAATCTATTACCAAACAGTCGTAGGCGTATTTTAAATACGCCAACCACGATAAGGGTGATTGTGTTTTATAAGACCTGGGACAAATGCATTAAATATGATAATCTTACATCAGCCAAATCAATGGTAAGGCAAGTTTACGACATTAACTTTAACCATTTTAATGCACTTTTACTTTATTTTCTTATTAAAGTAGGGCATTATTTTTGAAATAGGCATACGCCAATTAATGCACTACTTTTGCCCGACTGCAGCCATCTCTCAACTTTCTTTTTTAAGTCATACAAAAAATTGTGAATTTCTTAATAAAAAACCTTTCAAAATACCACATGATATGTTTTAATGATAATAAAATAATTGATTTTATTTTTGTCATTAATAATGGCCTACTTTGATAAATAATGCAAAAAATAGTGCATTTGTATTTTATGATCAATTTAATAGTTGCATACAATACTTTGAATTGAATTGAATCCATCGGAGTCTTTGAAATTATATTTTGATTCATTAAAAAAGAATTTTGTCTTCCATTTTTACAGACCATTTAGGGTGTGCAAACTCCATCCGGGCTTTCCTATTCTTTGGTGAAATAAGAGGTTCTTCTAATTGCCATTTCGCTGACTTCAAGTTCTAAATGTGTATTGATTTGACTAGATTATGTTTTGGCATCACTTTGAATAATTTTTTTGATCTTTGAATCCTCTCTTCGTAAAGTCTAGGTCTTTCTCCTGCGTGTATTGCAGAAACGTTACCAGCTTGTTGGTTGATATTGCGGCAGAAATCACTTTGAATAAAATAAAACAAGTACGAAAGTACAGTCGGTCAAGCCCGATTATATGATACCGTACACCACAGTGTTTTAAAACAAATTTACGAAAGTGCACCCTATTCGAAACCCATGGAGAATCATGCTTATGTATCCATATTAATATGGATCTGTTTATGTTTTAAATTTCATTAAAATCGGTTTGATAGTTTCTGAGAGGCAGCAATTGCCCCTATGTCCCCATGTGGTCCTACGATCGGTCCATTTTCAATAGGCTATGTCCTTGTGCCAATAAGAACCTATCAAATTATCTCCAAAATTGCAACCTGTACTTTGCGCACAAGGTTACATGGACAGCCGCAAGCCAGTCAGCCGGACGGACATCGTTAGATCGACCCAGTGAGTCTGAGTCGATCGGTATACTTTAAGGTGGGCCCAGGATCCATATTTTAAGAAGTTTAACACATCAGCACAAATGCATAATACCCTCTCCACTATTATGGTGTGGGTATAATAAACAGTGGCTTGGATTAAGAATATTGCATTTTTTAGATTAACACTATCCAAAAAGGTAAAAATTTCATCACTGAAATCTAGGGATTGCTGTTCGGTTTTAATCGAAATCGAAACCTCAGTTTTAAATGCCTAAGAACCGAAAACCGACAAAAAAACATCGGTTTTAGCTTTTACTTTAACAATATACTTATGCTTAGAGAAATTGCAAATTATACATAATACTGGAACTTCAAAAACAAAAACTTTATACATAACAGCCTGCAACAATGGCAAGGTAATTTCAAAATTCTTACAATTCAAAGTAGAACAAATGTTACCTTTATAACTCTTAAGTATTTGGCATATTGCGACGCCCACGGTGTTTACACTTTTTCTCATTTTTTTTTTTGTAAAAAACACTTTGATTGAGAAATACCTAAAGTTTCGGTCTAATATACTTAATAATTAATAAATAAATTGTATTACAAACAAAAAAATATATTTGTATATGTATGAAATTTAACTTTGATATTTTGGAAACCGAACCGAAACCGAACGGTTTTAGTAATTTTAAAACCGAAACTGCGGTTTCACATTTTTACGGTGTTTAGCAAACTCTACTGAAATCCAATCATGATTTGAAAAAATGTTCACGCATTTTTTTCAATCATACCATTAATCAAACATAAAATCAGATTTAATTAAAAATTTAATCAAGTGAATTAAACGTTTACTTATATCAACAACACATTGGTCTCTGGGTGAGGGTGACTACGCACCGGCCCTTCATCCTAACCTAACCTTAACTATATCAACAACGTTACGGCAGAAAATATTGTTAATAGCAAACAATATTTAATTGATACCATCAATTTGTTTGCGAATGCAAATTTAATTTATTTTTTATTTGATTTATTTTTTTCTTTGCAACTACTTTCATATAAAATTCTCTACAGTTTTTTTAAGTATATTTGTCCTCACATGCCGAAATACTGAAATATAAAAACAAAGAAATTCAAATTACACCTAAAAGAAATTACCCACGCTGTACCCACGACAGTACAAATTATACCCAATGCCGGTAATTACCAACAAAGTGGCAACACTGCCAAAATTAAAATGACACTGTGAGAGAGGGCAAAATACAACAAATATTTTTAATGTAATATGGAGATAGAAGATACTTCAATAAAAAATATTTCACCAAAGTGTTTGAAAAGTGGTAGGGAGGGATCGGCATGAGGGGTAAATTTAAACAAGTAAAAAATTTATATGAAAGTGTAAATTGAAATTTCGTAGATAAAAAAATAACAAAAAAAAAACCATAAAATTAGAAACAAACACATTGAACATTTTTTCCATAGATAACAAAAAAAAAAACAATAAAATTCGAAACAATATTAAAAAACAAACATATTGAAAATTTTTTACTTTTGAATTATATTTAGCAAGAAATGAAATACAAATTTTGTGATTGGGAAAAATGGGAATTAATTAGAAGCAAAGCGAATTCGACAACAGGTGGCGTCGGAACTACAACAATCCAAAAACAGCAGAAACAACATAGGGTTTTTTGCATTGCATTGTTAGTGCTTTTAGCTCGCAATGTCAACCATTCTTAGCAAAACACCAACATATCAAAACAAATAAGCTCGAACTGTCAAAATCAGACGCAGTTTCGACACCACCTGTAGTTAATTCGCCTTGATTAGAAGTATTTGTGTGTTTATTATTTTATTAAGAAACAAATAAATGAAGGTACATTTTTTTTAACAAGTTTTTTAGTTTTTATTTTAGCTTAACATTATTTTTTTTAAATAAATAAATTACCAAGTGTAAAAAAAATAAATGTTGTTATACATTTAAGGCTTGAAAAAAAACGTCGACGCTAAACTGCGATTAATAAAAAGTTTTTTATATATTTTTTTTTTAAATTTAATAGTTTTTATTCAATTCAAAACAATATGACTTATTAAACATAAGTTTAAATTAAAAAATAATGTTAGGTCCATTTTATGTTTATTTAAATGATTAACGGTGATAATTTCACCAATTTCACAGTTCAGTTTAAACTAACTATTTCTTTATTTTCCAGTTAACAATAAGCTTTTGGCAGTTATAACTTATTATTATTTTCGAGAGGAGAACTATTAGTAAATTGAGCTCAAAATAAAGTTCCATATGAATTGAAGGTGAGCAATTCACCTACGTACATAATACATCACACGAAACCATTAGCTCCTCGACCTTAAGTGTTTTTAAATATTCTTTACGCCGTAGACCTAGAACTGATGTAAGTATGCCTCAGTTAAGGCGGACAGGATTCACTAAGATCGTGGCCAACCACATCTGTTAACCCAACATAATATTGGACATAAAACCCCTACACAGTAGACATGAAATTAACACTAATATGACGTAAGTGTTATAAACTCATCAAATTTTAACATTTTTGTTACTGTGTATTTTAAAATCCTTTAAATAACATTAAATGAAGTTTAAGTTTGACAGCAGTCATTTTATTGCTTTTTTTTGGTCTCTACTCTACTTCCCGCCTTACATGAAACGCAGTTAAAAAATTAAGTTAAGATTTGCTGTTTAAATACATTTTTGTTTATGGTGGCGTACATGTAGTGATATTGGCTTATAATCTTTAATTATTTTTTCAGTTCATTGCCGCGTCAAGTATGTAGCTTAAGTGCGTTTGTGGAAAATCATTAATTTTTTTTTTGTGTTGTTTTTAATATTAACACATTCACGCTTATATTTTTCACAAAAAGCGTAGTATGTGCAACTTACAACACTTTTGAAAAAAGCGAGCTGTCAAACTTAAACGTCAATTTAAGTTAAAAAAGAGTTATACAAAGAAATATTTCAGTAACCATGTTAAAACTTTAACATGAGCACTCTAAACTTAACATTAACTTGAAGTTATTGTAAAAGTAAAGATAATAAAAATTTAATATGAAGTCTTTATATCATGTTTTAACATCCACTCATGTCTGTTGTGGACGGAGCGTAAGGGTTTTGTAGGGAGCTAAAGCTGGAGGTTTACATCACGCTTTTTATGAGGCATCCCTACAAGTAAAATAAAATTTAATTTGTCAAAATCAGCTGATTTATTCGACCGCTGCTTGTGACGCTTACAAAAGCAGAAAGTAAACCTAATTTTCGCATTCAACGCCTCAAGGCATCCTACGCTTTTCTGCATGTAACTTGCTACGTAAAACAGCACAGATTTTACTATTTTGATAAACAGTAGCTAGCAATATACAAAACGCTACAAGCTGATCAAACGCAGAAAGAAACTTTGGTAAAGTGTTATTGGCGATTTGGTCCAAATTGAAAATAAAAATTTGTATGTTAAGAACATTAAACAAAAATATATTAATAATGACAAGATTTTGTTTAATTTATTTAAACATAGAACCACCATCAAAAAAATATTTTTTTGAACAGCAGCTTTAAGTTCAAAGTATTGTAAACCAACATAAAAACGTTATTAAAATAGCGTTTCTCCGCAAATTTCAAAGCAGGTGCATGAAAAATGTCCACATACACACATATGTACATGTTTAAAGCCAAATACATACACCTTATGAAAGCAGATTTGGAACTTCTGCCTCTAATTTATTATAATGCCATTGACTATAAATAAATGTTATTGCGCCTTTTTTTAAACAAGAAAACACAAATAAGATAAATAATTAATTTTTGTTAATTATATAGCGTTAACAAAAAACAACAGCAACAATCTAAGCTAAAAGTTTAAAGTAATCGAAAAGAAGGTCTTAAAACTGTTTGGTTGTATGTAGTTGTTTGTTCGTTATTCTTGTGCTTGTTTATTTCAAAATTTTATTGAAAATACTTACGATAAGATTATGATTGCGCCCAGTTGATAGATGAGGTAAAATGTCGAAAGTTTCTTCTACCACTTCGTATTCGTCTTCGTCGGCTAGTTTGTTATTATTGTAGTTTAGAGTAAAGGAAGAAGAAGAAGAGTCATTAAAATCATTTAAAGTTGTAGTCGTTGTTGTAGTAAATTTTGTTTCTTTTTCCTGTTCGTCCAAATCCGTTTTTGATGAATTTATAACAGCTGACGACGAGGTCGTAGATATTTTATCTTGTACCTTAAGTTTTGAAATATTTGTTTTGGAATCCACTTTAACTTTCATTTTGTTTTGTGTTTCGAATTGTGTATTGTTTTGTTAAATTTAATTTTTGTTTTTGATTTATAATTATATTATAGATTTGTTGGTATATTAACAAGAGAGGAAAGGGTGTTTGAAGTTATACAACTTATATGTATGATAAAATGGAATGTGTTTTCAAATAGTTTTTTGTTTAGTTAACAATTTTAAGGCGTTTTTCATTAATAAACGAATTTATTTATTTTTAACTTCTTAAATGACACACCCTGTTCTTAAGTAACAATTTAGTTTAAGTTGCGGTTTTAAGTTAATTTTTTTTTTGTGGGAATTTACAGAAACGTAGTTTCACTTTACTAATTTTTGTTAGTTGAACAAAATACACTTTCTATTTTTTATTAATCTTATTGTGATTTAATTTTTTTTGTCAAAAATTTTGTTTTTTTTAAGAAAAAATTTACACAATTTATTTAATAAACATTAAAAAAAAAGCAAAGAAAAACATAATTTCAAAGGAATTCTCAAAATTACACAGTGCTTTTTATTTTACGTTTTTTTCCACTTCAACAGTTGCTCATTTAGGAAAGCAAAAAAGTAGCATGCACATGCAAAACAATGGCTGCGGCAACTACAATGACAGTTAAATGTGACGATACATGTCAAAATGCGAATGATTGTGAATGCAGAATAATAAAAAGTATGAACAAAATAAAACAAAAGGGGTACTAACACACTCCCCTACACACACTCACACGTACTATACAAACATTAGCACTTGGCATTTTTCTCTTTAAATACTAACTTCCCTAATATCAGGGTTGGAAATGCAATGTAATTAAAAATTTTTGAAAATTAAAAACTTGAAAAAAATTTCTCTACGCAAGATGAAGAAGTGGTTTACAAAAAAGCTTAAAATATTGATGTCAACATTTTTTTTACCTATCAGTAACTTTTATAGCTGCTAGTAAAATGTTCAGTGTCGTAATTAATCATTAAGAAAAAGTTAAAGAAATTTACAAGAAAAAACTTTCGCGCCTTACCCAATGACTTCAAAAGTATAACGTTATTACGAGAACCGATCTAGTATTCTTATTTAACTTCAAACCTCAGTCATAAAGTCATGAGTCTTAAAATAATAACACGAAAAAATATTACTCATAATTATTCCAGGAACCTTTTTGCTTGAAACACAAGAGCAATATTTTTAAACTATTGTAAAATATTAGGATATTATGACAATGGGACTGGAAAGCATACCGTTTGAGTCCCCCAAATCCATGACTTATTTACTTCCATTTAAATTTTTCGTAATTTACTTTTTTTGGATTTCATATGATTTTTTGTATCCTTCCCTTTTGGTTTTTGTTATAATTGAATTTTTTTGTCTTGATTGAATTTTTTGTTTTAATTAATTTTTTGAAATAAAATAAAACAATAAAAAGTAACAATGTAATTACATATAATATGTTTGTTCATAAATATGTGTTTTTAATTTGGCAATAGTTTCAGCAAAATACGTTCGATATATCAATATTTTTGAAATAATAAATATCGATACTCTTAAAAAATACCGATTCGATATTGTATATCGATATATTTTTTCAATTTGTCCCTTCCTAGTTTGGCCAAGAAAAAAGAGACCTTTTCTTTAGAAAATTACCCGTTACACATGTGGGTAAGTATTTGCCAATATAAAAATGCACGAAATGAGTTACAAATTGCAATTTTATAGACGCTCCGTTTTTACATTTTTTAACCTGTAATAACTGGTTCCGCGGAAAAGATTTAGTTTCAGCGATCGATTTTTTAAGAAATGTTCGTTAAGAAACAAATATTTTTTTGGAAATATTATTTATTTTATGTTCCAAATAAACTGATCTGCGCTTGTAAAGGGTATTTTGTTTAAGGTTTAATATTCCGACAGGAATAAATTGTAATGGGGATCTTAGATCTGGCAATTGTATTATCACATGTAGTTTAGTTTTCCATTTTCCGAAAAGTACAATAAGCAAAATTGCCGTATTTCGTCTAAGGTAATTGTAATGGGGATCTTGGATCTGGCAATTGTTTTATCACATGTAGTTTAGTTTTCCATTTTCCGAAAAGTACAATAAGCAAAATTGCCCTATTTCGTCTAAGGAAAATCCTCAAAATATGATCCAATCTCCACTAAACTTCTACAAACAACAACATTGTGTGTTTTGATTGTTATTGCCCCAGTAGAAGCGTTCGTATTATAATTAAAAAATCAGACCATTGTGAATTTAAATAAACAGTTATTAATATGCACCCCAACTACTATGCGCAACAATTGCCGAGAAATGCTGCCGAATGTTGTAAAAAAAGGTTTAAGTTTTAACCTTGAGATCACGAAGTTAGCAACGGTTGTATAAAGTACTGAAATACTCAACGCTTATGGCCATTTTCCGAAATAACACAGTGTAATTTTGAAATTTCATTATAACTTTTAAATCCATTTTGTATATCCAAAAATATATATTCCAAAGCTACCAAATGATGAAATAAATAATGTGTGCATATGAAATCTTCAGAGGTCCATAACTCAAAAACTATGCGTTTCCGAGACGTTTTCCACATAATATTTTCTTCTTTTTACAATTTTCTATCACCCTACATATATAATTTTTTGTTTGTTTGGAGCTGCGCTGGTTAACTAGATTTAAGCACAACATGTTGAACAGCTAGGTCGGGAATTTACCGCGAGTCTTATATAAAACCTCTCTCCAAAATCGCTTTAAGACGAACACAACTTATATATTAAATGAATCTAAGTGTCATGACATAATTTTGTTTGGTCGGATCCACGATTGGCCATGGGTCCTTAATATGGTAGGTACACTCGAGAAAATTTGTTTTTACATACCGTTGCATAGCGTATCAAATAGTCTAGCTAGACCGACTAAACTTTTTTACTTGTTTAAGCATACTTTTTCCAAATTATAGGTACAAATAGCAAAACAGAAACCAATTTTAAATTTCGTACCCTGGACTGAATTGATTTCTAAAAGCCCTTGTTATTTTATTATGTTTGCTATTGTATTTTTTGTTTTCTGGACAGTTTATCAAGAGTTTCGCAATCGTTTGCAATACAATATTTTGTTGTTATTGTTGCTTTTACAGGTCTGCAGTACATCGAACATTCGCTAAAATCTACAGACATTCAACACCTCGTTAATACTTTTTCTTTCATCTTTTTTTTCAATAAAATCATTGTACATTTTTTTTATTTGACTTTTTTATAATGCACCCGCAATCACCACCCCTCAATTAGTGTCGGGTTTGTCTGCTCAATGTGATGATTAGATTAAAAAAAAAAAAATAAATAAAAATAAAAAGAAAATAAAATAAAATGAACAACCAGCAGACACTATTTTTCTACACTTTGTTTTACAGAATAAAGAAATAAGAAAAAAGAAAATGAACGTACTTGAACTTTAGGCACACCGAATTTATTTAATTTTTTTATGATTTTTACACAAAATTCAATGGATTTGTTCTATTTTTTTTTTTTTTTGTAAAATCAACTAAAAGAAGAGGAATATTACACAAAAAAGCTCTATTTATTTCAAAACGCACTTGTTTTACTGTATATTTAACACAAATTAAAAGAAATTTTCAATATTAATAGAAAAATTTTGCTTCTGTTGTTATTTCATTAAAATCACGTCACACTTTTAGTTTAAAGTCTTAAAGTTGTCGTAATCGTTTCGTTGTTTCTCCTTCTTCTTCTTTCTCAGTTACTTTAACCAGGTATTTTTTACACTCACTTTTTGAAATATGTACAAAATTTTTTTTCTTAGTTTTCTTTTCGTTATTTTCTTTGCTGGTTAATACCTATAGAAAAATATGTATAAATTTGGCGGTTTCAAAGCGCTTTTACGTCGGTCGTTTGGATCTTAACTGAAAATCAAAAAAATAACTAAATTCCATAAACTTCGTTTCTACGTTTCTACGTTTCTATCTTCATTCATCTACCACACATTCAAATAATTATACAAAAACAACTGAAGCAACAGCAACAACAATAGCAACAGAAACAATATAACAAATAAATTCACTTATAAACACCAATACAACTGTAAGTTTTTGTTTTGTCTCTTGGCGTTTCTCACTGCTTCCCAACCAACCAACCAATCGTTCGCCCATCATCTGTTGTTGTTTACGTAGTATCTATGACAGGCAGGGTGTGGATGTATGGGTGTATTTTATTCTCGTATCTGCTTTTGTAGTTGTATTTATTGTTGTGTACGTTTTAATGGTTTATTTCTCTAGCTACGTTTGTTGCGACTTTCAGTCAGTTCAAATAAGAAACAAAATAATACAATTGGATGTCACCCTACAGTAGGAATTAAAGCGGCCAATAAGCTTAATTAGAACCAAAATTTACAGGACGTTTTTAGTGGGAGCATATTAATTTGTAGCCAGAAAAAAACCGACGTTGTCCGAATCAGACATTTCTTGCCAACTTCGTTCTTAGAGACTTCATTCAGGTTTATGTTAAACATTGAATACCTATACAAGCATACATACTTACTGTCTAAATACTTTCTGATTGATGGATATATCGGGAGGAATTTATGTTCCGATGTGTCTAAGAGATTTCTGACTGAATTCATACAGATTTGTCTAACGACTAATTAAGTTGAAAATAATTCCAATATTATTTTTTTTAGAAAAAAAAAATTAAAAATGGTATGTAGTATGTATGTATATGTAAAGTTTTGCTTTATATACTTTTATTTTGAATTCGTGTCAACCACAATTCATACACTATTGGGCCTGAAATCTGACATAATTCGTATACGATACCGACTTTAGATGTTTATCTCAGATATATGGAACATGCTGGACTATTTTGCTGACTGGAATAGTGTGAGGGCAATTCAACCTGACAACGCTAGAAAACTATTTCTACATCTTTTTTTTTAACCAAAAATAGCTAAATGCTGGCTTAACAAGATCGTTTTATAAAACGCAGAAATATCAGGCCTGTTCTGAAAATCACATTTTTTGAAAGTGATTTCAAATCACAAGAAAGGTGTTCTGGGCATATTATTTTGTGATTTCAAAACGTTCAGCTACGTAAACAACTTTTTGAAATCACTTTGTTATTTTTGCGACTATTGTAAGTTGACCGTTATAATAAATTTCTTAAATAAAATATTCCGTGTGTTGTTTATTAATTTTTTATGCAATAAGCTATTTTATTTTACAACAAATCATTTAAAATTAAGAAAATTCGATGAAACTACCAAATGATATTTGCTTTTGTGACTTCTGTTGTGATTTCAGGTTTGTTCTTTTAGTTGAATTAAAGTTCGCTTTTTTGCTAACAGCGGCATGAAAGCAAAGTCTAATATTTATTAAAAATCGTAAAAGCTGTAAAGTATCACAGGGAAAAATCGCTTATATCTCTAATATGGCTAAAAATTGCAAAAAATTGCAAACTTGGAAACTAACCTTAACATCTATTTGAAATCACTAAATGGATTAAAAGAACAAAATGTCGAAAAATAAAACAAAAAAAATTTGCACAATAGCGAAAATTCGCGAAAAAAATTTTATATTTCAAACAAGCCATAAAATTGATTAAAACTCCCTAAAAATGTAAGGAATGGCAAAAATTCGGTAAAAATTGCTAAATTAGCGGAAATTCGCAAAAATTTGCTAACAGCGGCGTGATAGCAGAGACTCCTTTTTAATATAAATCGTTAAAACTGAAAAGAATCCGAAAACTTACAGGAACAAATCGCATCTATCGCGAACATGTCTAAAATTCGCAAAAAAATAAAATATTTTAAACAACCCTAAAACTAATTTGACATCGCTAAATCGGTTAAAAAAAAAAACAAATTGTCGGAAAATAACATAAAAAGCATTAAAAATTAGCTATAATTTTGAAAAACAAACCCTTTGTGTTTACATGTGCTTTCGACAATCGAAAATCACACCGAAAAACACAAAAAGGTGTGATTTACAGAACACCACAAAATCACACGTGTGATTTTAAAAGCACATGTGATTTGAAATCACGTGATTTTCAGAACAGGCCTGCATGATGTACATTTTACGAACGGAATTGTCGAGAGTTATTGATAAGAGTTACTAAAGGTAGAAGTACATACCACGCGTTAGTGCGCGCGCCCTCTGTAGACTTCTGTAAAAAAAAATTAAACTAGTGTATTTTAATAGAACAAGCTACATGCAAATTATTTTGACGCGTTAGCGCCAGAAAGTTTTTTAACTTTGAACTTTTTAACGCGTTGTGTATTTTTGACAAGTAATCAGCTGACAATAAAAAGAAAATTTTAACAAATTTGCGAATCGTGAAAGAAAAACTTATTGAAGATGTTTAAAAACATACAATATTTATATAAAAAGAAAAAATTCAATAAAAAAAAAAATTTTGATATACTTTCGAATCCGTTTTCAATGCAAAAATAAGTAAGCAAATAAAAAACAGCTGACAGGAACGGCTTTTGTAACGCGCGTTGTGTAACTTGCAATTTTTCATGCGCTAAAGTTTTTAAACGCACGACAAACGTCGACGAATTAACGCGTGTTATGTACTTCTACCTTAACAGAGGTACAAGTTCATGTGAAAAATTAGAAAGATAATAATAATAATAATAATAATAAAAAACAAACTGAAAAACATTTGATTCCGTACGGAATGTGCGATCAGTTTAGCACTTTGCTTAAGCAAATTACAGTTTCTTAAAATTAAACAAAATGTTTCCTTAAGTTCAATATGGTTTGCCACGTATAAATTACATGTACTCGCTCATTTGCTTAAGCCAACTTAAGCACATTATGGTTGGGCGTTAAGAGTGAAAAAAAGAGCAAACCTTCAAAAATTGGTAAAAGCGTGAAATAACGTCATGACGCTTTTCCTAGTGGAAAAACATTTTTACTGCCACTTTTACGTTCATATCCGTTTTTCCACTAAAAAAAATTAAACAGTAAATTGGCATGTAATATGGATTTCAATTTTTGTATTTTTTGCAGAAAAGTTTTTATTATCATTATTTTTTAAAATATAAATGAAAAACACTGACTGTGTAAATAAGACTTTCTGAATGTTAGCAATTCTCATTCACTCTGCAGTTTTGTTTGCTAATATCTTTAGCGTTTCTCGAATTTTTTTTAAGAATGTTTCCTGATGATCCGATAATAGCTATAGCTACCTGTTTTAAACAAAACTTTGATTTATAATAATATTATTTTCATTGAAATTCCTTTAACTTGTTTTAATTATTTTTTCAATATGTATGCAAAATAGTATTGATAGAAAATCGTTTAAACTATTTAATAAGCTATATTTTTTTATAAAAAAGGTTTGTGTAAATTAATTTTAACACAAACTATTTTTTGCTCTATTGAACAATTATTATTTTGCTACTTACAACGGTATTCGCGGCTTTGCTTTAATTACCTTGTTAAAGATAAAGCCTTTTTTTCGCGGTTAAGGTTGAAAAATAGAACATAGGAACTTGAGTTTTTCATGCAATTTCTGAAGCACATAAAAATATGGTTTATTTTGCTTTATAATTTCAGCTTAAATGCTTATTTTCTTTTCATGAACCTTTTCCTTAGGTTCAGAAACGAAATAACAGGTTTTAGTATTGGGGTAAAAACCGTTTATTTCTATGATACAGGTGCATTCACAACATTATTTCCTTCATTATCTCGTACCCATATTAGATCTTGCTTCTACACACAGAAAAAATACCAAGACAAAATAAACATGGCGCAATGTCTATTCAAAATCATAGTACATTTCTGCAAAATTATTAATTTTATTATTGTTTCATGTTATGTAATTTTCAATGAGAAAATGTTAAAAAAACATTGTTTTATTTTTATGTTTAAAATAATTTTTAAAACAAAGGAAAAATTCCCGTATTCTATTTGCTAAAACCGTTTAGTTTAATTTTCAAAGTAGAATGATGACGAAAACCATATCGGGCAATTCTGCTGGTGTCTTTTAATTGTGAGTGCTTATGTAACAAAAAAGGGAACACAACAAATGTAAAACATGTGTAACAGGAAAATCTACATATACAATACTTTTTCTCTCTCTGGTTAGAATTACTCTAAAACAAATATGTACATATATTGTCTATTAAGCTCCTTCTTAGTGTTGTTTTACACTCTCATCAATTTTATTCTACATGAAATGCACATTGTTTCAATTTGAAATACTTTTCATTGAACGTAATTTGTAGGGCAATTTCAATATCAATTTAATTTTGCTCTAAATTAACTGGAATGTTAATAAATGTTAACATTAATTATAGTTATTTAAAAAAAAAATCATGTTAAAGTAAAATGAAGTAACTTTCAAGCAAAATCACTGCCGAGAAATGTAAAATCAATCGCGTTTCCAACGATTTTACATTGAAATTTGTCTGTGTGTACTGTATTTTTATAAATTGAGAAAGTCTTGGCATGCACAAATCAATTGAAAATTCCGTAAAGAGTACTTTACACTATCACACAAGTCTTACGTGTCTTTGAGGAAAATACAAACATCCCTATCATGCTAAGTTGTTATGGTTTCAAAAATTTTCAAATAATAGTTAGATCAGGAATACATTTTCGTAAAATACTTAAGACTTTGCGGGATAGTGTATAATGTATACATATCTTAAGTTGCCAGTTTGGGCAGAATTTTGAAATTTTAACCTGCAAAATGTCCCAGAAAACTTCTGAATAGCGTCCATTAACAAGTCACAACAACGCAATTTTTTAGTTAGAATTTTGCCCAGTTTTTGCTAATGGTGTAGCCTTTTTTGGTTGCAAAGTTTGTATTTAACAATACATATTTTAAATTAAAAATCAATAAACAATTTTCATTTTAGGGTACCTTGAAATTCGACCAATTTGCAACACCAATTACCACTTTATGGAATTTTTTATTTACACTTCTTCATACGGAAAAACATGCAGTTGATAATGATGCCGTACCACAAAATTAACAATTAAATGTAATAAAAGAGATCGAAATAAAATTTATATTAAAAAACTAAATCTAAATAAATATAAACTTTATATCAAATAAATACACATGTAAAGCACTCAGATACTTAAAAAGTATTTAACAGATACAATTCAATGTTCAAAGAAAAGTACGGCAACTTCACAAAAGTGAACGTGTTCTCACTCACAGTTGTATAAAAAAACACACAAAGAAACTAAAACAAAGTACATGAAAAAAGAAAATAAAATTGTTAACTAAATGTCAAAATGACATGGCAAAATTTACGAACGGAATAAAGAAAGAAAAACGAAATATTTCACAAAACAGAGAAATACCCCACATCTATATTTACGTCTAGAGAGGCAGAGAAACAATCTCACAGTTTTACTTTAAAACATGTGATAGGCAAACAAATTTACTAACATGCTAGAAAAAAGATTTCTTCTATCAAGCTACATATATACATTATATGATATAATTTTTTCTACTAGGTATTAAAGAAAACTCTTTACAAATGTGTAAAATTCTCTTGAGATTTTATTGAATACATCTCTTTGTTGTAAATTATCACTCAAATTGTGTAAAGATTTGCTGTTGTTGTGTAAAGAGAGACTATGTAGCACTTGTTGTTGTTGCACCGTGTTGATGATTTATTTTTTTACCAAAAGAATTTGGCGCGCACACCTGAAATACTGTTTGACAACAATTTTTTACTTTTACATTTACATGAGTTAATTTATTGTAGTTGTTGGCTTAGTTTTCTTTTTTTTTGTTCTTGTTTTATACAATTGAGATGCATGTTTGTTTTTTATGTTGTTTTTGTGTGTATACACAACATGAATACCGATGATGTTGATGATGACTCATCGGGGTTTTTTCCAAAATCGTATAAAAAAAGAATCTTCAACTGGCATGTCCCCTACAAAGTTGTGTGTGTGTTTACTTTTGAACAAGTTTTTGATTTAAAAAAGGAGGCGCTTTTTCCTTGTGTTTTGATTCATTTATATGCTGCATTTGTTTTGCGATTTCTTTTATTTTTTTTTTTTTGAAAAATTTCGCACGAACATTTGAAGCAGCGTTGCCAGAATTAAGATTTTATCTTATTTTTAAAGATTTTTTTGACCAAAATAAGATTTTAAGATTTTTTTCTCAAACTAAGATTTTTTTATTTTTAGAAATAAAGATTATTAACTTTAAGTTTGTACAAAATACATAATTTTTTTACAGTTTTTTGAACAGCAAATTTTTAAAACAATGAGGTTTTGTATCATATTTGTTGTCTAACTATTGGTTTTGCACACTTTTGAACCCATTGTCTGGCATACACAAAAATACAACATTATTTCTGGGCATACAAAATATTAAAAAAGCATCTTAAATAAGCAGTTGTTCATGTTGGGAATACTGATGAAAAAAATTATTTGTGAAAAGAAAAAACGCATTTTTATAAATTTTCATATATTAAAGAACAAAAAAGTTCAGGTGGCAAATTACGGCACTCGATATCGATCGAAATTGCAGTGCAACTTAAATGGATCGATATCGAATGCCGTAATTCGACCCCAGGTATTTAGTACCAAAAGGTAAAACTAAAGAAGCTTTTAGTCTAAAAATTCCACATCCCATGTTTATGATATATTACCGACGCAAATTGAAGCACTAGCGACGCAATTTCGAAACCATGCGACGCAAAGTGAAACAAAAACGACGCAACTTCGAAATCACAGAACTTTTAAAAGGACGCAACTTCGAAAACGACGCAAACCGGGATATTGGTGTAATTTCATGTTGTAAAACTCATTTCTTCATAAAAATAATTTAATGAAAATTAAATTTGATGGATGAACTTTAGCCTAATTAAAATTTTAATTTTATTTTGCTGATTTTTTTTTATATAATACCTCATACTGTTCTTTAAAAATCCTGAAACTTTGAAGGATTTTTTTTTCCTTTTTAAGATATGATTTTTTCGCAACCTTTTAAAAATAATCTTAAAATAAAATTTTAATATTGTAATTTTGAGCAATAATAACACCGCACAGAAAAATATAAAAATTGATTTCAATTAAAAAATTTGTGATATCAATTAAAAAATTAATTAAATTTGCACCAGTAAACCAATTAATGTTATCAATTAAACGTTTAATTCACTTGATTAAATTTTTAATTAAAACTGATTTTATTTTTGATTAATGCTTTAATTGAAAAAAAATTAGCGAGAATTTTTTCTGTGCCGGGCTCCTGGCATTTTAATCTAATTCTGGCGTGCTGAATCCAGTGGTGTTTACCGTTTTATTATTTTGAAAATGTACAACATATATTCGCGTAAGTCACAAACGCTTAAGTTTATTGAATTTACTAAAAAATCGAAATTCCGCAGTAAAATTACCTTTAAGTAAAGTTAAAGTTTTTTCTAATATGCACAGTCATTTTAGAAACAGAATTTTTTTTTATTAATACGATTTCCGTATGACGTGCTAAATTCCCAGTTTTTCATATTTGATAAATACACTGAAATTTATTGTTGAGGGAAAGCTAGCTTCTATGCGCATTTCACTGGTTGCTTAGGCCAGCTCATCAGGAAACCTTTTCCAAAGATTTTAGAAAGGCCAAAAATATTATACAAATAAAACCCTAAAGCGAATAAGAATTATAAACACTCAAAGTCTTACTTGTAACAATATCAAAGCCAAAACAAAACACCAACAATAAACAGTGAGTTTATCTTTTCTTACATTCCCCTACAATTGGTTGGGTTCTTTCCGACTCGAATTGTAGTTGTAAGTGGGTAAAAAGAAAAAACAAAATTAAAAAACAAACTGCTTCATTCTACTGTCTTCGTAAGAAAGTTAAGTACTTTTTAATGCAAGCAAGTATTTTTGTATTCACTTTTTTCTTGTGTTTGAGTACAATTTGTGTTGTATTGTGATTTTTGGTTTTAGTTCGTTTTACTTTTATTTAATAATATTTTTTTTGCGCAACATTTTTAACAACAGCTGACTTAAATTATTGTAAATCAGTGTTGTTAGCCAATATTGTGATTCAAAGAAGATTTAGTGTTGAAAATTGCTACAACCGTGGGGAATATCGCTGGTTAGTACAAACTTTGCATTCAATATTAACACGCTAAGTACACATAAGTGTTGAGTGTAACATGGGGTCTTCACCTGAAAATGTTTCGTCATAATAAACGTCAAACTTCATATAACAAAAACGCTGACAAAAATTCTATAGTTCTTTTTTTTTATAAAGACTTTGACGTCTGGTATGACAAAAAATTGTCAGGTGAAGACCCCACGTAAAACGTAGTTATTATTTTGTTTTATTGTAACTTAGTAAAATGTATTACTTTGTAAGGGTGCGTGTAACCTGATAAACATATTACACAATTATAATGAATTATTATTTTTTAGAAAAGAAAACACCATTAGTTAGCAAAGCCGGTGTCCCGGCTAATCCGCGATTTTATTTTATTTTAGACCCATGGTTTCTTTGGAGAATGTTCTTAGAATTTTATGTAGATTACGTTTTTGCTGTAACAGGAAAATCTACATATACAATACTTTTTCTCTCTCTGGTTAGAATTACTCTAAAACAAATATGTACATATATTGTCTATTAAGCTCCTTCTTAGTGTTGTTTTACACTCTCATCAATTTTATTCTACATGAAATGCACATTGTTTCAATTTGAAATACTTTTCATTGAACGTAATTTGTAGGGCAATTTCAATATCAATTTAATTTTGCTCTAAATTAACTGGAATGTTAATAAATGTTAACATTAATTATAGTTATTTAAAAAAAAAATCATGTTAAAGTAAAATGAAGTAACTTTCAAGCAAAATCACTGCCGAGAAATGTAAAATCAATCGCGTTTCCAACGATTTTACATTGAAATTTGTCTGTGTGTACTGTATTTTTATAAATTGAGAAAGTCTTGGCATGCACAAATCAATTGAAAATTCCGTAAAGAGTACTTTACACTATCACACAAGTCTTACGTGTCTTTGAGGAAAATACAAACATCCCTATCATGCTAAGTTGTTATGGTTTCAAAAATTTTCAAATAATAGTTAGATCAGGAATACATTTTCGTAAAATACTTAAGACTTTGCGGGATAGTGTATAATGTATACATATCTTAAGTTGCCAGTTTGGGCAGAATTTTGAAATTTTAACCTGCAAAATGTCCCAGAAAACTTCTGAATAGCGTCCATTAACAAGTCACAACAACGCAATTTTTTAGTTAGAATTTTGCCCAGTTTTTGCTAATGGTGTAGCCTTTTTTGGTTGCAAAGTTTGTATTTAACAATACATATTTTAAATTAAAAATCAATAAACAATTTTCATTTTAGGGTACCTTGAAATTCGACCAATTTGCAACACCAATTACCACTTTATGGAATTTTTTATTTACACTTCTTCATACGGAAAAACATGCAGTTGATAATGATGCCGTACCACAAAATTAACAATTAAATGTAATAAAAGAGATCGAAATAAAATTTATATTAAAAAACTAAATCTAAATAAATATAAACTTTATATCAAATAAATACACATGTAAAGCACTCAGATACTTAAAAAGTATTTAACAGATACAATTCAATGTTCAAAGAAAAGTACGGCAACTTCACAAAAGTGAACGTGTTCTCACTCACAGTTGTATAAAAAAACACACAAAGAAACTAAAACAAAGTACATGAAAAAAGAAAATAAAATTGTTAACTAAATGTCAAAATGACATGGCAAAATTTACGAACGGAATAAAGAAAGAAAAACGAAATATTTCACAAAACAGAGAAATACCCCACATCTATATTTACGTCTAGAGAGGCAGAGAAACAATCTCACAGTTTTACTTTAAAACATGTGATAGGCAAACAAATTTACTAACATGCTAGAAAAAAGATTTCTTCTATCAAGCTACATATATACATTATATGATATAATTTTTTCTACTAGGTATTAAAGAAAACTCTTTACAAATGTGTAAAATTCTCTTGAGATTTTATTGAATACATCTCTTTGTTGTAAATTATCACTCAAATTGTGTAAAGATTTGCTGTTGTTGTGTAAAGAGAGACTATGTAGCACTTGTTGTTGTTGCACCGTGTTGATGATTTATTTTTTTACCAAAAGAATTTGGCGCGCACACCTGAAATACTGTTTGACAACAATTTTTTACTTTTACATTTACATGAGTTAATTTATTGTAGTTGTTGGCTTAGTTTTCTTTTTTTTTGTTCTTGTTTTATACAATTGAGATGCATGTTTGTTTTTTATGTTGTTTTTGTGTGTATACACAACATGAATACCGATGATGTTGATGATGACTCATCGGGGTTTTTTCCAAAATCGTATAAAAAAAGAATCTTCAACTGGCATGTCCCCTACAAAGTTGTGTGTGTGTTTACTTTTGAACAAGTTTTTGATTTAAAAAAGGAGGCGCTTTTTCCTTGTGTTTTGATTCATTTATATGCTGCATTTGTTTTGCGATTTCTTTTATTTTTTTTTTTTTGAAAAATTTCGCACGAACATTTGAAGCAGCGTTGCCAGAATTAAGATTTTATCTTATTTTTAAAGATTTTTTTGACCAAAATAAGATTTTAAGATTTTTTTCTCAAACTAAGATTTTTTTATTTTTAGAAATAAAGATTATTAACTTTAAGTTTGTACAAAATACATAATTTTTTTACAGTTTTTTGAACAGCAAATTTTTAAAACAATGAGGTTTTGTATCATATTTGTTGTCTAACTATTGGTTTTGCACACTTTTGAACCCATTGTCTGGCATACACAAAAATACAACATTATTTCTGGGCATACAAAATATTAAAAAAGCATCTTAAATAAGCAGTTGTTCATGTTGGGAATACTGATGAAAAAAATTATTTGTGAAAAGAAAAAACGCATTTTTATAAATTTTCATATATTAAAGAACAAAAAAGTTCAGGTGGCAAATTACGGCACTCGATATCGATCGAAATTGCAGTGCAACTTAAATGGATCGATATCGAATGCCGTAATTCGACCCCAGGTATTTAGTACCAAAAGGTAAAACTAAAGAAGCTTTTAGTCTAAAAATTCCACATCCCATGTTTATGATATATTACCGACGCAAATTGAAGCACTAGCGACGCAATTTCGAAACCATGCGACGCAAAGTGAAACAAAAACGACGCAACTTCGAAATCACAGAACTTTTAAAAGGACGCAACTTCGAAAACGACGCAAACCGGGATATTGGTGTAATTTCATGTTGTAAAACTCATTTCTTCATAAAAATAATTTAATGAAAATTAAATTTGATGGATGAACTTTAGCCTAATTAAAATTTTAATTTTATTTTGCTGATTTTTTTTTATATAATACCTCATACTGTTCTTTAAAAATCCTGAAACTTTGAAGGATTTTTTTTTCCTTTTTAAGATATGATTTTTTCGCAACCTTTTAAAAATAATCTTAAAATAAAATTTTAATATTGTAATTTTGAGCAATAATAACACCGCACAGAAAAATATAAAAATTGATTTCAATTAAAAAATTTGTGATATCAATTAAAAAATTAATTAAATTTGCACCAGTAAACCAATTAATGTTATCAATTAAACGTTTAATTCACTTGATTAAATTTTTAATTAAAACTGATTTTATTTTTGATTAATGCTTTAATTGAAAAAAAATTAGCGAGAATTTTTTCTGTGCCGGGCTCCTGGCATTTTAATCTAATTCTGGCGTGCTGAATCCAGTGGTGTTTACCGTTTTATTATTTTGAAAATGTACAACATATATTCGCGTAAGTCACAAACGCTTAAGTTTATTGAATTTACTAAAAAATCGAAATTCCGCAGTAAAATTACCTTTAAGTAAAGTTAAAGTTTTTTCTAATATGCACAGTCATTTTAGAAACAGAATTTTTTTTTATTAATACGATTTCCGTATGACGTGCTAAATTCCCAGTTTTTCATATTTGATAAATACACTGAAATTTATTGTTGAGGGAAAGCTAGCTTCTATGCGCATTTCACTGGTTGCTTAGGCCAGCTCATCAGGAAACCTTTTCCAAAGATTTTAGAAAGGCCAAAAATATTATACAAATAAAACCCTAAAGCGAATAAGAATTATAAACACTCAAAGTCTTACTTGTAACAATATCAAAGCCAAAACAAAACACCAACAATAAACAGTGAGTTTATCTTTTCTTACATTCCCCTACAATTGGTTGGGTTCTTTCCGACTCGAATTGTAGTTGTAAGTGGGTAAAAAGAAAAAACAAAATTAAAAAACAAACTGCTTCATTCTACTGTCTTCGTAAGAAAGTTAAGTACTTTTTAATGCAAGCAAGTATTTTTGTATTCACTTTTTTCTTGTGTTTGAGTACAATTTGTGTTGTATTGTGATTTTTGGTTTTAGTTCGTTTTACTTTTATTTAATAATATTTTTTTTGCGCAACATTTTTAACAACAGCTGACTTAAATTATTGTAAATCAGTGTTGTTAGCCAATATTGTGATTCAAAGAAGATTTAGTGTTGAAAATTGCTACAACCGTGGGGAATATCGCTGGTTAGTACAAACTTTGCATTCAATATTAACACGCTAAGTACACATAAGTGTTGAGTGTAACATGGGGTCTTCACCTGAAAATGTTTCGTCATAATAAACGTCAAACTTCATATAACAAAAACGCTGACAAAAATTCTATAGTTCTTTTTTTTTATAAAGACTTTGACGTCTGGTATGACAAAAAATTGTCAGGTGAAGACCCCACGTAAAACGTAGTTATTATTTTGTTTTATTGTAACTTAGTAAAATGTATTACTTTGTAAGGGTGCGTGTAACCTGATAAACATATTACACAATTATAATGAATTATTATTTTTTAGAAAAGAAAACACCATTAGTTAGCAAAGCCGGTGTCCCGGCTAATCCGCGATTTTATTTTATTTTAGACCCATGGTTTCTTTGGAGAATGTTCTTAGAATTTTATGTAGATTACGTTTTTGCTATACGATTTTTAAAAAAAAATCGACCCGCCCAAATGTATATGTATACATACTTATGTATGGGTTCTTATTCTATTTGGGTGTTTCTCTGGTTATGCACGCGACATTTGTACGCGTTTTATTGTGTTTGAATATTAAAAAAATAGAGTGCATTGGAATTTTAGAATGAATTCTAGAATCGTTATATTGTTTGTGATGAGTTCTTTCTAAAAAGTATATATAATGGTAAATTGAGCACTGGGTACCCATGCAATCAAAGTTGACTTACTCACGTGACAAAAATAGAAGTGCCTTTTAGGACCGTAAGAAAAAGTGCGAAAGTAAGTGAATTGTAGGAGGTTTTTATTTCGGAAAAAATGTTTTTATAAAGGTTAGTAATAGGCCTTTATAATCATGTTTTGTTCAAAAGCAACTATGCATGGATGGGTTGGCGAAGAAAAAAATAAATTGTAAATTACGCACGTGACACTTTTTACCTTCATACATATTTTAGTAATTTTACATATATTTTCAGAAGTTTTTAACAAAAAAATTTAACTTTTGTTCAAAAAAAATAAAAAATAAAAATATACTACAAAATTAATCCAACTTAATTAAATTAATAAAAAAAATTATGCGAGCGCTTTGATATTTAAAGTCACGGTGGACCACTTCAGAGAAATACCCATTTAAGAAATTTGGGTTTTTTTTTATAAAAAATAAGGCCCCAAATTGTAATAATTGTGCACGTTTCGTATACTTATTTGCAAAAAAAAAATTAGTTTAGAACCTTTTTTCTTTTTCGTATACACGTTACATTAAATCAGTTCGATTCCTACACTAAACAAAAAAAATTTGCATCAGTTACTTCCTAGAATGAAAGGTATATCAATTAAGTTAATAGAACTTAAAAAAAAAGTTTTTTGCCACGCTCCAAAAAACAACACTTTATTTTTTTGGAATATACATATGTACATAGGGCCACCATTTCGATTTTATCGTATCGCATATCATTGTTTATGGCTTGACCGAGGCTTAACAGTTACATACGCTATGTTAAAATTATGTTAAAAAAACGTAACATAGCCATAGCCATACAAAACAGCTGTTTGAACCAACCTTATGGCCAGCACTGTTCTTGTTTTAAATGTGACTTACCATAACGACATAACCATGACCATAAAAACCAAAATATAATTGGTTACGGTTATGTCATTATGTTAAGGTCACGTCCAATTGCATCTTTAAATGGCGTCGCTATATTTTTGAAATAACAAAAAGCGCCGTTTTTTGGGGCGTGGCGAGTAAAAATTTTTGAGTTTAAGAAACTTTGATGACATACAATTCATTTTAGTTTTTTTTCCACAAACAGAAATCGGGTCAAAAGTTATGCCTAAAATTCTGTTTTTTTTTTTTTGCAATAGATAAACGTTCAGACTTGTGGACTTTCATCAACCACTTTAGTGTAGTTTACACGATCACACAAGTCATACGTATTTTTAAGAAAGAACAACCCTTTCACGATAAGTTGTTATTGTTTTTAAAAAAGTATCAAACAATTATTATAACAGGGAAGCATTTTCGTCGAAATACGTACGACTTGTATTGACATCTAAGGACGACCCCTTTAATCGTAATGTTGTCATATAATGTACATACAAGTACCAGAGTACTTCTAACAAAACTAGGACTAACACTTTTCTATACTTAAATTTAGTACTTACGTGTAATTTCGTCGTATTGTCTGTAGATGTGTGTACATTGACATTGGGGATTTCATGGTGTTGATTGCATATGCCATTGTGGCATATAACAAACAATACAACTACAACAAATTATACTGCATTTTATTTCTTATTCCATATATTCATTCTGTTGCCCTTCATTTACCAACCAGCCAACCAACTTGTATTTACTCTTCTCGTTCCATTAACACAGCTCGCTCATCTTTGTAATTATCTGTGATGAACGTGTGCTGCATTTGTTGCAAGCAAGTGTTTTGTGCCACTGTTTTCTGTTGCAGTTTTTTTTTTGCTTCCAGACACTTTAGCTGCTCTTCCAGTTGATGTTCTTAAAGTTTTCTTTATTATGATTTGGATGCATATTTTTCTCGCATTTTTTGTGTTGTTTTTTATTATTGCACTTTTGTTTTTATTTTTATTTGGCGCTGATTTAATTGTTTTTGTAGTTAATTGTGGATTTTATGCGTTTCTTACTTTTTTTCTCAGTTAAAATTTTAATTATTTATTATATTTGTCTGTAAATAAATTCATGACCCCGTGGGTAAAGTATTTCTTTTTTATTAGTTGAAAAGTACCAGCAATATAAAGTGGTGTTAAATGTTTTTATGTATAAATCAGGATTAAACGTTCAACTTAAATGACTTGGTACTTAAAGTTTCGATTTTTTTTGCGTTGAAAATTAAAAAAAATATGTGTTTAATGGTGTAATAAATTAAAATATTAAATAAAGAAATTCTGTAAGAATGCTGGAGACTTTTGATTTGAGTAAGAAAGTTTAAAAAAAAGTTAGATTATTTAGCTACCATATGGTAGAACGTGTTGGCAATTAAGTTTTTATACGAAATGGTTTGATCGCAAACACAGTGCAGTACATAAAATGCAAACTCCTTTTCATGGCAAATTCATACAAGGCGGTCTTATTTTGAAAACCGATACAACACTGTAAAATACTATAATGTTGTGTCAAAGTAATACAACACTGTAGTAAACAAATTAGCAGTGCACTAACACACAAACATTTAAATCAAAATGTCATAAAAAGTAACAGCATATCATTATTTAGTTTAGGCTAGTTTTTCACTATCTCGAAAGTCTTACGTATTCCATAATACTTTGTGACATAGAAATCTAATTTTTGACCCTTTTGGAAGTAGCAGTCACATTTTGTTTTTCTCAACACTGCTGAACAGTAGTACTTCTGCTAAAGGCGACCGTACACGACATGTATTTGTCATCTGACATGTCAAATTTCCTACTGCAAAATACATACATGTCGTGTGTTACCTTTTTAACTCTGCTTCTGTAAAAGTCAGACGCAAAGTCATCTGACAAAATTTCAATTATCTATTCCGGAAAGAACTCGGCAGCGGCGTCCACTATTGACGGAATTAAAAGCCGGCTGAAGGTAATATTTAAAAATACCACAATTACATGTGACTTGAAAAGTTGACAAGTCAGATGTAAAAAACATGTCGTCTACATGCACCTTAAACAAATGTTTGCGCAATAAGCATGGTTTTAAAATTAACTTTATAACAGACTCAAAGTAGAAACTTACAATTCCATGCTTTCTTCTCAAAATTTGTTTAAAGCGGAAATGGAGAAATATACTTCAAGTGAAGATTAAATAATAAAGTATAGAACGCACATTCCTAAAAAGGAGTTAGTATTCGTTAAAAGTTTGTGTTTAAGGGGCTAATTTTGTTATTCACTTCACCTTACGTTGAGAAAATTTTCATATAAAATTTTTTGAATTTTTGATTTTTCAAAAAATTTTATATGCAAATTTTCTCAACGCAAGGTGAAGTGAATAACAAAATTACCCCCTAAGTCTTTTTTACGACTTCTAAATTAGATTTTCGGTAGTTAAACAGAAAATAAAGTACAATTTCCCTTATAGCAAACTCATAAACATGCATATTTGTTATTTTTTATATGTATATATTTTTTATTTATTGAATAACTTATGGGGTTTCTTGTCTGCAAAAAATGTGACATTTCTTTTAAAAAATGCAATTCTATGTTCGTTTCTTAAAAATATTTTGCGCTCTAAAAGGGTAGCATGTTTAATTCTAAAAAAATCACCCTTACTAATCGCATAAGGCTTTGAACTTTTTGCCCGTATAAATCGACAGTGTCGAAAGTGCCCTGTAAAACAGGTGACATCAGGGTTAAATTTGACGTGATATAACCATAACCCTACAAAACAGCTGTTCGAACCAACCTTAAGGGCAACACTGTATTTGAATATAGATGAATTGCCATAACGTCATAGAAACCAATACAATTTTGGTTAATTGCCAGAAACAGCTTTTACGGCTATGACATTATGGTATGGCACGTCTAATTTGAGCTTAAGAAGAAGAGACTCGGCTAAGCAGTGTCAGGACGTTAACTTAGGAATTACAGAAAGATTTGATTAATTTTCTGTAAGTCCATATTTTAATATATGAAGATTAACCCTCGTATTATTAAACCATTGTTCAATTTAACAAACGCTTATAAAAGGACCTTTCACACTTTCCCACAAAGTCTCAAGTTTTTTACGAAAATGGTTCCCTGATCTAATTATTGATTGAAAAGTTTCAAAAAACAATAGAAACTTTTAATGACAGGTTTGTATTTTTTTTTTTTTTTTCAAAATACGTAAGACTTGTGTGAGAGCAGCCCAGACACGATTCAATTCAATTGCCAACTGAGTAGGTTGTTGTCGAGTTGGTTGAAGAAAAATCAAAAGATTTTGATTTTTTCAATTCGATTGTACTGTGTGTGCTTGAGTCTCTTGATCAGCTGTCAAAATTAATGTTTTAGCAAAAAAAAAACGTTAAGTATTTTAAAAAATTTTCTTTTATTTCATTAAATTTTAAAATTGATTTAAAATATTTCAATTCAGTTGGCCAAGCATCAATTTAGTTGAAAGACTCAGTTGACAATTGAATTGAAACGTGTATGGGGCGCATTAAGAAGCTATAATTAACATTTTCATATAAAGTTTGTTTTCTAAGCCTTAATTAAATGTAAAATATTTTTATGAATACAGGCATAAATAAATTAACATAAATAAAAAAATAATGTATAAAAGTTTAATGCCTGTGTTCATAAAAATACATTTTTAAATTTAATAGAGGCTTACAGAACAACATTTGTAAGAACATTTTCCTTAATAAACGTATATTAAAACTAATAACAGTTTATTAATACGGAGGTAAACCTTTTTTGTTATGATAGAAGGATCCATGGAAGTTATGTGCTCGCTACGGCTTCGGTTGCATACCTCTTTCCTATGGGCCACATTTTCATAACTAAGGTTTAATGGGTGGCATGTCATAACGTCCAGTGTCATAGTGTCCATGGACACAATATCACTTTCAAAAGTGTCACAGTGTCCATGGACTTTTAAAAGTGTCATAATGTCCATCAGAAAAGTGACATAATATCCACGGACGTTGACACTTCGCAAAGTGTCATAATGTCCACAACTTAACTTAAAACCAAAAAATATTAAAATGTGTAAAATTATCTGCATCAAAGGAAATAAGATGTCGTATTGAGATGGCGAGAGATGCTTTCTTTTAATACAGCAAGGTACTGACCAGCCATGACATCAGTCTTGCAACAAAGTCACGGTTTATCAAATGCTATGTGTGGTCCGTGCTTTTATATGCGGCAGAAGTATGGACAGTTAAAGCGACGGATGAGAAAATATTGGAAGAATTTGAAATGTGGGTATACCGGCGCATATTGAAGATACCATGGACTGACCACGTCCCAAATATCGAAGTATTGAGAAGAATGAACCTGGACCGACAACTTTTAAAAACCGTTAAAAACCGTAAAATATCGTATTTGGGACACCTGATGAGAAACGACAAATATAAATTTATCCAAACAATTCTCAAAGGGAAAATAGAGTTAAAACGCGCTAGAGGTAGAAGAGAACTTTCCTGGTTAAAAAATATTCAAGAATGGACAGGTTATCGTGAAGAACGAAGTCTCCTATATGCCGCCAAAAATAGAGAACTGATTATTTCTGAATTGTAAAAAAGACTTCCAAAATGAATTAATTAATTATATGTTTTATAAAATGTACTATATATTGTATGATCGCTAATATCCGAATAACGGATGGGCAAATAAAAGAAGAATTAGCGAAACCGGTCTTTGTTATACCATAGAAGAGAAAATCCTTGCGGCCGGCCGAAGGCCGTCTATACTTAGAAGCTTTAGCAAGCGAAGCCGGTGTTTGTTATACCATAGAGGAGAATATCCTTGCGCCCGACCGAAGACCGGCTGTGCAGATAAGCTTTAGTTAGCGAAGCCGGTTTTTGTCATACCATAGAGAAAAAAATCCTTTAGCCCAAAAGTGTTTTCGTTATATATTTAACATATACACCCAGATAAAAAGAAACAAAACCATTTTAAAAAAAATGTAACCATAATATGTTTAATTTAACCAAATCATTGTAACCGACAACCATATTATGGTTAAATTTAGTTTCTTTAAAAATAGTTTTGTTGGTTGTGACCATATTGTATTTAACTTCTTTAGTAATTACGGACGTTATGTCACTTTTGAAAGTGTCATAATGTCCATTTGCAAAGTGTCATAACGTCCACGGACATTATGACATTTTCAATAGTGTCACAGTGTCCGTGGACGTTATAACACTTTTTGGACGTTATGACATGCCACCGTTTAATGTCGTTAGTGTGCCGAATTATCTCATCCTTTAGCTCTTGACTTGTTCTTGGCTTATTGACGTAAGATTTTTCTTTTAAATATCCCCAAAGAAAAAAGTCCAACAGTGTCAAATCACATGCTCGTGGCGGCCAATTAACATCGCCACGACGTTAAGGTTCTCGTTGGCTGTGTGTGCATTCTGTTGGAACAACATATTGTTCAGGTTCATATCCTCAATTTCAGGCCACAGGAAGTCCGTCACCATTCTGTTGGAACAACATATTGTTCAGGTTCATATCCTCAATTTCAGGCCACAGGAAGTCCGTCACCATCTCGCGATAGCGAACATCATTCACGGTAACTGCTTGGCCGACATCATTTTCGAAGAAGTACTGCACAATGACGCCGCCAGCTCATAAGCCGCACTAAAAAGTCACTCTTTGTGGATGCATCGGCATTTCAACAATCACTCTTGGATTCTCATTTGCCCAATTCTGCTTGTTAACGAATCACCACTGAGGTGAAAATGTGCCTCGTCGCTGAGAATGAATTTCTTTGTATACTCACCATTCACTTCCGTCTGTTCAACAAACCATTCGGCATATTGACGACACTTGAAATGGACAGCAGGCTTCAGCTCTTGAATCAATTGAACCTTGGAAGCGTGTAAATTAAAATCTTTATTTAAAATTCGCAACAGTGACGAGACGAGGTTGATGGCTCTTCTTCCACACTACCGCGAACAGCAGCAATGTTTTCCGCAGAATGAACTGGGCGAGCATGCACAGGTGTTTAAACATTTCCTACAGGCCAGGTTTGCTAAAATATGCGCACAAATCTCCCGGTTGTGGACACATTTGTTCGATTATTCTGACCAAAAAATGTTCGCAAAAGTCTTCTACAATCTTACCACGCTGCTCAATTGTGTACCTCTCCATAGTCGAATTTGTCAGACGTTAAGGTGTGACTCACAATTGACATCGTCCGTTTGCATTTAAGTTAGCGATATGCACATGTCAACATCCAACTATAAATAAAATATAAATAAAAAACTCACACGTATGGTTGGATGTGAGTTTGACGAAAATCAAACTACTATTGATCATCAACATTTCTTCTAATTTCATTTCTATTTAGTTTAAAAATGAATGAAAAATGTTTTTTTTAACAATTTTCTAAATGAGATTTTATTATTTAGCAAATAATTAAATATTATCCGATCAACAAAATCGAGTTTAATGGGTTGAACTTTAGGTGTAGCTGTGCCAAGGCGAATTCACACAGCTGACCGCACAGAGAGTAATACTGGCTGTACATTTTATTTTTTATGGAGTTTGACATTTTTAGACAACATGTACGTATATACAAAGAAAAAGGGACAGCTACCCTGCAAATAATAGGACTAGTCCAAACACGCGTGTAAAATACAGCCCACAAGGGACTAGGACTAGTCCAAAAGTAACCCAAACGTATGGAAAAACATGGTCTATTCAACATTACGATGTCCTAGTGCAGGACCATACAATCCAGCTCTGGATTGCAAAGGAGTAGTGTTAAAACTACTCCATGGTATACTTAAGAGGATAAGTTTTGAATTCGTTTAAAAACGAAAACATGTCGTTAAAAACAGAAGACATGTCGTCTCAGTACAAACACTTTTTAACAATGAAATGGTGCATGCTTGCATTTTATTAGAACAGGTAGTCCAATTGTATTTGCAGGGTAGCATAACTCTATCTCTGATGCGGTCAACTGCATGAATTCACCTTGTGATGTGCTAAGCAAAACCATATATTACCAACACGTACGTTAATTTATTCCCTAAAAAATTATTTAAAAATTTGCTTTACAAAGTTTTAAAATTCTTTAAGTTTCTTGAAAAATCCTTTCTGATTAAACAAAAACCCATCCTAATAAAGTCATTCACTTATTTTTTCTAAAAAAAAAATTGCTCAAGTATGGGGGGGGGGAGAAACTGTATTAAAAATATTAAAATAAATACCAAATGGAATGTGAAAAAAATCTTAACAGCCGCAACAAAATATTTATAAAACAAGATAAAATTATACAATAATGTCAAGACAATAAAACTTTCGACAAAAGGAACAAATAATCACAGAACAGGTAGAAATAACTAAATTGCAATGAATGAAATCGTATACAACTCACACTAAAATGCGAAAGAAAATATTTTAAGTGCCAAACTGGCAGCCAACAGTCGCTCCTAAAGGAATCATTAGTTTTTGTGTGGTTATCAACCAGAAGAACGAACTACAACAAAATTAGTGAAAAGCATGAAATGCCATTAACACAAAAATCCATTAACAATCCCATTTAAGATGAGGACACAAGTTGATCGCTGAACAAGAAATGAATTCATAATAAAAATTCCTCAACAATAAAAACGAGCAGGTAGGTTTTTAAATTTGTAGCTGGCCTGGGCAAAGAGGATAACAGCAATTCAGCATTTAATGTGAATACCCCTCGTTATAATCACTAACTCAATACACAACAGAAAAAAAAGAGAAAACATTTATAATTGTAAACGAGTCAAAAGGTTGATAAGGAAAAGTGCTCTTTTATAGGAAGTAAATTTATTTATTTATTTATCTAAACTCAAACCCAACATGATCCTTTTTTTAAGCTCATTACAATAAAAAAAATCCCAGAAGTTTTAATAGCATGGAATATGCAACGTAATTGTGATGGTAGTGTTGAACATTAAGGAATGTGTTTCTCCATATTTTCATCCAAGTTTGTGTATCCTTAAGATCATTAATAATTCAAGTATGTATGTATAGGGTGTTTTTTTTAGCTGCATGTGAACTTAAAATGACAACACAAGACAGAAATATTGTTGGAATCGAATTTTTATTATAACACAAGGGAACAAATTTGAACTTTTTTTTGTGCGGTCTGGAATTTGATTGCAAATTCTTACTAACTTTATTTTTATATTTTCTTTAAAAATTCAACGATATCTCTAAAACTACAAGGTAAATTTAATAACAATGTAAGCACGTCTTCAAGATAATATTGTTACCGAGTTTCGGATTTTTTTTTAATTGAAAATGGTCAACCGTTTTCAAGTTATTCCAATGTGAAAGCGCCTTAATTTTGGACATAACGGTATATCTCGAAAACTAGAGTTGATAGCGAAAAATGGAGATTAGACCTCAAATTAGTAAAAATTTGCAATCAAATTGCAGACCGCAACGTCACTGTTCCGCAGTGTAATCTGGTAGATAACAATGGCTCACAAATTTTTAGCTTTGTGCCATAACCTCCAAAAAGAAATGTTTTCTAAGATAAAACGGGGTTGCTGAACACAAATATGGCATTCATTTATTTTTCTCAAGAAGCGTTTTCGAGATACACGCGAAAAAGCTGTTTTGTTGCAGTTCATAAGGCTGTTACAATGATATCTTTTTATCTCTTTCAGCCGATATCTATACTGTGTTTATCGGACAAAAATTCACTGAGTTGCATACCTTAAGATTGCAAAAAAATTCATTTTTTCTACTTTTTTCAAAATTCAACATTTTCAGTTCTTCCGTTGAGGCAAAAATAAATTTTTTTTTTAAATTTTTAAACACACATATCTTAGAGACAACTTTGCTCCACACATATTTGTAACAAAATGGTAATCATCGGAAAAAATAAGAAAATTGCAATATGATTAGCAAAAACATCTAAATTTAAAATTTCAATAAAAAATTTTTTGTTTTTTGGTTGTGTTAATTGGATTAGGAGGATAAATGGCGTCTTCTCTTCTAAAAAAAAGTGTTACATGTGACTTGGCAACATTTTTAAAAGCTCCCCTAATTTTTAAGAAGCATTTCATATTTTACGTTTAGAAAGGAACACAAATTTCGGCATTTAACTGTAAAGTACAATTAGCGCAAGGTAAATTCAATTACAAAGCCAACAGAAACAACAGATGTTGTTTGTATTGCATTGTTAGTGTTTACGGCTCGAAACGTGCCACCACCTTGTATTGAATTCGCCTTAATCTAGTGCTGCACTTATGCCACTTAAATTAAAATGAGTGTTGAGCATGTAGCATTTTTTTTTTTAATTTTAAAGGGAACATCATCAGAAAAGAACGCTTAACACTTTTAAAATAACACAGGTATTTCGGAAAAGAACATAAAAAAAAATGAAAAAGGCAGAATAAATGCAGAATTTTACTCAGAAAAGAAAACGCCAAAAGTGTTAAGAGACAATTTAATTTGTTTACTTAGTTCTATTTTTGGTCAAAATTGTTATATTTTTCCTCTTCGATAGATCATTTTGTGTTGCGATGACGTTTTACGAATTTGCATCCAGCAGTATTTACCCATCATGGCCTGATCCCAATGGCACTGATAATGCTTTTCCATTACTGCAAGACCTCGGTCTCAGCGGAAACCATTTTATGGCTAAACTAGTCCTTCATCAAGAGGCCACAACCATATTATAGTTGCCTCCGAACATGTTATGGTTGATAATAACTAAAATGTGTTTTTATCACTTATAATAACATGGTTATTTTTTATTATTATAATTTAAAAAACTAATTATTGTCATATTTAACCATACCATGTTTAGAAACAACCATAATATGGTTGTGGCTTCTTGATGGAGGACTAATTTTACCATAACATGGTTGTCGGTGACAATAATATGGTTAAATTAAAAATAATATGTTTAACATTTTCTTTCAAAATAGTTTTGTTGGAGGTGACCATATTTAAACATGTTTTAACTCTGTGTGTGTGCTCCTGTAATTACAGGAAAACCATTTAGACTTCAAATAATACTGATTTTTTTTATTGGTATGAAATACACCTATAAAATATACAGGCATAAGAGTCTTCCATCATATTTGGAAGTGACTATCGTTATGGCTTCGGTTGTTTGCTAAAAACCCACTTACTACTTTCTGAAAAAAATTCCATACATCTTGGAGCGATTGCGATAGCAAAAAAAATGCGTGTCTCTGTGTCCGAAAATCCTCTTTATTTCAAACATGAAACGAGTAATTTCGAGTTCTCTTTTCACAAGCTTAAGTCACGATGTAAATCATTAAGTGTGTTTTGACTCATTGTTTAATATTCGTATCACCTATAGAATTAAAACTCAGATTTAAAAATTCTTCTTCATTATCTGATGTCGTTTTTTTTCGCTTCGGGAATGGAGATCAATTGATTTATAGCCGGATAAAAAACATAGCCATGTTTTCCGCTGTGCACTTTGGTTATGCAGCTACAGCAATAAGTCATATGATCCACTAAATATATATATTTATATAATTGTTGGTCCGACGATGACAATTTTACGGAACAAAATATTTTTTAAGATACATGCGAATTAAAATTGTGAATTTTGAAAAAACATGAAACAATTACATTTTTCAAGTTTAAAGTCCTGTAGTTCATTCAGCAAATCCTTATCCGATCGACACAGTATAAATATTGGCTAAAAACACATATCTATACAAAAGTTAAAAATCTTGTAGAAATGAGTTTAACAGTCATCGAAAATTTTCGAAATACCTAAAACAACTGCAGAATAACACGATTTTCGCGTATATCTCAAAAACGCTTCTTGAGTAAAATAAATGAATGCCATATTCGTGTTCAGCAGTCCCAATTTAGCTTAGAAAATATTTTAAGGTATATTTTTTTTGGCTAAGTGTAATTTTTATGGCATTTATTTTTGAAATATGATTTCCGGCGTTTATCCGCCGCTGCTACGAGTTACATATATGGTCCATTCGATCAGTCAAATTTTTGCATATTTTTTCCAATAAACCTGGTAATATGTCGTCAATTGTAGCTTAAATATTAGCTTTCAATGCTTCAAGAGGTTTGTCGGCTTAAACCAATGACTTGACAAAGCCCTATAAAAAGTAATCCAGAGGCGTTAAATCGCACGAACGAGGAGGGCCAGAGAACAAGACCACTTCCGGAAACAAAGTTGTCACCAAATTGATTTTGCAAAAAAATCTATTGTTTAGCGCGTTATATAGCAAGTTGCCCGCGCCGTCTTGTTGGAACTTAGTTTCTTTGATGTTTAGCTGATTCATTTTTGGAAACAAAAATTTTGCCAACATGGCGCGATATCACTCGCCATTTATCGAAACTGTAGCTGCTTGCTTATTTCGAAAGAGCGTGTAAGCTGCACCAAACAGTAAATTGTAAAGGCTGTAATGGTGATTAGTTAACTTCTAAATGATTGTCTTCGTTTTTTTTGACGTAGCCATTTAAGGACTGAGCTTCGTAAAATAAACGAAGTGCTCTATGAACTTCGCGGACAGAATTATTTTTTTAAAGTTAATTTTTCACAATTTCGAAGCGTTGTTCTAGTGTTAAACGATTCATGATGATTTACCAAACCTTACTGAACAGAAATGTCAAAACAGTTCGACATTCTCAGCTGTCAAACCATAGTTATCGATATCGAAAGTTCTTATGCAGCTAACACCCGATATGTTATAAGTGCAATTGCTTGAGTTTATTTGCGGCAGAATTCACATACGAGACACCAATAAACGCCAAGTGTTTAAATTTGTGTTTCTTTTATGACCAAAATGTCATTGTTTCCCCTTAATTTTTTTTTTTGCCTCGGTTTGACAGAGATTAATCCATAAATTTCTGTTTGCTTTTTTTTAGCAAACACAAATTTGGGGTGGCAAAACATTAAATATTTATGTATAACGAGAAGTTTTGTTTCAGTTTTATTGTTGGTGTACGCTACAATAAAGCATGGACTTAGGTATACATGTTCACACTTATGTTGCGATTTTTGTCAAGTTTTAGTAAAAGTTTCTTACAATAAAGATTTTTTATTGCATTATGGCAAAAGTTGTTTCAGAATATGCCAATTCAGCAAAAAAAAAAATATATATTCCGAAATCAATTAAACTAGGAAGGAAAGAAAATGGCGACAAATTCGTTTCAATTTTCTTCTAACATGAAATTTTTATGTTTTAGAGAAAATCATAATATGTATGTAATAGAAAAACCATACAAATAATGTTATTAAAACACCCCCAGTGGGTTTGTGAGGATAATCTAAAGGATATTTCTCATCCTGACATTACATCCTTCGGCGAAATCAGGAGCAGCCAATAGCTGGGATTCGCCCGAATCCAAAATTGACTGATCTTAAGGGATCTTTACGATCTCTTGCAATCGCAGTTAGTAGGAGATCCTATCTGGTACCACGGGAGTCAGGCTGACTATTATTAGAGGCCTTCGTTAGTATGCTTTCCGCTTGAAATGCTTTCTGTACTTCAGGAAGATTGCCTTTGCGGAAGTTTTGATTTTCCATCTTTTCAAATTTTAAGAGTCAAACTACCCACAAACGGCCGCCAGTATGGCTGGGGACTTCTTCGCCCTGTTATCGGGAAAAATGTGCCGTTCCATTTACCGTTTTGGTCAAAGTAATGTTATTGCTTAAGATATTTGCAAAGCGTTTAAAGAGTCTGGCATGGTGCACTCTTGCTATCTCAGAGATCGCACTATATGAGTTGTGATAGATGGGCTTCGTCAAACGAGTTCAAGAATCAGTCAGGGGTGCCGCAAGGCTCCTTTCTTTCTCCTACTCTATTTCTTATTTTTCTTACTGACATTCTATAACAAACTTCCAACTCTATCTACTATTTTGCAGATTACATTAACCTTTGCCGAATAGTCGTTTGATTATAGACCAAGCGTATCCGATGTTAGTGCTATGAAGCAGAACATGAATGATACGCGTGGTCGAGACCTTGACATAATTGCGGAATGGTGTCGTGCTAATAATGGGCTCAATTTTAATGCCCGAAAAACCCAATGTTGCGTGCTGACGCATAAACGCGCGACGGATCAAGGTGCCATCTGTATATATGGGTGTTATAATTATTAAGGAATCAGGATCTCTTGATGTTCTGGGCATACAATGTGATATCCGATGAACAGAACATATAGTCAAGGTGCCCAGAAGCATTAAAGTGCTCCGGTGGGCTACCTGGTAGTGAGCTAGTCTATCAGTGTCGGGGTTACGGGTTCGATTCCCGCCAAAGACTCGGGTCTGCTGCAGACAAGCATAGAGTTTCACGGGATTAGTTAAGGGGGGGAGGGGGAGGAAAGTGCCTCGGTTTTTAAAACGGTGTAAGATATACTTAACTCCATCTGATTTCCTTACTATTTATACCATAAAGGTATGGAATACAAACTGTCATGTGTGGGCCGGTGCTTCAAAGTCTATTTTGGAGCTTCTGAACTGTGTGCAGGACAGGTAGGGTATCCAATTCTATTGACTCCCTTGAGCACCTTCGCAATGTGGGTTGCATTTGCCAGTTTTATCGTTATTACAATAGGATGTGTTCTGATGAAATTAAGGATCTGGATCCCGAAACCCGTACGCGTTTTTCCTCAAGAACCCATTCTTTTGTGGTCGATTGGCCGGCGAATCGTACAACGCATTACAGGGAAAATTCCTTTTTTTTCAAAGCTGTTCTTATCTGAAATAAATTTCCTCTTCCCTCTCATTTTTAACGTGAATTAGTTCAAGTAAATGTTCACAAACTCTACTCCCTCTATCCTCTTTCGCATAACCTATTTTCCTAGTTCCAACACAACACAAAAAAAAGAAAGATAATTTCGGCGATCACGTGCGGTTTACTATCTAAGTCCGCGGGAAGAGATATCCAAAAAATCCTACTAAAGAACTGATTTTTTGTAGCAAAAGGATTGTAGAAAAAGGATAGGACTTCCACTAAATCCGGTTCTCGGATTATTTTAAGTACGGGTCACTTGAATAATCTGTTGTTGGAGCAAGCATTCTGTATAAAGAAAATCCTTACTGTTGACACCGTTTTGGCTTGATGTAAGTTCGGATGTTTTGATTTTTTTTCCAGTGTACATATAATTAAATTCAGGACTGTATAAATATAATAATGTAGTTTTAATAATTAAGAAAGACTTTCGGCCTGTTTTTCAAACTGAAGCCTAGTAATCTGTTCAAATATGTGAAAAATGTTCAGCTACATTAATTATTTCACACGAAAATTTTAACATGTATCAATGTTACCTATCATGCGAGTTTGTACAATTTAACGTTTTTATTCCTGCAAAGTTTGCGACATTGTTTTGCGTATGTAAACAAACCCTACATGTATTTTACCATGGCCCAATTAGAAGGTCTGCTCGAAACGTCTGCTGATTTTTTACAGAGTTGTGTTTTTAGGAATAATACAAAGGCATAAATGGGCAAAATGTCTAAAGTTGTTTACATTTTTTTATTTATTTACATTTTTTATAAAGGCATTTTGACATTTGCCGTCTCAATTCTAGCAACAAAATGTCTGTTGTTTTTTCTATTGTTTCATCGTTGTAGTACTGAGGCCACTTTGTTAATACATTTTGCATTGTGTTTTTTTAAAAATTTTTTACTTTTTTAATATGATTTTTTATTTCAAAAAATAAATTTTCTTATTGTGATATTAGAAATTATATTCAATAATTGTGTTAAAAATGTGAACAAAAATTTTAAATAATTATGTATAATAATAAAAAAAAATATAAGAAATAAATAAAAACTGAAAGGCGGACACAATGGATAACATTTATCGTCTACTTCCCAGTAATGATGCAGCAGCGCCAATGTATTTATCATTTTATGCCGAAAGTGCCATGCCCAAAGAAAGTTAAAAACTCCTATTTGATATGAACGATTCAATAAACAAAAATTAATCTGAGGATAAGAATTTGAACTGCTCATTAAAGACTGCTTACTTTCCTCCGCCGCCTGCATATGGTGTAAAGAAAACAACATCAAAATAAAAAATTTTAATTAAATAACAGAAGAGAAATTTACATAGACGAACATGTTGACCAAGGGGACACTTCTTCTATTAAAGTAAAGCATTTCTGTTGTTTTCTTTACAACCATATGCAGGCGGAGGAGGTTTCTTACCTTCTTTAGTAAGTAAGTTTAAATCATTATATTCCGATTAATTTTTGTTTGTAACATAATTTGGACATGGCACTTTCGGCATCAAATGATAAATACATTGGCGCTGCTGAATCACAACGGAGCAGGAAATGATAAATGTTCTCCATTCTGTCCGCCTTTAAGTTTTTTAAACAGCAAATACTGGTTGTATGTTGCAAAATGTAAAAATGGATTTCATTTATATTGATTCTATACCGCCCAATTAGTTCTAAGCACTTTTTTCAAAATAAACATATTTTATGAAAATTTGGATTGAAAATTTTTCATTCAACAAGAAAATACATGAAAAATACAAAACACATATTTCTTGATAACTGACAACTTTTTGACATTTTTACCATTTGTATACACAAACAAAACGCATGTTGTTTTTTCTATTGTTGCATTGTTGTAGTTGTGCGCAGACCTACTAATTGGGCCATGTATTTTACTAAAAATTATTTTTTTTAATGAAAAATTCAATAAAAAAGAAAGTAAAAAAAACTGTTACCGGTTGTGTTATTTTCATACTTTTTTGCTTTTGCTTAAAATTTTACGTGAAATAAGTGCAACTTACATTATTTCGCAGTTGTAAAAAAATGTTGTCAGAAACATTTCGGAACTTTTTCAGAAAACAGAGTACAACTCTATCAACATTATTTCATAGATATTCCGAACCAATTTTTTTCATATGCGTTTTGACAGCATTTTACGTGAAATGTTGAACAGAGTACCAGGCTTAAAATAAAAAATTTCGTTTAGAACGAAACCAAACCAAATTTAAGTTTTTTTATTGTTGTTTCACTGTATTTTTTTTCCAAGCGAAATTTTTAATTTTATTTTAAAAAAACAGGCAGTTTAAGTCTCAAGATTGTTTTCTTCTACCTCAAGATATCAACAAATTTCTTGGTTATCGGTAAAAATTAGATAAAATAACTAAATTCGATAGATTTCAGTACAACTATAAATTGGATCGAATTTGTGGGGTCTAAGGATTCGTACATGGGACTGATGTACATTTCCAGATATAACCATCCATTTTAAACAATATCAATCAATCAACTTTTTTTTTAACTATAGGGTATCTTTCTGACCTCCAGGTTATCAAAACTTTTGTGTAAATTATTTATGTATCCATAATATTTTTATGGGAATATTTCTGATCCGCAATTGTTAATGATTTCCTAGATAAATTACTTTGACTACAAAATAAGTTCAAATATTAATTTATTTACTCTTGAGGGTGGGAATTATTAGCAAATCAAAGTAAATATTTGCAAATATTCCTAAAGATACAACCAAATATTTGTTGGTAATATTTTATTACAACATGATTGAAAAGAACGTTTATTTATTGCAAAGCAAAAAGACGGACAACTTTAAGCAACAATAACAATAAAAACGACAGGAAACTACAAAACAACCATCAATTTTCCCTCAGCGCTCACTCACTCACTCTACTTGTGGTAGATTTCAAATGGGTAGAATTTCAAATAAATTTTCAACCAAAATGAAATAAACGATACAAAAATGATTAAAAACCATTAGAAAAATTGCACTTTTAAGATAAGTTTTTCTTTTTCAAGAAGGGTGCTGATTAATTAAATTCGGAAATATTTTCTAATCTTAATTGTTGCGGCAATATGTAACAATTTTAAAGTATTTAAAGATTGTTTTATTGGCTAGACAATTAAAATGTCATAAATTTTATTAAAAAAAAACAAAAAACTTTAAAGTCAATAAAATCAATTTTTAGTTTTTGTTTTTTGTTATTATTTTATATTTATTTGTCTAACCTTTAAAAAAATCAAAGCGTAATTTTTTTTAAACTTTATTGCTGTTTTTAGTGCGAAAATTGCCATGATTTTATTTCAGATTGTATTTTTTTCTTCTTTGTTGTAAAAATTAAATTGCAATAATTCATGGCAGAACACAATTGCATTTGAGGTTGTACATATAGAGGAAAAAGGGCAGAGCTGTAAGATAATGAAGTTTTGATTTGGGAGATGCAGTTTTGGACACCACCCACCTCTAAGGAATAAAGAGAATAAAGATTCTACTATTCTAGATTATTGTAATATGTGACAGCCTGTCATAGCCCATGGTAATTTAACAAGGTTTATGCCCGTAATTTCTTTACAACTTCGTGTGTGACAATATTTCATGACACTCTAAAGAGTCAAGAGAATTGTAGCCACTTGCTGCTACAATGGCTACAACAGCCCTTTTTATTATTGGAACTTTAGACGCCCCGCTTTAGTGCATTGTAGTTTTACAAATTCGTGTGTGAAAAGTCTTATTATAGTACAGTCAAATCCCGATTATTCGTACCCCGATAAATCGTAATTCCCGATAATTCGTAATAAACTGTGGTCCCTTGAAAAAAATCTCGTTATTTCGTAAAATTTCCATACAATTTGGCCCCCTCGCTAATTCGTAATTTTTTTTTAAATAAAATCTTCTTTTCCTCTTAAAAATCGTAATTGTTTGGTAACTACCACTTATAATTCGTAATAAAAACAACATAAACTTCGAAAGTATGATATTTTGTTTACTGTTTGTTACATGAATTATAAAGAAAAATGTCAAAAAAGTAAAAAAATTGAAAAACCCCGTTAATTCGTATTTATTTTATTTTAACCCCGTTAAATCGAAACCCCGCTAAATCGAAAACCCCATATAATTCGTAACAAATGGCCAGTCCCTTGCGATTACGAGTTATCGGGATTTGACTGTAGTTAACAGTAGTTTTACAGGGTGTTCCAGAACTTTTTCCCTAAAGGGAGTATTGCGATTTATTTTGTTTTGTTTTACAAAAACCGGGTTTTGTAAAGAATTTGTGTCCTTTATGGTAATTGATTTCAATGTTCTTACACAGAAAAAATGTTTGTCAAAACTTTTTCAATTATACATATAATAAATTCGTGTGCATTAATTTTTTCAAAAAAATGTTTTGTTTGCTGCAATTAATTTTTTTAGTCAAAACACATAAATTTAAATGTTTGTGTATATGTTGTGTATTTTATAGTTCATGCAATTCATTTTTTAATTGACTAAATTTGCGTGGCATGCCTCGAAAATACAAAACCGTTAATTAATATGTACAATTCTTTTGCAGTTGTAAACTTAGTAAAAAATTCAATTGTCTGAACAAATTGTTTAATTTAAGTTGATTTTTTATTTTTTTTTTCCTGTGTAAAGTTTCGGTGAGAATGAGCTAGTCTGTCAGTGCGGGGGTTGCGGGTTCGATTCCCGCCATAGACTTTCGTATTCTGCAGACAACCGTAGAGCTTAGAAAAAAAAATAAAAAACCAAACAATTATTAAAACATATTTGAAGCTCTCTTTAGGAACTCTAAAATTTCTTTTACCCAATCCGAAAATATTTTTCGCTCTTAATATCCCTGCAGAAAATCTGGGATCAAGTGTCTCCAAGTTGCTAATTTTGTTGATTATTTTGCCGATATGGTCAACACAGCGTCTACACTTTTGTCTGTCTTTAAGAAAAAAGGAAAAGTTTTATAGTTAGTCAAATGGAAGCAGCAGTTCATAGAAAAGTTCGGATTTTTTTTTTTAAGAAATAATTATATGTTATTTTAAAACATTAGCACGTATTATTTGCCTTGTCCACTTATATTATTACTGCAGAAATTTAGTAAAACATTTCCAAAATGTAGACTAGATCTATTAAGTTGTAATAGTACATTTCTGGTTCTAAAAACTTCATATGGTGCCACATGTCAATAGTTTTCAGATCAGTAGTGAATTTTTAATGACAAGCACATGCTAAATGTATATAGCGCAAAACATTTTCTGTTGTACAGTTGGTCAGCAGTGCTGGTGACAAGGTCAATAGTGAATCAGTACAATTTTAACTTTTCCTACAGGGCATTTACTAAGGATGTAACGATACGCCTTTTTGCGACAACGATACCGATATCCAAAAGAAAATAAATTCAAGGTAAAATTAACCAAACTCAAGTAAAGTAATTTTTTATTATACAAGATTACTGCGTAAGAGATTATTATATACTTTTGGTTTAAAAATTGCAAAAAATCATCAAATTTATCATGAAGTTCGAACTTTTGTCCACTGCAACTCTGTAATTTCTTGACTATTTATATATTAATTTTATTATCTTACATTGAACAAAGGAAACACATAATTCGCTTACTTTTTTTTGTAGATATTTGCATTTTTTTGTTGCCTACCTTTTTATGTTTCATGGTCTTAAAAATACTCTTTGTACCTTATTTAGTAAACAAAATTGCTACAGGGTTTTATTCAACTGTCCCTTTCGTAATTCAGTTTTACAACTGTTAAATCTTTATCCAAATCAAAGAGTCCATCTTGCGACATTCATTATCCAACTTTTGAAAATATATATTAAATTATTGAAGACTTTTCTTATAAAGAAACCAAGACTTTGGTTGAGAAGACTGTGCATTTTGTATCAACAATATTTAAAAAGAAATAAATGCCTGATATCGAATCTTTATTTTATTTGGGCATATGAACAAGAATTTTTAATTGCACCTGAATTACACCTAAGAGAAATTACCCACGACATTAAAAATTATACCAAATTCGGGTAAAATTGCCCACAGAGTGGCCACACTGATGCTTACGTATTTTTTTTTATTAAGAATATTTATCTCTTTGTTCACTAATACTAATATAAAACAATGCAATCACAATTGACACCACTGCCATACATATAATTTGTCTACCTCATAGTATAATAAGTACCAGGTATGTTCATTAGGGAGAGTTTTCATTATTTACCCATGTAATGTCAAATTAATTTATTTGATTTTTGACGCTTGTTTTAATTTTTTCCCATATTTTCTTTTGTTTGACGTTATATGGGTTTTAAAATTGAGAACAAAATTTCTTATGACTATACCTTCCACTTATTCTACCATGGTCTACCTTAATTTTTTTCTGTGCGAGAAAGTCTGATTTATTGATTTTGATTTGTATTGTGTCTGTCTTGAAAAACACATTAATCCAAAAAAAAAACGTCTGAAATAAAGTTTTTTGTCATAATTTTATAATTAATTAATAAGTATATTAAATATGAACTAACAATAATCCTGTCAACGCCTGACGAAAACTCTCCTGATCACGTCTAATAAATGTGCTCATATTCGCCCCTATTGTGAATAACAAGTGGAATTTTTGTTCCCATGAAATTTTCATTCCCCTCGAAGGGGAAAAAGCAATCATGAACCTCATGTGAAAAATTTTTCACGCTATCAGTTCCAGTGAATGTAAAAAAAGAAGGAAGATTAAAAAAATTAAAAATCAATGAAATTTTTGTTCAAAAGTATACACGTATACATTTTAAAGAAAAGTTAAAATAATAAAGCAACATATTTAATATTGGAGGGATAGTTTGATTACAACGTTAGTTTTTTGCACTTTTTAAATTTTATGTAGTAAAATATTTTTCAAAATTCTGCAACCACGTCCTTCAAAAGCTTGTTCTCGGGAACATTTTTTAACGTTATTATTCTCCTTTGAATTACCTGTTTTCATGGAAGTTTTTCATGATGTGAAATATGTGAAAAGGGGAAAAATACGAGGGAAAAATTATTCACGATAGGGGTGAATATTTTATTTCATTTATCAATCAACTCTTTCTACTTTCTGCCTTTAAAGCGAATGCAGTTTGAAATTTTATTTTCATGTTGAGTCTCTGTGGTTCTACACTGGAGGCTACTTTAAAACAAAAGCGCAAAAAAAAAGCAAGAAATAATAATAATAAATCATTGAATTGTAAAGCAAAACTACTGTTTTGCCATTTAAAGTAAAAAACAAATACAAAGTAAAATAGAAAAATATAATAATTTTACCACCCCCAGAGATTGATTCTGTGGCGATTGTGCCACATAAGAAACTCAAGAATCAAAGTTGTTTTTCCTTTAAACTGATGTGATGTGTGTGAACTTTTGTTGTTTTTTTTTCTAAAATCAAAACATTTCGATTTAATGTCTGGTTGCCTAGATTTTTATTTCGATTAGGATTTAATTGTGGTAATTTATTTTTAGGGGGTGCTCAAATTAAAAATCTTGACATATGGCGTTTTGTATTTAACACTTGCATATTAAGGAATTCAATGAAGTTGTGAGATTTATTTGATCTTTGAGTAAGTAGATTGATTTATGTTGCAAGGTCATATTTTTGAAAGGGGTCTTGCAGTGTTTATTGATTTTCGGTTTTTAGAAAGTTTTTTTTGTCTAAACATTAACCGCTTTAAAATTCACTTACTTTTATTTTACTTGAATTGAAATGAGGAAATATTATGGGAAAAAGCGTCACTTACCTAAAAAAAAAAAATTAAATACAAATTAGTTCTTTGTTATCTCAAATGATTAAATATTAATACAATTAGTTAGATTATTACACTTAAACTAATGAGTTAATTATAATATATCGATTATTCAAACAAAATTTTTAAAAACTCATAAATATTGTTTTTATGTTTTTTTTTTCAAAGGTTAAAAACCTAAAAATGCAGTAAGACGCGTATGAATTGTAGTAAATTTTATTAAAAAATGTTTGCTAATTTTATTGGTCTTTCTACATTCTTACTTATTTCGGGTCTTTTTCTACCTTGCAGTAGGCTTTTCTATTTCATATTATCTTGTGACGTTATTTTGGCTGTTTTAGGCTCGATTCTTTCTGTCTCTCGATCGGTCTTGCTGTCATTATGTCAAAACGATCTTAGCTTTGTTGTTTCATATTCCGTCTCGACGTCTTTTAAGCGCAACACGTCGTAAATATTTAATTACCGATCTGCTCTGATTTTGAGATGTAAGCACCAATACGTGGAAATACCGTTTAAGACTTCTCTTTTAAAATAAAATTTTTGACAAACAGAATGTGAGATTTATTTCTTTTTATAAGTTATTTTTATTATACATATTAACCATTTTTATTTTTCGAATGTGTTCAATGAATCAATGAATGATCCAGCCAGCATTTTTTGAAATTTTTAATCATATTCATGACTTTTTTGACTCTTCGGCGCGATTAAAATACCAGAATATTCGCTCATTTTCTAATCATAAATGACACTTTTGTCGGAAGAAAATAGTTTTATTTAACAAATTAAGGAAAATTTTCATAGAAAATTTGTTTCGTAAGCCTTTATTAATTTTAAAATTTTTTATGAATATGGGCAATAATAAAAAGTGCAGGTAAAAAATTTACCATTTAAACTATTTATGTATTTTTTATTGGCCATAAAAATAAGCTTTAGATGTAAATTTAAAAGAAATAAAAAATATGAATTTCTTTCAAATGGTAATTTCTACGATTTATAATTAAAGACGTTACCAGAACGACAAATTACCACAGCTATAAACTTTTTTATATTTAGAAAATGGTTTCAAAATTTGTATTTGTAATTTACAGTGCTTTGGTTAAAACTACGTAAAGAAAGTGTAAAAATGACTAATTGCAAATATTTATAAGTTTTTATTTGTTGAAATTTTTTTTTTACCCAGACTTTTATTGGTTAAGGGCAAATACCACCCAAGTGTTTGTATATGTAATTGTCATAAGAAGAGGAATGCATTTTTTTTTTAACAATCTATATTTTTAGTACAAGTTACTTTTTTTTATTAAAGATTAAGGTTATTCAATAGTATTTTTAAATATGGGTAAGTAATTTCCCATATACGTATTTCGGATAAGTTATTTTTATGGTAGTGTGGGCAAAATTACATTCTAAGTTTATTGAGCACGCAACAAACCTCTATCCCGTTGTAGTGAAACAGACCCAAGTCTCAGGCGGGAATCGACGACCTCCCCCCCCCCCCCATAACAAAGTCACGATACACCTTTTTGCCAATACGATACCGATACTCAAAAGCAAATATCGGCGATACCGACACGAATATCAAATTTAAATTCAAGGAAAATTAACAAAACTCAAGTAGAGTTATTTTTTATTATACAAAAATACTGCGTAAGAGATTTATATAAATGAGATTTAAAAAACATCGAATTCAATTTGAATTCACTGTAAAGTTACCAAAAGTTAAATTACTTTTTAAAAAAAAAAAAATTTTTGTTCTTGTATTTTGCAAATCCGTTTGAAGCGGACCTGCAATGTAAAATAGTCTCTCAGATGCGACAGAACTCATTTCTGCGCAATGTTCTTAAATTTTGGGTATAACATTTCAATCCGTATGTAAACAAGCGGAATTGCCTCTCTAGAAAAATAAGAAAGACTTCATCTTTCTCGAAATGTTCTTTTAACATTTTCACAAACGCTCCAAAGGTCAATTCTTGTAGTTTTATCAAAACTTTTACTAGGTGTAGGGGTGACTGTGTCTTCAACACTTTCGGAAAGCAGAGTCATCTTAAGTAGCTCAATAAGACGTTTTTTCAATCTATTGTCTTTGAAATTTGTGTTTCAAATCGTTCATTCATTGAAATTGGCGACTAAATGGCCTGCTGGCATAAGTACGGCTAGGGCTCGCCGTATTTGGGTGCTGCTTGCCAAACAATCAGGCACTTGGCTGCTACAAAAAAAAAAAAATCATGCCAGCTTATTTGGACTACACAAAAAAAATTATAGCCGAATTATTTTCAAACAAACGCTTGTTTGAAATTTTTTTTAATTTCTACAAATTTTTTTCCTGATTCAATTAATATTTTTGCTTGATTTTTATTTAACCAACAAAAATGTTGACAACTATTCAAAAATATAATATACGCGTTATTGGTTTCAAGTTTTCATAATTTTGTATGAAATATTTATCGCTCTTCAATGTTTTCGTGTTTTTGCATTTTTTATTTGATCGTAAGCAACACTTTCTTATGTAAAATATAAGAACAACATTATTTTTCAGTCAACAATTACATTATTTACATTAACTATCTTATATTAAACAAAAATAAAAATTATTTGTGTACGACAACAATATAATAATACAATAAACAAAGTGTAGTTGCCGTAACCATGCCCAACCATATTTTTTTCTCTGTGCGTGTTATTAACCAAAAAAAAAATTTGATTATACAGAGTGCTTCTGGTCCTGTCCGTTACAAATAATCGAGGTCTTATTGTATTTTCAACCTGACACTTTAAAGTAGAAAAAAGAATACAATGAAGAAAATATATTTTTTTTAAGAGAAATATGAGAAAAAGACATGAAAACAAAAACTGAGTCTTTTTATTTATCCCTCTTTCTTCTCAACATTGTTAGCCACCAAAGAAAATAGACGGCTTAACAGCGACGTCGTAAAAGCCCTCGTATGAATTGGCTGTTACATAAAGGTTTTTTTTTTATAAAATCCTAGTTGTTGATTAAGGCCCTAATTCTGTATAACGCAACCGCAACGCCAAAAATAACATTAAAAGCAAAAACAATGTCAAAAATTTGTCATCATTTTGTTGTTGCTTTCTATAGAAATTCATACTGCGTTTTAAAATTTTCAACGCCACAAGTTATGCAGCGTTTGAAATTTAAAATTTCAATATGCATTTCTGTGGAAAACAACAACAAAATAATAAAATATTTTTTATTTTGTTTTTGCTTTCAATGTAATTTTTGGCGTTGCGGTTGCGTTTTAGAGAATTAGGGTCTAAAATTATACTGTTTCACCATATCGACATCATAGCGACACCATTTTTAATTTTTGTTTTTTTTAATAAATCAATTTATTGGCAAAACTTGCATCATCTCCTAAAATGTCATGGTTACAAGAGGTACCGTTACGATTTTATAGCAAAAACAATTTCAGCATAATCGCCAACCTCCATACAAAATGTTTTTGAACTATAAAAAAAACCTTCTCCTGTAAAATTGTGTTTTTGTCGCTTAAGTGTTTTTGCAGTAAGGGCTCGATATTGTTACACCCACAAAACCAAAGGTTCATGACTGTCCATTTGTACCTTATTGGGGGTACACTCTCGAAAATTTGTCTGTAAATACTGTAGTGAAGGGCATCATATGATCGAGCTCGACCGCATTTATTTTATTTAATTTTTCTAAAGGGTGGTTAAATTTTAAGGGCCGATGTTGCTTTTGAATAAAACACAAATTATTTAGGAAATTAGTGTCATTTCTTTTTATTATGATAATATTGGTATGGTCGGCGGCACACCTCCATCCGATGGTCCAAATTTTCGATGACGCTGAGGCATAATTGCGATTCTTTGCCGTTAATGTACCGAATTTTCTCATGCTTTAGCTCTTAAATTGTTGCTGGCTTATCGCTGTACACAAATTTTCTTTCAAATAACCCCAAAGAAAGAAGTCCAACGGTGTCATATCACATGATCTTGGGGTCCAATTGACATCGCTACCACATGAGATAACACGGCCATTGAATGTGTCGCGCAAAAGAGCCATTGTTTCGGTAGCTGTGTGGCAAGTGACACCGTCCTGTGAAACCACATATCGTCCACATACATATCTTCCAGCTCGGGCCATAAAAAGTTCATTATCATTCCACGATAGCGAACACCATTCACAGTAACTGCCTGACCAAAAACCGCACCAAACAGTCACTCTTTGTGGGTGCATTGGTTTTTCGATAATCACTCTTGGATTATCATTCGGCCAAATACGGCAATTTTGCCGTTTGACGAATCCACTGAGGTGCAAATGTGCCTAATCACTGGTGTTTTCACATCTCCTACAGACCCGGTTTGCTCAAATTTTTGCACGAGTTTTCCGATTGTAAGCACATTTAAACGGTTAAATTAACCGAAAAAATCACGAAATTCACGACATGCATTTTGATTTGAACGCCCTTTTTCATAATAAGCCTGAAAAACTTTAACGCGTTACTCGATTGTGTACTTTCCATGGTTCAAAATGAGTTAGTCTGAAATTGAGAAATGTCAAATGAAATGCAGAAAAAAACCTGAGGTTTTGGTGTGGTTCACATTCAACATCGGCTCTTAAAATTCAACCACCCGTTATTAAGTATTGTGTAACTTTAATACTCTTTCGAGCCTTATGGTTAAAATGTCTTACAGAAAAATTTTAGTTCACTGTAAGTTTGTGGTCGTTTGCCCCTTATAAAGTTAATTTAAGAAAAATAATGAATTATTATTATTTATGTATATTTGCGTTGATGTGTAGCAATAAATTGCTTTCAAATAAAATATTTTCATTGTCTTCATTAAATAAATTAAAATTTCTACTGAAATTTAATTAACATCAATAATACAGTGTATTATATGGAATTAACTCTTACAAAAAAAAAAAAAATTAAATTATTAACAATAACATAAAGAACATATTTAAATTTAACCCTCATCATTTCAAATTTATATTTAATTTTAAAATTATGTACATATTTGTGGTCTGCAGTTTGAATTTAATAATCATTTCGGTTGTTGTCTTCTTTTTTTATTTTTAATAAAATCCATTTAAAATTATGGCAGAAAAAAAATTGTGAATTCTCACGCTTTATAAAAAATTTGTATACACAAATATTTTATTTTTTTTTTTTTTGTTAAATATTTGCATAAATTTTTTATAACAACGTTTTTTTAAATATTTTAGCATTTATTTTTCTTTTATATCAAAATATATTTTATTTATCAACTCTCAGACATTAAGAATGTATCGTAAATTATTTATTATTGATTATATTTTTTTTGGCCAAATGCTATTTTTTAGATACACTTTATGATGTTTTTTTTTGTCAAAATCAATTCATGTGTTTGAAATGTACTAAAGCAACAAAGTACTTTTTTTATTCTTGTCATAACATTGTACATATTCTTATCATTTGAGTTTTTTTTGCCAAAAAAAAAATTAAATGTGTTTATTAACACTTTTTAGTTTTTAAAAACTGAAAAAAAAAACAAAAAAAAAACTTGTTCATAATCTAATTCACGTGTTTAGAAAAATTTCAGATTTTGTGTAGACAGTAAAATAAGGAATGTGACACTGTTTAAAAGAAATCTTATTTATAAATCGGCAAAGGCAAACAAGTTAAGAACACGTTCCTCCTCTGTTTCTCTACCGATTTGAAAATATAAGCCATTTGAAGGTTACTAACTTACAGAAGTGCATGATATATATTTTATTATTGAGGGAATAACGGGTAAATTCGGTAACCTAAAAACTAAAAGAGGTTAAAAAAAAAATTAATATTTATCGTTTTTCATTTGAAAAATATGCGAACAATTGTCTGGATTTTTTCAAATTCGGCTCTTTTGGGTAGTAAACGGGTATAACCTGTATTTTGAAATTTCTTTGGCACCCCATCCATCTCTTAAGCCAATTAACATTTGGTACTTTTTCCTTATTCGAACGTTTAAGGAGTAAAAAACGTACTATTTTTGGTAATTTTTTTTAGAAGAGAATTTTAGCGAATTTTTCTCTATGAATTGGCATATACGTATTAAATTATATGCTCCCCCCACAATATTGCAATTTTTGATACATCAATGAGAAGAAAAAAAGTATTAAAAAGGGAAATTAAATTTCTTAAGTGGTAATTGAATTTTCTATAATTTTAAACTTAGAAACATAAAATTATAGGTTATGGGTCCTAAGTAGGGTTGCCAGATACCAAGAGTCAAATAACAGCAGAAAAATTCACTTGGATTTTGAAAAAATAACTGGACAATTTTAAAATTGTTCAATAAAAAAAACATAAAAGGAAAGAAAACGTATTCCAAAATTATATATGTATATATCAGGGCGAATTCACTTCAGGTGGCAGCGAAAAGCCTGCTGACTTTGACAGTTCGAACCAATTTGTTTTGGCTTCACAATGTTTTGTTTAGAAATGGTTGACATTTCGAGCCGTAAACACTTACAATGCAATATTTCTGTTGTTTTTGTGTTGTTGTAGAGCTGCTGCCACCGTACACATAAATTCGCATTAGTATATATTAATTTAAAGCACTAAAAATGACATCTACAGCCATGTTATGGTCATCGAAATCGAGTGAAATTGAAATCAATAGAGATTTTCCGTTAAATTTTTTGAAAACTATTGTAGTTTTTCCTGATTTTGAGATTAGTTCTACAACAACCTTAATTTGGGCAAAGGAATGGTTTCTTGTGGGTAAAGATTATTAAAAGTACCTTAAGTCCTTTCACAAAGAGTATTGCTAATTGGAATGTATAACAAACGGGATTAATTTATATAGATTTTGTACGTTTTTTGTATCGTACTTTTTCATTCTACAACTGGTTCTTTTTTTAATTTTCGTTAATATTGGAGATAGTAACATAAAATCAATCATGCAATGTCCTGACTGGATGAGAATTTAAAGAGGAACATTTTTGGTACTTTTATATTTTTCACCCGGTACTTTTTAAATATAAGTTATTTTTGGAACTAGAAACATAAAATTAAACATGTAATGTCCTGATTGGATGAGAAACTATGAGGGAATATTTTGACTGGTATTTTTTGAATTTCCGTTAGTATTGGACATGGAAACATAAAATTTAACATGCAAGTTCCTGAGTGATTGAGAATCTGTAAGAGGAAATTCCATATTCAGAGTCCAGAGTATGGATGCCAAACGGAATCTATTTTAACAAATCCCGGGATTCAGGAATTTGGATATCCCGATCCCGGAATTTTTCGGGATTTTTCGGGATCAATGTGTTTTTTTAATATACCACTTTTTTAATAAACAACACTTTGTTTATTTAAGTTTTAATTTTTAAAAAAGAAAACTTAAAAAAACAATTCATAAGCAATTTTTTTTTAACTAAATTTTATTTATTTTTGAATTTTTAAAAGAAAAATTAACGGAACAATTCATTAATAATACGATTTCCGTATGACGTGCTAAATTCCCAGTTTTTCATATTTTATAAATACACTGAAATTTATTGTTGAGGGAAAGCTAGCTTTTATGCGCCTTTCACTGGTTGCTTAGGCCAGCTCATCAGGAAACATTTTCCAAAGATTTTAGAAAAGCCAAAAATGTTATACAAATAAAACCCTAAACGGAATAAGAATTATAAACACTCAAAGTCTTACTTGTAACAATATCAAAGCTTTAACAAAACACCAACAATAAACCGTGATTTTATCTTTCCTTACATTCCCCTACAATTGGTTGTGTGTTATTTCCGACTCGAATTGTAATTGTAAGTGGATAAAAGAAAAAACAAAATTAAAAAACAAACTGCTTCATTCTACTGTCTTCGTAAGAAAACAACAAAAGTAAAACCAATTTGCCAATTCAGTTTTTTGCACGGGCACATGCAAGTATGTATATTACAGGGATGATAATTGAGAAAACCAAAATCGTACCAACGAACTTTTAAAATCGTACTTTTTCGGCCCCAATTGTACTAAATCAGCATTTTATAAATAATTTTTTTATATTTTTAAAAACAAAAATTTAATACAACAAAAAGAAAATTTAATTTAGCGCTTGTAATATCTCCTTCAAAATTATTCGGAGTAAAATAATAATGGAGTGGTCTCCCACTGTTCCAAAATTCTGTTGATTACTTCTTGACGTTACAACCATCTTGTTGACAAATACTTGGAAATATTATGAGTTCGTTCCAAAATAATCTTGAATTGAGAGGAATTCGTCACTTCTACAATGTAGAACTTTTGCAGAAGTGGTTTCCTATATCTTTTAAAAATTTGTCAATACCATCAGAAAATGCACGCTTACATTCTACCGCTGATACTAAATTTAGAATGTGGCATAAGCAATCGTTCAATGAACAAATGAAAAAAAATCTTTTTACAATAGCGGAGTTCAGTGTTTCGTGCAAATGGTCTTGCAAAAGTACAAATGCAAAATATCACAGCTGTTTTGGTAAATCCAACAACAAAAAGTAGAGCTTCCCTAAGATTTTATAAAAAAGCCACGACATTTTGCATTTTCGCAAGATTATTTGCACCAAACACTAAACTCCGCTTATAGTCATTGGACAGTAAATACGAGTTGTATTGTAAAAAAAAAAGTTCATCTGAAAAGTACCAAAATGAGTTGGTATATGAGGAAGATGAAAATGAAATAATTGAAATTTTAAACAGTTGTAAAAACTTTATTTAAAGGCGATTTATTTTCTGAGAAAAATATGTATTTTACCTATTTTTCGGCACTTCAAACAAAAAAAAAACAAATTCCTCTTTTACTATCCTTCTTTTTTTCTTCTCATTTGTTCCTGCCTTTTTTATGTCCCTTCACCATCTTTTTTTGTTTCCGGCAAATCACATACACCCTCCTGAACAGCTGTGCCAACTGTAAAAAATTATGCAAGCAGTTTGCACAGTTGCATTTAAATGTAGCGTCCTCTCCACTGCCATTTACATTAAAATACAACCTTCTGCCGTTACAGAGACATGGCAATAGATAAAAATGTAACAATACAATGCATCGACACAGTATGACTACTGTATTTACACATTGTGAACACACATTTAGGAAAACAGCCTTCATCTTTTTTAAGTCTGAATAACGATTTACTCTATCATTTCCTGAGCCTTTATTTCATCCTCGTCTTCAGACGGTGAAAATCCCCACCCATAACACTTTATTTAGGTAAACAAAAAGAAAACAATTAAATATAATAATTTTAAAAATAATACGCCCACAATTTGTATTCGTTTATTTTGACAGTTTTCATAACATGCTGCATTATAATTAATTAAAAAAAATATAATCTTTTACATTATGGATCAACTACAAAATTGTCGATGTCGAAAATTTTTCACGATACTATTGAATTTCAAATACTCCACGATAAGGGTGATTATGGTGGAATGTGAGCGACATGGGAGTAAGAGTTTATTTGTTCATCAATTTAAACTCTATCCGAAAACACCTCAATGTACACATTTGTCAAGTTTTTCGACAAAGTTTGTCGATTATTAATCATCAAATACGGGTATCTACTTTTAAAACTCTCAATGTCTCTAGATACCTCGTCAAAATTAAAACAAGCAACAGTTCTGCTAAACGATTTTTTGTATAAAGTGCTCAAATACTTCCTTTTTTCAGCGGTAAAAGTAGAAAAGCCAGCAAATACTCCCTTACGTTCCCAACGTGAAATATAAGTTTTGCGATCCACAAACAGACCAATTAATAATTGTGCTTCAAAGGTCTGAAAATCGGAAAAATTCGTAATTACGGAGAAACCAGAACGTACTAAATTATTTATTAAATGTGGGTTTTCCACAAGCAAACGACGTGAAAAAAGGTCCGTATCGAGAAAGAAATGAGCATGGCTCTGCAGAAAATGTGTTTTTCCCGTACCTGGTGGAGCGTAAACCAGTAAGCCGGGGCACATAACAGCTGTACGGTCAGTAACAGCGTATTCAATTCGGGTTATTATTGTAATGAAATGATTAAACCCCAGGTCCATATGGTGCAGCTGCATTAATATCAGGACAAAAAGATTAGTTATCGCGGAATCACTAACGGATGTCATGAAGCTGTAGGTGCGTCGCAAACGTAAGAAGTTCGCAAAGTTGAATTGAGTTAGTGCAGCCATGTTTCTGGTACTGAATAATTTTTCCAGTGTTTCAAGATCGCGATAAATGTTAGTGTCATACGGCTCAATATTAGCTACTTTCATACCAGTACAGCAAGCGGGAGTTGTAGTTAAAGCCGAGAAGACGGGTGATGTAGCCGAGTTTGTATACTCGTATTTAATATTGATGGGTTCATCCTCTTCCAAAGGATAATAAAGGCTCCTTCCCTTGGAAAAGCATTTCCTATGCTTCCGATATTCAACATAACCATGAGATTTATCAATGCGTTTATGGAAAATTGGATTCTCCTTACGTTTCCTTTTCTCCTTTCTAGGAATACAACCTTCTTTCTTCAAGTCTTTTATCGGGCGTGGCTTGAGATTAGTAGAGGTGTAATACTCAATAAATTTAGTATTGCCAACACTCTCCTTCAGTGTCATACTATAAATTCGAGCTTGTAAATCAATTAATTCATCTGGATCATACCTCGACCATTCGAATACGGTGGTGTCATATTCCCTCATATCTTATGCTGTTTGAATTTCTCTTAGACTACACAAAAATTTTTATACTACAACTTTTCTTACATTAGGTTTTTATTGTTCACAGTTTTGTTCTTTTTACTTTCACTTAGGTATGTATGTTTTATTACTATTGTTTGTTTGTTGGGTCACAATATTTCTTTCTGCTTATTTGTTTAGCTTACAAGACTAGAGTACAGTGTTGTTTACTGATCGAAGGTTGTAACAAGAGTGTGTGTTTATGAGTTTTAAAATGATTATCAGGCAACGGTGCAACGGTGGTTGCAATACTACAAAAAGGAAAACACCAAAAACACAAAATTGTATTTTATGTGTTGCTTTTGACATTGTTGCACAATCAGCTTTTGACATTTCTCTCTCCAAGTATAAAGGAAAGTAGTTCAGCAGCACTTTCAACGCCACCTAAAAAGTAAATTCGCCTTGGTTATACAGGGTGCTGTGTTTCAAATAAGTCTATATGAGGCGTCCTATCTATTTAATAAACACTCATACTTTTTGCAGTTTATTGTTACATTTTGCCAGCCAGTATAACGGCAGTTTGAATTACCATCAGACATTGCACGTTGGTCGAAATTCCATATTTTCTGGCCAAAATGTACTTTTTTATTTTCTTCTTTCTCACTTTTTATATTATGCTGAGATAAAAAACACTTTAAATAACCTAAATATACATTTTGTTTTTATATACCTTTACTTATTACGCAGTGCAACAAAATTCGGGTCATCGCCGCCAGCCTCAATACCTGCAACGCGAAATGAAACTAGACGAAATGGTAGAGCAAATCTGCCAAAGGGTTTTGAAAAGTTAGCTTGGGTTCCCGAAAGGCGTTTGGTATAAGTCAAATAAAAAATATACTAAATGTACTTCTGAGCTAAAATACTATTTTAGATGTCTTCAGTAGAATTGTATGACGATTCTTTTCATAGACTATATTAACCCTCTAACACTCATTTAAGGGGTAATTTGTGTCCTTTTTTTAACTTCCATACAAAAGTATACTAAAACGGCACTTTAGAGGGTAAAAATGTTCGTGCAATCTATTTAAAATGGATTTTTGAATTTCCGGGCCCTGAAATTTTTGAATTTTTCGAAAACTTTTTTATATTGTTGAAAAATTTAGTGCGACCAAGTGCATTTTAAGCATTTGATTAAACAGTTTTTAAGCAATTAAAACAAAGTAAATTGAATAAACAATCAAGTTCATCGGGCTAAGGCGGGTCTTCATTGCAAATGGACCTGCATAAACAATATTTTATGTACCAGTGTGTATTGCTAAATAAGCCGAAAAGCAATAAATCCCCGACAAGCCCCCCTCAGCATCCACCCTTAATGCCTTTCCATGGTAGCTTATTAGTTACATGTCGTAGCTACCCCTAAAAGAACACAGCTAAAGAAGGTAAGCGAAAGATCTTTTTTTATGCAGGCAGAATGATCTAATCAGATCTAATAATTCATGCAGCAAAAGGAAGAAAGGGACGTACGTAGCTGCTGTTTTAAAGATACAATAAAAAGTCTAATCTCGTTATATCGTCCTTACGTCTAAACGCTCGCACATATCAAAAAAAAAGCGCTAAATACTTCCATAGCAAGTTATTAAACTATTAGCATGCGAATATCCTTGTAAGCAAATATGGTACGTGCAAACGGCAGAAGATGGTGATATCACACAGGAATAGAACTTGAAGAAGATAATTTTACTTAAGAAAAAGAGCTTATTAAAATAAAATAAAATAAAATAAATAACTTCTCGCTTGGTCACACTAAATATATTTTTATTTAAACAAACAAATATTTATGGCTGCATACCTATACCTATAAAGATTTTTAAAACTATTTTTTATATTAATGCCTTAACTTCATTTATTCGATATATGTGACCTTCTTCCGAGAAAAGGGACCTAGTGTGTCAAAAAACGGGTTTGGACTTAAGAGTGGATTCTGGTACCTAAAAGCGTGTAGAATAAGATGAAACTCGTTTTTCTCAAAACTTCATTTTCACCCCCTAGGCCCCTTTTCTCGGAGAAGGTCAAACATGTAGTATTGTTACAATAATTAATAAAAACTGATTTATTTACATTATTATTTGATATATTTATGTAAACAATTTTGGCCAAAAAAAATGGATAATTGACCAATGTGCAATGGCGCAGTTATATTGTTTTGTTGTTGTTGTTGTTTTTAACGGGATCCGAAATATTTTATGGTAATATGAGGCATTATTAGTGAAGCAGACAAGAGAAAAAATTATTTTCTAAAATGTAATTTGAAATTTAAATGATAATAACAGCAAATTTCGAACCACCAGGAATAATGGTTAAAAGATTGATATTTGACTGTTGGCGGGCACCGCAGTAGTGCAGTGGTTAAAACTCAAAGATTTTCTGAAGATATAATGTGGTGATTCTTGAAACATGTAAAAATCAACCCGGGTTCAAATCCCAGCTCAGCCAAGTAAAATTATCAACAAATTTTAATAAAAAACTCCAAGTTGTAAAAATTCCTGCCTCATTGAAAATAATTTAATGAAAGTTAAATTTGATGAACTCAAGCCTAATTAAGGAAAATCAAGAAATTTTCTAAAATTCTTTTATATTTGGCACAGTGATGGGAAATTGGAAAATTGAGATGGTACTGACCCCCAAGCAAAAGAGTACTTTTTTCAACATTTGGTACTTTTCCAAACATATTTTTTATTAAAAAATAAACTTTTTTTTTGCTAATATCGCAGCCATTTACGGACCGAGTTGGCTGAATTTCAGTTAAAAAAATTCTGATGATGACATCTGACAAACATAAATATATACCAACAAACACGGAAAGAATTATTTATTTAATTCTAAAAAATTCCTTATTCTAAATATAAAGGGTTTTTCAACAAGAACTTTTTTTATAAAACAAAGTTCGGAAATTATGACTGAAAAATCATATTACACGATCAAGGTGACAGATGTCGATTCTTCCATCGAAGTTTTAAATCACTCTTTGGCAAAATGGCGGGTCTATTTCGTTAATTCCATCAGGGATTTTGAGTTTTAAGGCTGCAATCGTTTCGATTGGCTCCGTATAGACGATGTCCTTAACATATCAATAAATTGATCATTTCATTGGCTGTGTGACATGTGACACCGTCCTGTTGAAACCACATGTCAGTGATATCCACGTCATTAATAATATGCCAACATTGAGTTGTTAATATCTCGAAATAGTGTGATCCATTGACCGTTACCGCATTTCCAGCCTCATCTTCGAAAAAACGGCCCAATCACGCCTTGAGACCACATAGCGCATTAAACAGTGACACGTTTAGCATGCAAAATGCGGCAATTTTGCTTGTTGACATATCCTGACAAGTGAATGTGGGCTTCGAATGAAAAAATGTTTGTTTTTTTTCCGTAAAACCAGAACCACCATTTTAATAGTGGATTTTAATTATTTTAATGCGATTTTCTAGCAAAATTTAATTTATTGTAACAATTGCCAATGCATTAACTACGAATACATCAAAACTATCATGTTGCTGGCGTTGACACAATTAAAAAACAAAGTTCTTGTTGAAAACCCCGATATTTGTGGCTTAATTTAAGCAACAAGTATTCGACTGAATATTTGTTCGCTTTAAGTACTAACTTTTTGCTTGCTTTTATTTCGCCACACATGTATCGAGCCATAACCGCGAAAATAGCTAAACCGGCATCATTTTCAATTTTGGTTTTTTTTTAATGAATTAATTTATTGACGAATTTTGTATTTGTCGCTTAAGCTTTTTCTGCGGTTATGGCTCGATATTTAGAATAATATTTTTGGCTTTGACGAGAATCGTTCAAAAATTCCTTGGTGCAAGCCATATTAAGTAAATAGTTCTTTCCCCATAATAACTGCGGTCTCGGAATACCCTTTTCAACAGACACACAGACAGATAGTAACCGTATTTGAACTTATGTTCTCATAAGAATTCAGAAACTATATAGTTTATAGGGTTAATATTGTAGAAATTACATGAACAAAAGAAAGAACAACAATTTTGTGTGGGCAATGTTGTCAATATTAAAAAAAACTAGCAACGCTAAATTTCTAAACAAACAGCATAACAAGAAAAGAGTACTAAAACTAACGTTGGGATACCACGGTATTTTTAAAAGGAAAAACTACTGAAAATAGTACCATAGTACTTAATTTTCCATCACTGATTTGGCATAACTATATTTCTCGTAGATATAAATGTGCGCGTCAGATACATTCTTGTATGATCTCCAGTTACCGAATTATGGGGTGCTAAAGTGTTGCCGTTTGGGAAAAAAGTTTTTTTTTTTTTTTGTTTTAAAACAGAATAATAAATTAAATCAAAAAAATTAAGATAAATTATTCTTATAGGAAACTAATAAAAAAAATTAAATTTTAAAAGACTAAATCAATTTTTCATCTGCAAAACCGGAAATGTCCAATTTAAATTAGAATTTTTCTAACTTAGCCCCAATATTTTTTTCTAAACTTCAAAATTGCGTTGTCCACAGTCCAATGTATCGTACAACGCATTACAGAGAAAATTATTTTCTCGGTCGAAGCAGCCGTATGTGGAATCGACTACCTGCAGATGTCTTTCTAGTCGGCTACAATTTGGAAAAATTCAAATTAAATTACCACAAACACTACTACCTCTTTCCTTTTCCGCATAACATATTTTCCTAATACAAACACAATGCATTACGTTAGTAGGGGGTATCTCCTGAGTGTTGGTTCAAAGTAAAAAACAGATCAGGGAAGAATTCTTGACAAAAAGTATTAAGGAAGAGCATGTTAATTAATTAAAAAAGATATTCGTTCACAACAAATTTCGATCCACTAAGTGGAATAACATTTGGTTTAAAGATTTATGTTTGACTATTGACTGCTAGCCGGCGTCAATGGCGTTCAATGTTAAACGGCAAACCCCTCTGAAAAGATAGTGTGGTTACAATCGCAACATTCCAGGGCAACCTGTCCGTGTAAACCTGGATTCGATTCCCAGGTCAGTCAAGAATGAAAAATTATCAGTAAATTTTAATTAATTTCATGTTGTAAAATTCCTTTCTTCATAAAAATAGCTTAATGAAAATTAAATTTGATGAACTGATTGAAAATATTACAATTTGGATTAAAAACCATGAACAGTTCAATAACATAAACACATAATAATTATTGAAAACCAATATTTTTATTAAAACAATCAAATGACAATGCAAAAATGTTTCAAGCCCTAAAAGGAAACTACGTTCAGCATAAGATTTGGACAAGAAAATTTAATATTTTTTTAAGCAAAAGACACAACTTTTCTTTGTATTTTTTCTAACCGATCTATATACATAGGGGCTCCAAACTATTGCCATTCCATTAGAGAAGTGAACAAAATCTTTATGGTATGTACAAGGATCACAAAAAATATAACGTTTTCGAATAAATGACTACAAATGGGAAATGAAACTGAATTTCATATCAATTAGTATACCCACATCATTTACCTCATTAATTGTTTTCAATTAATTGCAACCAATTATAAAACATATTTGAATAGGATTGCGAAAATGGTATATGAACGCATTTATCAAAATTAACTTTCAATTTACTATCAATGCACCAAGTTGCAATTTTTTATTTTTAAGAAAATTTTAAAATCTTCAGCATATGTGACCTTCTCCGAGACAAGGGACCTGGTGTGTCAAAAAACGGGTTTGGACTTAAGAGTGGTTTCTGGTACCGAAAAGGGTGTAGAATAAGATGAAATGCGTTTTTCTTAAAACTTCATTTTCACACAAAAGGGACCTTTTTTCGGAGAAGGTCACATATAATAAATATTTTTAATACTTAAAATAAAAACATATATCATTAGTTCGAATGAGATTTTCATCCAAAATATGCAATTAAAAAATATGCACTAAAAACTTAAAAACTTTCCATAAAAAATTATTTTTTAATTTTACTAAAAACGAAAATATAAAAAATTCAGTCTATTGTTATTTAAATAATTTTAAAAAACTTAAATAACTAAATAAAATTTTTGAGTGAAAAACGGCAAACCCCTTTGAAGAGATTGAGTGGTGGCAATCGAAACATGTAAGGGTAACCTGTCCGTAAAAGCCTGGGTTCGAGCCCCTGCTGCTGGGCAGAAAAATTATCAATTAATTTTCATGTTGTAAAATTCCTTCTTCATAAAAATAATTTAATGAAAATTAAATTTGATGAACTTAAGCCTAATTAAAATATCTAAAATTTGGATTAAAACCCATAAATAGTTAAAAAAAAACAACAATACTAATCAATTTTTGTTTGTTTAAACATTTAAATATGAACTGTTTTATTAAAAGTAAAACTTTGTTTTGTACTTGAAGAATGCCAATGCTTTTTGAAAATATTTATTTTCAGATTTCACTTTGAGTCCCGATCAGATCAAAAATATTTAAAAGCTTTTTTTTGTGTAGTAAATTCGACCCAAGTTCAATCCCGTGTTCAGTCAAGAATAAAAATGTTTTTAATTCATTTCATGATGTAAATTTCTTTCTTAACTAAAAATAATTTAATGATAATTAAATTTAATGAAATTAAGCCTAATTAAAATATCAAAAACTTCAAATTAAAAACCAACAGTTCAATAAAAAATCACAATTGTTATAAGCAGGGAACCCATAAATATGCAATTGCATGTTTTGACTTGTGCGACCAATGAAGGCATATTTTTGCATAATTTAGTTCAAAGAGCATTTTTGCAGCATTTTATAAGTTTATAGCGCATATTTAAAGCATATTTTGATGCATGTTACAATTTTTTCGAGAGTTTTCGCAGAAAATCAAAAAAATTTTTTTTCGAAAATTTGGCTTTTCTATTTTTAATATTTATCTGTATACCCAACGTGTTGCTTCAAATTCGCCATCTCCATTTAATTTTTACTCGAAAATTTTAATACAAAGCAGGTTTTCATTAAAGATAAATGTAATTTAAATCCAACATGTTTTTTTTATTTTTTGAATTTATTCTATGAGCTAAATTTCAGTTATGTATTTTATAAAGCTTTTTTGTAATAGTCCTATTCCTTCAATTTTTCAGAATAAATTCGAAAAATAAAATACATGTTGAATATAATATAAAGTAACCTTCGGAAGGAAATAATTCCCAGTTTGTAATTTAAATCTTTAAAATTTTACGTATAAACAAAAATTATACATTTTTGGTGATGTGTGTAGTGTACAGAAATCTGGACCAATCTTTTGGTATACCGATCGATTAAGAATCACTTTTTGAAGTGATCTAACGATGTCCGTCTGGCTTTTTCTCTGTTCATGTTAACCTTGTGCGCAAAGTACAAGTTGCAATCTTTTAGAAAATTTTAACAAATTTGGTAAATTCGTTTCAAAGGTGAGAATCGGTACAAAATTTCACATATTTTCCATAAAAACTCCTTTCTATATTAGACTTTTTGTGTGCGTAGACCATCTTATTACGTTGGTGTTTAGATTAAATTCAACCCAAAAATATTTTACAGCAAATTACATTCTTTTCGAATTGGTTCACATTTGCCCAAAGCTCCCATCTAGAAAAAGCTTTAACTTCCGTTTAAATCTTAACGTTTACAAACAATTTAGTGACCGACTCTAAAATCCCTTTAAGACAAAAAATCTCATATGGAAGTTAATATTTAGATAATATTCGACACAAATAACTCTTGTATGAATTTAAACCTCTTAACATACATAACTTTGTTTTGGTGAGCCGATGACTGCCCATCGTTTCCAAAAAGGGTAAAATCTCGAAAATTCATTGTTTAGGCTTTACCGATAATAATTTTAGAATTGTTTTTATTAAATGGAACTGTTAATAAATTGTTGAATATTTTGTTTTCAAATTTGTTGGGGCATATTCTTAACAATTTTCAGGGCATATTTTTAAGTTTTTACTGCACATTTAATGCGCATAATACGCGTTTTTTAGAGCATATTTCTGGTTTCCCTGGTTATAAGTTATCAATACCATTACACAAATATATAAACAAACATACATAATACTTAATTAACCGATCAATAGCAACTTAGGCCATCAGCTTGCTGTAGTGAAGCAGACCAGAGTCTCTGGCGGGAATCGAACCCGGAACCCTCGCACCGATGGACCAGCTGACTATGAACTTGTGTACGAATGCACCCAATAAATAAAGTCAATGAAGTATACTCGATAATTGACTTAAAGGAAAAATTTTACGTTTTTTTTTTAATTCGCGTTCCCTTTTTAAACTTTGAATTATTGCTGCATTTGCTAAAAAAATTAAATTAAAATGTTTTTAACGATGATTGTGATGACGATCATGTTGAAGAAATAAAAATTACACAGATTTTCATGATTATAATCAACTGTCTGTCTGCCTGGTAGAATAAAAAAAAAATTATATATTCTACAACCATAAAACAAGAACAAGAATAATAAACAAAACAGAGTGAAGAACTAAAACCATTAAATACATTTTTTTTTATATATCAGATGCTATTTAAAGCTGTTAATTTGATATAAATTAATATAAAGCAAAATAACCAAACAAAAAGATACAAAAACAAATATAATAAATTAAGCAAAAAACAGTTGTTGGAGGGGTAACAGTAAAAATAACAAAAGCTACAACAATAATTAAATTTAAATAAAAATAAAAGTTCATGGACATTATAACTTTTTTTAATTGTTTTTATTTTTTTGTTTGTTTTATATTTTACAACTTTATGCACTCATTGCATCTCAGATAATTCAGATAAATTTAAGAATTGAATTGTTTTTAATGATATGTGACCTTCTCCGAGAAAAGGGACCTAGTGTGTGAAAATGAAGGTTTGAGAAAAACGCATTTCATCTTATTCTGCACCCAGAATCCACTCTTAAGTCCAAATACGTTTTTTAACACACTAGGTCCCTTTTCTCGGAGAAGGTCACATATGTATGTATTTTAAAAATTTTTGACGGCTGATATTTAGAGAAAATTTTGTGGGCAAAGTTTTATAAGGCTCTGAAGTTTTGCTTTTGTTTCTTCGATAACTGGCCATGTCTCTAAGCCGTAGAGAAGCACTGACTTCACGCAGGCATTACAGATTTTGCATTAAGTTGCAGTGCTTATGTTATTTGCACGTAATTCAGTTCTCAGCTTTTCAAACGCCGTTCGAGCCTTTTGCGACTTAAGATATCCAGTTAAGCTACTCCGTGGGTCAAAGAAAACTACCCAAATATGTGAAGCTGCTGACGTCTGTTTTGTATTGGCCGTTTATGGTGAATGTTATATCGTTGGATGATTTAATTCGCAACGAATCTATTTTGTTGATATTCAGACTAACTTTTATCGACTCCTGGGGGTCGTTTCTGGTTCTGTGAAATTGGGAAATGGAAACATTTTTCACATTTTCATAGAGTTTCTGATTCTCGTTTAGTGAAAAAATGATGAATAAAATCCAATGTTTTCATATGAAAAGAACAAGTGCAATGAAACAAATTGTTTCACAATATCACAGCAATATGATTCTTGTTCTGTGTAATAGTGCAAAGAAGTTTCAAAAACTGTTCATTTATGACACATTTTTACGCATTCATTTTAACCGTGAAAACTCTCAATATATGCCAATTTTAAATGATTTGCATAACATTACCCAATAATAGTTTGTTTTATTTTGCGAAGCACTAGTGGTACGTTAAAAAATATAAGCGCTTAATAATGCGCTACGCATACAGAGATGCAGTAAAGTAAGTGAACAAACTCTTAACAAGTTTAATAAAAAAAAAAATTTCAAGTGCCACGGCATTCCCTTACTACGAAGCAAGTTTGTAAGGGAGAATACCAAAAAATAACTGTAAAAAACATTTAGTGGGTAAATCTAATAGTTTTTATATGCGTTAAATAAAGCGCTTTTTGTGTAAAAAATGTATTGCTTCAAAGTGGGAACTCACCATATAAAATGCATGCCTTCCGTTAGCGAGATGGTAAGCGAAACTCTTACATTTATCCCTTAAAATCCTGCTCGAAGCACAATTTTTTATTGGGTACTGACGTGAAACTTTTATAAAGTTTTCCCACCTTTGCTCATCTCTAATTTATTGCAAAAAATCAATGAATTTTTTTAATATTTTGCTATAAATGTAATGCAATATTATCGTGTCTTTAAATATTTAATATCTCTAATCAAAATGTTTGTCTTAAGAATTAAGGATCTATGGATAGATTTACATTTTTTAAATTTATTATTTTTAAGTTGTGTAGAATTTTACACTTGAGCAGAAGACAAAGTAGATATGTAATTACCACGTCTTAAAGTAAACTTAGAGCCGCCTGCAATATTTTTATGTATTATAATTTACAAATTATGTATGCTTGGGTACCAAAAAATTTACCAAGAAATATTCTATAAAAATTGCTTTTAGTTATTATGTATAATGAAAATAAAAATGTTAAACATAACTATTATATCCAATTAATGTCTTTTTACAGTGGCTCATAGCTATTATCTTGTTATCTTACAGGTAACTATTACTAAATATTTTTATTGTTTTTAGGTACGATAATAATTATTTTAAATATTTTTGCAGATTATGAATGTGTATAAATATACACATATTAAAATGAGTTATAACGGTTTTGTTATTTGTTAATGAGCCTAAAGAATGTACAATAAATCGTGTTGATCCTATTACATTCCCAGAAGATCGTTACCACCCTACAATTAAAATTAGCTGCAACATTTTTAGCTGTCATCGTAATCAAAATTTCCATAAAAAAACAAAAGGTGTTTTGTTTTAAAAGGGCAGATTACACCGACCTACATAACCTTTTAATTAACACAAATTGGATTCAATTGATAGAACACATGTTGTGTATTACTTTCTGAGTCGAATAAACGATGTTTGTCCGGCTGGCTGGCTGTCCATGTAAACCTTGTGCGTAAAGTACAGATCGCAAATTTGCAGATATTTCAATAAAATTTGGTACACAGGTACTAATGAGGTGTAGGGTATCATATAGTCGGGGTTGATTGACTATATTTTCTAACTTGTTTTTATTTTAATCTGGAATCAAAAGGTTGGGTAAATGTTGTCGTGATTTATCTTCAAATTATTTAAAACTAATACGCACGAGTTATTCCTATGAGATGAACAATAACGACATAAAATGTATCGATGATTTAATTTTATAAATATCTATCAAAAAATTAAATAACGTTTATTCTTATTTAAGAAATTGATCTTAACTTACAATTTCATCGTATACAACTTTAAATGAATTTTTCTGTTTTGTTATTGAATTTGAATGTGTTTTTATTTAAAAAAATCTTTTAGCCATTTTTTAGCCAATTTTTAGCCATCTTTTCTCGTAAATTTAGCCATTTTTGGTCTCCAAGTTTTGGCAACACTGCCCATAATAGTTATCATCAATTTTTAAAAATAAGAATTGGAAATAATAATTATTCTTAATAAAACAAATATTAATTTATTCGTAATAATTATTCGCAATTTGTATTGAATAAAAGTTATAAGTAGTAAGTCCTTGTTAATTTAACAACATTTTAAAAAATTAATCTTTATTTGGCCTTTTAGTTGTTAATGACTTTACTTTTTTTATATCAATATTTCACTAGCAGTTTGTTAGCATCAAAAGAATAGATTCTTGTATTTAATATTTTGAAAAAAATATGACCAGAAAAACGAATAGTGAAATCGATAACCATATTCTTGTCACAGATGTCATGTTTATGCTTAAAAGATTGTGTTACTCAATGTTAACTGCCATAAATATTTTTGGGGAATTGGCGAGTGCAAGACGATTGCAAAAAAAAAAATTACTATCGAATAGCTTCGTCACTCGCGCGAGTTTAAGCGAAAATTACTTGCGCAAGTTTCAGCTCAAGTGCAAACTTGAAGTTGGGTACCGAAATGTTATTTGAAATAACTCATTTGTTGATCGATTTTAACAATTTTGCTTCAATTTAAATAGGGATTGGACCAGCTTATTTAAAGATGGTGAAGGGTATATAAGATTCGGCACAGCCGAATCTAGCACTCTTACTTGTTTTCCCCTATTTTTAGTTGGTTGGGTGGTTTTAACATGAAAAAAATTTATTTACAAAATTTTAAAGGTTCATTTTTTGAAAATGTTATACAATTAAAAAAATTATAAAATGATTAAACTTTTTTTTTTTTTAACAGAGTATATTCTGTACAGTGGAGTGTTGTTGCTGTTTAAAAATGTTAACCTTGACATAATTGTTTTTAATCTTAGCCTCTCAGAAACTATTAAACCGATTTTAATAAAATTTAAAACATAGATAGATCCATATTTATATGCATACATGAGCAAAGCAGTTTTTCAAAAATAGGACGAAAGTGGGAGTAGGGGCAATTTCTGCATTTCACAAACTTTCTAACCGATTTTAATGAAATTTAAAACATAAATAAATCCATATTTATATTGACATACAAGCATGATTCCCCATGGTTCCCGAATAGGGTGCACTATCGTAAATATGTTTTAAAATACGGTGGTGTAGGGTATCATCTAGTCGGGCTTGACCGACTGTACTTTCTCACTTGTTTTCATAAAATTTTTTTTACAACATAAAATAAATTGTCTCGAAAAGTAAAGATATAGAAACAGTTGTGTGAGAAAAACGATATTGGTTCCATGTAACGTTGTTTTTGTTGCAATTCACTCGATTCATACGAAAAATTTTACTAAGCGAGAAATGCAGAAATGGGCTACAGAACACTAAAATATGAAAATAAACGAAAGTCTCAAAAAATTAATCAAAAATATCATATTATAGGATAAACTTTTGTAAATTAGTACAAAACTTGACTAATTTACTGCCAAAATTACCCAAAACTGGCAATTGTGATTGTAAATAAGATAAAAAGTATATTCGTCATTTAAAAAAAGCAGACTTTTTATTCAGATATTTTCGCTGTTGACACTTTATTTGTCGGGATTTTCCCATTTAATTTAATTAAAATTTCTATTTTTAAATAATTGAAATGCACCTGTTTGAATAGAATAAAAAAAAACAGATGGTATTAGCTAAATAAAAAAAATCATTGTGAAATCCCAATTTATTGTTAAGCGAATATAACTCTTGACATAGTCAGTTTTAAAACTATTTTCAGCAATAGTGTGACATTTTTTAACTTTATATGCCTTCAAATAACTTTGTTTTTTTAATATAAATTATAATCCTTCCAATGGACCAGAATGTAGGCTTTCATTAGGCAGATAAAATAATGTTGTTTTCATTTTCCATTTTCTTATTGACTTGTATTTCAAAATCTTCTATAATAAAATTCATTTTAAAAGATTGCAGTCATAAATCTTTCCTTCCAATATTAGAAATGACATCAGGGTATTTCGATCACCTATGAAAGCACAAATTAAAAATAAAAACACAGCAGACATCTCATCTCAGAAACATACACACACACACACAGAATCCAGCATAAATAAAAATAAAATAAAACAAAACATTTCAAAATATTTTTAAACGTATTAAAATAAAAAAAAACAAAGATGAAGTAGAAGACTCCACCTCCAATAAGAATGAGAAGAATTAAATGCAACAAATCAGAAGACGGCAGCACAACAGCGACGAGTAAAACAACTAGAATGATTGAACGAACAATTTACACACGCACTGTCAACAAATTGTGCATTTTGTTCGAGTCTTATTAATTGTTTAATGATGGCAATAACAAAAAATTTTCTTTAAATTTAGAGGTGTGTTTGAAAATATTTTAAAATTAAATTTGAAAAACATAATCTAAATTTCAGCATAACAAATTAATAGAAGGTACTGTTACAATGTGAAAACTAAAAATATAATTTCGCCATTATTTTCGGCGCTGAGAAATATGGCCCAAAAAAATAAGAGAAAATTTACCCTAAGCTTGGGGCTCTTTTTCATTATGCAATACGGCCCCATTTTATTAATGAAAAATTACTTCAAAAAAATGAAAAATAGCCCTAAAAATTAAAATTAAATATGAAAAATTTGGGGGAATTCCTAATTCCTAATGAATTTTAACCCCAGAAAAGGGAAAATTTAAAAAAAAAAAACACAAAGAAAGTTTTATTAGAAATTTTAGTTGGGTTCATATGCCCGAAATTTAAATTCCAAATTAAAAAATTTAGAATTTCAAAATTCCAGTTTTGGTTTTAAAAATCACACGATGGATAGCATGATTGGGCCTTCGTCCGGGCGCAAGGATTTTTTCCTTTTTTGTATAGCGAACACTGGCTTCGCTCGCGTGTTGTCTAACCAAAACGCACAATATTAATTGTAAATAAAAAAAAGGTTTCAGAGAATAACCTTGATATTTTATTATGATGGAAGGACTAATGACAAGTATGTGTGAAATAAAATATTGGGCAAATACTCGCCACGACATCGGTAGCATACCTCTATCCGATAATTCATATTTTCAATGACTCTGAGACATAATTGAGGTTCAATGTTGTTAATTACTCTTGGCTAAAAGACGTAAGATTTTTCTTTTAAATATATAAATTTTCATTAAGGGAAATCACGATGGGTAGTGCAAAGTGTGCAAACGATGCAAATGCGTGCAAAAATACACTTATTTGCACAACACAACAACAAAATGTACTTATTTGAAATTTGCTCTATTTTATTTCGTTTGCACTAAAAAACCCATCAGCAAAATTAGTAGTGCATATTTGCTCAGTTGCAAACAAATGTAAACAATAACATTTGACATATTCGCCGCCATATTGTATTAAAGGAAACTTATATTTTGAATATTTTCGTGGTTTTAAATATAAAATAGAGAATTTAATTTAAATAATTTAAAAGAAAAAAATTATTATAATTTGCTTGCGTACATATATTTGTAAACAACTGCAGATTTTTTACAGTGCTGCCAGAATAAGTTTTTAGAAAAATAGCACATTTGCACAAAAATTAAAGTGGTCACGATCAATCATAATATGCACTGCAAATTGCAAATTTGCACAATGACCATCGTGATTACTCTAATTATATTTTAGTAAATAAAAATCAGCACCAAAGTAAAAATTTAAATTTTATTTGGGGCCATGGTTCCTGGGGTCATTTGACGCACCGCAATTATTTTCTAATGATATCGCTGGACAATGTACCAGGAGAAAAATATTCCTCAAATTCGCTGTAACTTTTAGACAAATTATTTTGGAAATTTCCATCCAAGTTTTTCTATCAAAACTTCAGTTTTTGAAACGTTAATGGCCTACTTCACCAATTCTATTTAAATATGCATTTAAGTTTAATTTTACTTTTCATGTCAATTAAATGAATTGATATTTAAAAAGAATTGGTGAAATAGGCCATAAATAGTACTTAATTTCGCCCAAAGAAGATGCCAACCCGAATTTGAGAAGCTGAACTTTGTTTTTAAGACGAGTGTAAGCTTCAACAACTTTTAAAAAATTGTAAGAGTTTAAGGAATTAAGGAAAAGGGATAATTTTGGAACACAATGAAACAGCAATGTCAAATTTTCTGATTGAAACATATGTGGCCTTCTCCGAGAAAAGGGACCTTAATAGTGGGTGAAAATGAAGTTTTGAGAAAATCACATCTTATCTTATTCTTAACCCTTTTAGGTACCAGAATCCACTCTTAATTCCAACCCCGTTTTTTGACACACCAGGTCCGTTTTCTCGGAGAAGGTCACATACACCGAAATATATCTCATACTTCTTTATCACAATTTGTTTACTAAAATCGTTTGTGATGCGATGGGAAGATTTAAAGGCGAGGACAAGCATTAACGAACAAAATGCAAGATGCGCGAATTCTTCTGGACTCTTATGACTGAAACGCATTCCAAACGATACAAACTAATTGTTATAGTTTAAAGTTATCATTGATTGTCAAAATCGCATTGTATTTTAAATAGACACCGCATTTTAATACTTTTAAAACCATCTTTTTTTTATCATATAAAAATAAAAAATATTGTGATTAAAAAATTGTATTTATCCGTTTGGATTTTTTTTCTTTTCGATACAAAATTAAATAAAAATCGTTTATGATATGTATTACAAAAGTTAAAAACTTTCGGAACAAAAAATTAAAATATAATAAAAATGTAATCTGGGAATTTATTTCTCATGGTGAGTAACATTAATTATATAAATTTTCATATTAATCGAATGTCAAAAGTCAAATTACAATTTATAAAGCTGTCATACTTTATAAGTCTTATTCCATCAATATTTTCCAGGCATATTTTCTATGCACTTTAACAGAAATATACAAACAAAAATTCTGATAGAGCATAGAAAATATTCCTGGATAATATTGAAGGAATAAGACTATTAAGAAAAGTTGTAAGAAAAAATCATATCGGATGGCTTAAAAAAAAGTTTTAAAAGTTTTAAAAGTTTTCCGTTTTTACAACTTTACTTTAACCTAAAGTAATCGATAAGTTTACGGAATGTTCATCCTGCGTTTTAAATTAATTAGTACAAGAAGGCTTTAGATAAAGGCATCATTCAAAAAACAAACAAAAAAAATTAAAATCGATATACGCGTTTTAGAGCAACGTTGCCACAGTCACACACATTCAAGAGGATGCAGCTAGAAAAAAGGATACAACTTCTAATCGGTTGCACCGATTTTTTTCAAACAATGCTGAAAACACTCTCGATCGCAATTTTTCAAACAAACAAAATAAAATCAAAAATAAACTTGTATAATCCCTCTTTTTTTTGCGTGATTAAATGCGATTGGTGTTCTTCTTTAATTTACGAATTTTAGTTGCATTAATAAAAATTTACAAAAAATCCCTAAATTATTAAACCACGTACATTTCTTTAGAGAATAACTTTTATTTTTGCTTGAAAAAATAAAAATCAAAAAATAACTGTTATTTTTGTTCAAAAAAATAAAAATCAGAAAGTTACTGTTATTTTTGCTTGAAAAAATTCAAAAAATAACTGTTGTCATCTGACTATTATGAAAAAAGGAATAACTGTTACGGTCCCTGGTTGTAAATTCCTTTCTTCATAAAATTAATTTAATGAAATTAATTTTATGAACTTTAGCCTCATTAAAATATCAAAATTTGGACAAAAAACCATAAACAGTTCAACAAAATAACCACAGTACTAATTGTTGTTGACCATATAAGCTATATTCGCAACAACAAAATACATTTATTTAAATAAATATACTGATAATCCGCCTTTCGTGAACACCCAAATATTAAGTTTTTTTTTCAATAAATGAAAATAAGTTTTAGTCAACAAAGAAATTTATATGATATGGAAATAAGAAATAAAAAGTTTTCGGGTCTCTGATTTGAAAGGAAAATGGAGACCAAAACATTTCCATTTAATCAAATATTCAAAATCAATTATAAAAAAAGTATATTTATGTTTAATGGTTTTGCTTACCCTGCTTTGTTGTGGATGTTGTTGTTGCTGTTGATGCAGTTGATGAACTTGCTGTTGTTGTTGCTGTAGTTGATGTAATCGCTGTTGAGCGGTTAAATGAGGTTGAGATTGTTGTATTTGTTGTTGCTGCTGATGTTGTCTCAATATATTCGCATTTGGTGTTACTGGTGATGGCGCGGGTGTTAATATTTGTTGAGGATGTTGCAATGTCTGTTGGTGTTGTGTCTGTTGTAAATGTTTAGGATTCTGTTGTTGCAAATGTTGCTGTCGTGATTGTGTATGTTGTTGTTGTTGTTGTTGTTGTTGCTGCTGCTGCATGCATGAAGCATGTGTTTGTGATTGTTGCAACAAATGATGATTATGATTAGAATAATAATTCATTGAGGGTAAAGGAGAGATCGATGTTGTTGTTGTTGATATTTGTGTCTGCTGTTGTGACGTTGCATAGTTTTGAAATTGTACTTGTTGCAGACATTGTTGTGTTTGTTGCTGCTGTTGTTGTATTAACTGCGTTTGATATGGATTTTGATTACGATTTGTATCTTGCACCCAATTTGAAGCGCGTAATAGTTGTTGCTGCTGTAGTTGCAACATATTATTACCAACAACATTTTGATTATTGTTTCTATTATTATTATTATTATTATTGTAATAATAGTTATTATTATTGGTATTTTGCATTTTGGTTTAGATTATTTTAAGCTGAAAGTAAAAAAAATTTAGGAAGATGTTTTCAGATATTTTGATTTTTGTAAAATGGACTGTTCGAAATTTTGTAAAAGTGTGACGATAAAATTTTTAAAGAAAGTTTTTATATAAGACTTTTTTCAGAAATCTGTTCAGGGCTCTTACCCCCCGTTTCCCAATGCTCAATACACGCACACTTTTTTACTAACATTCACACAATTGTTTTTACTTTCAACCAGGGCTGTGGAGTTGGAGATGGAGTCGTAGTTGAATTTAAAAAAAATTTCCAAACTAAAAATGATCTTCTTAAAACACATTTAAAATTTAAATAAATAGTTTATGATTACTGCTCTTATGTGCTGTTTCCAAATGACAGGCGATGGACTGAGTGCTTTTCATATAAATTTTACTACATAATCAATCGCCTGTCATTTGGAAACAGCACATTAATGTTTGCGTACGGTAATTTCTTCTCAAAAACTCTAATTTTTAGAAGGCCGAACGGTAATGAAAAAATAAAAGTTAACATCACTGAGTCTCATATACATTCAGCATCAAGATTATAGTAGGAGTCGGAGTCGCACTTAAAAAATTTCAGCTTTCAACCAATCGGCTGTTTCCTCGATTTTTCGTTGATAATACGTATACACTACTTGCAAGTAATTACTTGCATGTGGAAACGTAGGGTAAAATTATGGAATCACTGGTCCAAACTTTCTAAAAAATGAGGCACGTAATGCAAATATTTTGCGAGTGGATTATTTAAAAGCGAATTCATTAAAAGGTAGACTATAAAAGCCCAGCTGACTATATTTTTTTTTAATAAGTTTCCGTTTTGTTTCTGCCATTTTGTATGTACTTGTTTTTGACAGAGCCGGGGCTATTGAATTCGCATTTGTCTATGAATTCCTCTTTGCGGCCAACGAATATAAATTCGCCTTGGATTATTTCTAAAAATAGTCCACACAACTGACTTTTTAACTATTTTGAATTTTTTTTTTTTTTATTATTTGGAATCTTTGTGTATAAGACAGAAACTTTAAAAGATGCTATTCTAAATGCTTAATCGAAACTTGGACTTCCAGAATACAGTGTTTGCGAGCTACATAGTTACTGCGCTCTAATGTCGATATTTAAATACTAATAACGCTAAATGCCTGGCCCGCAATGTCGACAAGAATATCTCGTTCGTATATTTATTTGGAAAAAACAGCAATTAGAAATTTTAATGCATAATCTCACAAAGACAAATTTTCCGACTAACAGTCGCCTCAATCTATAGTCATACCGGAGCCAGCTTACTGTGGTACCAGATAGAATCTCTGATTAGCCCGCGATATAAAGTGATCGTGCAGCTGTCTTCAGATCTGTTAATTTTGTATTTTTGTAAAAGTTTAAATATCCTAAGAAAGATTACCACAAACCCCTACCCCCTGGGAGTGCAATTTGGAACAGATAACATTGTAAAAACTCTACACGGCTGCATTGCAGAATGCATTTTAAGAAAGTGAGTTGCTTTACAGCTGACGTTTTGGAACTCAGCCATATTTAAATACCATAATCAAGTAAATGGAATTCACTTTTAAATTTTATGACAAATATGTATATACCATTTTACTTCTTTTCCTCTTTGAAACCACAAAATTTCGTGAAATGATTTAAAAAATATACAATTTATTTTAATGTGTGTCTTCTTCAGATTTAGTTTTAATTTAGACAAATTAAAGCCCCAAAAGTAATAAAAAGGTCATTTAACTATACGCATGATCTTTAACAATATTTTAAAGCAAATAAACTTCGAAATCTACTTTACAAACGGATTAATATAAATTTATCTATTAAAAACAAATCAAATAACTTTTAAGCCACTTTTGAGTTTTTAACCCTTTAAAAATCACACTTTTTAAGCGCTTAGTCACCCTAATCTTTAAAAATTACCACACCCACTTGAATTTTTTTTTTTAATAAATTAATAAAAAATTTAATTAAGACTACTTTATCGCTTAATAAAGACTTTTAGTTTATTAAAATTCCAAATTTATTTAAAATTCGTTGCATTTTTTATAAGTAGATTGGCTGATATAAACAAAATCAAAATATCTACAAAACAAACAAAAAATTAAATATAAACCAAAGCGATTATAAAATTAGATACAATGACTTTATGCTAATTATTAAGTCTTTTACGAGTTTAACTCAGTACAAAAAAAGTACGAGTTTTTCGTTGCCGTTCACTTAAAAACTGTGTCTCTTTTCTTTATTTATTTTTATTAAATCATCGTGCGTAAATGAACATTGTTGTGGTTTTGAAATTTTCACGTTAAAATATTTATAAAATAAAAATATAAATAAACATTTATAAAGTCTACGCAAAAGAAGAAAAAAAAAATCAGTGACTCATCTCAATTGTTAATAAAAGAAATTTCTAAATCTGACAATAATTAAAATGAGAGTGTATTGAGAGAAGTAAAAGCGAATGTTGCGGTTTTGGAATCGTATTAAATGCATATTTTCCTGTTTAATTGAGTTGTAACATTGAAATTGAATTGAAAATGTAATTTAATATTTTAAGCAGATTAATTCCAGTAAATCTCTTAATAAGATAATCAGGAGAATATTGATTACTATTAAGAAAAGTTAATCCATTAAATTTTATTAGGAAAACACAATAAATACAGGTAATTAATTATGTATTTAAAAAGCGCTAAATAAAACAAAACTGTCAATCTTTATATGAGTGAGCAAAATGAATATTCTCTACAAGAATTCCCTTTATGTCCCAGTATGCAAAATGATGTGAATTAATAACGAAACTAACGGTTAATTTCACCAAGCTTAGTTATAATTAACTACTAGTTATAGCTGTCAAAAACATATTGGCCCATAATTATAGTCAAAAATAAAGTAGATGTTTTCTCAAAGTATACTTTAGAACAATGGTGTACACGTGCATATAAAGCCGGTTTTAGTTTAAAGTATACATTATCTTAGCTATAAGAGTGGGCCATTGTTAATTGGAAGTAAAATTAATAGTTTTAACTGAATTTGGTGAAATTGGCCGTTAGAATCTTTTCTTGTAAAATTGAATTAACTTCAATCGCCACATCATGCCCAAATCAAGCGTGTTTTCCCATTTGCGGTGCACAGACCAAATAATTTAGAAAATTTTAAATTTGTCAACTTGATATTTTATCGATGTATTGAGGAATATTCTAACTCCATTCGACCACATTTTACAGGAGAGACCAAAAAAACTTTTTATATTTCATATTTGCAGCTTAAGAGGAAAATCAAAAATATAGTTGGTGTTACTAATTTCAAGACTCGAATTGAAGAAAAATTACGTGCTGGCCGAAGAGGCATATCTCTCTCTAGCACACGGCATCAAAATCTCAATTTACCTAAAAAGTGGATTAAGCATGTTTTCATATTAAATCGACAATTTTATGTTATATAAATAATTGGCTGCCCTCATAAACATCTATAAGAAATATTAAAGTTACAATTTCCGTTACATTTCATTAAAGAGCCACAATATTTGGTGGCGTGACATAATGCCCATGAACCTTATGACACTTTCAAAAAGGTCATAAAGTCCATGTACGGAATGTCAATTGGTCCATGGTCACCATGGCACTTTTTGGTGTGTTATAATCAATTAGTTGTAGGTTCCATTTATGACAAGCTCTGGGACGAACGATTTTAACAAAATAACAAATTAATAATTTGGGAGAGTATCAAAACTCCGAATTGTTTTAACTCACGAATTTCAGAATTCTGAATCTAGAACTTTATAATCCCGAATTTTTAAATCCTTAAGTTAAAATCCCGATGTAAAATCTGGAATTAAGAAGCTTTAATTAGCGAAGGCAGTGTGCGTTATACCATAGAGGAGAAAATATTTGCGCCCGGCCAAAGACTTGCCGTGCAGAAAAGCTTTAAGAGCATTATAAACCGCACAAATGGCTTGGCAAACTTGCGCTTTATTTTTGCTTCTGTTTGCCAACAAACAACACAATCATAGACTTTAATAGAGGTCAATAAATTCATTTAAAAATATTTTTTCCTCGTCCATTTCTTAATGCCTCTTCTTATACGTCTTCACTATGCAAGATTTTCACTGAAATGATTACATTTAACACTATGCACTGAAAAAAGTTTGACAAATATCCAATATGTCTGCCAATTATTAAAAATGTTTAATATTTCTACAAACATTGCTTCAAATGTTTGTACAAACAGCAAACACCCCAATTAACAACACAAAATGTTTGTACAAACGTAAAATTTTGACATATTTGCCAAACCATTTGTGTGGTTTATTATGCCCTTTAGTTAGAGATGCTGTTGTTTTTTTTTATATAATTTGTAATCGATTATGGCCTTTGTATAACAAACACCGGCTTCGCTAACTAAAGCTTCTCTGCATATTCAGTCTTGAGCCTAGCGCAAGAATATTCTACTTTATAGTATAACAAACATCAGCATCGCTAACTGAAGCTTCTTTTTATATTCTAAAAAATATTAACACAAGTAGACAAGGGATGCTAAAGAAAGCAATTTTATCTTTAGACAGCATGTAGACGTCCTAAAATGCTTTATATTCCTTGTGGTACCGAGGAATGTATTACTGATGCCATGCAAACTTTTCAAATATTCACTTGTTTTAAAATGGTTCATTCAAAATCAAAAACAAAAGTACATAATTAAAAATATATTATTATTATTATTTTATTAAGCTTCAAAAACCCTTGAAGAAGGCACACAACGGAGGCCGAAATATTGGTTCAATAAATTTAATATTTTTTAAAAAAAAAAAAAGAGACCTCAAGCTTAATAAAATAATAATAATAATAAATTTTATAAAGGTCGAATAAAAGTCAATTCATGTAATTAAAAATATATACGCATAAAAGAACAACGTTATATCTCTTAATGTTTGATAAAAGTAAACATTGCGACACATTTGAAACCTAAATAGCACCAAAACGTGTCATAATTAGAGTTTTTTCCCCGGAGTTTTTCGATTCCCGGGAAAACGGGAAATTTTTTTTAATTTCCCGGGATCCTGCTCCATATAAACAATACAAAGTCTATATCAGTCAAATGTTTGTCAAGGTTGATGCAAAAAATAGCATCAAACGGACCTCTTCTTACAAGATCCACCTGTAATCTTTAGGACAATGTGTTTTTAAAATTGTATATTGTAGAATCTTACACGAGTTTCTATAGTTTTTCTATTTCGGTTTCCCAGTACTTCCCGGTTATATAAGCCGTCAGAAAATGAAACAAATTTATGTTTATCACCTTATAAACATACCGTCATTTCTTAAATTTTTTTTCAATTTTAAGTTAATTAAGCAAAGTGTTCCTTTATACTTTTTCGTAACAAAAAATCGGTATTTTATCTCAAACTGAACCGAAGTTATACCAAAATATATCTTTAAATCGGTACATTTTGAAAACTTTAATCGCATATTGCTAAGCTCGATTTTTGTTTGTAGATATGACTTTGCTGCAAAAAAGGAGCGATATTTTTGGATATCTCCTATTTTTAAGATTTGTCCATGGACAATTAAAATTTGCTGCCTGCATCTTATTTTGAACTTATGTTCCTTATTAACTCTTCACTTCACTAAATTTATTAATTATCAACTGTTGCGCGGCACATTCTGCTTTTGGAGAAAACGGGAAATAAAATAATTGAAATTGGACGGGAAATCCCGGGAAACCCCCCTAGTCATAATGCTAACATTGGAAATATTTTAAATAATTAATTCAACAATTAGTTCTAACTAAAAAATTAATTGTTCATATCTGTGGCATTTTTAAACCTCTTTAGTCGATATAAGAGAGCGAAAAAGTTTTTCAAAAAAAACTCTGTAAAATAATCATTTTTATCAAATAATAAAAAAAATCAAAATTAAAGAAATGTTTTTTCAAAGTTATTTTTGGGAATACAAAATTTACTATTTTTTTTAGGATTTTAGCTTTTTTTATTCACGTTCAGTTATTAAAAAAAATTAATAAACTTTTGTTTTCATTGTTGTTAACAGCAGAACAAAATAAACATCACATCTCTATCCCAAACAAAACTTTTTTGATAAATGAAAAATGTTTACAAACGGCGAACGCGACCACCACACTTTCTACGGGTAGAATCAGAGGGAACGGGAGTAACATCTTCCATGCATCCAATCTTCATGGAAGAACGGGCCAAAGCACAAAGAGCAGACTGGGCACCGGGACCAGGTGTCTTGGTCTTGTTGCCACCGATAGCACGCAATTTAATGTGCAAGGCAGTAATGCCCAAAGTTTTGTACTTTTCAGCAACATCTTGGGCGGTCAATATAGCGGCGTAGGAAGAGGCTTCATCACGATCAGCCATAACCTTCATGCCACCAGTCCCACAGGCAATTGTTTCATGGCCAGGCAAGTCTGTTACATGGACGAATGTATCGTTGAAACTGGCATAGATGTGGGTAACACCGAAAACGAATTCACCATCACGTACTTGAGGGCCCAAAGATACTTTGACTTCTTCTTTTTGATCTTTAGCTTTTTTAGGAGCCATTGTGTTTTAACTTTATTAAAATACAATCCAATTGCATGAACCGGATATTGAAAAATAAGATAAATATTTTTGAATGAAAATTTTTATGATTAACAACATTTTTTTCAACTTTTTAAATTTGACTATAGATGTTAGACGTTAGCTAAAACGCAAAAGGCCCCAACAAACAAAAAATTAAAAATCAACTTTTTTTATTAAATCTGATGTATTGCATCAACAGAAATGTCAAAAAAAAAAAAAAAATTGGAATCTTTCGATCAGCATTAGCGATTTTATTAACAAAAAACAAATGTCCCTATCTACAAAAGAGCATATGATAAACGCTAAAAGACCTAACTAACAGTTTGTATAATATTAATTGTCAAAACAGCTGGTAGGTTTTACAAGCAAAATATAATTAAAAACAATTAAATGCAATGTACCATTTTGTCATATTAAATGGTTTTTTTTCGCCTGTAAAATTTTCAAAATGTTAGTTAGGGCCTTTTGCGTTTTAGGTGACGATATAAAGGTACATATTTCTTGAATTAGGTCAACAAGTCTGATAATATAGAGAAGATGTAGAGGTCAAACAATTTTGGCCTTCACTTGAAAGTAAAATGATAAAATTAATTTAAGTAAATTTCAGCGCCTTTCTTAAAAGTCCCAACTTCAAATGCGCTCTGTTCGATAGCAATATCCTCTGGAGAGTCTGTGGGCGGCACAAAAATCAGCTACTAACCTAAAATGTTTGTGACCTTCCTTCCTGCCTTCACATGGCCTTTTCAAACCTGGATAGAAATTTTATATTTTTACCCAAAAAAGTCTTGAGAAAGCAAGAAAATCAGGTGCCATAACACATCGGCTGAATAATCCGTAGGAAATTTTGTATTAAATTTGTTGCTTACGATTAAATTGTTCTTGCTATAAAATCGTAACGATACCTTATGTGACCATGTCATTTATTAAAGAAAAACGAAAATTTAAAACGATGTCGTTTACGTTATTTTCGCGGTTAGGGCTCGATTTGTCGATGCGAAATGGGTGCTGCCGTATTTGCTCAAAGTGCACCGAAAAACAACAACGTCTCTATGATTCTAAGAGTGTTAGGAGCTCCTTCGGCAAGATAAAACAAATCTGCTACGTTTGAAGATCCATTTTTTATTGGGCCTGTATATGCATATAAGCGAGTTTCAATAGATGCATTTCTGTTTCGAACGCACCAAAAGAAGTGCATATAAACGATAAATATTGTATATGGACTTTATCAAGTCAAATCGGAGTTAAATTGGTACTCCACCAGTTAAAAGTTAGAATTTCTAACGGCTAAAGTTGAAACCTGAAAAGCTGTAACTCGGTAAAATTGTACGATGCCAAACATAATGCATATTGAAACAAAGACAACATGAAAGGCAGGAAAATAAGGATGGCCTGGACTAAGTGGCCTTTAAACATAATTACAACGATGCGCGAGCAACTTTACCGCCCAGAGTGATGCGAAGGTTACAATACTTTGATTTATTTTCGCTCTAGGTATATTTCACATATAAAAAGACGTTTGATATCGTCCCCCGTCCCTCATGTAAAATACTGGGTCATAATAACTTTAATTATTGCGAAATATTTAATTTTATTAAATATAATAAAACGTAAAAATCCCCGTTTCAAAAAAAAATGTTGAGTAAAACTTTTCCTTTAAAATCCCCTTTTATTGCAGTTAAATATTAAATATATTTTTTTTTGCAAATTTGTTTATTTTACATTTATTGCGACTTTAAAAGCTCCACAAAAGAAACTAAAGCCTATTTTATGAAAATTAAAAGTCTTAATTTTTCAAGTCACACCTTTTTAAATTTTTTTTGTTTTTTTTTTAACAGAACACAATTTTTGTTGTTGTTGTTGTTGTTGTTATGAGATGTAAAGTTTAACAAAAATTTCACAATGTCACAGGTATTTTGAAGGTACGACGATGATTTCGCGTACTTTTTAAAGAGGAAAAAAGCCCGAAAAAACTTTTTTTTCATTTGATGGCTTATCAATGTTGTTAATCACGGGCACAATATTAATAACAGCAACAACAAAGTCAACTATAATTCTTAGAATTTCACAATAAAAAATAAAAAAATTTTTTTTTGAACACGCATTTACAAAATTTTGAACAGTGTTGTTTTGTTTTTTTTTTATCTTTCTTATTTATGTTTTCGATCGTTCGTTGATCATCATGACATACAAAAAAAACCACTTACATTTTTGGCACTTTTAAGAATAATAAATGGCATTATTTTAACACCCACAACTTTTTGCAAAAAGCATTTATGAAATTTTTATTAATATTTTTTTACTTGTTTAATTACACAAATTTGAAATATTTATTTTTAATTATAAACTTTATTGCATTAATTGTGATTTAAATGAAAAAGGTCGTTGACTCACTCGACATCCTCCTCAAAATCATTTAACGTCGAGAAGCTGTTAAAATGACACATACACAGTAAGAAATATTGAGGCACATTTTTAATTAAGGATCTTTCCGGATTAATGGCTTTAATTAAAAATTGTTTTTTTCAATTTTAAATGTTTCATCGTAATTTTTTGTAATTAAGACCTTTTTGATTTTTGTTAATTAATTTAAATTTTTACCTAATTTATCACTTTTTATCAGTTGAGGATTTTCTTGACATTTATTTTTTGGTTTTTTGTTAAATTTTTTTTAATTGTTGTTATTCTCATATTTAGTATTTTTTTATATTGTTGTTGTTATTTTTACTTCCTTACGTTAGCAAGGCCCGCAACATATTAAAATACGAAATGTTAACCGAAATTTGATAAACCTTTTTTCTTGTTTCTTTTGAGTTGTGTGTGCGCACCGCGAGCTTAGCGTAGAGTAGAATTTAGTAGTAGTTAGTTAAGTAAACTGAGCTGAAATAATAATGTTTATTTGGCTGGCGAAAAATACGAAAATACAATAACACACATTGACGCAAACACATAGATACATATGTACACAAACACACACTTATACAAACATATTTAGAGGATTGTTTAATATTGTAAGTTATACAGTCAAACAAAAATGTTGAAGGGCAGTGGATGAATTTATGCAAAATGTGTTTGTGTGTGGGCCAACTTTCAGATTATGGCTTGAAAAAGGAGTAGAGGTACTTGCTAGTCAGTGTTGCCAGCACTTCACGGCCAAAAAATGGCTTAACTTTAAGCAAAACGTGGCTAAATGATGGCCAAAATTAATTACTTAACAAAGACCTAATTAATGTAACGTAAAACAAGCAAGAGTGCTATATTCGGCTATGCCGACTCTTTAATACCTTTACGTAATATAGCGTCTTAGACCACTTTCACACATTATCAAACAGAATTAAAAAAATAAGGATGTAAAAAACAACAACAGGGGATTTTAAAACAAAAATTAGAGACAAACGTGATTTTTTGCTCATATATCAGTCATTCATTGACTGATGATGGGGAAACCCCTAGTATCCATCATTTCTGGGGTCTTCGGAAACCCATTTCAACAGACAGACGGACATCGCTAAATCAACTTTGTTACTCACAAGGAATTGATTTGATTACGATATAAATTATTTGCATTAATTTTTAAAAAAATTTGCATTATATTTTCATAACAACTTCAACAAAAAACTTATGGCGTTTTCTTTTCTAAAAAAGTGAACCATAAGTGTTACATGGGATCTGGCAACATTTTCAAATTATAACCTGATTTTTAAGAAGTGTTGTATATTTTACGTGTACAAAAGAACACAAGTTTCGGCATAAAACAATTAAGTACAATTATCGTTAAAAATTTGGAGCCTTTTATACCGCAAATTTCTAATTAAAAAAAAAAAATACGAGAGACGAACTTAAAAAATAATTTATTTTTGCTGGTATAATAACAAAACCAGCTGTTAATCTAGTGCTACACTCATGCCCCTTTAATTAAAATGAGCGTTGAATATGTCGCATTTTTTTACGTGGAACTCCTTCAGAAACGAACACGCTGCACTTTTAAAACAGAACACATTTTTTAGAAAAGAACATAAAGAAATGTAAAAGGCAGAATAAATGCAGAATATTACTCAGAAAAGAAAACGCCATTAAAGAATATTTAAGAAAATGCAAAATTAATTTTTAATGGCTAAAGCATTTGGAAAATTGCTAAATCTAGATATTTGATGGTAAAAGTGGCAACACTGTTGCCAGTTTACAATCACATAGCAAAAAACCCCCTTCTTAAACTGTCAACAAAAACCCCTGCATTTAACTTAAGAAAAAAAAACCGTAGTCAAATCGAGAACGACCAATGAGAAAATACCAGACGTTGACAAATCGAGAGCAAAATGTTGTCAAATTAAAAACGAAGAAGGTAATAAAATAGCATTCATCTTGTTGTAAAATTGAAAACAAATTGTTGTTAAATCAGGGATAATACGTTGCCGCCCAGCTATTATTTAGTTCTATTTTTAGATTATTTCAGATTGCGAATTAATAAATATTTAAAAATTTTAATAAGTTAAAATTGGCGAAAGTAAGTCAACCTAATCGAAGCAGCGATTTTCTGTCAACTAAAGTGAATTTTGAACGCGAATTGCCTAAAAGTTTTCTTTCGAAGAAGTGAATTATTAAAAAAAAAAAAAATATTAATAAATAATAACACTATGCTGAAAACTTTTCTTTGTAAACTTAATTCGACTACAGCGCGTAAACCTAATTCGGGTATGCTGAATCCAGTGGTGCTTAAAGGTTTTTCAGGTAAGCTCTTGTTTACAAAATAATTAAGATTAAAAGGGTGCTAATTCGGCTATGCCGAATCTTATATACCCTTCACCATGGTGCGATAATAACATAAAGTTATATAAATACAATAAGATATAAAGAAATGAACTTTGTGACACGTCTACTTGTCCAATCCCGCCCACATTTTGTCGGGTCTTTGTTTTGATGGTCAATAAGCTTGTTCCTAATTTGGAAACTTTGGCTTCAGCCGTTCTCCATATATGTATATTTAGAAGAAAGATAATAATAAAACAACAATAACAAGCGATTTCGGGTTAAATTAGAGGCAGTCGCGGTTTTTTGCTCATATCTCAGTTATTAGTGGATTGATCAGACCAAAAAAACAATTCCGGACTAAATATGATATAAATGTATAACTACCAAGTCCCCATCATATCTGGGGTCTTCGGAAAATCCAATTCAACGAACAGACGGAGAAAAATCAACTTCGCTCCTTATAAAGGCCTGGATATATATATATTTATATATATATATATACATATATTATAAGGTCTAAGATCAATAATGAAGAAGTTACAAACAGGATGACAAACTTTGAAGGGTATAAAAAGCACTTTTATCAGTTTTCTGACATTCATTAATTTTTACAGTATTTATCGCTTACTTGCACACCGGTTGTAAGCATTTTACGCTTAAATGCAGTTATTGTTTGCTGTTTAAAATAACTGGAATAATTTCGTGTCTAAGCATTTGCTTTTATGCCTTTCTCGCATGAATGCATTTAAAATTTAATTAAATGCTTTAAAAGAAATTCTCGAATTAAAAAAACGCACTAAAATTATTTCATCACAATTAAATTTGCAAAATTTTGATCCAACTTTAAATGTATTACTGCACTTTCGATGCAAGTAAAATAGCTTTTTATGATGCTGACAAAATTAAGCGAATTAAGCGAAAATTACTTAAAATAAACAGCCTTTTCATCGATTTCGAACGTTAACGTTCGCATAGAAAATAACATTTAAAACAAAACAAATTTTCGAATTTTGTTTTTATTTTGAATATAATTTTTCTATGCGAACGTTGACGTTCGAAATCGTTTAACAGGCTGAAAATATCGATATAAGGAGCATTTTTTTAGAGTGTGGCAACTTTGAGTTGGCATCACTGCTTTATTTGAGCAGCCATTTAACAGCTTATAGTTCCTTTTTGTTTAGTTTTATTTGAAATTTCATTATGAATTCGACTGACAAAGCCTCTGGAAAATACATACTTACATATCGTGTAAGTGCAATTAAGGTGTCTAAAAATAAATTAAAAATAAAAATTTAATTCAGCCCAATTATGAATAAAAATTCCCCGGGAGTTTTCTCCCTTCTCCCATTTTTCCTTCAATTGTAAAAATGGGAGAAAAGGGAAACAACTCCCGAGGAATTTGCATTCATAATTGAGCTGAATATGTTTTCGAATAGTCCTTTAATAATGCAAATGCCCCTAATCAATTAACCATGACTGTTGCTTTGACTTTTAACTGAATGTGTCTGACTGGTTGATTGGTAGGTTTATTTGGGTTTGAAATATGCACGCGAGTATGCGCACGCTGGTAATTCACCAACAACTACAACAGCAACAACAACAATAAACAAAAACAAAACTACACAAAACGACAAACTCTTATGAATTCTTTACTCCTAAAAGGAACTTAAAACGAAAAAAAAAGTAGCAGCAACGAGCAACATTAACCAACAAAAAGAATTAACGACGTTATACACAATAATTTGTTGTCGTCGCTGTCGTTATTACACGATCGGCTGGCTGTGTTTTTGTTTTTGTTGCTTTTCAACTTTATTTCATTTCAGTTCTGTTACTTAATTGTTGTCCATGTTGTTATTGTAGTTGGTTGTTTTTGTTTCAGATGGCTGGAAATTGGGATTGTCGCCACCGACGCCGCCACCGCTTAAGTATTTGTTTTGGTTCCACAATAAAAAAAAAAATCATATTAACACACACACACGCACTTGCATACATTCCCAGTCAAGCGCTCACACTCGTTGTTGGTCAGCATGAAAATTTGTTTAGTTAATTTGAATATTGGCCAGTCGGTCGTTCTTCGATCGTTTTAGTTTGAATTTACTAAAGAATAATTGTAACGCCGTCATTGTTGTCGTCGGCGTCAATTACAATTGCTGCTGTTGTCCTAGTGCGATATTACTGTTGCTGTGGTTGTTGTTGTTGTTGCTGTCTCTTAAGATACTATGTACTTACTTACTATGTCGTTATTATTTTTAAAAGTAATAGTTATTGATTTCGTTGTTGCTGTTGTTGTTACATTATAGTTCAAAGAAGGCAGTTGTATGTTGTCTGTACTCTACTTGTGGTGCTTTTGGGGCTTTTGGGGTTGCAAAATAATTAACATTTTGGATGTAAAAGAATTATAAAAGGTAATAAATCTATCAGCCCAATTATGAATAAAAATTCCCCGGGAGTTTTCTCCCTTCTCCCATTTTTCCTATGTAAATTCAATTGAAAAAATGGGAAAAGGGAAAAAAATTCCCGAGTCATTTTTATTCATAATTGGGCTGTATAAGAAAAATTAAAGATCTTTTTCGACCTGTACGAAACTTAGAATTTTAACAGAAATTTCTATAGAAATGTGAGTTTAAAAAGGTAGAAAATACATACCTATAAACACATTAAAAAAGGCCAATTTAGCACTTCGAATCTGAGAAAAAAATAAAAGTGATAATTTTATATTTTGACTTATAAAAAGTGGCCATAGGGATCGAAAATGGCTGTTTAAAATTGGTGGGATTATAGGTTGATACAACATTTGAAATTCGAATTAAGCTTTTTCAAACTTTTTCTTTGAATAAGGGAAATAAAATGATTTGCTTTTATACAAGGAAGGTTTATTAGGGAGAATTATCATTATTTTCCCATGTAATGTCAAATATTTTTTCTTATTTTCTTGTGTTTGACGTTATATGGGTTTAAAAATGGAGAACAAAATTTCTAATGAATACACCTTGTACTTATTCCCTGCAAATAATATTGGACCACCTAATCCAATTTGATTAAATGGACTACTCCATTGAATGGTCCGATGTAATGCAAGCATGGACCATGTCATTGTTAAAAAGTGTTTGTAGTGAGATGACATGTCTTTGTTTTTAAACGACATGATTTCGTTTTTAAACGAAGTGAAAACTAATCTTTTGTGTATACAATGGAGTAGTTTAAAGACTACTCCTTTGTAATCCAAAGCTGGGCTATATGGTTTTGCCCTAGGAGATCGTAATGTTAAATAGACCATGTTTTCCGCACGTTTGGGTTACTTTTGGACCAGTCCTAGTCCCTTGTGAGCTACATTTTACACGCGTCTTTGGACTAGTCCTATAATTTGCAGGGTCCTTCCGTGACATTGATCAACTTTTAGTTTATTTTAAAAAGAAATTTTGACGAATAATATTGTCGCAAGCATGGTGAAATAATTAAGGTGGCAGCACTGCGCCAAATGACGATTTTTTTCCTCTTGCATTGTTTGTCTAGTCGTATGTCAAAGTTTTGCTTATGTTTACAAAAAGTCAACGTTTTGTAATGTAATTATTTAATTTTATTTAAGTTTTTGATAATTTTAAATTAAAATAAATAAGATATTAACCATATTTAAATAAAAATTGGCTAAAAATTTATTTATTTCATCACGTTCAGCGGCACGCTTTGATTTTTATTTAAAGTATTTTTTGACGTAAGCTGGGATGTAATTTCTATTTTTGTTGTAATGTTGTATTTGTTGCCGTAACGATGCTCCCTGTTTAATCCACCATGGTCGCAAGTAATTTTAAAAGTTAGTTCCGGTACACACACCTCAAGACTTGACGATACAAACTTGACGTGTGTGAACCGGCACTAAATGAATAAAGAGTTAGGGTTGCCAGATTTTGTTAGATTTGAACACCGCACTAAAAAACTTATTTCCTTAAAATTTCCTAAAAAAAAATTATAATAATAACAATTAGTGAACGTCAAACCTGACCTTTCCGACCACAGTATTTCCAGTTTACTTTTCGATAGAGTACCCCATTTGAGAAACCTCATTGGTACCCCTCTGTACAAAATTATGTAATGAGCTAAGGTTTAATGTAAATGTTCTTATACCGATTGTTTAGATATGTATATCCTTCATCTTTATAAGATTTTTTTAATCATTAATAAGTGAGTTTATAGTAGCTGTCGTTATGGTTGCTGTCGCCGAATTTATAGCTTTAACAGCTATTTTCGGTAGTCGAATTTTTATGGGAGTTATTGTCAAATATGGACCGATTAAAAAAATAAATACGATAAGATGATTTATGTTGCAATAAGATATCTTTGAACCAAATTTAATCTTAATATCAAAAAATAAGATAATATATGGGCACAAAAACTATTCCGAAAAGAAGTTAGTATGGAGGCCATGTGAAATTATGGACCAATTCTCACCATGACAATTGAAACGTAGGCACTAAATCTCATCAAATTATCTCCAAAATTTGCGACCTGTAATTAGATGTTATGGGTATAAAAAGAAGAAGGTTCTAAAGACAGATAAAGACAGAGGAGACATATATATATATAAATATTGTTATACGTGTATCGTCCTTTCGAAATTTTGCGTCTTTGGGTAATTAAAGGGGGAGTTAAATTTGCCCTGTTTTAGCACATTGTTCCGATATCAGATTTAAGTTTGAAGGTTATTTTAAATAGAAAAAACTCTTCACGCAGAGAAAAAACATGGTTAGAGTATGATTAAAAAAAACATATTATGGTCCCTGCAATGGCAACAAACAAACTTTTGTTGTTTTAAACAAAACTTTTTTCACTATTGATAATATTTTGTTTCTATTTAACAATAAAAGTGTTTACCTCCCTTGAAACTGCAAATATGCTTGAATTCAACAATACATTGTTTAATAAAATAAAGGTACAACCATACGCTTAAACATATTATGGTAACCTGAGCCATATTATTATCACGGCAACCATATTATGGTTAAATTCATCCATCAAATCCATATTATGGTTGCTTCCAAACTTGTTATGGTTAATTTTTAATAACAATAATATGTTTGAAATTATAATATTTTAAAATATTGTATGTTTAACTTTAAATTTTAAATAATATGTTTAAAAAGAAACAACATTCTGGTAGTTTGCATTTTACAGGGGATTTTTTATAAAAGTGGAACTTAATAACATAACATAACATAACATAACATAACATAACATAACATAACATAACATAACATAACATAACATAACATAACATAACATAACATAACATAACATAACATAACATAACATAACATAACATAACATAACATAACATAACATAACATAACATAACATAACATAACATAACATAACATAACATAACATAACATAACATAACATAACATAACATAACATAACATAACATAACATAACATAACATAACATAACATAACATAACATAACATAACATAACATAACATAACATAACATAACATAACATAACATAACATAACATAACATAACATAACATAACATAACATAACATAACATAACATAACATAACATAACATAACATAACATAACATAACATAACATAACATAACATAACATAACATAACATAACATAACATAACATAACATAACATAACATAACATAACATAACATAACATAACATAACATAACATAACATAACATAACATAACATAACATAACATAACATAACATAACATAACATAACATAACATAACATAACATAACATAACATAACATAACATAACATAACATAACATAACATAACATAACATAACATAACATAACATAACATAACATAACATAACATAACATAACATAACATAACATAACATAACATAACATAACATAACATAACATAACATAACATAACATAACATAACATAACATAACATAACATAACATAACATAACATAACATAACTTAACATAACATAACATAACATAACATAACATAACATAACATAACATAACATAACATAAGGAATAAAAAATTTAATAAAATTATAATTTGAAAGTACAAACAAATAAAAAAATTGGATGAAATAAATAACCATTATATGATTAACATTGACCATATTATTGGTAATTCTGACCATAATATGGTTATTTTTGTCAAAATTCAGGGAAATTTTGACCATATTATGGTAAATTGTTAACATAATATGGTTAGTTTTTATCATTAATATGGTTAATATTGCCCAAAATATGGTTAACTATGACCATATTATGGTTGATTTCGGGAAAATTTTTGTTGATATACCAAAATAAAGATACCAAAAGTTTTCTGGTAACACCAATAAGGACCAATGAGAAAGGTTGTAGACAATTCCTACAAAACTATCAAATTAGAAAATGTATGTATTTTATTTTCAATAAATGCTCTATTATTTCTAATAAAAGTTATTCAAAATTCAATGCAAGGCCGGATCCAGCCTACTAAAGTTCAGGGGGGATGACACATAGTGAAATTTAAGTCGAGCTTCAAATTTAAGATTTTTGAATGCCAATTTTTTCAATTTTCTTTATGTTTTGTAGAGATCTTCCAAGTCGATCTTAATAACTTTATAAATTTTGTTTTTACTTTTGATATATTTAATTAATAAATTTGTTGTTATTATTGTTAAATGTTGTTGCACTATACCCTTATGAACAGAAAAAGTATTAAAAAAAATATTGTAGTTAATTGAGAATGACTAACACGGGTCAGTAATTCTTTTAAAAATTTTGTGTTCTCTTAAACAGTTTATTTTTAATTTATTTTTTTGTACCTTTAATTTTTGGTAATTTAATATTTCGAATGTATTTATTTATTTTACTGCTTTCAAAAGTTAAGTGACCGTTGAATTTTCACACCATATAAATATTATTAATTTTTTATATTTTCAAACTTTGAAGGTACCTATTTGAAATTTGCTTTGTACCTAAATTTTAAAAGTATTTTATGTTTTAAAATTTGTGTTTAGAATGTGATTTTTTTTTTTTTTTAATGTTTATTTTTTTTAATATGTTTTTTTATAATAATTTTTATCTTTAACAAATTTTTTGTTGGTATTTTTTTTTTTTTAATTTTGTACATTTAAAAAATAACATGCTTTTTTTCTTCTAAACAAAATTCCCTTAAAATTTTAGTAAAAATTAATTTTTTTTTTTTAATTTAAATGTTTCAAACTTCCGTTTTTCGTTTCAAAAATATTTTTCAATTTATATTTGTTCCGGTTTTTTATAATTTTGTTTATTTTTCCCGATAATTTGTTACAATTCACTTCACTTTAGTTTTTTTTTTATTATTTTACAAAACAAATTTTTTCCCGTATTAACACTTTCAGTGTATGATCACAAGTGTCAAACACTCATTCCATTGTATGCGCGGTTAGCTAAAAGTTTGTTGTACTGTGGAACAACTACAATAACTACAACAACATGTAAAAAATATTGAAAATAAAACAACAACAACAAAAACTTTTATACGAGTAGTCTTCTTGGCTGCCGCCTTTTTTTTAGTATGACTAATAACACTAAGCACGCGTTCGTTAAAATAAAGAAAAAAAAATAATAATAAATGAAACAAATATAACAAAAACAATAACAACAAATTTTGAAAAAAAAATCGTACCTATAATAATTCCAATAGACCACCGAGAGCTACCGCAATATCAAAATGTACAACATTGTCAGATATTTATGTTTGTAAAAAAGTACTTTTTCTCCAAATTTACGCCAGCTTGTTACGAATTGTATAAAGTAGAGGTAACACTTTTTTGGACAGACATTTTAAAATACCCATTGTAAGCGAATTAGGTTTGGAGGTTTGGAATAAGCATAATAATTTCTTAAGGGTTACGTTTGTCGGGAAACCCGTGCTTTAAAGTAACAAACGAAGGTAGTGCCTATTAGAAATTAATTAATTGTATATGTATAAATTAGTGATAGCGGTTCGGTTTTAGCCGAAATCGAAACCGCGGTTTTTAATGCCTAAAAACCGAATCCGAAAACCGACAAAAAAACCTCTGTTCAGCGTTGCCGTTGTGACACTAAAGTATCACTTTTGACCCCTTTTCATGTCAATGACACTTTTTGTTACCCTTTTTTTAATTTATCCCTATGTATCATTTTAACAAAATGTACGACACTTTGAACCTTTTTGAAAATAACTACAAGTTTCCATATTCCTTACGAAAGTTCTCATGAGTTTTGTGAACATACATATAAAAATTGGTAGCATGTCTTAACGACCAGCGTCAGTGTCAACGGACACTATTTGCAAACAAACTTAAAATAGAAACTTGTGAGTCCATGATTTCCTCTCTCAATTTGCTCGAATCGGAGCTGGAAGAATGGACTGCAAGTGAAGAAATAATTACAAAATATAGAATAAGTATATCTAAAAAGTGATAAACATAATCAAAGATTTTTGTGAAAGTAACTTCTTTTTTTGTAAATATGACTTATATTGGAATCTACCCTTGAATTGTTTCTTAGTTTTAACATTGATTTATAATTCAAGTATGTATAATTACTTTTATTTTAGTCTTAAATATTTAATTAATACATACCTTTAAACTTGACCCTATTTGAATTTGAACAGCCTGAAACAATGGCAAGACTTTCAAAAATTCTTAAAATTTAAAATTAATAAAAGAATTGTGACATCAATGTTACTACAAATGGCATCAATGATGCAAAAAGTAACATCAATCCAATGATTAACGTCTTCGTACAATTTTGTCATTTTTTACTTGTCATCTATTTTATGACTATAGTGACATCAATTCGATGCAATATTTTGTATATTATTAACATTATTTTCATGATTACAATTGTAATATAAGAAGCAAAAATTCCTTTATTCTATTTTTTTAAATTAGTTAGTTAAATACATCAAATTTTTAAAGTAGAATGATAACGAAAACCATATTGGGCATGGTGCTGGTGTCTAATTATTGAGGGTTCTGCTGTAAACAAAGGTCGTAATTCAACAGACGTTAAACAAACATATGTAACGCGTAAGTAAATAATAATATTCTATTACTTTAACTTAAGTCAATTCCAATGACTTTGACTTAATGACAAACTGTCATTTAATTTATGCTAATGTGTCCTTTCTGCGATGTTACTGCGTCATCGCACTGAGGACATGTTCGTCATTTCTGTGATGCCGATGTGTCATCCCATTAACGACATAATTTCATTTTGACCCTGATGAAAAGTGTCATGGGGTCAAAAACAAAGACACTTGTCATAGTACTGATGTCAAAATACATCAGCGTTATGACGCCTTTTCTGTCAGTGTGCTTCTTGTGGGAAATGTTTTCTGTCTTACAGGTCGATTGACAAAACTATTGAGCCTTAAGAACTACTATACCTACTATAAAAATATTTTGTATGTATATTGTCCCAAATATACCAGTACTTTGGAACAAAAAAGTACACGTTTCTTTAGCACAATTTAATAATTCTCCCTCTCTAATCAATTCTCAACACAACCGCACGCACGCATAAACGAACAAGTTTATTTTGTCAATAGGTATCAAACATCTTGGTTTCTGTACTGCTTCGTACTATTTATACTCGTATGTAATTCTTACGCCCACCACTGATGGGATTTGTGGTACAATTGTGCCTAATTTGGTACAATCGAAACTTTATTGGTACACTGGTACAATTTATCCTTTTTGGTACAATTTAAAAAATTACCCACGACGTTTTATTATTTCTTTAAGGTAGATTTACTCACTTTTCTTTTCAATAATAAAGTTTTTAAAAACACATGTATCTCCAGCTCTGACCAGAACTGCCAAAAATTGCAGTGTTAATTTGTGTTCAAGATGTTATACCAACATATTAAGTACATACACACTTACATAAGTATATGTACTCGTATCCCTGTAGAAAGCATTGATTAAAGTGTCTCCAAATCTCTCCAAATGTCTACACTTTTGTCTGCCTTCAACAAAAATAGAGAAATAGATAAATTTGTGCTTCTTCTTTACTTTGTATACCCACCCCACAATAGTGGAGAGGATATTGTGCGTTTCTGCTGTTGTGTGTAACACTAAAAAATATTGATGCTAGACCCACCCTTTAGTTTACCGATCGACTCAATTTCACTTTCTAAGTCGATTTAACCATATCCCTCAGTCCGGGTGGCTGACATTTTGGCTGGCTGTCGGTCCATGTACCCTTGTGCGCAAAGTAGAGGTCGCAATTTTTAAAAGTAATTTAATGAAATGTTATACCTTGGTTTCAATTCATGAGGACGAAGCCTACTGAAAATTGAGGGAAAAAATTGAGGCCAAGCATATTTTATTGCAATCGGAATCATCTTAAGCGGCTCATACACTTGCAATAAAATTGTTCAGTTTAACGTATTAAGGATGATGGCACAATATATTGGCAACAATCAAAATACTTTTGATTTTTATTGCACAGCGACAAGAAAGTGAAATGTGTTGGCAACATTGTATAATGCTGTTTATGTAATTTCTATAGGTTATGTTCACCTTTTTTTGAAAAAATGAAAACATAGTGCGACTTATTGCATAATATAGGACAAAATGGAAATAATATGGCGAATATCATATACAATAATATTGCAAGTGTATAGGCCGCTATACCAAATGTTATTGTAATCCATATTTGGCAATAGCTCCCATACAATTATTACTCCCAGAATGGCGTTTAATGCCATAACTTCCTTATAAATGTTGGTATTGACACAAAAATTGGCTAAAATAATTTTACGATAGCTACTGTCATGAAAAATTTTGTGCTGGTAGGTCCAAAATTTTTCATAGGTCTCACATAAGCGTCCTTTCTAAACAAATAATTCTCATATTATAGAAGACGATATCGAAATAATATTCGGCACAAAAAACTTTTACATAAATCTTATCCTCCTTACATAATTTTGTTCTGGCTGGCCTTGACCCATGATTGCCCATGGTTGCTAAATACAGTATACTCTCGTAAAATGTATCCTTATATACTGTGGTGTAGGGTATAAAAAGGTCGGGATTGACCGACTATACTTTTTTAATTGTTATGTTTTTATTTTGATTGAATAAAAAATTGTTTTGAAGTACTATGTATGATTTTTATTTTAAAGCGAAATTTTGGTACAATTTTTGTCAATTCGGTACAATTTTGCCATTGAGACGGTACAATTTAAGAATTGTCAGATCCCAACAGTGACGCCCACTTTTGTATTTAACGCGATTAAACGAGATTTTGTTAACAAACAGCAAACAGTGAGACGATATGACAGACAGTCATTTAAGCGATTAACACCTTGTGCCCTAAATATTTTAACGTAATTGTTAATTGTTCTTTTGTTGTTTTTGATTCTAATAAATTTTTTTGCAAACAGCAACAACAACAAATTCATTTGTTTACAATTAGTGGTTTAAAATCAAAACAGAGGAATGGGGTATGGTTAAAATAGTAGAAGACGATTGTTAGGGAGTAAACATTATGAGAGAGAAAGTGATGATCTTGTTAGGGAACTAATAAAATACAGGTCAACAAAAAAAAAACGTTTTTTATGAGGTCAGGGTTTGAAAACAGCGCTAAAAAATAAAATATAGGTATTCAGTGGTGTTCTGGAAATCGAAAACGCAAGAATTTTAAACGTCGTTTTTAGTAAGATTTTTGTAATAAAACAATTTTATGATATTATACAAATATTTCTCTATAAATCAAAAATTTATTTCAAAAATTATAAAAATTAGATTAAAAGTGTATTAAAAACAACTTCCAAATTCTTGCGTTTTCGATTTCCAGAACACTACTGAATATATATTAATAAATAAAGAAGATATTCAGAAGTATTTTCCACGGCGCCTTTTGATTGAGGGCTAAGTTAAATAATGTAATTAACGGGCAATTTCACCAAGTTCAGTTATAATTAACTACAGTAGTTTCGACTCAACTGTCTTTTGTTTAAGTACACGCAATTAAAAATGTGTGTCATCATTGTTTAAAATCCCATACCAATTCTTTTTTTAAATGCCCTTTCTATACCTGCACATTTAAGATATGTGCACTAAATTGTTGGCAGTTTAAAATTATTGTCATACAAAAAATTCAAGTTAGCTTCACTTTGACTTAACCGCCCAAAATACAAATTTTCTGTAATTATTGAAACATTGATAACTTGAAAGATTATTGTTATTATGCAATAAGTTAGGATAATGGTTTCATTCATTCAATAAAAAGGTGAACATAACTTTTGTGAACAACATAAACAGCATTGTACAATGTTTCCAACACACTTCACAATCAAAAGTCTTTGGATTGTTGCCAATATATTGTGCCACCTTCAAATATCACATACACATTGGCTATAATTGTACAATACATTGAACAATTTTATTGCAAGTGTATGGGCCACTTTACGTGCATTTTGTGTACCTGCATATTTATCATATTTTTGGGCAGCCTTAAAATATTTTCATATGAAAATTACACTTAAGATAACAGCACTTTTGATTTATCTGCCAAAAAAAATCGTGCAAAGGAGATTGTGCAGCGAAGTCAAATTGGCCGTTAAAGTAACTTATACCCAAAATAATTTTCGTGGGAGTACACAATTTAAATGATTTTGTTATTCGTGCTTACTTCCCAATTTTTATACCAGTGTTGCCGGAATCCAAATTCAATTGTACACAGACAAAAGTTTAAAATTATCCAAAATAGTATAAATTTCACAATATAAATTTTGTGTTTAATATAAGAAATGCTCTCATTTACGAAAATAAAGGGTGTTTTTTAGCCCGATATAACTTTCGAAAGGATTAACTATCAAACGAACTGACATACTGCGCTCACTTTTTAACATTTATGATCAGTATACTCTGGAAAATCATATTTAGTCTTCGATTCGCCCAAATTATGTCCGACAAATTGGGTTATTTTTGTCCCGGTGCCAATATAATACTTTATTTCTTCAAAAAAAAAATCAAAGGTCGCGTCATGATAAACATATGATTTCTAATTTGAAAATTTGGATTATGTATATTGATTCGGGCGAGTTGAGGTTTCAACAGTATCGCGTTACGAGTCATACGGCGACCGCAACCAATTTTGCGGCAAGCTAATTTCTGGTCTATGTATTAGTCTCCAAGGTCATGCCATTTGACAAGTTTTGATTATTTTCTGTTCGGCTACGTCAAATCACTGGTTTATTCTGGTAAACCAGCAACAATTGATGCCTTGGCGGCTGAGGTGTCATTCAAGACGTACGGCCAGCAATTTTTGACAAGATTGAACGTTCAAAATAAACTTTGTGAAGAACAGCCACGTTGCCCATATGCAAGAAATCATACAATTTAGGGAGAACGTCGTCAATTATAATATTGATGTTCCTCATATTTGTTAATTTTAATTTGCTGAATATTTTTTTCACTGAACGGTTCAAAATAGCAGAATAAGAAGGAAAGTTAAACCAGTTTTTATATGCATAACCTTAGATCACCCAGCCACTAATGTACATTGCCAAAAAATCATTAAAATAAAATATATTGAATACGGTTGTTCGGTTAATATACATTCCTCAATTTTAAGAATAATTCAGCACATTAAAATGGAAGAAAACAACAACAAGGGATTTTATAGGGTAAAATTAGAGGACGTCGTGGTTTTTGGCCCACAACTCTGCCATTTGTGGGCCCAACTGGCTTAATTTCAATAGCAATATTTAACGGAGCATATGTGACATGAATAAAAGGTGAAAAGTATTTATAATAACGCAACAGTTTTATGATCCAATCGATAGTACAGGAAACTATTTTTTGTTCCATTTTTGGAAACTTACACAGAAATCGGCAACGTTGCTTTTACTGAACTTAAATTTGCTAACAACATTTGTATGGGATTGATAGAAAAGCGTTTTTTTTTAGAGTGTCACAACCTGCTTTATTTGAGCACCCATTTAACAGGTGATATTTGCCCTTTGTTTAGTTTGCTTTGAAATTTCCTTAGGAATCGACTTACAACAGAGCAACGCGTGCAAATTGTTGAAATTTGTAATCAAAATAATTTTTCTATTTGTCAAACTCATCGTGCACTTTTTCCATTTTATGGCGTACATAATCGTCCTTCAGAGCGGCTAATTCGAAAAACAATAGATCGTTATCGGACTATATTTAATGCTACTGATAACGTGCATCCCGTGAGACGCCAAACAGAGCGCACTGAAAAAGGTGTAGCCGCTGTACATGAAAGCATTGAGGATGATCTTAACCAGTCAATTCGTCGCCGTTCTCAGCAACTGGGGTTGTGTACTTCAACTTTATGGAAGACTTTACGAAATGATCTTGGCTTAAAAGCTTTCAAGATGCAACTTGTGCAGGCATTAAAGCAAAACGACATCGTATGCGCCGCCAATTCAACGAATTGGCTGAAGAACAAATTGAAATTGATTTTGAATTATCATTCAAAATTTTTAATGTTGTCAATGTCAACGGTGAACGGTATAGGAACATGACTCAAAATTCCAACAGGACGGAGCCACATGCAACACAGCTACAATTGATTTACTCAGAGAAACTTTTGATGAAAAAATAATTTCACGTAATTGGCCACCAAGATGGTGTGATTTAAGCCCATTGGATTATTTACATTCGGGATATGTTAAGTCACATCTCTACGTCAATAAACCACAAGCAATTGAACATCTGAACTTTAATTCTAATATTTCAAAATCACTTAAACAATAACGATCATCTACCACCGAGTCCCTATTAGAAGTACGTACGATTTCTTAATGCTTGCCAACTTGTCCAACCAGAGTAATTAAGGTGAGTCATGTTGTTTGAAAAATTACTTTCAACGTCGTGATCGTCCAATAATCAAAACTAGAATTTACATTTTCTTTTTGTTTGGATATGAGCGAAAAATGGTTGCAGACATTGGGGAGGGACTCTTGTGTGACTTATTTTTGATTTTATTAATTGATTAGTGCCGGGTTATTTTGTATCGCCTTAGAAAGTGATTCGATTTAAACACAATACTTTAAAACTTGCACAATGATTTTCCTAACCCTGTCAATCTTAAAAACAGTTTTACAGTAATTAATAACGTAAAAAAACACCTCGATCCTACCTGTCATTAAGCACGCAAGACATGTTAAATTTGCTGAGAAGGCACAACTTTACAGATACACAAAAACAACAACTGCACTCACTCAATAATAACAACGACAACAAAAGAAAAACAATGCTATTGTTTTAATTATTATCACTACCGTCTGTCTGGCTTAATCACCGACAGCAGGCTTGAGTCTGTCTTCAGAAAGAGAGTCTCTGTCACTCAGTCTCTTGGTTTCATTGACTTTTCAATGCAACATTAAACTAAGACACGTCTTATTGGCTGTTAGTCGGTCGCCACCAACACTGATCAGCATAATTAACGTGACAGTCAATCTATTTGATAAACCGACTGACACCTCCTTTGAAAAGGTTCTGAATTTTTTTTATATATTTTTTTCTTAATTTAACTTTCTTTAAATTCTGTAAAATATTTTGTATAAATGTTTTTTTTTGACAAGTTATTGACATTTGTTTTAAGACAAACGACAAACAAAAATCACTTTTTCTTGTTTCAAACAAAGTTGTTGCTATCGATCAGGTAAAAAGATAATAAATTTTAACTTTTATTTTTATTATAACGAGTATTGTTTTTATTATTTTTAAGGCTGGTTATAAAAATGATTTGTGTTTAAATGTTTAATTTTTTGTTTTTGTTTTAGTACTAAAAGACATTAATTTATAAGAGTAGACATTAAAAATTTTGCGAGTATAATTTATTGGTATTTTTCTGAACATTTTATTAAGATCTTAAGGCTTAAAACAAACAAAAATTGTTGGTATAATTCCATAAATCATTAAATAAAAATAAAAATCTAAAAATTGTTGTGCATACTCTCAAAAATAATGAAATAAACCCTACCTTTATTCTAATTTTTTTGCAATTGCCGACTAATTAATACTTTGTTTACGTTGTATCAGCTTAAATAAATCTTTTTTTTTTCAATCAAATAAACAATTAAATTTAATTGAAATTCATTATGATAACCATTCATAACTGATACGACATGCATATTTAATGCAAATGGTAAAGAGAGTGCCCACTTTGTACTCAATTGCATTTTCCCCTTCCTTCTCTTGACCGTTTCATTTAAAACTTACCTTAAAATCACTTAAACAATAACGATCATCTGCCGCCGGGACCCTACTGCAAGCACTACGTACGATTTCTTAATGCTTGCCAACTTGTTCAACCAAAGTAATTTAAATGAGTCATGTTGTTAGAAAAATCACTTAAATGGCGTGATCGTCGACCAATCAAAATTAGAATTTACATTTGCCTTTTGTCTGGGTATGAGTGAAAAATTGTTGTTTGAGAGTTTTCACTAGATCGTACAGCAAGAGTCCACATCAAGGCAGACATTGGGGACTCTTGTATATTTTTTTGCTTTTATAGTGTTGTGTTTTTTTTGTTTAACAAGAATGCTATTGAATTGTATTTTTTATGCAAGTGGTAACTAGCGTCATAATTGTTTATTAAATTTAATTAATTACCAATCAAATTAAAAAAAAAAACCATAATTTCTGAGCATATAAGAAACAACATGTTGTCCAATTAAGAATGAAAATGTATAAAACACTATACGTTGTCAAATTAAGAACATCTAGCTGTCAATTTTAAAATAACGCTTCATTGCTTCGTTGCTTGGTTTTTTAGGTTTATCTTTCAATTGTTTGTAAGCACGGATAACAAATTGCCGAGCAACTTTAACAATATGAACGAGGAGCGATTCTCACTTTTTTGCACTTCTGAACAATTTAAATATAAATAAATCAAATTTCTCTCATATGAACAAATTAAAAATTACTTGATCGTAATTACACAGAAAAAAATCTTCGAAGTATATAAAGTGTTGTATACTTACTTTAATTATAAGTCGTACTTAAAAATTTAAGATTGAATTTTTCGTTGGTAGTGCCACTCTGAGAGTAAAACTACAAAGTGATCGTATTAATTTCATCATTGCATCATCAGCGCTGCATTCTACATGTGTGCATATACGTGTTTTTGCCAAAGTTTGTTGTACAAACTACCACACAAGTAGGTAAAAAACGATTTTCTTGTTTTATGTAGAAGACACAACAACGAAACAAGAAAAAAAACAAACATTATTTTTATGTTTAAAAAGTTAACGTTTAGTTTGTATTCAGTTTGATATTTAGTTAAATACATCAAATTGTTTAAGTAAAAACCATGTCGGATATGATGTTGGCGTTTTGTAATTGAAATTCTGGAAGGTGTAAAACGGGTAAGTAATCAATCAAAATACTATTCTCCTTCTGTTCCGGTTCTCAGGGATAAGTATGTATACAGAAAGAAAAACACTCGGGATAAATCAAGTTCTTTATAATTACTTTAAGTACGAGTCGTACTCAAAAATTCAAGTACGAATAACACTTAAACGTACTCAAAACAATCCTAAATGGGATTACTTTCGAAAATCAACGCAGGAATTTCTTGAAATAAGTTTAAAATTCTGAAATCAATTAAAAAAGATTAAACTTTTCGTTGTGTGTAATCCTCCGGCTTATGCATGTTTTGGTTTTCTATGCACATTGAAAAAAGTTCTGGCCAGACTCATGTATACTACGAAGGGTTCCAAAGTAAATTTGAACTCTTGATTCTCATTTTGTTTATATTTTTGTTTAAATATGTACATAAGATTTCTAAAGTAAAAAACATATCGGGCATGATGTTTGTGTTTTATCATTCTGTAAGGTGTAGACGGGTAAGTATATCAACCATAATAATTTTTTCTTTCTAATTTCTTTATTTTGTTTTTTCAAGCACGAATTTGGGATACAATCAACTTTATAAAATATTGAATCAAGCGCATTTTGAGATTGATTCAATCTTAGTTTTACTTAAATCAATCTCATTTTCGGATTATTTCAAGTACGAAATCGGGATTGAATATGGATAATTTAAGTATTTTGGGATTGAAAATGCGTACTTAAATCAATCTTTCTGTACTTGATTCAAGAAAATCCGTACTCACCGTACTATTAATAACGCTTCGGATTGATTTGAGTACGGATGGATTGATTTTTCTTTTGAGTGTATTTTTGGTTAGAATCAATCTTATTTCACTTTCAGATTATCACAAGTACGAATTCTGGATTGATTCAACTTAATAATACTTGATTCAATCTTAGTTTTACTTAAATCAATTGCATTTCGTATCAAATATGGATAAGTTAAGTATTTCGCACTTGAATAATCCGTACCTGAATCAACCTCTCTGTACGTGATGTACTTAGATCTTAAACATTCACATATGAATAATTTTTGTTTGCTCAATGCTCATGAGTGAGCAAAAGTAAAATTTTTTTATTCTTCATAATCAGTTTATGCAAAAACTGTTTTTTGTTTGCAGACACCATTAACATTACTCTCTTACACTGTTGATGAAAACTCAAATCACCCAAAACTATGCACCTTAAAACCTTCAAAATTACATACAAAGAGTCAACCAGTGGAAGAACGTTGTAAGTAACGTACAAAATGATACAAAGTAAATGGTTTTGAAACGTGCCGCTTGCGTAGTGGAAGAACATTTTAAAAGACATCGCAATTGTGGATATGAAACGTTTTCGTTAAAAAAAATTATAAACTGTAAATTTGCATGTAACTTAAATTTAAAATTTCTTGATATTTTGCATAAAAGTTTTTATTATCATTATTTTTAATAACCTAAAGAAAAAAAAAATAAAAAATTAATAATCTTGCCTGTTAAAAACGTTTTTTGCTCTCCTGAAAAATAATTATTTTATAACTTAAAACGTTATTCGCGTCTGTCCTTCAATTAACAAAAAAAAAACATTTAAGGATCAAAATGAATTAATAGAAAAATAAAGAAAAAAAACTTAAAATAATGTTTTATAGGTTCCCATTTGGTTGAATTTATCTCGGAAAGCTTTAAAATGCTCTATGCCTTCTTTAGTAAAAAGAAAATGGCAAAATAAAAATAAAACTTATTACTTTTTGCAATATTGTTAGTTATAAAATGGATGAATCCCATATGTAGATGGACAAAATTATTTGATGGTCAGGCTGAGTGATATGGTTTTGAGAATATTGAATTCGAAAAAATTCTATCATTTTAAAAACAGTTCAGGTATTGCGAATTTTATATTCCAGATTAGTTTTGTTAATAAGTAATCAATTAAATATTTTGTTTTTATTTTTGTCTAAAAAAACAGAAATTTATGATTTACATTACAGTTAAGCTTTAACGAACAGCGAATTGAAAACAAAATTTTGACTTGTGTTAAATAACTTGACTTCTAGCCCCGGTTCTCTTTACCCTCTACATCAGCGATCTTCCGATTTATATATCCCGCAAATCTAATTATGCCGACGATCTGGCTTTTGCTTATCCAGATGAGAGCTTTGAAAAGCTAAAAAGCATACAAGATACTGACCTACTCCAAATAACATCATACTGCAGCAAATGGAGACTTAAGCCAAGTCCTACCGAAGACCGAAGTATGCTGTTTTTACCTTACCCATAGATATGCTGATAGGCAGCTATCAATACGTTTTAATGGTACCGCTATCCCACACAATTTTTATCCGAAATATCTTGGCATAACCCTAGACAGAACGTTAACGTATAGAAGACACCTGATCAAATCGCTCAGAAAATAAAATCGAGAAAACACAAAAAATTAACAAAAAATACAGAAACGAGATGGGGTGCTTTCGCAAACTGCCTACGAACTTCTGCAATAGCATTAGACTACTCGACTGCCGAATACGCCACCACGTAAAAAGAATAGACACGCAGTTGAACTGGTACATTAAAAGCTATACCTGTCGAATTGCTGCCAATGTTAGCAAACCTCTGCCCCCTGGCCTAAGAGGAATACAAGCACTCCTTCGGGAGTATATTAAGATCAGCATAAACCCGCATATTCCACTCAACTCTGACCTTTCCACTCAATACGATATTAATAATAATTAGAAATCCACCCGTGCTCCGCATTGTCATCGCAGATGAACGACTCCGGACGAAGCAGTCCCTTGTTCAACCCCGACAATTGTACCACCGATTTTGGTCTTCCATGCAAAACCTGGTGTAATTTAAGCCGCTTACTCATATCTACTGCCAGAACTATGGATTCCCTAATCAAGTGCGGCTTGCTAATGACGCCATCTGTCCATGCGGCCATCCTTTACAAACAGTTGACCACATAATTCATAATTGCCCACTCCTGTCATTTCCAGGAAACACTGAAGACATCAAGAACCTAACACCCTTTCTTTAAACTTGTAGAATAAATTTATTATCTATTGAACAACAATAAAAAAAAAAGAAATATAGATACATATACATATGTATATATTTTTTTCTCTGTATTTTAAATCCATACGCTAAATAAATAACCGAAATAACCAATAATCCTCGATATATTAGCAGCAATAACTTAATATTTAGGAACAACTCAAATATGTTTAAAATTTCTCGTTTGGTTATTATACGTACAAGTTGATCGAATACACGCTGGTTTTCTTGTCCCGGTAGATTAAAACCTAAAACCAAAAATAAAAAAAAAATATCAGTACTCTTAGGGCAGGCTCTTAGCTATCCAGAGAAGCTAACATTTATGACTTTTATTCAGTTTAAAAGGTATTTACTAACAGAAGTGCACAATATATATTTTATTAAAATCTGTTAAATATGTTCAGAGTTACGGCCATTTTTACCAAGTTCGGTTATAATTAACTATCGGTTATAGCTGTCAAAACATATTCGTAGCCGGAACTTTAATTGAAAGTTAGTTTTAACCGAACTTGGTGAAAATGGCCGTTATAAGCATTCAAATTTGCTACTAACACATATCAGAACCAGGGTAACCGTTGGGAATTTTGAAAAAGTCGCAAAAAAGTCGTTTTTAAAACAAAAAGTCGTTTTTTTAAATTTAAGTCTTACACTTTTTTTTACATATTAATAACTTTAATTTAATTACCACCCGGGTGACAATTTCGGTTTTATTTCTTTAATAACTCACATAAATTTGCATCATTTATAAAGAAATTTTAACCTACAGAACAAATTGTTTTCGTTAAAAAAAAACTGAAAAAGGGGAATGTAAAAAAAGATAAGCTCACTGTTTATTATTGGTTTTTGTTTAAGCTTTGATATTGTTACATGTAAGACTTTGAGTGTTTATAATTCTTATTCGCTTTAAGGTTTTATTTGTATAATATTTTCAGCTTTTCTAAAATCTTTTGAAAAGGTTTCCTGATGATCTGGCCTAAGCAACCAGTGAAATGCGCATAGAAGCTAGCTTTCCCTCAACAATTAATTTCAGTGTTTTTATCAAATATAGAAAATTGGTTAAACTGTGATTAATTTTCGTAAATAGAAAAATAAAATTAAACATGCAATGTCCTGAGTGGATGACAATCTATAAAGGAGATTTGTTGATACTTTTTTGTTTTTCAATTGATATTTTCTGATGATTTTTTTACTGAACTTACAAAATTTAATTAACTCACGTGGAAGATAAAATATGAACCGGTGGTTGGTCCTTCGCCAAATCGATAAGCTAAGACGGAAAACATAAATGCCCGAAACATGTAAATTCATATATACTTAGATGTACTATATTCACATATATGTATGTATTTATGGTCGAATTTTGTCCAAGGGGCGAACATTAGTATTATTAAATTGTTGAATATCTGGTTTTTAAAATAAGCCATTTGGGTTTTTTGACGCATATTTTAAAAAATTTTTAGAGCATATTTTCAATTTTTTACTGCATCTTTAATGCGCATAAAACACTTTTTAGAGCATATTACTGGATTCCCTGATTATAACTATAGCAACACTTTGAACACTTTTTAAACTTCTTAAACTTATTGTTAAAAGGTATTCAAAAATGTTGGATTTTTCATATAAAAAAAATCGAATTTTAGTAAAAAAAAAAATGATAGTGTTCACAGATTATTAAGCTTGATTTTAATATTTCAACGTATATTTTCTGATCTGATCTGATCTGATCTAGCTTAACAAAAAAAAAACTCTAATTTAATCTAGTCCGAAAAATGTTTATTACATACTATAAAAAACACGTGACTTTTGTGAATTTTTTTTACATATGTATACAATATAACAAAATAAACAAAGCTAATTAATAATCATTAAAACACTTTTTTTTTAAATAAATATAAACAACTAAAATTACAAATACATTTAACGAAATAAAATATAATTTGAAAACGGAAATTCCTTTGATGCCGTGACATCAAATTACACCCAAAGAAATTAATTGGTCAGTGATCATGGCCATAATTCATTGCATTATTAGTTACCATTCATTGTCTCTAGTGGCTAAAATTTTTACAAGTGTATTTTAAAAATACAATTATTACATACGTACTTGAATTTAAAAAATATACAAAAACCTTTTTGTGCTACCAACAACTTTTGATATGAAACTCAAAACAATGAAGTTGAAATTTTTTACAACGCAATAAATGCAATTTTTTTGTAAAAACCCAAAACAGAGCAAAACAAATGTAAACCAACCACTTAAGAAAATGTTTTTATTTTTTTAAACGCACACACTAAAACTGAATCGTCTTACAGTTGCGAGTATTAATTGTTACATGATCTTTTTTTTATTTAGTTTTTTTTATGTTGTTATTTTACAACTGAGAATGTTGAGATTTATGGCTGATTTATTTAGAATACTTATTTGCGAATTAAAAACGAAATTAAAGAAAAAAAAAATTAACAGGTGTAGACAGTCTGACAGATACTTAGACAGACAATCTGGAATGTAGTGGCCCAGAGACGAAAAAGGAGTGTAAAATATTTATTCCTTTTTTAACTGCCTGTAAAATGCAGTGTAGAAGAGATTGATGAGTACTGAGGGAATATTTAATTATTTTAAGTTGAATGAACTTTTAGGGGATTTATTACACTAATTAAATTGTAAGGCTTTATTGCTTATTAATGGGTTTGTAAGTTAAGTTTAATCTAATTTGTATAACCTCCACCACAATTAGTTGTGAAGTGGGTACACTAAGTTTGTCATTACGTGTGAAACTTTTTTACTATTCATCTCAGAACCCATAAAGTTAAAGTTAAGTAATGCTAAGTTGATTTAGCCATGTCCGTTGGTCCGTCTGTTAAAAACACGCTCACTTTCGAAAAACTCAAAAGAAAAGAACAAACATGGTGTCAAATTGCTTGTAGTTATCCTAAGCAGTTTGGGATGGAAATCCAGCCAAATCGGTTTAGTAGGATCAGACCTATGAATCAAAATGTGGAACCTCCACCCTTAAAAAGTTATAATTTTATTACAAAAACTATCATAAATGGTATAAGATTTGGCAAAAATTCGATTTATTAGACTGGAAATCTCACTATAAATTTTCGAGAAGATCGGTCAATAGTTTACCCTAGGCCACATATAAACCCTACTCCCGGAAAACAGTTTACAACGCCCAAAACCGTAAAAAATAATGCAATCAGAATAGAATTTAATACTTTACAGTTTTATAGGGCTAGAAATCACACTTAGAAATTTCTTGATGATCGGTCCATAATTTACTATAGGGCCCATATAAAGCACGATCTGGCAAATTTATTAAATACGCCTAAAACCGTAGCAGATATAAATATTAATGTAAAATATCTTCCAACTTACTGAGCTACCTAAACAAGAGCGGCATTTGGAATTATTTTCAAATACAATTTCAATAAAACAACCCGACATATCTATCTGTCAGTTAAAATTTTCCATCCGTGTGGTGTCTAATTCGCATTCTTAAGGTTTGTTTTGTATAAATTGTATGCAAATTAAAAGTTTTGCCATACAAAAAAAGCTTGCCACTCTTATTTAGGTAGCTCACTTAGCTTCATGTGGCCAGAAAAATGTCATGCAATTTTATAATTATAAATATATGGGTAATTCCATGTCAAAACGACCAAGAGTGGGACACGACCTCTTCCGATTGTAATGAAATTTGGTGAGAAGGTTCCTTTTATCTTATAAGGAACATATGTATATGAACGAAAAAAAATTAAAAAATTTTTTTTTTCAAAAGTTATGTCATATTCAAAATGTCATAACTTCGCAGATTTAGCCGAATGTGTTGAGCTTATTTCTTCAATATCTCAAAAACTACTTGACATACGAAGATGATTTAAATGCCATTTTAAAGAGAATACTTGGGACTACAAACCATATACTGAAAAGAAATAATTTTTTTGAAAAATGTAATATCTGCAAAATATTAAATTTTATAAACGGACAAAGTCAAAAACCTATTTTTTTATTTGGCTGATTTTTTTTATATAATACCCCAAACTGTTCTTAAAAAATCCTGAAACTTTGAAGGAGGTGTTTTTTTTTTTCTTTTTTAAGATATGATTTTTTTTCTTTCGCAACCTTTGAAAAAATAATCTTAAAATAGAATTTTAATATTGTAATTTTGAGCAATAAGTACACAGTGCTAGTTGCAAAAAACAGACCAGCCGCGCACCTTGCATTTTGCCCTAATTGGGGCACGCTGAATCCAGTGGGACTTACCGTTTTTTTAGATTGGCTCTTATTTTCAAGAATTACCGTTATTTCGAAAATGTAAGAGGTTGCACAGCATATATTTGCGTAACTCAAAAACGGTTTAGTTTATTGAAATAACTAAAAAAACCGAAATTCGGCAATAAATAATAAAGTGGGGTTGGTCATACATTTGACCCATCTAGAAGCATCCAGTAACAGTAAACTGTTAGGAATCATTATATTTTACTTAAGCTAGTTAAAATTGCTTAATAGCATAACACTTTCTGATTGTCAGTCAATAATTTAATATATGAAGATCTAAGCCGCAACCAATTTTCATGCTAATGTCTGTTTTTATAAAGATAAATTAATAATAAATAAATATCATATGGATCCCACTCCTGAAATATTCCAACTGTCGGGGGAGGGTGTAAAAGATTCGGCACAGCCGAATACATATAGCACTCTTACTTGTTAAAATGTACATATTTTATATTTCTTCTTTAAAATAAAACATTAAATTTCTCTCAGCTAAAAAAATGACTGGCATTTTATAAAAAAGTAAATACTTTTAATGAAATTTTTTAACTGATAAAAGTGTCACCTTAAAAGAGATAATAAACTTGTTTCCATTAAACGTCATTTCTAAATTTAGAATTAAATAGAATAACGTTAACCAAGGTCATTCAGATAGTGCTGTTTTTTTTTAATTCATAAAGAAAATTCTGGTTGAACTAAAATTTGGTAAAATTAATTGTTCGCATTTCAAATTTAGTCACATTGTGTTTGTTAACTTTTTATCTAGGGGGATTATTTCGCATATAAGAAAAACAAGTATGAAAGTTTAGTCGGTCAAGCCCGAACTTATAAAAATTTAAATTTTGTGTTGAGTAGTTAGAAAAATACATCTACATATATGAGATTTTTCGTCTTTAAGTGATTTTAGGAGGGGGTTTATTTGGATCCCATGGAAGATTCTGGATAAGCAGGACCAACAGGATATGTGAAGGATTGTATGTGAAGCTATGTACCAACTCTTGTCATACTCAAAAGACTAAGTCCCTTTGACTATTATAACTTACGTACCAAATTTCATCATATTATCTCCAAAATTGCTACCTTTACTTTGCCCACAAGGTTAACATGGACAGCCAGCCAGATGGGCGTCGTTAGATCGATTCAAAAAGTCATTCCATTTATATTCTAAAATATAGTCTAGGACCAATATTTTCAAGTGTTAAGCACACCACCACAAACGCATAATACTATCTACACTATTGTGGTGTGGGAATAAAAACTAGGGATGTAACGAATACCGATACCGATTTTGTTGCATAACAACTCACAGCAAAAATTTAAATATATAAAAAACATATTGTTTCTTTTAATTATTAAGTTCACGCGTCTTATGTGCATGTTTCTTTTTTGAATTAATTGAGGTGCCGAATAGTTCAGAGTCCCAAAATTTGCGATTAACGTAGCACCAGCTTTAAATGAAAGATTTGAGCGTTTAGAGAATAATTGTTTATCTTAAATTTTTACCTTCGATACAAAGCTGGAAAATTTTAAAGACAATAGATCGAAAAAACGTTTTATTGCTAATAGTGTTTGTGTAGTAAATTATTAAAAAATAACGTTCCAGTTTGCCATATTCGAGTACAAAAATAATACTGTTCTTATCCAACTCAATAAAAAGATGAGAGCCTTTAGTTCCATTCGGTTTTTAAAAAAAAAAACTACAAACTTTATTGTGTTCGGTTCAGCTTATTAGTGCTTATTTGTTTCAGTTGAGCTTAGCGCTTAGGCTGGTAAAAAAAAACCAAAAATTTTTTACAAAAACAAAATACATGAAAGGAAAAAAAGAAAAAGCCAGCATAAAAATTGTACACAAAGAAAACACATACACAATACACACACAAGCTATTCGTGCTGTGGTCGTTGCTAAAAATTATTCTTTGTTAATTTGTTCATCAATGTAAAAAAGTAACATTTTATTTAAAATACAAAATATAATGTTTGTCTTCAGTACCACTACAATTGTTCTGTTGTTTAACGAAGAACAGAATACTATATAATGTTCGGCTCTTTCATGAAAATAGTTACGAACGATATTACTTACGGGTTGTGTTCGTCTACACAAACACTAAAAAAAATTATTTTCTATTTATATTTGTAAAGGTGCATTTGTTCCGCATTGGTAGCCTAATTACAGCAAGTCTAAATTACACTTGGGAATAAAGGCAAACAAAATAACCTCTAATGTAAAAGCTTAATGGAAAGCTATTAAGATGACTTTAGATTTTTGTAGAAAAACTCATGCATTTTCCTTAAAGGAATAAAGTCGTAGTGTAAATTAGCATTTGGAATAATTTGTTCACTTGGGAAACATAATATTAACCTTAAAATCTATTTAAAATTAATACAAATCATTTCTTATCATTTTTTTTTATTTTAGAAATAAATCAGATTCTAATAAAAATAACAAATGACAGCGGGAGGGATATATTTTAATACACAGACCACACAATATGATCTTAAAATGACTCATCATTTATCTCTAGTTTGGTAAAAAAAAATCTGAACCCATTGAAATTGCTTTTTATGACAATAAATTTTTTTTGAATAAAATTATACTGTTTTTTCAACAAAACTATTGTTATATTCACAAAACAAGTAATATATTGCAAAAAATTATATAAAAGATTTATTAAATAATTTAAACTTAAACATGTAAAAAATTAAAGTCGGTCAAGCCCGACCATAGGATACCCTACACCAACATATTTTAAAACACATCATGCTTATGTGTCCATATAAATATAGATTAACTTTATTATTTAAATTGGTTTGAAAGTTTGTAAGAAGCAGAAATTGACCCTACCTCCACTTGTAGTCATATTTTTAAAAATCTGCATAGCTTATGTGTTCATATAAATTTATTTCTGTCTATGATTTAAATATCATTAAAATCAGTTTGATTGTTTCTGAGAGGCAGACATTTTCCCCTATCTTCCCTCGTGGTCCTATGATTCGATAAGAGGCTTGTTCCTTGTGCCAATTAGAGAATATGTCCCAAATTTGATCGAATTATCTCCAAAATTGCGACCTGTACTTTGCGCACAAGGTTACAGAGACATCCAGTCAGCCAGCCGGACGGACATCGTTAGTTCGACTCAGAAAGAGATTGTGAGTCGATTGCAACACTTTAAGGTGGGTCTAGGACCAATATTTTAAGGTGTTACACACATCAGCACAAATGCATAATACCCTCTCCACTATTGTGGTGTGGGTATAAAATGTATTAAATTCACTTTTATTAACACAAAACCTAAATCTTTAGATTTATGCAAATGAATTAATTATTGAAAAAGATTGAAAATAACGATAAATTTTTGTTTGTTTTATTGAAAGTTAAAAATTGTTTTATATTAAAATGCATAAATTGTTATTAATTTTTTTAAAATAAAATGGTCATTTATGCATATGTATTATGAAAAAAATGTTTGGATAACATTTAAATTTATACTTTTAAATCACACCAAAAAGTTACGCCCTACAAATGTAATGCTCGATGACGACGATGTGACATAAAACGGTAAATTTTATTTGGTAAAAAATTTAAATATTAAGATTACTTACGAGAGATAAAAAAGAATCTGGGAATTTCTCATCTCGTAGTGTTTTTACTCTTCTGTATTTTTCCCCTCTTGTGGGTGCATTTGATCCAACTATTACTTAGAATCTACAAAAATAAAGGATTCTGTATATATGTATGTATACTTTAATTTACTTCTGTAAGCTATTTAAAAAACATACAAACACAATTGCAAGAAGCTTCCAAAACGTAGAAATTAAATACAATGTTGCTTAAATTTCATTTGCATTACAAGAGGGTAATCACAATTTTATTTTACTGTAAATTCTAATATAATTGATACTGCCACATCAGTTTCAGTATATTTGAGGTTACATATAAAAATAGTTAATTGCAGAACAAGAAATAAACGACAAACTTTTTTTTGTAGACCAAAAATTAAAGCAAAAGTTCAGCTGGGTCACATTATCACGTATACAATACTTATTTTTTATGTGAACGAAAAAAGAAATTGTTTACTTCCCTACAAGAAACGAATGAGCGAGTAGTCACAATTTTCATTTTGGTGTTAAGAAAATGATAGGAAAAAATTACCGAAATGAAGTGTTCGGTCACAATCGGTCATTTTTTCCTATCATTTTCTTAACACCAAAATGAAAAATGTGACTACTCGCTCATTCATTTCTTGTAGGGTATTTTTGCTAATTGAGGGTACTTTACACTATCATACAAGTCTTATACCATGTTCACACGGACAGCAATATTCGTGTTTCGCTCTCTTATTCATGTTTCCCGCCCCAAACATGATTGGAACGACTTGTTTCACCATACAAAATTTTGATAAAACAGGAAAACAGGACAAATGTATCATCTCCAATTTTGATAACAGTTATCGTTAGTTTATCTGAACTAGCTCTCAAAAAAAATCAAAACAAAGAAAAAAAACAAAATAAAAATTGATGTTTAATAAAATAAAGTGATAATAATATTAATTAAAGTATTAAATAATATATTATTAAGTTTTATTTACTTTTTTATCTATTTGAAAAAGAATCACACTAACAACACAAAAAAAATGTCGAAATGAAACAAGAACGAATCGTATGAATAGCATGTTTGGCAATCTAGTTTCAGAGAGCGAAACCAGTGGTTTATATTGTCATATGAACGTTTTTTAAGGAAAATACAACCCTGTCTGATAAGTTGTTATTGTTTTTTTTTTTAATTTTCAAACCATAATTAGATTAGAGATGCATTTTCGTTAAAAACATAAGACTTGTGTGATAGTGAAAAGTACCCTTTATAAGTTATTTCCATTTCTGTTTACGATAAAATAAAATTTTAGTACGATACTGTGTAAACAACATGGAAAACGAAGTTAGTTGAAAAGCAAAATTTGGTCATATTGACCCAAGGAAGTTAATCAATCCATGTTGAGAGACGAAAAGCAAATTAAATGGATTTTTCGAGAAGCTCACTCTGATGGCGATTTGATAATATCGCAAGGCTAATTTAATATTGATTGGCAGCAGAGCTGCCAGATTTGACGATTTTTTGTTCCGAAATTAGCAAAGTGCTGATTTGCTGATTTTTTTTCTAAGAAGTGACGATTTTGTCAGTAAAATTATTAGTTATTTCGTTATTTATTTTTCTAACTATAATTATTTCTTTATTATTTATTGACAAAAATATTTTTATAAATTATCAAAATATAGAAATCAAATCAATTTTTAATAATAATTCTTATATTTTAGAAAACTCATTAAGGGTCCTCATGATGTGGCTTAAAATTGCCATTTGTGCAAATGCGCAAACTTACGAGTCTTGTTTCATGAAGCCCCTTTTTTACTTTTGTGTAATTTTAAACAATTAATGTCAGTTTGTAAGAAACGTCAATACAAAAATAAATTAAAAATTGAAATTCAAAAATATAAAAATTTGTGTTTAAATTTGTGATTAATATGTATGTATGAGAAATTTGCGTTTAAAAATGCTCAAAGAAAGCCAAAAGACCAATTTACTGAAACTATTGCTAGAATTTATTGTTTGTGATTTATAGACACTTGGATTTTTCATTGAAAACGACGTTAAAATCATTAAAAGATCTGTTTGTATAAATGCACAATTGAACAGCGCAAGTTTACGAGACAAAATTGTTGGGCAAATTTACCAAGTTTGTGTAAATGAATTCTCATACAATTTTTGACAGTTCATTTACGAGGGCGTAAAAATGCACAGTTTGCACAGATTACGAGACTTATAAACGATATCATGAGGACCCTTATTATCTTTAAATAAATTATATAATTACCCAACAAATTAATTATTTACTAATTACATTAATTACAGTAGTAAAAATTACTAAACTAATTAAAGGACCTCTACGACCTATATTTAACTAATGAATAAACCTTTACGAACTAAACACCCAACTTTTAGAATTGCAAATAATGCATTAATTAGACCTTCCAGCTCCTATTAATATTTCAACCTGATGAAATTTTGGGAATAATTTAAATATCATACAAAACTGCTATCACGTTCAATGCGGGTGGAATTAACATGCAACGGATTTTAGTTAATAATGAAGAAATAGAATACCATTATTTCCTTAAAACACTTGGCATTGTTATTGATCAAAGCCTGACCTTTGATTTTCATTTAAACCATATATTTTCCAGATTATCATTTGGATTGCGTAAACTGTATGGCATTAATTTTTCAATGCCGTTAAATATTCGAAAACAATTGGCTCATGCTTTACTTATGCCAATAATAAGCTATGGAATTGAAATTTATTCCGGCACAACGGATTTTAATTTAAATAAATTAAGGAAACCGAATAATACGATTTGTTTATAAGCTTAGGGTACATGACCATGTTACTTCCTTGAACAGATTTCTTAGGTTGCTCATTTGAAGATTTTGTGAAAGTTAGAATTATGATGTTATTTTATAAAGAGTTAAAATATAATTCACCTATTTGTCTTTCAAATCGTTTTGAATTCGGAAGTTCGTCCAGATCACACACGCTAATATGCCCTCGTTTCAATACGGTAATAATGCAACGTGTTGTAAATGTCAATAATTATATAGTGCCACCGTAGTCAGTTTGGCCTTTTTATGGCTTAAAGATTATAAAATAAATAAAATTGAAATTGAAAGTTTAACAGCCGTACCTTAACAAGAGCGGAAGGCGGAACGTTTTCTTCCCCTTAGCTTTTACGCTGATATGCCACACCAAAGCAAGAGCGTCAACTTTAATAAAACCCACAAACTATAAATAAAAATAGAGATAAAAACGCTAGATTGACCAAAAAATAGCTAAATTGCCATTATTAATTGACAATAGCGGCAAACTTTACTATTAAACGAGCTGTCAAAATCGGCTTTTCCAATTGCAAAGCGCTTATTCTTTAGGTCGCTCTATTCAAAAACTAGAAAACGCATGTCGCTTTTGTTTACGTACGGCTGTAATATGCAAGTCTTAAGAAAATCTTTGATTACACTAGCCAACAAGGTTAATTTAGGGTAATTTATTTTTTTATTTTAATGATTCTTATATTGCATATCCTTTTTTTCCAACCAAATATTTCCCACACACAAAGCAAAAATAGCTTGAATCAGTAACACACGATCTCCCTGACATACTTAAACGTTAAAATTATAAATATTTAGAATGAATGTGGGCTTCTGTCAAATAAATTATTGCGAAATTGTGTGTCAGTATTGACTGTTTTACAGTATTGCCAGCATGTGATAAATATAAACAAGACGTGATAGGCCAATTTTTATTCGAATTCAGCGCACTTAGATTAGTTAAAAAAACATGCTTCGTTTCTGCAGTCAATTTTTTCCAAATTTCTAAAAACAACAATGTTACACTTTGTTTATCTTTCGTCAAAGCATCATCGAATGTACCTTATCACGACTCTCTGTATAAATCATGTTTTTAGCAATGAAACGGCAAGCATTTCACGAGTTGTAAGAGAATATCAACATGAGCCTCATACGATTCTTGACATGAAAAACTCGTTAGATTATATTACCCACGTCTAAAAAGAATCCCACAACGATTGAAGAAGCGTCTTTCGCTATGCTATGGAAGAATCTCAGTCGTGTTACAGTTTTTCCCGTGTGCGGAATCTTCTACGTCGACGATCAAAGACGGTCTTCATGAGACTCCCAGTAGCTCTTACACGATTGAAAATCCTAGCTGGTTATGAAGTAATTACGTTTTTGTTTGAATGTTTTGTTTTTATAAACATCAAGCAGAAAGTGTGTAAAGAAACCCAAAATTTAAGTTGTCCGATTTTTTTATTTTTTCTCAGGAAACGGACGATTTTCTCACAAATTTATCTGGCAGCCCTGATTGGCAGACTCAAGAGAAGCCGAAGTAAAGCAACCGCAGTAAAAATGGTTGTAAACTTGGGTCCAGTTATTTGAACCGTTGTGGCATATAAAAACGGGCAACTACAAACAATGACAGCATGACTGTCAATATAAAAAAAACCCTTAAAATGTGGTGTCGGGAAGAAACAGTGACGGAGGAAAGTGTGAAGCTTTATCTACATTTATAAAAAAGACAGAACCATGGCAGAGAAAATAATTTCTATAAAAGTCGTTGCAAAGAATATTAAACTTGCTTATACCTTTAGCAAGTTTAAAACCGACAGCCCTGCGCTATACATGACTATAAATCATACCTGTTTAATATCGATTACGATTTGTAATCAATTCAATTACTTTTTAAAAAGAATCGCAAAGATTATGGTTAATTCTATAAAAAAAATACTAATTGATGACGATTGCAAGAAATCAGGATTACTGGTGATTACTACAAAACAATCAAAAGTAATCAAAAAGTAATCTGATTATTTTCAACGATTATTTTTGATTCCTATTTTATTAGTTACTTAAATAATTGTGTATTCACTCTTATTACAATTTTTTTCGAAACAGTTGATAGCCTGTTTAAAGTTTTCATAATCTATAAATTTTATTATATTTATTTTGATAACAACATAAATTAAGCACAAAATTCAAAACAACTGAAGAAAAATAGCTTATGAAATAGTAAAAAGTTTGTCCAAATTGGCTAAATTCTTTTTTTAAGAAGCCTATTGCGAGAAATGCTTTCTGTCTTGCAGGAAGATTGTCTTTTCGATGAGTTTTACTTTGCCGTTAAAAAAAATCACGTTGTTCTTGTAGTTTAAACCCAAAGTCGCGGGAAGGGAGGTTAGAGGAGGTTAGATAGCTCCTTAACAAGGTTCGATTCTGCCGATTGTACACTGGAAATTGCTACCTGTTTGTGCTGGTGTTTCTCACACATTGGGGCGGTTGGTAAACGCATTGTTTTTCACCCAGTAGTTAACCATCATGGAAGGTACTCAAGAAAATCTTTTCCACTTGTGTGTATTCTACGGGTATTTTATAGGGTGATCGATTATTCGACTTTTTTCAATAACCGGTTTTCGAATATTCCGAATAGTTCCTATTTTAAAAAACCCGGTTTTCGGTTAAGCATTTTAAAAATAACCGGTTAACCGATTTTAATTCGAATCCATAAAAATACAAAAATCAAATTAGTGTTTGTAATAAAAAGTTAATTAGAATAAAAACAAAACAATTCACGAAGGTAAGGAACCAACAAAATACAAAGATATGACTTAAAGGATGTTCACAAATATTTGACGATAAAATAAAAAAAAGCGTGACCAGTATGTTATTTTAAACAATTTCTATTTATTTGCTAAACTTTATGTCTAAGATGATAATTGTATTTATGTATAATGTAGTTAAGAAACCGTTTAATAATGTTTGCTCTACCCAAACGTTTTGTAAAAGCAAACAATTCTTTAAGAAAACTAGTGGTTACGTTAGGAGTCAAATATCAAAAAGGTGTGAACATAGCTTTAGAATTTTTGAAAAACTTTGGTTTTAAAAATATAGGAATTTACTAAATTTATTATTTGACATATTTTCCCAAATTTATTGTAAATGAGTTTTAATTTGTTGCTCGTTAAGCATGTCTATATGAAGCAGTAAACTTCAGCAATATTTTTGAAATGTGGCAAACAAAACCTTTTATCCAGGATTATATATTTATTTTTTTTTTGTTTCAGCACATGCTTTTTGTATGAAACATCTTTCAATTCGTCGATTACACAATTTAAACCCTTCCAGGACATTTTTGACTCCTTCAATATTTTTTTAAGTTCTTGGAGTTTTAATAAATAAAACTGATGAATTTTCCCATAACGTTGATTCCGCCGGTATGTTCTTGTATTAAGCATGAAGATATGCTAGAACTACTTAAGAGTTTTTCTTTTATTATTTCCAGCATATTTTAGTAAAGTATTATTTGCAGTCTCTAAAAAACTACTTGGAACAGGGTAAAGTTTTACTTGGCGTATATTTATGGCAAGCTTCTAGACTAATTAAAAAGTCGTGTCGTTAAAGAACCTTTGCAACTTATCATTTTAGGGCCGTTTAAGCACAATTTTCTTATAAGTCAGTTCGAAATATCACCAGAGATGACATCTTTATAAAGATATATATAGTACATATTTATAATACTGTCAAATTGCTAATTACTTTTTAAGCTGAACTTTTTTTGTAGTACTTTAAATTGTTTTTGGTTTTTGTTACAAGAACACACGCTTATATAAGCGATTTGTATTTACATTGCTCATAATGTTTATTTGACTTTTGTTTCATTTTGTTTTGACATTTTTTATAAAAAGTTTAAGTTTGCCAAATATTCAATAAGAAAAATACTTGAATTATGGGTACATTTATAACAAAAGTATGGAAAACGTATATAAATTACACATTACTTAAATAACCGGGTAATTTTACTAAAATAACCGGTTTATTCTATATTCGAAAAATTGACATTTTAAAATATTCGACTTGTGCAAAACTAAAATAACCGGTTAAAACCGGTCGAATACTATTCGATCGATCACCCTAGTATTTTATAAGACCCAAGTCGATGCATCTACAATAAAAAAACTTTGTTTCGCGCCTTTTTATTAACAATATCGACGGGTTTACGTTTTATCAAAAATTAATCACATTATTTTACGGTACTCGTAATAAAAAAAAATTAAAACTATGGAAAATATTGCTTATTAAATTTAAAAGTATAAACATATACATTCATACAAATGTGTAGTGTAAAACAATTTAACGTCATTTGTTTTAAAATGAAAATGAAATAAAAAACATTTGACGTCATTTGATAAAGAAGGCACATCGAAGTATAGGGATTTTGAAAACTACTCATAAGCTGCTCCCAGTGCCTCCTAGAATTGATAGAGACATTTAAACAAAGATATATTAATTTTTCCGCACGTCAAATGATTAAAAAATTAAAATAAAAACAATGCGTTACGCTGTAAAAATAGTTTAGAGAATGATCGTTTATCATTTTTGGTACTTTTTTTTTGTTGTCAAACAAATTAGTACGTAAGTATGTATGTATTTAGTTAGACGCATGTTTATGGTCTTCTTTTTTTAAATACGAAATGGTTTAAAAGACTTGCGTTCAATCTTTTATGACTGACGTCGAATAATGATCGTAAGGCATGACTCATACTATTGATATTTTGTCAGGGAGTAGTGTTAGTGAAAATATTGGAACAAAAGCGAAAAAGAGAGACAAAGTGTGTGACAGTGTTGGATTTAACCTAGTTTTTTCTTTCTTTGAATTTGCAGTCGTTTTGATAGTATGTACACATATTAGGGAAGTAAAGTACAATTTGTTGATTTAAATTAAAATAGTACTTTCACAGTTAGAGAGGGTACTATTTATTGGCTGCAAGATACTTTTTTCGGTATAATAGTTGCTAGTTTTTATTTTGTAACAATAAAGCAATCAAAATTATATTTATACTTTCTTACTGAAATCATGATCCTAAAAGTTTTTTAAATGATTTTAATACCGAAATAAAGTAGAACGCAGCACACAGAAATCAGTTAACAATTGCGTGTGTATGATCTGGCAAAACCAGTATACTCACCACTTGTTTAGAAGCAAGACCTATCTAATCTTCACTGCAAAGCAGCATGTCATTCTAAGTTATGGTCAAAAACGTAACTCTAACCCTGCGTATTTAAGATCTCCCATGCCGAAATTCCGGTTTTTAGTCACAGCCACCTACTGATTTACAAAGCAGCCTTATCATTAACCAGTCTAGTAAATAGGGTACCAGATAGGATTTCTATTCAGCCATAAACAGTAAACCTTCGTTAATGTAGGATAATTGAATCAATTATTTTTTTTTTTTTTGTTGAAAGAAAATTAAAACTATAGTTTGGATTTAATTTACATTTCAGTTGTTTTAAAATAATTTTTGAATAAAAAAAATAATTAAATAACAAAAAATTATTTCGTTTTAAGTAAAATAATTTAAACTTGTGAAATTGTTGTTGGAAATTGTCAAAATCAATCAACAAATTGTTTGAAATGGCAAAGTTTTTCGATCATTTTTTTAATTAAAATTAAAAATATCATTTATTGAAAAAAACATAATCAAAATATTAAATTTTTTTTTTCAATTTTTAGTAATCAATATAATCATTTTGGTAATAAGTGCAGATCAACAAATGGGTTGCTTGATTCTATGAATTTGGTATAAATTTGGTGATTAGAGACAATTTTTAATTTTGCTGTGTTATCATTAAAGTTCGTAAGTAATAATAACGATTTGCCCGGTATCATATTTCTGTTTGTATTTAATGCTGGTAGCCGATTAAATTGATTTTCAATTGATCGCTTGAAGACTTCTGGAAAAACTGTGAACTCGAAATCTTGAAACAAAAGGGCCAAATAAACGACACAAGCAAATTGACAACAACAAAAGAAGTTTGTGAGAATATTGAAAAATTCAGACAAACATTCTCCAAACTTTTTTCATATGTTTGTGCAACCGTTTGTGTTTTTTTTTTTGCCCTTAACTAATGCCATATGTAATATACTTTTAAACAAATTTTTAAAACTTCTGCAATTAATTATAAATTTTCTAGTTAACGGGTATTTCGTTTGCGTCTCTCTTTCGAATTTGGAAAAGTACCAAATTTAAATTAGAATTTTTTAGATGAGTTACGAATGTGATATAATTTTTATTTCTATGTTTATTTGTTAATAAAAGCCGAATTTCAAAAAGTACCAGACATCTGTCCGCTTATTTTTTAATGAACAACGATAAGTATTAGATTCTTTTTATATTCTTTAGCTTAGGAGATATGAGGTAAGCGAATTTGCAGGTATTTACCCTTTTTACCCCCTAAACATTCGAATATCCAAACATGCCGTCTCAGTGGATCGATTTGGCAAGAGGCCGGTTCAGATTTCAACTTCTTAGCTTCAGGCGTTTAGGCTCTGCGATGATGAATCAGTCAATCATTTACGGTATAATTTTATAAATCGCACTTGATCAACAAGAGGCATTAAAACGAAATTCTTATTTTTTCACTTTTTGCAAAAAATCTATACGTACTATTCATATCCAACCCCTGTAAAAATATTGGGCTATTTGGCTACTTTTTGGTAATGAAACGGTAGACTTACAACTTTTTTTATAAACCTTTAAAATTAAACTAAAATTTTTAAATTTCAAATCAATGCATTCTTCAAAGTTTTTCTTGGGATTCAAAAAATTAATTAACAAGGTCTCGTTCAAATGTGCAAAATTCCCATTTCATACTATTGACAAACTGAAAATTTTTGTTGATGGGATCAGCTATTCCTATGCGCATTTCACTGGTTGCTTAGCCCAGATCATCAGGAAACTTCTTCCATAAAGATTTTAGAAAAACTAAAGATATTAAACAAATAAAACTGTTTAGCGAATAAGAATTATAAGCAACAACTTTACTTGTAACAATATCAAAGCTTTAATAAAAACAACAACAATAAACAGTGAGTTTATCTTTTCTTTTTGATCAAGTGTAGATTAGTGGACTAGAAATTTTCTTTTAAATCATATGACACATTGAATTAAATTAAATATAGAATCTCAATTCCCAATCGGTAGAAACTAAAATACCTTTGTCCCTTTTTCTATGTTCTAAGTAACGCTGAAATAGTATCAACTTTTCATTATTTTTACCCAGGTGAGTCGTCATTATAATTTGTAGTCTGCTTTTTCAAAACGTAAGATTCGATATGATTTTAATTAAAAATCCATATTTTTGTTTTATATATTTTTATTTTTTTCGTAGAAAAACGTGAATTTTAATTACTAAAAGCAAAACAAATAATTTAAACTTAACAGTAAATAATTATAGCAGTTTGCCGGATCTAGGTCTACCTTTATAAAACTGAAATATGGAATTTCATTAAAATTAGCACTTTATTTAATTACACGAAACAAAAACTGTTAAAATGTAGCAGTTTGCATTGTTTGTGTATTTCAGCCGTGTTTCCCTTTGAAGTTCATTCTGTATGATGGCACATAACGGAAATGCCATTGGTATTTTATTTTGTTATCGTCAAAAGAAATTTAAATAAATTTTTAAGTTGCGTCGCATTTTATTTTTAAGCCAAGGTAAAGGTTTTTCTATTTATTTATAATTTTGTTTAAACATATTCACATTTACAAACATTTGTTTTGTATTTTTAAATTTGTTTATCGAATGGTTAAATCGAGCATTCGGTTGGATTTGAAAAAAAAATAACATCTTTAAAGATGATTTGTGGTTTAAATTAAACGAAATTAAAATATATTGAGATATTTAAGGATACAATGCCTTTGAATATAGAGAGAAAGTTGATAACATTTGTTATACACTCCACCGCAAGTGGTGAATGAGGAGGGTTTGCTAAGTTTGTCATTCCTAAAAATGACACTACTAAATTATGTAAAGTTCGAATAATAATTTACCATAAGCCCCATATAAAGCCCACATTCCGAAAACACTTTAATTAACCAACCGTAACGGATAATGATATTGCACAGTAGGTAATTTGACCCGAAATCTTGGACAAAAATAGTTTTTTGCACTAACAGTAATTATGTTTTTGTTAATTACGTTTAATTAAAAAAAATCAAAATACTTTGTTGGACGCCTATAGCTTTTGGTAACAAAACGTACAATTCTAACTTAACCTCAAAAAAATTACTATTTTCATAAATATACAGGGGTGTTCTGGAAATCGAAAACTCAAAACGCATGAATTTTAAACGTCGTTTTTAATAAGATTTCTGTAATAAAAGAATTGTATGACAAATATAATACAAATATTTCTCTATTAAATTGAATTTTAAAATAAAAATTATAAAAATTAAATTAAAAACAACATCCAAATTCTTGCGTTTTGCGTTTTCGATTTCCAGAACACCCCTGATAAACTTTGCATAAGCTTTTGATAATGTTGGCCGTGGACTGCCATGGTTTTTATTGATGAAAAGTGTTATTTTGTTATTTTACTTTTCTGGTTTTTTCATTTTTTGATTTATAGTATTTTTTTCAGACAGGCTCAGCTAAAAATATAGCGAACTTTCTAATGTTGGGCTTTGCGAAAATTATTAAAAGAAAAAAACTAATGATGTTTACAATTTTATAATCAGTGAAATTGATCAAAACAAGATTTGGCTTCGTTTAAGCAAAAGTACAAACTATTTGTAAAAATTTATCAATGAATTTTTTTAAGCCAACCCAAAACATATACGTTATTTTTCAATACAATAAAGCAAGTCGTTTTTGTTTTCATTTTGTTTTTTCTTAACCTACCCAGTAAAAACTTCGCCTACAAAATAATGTGTTAAGTAATTAGAATAACATAAGAGCACTACTTACAATTCTACTGAAAGAACCAATGAATTTTATATGGGATGTCCCAAAATAAACGGATTCAAAAGTAAGTCATTATTTTTTTTCCTACATACATCCAAAAATAAGTAGTTATAGAAGTAGATATAGAACTAGTTATAGAAGAAAGCTACCAAATAATGAGTTAAAGAAGCTATTCATTTTGAAAAAGTAAGCGAAGTTTTTACTAAGTACATACTTACAACTCCACTTAATGTTGGAAAAATTCGCTTAACAGTTTTATTTGTTTAATATCTTTAGTTTTTCTAAAATCTTTGGATGAAGTTTCCTGACGATCTGGCCTAAGCAACCAGTGAAATGCGCATAGGAACCCTGCAAATAATAACTTTATTTTAACCTAAAGTGAGCGATAAAGTACCTACCTGGTAGGTTAATGTAAGGTTGTTATAATGGAACACTTCTTACACGGCCGATAAAATCCTACCTTTAGCTATCGGCAAGCTGTGAAAACGGGCCTAAGACTATAAAGTTTAAAAAGCTTTTATAATTGTAATTTGACTTAGAATACACATTCGAATAATATGAAAATTTAAATTAAATTTAATTGTTTATTTATTTATTTTATTTATGACAAAGGCTCAGACATATTTGTATGGGGGAGATGAAACTTATGTAGGTTCTAACTACCTGTTCATAAGTTTCGAACAAAGATTTCGTCGATGGACAGGCCATAAATTTAATTTTATTATTTTCGAAATTGAGACCTGTACTTTGTTTACAAGAATAGCAAACCGACAATACAGACGGACATCCATCACTACAAAAAAGGCACGACAATCGTTCCACGATGGTTAAGGTTTTAAAAAGGATTAATTCCTTTAAAAAAAAATTAACTTAACAACAACTTAAAAATAAAATAACGCCCCTTTTAAAACATTGTATGAAAGTAATATCTTTTCATTTACACTTTTCACAAAAATGATACAATAAAATTTATAAATACAATAAAAAATGCCTGTTTACCCTTAAAGTTAAGATAAAAATATGAATATTAAAAATAAATTATATTATAAAAAAAAAAATTCTGAAATAAGAACACGGCTAAACAACTAAAAATTGCACTGCCACTCCTTTTAAAATGAAACAAAAATTAAGAAAAACAAAACATTAAAAATTTTAAAATTCTAAATAAAATCAATATTGCACACAATGGCCATGGAATTAAAAAATAAATTAAAAAACAAAACCAACAAAACAGCATCAGATAACCCTCAAAATAAATAAATACTCATTACTGTAGCATTAATAACAGCAACACAAACAACAGCAGTAACATAAAATGTTAAATACAACACGACACTACATGCAACATTTGAAATAAAAAACATTAATAACTACTAAATGCAGTCACTTAAGATACAAACGCAACCGATTCATATGTTCATGTTTTATACTGGGTGTTGTATTTAGGAAGTGTTATCTATTGAATTTGTGACTTTTTACTTATTTTAGGTCCGATCAAAACCATTTTCTTAATTTTGTTACGAAAAATATTAATAAAATGAAATTTTTTCTTTTATTGACGACCAATTTTACCAAGTAATAAGAATATATTGTTAACAAGAAGTTTAAGTAATAGTTAGTTTAAACTAAACTTGAAAATATTTTTCTAGATTTTATTTTTTTTTTTTTTTTTTGAAAATATTTACACTTCCTTTATAATATACCCTTTTCTAAAAATGTTAGCAAAATTAGTTCAGAACTTATAAAGAGTAAATAAATGAATCAATTTGGTGTGCATATTCGGATTCAGCGCAACTCAAACCTTTAGAAAAGTGTACGTTAGTCCCACCAGGGTTTCGAATTTTTACAAATTTTGCAGGCCAGCGTAATAATAAAGCAATTCCCTACCTAAAGCCAATTTTGATACAGAGAAAAACGTTTTAAATAAATAAAATAAATACACTGAGAAAATTAAAAGCTTTAAAATCAAAGAATAAAAGTCTTTGTAAAATTGTAACGAAAATATCTTTGTTAGAAGGAAAAAATCCTTGCATCAATGATTTATTCTTTAAACAAGCAAATGGTGCGTCTTCAACACAAACGACTAAAATTCTTTGAAGCTTAATCAAAGAAATTATCTTTTCCGTAAAGATAAAATATTTGCTACAACGATTAATTTCTTTGTTAAGAAGGGATTGAAAAACGTATTTAAAATTAAAGACTTTTCTTTGTTTTTTTAAGCTAAGCATCCTTGCTACAAAGACAAAGTCTGTAACTTTAAAGAATTTTGTCTTCAATGCATAAGTGAACATGTTAGCTTGTTCACACATGTTTGCTTGCAACGGTAAACAAGAGCGGTTAAAAAAAATAAAGATAAAGTCTGTCCCCCATATTCATAAAAAATATTGTTGATATATGAAAGGTTTATTGAACAAATTTCCTATGAAAATGTGTTCAATAAGCCTTCTATAAATTAAAAATATTTTTTATGAATATGGGGGTGTATCTTTAAAGAATTTAGTCTTCAAAGTTAAATTTGTATACGAATGCATAACGAAACAAGTGTAGCCGATTGATAACAATATATGTAAAAAATAAAAAGAATTATTTTCGTGGTTGTGATTAATTGTAAGTCAGTCGATAGGAACGCTCAATTGTGCATGTGCTGTATATGAACTATTTTTTATTTTTATTACATCAAACTAAAATAAAAAAATTTTATAAAAATGCTGTGTTTGGTTTCATTAAATATTTTATTTTGCAGAAAAATTTTAATTTTTTAAAACATTTCTATAGCAGATTTTAAAGAAAATTGCCTTTGTTTCTACATATCAGTCTTAAGTATTTCAAAGAATTATTTCGTTGAATTTAATTGCGTTTATTTGTAATAATGTTCAAATTACAATGAAAATTGTACTTAAAATCAAAAATTCAAGTCTTAAGACTAACGAATGAAAGTCTTTGTGCCAAAATACTTTTTCCTTAGTTTAAGGACTTTTTCATGTGTTTCCAAAGACGTTCATCCTTGCAACAAGATTTTAAGTCTTTGATTTTAAGTATATATTTCATGGGAATCTAAAGATCTTTGCGCCTTTCCGGTAAAGATGTTTTGTCTTTGGGCACAATCTGACCAATAAAAGTCTTTGCAACAAAGTGTATTTTCTTTGATTTTACGATTTAATTTTCTCAGTGTAAATAAATAAAAATGGTGGTTCCATTTAAAATTCCACAAACTATTAGAAATGAAAATATTTGGAAGATATTATACGACACTGTCTAATAAACCGATACAGAGCCAAAATTCAGGGAGTTAATTTCATTGCTCCGTTTTTTTTTCACCAAAAAATAAACCTCATCTCGAAAAAATTTCTAAGCCAAAATTGTAACTCGATTGATCGTTATAGCGGCAAAATTCTAATTTCCGGAGGAAATTATTTTGAAGGGTCAAATACAAAATTTATTATTAATAAGATTTCTGTATGACGCGCTAAATTTCCAATTTTTCATATTCGATAAAAACACTGAAATTTATATTTGAGGTAAAGCTAACGCACACATGTGCCAACGAGTCTACCTTGTGTAGTTGTACCATGGTTGGTGTCTTGTTTAAGTTTTGATATTGTTACAAGTAAGACTTTTAGTGCTTATAATTCTTATTCGCTTTAAGGTTTTATTTGTATAATATTTTCAGGTTTTCTCAAATCTTTGGAAAAGGTTTCCTGATGACTCAAATTTCATTCATTTAATTTTTTTGTGTAAAAAGTATTAATTCAAAATTAGTTAATTGAGTGCATGAATGATTCTCGAATTAATTCAAAAATGAATGAATTATTTACAGCTCTGCTCCATGGGAATTGTTTGTGAAAGCAAAGTACAAGAAGAAGGCGTTGCAATCTTAGGCTGATCCTTAATTAACTTGGTCCAATTAGAGAATAATCAGACACATTAAAAGATATTGGCGAATTCAGAGTTTGTTATACCTTAGAGGAGAAAATCCTTGCGATTTAGTTAGCGAAGCCGATTATTCTAAAGGGCATTATAAACCACACAAAATGTTTGGCAAACAACCAGTGAAATGCGCATAGAAGCTAGCTTTCCCTCAACAATAAATTTCAGTGTATTTATCAAATATGAAAAACTGGGAATTTAGCACGTCATACGAAAATCGTATTAATAATAAATTTTGTATTCCCGAAAATAACTTTGATAATAAACACACTTATTGTTTCCAATAAACCACACAAATATACTCCGTACAAACAATAATTTTTTATTTTTTTGTTTTTAGTGAATGCAGACGCCGATAGTGCTGCGGCAATTTTGTTGCTTTTTGCTTTAAACAGAGAAAAAATATAAAAAAGGCAAAGAATTTAAAGTAAAAAGTAATTTTAACAACGAGCTGTTTTGTGGCAAGCAATACTGATAAAAAAATGTAATTTGCTATTTAAAATTGTTTTAATGCTTCTTTTTTAACGTATTCACTCTGCAAAGTTTTTGCTGAAATGAATACGTTTAGCATTAGTACGCCACAAGAAGCTTGACAAATCTCCAAAATGTCTGCAAATTTTCAAAAGTTTCAATATTTCCACAAACATTGCTTCAAATGTTTGTCCAAACAGCAAACATCCCAATTAACAACACAAAATATTTGTACAAACGTAAAATGTTTACATGTTTGCCAAGCCATTTGTGTGGTTTATTATGCCCTTAAGACTTATTTTATTTGGGTACTATTTCATTATGAAAAAACCCCCAGGCAAAAAAATTAAATGACTTCCAAAAAAATTAAAGCAAACCGAGATGACTGGCATATTTGTATGAAAAATTGTTGGGCCTAATTTAATTTTTTCTTGGGACTTATTGCATCAGGGACTTGTTCCGCGGAGCTTCTACAACCTGGGCCGCAATTCAGGCGGCTGAGGGGGATATCTGTGTGCTGTTGCTATGGGGGTTAAAAAGTTATGATCCACACGATGATGTACTAACGCTGCCGCCTGGTTGTCATCGTCCACACCGGGTGTAAAGAACTCCATGGGTTTAAACCATAACAAGAGGTTGATACCCCTACTTAGCATCGCCTGTTTAGACCAGTTAAAATATTTTGTGTTATTGTCAAAGTCAAATGAAATTTATCTGGTTAACGAATTTTATTGCTTGCTGATATCATTTTTAGACAGAATTGTTCAGCAATGTTCTCGAAAAATATCTGTACAGATCAGCAAAACATAAAGATATGCAAGTTTAAAGGAATCTTCGCCAAATTTTTTGAAACTTATGTCTGTCTGAAAAATATTAAAATGTCTAGAACGGACATTAAAATATGTCCAATGAAATGACTACTTTAAACAATTTATTTTACTGCCACAAAGGTGTTTGCTTTTTAGGGAAATAGGTGTATGTATGTACAACAAAAAATAAGCTAATTTACATTTTTCATGATTTTTCTTTTTTTCGTATTCGGTGAGGGGTTTTAATTTGGCAAGAAAAATTAGCAAAAAATTAATGCAGCATATCATGATAACAAAAAAAATACCAAACAAACTCCAGCGTACAACATCCACAATACAATTTAAATTTATGAGGGAGGGTTTCATATTATTGAAATTCATTTTTACACATTAACTACAGGCATACAGATAAAAAATAAACATTCGCCACAAAATATTCTAATGTTTTATTTTATTCGCTTAAATTTTATTCATTTTTGCACCTGCATTTCAAATTGTCATATTTTTTATGAATTATTTTAAAAACCGAAAACAAAAATTATTATGAAAAAATAAATAACTGGCGGCTTTTTAAATACATACATAGCAAAATATTTTTGCTGTCAAAGTTATTGAAAATATTTTGTGTGAAAAAACAAATAGTACATAATTATTTGAAATATTAGATTTTAAAATGTTATTTAAAAAAAAAACAATTGCTTATTTAGCAGTTTCAAATATTGATGCTGGTATAATTTGAGTACACTAATAAAAAAATTTTACTTTTAAAAAGCTGGCAGTAAAAAAATACTTTTGAATGATAATTTTTTTTCAAGTATTTACAGTTTTTTTATAATATTTTTAATATTTTAAATAAGCAGCCAAGGCTTACTTTGAAAACGAATACAACACCGTAAAATACAACCCTGTAGTAAACAAATTAGCTGTGTGTCAAAAATATATGCTGTCACATTTCATTTTGTTTTTAATTTAAAATGTGTGTTTTGAAATTTAATAATTTAAAAAGGTTTTAAATTTCATAATTCTAAGTGGAAATTACAGATGTTTTGAAAAAATTCCCTAGAACCACCAGAACGGTATACAATTTTTTATATCTGGTGAGTTGTCAGCTGTTGAAACGTTTTTGTTATAAAATTCTGTTTAATAGAGAAGTATTTGTATAATATTTGTCATAAAATTCTTTTATTACAGCAATCTTTTTCAAAAACGACGTTTAAAATTCTTTAGTTTTGCGTTTTCGATTTCCAGAACACCCCTGGTTATAAATGTCATAATATGTTTTCCACTTGAAGCTGATGTGAGATTGCAGACAAAAAAATTTTAAAATTCTCAACGACGGCGACGAAAATACAACTGACGGCTACACTAAATAATGTAAAGTGCGACTTTAATGTTTGTTGTTTACGAAATATGTAGCTTCGTAAAGTCATTTCTGAAAAATTGAAGGAATATGACTATTACAAAAAGCTTTATAAAATACATAACTGAAATTTAGCTCATAGAATAAATTCGAAAAATAAAAAATGTTGAATATAATATAAAGTAACCTTCAGAAGGAAATAATTCCCAGTTTCTATTTGTTAAAATAGTTGAGTTAAATACATTCAATTTATAAAGTATCACTATCCAGTGTGACACAAAGAATGCTGACGAAGGCCGTAGCGGGCCAGAAAATGCATTACATTCAGCTGGTGTCTAATAATTGTAAATTTTTCTTTACATACAATATACCTCATTGCTTTCCAAAGGAAAGCTAAGGTAAAATGTAACAAGAAAATACAATATAATAGTCTGGTAGTGTATAAAGTCATTTCTGAAAATTGAAGGAATATGACTATTACAAAAAGCTTTATAAAATACATAACTGAAATTTAGCTCATAGAATAAATTCGAAAAATAAAAAATGTTGAATATAATATAAAGTAACCTTCAGAAGGAAATAATTCCCAGTTTCTATTTGTTAAAATAGTTGAGTTAAATACATTCAATTTATAAAGTATCACTATCCAGTGTGACACAAAGAATGCTGACGAAGGCCGTAGCGGGCCAGAAAATGCATTACATTCAGCTGGTGTCTAATAATTGTAAATTTTTCTTTACATACAATATACCTCATTGCTTTCCAAAGGAAAGCTAAGGTAAAATGTAACAAGAAAATACAATATAATAGTCTGATAGTGTATAAAGTCATTTCTGAAAAATTGAAGGAATATGACTATTACAAAAAGCTTTATAAAATACATAACTGAAATTTAGCTCATAGAATAAATTCGAAAAATAAAAAATGTTGAATATAATAAAAAAAAATATTTAAAAAAACATAATTATGTACTTCATACCCAGCTTGCGTTTTCAATCGTGTAAGAGCTACTGTGAGTCTCATGAAGAGCGTCTGTGATCGTCGATGACCGCATTATTTAAACGTAGAAGATTCCTTCCACGGGAAAAACTTCAGCACGAGTGAGATTCTTCCATAGCATAGCGAAAGGTGATTCTTCAATCGTTGTGGGAATTGTTTAAAACGTGGAAAACATTGTTCTTTTTGTACTCTGAAAATAATCATTTAAAGATTTTCTTAAGACTTTTATATTACAGTCAATTAAATTTGCATCAAGCATACCGGAAACCCCCGATTTTGCCAGCTTGTTTATTCGCCTTGTAAGCAGCTTTAAAAAAAAAGTATTTTTTGTTGGGAATCACCCCACCTAATACAACTACGAACTAGCAAAATAGATTTTGGGAAGGAGAATAGAGGAAGTAGTGCTTGTGGAGCTTCGACTAGAACCTATTCATGTTAAAAGTGTGAGGGAAGACTTCAGCAGGAAGGTTATTCCGCGTATGAGCCGTCCGTCAAAAAAACGAATTTTCCCTTTAAAACGTTGTGCAATGCACCGGCCAATCGACCAAAAAGGATGGGCTCTTATATTACGTGTATTACGAGTTTCGGGAACCAGATGCCTAATTTCACAACACATCCCATTGTAGTAACGATAAAACAGGCAAATACAACCCACATTGAAACGATGCTCAAGGGAGTCAATAGAATTGGATACCATAATGTCTTCAATGAGAATCTTCGCTCTCTCCTACACGCGATCAAGAAGCTTCAGAATAGACTTTGAAGCACCGGCCCACTGAAAATCTGAGATTATTGGTGAGATACGAGAGAAGAATAAGATGTTCAATTGATAAGATCCACCTAATTTTTTACTAGGCAGGCCATAAATTTTTATTTTATGTGAAGAACATAAATTTTACTCACTGCGCTTAGCATATTTAATTGAGCTGAAAACCAAAGCAAAAAAATTTATTTTTTAGGATAATTAATTAAATAAAAACAGAAAGTTTTTTTTTTTTTGAGTTGTTCATTTGATAATACCCATTAAATATTTGTTTACCTAAAACCTTTTTTGTTTATTATTTAACAAAAATAATTATTATAAAAGAAAATTTATCTCTGAGCTAATTATTGTTTGGAAATTTTAAAAAAACCATACCAACTTATCATGACAGGGTTGTATTTTGTGGTCGTGTAAACTGCCCTTAAGCACCACAGTTTTTTAAGGTTTCCCAATCATGCAAATTATAATTAAATTGTTCCGCAATACTTTACAGCACCCAACAGCATGACACTGCCCTTTCTGCTGTGGTAGCGGTTTAGAATTAACTCGTTTTTTCTCAAATCATGGAAATAATGCTTATATCCATATGGTCCATCGAGGTTAAATTTCTTTTCATCAGTAAAAACCACAACTTTCCAATCATTAAGTTGAATCTTTTCTTGTATACTTCGCGGCATATGCTCTCTCGCATATTGCAACCGATTTTGTTTGCGTGTCTGATTCAACAGGGGCTTTGACTTAAATTTTCGCAACTGCAAGTGTTCACAGCTTATGATGGCACTACCTACTGTTCAGATACTTGCTTCTGCCGGCTTTAAAGCTGATAAACTCTTCGTTTGTAAGTTTGTCCATACATACGTATGTATGTTGGTACTTGGACTTTTCGAGAACGGGTTTGGGGTTTCGTCTGATTTTGCGGGCTTTGAAAAGTCATCGATTTTAAATCTTTTGTTTCACTTAGAATTTTATTTTTAGCCATCCGTATCAATTCTCAATTAAAAGCTAATTAATTGTATCAACCAAGGCGAATTCATAAAGGTGACATTTTCGAGTCATCTGTTTAATGTTTATTTCCCTGTGTGTATACTGAATGTCAAGCGTTGTTTACATTTTATGAAAAAAATTTGTTAAAATTTAAAATTCAATAAAAATATAAATTCTTGAAAAACCCCTATTTTGAAATTTCAAAAAATTCAAAAAATTTTATAGTGCCTATTATGAACTAAATTCGATTTTCGACAGCAGTCGAATTAGCTGATCGAACGAATTTTCATTTGGTATTATGGCGCGCATTCGATAAAAATTTACTATTGTGATTTTGTTAATTCACAGTAGTACATTTTCGATCAGCTGTCACCTAAAATAAAAAATGTTGTTTACAATTTAAAAAAATTAATTAAAGTTAAACGTGACCACGGCGGTATTATGGTTGTCTTCAAATAATTAAGCTCCATTGGGGTTTCATCCCACTTTTTTACATGCTGAACTTTGCTGCAAATCATTTGGTCAAAAAATAATTTTTCCATAAGGAATATGAGCGTTTCCAATTGCTGTTTACGACGTTGGACTTGCACAAAATGAACAAAACTGATAAAGAATATGGTATTTGGTATACGAACACAAAAAAATTATCAAATAGTTACATTTTCAACAAGTTTGTTACATTTATTTGCACCGTCGAAAGCAAATTTGTTTTCGTTGAAAAATTCGATGCACAACGAAATTGTCGACAGTGCTGCCAACTCATAATACCAAATTAACATTCGATAGTCGATGTTCGATAGCCAGCGAAAATCGCTTATCGAATGTAACTCATAATAGGGGCCTTAATTCTCCGACTACAGGCCAAAACTCCGGCTACGTTAGAATTTGGCCTAGGGGTTTTACTATATGCGTGCCAATTTTTAGCTTTCCAACCCATCAGTGGGCTTCAAAAAACTCTGGATACACAAAAAAAGAAGAACACACAAATAAGGAAATTATATATGTATAATGATAAGGCCTGCTAAGTAAGAAAAATTATGTAGGTCTAATCAATTGAACAGGAGTGTACTTTCATGTACTTGGAAATTCTATTATGTTTTTATATTTTCCAATATACACCTGCAGTTGCCTGCGATTTTTACACTTTTTCTTTTACTTTTCATATTTTTTGTTTTTATTAACTTTTTTAAATTTACTTTTTGTTAAGAAACTTGTATTAAATCTTATTTAATTAACAAAAAATGTGTAGACACGAATGAACGTTCAAAAATTAATGGGAGAAGATTTAAAAAAAAAAAAAATAATAATAAAAATCGTGACTTTTAAAAATATAAATTTTCCAGAATTAACCTAAATAAGCTTTTTAAAAGGATTATTTTAAACCTGTTTTAAAAAAAATTCAAAAGTTTTTGTAAAGTACTTTAAAAAAAATACCCTTTTAAAAAGTATGTAAGACTAGCGTTTAACCCGCTACTTCGTTAGCGTCTCCTTTTCCTTCGTCGACATATTTTTATGCCAAAGGTTATGAAAAAAATCCAGTTGTAGAACCAAAAAGCTAAAGAAAAATAAAGAAATTGGGTACTATTTTCCCCCCATTAAGTCCATAATTTAGTAATGAATGGAGAAAAATGTTTTGTAAAAAAAATTAACAAAAATAGTTACGATTTTCAGCCCTTAAATGTTCGAATTTCGAAAAAGTACCAAATTCGTATTCTTTTGTTTTTTTGATAAGTTTCGAATGTGATATTAAGTTTTTCTATGGTTACTGGCTCAAAAGATAGATGAGGTGTCAAAAATTTACCAAAATTCAGGTTTTACCCGCTTACATCCTAATAGGGCCGAATTTCAAAAAAGCACCAGGTACCTGTCCGCTTATTTAAGGCTACCAAATTTTCCCGTTTTTACTCTTGTTAACCCCCTAAATTTCCAAAAACCCCGTCTTATTTGGGAAATAACCAATCTCTGGTCCAAATTCCAAGCTTTTAGCTTCCGGCGTTAAGGCTTTGCGATGATTAATCACTGAGTTATGTTACAGTTTTATATATATATATGTATAGATAAAAAACGTGTTGTTGTGCTGTAAGTTTCCTTAACAATCTCGTTTTTCTGTAATTCTCCTAAACAAATAAATACAAAAATAAAAATAAAACAAAAAAAATTGCTTTTCCAAAAAGTTCTCTGATAAAAGTGCCTTTCAAGAACTTCTATTTTTAAGAATTTTCTTTTGAAAAAGGTTTTTTTTTAAATTTACTTTTTAAAAAAAGGACATTTTGAAACCAGGCTTAAAAAGTGTGTATGTACTATTGAAATAAGCCTTTAAAAAGGTACCATTTAAAAATTTTCATTAAAAAAGAATTATTTTGAGAAAAGTTTTCTAGTTTTGATTTTTGTCAGTGTATATTAGCTTTATATAATTTATCGTAATTGTTTTTGTTGTAATTGCTTCTATTGTTGCCACTAGACATCGTGGCGTATGAGTAATTATTTATTTTTATATGAATTACTTCACTCAAAATAATTATTGTTTAACGACAACACACATTTTTCTCATTTTAAAAGATCTTTAAAAGATAAGAAATGAAAAATGTTGGGTTTTACCGTATGTGTGTTCTATTTAATGAAAAAACTTTAGACTATTTCTTCTTGGTGTGATGAAAAATGCAGATAATCTCTTGTTTAAGGTGTATGCGAAAATGCCATAAAGAATTCTTGTTTTTTTTTAGTTAAAACGTATTTCATAATTTTTTAAAAATCAACAAACAATATAAAAAGAAATATAAAAAACAAAAAGAATTTAAAATTTATTTATTTAACTGAAAATACATTTTGACAACCTCGAATATGGATCAAAAAGACCGCTTTTAAAATTAAAAAGTATATACATACAAATGTATGTAGGTATGTACGTGTTTTTTTTAATTTTATTTGGAACACAAAATACAGTGGGATAAATAAGTTTGTAATCAAACTTGGATTGCATTCAATGGTTATAAATTTTATAAAGAATGCTTGTAAACAGATCCCTACAACATTCAAGGGCGGGTCAATAAATCCATGGATTGTAAAATGAAATGCATGTTTTTGGATAAAAAAAAATCATAAATTTTTTTAATTTAGTCTCCCTTGAGCACGATTGACTGTGTCCAACGTTTCTGCAATTTTTAATGCCTTCAAAAAAAAAAAAAATTAAATAAGATTGTGAGGTTATCAAAATAGGTCTCTTTCCACAGAGCTCTTTCTTTAGGTTTGAAAACAAAAAACCGTCACTAAGGACTTAATCCAGAGAAAATGTCGGATGAGGGAGTAATTCGCAGCCTAATTAATGTCAGTTTGCCATGAAAAACTTAATGAACACACGAAATTCAGTTTTCTCAATTTTCTAACGCAGTCTTTTGTAGAGATCTTGAAAATCTTGTTTATAAAGCAAAGCTCCAAAAGAATTTATTTATAAATTTGGAAGGTTTTTTTCTCTATTTAAATTTTTTAAAACTTATTTTATAATATGGAAATTAAAAAAAAATCACTCAAAAATGTCAAAATATGCAAAAATATGCATTTTCACCAAAATATGCTACAATTTGCAAAAACAAATCGATGCCATTTTTAAGCAAATTTAATGATACGGAAAGAAAATTTATCGACATAGTTCTTAAGCTAAGATCCCACTATCGGCGCAAATTATCAATTTTTGTCGTATTTCATGTGCCGATAGTGTGAACGGTCAAAATTTTTTAATATGCGACAATCTTCACCGAAATTGTGCTGACTAGAGTTGGGCAAAATCGTTCCTTTTGTGGAATCGTTCTGACCGATCCGAAAGATCAAAGGAACTAGGTCGTTCCTTTCGTTCATCGTTCCGGTTTTTTTACTTTGAACAATGAATGAACGAGGAACGAGAAAACTTCTCTGTCGTTCATTAAACCCTCAATCATAAAATATTTGTTATTGTTTGTTTTTATGTTGTGGCATAACAACTACCTAGAATTACATATGAATTTTTTTAAATGATTTTAAAAAATAATAACAAATAATAATAAGTGGTATATGTATTGCTAAAATATATTGCTTTGGATCACATTAGCAACTTATTTAATTAGAAAATTTTTATATGTCACGGCAAAAATACACAAAAGTCGGCAACATTGATCAATACACAAAAAATTAACCTACAAAAATACATGTAATCATCCAACTGATTGCAATTGCGGAACGAGGAACGACAAAAAAGGAACTATTGAAAAAGTCCGCACCGTTCCTTTTAGGGAATCGTTCAATGGAACTAGGTCGTTCCGGAACGACACAACACTAGTGCTGACTGTGGACAATCACAATCAACCTTGATGCGCCGATAATGTGAAAACTCTTTTGCACAATGTGGAGCAATCAAATTGTTTAATATGTACCGATTTTTATCGGTCACTTGTGCGCCGATCACAGTCGCCAATCAACGCCGGTACAAGGGATGGCTAAACGAAATTTTTAATTTGCACCAACTGGTTACTAAATGTTTTCTTTTTTGAGCTTTATTGTACTGAAATTACATTTCTGTGGCATTTTGACAAAACATCTTAAGTCGAGATAAAATAGCAAAAAAAGTTTAAAAAAAAACTCGGTGAAAAAATTATTTTTATCAAATAATAAAATAAACCGAAATTAAAGGAAAATTTCGTTTATAATACAAAATTTTAAAATCGTAAACAAAAATGTTTTTCGAAGAAAATTCGTATAATTAACAGCATATTTTTCAATTTTTAAATTTGACTTAAGATGTTTTGCCAAAAGGCCACAGATTTGTTTTATATATTATTTATGTATTTAAACGTTAAATAGTACATTTTTACTGTTAAATGAAAGAAAACAATTCGTTTTAACCAAAACATTGCAGTTGTATCGATGTTGCAATCCTTGGATTGTGAACATCTGTTTACAAAACCAAAATTACAAAAAAAGAACAAGTGTAGTAAGTTTGAATAAAATTAAATACATTTTTTATCATATACATACCATTAATATACTATTTAAAATTGTTAGGAAACATAATGGAATATTCAGACGGAGAACAAGCAAATAAACAAAAACATATGATTTAATTTGCTCAAATAGCACGATAGTGTGAACGCATTATACCGATTATTGTCGCAATTGAGTTTTGGCCGCTATGAACAGAAAAAAATCGTCACAGATTGTGCTATTTGAGCCGATAGTGGGATCTTAGCTTTAGACTATCGACAAAAAACATGCATTAGCATGGAAAGCACGTCCCTAATGATAAACAATATAAAAAAAATTTTACATGTTAGAACGAACGTATTTATCCAAAGTTTTCAACTGCAATAAGTATGCCAAATTTGATATTTGCAACAAAGTTTAAAAAGTGACGGCCCTAATGTAAAAAGAGGTTATTCTAGTAATTCTGCAAAATATTGTCATAGGAGCACAATAGATTATGTCTGTACATAATTTCCGTTTTGTCAATTAACTACATTCATAGTTCGATACAAGATAAATGGACGGAGAAGCGAACGAACAGCCAGCAAAATTAATAAGCAATTAAAAACAAGTCAAGACAAAACCAAACAAAACAGATCAACCATTGTGTCTATGTTTAACTTTTTTTTTTTTGAAATAACAAAAAATAAAACCCCAAAATAAAAAAAATAAAGGTGTTAAGATATCATCGTTAAATAAACAAGAGTCCAAAAGTTTAATCAGTAGCCAAACCCAGAAAAACTAAGAAAACAACAGCAAACCGACCAACCTACACCATAAAATTAAAAATATATACAATTTCAACAACAACAAAAAACTTTAAAAAGAAAAAAAAACGCAAATTTACTAAATGACAACAATATCAAACCGCAAAAAGATAAAAATACTGTATAAAGAACGCAGAAAGTATAAAAAAAAACACATAAAAATGAAGAATTTCATTTGACGTGCGTGCGTTTGTTCATTTTTTTCCGAATCACACACACACTCATGGAGACCAAAAGCTCCAAATGTGGTGATCAGATCGCGTCTATGGATCAAATAAAAACCACAAAAACTTATGTACGAGTATGTCCAACGACTGAAATAGTAATCGGCAACGAAATTATATTTTGTAAAACAGTAACGTTTTTAGCTGGGGTTTTTTTGCTGTTCCTGTTGTCCGCTTCATTTCAGCATAAAAACCAAAACAAACCATTTTAAAGCTAGTTTGGCTTAAACCGAAGCAAATATACGAAATGACTCATGATTATGGGTACGCATGTGCCAAAGACAGGCATTCCCCCAACAAGAACAACAGCAATAATAGTTTTTAGTTGGTATCAGCGTTGCCGTTGGAAATTTTCTAAAAGGGTCACAAAAAGGGGGTTTTCGACAAAAAAAAAAGGTGTCACAAAAGGAGTATTTGAAACTTTATTAATTTATTAATTCAATAAATAAATTACAAATTTGGATGTATGAGTTATGTTATTAGGGAATTTGTACTTAACTATCGTAAAATTAATTAAGAAGCCGTAAAAAATGTTTTAACAAAAGTTTTTACGCCTACTTACTACTTTTTATGAATTTTTGTTCTATATTTGGTTAATCAATCTTCACTTTAAGTCTATTTTTCCAGTTCCGTTTCGGGCAAATTAAGAGACGAAAGACGAAATGGGATCACAAGTTTCTAGTTTAAGTCAGTTTCAAAGTTTATTGTCAAAGCAATGCTTACTTTGAGGTAAAGAAAAATAAAAGTAACGAATTTATTTAAATTTGAGTAAAAATTTTCTTTAAATTTTTTTTTTATGTTTCCGTTTTACGTTTTGTCATTTATTTTACTTTTCTGTAACTTAAATATGTTGACAAAAGCCCCTGCTTTAAAAAATTATGTCTTGAAGGCGGAAATAATTTCAAGATCTGTGGCATTTTGAAAAACATCTTAAGTCGATATAAGATTGCAAAAAAGTTAAAAAAAAACCTCGGTAAAAAAATTATTTTCAACAAGTAATAAAATAAACCAAAATTAACGAAAAATCTCGTTTATAACACAAAATTTTAAAAACTTTTTTGAATGAAAATGCGTATGATTTACAAAATTTTTTTAATTTGACTTAAGATGTTTTGTCAAAATGCCACAGATATGTATGTAAATTATAGTGGGTGGATTTTGCAATCGATATTCTACCATTGATTTTTCGATAGCTTTTAGTATTAGGAAAAAATTCATTTCATTTTCGACGCGCACAAATTTCAATTTGTTTACTTTTTATGAATTTTTATTTTTAAAGGTTTTTTTGAGTAGAGAATAAAAAAGAATCGGCTGATTTAATTTTTTTTAATGTGACCTTTGCAAAGTGAAATTGTACACTTAAAATGATGGCGATAGCAGTTATACCAAAAAAATGTTTTTCTTGAGGTTTTGGACGAATTTTTGTCGAAAAATCGATCTTTTTACGCGATAATTTTTAAGGTTTTCTTTAATAGGTATGTTAAAAGAAATTCGCCAAAAAATTGGTTTGGAGCTTTAAAAATAACAAAAAAAAAAAAGAGTGAAAAACCAAAATAAAAAACTTATATAGACATCGTTTTAAGCGTACAATAAGATTTGGGCGCCTCGAAAATAATTTTTTTGATATGTCGCAGCTATCGACAAATTTGTGTCCATACAAGTCGGCCTACTCTAACGTTTATTTTGATTGAACCTAAAAAATACAGATTTTAAAAATCTTTAAAACATTCATTCTGGTCTCGTCTTTATTTACTCTTGAAACAAGTTCTTGACATAATTTCAACAGTGGTGCAGAAGAGAATTAATTTAAAATTATGCAATAGGGTCTTTTAAAAAGGGGCATAAATGTGGCAAGGCAATCAAAAAAGCTGCAATTTGATTGCGACATTCCGCTTACAAATGCTGTTATTGCAGTGTTGCCAAAAAACAAAATGTATGTGCTTTTTCTAAAAAGGGTCAAATAGTAACACGAAATAGTAAAAAAAAATTAAAAAAAAGGTAATATAAAAAAAAGGAACATAAAAGTTGTCAAGAGGTCAAATTGATACTTTAGTATCACAACGGTAACGCTGGCTAGCATAAGTATTGTTTTATAGCAGCATCTTGTACTTGTTATCAGGTCTGTAAAAGAATTTGTTGTTTTCGATTCGGTAATAAGATTTCTGTAATTGTTCCAAGATATTTTATTTTCAACTTGAGTTCCTATTCGGGTACTTATCCGAAGGGCAAATAACGGCATTGCTTACCGATTAAAATTTCCATATACATTTTATTGTAATTTCGATTGGTTTTTAGTGCTGTTATTTTGTCCCCAATGAAAAATATGGCCTGGAATTTAAGATCAAAATGTTTCGGTCGATTAACCATCACTTTTATCGGCATTTTTAAGACCTAACTCTCCACGAATAAAGAATCAACCACTGAACACACGTGATACCTGAAGGGTTCTCATCAAGTCATATAAAGTTACGATGGCTACTGTTTTTCATGATACCAGAACGTACTCTGCTCTGCCGAGATCTACCAATTTTAACACTCAGGCACGCATGGTGCTCCTCCAGTTGCATACGTACAATAGAACTTTAATTTGTTAATAAGATCGTGTTTCAGCATAACCGAGACCAGCGCTTAAATTCAGCTGGATATATAAGACAAAGTCATTGAAAATTCAACCTCTTTCATCTGTTGTCATCTCAGACAAAGCCATAAAAGAAGTTGTCTTGTAAAAAAGGACAGACCTGCCTTTCTTTATTTTTTACCCACAAATGACTTTACGAAATAGCCCATATGGATTTTTGGTCATTTCTGAACAATCTGTATTTCAAGCTTAATTTTCAGCAACTTCGTTCAAATTGATCTAACGGGCTCAAATTATAGCTTCATTGCAACTTGTAATCCAAGCATCGTTTTCTTAATTTTTTTACAGAATATTGATTAAAATTAAGGTGGACTTAGTTTAGATCTCTAATATTAATCCACAGAATTTAGAAATAATGACTCTGTGGTTTGTATTATTATTTTTTAACAGACAGATTAAGGTTGGTACGCATTGGACAAGAATGAACGTAAAACAGGAGTACGGACTTTTAGCACAGAAAGAATTAAAAATTGTCTCTAATCACCAAATTTATACCAAATTCATAGAATCAAGCAACCCATTTGTTGATTTTGCACTTATTACCAAAATGATTATATTGATTACTAAAAATTGTAAAAATTTAATATTTTGAATATTTTTTTTTATAATAAATGACATTTTTAGTTTTAATTAAAAAAATTATCAAAAAACTTTGCCGTTTCAAAGAATGTGTTGATTGATTTTGACCAATTTCCAACAACAATTAAACAAGTTTAAATTATTTTAATTTAAACGAAATAATTTTTTGTTATTTAATTGTTTTTGTAATTCAAAATTTATTATAAAACAACTAAAATGTTAATTAAATCAAAATTATATTTTTAATTTTCTTTTAACAAAAAAAATATTTATTTAATTATCCCATTAATTAAATACTTTTTAGATAATTTTTTTAATTAATAAAATAACTATTAATAATTTTTTCTGTAAGCCTAATTTTCTAATAATTAAAACTCATAAAACTGACAGCTTTGTCTTCCAAAAACTATGACAATGACTTAGTTATAAAAGACATGTTTACTTGATCATCCTTTACGAAATGTATTTAAGTTTCTGTAAACGTTATAACTACTTCGATTAGAAATAAAACATGGGTGATACCCGGAGTTTGGTATCTATCTTCTCTTATGCATATCAAAATGAAAAAAGTTTGTCTGTTTGTCTGTTTGTTTGTTTGTTGGCTTATAGACTCCTAAACTATTGAACCGATTTTCCTGAAATTTTTACAGTACCATCACGTTAGTCCCAAAAATAAAATAGAGTAGGGGAAGTTGCATCCTCCTCAGGATGCCAATGTTAAATATTGCAATTCTTAACAACTGTTATAATGAGAATCTTTCAACTTGGTATGAGTCACTTTTATGGTAAACTACAACCTTAAAAATAAAAAAGGAGGTAGGCGTAGGGGGAGCAATACGCTTAATAGGATGCATATATTAAATATCGCGTTACTGAAGAACTATTATACCGAAAGTCTTCAAACGTGGTTAAAGCCACTATTATGGTCAACTATAAATTTCAAAATATAAATATGCCCCCATAGAACGAAAATATTAAATAACGCATATCTGAAGAAAAAAGTCTTCAAACTTTGTAGGTCCCACTCCTTTGGTAAGCTACACCTATCAAAATAAAAATAAAACTGGTAGGTGCATTGTGTGAGCCCTAAAAATAAGACAACTTACTTTGTCGATAGGGTCAGGGGAGCAGTACTCCCATAGGATGCAAGTGTTGAATCAAATTAATAACTTACGGTCATGTTCTGACAATCGCAATAAGCATAACATTTGCGATTCTGGCTTGAAATCGCAAACTAGGCTCTGTCAATTGCAATAGCAAAAAGCTTGGCGACTTCAAATTGCAAAAGTATGGTCAAGGGAACCAGGGGCTGATTCTGGCAGTCGTGATCGAGTAATTTCTCGATTTGAACGTAATTTATTATCTAATTATTTCAGTCAATACAGAACGAATCGGAATTATTTTTTCAGTGTTATAAAGCATTAATTTGAGTTTCACAATACTAAAAAAATAGTTCCGATTCGTTAAGTATCGACTGAAATAAAATTGCTTTCGAATAGAGAAAGTACTTGATCACGACTGCCAGAATTAGGCCCCAGAATATTTTAATGAGACTATGGCAATTGGAAAGCAAAAATAAAATAAATTTGGCGACTTGAAATTTCAAATCGTGCGAATGCCTGAATACGGCCGTTAGTCAAGTGACTTGCTCTAATTTTCACGAGAACGTAGTTCTTGGCTCTCTAAAAAAATTTCCATTTTAATTTTAATATTTTAATTTTTTAAGCAAAATAAATTGATTTCAATCCTTAAAGATCTGGCAGAAGTATAAAATTGCAACAACTTTTGACACCAGCCAAGTGTTCACGCGCCAACTTTAGCAGCTGTTTGTAAAAAGTTGTTTCTGTAAAAAAAAACCTAAAAACATACACAAAACAAAGGTTGCAGCATGCAACATGTTGTAGTGGCATTAACAAAAAGTTAACTGTCTGAACGTGTGTTTTTTTTTTTTTTTTTTTTTGCTATATTTGTGAATGAAATAAACAAATTATGCCACAACAAGAACAACATGAATTGAGCATGTATCTAAAAGATACAATGTTTGAAAAAAAAATATGATTGCTGCGGTAAAAAAAAATCTTTGTACGAGTGAGTACTCGTATCTGTGTCAGAGTACACTTTTTTCTGTTTTCTATATTTTGTTTTTTTTTTTTTGTTATGTTTTGAACACAGAAAATCCCTTAGAAATGTTTGTAAATACAATGAAAACAGGTTTCATTATTGCAAAACATTTCGCAAAATGAAAAAACACACACGTGTTGCCAACAAATGTTTTTATTTTTTTTATTATTTTGATTTTATTATATTTCTCTAACTATTAAACATAAATATGGACTACTACAAATTTAAAAACAAATTTCAAACTACAAACAAACATTCGCAGTTTTCTTAATATTATTTACAAATTCAACAGATTGTAGTCTCCATCAATAGAAAATACACACTTTGTCTGCGGCTGTTTTTATGCAACTGGCAAATTGGGTCAATTTCAATTTGTATTAATGAATTATTGTTTTATAAACATGTTTTTCGGTTGTTGTTTTGATTTTGGCAAAAAAAAAATTTAATGGATTTAACTAAATATGCAATAAATGCATTAATAGAGATGTAAAACAGAGAAGCTTTCGCATTAAATGCAAGGTCAAATTTCTTCCTTCCTGGGGGAGATTGAGATTTAGAAAGTCTTGTAATTTCTTTAATTTAAAAGAAAGAAAAATGGCCGGTTTTGCCATTATTCCGATTAGTTTTAGTTCTGTCGGGTTTTTATTGAAAGTCGTATTACTAAATCAGTTCATTCTTTGTCTTAATCTCTTAATTTGTCCGTAATAAATTATTATAATATAAAAAGTTTTTCTAATCCGCGATCGTAAGTTTTTGTTTATAATTTATTAAATAAAATAGTTTCAAATAGAAACTGGGAATTATTTCCTTTCATAGGTTACTTTATTATATTCAACATATTTGTTTTTTCAAATTTATTCTATGAGCTAAATTTCAGTTATGTATTTTATAGAGCTTTTTTGTAATAGTCCTATTCCTTTAATTTTTAGGAATGACTTTATACACTACCAGAAATTTAGCTCATAGAATAAATTCGAAAAAAAAATATGTTGAATAAAATAGTTTCATTTAGAATAGTTTTGTTATTATATAATAGGGATATAAGAATACGCCTTTTAGCCGATACAATACCGATACTAAAAAAGAAATATCGGCGAAATCGATACGCATATTGAATTTTAATTCAAGCCATAATTAACACAACTCAAGTAAAGTAGTTTTTTTATTATGCCTGTACAAAATTATGTGCTGTTTTCACAACACAAGTGACTAAACGTTTAGTAAAATTACATTACAGTGTCAGAATTGAGTTTGAGTTCATTGTAAGATTATAAAAAAAGAGTTTTTTTTTTATATAAAAAAAAAATGTGTAAAGCTAAGTTTAGACTACTTCATGTGGCGATAATGGGAACGCACGCAATTTTTTTAAATACTACAATCTGCGCATAAATCGTGCTAACTTTAGACAATGTTAAGATATCGAAATGTTACAAATGCGCCAATTTTTATCGGGCACTTGTGCGCCGATCAAAGTGGCCAATCAGCGCCGACAAAAGCGTACTTCTGTTTGCTAAACAAATAAAAACACCAACGAAAAAGCTATTTATAGGATTTTTTGTTAAAATTTACAATTTTTACGAAATTTTGCTAAAACTTACTGTTTATAGGAAATTTTGTTAAATATATACAGGTTTTAGGAATTTTTGCCTTAATTTATTGTTTATAGGAAATTTTTCATAAATGTTTATATAAAATTTTCTAAAATTAACTGCTTTTAGGAAATTTTGCTAAAATAACTGTTTATAGGAAATGTTGCTGTTTATAGGAAATTTTGCTAAAACATACTGTTTATAAGAAATTTTGCTAAAATTTACTGTTTATACGAAATTTTTCATAAATTAACTGTTTATATGAAATGTTGCTAAAATTTGCTGTTTATAGAAAATTTTGCTGTTTATAGGAAATTTTGCTATAATTTACTGTTATGTAATAGGAAATTTTGCTTAAACTTACTGTTTATAGGAAATTTTGCTAAAATATACTGTTTAAAGGAAATTTTGCAACAATTTACAGTTTAAATTTGAGAATGTCAACCTTCATGACCAACTTTCATGATTGAAATCTGAAGATTTCTGAAATCTAAATTCAAGATTTTGTTCTGAGTGTACCCTATCGTACCCTATCGAAAGTATAACAGCACTGCCAGGTATACACTTAAGTGCTTATGTGTTATTTCTTTAATGTTTAGATTTTAGATTTTCTTACAGGTCCGGGTTTTTCTCTGTGTGTATTTTAAGCTGTTATAAGTGAATACCTTTCTTTTGCGACCCCCCTTATAAATTTTAATACACTCTTTATTTATTTTTTTTCACTTTTTATTTATTTTTTACGTTTAATTACTAAATTACCACTTCAATGAATTTTGTTTTACATATTTCTTTTTTATAATTTATTCAATTTTTGTTTTTTATGTTTGTTGCAGTCTTAAAAAATTTTCTAAACATTAATTTAGTTGTTTGTTCTTTTTGGTTTTTTTCTGTTAGTTTTAAATTTAAATAATATTTTTTTCTTTACTCTTTTAAATTTTTAATTTTTTGTGTATTTTTTTTTTTAATTATTTTATTTGAATAAAATTTTTACCAAAAAATGTCCTTCTTTTAGTTTTTGTTTGCTTTGTTTTAGAGATTGAATATTTACAGGATATTTGAATTAAAGTCCTGTTTCTATAGCGAGTATTTTTTACTTGACTTTGTTCTATAAGACAAATAATTTTTTTTTTCATTAATTTGTTTCTGTTTCTGTTCCTGGTCAAGTTGAATTTTCCGAGTTTGTTGGTTGATTTTGTACAAATTCTATTTGTTGTGGTAATCGAAGAAAAATGTAACTGACAATGAGATTTTCTTTGTTTTTTTTTTTTTTTTTTTTGTAAAATGGAAAAAATTTTATGTTTTTTTTATTCGATTTTTTCGTATTTTGATAACAATTAAAAAATGCCAACTATAAAAGAGAGGAGGAGCGAAAAGGAAGGAATTGTAGGAGCAGAATTTAATATGAAAAACTTGTTAAGTTTGTTTTATTGTTTCTCTTCCTTTTTTAATTTTTATTTATTGTTTTTTATACGGTTGAAATAACACACTGAATATTAGTTTCTTTGCTTTTAAGAAAAATACATTCTTTTGTTTTAATTTTATTTAAAATTTGAAAAATACTGTTTTTATTTGCTTGATTGGTTTAATAAAAATTCTGTTTTTTTAAGTGCATTTAATTAAACTAATTAAAAATAATTTTTAAATATTTAGGAAAGAAAAACAAGAAAAAGTTGTTTAAAGCAACTTATGGAAAATAGTGCTCGGGTTTTAATGATTTCTTTGTTTTTTTGGGGTTTAAGACTCATTTTGTAACCTCAGTTAAAAAGCTGTAAAAAATTATTAATTTTTCAATTTGTTTTTTTTATACAATTTGATTATTAAACATTAAATTGTTGTAGTTGAAGGAGATTGTGAGGTTTATTTAATTTTAATTTGTCTATAAAAATATTTGTTTTGTTTTTATTTTCGTAAAAATACATTTTATTTATATTCTAAATGTTTTTAATTGTTTTGTTTTTTGTAAATTAGACGGCATTTATACGATGATTTTTCAAACAGTCATTTAAAATTTTGCTATTATGATTTAAATTCAATCGTTTTTTAAAACCAAAATAAAAGAAAAGGCATGTCATCTTGTAAATAAAGAAAGATTTTGGTAGAAGCTTTGAAAGAAAATTAAAAAAAGGACATGTTTTAGAAATCATTGTGTAAAAGCCGCCTTAGATTTAAATTGATGATTTAAAATTTTATGATTTTAATAAAATATATAATTGGGTTTTTTTAGAGTTTAAAAGAAAAATCTTAAAAAAACAAGAAAAACTTAAATGAAAAATCAATAAAAATCAAATGGCCGTTTTCTTATTACACGATTATCTTTTTTCCCAACGAAAAACTGCACATTAATGAAAATTGGTTTTCTCAATGCCTCATTTGCTTCTATTCTGTCGCAAAAATAACCAGCACTCATCTGCCAATTATTTATTTTCGTTTTATTTGCCGAACAGATTAATTTAACGAGCTGACTCCCAACTTTTACATGTATTTTGAGAGGTGTTGCCAACTGAAAACAATGTTTTTTGTCGGTATATTGAGAAACCCAAAAGCATTAACGGACAGTTTATCGGTCTTATAAATTTATGTTAACATTAAGTAACAGACAGTTTGTCGATTCATTGATAAAATGGCCATAAGACTGTGTTTTTATTATGACTTGCGAGCGGATCCTGTCTTCACTTCAGGCGGGGTCACATAGTGAAAATTTAGTCCGGACAGCCGCTAAACCTAATTTGAATTAGAATACTAGCTTTAGCACAGAGTATGCCATTTATTTTTCCCTCTCTTCTAAAAACTCAAGACTTGACGAGTCAAACTTGACGTGTGTGAACCGGCACAAACTATTTGGATAGTCATGTAAAAACAAAATGGAAATATCAAACAGCTTTTTAATTTTAAAATGGCCCTATATATAAGAATTGGGAATTATTTCAATTATGTAATTCTTTACTAGGGTTCCTATTCGAACAAAAATATCCCGTGAATTGTCAGGGGAAAAATCTTTATTTTATATATTTAAGATTTAATAACAATTAATAATGCTAAATGCCATTGTAATCGAATAATAAGTTAATTTATTCAAATTTCATTGAGTTATATGTATCTTGTATAAACGTTTATCAAATTTGATCTATCTAAATTTTAATATTGATTTTTATATACATTGTGGTTTTTGATTTCATCTTTCTTCCAAAAGTCTTACAATACGTCATTAAAATAATTTGTATATGGATACTTCCACCGATGGGTCCACAAAATCAAAAAAATTTTTGAAAGAACTTTGTTTTAGCATTTTTTCACAGGGAAACAGTTAAGTGTAAGGGTGTGTGTGAAACGGTAGCAAAGTACTCATGGAAGAAAAATGTTGACACCGTTGTGGGGAATAAAATTTCACTAGCCCTGGGGGCTAGTATAAATTTTGACTTTAGTGTAGGAATTCTACCGTTTCACACACACCCTAAAGGCCCAACCATATTATGCATAGCCTTGCTTAACCTACTGTCAAAAATTAACAAAAAATCTCTCAAATGTGTTTAAAAAAACAAAAATAAAATCAACAAACATTTGATTCCGTACGGAATGTGCGATCAGTTTCGCACTTTGCTTAAGCAAATGGCAATTTCATAAAATTTAACAAAGTTTCCTTAAGTTCAATATGGTTTGCCTTATATGATTTACATGTATTCGTACATTTTGCTTAAGTCAACTTAAGTACGTTATGGTTGGTCCGTAAGTGTGAAAATTAAAAATTGAAAAATTATTTTTTAAATACGTAAATTGTGTATTTATGTAAATACATACATTTACATGCAAACACACCTGTGTAAGCGCACTGACTCTCTCGAAATATATTGTTTTGCTGCAGTGTAGTCCTTGGTTGTAGTCATTTGTGCTATTTTTTTAAAATTAATATTTATAAGAACAATTGTGATTTTTATTTGAACTGTTAATTTTAATTTTGATATTTTTTAGTTGCGCTTGAAAATATACGAAAAAACAGAGGAAAGGAAGCAACATGTTATATAAAATTGAAAACAAATTTCGAACCACCAGCAGTACCACTGGTTAAAGATTGATGTTTGACTGTTGGCTGGCAGGCACCGCAGTGGTGCAGAGGTTAGAACTTGAAGAATTCTGATGAAAGAATGTGGTGATTCTTGAAACATGTAAATTCAACCCAGGTTCAAGGTCCAGCTCAGCCAAGAAAATTATCAATAAATTTTAATAAAATTCCAAGTTGTAAAATTCCTTCCTTCAGTAAAAACAATTTAATGAAAATTTAATTTAATGAACTCAAGCCTAACTAAAAAATATCAAAATTAATATTATTTATAAAGATTGAGGTCGTCACGTCACGCCTTTGTGTAAATTCTTCAGGGAATATTAACAATTTAAAATTTTTAATAATTTTTAATGAATTACAATTTTTTAAGATTTCATAGCGAAATGAAAATAACAAATAACGGGTCCGCCATCTAACGTTTTTTATTCAACTATTGCTTATTTCGTGAATGGTAACACTTAGCTCATGACTGATTCGACAGATAATTAGTTTTATCCTTCCGCTGAACGAGTATGGTTGTGTAAACGCTTGAACAACGCTGGGAAATATGCGTTTTCGCTTCGCTAAGTGGGCCTGCGATCGACTTACAGAAGATGCCGATTTTGCCAAAAAAAATCATCTTTTCAGACGAAGCTCATTTTGATCTTGGCGGATATGTAAACAAGCAAAATTGTTGAAAAGCAGTTGCATCCAAAACGAGTCACTGTTTGGTGCGGATTTTTGTCCAGAGGCATAATTGGGCCATTTTTCTTCGAAAATGGACAAGGAGTGGCCGTTACAGTCAATGGCGATCGTTATCGGGCCATGTTGAACGAATTTTTGTTCACAAGAATTGAAGAGGAGGATATTAGCAACATTTGGTTTCAACAGGACGGCGCTACGTGCCACACAGCCGAAGCTACATTCGATGTTTTGCGCCCTGTTTTTAAAGATCGCACTATCAGCCGCAGAGCTGATGTCGTTTGGCCACCTCGGAGCTGCGATTTGACACCGTTGCACTATTATTTGTGGGGTGCCGTCAAAGATAAGTGTTATGCCGACAAGCCAGAGACAATTGACGCTTTAAAGGACAATATTCGTGAAGTCATTGGTGAAATACAGCTGCACACAATCGATAATGTGCTTAAAAATTGGACCGATCGTGTAGGCTACTGCATGGCCAGCCGAGGCAGCCATTTGAATGAAATTATTTTCCATTATTAACCGGAAGGATTGTACTTTCAAATAAAAAAAGAAATTTGAGAAAATATTCAGTAGTTTTTTTTATAGCATTTTCAAAAAAAAAAAGTTATTTGGCGGACCCTGTATAAGGATATTTATGTATATGGAAAGCCATTTGGCGTTTATTCGTAAGTCTTAGTTATTCTATTTTGAAGAATCACATATGTGATCTTCTCCGAGAAAAGGGACCTACTGTGTCAAAAAACGGGTTTGATCTTAAGAGTGGATTCTGGTACCTAAAAGTGTGTAGAATAAGTAAAATGCGTTTTTCTCAAGACCTCATTTTTACACACTACGTCATATATACATATACATATGTACATATATACGTACACATGTATGTCAAAAGTAAGTAGATATAAACATTTGTTTTTGCAGTAACTGTCAAGAGGTTGAAATTCGGCCACCGGGCGAACCTAGTACATTAAATACATCTGTTCATTTAAAAAAAAAAATTAACTAAGCTCGTTTAAGATTTCGTAAAAAGAGGAACGGAAACAACATAAATGTAGTAATGACAAAAAATTTCACGTGCGACATGTCACATGCGACAGTTATTAAAACTAACTTATGGGTCAAATAAAAACCATTTTTAAGAGACATTAGTGCATTACATTTTAAAGTTTGACGCATTTAAATATTGCCTCAGGTTTCGCTGAAATTGACGTTTGAATTGGTGGCCGCGAAAACCACTTCTGTTTTTTTTCACGTGCGAATGCCTTGCTTCTTTGCAGTTGTCTTGAAAACGACAGATTTATCAAATTTAGCTCTTTGTTTTTCATACATTTTTCATTTATAAATTGGCCAACTAACAATTTAACATAAATTGCCACTATATACAAAACTGAGAGGAAGAAGTGTAAGTTCGTTGTCTGAAAGTAGCCCAGCGGTCTATAGGACCGCAAGTGTTAGGCCTTTTTGAAGGCTTCATACCCCTTTCCAAAAGATTCGCTTCGTATGATATCCTGCCTTCAGAAGTATGCATTCTAGAAGGTATACATATATTTCTTTTTGAAAGACCTTGCAAAATATTTATTACACATTCGCTACTCCCTTCTTTAAGAAGAGAGAAAGGAAGTTCTTCATTTTTATTTATTTTTTATTTGTAATTACCTTCCTTACTCCCTTCTTTGGGAAGGGATCGAGGTCGTTATTAAAGGGAGTGCGGAAGGGCTTGCTCCCAATGACAACCTGTGTAAAAAATAAATAAGTATGAAATGCGGCGAGGAGGGCGTGTGTCTGCTTAATAAGGCCTTATATTAGTTACCGCTGGGAAATTTTAAAACTAGATTCGAAAGAAAAATACATACATATGTATGTATGTATTGCGATTTTGTAATATAAATCACATACAAATTCGAAGATTTGAACAAACATTAACATAAAGAGGACAAATAACAAAAAAATTAAATTATTTTTATTATAAACGAATGATTAATGGCAATCGGGCATGTTCTGAAAATTTAAATCGAGTGGAATTAAAAATCGAACGAGATTTTTAGTTTAATAATTTTAAAAATGATAGCACAGTATGGTGTGCAATAGCTATAGAAAAGATTATTGGAGCATATTTTTTCAAAAACGTCGAAAAAGTTGCGATTAAGGTGAATGGCATTCAATACCGGGCAAAGATAAAAAAAAAATTGTAAGTACCGAGGTAGAGAACACTCCAGAATTGTGGATTTTACAAGATGGAGCCACAGCTCATACACAGCCCGCCCAATTATGGATCTTTTTTTTTCAATCATAACGTTATGTGCCATACTATATAAAAAAGAATATTTTGACGAATATTTAAAAAGAGGATCGTTTTAACAATTGGTTTAATTTAAACTTTACTTTAATTCGATTTACTGAATTATAAAATTAGGCTTCGAAAATGCAACTATGTATTCGAAGCCTATTAAAAATATGTGTGTTTTTTCAATTTCGCACTATTTGCATTTTGTGAATAATTTTTATAATCCATTAGTTTTATTTTGTTGTCACATCATATGGGATGAACTAAGATTAAGATGGAATATTGAATTTGGTGATTGTAGTTCACTTAATTTAAAATTATTTATTTAAAAGATATGTATATCGAAAATAATTGAGTCTGTCTCAATTATTATGTTCCTTAGTGTAGCTAATTAAAAGCAAACAATGCTTCAAAAAAATCACATAATTTTACTTTCTGACAATAAGCTTTTTAAATAACAAGTTAAAAAGTATAGTCGGTAACGCCCGACCATGTGATACCCAACACCACAAAATTAAGAGACAAATTTTCGAGAGTGTACCCTGTTTGGCGCCCATGGTCAATGGTGGTTCCTTTCAGATCAAACTTATGTTATGAGGTTAATTGTCATGCAAAAGTTCTTTGTGCAAAATACAATTTAGAGATCTTTAAGTGATTTTAGGGAGGTGGTTTATATAGGAACTCTCTTCAGTTCTGGACCTTCCACCTCATTATTTTGACACGACATACGACATAGAAGCTATCAAAGTTACTGTCGCCAAATTGTAAGTCAATTCCTACATCTTTAAAGAAGTTATGGCATTAAAAGCAATTGTCGGGAGTAGTATTTGTAAGAAAGCTTTGGGCAAAAGGGGACCGATTCAAACAAAATTTCGTAGGATGATTTAGATTGCATCAAAATAATAATACCAAATTGATGAGTACAGACTCTATTTCGGAAAAAAAGCTTGTGTAGGGGCTATGTGAAATTGCAGACCGATTGTTACTATTTTCAATAGACTTTGTACTTGAACAATTATATCCTTTGTACCAAATTTCGTAAATTAATCTCCAAAATTGGCTGCACTTTGCGCACAATTCTTACATGGATAGCCAGCCAGCCGGACGGATGGACATCGTAAGATCGAACGGTATACCAAAAAGGGGGTATTTTAAACATTAAGCATCAGCATAATCGCATAATACACTCTTTACTATTGTGGTTTGGGTATAAAAATGCTCATTAAATAATTGAAACATTTTAAATTAGTAACCATTAAATGCTACTAAAGTCTCTGATGAAAACTTAAAAAGCTTTTAAATAAAATAACAAATTAAACTTGAAAAAAAAACATAAATCTTAAAATTACCAATTTCAATAAAATGTGAAATAAATTGAACAGCTCTGAACATGGAAAGTTTAAAGTAAATTTAGAATTTTTTTGGTTGTTATTTTAATATGAATAGGATTTTTTTAAATTAATTTTTAATTAGTTCATTTCATTTTTTACATTGAATTGTTTTTAGAGATATTAAATCAACTTAAATCATCAGTTTCGATTTGTTTTGTTTTTCAAAATCGTCTAAGCTTAATTAAGTTATAATCAATAATAAATTTTGTTTAAGATCTAATTACATAATTATAATTGGAATTCTTTTAATTTTATTTCTTTAAAGTTCAAGGTGATTTTAAATTTTCTTAAAAAAAATAGTTGTTATTTATAAAATCTACAAATAGTTAAAGGAGTAAAACAAAACAAAAAACATTTTTTATTATATTTTTTCAAAATGTTTTTATTTATTAAATTAAATCTTATTATTTCTTCGACCTTTCTTTAATTAAAATAAAAAGTTTTTTCGATATTCTTCGGAATATTGGAACAAATAATTTAATAAATAATATATTTATTTTTTAAAATAATTGGCCTCGAGCTCGAAAAAACTTTTTATTTTGTTTTTATTTATTTTTAAAATAAATACAATTTCATTTAAAAGAATGTACTAAATTAACAGAGAGAGAGAGAGAGAGAAAAAAACTAAAAAAATACTGTAAATTTTGAAATAATAAGTTCAAAATACTTAAAATGGAAAAGAGAATAAAAGTAAATAATTCGCAAAAAAATCAGAAAAATATAAAAAAATTGGAATTTGTTTAATAAACTTTTATAATTTTTTTTCTTCTGTTTTACTTATTTTATATGTATTATGTGTCTTTTTTTAATAGTAAAACAAAATTAATTTATTAAGCTAATCTTACAAACTGCTTAAAAAATTTAGAAAGGAGAGATTTTCTTTTACTTATTTTTTTGTTGTTAGGTTTATTTTTATAAATTAATTAAATTACTTTTCTGTTATCGCATTCAATGCGAAAATATATATATTTTTTCCTAAACATTTGTAGATTTTTTTTTGTTAGTTGTTTGATAAACACTTTTCTGTCACGCAAAATTTATTTTTTTTGTCTTGTTGTTTCATTTTATTTTTATATTATATATTGCATAATTAAGCTAAAAATATTAATGTAGAAAAAAATATATGTATAGACGAAAAAAAAATTATATGTATGTATGTATAATATATTCATTATTATTTATTTATAGTTTAGTTACACAAGTAAAACGAGACACTTAACTGTTTTCAAATGACAGTTAAATGCTAGTTTTTAAAGCTTTTTGGCGCCCAATTTCATTGGACCACTATTACGTTGAGCACGTCGTGCTTCTAGTTCACGTTGACGTTGTAGTTTCTTTTCTTCGCGTTTTCGTCGTGCTTCATCTAGTTTTGAATTGCCTAAAATGGTTTATAATTACAATTTTTTTTTTTTTTTGGAAAAGTTTAAATAAATTTTAAAAATACCAGAAGCAAAATATAATTGATGCAAATGTCGACAGATTGTAAGATGTATGCATACAAATAAAAAATATAAATTATATCGTCAGCTAAAATGCAAAAGGGCGTTACAACACCATTTATTTTTTTAAAGGAGAAGCAATAAACTTTACAAAATCAATAACAACAAGGTGTACTTGGCGTTTGAATTTGTTTAAAAAAATCGCGATTTTCAATCGCAGAGATTAATAAAATGAACAAATATCAATAAAAAACTCAAATTTCGAATTATGTATTTTGTTGTTATACCCTTTTGCATTTTAGGTTATAGAACAATTTAAAATTAGTATAAATATTAAGTTTATTGGCATTATTATTTTTGCAATTAATTAGTTAAAAACATAATTACATTATCCAATCAGTAGGTTAGAGTAATCAATATACGGAGTTCCAAAAGTTATATTAAAAATGTTTAATTAAAACATAAATAAAAAAGCGTTAAAAAAGTCAAAAATATTTTTTAAGAAATATTTAAAAATATTAAACAAGTTCCATTATTTTAAAGGAGCTTTCAATAAATAAAAGTTTGCTACATTTCAATATTTTTTACAGGAGGAAATTTACACGTTGGCTGTTATTTTAAGGGAAACAATATTCTTAACATCGAGGTATCGGTCATAAACATCGGTTTTTTTTAAAAAAAAACATCGGCATAGTTTCTCAATAACTCTGGACTTGAACGTGACTTGACAAGTTGAATTTTATGTTTCTAGGTTCAGTATTAATAAAAATTCAAAAGTACCAGTTAAGCAATAAAAAAGTACTAAAAAAAGTTCCCTGTTACAGATTCTCATTCTCTCAGTACCTTACAAATTTAGTTTTATGTCCAATAGGTCCAATATTAATCATAAATATTAACCATAAATTTACCAGTTGTAGAAGGAAAAAGTACCAAAAAGCTCCCGCTAACAGTTTTTTATTTACTCAGAACCATGCATGTTTAGTTTTATGTTTTTTGGTCCAATGTAGCGAAAATTCAAAAAAAAAACAAGCTGAAGAAGAAAAAAGTACCAACATTTTTATCTTATCTTAAATTACCATATGCAGATTTCTAACGTAATTCTCAAATGTGGATTATAATGCAATGTGGAACATAAATAAAAGTATTTAATTTTTTTAAATTAAATTCATTACATATTTATTTAAATAAACTGTGAGATAAACATTCGGAACCATAGCTTAAATGTGGAATAATGTTCCTTCCTTCCTTCCGTCCTCTAATTCTTGCAAAGACGAAATAATTGGTTCCCTTTTATTTTGAGGATTGCAGCACCGCGATCATACGACAAACTTATAATTTCTTCACTTTTCTGTTTTATGTTATTTTTTTAATTCGTATGCTTTATCATTGTACGAAGTAAAAATTTTACTTTAATCGCAATTTTTCGCTTTAGTATTGCCAAGTTTATTTTTGATTTGAATTTAACATTTGATACCAATTTAACATCAAATTGATAAAACATTTGATGTCAAATGTTTATTTTCATATCATTATCAATTTGAGTGTGCATGGTAAAATCAAACAATTGAAGTTTGAGAATTGTGTTTGATGTCAAATGATAAAGTCATTTCATATCAAAGTCAAACCTTCGTGTTTGTTGGGAAGTAACAAAAATCAGGGTTTAAAAAACTGCAGTCAAACCAAAAATCTGTCAAACAAAAAACGAAAATTTGTGTACAACTTTTAGATTTTAAAGTTGGTTTGACAGCGTCTTTTTACATTTAATGAATCTGAAGCAAAAGCAACAGTTGTTTTTGGCCAATGACAAATGAAGAAGTGGGAGAAACGGCAGTTTTTCTACTTTGACTGCAGTTTTTTAAACGCTGACAAAAATAGCAATATTGTAGTGGGAGCCCATAATTTAATATGTACATATGTCAGAAAAATTAACAAGATTTTGTTTGTCGTGCTTAGTTCCCACTAAATTTATTGTTGATGGGATTAGCTATTCCTATGCGCATTTTACTGGTTGCTTAGGCCAGATCATCAGGAAACTTCATCAACTACAACTACAATTAATGTTGGAAGAATTCCAACCAAATGTAGTGGGGAATGGAAGGAAAGATAAACTCACTGTTGTTGTTTAAGCTTTGATATTGTTACATGAAAAATAATTATATAATTCTCATTCGCTTAACAGTTTTATTTGGCTTAATCCATTTCCGGTTCAATGAATTTTGAGCTCGTATCTAATTTGGGGTTCCTGAGTTCAAAACCGTTCACAAAATTGAGCTAGCCCTAATGGGGCCGTCAGAACCCGGTGTTCGGAAGCGCGAACGATGGCTGCTTTATTATTTTTTTTTGCTTTGTAATTTAAAAAAAAAAAATTGTTTTTATTGCATAAAACATATTTTCACACAAGTTTCTTTCAATTTCATAAAATATGTTTATTGGAAATATAAAAAATTATAGTTTTTTTATTTATAAAAACTAGTATGCGCCAGCAGTCGACCCAATCGACTGCATTCTAGAAATAAAGACTTTGTTTAGTGTATGCCAGCCATCCAAACGGACATAATCTATTGGAACACTAAAGGAGGGGTACAGAACCAATATTTGTATCTGTTACATACTTCAGTACAATAGCATAATATCCCCTCTATCTATGCACTCTTTATCCATTGAACCGCAACTGTGACTATCAAAATTTATGGGTAAAATATTTAGAGCGGATTTAAATCTATCGACTAAAACATTACCATCTTGATTTTCGTCATTTTGGTTACGGACAATTCTTCGGCGCCAAAGTTGTCCTTCCCAGTTGCGTTGTCTTTCTGTTCTTCCTGTTAAAGTTCTTATGTAAGGCACAGAAATAACTTTTGCAGAATATTAAATGTACCTTATTTAAAATTTTTAGGTTTAAATTCTAAGAAAAAAAATAATTTTTTGATAAGAAAATCGTAGTGAACTAAGTATAACAAAATTTTTTTTTACTATTTATACATGTATGTGCGTGTGTTTGCAAGGAAATCTAAAACGCTTTTTAAGCATTGAAATCGTAAAAATTTATATTGTGCATATCTACACGAAAATACCTTTTAAACGGTATATGACAACTCTTAACATGTTTTTTGTACTTTCCAGGAGACAAAAAAAAACGTTATTACTCCGTTACTGAACCGTGTTGGAAGTAAATAAAAAAAAACCAAAATTAGTAGGAGATATTTATTGTTAGATGGTGTAAAGAAAGCAAAGGTATTGAACATGCAGAAGGACAAACACAGTATTTTGGTATCAAAAACCCGATTCGATTTTTTTGCGAGTTAAGAGTTGTCAACCTGTGACCGACGATATGTTTCATTAAAATCGGTGAACGATAAGATACTTAAAAATCAACCACAAAAAATTTTTCCCGTATTTATATATAAGATTACTTTTTATGGCACGCTTCAAAACGTTTTTGATGTAAATATACATTGCATTTTTTGCACATCCTTTTTTATTGGCTTTGTAAAGGTTTTTATCTGCAACTTCTAGTTTTTCCATCTTTCTGTTCAGTAGGAATGTATTTGCAATTCTGGAGAATTCTTTAATCGTTTAGATCATAGCAAAAGTTATTTTGCTGTATCACGCAAGTTTTTTGTTGCATAGGTTTTTCGTTTTTTTCTATTGAAACAAGGAAGGTTAGCGTTTATGTGTTGACAACAAAAGAGCTTAAAACTTAATTAAAAAATGCTTTTAAGACCGGATATTTATACTATAATTTTGAATGGCCTTGTCATGCAAATTTAAAAAAAACACATGCCTTGGATATAACAAAAAATATTTGTAGCTGCTGAATTTTTCCTCCTTTTCCCCATCTTTTGACAGCGTGCATTGGTTGAATTTGGTCAAAATTAGTAACCGTTGTGACTTCTTGTTTGTTTGATCGAATTAGAAGTCCGAATCACTCAATCTTTCAATTTAATGTCTATAAATTTTTGTGCATAGTTATTTGATCCTTTTATGATAACATCGAACATTTTCTGGAAAAAAATACCGCAGTGATCACAATCCTTTAATTTCAGAAAATAACTTTGATCGAGCTCATTTGAATTTGGTTGTAAAATAATTAAAATTTTTCCCGATCTATCAGTCCGCTGTGTCCACTATGGATTTTTCATGTCCGTAGGAAACTGTTCGTTATTTTGACACGCTTTGTTTTGCTCATGGCTTCTTGCAGACGTTGATGGTTGATCAGTAATATCTATGTATATCCTGGAAAGGCTCCTCTTGATTTCAAATATATATTTTAACCGTTCCAAAAGCTTCTTGCAAAACAGTTTGATAATTTAAAAATGAGGTAAGACATGCATACAAGCATACATGTAAGTTTGTATTGGAAATAATAAAATTTAGATAAAAATACAATATAATTTAGGGGAATTTCATTTTCGTCCTTTGTAGCCCACAAACGGTGTCCACACCATCATCTTATTCCACAATTATACCAATTATTTCTTCAATGGTAAAAATTGTACGCGTCATATTTTATTTAAAATACAATTCCCAACTTTTAAGACACTTAAAACGCAACTAAATTCACAACTAGGAGACGAAAATCTAAAGACACAGCTCTTCGTCAATCCACTAAATATCTTTCAACACTCAGCCAAAAGTAAATTTTATATGTTGAATAGCAGCCAACGTTCGCGCTTGCGAACACCAATATTTTTCTCAGTCTGAATCAACTTTGTTGTAATTTTTGGTTTTGATAGTTACAATTTTAATTTTTGGACAATTAATACATATGGCTGGCTGAATGAAATCCCTCTAAAAGTTTTAATTTTTAAATCTTATTTTGTGTTTTATTCGACCTTTAATACGTATTAATAAAAGAACTTGTTTTTCTTTTGAGCTCGAGGTCCTGGTTTTATTGTTAATAATTCTAATTTATTCAATATTTATTTTGCCAATATTTCGTTTTTCATTGAAAAACATCTTCTGGGCTTTAATCTAGAAATTACAAGTTTTAATTTTTATTTATTTGGTTTAATATCTTTAGTTTTTCTAAAATCTTTATGGATGAAGTTTCCTGATGATCTGGCCTAAGCAACCATTGAAATGCGCATAGGAATAGCTTATCCCATCAACAATAAATTTCAATGTTTTTATCAAAAATAAAAATTGGGAAATTAAGCACGAATAACAAAATCATTAAAATTTAATTTTGTATTCCCACGAAAATTATTTTGATTGTTAATTAAAGCTTAGAATACATACGGTACGTATTCTATAAAAATTAAGACATAACAGTTTAAAAAAGCAGAAAAAAATACCGATTAAAATGAATAAGTTTACTGTTCGCAAGTGCGAACAGAAGATGGAAATGGGTTAATATCTTGTTTTTCTAAAATCTTTAGATGAAGTTTCCTGACGATCTGGACTAAGCAGCCAGTGAAATGCGCATAGGAATAGCTTATCCCATCAACAATAAATTTCAGTGTTTTTATCAAAAAAAAATTGGGAATTAAGCACGACAAACAAATTCTTGTTAATTGAAAAATTTTGTATTGCCGAAAATTACTTTGATTTCAGAAAAAAGTTTTGTAAAAAAAGAACCTACCAAAAATGTATACGATTTTCCATTTCTTTTAGTTATGGAAATTTACCCGATTTTGCTCTTTTTTACCCCCTTAGATTTTAATAATATATATATCGTGTACTTCTCTAAGTAAATACATTTCAAATCAGTTGACAAACATGGGGCAAATTTCGGCATTCGATATCGATCAAAATTTCCGTTTAAATTGTGTATTGTGATTCTGATCGATATCGAATGTTGTAATTTGCCCACAGAGGAAGAAAGTGTTCTTGACCTTTGCCGATTTAAGTTTGAAAATATGTAGTTTTTTTTTTTTAATTGTTGTTTTGACGTTAAAGGACCGAAATGAATAAACAAACACCCTCTTGTTTTTTATTAATACAAGATTAGCACCACCTAATATTCAATTAGGCTTGGCTTTGTCTGTTTAACAAAATTTGTTTCCTTTTCAAAGTTTTTTTTTTACAAAAAATAAAAAAAATTCCAACTTTTTTTCAAAATATTTTTTTTCGATTCTTAAAAAAAAATTATATTACAAATAACCCAATTGCTGCAACGTCATCATAACTAGAAAACGACTTTAAAAGTTTTAAATTTACACACAATGTAAAAAGAAAATTTTATTCTTATATCAAGAGCTGAGTTTACAATATCTTTATATGAAAAAAGTAATTACCACTTCATAAAACACCTTATTTACGATGTATTGGTGATATAAAGTCAAATTTTGCAATTTTTTACTTATGACGTTGTTGCAGCAAATGAGTCCTACATGCTTCAAGTTCAATAAACTGACCTATAGATCTTAATCTTTTTAGATGTTAGTACAAACAAATTAGTGAATACATTTTAAAAAATAAATAAAATAACACTTCAAGATAAGACAAAAAAATAGTTATACCAATTAAAATACTTATAATTGAAAGGGTTATTGTAATACCATCATATGCCACAAAAAAATCATTTTTAGATAATCGACTTTAAAGTTAAAAAAAAAAAATTAAAAATAGATGATTAAACAAATTTATCACTTTCATTTCATTTTGTTTAAAGGTGTTAAAATTTGTGTGGCTTATTGCAAAAATAGATTCAACCAAAAACATTGAAATTTAAAAGGTCAATTATCGTCTGAATCAGAAAATAATTGTAAAATAGCTTAAATATTTTGAGAGATAAGAAAGGTTGTAATAAATAGGAGAAACATATAAGTCCAGTTTTTCGACTTGTGTGGCTTATGATGTTTTTACAATTAGCCCATCAATTACAAAAAAAAAACACATACAAAAGTAATAAAAAAAATTTTAAAGTGAAATGAACGCAAATATGAGTGATTTCTTGCAACAAAACATTCATGATCAGTGCTGTTTATCAAAAAGTTGTTAAATGTGCATATGAAAAGCAGAGCAATAAAAATTAAATTGACTTACCCGTCAATGGTTCATCAATTGGTTCGAATTCACCATCAGCCCATGAATCACTATTCCAATTAGCATTATTCGTTGAATTATTAACATGACGTTGCGGTGATTTCAGTTGAGGAGGACTGACATTGTTGCAATTAAGGAACGGTGAGGGTGTTTGGGATGTTATAGTATTGCTGAGCGAAGATAAGTGTGTTGACAAATCGTTTGGTCGTATATTAGCTGATAGAGAGGCCGTCGTTGACAATTGTTTTGAGGGTGATGTATTGTGAGAATTGAGCTTGGCCAAGGGTTCGATAAGTTCATTTAATTGTTGCTGTTGTAATTTTTGTTGATGCGGTCTTAAGGGTGATTGTCGTAATTGTTGAAGTTGTTGCTGCTCTTGCTCTTGAGCCTCCTCTTCACCCTGTAAAAAATAGTTGAATAAAGCATGTTCATTAAATAAAAAAAAGAAATATAATTACCGGATCTTCTTCTAGACTACCCCATTCTTCATTATCCCAACCATCTCTTACTTCAGCTAAAGTCGATGAAGCATTAAGAGGACCATTATTAGGTGAACCAGCCATTGGTGAACTGGGATCCTGCGAAGTCTAACAATTTGGTAAAGTTTAAATACTTTTATTTTATAAAATAAAAAACAAACTTACATCCATTTCGCCCCAATTTTCATTATCCCAATCATTGTTGCCATAATCAGATGCAGAGGCTGATGTATCATTACTTTCATGTTCTAATGAAGTCATGGACGTTACTGATGAGGTGGTCGTGGATAAACTACTACTAGAAGGTTGTTCTGCAAAAAAAATTAGTTTACATTTTGTGCATGCCAAACTACAGTTAGTAGTGGTTTACCTAATGAAGCCGGCTTTGATAAATTGCGTCCGGTTAATGGAGGTCGGGGTCTGGAGGAATCACTTTGACTGCGATAGAACTTAGAGGTGACTGCTGTTACAGCCCATCCCGCCCAGGTGGCTGCTGCATTACCAATTGAAGGTGTGGCGGTATGCACATCTGCTTCTGCAATAAAGATAATTTTGAATTTTATTTTATAAAAATTAAAACAAAAAATGTACCCATAGTTTCTCTTAGACTGGGATCTTCGGAAACTTTTTCTAGTTTTCCTAGAAAACCACGTATAGTTTTAAAGGCTGGCTCGCGTACTGACTTTTCAGGATCTATAGTAAGCGAACACAATGCAGGTAAGACACGATTTGCAACTTCACTGTAACATTATAACATTAATTTATAAGCATTATATTTTATTAATGCAGTAAAATATACTTACTTTAATAAGAAGTACTGTTGGGTAGCAGCTAAGGCCAAAACACCCGCCACACGAGCAGGAGGGAAAGGATCACGCATAGCTCTTATAAAGGCCGATACCAAAACACGTTGTCGAACCTTTTTTTAAGAAAAAAGTTTTCAATAATTTCGTTATTTACTTTAAGTTATTTTAAAAGTTTTCCTCACCTGCGGATGCAAATGTGGCGCTATTTTACCCAAGCATACTGTAGTATTTGTTCTAATACCGCCCTGATCATCTCTAGCTTGCAGACGGGCAAAATTCCGCAATACTTCAACATTTAAATTATTATAATTTAACTTAGGAGCCAAGTGTATAATTGACTGTAAAAATTTGTTATTTAGTATTAATTTAATAATTTAGTTATGGTTTTGTAATAAGATCACTTACTTTAACTGTTTGCTCTCTAATGGTGGCATTCGTATCTAAAAATCCGTGCGCAACTTGAGGAAAAATTTGATCATTCACCACTTGTGGCTGTAAATGGGCAATAAATAATTCTAATTGTTGCAATAGACGAGATCGTGTAACACGATCTGTGGAGGCAAATAACTTAACGACACAGGGTACAATACGTTTTTGATATTCAGCTTCGTCTAGAAGTTTTCCCAACTAAAAAGAGAAAAAGAGATTATTTTAGATTTTGGATATTTGGTTCTAGGCGAAAATAAATTTCAGATTTATTTTATTCAAAAATATTGGGTTTCATTCAAAAATATGATTTTAATTTAATTTCTTTTAAAAACCTTAAACATTGGCGCTAATACAGCTGAACCAGCATCACCATATTCATACGCTGTTATCAATTGGGGTAAAATTTTGTGCCTTAAAGATATTATTAAAATAGTTTATGCTTATCAGACTTAGTTGTTTACAACTTTGTTTATTATAATACTTACTTGCACACATTATCAGGAAAATTTTCCAAATGCAATGTAAGCCCGGAAAAGAAGCGATTCTTTTCCGCCTTATCTTTTATTTGTATTTCTTCCAAAAACAATAAAGTGTCTACTAAATCGTTTTTGAAAAACCCACCAGGTTTACGGCATCTAGTTATAATATCAGCTGGATTGGGACGATTAGAGGGAGAAGCGCCCACTAGTTCACAGTATAAAGATTGTAAAGACTTGGGTATATTATCGATGTCTTTGAGACTTCCCCGAGAACGTAAGGGACCATTAAAAGATTCCCACACCAAGCAGCCTAGGCCCCACATATCAGCAGAACTGTAAAGTAAATAACAAGTTGATAAATATTATGTTTTAATGGAATATAAATATAATAAAATATTTTACCATTTTGTGGCAGCCTTTAATTTAGATTGATCATTTTTCTCTGGAGGATCATAGACTTCCAAAGTAGGTGGCACTTTGATAGGTGGCATAGGATTACCATCGGCAGGTGAAACATACTCCAAACTACCCAATTTCCATTCTCCGGAGGAGTTAACAAACACAGACCACACTGAAACATTGTTGTGTCTCAAACTGCCATCGTTATTGAGAAAAGATAAGGCTCTCTGCAAAATAGAAGTAAATTTTATTAAAAAGGTTTTGCTATAAACAAGGTAAGCAGTAAAGGTACCGTTATTTGAAATATTCCCCAAGCCAAATACAAGTCCTTTTGGGGACCCTCTGTTGATAGTTTTTGTATATGTGTTCCCAAGGGCTCGACCAGCTCAGTAGCCACATACAACATTTTATCCGTTTCCAATGAATCTAAAAACTGTAATATACTAGGATGTCTTAGAGTCTTTAACCTCTTCAAAGAGGCCTTTGCCAACTCGCACTTGGCATCTGAACCGCTACGCAAATCAAACACAAACACCGATACTTCTTCCAACGTACCCTTACGTTTGGCCTTGTGCAATGTCCATATGGAATGAGTTTCAAAACCTGCCACGGGTTCGCCTATGTCATACGGAAAATCCTTGGAGGAGTCGCGCGAGAAGAACGACCACATCATGTGCTTTGCTCGTCGGCCAAATATTTTGTTACAAATTTCTCTTCAACAAAACAAATGGAACTAAACTGAATGTTTCTTTGTTGGCCTACGTTTTTAGCAAATTTTTGTTCTTCTGTTTCTGTTCACGCAAATATTTCACACAAAAAAGTTCACAATTTTTCTTTTTAACAGCTGCTGGCGTTTGTTGGCGAATAGAAAAAATAAAAAAAATCTTTTGTTTTCCGTTTGTTTTTATGATCGCCCTTCGTACGTTGTTGCTTTTTACTTGTTCTGCTTCTTCAAACTTTTTCTTTACACCATCACCACAATATCAAAATGTTCTTTGCAGTTTTCTAGGTTTTAGATTTGATTTTCGTTAAATATTTTTATTCCTCCTTAATTGTTACAAATTAAAGATTCTTTTAATGTAAAATTTATTGTATAAATTTTCATATTTTTTTATAAATTCTTAATTTTTCACAAACTTTTCATGACGTATGCGAATTTCTTTTACTTGACAACTAAACTTTGTGTCATATGTGTTGTTTGACATTTCATGATTATACACGAATTTAAGTGTGAAAGATACAATAAACCAAATTGTTTCATATCAGTTCGTTTCAGTACATAATTACATATTTATTTTAATACTAAAATTTATTTATTTACCAAACACAATTCTGTCATCTGAATTGAAAGGAGTTAAACCACTTTGTTAAAAAATGGTTAAGTATACATAGTTTTCGTTATACAAGATAAAATAATAGGTTAGGTTAATAAGGGTTATGTGCCGAAGGGCACACTTCCACTCGGAGACAAATGCGGTCCATTGTGAATCCCTTCAATGAAAAAAAAAATTTAGAGAAAGAAAAAAGTAAAGAAAAGAAGAGGTACATAGATAGAATTAAGAAAGTTAGAAGATACAACGTAGGTACAACGTAAGACTATTACCCTCTCTACAGTCCCCTCAACAGAAAAAACCGCACTATTTCCCTGACAACCCCCAATAGATTAGCCGGATTACATCCAGCGATGCACCCCAGTTCTTCGTGAAATCTATTTTCTAGCCATTTCTGTCTGAGACCCTGCATCCTACGACAGTGGCACAGTATATGCTCGATCGTCTCCAGCTCCTCAGAATCATTGCATAATCTGGAGAAGTCCGGTATGGTATTGTCCCATTTGCCCGTAAAAGCCCTAACAGAACAATGATTCGTCCAGAACCCTATAAGTGTTCTAAGATCACCCCTAGACACCCTGAAAACCATTCTGTCCCTCCAGGATCGATTAACGTCATCATGGAATTTTTTGCAGTATCACCCCATAGTAGTAACATAGGGGGCATCACCCACCTGTTTCCTACCACCAAGCCCAGATTTGAACCCCCTCTCGCAAGTTCGTCCGCCACCTCATTTCAATCAACCATGCAGTGCCTAGGTACCAAACACAGCCTTACATGGAATGTCCCCATGCGTTCCCTAAGAGCATTCCTACACCGAGCGACCAGGCACGATCGCACCTTATAATTTGTCAATGCCCTAAGCGCCGCCTGACTATCGACGTAAATTGTCACCACAGATCCACCCACGATGTTATCCAGTATCATTTCCGTCGCCCTGCAGATCGCTAGGATCGCAGCCTGGAAGACACTGCACTCATCAGGGAGTCTGAATGATATTTTTACTTAGGTGTCCGCGATATACATATACACCGGCACCAGTTCCGGTTTCCATCTCCCACCAAACAGTGCATCTAAGATATAATGACACTTTTAACGAAAAAAAATTATATTCTACTGGAATTGAAACTTTTTCTGTTTCATTTATTCACATCCAAGGTGGAGAGAGTATGTTGATCCCAGCATTGACATCTAGATTCCATCAAGTTTTGGCAAATGAATCACCCCTATCGCGAATGTTATGGGAATATGTTATATGGGAGCAAACCTATATTCCCATCCCCAACCAATCGGTATAGAAAAAATTTTGGGAGTAAAAATGTATATTGTGAATTATTTGTCGGTGCTTTATAAACAAAAGTCTCTATTGTGAATAACTTATCAGTGCTTGTATTGTGAAAGAAAAATATACAAAGTAAAATATGTACTACATAATAAAAATATAATAAAATAAATAATGAATAGTGTTTATATTTTCTTTATTAAAACTGCTTCAATAAAAGGACAAAGCAATTTAATTTAGTCCAATCTTAGAACACAAATTAAAATTTACATGTTCCCTTCACGTTCACATTAACACTTGTTGGGAATTTATTTAGTAAAAAAATTCGCGGGAGTAATGATTGGCGATGCCAAATTTTTTATGTTTGGGAATTTATTCCCAAAAATTTGTTGTGGGAATCATTCACCATACGAAGTAAAAAAAGGGAATATTTTCAGGGGAGTAGTTGTTTGCGATAGGGGTGAATGCTTTACAACACTGAAAAAATAATTCCAATTCGTTCAGTATTGACTGAAATAATTAGATATTAAATTGCTTTCGAATCGAGAAAGTACTCTATAAAAATCTAGGTCGTCGGAAATTCCTTTTCAACAAACACACAGCCAGATGGAAATCGTTCAATGAACTTCGCTACTAATAAGGACCCATATGTGAATTTTCCAGATGTGGGCTATTACCATAAATTTATTTTTTAATGGTTATTAGAAAAATTACATTTATTCATATTTCTTTCAGATGTTACTGGTCTGTATTGCAAATTTAAGAAACCCGGTTGATTAGTTTATAAGATATAGGGAGGGGGAGCTTTTACCCATCCTACCCTACTTAAAGCCGTAAATAATGAAAATTATAGGCTATATAGGTCCTTCCATATGTTACACTATTTTCCTGCCCAATTTCAAGAATATATATATATATATATATATTCCTTTAAGATATTACAGTGTCTGCGTGTCAAATGTTAAGAAACCCGATTGATTATTTAAGAAGATATAAGGGGGGAGCCTTTACCTCTGATGCCAAGGCGAATTCATCCCAGGTAATCTCGGTACTACAACAAGTATAACTCGTACAAAAACCACAAGCAATTTGTTTTTGTAAAATCATTGTACAATGTCAAAAACAGAAATATATCAAAACAGAAACAAAGAGATTAAACAAAATTTTGACATCCAACAGTGATTTAAGCTAATATCAGCAGGGCTTTTAAGACCACCTTGCTCATGAGCAAAAGTAAAATTTTTTTTAATCTTTAAAAGGTAAAAAAATTGTTTGATTTCTCATCACGAGCCAATTCATTAACAAGTTAATATGTGCGCTCGTATATGACTTAAAATTCATGGAATAAATAATATTTCTTTAATTTTTTTATTCATTTTTATATTTTCAAAAATGATATCTTTAACCAATCTTACAAAACAACGTCGATAAAATTAAATTACAAATTATATCAATTCAAATATGTTTTGGTTCAATGTATTCAGATTTATAGAGAAAAATTTTAAATGTATACATACATATATTTTTTAATAATAAGAAGAAATTAATTTAAGCAACTAACACATATTTTGTAACATATTCAATATGTATGCACCAATATCTTCATCTTGATTAGTCCATGTTATCAGGAGAGTTTTATGTTTAACATCTTTTTCGTCTTCTTCGATTTTAATCTCCACTGTTTCAACTACAATCGTACAGTTTTCCTGCATTGTCACTGTCCAACCAGTTAACTTCTCTTGTAACAAAGCCAATAATTTCTCTCCCGTACGTATTTTTGGACCAGGATCATCCATTTTAACTTTTGATGTGAAACGCATCACATGGCGATTAATTCCAATTTCTTTTAAAGCTTCGGTGAGATTTTGTAACATGATACGATTATCTTTCATTACCAGGACGCCATGTATTAAACGTCTACGTTTGGGATCAGGTGGCTGGGCATTATAAATGCGTGTTTCTGCTTTCAGTAACGAAACTGAGGCGTCAACGGGTATTTTAACGGGTGTGGAAATGACAGAAGTTTCACCATTGGCTGGCATATATGTTTCAATATTGAACTCTTCACGGATCTTTGTGCGCAAAAATTGCATTTTTTCAGCTTCCCCATGAACAAGCATGACATTTTTAGGTTCACAATTTTGAATTAGTTGCATTATGCCTAAAAAAGGAAACATTTACAAAGTTAAATACTGATGAAAAAAAAATTTATCGTTCCAACAGGGTTCCTATTACATACATTTTACGAGACATTCCCGACAAAATTATTATTCGAAAATCTATGTAGCAAAACCCTGTGGAATAAAATTATTACACTGAACAAAAAACGCTATTTCATTTTTTTGAAAAAATTTTAAAAACAAAAATTTTATTTAAATAGAAACGGTATGGTTTACAAAATTAGGCAATAAAAATCATATTTGAAACAAAAATTTACGTTTTTGTATCAAAATATACTATTTTTTAACTAAAAATTTTAAGAACAAAAAGTTTTTAGTGTATTTATCAAATATGAAAAACTGGGAATTTGATAAAAAAAAAAAAGGTTTTCTTTTACATATATTAAAAGGCAGCACTTTTTTTCTTATAAGAAGCATTATAAATTTAAAAATGTTTCGTTTTTGTATTAAATAGTTTAACATTTTTGAAAAACGTATTAAAATCAAAACAGTTTTGATATTAGAAACTTTTTAATAGTTTGTGTCTTGAATAAATGTTTATCACCGTTACAAACCATCAACTTATTCACAATAGACGTCTTATTAAACAAGTTAAAATGTAATAGGTAGGTACAGAAGTATAAAGTTTATACTAATGTATATTATACTATAAACAATTATGTATGTACTTACCTTTGGCATCAGCATGAGCTGAAAAACTCATATATTCCACAGACATTTTAACTTCTACCACCTGCCGGTTCTCAAACTCCACTTTCTTGGCACCACTCAAAATTTTATTACCCACCGTACCCTGCACACAATAACCCGGCATAATAACCATATTGTTTTCATTAGGGGCCCATTTTTTAAAAATCTGCAAAGACAAGCCAGCATGCAACATACCCGGCGTAGCAAAAACTACCATGGCACCAGGATTATCAATATAGGTCTTGTCAAAGGGTTTTATATGTTTGAAATCAAACATATTGCGGGTGACAAAAGTTTTACGTATTTTCTGATTTGTCCAGGTTATGAACATCTTGTAATAAGTATTTGCCTTTTCGGTGAGACCCACCGCAAAGTATATGGGATATTTAAGATTCATGCGCTCCCAGTAAGTTTCCAAAAGAATACACAATTCTTGGGCTCTGCCCAAAGCAAACACTGGAATTAGTACTTTACCACCCTTAGCAACACATTCGTGAACCTTCTTCAAAAAATCACGCTCGCGACAACGTTTAGAGTCACGTATGGTAGTGGCGTATGTGGACTCGGATATTAACAAGTCCGGCCGGCATTTGTCAATCCAGGCAGCTCCCAAATGACGATCTGGTGTCATATTGTAATCACCAGTATATACCACAGATTGTGAACCAACACGTATCCAAAACATGGCGGCACCTAGCACGTGACCGGCATAATATGCTTTGATCTCTAATTCACTGTCCACCATGACACTTTGATGCAATGTCACAGCCGTCACTTTTTTCATGCAATCTTTAATCATTTGAGTTGTGAAGAAATTTGATTCACCTTTACGTTCTACAGCCACTTTACGCATGTCTTCCAGTAAAATTGGAGCTATCGCTTTAGTGGGATGGGTCATATAGATGGGACCAGAATAGCCAACCATTTCCGACATATAAGGTAAAGCACCGCAATGATCTATAAAAAAGAAGACGTATTTTTCAATAAGAACCTGCAATTCTTTACTGCATTGCATTACTTACCCAAATGAAAATGTGAGATGATAACGCAATCAATGTGACTGGTTATGGGACCATCTGGCACAATGTACGAAAAATCCGGAAAACGGCGTTCATCGTTATAGCCCATATGCATCCCGCAATCTAACATGATATTCTTACCGCCCATTGATAAAAGCAAACAACTTCGTCCCACATCTTGACCAGCTCCCAAAGGTGTCACTTTAATGTCCGGCATTTCTTTTCAGTATTCTTTTTCGTTTATACTTTGTTTTTAAACTCTTTCGATATGATTAAAGTACTTAAAGTAGCATTTAAATGTTTGTTCTCACTTCTATTTGCTATCTATTGTAGTTTAAAATAAAAACAAACAAAAATGTTAATTAATAAAAAAAAAAATACAATAAGAAACACTTCAATTTAACGAAATATAGAAAATTTGAGAAAAATTCCAGTCTGCTGCAACTGCTGTCTGCATCACAGAGGCAGCAGCTGACTGAAGGGATTATCCTTTCATTAGCGCAACATACACAGAAACAAGGTATATTTATATACCTTGCACAGAAAATTATTTTAACATTTGCCAACATAAAATTTACTACTTATTTCAAAATATTAAACGATAATTGAATCATGTTTTTAACAAAAAAAAAAATACAGTTAAAAAAATACGAAAGAATGTGTTGATTTAAAGAATTTACGTTGAAAATGAAATGAAAACTGAGTAGAGTTGCCAATACCAAATAAATAGTCGATGGGTTTTTTAAACTATGGTGCAAAATAAACCCCACAAATTGCTTGGACAACATGTCAAAATACTACTCCCCGTCTACAACTGACATGGTTTGCTGTTATAACATTATGTTAAAAAAATTTCAATTTTTTTGTAACTTGTAGTACATGACTATCTGTACTGGACATTTTTTGTTTCTCTTTTCCACTTTTTGCAGTTTTCTTCTTGTTGCTTCATATCATTTTTCTCACATCAATGTCGGTTTAGGATCATTGCCTGTTAACCTCGCGTTTCCACATGCAAGTACAAGTTCGAAAAACTCAATACACTCACACTTTTTCACTAACATTCACACAATTTTTTTACTTTCAGCCAATCGGCTGTTTCCACGATTTTTCGTTGATAATACGTATACACTACTTGCAAGTAATTACTTGCATGTGGAACGCCGGGTAAATGTTTATCTTCGTCGACAGCGAAAGAGAGGTTTAGGCAAGCTCAAAAGAGAATAAGAAAAATGTCTGCCTTTCAATTTCAACGTTGTAAATTCCCCCCTTTTACAATGTGGCAAGTGGAAGGCAGACAGACAAAGTTTGTTGGTGAGGGGTTGATGTCCCTAGTGTAAATTGGGACTAATAGCCATTTCCGATGTGCTAAAGAATTCTTTTCTGCTTCAACAATTACAACTCTAAAAAAAATAATAGGAATTTTGTAAGTTTAACTAATCCAATTTGTCAAAATAGTTGTTTACAAAAAGTGTGATGAAAACGTAAATAATAAATGAAATAAATTTTATTGATTGTTTTCATATTTTAATTTCTGTTTCTCAAGATTTTGAAGATGTTGGCACAATTAAAAGGGAATAACTAATATATAAGCTATTGAAAAACAAGTAAGTATACATACTTTGTAATCAATCTTAATAAAAGTTTCACAACAAATAAGTTTTTTCTCAAAAGGTATTAACTTCAACAATTTAATGTATGTAATTAAAACAAAACAATTAAAAAAGAAAATTTTTGACAAATGGGATGTAAAGGGTTTACCTTGTTGGATTCGCCTTGTATGAAAACAAACTAATTTGTGTAGTTTTTTTATGTTTGTTAAATTTTATTTATTCTTTCTAAAAACTCTGAACTGTAGAGACTGTTTTATTGTTATACGGTAGAATCGCGAAAAAATAAAACGAAATATTCCAAGAGTTGTTAACTTTTTCGAACTATTAAATTTTCTAAGCGGCATTTAATTGTAAAAAATGCAAAAATAAGCAAAGATTTTTCCAAAATAACATAATTGGTGTAGTTTATCCCTACCCTACAGAACTATTGTTAAATTTTTTAGCACTGTTTGCTGAATGAACTGTTATCTCAATGAATAATTTTCCTGGGGGTCTATAGTGTATTGCAAAACTAGTTCGATTCCATATGGATTGTAGCAAAACTCATTTCTTTCTTTCGAAACTTCGTAGCAAAACTCTTTAGTTCTAAAATTAAATCTATTTTTTTTATATATTTCAGTTGGTTTAAAATTTTCAACTGTTGAGTTATAAATCAAGAATGGCATAACGCTTCAAAATCAAAATAGTTCATCTAAATTGGTCCATTCAATCAGGCGTTATGTTTTTTTTTGCATTTTCCCAAAAAACGAACGAGTTTTGCATCTCACCTACTCATACATATGTAAATAACTACATATCGCCATCTAAAAGACCTAATAACCTGTCTGCAAAAATTTCAAAATTTATTTTTTTATGGATTTTTATTCCTTATATCATAACGCATATGTGTGCAAAATTTTGAACATATTATATTACAAATGACAAAGTTTTTCTACCTAGAGTACCGTTACGCACAAAAAAATATCGCTAATAGTTCCAATTTTATAACGTTTTTTCCCTCTCCTGTAAACTTTTGAAAACTGCAGATAGGTTATTTCGTCTTTTAGGTGACGATATATTAAATCTCCATGTGGCACGGCGTTAAAGTTGAAATACCGATTTAAAATTTTTATGGAATCTTTTTTTTTTATACATTTAACCATTTAAATTTTTTTTAAACAGTTTAAAGTCAAATAAGGACTGGTCTCATCAAGGTATATTTATAGCAGGTAGCCGCGAGATTACAACAATTGTACAATAAAACAAACAACAGGGCTTTTTATTGTTGTTATGCGATACAAACTGTCAAAAAGCAAAGGGGCTGATAAGAGACAAAAAAGACAAAAGATAAAGACAATAAACTTGTTTACATGTTTACTATACAACATTTGACAGTTCGTATCGCAAAACAAGCAAATAAAAAATAAACAGCTGGCTTTCCGAGACTACCTGCTATAAATATACCTTGGGTCTCATATACACTGCAAATCAAGGCCCATCTATCAGGTCTGCTTACTTGTACAAAAACAAAAAACGATTCTTTTTAGTTGTCAAAAATTTACTACCACATATACAAAGCAAAAAGAAAAAACGTGTATGTGTCGCATACCATAAACGTATACATGCACATGTAAACAACTTTTGACAACTAAAAAGAACATAAACAATGATCATCAGGCTTCTTGCGCAGACCTTTTCAATGGGCCTTGCTGCAAATCAAAGGAGTCGGCAGGGCTGTCAGGTACTTTTTTGACTTATCCCCAAAAAATTAAAAAAAAATCCCCAAACTAAAAATCAAAACCATAAAAAGTTAATATTTTCTTTTGTTTTTTTTCTGAACAAATTTTTAAACTTGTTAATTAAAAATTTTAAATTTTTTTAATAATAGTAAGAAACATTTTAAAAGAAAATCCCAAAAAATCCCCAAATAAAAAATTTTAGTAAAAAAAATTATTTATTTTGTTTGTAGCGACTGGTTTCGGCATGTTTTTTTTAAATCCTTTTTATGTAATTCCAGTGAGGAATTACAAGCAAAACAATATGCTGTTTTTGAAGACATATGAGCCAATTTATAAGAATTTGGAGCTGAACCGACTGAACGGTTTTAGCCATCCATAAAAAATACATACAAACGTCGATTATTTAATACTTCGAAGCATAATAAGTTTTGTCTTTAAAAAATCAAAAAATTGTATGTGTTGTCAACGGTTTAAGATTCTTTTTTAATTCTTCCTTTTTAAAACACACTCAAAATTTTTTAAGCTTTTAAGCACCTTTTACCTCGCGTTTCCACATGCAAGTACAAGTTCGAAAAACTCAATACACTCACACTTTTTCACTAACATTCACACAATTTTTTTACTTTCAGCCAATCGGCTGTTTCCACGATTTTTCGTTGATAATACGTATACACTACTTGCAAGTAATTACTTGCATGTGGAAACGCCGAGTAACACACTTATGGCGTTTACTTTTCTGAGTAAAATTCTGCATTAATTCTGCCTTTTACATTTTTTATGTTCTTTTCTGAAAAACATGTGTTATTTTAAAAGTGTAAAGCGTTCTTTTCTAATGATGTTCCCTTTAAAATTAAAAAAAATGCTACATGTTTAACACTCGTTTTAATTAAAGGGGCATGAGTGCAGCACTACATCAAGGCGAATTCAATACAAGGTGGTGGCAAGTTTCGAGCCGTAAGCACTAACAATGCAATACAAAAAACATTTGTTGTTTCTGTTGGCTTTGGATTGTTGTAGTCTTGCCACCACCTGTAACTGAATTTACCTTGCGCTAATTGTACTTTATTGTTTAATGCCGAAATTTGTGTTCTTTTGTCAACGTAAAATATGAAACACTTCTTAAAAATTAGGGAGCACTTAAAAAATGTTGCCAAATCACATGTAACACTTATGCAACACTTTTTTTTAGAAAAGAAAACGCCATTAAGAAAAATGTTAATCTTATGGCGTTTTCTTTTCTAAAAAAAGTGTTACATGTGATTTGGCAACATTTTTAAATGCTCCCCTAATTTGTAAGAAGTGCTTCATATATAACGTTTACAAAAGAACACAAATTTCGGCATTAAAGTACAATTAGCGCAAGGTAAATTCAGTTACAGGTGGAGGCAAGACTACAACTATCCAAACGTGCGCCCAGATAGCGTCGATAGTTATCCACGAAAACGCAAAATTGAATTGGTGCTTTTGAGGGATGAATACAAAATGGGAATTTAATAATGCTCTTTTGCTTTTGGGAATAAAAAATTTTGGAATTAATGAATTAGGGTGTTCGAATAAAAAGGAGAAATTGTAATTAAAAACAAATAATTACGCAAAAATGGAGTAAAAAATTAATAAACAATAATAAAAATATAATATAATATATATACATATATATATATATATATATATATATATATATATATATATATATAAATATAAATATAAAAATAATTAAATGAAGGGTATTTATAATTAAATATAAATCGCTTTCCGTGCAAAAAATCTAAGGAACAGTTTTCCAGAAATCTGGGTTTATCCAAAAAGATTTCTGAAAAACTGTTCCTTAGATTTTGTGCACGGAAAGTAACTTACATATATTCTACTTTCATAATCTATGCAGTTTTTTCCTTGACGTTACCTCTAACACCCTTAAAAATTAAATCCCAGTTTTTACTGACCATTTTAGAGGAACCCAGATTTCTGGAAAACTGTTCCTTTGGATTTTTTGCACGGAAAGCGATTTATATTCTTTAGTACGTCTACTTTGATAATCTATGCAGTTTTTTCCTTGACGTTACCTCTAACACCCTTAAAAATTAAATCCCAGTTTTTACTGACCATTTTGGAGGAACCCAGATTTCTGGAAAACAGTTCCTTAGATTTTATGCACGGAAAGCGATTTATATTCTTTAGTTCGTCTTCTTTCATAATCTATGCAGTTTTCTCCTTGGCGTTACCTCTAACACCCTTAAAAATTAAATCCCAGTTTTTACTGACCATTTTGGATGAACTTACATTTCTGGAAAACTGTTCCTTAGTTTCTGTAATTTAAACAGTTTTTTCCTTAATGTTACCCCAAACCAGATTTCTGGAAAACTAGAGGTTCTTCCATGAAGTTAACTCTTACCCCCAAAAAAATTAAATACCAAATTTGGTTTTATTAATACAAACATTATTTTTTTTTGAAAAGAAGGTATTTTTTTATTTTAAGTAAAAATTTTTGTTTTTAATTATACATATATATGTATATATATTATATTTTTATTATTGTTTATTAATTTTTTACTCCATGTTTGCGTAATTATTTGCTTTAAATTACAATTTCTCATTTTTATTCGAACACCCTAATTCTTACACTGCCTTTACACATGAAAGTTCTTTCATGAAATTTCTGTAGGAGTTGTGGTTCATATCCCACAAAATGGGGTGGGATCGGTACAAATTTATTAATTTAATAATTTGTTTATTGCTTTATTTTGCCTCCATTTTTGTTGTTTTTTCTTATTTGTAATTTCAGAGTTGCCAAGACAAATACTCACGCCGAACTTTAGGCATTCGTTCCAATTAATATTTATTTTTTATTTATTTTCCTAATATTTATCCACTTTAATTAGAATAGTTGTGTTTCAAATAATTGTAGTTAAAAAAATATATTAAAATTCTTTATATATACGTCCAAAACAAGTTGCTTTTGTAACTATAATTTAACACAATCCTGAAATTTCAAATGCAAATGTTAAATAGGCAACACCGCTTAGTTTATTGTCATTTGTTTTCATGAAATTGTCAAAAAATCGCTTTCTTTAAATTTTCATTGAAAGCAAGCTGAAAGTTGGGCTGAAAGTAAAAAAATGTAAATGTGTTAGTGAAAAAGTGTGAGTGTATTGCGACTTTCATGAAATTAGTTTCACGTGTAAATGCTAGGTTATATTCCTAAATTTTGAATTCCCAAAAGCATTAAATTCCCATTTTTTATTCATCCCTCAAAAGCACCAATTCAATTTTTCGTTTTCGTGGATAGTTATCGACGCTATCTTGGCGCACGTCATTTTGTTTAGTATTATGCAAGGTATATAGATAGCAGGTAGCCGCGAGATTACAACAATTGTACAATAAAACAAACAACAGGGCTTTTTGTTGTTGTTATGTAATACGAACTGTCAAAAAGCAAAGGGGCTAATAAGAGACAAAAAAGATAAAGACAAAAAACTTGTTTACTTGTTTACTATACAACATTTGACAGTTCGTATCGCAAAACAAGCAAATAAAAAATAAACAGCTGGCTTTCCGAGACTACCTGATATAAATATATCTTGGTATTATGCAGGGCTGCCAGACTTAGGGATTTCATGCGAGCAAAAAGGACAAAGGAAGTCATTTGTGTAATTAAAAAAAAATCGGGGATTTTTTGGGGATTTTATACATTTTAAAGGCTCAGTCTTTACTTTCTGTTCTGTTACGAATCAGCTGATTTGTTTTTGTCTGTTACGGTCGAATCTGTAATATTAAAAACTTGTTAAGTAATTGTAAGTGACAGCAACAGAAACAGAAAGTAAAGACTAACTGAGCCTTAAATATAATTTTCCCTTCTTTTATTATTTACGCTTATTTTTCTTTGTTTCGTACATAAAATATGAAAAAATTAGCAAAACTTTCAGTTGTAGACGTGGAGTAAAGACAAAGCAAACATATCTTTCCCAAAAATATGTAACTGAGCAAGCTCCCGATCAAGGTCTGCTTAAGAAGCCAGATGTTTATTTAGTTTTTTCCTCAACGATATCAAAAGTTGTTTACATTTTCCTTATACGTGTATATTTTTGTTTACTTTTTTGGTTTTTTGCCACACATACATGCACACAAAACACATTTTTTCTTTTGTTTTGCCTATGTAGTAGTAAGATTTTGACAACGGCGAGGAATTTTACACAAACAAAATGCCTGTTGTTTTTTGTATTATTGTATTGTTGTAGAAGTAATCAGACCTATTGGATAGGCCTTGCTCCCGATTCTTATAAATTGGCTCATATGTCTTCAAACAGCATATTGCTCTGCTTGTAATTCCTCACTGGAATTACATAAAAAGGATTTAAAAAACATGCCGAAACCAGTCGCTACAAACAAAATAAATAATTTGTTTGTTAAAAATTTTTATTTGGGGATTTCCTATTAAAAAAAAATTAAAATTTTTAATTAACAAGACTAAAAATGTGTTCAGAAAAAACACAAAGGAAAATGTTAACTTTTTAAGGTTTTGATTTTTAGTTTGGGGATTTTTTTTTTTAATTTGTTGGGGACAAGGCAAAAAAGTACCTGGCACCCCTGGCAGTACTAACGAAAATTTTTTGTGTGTCGAATTTCTAAACTAAAACAATTTTACTTTCGGTGCTGCAAATAAATATATGTATGTACATTTTTTTCTTCTCGTTTTCCTTGTGGAATAAAATTCTTTTTTGGCAAAAAGGATTTGCAGAAAAGTTCCGATTAAAACAGAAGTGGGATGAAACCTCACAGAATCTTAATTGCTTGGAATCAAACTTAATTCCTTCGTGGTCATGTTTAACTTTTATTTTTTAAATTTGTAGAAAACATTTTTTATTAAGAGTGCCAGGTGATAGATACATAGTATGTATGTACTACTGTGAATAAACTAAATCACAAAAAAAATTTTACACGATTGTGCGCCATAATTCCAAATAAAAATTCGTCCGATCAACTAATTCGACTGTTGTTGAAAATCGAATTTAGTTCATAATAGGCACTTAAACCAAATGTTTTCATATGCCGATTTTCAGCATATTGTTTGTATGGTACAAGCGAACTAATTTCAAAAATAAATACCTACCTATTCAGATTTGTAATGTTTGTGGACGTTTCATAGCAAGCGATGAAAAATGTGTCAATGCGAGTGATTTTTTTTGGAAGCTTAGGTATAAACAATATTTCTCGCAAAAGTTTATCACTGACGTAAACTATGCCCCTAAAAAGTTTGCTTTAATTGCTATTCAATTATGTAATTGAAAAGTGGAAAGAAGAAGGCTATGCCTTTTGGTATACCAATTATGTGGTAAGACAACAGCCCGCATCAAGAAGATAATTGCTATGGATGTATCAACTACCATAAAACTTTGAATAGAAGAAAAGCAAAGAATAAAACTTATGTAGCAGTGCCAAGTGTCCAATTACCATTACCGCACTCAGAATTCGTTCCAGTACCAACATACCGAAGTATTGATCTTCAAACAGATATCAGTACTACAACCGCCGCTGCTACATCCATGGATTTATTCTCAGAATACGACCCTGGTGAAGGTACATCCTATGAAACATCAAAGGACCCAATCCTAGTGACACAAAACCAATTGGATGGAATTGTTGCAAAAACTAAGAAAACATCAGAACTACTGGCTTCATTTTTGAAAGGAAATAATTTGCTGGCGAAAGGTACCAAAGTAACAGCATATCGAAAACGCCAAAAAGAGTTAGAAAAGCTCTTCAATGTGAATATTGCAACGATATTGAAAAGTTAATTTAGAAGTTAGGGTTAACCTATAAAAAAGATGATTGGTATTTATTCATCGATAGTTCACTGATCAGCTTAAAAGTTGTGCTTTTGCCCAAGACAAATAGAATGCCTTTTGTTCCGATATTTTTAACACATCCTGGAAGTAGTCAAATATAACGAACACCAGTGGGGCATTTGCTGCCACCTCAAAATAGTTTCTAATGATTTCAGGCTTAAACGCATCTAGGTGTCCCAAATATCCGTGTTTTTTGTGCTGAAATGGCTTAAAGACGAAAATTTTGTTGCCGTTGCTCCACATTAAACTTGGCATTGCTAAAATTTTTTGAAATGTATCGCAAAAAGACCAGTATTCAACCGCTTAATAGACATTTTCCCAAGACTAAGTAGCGCAAAAATTCAGTAAGGGGTTGTTAATGGTCCCGACATATGGAAACTAATGAGTCGTCAAGATTACATGTTGGCAGCTTTCGATGAAATTGGGGTTAATATGGCGTGCAAAATTCATCTCTTGCATCAGCATCTTGATCAACTCGCTCAACAGTTGCCAACTGAATTTGATGAGCAAGGCGCACGTTATCACCAAACTGCGCTTCCTTTTGAAATAAGGTAACTATAGAGTGTGCATATTTTGAATTCCTAGATTTTTCTAATTTCTTTTTCAGAGTGCACAATTTAAACATTTAAACTATTGAAAACTATTTTCGCTTCAGGTACAGAGGAAAGAAATCTCCACATGCAATACTCGCTGAAATTTGTTGGTGGTATAAAAATACCTTTGAAGAAGAGAAAAAAGAGGAAGAATGGGAAGACAAAGATACAATTCAAGACTTTTCTGATGATGATGGTGATGACCAAGATATTAGAGAGAGCATAGATGTTGATCCACAGCCGCATGCTAAACGGAAACTGGCCATATCATTAATTTAATTTTTTTACTTAAAACTTTTCCTAAATAACATTTCAAAATTATATTTTTTCCCATATTTTTATAATTTCTTTTTCAATGTTTCTTCAAAACCAACACTGAACAAAATTGGTACATAAAAAATGAGAAGTAAATTAATATTAAGCTGGAAAACGCAAGTTTTGTATTATGATTGTTTTCTTTTCAAATGAAATTTATTGAAGAAACTAAAAAGCATATCATAGATAAAACAGAAAGCAAAAAAGACTTAGTTTTGTGGAAAATATTTTTAAAAAGCATGAAAAACAAATAATTTTTCCAACATTTTGCTTTATAAGCACCACAACAATTTTCTAAATCAATATTTTAAATAATTTAAATAATCAATTAGTCGACGAGTTATAGGCAAACAACCATATAAACAATATGCTGAAAATCGGCATTTGACCGCAAAGGTTGAAGGTCGATTAAAAAAATTGTGACTAACATAAACAAACTCCGCGATACGGGTCCTCTAATTAAGCCTCTATTTTCACCCCTCACTCTCAGAATTTACCTAACTTTTGCTTATCTGAATTTGTTCCACAGTGTTATCGTTAAAGCAGCGTTAAATGCTGCGTATGTAAATTTAAAAACCTTAAAAAACTAGAAAAAATAAATTTTTTTATTATTTAAGTGCCTTTAAATGTTGGAGGAATCAGGCACTGTTTCGCTACGCATTTGCCAAGAGGGCCATGCTAATGCGTTGGTACTAAATAAAGATTGTAATAAAATTGCAGTAGCAGGCAGGAGTTGTAAGTACTAATGAAAACATAAAAAGGATTTTAAGACTTTATTACTAACTCCCTTGATTAAATAGTGCTTAAAGTTTTTGCCATCAATTATGATGGTTTTACCGAGGTGTGCAATATGCGTGGTGGCAAAAATCAAAATCTCAGCTATTCTTCCAACGATGTGGCCTGGAGTACTTTAGATTCAAACATTTTGGCTACCGCAGCCACGAATGGAGTCGTGTCCGTTTGGGATCTTTCGAAATTTGGGAAACAAAAACAATGGCTAGTGTATAATGATCACGAACGTACTGCCCATGCTGTTACTTTCCATAACACTGAAGTTAATACACTTATTTCGGGTTCTCAAGATGGTACCATTAAATGCTTTGATACACGTACCGACAAGGCATGCAGTACGTTTTATAGTAACTCGGAATCAGTAAGAGATGTTAAATTTAGTCCACATAGCAATAATTTATTTTCGGCTGTTTTGGAAAATGGCACGGTGCAATTGTGGGATTTGAGGAGGTAAGTGTAGAAAGAAAAATATTTTTTTTGTGAAAAGTATATGTAGTTGGTTGAATAAAAAATTTTCTTATATTTAAGAACTGAAAAGTGCATGCTACAATTTCCTGCGCACATGGAACCTATTTACACCTGTGACTGGCACCCTACACAAAATTGGCTAGCTACTGGCAGTAGGGACAAGCAGATAAAGGTTACTATCAGCCCAGTTATGAATAAAAATTCCCCGGAAGTTTTTTTCCTTATCTCATTTGAATTCAATTAAAAAAATGGGAAATGGGAATAAACTCCCGTGAAATTTTTATTAATAATATGGCTGATTATATAAATTTTAATTTATAAAAAATTAGTGTAAGAAGTGGCTTCTCAAAAAAAAACTAGTTCGAACTTTAAAAAAAGCCATTTAATAAAATATAATCGGGCATGTTCTGTAAATCGAAATGAAGTGGATTTAAAATCGCACAAATTTTGAAAACGATCCTGTAAAGAAAGTTCTTGAAAATATTATTTTTTATATACTACTGTACTAACTTTGAGTACTAACTCTCTTTATGAGAACCACTGTTGAAAATGGGAATAAACTACAGCCATTTTGTAAATAATTGAGATCCAAATCTCGTTCGATTTCAATTCCACTTCATTTCGATTTGCAGAACATCCGGAATATCTTTTTATTTCAAATTTTGTCATGAAGATGTAAACTTTTCTATATTATTTCTCTCAGATTTGGAATATGGAGAGTAAGGCTTCACTGGAACATACAATACATACTATAGCTGTTGTGGGCCGTGTTAAATGGCGTCCAGAAAAAGCGTAAGCAAGCAAAATAAATGTATCTCAACAAGTTCAAAAATGTATATGAACATATTTTTTATGTTGTTAGTTACCACATTGCTAGCTGCTCATTAGTAGTTGATTACAGTATACACATTTGGGATATACGGCGTCCTTTTGTGCCCTTTGCTTCCTTTAATGATCATACTGATGTAACAACTGGAATAGCGTGGAAAGGCAATGATCCTTATTGCCTGTTATCAACTAGTAAAGATTCTACCATTTACAAACATGCTTTTAAAGATGCTTCTAGACCGGCCCTGAAAGCAAATGTGCAAGGGGCTAGCTTAGGACGCAAAGGGGACATTTCATTTGCCAACAAATTAAAGTTTTATTTGCCGGTAACAGCGGCACAAGTCGTTAAATCAAATGCTATGCTGTAAGTTGAATGAAAAGATTATTAAATACATTTTAAAAATTTGGATTTTTTTATTATTTTCAGTACTAGGCAAAAACCTATAACTGGCCTGGAACAGTTTCATATTGGTAAATCCGATATGTGTAGATTTTTACTAAATACATCGGTAGGTTTTATTCACCCTTATCGTGGTTGGCGAATTTAAAATACGCGACTCTTTGGTAATAGATTAAATTTCCAACCTCGATAAAGATTATTTTTTTATTTTTTAACATAAATTGTATCTCATTTATAAAACTCTTTAAAGCTAATTGGTTATATTGATCCTGAAATCTCCGTACAACTGAAAGAACATGAGTGCTTTATTGGCTGTGCCAAAGAATTAATGTTCACTGGCAAAAAATTAGTTGATTTGTGCAAACACAATGCCAATGTTAGTCGTAAACATGGCAATCATAATGCCACAACTCTTTGGAATTTCATAGAAATTTGTTACGCTTCCGATGAAATGAATAAACAAAAATACGAACACCGCAACTCTTTTTCAAATCAAAAAAATGCTCAAAACGCTCGACGTATAACCCAGGTTGTTAATACGGATGTTTCTAAATGGGATCACAGTAAAAATAATATCGTTAATGGGTCTGATGATAATATCGATATAAAATCTCATGATGATGATAATTTAATAGAAAGTGTTGGTTCGGGCGGAAAACAAACGTATCATCCTTCAGGTTCTGTTATTCTTTCCGAAACACAAACTTTAAAGGAAATTACGTTTGATAATTTCGATTGTTTGCGTAACGGTTTTATATATGTAGGTCCTCCGGACTATACAAAAGCTTTATCACTGCCCGAGACGGCGTTGCATTGTGATGTTCAGGCCGCAAGACCCCAGTTGGATATCAAGGCAAAAAATCATGAAAAGTCACCTGTAAGTTAAATTTAAATTTATGTATATTTTTTTTAATTAAAATTTTATTAATGCAGTTACTTTAATGTTTTATTTAGCCTCCAAACTTACCGGCAGTCCTTAAAGTATCTTCTGTTCCACCTATACCATTGTGGGAACCTCATCAATTTTTAGCAGATGCTTTAATGTTACAAAATGATGTGGGTGATGTACAAACTGCGTTAGCTGTTTTAATTGTTATGGGAGAAAATCGTAAATTTTTACCCATAGAAGAAGCTTTGATTGTAAGTAAGAAATTTTGCAAAGAACGAGATTATTTATCCCATTTTCAACAAATCTCTTTAAACAGAAACCATTTTTTATAAAAATCTAGTTTTCATGAAATACGGATTTGTTTTTTATATCTTACAAAAATTTGTTTCTGTACAAAAAGTTATTTTATTTGTCTTTTTATAACCACCGGTTCAAACAAATCGCATTTATTAATTTATAATTTTAAACACGTTTTTGTTTTCGTCCAAAGTTGGTTTTTTTATAAAACGCTTTGAAATACATTTTTTTCGAAATCGGCTTCTACAAAAATCCGGTTTGAAAATTTAGTGTGTTTTAAATTTTCTTTTAAAATAATTCTTCTAGCTTTTAAAATCCCAATATAAATGAAAAAATTAAGGCAATTCACAGTGTTCTATTGTGTCATAATATATTTTATTTCTAAATCGAAAACATTCAATTTCATCTAGCCCAGTTCTTGCATGACCCATTTTTTTTTATTCAAAATCTCCGAAAAACTTACAATTTTAAACATATTTGCTACTTCTTTTAGGAACACTGGTTTCAAACCTACATCGATCAATTACATCGATATCAAATGTGGAATGAGGCTTGCACGATTATGAATATATCATGGTTAAGATCTGTACGAGAATTAAATCAAAAATCTACGGGTGTTCACACAAATTGTGGGGATTGCGGTCGTTCATTGGGAGGTAGTGTGGGTTGGTATTGTCAGAAATGTAAATCAATGCGTTTGGCAAAATGTTCTATATGCGATTTGGTTGTAAGGGGTTTATATGCTTGGTGTCAAGGTTGTTCACATGGTGGCCATATAAAACATGTTATGGATTATTTTGCCAATCATTCAAAGTGTCCCAAATGTGGTCATTTGTGTGAGTATAATTAACAATTTCAAGTGAAGTGAATTATGGCATATTCAATAATTATGTACTACTATTTTTTATAAGATGTACTTACTAAGTTACTGTTTGTTTTTCAAACAATAATTTTACTGACAAAATTAAAATATAACACAGTTACTACATATTAATATGATTAATATTAAGACTTGAAAATAATTAAATTTCATGATTTTTTTTTATACATAAACGCATAAATATTATAAGTACAGATTGATTATAATTTAAATACATACATATATTCAATTAATAAATGTACTTTTAAAAGGTAAAATACAAACTACCTGTAGTTTTTTGTTTTAAAGTTTCAAGACAGCATTAAAGAAAAAGAAAAGTATTTGTTGTTTGTAAAAAAATTATTTTAAATAATTTAGAAAAATTTAGCTTTTAATTAAAATATTGAAGTAATTAGGATAAGTACTTTAGCAAAAAACAACCTGACTAAGTCTAAATACTAATAGCCAAGCAACTATTGCCAGCACTGCCCTCAAAGCTAAGAAAATATTCAAAAATATTCCCTTTCTAACAAAACTTTGAGAAATCATAACTTTAAATTGTTGTTTCTTTATAATTATTAACACCAGGAATGTTACAGACCTTTTTACTAAATTTGACTTTTAACTACAAAAAGTCTGTTTTTTGGTTTATAATTAAAACACTTTTAAAGTTTTGATTTAGGAGCAGTACTGGCGGCTAATTGTCAAGAGTTAAAATCGAGGCTCACGGTTTGACAAGCATCAGTACCGGCACCATTAAAAGAAGTTAGATTCTGTTTTACAGCTTGAGATTCATCATAACGTATGGTCATTGAATTGGAATTGCCGGGAATTAAAACATAACCCAATGTCTCATAGAATTTGATTAACTTGTCCTTGCAATCCAAAGACATTTTATAGCAACCCAAATATTGAGCCAAAAGCGAAACAGTTACCACAATACTTGATTAAAGAAAAACACAATTAAAATAACCGAAAAGTTTAAGAAATAGTTTAAAGCAAGAACTTACAGTTTGCCCAACTGTTTTCCACGATAGGTATCATTTACCACCACGTCTTCCAAACGACCACGCTAAAAAAAATATTTTTAGTTCGTATGTATGTGTTAATACTCTTTATTTGAATTTACTTACTATAGCACAATTGTGTATAAATTTGCGTTCTATAATTAAAGATGCTGCACCGATTATTTCATTTTTGCGTGTATCCTCAATAACGGTTACAAAATAATCGCCACTAGCCTTCATTTGCGAAAAACGAGCTAGAAATAGCAATTTGTTTTGATGATTATTTAAAAAAATTAATTTATTCTACATAGTAAAAGAATTCAGGTAAAAAATTTAAAATTTTGTTAGAAATATTTTTTTATACATTTACACCGTGAAAATTCTAATTTTACGTTTTACGTTTTCCGATTTCAATTTAAATTTTTTCCAAGTAATACAAACAAAAAAAAAAGTTTAAAACCCTGTTACACCCGGAAAATAATCATTGTTGGATGTTAAAATGTTTGTTTTGTTTTAGCTTTAAAAGATGGTTTTTAAAGCATATGCTCAATATTGAGTGAAAAGTTTTGAGACGGTTGATATTTAAATATCGCACTTGTTCAACATTCGTGTTTTAACTCAAAATTTTTATTTTTTCACTTTTTGGAACAAATCGACCCATAATATTCATATCTAACCGCTTTAAAAATATCGTGCTAATTCTTTTTATGCTTCTACTAAAATTTTTTTAAATTTTGAATTAATACAGTATTGTTGAACAAGTGCGAGATATAATTTTAAAAAGCTTGTTAAATATGTACTTCATAAACATCACTAGAAAGCTTTTTATCAAAAAACTATGTTAAAGTGAAAATATATCTACATACATACATACATACATATATTTTTTAACAAGTAATTCTATTAAGTCGTGTTTACAGTGTGTTTTATTGTAGTACTTACTTAAAAATTGAGTTCTAGAAACAGGACCAACATTAGTCAACTGTGACAACAGCTGCAAAAAGCCACGATCATAGTCGCCATCTTTTAATGGGCGAACGTTAAGCCAAGATTCTCCAGGAGAAGCGGCAGATATAAACGGATTGAATTTAGCAGGACTTCTATGAAAATCTAATTTCAATAATAGGTTAGGATCATAAAGAAACGTTTCATCCTAAAAATAAATAACAGATATACATAAGTAAATTGTTTATAAAAAATTGCAAAAAGTTATTACAACAATATTTCTGGTGATCGTTATCGACAATAACAAGAAAACATACACTACTTAATAGATAACGCTAACATTTAAACAAAACAAAAATTGTTCAATTCAATTATTGAAAAAATGTACTACACAATTCATATTATTATTTATTTACCTGCCAGCCCACCATTTTATTTGAGTTTAAATTTAGTTTAATTTTTGTATAGTTGCGAAATTTTTTTAACCAAAAGGTGTCAACGTAGCCACAATCAAAACTCATCTAAATGTTGATGTTTTCTTTAAGATTTTTAGACTAAGTGGAAAACCAATCGATCGAGCATACTACCGCCACAACTAACAATAATACATTTCAATTCTTACCGGTTTTATAGAGTTTAGTTGTTTTTGTTTCTTTCTCTGTTTTGCTTTTTAGCAATTCAACAAGGTCTTCTAGTACGTGTATCATACTTACATAAATACATACATAAAAACTAAACCTGCCCGACTGAGAAAACACTTTCTTTATCATTTCAAGTCGTAAATTTATTATAAAACAAATAACATAAAGGGGTGGTTGTTTGTCTAGATATGTATTTGCTTTTGTTTTGTAGGGAAAAGCAGATATATATTTAAAATTAAGACAAAAAACCAGAAACACTAAAATCTAAAAGTAAAGGCTATTAAAGCAGATAAAACATGTCTTTAAAACCAAGACATTTATATAAAAATTTAGCTGGAAGCGGTAGAGTATTTGTATTTGTATGACGAGAAACTTTCAAGTTTTTGGATAGAATATACAATGAAACGGTGATTTCAGATTTAAGTGTAGGGTTTTAGAATACATTAAGTGGTTAGGTGTGTAAGAAAATATTTTTTAAAGCATCTCTTTAAATTCCTGCATCAATTTAATACTAATTTTCTAAGTTTCGTAAAATTTGTTTAATTTTTCATCCGGAAAGAGTAAGCAAAAATCGGATTTCTTTGAAAGATTCTGGGCTTTAATCAGGGAACTTGTACAAGATTTTTTTATTATAAAGGATTATAAAAAAATATACATATATAAAATAAAATTATCGGAAATTGGCGGAAATTTTCAGAATCATTTTGAAAATGTGTTCGATTTAAATTTCACTCAAATTCGTTTACTAGAACTTGCCTGTATTTCAAAGCTTATCGAAATACTTTTCAAACGTTATGCATGTAACACATTAACTACTTATAAACACCCTTAAGAATTTATATTTTAATATACATATGTATGTACCTAGTAGAGTATCCAATTATTTGAATTTTTGTTTTGTTCGATTAAGAAATTAATCGATTTTTGAATTTGAAATTTGCTCGATTAATCGAGTAAAGCTACGTTCACAATCAAAAAAACAATTTCGTTTTTTCTTCTATCTTTTTTCTATCCAAAGTATTTCATATATTTTCCTTTCATTTTTAGAACAAAAATGTAACTAACATTTTTTTAAAAATGTAACTAAAGTTGAGTCAACTAGAACTTCAGCAACAATTTGTATGAAATTGTTTCTGACGTTTAAAATAATTTTATTTAGTTTTGAAAGAAAATTTTAACAAAATGTTTACAAAAATGAAAATAAATGCTAAATATTAGCTGCGTTCGAGAACACAAAAGTTTTTACTATTTTTTACTGAACTTTACTGCATTTTACTAAATTGCGTTCGCGTACACAAAATACAGTAAATGAGAACACAAATTGAGGGCGTAAAGTGACAGTTCTTGTCTGAGTATTTACAAATTTTTACTGCAGAAATTTTTGCAGTAAAATTTAGTAAAACAAGAAAACATATGTTTCAAAAGGCAAACAAACAAAAGTAACAACAAAAAGCTTACAAATTGTGAAAAAATTGTTAAATAAGAAAAAAGTTTAAATAAAAATTAACCCAAAACAAAAAGTGAATAAATATTACTTAATTAAACTTCTTTGTGAAGCATTTATTTGGCTTAATACCAACTTTTGAAACTTTTATTTGTTAAGTTAATTTTTTAGAGTTGTAAAAGTGTGATGTATTTGGGTACTTAAGTAATCAATAGCAAAAAAAAATTTCATGTTCTTTTGAATAAAATATGAAAGATTACATACGCACCTATTGTTGTGGCTAAAATTTGCAAACGGTTTCTTGATGCAAAGTGTGTGTAGTTACAAAAGAAATTGTTGCTCTATTATGAACACCAAGTGAAAATGTTTTTTTTATTGTGAACGCAGCTTAAGGGTTTTAAATTGTCCGAATTACTCGAATAATTAAAATAATTTTATCCAATGGGGGAAAAACATAAATCTCTACATGAATTGATACTTTTATTATATTAATAAACACAAAAAACAATAATACAAGCATGTAGTTTAACAATCTATATACATAAAAGAGTTGCGTGAGTGATTGACTGACTAACTCATTTATCATCGCCCAGCCCAAACCGCTGACCCTAGAATCTTGAAATTTGGAGTAGCGATTGGTCACTCCCCAAATCAAACCACTAAGACGGGATTTTTTGAAATTCGAATGTTTAGGGGGAAAAAACGGGAAAATTCGGTAACCTTATATCTCCAAAACTAAGAGATTGAAAATAAATGTAACACTTATTGTTATTCTTTAAAAAATAAGCGGACTGGTGTTTGGTACATTTTTAAATTCGGCCCTATTAGGGACTAAACGCATAAAATCTGAATTTTAGTACTTTTTTGCCACCCCATCTATCTTTTGAACCAATAAACACAGAACAGAGTTAATACCACGTTCGAAACTTATCAAAAAAATACGTATATGAATTTGGTACTTTTTCAAAAATCTAACATTTAAGGGGTGAAAATCGCAACTATTTTGGTACTTTTTTACAAAACATTTTCCTCCATTCGTTGGCATATTCGTACTAAATTATGGGCTGCCACTACTGAAATTTTTGATAGTTTAATGGTGAAAAAGTATAGTACCCAAAAAAGGTAATACGGGAAATTAGATATTTTTGTTTAGCTTTTTGGTTCTACTAAAGTAGCGGGTTATATGCTAGAATTTAAATAAGTTTAAACCTAGAAAAATAAACTTTGGCATAAAAAACTGTCCACGAAGAAAAAAGGAGACGCTAACGAAGTAGCGGGCATATGCTAGTAAACAATAAAATAACAATTCATATCGCTCCTTTATTGCAACATAGTCATATCTCAAAAAATAAAAAAATTCAAGTTACTTTAGCAAAAGTGTTCATTCATACCTTCTTTCATTTTGAAAACTTTAATCGCATTTTGTCAAGTTTGATTTTTTTGAGACATGACTATGTTGCAATAAAGGAGCGATAAGTGCTATGTATGTAGATAGTTTTAAAAAATAAATAATTTAAAAAATCAAAAAAAACCCGGCTGCAAAAAGTTCAGTTTTTATACATTTAAAAGACCGAAACAAGATTAAGGAAAACAATATTAAATTTACACTAATTCGGTTTAAAGGGTCTGCGCACGTCAAGTATTTTTTATCATGTGTTTGTATGTGTCACATCGATGATGCTGGATGGAAAATCAAAAAATTTAGATTTAACATTAAATATTGCGTCCACGTAATACACGATTGAATTTGCCAGCTGGACAGAATATATAAAATGATTTGAAAGCCAAAGTTTAGTACAGTTATGTTTATTAGCAGGCGGGAACCAATAATTTTTCGGTTTATAATTTGCAATTGTGTCCCGCCTTCTTAACTTAATGCGGGTATTAAATATTGGCTTGAGCTCATATTTTTAAGACAATTTTTATTTACTTCTTATAGGTATTTTTGTCTTCTTTGTTCCGGCATATTTTGTAAGAGGTGCCAGTTAGTTATGAAAAACTTTTAAAACCAATTTATTATTCCTAGAAATCGAGTGAAATTGAGTTCGGTGGACATTCTAAGTTAACATTTTTTTTAAAATCACTTCATTTTTTTGCAATTTTTATACCCTTCTCCGAAGGTAAAAAGGGTATATGTATATAACTTTGTCATTCCGTTTGTAATTTTTACAATATTGATCCTACACCCTATAAAGTATATATAATCTGGGTCCTTATGAAAAGCGAAGTTAAAATCCGGTTGTCCGGCTGTCCGTGTTTATGTTGAAATGGGTTTTCCGAAGACCCCAAAAATGATGGGGACTAGGTTGTCATACCCCTGTAGTTTATGTGGCTGTCTCCGAGCTGGTTATAATACTAGCCCCTTTATGACACAACCAGTCCGAATCCCAGCCATATGACTGGCCACTTTAAAAAGAGGATGTCCTACGAGGGGGTAAATTGTCACCAAGAGCCCACAAAAAGAGAGTTCATAAACCGGTTCTTCTTGGCTTACCCTTAACTGTCTGTTAACTGTAGTCATACGTTCTGTTTCTCTCTCTCTCTCTCATAAAATGAACGAAATGCTCAATTTCAGACAAAGTGACAGTAAAACTTTCTACAGTTTTAGAACCAGTCTTCCGAGTATAGGATCAATGTGGATAGTTTTATAACCAGTCTTCCGAGTATAGGATCAATGTGGATAGTTTTATAACCAGTCTTCCGAGTATAGGATCAATGTGGATAGTTTTATAACCAGTCTACAGTGTACTTTTGGGGTAAATTGTCACGAAAAAACTACAGGGACATTTATGTCACATATACTCCGTGTAAGTTTGCTATTGAAATTCAGAAAGATCGGTCCATATTTTCAAAGTAAATATTTTTTTTAATTTTTATGTTCTAAAAACGATTTTATAAATTTTTTACCAGGTTTAGATTTTTAAATTTAATTTATAATGAAGTTTTTAGAATTGTGAATATGTATGTATATGTAAAAAATATTTAGTTTTTGTTAAGTTGCTCTGTATTCTGCTCGCACAATGGTGAAGGGTATATAAGACTCGGCACATCCGAATATAGCACTCATACTTGTTTTTTTTATACTCTTAAGTTTTTAAAATTATGTACTTTGATTTCAATATGACTGATAACTTATTAAATTTTTGTAATCTCCTTTAATTTACACACTTTTTTACGGTAAATGTTAAACTTTATATGAAAAATGTGCTATTAAAGTTCCAAATTTCTAACGTATGGAATTTGGCGTTTATAATGATATACATACATAATTTGTCTCTCACACAACAACATCTAAAAGGGTCTGAAATATGCTCAAAAGTTAGTGTGATAAAAACAAATGTAGAAGTTAAGAACATGTAATTTAATTTTAAATGATATTAAATAGTTAGAAATCTAAAAATCAATATTTTTATTTAAAAAAGTAGATTTTTTAAAGATATTCATCTTAATCGGTTAATTGACATAAATTGTTTGAATTATTCTTTATTCGAAATTGGTTATTTTATTTATTCGATCAAATACTGGCGGCGGAAAATTCCTTGATTAATCGTTGTTCGAGTGGATACTCTAGTGTTAAAAGACGGTTAATGATTACGAAAAATATTTACGTATTTAATATGCAAATGCGTATTTTGTATTTGTATTTTAAATACATGACGTGCAAATATTTTGTATTTTAAATACATGTCCAGCAAGTATTTTATATTTTAAATACATATATACAATAAATAGAAGTAGTTTTTTTTTGTGTTTTAAATACATAAAAAAATGGGAGTACATATTTTGTATTTTAAAAACATAGTTTACAAAATATATTTTGTCAGTTAATTGGTTGTTTGCAAGGTATATTTACACAAGGTAGACTCATTTGGGAGTGTAGACATGCTGCTCTATAAAAATAACCGAGTGGAACGGAATTGTCAAAATTGTCTTCATATAAATTTAACGCACACATGTACAAATTTTGGCTCATATACACGGAATTTGACATTGGTGTTCCAACTTAGGTAAACAGCTGACAAACATATGGGCCAACGAGTTTACCTTGTGTAAATATACCTTGGTTGTTTGCATTTTGATCTACCAAAAACTAGAATCGCTAAAAAACGTAACTATCGGAATATGAAAATATCAGAAGTAGAAGCACCAGTAAAGAAGACGATGATTTTGTTGTTTTCGTAGATAGGAATGATAATGAATCTAGGTCATCAAATTTGGAGTTGGAATTTGTCAGTTTCCTCAGTGCAAAGACATTATCACTCTTGACAGCTATCCAAATATAAAAAAGAGCATTCATAGAATTTAATACGAATTTGTGCTCATCAGGACATGTAGAAAGATTATTTTCTTCAGCTGGTTTCATTTATTCTCCAACAATAAACTGTTTGTCTGATACTACAAAAATCTGATATTTATGAAAGGAAACAATTGTTTTGTTAATTAGTTTTAGGTATCTAATGTATTTTTTGGGTTGAATAAAAATGGAATATTTCGTATTTTAAATACATACCTACATGTATTTTGCCCAACACTGTATAGGTATAATTTACTTCCCGCAACCACTGCATTATTGATTTAAAAATCTAAACTATACTATTATTTATGTATAAGGTTTAAATAATTAAAACTTTCATAGATTATTAGTGGGGGTTATGTTTTAACGGATTTTTTCAAAGTTTATTGATCTTAAAAATATGTGCCTATTATTTAAAGTCGGAGATATCTTCATTACACTTGTGCAAAATTGTTTCTTTTATTTGAACAATACAAACTTACCATTTTTTTTATAAGTGATTCTCTGTTAGCTAAAAAATATTTCACCAACTCTACTTCCACGTTGCAGCTCGTGAAAAAATTCAACGTATAAACAAAATATTATCGTAAATGTTACGGGTTGCAGCACCTCTAGCAAAAGTATGCTTTGTGAGCTAGTTGCTTTTGGGCCAACGGAAGACGGAATGGTGACAGTCGCTTTTAGTTGTTGCGATTATTGGTTTATAGTATTATAAAAAAAGTATTAATAACTTTGCTGCTTTTTTTACTTTTGTTTTTTATTTTATTAAACTCATAGATTGGTAAGCTAATTTTTCACCTTAAAAATAAACAAATAAAAAAAAACAATTGCAAACAAGAAAAACAAAGTTATTCCAAGGCGAATTCAATAACATGACTTCGCCTTAAAAACTATTCGAAAAGAATTTTGTGTGACAGAGCTGCCATATTTTTCTTACAAAAACTGAAAGTTTAAAAAAACTGTTTTTATGGGAAGCCCAGCTCCATGGCCAGCTCCTTAAAAAATAAGGAAAAAAATCAGTGTTTAAAAATCTGCATGTAAAGTAAAAAAACTGCCATTTCATCCACTTCTTCATTTAAAGTTGGCAAAAACTGTTGCTTTCACTTCTGATTCATTTAATGTAAACAATCGCTTTCAAACCAACTTAAAAGCGACAAGTTGTACACAAAATTTCGTTCCTGGTTCGACAGTTTTTGGATTCGACTGCAGTTTGTTAAACCCTGGAAAAAATATTGGCAAAAGTGCACTCTACGGGGCGTACGAAAAAAAAATAAAAAAATATGCTACCCGATTCAGAATAAAAAAAGACAAAAACCAAAAATAAAATTTAAGGGGGCTGAGGCCCGTAGGCCCCCTGGATCCAACAAACCGCCCCGCCCACTTAGTGGAATGTGTGGGTACTCAAATTAAAGGTAATTGTACAAGAAAAACAAAAATAATAAAATTTAGGGCGGGTGGGACTTTTGGGGCCTTCTGGGTCAAAATAAAAGTGCCCACATCTATGTGTAGGTACTCAAATTAAAGGTAGTTTGCTCACGATTGTAAATATTTTGTTTTATTTTGTATTTTTTAATGTTTTATGTTCGATTTAAAAAAAAGAAAATATTTTAATTTTTTTTGTAACTAATAGGCTATTGCCGATGTGCTAAAGAATTCTTTTCTGCGTAACCAGCCTTCGGCCGGGCGCAAGGATTTTCTCCTCTATGGAATAACAAAAACCGGCCTCGCTAACTAAAGCTTCTCTGCATAGCCTGCCTTCGGCCGGGCGCAAGGATTTTCTGCTCTATGGTATAACAAAGACCGGCCTCGCTAATTAAAGCTTCTCTGCATAGCCGGCATTAGGCCGGGCGCAAGGATCTTCTCCTCTATGGTATAACAAACACCGGCTTCGCTAACTAAAGCTTTTCTGCACTTAAAAGATACTTAAATTAACCTAGAGAGGAAAATCATATGCAAACACAAAAACAAAATAGATTAAAGTAAATCATTTAATTAGACATTTATATATGTATGTATGTACATATGTATACAAATTATGTTTTTTCTTTTCTTGTTTAATTTTTTTTTTTTGTTTATTTTCATTTTTCTTTTTTGGCGTTCAAGTTTTCTTGACTATAGCTTCAGCTTTACCTATTTTCTCGTTTTCTTTTGTCTCTATGTATATGGTTTCTCCATGCAAAAGCAGATAATGCACTTGGAGCCTTGGGTTTTGAAGCGAATCTTAAAAATGTTGACAATTTTGGAAAATACAAATGTTTTTCGAATGTAGGTGAAATTGAAATTGCTTCGTTTTTAATCAGATTACTTGTAATTGGAGAAAAGCTAATGCATTTGAAGACGCTATTCTTAATGCTACTAATTGATGAGATATGAGAGAGGCAGTCTGTAATCGATTCAAATGTTTTTATATCTTCGGAAAGTGTGACTTGGATTGGACTTGAGCTATTTTTAGGTGCAAACGAATCATCTTTGCTATTTGTTGGAGACAAACAGTGAACAGGTTCGGATGTTAAGGTTGGTTCGTTTATATTCCCTGTGTTAATTGTTTTCATTCTTATTGTTAAAATATCACTTAATTTGATATAAATACTTATCGAGAGTGTCTAACACTAGGAAATTTCCAAAAAGATTGGCACTACCGCACTTGTTAAAATACTGTCACCAAATGACAACCATAACACTTATTCATTTCATATAAGGGGAAACCCCAATTTCTAATGAAAGCTTAATTGTATTTAGACATATAACCGCGTTATACTTATTTATTTACATTTTAGTTCAAAAAATGACGACTACTGGTACATGACGACTTTAGGGACGTTTACCCTATAATATGAGGTAGGTGGAAATGCTGGCGTGAAGTCTCCTTCACACCCTCACCCAGAGACTAATATGGTCCATTGTGCCGCCCTTTTAAGAGATATACATATATGTAGATGGAAAGAAGGCGAAATAAAGAGCGAAAGCATAACCAGATTTAAAAAAATATAGGAAAATAAAGTTTTGGACCAAACCCGAGAGAAATCCTACTCAACCAAATTCGCCCTACGTGCGGCCAGCAGCTAGCCTCCTCTTGAGCAGCCAGGCCATCCCCATTACGAGAACCTCGAGTCCACAACCTGAGACATCCCCTAATTCTCCCAGAAATCTACTGCCCAGCCACCTCAGCCTGCTGCCCTGTAGCCTGTAACAGTGGCACAGAATGTGCTCAACGGTCTCCAACTCCTCCGGGTCCTTACACAACCCGCACATATCCGACAAGTCGGATCCCATCCTCACCGCCATCCTGCCAACCATACATTGGACCGTGATAATTCCTATCATGGTCCTAATGAAAACCGAATCGGACCTCCTAAGCACAGGCAACAGTGTCCGTGATACCCGACAGTCCCCTCGGTTCCCCAGGCTCGATTGGTCCCGCCTAGAATTCATTTCCTGATCCTTTTAAAATAGAAGCCTATTGGAGGCCTAACCGCCTTCATACAGTTAGAATCCTCCATCTCTGAGACCTGTCTCACTGCCGCCAATGTCGCAGTGACCCGGCAACCAGCACAACCTTAACAAACACTCCCCTTAGACTCCCTCCAGAGCCCTCCTACAATCATAAATATAGATTGGAGTTCACTTAACAGCCCCTTACGGCCCCTATCAATGTTGCCCCTCATCAGTTCCACGGCCCTCAAGTCCCCCGGAACCTCCGCCTGAAAAACATTGCAGTCGTCAGGAAGCCTATATGACATTCTGATGTCCAGATCCTCAATGCAGACCCCCACACACGTGCCCCTAATCTTCGAGCCATCGTGAAAATAGCAAATCCACTAAATACCAAGTCTGCCTAGAAGGCACTATTACATCCAGCAACCGCCGAAAATCCACCCTAGTGCCGACATAATCAGTGGAGCCGGGAGATCCCAGGCAATAGCCACCAGCCTCAATCTCACCCAGGATCCGTGAGTGACCCTGGATGTCATTCCCCATCAGTCCTAACTCCCTCAGTCTAAAAAGGCTCCTGGCTGCCATTCCCATTACATACTGCTTAATATGTAGGCAGAAGTTGTAGAATGACATCTAGCGCCGATGGCTGTACACTTCGGTGGATAGACCCATTCTTACGTATGGATGCTGTGTTTGGTGGGAGTCATTGGGATTTGCTAGTCGTAGGAACATTCTTTCTAAGGCTCAGAGGTGTGCTTCAATTGGCATGACAGGTGCCATGAGAAGTACTCCTCAGGATGCCCTGGATGTCATTCTAAATTTTCTGCCTATTGAGCAGTATGTGATGGGAATGCCGGCCAGGAGCATTCTTAGACTGAGGGAGTTAGGATTGATAGGGAATGTCACGCAGGGTCACTCACGGATCCTGAGTGTGATCGAGGATTGTGGCTATTGCCTGGGATCACCCGGCTCCACTGATTATGTGAGCACCAGGGTGGACTTTGGGTGGTCGCCGGATGTAATAGTGCCTTCTAGGGAGAGCTGGTCAGGTAGGAGCAGATTATTTGGTGGATTTGCTATTTTCACTGATGGCTCGAAGATGAGGGGCACGGGTGCGGGGGTCTACATTGAGGATCTGGACATCAGAAGGTCATATAGGCTTCCTGACGACTGTAGTGTATTTCAGGCGGAGGTTCTGGGGGTCTTGAGGGCCGTGGAACTGATGAGGGACAACATTGATAGGGGCTCTGAGGTCACTATATATGTGGACAGCCAGGCGGCTCTTATGGCCGTAAGGGGCTGTTATGTGAACTCAAAGCTACTTGATGATTGTAGGAGGGCTTTGGAGGAAGTCTTAGGGGAGTATACGCTGAGCTTTTGCTGGGTGCCGGGTCACTGCGACATAGGTGGCAATGAAGTTGCTGACGAGTTGGCAAGACAGGGCTCAGAGATGGAGGACCCTAACTGTATGGAGGCGGTTAGACCTCCAATAGGCTTCTATTTTGGAAGGATCAGGGAGAGGATTCTGTATACTTTTTTTTATTATTCATAGGCTTCTTTTTGTAAATCAAAGCCAAAATTTTTAAATAACCACAACTATCTTTTCAAAAAACTAACTCAACTTCTTATTTTAAGTTAAACAACAATTATTATCAAGGTACGAATACACCATAACTATTATTAAACAAAATAATTTATTCATTAACAAAATCTTTAAAATTAGTTAATTTTACTATATTCTCTTATGTGGCTACAATATACTTCGGCGTTTGATACATTTCATAGGCAAATTCCTCACGATGACTAGGATCAAATTCAAGACCTACATAATCAATTTCTAAACTAAATGGGCCATCCATGCCATTTTTGGCAGCTACTGAAAAACCAAAATGTGTTATTCTATTTAATTGTATGGCCTGTTGACGATCTTGTATACGCCCCTTGGAAGAGTAGAAAAATTTCGAAAATGGAATCTGTAAAGAAATGAGTTTTGTAATTCAGTATTCAATACATTATGTTAGAAGTAAACTGCTTACCTTAGCTATTTGCCAATGAGGTCCACCTCTTGTATACAGGGCATAATGATAAACATCGTTCCACATTAAATCAAAGTAGCCTTCGCAGTGTAAGTTTATTAAATAATTACGACCATCGCCACGTACTTTTAATACCAACATATTATATTGACTCCAATCATAGGTAGCTTCTCGTTTAAATGATTTCTGTGTGGGATAGAAATAGAAAGTGTATAATGAATGAAGATTTTTAATAAATGGATTTTGGGAATTTATTTCTCATGGTGAGTAAGATTTATTATATACATTTTCATATTAATTTGAATGTGTTTTCTAAGTCAAATTACAATTTTAATAGCTTTTATACTTTAATAATCTTGTTCCTTCAATATTTTCTAAGCACTATCAGAATTTTCGTTTGTATATTTCTGTTACGCTGCTTACTTTAGATACTTTGGCTTTTAATGAAGTAAATTGTACTGACAATTTTTTACAACTATTATATACCAGCAGAATGTAATGCATCCTTTTTATTTTTATTATCCTTTTTATTATAGAATTTTTAGTTTTTTTTTTATCCAATTTCAGTCCATTATAGCTTAAAATTTTTGTAATCAAATGGACCATAGAATAAAATTATAAAACTTTGGATACTGTTATTATGTCCGTAATTTCTACGAACAGATGCATGGCCGTGTTCGTACCTAACAGTTATCTTTACCTATCCGGTAAAACTATTGTGGTAATTTCAATGATAATTTTTCCTACGTGAATTAACTATCGAATATCGATGTTATGACATCCAAACAAAAAACAGCAAAAATCAAAGAATGGTGAGAAATAGCAGGACATGAAACTTCGTCAGAATAACAAACCATAGGGTCATCACTAACTAGCCAATAATCTAGCAAAGATGTAGTGCCGTGAGCCCTGTCAAAGTGTGTTGGCTTTGAATTGTGAAAAACTGAAAGATTACATCTCATACACATTAAGCGCAACAAATAGGCTTTAGAAACATTAAACATATTGCAATTAAAATTAAAAAAACGTAAAAATTTCATTATGAGAATTTTCGAATTCAGCAATATCTGCATAAGGTAAATACACCACACCAAAAAGAGTTTTTATATTGTTAAAGGAAATAACAAATTCCCACCCTGCAGCAATTGATAAACACCTTAAAAATTTTCATAAAATCATAGATTTTATCCACAATAACTTCGATATTTTTTATCCAGTCGAAGCAACTATTTGACGCGTTATTAATTAATCTTTCAAACAAGATAAAACTAGTTTTAATTGAACATAATTGAGTCGGGATAGCGGCTTAAAGAAAAGTATATAGCGTAAAAGACAAATAAACCGTTATCTGATAAATGTGACGTGATGGGAGAAAACTGAGTTCTTATTTAGCTTCATTATGCAAAAAAAGAAGCATTCTAATCAGTTGGAATGGTTAAAAAACATTTAAAGTGTTAAAATTTCTACCTGTGTTGTTGATACTTTTTTATTTACGTATATGCAAATAACACTGCGCAACAAAAAAAACCAGCCTCAACACTTGCAAAGGGTTTTGAAAAGTTAGCTCGGGCTCCCGAAACATGGGCCCCTAAAGGTTTTGAATTTTTGGGAAAGGCGTTTAGATAAGTCAAAAAAAATAATTTCAGATGTCTGCATTTGAATTGTATGGCGATTCTTTTCATAGAATATATTAACCCTCTAAGACTCATTTTAACACACTAATTTTTGTCCTTTTTTTAACTTCTTCACTTAAACGGAACTTTAGTGGGCTAAAATGTTCTACGAATATATTCTGAATTTGGTCTTCTACGACCAAAAGTTCGTTCAATGTATGTAAAACGGGGTTTCAAGAAATTAAGAAATTTCAGGGCCCGGGATTTCGAAAATCCGTTTAACATACATTGCACAAACTTTTGGTCTTAGAAGACCAAATTTAGAAAATATTCGTAGAACATTTTAGCCCACTAAAGTTCCGTTTAAGTGAAGAAGTTGAAAAAAGGAAAACAATTATTCCCTTAAATGAGTGTTAGAGGGTTAATATATTCTATGAAAAGAATCGCCATACAATTCTAATGCAGACATCTAAAATAGTCTTTTAGGTCAGAAGTACATTTAGTACATTTTTTTGACTTGTACCTACCAAACGCCTTTTCAAAAAATTCAAAAACTTTAGGGGCCTATATTTCGGAACCCGAGCTAACTTTTCAAACCCCTTTTGCAGATTTGCTCTAATAGTCGTCTACTTTCAGTTCGCGATGCAAATGTTGAGGCTGGCGGCGATGACCCGAATTTTGTTGCACTGTGTAATCGAATCCTTTTCTACATTGCAACAAAAATACTTACTCTAACTCGTTTTGTTCGTATATTTGCATAGCCCGTCCTCTTTATGACACCATCTTTAATGTGTTCCGAATTGACCTCTCCATGAAAGAGACCTGCTCCAGAATTACTCAATTCTAGTTCTGCAGTACTCTTTCCCTCATTATGATCCATATCGGTAGTTACAATCCATTTGTCAAGAGATGATTTGTCTTTGAAATTAAAAACAATATCTGTTTCGCCTGGACGATATACTAGAATAGGATCTGACTCAAGTCTTTCTTTTATTTCTTCGCTCCACAAATGAATTTCCTCTTTAAGTTCTCTCAAGCCATCAATAATCATTTTCTTCTTCGACGTTATTGGTAAAGCGGTTTTGTAACCGGACTTTTTTTCACGTTCCCAAAAAGTTTTACATACCGGTGTTGTGTGCACGTAATACGCAGAAACAATTCGAGAATTTACTATATTTTTCTGCAGGCAACTAGTTTTCAATGGCAGCCGTTTTAGCGAAGGGCAGCTCCGTATTAATGTAAACATGTTAAAAATAGACTGTAATATATTTTTTAACAAATTTAACTATAAATTAGTACACATTTTATTTATAAATTCATAACCACCACAGAGCTTTGTGATAACCACTCAACAGCTGGTTAAAGAAAAGTGCCAGCTGTTTTCCGACATTCTGTTTTGTGATTAAAATTCATAAGAACAGTGCATACATAAGGTGCTCTCGATTTTTCGATCGACTTTTTCTATTTCGATTTTTGAAATCGATTAATCGCACCTCAAAATCGATTTTAAAATCGATGTCAAAATCGTTTGAGATAAATTTGCAAAAAGTAAACCATAAATCACAGGGGGGGGGGGGGGGGAGGAGGGATATAACTGAATTTTTTTTTCAAAATATGTACTAATAGCCTATTTCCAATGTGCGAAAGAATTCTTTCTTTTTAGTTTTTTTTAAATTCTTTCACCTTAGGTCTACACTAAAGATAAATATATCAGCAAGTTGGCAATAACGTCGGCAGAATAACAGAGCAATATTTCTTACTGCTCAGTTTATGTTAAAGGCATGGGAAAACGTATTTATGTTAACTCATAATTTGAGGAAGGTGCAGTGTAAAAACTGGCGCTATCTTGCAAAAATTATTTTTAAAAATATAAATTGTTTATTATTCGACTTTGATATTTAAATGTATATTTATTTGTTTTAGGTTTAAGTCCAAACTTTGTGTAAAATTTTCATTAATATTTAATAACTAATCGGATTCTAATACTGTAATTTATAAGATACTGTATCTTGTTGTATTAGAAAGGCACCAAAATAAATACAAATACAAAATACAAATTTAACATTACGATATCCTAGGAGGGGACCATATAACCCACTGAACTAGTCCCTAAAATTCTCCAGGGAGTACTAAAGTGGGTTTGTTTTAAAAGTACTCCATGTCACTACAGTATGGAGTACACTAAAGGGGTAGTTTCAGACCTACTCCATGCCACTACTCCATGGATTAACTTTTTAAAACAACTCCATGCGACTACGGAATGCAGTGGAAAAAGGGGTAGTTTGAAAACTACTTCATGCCACTACTGAATGAAAGACTAAAAATAACTTTACGATTAAGCTTTTTTTATTTTTGTTTATTAAAAATAAAACATTAATAAAAGCAATCCTTTTCTCATTTTGAAACAGGCTGCGAAACAGGAAAATGTACTATCATCTCCAATTTTGATAATAGCTATCGTTAGTTTATCTGAACTAGCTCTCAAAAAAAAAAATCGAGATTTAAATTAAGATTTACCAAAATTTTGATAAAAACAAAAAAATCGATTTTAAAACCCCAATAATCGATTTCAGTACTGAATATGTTCAGCATATGCAAGGCGAATTCAACTAAAATAACACAAACCTGTTATTGCATCATATACTATGTATAACACTAATATTTTTAAATTTCTTTCAAGTAGGTCAATGTATTTGTTAAAGCAAACACAAAATTAAAAATCCGTAGTGTTTCGTCGTTGCAAGCAATTATATTTTTACCCTAACATTAAAAATTTTCTTCATAGCACGAAAAGTGACGAATGAAGCAGAACAATGTATAGGGAACTGTAAAATTGCGGATATAAGGCCATGTTAGCGCTTGACATTTCTTAATATATTCTATACATCGACAAAATGGATTACAAATTTGAAAAGTGGGCACATTTATTATCAACCATATTCATAATGAAAATTTTGCATGAAGTTAGCACAAAGCTTATATATAATACACTGACCAAACTCTGGCTAACGATTTGCTAATGTTGTTAACGAGCTGCCAAACGTTTGCCAACTTTGAAAAACAGCTGTTTAATGTTAAACAATTTGGTTGGCTTTATTTAAATTAATGTTTTATTTTTCTTTCTTATTTTAATTTATTTTAATTTTAAAAACTTTTTAAAATTGCTATATGTGGAGGAAAAAACAAAAAAAAAATGACAAAACCAACGATGATTAATGCAAACGTGTTGCATTTTTGAACAATATAATGTGGCATAATTTGGTATTAAGACTAAATCTGGGTCAAAAAATTAAAATTCTAATGCCCGTAATTTCTACACAAAGAAAGCAGGTCGTGTTCGTACAGTTGTCTTTGCCTATTTTAACGTTTATTTTGCCTACGTGTTTTAACCTTCAGTTTTCCTTTAAAATATGGCAGCTTTTACACCATAGATTTCTATGCACACCTAGATTATTTTTTTGTACAAATTACGGGCATAAATCTATAGTTCCCATACAAATACAACTCACAAAAATATTACCAATACCATAACTTTTTTAAAAATATTGGTATCGACACAAACGATAAAGTCCCGCTTTTTACGGAACCTATAGTGAGTTGTAAGACGATTATCACAAAATTGCATCGTATTATTTCTAGCAATTTAAGGCTAAATTGGACTTTATTTTACCACAATATCGGTATTTTTACGGTTTTAGACGTATTTAAATGATTTCCCAGAATGGGCTTTATATGGAGCCTATGAGTAATTGTTGGCCGATCTTCTCCAAATTTAGTTGTGTGATTTCTAGATTTATGAAAATCTGACAGACCAAATTTTACTACAATAGCGTTATTTGGTAGGTCTTAGGCATATTAAAGAATTTCCGAGAATGGGTTTTACATGAGGCCTATGGTAAATTATGGAGCGATCATCTTCGTGTAATATCTAGTCATCGAAAACGAGTTCTTGCAAAATTAAATAACTATCGGTTCATTCTGTCACATATTTTTGTTAGTTGCTTTCTTTGTCAGTCGAAGATCGGAAGCGAAGCTGGTGTTTGTCATAACATATACATAGTTAAATAATACTCATATTGAAGCAATTACATGAAGTATATAAATTATTACCACGTGTAAACACAAACCTACATATAAAACAAAAAGTTTTATTAGAATCGACATTTTTAACATTAATAACTTCAGAATTTTATACGCTACAGTACAATGCATTCTTTTATCAAAAAGCCTGAAGCGTTTTCTATAAAATATTATGTGTAAAAAATACCTTAATATCGACAAAATTACCAATATTGCTAATATCAAATTTATACTTCAAGAGATATTGGTTAAGAATTGATTAACTCTTATGGTCTGTAACTCTAAACAAAATTCGTTACTGATCGTCTACAACTGACATGACTTGCTGTTATAACTTGAAGTTATTAAAACATTTGCATTAACAACCGTGTTATAACATGAGAAAACTTCTAACATGAAGAGTCTATACTTAACACTAAAGGTCGTGATACACTATCCTACACAATCGTACGATTCATTCTCTAGAAAATCTGACAAATTTCTATCACACTCAAAAAAAATCGCAACAAAAGTCTGTTACAGGTGCCACACTATTACACAAAAAAGATGTTTTAAATCAATGAAGCCGACATTGTTGTTTTCTTATCAGCTGTATTAGAAAATACAACTCTGATCGCATAGAAACTATCCAAGGTATATTTATAACAGGTAGCCGCGAGATTACAACAATTGTACAATAAAACAAACAACAGGGCTTTTTATTGTTGTTTTGTGATACGAACTGTCAAACAGCAAAGGGGTTGAAAAGAGACAAAAAAGACAAAAGATAAGGGCAAAAAACCTTGCTTACATGTTTACTATACAAAATTTGACAGTTTGTATCGCAAAACAAGCAAATAAAAAATAACCAGCTGGCTTTCCGAGACTACCTGCTATAAATATACCTTGAAACTATCATTTTATTAGTGACCTTAACAGCATATTAGTGTTAAAGTTAAGCATTTTAAGTCAGTTGTAGACTGCATGTTAGCAAACATTTTTATTTACTTATTTTTATGATTTCGTTGGCCGATATGTCAAAAACACATCCAACTTTTGACATTTCTCTCTTGGCAAGAAAAAAAGTAGCTCAGCTGCAACGCCACCTGTGAGTTCGTGAATTCGCCTTCAGTTTATCGATAAAAACAATAAAAATTCTAGGGAAAATAATTTTTCGAATTTTTTTAATGCTTGGCAGCACGAGCATAAATGTAAACAAATCTATAAAAAATATTTGTCATTCACATCAATTGATTGATTTTTATATACGCACCGGCAGGGGTTCTTTTATATCTGAGTCAACATTTGTTTACATTAAATAATTTGCGCTGTTAATAAATATAGAGCAAAGTACATTTTAAAAATTCTATAAAATGACATACGATTCAGTCGAAAAATGTACAGCGCCAGCTGGCTCAAATGATTGGAATATTTTATATTGGATTTTGGGTACTATTTGTATGCCCGTGGCTATACCATTAGTAATTTTTAATCTCTGGAGAAGGAGTCTAATAGCAAAAGAACGTCAACGGTTGCCTGGCAAAGTGGTATTAATTACCGGAGCCAGTTCTGGTTTGGGTGAAGCTTTGGCTAATGCCTTCTACAAGGCTGGCTGCAAAGTTATTCTAGCTGCTCGCCGTGTAGAGGAATTAGAAAGAGTTAAGAAAGACTTGTTGTCTTTAGAAGTGGTAAGATTTGTTTTTTACATGTTTTTATGTAGTTTTCTGTAGTAATAATAATTTTCCCAGGTGGGTCCGGCTTATCCTCCAACTGTGTTGCCTTTAGATTTGGCAGAATTAAATGCTATTCCTTCTTTTGCAACCAAGGCTATTAATATCTACAATGGTATAGATATACTGATTAATAATGGTGGCATAAGTGTTAGAGCTGATGCTTTAACTACTGCCTTAGATGTGGATTTAAAGGTGATGACTGTCAACTATTTCGGTGCAGTGGCTTTGACAAAAGCAATTTTACCTTCTATGGTCAAACGGCATAAGGGTCATATTTGTTTTGTTAGCTCTGTACAAGGCAAAATTGCATTACCCTACAGATCGGCATATTCGGCATCCAAACATGCTTTACAAGCTTTCTCTGATTCCCTAAGAGCCGAGCTGGCTTCTAAAAGCTTAAAAGTTACTTGCATAAGTCCTGGTTATATTAAAACACAACTTTCAGTAAATGCCTTAACATCTACAGGCAAACAGCATGGCAGTGAGTGGGAAATATATTTTTCTTTGAATTTCATTTTTAGAGATTTTTTTTTTCTAAATTCTAGAAATGGATGCAAGTACTGCTCGGGGTATGTCGGCCGCAAATTGTGCTAAACGTATTTTGGAGTCTTTGTTAAATGAAGAAAAAGATGTTCTAATATGTGACTTACAGTCTAGAGTTGGTTTTTGGTTACGTTTCGTTTGTCCACCTCTTTACTACTGGGTTATGGAAAAAAGAGCTATAAAATTAGAAAAAGAAAATTAGTCAAAAAACAAATATTGTATTGTAGGTATGCGAACTTTATTACATTTTAGTCATTTTATTTTCTTTAAGAAATTTCAGTCCGTATAAATAATTATATAAATAACATTTGCCAAAGGTTCAAAATAAAGAAAACAATTAAACTTAAATAATATTAAACAAAAATTAATAATAATGAAAAAGAAATAAAAAAATAAAACAATCCTTTCTAAAAATTAGAAATGGTATTTTGTTTAAGAGGGAAAGTTACTGATATATCGAGAGATATTGATAGTTATGTATCTTTAAAGCTTTGCCTAAGGCGTCTTAAAAGGAAGTTTTTTCGTTGCTCTTTTATATTTTATGAAGTAATAAATCCTTTTAGGATTTGTTGGAAGTTTTGGTGTTTGTGGTTTTTGCTAAAATTTTAAAAGTATCCTTATTGACTATATAGCTTAAGGCAGCTGCTACAGTGGTGGCGCCTGTTAAATACCAAAGACCATGAAGAGCCACATGATCTACATATTAAGAAAGAATGTGATAACTTTAAATATACATAAACATTATTTATTTGCAAAAGTAAAATAACCTATATATTGCCAAACTGGGGCGCCCAAACTAATGCCTACGGTAGCTAATTGAACTCCAGTATTGACTTTGCTGATAAATGTTGGCTCTAATTGAGCCGTGACATGGGTGGCATCAAAATAACGTGAAATAGTACGCTGCAATAAGGAAATAAAATGAGATAGATCTTGATATTAAACAAAATACGTAACTTACTGGTGAGGGCAAACTAATATAACGTATAACAAAACCTGCAGCTATTAGAAACACATCACGAAACAGTACAACACCAGCTAACCATAATGGCAGTAATTCACAATAACCCATAGAAATAACCAGAGAACCCATTAAAATTTTATCAGCAGCCGGATCTAAAAATGAGCCAGCTTTGCTGGCCTGACTCGGCCATCTTCTGGCAATTTGGCCATCAAGCTGTAATGATTTGAAAAAAATATTTTATTTAGTACTTTTTCCAAAATTTTTTTTTAAATTTGAATACTTTTTTTTGTTTTCAAAAGCCACATACCAAATCCGTTATTCCCGCTACCGCCAACAAACTAATGGCCATACCATAATGACCGTCAACAATCACATATCCAATATAGGGCGAAAGAAACATGCGGCTGATGGTTAACAAATTTGGTATAGTCATAATATTTTCCTTCTCATAAACCTCTTCCATTTTCTCACGCATACGCTCTTGCACCTTGTGCTTTGCCTCACGAATATCTTCCACAATAACATTTTTACGCTCTATAAATGATTCGCGTTTCTTTTCGATGACTCCTTGTAAAATGTCCCGTCCTTTAAGAGTTTTCATGTGCAAAGAGTGCTTTTTGCCGCCGGCATACATACGTAAAGTTTCCACATCCCAATTGCGATATTGTTTAATATCCAAAAAAGAAATGCGTATAAATCCGGTAGCAGCAGCATAGCGATTAAGACAGTTGATCACAGCGGTCGAGGGTGGGATTGAGGATGACTTTAAAGCACCAACCAAATCAGTAATGCTCTTCCTAATTCCAATGTGGTTACGGGAAACTTGGCGAAATACAGTGGCAGGTAACATTTTTACAGTTTACTAAAGAAATCCAGTTGTAAGATACAATAATTTAACCTTTTCATTTAGCACAGAGATTAGATAAGTTCCAGAAATGTGTTAAAAACAACTTTTAGCTTTTTTCAAACATCAAAAGTAACAGTAAGATTTAAATGCTAAGCAAAAGATATTTTAATAATTATTCTATAATATTCATAATTTTTAACTTTCGGTAGTAGTTGATTTTTGATATTTTACTCCAGACTTCCAGTGATCTTAATTGCGTTAGATCACACCTTTAAGTAAATGCTTTCAAACTTACCATTTGTTCTGAATTTTTTTATATTTATTGTTTAAATTTAGTTTATTGTAAAATTTTGTTGCTTTTGATAATTTTAATTTAATTTTCGGTTTTTTTCATAATGTTTGCTCGAATTTCTTTAATTGGACGGCAACTGTCAAACTATGGTAGAAGGTGAGGTCAACTATACAACAACATGCTTATGTGGTCGAAATGTCAAAAATATCGCTTGTAAAAATAAAATACATAAAAAACTAGTTTGTATTAGTGCTGGGAAACTATCAATAGTACTATCGATACTATCGATAGTCTTATGCGCCCCATACACTTTTCAATTCAATTGTCAACTGAGTCTTTCAACTGAATTGATACTTGGCCACACACTTCTTCAACTGAATTGAAAGATTTTAATTCAACTGTCAAATTTAGATTTTTTTACAATTTTACAAAAATTTATTTTCTCTCCAAGTATCCATGTTTGCCACCAATGTCATTTTTTTATTTAAAATTTTATTGAAATTAAAGACAATTTTAAAAATATTTCACTTTTTCTTTGCAAAAAAAAAATTACAAACATAAATTTTGACAGCTGATCAAGAGACTTAAGCACACACAGTACAATCGAATTGAAAGACTTGGAGTCAACTTGAAAAAATCAAAATCTTTTGAATTTTCTTCAACCAACTCGACAACCGTCAAACTAATCAACTGACAAGGCCATACACGCTTTGATTTGGACAACAACCGGCTCAGTTGACAATTGAATTGAATCGTGTATGGTCTGCTTTAAGATATTGATATGAAAAATATTGATATCGATATTATTATTATTTAAAATACTGCTTTGAAGACATGTAACAGCAGCTATACACATACAGTTTTCTACTTGCTATTATTAATTCGCACTGAATTTCAGCAATGAATACAACCAACAAGAATGGCAGGTGGTATGGATTGCTTAGATGTGCTTTTTTTTACTGATAATTAAAGGCCTTTACGTCAAAATTTGTATAGGGACTGAACATAGGGACTGAAATGTTAAATTTTTTGTAATGTTGAAAAAAAATTTGAAATACAAATGCAATTGCGAGTATAGAATAAATAAATGATCGACCATTAGAGGAGTAGTCCGCTAGATTGAATACCTTTTCGGTTGAGAATCAAAACCAATTTAGAACATTATCTAAAGTTGCAATAAAATATCTTATAGTCCCTGCTACTTCAGTTCCTTCAGAAAGGTGCTTTTCAGCAGCACAATTTTTAAAAACTGTCATCTAAAATAACATGCGTACTTACTAGGGTATTCATTTAATCGGGCTTTTGCTTTAATCGGTTAATCGCTCAATTAATTGACCGAGGTTTTGGTTTAATCGGTTAATATTGTTATTGGTTTGGTTTAATCGGTTAATTTTGTTATTGATCGGTTTTTGTTGTAAATTAAGTAATTTTAATAAATAAAAATGCAAAAATAATTTTTTTTTTGGAGTTTTATTCTATTATTTTATTAATTTAATTGTATTTGATAAGAATATTATAAATTAATAGGATAAATAAATAAGAAGCTCTACAAAAAACTGGTGTGTGATAAGAAGTGAATAAATTGTAGGCTAAATACCTTAAAGCCATATCTTTTATCGACTATACAGGTACTAAGAAAAATAAACTCTTTTCTAAGCGGATTTAACCACACCAAAAATGTTGGTGTTAATAAACCACAATTTGTTTTGTTTAAAATAACAGCTGACTGAAGCAGCTGGGTTTTAACACCAGCAGATGTCGTTAAAAGTGTTAGTGAATAGCAAAATGGTTAATTTTGTGGTTAAAATTTTTAAACGAAACAATTGTGGTTTAAAAAGCATAGTGAATCGCACTACAGGGCTAGTGAAATTTTATTCACCTCAATAGTGTCAAAATTTTACTTCCATGAGTACTTGCTACCGTTTCACACACACCCTAAAACGAACAAACAATAAAAAATTTAATTCATATTAATGTATTAATAGTATTAATACATTAATACAATTTAATACATACTTGTATGCGCCAGCAGTCGACACAATTGACTGCATTCTAGAAATAAAGACATTGTTTAATGTATGCCAGCCAGCCAAAGGGACTTAATCTATTGGAACACTAAAGGGGGGTTCAGAACCAATATTTTTATCTGTTAAATACTTCAGTACAATAGCATAATATCCTCTCTATATATGGCATTGTGGGTATTAAAACAGAAAGATTGTAATAATTTTTAATTTTCTTTGGTTTTTCTACCCACACTACCAAAGGTAGAAAGTACATATATTATGCGTTTGTGCTGAACAAAAATAAGAATTGGTCCAAAATAACACAGTATTCCTTATACAAACATCTTTCCGGAATATAAATTTGTGTCCATTAACCACCAAATTACATTGGTATTTACATCGAATTTGACCCAAAAATATTTCATTGCAACCTTAAAAATTTTACCAAGTGTTATTGGAACCGATCCATATTTGACCATAGCTCCCATACAAGTACCACAAATGATATAACTTCGTTAGAAATGTTGGTATAAATAAAAATTTGGCATCGATAACTTTTATAAAAGCTACTATGTATGTGAACTTCGTATTGGCACGTCCATTTTAACCATTGGTCCCATATAAACGCCCTCCCTAAAATCACTTGGAGACGAAAAAATATTATATAGATAAAGATATTTAGACAAAATTCGGCACAGATAACTTTTACTTGAATCTTAACCTCATTGCAGAAATTCGTGATTGTCCATGATCAATAGTTTTATTTACTACACATATCAGTACAACCGAATATTTGTAAATAGGTATTCATACAATTATAAATTTAGTTACTAAAATCAAGTATAAACTAATTAACACCAAACACTAATTAATTTAAAGTAACACCAAAAAATATTTAAAAAAAAGTAAAGCGCCACCGAATTGTTTTAAAATAAATATAATACACCCATTCTTAACATTGTAACCATACTAATAATATAACACTGAAATTATTCATATGCACAAAGTTCGAGAAATCAACGGTAACATTTAAAATTATTCATATGCCAAAATCAACGGCAACATTTTAAAACAACAACTCCTCCAAAAGAAAACAAAACATTTACAATTGTCCGTCTCTTTTTTCTTATTTTCTACTGTTCTCCAATTTAAGGCATAGGAGAAAAATCCTATGTTGTTGTTCTTTTTACTATGTGTAAACACAAAAAAGAAGCATAACTGTGTTTCTGTTATTTGTTTACTGTTTTTGCTCACACGTATGTGAGTATGTGAACCGATTTTAATTAAATGTAAATTGGTACAATCTACCGAAAAATATCTTTCCAATGATGTATCATTTGTTAAAATCCAATGTATAGTATAGTCGTAAAAGGGAGCAAAAGAAATCCACTTGCCTATTAATATATGTACATATAGGTATGAATGATGATGATGGTGATGATGATGATTTTATAATGTATGTATACATATTAGGTATTTATTAAAAAAGAAACTGTAACATCATTTTATTAATTATTTCAATAGTTATACCTAGATCTTATAAAAAAATCTTTTGGCTTAAATGTATAGCATTTAAGCATTTATTTTTTTAGTTGTGTTAAAACTTGACTTGGAAAAAATTCTTTCACTTATCGAAGATGTTGGAAAAATCCAAAGCAACCCACAATACACAATATCTAATTTCTCAGTATTTTTCCTAGATTTCTTTAAACATCTAAAGCCTTCTATTATGCCATTAGAGAACTGTTGCCGCAGAATTAAAGTCTTAAATCTTTCAAATGTCTGTATCAAACTTGTTTTATTTCTCCTCACTTGTCTATTTCAATAACCCTGCAAATTATAGGACCAGTCCAAACACGCGTGTAAATAGTAGTCCACAAGGGACCAGGACTAGTCCAAAAGTAACCCAAACGTATGGAAAAAACCTCGTCTATTTAACATTACGATGTCCTAGATGAGGACCATATAACCCACCTTTGGACCACTAAGGAGTAGTTTTAAAACTACTCCATGGTATACTCAAGAGGATTAGTTTTGAAGTCGTTTAAAAACGAAAGCATGCCGTTAAGAAACGAAGACATGTCTCACTACAAACACTTTTTAACAATGACATGGACCATGCTTGCATTACATCGGACCAGTCCATGGAGTAATCCATTTCATGTGGTCCAATGATATTTGCAGGATAAATTAACTCGTAGCTCCTTAACATTGTTAAACTATGTATAAAAATAATAACAGTTAACAAGTTGAAGTAGGTAGAATTCCTAAATGTTTTGCTTTGGTCTGCTGCTAATTGGATTTTGTTAAGCGGATCACTTCTTGTAATTTTTTAGTCAGAAGAAATACAAAATAATTTTAAAGCGCTTCTCGCTTCTTTAAATAAATTAAAAAAGAACATATTTTAAGTTTGTTACTGAATTTCTAAGAAGTGTTTTTTATTTCAAAACGAAAGAAGTTAGGTGCTGTGAAAAATTTTGTAAAATCATCTGACAAGAACTGTTTTAATTTTTGAAAATTTTGAACATTTCTAATTGTTTCGGTTACTATCTTCTGAGTTTCTTCTGTTGTCTGTCATCATCTGGCTCAGAACCGAATATTTTGCAAAAAAGTTTATTTGCGAATCCCTTATTTTCTGGTTTTGTACTGTATTCTATGAATATATTGCTAGAATAAAATATATTGTATGAAAAAATATTTTATGAACACATACCTTTTCCATATGAGACGAATAAAAAACACAAAAAATTGTTATAATACTACAAAAAATTCAAAATTTCGTTATATCGGTTAATCGACTGAAATTAACCGATTTAATCGTTAATCGAAAAACCCCCATTTTAAACTAACCGATCAGTTAATCCGGTAGTAATTAATGAATACCGTAGTACATACATACATATGTACGTCTCATACGGTCAATAAAGGAATAAAAACAACGAACTGTAGCCTGATATATTGATAGTATCCCAGCACTAGTTTGTAGACAAACTTTGACAAATCGACCACCGAAAAAAACACCATATGTTGACTTAACCCCACCTTCTAGTAAATTCGCCTTGTGTCAAAATGTATTTATAAATACAAAATATATTTCTTTTTATTAAAACATAGTTGCATTGTTTGGTATTTGAAAGCCTGTTTCCACGACAAAAAAATTTAGTAGATTTGATTTAAAATCTACCTCAACATCTTATGCGCTTTTGAGGCCGGTTCGTCGATTTCGAACGATGACTTCACTTAGTTAGCCTTACTTACATGTAAAAAAAAATAAAATATTCACCCCTATCGTGAATAACATGGGGTCTTCACCTGCCAACTTTTTGTCTTAATAAACGTCAAACTTCATATAAACGCTGACAAAAATTTAAGAGTTTTTTTTTATATTGACTTTTACGTTTGTCGTAACGTACATTCAATGGGGAAAAAGTATATGACTCACAGTCCAAAGTTTTTTTTTTTACCAAATTGTCAGGGACCGTAACGGTTATAAGTGATATCAAAAAAGTTATTTTATAACAGTTATTTTAAGATTTAAAAAAAAACTCAATCATTAACAGGTATTTTTCAACGTAAAAATAAAAGGTCGAAACAAACTCTTAAAAATGAAGTTTTATTTTGCCATCATAAAATAAAACTCATTTATGAGTTTTATTTTTTCCGTCTAAAATAAATCTCATTTTTGGAGTTTTATTTTTTCCGTCTAAAATAAAACTCATTTTAGGAGTTTTATTTTTTCCGTCAGAAACAAATTTGCATATTGATACAATTTATTTTGCACTAAGTTCATTGCAAAAATCTGATTTCTTTCAATTAATTAATTTGTTTTTGACATTTAAAAATATTTTCAAGCAAATAAATTTTCAATTATCAAACGCCAGCAGATTGGTCCGCTATATTTTCGTTAATTTGGCAACTTTTGTTTCTTTTTTTTGAATTTAGTTATGTTTTACTCATAGTAAAATAAGTACAAGGTATGTTCACTGCCGAGAGTTGTCATAATATACGCTTGTTGTAATATTATGGGTTTTAAAACTGAGAACAAATTTTATAATGATTATTCCTTGTATTTACTCTGCCATGGTTTTAATCATGATGCAGTAAGGGGGTGGGCTCACAAGGCCAGCTGTTCGCAGTGTTTTTCTTCGTGGTGTGTCGTTTGGTGTCTCTTAATTTTTGATTATTTATATTTTTTGTAGTCATTTTGCCTGTTGTTTTTTGTGTTGTTGCGTTGTTGTTAACATAAATGTGTGATTTTTGCTTCGTCATCTTTCTTATTGTTGTACACCCAATTATGTTTTTACACGGTAGATACGTTCCAAAGGATACCGTGTAAAACAAAATCATGTAAAAAAGACACCTAGAATATACATATGTACGTGTATATATGATATTTCTTTTCAATTTTGACCAACCTCAAACATCGCTTTTGGGTCAGTATTTGAACTCCCTTAACTTTAGACGGAAAAAATAAAACTCCTAAAATGAGTTTTATTTTAGACGGAAAAAATAAAACTCCTCAGATGAGTTTTATTTTAGAAGGAAAAAATAAAACTCCTCAAATGAGTTTTACTTTAGACGGAAAAAATAAAACTCCTATAATGAGTTTTACTTTAGACGGAAAAAATAAAACTCCTAAAATGAGTTTTATTTTAGACGGAAAAAATAAAACTCCTAAAATGAGTTTTATTTTTGACGGAAAACATATAACTCTTTTTTTAAGATGACCACAGATTCTGAAAGAGCTCGTCAGTTCGAATCTATTGATATATGACACTATAAGTCTCCGTTGGCTCTAACATGAAGATTTTTTATGTTTAAACTTTCCGGATAACTGTTATTTACGGTCCCTGCAAATTGTTATTTTAAAAAATATACATACCGACAAGTTATAAACAGTAAAATTTCAAATTTCTATAAACTTACAGCCATTTCTTAAAGAAAATTAATTAAATTTTAAAATTATGTTGATATGTGTATTTTCAAATTTGTATAAAAATATACTTCTGAAAATAACCTGAATTCAGAACATTAAACTTACTTTCAAGTTTTTAGAAACACTAAAACGAATTTTCTGAAATCGATTCCTCATGATTTTATGCACTTCCTACCTTAAGTCTTTACCATGATACAAATACAGAAGGTAGTTCCACTCTCTCTTTTTTTCGCCATATTAACGTTCTGACTTTTATTGGAATTATGAAAATGTGTGCTACCACATTTTATTAAATAGTCCCATTTTTCTGTTTTTCCTTTGTTTTTTATTTGAAGTTTGGAAAAATTAAATAGAAACTGGAAATTATTTCCTTCCGAAGGTTACTTTATATTATATTCAACAATTTTTATTATTCGAATTTATTCTATGAGCTAAATTTCAGTTATGTATTTTATAAAGCTTTTTTGTAACAAGAAAATACAATATAATAGTCTGGTAGTGTATAAAGTTGTTTCTGAAAAATTGAAGGAAAAGAACTATTACAAAAAAGCTTTATAAAATACATAACTGAAATTAAGCTCATAGAATAAATTCGAATAATAAAAATTGTTGAAAAATTAAATATAAATTTATTTTAAACATATTTTATTAAAAATAAGATGTAACATAAATAAAATATATTTAAAAAAAGTACAAAACATTTATCAAACGTTATTTTGTAAGTACAACTTCCGATTTGATGAGGAAGAGTTTGTGCTGATGTGTCCAGCACATAAAAAATATTGGTTCTAGCTAGACCCAGTTTAAGTATACCGATTAACTCGTAATCATTTTCTGAATCGATCTAATGGCGTACGTCCGCCCGACCGGCTGGCTTTCCATGCACACTGTGTGCGAAAATTTCAAACATAAAAAGAACACAATTTTGAAGATAATGAAATATGTTATATGAAGTTCTAATTGTCACAAGGAAGCACATTTTTATATCCACAACGTAATATTGATGAGGGTATTATGCATTTGTGCTCATATTTGTAACTGCTTAAATTATTGGGGTAATTTTTACGTGTCACTTTCTGAGTCGTTCTAACGATGTCCGTCTGGCTGGCTGGCCGACTGGAAGGCTGCCCATGTAAAACTTGTGCGCAATTATAGTGATAATTTGATGAATTTTGGCACATAGGTTATAATTGGCACAAGGACCATGCCTGTTGATCTTTGGGGTAGAAATTATGCTATTTAATGATATGGAATACGATGGCCTTGAAAAATTTATAATATTTTTACCTGAAGGCGGGCTTAATAAACCAAGCAACGATTTTTTGACTAAACTTTAACATCTAAATTCAACATTTGTCTAAATTAATAGTGATTATTTATTTACAGAGCCTAGTTTTATGAAAAAATTATATGTAATTAAAATTGAGTATTAGATAAAAATATAATGAAAAGATCCTTTTTGGGTAGAATGTTGTTTTTAATTCATAAAACAATCTTAAATTATTTGTTCAACGATGAAATAATTGTAGCTTAAATCTTGTTTTATACATTTTAATTTCTTTTTTAAAAGATAGACCATACAAAAAACTTTTTTTTAAGAACATATGTATGTACATAATTGGTGAATAACATTGTTTTTAATTTTCAGCTCCAAAGAAAATTAAAATGCTTAAAAATTCACATTAATGCTGTAATACAAATTACACATTTTGTCTTATAATTTCCAAAAGGAATTTTTGCCTTTTTTAATATGTGGCAACGATTTTTTTAATATTTACAAAAAACAAACTTCAAATAATTCCGATAAACTTCAAACAAATAATTGTGAGAGAGAAGTGGAACTACCTTGTATATTTGTATCATGGTCTTTACTACTTTTAAAATCCAGGAAAACTACGCTCATTTAAAAAAATATAATTAAAATTTTCCATTGATTAAAACTTCATTTGTTTTCGATTTCAGAACATGGCGTTTTTGATATAAAAATCACAAATGGCAAATTTTCCCTTCTCTCCTAAAAGCTCAAGATTTGACGAGTAAAACTTCACGTCTGCGAGCCGGCACTAAAGGCAGGGTAAGCTTGAAAGGGAAATTTAAATAGGTTTTAAGCTTTGAATATTTTTTAAATTTTGTTTGGTTTCCACTTTTTATTATTTTTTAATTTTATTTAAAATTTTCAAATTAATTTTTTCATTTCTTGTCAAAAACAATTTTGTAATTTTATATTATATTAAAAAATCCTGAAGAAGCTGACTTTAAGCTTAAAGCATGCACATGAAACACAAAACTACTTCTTTAATTACTCAGTAAATATACGTTTAAATGGAAAAATAAGATTAGATTTTTTAAAAGAAAATCAAAAAATTTCTTTTATCGTTTCTAAATCAGTAAATATATGTTTAAATGGAAAAATAAGCTTAATTTGGGATCACTCACATTTTTTACCAAAATTCGATTTTTTTAAAGGAAAATCAAAAAGTTGCTTTAATCGCTTATAACTCTGTAAATATACGTTTAAGTGGAACAATAAGCATAATTAAGGATCATTCACATTTAATACCAATATTCGATTTTTTATATTGTCTTGTAAATTATAATTTATGTTGTATTAGTTTGAATTTTTATTTGCTACACTGTATTGTATAACTTATGGTTAATTATAAAATCTCGAATTCGAACAGAATGTTTTGGAATCCACCTGAAGGTTCTGGAATCTGCTAGTTGTGGAATTTCGGATTCGAACAGAATAGCCTGGACTATAATGGAAGGTTCTTGAATCTACTAGTCTACAACTACCACCTGTGGTGACTATTAATCCAGGCTGGTTTGTAATAGTTTTTGAGTTTGTTTTGATTAACGGTTCTGTTCGTAACTAACAATTGTGAACTAACCCACCAAACAATTTTCGGAGCGCTCCTAAATATGACTCTTAAAAGATACCGTTTCTTGAGGGTTTTATGATTACCCTCCTAATTTATGAGCAATTCTGATTGATTTCGGAGCCTGTAGAATTAAGGACTCCTAAAAGACTCATTTTTATGAGCAATTTGGGAGCACATTCCTAGAAAACTCTTATTTATGAGGGTTTTCTGAGGGGCAACGGTAGTTTGTTTTCTTATTCTTAATAATTTCAATATTTTTCGTTTGTCTGTCATTATTGTGATTATTTTGCGCTGTTCGGTTGTGATTTTGATAAAATCTTTGAGAATTTTTTTTTATTCTCCTTTAAAATCAGGTCTTGTTGGCATAACAACCTCCGATATCTTGTCACTTGGATTGAGCTCAGTAATTCACTAATGTTTTTTGTGTACTTTATGTGTAAATAGCTGACTAAACATTGTCCTTGTAAATCTTTTCATTAGACAAAACTATCCATTTGAAGCCTTTGTTCGTTGAAATTGGTTTAAAATGATTATTATTTCTATGCAAAAAATATATATTAATAAAACTTTTCCCTTAAAAGCTAACAAGCATAAATTTACAAATAAATTGAATACCCTTATTTTAAGAAAAAGAAACACTCCTATATAACTCTTTATTGGCTCCGAAAGACTCTTTTAGGACTCATTTTGTTTGCTGGGAAATAATAAATTTCAATAAAGTTTTTTAAGTTGAATAAGTGTGTGTTTTATTCGGATTTGCAATTAAAAGAACTCAAACGCGTTTATTAAAGCAAAAACGTAACAAATGGTGTCAGAAGTGAAATTGCAATAAGAAAAAAATAAAATAAATATAAACTTATTTAATAAAATAAAAAGATAAAAAAACTATACAAACAACAATGAAATTCGATGAGAAAAGTTGAACAGCTGAAGAAAGAGCTGGGCAAGTTGGATCTGCCGACTGCAGGTAATAAAGCTAATTTGCAAAAAAGATTAATCGATGATTTCAAGCGACGCAACATTGGCATCATTGCTTATGAATTTGAAAAAAAGAAGAAATAGAAGTTGCTTGCTCAGCACAACGTTTGAGGCTATCATGGAGAAAATGGCAGAAAACTCAAGAAACATGGAGAAAATGTTGAAAGAAAATTCAAGAAACATGGAGAAAATGGTGAAAGAAAATTAGGCTGAAAATTCAAGAAACATGGAGAAATGGTGAAAGAAAATTCGACTGAAAATTCAAAAAACATGGAGAAAATAGTTAAGGAGAATGAAGAACCATCTTAGCCGAAATTCAAGAAAATAATAAATGAAAGAGTAGACGAAATGGAAACAGAGTTTAACAAGAAGCTGTCTGACGTAAAAATAGAAGTTGACGAGAAATTACACCATCTGGAAGTGAAAGTAAATAGCCTTCAGTGCCAAGAGGGAACGGTTTAAGTTTTACCAGAAGTCTCTAGTAGAATTAAAGCCCCCGAGTTTTGACGGCAGTTCACCATTTGATGCTTTTAAGTTCCAGTTTGACACAGTTGCCAACAAAAATGCATGGAACAATAAAGAAAACGCCAAAATTGGTGGCAATTTTGTCCACAAATAAGGCACTATTGGTATATATTTGACTGTGCAATGGATTTAAATCCATTCAGTGGGGCGGATTTACATCCGCCAACTTGGTTTATTTTTCGTTACAGATAATCCGGAGGTCGATGGGGTACAGGAGGTTGAACAAAGTCAGGGGTAGGTGGAGGGTCATACTGACTAGCAGGGTTAATAGAGAATACCACTCTCCCCAGTGAACATACCTTGTACTTATTTTACTATGAGTAAAACATAGCTACCCTACATGAAATGAATGAGCGAGTAGTCACATTTTTAATATTGGTGTTAAGAAAATGATAGAAAGAAATGACCGAATGTGACCGTAAACTTCATTTCGGTCATTTCTTTCTAACATTTTCTTTACACCAAAATGAAAAATGTGACTACTCGCTCATTCATTTCTTGTAGGGTAAATTCAAAAAAGAAACAAAAGCTGCCATATTGACGAAAAACATATCGGACCAATCTGCTGGTGTTTGATAATTGAAAATTTATTTGCTTGAAAATATTTGTAAATGTCAAAAACAAATTAACTAATTACCAAAATTATTTGTTGAAAAAATTTTTGCAAGCAACTTAGTGCAAAATAAATTGTTTTAGTATGCAAATTTGTTTCTGATGGAAAAACTCCTAAAATAATTTTTATTTTAGACGGAAAAAATAAAACTCCAAACATGAGTTTTACTTTAGACGGATAAAATAAAACTCCTCAAATCTGTTTTATTTTATGAACGCAAAATAAAACTCTACTTTTAAGAGTTTGTTTCGACCTTTTATTTTTACGTTGGAAAATAACTGTTAAAGATTAGTTTTTTTTTTAAATTCATAAAATAACTGTTATAAAATAACTTTTTTGATATCACTTATAACCGTTTAGGTCCCTGCTTCAAACAATATTAAGCATCCAACACAAGTTTGAAAAAAGAATAGCGTATTGAAGATGAATGCACAGTGTGACAAATTTCCAAACAGCGGTCAAAAATATATAACTTTTGACAGGGGCAAACTTTTTTAATACGTTTGTTTTTGCTTGAATGGTGACTTAGTTACCTTTATTTTGGTACATCAGTTTTAGGGTGCAAAAAGAATGTAGTTAAGATGTCTAGAAAATTGATAGTTATTTTTTTAAGAATAATCAGCCTTATTTTGAGTTAGAATTTTTTTTAATGCAATTTATAGCAACAAATTTTGTATTTTTTTTATTGTATAACATGAAAGCCTTTCTGAGTCCATCTTTTTGTCGAATAATAAAAAAATTTAAATAAACTGTTGAATTTTCTTAGAAAAGTTTATTGTCGGAAATATTGAAACTTAAAAGTTTAATATTTTAAATTAAAAACATTGACAAACAATTATTAAAAACCCAAACATTTTATGACTGACAAACGGACAAGATGAGCGAAAACAGAAAAAATGTTTAAATTTAAAAAAAAAATCAACCAAAAAAATGGCAAGAAAACGCGAAACGTTTTTTTTTCAGTATAAAAGTACATATTTCCAATAACATTTCTAGGATCGCGACAACCTTCACTTTCAAAAATCTTTTATTTGTTTTAACAAAAAAGTGAACAAAAATCGTTTTTTCAATATAGAATTTATATTAAAAATTTTTCTAAAAATTTAAAAATACGTGGCTGTTAATATTGTACTTCACAGAAAAAAACCAATGTAAACTCTTTATTCAAAAAATATACTGTAAACCTCTCAAAACCGTTAAAAGCAATTTTGTCAACTTTCCTGACCCCAATGTCCAAAAACGACAAATCTCGACTTCACTATACGATGCAGAATTATGTTGTCTGTCGAGCTGCGTACTTAAATTTTTACATTCCTTAAATTTAATTTTTTGCAAAATACCCCTATGTGCGCTGTATCTGTATGGCATTAAAGTGCCTTTCGGGAGTGGGAGTTATATGAGGGGTATGGTCCAATATGGACCGATTGTAATAAAATTTAGTGTAATATTTTATGTTCATACAATAGTTCTTCTGGCTGAATCTTGATCGTTATATCTGTTTTCGCTGGCCATTTATTAGCGTTTAATTGGTTTCCGAAAGGTAATTTGTATGGGAGGTTACCGAAAAGGTGGTCCAAATTACGTCCAATTCAACAAGGTTCGTTCTTACAGTAGGTATACAAAATTTCATATAATTCCGTTGAGAATTGCCACCTGCACTTTGTTTACAAGAATGCATTTTTAGTATACAGTAGCTCGTTTCTGTATTTCTCGCATCGTAAAATTTTTCACATGAAGTGTGAAACAAAAAATTCCATCGTTTCTCGATTTGCGAGAAAAAAGTGTTTCTGTATTTAAATGCGAAAACAGATTCAGTTTTAACTGGAATATTTCCAGAAAGTAAAGTAAAGTAAATCTTTATTGAGTCTTTTTAGAACATATGTTAAGATACAAAACGACAGTATCAAAATAAAATTATATAAAATGATCTTAGAACTATGATTGTTTTGCTCTAATATACAATGTAAGTGGAAAGCTACACGCTAAACTGAGAAGGAAGATGTATAATTGAACACTTCGTTAAAATGTATAAAATAACGTTTGCTCGTGACGTTAACAATGCCAGGCAGAGATATTCTGCTAAAATAAATAAACTTAAAACTAAAAAACATTTAACACTAATAAAACTACACCATAAAACGGTGTCTTACGAAAAGAAATCCATTCATGTAATCACAAGTTAGTAGGGTAAGTCGAATTGTATAGTTATACAGGTAAGTATGTACATATGAAAATAAAATAATTTATAATAAAAGGTATCACAGATTTGTAAATCATTTAGCCTCTATGTGAGCCCGGATTGGACCCCGTGTAAAAATCAGGCATGGCCAAGGAGACGCTGTTGGAATCCAGGTATAGCCCTATGATGCCAATGGGGGATAAGTAGTTGGAGCCAGACCAATCAATATATTTCTCGGATTCAAAAATGTCCTTTAGAAGGCTGTTGTCATGGAAGTCAAGTTTCTCTACAAACTTCTTTGTCAGGGATAGCGCATATGTGCTGAATGGGGTCACAGATGATGTTTTGTATATTACAGCATTTGAGTAACGTTTCGTGTGAGTTGAGAAATTCATATTGATGCATTTTCTGATAACCTTCCTTTCAAATAACTCAATTTCTCTAGCTACTGTAGGTGAAATGGTAAACCAGATTGGGAAACCATAAACCAATATTGATCTGATGGCAACTTTATATATGAGAAGCTTAGTGTTTTTATGTAGATGTCTGCTATTTAACAATCTGGAAAACATGCCTGAGATTCTCTTAACTTTGGCTAGAATCGTCCTTAATATTTCCAGAATTAAATGTCAAATGAAAGCGAAACGTCAACAAAAGAAATAAATATAATTAAAATAGGGCTGCCAGATTTGACGATTTATCTTCATTTCAACGATTTTTGCTCCGAAAACGTGCCGATTTGCTGATTTTTTCTAAAAAGTGACGAAAGCAAAAACAAAATCAACAATATTTTATAACTTTATTGTAGCTTTCTATAAAAATTCATATCGAATTTTTAAATTTCAAACACTTCATATTTTGTGGCATTGAAAATTTAAAATGACAATATGAATTTCTGTAGAAAGCAACAACAAATTTATAAACATATTTGATATTCTTAGCTTATATGGACACTTTTATGCCAAACCCATATTTCGGCAATTTCGATTTCAACTACCAGGTATTCTACTACGTATATTTTAGGTGAAAAAGAAAAAGTAAAGTTAATAGTTATAAGAATAGGTAAATTATAGATTTATGGGTAAAAATTGGAGGCGTGTTTTTCACTCATATCTCAGCCATTTGTGAACCGATATTTTTAAATTTCAATTATATCCTATTTGGTCACATACGATACAAATTTAAAACAACGTCGTCACTATGAATCCTTGGTTTTTCCAAAAATAAAAACCCTAAATATTTATTTTACTGTTATCTAAGCGGAATTAATTTAAACTTTTTTAATTTCTGGGTATTTGTATATATCTATTTTAAATAAGTTTGTATGTTTATTTTATTAAGCTTGACTTCTTTTTGTTTTTATAAAAATATTTATTTTTTTATTTGTTAAAATTTATTTTTAATATGATATTTTGTCACGCCTTTGTGAGACTTCTTCAGGGGAAAAAAACAATTTTAAATTGTTATCGGATCAAAGAAAATAAATAATTTTATAAAAAATAGACCTCAAGCTTAATAAAATATATATAAATTTAAAAAAATTAAGTTCGAACAAAAGACAATTTATATGTACATACATATGTATGTATAAAATACCCATGAACTTTGACTACGTCTTTGTTTGATTTTGTTGTAATAAAAAAATCGAACAATATTTGTTTATAATTAATTTTAAATTGTCCGATTTTTTTAAAATTTTTTAAAAAAATTGACGATTTTCAAGCAAATTTATCTGGCAGCCCTGAATAAAACCAAAACAAGGAAAGGCTTAAAATAATTTAATTAACAAAATATAACAATGGAGTTTTATTTATTTTCATCATTTAAATTACGCATTCATAATTAAAATGTTTTTTATTTTTTATTTATATTACAAAAATAGTATATAAACATATTTTAAATTTAAAATATCTATATTTTGTTTTTCTCGCACCAATTTCAAATGCGACTTATTTTGACAGTTCTTATAAGAAACTTTTCGCAAAATATTGTTACAGAAACACGTTTTCTCACATCCTTCCAATAATTGCTGCAAAATTATTAAAATGACAGATAATTCTCGCAACGGAAAGATACGGAAACACTTGTTTGAGAAAAACCATTTTTTGTTTCATTTTGCACTGTTTCTGTCCCGATTCACTGGTTTCATGCGGAACATTTTACGATGCGAAAAATACAGAAACGGGCTACAGCATACATATATGCTGGTATGTGCCGGTTCACACACGTCAAGTTTGTCTTGTCAAGTCTTGAGTTTTTAGGAGAGAGGGGAAAAGAAATGGCCTTCTCTTTTCCCTTCTCGCCTAAATGCTCAAGACTTGACGAGTCAAACTTGACGTGTGTGAACCAGCACTATAGAGTATAAGCATTAGACTGGAGTCAGAAAACTTGATCAAGCTCCAAACGAGCAAAAAAAAAGCAAAATTAAATGGGTATGTAAATAAAGGAGAGAGTACGTACTTTGAAATGGTACTATGTTTTTTTTAGGAAACATTAGGAATTCCCTGAGGTTCTTGTCCATAAAACCTTAAATTTATGTAAAATTTAACACATTTTTAAAAATAATATTAAAGCGATTTTACAAGTGGTGGAAACATATATATACATTGAAATTAAAGCTCTGAAACCATTGTTACCGAAACCGTTTATTTCCTAAACATCCCTTTTGAAAATAAAATGAAATAAGCGATTTAATTTTAAAAATTTATTAAAAAAATCATACCATTCAGTCAGGCAATAAAAAGGTGCATATTTATAAGGAAAATGTTTACGTAGAGAACTGATTTTTTGGGTTTCTGAGGTTATCAGGTGTTTACTTTAATATGATTATTTAAAATTAAATAAATTAAGTTGGCGGTAAAATAAATAAAAGACTTTTGGCCGCTATTCCAAAAATAGCAACACTGTGCGCCGCGAAGTATAGATTCCGATTACCTCGAAAAGGGTGGCCGGAAAGGTTCACATTATCATAATATTATGATAGTACGGTAATACAGTTACACAAAAACAACAATTTGGGAGGCATTTAACGCAGTTTGTCTTTCTCTCTTTTGTGCGAGTTTTCAGGAAAAATGCTTGTTTGTATGTGCGGCGTGTAATAAAAGACTAATTTCTTTGTTATTGGTTTTAAAACTTATTAGAATTTTATTGTTTTTAATTATAATTAATTTGGTTTATTGCTATTTCTTTTAAACTTATTGATTATATAATCTTCGTTTTATATATTTCTAATATGTATTGTATTTTTTTTTTATTCTTGTATTATTAAATGATTCTTTCGTTATTTAATTAACTAAGGCTTAGCTTTATAATTCGTTAAATTTTCTATAATTTTTTTTATTAATATAATTGTTTTAATTTAATATTTCTTCTATATTTGTCTTTGAATGTTGTTTTTTTTTCAGTGTATTCGTAATGCAGGCTTTTATGTATGAAGTATGTATAGTATTAAAAAAAAAAATTAAATAATTAATTGTATTTTAATTGTTCCACTTTACTGCTACTAAAACAAGCATCATCATTATCATTATACTTAATAATTATTATCATCATTGTGATTATAATAATAGCCATATTTAATACTTAATAATAGTAATAGTAATAAATAAGTAACAAGATTTTAATTAATTATTTAAGTAATAAGGATTATTAATTTAAAAAAAATGTTTAGTTTGTGTACGAAAACTAGTTTAACCATACAAGTTTTTTTTAAATGTATTTTTTTTTTAACAAAATATATTAATATTCTTTGTGTCAAAATCTGTCAAAAACTTAGTGTTCAATTTTTAATTTCATTTACACGCACACATTCATACATGTGAATGGATGTTCTGACATACATCCATACAAACATATTTAATAAAATAATGAGTATTTGTTAGGATTTTTTTTTATTAAAATTAAATTGATTTTCTATTGTTTTGACATTGAACTAATTAAGTGAGTAAGTTGTGTAATTGGGTCTAGGTGTCTCTGTGTTTGTATTTTTTTTATTTAATCTTTGTGGTTTTGTGTATTTTTGCTTCTGTCAGTTTAAATTTTAAAACTTTTTAAAAAATATATACTTATAAGTTATATATTTATATATTTATGTATATTAATGTTAATGTTTCTTGATGGAATTTTTTTTATTGGTTTTTATAAAAAACTCGGAGAAATATAAATTTTGTTAGATATTATATTAGAATTAAGTTGCGTCATTTAGTTAAAATAAAGTTTGCTAGGTTTGTATTTGTTTTAATGTCAAATAGGTGAACTGTTTCTTAAGCTATAGGGAAACGACTTAAGTAGAAATTCTTTGAAAAGAGTAAAACCAATTTTATTTCGAAATTTTGAACGTGTAAAATTACAGTAGGGGCATGCCTAATTCCATTTGATCACGCAGCAATAAAACTGGGGGAAAATACACCCAATCCTAATGTTTTAATGTTAGTTTGTGATATGTTTGTACAAAATACTTCTGTATATTTACTTCTTTGATAATATTGCAACAACAGTTCTTTGCAAAAAAAATTCTTTGTAAGCGCACGTCCCATACGACACACAAGGAAATATCACAAACTTTTTGTTTGCTTTAAAAAAAAACAAGTACTGTCTTAAGTGTATTTTTTTGCATTATTGCACACTCACAACACTATCGAAATTATGCGACGAACAGTATTGCATTGCATTTGTCATTGCGGTTGTATACAAACGTGTTGTTCATCCAATTGATTTTTGTTGTGTGTTTGATTTCAAATACATTTATGCGGGCTTTTACATTACAGCAATGAAACAAAAAATTTCTTAGGTATTTTTTAGGCTGAGTTTTCTCTGTCTTAAGATTTAGTATAAGAAAATATTAAAGTAAAAAGAGTATAATGATTAAAATTTCATTGTGAGATAATATGTGTTAACGAGGATCGATCAATAATTACGTAAATATTTACAAAGTCAATACTGCTACTCCTTTCCGTTGGAAAATTGTTGTAAAAAAATTATTTTAAAATTGAGTAATTCTAAGTCAAATTATGACCTCTGTCTTAATTTCCTTATAAATATGACTCCGCAAAAATATCATGTCTTTATTTTGAAGCATTATTTTATGTTTACATTTAATTTAATTATATAAAAAGGATATAAGTCATGCACCATATATGGTACGGAAGGCATTTAAGGGTTAACATCTACTTTTAATAAGAAAACACATGATATACAAATTTAAGCCACTGGATTCAGATGCTACTAACTTATTCGAAAAATACTAAGAACCTTGCTGTTCTTTTGGACTCATTGCACTTGTGGAATAATGATTTTGAGAGTCTGATTCAAAAGGCCCTTTAGGTCTGAGATCCTACAGGTACACAACTGCTCTCATTTCCATTATAAACAAAGAAAAAGCTTGTATGGTTGAAGGCAGTAGTGAGATAAGTCTTACCAAGCCGAATTCACTACACATGATGCCAATACTACAACAATTCATAATCAAAAGAAACAACAGAGATTTTTTGCATTGCATTGTAAGTGCCCATGGCTCGAAATGTCAACCATGTCTAACACAACATTTTTAAACCAAAACAAATTGGTAAGAACACCCAAAGGCTGTAGTAAATTCTGCTAGTTCTCTTAATATTTTTTTTTTATCAAATATCACTTTCAGAACTTTTCTCATGCCTTTATAAGGCATGATACCATAATTTAAGCAAACGCCCATATCTTGGTTGGTGTACGCGTATTGAGACGAACATTTGTACAAACACGCTGTAATGATGAAAAAACAACAACAGTTTCTGCAACAAATAATACGTCAACCACGATAACCTTTTTTGAAATAGTTTTTTAAACGGTGTCGTTTTTGTTGTCGTTTTCGCTAGCCACGATACCATTTTTTTAAAACACCAAACTTTCGCCACAAGAAATGATAAGTATTCGAATTCGGAACTACCCGAGTATGAGGTCTCAATTTTAACTGAAGGGTTGAAATGTGATACGAACTTATTTACCTTCTTAGAAGCCCTCTGCCTCTGCATATTCCTGTGGTAGAGTTTTTAAATCGTTGTCCTATAGCTTTTTGTTTACGGCCTGTCGGTTAGCAAGATCTAAATCTAAGTGTCTTCTGAATGTTTTTTTTTGTAAGTAACTGTTAGTCTAAATTGCTTATGGGTTCAAAAAAAGCTTTATTAGTTAGTTGATTAATGTGCAAGAATCACGTACATTTGATGACATTTTTATCTCTTGTATGAAATTAGGAACATGTTAAAGACACTGTCAATTAATAAGTCGAAACACAGCTAGCCAAAGATTGCAACTGGGATAGTATCCAGAATCCTCAGGCCTCTAAATCAGGACTGTGAACTTTGGTAAAAACTCCGGTAGGCTCTCTATTCGGGTACTTTATAATTGGATAAAATCATTTAGAAAAATACTGTCCAGCAATACTCAGACACTCGATATAGGCACATGATACAGGCATATGTTTTTTCATTTTGCATAAATACACTGGATTGTTCGGCGGCATGAAATAACTCCTCACGAAATAAGTCCCCAAAACGGAAATGAAATAACTCCATAAAAATGTATGAGGGGCAACAACAACGTTTTTTGGGGATTTATTTCATTTTTTTGGGGATTTATTTCATTTTTATATTGGGAAGTTATTTCATATGAAATAAGTCCCCAAAAATCTGAAATGAAATAAGTCCCTAAAAATATTTTGGAGTTTCAGGTCGATTCGCAGAAAAAATTGTCACTTTTTTAAATTTGTGAAATTAATTCGCAACGAAGAATCGGAGAAAAAGGGACAAATTTTCCAAATTCATTAAAATGAAAGTGCATCAATTTTATTGCAGGAAGGAAAACTAATAGTTTCTGAATTCCTATCAAGTATAGTGTTTGAAATTTGTTCACACACGTCAAGTTTGACTCATCAAGTCTTCAGGTTTTAGGAGAGAGGGGAAAATAAATGGTATTATCTTTTCCCTTCTCTTTAAAAGCTCAAGACTTAACGAGTCAAACTTGACGTGTGTGAACCGGCACTTAAGTTTAATCAAATACGAAGTAATAAGGGAAAACCCATTTAAATATATGATTTAAAGATCTTGGTTATGTTGTCAAAGTTTAAAAGTCAGTTTTTTGGTGTTTGTATATGTATACGGTTTAACATTTATTTAAATAAGAAAGTGAACTAAAAATGACAAACAAGCGTAAGAAAAACACTGTGTTTACAAGACAAATTAAAAATATTGGAAAATATTGTTTTCTTTTTTAATTTACTATTTATTTATACATACTAAAGTCAAGTAAACTGAATTGTTATTTTCTGTTATATTTCGTTTTTTTATAGTTTTTATGTTAAACAAACTAAATTGAAATAAAACATAGTTTTTTATATCTTTATGGTAAAATTTACCTAAATTTTTGTATAATAAAAACCGTCCAAAAATTCGAATAATTCGGAAATTTGAATCGCCCTAAAAACAAAGTGGTTCGAATTTCCGAGCGTGTACTGTATCTATTTTGAATTGATTGGATGTTTTGAATACTTTTTGGGGATTTATTTCATTTTAGGAATTGGGGATTTATTTCATTTTGATTTGGGGAGTTATTTCATTTCGTTGGGGTTTCATTTCATTTTAAAATTGTAAAAATGAAACAAAATCCCAAAAATTGGGGAATTATTTCATAATTTTTTTGGGGACTTATTTCGTGGGGGGTCATTTCATGCCGCCGGATTGTTTAAAAGGAGAAGCGTTCGGTAATCGATCATAGGCCAGTCTGCAATTTATACAATGGACTTATTCGTGCACACCTCAGAATGCCAAAATGTGGAAAACGTAAATAAATGCTTATTTAATATTCAACCCAAATATGAATAAAAACTCCCCGGTAGTATTTTCTCTATTACCATTTTTACCATTACATTTTAATAGAACAGAAATGGGAGAAGGAAAAAACTCCCGAGGAATTGTTATTCATAATTGGGATGATTATTTCAAATTTATTTCAAATCCGATTAATCCCACAAATACCGATTTCACTAGAGTCTAACAAGTATATAATCAATCGCTGTGGCGAAAATTCACCAAAGTATTGATATAATTTTAATCAACTTGTGAGTCGTTTATAATAAAAATAATTTAGGCTTAAAAATAGGATGTAATTTAATTGTTGAAAACGAAAACATTGCCAGTTAAAAGTACTTTAATTAAATGTTTTATTTAGAAGATTTCTTTAAAAAAGAAAATTTTTTTTAAAGTTCTTCAAAATGCACCTTCTAAAAAAGTACTTCTGTAAAATAAACTTTTTCTATTCTTATTAATTTTTTGTTTGTTTTCTGTTTTATTTCTACTTAATTCCTTTCATTAGCACATTTCCAGTTTAATAGTTTTGTTGTCTATTCCATTATATTTTTTATTTCTTAACTTTAATATTTAAGTTGTTTATTTTATTCGGTAGTTTTTCATTTCCTCCTGATAGTAAAAGGAAAAGGTTGGTGTTGCTGTGTGTGTTTGGTGGTTTTAGTATGAAATTTATTTCTCTTTTTGTTCTTGATTTTTTAAGTTTAAAATTAAAAATAATAAATATATGTATGTATAAATATTTTATATCTTAAAACTACTGAGGTAAAATGTGAGAAATACGTTAAAATGAAGTATGTTTTTATTTTTTCTTATTTCTAAAATAAAATCACAATTAATCTCAGAATTAAAAATGAGTATAATTTTTATGGTGGTGTTGGGAAAAAGCAGTTTTACTAAAGCATTTTTTGTTTGAACTTAAAACTATGTACTTTCAAATAAAATAGATATTTTAGAATCTTATGGAATTTACAGTGAGACCTCGATAATGTGTTATTCGAATAACCGGACACATTAATTATCTGGGAAATAAAAAAGATATATTTGTTTTTCTATCATCTCTATATCCGACAAATGCTGCCAGCCCTGTCTATTGCGGATAATCAAGGTCTCACTGTATTAAATATTAAGAATTTGTAGAAGTAATTCTAGTTTATATTTGGTAAGATTTCTTTTAAATAATTCTACTTCAGTTTTTTCAGTTTAATGTTTCTTTAATTTATAAATGAAGAAATAAAGCCATAATATTCTACCTCTAGTTATTTCTTTGCGTCTCCGCCGAGAAAAATGACTCATATTAATAGAAATTTCAAATTCATCTTGAACTTGGCAATCTTAATTTTTTTTTTTTTGGAATTAAGGCTGAGTTCCATAATATTATTATATGTACTTTGCAGTCAAAGTCTAAAATGTTCAAGGAAAGAATTATTTTGTAATTTTTGCAAGATTCTTGTCCAAGCCAAAAATTTCTTGATTTTAACTTAGTTTGTTCTTATTTAGTAAATTTTTCTTGAATAAAGAAACATTTTGCTTAAACCAAGCCACACATTTATTTAGAACTAGCATTTAACCCGCTACATACTTCGTAAGCGTCTTCTTTCCTTCGTAGACATATTTTTATGCCAAAGTTTATTAAAAAATAACAGTTGTAGATCCAAACAGCTAAAAAAAAAATATCAAATTTCCCGTATTTCCTTTTTCGGGTACAATTTTTCCTCCATTAAAGTATCAAAAATTTCAGTATTGTAGTGGCAGTCCATAATTTAATACGAATATGTCAATGAATGGAGAAAAATGTTTTGTAAAAAAGGTACCAAAAATAGTTACGATTTTCACCCCTTAAATGTTCGAATTTCGAAAAAGTACCAAATTCGTATTTTTTTGATAAGTTTCGAATGTGGAATTAACTTTTTTTCTATGTTTATTGGTTTAAAAGACAGATGGGGTGTCAAAAAAGTACCAAAATTAAGGTTTTACCCGTTTACTACCGAATTTAAAAAAAGTACCAGACACATGTCCGGTTAATTTTTCTAAAGAACAACGATAATTATTACATTTTTTTTGTATCTCTTTTAGTTTTGGAGATATAAGATTACCGAATTTTCGCTTTTTTACCCCCTAAACATTTGAATTTCCAAAAATCCCGTCTAAGTGGATCGATTTGGGGAGTGGCCAATCTCTGGTCCAAATTTCAAGTTTTTAGCGTCAGGCGTTTAGGCTGTGCGATGATATATATGGGCATTTCCAGCGAAAAGTCTACTTTTTGTAACGTTACGGCAGAAGTATTTTAAATTGTTTCACAAAAAATTGTATATGTATGGTTTACAAAAGGGATAACGATTGAACAACATGGTCCGAAAATACAACCTTATTTGCAATCTGGCGTTGCATTAAAAAAAAAGTAAACTTTTCGCTGAAAATTACCATATTTACCTTAAAACGAGCAAAGATTTATAAATTTTATAGCTTGAAAAATAAATCTGTATTGGTCCAAAGTTTACTAAAAAGGTTTTATACAAAACATCTTGCACAATCCGCAGTCTTATTCAGCTTTGTAATGCAAGTCAAAAACCACTTCCGTTTTTTTAACGTCACACCATCCCAGATTTTTGCTTATACATATCTGCAAATCCTAAGCGTCGATTACTGTAATTTTTTTTCTGAACAAAGTGCTACTTCCTTTTTACAAATTTGACTTCTTCATTTAATTTTTTTTACATTTTGTGGTACAAATATCACGACACGTCAAAATGGAAATGCCCATATATTGATAAGTTTTTTTTGGCTTGGAAGAGAATCATGCAAAATTTTCTTGTTTCAAGCCATATCTGGTAAATAATTCTTTGCGTGTATCATCAAGCTTAACGATGCACAGTTTGCTTTTATATACGGATCCTATAACTTTTTTGGTTAATTTTTTTTGTAAAATTCTTCACGGTTGCATTATAGAAAGCATTTAAAAAAGCGAGTTGCTTTGCAACTGACGTTTTTAGACTCAGTCATTCAATCATTTTTAACTAAGCAGTTCCCAGAACAGTGATGCAAATTGTGGTACAATTTTACTTTAAGCTGCATGTATTATCAGAAACATTTTCAGTCCCTAAGGCTTCCGTTTAACAGAGAGTACACTGTATATAAAATATATGCCCCTATTACGGTTTAGAAGTCAACTCAGTTGAGTTGGAACTAAAACAACTGCTAGTGATGAGTTGTAATTTTTTGTTGGTTTTGTTAAGCGTTCTATAACAGAATCGTAAACCATAATACATAGGGGCAATAATTTACTGCTTCGGTTGAGATTTGAAATTGGGTCCAGTGTTGCCAGTTGATTTTTTTCTCCACAACAACAATTTAAAAGCCCATCAAATTTAACGTATCTTGAAAAAAAGTTAAGATTATAATTACATTTTTATTAAATTGTCGCATATTCATAAATTATCACTAAGCCATTTTATGAAAATTTTCATTTGCAAGTCGAAAAGAATTCGCAAAATAATCTTTCACTGAATTAAAGTTTTAGGTCACACTTTCATACTTTTTAAGCACACATGATCTTTTCGACAAATCGTTCGGATGCATACGATATATCGTATCACTTTTATATAATGAATCGTCGGCTTTGCTGAGAATCGTTCATAGGTTAATATAATTGAATATTTCCATTACTTTTGAGATAGTTGCTTGTTTCGCCACTGATTAAGACCGTTTTGTAAGATTTTAGGTTGTTTTAAAGTTTTTTTTATTAAAAAATAGGGTGTCTTTATGTTCAAAAAACAATGGTCGATCATTGCAACTTTTCGGTAATTGCAACAGGCCAATTTTTTCGAGTTGCGAAAATCGAGCTCGCACTGTATTTCGTTCAAAATATTATCGGCTTGTTTGTTTTCTCTAAATGCAACCATGCAGCATTTCTTCAATCCGATAAAAGCAGTTGCTAAGCTAGTTATGAATTTTGAATAAGATCTATGACTATCTATGAACTATTTTTTAGTTTCTGTTTTATTAGTTGTGACTTTATTTATTATTTCTGAATATGCGCCATTAACTTGAATCAGCTTAAATTAACGTACAAATATAATTACCTAAATAAAGCAAAAATCGCCAAATTTTTAACATTCTACTGCCTCCCTAAATGTTGCCCTATGAATGTGTAACGCCTAAAATTTGCACCTAAATGAAATAGAACCGCATAAGTCTGGAGGATTGAAACCCCTAAGGAGGCAACTCTGGTGGGGTTTTTTTCTTTCGATAATTTTTTCAGTTTAACGTTCAGACCAGTGATGCCAGTAGTAGGGAATTTTCCCTTTTGTAGGGATTTTTTCGGAAAATTTCAAGCGAAGGGGGAAAATAATTAATATTTTATTTTAAGTCAAATGTATGGAATTTTCAAAATATTATCTCATTTTCAATATATTGTCTAGAAATGCGTAAATATTAATCTTATTTTCATTTAAAAGCTAAAATTTTTTATATACAAAAGTATTTAAGTACAAATGTAATATTTTTTTTAACAGAAACTATGAGTCCTAACAACCTGGCAATCTTAACCAATTGCCAAAACCCTGTAACCTGTAAGGAGACGACGAATGTTCGCCTTCGCAATTGCGAAATATTGTCTTAATTTTGCTATTTGCAAACTCGGATTTTTATTTTATACATATTTTAGTTCAGGGGAACTGAAGAAATTTTTTTTTAAATTTTACAGAGCCTTTCCTTTTATTTGGTACCTTCCATGTTGTCTAAAAATTATAAGATACTTATATTAAAAAAAAAAATTATTTAAATCAAGTATTCTTGAAAAAACGACAAAAGATGGGGAAATAAAAAATCAATTACGAAGTTTGACTATGTTTCTGCCAAAAAGAAAAATATTTAATTTATCACACAGTACTTTTTTGGAAATTGAATTTTATTTATTTTGGTTTTTTCTTCTTGTTGTTAATAAATCTTTATAATATTTAGAAAATAGTGCTAAAAACAATAAATTTTTAACGTAGGAAAAAGTGTAGGGACTATTCTTTGGTAGTAAGGGAAAAAATGGATTTTTATTTAGACACGTAGGGATTTTTTGAAATTTCTCCTGGCATCACTGGTTCAGACTAGCAACAAAAAGTACGTTCTTTAATGTAGTAGTGTAATGCTGAGAGTAGCGATTAGGTTAAAAAGATAGTGCGCTTAGGAAGTAGTTACATTAGTTGTTGTTGGTAAAATGGAAGTAAAATTTTGCTGGGCCATAAACTTCGTGAGCCTAGTGATATGAATTTATACTACGGCTTTAAGTGGATTTAACTTATGTTAATCTTTTTTAAGAAACATATTTAAAAAAATAATTTAAAAATACGTTTTGTTTCTGAGTTACTTGTTGAAAACAATTTATTCTTATATGTACTTAATTTCCTAATAATTGAGAGATAACAATAATTAAATGTTATAATATATATAATTTATAAATTCAATTACTTTTCGTTATAATTTTGTTTATTAATTAATATTTGAATTATTAACACTTTTGTTCTTTTCGTTCTCAATTTAATATTGTTCTAGGGTTTCTTTATTATCGTTAAGTTGATGATAAACTATTAATTGGTTTTTACTAAAATGTTTAATTGTTATTGCAACTACAAATACTAAATTTTTTCAGTTTGTTTAAATCTATAAGACTAGTTAGTATTGATTTTCAATTGCATTATAATTTGTTAATCATTGTTTAATTAAATTTATTTTTTTTATATATGTATATATATTTTTTTCTGGTTTAAACTTTTTGTATGTTCATTAATTATTTAATTGTTAGCTTAATATTTAGTACCACAGTCGTAGAGAATTTTATTTGTTTCTTGAAGTACTTTTGTTTATCGTTTTTTACTTGTCTTTTCTTTAACGTTTTTTTTTCTTTTCTATTTTATAACTGAAAGTGTAGTTAAGAAGAAATGATTTTCGAAGAAGAGTTTACAATTTCAGGACAGTAGGACAGAAATTTTGTAACCATAAGAAGTGTAAATGATGGTTAAAAAACTGTGAATTTTATATATATCTTTTTTACTAAATAATTTGTTTGCAAGAAAAAGCTGTATTTGCAGCCTTAAAGTATGCCAATATTTTTAAACTTTAAAATTTTCAGGAGCATATTTTTTTTAATGACTTCGGCCTGCCTTTCTCATGTAAAATTGTAAAATCTGTAATTTTTTAATTATGTATTTGAAATGGTGCTTATTTAACTAAAATTATTTAAAGAGTTTGTTTAATAATAATTGTTTAATTTCGTTTTTTGGTTTTCAAAAAAGAATTTTTGTTTCCAAAGTTGAAATTTGAAAAGACAAAATGTAATAAAAATTAGTTGCTTCTGTTTTAAAAAGGAAGAATGTAATGATTTTTAATATTAAATTTTTTTTCTCATTTTAAAGTTTTACATTTTTTTTTTTTTTTTTTTTTTTTTTTTTGGTTATAACTTGAAACAGAAATTCAGTTGAATTTTTTTTTAAATTTATCTTAGTGTCTAGTTATATTTTCAACTATTAAAACTTAATAAAAATAGAAAACGATTATAATAATTTAATAAGGTATTGAATTCAAATGGTCATAGTTCTATTTTCGTATTTAAGGTAGTTTCAAGTACTTTACTGGTGACATTTACGAAGGCATCACAATTTGTTGAATCCATCCATTCGAAGTCTCTAATAGTTGCCTATAAAAATAATTTAAATTTTTAAATATTTCGATTTTGGTTTATTTAAAGAGTTTTAATTAAAAATTAAGGGTTTCAATTACATTTAGATTACATTTTAGAAGTAAGTAATTGCAATTTTTTTAAAACGTAAACGAAATAAAATATGTATCAGAAAAGGCGCTGGAGACAGTTGAGGACATTTAGTGTCACTGTCCCAGGATGCAAAACAGTGGGCTGAGATGGTAGTATATTTTTAGGCGAATCAGAGGGTGTTTCCAGTTGCGGGCTCTTAATAGGAATGACCCGACTGCGCAACAGGAGTCTGGGTACGGTACATACAAAAGGCAGTTTTTGTTTTGTTAAGTAGGGTTGTTTTCCTTTTTAGTCCGATCTTTTATCTTTCTTCCTTCATTTTTATTTTACTTTTCTTTTTTATCTTTTTTAACCAACTAATGCGTCGTTAAAAGGGGTATTTCTTAGGGTGTGCCAGTCGCAACACCCCTGGGAACCACCAGAAGCGAAATCTTCAAACACTATCTGGATATGGCTGACGAAAAATGGAAAAAAATGGCCCACATAGGTCGCTCTAAGCTACTTCTCAACTTCAGTCGAAGAGACATGTAGAGACTGATAAACGTAATTACGGGTCACTGGACGATCGGTAAGCACGCTATGAGACTCGGTCTCCCTTTTAATGAATGCTGCAGGGAACCTGGAACTAAGAAGACAGTACCTCATCTAAAATGTGATTATATATATATATTTGTTCCTTTTACTCCTGCAAGAAGCATTTATTTCAACGCGACATGGACTATTTGGGAATTACCTTCTACCAGGACACTCTAAGATTTCACGGGTGAAACCACCTCAGTATTGCCCCTGGGTCAAGTTTAATCGGGGTTCCTATGACGAGTTGTGTGGTATCAAAACGGAGTCTCTGTCGATACCACGATAACGAACCCATTGGTTGGCCTCTGGGTGAGGGTTTGAAGTTGACTTTAAACCAGCCTTTAAACTTTGCATAACCTAAAAGGCGCTAGCTGGCAGCACTTGGGGAATCGTTTGATCGCAGCTGTTATATGACAGCTTCCAACGACATTCGTCGAGACACAGCCAATTCCGCGTTAGCAGGACACCGTATGAATGTTGTACTTTGAGGTTGCTTATTGCCTACAGCAGACACAAAAATGATTCGTCAAGAGTCGTGATGGCACTACTACGATCAGGCTAAAAGCCTTCTGGTCCAGCATACCCTGCTGTCCCTCGCTTATGCTCAGAATGTGGTCAGGGTGCTCATGACAATCCCTACATATTTAATTGTTCAGCCAGCCCTTTTTTGCTATGTCCAAGAAATATTTGGACCCACCCTGCGGAAGTAGCTCAATTGTTTGGACTTGATCTGGCAGAACCCATCGATTAATTGTTGATGCTGTTACAACAACAATAGAATTCAACGAAATAAGTTGTTGCTTAATTTTTATTACTTTTAATTGGTAATTGAAAATTTTTAATAACAATTACTTGCCAATGAGAATCAAATTACCTACATCGTACCAGAAATTCAGTTTAGTGCCTTGTTTCAATTACAATTACTTGTAATTTGTATTTGCTATAAAAATTAAATTAATTTGCCATTTAATTAAGTCCCCTATTTTCATTACCTTACTTGTAATTGTTAATTAAAATACTTTAATTACATATTACACGTAATTTAAATGTAATTGGAAATCCTTTAGCAAAGTTATTTAGATTTAACTTACCTTGTGCATTGAATAGACAGCAAGTACAACTAAAACATGCATTATATTGTGAGAATTTAAATAGAAATCAACCAAACCGGGAAACCATTTTTCTGGAATACGCATAGCGCCAATTGCACCGCCTAATACGGAAACACCGTCCTGTTAAGTAAAAAAAATATAAGCAACTAATTAAAAACCGATAAGTTAATTAAAGAAAACTGATATTATTTTTTTTTTAGAATAGTGATTTACTGCCAATTTCACCAAGTTCAGTTAACACTTACTATTACCTTTACTTTGAGTTAACAATATGTTTTGACAGTTATAACTGAACGTTATTGAAAGTTAACTGAACTTGGTGAAATTGGCGGCTAATGACATTTTTTGTAAGAAATATTAAGTCTTAAATTTTGTACCTACAATAAAATGGGAATCAGTTTTCAAATAATTTGATTATTTCGTGCATAACGAATGCTCATGATTTAAATTAATCTCTTATCTCTCATTTTAAATTTATTTACAATAACAAACAAAACTTATGACATTCTATTTTTTTTAAAGTGGTCTGCTTTAAGAGAGTATCAATACTCTTTAACAATTTAAAGCGACAGCAAAAAACCTTTAAAACTTATTTATTGTTGTTTCTACATTTTAGGGTGACGGAGAAACTCTTGCAAAGAACACCTGGAAGTAAATACTTGTGGATCTCCTACCACATACTTTGACTTTCAATAACTTCAACATTAGCGGTGATAAGGCGCGAAATTCGTTTTCACATATTGTTACTACATACTTCTATCTCGGTTTTGTGTCGAGACCTTGACATTTCCTTAACTAACTTGAGTATCTGCCATAATTAGGACTAAAAAGGATTTCTCGATTATGAAAGTCCGAATAAAGGCTCTTCTGATCCTTTGTTTTTATATCCTTCACCACCACTAGTCGTGAAACCTCTTTAATTGTCATCTAAGACCCCATTTCATATTTAAATATGAAAATCGCATACTTTGATTAAAAAAATGTTTAAATTTCCTGCGATGACCATTTTGGCGGTATTGATAAAAAACTTTGTAGGTATAGTTATTGAATTTCAGTTAATCAAAAAAATAGTTGCCCAAAATAATTTTTTTCAACAAAATGTTTACGTGATTCGATAAAATAAATTGTTGGAAATTTTGAATAAATCAAACAAAATGTTTATCGAATCTTTATATGTTGATTCATTAATTATGATGTTCTTAATTCCCAATTTTAATTCTTTGGCAAATACACTAAAATTTATTGTTGGGGGATAAGCTAGTGCGCATGCGCATTTCGCTAATTGCTTGGGCCAGATCATTAGGAAACCTTTCCCAAAGACTTTGGAAAAACTAAATATTATATACAAAAAAAAACTGTAAGCCGAATGAGAATTATAAATACTCAAGTCTTAATTGCAACGATATCCAAGCTATTTTAAAATGGATAAGAGTTGTAAAAATACTGTATTTACTTTGATGCAAATATTTTTATTTATTTGGAATATGAAGAAATACCCAGCAAAATCTTTACTTACCTGGTAAGTTAGCAAGTAATGTTTTAGAAAAATAAACACTACTTATTTTTTGGCTGAATAACTACTTATTTTTGTTCTAGAAGCCAAAAAATCAGTAGTAAATATACCTAATAAGTAGTTTTTCAGTACGTTACCAGTAAGTAAAAGTACTGCAAGTAACACAACTAATAAGAAGTTATTGAGCTGATTATTAGTAAGTAAATATTCAGTAGTGAAAATAATAGAAGTAATATGTAAGTACTTATTGAAGCTTTGAGAATAATGTCAATTGTAATGACAACTACTTACCAGGTAACGTATGAAATAACTACCACCTATTACTATAAATCAAATTTTTTCCTGGGTATTTAATTATTAAATATGATTTTTTTTCATTGAAACAAATAAAGAGTTTGTTGACCTTAAATTTTACTTTTAGCAAATTGTGTTGTTAAAAATTTTCTTAAGGTATTTTTTTGTGTATATTCTGGGTCCTTGAGTAATCTTAAGTCGATTAAGCCATGTCCCTATGTCTGTCCATCACTCACTTTCGTATAAATCAAAAGAAAAGAACAATATAGGTGTCCAATAGTTTCAAGTTCTCCTAAGCAGTCCAGCAAAATCGATTCAGTAGGGTTAGAGTAATGAATCCAAATGTGACCCCCTAATAAAATTATAATTTTGCTACAAAAACTTACACAAATATTGGCGCAATGTACATATGCAATGTACACAAATTTGTTTCTATATGACTACAAATCAGACCACAAGATTTATTTGAAAACAATTATAATATCGATATTGATATTTTTTGCTATCGATACTTTCGATAGTTTCCCAGCACTACACTTTAGTACGACTAAAACGAATTACCCTATTGCAATAAATTTTGGTCTATGGCAGTCTTATATTAGTTGAAATCAAACTGTTAGGTCCAATATAAAGCCCACTCCTGAAATATTCTAACTGTTGGTGGACGGTATTAAACATTCGGCACAGCCGAATAATTTACTCAATATTTTTTAAAAAAAAAATAAAATATTTGGGCTTAACAACTTTTCAAGCAGTTGTTCCTCTAAAGAGAGGCAACTCGAAATTTTTCAATATCACTTTTTGCAAGAAATCGATGAACAGTGGTCATATCTACGCTGTGTTAAGATCGTGGATCATTTTATCTAGTATGTTGTGTGTATCGTACTAAAGAACTTGAAAATCGTACTATATCGGCCCCAACAGTACTAAATGATTTTTTATAACTTTGTTTTATAAAAAAAAGTCTTGTTTCGATTAGATTGGAACCATTGGCACAAGGAGTCTATTTCGTTTCTTTGTTTTTATAATATCAAAAAGTAATTTCAATTTTTGGGAATACAAAATTTAAATTTTCAAAAGATTTTGTTATTCATGCTTAATTCCCAGTTTTTATTATTGATAAAAACACTTGAAATTTATTGTTGATGGGATGGGAGAAGTGTTTTTATCAATAATAAAAACTGGGAATTAAGCACGAATAACAAAATCTTTTGAAAATTTAAATTTTGTATTCCCAAAAATTGAAATTACTTTTTGATAATAAACACGCAGGTGCACGGCCTAAAAAACACTTAATTGACAACATCTTTTGTAAGTTGTTGTTGTTTTTATTTTGTTTTTCTTAACCTACTTACAACTACAATTAATGTTGAGAGAATTTCAACTAATTGTAGCGGGGAATGTAAGACGAGATGAACGCACTGTTTATTGTTGATGTTGTTTTGTTTAAGCTTTGATATTATTACAAGTAGAACTGTTGCTATAAGTCTTATACGTTTAACATTTTTATTTGGTTTAATATCTTTAGTTTTTCTAAAATCTTTATGGATGAAGTTTCCTGATGATCTGGCCTAAGCAACCAGTGATATGTGCATAGGAATAGCGTATCCCATCAACAGTAAATTTCAGTGTTTTTTTTATCAAAAATAAAAATGTGGAATTAAGCACGAATAACAAAATCATTTAAATTAATTTTTGTATTCCCACGAAAATTATTTTGATAAAAAAATGAAACTTAAATAATGAAACATTTACAAAAACAAAGCTGAAGCCATTTTTATAGCTAAGTACTTTGTATTTTTTTTAATGGTATAAATAAAACAAAAACAATAACTAAATAAAGCAAAAAGTAACTTTATTAACTAAACTAGTTGTAAACTAAAACCAAACATGGTCACCCTGTCCCAATTTATTCGTCGATCGTCTTCGTAAAGCCAAGAGTACACGGAATGTAAATAGCCGCATTCGCATGTGTTTCATACCTAAATCTTGGTGTTTTGCAAAGCCACAATAGCCATTGTGTGTACTAGAGGTCTGCTTTGAATAACTCACTTGTTTGACTTTACTCAAAGTGCACAACATTTATTCAATTATAAAACATTCAAAAAGATAAGAAGAGAGTAAACCATATACAAAAATAAGAATGAATGAATTGAATAAAAAACTTGTTTACTGTAAATGAATATGAGAGTAATTCAAAAATGACAAAACATTGGAATGACCCGTTAGAGAGAGCAAGTTTACAAAAAATATTCAAATAATTTTTGAATTATTGAATGTGCATACATTTATTCGAATACCTTGCCATAATATGTGTGTGAGCTTCTTTTATTTATAAAAGTTAAGCTTACACATACATACATAATGTGTAGGTACACATATTTTACATTCAAATTATATTTGAATAATTTACTATTTGACTTGAGTTGACTGAATAGAATGAGTTTTTGTTGTTTTGTTTCTGGTTATTTTTTCATTTGTTTCGTTATCATTGGGTGATCGACGCATTGTAATTAAAAAACAAATGAGTGTGTTGAAATTGCTTTTTATTTATTCTTGCAGACCTCTAGTGTGTACCGTAAATTCTAGACTAAAATGTGAATAAATTAGGAATTTTCTAAAATTATTTGAAAAAAAATACTCTTACGACGCAATTGTGGGTAAATGTAGCGTATTTTTAGAAATTTACCGCATTGCGTACGATCAAATTGTGTTCCTATCATTAGTTTTATTTTCATTTCTACTCCTCATATGCCCCTACTACTTTTTTTGCAATTTTTGATTCAGTGTCCTTTTTGGTTATTTAGTTTATTGTATCAAACTCTTTTTTTTTTGTAATTTGCAGGGCTTGAGCACAAACCAGAGCACAAAAAAACAAGTAAGAGTGCTATATTCGGCTATGCCGAATCTTAAATACCCTTCACCATGGTGAGATAAGAACAAGAAGTTTTTAAAAAGAATACCTATGACAAATTCAAAAAATGTATGTATATAACTAAGTCCGTTTCCTCTTTTGACAAAGTTGATGTTTAAAATTCGTTATATAAGTTTTAATTATATTTAATCTTAAAATCGTGTATAAAAAAATTTAATAAAAATAAAAAAAAAATTTATTTTGGAGACTTGAACTCGCAATCTTACGAGCTTTAAGCGAGAACTTAGACAACTCAACTACGAACGGTTTTATTGAAGAAGCGTTAAATTAAAATATATTGAGAGAATTTTATGAACATACATACATGTGTATGCGTAAAAAACACATTAAAATCCACCACTTGTGGTAAAGATTATAAAAAAAAACCGCAACCAAGAGAAATGCAAGAAGAGATCAACGTAGCAACAGCTTATTAGACGAAACACAATAACAACAATTACTACAGCAATAAGAGATAAAAATATAATGCAACAACAACAATTACGAAAGCAATGCCTTTATACATAAATAACTTTTGCTCATTCATACATACTCATGTGCATACATATGTATGGCTTTGCAATAGCTAGGTTAACCTACTAGTTAGTATGGATTTATTTAAATTACATACAACTTTTTATGTACATATGTAGGTACGTATATGCTTGCCGAAATAAAATAAAACACTGTGTCATTACCAATAAAATTAAAATATCGAAAAGCTTTATAGGTACCTAAGTAATTTTAAAATCGTTTTTAGGACATAAACAAATTAAATAAAAAATAAAAAACAAATAGGTATAGAATATGATTTTTGTTTTACATGTAAGTTAAACGAACGATTAATATTTACATTGTCAAAAAAATCAAAAATTGCTGAATTATTTTAAAATCGTTTATAGAATATAAAAAAGTTAAAAAAAATTTTTTTTTGAAAAGGTGGATTTGAACCCCGGCAACTACTAACGACGCTGCGTGTCCAACCGCCCAGACAACTCAGCCATTAACGCTTATGCAAATACACGATTAAAGTAGAATATATTCCGTCACCTTGCTTATTTAATATGTAGGTACGTATTTTTCAATTTAAGCGACCAATCATGTACAAACATGTGTGTGTTTGATATGCCTAACATTCAACACGTTCAAATAAAAGCACAAACAAAAAAAAAACAACAACCACAAGGGATTTTTGGAAAATATTAGAGGTAGTCGTGGTTTTTTGCTCATAACTCAGCCATTTTTTAACCGATTTGACAGATTTATATACCGACGTGTTTAAGAAGGAATTTACCATTTACTTGTGTTATAAAGCTTGGACTCGGGGAGATCTGTGGTTCCCGAAAGTGGGTATTTAAAAAAAAAAAATTAGTTTTGGTCATAACTTTTTTGTATCTGAACCGATTTTTCTGAATTTTTTATAAAATATGTTCTACTAAAAATTTTCGATATTTTGGTATATAAGTCATATCCATAGGACATATGGCAGCCCTAAATTTTAGGTTTTTATACAATTTTTAATTTTTTTTGTACGGGAGGTACCACGCCCACTTCTCCAATCCCGCCCACATTTTGTAGGATCGTGTGTATGGGCTACCTAAATGTGTGTACCTAATTTGGAAGCTTTGGCTTTTGCCGTTCCCCAGATATACAGCAAAAAGTAATAAAATTACAACAACCACAAGGGATTTTTGGAAAATATTAGAGGTAGTCGTGGTTTTTTGCTCATAACTCAGCCATTTGTGGATCGATCTTGCTGAATTTCAATAGCAACCGATGGTAGACTATATGTGACACAAATGTAAAACAACCTAGCCGCTATCATGTCTGGAGTCTCCGGAAAACACATATCAAGCGTAAGACGGACAGACGGACAGACGGACAGACGGACAGACGGACAGACGGACAGACGGACGGATATCGTTAAATCAACTTCTCTCCCCATAAGGACCCAGAATATATATACTTTATAGGGTCTAAGATCAATATTGTAGAAATTACAAACGGAATGACAAACTTATTAATACCCTTTTCCACCTGAGGTGAAGGGTATAAATATAATGCAACAACAACAATTACGAAAGCAATGCCTTTATACATAAATAACTTTTGCTCATTCATACATACTCATGTGCATACATATGTATGGCTTTGCAATAGCTAGGTTAACCTACTAGTTAGTATGGATTTATTTAAATTACATACAACTTTTTATGTACATATGTAGGTACGTATATGCTTGCCGAAATAAAATAAAACACTGTGTCATTACCAATAAAATTAAAATATCGAAAAGCTTTATAGGTACCTAAGTAATTTTAAAATCGTTTTTAGGACATAAACAAATTAAATAAAAAATAAAAAACAAATAGGTATAGAATATGATTTTTGTTTTACATGTAAGTTAAACGAACGATTAATATTTACATTGTCAAAAAAATCAAAAATTGCTGAATTATTTTAAAATCGTTTATAGAATATAAAAAAGTTAAAAAAAATTTTTTTTTGAAAAGGTGGATTTGAACCCCGGCAACTACTAACGACGCTGCGTGTCCAACCGCCCAGACAACTCAGCCATTAACGCTTATGCAAATACACGATTAAAGTAGAATATATTCCGTCACCTTGCTTATTTAATATGTAGGTACGTATTTTTCAATTTAAGCGACCAATCATGTACAAACATGTGTGTGTTTGATATGCCTAACATTCAACACGTTCAAATAAAAGCACAAACAAAAAAAAAACAACAACCACAAGGGATTTTTGGAAAATATTAGAGGTAGTCGTGGTTTTTTGCTCATAACTCAGCCATTTTTTAACCGATTTGACAGATTTATATACCGACGTGTTTAAGAAGGAATTTACCATTTACTTGTGTTATAAAGCTTGGACTCGGGGAGATCTGTGGTTCCCGAAAGTGGGTATTTAAAAAAAAAAAATTAGTTTTGGTCATAACTTTTTTGTATCTGAACCGATTTTTCTGAATTTTTTATAAAATATGTTCTACTAAAAATTTTCGATATTTTGGTATATAAGTCATATCCATAGGACATATGGCAGCCCTAAATTTTAGGTTTTTATACAATTTTTAATTTTTTTTGTACGGGAGGTACCACGCCCACTTCTCCAATCCCGCCCACATTTTGTAGGATCGTGTGTATGGGCTACCTAAATGTGTGTACCTAATTTGGAAGCTTTGGCTTTTGCCGTTCCCCAGATATACAGCAAAAAGTAATAAAATTACAACAACCACAAGGGATTTTTGGAAAATATTAGAGGTAGTCGTGGTTTTTTGCTCATAACTCAGCCATTTGTGGATCGATCTTGCTGAATTTCAATAGCAACCGATGGTAGACTATATGTGACACAAATGTAAAACAACCTAGCCGCTATCATGTCTGGAGTCTCCGGAAAACACATATCAAGCGTAAGACGGACAGACGGACAGACGGACAGACGGACAGACGGACAGACGGACAGACGGACGGATATCGTTAAATCAACTTCTCTCCCCATAAGGACCCAGAATATATATACTTTATAGGGTCTAAGATCAATATTGTAGAAATTACAAACGGAATGACAAACTTATTAATACCCTTTTCCACCTGAGGTGAAGGGTATAATAAAAAACAAATAGGTATAGAATATGATTTTTGTTTTACATGTAAGTTAAACGAACGATTAATATTTACATTGTCAAAAAAATCAAAAATTGCTGAATTATTTTAAAATCGTTTATAGAATATAAAAAAGTTAAAAAAAATTTTTTTTTGAAAAGGTGGATTTGAACCCCGGCAACTACTAACGACGCTGCGTGTCCAACCGCCCAGACAACTCAGCCATTAACGCTTATGCAAATACACGATTAAAGTAGAATATATTCCGTCACCTTGCTTATTTAATATGTAGGTACGTATTTTTCAATTTAAGCGACCAATCATGTACAAACATGTGTGTGTTTGATATGCCTAACATTCAACACGTTCAAATAAAAGCACAAACAAAAAAAAAACAACAACCACAAGGGATTTTTGGAAAATATTAGAGGTAGTCGTGGTTTTTTGCTCATAACTCAGCCATTTTTTAACCGATTTGACAGATTTATATACCGACGTGTTTAAGAAGGAATTTACCATTTACTTGTGTTATAAAGCTTGGACTCGGGGAGATCTGTGGTTCCCGAAAGTGGGTATTTAAAAAAAAAAAATTAGTTTTGGTCATAACTTTTTTGTATCTGAACCGATTTTTCTGAATTTTTTATAAAATATGTTCTACTAAAAATTTTCGATATTTTGGTATATAAGTCATATCCATAGGACATATGGCAGCCCTAAATTTTAGGTTTTTATACAATTTTTAATTTTTTTTGTACGGGAGGTACCACGCCCACTTCTCCAATCCCGCCCACATTTTGTAGGATCGTGTGTATGGGCTACCTAAATGTGTGTACCTAATTTGGAAGCTTTGGCTTTTGCCGTTCCCCAGATATACAGCAAAAAGTAATAAAATTACAACAACCACAAGGGATTTTTGGAAAATATTAGAGGTAGTCGTGGTTTTTTGCTCATAACTCAGCCATTTGTGGATCGATCTTGCTGAATTTCAATAGCAACCGATGGTAGACTATATGTGACACAAATGTAAAACAACCTAGCCGCTATCATGTCTGGAGTCTCCGGAAAACACATATCAAGCGTAAGACGGACAGACGGACAGACGGACAGACGGACAGACGGACAGACGGACAGACGGACGGATATCGTTAAATCAACTTCTCTCCCCATAAGGACCCAGAATATATATACTTTATAGGGTCTAAGATCAATATTGTAGAAATTACAAACGGAATGACAAACTTATTAATACCCTTTTCCACCTGAGGTGAAGGGTATAAAAAAGTTAAAAAAAATTTTTTTTTGAAAAGGTGGATTTGAACCCCGGCAACTACTAACGACGCTGCGTGTCCAACCGCCCAGACAACTCAGCCATTAACGCTTATGCAAATACACGATTAAAGTAGAATATATTCCGTCACCTTGCTTATTTAATATGTAGGTACGTATTTTTCAATTTAAGCGACCAATCATGTACAAACATGTGTGTGTTTGATATGCCTAACATTCAACACGTTCAAATAAAAGCACAAACAAAAAAAAAACAACAACCACAAGGGATTTTTGGAAAATATTAGAGGTAGTCGTGGTTTTTTGCTCATAACTCAGCCATTTTTTAACCGATTTGACAGATTTATATACCGACGTGTTTAAGAAGGAATTTACCATTTACTTGTGTTATAAAGCTTGGACTCGGGGAGATCTGTGGTTCCCGAAAGTGGGTATTTAAAAAAAAAAAATTAGTTTTGGTCATAACTTTTTTGTATCTGAACCGATTTTTCTGAATTTTTTATAAAATATGTTCTACTAAAAATTTTCGATATTTTGGTATATAAGTCATATCCATAGGACATATGGCAGCCCTAAATTTTAGGTTTTTATACAATTTTTAATTTTTTTTGTACGGGAGGTACCACGCCCACTTCTCCAATCCCGCCCACATTTTGTAGGATCGTGTGTATGGGCTACCTAAATGTGTGTACCTAATTTGGAAGCTTTGGCTTTTGCCGTTCCCCAGATATACAGCAAAAAGTAATAAAATTACAACAACCACAAGGGATTTTTGGAAAATATTAGAGGTAGTCGTGGTTTTTTGCTCATAACTCAGCCATTTGTGGATCGATCTTGCTGAATTTCAATAGCAACCGATGGTAGACTATATGTGACACAAATGTAAAACAACCTAGCCGCTATCATGTCTGGAGTCTCCGGAAAACACATATCAAGCGTAAGACGGACAGACGGACAGACGGACAGACGGACAGACGGACAGACGGACAGACGGACAGACGGACAGACGGACAGACGGACGGATATCGTTAAATCAACTTCTCTCCCCATAAGGACCCAGAATATATATACTTTATAGGGTCTAAGATCAATATTGTAGAAATTACAAACGGAATGACAAACTTATTAATACCCTTTTCCACCTGAGGTGAAGGGTATAAAAACAATTTTAAATAACAACCACGCAGAGACTGCTAAAAAATCGAGTGAACATTTAAAGTAAGGTAATTTTTATACTCCTTCTACTCTTTAATGCGTTCACGCCATTAACAGTTACTTGAATGTATTCTATGTGTATTTGTGTGTGAGAGAATGCAAAATTCCACAGCAAAAAGGGCAAGAAATGTGTTAAAACTTGTTTCTTTTTTTTTACTTTTTTTGAAAATCAAAAAATATTCAAACGAATCTTGCGATGGAAGCTTTTAGTGGACAGGATTTATAAACACTGTAGTTTATTTGATCACACTTAACTTAACGAATGAAGAATATACATACATACATATGTACATACATATTTATTTATATACAGTTATTGATTTATATTTGCAGCGATTTATATTTTGTCTCTATTTCAAGGGTAAATCATAAATTAAGCACATTAAGTCACAAAAAGTAAAAGAAGAAAAATAAACAAGGATTATTAACTATTGTTAATACTGCTGCCAAGGGCAAGGATTAATTTTGTTGAAAGATGGACTTTGCTCTAAATATGTAAAATTTTGTTTATGTTATTTAATCTAAGACTTTTCAATATTGCTACGAATTTTGATTAACTAAAGAACTATTTGTAGTTATAGCAATAATCTACATATCGATGGCTTAATATAAAAATGGCGTAACTCGATTTTGTGTTTCTTAAAAAGGGAAAGAACAAATCTTAATTGGATCGTTAAATTTAAGATACAAAAAAGTTTTAGTTCAATTTTTAATCAAAAGATGCAACAATTTTTATAATAAAGCCTTCTGAAATTTTAAAGCACGATGCGTTTGGCATTTGTCTACCACAATAAACAGAAAAAATTATTTAAGAAAAAAATTAGTTACGCCTTTTTTATATTAAGCCATCGATATATACATACATATCTATATCCCAGCTAGCATTTGGATGATTATTTTTTGTAAAAATCACCCAAAAGTTTCTTTTCAGATAAGTTTTGATGATTAAAAACTGATTTATCACTTGAGTGATTGAATGAAAAAAAATATAAAAAGAAACTTTTATGTCAGTCAAATATATAAGAAGCTTGGCTAAAAAAGAAGCCCAAAAATTATTAATCAATGAACATATGTAAATGTTAGTGCAAATTGTTTCTTCTATAAAAAAAAATAACAATTAAAAATGATATGCAATATAATCAAAAACAATTGCATGGGGGACAACTCTAACATATGCAACCAAGTATATGTTGGAACTACAAAAAACAAGCTTAAAACAAGATTAGCAGGACACAGATCGGATATAAGATGTAGGGATAATTCATCAACACAAAAAACAGCGCTTGCGGCCCATTGTGCAATGAGAGGACATACACCAGATTTTGACAACGTACAAATTTTGCAAAGACAGGAAATATATAAGCGAAGATTTACATTGGAAATGTTACACATCAACCAAGTCAAACAAGAAGGGAGAATGAACTACCGAACCGATATAGAAAACTTGTCAAAGAGTTAAGGCCTAACCATAATATGCATAGCCTTGCTTAACCTACTATCAAAAATTAACAAAAAGTCTCTCAAATGTATTTAAAAACAAAAACAAAATAAAAAAACCTTTCATTCCGTACGGAATATGCGATTAGATTCGCATCTTGCTTAAGCAAATGACAGTTTCATTAAACTTAGCAAAAAGTTTCCTTAAGTTCAATATAGTTTGCCACATATAATTAACATGTATTCGCACATTTGCTTAAGCTAACCTTTAAGGCCCAACCAGAACATGAATGAGGTCGCTAGATATAATAGATACAAAATCTTTGTATTTTTTAAAAAATAAGGCAACGATGGGAGGTGGGGGTAATTTAAGCCTCTCCGAAACTATCTTACAAATTTTAGTCAACATTTAAACATTAATCCATCCCTTTTCAGATGAATACATAAGCAATGTATTCCATTTTAAACATAGATAGATGAGCACATACGTTTTGCGTTTTTTAAACAATAGTACAACCAGGGGGAGGGGGGGATAAGGGGCAATTTCTGTCTGAAAGAAACTATCTTTCTTCAATCTAGTTTATGTGCAAATAGAACCCTGTTTTCCTCAGATCGCGAAGTGTGTATGTATGTATGCATTTTGCAATAAAAATATCTCAAAGGTTTATTAAAATGGAAATAAACCAACACGCGTTTTAAAAAAGAGTAAAACGTAACAATGTAACATTTATTTAAAATTTGTTCACCATCAAAATGAATGGTTGCGTATGACTGATATTTTTTATTTCTAGCAATCATACGGCTTTAAGTTAATGGTCATTTTTCTATTTATTTTTAAATCAAATTCCATTAAATTTATGCGTAATTTTTTTCTAAATGGTTGGTTAAATTACTAAAAATTATATACATTTTGTTTTTATTCAAAACTCTAACAAAAGTTTGTTTAAATGAAAAAATTCTCACAAGGGAATTGTAATGGAAATTTAAAATATCTATTGTCCAATCTGGTTGTACAATAATTTTGCTTATTTTTTCTTTTGTTCATTGTATTTTTGTGTTTAAATAATTTCTATCACTTTCAGAATTTTATTTACTGAAACATTAATAAATCGGTAAACACGAACAACAAACCCTCAATTATTTTAATTTGGTCATTAAATATAAAATATTTTAAACAGAACTGGCTACACAGGTTGTCCTTCGAAATTAAAGAAAAAATTTTAAGTAAAAGTATATACAAATTTAAAAAAAATGGTTTTGGTGATATCGCTTGTATTCCTCTAGTTTTCTGCCTATCACCTTTCAGGAATACAATTTCATAAATTGACTTATAAATTTATGAAATCGATTAGTAATTGCCCATCTAGTGTTAACTTTTGCATCAGAATTTTCAAAAAAAAATATTTTTGGAGAAACTTATGTTGCTGATTAGTTGGGATGAGATTTTCATGCACTGAAAAATCGAACATATCCGCATAAAGTATGAACTAAAAACTCCAAAATATGCATTAAAAAATAAAAGGTATGCACTAAAAACCAGTGTTTAAAAATGCTTGACTATTTTTAATGCTTTTGTAATTGCTTAACTTAACTTAGGAAAAAGAACACAGTAAAAGCAAAACGCAAAAGCAGAAAAAGCGAGAGTAAATAATTTATTTACTATCACTATGTGTATGTTCTCAGCTTAAAGTTTAAACATTCAGCCAAGCAACCACTTAAAAAAAATGCTGTTGCTGTAAGTAATATATTTTTGTTTTTTTTTTATTTGTAGTTGCTTGGCTGGCTGTTTAAACATTTTTTGACTTGATCGCTGTTGCTTGCTGTTGCAGTAATTAGTTTTGAAAAAATCTTTGACGGTAAGAACTAAGAATTATGGCGCTGCGTGAAAATTGAAGAATAATTGAAAAATATTTTGATATTGATAATGACCAAGCTATGTGTAAAATTTGCTTAGTTTTTATTTTTATTATTTGTTAAAAAGGTTAAAACCCTTGATATGTACATAAGAAAAAAGTAACCAAAATGAAAAAATATTCACATCTCCACATTGAAAAAAAATATAACCAATTTTGGTTAGAAATAACCAAAAACGGCAGCCCTGATAGCAAGACTAAAAAAATTGTTTGCTCTCTCTTTTTCTGCTTTTGCTTTTTTGCTTTTGCTTACTCTCTATCAAAGTAATAAAAGGCATTGAAAAATACAGTTTTTTAATTTGCAGCAAAAAATGTAAACAAAAAAAAAATTTCGGTGCTGTTGCTATTTTAAATAAAGCAATTTAAACACTGCTAAAAAATGTTAAAGACATTTTTAACAAAAAGCGGGTTTTTTCAATTTTATTTAAAACAAAAACAAAAAATATATAAAAATAAAAAATTCAGTCTATTGTTACACTTTTTCACAAATTTTCAACAAAGTCGTGACTAAATGAATCTGATACCTAATATACATATGTATATGTAAAACTGTCCGCTGAATCCAAATGTGAAATCAAAATGGTGAAAAGTAGAACAGTTATATTGCCAAAAAAACAGAGATATGGCCAAATTACCGTTATTTGCGGTTTTTAAAACGAAGATTTCGCTTTAATAGAAGTATCTTCGAAAATATTCGACGGATTTTGTATTCCTTTATTTTTGTTCAAAGATAATGAAATTACTAAAACAACCACAGGTCGTTCATAAAAATTGGTCAGGAAATGATTAAGTTACATTGGACCAAATTGCTTTTTGCAAATTTTGCTCTTTTCAACTGATTTTTTTAAAACCAAACAATTAATTGTTTTTAAGTTTTATCACTTTCGACGTTGGCTTTTCTCAATACGCACATTTTGTGCCCAATCCAAAAATTACAAAGTAACAGAAGATTATTTGAAATATCCCACTTTTCGATTTTTACCAAATCACATAACGAAATGTTTAGCAACAAAAAATATCTCGAAAACTGTTCTGCTATTGAGCACTCTGACTTCATATTCGGATTCAGCGGGCAATTTTAGATAGAGATTTTAGGTGTCAATTACATTTGGTCAAAAAACTGTAACATACGCCTATGTTCTGTAATTCAAAATGAAGTGGATTTAAAACCGAACAAGATTTGAAAACGAGCCTGTAATAAAAAAATTTCTTTTTATATACTTCATACTTAAATAATTATTATATTAACAAGAACAGCTCTTAAAAATAAAAAAAAACTACAGTCATTTTGTAAATAATTGAAATCAAAATCTCATTCGATTTCAATTCCACTTCATATCGATTTGTAGAACATGCCCGATTGTGTTATTTAAAAATACAATATTTTTGAAATCTTAATTTAAATTACTAATTTTGATCTATTAATCTAATTTTTTTATTAATTTAATTCATGGAGAAAGGAATTCCACAACATGAAATTAATTAAAATTTATTGTTAAATTCTTATTCTTGATCGAACCCCGGCTTCAGCGACAGGTTCCCATACATAATGGAGGAAGTTAAGTTTATTAAAATTACTAAAAAAAACCGAAATTCCGTAATAAAATTTCTTCTAATTTTTTTCAGACGCATAAAAAACGAAATTGCAAACAAAACAAGCCATAAATGATTAAAATCTGTTAGCAACTTTTGATTTCTTACTTCGACTTTTGTGAATAAAATCAAAATAAAAAATAAAATCATTTATTGCTTGTTTTGTTTGCAATTTCGTTTTTTTATATGTCTGCAAAAAACTAGAAGCATTGCTGCATTTTCCAATTTTTTTAAGAATTTTTAAAAAACAAAAATTTTGAAAATAATAATTTTTTTTTTTAAATATTACTTTTCTTATAGGAAATTTTATTGCGGAATTTTTTTAGTTTTTTCAATAAGCTAAACCGTTTTTGAGTTACGCGAATATATGTTGTGCAACCTCCTCCATTCTCAAAAACACTGGATTCAGCGTACCCGAATTATCTTAAAACGCCATGTGCCCAGCTTGTCTAAAAAAAATGGTAAATTTCGAGCACAATGTTCTTGTTAATTAACTAATTTAAATTTTTGTTTGCATAAGCAAATAAATACTTTTTTATATGTACTATCAAAAGTAAACCTGTTCGGACGAAAAAAAACGTTTGTACATGAAAAATGATCTCTCAACGTCAGCCGAAGCTATAGGAGCATATTTGCAGAATGCGAATCCAAATTGAGAATATGTATTTTCTAATTCAGATCCCACATTTGATTTCAGATCTTTCTTTTATTTTTTTAAATCCTATATATTTTTTGCAAAACGTTTTGATTTTTTTTTAATTTGTTGGGCTATTCTTCCTTCCACATTGTTTATTTTACTTTCTGCAATATCAATTAGTTTGAGATGACTATAAAGTGAACTAAATCCCTCCAATTTAGTTATTGCTTTGGCAATATATTCGTAGTTGGAAAATACAAATCGTCATATGATATCAAAAAGCCCTAAGTAACAAAAAATTCACAATCAACTTTTCAATTCATTATGATGCACCGTATTAAAAAACATTTTTCTTGAAAATATTACTCTTCTTCAATTAAAAATAACGTTTTTACCAAAAATCTTCCAAAAGGCGTTAGGGCAAGTGCCTTTCGATAAATAATAAATAACACACAGAATTTTTGTAGTTAAATTTTTTGTATATTTACAATAAGTTTGCCTTTGTTGTGTTTTAATAAGAGATCATCTGTTCTGTTTTTTTTTAATCTAAAAAATATATTTTTTTTATATTTTGGTTAGTTTTTAATGTAGAGTTTTTTGCTTCTCCTGTAAAATGTTTCCAATGTAACTTAGGACTTTTTTGAAATTATTTGACGAAAAGCATTTTGATCTTTTACTTTTTTAATTTTTATAATGTTTTTAATTTAAAACATTCTTAAATTGCTCGATGTTTTTTGAATAGTATCGAAGTAGTTTTTGGGAATACAAAATTTTTAATTAACAAGATTATCGAATTAGATTCTAATTTCCTCTACAACACGGTGTAACTCATGCCAAGCAAGAAACATGTTACAGTTTTGGATAAAATATTTAATGCTCGTTGCGAGCCTTAGCCATGTATGGTGCTCCATTTGTTAAAAATAGAAAATCTTTTGTCGAAACTTTGAAACATTGTATTTTAAGCATTTAAGAGCTTTTTTTATATTATATTGGTTATAATGAGCCTGCATCGCGTATTTGTACTTTAAATGGTGCCATAAAATTATCAGTAACTATTCTGTCAGCACTAAATGGAAACAACTGTTGTATTTTCTAATACACTGTTTTGATTGCGGGGTCATCTCAGATAGGCCAGTGTTTGTAATGGTTCTGGCAATCTATCTAATTCTGGCAATTTCTCTTTACCATTTACCCAACACAAGGCTGCAGCTCCTTTTTTGTATTTTAATGGTTTGCAATAGGCACACACTTGCTTCATGCTACCAATATCAAACTTGCTGCGCGATACTCTTGAGTTTATAATATAATTTTTAGTCAATTTCCTTTTAAGTGGGTACCATTCGTTCCGACCGTAGTCGGATAGACTTGTATTTTTCTGCGCCTTTTGCTTGGCAACGGAAATAATTTTCAAAATCACGTTCACTAAATTTGAAGACTCTCCCTATTGAAGTTTTATATTATCTATTGGATAATTTTTTTTATTTTGTATGAGGTACCCTTCTCACCGCTTTCACCCCTTAAGTTTTCTATATCCTTCGAGGGAGTTGATGAAAAAAAAATTACTTTTCAGAAGACAAATATCTATACAAAAACACCTACTAATGCCCGTATTTTCTACAAATATAAAGCAGGTCGTGTTCATACCTAACAGTTATATTTACCTATTTCAACGTTTAACCTTCAGTTTGCCTTTGAAATATTTGAAATATTCCATGCACAGCTAGATTTCTTTTTGTAGAAATTACGGGCACAAACCCAATAAATAAAGGCCCTAATCATGTTAAACTCAACGCCAAAGAATTACATTGAAAGCAAAAACAAAGTCATAAATATTTTGTAAGTTTGTTGTTGCTTTCTACAGTAATTCACAGAGCATTTTAAAATTTCAAACGTTGCATAGAAAGCAACAACAAAATAAGCAATACACGGCCGTATTTATGGCGAAAAGTTGGCATAAAGTTAGCACAAAGTTTTTTCATAATACACTTTCTAAGCTCTTGCTATCGATTTGCTAAAGTCTTGTTAACGAGCGTGTCAGATGGGAAAACAGCTGTCACAGCAAGCTGGTCGTTGTGATCAAAATAAGTAATTACATCTTTTGAAGTTTTATCACTAATAACGCATCAAATATTTTTTTTGGTGTTTTGGCCACAATGTACCGCTGTTGTATTTAAGAAATTATCAAAGTTTTTCAACTTTTGCGAAAAAAGTACAAAGAAAGCGCAACTAATTAAAATCAAAATAAGGAATATCTGTATAATTTATGAGTAAAAAGATTTTTTTGATAACAAAACTTTTAAAAGATAAAATCTGGTCAAAACTTAAAACATATTTAAATTCTCATCACGTATGTGGTAGATTATCAGAAACCCAAGTCTTGCAGTCATTAAAATGTAAATTAACACATTTCTATAACAATTTAATCCACAGGTTGGTGGTAGTAACAAATAAAATGGATGAAAGAAATACTTAAGTATCTGTCGAAACTTTGGTATAAATATCATCATATATATACTAAGAATATTTCTTCCACAAAAAAAAAAAACCATAAATAGACACAAGGTTACATTCAATAGACAGCAAATCTTTTTAATATTTTCTTTAAAAAAAATCCACTATAAATTTCCGTAACAATATACAACATGAATTGTTTTATATTCTATTGTTGTTTTTGTTTGTTTTGTTTTCTTTTTTGCCGGAAAACCTTGTAAGGTAGCCAGCGTTGCCGGAACGATGATTTAATTAAATTTTTTTGAAGATTGTTTGATCAAAATATGATTTAATGAGTTTTTTCTCAACTGATGATTTTTCATTTTTAATACAAATACACAATTGTTTTACAATTTTTAAAACAGTAGAGTTTTGTATCAGCTTGTTGTTTATTGGCTTTGCACAATTTTGTACTCTGTGTCTAGCGTTCATAAAAATGCATCATGTTTTCTGGGCATAAAAAATATTTTAAAAAGCAACACAGAATAGTGGTTGTTTGTTTTGAGCAAATTGACTTAAAAAATTATTTCTAAAAAGAAAAAAACGTATACTTATAAATTTTCACATCATAAAAACAAAAAAGTTCAAGTCTTAATACCAAAAGGAAACACAAATGGAACTCAAAAAGCTTTGAGTTTGAAAACTTCACCTTGCATGTTTATAATCTTCTTCTTTCTTAATAAAGTATGTTTGTATGTATATTTTCAAAATGCTTAAGAATATCTTTTGAAAAATGTATCAACCAACATTATTTTAATAGCTAACCCATAAGGAAAACTTATATTTTTTCAATAAATTTTACACTGTACGACACGATTCTTCACTCAATCAAACTGACCAGATTCTGAAAATATAGCATAAAAAAATATGCGTATCGCTCAGTTTTTCTAGATCAATTCATTTCGCGTTTCTACGCGAAATTAAATTTTTAATGTGAATCCACCTGTCTCCATCTATCACTTGGGGAAGTTTAGATTACACCCACACCCGTTGATCGAGATTCCAGATTTTTTGCTAAAATACTTCGTACTGTTCTCAGATGTCATGTGTAATGCAAAATCGGTCCACGGGTTCAATGATTGTGATCACATTTCTTAAATTTTAATACAATTTCATATACATATGTACATTAGGGGTATAACTTTTGAACAATTTTTTAAATTATCAAAAAATACCTATGCATGCCATATAGACCATGAAAATCTATGATAAAAATTGGGGTCACTTTTTCGCGGGCGTTAAAAAAGTTTCCCCCCCAAATCACTTTGAAGTTTAGTATTTGTATTTTTTTTTTGTTAATTAAAAATACAATATCTCTATTGTAAAAACAAAAAACATTCAGTTCTATTTTACTATTTCACAAATAAGACTTATACCACCAATTATACTACATCCAAACAGTTAAAATTATGTTAAAATAACACGGAAACTCTTTTTTTGAACAAAATGGAAAAAACGGTTTGGGGGGGGGGAGGTTTTTTATCCAAATTGATCTCAAAAAACTGTTTTCTTGATATATACATCAGTGGCCACCCCGTCGTGATAGGTATTTTTTTGGTTATGCCCCTAATGTACATATTTATTATTATTTTTTTTTTTTTTATTTTATTTAATGCTTTATTTCAATTTCATTTAACAAAATTTAAAATTTTGCCTCAGCGACCATTATGGCTTTATAGAGGCTAAAAAAAAGTAGGCAACAAAAAATATATTACACTGTATAATTTAAATTAAAAATTTAACAAAATATTACATATGAATATAAAAAAAAGAAAAAAAAATATATAAAAATAAAAAATATGTACTGATTTACATTTTTAAGATAATTTGTAAGAAGTATTTCGACGTTATTAAGCAAGTACTGTTTTATACTTCCTTTAAAAGTTGACAGTATAAAAATATTTTTAAGGTTGTCAGGTAATTGGTTATACTCGTTAGCTCCAGCGAAAGTAACTCGTTGTTTAGTCATCTCGAGGCGACATCTCGCTACATTCAGATCCGTCGCATGTCTTGTTATTCTCTGACTGTGTATGAGATTTTGATGAAACTGTATATTGTGAAATCCATATCCTTTAATACATTTAAAAACATAAATTAAAATTTGTTGTTTATATAACCCTCGTATTGGAAGTATAGTTTTTGCAAAATTTTTAAATAAGTTAACTGTACTGTATCTTAACGGCAGATTAAACACGATCTTCAAAGCTTTATTATGTGCTGATTGAAGCGATTTTATTACTGAGCTAGATTTAGAGGCATAGATCATTGGGAGATATGTTAAGTGTGAGTGAATTAAAGAATTGTAGAGTAAGATTTTCGTTTCAGGATTCAATTTGTTTCTAAATTTATACAAAATTTCAGCTGATTAATGTGCTTTTCCCATATAAGATTGTGACATAGATTAATTCCTAAATATTTAACACTTTCTGACTCATTTATCAAATTATCACCAATGTGTACGCTCATAACTTCATCGTTCGTTGAAATATATGGCTTAAACTTTATAAATTTGGTTTTTCCTGAATTTGAAATCAGTTTGTTAATCCTCAGAAATTCAGACAAAATAGAGGCGTCATATTCGACCTGTGTTTGCAATACTTTTTCATGTTTATAATTGTATAAAAGACAGATATCATCAGCGAACATAAATAGTTTTCCATAAAACTTTATATTTTTCACATCATTTATATAAATTTTAAACAACATTGGGCCCAGGACGCTAACCTGTGGGACACCACATAACACATCATTATACAAATTTTCTAAAGTATTCTAAAGTAAGCCTCGTAACAGAAATACACAAACAAAATGTCTGATAGTGCATACAAAAAATTCCTGGAAAATATTGAAGGAATAAGACTATTAAGCTTTGTTCACTCACAATCAAAGAAACAATTTCTTTTTTCTTCTATCTTTTTTTTTTCCAAAGTATTTCATATATTTTCCTTTCATTTTTCGAACAAAAATGTAACTAATTTTTTTTTAAAAATGTAACTAAAGTTGAGTCAACTAGAACTTCAGCAACAATTTGTATGAAATTGTTTCTGACGTTTAAAATAATTTTATTTAGTTTTGAATGAAAATTTTAACAAAATGTTTACAAAAATAAAAATAAATGCTTAATATTGTTGTGGCTAAAATTTGCAAACGGTTCCTTAATGCAAAATGTGTTTGGTGTCGAAAAAAATTGCTGCTCTATTATGAACACCAAGTGAAAATGTAACTGTGATTATGAACGAAGCTTTAAAGTATAAAAGCTTTTGAGGATTGTAATTTGACTTAGAATACACATTCGAATAATATTAAAATTTGTATAATAATAATCCCAGCCAGCAAAATAATCCGACGTCGTTCAGATATCTGAGAGAAACGTCTGCAAAAAAGTCGGAATCGTATACGAATTCTGTCAGATTTCTGACCCAAAAACGTATGAAGTGGTTGACACGAATTCTGACAGACATGTCGTGGGAAATTTTGGCTTTTTGTCGGCATTTCTGATAGATATCTAACAGAAATCTAATGAAAAAGGCATGGGAAGTTCTGATGTGTTAGCCGAGATTTTTTTTGCTTTCGAACTGATACCTGAAAGAAATAATTTTATTACAAAATATGTATGTATGTACATAATTATAAATTTTACACGTACGTATCTTTTTTATGCTTTTTATCTTGAACAAATAAAATAAAATTAAAATTATTTCCAACAGAATGACAATTGTCTTTATTTTAAAAAAATAATAAGTCTCGTTAGACAAATCTGAAAGAATTCCGACGCAATTCTATTGGACATATCTGTACATAAATTCCCCCCGATATATCCATGCGAAATCGGCCAGACCGTAAGTATATTTAATGTCTGACAGAAATCTCAACGAAGTCTCTAAGAATTAAGTTAGACATTTGCACGAAATGTCTGATTCAGACAATGTCGAAGTATTTTGCTGGCTGGGATGTTACTCAACATGAGAAATAAATTCCCAGATATTATTATTATTATTATTTTTATTATTATTATGAGCAACAATATATGAAATTGTATTTAAATTTAAGAAATGTGAAATGTCCATATTGTAGTGTAAGCCCACAATTCAATATGCATGTATATTAGGCCTATAACCATACATATTGGGGTAAGCTGGTCTTGGCATAAGGATTATGATAAGGACAAATGCTTAAATGGAAAGAATTGTCCTTGAGTTCCATAGAGCGTTGCTTAATGTCGGTATGGCTATAAATTTTATATAGGGAAATTTTTTATTTCCTTTGGTAGTTCGTGCAAGCCATTTTATGTTTTTCACTTTTATGTATTCCTCATTGAGTACATTGTTTTGTTTCAGATCCTCGTAGATATTTATTAGTTCCGGAACAAAGTTATAAGAGATGTTAGGAGATGACGTTTGTCCATCTAATAACTCATCCATGACATGCCTTAGGATCAGGTCTAACATATAGTGTTGACAACTGACATATTCAGTGAAGAAGAAGATCAATTCATACCTCAAATCGCTTCAAACCTGCTGATGGGATGCCTGATTTTTGTATGGGGTGTTGCCTATTTTCTGCTGACAGTAAGCGCTTTTTTTTAACATGTAAACAAAGCACTCCCAAAGTGTTTTTTTAAGAGCTAACTATATAAACATATTCATTTTTGTTTTGATTTTTTTTTGTTTAAATGCATTTTTTTAATCATTTTCGTAATTCGGTAATTTATGTGGAAAAATCCGGTAAACCGGGAATTTACCGGTAATTTTGAGAGTATTTTAGTTAGTGAATATTTTATTCAAACTAATTAATTATAAAATTTTGTTTTATAAAATACACACACACATTTCGTGCTGTGGTCATGGAAACTGTTGCTTTTTAGGTGGTTGTCCATTTTTGTCGCTGGCTGGTAAAAAAGCAATTGTCAAAAAATAAAAATATACAAAATAGGACATTTGCTTTTTTGCACAAACGAAAAACAAAACATTGGCTATTGGAAAAAAAAATTAAAAATTTCAATAGCAGTGGCAAAAGCAAAAATAAAAAGCATCCAGCTTATGGGTGCTTTTAAATCCTGTACACAACATACAACAAGAAACCAAAATTTGTTTAATTTTTACGTAGGTGCAAGTAAGAGAAAGAAATTTTTTATATTTTACAATATTTTTCGTTTTGTTCCGTACATACTACTTTATAAATAAAGTTGAATTTCTTTATTATAGTTTAATTATATATTTTAAATATTAAATTCAACTATTTACTTATAAAATAGTAGGTACGTATGGAACAGAACAAAACGACAAATATTGTAAAATATAAAGCATAAATTTTTACCGAAAAAACCGGTAAAAAATAATGAATTTACCGGGTTTTCGGTAATGAATTTTTTTTAGCAATTTACCGATAAACCGGTTAATCGGTAATGCAAGCGCTAGTTGTCAGCACTAAAATTAAAAAAATGAAAACTATTTGAGTTTTTTGGATAAATAACTAAAAAAATAAAAATGTGATTTCCAAACTTTACCGCGTTTTGTGGGTGAACTTGACAACCGTGAGAAAGTAATACCATTTTTTAAAATAATTTTCAGTGGTCTATTCGACTATGCTATGGCCATTTTGATATTTGCAAAAAATTTTGATATTTTTAAATAGGCTTGAATTTTACAACTTGGAATTTTATTAAAATTTGTTGAAAATTTTCTTGGCTGAGCTGGGGATCGAACCTTTGAGTTCTAACTTCTGCACCACTGCGGTTGCGGTGCCTGCCAGCCAACAATCTTTAACCAGTGGTACTGGTGGTTCTCAATTTGCAACAACCTTTCCTCTGTTTTTTTTCGTATTCTTTATGTCAAGACTTTGTCTTGAAACCCTGAATACATTTGTTGATTATGTTTTTTGTCCACTTTCGTCGACATTTTAAAAATGTAAAGAAATATAGTACCAAAAATAGGTATAATTAAAAATAATTGAATTTCGAAAATGCACCAAATTTATATTTGTATTTTTTAGATAAGTTACGAGACCCAGTGGTCAAACACTAGCATTGTTTTTGAATTGTTTATTCAAAAGATAGATCGGGTGACAAAGAAGTTCCAAAATACAGGTTTTACCCGTTTACTCCCTAAAAGAGCCAAATTTCAAAAAAAGTACCAGACACCTGTCCGCTTATTTTTCTAATAAATTTTAATTTTTTTTTATTACTTTTAGTTTTGGAGATACATAACTGTTTTAACCCCTTTTCACCCCCTCAGTGTTAATAAGATATGTATATTCTGCACTTACAGATGTAAATAAATATCCTTAAAATGGTGTATTTTTTGTTCAAATCGGTTTACAAACAGAGGAGTAAAGTGTTTCGCCTTTGCCTTTGATTTATAAATAAGATGTATGAGCTTCATATATTCCAAACTAAAATCTGCTTGCTCAAAATTAATATTAATTATTTGTTTAGAATTTAATTACTTTCAGGGCCATTATTACAACTTGCCAATAGTTAAAAGTCGGATTTTGTTGGACCGATAAATAGCTTTGCATTATTACAACTTCCATTTTTTATTGCTGTTATATTCAACAATAATAATATTTAATAGATGAAAACATAATAAATGAAGGTTTTATAATGCAAAGCTATTTATCGGTCCGACAAAATCCGACTTTTAACTATTGGCAAGTTGTAATAATGGCCCTCAATGAAACTTCTTTATTAAGACTGACTTTTTAACGTTCCTATTTATTAGAAATTAAAATGGATTTTAAAAGTATTTTTAGAAAAAAATTTTTACAGATTATTTTACTTGAAACACAATTGAAACCAATTTATTTTTGTATAAATACGGCAATTATGAATGTATTTATATATGCATGAATTTCAATTTAAATCGTTTGCATAAGAAAAAAATAAAAAACATTTTATTCTTTTTATATTTAAAATATCTGTGTTTTTTCGCCAAATATTGATTTTCTTTCCAAAACTTCTGGCAACGCTGATGGTAACAAAAAAAAAAAAGAAAAACGAATAAATTAAAAGATACCTTCCCTTCCACCCACCACTCAATAAGTAACAAAAGGAAAACAATTCCACACAAAATCAAGACAAACATCAAGCCACTTAAAATTTTAACAATAAAAAAAAAACTTGAATAAATAAAATTCAATACAGTTAAATACAGTCTGTGTTAATCTCTTATTAAATTAAACAAAAATAAAATAGAAATAAAAAAATTTAAAATTTACGGTTCTTAGCCTGTTTTTTTTAAATTTACCTTAACTTTGTTTAAGGAAAAATATTTAACATATTTTTATATAAAAAAACCGAATATTGCAGCTGTAATAAATCGTTATGCAGCCAAAAAAGAATTTGAAAAAAAAAAATAAATTTTACTTGGCAAATGTAACTGCTGTTTACTAAAGTCATAATTTACTGCCAACTAGCTGAACAATTTATGCTACATTTTAGTTAATTTTTTTAATTGTCTACGACGGAATTTTGCACCATTGGATTACCTTCCACTATGGATGGCCTCAATGTTCTCATAGCCTTCCTAAAATTGTCCTCTCGGAGTAAAACATAAACATTTCCAAATGTTCTAATTTCGTTGGAATTCTTAAAAAATTTAACAGAATTTTGTCCATAAATTTGTTGGGTATCGGTTTGTAATTCTATACAAAAACCACCACTACGGAATTTTTTGTCGAAAGACTGTAAAGCCACCTTAGGCCACAATAGAGGCCTGACCTGTAAGGCACTTAATCTCGAATAAATCATAATCAAATATTGGTTAAACGAGCGAAATTTAATTGTTGATAAAGAACTATACAATTACTTGTGCTTAACATATTTGGGTTAAGATCAGTGTTCGAAAATAAACAACACCTTACTAGGGGTACGGCTCATACACCCAGAAACGTTATACATTTTTCCAGGGTTTGTGTATTAAAACACAACCCTTAATACCGTTCGTAACTATTTTAAAGAAAGTATCGAATATTATATAGTGTCCTGTTCTTCCTTATAAAACAGTGCAATTGTAGTGGTGATGTAGACATACACCCAATTTACATCAGGGCTTTTACGACGTCGTTTTTTCGACGTCTCTTTTTGTTTGTGGAAAAACGGTGTAGAGAAGAAAGAGGGGCAAACAAAACGACTCGGTTTGTGTTTTTCATGTCGTTTTTATATTTCTCTTTAAACCTTCTCTTGTTACGTTTTATTCTACTTTGAAGTGTGAGGTTAAAAAAAAACAGTGAGACATCGATTATCGATAACAGACGGGACCGGGAATAGAATCTGGGAATTTATTTCTAATGGTGAGAAACATTTATTACATTTTTATATTCATCGAATATGTATTCTAAGTCAAATTACAATTTATAAAGCTGCCATGCTTTAATAGAAAATATTCCTGGAAAATATTGATGGAATTAGACTATTAAAGTAAAAAAGCTTTAAAAAAGCTTACCGATAGCTAAAGGTAGACTTTAACCGGCGTTATTAAAACTTTTCTTTAACCTTAAGTGTGCAATTAAGTAAATAAAGGTTCATTCTACCTGGTAGGTTAAAGTAAAGTTGTAATAATGGAACACTTTTTATACGGCTGATAAAATCCTACCTTTAGCTATCTGTTAGTTGTGAAAATAGGCCTTAGAATACAAATTCGATTAATATGAAAATTTATATTGTAAAATGTTTTTATTATATGAATATTTAAATATGAGGAAAAACGTAATTTTGGGAGAACATGTTTCTAGAACGTTGGAATTTTCTCTGTCTTTGTTTGCTTAATTTTTTTTGATTGTTCAAAAGTAAACGAAAAAAAGGATAAGTTGTTTATAATTTCGGATAACAGAGGTAAATTAAATCAATGCAAACAATTTTTTATTTTCTGGTTAATTGATGCGGCCGGTTAATCGATTTACGGATAATCAAGGCCCTACTGTAAATAAAAAAACATGCAACCAAAAATCATCGAATATACGCAAAAGGACTTTGGAAGTTGCTTCAAAAGGGAATCAAGAAAAAATGACGTCGTAAAAGCCCTCATGTAAATTGAGTTATACATTATATTTTAATGTTCTATAGTGTTTCTTTTTTAAAGTCTGTGTTCATGTTTTAATGACATTATTCCTACTTTATAACCGAGAGGAACGAGGGGAAAAGAAACGAGTACACAGATGCATGTACTGTCAGTACGCTTTGTTTTTTCTTTCGTTGTTTAATTTTGTTTTTGTTTTCAATATCAATAAAGCACACATCCATACGCACGACTATACAAAATAAAAAACATGTCAACATGACATGAATCATTTGAACGCTAATTCATGTTCAAAGAAGAAAAAGGAAGAATCATATCAATAAAACATGAGCCGTATAAACGCAGACTTACATTGATAAAGAAATGATCAAAAACACAAATATATTGTGTACATGTTTTGCTTGTGTACATACATATGTAAATTATTCTGCCGGCTTTTTTCTTCGGCAAATATTCTCATCTTTATGTTGTGTTGTATTAGTACAGTAGTTTTATTATGTTCGAAGATCACAAACAAAGAAACATATTTCTAAAATGATTTTATGCGCAAACACTATAAGCGTTTGTGGTTTCCACACCGAACCGAACACTAAAAAAACAGTATATAATGTTTTTCTTTCGAACACTGGTTATGATTAAACATAACGTGATCGGAGGCAACGAACATTCCTTATTGATTTAACTGAATAATGCATATTATGGTTGCAGGTTAACATATTTTGGTTGACTTAACTATAATATTGTTGAAAACTGTTCCGTTAAAATATCGATTTGTCATCCGTATTCATATTAAGAATGTATGCAAATAAAAAAAAATGTGCCGTATGTTCATTATTGGTAGGGTTTTTGTTATCCCTTAGGCATGGTTACGGCAACTACATTATGTTTATTGTAACAATATATTGTTGTCGTACACAAATATTTGTTTTTTTTTTTAATATCAGCAATATTATAGTTTCTGTAAACATTTCAATGTTTATTGCAAATATAAATTTGAGTATTGTTGACCGAAAAATAATTATTTAACTAAATAATGATAACTTTGAAAACATATTAAATAACATAATAAGTTTATGAAATAATATTTTGTTATCTCCATTTGTAAAATAATTTTCAATCAGTTGTGTCGTTTGTTATAAATATGTTAGTGAGTGGTCCAAGAATTCAAAAAAAAAAAAAATATCAATTAAAAAAAAAACAAGTTTAAATATATTAAAAAAATAAAAAAATTATATTTTCATTAAAAAAAATTGTAAAAAATAAAAAACAATGCAATAAAATTAAAATTATTTTTTATTGTTGTGACAGCACCACTGTACCATAATATGATTACTTCTTAACAAAAAAAAAGTGTGTCTGTAAAATGTTTGCGAGAAAGTTCTCGTTTTGAACTGCCAAATAAACTCACGAATAAAAATGGGGTGGGAAAAAATGTTGACACAAAAAATATATTAAAAATGCAAATAAAAATAACACAGAAGAGAAGGGTATTTTTTCCTCGGTTGATTTTTTCATTGTTTAATTATTTTGCTTTTAAAAGTTTTGAAAAATATATGTACGAATGTTTTCAAAGCCATTTTTTAAGCAACAAACATTCAAATCGCTCTTTAAATTATTTGGTATGGCCGACGGCTGTTTTTTTTTGCCGCCGTCGTCGAAAATGTTAAAATTTTTATAAATTTTCATCGCCGTCAACGATATGCGATTTCGAATCGGCTTCGCGAATAATATTTTAACATTTATAAAGTTACGACGCAATCTCTTTTAATAGTTTTCGACATGAGTTGCAGACACATTTTTTTTACTTTTCGAGATGAAGCAAGCAGAAGCAAGAAGTTCTCACTAAAGTTACAGAACATGGGTACACAGAAAAAATAGAAAATCGACTTCAATTAAACAATTCGTTCAGACAATTAAATATTTAACTAATTTTGCCCCTGCAAAGGAATTGATCATATCAATTAACGGATTTGTATTTTCGAGTCATGGGACACAAATTTAGTCAATTAAAAAATTAATTGTATAAACAAAAAATACACCACATATACACAAACATTTAATTTTATGGGGTTTGATTAAAAAAATTAATTGCAGCAAACAAAAAATTAATTGAATAATTAATGTACACCAATTAATTATTTAATTGAATAATTTTTTGCAAAAATTTTTTCTGTGTACAGATCAAGATTAATAAATTCAAAATTACAAACAAAACTTTTTCATAATAAAGCCCATGCCCTTCAAAAACATCTTTTTAATGCAAAAGGGGCCTCTGTACAAGAGTTATCTTAGTTTTGTATAAAAAAGTTGCATAAATGAAATTGAATTAAATTTGTTGGTTTCATCTTATTTATAAATGCTCTGACTATCATTTTTCAATACCGATTTTCAAATCGAAAATTCTGAATGATTTTTCCAGCGGCCATATACTTTAAATATTCAAAAACTCAGAAACACAATTATGTGACTTGAGGTACTTTGGCCATGTCCGTTTGTTAAAATCATGCTCGCTTCCGAACGACTAAAGAGATTCGGGTGTCAAATTGTTTATAGTTTCTTGCAGTTTTAGATTGATTTTTCTTTTCCTCTTCTCCGTTTTATATTAAACACATAAATACTTCAAGTTAAAAAGTTTGAGAATTACAAAACAAAACAGAATTGCGAGTACATGAAACTGAGTATTTCTCCCCAATCTTCTCACCTCTTTCACCAACAATTTCAAGAATTGCCGCAACAAAAATTGCAAGTCTGGACGATTACTTACTAAAAAGATAAAAAAGTTTTTGCTTAAAACTTCTCGGTAAAGAGGGAATTGAAAACAAATAAATATCAATCATTACCCTGCAAATAATAGTACTAGTCCAAGCACGGGTGTAAAATGTAGCCCACAAGGGACTAGGACTGCTCTAAAAGTAACGCAAACGTATGGAAAAAACATGGTCTATTTAACGAAACGATGTCCTAGGGGAGGACCATATTACAAAGGAGTAGTCTTAAAACAACTCCATTGTATACACAAGAGGATTAGTTTTGACTTCGTTTAAAATCGAAAACATGTCGTTAAAAAACGAAGACAAGTCGTCTAACTACAAACACTTTTTAACAATGACATGGTCCATGCTTGAATAACACCGGACCATTCCATGGAGTAGTCCATTTAATCAAATTGGATCAGGTGGTCAAATATTACTTGCAGGGTAGTATTGTGGTTATTTTGTTGAACTATTTATGGGTTTTAATCCAAATTTTGATATTTTAATTAGGCTAAAGTTAATCAAATTACATTTTTTTTTCATTAAATTATTTTTATGAAGAAGGAATTTTACAATATGAAAATTAATTAAAATTTATTGATAATTTCTCATTCCTAACTGCTGCTGGGCTCATTCAAAGCAAATTTCGACCCACAAAGGTAAAATACAATTTGGTTTAAAGATTTATGTTTGACTATTGACTGCCAGCAGTCGTCGATGGCTGCGAGTGTTAAACGGCAACCCCCTTGGATGAGATTGAGTGATGGCAATCGAAACATGTAAGGGTAACCTGTCCGTAAAAGCCTGGGTTTGTGCCCAGCAGCAGCTAAGAATGAAAAATTATCAATAAATTTTAATTAATTTTCATGTTGTAAAATTCCTTCTTCATAAAAATAATTTAATGAAAATTAAATTTGATGAACTTTAGCCTAATTAAAATATCAAAACAAATAAATATCGCTGGAATACTTGGGACGGAAAATCCAGTGAAAAAACTGTAATAGTTAGTCATCAGTTTCGTATTCTCGATAATTATGTTTGCAAAGATTTTATTTATGGCATTGCAATAACATTCAACAGAAATAAATCCTGTGTAAAATTAAACAATAAAGATGTATTACTGGATCCTACAATCATTTTAAAACAGATCCTAGGTCCTCATACCGGATAAACTTTCAAAAATCATTCCAGCAAAAACCTTTTCGAAACGTGATTGCAATAAAATTGAGAATAGAAAATTCTTTTGTTGTAAAATTTAAATTCTATAAATTTTTTTAAGGTTTCATTTAAAAGTAGCTACAAAATATAGTGGGTCATATTTTGTAGCTACTTTTTAACTAACAAAAAGGGGTGTTAATAAATTCAGTGTAAATAAAGTGTTTTTGTTGTTGTTATAGTAATATACATATATGTAGATGTAGTTGTTGTTGATGTTAGTATACATACCTGCAGGTAAACATGTTCCAATGCAACTCGATTGCCACCCACTAGACCGATGGTGCGGAATAATGTTAAAATCGATCGCATGGTAAAGGGCAAGGCGAAACACAAGCGACGCTGCCAAGGTGAACTGGCTGTTAAGGCCTAAAGAAAAATAATAAAAACAAAAAAGTGGAACACTTTTGTACAAATAACACAAATTTACAAGAGGACAAGGAAATAAATGTTAATAAATAAAATTTAGAATGACAATTGTCGTTTGTATGGCATTTTGACAAAACATCTTAAGTCGAAATAAGATATCAAAAAAGTTAAAAAAAACTCGGTAAAAAATAATTTTTATTCAAATTTGTTGTTTATAATACAAATTTTAAAAACGTAAACAAAAATGTTTTTTGAATGAAAATTCGTATTAATAATAACTTTTTTACAAATTTTTAAATTTGACTTTAGACATTTTTTCAAAGATTTAAAATAATAATTGGGGGATTCACAAGGCAGTCAGTCATAAAGTTATAAAGTCATATGTCCTAAAATAACTACCAGAAATATATATGACTACTGTAGGCAACCGCTTATAGTTTTGATTTCTACTGTACAGTTCTGATGAATCAATGAACACAGCATTAAGCCCTTATGACACTACATTTTTTATTCAAGAGTGGTTGTCGAAAAACCAATGCACCCACAAAGGTGACTGTTGGTGCGGTTTACGGGTTGGCGGCATCATCGGTACGTGTATTTTTCCAAAATGAGACCGGTCAGGCAGTGACTGCCTTAGAGGGAAGCGAACTGACACCAAAGTAGTCCCATTATAGGCCTTTGGTAGTAGAGACCGGTTCTAGTTCTAATACTTTCTATGTACAAGACCTATCACTTTAACATGGGCTTTTTAGAATTATAGAAAACGGCTGCTGGTTGCTGGTTGTCTCATTGCCAGCGATTTTATGTGAAGAAGCCAATACGAAGAAATTGATTAAACGAAATCAGCTGTTGACAACCAACGTTTATTTTAGGAAATAAAACGTATATAATCTTGTGTTGCTTGCAATATGTTTCAGACAATGTAAATCAAAAGAAGTTCCTCTGATTCTGATTTGTTCCAATATGCGTAGCATTGTCGTAGACAACTGAGTTAAGGCCTAACCATAATATGCATAGACTTGCTTAATTAACCTACTGTCAAAAATTAACAAAAAGTCTCTCAAATGTATTTAAAAAAAAACAAAATAAAAAACATTTGATTCCGTAAGGAATGTGCGATTAGATTCGAACCTTGCTGAAGCAAATGACAGTTTCATTAAACTTAGCAAAACGTTTCGCACATTTGCTTAAGCCAACTTAAGCACATTATGGCTGCGCCTTTAGATTTGAGGTAATAACTTTTCGAATTCGACTGAAATATGAAGAGCTGACATGCTAAATATATGTTAAAGTTTTTTTTAAAGATTCTTTCGCACAATAAGTCGAACATCATAACCTTATGCAAAAAACGTTGATATAAATAGTATAGTATAGACTTTTACTGGTCAATTGCTTCAACTTAAAAGCCTCCATGCATTGCATGATTTTTATTCCTTACTTGCGTTCTGCGTTTCAAGTTACAAGAAAATATTAAATTTTATTTGTTCGAACGCTGCTTGTGATGCTTACAAAAACCTAATTTTCGCATTCAACGCCATACTGCATCCAACGCTTTTGTGCATTTGTGACCGCTGCGTAGGCACCGAAAAAACATGTAACGCATGCACAGTGGTCTTAATGACAAATTTAGAGCGAAAAAACTCGTTTTTCCAATGGTGCCAGAGTAAACAATTTAGTTGATTTTTTAATGACAGGACCCCGCCTTGCACAACCGTATATATTTTATGGGAATATTTGCAATATTTTTGCTGCTGCATTGATTCAAACATCAGTAATTGCTAAGTTTAATTTTTAATAACAGATTTGTTGATAATTGTATGTGGTTTCGAAAGCTAATAAAATAAAGTGAAAGCGTTTTCTGTGATATTTGTTGGTTTTATTTATACAATAGAGGTATATACTTTTTAAATTTAAAATGTTCCGCTGATTTAGCATTCCTTTTAGAAATATATATGCATATGCATTTTGTATGTATGTATGTATATTTATTTTATTGACTATATAATTTTGGATTTTAGATTACACAATAATTTAATGATTTTAAATAAAGAGTTCAGTTAGAGAATAACTTATCTACTTAAACATAGGTTGAAAAAAGTAATTATATTATATCAAATTTATTATAAATAATTAAAGGGGGAAAAAGGAGATACAGTAGAAAACCCAGAACATGATTAAAAAGGAAGTCAGAGGATAAAAAGTGAAAATTATTAAGAACAAATAGATCGAATATGCTCATATGGAGAGTTTGCACACTTAACATGAAAGTTTTCAGTCATATTAAATATTTTATCTTTAACTAGTAACAAATTATAGCGTGAGTGTAGTCGTGAAGTTGAGAAATGGCGTGGTAAATTACACATCATTTTTAGAATTTTGTTTTGACATATTTGAAGACGTTTTATGTGACAAATTGAGGTGTCGCTCCATGCTGGGGCTCCATAAAAAAGTATTGCTTGGAAAATTACCTTAAAAATTAAAAGTTTGTTTCCAATGTTTAATTTTGACTTTCTATTGATTAAAGGATATAAAACTTTAATTGTTAGATTCATTTTATGGATGATATTTCCAATGTGTTCGTTAAACACCAGTTTTCTATCGAGTATTATTCCCAAATACTTAACATTTGTCTCCCAAGGTATATCTATGCCATTTATTTTGATATGTGAACTTGGCAAAAAACAGTCTTTTCTTTTCCTTGAAAAGTATATGGCTTTTGTCTTAGATGGATTAACCATGATTTTCCATTTGTTAAAATAATTTATAACATCATCAACTGCAGTTTGAAGATTAGGTAAAATATCAGCAAATAATACATTAGCACATAAAATTGCTGTATCATCTGCAAATATAGAAGATTCGCAATTTGTTAGAGAAGGAAAGTCATGAGTAAAAACATTATATAGCACAGGAGACAGACAAGAGCCTTGAGGACATCCAGCCGAAATTCTAAATAAGTTTGATTTTTTGTTGCTTATATAAACTCTGATAGACTTTTTAATGTGACTTTCACTAGCTGTCGCTGCTATTTTTGTGTTTTTATCATCTATAACACATACATTTTTAAATGTTTATGCAATTAGCTGTCTATTTTTGCCTAAACACTTTCTTTCGTATCTTCAGGTTGCAATGTCTATCACTAAAAGGGATTTGTTCAGTGTTTGGTACTCTGAAAAAGACCAGAAGAAAAAAAAAGTAACGCTGTCATATATTACATTTTCATGACACCGTTTTATTTCCTTTATCAGCACTAAGTATTAGTATGTCATTATTTTCTTTCAAATATTTCCTTGTTTGTCCCACTGTGTCAAGTATTATTTTCTCTCTCTGGTTTAAGAGTCTGAACACAATATAACGATAATTTATTGCGGTGCGATTTTTCATACGATTTTGAAGCAAAAAATCGCGGTGCGGAACGGCATAAAATTAAAATCTATTTTATTTTCATTGCGGACTTTGTTGTTCTCTCAATTTTAAATACTCTTTCTCTTTCTGATGTTCTCATAGTTTTTGAATAATTGGCGATGTTCACAAAATAATTGTAAACAAAAAACATGATACAAAATGTATGCACAAATAAATGAATTAAAATGTAAATAAACAATAACAACTATTGCCGTCGCCGTCTTCCGTTGTATTATGTTTATTTTTCTCTCCCGCAACGAGAAATCGCACGGCACCGCAATCATTGTGTTTATACTCTAATTTTGTTTTGTTCAAGTGATCGTCTATTAAGACCCAAATACATTGATCAAAATACTCATCAAGCATTGTGGTAGTATTAGTGAAAATGTGTTTGTATGTGTGACACCGACAACGCTTGATGAAAAATCAAAAAATTTAGATATGACGGCGAATATTACGTCCAGCACACGTACACGTTGAATTCGCCGGCTGGACAAGCATTTGACAAGTGTATTTGGCCCTTTAGATAATGTTATGAGTATTGTTCTTGATGTTTCTTGTTGTTCCTTGTTCTCGAATGTTTGTATACAGTCCTCCCCTCCGCTATACAATTGAAAAGTTGGAATGCAGTTCTTGTGATAGGCAATTTTTTTTTAACTTCAACGATATCTCTGAAACTACTGGTCAAATTTAATACCAATGTAAAAGAATATGGTGACCCATTTTCAAGTTATTCCCATATACAAATGTAGCGAAAGTGCCTTAATTTTGGCCATAACGGTGTATCTCGAAATGTTGAGCTGATTGGAAAAAACTTAGTACAGACTGGGATTCAGCGTCCCAAATAACCTTAAAAACTACATTCAGTTCTTAATCAGCAAAAAACCTTGTTCCCTTGTATTATGAAATGATTTTGTAGGTTTTATGCCAGTTAAATTTATATGGAAAGCGCCACACCAACGCAATCGAAACCGTAAATTTTTGGCGTAAGATCTTGCCACACCAAGTCATTTGTTCGTACAATTTTTTATCCATATACATATGTACTTATAAAAATGAGTTTTTCGCTCTAAATTTGTCATTGGGACCACTGTGGCATGGTGTGGACCTCTAGCTTAAGGCTTTTTCACTTGGTGTCTTCAGAAACGATGCAAAAAGTTTTGCTCCCCAAATTGAGCACGGATGCGTTATTATTTGTTGAAAAATACTCTATCATTCAATGAAACAAGCAACAACAAAAAATTTAAAATTGAAGTCGAAAATGTTTAAAAGAAATTCCTCAAAAGTTCCGGAGAATTTCAAAAATATTATTGCCGGTATTTTTCCCCCCCAAATAGAAAGTCTGCATACACCAAACACGTGTAGACTAATACAGGAAAATATTTTGTTTAGTTGTACGTAACTTTTAATATGTTTAGTTTATTAAATTAAATGTTATGTGTGTACATACCTTGTATAAGCCCCATAATGAGAAAAGGCAATAAGAGATTATAATCAGCCATTTCCATTTAAAGCTAAAACAAAACGTTGTTGCTGTTACCAGCGGCAGAGCACCTGAAATTGTAAAAAAAGAAGGCAACATGTGATATAGCAAAAACAAAAACAAATTAGTTTGTTGCTTATAAATAAAATAATGCTATTAAAGGTATTTGGTTATGTATGTACATATAAAAAATAAAGAATATTAAACGAAAAAAACAACCCTCTTAATAAATTTTTAAAAATACATATTAACAAGATACATTTTTTTCCGTTGTTAAAAACTATAAATTTAAACTTTGGAAAGGTCATTTTCAAAGCTTTAACTTCCGCTCTAATTATTACATAAATTCTCTACATTTATATACAACGTTAGTATATATCAGGAATGGAAAAGCGAAATTTTGAAATAGTACTGAATCTCTAGAATGAGAACCTACCTTTTGGGAAAATATTATTTCGCCAAACCATTCAAAAGAGACTTAATCCAGAAATCTTGTAACTCAAACCGAATAATATATGCCAAACATTATTATTGTGAATTAAGTACATTTGAATACTCGGTACTGCTAGATACTTTGAAGTATTGACTCAATACTGATGAATAATTTTAAGTTTTTTTTAATTAAAGAATAATATAAGAGGAAACTTTTATTTTTTAAATTTTAGTTGAAAGAATTCATCGTAATATATTTGTGTCCCTTTAAAGTATATATCTGGTTCCTTATGAGCAGTGAAGTTGAGTTAACGATGTCCGTGTCTGTCCGTGTGAATGTTGAAATGGGTTTTCCAAATAACCATGGGGACTAGGTAGTTAAATATTTATGTCAGATATACTCCGTTAAAGTTTGCTATTTATATTTAGCCAGATCGGTCCATAAGTGAGTGAGATATGAGCAAATAACAACGACTGCCTCTAATTTCACCCTAAACTCCCTTGTTGTTTTATTTTTTCTCCAAATTAGGTACACGCATTTAAGTTTTCATTACACAGCCTCTCTCAATAAAATCGGCGGGAGTGGATATTCGGCATTATTATGAGTTCTTTGTTGTAGTCAGCGCTGCCAGAAGTAAGATTTTACCTTATTTTTTAAGATTTTTTAACCGAAAAAAGATTTCAAGATTTTTTCCCAAAAAACAAGATTTTTGTTTTGTCTAGGTTAGGTTCAATAAAAAATAACTTTCTTTGTTCCCATTTAAAAATTTTTAAGCTAAATAATACAATTTAGTATAAGAAATTAAATTTGTTGTTATGTTTTTTTGGTTTATTTTATGTATTAAATAAAATATGAATTGTTTTTATTATTTATAATAAAAAAACTACTTTTTTCCAAAAATAAGATTTTTTCTTCAAAAATAAGATTTTTTTTTGGTGAAATTAAGATTTTTTGCTGAAAATTTCTGGCAGCCCTGGTTGTAGTTGAAACCCAGTCGCTTTAAAAAATTGGTAATATGACTCTCGTGATAAGGCTGATTATTGATTTATGTATATCATGAGAACGTCAAGAGCCAAAGCTTAGAAATAAAATACAAGCATTTTGGTTATCAATATTCATCATCCGAAAAAATGTGGGCGTGATAGGACAGTTGATTTATTTATATCATACGAACGGTTAGAGAAAAAAATAACCAAATTTGGTTGCCAATGCTCCAAATCTGCCTAAAAGTGGGTGTTATTCGATACGTGTGCGTGGCACCTCCCATGCAAAAACAAAACAAATCAGTAATAGTAAAAGTTTACAGAAAAAAATATCTCAAAAAAAATTTTAACAACACAGTTTGTTAATAATACAATTTTAGGTTAACAAACTTTTTATTTGATTCAATAAAAAATTTATCAAAATTACACTTTGCAAAATAGCACTCAATAAAACACATTTAATAATTTTCAAAAGATTTTGTTATTCGTGCTTAATTCCCAGTTTTTATTATTGATAAAAACACTTGAAATTAATTGTTGATGGGATAAGCTATTCCTATGCGCATTTCACTGGTTGCTTAGGCCAGATCATCAGGAAACTTCATCCATAAAGATTTTAGAAAAACTAAAGATATTAAACCAAATAAAACTGTTAAACGTACATATAAGAATTATAGCAACAGTTCTACTTGTAATAATATCAAAGCTTAAACAAAACAACATCAACAATAAACAGTGGCTTCATCTCATCTTACATTCCCCACTACAATTAGTTGAAATTCTCTCAACATTAATTGTAGTTGTAAGTCTGAATTTACACGTTTCATCTTTTGATGCTCAACTTCTTTTCAATTCCCTTTTAAAGATGCCAATATATTTACACGCAGCAATCGGTTTCAAATTTTTTCGGTACAAAACAACAACAATTTTAATAATAGCGAATCAAAGAAAAAAAGAAAAGAAAAAAAAATTACATGCAGCCATCGTTGTACATATACCAACGAATAAAAACACAAAGCGTACTGACCGAGTACAGGCATCTCCGTACTAACCCCCTTTCTTCTTTCTTCTCTCACCTAAAAACATAAGAGTTGAGCATCAAAAGATGAAACGTGTGAAAGCAGACTAAGTAGGTTAAGAAAAACAAAATAAAAACAACAACAAGTTACAAAAGATGTTGTCAATTAAGTGTTTTTTAGGCCGTGCACTTGCCTGTTTATTATCAAAAAGTAATTTCAATTTTATAGCTTATCCCATCAACAATAAATTTCAAGTGTTTTTATCAATAATAAAAACTGGGAATTAAGCACGAATAACAAAATCTTTTGAAAATTTAAATTTTGTATTCCCAAAAATTGAAATTACTTTTTGATCATATTTAATAATGAAATAATTAAATATTTCTTCATATGCAATTAAAAAAAAAATTAAATCAAAGTAAAGCCAGTATTTTTACAACTCGTGTCCATTTTTTAATAGCTCATAATTCTCAATCGCTTAACAGTTTTATTTGAATATTATCTTTAGTTTTTCCAAAGTCTTTGGAAAAAGGTTTCTTGATGATCTGGCCTAAGCAATCAGCAAAATGGGCATAGGAACTAGGTTATCCATCCACAAAGAATAAAAATTGGGAATTTAGCACATCATAATTAATGATTAAAAAAATAAAGATTCGATAAACATTTTGTTTGCACCATTTCTTGTTTAAGAGTGTCACACTCTGTGCCTTGTATATTTTTTTACTTTAATTTTTTCCTGTAATTACTTTTAAATGGGTTTAAATCATGTTTGCAATATTATGCATATTACTAAAAAATACAACTCTAAAAGTATTGAGTAGCTACTTTTAAGTATCGAGTTCGCAAAGGATACGTGGTATCGAGTATTAAAGTTTGTATGTTTCGATATTTTAGTATATAGCTAGATGTTTGTTAGTTTGCGGATCAATCATGCGAAAACAGCTTAATAGATTTGGATGAAATTTGGTAGACGGATACCATATGTCCCAGATTCAAATGGGGTACTTTTAAATAGGCGAATCGGGGAAATATATTTGGAATTCAGATTGCGTATGGTCTAGAGAACAATTGAGGGCACTTTTTAAGCGATAATATTGATACCTTTTGAGGGATAAATTTGGTAAACATACAGAGTATAGCCCACATCAACATAGAGTGTACTTAATAGGGGCCTAAAATGAGGTAAAGCTGGTACTCTTTTACCTTTGATAACTTTGCTCTTTTCGAAAAATTTGGTACAGAGATAGTTTATGACCCAGATTAAAATAAAGGATACTTTTAATAAACGAAAAAAAATTATGAATTTTGGTACTTTTTATCTTTTTGATAAATTTGGGATACAGATTACCTTCCTTCCTTTTGAATATTGCGTTTGCTCGAGAGTGACGAGTGATCAAAACTTGTATGTATGTGTTTGCGTAAAATAATAATTCCTATAATGTTGTTTATTGAAATATTTTTTCCTTTTCATTTATATCTTATACAAACTTAAAAATAAGCAAACAAATGTTATTTCATAGAAACAATAATTAGTATTGTGGTTATTTTTGTTGAACTATCTATGGTTTTTAATCCAAATTTTTAATATTTTAATTCGGCTCAAGTTCATCAAATTTAATTTTCATTAAATTATTTTTTTTTTTTATAAAGAAAGGAATTTTACAACATGAAAATTAATTTTAAATTGTTATTGATAATCTTTCATTCTTGACCGTGGCCGGGGCTCGAACCCTGGCCGGCAGGTTACCATGACATGTTTCGATCGCAACCACTCGATCTCCTCAGATCGATTTGCCGTCTTTCACTCGCAGCCATCGACGACTGCTGACGTCAATAGTCAAACATCAATCCTTAAACCAAATTGTATTTTTAACCTTTGGTAGATCGAAATTTGCTTTTATGAATGATTATCCATTTTAATTGATTTAACATGTTTTTCCCTAATTCTGTTTTTTCCGTACTTTTGTCAAGAATTTTTCTTGAAGTCCAAAGTACTTTTTTTTTTTTTTATTTTTGTGTTTCTTAATTTTACTTAAAAGATGTAAAAAACCAAACGTAAAAATGCACGATTTTTATTTCGTCAAAATACTTAAGCCGACTAGTTGTCATGCTAAAGTTATCTTGCCGTATATTACTAAATTTTTTTTTGAAAAATCGAATCTTAAGTTTCAAATTTTCATACACAAAAATGAACGTGAAAAAGTCGTCCAATATTTTTGTCAGATATTGTGTTTGAAGTTCTTTATCGATTTATGTAAAAATATCCAAAGTCATGGAATACAATTTCAAGTTAAAGCCATTGTCACGTCCGAACAAATTTTTAAATTTTGTCGCATACACCACTTTTTGTGAAATAGTTTTTAGTTTGTGGGATATAAAACTACATTGACGTGTTTCAGCAATATTGAAAATTAACGAAAATTTAAATTATACTATCGAATTTTCTTATGTATGAATAATTTTAAAGTTTATTATAAAGTTCATTAAACCGTAACGTCAAATTTGTGTCCAACTTTATTTGAAATTTCTTTGTATCAGTGTCAAATTCAACCATGGAGAGGTACAGCATTGAGAAGCGCGTTAAGATTGTAGAAGCCTTTTACGAAAATGGGCGTTCAAATCAAAAATATGTACATTTCGTGCATATCTTGTTTTTTTGGTCAGCATAATTGATCAAATGTGTCCACAATCGGGAGAATTGTGCGCAAATTTCAGCAAACCGGCTCTGTAGCAAATGTGAAAACGCCTGTGCATGCATGTTTGGTGCCGTTTATGGCCAGGCGGCATCAACGGGTTCTACTTCTTCGAAAATGAGGAATGCCAAGCAAATACTGTGAATGATGTTCGCTGTCGCGAGCTGATAACGGATTTCTTGTTGCCAAGAATTGTGCCAACGAAACAATGGCTCTTTTGCGCGAAAATTTCAATGGCCATGCTAATTGGCCGACACGATCATGTGATTTGACACCGTTGGCCTTCTTTCTTTGGTAATATTTGAGATAAAAAGTGTACGTCAATAAACCAAAAACTAAACTCAGAGCCATTGCAAATATGGACTATCGGATAGAGGTACCGAAGCCGTAGCGAGCATTTGGCCGATATTTTGTCTCACACATAATTGGCATAGATCCTTCTATAATAATAAAAAATATTAAGATAGTTCTATGAAAACTTTTTGTTTTATTTACAATTAACATCGTGCGTTAAGGTTGGACCACCCTGAATAATAAGCCTTTAATTGCCTATCAATAAAATAAATTAAGCACTATAAATATTGCTATAATTTCATCAATACAAATAACAGTTGTGTACTCCATCCGAAAAAACTCTTTACATATAAAACGAAATATGTTAAAATAGCAGTTGTTTTAATAAGATAATTTTTTTTTGTAACATGCCTTGTTCACATACAACAAGATAACGCAAGATTTTTTTAATTAAAAATTTTCATCCGCTTCTTGTCGTATATCCACAATTATGCTACATACGATATTATACGCATGTTGGCCGATTCTACATTATACTCAGTTTGAGGTATGTTCAGTGGATTCTATGTGATTAATGAAGTGATTTAGTTGTAAACATGTCAATTTAAAGTGATTAACAAATCACTTCAATGTATGGGAACTCATCTCGTTCGAGTTGCTTAAACGCGTTTAAGAACCCAAGTGTGAACATAGTATAAGCTAGTATTTTATAACATAAGTTTTAATGCTTATTACCAGGGAAACCAAAAATATGCCATTGCATGTTTTTCCCTGAGTGACCAATGAAGGCAGAAACAATATACATATTTATCCGTTTTGGAGCTTTTTAAGAATTTTGCATCGATTAGTTAGTGCATATTTTACCGTTTGTAGCATTTTTTTTTTGCATAATTTGGTTGAAAGAGTCTTTTTGTAGAGTTTTTTAATTTTTACCGCTTATTTTGTCTTTTTGAGGCATATTTTGATACTTGTTAAATTTTTTAGATGTCTACAAGAGCTTTCGCAACATTGAACAACTTTTTTTTTTTGTAAATTTTTGGCTTTTCTGTTTTAAATATCTATCTATCTATTTAAATATCTATCAATGTGTGGCTTCAATTTTACCACCAACATTTAATTTTTACTTGAAAATTTTAAGACAAAGCAGGTTGTCGTTAAAGATTACTGTTATTTTAAACTTTACAATTTAATATATAAGAAAAAGCTTAGGAAAACGCAATTATGTTTTTAGCGTACATGTAAAAGAATCACTTTTTAAAGTAATAAAGCGATATCCATCCATCCGTCTAGCAAGTTGCCTGGTCATGTTAACCTTGCGCGCAAAGTACAAGTTGCAATCTTGTAGATAATTTGATCAAATTTGGTAAATACACTTCTTAATTGTACTTAGGACGAAGTCTATGTAAATGGTGAGAATCGGTCTACAATTTCACATATTCCCCATAAAAACTTCTTTCCAAATTAAACTCTTTGTGTTGATAAACCATTTAATTAAATTCACAAAATACATTCTTTTAGAATCAGTTCACATTTGCTCAAGGCTCCCATATATAAATAGCTTTAACTTCCTTTTAAATATTTATATTAGGAAACAATTTAGAGACCCTCCCTAAAATCCCTTTAGACAAAAAATCTGGATGTTAATATCTAGATAATATTCGACACAAATAACTCTTATATGAATTTTTACCTCTTAACATAACTCTGTTTTTGTAAGCCGATGACGGCCCACAATTTCCAAATAGGGTAAAATCTCGAATATGGAGTTTATACTATGGAGTTTAGGCTTTACCGATTATAGTTTTAGGATTGTTTTTATTAATGCCCGTAATTTCTACAAAATGAAATCTGGCTGTGTATTGAAAAGCTGCCATATTTTAAAAGAAAACTGAAGGTAAAAAACACGTAGACTAAACATACATTGAAATGGGTCCAGATAACTGTTAGGTACAAACACGACCAGATCTCTTTTTGTAGAAAATACAGGCATAAATGGAACTTTTATTAAATTTTTAATTATTTTGATTTCAAGTTAGCAATTTTTAATTTTTTTGGGGCATATTTTTAACAATTTTTAGTTTTTATTGCATATCTAATGCTTTAATGCGCATAAAACGTGTTTTTTGAGCATATTTCTGGTTTCCCTGCTTATTACTTTAATATCATGTTTGCACAACAGCGTGTTTTCATAATTCACTCTCTTATTCGTAATTCACAGCCTTATTATGATCCAAATTACATAATTCGACATACATAATTTTGAGAGCGGATTATCTCATTTGCACGTAATTCAATTTTTATTACCCTGTGTATTACTTTTAAATCTTGGTAACAGCTTTTTTATTTACTAGGAAAATAAATATTTTATATGTATGTATTTCTTTGAAATAATATTTTTACTTAATTTTTCTTTCCATTCTTAATACAAGTAACCGCAAACAAACAATTAAATTTAGCAATAAACAAAATTAATAAAATAAAGAAGAAGACGAACTGTCAAAACCGTTTAGGCAAATGCCGTGCGAACATGGTAAGTCAAATAAGTAATAAAAACAGAGAGCATGGCATAAAGCTTTAATTAGCTTTTTGCTGTTTCGTGATTTTGACGTTTGTTACAATTCAATTTTTTGAAAAGTTTCCAGATGTTATTGATATTGCCATATTTAATCAAGCTCGAATGCGTATGCTGAAAGCAAAATAAGAGAACAGTTCACAAATGCGAAACCGAAAATTCACCGCCACCTTATTTAAATATAAGTTTACAATTTCTAAGCAACCTGAATCCGAAAAGTTGTTAACAACTTTTAAAGGTTTTATAACACGAAATCAGTTAGCCAAAGAACCACGGAAAAAGTTTTAAAAATTTTGTTATAGCTTTAATAGCAAAGAAAAATTGGTCTCAAGTTATTTCCCTTAATGCAAAATAAATTAGAAAATTTTGTTTTAAAAAAAGCATTTTTTATGTCATGAGGAAACTACGGTTTTGATTTTCTTTGAAATATAACTAAAACTTCGAAAACAGCTTTCCATCCCTGGTTTACATGCAAAATACAAAGATACAAAAACCTATACATTTACACATAATTTATTCATAAATACACATAAATGTGTTTATTTATAAGTAGCTGCTAACGAATTACTAATAAAAACGTTTACGATGTTAAAGTTTTTGTTTATTTTTTTTTTTAATATTACATTTTTTTTTATTTAATATTTGCATATTTTATAGTTCTCTCGTTCTTTATGACCTTCATGAAAATACATATGCACCTACATACATGGATACATTATATTGAAATTGACAAACAAAATCCCAGCAGGGAAACAAACGCAAGGCCTTTACTTTTGTATGCCTTCTAAAACGCAATTGTTTGACGCTTTTACTATTACTTGGTAATGTCTTGATACAGGTCCTCTCAACAACATATTCCGAGCGATTCTATAAACTTTGCAACAGGATATAAAAACTCCAAAGATTTTCTAAAATTTAATATTATTTTTAAGAATTTTATTCTTAAGGTCCTTATAGCTGTAATGAAATGAAAAAGTCAGAACCTATTTTAAGACTGTTACGGTTGTGTTACTAAAAAGACGGAAATTTTAAAGTTAAATATTTCATCTTAGTTTGCTTTACTGTTTCTCCCACTGTGTTTCCATGTAATAACCCAGCAAAAATGTTTGAAAAAGGTAATCGAAAGGTAATCGGAATGACTTCTTCACTGGATTACCATATTAATTATTTTTTCTAGGCATGAGACTTAAATAAAAAGTGCATCAGAGTTGATTAGTCTGGGCTCACACTATGAAAGTTTTCTTTCAGAAAGTCTGAGTTTATGGGTGAGAGAGGAGAAAACAAAAGCATGTTCTCTTCCCCTCTCACCAATAAACTCAGACTTTCTGAAAGAAAACTTTCATAGTGTGATCCCAGACTTACTTTCCCTACTTGTTAAATTTTAAAAGAAGTTAGTAGTGAATTTTTTTACAAAATAATAACGTAGGTAATACAGATAATCGTATAATTTTCTTTTTTTAATTACTTTTACAGTTAAAATTTTTCAGTCATTCTTATATTGTTTAAAAAATTAGTTCTTTTATTACTTCATATTTTTCTGAACTAATGTAATGCGTTTGGTAATCGAGCGGAAAAACTTAGCAACCCAAAAGGTAAGTCATTATGTGGCAAGCCGTTCTTTTGGTAATGTCTAATTTTTTGTGGGAACTATAATGACAATAAAATAGGGTAAACCATTTTTGAGTTTCAAATGTAAAGTTAATTAAAACACACATAAAGCTAAACTTTTTTTTTGTTTTATAACGTTGCAGCAGTCGATACTTTTGAGGCAATTAGTTTTATAAATTTTTCGCACAGTTCAGGCGGTATCTCAGCGATAACTCGTTGGTTTTCAAATGCTCCAATGTAAGCGGATTATCCGCGTCAACATGGTTTTTGATGTAGTCCCACAAAAAAGTTTAACGGAGTTAAATCGCAGGATCTTGGTGGCCAATTGAAATCGCTAAAACGTGAAATTTCGGGTTCCGGAAACTTTCCATGCAATAAAGGTAAAATCGGTTGCGTTGTGTGGCTCGTGGTACTGTCTGGTTATAGCCAAATTCGTTAAGGTCATAATCTTCAATTGCAGGCCAAAAAAGGTCAGTTGTCATACGGCCATAGCGTTCCAAGTTAATAGTAACGGATCCGCTACACTTTCACTAAAAGAAGCGATTTTATTAGCAGTGCTTACATTTTGATGATGCACAGGCCTGACAATATCTGTTATGCTTCCAGTCTCTTCAAATTTCTTTACAAACCCTCTTTTAGACCTAAAACATTTTCCTGGGGCACACCAGAAGTTGCAATATAGAGTATAGGAAAAGATTTATCAACATTCACATAAAAATTGCCAATTCCTTGCTCTGTAGGTAGATTATGACAATTATGATCACCCTTTAATACTGTATTATTGGCTTATTGCAGTTTGGAGTAGTGAATAGTTTTAACACATATTTCTTCCATTTAACCCACTGTGAAACAAACATTTTGAAAGTAAATTTAGACATTTTTAGAATTAATGACAGTCCATTATTTAAATTTCAATGAAATTTATAACATCATAAATAATGAATAAAATGTTTGTGAGGCTTTCGGGTCCTTTCCCAAGGATATACATTTTGTTTTTACAATTATTTTAGCCATTTGTAGCGTATTTTGTTTACAATTGTAGCAAAAAATTAATTTCATAGATTAAGAGTATATGGGAGGTAGGCGTGTCCTTTAGTTTGAAATAAATTTTGGAAACGAGTTTCCCTAATCTACGACAACTTCTTAAATTTATGTTCAATCAACAGTGCGGTGTAAAATGAATTTGTTAAGGATGGGACAAGAACAAAATGGGTATGCCCACTCGAAGGCCTTTTTACCGCTTATTTTTCCCGCTGGGATATAAAAGAAATTATTAATAAAAATTAAATAAAGGATTTTTTTTAAATAAAAGTTAATACTGATGTAAATTGTTTGAAATCAAAAAAAATTAATGTTTAAATTATAATTAAATATTTTCCAGGGACCGTAACGGTTATAAATTTTATTTTAAAAATCATTATGTGTGACCTTCTCCGAGAAAAGGGACCTAGTGTGCCAAAAAACGGGTTTGCACTTAAGAGTGGATTCTGGTACCTAAAAGTGTGTAAAATAAGATGAAATGAGTTTTTCTCAAAACTTAATTTTCACACACTAGGCCCCTTTTCTCGGAGAATGTCACATATCGTGAATGTTATTTTTCTCTTTGAAAATTAAAGTTATTTTCTGAGTTTTATTTAATCCTCAGAATAAAAAATTATTTTTTTAAGTTTTATTTTTTGCTTAGAAGAAACAAAATATTTTTCGAGTTTTAATTTTTTGCTTACAAAACTCTTATTTGTTGAATTAAAGAAATTTCTTTAAATTTTATTCAATTTAAAAATGACGAAATAATATTTAAAAAATAACTTTTTTTTCTAAGGAATAAATAAAAACCAAGAAATTACATTTATTTTCTGAGAAATAAGTAAAACTCAGAAATAAAATTTATTTTGTGAGCAACAAAAAAAACTTAAAAAATAATTTAATGTGCTGAGGAATAAATAAAACTCAAGAAATAACTTTTATTTTTTAAGCAAAAAACAAAACTCAAGAATTATTTTTTTTCCCAAGGAATAAATAAAGTTTAGGAAATAATCGGTAAAGTTGAGTTCTTTAATAACAATTAAAAAATAAAAATTAATGCATCTAAGGGCCAATAAATCAGAGCAATCTTAACTCTCTTTTTTGTTTAAAATGTGTTTAAACTCCAAATTTATAAATCAGTAAACATATAAACGCATAAAATTGTGCGTTTAAACCAGTGATCGAAAATAAACAGTACATTATTTAACGTTCAGCTTACACACCCAAAAACTATATCTATTTTTTTAGTGATTGTGTAGACGAACACAACCCTTAATACCGTTCGTTACTTTTTTTAAGAAGGAGCCGAACATCATATATTGTTCTGTTCTTCGTTAAAAAACAGAACAATTGTAGTGATACTGTAGACAAACTTTAATGAGCCGAACTGAACACAAAGAAGTCTGTGGTTTAAAAAAAAACCGAACGGAATTAAATGTTCTCATCTTTTGTTGAGTTCGATAAAAACAGTATTATATTTGCGTTCGGAAGAAGACAAACAGGGAAACGTTATTTTTTCATTGATTTTCTACACAAACACTATTAGCGTTTGTAATTATTTAAAACACAACGAAAGGCCAAAAAATTACATTGAAAGCAAAAACAAAGTCATAAATATTTTGTAATTTTGTTGTTGCTTTCAACAGAAATTCATGAACCGTTTTAAAATATTCAACGCCACAAGTTATGAGGCGTTTGAAATTGTAAAAGGCAATGTGAATTTCTGTAGAAAGCAACAACAGAATTACAATGTACTTATGACTTTGTTTTTGCTTTCAATGTAATTTTTTGGCGTTACGTTTTGCATAATTAGGGCTTTGGTGTATATTTTTGAACGCTGGTTCAAACTACCAATACAGACCAAGATTTATCGTTGCACTACGTTGGGACACTGATTTACTGCTATTGAGTTTAAACTTCATATAAATTTAAGTTTAGTTCAACTAAACCAACTATTAAGCGTTCACTGATTTATTAGCCACAAGGGTAGTCTAACAAGGATTATCTTGGTGTATATCTCATGCACGAAGCACGTCTCTTACAGTTTATTTTTTTAACTTAAATTTGAAAAAAATCGTTATTTGGAGTCTCTGATTTTTTTATTACATACTTTTGTAGTGTAAAGGTAATAAAAACAAGTGACTGCATACATGTGCTCATGTACATATCTATCATATGTTTCCTCAAAGCTATACGGAACACAGTGGGGCCAATCGAAAAAAAGAGGTAATAAATCGGATTCTCCTAAACTGCGAGGTGGATTGTGATGGAGCATATAAGAGTCGTAGAGGAGAACATAGGCGTAAAGAAAATTGAATTTGTGACCGCCCTATTAAAAAACAAGTTGTGATACAAGCTATGTAAACTACAATACAAGAAACGAATGAGCGAGTAGTCACATTTTTCATTTTGGTGTTAAGAAAATGATAGGAAAAAATGACCGAAATCAAGTTATCGGCCACATTCGGTAATTTTTTCCTATCATTTTCTTAACACCAAAATGAAAAATGTGACTACTCGCTTATTCGTTTCTTGTAGGGTATGTAAAGCTTGTAACTTGTGCCATTTTTGACAGATTTTAATGAGAGAAATTTTGTAATTAGCTAGTAGAAAGGTTAATAAATACACGAACATTTTAAAAAAATACTAACAAATTATTGATTACTTAAAAAACAAATGCAGTACTAAGTATCCAACTACTTTACACTTATACAACTGGAGCTAAATGCTTTACAAACAAGTTAAATTAAATCATATTTATCAACCTTTTGTTTTTGTTTCCGGTTTATTTTAACTTTTCTATTTTTAAATTATGTTTTTCAATTTGTATGCTTTTTGTTTGTTTACTTTTGCTCGTTAACCTTTTGATGTTTTTTTGTTTTATTAAATTTTACTGCAAACTTTTCTTTCATTCTGTATTCTCATTAACTGTATTTTGTGTTCGCGAACGCAACTAAGTTAAATGCAGAAATCTTCAGTACAAAATAGTAAAAACTTCTGGGTTTTCGAACGCAATTAAGTAAAATCAAGTAAATTTCAGTAAAAAATGGCAAACACTTTTGGGTTCTCAAACGCGCATAATATTGTTAAACAGCTGTTTTACCTAAATAATAAAAAGCTTGAGAAGTGTATTGGCCTTTAAGAAACAGCTAATTGTTTTTTGCTTTGCTTGCTGTTTTTGTATTGTCGTGATATTTAAGCCACCTTGTAAAGTAAATATGCAATGTGGGATATGATACTTAACATTTAAAAGAGTACTGGTATTAAATAGATCTTAAAGATAAGACATGTTTAAACACGAATTCAAAAAGTTTGGAAAAACATGGTCTATTTAACATTACGATGTCCTAGGGCAGGACTCTATAACCCAGCCTTGGGTAACAAAGGAGTAGTTTTAAAACTACTCCATTGTATACACAAGAGGATTAGTTTTAACTTCGTTTTAAAACGAAAACATGTCGTTGAAAAACGAAGAAAAGTCGTCTCACTACAAACACTTTTTAACAATGACATGGTTCATGCTTGCATTTCATCGGACCAGTCCATGGAGTAGTCCATTTAATCAAAATGGATCAGGTGGTCCAATAATATTTGCAGGGCAACTTTATGTCAACTATTTTTGGTACGAAAACAAAATCTCGCTAATGGTAAAAAGCTCAATGTAAACGACTAGATATTAAAGAATAAGTATTTTAAATGAAATCAAGTGTGAAATCGCACTATGAAAGTTTTCTTTAGAAAGTTTGAGTTTGTTGATGAGAGGGGAAAAAATAATAGCATGTTCTCTTCCCATCTCACCAATAAATCTCAGACTTTCTAAAGTAAAACTTTCATAGTGTGAACCCAGACTTTGTGACAGGTTTATCGGTTACACCAACGGGCTTTAATGTTAGTTTACACGATCATAAGTCGTACGTAGTTTGAGAAAAAAAAACTTTGTCATGTAGTAGTGGACGATATATGTATGTACATTAGGGTGGTTATTAGCTATATCGAAAAATTTTTTTCCTGACTTTTTCACACTCTCGTTCCCCACATCGATGGTATTAGGGAAAAACTATCCTAAAAAAAATTTCAGACGAATCAGATTAGATTTAGGCACGTCGCACGCCCTTCAATGTTTGAAAAAATGTGTTTTTTTTATATTTATGTCTCATAATTTAATAAATATTAATTTTATTTAAAATAGGAATGATTTTATTATTCGTTCTTAATTTCCCAATTTTTATTTTTGATAAAAACCCTGAAATTTATTGTCGATGGGATAAGCTATTCCTATGCGCATTTCACTTGTTGCTTAGGCCAGGTCATCAGGAAACTTCATCCATAAAGATTTTAGAAAAACTAAAGATATTAAACCAAATAAAACTGTTAAGCGTATAAGAATTACCGCAACAGTTCTATATATTTGTAACAATATCAAAGTATGTATGCCATCAATTCCGGTCGTTTAAATGGAACCTGTGCTATCATTGAACATTTTTTAGAAAAATCACTTTGACACCATATCTATGAAATTATTTTGAGAAGTGTTTTTGAAGAGAAATTTGTAAAAAAAGGAAGTCCGAATGTGGCCATTTTCGAAAAATTTAAGACTGCGTGGCCAAAATTTAATTTACAAAACTTTCGTTCTGGGATTGAAGACAAAATGTCATTACGTCTTTTAAAAAATTCCAGTAGTCAAGAGACGATTGTAAAAAACTTCTAGAACTCACGTTAATATTTTTAATGAAAACATCAAAAAACCCCAATACCGCAATGTTTCGAGCACCGGGTGCAGTTCATCATGCTAGGTGGATGTCAAAAGCTATTTACAGCCAAAAAATGTTTTTGTTTCGCGAAGAGTTTAAATTGCCGAAACAAGAAGAAAATTACTTGCGAAAAATTTACATTTTTATAGTAACAATATACGTCGAAGTTTGGTTTTCATGTAACTTACCAATTTATGCCCCCTATAATGATTTTTTGTTCTTGCAAAACGCATACTATTTTGAAAGTATTGACAAAGACTTGTCGCGAGTTGACATTAAAAAAATCCAAGGTCATTTGTGGTATCTGAATCCTGAAAACGTTGTAGCAGTTTTTGATTCAAGAGTACCGAACAGCACTATAGCAAAAATGGTTGAAGCCCTTAAGAATGTTGGTGTCGTTGATCAAAATATAAAGCGACCCATTATTGCTAATCAAAATATTTCAACCATCATAGACAATGGGTTTGAACAATTTGTGTCCATGGAAACAAAACTTTTTTTCGAAAGATTCCTTATAGATCAAGAGTTCTTAAAATCAAATTCTGAAGATTGGGACGGGATTGCTACTTTTTTTAAAGACAAAGAAATTATTGGGCGATTAAGGGTAGTTAACGACACTGCGGAAATGGGAGTTAAGCTAATGGAAGATTATAATTCATTACTGCCAAAAAATGAAGAGCAAATACAATATGTATTACAAGTTGTCATAGATAGATGCATATTTCCAGGATGTATTAAAAAATCAATAACCAACTAATATGAAAACTCTCTCAAATATTAAATAAAATTATAATATTTAGTAAAATAAAAATCAGCAAGATGAATTTAAATTTATGTAAATCCGATAATAACGAGTTTTCTTAAGAAGTGAGTAAAAAAATCAATATTGATATTTTTGTTAGTTAGGGCGTTTTGCTTTTTGGGTGACGACATGTTTATGCAGGTTATGTCAAAAAGCCATTAGCAAACCAAAAATATTTGTTATGAATAAAGAAGTAAATATTTATTAAAGTATAATTTAATTTTTGAAATTTTAGCCAAAAATTAAGGATTTTCTCAAACTTCGGTGTGCCTGCGACATGCCTTAATCTTCTCTGATGGACCTAAAAAATTTGTTTTTTTGTAGTTTTTTACTAATAACCACCGAGTTGGAATTTGAGACTTGATTAAATCCTACTTTAATGTTAAGAACCACCCTAATGTACATACATCGATGTTTTAAAACCACTCGATGTAAGGTATCGACTCATCGAGACAATCCGATGTTTTTTTACTCATCAATATCGAATGAACATCGATATTTTAAAAATAATACAAGAACTTTGCAGCATATGATAAATGCCATTATCATCAACTGTTTTTAATGGTTCTTTCTTTTCTACTTTGTGTTTCAACTTTATTTGAACCAAGGTACATTAACACAAGGTAGACTCATTTGGAAGTGTAGACATGCTGCTCTATAAAAATAGCCGAGTTGAACCGAGTTGTCAAAATTGTCTTTATATAAATTTAACGCACACATGAACAAATTTTGGCTCATATACACGAAATTTGACGTTTGTGTTCCAACTTAGGTAAACAGCTGACAAACATATGGGCCAACGAGTTTAAATGGTGTGAATATACCTTGATTTGAACTAACTAAAAATCAATGCTGCCAAAAGTATGACTTACGTATTTTTTGGCGATTCTTTTATTAATATGAATTTATGATTTTTACTCCAAGAAGGCATTTTTAAATGTTAAAAAATTAAGCGTTACTTCTTAAACCTGCCTCTATTCTTTCTATACATATACATACATACATATTTTTCAGTTACAAAGACTACACAACTTTTTGTCGGGAACGTAAAAGTAAAAAAAATATGTTTATTTGCGGTTTATTAACACAACAAACAAACAACAACAATTCAAGTGTATTATACTTATACCCATAGTGTTTTTTACTTCTATACTTTAACTTGCGTCTACGAACATTAATGGATTATTTTTTAGAAAAAACAACACAAAACAAAACAAAACGAAAAAAAATATAGGTTTATATTATTTAATTTTGTCTTGTAAAGACGTCAATTTGTTTACATTCTTTTGCACATTGTACATATTGATTTTATTAAATCAAATTATTTATGCAAATCCTTAAACAAATATTCTTCAACTTGGCAAACTTAGGCAGTCCACAATTTGTGCTGCCAGACTTGGGGATTTCATGCGAGCAAAAAGGACAAAGAAAGTAATTTGGGGATTTTTTCGTGGGATTTAATAAAAAATTCAAGGATTTTTTTGGGGATTTTATAAATTTTAAATTTAATTTTTCCTTCTTTTATTCGTGGCTATTCTGAAATACGCGTCGAATAAGTGAACATTTACATGAAAACAAAAACAAAGCAAAACAAAATTTACGAAAATTGTTTTTGTTATCTATACACTTCTAAAATCAAATTAACGCAAGAGGTACATACTTATAACGTGTTTCATTCTCTTTTAAAACCTGTAAATTTTGTATAATAAACAAAAACAAATTTTGTCAATTTGGCATTGCACTTTACGCCCCGTATAAGTCGAGGTTGTTGATAATGCCCTGTAAAAAGATGGCTTCTGTTTATATATGGGGCTACCAGACGAAGTTGGGAAAAAATCGCCTCTAATCAGGACAGTAAAAATTTCAAGTTTTAATAGATATTTTTTCTTTCGTTTTATAGTAAAAACAAAAGAAAGCTTTACATTGTTAATGGTAGGTTGTCAGTGGTATAAAATTTAAATGAATTCGGTGTTCTAAAATTATTTTTGAAAAAAGAAAGTCAAATAAATAAATCGCAAAAACTTGGTGTTAATAAATCGGCAATCTGTATATTTTATGAGAAACAACCCAGCAAAAACTCACATTGCAAAGTAATGAGTTAAAAAGCTAATATTTAACTCATTATTTTAACACGGCGATGTCATTGGAGGCAAGTACTTACCACCCTCGCTTACAAATAGGGAGTTGAATAAGTCATTACCACATTCGGTTACAAATAGGGACTTAAATAACATATTACTTTGATGTCACCAAAATCACTATAAAAAGAAAAATTTTTTTTTTAATTATTTTTTTTCTTTTTAACTTTTTTTTTCTATCTCATTTTTTTTCTGTCTCTGGCGGGAATCGATCCCGCAACCTCGGCGCTGCTAGACTAGCTCACTATTGTTAAAATATGTTGCTTTAATAAAAAATTTTTGATTTCATAAATTTAATGGCATATAACATTAGATGTATGAAATTATTAAATCTTACATTTTTTAATTAACAATTAAACATTTGTATTAATTTATGAATAAAGTTATGTTTGTATATTGTTTTTTTATGTTCCCAATTGAAATCTTTTGTTTACTTGGACAAACTTAAGTTTTCATATATCCAATGAAAATTTTTAACGTAATTACGAAATCACATGAAGCGATTTTAACGAAAATACTTCATTATAACTATGAAATTTCATTTAGACAATAAACATTTTCATTTAACCAATGAAAATTTGTTTATGAAAATGATTCATTAAATATATGAATCATTTTTCTTTCAGTATACTAACGTGTAATAAATGATGAATGTGGTTTACAAAAGTCGTTATTATAAAAATCCAAATAATTAGATATTTCTAACTTTCAGTGATGCCTTCCATAATTAATCAGAAAAACATACAAACAAAAAATTTTTATTTCATTTATAACGTAAAAACGAAAATATATATACAAATTGTAAGAACAAATAACTAAAATCAATTTGTATTTGATTTGAAAAAAATTAAGCCTTAGATGCATTTTATTTTGAGTTAATTATAAATTTCGGTAATCAACTCATACACAAGTACTTATGTATCAGATTATATGTCAGCCATTACTTAACTACTTCTATGTAATGCAGATGGTATGAAATAGTCATTGAAAAGTAAGTTGTTCAGTAATCGCAAGTCATTACCAAGTTTTTGCTGGGAAACTAAAGAAATTGCATTTCGTCAATCATTTTGTTAATTTTTTTATTTATTTAATATCAATCTACATATTTACAAATTTGGGTTTATGTACTATTTTTTTTTTAATATTTTGAAGAACACACTTTTTGTCAGCTCTTATACACAGGGCAATCCAATTTTGTGTTTTATTCTCGTCAAATAAAAAATTGCAGTATTACATGTTCGGCAAGACTTTTATATATGCACCTTTTAAAATGTGGTATTTTTTTGAAGAAAGGAAAACACCATAAGATTACCATTTTTGTTAGGGGTGTAAAAGAAACTTAATAAACTCATGTTATTATTCTTGATTGAGTGTCTTAAAAAGGAAGAATTAAAAAAAATTAATCTTAAGCCGTTAACAACACATACAATTTGATTTTTAAAGACAATTTTCAAGCAAATATGTCTTTCCTAAAAATAAGTAAATCGATACCTGAACGCAAAACGCCTAAACTAACGAAAAATTAAAAATCAACGTTCTCATTGATTCTGATGTATTGCATCAACACAAATTTCCACAAAAAAATTTTGGAATCTTTCGACTAAAATTTGCAGTTTTACTATTAAAAAACAAAAAGCTATATCTACAAAAATACTATGAAAAACGCTAAAAGGCCTAACTGACAGATTGCATAATATGCAACATTGTCAACTGTCAAAACAACTGGAAGGTTTTACAAGAAACATAAAAGAAAATTTAATTATACACAGTTTAAGGCGGTTTATAAATTTATCATTTTGAATAATTTTTGCTTCTGCTGTGAAATTTTCAAAATGTTAAATAGAGCCCGTTGCGTATTAGGTGACGAAATATAAAAGACAATATAATAAAGTTTGGGGAAGAGAATACTGGGCTATTGGCAAGTACTTATTATGGCTAAAACCGACTGAACAAGCTCCAGATTCATATAAATTGGCTCCTATGTCTTCAAAAACAGCATATTGCTCTGCTTGTAATTCCTCACTGGAATCGCATAGAAAGGATTTAAAAAAAAACATGCCGAAACCAGTCGCTAAAAGCAAAATAAAATAATTTTTTTTACTAAAAATTTTCATTTGGTGATTTAAAATTTTTAATTAACAAGATTCAAAATTTAGTCAGAAAAAAAAACAAAAGAAAATATTAACTTTTTAAGGTTTTGATTTTTAGTTTGGGGATTTTTTTTTAATTTTTTTGGGAACAAGGAAAACAAGTACCTGGCAGCCCTGTCCACAAAGTGGAACAAATACAAACAATTTTTGTTTTTTGTTTTGGCAGAGAATTTGAAAGTTTGGAGAAGAGAAGAAAAATTACTTAAGAGTTCAGATCATTTGCATGCTATTCATGTTTTGAATATGCAAATAGGCGACCAATTTCGTGAGCGGAGTAATAAGAATGTGGATTTGCTTTAAATCTAAATATCCTTATTCCGGAACATTTGTATGAACATTTTTTAATGGTTCTTTGTATTAAGTCCACTTTAAACACAAGAAAATACTCTTTCTTGATTTATAAAGAGAAACTTATTCGAATACCGGGAACACTTCATCTGAAACTTTATTAGTTAGTTTTATAATATCTTTCTTACCACCTTTAATGTTAATCCTTTTATTGCTGAAGGAGATTTATATAATAGTCAAGGAAAAAATTAATTTCCTGGAAATCTTTATACTTAAGGCACATTGTAGAAGATATGATCTCATAATTTAATATATACATATTTATTGCTTTAAAAGCCTTTGGGAGGCGCAAGCAACATTAAAACAAAAATTTGGAAACTCTAGTGCCTGAAAGACAAGCAATACCAGAGCACATTCATAAGGTAAACTCGTTGCTCTCTTAATTTTCTGTATTTGCAGAAATTTTCCAAACTGTCAAAATTGTCTCCATCATGTACGAATTCATGTACGCGGTGACAGCAATGCTACAACAATACAAAAGCAACAGAGACAAAAGTGGTTTTTTGCATTGCAGTGTTAAAGTACTTTTACGTGGCATGTATTTTACAGTGGTTTTGTCAAAATTAACAAATACAGAAGGTATAAATTTTTTTTCTTACTCACGTTCGTCTTTTGTTTCATCTGACATAACCAACAATAGTTAACAACAGCAAATTATATACTGATTTATAGCCTATTTCCGATGTGTGAAATAATCGGAAATAGGCAGTTAGTTATATTTCTATTCATTTTAATTCCATTTATGTGAATTAAAAATTTTGTTTTTTAGGAATAAATGCAAAGATATAGATTTTTATGTATTAAATTAACAACTGATGTCAGCTTGTTTGTCAGTTTAAGAAAGCACAGACTCCAACTTATAAATATTATGCTGCAGATTCAAGCTGACATTTCCAGAAGCAATTTTTCCCCTTTTACACGACATGTACGCATTCTGCAGTGGGAAATTTGACAAGCACACTGCTAAAAACATTTAGTGTAAAACCACCTTTAATAAACACTAATGGGCATGTTCTCCAAATCGAAATGAAGTGGACTTAAAATCGATCAAATTTTAAAAACGAACCTGTAAAGAAAATTAATACAAATATTCCTTTTACTTAAAACTTTGAGTACCAATAAAAGCTCTGAAAAACAACAGTCATTTTGTAAATAGTTGAAATTAAAATCTCGTGCGATTTAAATTCGACTTCATTTCGATTTGTAGAACATCCCTGAAAATTTCAACCATTTCAAAAGAAATTGGTTCGCACTATTTTTGCAGCCACCTGCAGTGAATTCAGCTTGGTATTCATATATGCGGCGCGCAAAATAGAAAGGGTAAAAACCGGGTTTGTTCAGGAGAGCCATTTTAAAGATTTAAATACGTGTATCTTTGGTATACCTTCACTTCATAAAACGCGCATATCTCTGGGAGGGAAAACTTTTGGGGCATGGGATCGGTCTCATTCGATGCTCAAATGTTGTCCACATCAAAAAAAAAAGTGAAAATTGATTTTTTTTTTACCCTTAGGTCCCTTTCTCTATGCGCTGTCACATATAAAACAAAGAAAATTTAAAGCACACATGCACAATTTTGGCTCATACACATAAAATGTAAGCAACTTTCGACAATTTGGAATTATAAATACTCTTTTTAAATACTGCTCTATGCATCATAATAAACCTCATGAACATTTCTGGAAGCAATGCGCAAACAACTCAAATTTATCAAATTAAACAAACTTTTATATGTATTTAACGATTGTAAAAAAATGTATTTAATGGTTGAACAGCAACCGTTATTTTAGCGAGCGCTATTGTGCCCCAGCACATGTAGAATAGCGATCTTCTCAAAATAGTCTTTTAATTATTTACACTGCGATTATTTCGTCGTGTTACAAAACATATAACAAAATGTTTGAATGCAGATACACATCCATGTCACAGAGTACAATTCCGTTCGGAAACTGAATTCATTCTGTATTTTAGTGCTTCAGAAAATCAATTACGGACAAATGTTTTGGAATGAAACCATTTTTGTTTTCATGAACGAAATGGGAGTTTTCTGTATTTTAAAGGGCAAGCAACTATCAAAATATACTTTCTATCAATAACTTATTACAGGTATTTCCGCTTAATTGAGTTTCTTTTGGCGCAATTAAACGGGAACTTAATTAAGCAGTACTCGGTTAATTGAATCGCCGACGCAATTAAAACGAAAATCGCTTAATTTAGCAAGATGTGCAATAAAGCGAAACACCCATGTGTAAATAGAAAATAATACTCATTTCTTTATTTATTTTATATAACATTTATTTATATAACAGAAACCTCAAACATGACTTTCTTGCCACAAAATATTTTTTTACGTTTGTAGAGCAAAGTCACATTAAGCTAGGAACACAACTGGGACGAACGACGAATTTTTGGCCGCGAATATTCGTCGCCAAAAATAAAAAATATTTGTGTATATGAAAATGCACACAATCAGGGCGCCGACGAAAATTCGCCGGACGCTGCAAACTTTAAATAGATTTAATTATAATTCTAACGCTTGCGAACGACGAACAAATCAGTACCGGGTAGCCATATTGTTTGAAAATGGTAAGTGTTTTAGTAAATAAAGTTACTTTTTACTTTAGAAATTGTAAAATTTTAACTGAATATCATTTTAAATACAAATTTTAAAAAAAATTGACAATTAAAAAGTATTTTAGTTAGTTGTTCTTAATGTTTTGTTTGTGAAGTATTTTTTGTTCATATGGTACCGCTGTTTCTTGGTTATACAACATATTTAATTTCCATTTTGTTTTTTCGTTGTTATTGTGTTTCATACGCCGAATTTATACAGCGAATTTCTTCCGAATAATTTGTCGTGCTGGACGAAATTCGTCGTTCGTCCCAGTTGTGTTCCTAGCATTAAGTTGAAGAAAACAATTAACCGAAATATTTGCTCGTGTTTTTCGCAATGCGGTCTTATTTTTCGAAATAATTAAGCGGGTGACGCAATTACACGGAACTCAACTAAACGGGTATTTTTACATAGACAGTTATACTAAATGATTTAGTTCCATGAAACTCAATTAAGCGGGGCTCAATTTACCGAAAACAACTGTATATTTTTTCTTTATGTGTTTTTGCAAAGAAGTATACTAAAAAAAACTCTTTACAACAACTTTTATAAGAAAACAATATTTGTGTAATGGATTTATGAAGCATTGCCATATCTCTTTTTTGTCATATTTGCCAAAATTTAAAAACCGGCAACACACAAAACAAAATAAAACTGAAAAGAACAAAGCCTAATTGAAAACAATTACAATTTTCAATTTTATGCCTGGCATATTAACTTTTTAAATTTCACAAATTTTAAAGTTCATCTCTATAATCAAATTGGTAACATAAAAAAGCTTAACCAAATTTCTCGGATTGATGAGAACGATTGGAATCTAAAGTAGCAAAATGTTTTCGAACGGAATAGCACATACGGAATTGATAGCATTCCGGACGGAATCTGCGACACGGCTGATAATCTTTTCTCTGTACAATGTTGAAAGCCCTAATTGAATATTATCTTTTATTATTTATTGTTATTATTATTTAATTAAGCTTAATTAAATAATAATAATAATAATACATTTTGTAAAGGTCGAATAAAAGTCAATTAATATCTTTTATTATTATTATTAAATTCCCGTAGTTCCTAGGTGGAACATAGGGCCTCAATATTATCTTGTAATCTCATGTATTTGTTAATGTTTAAATAAATAAAATTGTATTTAACAGAGTTGGATTGATTTAAATTGAACAATGATACCAAAAGTATAAAATCGTTTATGGTTTATGGGTATTAATATTTCTAATCGCGGATACGAGGGCTAACTTCGAAAAATGACTAGTACCACTGAATTCAGCGTACTCAAATAAGCTTTCGTGGTAGGGTGCCCAGCTTGTGTAAAAAAGTGCCAATTCGTGTATAGTGTTATTATTTAAAGTCCTCTTGTAATCACTTTTACTTTTTAAGTTAAGTAAATTTAGAAAAATCATAATTTGGTTCTTAATAAACCAACTCTTGCCTCAATATTTTATTCTCATCACTTTAACTTAAGCCCTTCTTACATAAAAAAATCATTAAATCGTCAAAATTTTAATCTATCGACTGATTAGAACTTTCGATATCGATAACTATGGCTTGACAGCTGAGAATGTCAAACTGTGTTGACATTTCTGTTCACTAAGGTTTGGCAAGTCATCATGAATCGTTTAACGCTAGAACAACGTTTCAAAATTGTGGAACTTTACTTTGCAAAAATAGATCTGTTCGCGAAGTTCATAGAGCACTTCGTCCATTAGCTCATTTGTAGTTAAATGGCTACATCAATAAGCAAATTGAAGTATTTGAAGCAAAGACAATCCTCAAGCCGTTAACGAATCTCCATTACATCCATTAAAATTGAATGGTTGTTACGGTTTGTTCGCGTTTTTAAATGAGCCAGGAGCTGCCGTAACGGTGCATGGCGAGAACCATCGGGCCATGCTGACAAAATTTTTGTTTCCAAAAATTAATCAGCTTAACGTCAACGGCATTTGTTGCCAACGAGACTACGCAATTTTCCCAACAGCGCGCTAAACAACCAATTTTTGAAAAATCAATTTAGTGACAAAATTATTTCAGGATTGGTCCTGTTTACTGGGCCCCTGGTTCGTGCGATTTTATACCTCTGAATTACCTTTTTAGGGGCTATGCTAAGTCATTGGTATATGCCGACAAATCATCAACTTTTGAAGTATTGGAAGCCAATATTTAAGCCACCATTGAGGCCATACGAACAGATTTATTGGAAAAGTAGTTACAAATTGGACTAATCGAATGGACCATGTAAGTCGTAGGTGTGGGAAACATATACCGGAAATTATATTTAAAAAACAAATGCTATAAAATTATAATTATTTACCAGATTGTTATAACAAAAATTTCATTCGAAAAATATTTATGTCTTGTATTACAATTTTAAGTTTTGATGCAACTAAAAAAACACCCTATATTAATTATAATCGAGCCAGACACTAAATTGAAAAATTCATTCATTTACTGATTATCTTATTTTTAATTTCCTGAAATTCAAAATAAACAATAGAATATAAGTCGTCATTGGCATTGGCAATGATGACGTATTCAATTGAAGAGATTAAATTCACAAAATAGTGAAACAGTAGTAAGTATTGCAATAGCACCAAAACATATAAAATATAAGTTTGTATTCGAATTGTTTTTCTTAATATTCAGCAAGACTATTTTCAAGTTCCTAAATAATGACAGATAACCTTTAAAATTGACCCAATATTTTGTGAACTAATAAAATATGGGGAAAAAATACTCTTCGAAAGATGAAAACTTTCTTTCGATTAGTTTGGTTTTGAAAATAGGCGCGTTTGGTTGATTTAAACGTTTTAAATAACAAAATGAGGCGATATTTTCAAGAGTTCATAATTTTTATTTATTTACTGGCAATTTTTATTATTAAAATACAAAACTCAAATGCCGGTTTTAATGCATCAGATTTCGATACGGCGGCCGCCCGTCAAATTATGCGTTTAGCGAAATCGGCAGAAATGCGCAACTACATGAGACCAGAAGTGAATGCTTGCAAGGATTTTTATCAATATGCCTGCGGCAATTGGGCGAAAATTAATCCGGCCATTAATGAGCCCAAAACGGGTATATTTAGCGTTTTGACTAAGGCCTACAACCGTAAATTATTTAAAATTTTAGATGGAGCCAAAACTTCCGGAGATATCGAGACCGATAGAAAAGTTAAATATTTTTACGAGTCATGTTTGCAGCATCGTCATCACAGAAATAACTATCAGGAGAAACTCTTAAGCATAATGGAGGAATTTGGTGGTATGCCCGCTCTTAAAGGTTCGGCTTGGAAAGAGAGTGAATTTGATTGGCTGGAGACGTTAGCACAGATTTTACGTAAATATGGGCGCAAAATAATCATGGCTGTAGATATTTATGCAGACTTAAATAATAATGAAATAAATCGTTTATATATTGGCCAGCTGGATGAACTAATAACCGCCAACTCCAAAGAATACTACGATCGCTTATCGATGGTCTGGCAAATGGAAATGCAAATAGTTTTAGGTTTAAATCCTACTCAAGCCTTAATTGTCTCAAAAGAAATAACTGACTTTGCTAAAAAATTGGCTTCGGGTATGGTTGATCCCATGGAGGGACTGGGCATGGAAGATAAAACCCGTTTAAGGTTGTTGGAAGAAATGACCGAAAACTATGGACCCGCCATTAACTTCACGCACTTCATTAAGACCTGGTTAGGTCATGAGTATCGCTTACCTGTTTATGAATATGTGGAAAACTATATAAGAAATTTACGCATTTTAATATTGGAAACACCCCGTAATGTCTTGGCAAATTACATTATGTGGGAATTAATACAAGATTTTCGCCTTGAGGCTCAAAAAACCCTGGAAAAGCAAAAGGAAAAATGTATAGATATAACGAAAAAACATTTTATTAAGTACTTGGACCATGTCATCTATAAACAATTGCTCAGCCAACAGCCAGATATTATTGGGGAAGTAAAATCAATGTGGACACAATTAAAATTGTCGTTTGAAGACATTTTGCAGTCCTCCTCCTCCGACTGGATGCATGAAACTACGAAGGATAAGGCTTTAGAAAAGCTATCTGCTATGACATTTGAAATAAATGGTTACGTTGGCGTGGATTTTCAAAAAGAATTCAGTTCATTAACCATTTCTTCTGGTGACTACTTTGAAAATCTTTTAAATGTCCTATTGCTGAAGGGACAAACTTACAGGATGAAACTACAAGAACCACCAAAATTAGAAGAGCATGAAATGCTTAGTTTTACCCCTGCCTACGCTCCGGAATTCAATAGAGTCATATTACCAGTGGCCTTCTTACAGCCGCGCTATTTATGGGATGATGTGTATCCCAAGGCTTTGAAGTATGGCACTGTGGGCTATATCATAGCCCACGAAATGGCTCATGGTTTTGATGACACCATACGCAAATATGATGCCAAGGGAAATCTTAACAATTGGTGGGATCGTGATGCCAGTGCTGTATTTGCCACCCGCAAAGAATGTCTACGACAACAATATGGCCAGCATACATTTGGTGGTAAACTTCTCCCAAAATCCCAGGCCCAGGGAGAAAATATAGCCGATAATGTTGGCATACGCATTGCCTATGCGGCCTATGAAATATGGCTGAGCAAACACCACCCCACCCCCGAACATTTACCCAACATGGATGCCATAAGTGCCCGTCAACTGTTTTTCATAAGTGCGGCCCAAATATGGTGTACGGATATTAATAAGATTTGGCATCGTATTGTTGCCACCACCGATGTTCATCCACCCGAAGAAGTTCGCGTCCGTGCCATGTTTGCTAACTTTGACTTATTTGCCGAGGCTTTCGAATGCCAGTTGGGCTCTCAAATGCATCCGCATAGAAAATGTGTTATTTATTGATCAACAAAATAATGAAATATTAGAAGGGGTAAATGTTTTGGAAGTGATTAGTGGAAAGAAGGAAGGCAATCGTTTTGTTATCGCTTATGAATGTAGATGGAAACGAATGTGATTGTTCATTTACGCGGTTTAGAGTGACGTTAAATAGTTCCTATTGTGTTTTTAAGTGTAAAATGTTTCATGTTACTGTTTATGATTAAAGAAAAAAAGATTACTCAAGTATTTAATTAAGTAAAATATGCTAATTTGTTTTATTTTGTGTCCATAAAGAAAAGAGAAAATAATAGTTGGAAGTGGAAGGAAATATTTGTGAAATAAAATTTAAATTAAAAATACATGATGTACATAGTCTTTATCTTAATGTATGTACTTGGCAAAAGTTTTTATTAACATCCTTTTGCTTGAACACTTTTTTAATTTAAGGGGATTTTAATTTTATATTTCTAGATTTTTGTTATTAATAATCCTGTAATCGCTTTCTATTATGCCTTGACGTTTGTCTCCACTGCGTCTGAGGACATTTTTCTTTTGAATGTTATTTTGTTAAGTTGAATTAAAACAAGTTAGAGTGCTATATTCGGCTGTGCCGAATCTTATATACCCTTCACCATTGTGGGAGCAAAATATAGAGCAACTAAACAAAAACTAAATAATTTTACATGTGCAAACACATGTATTTACAATACTTAAAACTTCATTATAAATGAAATTTCAAAAGCTAAAACTGGTAAATACTTTTTTAAAATCGTTTTTAGTACATACAAATTAAAAAAAATTTTCTTTTGAAAAACCAAGGTTCGAACCAGGGACTCACAGTTTCTAACCTTAACAAGCCCCCTAGACAAAATTAAATATGGCCCGTTTTAATTATTTTTGATGTTTTTGTTCACCGCATTAAAGCAAAGTGTTAAACCATAATACAAAAATTACAAATCAACTTATTTGAGTTCTGAACCGCAATAGGGGCCTATATTCACCAAAATGGTGTGCACCATGTATGTGTGTTTGTTCTCCTTAAGTATAGGCAGTGCTGTCATACCTTAGATTTATCTTTTTTGGCGAGTTTTTAATTAGCAAATAGAATAAAAAATTCCTAGTTTCTATTTTTTAAAATTATTTCATTAAATAGATTAAATAATAAAGAAGAGCGATAACAAAAATCATATTGGGTATTATGCTAGTATATGTAAGCAATTGCAAATCAACTTCTCTTCTCATAAGGACCCAGAATATATATACTTTATAGGGTCTAAGAACAAATTTTAGAAATTACAAACGGAATGACATACTTATATATACCCTTTTTAACCTGTGGTTAAGGGTATAATAAACATGTGCAAATGTTGTTGAAGTTCAACGACGCATTGGAAAATATGTAATGGTGATGTGGATAATTAATGATGTTTTCTTTTCTACAAAAAAAAAATACCACATTTTAAAAGGTGCATGTATAAAATGTCTTGCCGAACATGTAATACTGCAATATTTTATTTGACGAAAACAGAACACAAAATTGGATCGCACTGTTTTAACAGCTGACAAAAAGTTTGTTCTTCAAAATATAAAAAAAATATACATAAACCCAAATTTGTTAATAGGTTGATATTAAATAAATGAACAAAATTAATGACGAAATTCCAACTTCTTTAGTTTGTTTTCCATAAAATATGTAATCAAGAAAATACCTTTGCCAGATTGCCGATTTGTTAACACCAAGTTTTTATGATTTTTTGATTTGGCGTTTTTTTTTCAAAAATAATTTTATAACACCGAATTCATTTAAATTTTATACCACTGACAACCTACCATTAACAATGTAAAGCTTTCTTTTGTTTTTACTTTAAAATAATAGCAAAAATACCTATTAAAACTTAAAATTTTTACTGTCCTGATAAGAGACAATTTTTTCCAACTTTATCTGGTAACCCCATATATAAACAGAAGCCATCTTTTTACAGGGCATTATCAACACTTTTGACATTTAAGGGTGATTTTTTTTAGAATAAAACACGCTGCCTTTTAGAGAGCAAAGCATTTTTAAGAAACGAACACCAAATTGCATTTTTTTAAATAAATGCGACAAGAAAAGAAAACACCATAAGTTATTTACATTGGATTTCAGTAAAGCTTTTGATAACAAAACAAAATTTAAGAATGCTACTTCCAAACAAAAAATTCTCTCTGGTGTGCTTCAAGGATGTCATCTTGGTCCCGTTTTATTAAGATTATTTATTAATGTTCTGCCATCCGTTGTTCACCACTCCAACATACTCACGTATGCTGATGATGTAAAAATTGTTAATTCGTTTAACAATATTAATGATCAATACTCTTTGAGGAATGATATTGAACTTTTCTCTTAATGATGTAATAACAACTTATTGGGTTTAAACTTAAAAAAATGTAAACACATGTCATTTTTCCTCTTGTTAAAACTTGATACTAGTTATTACCTAAATGGAACATTAGTGGATAAAGTTCACAATATTATTGATCTCGGTATTCTATTAGATCATAAACTTAAATTCTGTGATCACATTTCATTGATGGTTAATAAAGCTAATGGAGTACTTGGCTTTATGAAACGTTGATCGAAAGAATTTTCTGATCCATATATTACTAAACATCTATATATGTACGTCTATGGTTCGCCCTATTCTGGAATATGGATCAATTGTATGGGATCCTTACTTTAATACATATATTAACAGCATTAAATCTGTACAGAAACAGTTCCTTTTATTTTTTTAAGAGGTCTTGGATGGAATTCGCTTGTATTACCTTCATATGAAAGCAGACTTGGTCTTAGTAAACTACCGACGTTAAAAAGTCGAAGAATACGCGGTGATGTTGATTCCGATTTCTTGCTGAGTAAAATTAGGTTAAACGTTCCAGCTAGACCTACACGACATTTTCAGCTGTTAAATTTAAGGTATTATCGTTCTGTTTACGCTAACAACGATTCCTTTCGTTAAATTTGCGTGAAATTTAACAGTCTATATCATCTTATTGACTTTTTGGATAGTAACGATGTTTTAAAAAGAAAAATTATTGTTTATTTAACCTTTAACTGTGGAGGTGGTGGTAAATTTTATCCTCCCCTTTTATTTGTTTAAACTACTCTCTTCCGTTGCGCTCAATTAATTTAATTCTCTTAGTATCTTCTCATATCGTGATCCTTGCACGAGCAGAGCTACGCACATGCTGGTGTAAAAATTACCACTCGTCATCATTTACGTAATTTTTTCTTTGAAAATATTTTACCACCACGTTAGCGTCAGCGTTAGCGTAAGTATTTAGTAGAAAAAAAATTACCCCACATCAAAATTAACGTAATACTTTCATGGAATTATTTTTACCACTCGCCCGTTTTCTTGTTGGTAAAAAAATATTTATTCCATTAACGTTTTTTATATAATACAAGCCGTCATTAAAATAAGTACAAGTTATTAAATCTCGTGCATTGTTTAGGAAGCTGTTTGCACCAAGTTTGAATACTCTTACTGTTATCTATTGGGTCTTTGTATTGAAGGTTTACTTTTTGACAGATGTTCTCCTCCAATTCCGATCATTTTTGATAGATGATGGGTATTGTTAACCATTCTATTTGCACCAAATTTTGAAAATATTTTAGTTATCGTTATTTAGATATACAGAATTGTATTTTGTGCCATGCCTACTTATCTTGTCCCGCCCACTTGTTTACTCATGTTGCATATTGTTATTCAAGCTATTTGTTCCAAATTCGGAAACTTATGCTTTTAACGCTTGGGCAATTTTATAACTTTCGCCCATTTTTTTAGAGAGGTTGTGTATGGATAACACAGTCATGTGTAACAAATTTGGACATCTTTTCTCTCACCGTTCATTATATTTAAGAAAATTAATTTTGTGCCACGCCTAATTCTCTAATTCCCCCCCCCCCCCCCACATTTTGTCGGATGTTGTGTATTGCTAACCAAAATGCTTGTACCTAATTTCGAAACTTTGACTCTTGGCATTCTTCAGATATTCAAAAATCTATAAGGTCTTTGCTTGAAAGGTGCGACGCCCACTTCTCCAGTCCCGCCCAGATGGTGTGTATGATAACCAAGATATTTAGTCTAAAGTTGGAAACTTTTGTTCTTGCCGATTTGCCTGCAATGTGGTAATCCAATTTGTATGAGATGCAGATTTTGATGATTAAAAAACCTCCAAAAAGGTTGACCTGTAGTTTCTACACCTAATTATTTTCAATTATGATCTCTTTTATATTTGGCTAAGATAAAATGCCCTTTAAGTTGTTGTTTTTTTTTAATTCATATTTTTTTTATAAGTTTTGTATACATATATCGTTTTTTTTATATTGAAAAAAAGATTTGTGAAGTAAAGTACATATTTTGTTTAAACAAATAAAAATAATATTTGGTTTCTTTATTTTTTGTTATCAAAAATGCAGCAGCTTATTTTTCAAAAACAAAAACATGTCATGGTAACCTGCCGGCCAGGGTTCGAGCCCCGGCCACGGTCAAGAATGAAAGATTATCAATAACAATTTTAATTGATTTTGATGTTGTAAAATTCCTTTCTTCATAAAAATAATTTAATGAATATTATTTGAGCCGAATAAAATACTTAATAAAAAAAATTTGGATTAAAAACCATAAAAAGTTCAACAAAATAACCACAGTTCTAATTATTGTTAAAGCTAAGGCACGAGTTCTATGTGTACATTTGTTAAAAATGTGTTTTTTTACTATTAATTTACTTACTGACATAACTAAACCGGCGCGTGTTGATTAGTAGAAAAAAAAACAAATTTTTAAGAACTTTTGTACTATTTATCAAAAAAATGCGTATTAAATACTTGAAAAGTACACACATATGAATGTAAATATTTAAACGAATTTTTTTTATATTTGCCAGTGGAACTAATATTACTTAATACAACTGGATACGATTTTAATAACAATGAAAAAAAACTAAGAAGTTGAGAAATACACATGGCGCGTTTTCCTGATATTTACCTTAATTATGTATCAACATCGCCATAAGAACCTGAACCTACAACTGTATTTTTTTCAGTCGTCCACAAAAAATACTTATATTCAATTAAAACACAAAAATTTTCATGTTTAAGATTATTGTTGAGTAAAACGACAAAAATGTAATGCCATCTTCGCATTAGCGTTTTTAATTATTACAAAAGTCAAACTATTGATCCACTTTTACAGGAAAAGAATAAAGAAACACAGAAACCAACAAAAAAACTTTTTTATACCCTTCACCGATGGTAAGAGGGTGTATGTATATTACCTTGTCGTTCCGCTTGTAAGTTCCACAATATTGATCCTACACCCTATAAAGTATATATGTATATTCTGGTTCGTTATGAGAAGAGAAGTTCAAATCCGTTTGTCCGTCTGTCCGTTTGTATGTTGTAATGGGTTTTCCGAAGACCTCAGAATGAGGGAGACCTATGCTCCGTTTCAGTTTGCTATTGAAACTCAGCCAGATCGGTCCAAAAATGACTGCCTCTAATTTTACCTAAAAATCCCTTATGGTTGTTTTTATCCCCTTCACCACAGGTGGAAAAGGGTATATCGTTAGCTAAAATGCAAAAAGGCGTAACTAACAAAAATATAGTTTTACAGGAGAAGCAAAAAACTTTGTAAAATAAAAACTAGAAAGATGCCAGAAAAACAAGCATTGATAAGTCATCCATAGAATTCTTCAAGCAATTTTCAAAGAAAAGCATTTCAATATAAATAAACACACTTGAAGTTACGTCCTTGTGTTTTTTCTCAATAAGAGCGTAGTTAATTTTTGGTGGCAGAAGTTTAAAATTTGTCAAGACATGTAGTTTAATGGCATTCATAATAATCAATCAAAAACTCGATTTTGCATTTTTTGTTGGTTACGTTTTAACAACATACATACATATGTAGTTAAAATGGAGTTTATTTAACGGACACTGTCATCGAGGGCAAACCATTTACTTGTGGAACGACTGAAAGTACTTTCGAAACTAACAAAACCCCATTTAGGTTTTGCTAGTCTATCGAAAATTGCCTTTTACCTTCGGTGAAGGGTATAAAAAGAGTAATTTTGGGATTTCAGTACTTTGGTTATAACTCAGCAATTTTTTAACCGATTTGAAAGACTTATATACCGACGTGTTTAAGAAGAAATTTACCATTTACTTGGGCTTTAAAACTTGGACTCGGGAAGATCTTTAGATCTTATTTTGGCCATAACTTTATCTGAACCGATTTTTCTGAGTTTTGCATAAAATATGTTCTACTAAAAATTTCCGATATTTTGGTATATAAGTCATATCCAAAGGACATATGGCAGCCCTAAAATGTAGGTTTTTATACACTTCCCCAATCCCGCCCACATTTTGTAGGATGGTGTGTATTGACAACCTACATGTATGTACCTAATTTGGAAACTTTGGCTTTTGCCGTTCCCCGGATATACGGAAAAAATTAATAAAAATATAACAACCACAAGGGATTTTTGGGTTTATTTGCTCATATTGCAGCTATTGTTGGACTGAATGTCAATAGCAAATAATTCCGGACCATATGTGACATAAATGTATAATAACCTGGCCCCCATCATATATGGGGTCTTCGGAAAACCCATTTAAACGGACAGACGGACATCGTTAAATCAACTTCGCTTTTCATAAGGACCCAGAATATATATACTTTTTACGAAATGACAAACTTATATATACCCCTTTACCTTCGGTGAAGGGTATAAAAACGGCTTTTTTAAAACTATACAAAACACCCTACACTCATAGAAAACTTCATCTTCAAATTGATTAGTGTGTTGTGACATTAATGTTATTACAAATGGCATCAATGAGGCAAAAAATTACATCAATCTAATGACGAACGTTATCATAAAACTTCATCATATGTTATGCTACATCTATGCTATGACTACAGTGACGTCAATTCGATGCCACATTTTGTGTATTATCAACAGATAAAGTATGAATATAGATAAAAACTAAGTAATCATAATGCTTGAAAAGTGTGTTTTAGAAAGAAAGGTTTTGTCCTATCAACTATTTTTGTTTCTACACACATTTTTAAAACTTGCATAGGAGGCAACGCCTCCATGTATATTCGTAATCAAAGCAACAAAAAAAAACTTTATGCAACATATAACATTCATATTTATGCCATCGATATCAAAAAGAATGAGAGCAAAAAGAGTAAATTGTACAATAAAGCATATATGTACTCGTGTGTTTGTAAAAGTTTGTTGTAGAAATAACTACAACAATACTACAAGAAGAAAAACATACATTATTTTCTTGCTTAAAATAAAAAGTATGAACCAAAAATTCCCATATTCTATTTGTTTAATTTATCAAGTTTATTACGAAAACATATCGGACATGTTGCTGGTGTCTTATAATTGAGAGTTCTTATGTAAAAAAAAAGCCGAAAGACAACAAAAGTGAAGCAAATATGTAAATATTTTTTCATTAGATTTCTTGCAGACATCCAACAGAAATTCTGCAATGCAAAACGAGAATTTCCCTCGACATGTGTGCCAGAATTCGTATGCGATTACAATTTTTGTCGACGTTTTTCTCAGATATGTATGTGTATAAAAGATGTCGGACTATTTTGCTAGCTGGGTTGGTACTTTTAAACTTAAAGATTACAAGGGTGTCATAAACTCAAATTAAGCTAAAGTTGACTAAAGCACTTTTTCCTTTTACCTACAGATATAATAGACTTTTGGCCAATATTTAAATATATGTAGATTTTTGTATAATTTTATTTTTATTTGATATGAAAAACAACGAATTTTAAATAAATTGATAAAATTGAAAATCAAAAATTTTTTTAATATTTTGAAAATGTTCAACATTTTTTATTTTTCGAATTTATTCTATGAGCCAAATTTCAGTTATGTATTTTATAAAGCTTTTTTTGTAATAGTCATATTCCTTAAATTTTTCAGAAATGACTATTACAAAAAAAGCTTTATAAAATACATAACTGAAATTTGGCTCATAGAATAAATTAGAAAAATAAAAAATGTTGAATATAATATAAAGTAACCTTCAGAAGGAAATAATTCCCAGTTTCTATTTTGAAAATGTTAATTTTTTCAATTTAAAGTCTTTTAAAATGAGATCTTTCCCAGTAAAAAAATTCGGTTTTTTGAAGCACTTAAGAGAGCTCTTATAAAGCAGTAAATGATAAAGAATGAAATATACAAAAAAGCTGCTATTTAATTTTAACAAGGATGCAGTTTTAAAGCGAAAAAAATAAAAATATATAATGGTTTACGAAATTTATTGAAACAATGCATTTAATAAATTTAAAGCAAAATATCAATGAATATGTTAATATAGTTAGCCCTTAAAAAAGCGTTTAAGGAGTGCTTTGTTTGCATGTTAAAAAAGCGCTTATTATCAGCAGAAAATAGTCCTCCAAACCGGGAACACTCCATACAAAAATCAGGAATCCCATCAGCAGGTTTGAAGCGATTTGAGTTATGAATTCATACATAAAACCTGCTCCTTTTGGAGCACATTTTTTACTGGGTTGTGACTGAATAACCATGTCTTTTCGTAAGGGTTTATTGATTTTTCATTTATAAAATTTATAGGTTAAACCTCAATTTTTCAAAAACTTAGTTAAACTCTCTTTTTGGGTTAAAATGTGTTTAAACCCACAAATCTATAAATCAGTTAACATATGAACCATCTTTAAATGCATAAAATTGGGCGTTTAAACCACAGATTACTAAACAGATATGTCACGAGACGGAAGATTTTGCTTTTTTTTGTCTCATTCTTCGAAAGCTGCCCTTTTTGCTTCATCTACAATGAACACAAATTTGTTAAGTTGAGATTTATATGCAAAAATGTTGTAAAAATTAACTTTTAAGTTAATTATAACACGACGATATGAATTTTATAAGATTTATCGTAGTGCGGCCACATGTTATTTTTTTAGCAACATATAATACATGGGACACTGATTTATAGTTGTTGAGTTTAAACTACATATAAATTCAAGTTTAGTTCAACTAAACCAGCGTTAAAACCATCAGGGATTTATTAGCCATTAACGTCGTTAGAATCCTATAGAGTATCACCCCCATATTCATAAATTATGTTCGTTGTATCATTTAAAAAAAATTAACAATTCTACGTAAAACTAATTTAAAATTTAAATAACTATTAAACAGAATCCCAATCTGAGGTAATATTTATCAGCAAATTGGGCAAATCACACGAATAAAAACAGAATTTATAGTTTAACAAAATTTTGTCATTAAACTTTTAAAATTGTATTAAAAAAAATGTGCCTTTATTTCTTTTTCCTTTTTGATTAATTGTTACCTCTTGAAGAATTTATTAGCAAATTTGATATGCATGTCAACGTGATATTTTTACACTAAACAATAATCAAAACTTGACAAGTTTTAGTTAACAACATTAAAAATAATTTTTATAATCTTTGTTTCACGTAAATCTATTTATAAACAAATTGGCAACAAAAATATAAATAACTGCATTTTAATATGACAAGAAATGTCAAAAATGTCAAAATATAAATAAAATTGGAACATTTTTATACATGAATTTATGTATGTGTATATGAGCAAAGCTATCGTCACACTTAACAAATATTTGACGTCCCACATGTAAACACTATTTTTATTTAGCTTTTTTATTTTTTTACAAAACGGTGTCAAGTTTAAACAAGGAAAAAATTTATTAGTTACATTCTCCTCGTGTTTTTTTAATGTATTTTTGTAAAAAAAAAACGTTAATGGTTTTCAATTTAGTGGTCACGCTCTTTTTGTATTTTATGGTTAAATATGTGTTAAGTGTGAACGTAACTTCAGTCAGACGCTTCTTTTCTTTGTGCACGGCCTAAAAAAACTGACTGGCAACCCGATTTTTAAATAAAGCGAGTTGTTTTTGTTTTTATTTTGTTTTTTCTTAACCTACTTACAACTTCAATTAATGTTGGCAGAATTCCAATCAATTTTAGTGGGGAATGTAAGTGCCGGTTCACACAAGTCAAGTTTGACTCGTCAAGTCTTGAGCTTTTAGGAAAGAAGGCTAAAGAGAATGCCATTTCTTTTCCCTTCTCTCCTAAAAACTCAAGACTTGACGAGTCAAACTTGACTGACGTGTGTGAACCAGCGTTAAGGAGAGATTAACTCACTGTTTATTGTTGATGATTTTGTTTTACTTTGATATTGTTACAAATAGAACTGTTTCTGTAATTCTTATACGCTTAACAGTTTGGGAATTAAGCACGAATAACAAAATCATTTAAAAAAAAACCAAAATATTTATACGTTTAAAGTAAGAAAGGAAGACTTTTAAAAGTTGTATTGCTTCATTTTTATGTGTTTAAAATGCAGATTAATTTTCCGAGTTAATTTAACAAACTTTCTTAATCCTCAAACATGTTACCATACTGTGTAGCAATTATGTTAGTAGGGTTTGCAATACCGATATCTACTTATTTTAAAATACCGAATTTCATTCATATACATATTTTTGTATCCATATCAACATTTTCATTTATACCGGTAAAGCTTAAACTTGCAATCGCACAGGAGAGTAAACCTCGAATAAAATGTTTAACAGGATTCATGCGTTCAAATGCCCTTTGGGCATCATATGTCTTAAGTAGAATTCGGCATATCGAGCCTTTACCGCAAAAATAGCTTAAACGACATTATTTTAATTTTTAATTTTTTTTAATAAATTAAATAATTGGCAATACTAACATCATCTTCTTAAAGTTCCAATTTAAAGCAAAAACAATTTAAGCTTTAGTGACAAATTTTTTGAAATAAAATAAAAAACCTTCTACTGTAAGTATTTTTTCGCTTAAGCTTTTTTTGCGGCAAGGACTCGCTTTGTTACTTTACTAGGGTTGTTGTTTAACATTTAAAGGCGACTGCAATACTGGTAGTTAAACCAATAGCAATAACCAATTGACATTTTAAATGAGAAAATGGAGTCGAATTATTGAAGGCGGATTATTGTTGGGTATTACAACGGAATGTTCCTGAAGCAAAGTACAGGAAAGATCATAAAACCGTACTTATGTATATGACCATTATAACATTGCTAATAATCTAATTTTTAACTGACAGATGTCAGTTGACAGGAGCTGTGTTGCCCATAAAGTTAAAATTTACAAAGTCACGTACTTATTGACCCGCCCTCGTATCTTACATTAAAGGGAAATAAAAATAAAGGAAAATTAAAAGAAAACAGAGACTCGGTCGACTTAGGGCTAAAAAATCACTGATGGTTTAAACGTTGGTTTAGTTGAACTAAACTTGAATTTATATGTAGTTTAAACTCAACAACTATAAATCAGTGTCCCATGTATTATATGTTGTTAAAAAAATAACATGTGGCAGCACTACGATATATCTTAGCAAATTCATATGGTCTGCATTGGTAGTTTAAACGCCCAATTTTATGCGTTTAAAAATGCTTTATCTCTTTGGTGATTTATAGATTTGTTGGTTTAAACACATTTTAAACCAAACAGAGAGTTTAACTCGCTCTGATTTTTTAGCCCTTAGGGATGGATTTATTATTTTAAGGATTATTAAGTTCCTACTAAAAGTAAAATTTTATGTTTCATTATAATTTTATGTTGTTAATGTTTTTTTTTAAAGCTTTTATTTATCTTGCAATGTGTGTATTAGGGCGGGTCGATTTTTTTTTTTTAAATCGTATAGCAAAAACGTAATCTTCATAAAATTCTAAGAAAATTCTCCGAAGAAACCATGGGTCTAAAACAAAATCTTAATCCGCGCCTCTCGACATGAAAATTTGGCTGCTCGCCTTGGAAAAAAAAATTTTTTTTGAAACAATAGCTTTTTCCAAAAAGAAATCGAATTATTTTAATTAAATGGTTTAGTAAGGTTATTCTTTTGCACTTTATATTTTTTTACAATCAAAATTATTTTTACATTGAAAAAATGTTCAACCAAGTAAAAAAATTTCAAGTCGAGAGGCGCGGACTAGGATTTTGTTTTAGACCCATGGTTTCTTCGTAGAATTTTATGCAGATTACGTTTTTGCTATACGTTTTTTAATTTTTTTTCATCCATACAAATCGACCCGCCCTAGTGTGTATGTTTGTTCAGGTGAAATCATGCAATCCAATTTTGAAGCAGATTATGCTGAAATTTTTTACACAAGTTTAGTTTGGATGACAATTCATGTTTAACTGTGTGACGTCATTCTAAATCCAATATGTCGGCACACCCAAGTTGGCGGGCACTAATTATTTTTAATGCTTTCCTACAATACGGATATCAAATAAAGTGTCGTCACTCTAAATTCAGTATGGCGTTTACACATTTAGTTTAAATGACAAAACATAGTTAGCTGTGTGACGTCATTCTAAATCCAACATGTTGAAACATGCAAGATGGCTGGGACTAAATATTTTAAATGCAATCCCACAATATGGGCATCAAATGAAAGGGCTTGCTGAGAATAAGTCGAAAAATCGTGTAACTCCAATGTGGCGGTCTTAGCTTTTAATGCTTGCCTAAAATATTGGTATTAAATGAAAATGAAAATGAAAAATATGTATGTATGTAAATACATATGTACATATGTAAATTAAACGCAACTTTTTCTTAATTCGCTTTAACTTTTACTTTAAGAACTTGTTGCGAAATTTACTTGTGTAGAAAATTAAAAACACACAATTAATTGTTTAAAGACGTTATAAGTTGATAGTAAACGTTTTAAAGTAAAAGTTTTTTTTTTTCTTTTTAGATCTTTAATTTATTCTTTTTTAATACTCAATTAACAGCCTGTGTTTAGAAAACGTTAACAAGTGAGTGAGTGAGAAATAATATTGAAAACAAAAACAAATTTTCGTATTGTTGTTTTCAATATAATTTCTCACTCACTCACTTGTTTACGTTTTCTAATGACAGACAGTTAAATATTTTTGTCTGTGCGATTTTATAAGTTTTTGGTTGGTATTTCTTTTTTATATAAAAAATAATAAATAATATTAAAAAAATTACTGCTGTGTCCTTAGTTTTGTTGTCTACTGTTTATATAATTATATATTTTATTTTTTTTATTTAAAATTAGATTTCTCAGAACTACAGGGCTACTTCTGCAAATTGCATCTTAAAAAAATGAAAATAAATTTACTAAAAGACATTTGTAAACAAATTGCAACGCATGTTGGCTATTGCCAAAAAAATAAAGCAGGAAAAACATTTTCCTTCTTAATTATACAACATACAACAAATTATGATAATAATAATAAAAAACTAATTTACCTGAAGTTAATAGGTACTCAAAGGAAATAAATGTACAATATACTTACAAAGGTATGATATTTTTAAAAAAGTATACTTTATTTCTAAAGTAACTCTTAAGTCTTAAATTTTCGTGTAATTGCTTTAAAAATAAGTAGCAAAAAATAATTAAAATTTTAATATTTATCATATTTTTCATTATAATTAACAAACAACATCCTACATTTCTAAAACATTTCTCTCAAATGTATAATTCTACTCTTGCCGTAAATGTTACTGCAGCATTTTGTATGTAAATAAAATTGTATCTAATTAATTTTTAATTTATTTCGTTTTATTTTGCTGTAATTTAACAAGACTGTGTCAAACATCAGCTGTCACAGAAATTACAAATTATACCAGAGATTAGACATTGCAACTGTGAAGTGGAGAGAAAGTACTCCAGGCAAACAAGAAGGAGTGCTATATTCGGCTTTGCCGAATTTTAAATGCCCTTGATAATAAATTTTAAAAGTCAATTTTTATAGAGTTTTGAATTGCAACAATTTTACATTCGTTGTACCACTCTAACATTTATGTTAGAATAGAACAACTAAAAACACTTCACAACAAATGCCAATTTTTTAAATAAATTTTTGTCATACGCTTTACTGGCTAATATTTTTGAAAATTTGTTAATTGTTTAAATTTAATACTGCAAAATATTATTTGCTACTGGCGTAAAGAAAAATTATCCGGAGGACAGGTTGGTGGATTCGCTGGAAACAACGGAAGTATTGCACGAGGCGGTCGTGTGTAAAGGAGTGGTCTTCTAACAGGTTGTGGTCATTCGGGTGGTGGCTTTGGCCAGGATACTCGTTTAAGATTTGGTGGTGTCAATAAAGGAGCAAATAATACCTGATAATGAAACACCTGATGACTTTTCAAGTAGGTATGTACACTAGGGTGTCCCAAAAAATATTTTCTTTTTGATTTTCATTGGTGCTCAATCAAAATTTAAAAGCTTATAGGGTAAAGTATTTTTGGTTTTTCTTTAAGAATTTTCGGAATAGGTTTAGAGGTCGCGCAAATGGAGTTTTCATAAAAAACCGGAGTTTTCGGCCCATTTTTTTAACTTTACTGATAACTTGGTTAATACCACGGGTTTCTGCACTCCTGAGGAAACAGTTTTAAAGAAAAGTATCCAAGCTTTATTCCTGTGTGAAAAACTTATAAGATTTGGTGATGAGGTTACTCATTTAGATACCTTTAATTACAATTTTTCGTAATTTTTTCAAAAATTTTGTAATAACGCTTTACAACTTTTTAAGTTTAAATGAAAACGAAAACAAACTAATGTTGCAGTTTGAAAGACAAATTAATTCTTATTAATATGAATAAACAATTTTTAAATTTGTTCTTATCGTTCCTGAGTTATACCCGTTTTGACCTTTATACCCAGTATATGTTATTAAAAAATCTTTGCAGAATTTGCATTTTTGTCGGCGGTTTGGAGGGATCAAGGGCATCTATCATTTTTCCCACAAGCCACACATTTCTTGTTTTCACAAAATTCTATTAGATCTATTTTGAATAAAATTACACATTTTTTAACGATCAAAAACAAACAAAAAAAAAAAAATTCTTACCGGTACGTCGACGAAAACTTTTATACATGTATGTGACGCGCAAAATATAAAGGGACCTAAGGGTAAAAACCGGGTTTGTTCAGGAGAGCCATTTTGGTGTACCACCACTTCATAAAACGCGCATATCTCTGGGAGGGAACACTTTTGGGGCATGGGATTGGTCTGATTCGATGCTCAGATGTTGTCCCCATCAAAAAATTGATTTTTTCCCCCTAAGGTCCCTTTCACTATGCGCTGCCACATATACAAGAAACTTTTCTATTTGATTCGTCGGTCAGCTAACTCAAAAAATTGTGTTATGTAAATTTATTATAGCGGAGAATACACATAAAATAGAAAGTGAAAATGACAGCATGTAACGATTTAGATCAATAAATGTCAGAAGTTAATGACAGTTAAAACCCAACTATAACATTTTATGGAAATATACAATAATTATAACGAAAAAAGTATCACCATTTTTAAGGTAGAAACTATAAAAATAGTGTAACTTGGAAACTGTGGAACAAAATTCCATTTTTGTTTTTCTTAATTGTTTAGAACTTATCGGTATTTAAAATTGCGTCACTAGTTTTTATACCTTTCATATAAATTTGAAAAGAAATAACCCGTTTTTTACAGAATTTGTTGAAAAATTACAAAAATACTTAATATGTGGAATCGTAATGGACAAAAATATAGCCGGAACTTAAAGTTTTTGCATATTGAAATAAAGTTTGGGAAATTTTCTTTAGATATATTCGGTCAAAAAATTAAATAAACGTGTTTATTGACAATGTTATGAGTCAAGTTTGAAAAAAGCCCGAAAACTCAGATTTTTAACAAAGACTTGAATTGCGTGACCTCTAAACCTCTTCCTAAAAATCTAAAAAAAATTCAAAAATACTGGACCCAATAAGCTTTCAAATTATACTTGAGCCTCTGACAAAAAAAAATTTTGGGACACCCTAATGTACATAGACAAAAATAAAAATTGTTTTCAATTAAAAAATTTGTGATATTAATTAAAAAATTTATTAAATTTGCACCAGTAAACAAATTAGTAGTATCAATTAAACGTTTAATTCACTTGATTAAACGTTTAATTCAATTGATTAAATTTTTAATTAAAACTGATTTTATTTTTGATTAAAGCTTTAATTAGTGAACAATTTTGAAAAGTTTTTTCTGTGTATGTATTTGGTTGCTTGGTCACAAAATGTTAACAAAATAAATTGGCTTTTTAAGATCTACGAGAAATTAATTGGTCACAAATACGTTTACCCCCATTTTAAATTAACTTTTATAAAGAAGATCCTAAAATGAGATCCAGACGCTGATGATCTTGGTTCTCAAGTGTATGTTCGCAATAATTTAGAAAGTGGAGTAGAACTGGTTTTTGAAAAAACGGGCCGTTTGCTAGACTTCGCAGGTAAAATGAGCCATACAAATTTGTACTCGATAAGAATTTATTTAATAAAAACTTTAATTTAAAATTAAAATTTAAAAAAAAATTATTATTTCTTAAAGTTGTCCGGTATATACATATACTGACTAGTCAGCGGTGTCTGGTTTATACATCAGTACTGATATGTAAAGAGTATAAGAGTAAACAGCTCTGATATATGTTTTATCAACCACAAAATTCATAGGTGTAAGAAGGATGCAAAATCACACGTACACAAAAATTTCCATCAGTTTTTTCACTTTTTCCTTAAGAAAATGATAGAAACTTTGTTCTACGCGATGATGGATATTTGACAGGTCAAATGACTGTCACTGTTCTTGTATGGTAATTCATAATTGTTTTTTAAATGCTTTAAAGGCTCTTCGAATTCATGCGAATAGGTATCGACCCATATTTGAAAATATTGTTTGTTGACATGCCCATTTGTCCAGAAATGGGGATCTTGTCGCTAGAAACAATTTTTTGAAGAAAATGTGGGTCAATTTAAAATTTTTGGAAATGCATAATTAACAGCCAATTCGACTGTTGTAGCTTTAACAATACGGCCGCTATCAACTGGCAAAGTCTGAAAGCTTTTGAAAGCTGAAAGAACCCTTGACACATTTCAGTTTTTTTTGCTAAAATTTTTAAAATTTTTAAAAACTTTCAATATTTTCTTTTCAACTCAGTAATTTTTGAACCAATTTTTTTTTTAAGTTTTCCTAAGAAAAAATACAATTTTCATCTTATTGTAAACAAAGTTTGTCAGTTACAAGGCCCATTGAAAAGGTCTGCGGAAGAAGCCTGATGATCATTGTTTATGTTCTTTTTAGTTGTCAAAAGTTTTTTACATGTGCATGTATACGTTTATGGTATGCGACACATACACGTTTTTTCCTTTTGCTTTGTATATGGCGTAGTAAATTTTTGACAACTAAAAAGAATCGTTTTTTGTTTTTGTACAAGTAAGCAGACCTGATAGATGGGCCTTGGTCAGATAGTATGGTACGAGCGTATACTGTGAATTCCTGAAAGCCGATTTATTGGATCGGTAAGAAAGCCAAGGGAAATAAATCTGTAAGGCCCTTTGTAGTTACTACATGAAAAAAGGTCGTATAGAATGTATAAGAAATCTTTAAGAATTTCTGTTTGTTATGATCATAGTAAAAAAAGATGAAAGAACTGGTTTATTTTCAATATCAACCCAATTTTAATGGATAATGAAATTATTTGTCTACAATTGAGCCATATACATACATATGTACCTATACATACATATAAAACATCAGTAATTTTTACTGCCAATGATGAGTCGCTCTTGCTAAGTTCGTTTTAGAAATATTAACCATCCTATTCCTCAGATTTTCTATGGTCTTCGGAAACCCCTTTACAACAACCACACGGACTGACGGCCATTGCAAAATAAGCTTCCCTACAAACGGAATGACAAACTTATATATACTATACCACCTGTGGTGAAGGGTGCACAAATAACCCGAGGCCACTAAATGTCTAGTACTTTTGCCATTTTTCTTTGGAATTTTCTCCTTTTGTTGTCGTTGGTGCTTAAGCAGAAAAAAATTCATGTTTTTTAGGTATTCATTATTATAATCCTGGCATTTATCGATTTATGTTTGTCATTTTAATGAAAAAAAACAAGTTTGCTTGTGTGCGTTAAAGCTATAATTATTGAAAGATACGTGGGTAGAGTAAGAATTTGTTGGTGAATTTATTGTTAGTATTTATAACAAAAATAAGCTTCCACAAACTTATATTTTGGAGCTTGAGACAGACGGCTTTGATAAAACTGGTAAATTTTTTACAATTTCCTTAGAAAGTTTACTTTTTTTTTAGCTTTGAGAAAACCGTCATCCATTAGTAAACTTTCGGAAAAGATGAAAACAATTTTGAAGTCTTTGGGTTAATTAACATGGTTCCATTTTTATTTAATATGACGTTAAAGGCAACTTCACAATGTTTATTGTAACGATGTATTGTTGCCGTTCACAAAAAATTGTCATTTTTATTAAACATAATCAATATTATAGTTACTGTAAACATTTAAATATATGTCGCAATTATAAATTTGAGTATTGTTGACCGAAAAATAATAATTTTTCTTTCAATTGAATAGTGATAACTTTGAAAACACAACAATATTTTTTTTAAACAAATGTTATTAAGGACATTATGACAATATGACTTGATAGCACACCTTGTGAATCCCCCAATAATTTTGCTCACAACCATTTCATGATATTAAATAGCCATAATATGAAAAGCTTCTGTACGTGTACTCATAATATGTTTTTTATGCAATCAAAATATCTTTACTATAATAACATTTTGCTATCGCCATTTGTAAAATAATTATGCATTAGTTGTGTCGTTTGTTTTAAATATGCCTGTTGAATTATTTCTCATAAAAAAAATTAAAAACTTTAAGAAATTTTATTTACATTAGAAAGAAATTGCGAAGAGCTACAAAATAAAAAATCGATGCAAAAAAAATTTTAATTTTTTTTTAATGTTATGAAATGATTACTTCTTAACTTATTATGATTAACAGATAAGAATATGATTAAGCGAAAATATAATGCTGTAATATTACGAATATATGTGGTCATAATATGATTCAATAATAATCGTAATGTGGCGACTACAATCATTAATCTTAGCAAACAACCATGTTTTTTCTTTGCGTGTATATTGTATAAAGAATTTACTGGGGAAGATCTATTTATAAACGCATACAAGAATTCAAAATTAAATTGCTTTCAAATCGAAAAAAGGGACTAGTCCCCTAATATTGTACATTTATGGTATATTTTGTAATTGCACCAAAAACCAGAAGCCCAGCAGGTTACCACTTAACTGATGGATATGGCGTGTAACAAGAAAAACTACTAAAGTCAAATTTAAAAAAAAACTCTGTTAAAAAGTTTTGGCCGATGACGTTGTGTTAATTAGTTTGTATTGGTGTCAACTCAATTGCCTGTGCAGTTCGTCTGTTCGGGTTTGTTTATGGTTGCCGTCTTTACGGCTTATGTTTAGTGTTGACCCAACAGTTTGGCTTTGCCGAGATATTTCCTTCCTCAGTTTTTCTTGAAGACTTAGCTCTTCACTTTGTTGTTCGTTGCTCAGTCGCTTTGTTAACATCAGCTTCAGTAATGGAAAACCATGTTTTTTATTGTTCTTATTGTCATTTTCCTTACTGTTAACTTTTATTCTGTGTGTGTCAGCAATATTTCCGAAATACTGGTGACTGGTAAAAGTTATAGCTATAAAGGCTGAAAGAAGACTTAATTCTGGTACCAAGTGTGTCAGGAGCCCCAGGATTCTTCGTTTCAGCCTGACGTTTAGTGTGGCTCTTTGAAGATCACCATGGTGGTTGTGGCTTAGAGGTACAGAGTTGCATTTGCTTAAACTGGTCCAACCGCTTCTAAATCAAATCAACGCGTTAAAAAGCAATTTTGACTAAGCAGCACAATCTCCTTTGCACGATATTTTGTTCAGATAAATCAAAAATGCTGTTATCTTAAATGTATTTATCTGCCTTAATGTGCAGGTACACAATTGTGGTTTCCTGCATAAAAGTGCAGCCAAAGTAAAATGTTTAAAAGAAGAATTAAAAAAGATTTTATTAGAAAATTGATATTTTATTCAAATTTTATTTCAAATAATAAATTGGAAATTTATGTAAAAAAGTAGCCAACATATTTATTTCATTTGTGCAGCCAACTTTGATGTTTTCTATGAAAATTTTTTAAAGCTGCCCAAAAAAAATATGATAAATATACAGGTGTACTAGATGCACGTAAACAAGGATTTTGAGGAATAATTACAGAAAATAACTTTAATTTTTTGTACGCAAATAATTTTAAAATGACAAAAATTTTGTGTATTTTTCTTAAATGTACAGGTATAGAAAATGAACTTAAAAACGAATTTGTATAGAATTTTAAAGTTTCTGGGATCGTTAGTGAAAGCCTTGTATTCACCCGATGTTTAGAGCATCGTTGGCTTAGATCAAAATGGTTGTTACTTGCCCTACTTTTGAACATATGACATTTAAAAAGATTATTCGACGAGATTTCGCTATCGTTCTTAACGAGGAAGAATAAAGCGATACTGCATAGAATTTTCTTGTTTCATACACAGACAGCTCTAAATTTTGTTGGCAGTTCAGCTTCAAAGTGCTATTAAAATTTATTGTGTTATGGCTTTTCGGATTATAAAAGATAAAATCAGGATTAACAAGATTTTGAATACTTTAAACTCAAATTATAATTTAAAACGGCTACATTTAATGGTTTGTGCTTTAAAAGCCTTTGGATTATCATATAATAAGTGACATAATAAACATGTACCACAATTTCCCGCACCACCCACGTTGTTTTCATTATACAATACTTGTTGATAGCAATCAATGGGTGGCAAATAAATTGTAAAGTATGTGTTTCCTTGCCACTTGATACCCAAAGAATGTCTCGTCATAGTTGTAAGACACATTCTAAGAATAGGAACTACATATTATAAATTTCCAATATAAAAATCTTATGTTCACAAGTATCACTGCAGTGACCCGCTGAGTCTTCAAAATTAATTGTGGATGTTAATAATCCATCAATTATTTAAATTCAAAAACGTAAAAACAAGGTAAAATCTTTAAAGGTCCTTTGATTATTCAAACAATAAAAAACATAAATAAATCACTTAAATATTTTGTGGCTTTAAGAGAAAAAAAATTAATACTGGCATTTGATGGCCTTTTTCTTTGAAATTTAGTTTTTTTTTTTGGTCAATATGTTCGTTTTAAAATTTCTTAATTGAATTATTTTGTATTTCACATTTATAGAAAAAAAAGAGCAGCATCATCAATTGACCACAATCTATTTAAATGGCAGCAGCAGTATATGGTGTGGACACATGTGTTGCATGTTGCAGTATTTTAAGAGAAAAGATAAATTTGGTTTGAGGATTAAAGTATAAAGAAAAATCTAAAGAAGATTATATTCAGTTTATGTACGAGCACATTTCGATTTATAAAACTTGAATAATTTTATAAGTTCTAATGTAAGAAAAAAGTTTTTTCTATCTTTTTGAAAAGAAGTTAATTTGTTTTAAAGTTCAAATATACCATTAAAGAAAAAACAAGAAAAGAAATTAAAATAAAAACTTTTTTGAGAAATAGAACTTTATTTGAAAAGTTGTAAACTGTAAAGTCATGAAGGACATACAAACCAATTGAATTTTGGTTTCTTTGGTTATGATTACGGCTATGGGATTATGTTTATTTCACGTCATATTAGACCTTAACGGTTACTCTAAAAATCGAAAGAGCAGTGACTAATTGACATGGGTTATTGGTTTATTTTAGGGTATTTTATTAAAATTCAACTTAACTCCTTGATCAAGTTTTTTACGACCAAAATTTGTGGTTTTAACAAAACATTTATTTATTCTACAATGTCCTAAAATTGCATTTATTTCAAATTCTGTAGCGAAGATCACTATCGGCACAATGTACCAAATTTCAATTTACGCCACCGATGGGCCAATGGTTTGTTAAAAGTGTTTTAAAGATGAATTCAGACTAGGAATTTTGTGAACTCTTGAGGAATATGCTGTTAGTGTAAACACTCCAACATCCAGCAAGAAGAGAAATAAGTATTCTTTATATTGGACAGTGTCCAACAACACATTTTCAACGAGTGAACTAATTCCAGCCGTGGAAGAAGTTTTGTAATGCAACCAAAATTAAAAGTTTAAAAAATGGTTTATGTTTTATTCTGGAAAGACATGGCAGAGAACATGCATTGATACAATTAGAATATTTCTTCTCATAAAGCGCTTAAAGAACTGTTTGAATCAATTGTGATCTCGTATTTTTAATGTTGTAACGAACGAGTTTCGCAAATCACTTACTCAATCGATAAAACGATACAAGAGGTTTTGTGAATACCCCAAATGCCTTTTTTTTATCAGTTTCGATTATATTTTAAAATCCATCCCCATTAATTATTTGCTTCCTAAAAATCCGATTTTAAGATAAAAATCCCAATATTTATTTCGAGGTTATCAGCAAATATTATTATTAAATTATTAATCAGATATTATATTATCGACTTAAATTAACTTACCAAAACTCTGACTGACCCATATTCCGACCATGTCCAATTTCAACAATCTATAATAGACATTTTCTCCTCTTTCAATATTCATAAAGAGATGATACACAAAACTGCCACACCAGGGTGCCACCGAGCCAAAGACATGACAGAATGAAAGAAAACGATAACCATTATCCCAGGGCATAAGACCAGGCACAATGGCCAATATATAAACTATGGGTATGGCTGAAAGAGAAAAAGGAAAAAAAAGAATAATTAGTTAACACTTAATAAATATTATGCTAAAATAACAAAATATTTTCGTTAAGAAAAAAAGGTTTTGCAGAAAAATAAAAAAAAACCAACAGCCAAAATCTATTAATATATAAACATTTAATATTCAACATAAAAGGTAAGAACAACAAACGACTGTATCTCATAACATCAAATTACTTCGTTAATTTAAACAAATTTTCTGCAGACGTTTTTCGTTTGTCCCTTTGTCTTTTTTTAGGTTATGTTTCGAATGTTTTCCTTTGTTTAGTATTCTTGTTTAAATATCAAGTAGACCTTTATAAATATTTATTTAAAGGTTAAGGTTGTTTTCACAATTTTGCATGTGCTCCATTTCTCCACTCCCTTTTCCCCTCTCCTTTTCGATGTCTTTTGTCAATTTCAGTATTATTCTTCTCGTTTTTTTTTTTACTGAATATAAAGGAAGTGTAAATTGCCTAAATTTTCCATTTAAATATCTGTCATTGCAAGTGTTTTTTAAAAAAAAGTAAGTGTTGTTTCCATTTTCATTTCCATTTTCTTTTTCATTTTCATGTGTTTTTTTATTTTGAGGAGGTCCATAACAAAATGCAACAATTCCACTAATTAAGTTTTTTTTTACCGAATAGTGGTATTCTACATATTTAAATCTATTCAGCAATTGTTATTAAACTTATCAAATGTCAAAAATTATGTTGTCATTTAATAAAAAATAAATATAATGTTTCAAATCCAAATAAAACAATATCACATTTATGAAATTAACCACATCGTGATATTAACAAACAGTGATTCGGTAAATGTGGTTTTTTTTTATAGAACTTATAAAATTCAGAACAAAAAGGTAAAATTAAAACATTACTAGCTATTCGGCCATGGATCTGCTAGGGATTTTCCAAATAACAATTAAATACTGGAGAAATGTTTTGTAAATTTAAGCCAAATCGTTCTCTAAATAAAAAAAAAATCAAATATAACGACAACAGAGCCACCTATAGGGATTAAACTGATTTATTGCCCAAGTTTGGTGTCAATAGATCGAGCGGTTCTTTAATTTTAGGAGCACATACACGGCACAAACGTTTTTATATATCGTCACCGAAAACGCAAAAGGCCCTAACTAACAAAAAATTCAAAATCAACTTTTTCATTAAATCTGATTTATTGCATCAACACAAAAATGTTCACAAAATATTTTGGACTCTCTACCCGAGCGAAAGACAAACGGCCCTATCTACAAAAGATTACATGCTAAAAGACCTAAGTATCAGTTTGCATAATATGCAACATTGTTAATTTTTAAAACAACTAGTAGGTTTTACAAGAAAAATAAAGGATAAATTAAGTTTAAACAGTTTATTGCAATTTATCATACTAAAATGTTTTTTTTCCTTTAAAATTTTAATAATTTTAGATACGGCCTTTTGCGTTTTAGGTGACGATATATAGTTAATTAAAATGAAAATGTCATAATTCCAAACCTATTTTATGTTATAACGCAAAATTTCTTTTGCTTTCATATTAAAACGAATTCTTTAACTATAAATCGGATTGAAACGCAACAGTTCCAAATTTGTTTTCTAAATAACCTAAAAGCCGACTTCCAGATAAATTTATTATTTTTTTTGAGTCTTTAAAAAATTTACACATCGTACTGGCTTTAATTAATTTGTTTTCTTTTCATTTAACCAACATATTGTTAGAGTGGAATTTTTACGTTTTGTTATGAATCTCCTAACCTGTAAATATATTCTGGGGTCATATAAATATGAAAATGCCAGGAATAAATAAATGTTTGCATAATGTTGTTAACAAAAATGTTAAGAAGTAGATTAAAGATGACAGAATATTTTGTTAATAAATCTTAGATTTTTTCATACACGAAAAAAATTGTTCTTTCATAATGCCCTACAAATTTTGTACAGAATATTTGAAAAAAAAATTTTAATTAAACAAATTTTAAATTTAAAATTTTTTTTGTTTTTGAAAAATAAACAATAATCAAACTTTTTTGAAAAACTGCATATTAGCAGCCGAGTTCCAAAACTCGCTACTTGCACCGGAAGTAATTTTCATAAATCTTAAAGAACGTTTAAAAAGCTAAATATGACTTTTTTAGCTGATTCCTTTTTGCTGTTTTATTGGACTGGCATATAGTCCAATAAAGACTATGGTACCTATTATAAAATATATTCGATTTTCGACAGCAGTCGAATTAGCTGATCGAACGAATTTTCATTTGGCATAATGGCGCGCATTCGATAAAAATTTCCTATTGTTCATAATAGGCACTTTTACCTAAAAAAGGGTTCAGTTTCTTTTAACTTTTACATTTACATTTTGACCCCATTTGACCCCGTTTGACCTCTTTCAAATTAAAAAGGTGAATTAAATATAATGTAATGAGTTATTTCCGAACGGTTTGCAAGATATGAGCCTGAGAAAATTATTACTTTTTTGCAAAAATTACACCGAGGCTCCAAATCTTGGGGGGCCTCGGCTATAATTGCAAATTACATAAGTGGCAGATACGAGGAGATGATAAAGTAACTACCTTAAAAAGAAAAGAACAAATACAAAACGATTTTTGGGGTAAACTTGGGCTTCGCGTGGACAAGCCCAGAGTAGGTGGGTTTGGTTCTACAAATGACGGAAACACTGCTCGTCGAGCTTTGACTGAGCATGATATTTTTTCTGAAATAACTGATGTTGACAAATATATAATATTTCGATTCAAAATCATTTTGTTTTGCTTATCCTGCCAATTTAAAATCGATCTAAATAAATTCGAAATACTTATATTGCTTTGAAACAGCAAAACGTTTTCAAGAGCTATATCCCTGGTTGTACAGCCCCTTTTTCGTACTTGTTTTAAAATGTCCAACGGTAACGATGATCGAAGTACTGAAGCTATAGATCATGTGATGTGATTTGTTTTTAGGAGGTTTTTGCAGTCAAAGGTCTATGCCCACAAGCCTGAAATCATTCGGGTTACCAGTGCTTTGTTCACACAACGATATAAACCACTCGTTTCGCTCTCAGAAACTTGATTGCCAAATATGCTGTTCATACGATTAATTCTTGTTTTATTTTGACTTTTTTTTTGTTTTTGTGTTTCTAGTGTGATTTCATTTAAAAAAGATCAAAAAGTTAGTAAAAATTAAAAATATATTATTAAATACTTTTATTAATATTATTATTTTATAATTATTACTTTATATTATATTCAACATTTTTTATTTTTCGAATTTTTTCTATGAGCTAAATTTCAGTTATGTATGTATTTAGCTCATAGAATAAATTCGAAAAATAAGAAATGTTGAATATAATATAAAGTTACCTTCGAAAGGAAATAATTCCAAGTTTCTATTATTACTTTATTTTATCTAACATCAATTTTTATTTTGTTTTTTTCCTGATTTGATTTTTTTGAGAGCCAGATCAGATAAAACATCGATAATTGTTATCGAAATTGGAGATGATAGTAAATTTTTCCTGTTTCGCAGCATGTTTCAAAATGAAACGACCTGTTTCGCTCTCAAAATTTTGTATGGCAAAACATGTTGTTTCAATTATGTTTGTGGCCCGAAACAGGAATGGGAGAGCGAAACACGAATATTGCTGTCCGTGTGAACATGGTATAATAGCTGAACTTAAACGATACGTTCAGCCACATTTTCGTAAAATAGTTATGGAAAATATGAACAAGCCTATGACAGACGGAAAATATTATTTTCGAAATACATTTTTGCTATTACATTCAAATCCCGATAATTCGTACCCCGATTAATCGTAATTCCCGATAATTCGTAATAAACTGTCGGTCCCTTGAACAAATCTCGTTAATTCGTAAAGTTTCCATACGTTTTGGTACCCTCGCTAATTCGTAATTTTTTTTTCAAATAAAATCTTCTTTGGCTCTTATAAATCGTAATTGTTTGCTAACTACCACTTAAAATTCGTAATAAAAACAACAGAAACATGGAAAGAATGATTTTTTGTTTACCGCTATTTTTTTGCGTGGTTTTTTTCCCTGTGTGTCTTTATTTTCTTAAGGTCAGTTTGTTACATGAACAATTTTTATATATTTTTTCTTTTTAACCATTTTTTATGATTTTTTTTATCGTTTTATTAAATAAATTGAAAACCCCCGCTAATTTGAATTAATTTTATTTTAACTCCGTTAAATCGTAACCCCGTTAAATCAAAACCCCGCTAAATCGAAAACCCCTATAATTCGTAAGAAACGGCCGGTCCCATGCGGTTACGAATTATCGGGATTCTACTGTATTTTTTATCCAAAAGAGAAGTTGGCACATTAAAGAATATTTTTTGTAACTCAGCATAGGGTTAATGTTTAATAATTACTACATTGAAAAAACTTATTTAAAATAAATGTTTAAACTACTGATAAGAAAGCAATTTTATAAATAAAAAAAGAATTGCAAACAATAGAATTATTTACGATAAGGCTCAGCTTGAAGAAAAATATAATAAAATAATAAAAACACTTTAATAGTCCGAATAAAATACTCTCTCGAAACGGTTGTGCCCGATTAAAAATAATTAAGTTGTAAGAATTCATGAAATGATTCAGAAATTTATAAATCTTTTCAATTATTGTGTCATATTATCAATATGTTGTTGTTGTTTGAACGTTAATTGTGCGAAAGATGTTTTTGCTACCGAAACGGGAAAGCAAATTCTTAAATTGGCAAAAACAGCTGATATTAAGTCATTTATGAATCAGCAGATTAATCCCTGTGAAGATTTCTATAAATTTGCCTGTGGCGCTTGGCATCAGATAAATCCCGCCCAATATAGTGGCAGCATAAACACAGATCGATTTCAATCTCTAACCAAAGGTATCGAACGAAGACTAAATAATTTATTACTTAAACCCAAAAGCGGCAATGATGATGTTGAAGATAAAATTAAAGACTTTTACAGCTCATGTCTTTATGCCAAAATTGATAATATAAAATATCGTGCCTCTTTGGCCAACATTTACAAAGAATTCGGTGAATTCTCCGCTTTCAAAGATAAGGACCAGGAAAATTCCGGCAGTTTTGAATGGTGGTCCACGGTGGCCAAAATGCAAAATAAATATGGAAAGGCAATAATACTATCACTCTATATTTTAGACGATATAAAAGACAAGTCCAAAACAATGGCCTACATTGGACCCCCAGAATTCGAAATGACCCAGGGTGCAGTGAATATGGTGCATGTCGTACAACAAGAGAGAATACGAAAATTTCTGCAATCGTATTTAAATATGACAGAAGCAGATGCCACAATAATGGCCTTGAATATAATGACATTTGAAAAAACTTTGACCTGGGGAGCCACCGATGTACGTCATGGCAAAAGTGTGGAAGAACTGCTGACTCTTTACAATACCACCGATCTATTTCAAAAATATGCAGATTTATTTAACGTCAAGGAATATTTAGAGATCGTACTGGGTACTAAGGATCTGCCGGAACAGATATACGTTTACGATGAATCGTATCTAAATGGTTTGATTGAAGTTTTTAATACCACTGAAGATGCATTTGTGGAGGACTATATTTTATGGTTATTTATAGAGGAATATATGATCGATATCAGTAGCAATGACTTTAAGCAAGAGTGTACCGATAAGACAAAAAAATACTTTGGCAAATTTATTGATCATGCCATCTACAATCAGTTTCGCAGCAATGAATCTGAGGCAGAGATTTTTGAGCTGTGGGACGACATTAAGACTTCATTTAAATACAGTTTAAAAAGTGAAAAATACCATTGGATATCAAATGAGACACGGCACGAGGCCATCAAAAAACTTGATAATATGAATTTAACTATAAATTCCTATGACAATGACAATTTTGTTGAACTCTTTAAAACCCTGGACATAGATCCCACCAATTATGTTATCAATGTACAAAATATACTAAAACATGCTGAATCCTTAAGGGAAAACAAATTGGAAAAGAAATCCGAAGAAGATACCCAAGTGTTGTCATTCACACCGATCTATAATATTTTGGAGAATCAAATTAAAATCCCTATTGCGTTGTTGCAGCCACGATTTGTCTGGGATCCGATATACCCCAAAGCCATACAATACGGTACTTTGGGCTATTTGTTAGCCCATGAAATGATTCATGGCTTTGATGATGAGGGCCGCAATTATGATTCTAATGGCAATGCTCGAACCTGGTGGGATGAGAAATCTGCTTATGAATTTGAGTCCCGGCGTAAATGTTTCGAAGAACAATATCACAATTACACATACGATGGTAAACGCTTGCCAAAAAGTGCTTTGCAATCGGAAAACATTGCCGATAATGGGGGCGTTAATATCGCCTACGATGCTTATAAGCGCTGGTTAAACAAGCGCAAAGCGAAGGACTCCGATGTAGAAGCAAGTGAAACGTTACCCCGTTTACCATACAATAATCGAGAATTGTTTTTTATAAGTTTTGCTCAGATCTGGTGTGAGGATATACATTCGTTGTTCCGCAGCACATTCGCCAGTGGTGACATTCATGCTCCTGGCATGTTTCGGGTAATTGGCTCCTTATCGAACTCTCGGGAGTTTTCTTGGATATTTAAGTGCAATAAGAAAATTTCACGCATGGATCCACCAAAGAAATGTGAAATTTATTGAATATGGGATATTTTAAATTGAATTTTATCAAAAAAAAAATCGATATTGTATTTATAAATAAAGATAAGGGTTTCAAAAATTAATTGTGTAATGAAGAACAATGGATATTGGTCATAGGAAATAAAAGTACAGGGTTATCCGTTTTTCGGTTTTAAAAATTACACAAATAGTGCTTTGATTTCGATGAAACTTTTATTTCATTATAATACTTGACACTTTCTGCATATAACGTACGAAATACAATGTGTCAATTAAATGACCACCCCTAGATTGGTTGCATCAGTCGATAATTTTGAGGTAGTTTCGACCACGTTTCGGTATCTGGGCGATAATTTGACGAATGTTTGTTTTTAAATGCTGCAACGTTAGGAGGTCCGCGTTAGGACCTGCGTAGCCACTTTCTTTGACGAAGCTTCTCTACTTCTCTATAACGTTAAATTAAGTGTTCTGGAAACTTCCCATGCAATAAGGCCAAAATCGGTCATGTTGTGTAGCTCAAGACGGTGAGCTACATATCGTCCAGTTCATAATATTCAATTGGACGGCAAAATAAGTCGGTTATTATACTGTCATAGCGATCTGAATTGGCGGTAATGGTTCTTTATTTAACACTTTTAGTAACAGAAGCGTTATTTTTGGCAGTGTACACATTGTAATGATGCACAGGCCTGACCACATCTGCAACGCTTTCATTTTTTTTAAATTTCTTTATAATCTAGCCAATTCCTTGCACAGTAGGTCGATTACGACGGCCACAATCACCCCGTAATGCTCACTCGTAAGAGAAAAATTATCCAAATTTGGTACAAATGCACTGAAAAGACAAATCAATCCATCCGTACTTAAGTCAAGCTGAAGCGGTGTCAATAGTACGGTTAGTACGGATTTCATTAAATCAAGTGCAGAATGCTTGATTCAAGCACGGATAAATTAAGTGCCCCGTACTTCAAATAATCCGAAAACATGATTGTCTTAAGAAAACTTGAGATAAAAGTTAATCTAAAACTGTGCTTGATTTAAGAATTTCTAAGTTGGTTTAATCTCATTCGTACTTAAAATAATCTGAAAGCGAGATTAGTTTGATCCCAGAGAACCAGAGATAGAGAGAATATTAATATTATCCTACAAGTAAGTTATGTTTATTTCAGTTTCGTTGAATGCCGCCCTTTGTTTCCAGAAGAAGCTTCAATTATAATTTGCTGTTTTCACAACACAATTGCACTAAAATATTATGTCTTTAACCAAATAATTTTAACAAATAGAATATGGGAATTTTTGATTCTTATTTTGCCTTTAAACATTAAAATAATCTATATTTTTCTTCTTGTAGTGTTGTTGTTGTATCTACACAAAAAAAGCAAATCGTTTTTGACTTCTCGTGTTGTATTGTTGTTGTTTTTACAACAAACTTATATCGTATCAGTTCCGAAAGTTATCCCATTTTGGATTGTCCTAAGTACTTTTTAGTGTTATTCGTACTTAAATGTTTAAGTACGACTTGTACTAAAAGTTAGTAGAAAAAACTTAAATTAATTGCGAGTTTTTCTTTCTGTGTGGCTGGTGCACCATGGTAAAGGGTATATAAGAGTTCGCATAGTCAAATATGTCACTCTTATTTGTTTTTATATATTTTGATTCAGTAGCTTAAATTGACTTAAGCTAAACCGTGTTTCTTTATGGGGAAAAACGATTAATGCGTTGTTTCCAAGTAACAAGCAATGGATTGTGTAGCAAAATTTACATGAAAATTTCTAAAAAAAAAACTGAAAGATTTTCATATAAATATTTGTACACTATCAATTGTTTGTCACCTGGAAACAGCACATATAACTGGAAATATTCAATGCTAAAAATACAAATAATACTCTTACTTGTATTACCGAGTATAAGTAACGTAGACCTTCAGCCCGTCGTAGTTATACAGACTAGAGCCTCTGACGGGAATCCAACCTGCTACCCTCGCCTTGATAGACTACTAGCTTTCTACTAACTAGCATAATCGGGGCACCCAACTGGAAATATATTTTATAATAGTTTTAAAAAGTTTGTTTAACGGTAAACCTTTATATGCATTAAGAAAACTTGCATTCCCCACTTTCCAAACGTATTTAAAATTGGACGATAAGTGACGTCAATAAAAATTGTTTCATCCTTAAAAATTCCTAACAAATCGATTTTGTGATCTATTGCCAATTTTTACCATGATATTTATTTTAGAAAACTTTGATTTATCTTGCAGTAATGCTTTAAAAAATATTACATTTTAATTTACTTGATACCAACTTTTTTTTACAAAATTACCTTTCTCTGAGTTGTTATACACTGGCTATATCTGTATATGTCAAGTACATACATGTACATTTATAAATTTTTATTCACACACTTGTACAAATCTAATAAATAATGGACAACAACCTTGAACTTTATTTGTGCACGATAAAACTGCAGTCGAGTTAAAATGTGCCATAAAATGTTGGTTGACTGTCGAAAGACAAAGGGCAATAACAAACATAACAACAAGCACAGCAGTAAAAGTAGCAGCAACAAAAATATGTAAAATAAAAACGAAAACCAACAACAAATAGAAATTAACTTAAAATCTGTGTCATCACAAACCATTTAGGGATATGTACACATATGAAAACACTCTCTGTTTACATATCTTTCACTCGTATACTAAAACACACTCACCCAAACAAACAGTCATTAAATATGTAAAAAGGAAACGGAAAGTAAAAGAAATGTTGTTACATACATTCATACTTATATACACATGTGTTTAAAAATGGCAACGTTAAGGGCAACACGGAAATGACACGTTTATACTACTACTACTACTACTACTACAACTACTACAACTACTACTGGACCTACTTATACACTTCGAAATCGTTTGTAGATATTTGAAAAAAAAAATATAAAAACAATTTTTGGTATTAAATTTTGAAGCCTATCGTTACTTCAGGCAAGAATTGTTTACCAAAAATGTTTAATATTCTCTTTAAATTTTATAAAAAAAAAAAAAAAATTGCGGTGACAAAAAGAAAAATTTCAAGTTTGTTTTCTTACTAAAACGTTAGAAGTAATTTGTTATTTTACAAATGAAAAGTGCCAAGGAAAAATGTTTACAATTCATTTTGAAATGTCATAAAAAACAAGCAAACGTAAATTCAGCAGTTTTAGATTTATGTTGAAAAACGAAATATACATAAATAATTTCCATAACAAAATCTTAACAAACGAAAATTTCAACGATATTTTAAAGAAAAGCGTGTAGAAATTGTTAAGTGCTCTGAAATAACCAAAAGTGTTGTTCATTGGAATTAGAATTAAAAATAATATTTGAACTAAACTTGAACTGAACGCCTACAAAGGTATTTTTATTTAACGAGCAATGCCACATCAAGTAAAAGTATCGATTCCTCAGAGTTAGCGTTTCATCGCTATCTGGAAGAAATTTATTGGATGACTTTTTCTCTTCACACACCGACGCCCCAACATACATTCACAAGGTAGTCATAAAGTTGTAAAGTCATATGTCTTAAAATATTTAAAAGAAATATATATGACTGCTGTGGGCAAGCGCTTGTAATTTAGATTTCTAATGTTCAGTTTCGACAAAATAAAATTTTTATTTTTATTCAAACCCAACAATATTTATTTTAAGCAATTGTAAAATTTTATTTAGGACATTATGACGATATGACTTGATAGCACACCTTGTGAATAGCCCAATTAAAAAACTTTATAAGCAGCTATTTTGTTAACGAAATAATAAAATTATTTTGTTTCAATTTAGTAGTAGAAATTTTCGTAAAAATTAGAAAGCATGGATCTCCCAATCAAGTCACTGACCAGGGCAGGGGCAACCTGGAAAAAAATATTTATAATGCGCGTTAGTGGGTGGGTGAGTGGTCTTAGACGCTTCATTACGTAAAGTTTTTTCTTGGTTCGAATTCCATTTGTATGCCCTTTATAGACCCTATAAAGTACAAATATTCTGTATCCTTATGTGAAAAGAAGTTTTAATCGCGATGTCCGTCTGTCCGTCCCTCTGTCCGTGTGTCCGTTGAAATGGATTTTTCGAAGACCACAGATATAATGGGGATCAGGTGTTTATATATTTATGTCACATATTGTCTGGAATTGTTTGCTATTGAAATTAAGCCTGATCGGTCAGCAAATGGCTTTTATGTTAGCAAAAACCATAACTACCCATAATTTTACCCATTAATCCCTTGTTGCTATTTTAAAAATTCATACAAAATTAAAAAAATGCAGCTAGGCTTCTAATTTTTTGCAGACTTATAAAAAACGAAGCTACAAACAAAACAAGCCATAACTGATTAAAATCTGTTTGCAACTTTTGATTTTATTCACAAAAGTCGACAAATTTATCACCATCCCTTAGGGGACTCCCATACAAATATTGCGTTTTATGAAATTCTTAAATTAATTTAAATTTGTCGACTTTTGTGAATAAAATCAAAAGTTGCAAACAGATTTTAATCATTTATGGCTTGTTTTGTCTGTAGCTTCGTTTTTTATAAGTCTGCAAAAAATTAGAAGCCTAGCTGCATTTTTTTAATTTTGTATGAATTTTTAAAAAACAAAAATTTCGAAATTTAATGTCATATAGCCCAAATGGCAAAGCGATAAAATTTTTGGGCGTTATGACATTTTTGGGTTTGGGCGTTACGCCCTTGGGCGTTCTGCCCTAGCGCCATATAAGATTCGGCATAACCGAATATAGCACTCTTACTTGTTAAGTCTAAAGGTGTTATAAAACTATATTATAAATTATGTTAGTCGAGTCTTTTACTGAAATTCTTCATATTTAATTTCTCTCTCAGATTTTTTTTCTAAGTCTAATGCAATCGAAAAACTTTTTTTCCTATTTTTTCCACCTACGTTATGGGTTAATTTGCAAACAACACACACCCACACATGCATATAAAAAAGTGTATAAAACTAAATTATGACAAACATTTTTTATCATAAAAAAACTTTTCAAACATTTCTTAAAAATAACAGATGCACATGCTTGAAGAAAGATTTGTTAAAAAAAACTTTAAAACTTTTTGTCATTTTCTTACACAGAGAAAAAAATATTTAAACATATAAATTTAAAAAAAAAAATTATTTATTACTTTGTTGTTTCTATTTTTTTCTACCCACCCCCCTACAGGTTGAGGGGTATGATGGGTTTGTGCTGATGAATGTAACACATAAAAATAATGATTCTTACTTCCGTCCGTCCGCCAGGCATATTCGTTCAGCTGAAGGATAAAACTAATTATCTGTCAAATCAGACATGAGCTAAGTGTTACCATACACGAAATAAGCCCTAGTTGAAAAAAAAAACGTTAGATGGCGGACCCATTATATGACGATATATTTGTGCGAAATTATATATATATATATATATATATATATAAATTCTGTATCAGTTTTGTAGTTAATTCTCTTTTCGTATGGTGTTTTTATAATATGTAATTTCACCTGCATGTATCGTTTTGTCTAAATATTCTCTCCCACAAGTATTCTCACTCTTTCAAAGTATGGTTGATTTAATTTTCTTAAACAGTAAAAAGTATTTAAATAAAACTTATGTTACCCTTAGGGCCAATATTACAGCCTAATCATAAAGTACCTGATAGTAAACGTGAACAATACCTATCGTTAACGATAAAGTGGCCATTAAGTTTTCGGTCCGTCTGTGCCAGAGATAAATATTGCGACATATATTGCAGTAAATGTCAAAATTATGTTATCTCTAATGTGGACAGTAATTTTTTGTTCATATTCATTGCCGGCACTTATGTAGCAATAAACGTTAGTCCATTTTTGTTGACAATTATTGCTAATATAAAACGTCAAATGTTATTGTCAATTAAAAAAGAAGCAAACAAGAAGAAAATTAGAAACAAATTGTGTGGGAAATTAAGTTTGTGAAATTGTAGTAAAATAATTATATTATAGAATTAAAAAAAAAACACTCAAATGAATTGGAAAAATTATTTTTATTAATATAATATTTGTCTTATTCGATCTTTATTACTTAAATTTATATTAACTAGTGGCGAACACTAAAAATTCGACCATAAATTTGTTGGTACATATGGATAAAACATAGTAAATCTAAGTATAGATGAATTAACATGTTTCGAGCATTTATTTTTTTCCCCAATTAGTGAATCGATTTGGCGTGGGACCGACCTCCGGTTCATATTATATCTTTCACGGGAGTTGATCCTGTTTAAATCAATATCAGAGAGACAAGTTTTGTCCCCAAGGGCTCTTCGACCGCAACTCTTATATAAGTCATTATAAGGGAGCCCCAGCCTTTTGGCGTTCCTCCCAATGGTCCAGTCACCAGTTATAACCGCAATTAGGTTCCTATGGTGATCTCTGGGCAGCTGTAATGCCCGCCGTGTCCTTTTTTCATCTATATTGGGCCAGATTTTCCTGGTTTCCCCACAGGTAGTTTATCGTGCCAACTCTGACTGGCAATAGGATGAAACTTGTGCGCTATAAGTTGCTTACTCGGTGGAAGCGAAACACCTACATTATATGTTGAACCGTCTCGATTCAAAGTGTTGCCTGCATACGCCAGCGAATCCGCCATGCAGTTTCCCAATTAAGGGTGACCAATGAAAGTCTCGCTATCTCCTCCAGAGACATTCGGCATTCTCGGACAGTTTTCGATGTGATAAACACATTCCAGGGATCTTATGGCCGCCTTGCTATCGGTAATAATGTGAATATCCCAGCCAGATATTTCACCGTGCCGAATGCGTCTCGCGACTGTGTGTATGGCCATATCTCGGCCTGGATGACACTGCAGTGGTCCGGCAGTCTCAATGGAATGCTCCAGATTACCTGCTCGGAGTATATGCCAAGCAAGTAACATGTAGCAGTTTTGGATAGAATATTTAAAGCCCCTTGGCAGCCTTACGGCCAATTTTTAGGTTTGATATTATATCACATTTATACTTAAAATAGTTTTAAATACAAAATTCAGTTCGTCACTAATCACTTAAGTGTAGCTAATTCACCACGCTGGCACATTTTAATTCAACTTCAGTTTCCATTGTAATAACTTAGCAAGGTGGCCTCAATTTTGCAACAACAATACAACAACAATAGCAGGCAAAGCAATAGCAGACAGCTGTTTTTTGAGACCACCTTGACAATAAATACACTTTTTTATGATATATTTTATTTTGTATTTGGCAGTGCTACCATACTTTTATGTTAATTAAATAAGACTTATCAAATAAAAATTAAAAAAATCAATCTGTATTTAAGTACGTTTCGAGTTTATATGAAAATTAACTTAATATAGATTTAAATGATGTCCTCAAAATTGGGCATTGGCCATGATAGGTGCTCCATTTGCTAAAAAAAGAGGATCTTTTAAGCAGAGCTCCAAAAAAATTTTTTTATTTACTAAAAAATTTTTTTATTTATTAAAAAATTATTTTTGGAAAATGTTTTTATTGCTTACATGGAAATTAAAAAAAAATATATCTCTCAAAAATGTCAAAATATGCATTACAAGCCTCAATATGCGAAAATATGCATTTTCACCAAAATATGCAAAAACAAATCGATGCCATTTAAACGCAAATTTAATGCATCGGAAAGATAATTGTTCGAAATCGATCTTAGACTAAAAACATGCATTTACATGGCAATCGCATCCCTAGTTATTACTAAAGGTCAATTGATAATTTCCACTCTTAAATTTGGATTTATTTTAACTTCTGGTTTTAGTTACCATTTCTAGTCTTGCATCAAATAGAACCACATGCAAAGTTTTTTCTAAGTGTTGTTGAAATAGCATTTCTGGCAGTCGAAATCGGCTTTTAATTATATGATCTCTAGTATCCTTTCTTACAAATAAATAAAAGGAAATAACATGATTTTACAAGTGGAGTTTTCTGTTGTCAAATAGCGAAAACTTATTTGCAATGCCAATACATATGTAACTTCGATTGCATAAGGGGTTTTGGAGTTATTTAATAACAAAAGCTTTAAGGACGTTTCAAACTTGAACACAAACCCATAAAATTCCATACGTATACGAAGGCACTTAAAAAGTAAATTATGCCCAAATTTTAAAGAAAGAAATAGAAATATATTTGCTTTGTCAACAATAAATTTTCGAACATAGACAACAAGTCCTTGAAACGATTATATTACACTAGGAAAAAATATTCGATTGTACATGAAACTTGGTAGACTGCCAAAGGATAACAAACACTTGAAAAGAAAACAATAAATGAATTTTGAACGTTGTTTATATGCATATGGTCTATACTGCAAAAGGTGTCCAGGCATATGTATGTATGTAAGAATAATTTATTACATCACTGTGGACATCATAAAAAATGTTACACTCTTTACCAAGTAAGGGGAAATGCTAAGATTTGAGAGAACTAAGCTTATAACAATGCAAAAATCTCGCTTACAAGGTAATCATCTAAAGTGTAATGGAAAATTCTTTTAGTGCAGTTCGAGTAAAAATAATGCGTTTAGGAAGCAATTATATTTGAAAGTGCAAGTAAAGTTTTTTTGTGTTGCCTGATTAAAAGGATTATTTTGAGAATGAGACAATTTTATCTATCTACATTATTAACATTCCTGATACTTAAATTCAAATGCTATTAATAAAATTAGCATTTTAATTAAATATTTCTTCATCTTTTGACCTTTTCAACGTTGTCTAGAAAATATATTTTATGCGATTATCATGTTGCATTTAAAACCAACCACATGAGAGGGGTTTGATACTCATGTTACAAATCACTTTTATTTCCTTGATGAGTTGTTTTTTCTTTTCTTTCTTTTAAACAAATTGACAGTTCAATCTTCTCATGTCACGTATAAAATACTCGTAATGTTGGCAACAAGAAAAACTGCTAATGATTGATAAAAACGACACCTCAACTCAAAATCATAAATTATTATTATAAGAAGGAGTTTTAAAAGCAAGATGAATTAATAATTCAACACAAAGAGCGTGTTAAAAAAAGGGATATATTTTAACCCAGACCGGTCTGCATAAAAATAATTCTTTATTAAACATTTTAAACGTTCATAGAGATAAATGTTCTGAACATAATCCTTTTTAAGCAAATATAAATACGAATCTTTCAGGTTTATTATTAAACCGAATAATACAATTCGTTCTAGGGCTTAGTCAAACTTGCTTAGGCAAGAAATCTCGTCATTTAAGAATATAAAAATAAAGGGTCTTTCAATAAGAAGTTTTTTGTTTTGATAAGTGAAAAAACTTGTATTTTTAAGTGAAATCATCGGATGTTATTTAAAGGAGAAAAGTATGTTATTAATAATGGATAACACCACACAACCAAAAAGCTGCCACACAGTCAGAAAAACTCGTACTATATTTAAGCTTTTTTCACTTTCTTTTAGTACGAGTCGTACTAAAAAATTAAGAACGAATATCTCAAAAAAGTACTTAAATTAAATCCAAAATGGAATTAGTTTCGAAACGCGTTGTATTTTATACGCGTGCATACGGGTGTGTTTGTAAAAGTTTGTTGTAGAAACAACAACAACAGCAACACAACAAAAGAAGGTAAAAACGATTAACTTGTTTTTTGAAAAACATACATTAAAGTAAAATAAGAAGCAAAAATTCCCGAATTCTATTTGTTAAAATTATTAAGTTTAAGATATAAAATATTGAAAATTACGAAAATCATATCGCGCATGCTGCTGGTTCCCATACAACAAATGTGAAACAAAAATATGTGTAAACGGGAAAGTAAATAATAATATTCTCCCTCTCTCTCTCTCTCCCTCTCTGGGGTGTTAGTGCTTAGTATAGAATCAATATCTTCCATTCGGATTATTTCAAGTACGAATTTGGGATTAAAACCAACTCCGAAATTCCTTGAATCAACCACAGTTTGAAATTAACTTTTGTCTCACTTTTTCTTAAGTTTAGTACGAGACACTTAAATAATTCATTCTTGAATCAAGCATTCTGTACCTGATTTAAGAAAATACGTACTTACCGTCAGCGATGCCAACTTAGTACTTTTGGCACTATTTATGGTGCTTTTTGGTGTCTCAAAACGCCAAAATTGTATCCTTAGTGCCAAGCCTAGAAAAAGCAGTAACTTGGTGCTTTTTCAATTTAGTGCATTATGTGCTTTTTACAATTTTAATTTTATTTCTATCATTTTTGAAAACTACGATTAAAGCTTTGCTATTTTGATTACAATTTTGAGAAAGCCTGTAAAGATTTTAAGATTTCAAATGATAAAAAAAGTGATAAAAGAAAGTTGCATTCGTTTTGCCAAAAACTTTACTAGGTTAGAGCTAGGCTTCCTAGCAATTTGAAAATTTTACAAAACGTTTCATTTTTTAGCGATGACAACATATTTAGTAATCGTAATAAAAATATGTATTTGTTTGCGATAAACATTTTTTGAAAGATGTAGACACTGTGTCAAAAATAGAAAATGGCTTTGAAAATATTAGGAATTGTAAATGGAAAAATAACAACGATTTTGAGTCATGTAGAAAAGTTAAAAAACATGCATTAGGCAACAAAAGAGCGCAAAGACTTTAAAAACAAAAAATGAGTCGTAACTTAATATAAGCAAAGTGTTAAATAAATTAAAAAAAAAACAGCTGACAGAAAATGCTTTTTTAACGAGCGCTGTGTAACCTGCCATTTTTCATGCGCTTTAGTTTTCAAACGCACAACACTCGTCTCCAAATAACCGCGTGTTCTTGACTTCTACCTCAAGTGCTATTGAGGTTTGACTAAGTACCAGAATGCAATCATATGTATGTACATGTTTTTTCTATTTTACACCTTATGTGTGTTTTTTATTCAGAATATTAGAAAGGTTAAACTAAATGGATAATATCATACTCCAATTGTTTTATTAAACTTTGCACGATTGTAATTTATTTAAACGATAAAATATAAAGTTTTTTATTAAAATATAGGCTGTCATTAAGTTTTATAAACAATGGTCAGTCATTGGAAATTTTCGGTAATTGCAACAGGAAAGATTTTTCGAGTTACAAAAATCGAGCTCGCACTGTACTTTAAAATCGGTTTTATGACCAATTCAAACATAGCTGATGGATCATCATGATTTGGATGATATTATTTTTATTAAATTTAATAATACAATTAAAATTTTTTTTATACAAATGTAAATATATTTATTATTTAATCTTAAAAAAATTATCACCATAAACGCCATCGCCTTTTTTAAATTTTGAAGGTATATAATATTCGGTATAGCCTAGGGATGCCAATCCCGAAATCCCGATTTTCGGGATTTAGCGAATCCCGAATCCCGGGACTTAAATTTTTTTAAACCCGGGATTAACTTAATTTTTTTGTTTAACCATTTTTTATAAAAAGAAATTCATTATGACATTCCCCATGAGAGGATAGGGAGCACAATATTTATTTGATTAATTCTGTTAATATTGTCATTGAAAACGTAAGAAAATAGTTACACTTTGTTATCATTTTCAAGCGTGTCCAATAATTATAAAGAACTTTTAACGTGAGAAATGCTGAAAATAATTAAACAAGAAAATTTATTAAAGAAAAAAATGTTTTTGAAATGCACAAAACAATTCACTGGTGCACCAAATATAAAATTTAAACTTTACTCTTTACAGGGTTAAGATTATTAAAGTGTTTTCCGAGAGTTGACATCGAACCAACGGTAATTAATGGAGCGATTTCACAATATTAAGTAATGTATTTTATACACTACATAATTCCTACCGCAAGTAGTGGTGGTTATAAAAATGCGTTTTTGTTAAAATAAGATTTTAATGGTTAACTAAATAAATTGATTTTTTTAGTTAATTTCGAATTCAAATTTCAATTATTTATTTTAATTCATTTAATTAATCAACTTCTATGTTGCGTTGTTCAATAAGCATATTAATTATTTTTTTTTATTTAGCTTGAATGAACCGAGGCAATTGAATCAAATATAGATTTTATGGTAATTATTTTTTTATTGAATCAAGTAACATATTGTTTAAAAGCGTACGTTGTTTTTATCATATTTTTTATTAAATTAGTCATTAAATAAGAAAAGTCACAATTAAAAATTTTTACAAATTTAAGTAATGTTAGTATTAATACAACTTAAGAAAAGTAATATTAAACTTTAAAATAATAAATTAATTATAAAACCTTCGTTTGTATAATTATTTTAAAGACGTTTTTTTAAAATAAATATCTATAAAAAGCATTTATCTCTTAATTTTCAAAAATCCCGAATCCCGAAAAATCCCGATATCCCGTAAAATCCCGGGATCCCGGTATTTGATTTTTTGTAATCCCGAATCCCGGGATTTGCAAAAACCAGTCCCGATTGGCATCCCTAGTATAGCCGAATGCAACTTGTTTTGTGTTTAATTAAATTGTTAAAATGGCTTAGTGCTTTTCTACGCTTTTTTTTGCTCGAAATAGTGCTTTTTTAAATTTTAAAGTGCTTTTTGCTCTCAAAAAGTTGGCGTCACTGCTGATCGTACTATTGACATCGCTTCGGCTTGATGCAAGAACGGATGGCCAGGGTGACCGTTCGCCTGACTAAAGTCGCAATTGGACTCATTTTTAGCGGTCTGCGTCTTCTTGTGAGTTTTTTTTTATTACATACCAACTTTTGCGACTTTTTTAATTTTTACCATTTTTTTTTGTAAAGTTTCTCACAAAAAACATTTAATTTGCAGTAAACCAAGGCGAATTTATTACAGGTGGTCTTAAAAGCCCTGCTGATATTAGCTAAAATCACAGTTGGATGTCAAAATTTTGTTTATTCTCTTTTATTATCTTTGTTTCTGTTATGTTTTATTTCTGTTTTTGACATTGTAGGTACAATGATTTTACAAAAACAAATTGCTTGTGGTTTTTGTACGAGTTGTACTTGTTGCAGTACCGAGATTACCTGGGATGAATTCGCCTTGCAGTAAACTATAAATTGTCCTATTATTTTTATCAAAAAAAAAAACAACGTCGTCAAAATTTAAAAGCAGTATACAGCAGGTCCATTCATGCATGTCTTTTGCAGTATTTGTAAACCAGTTTTAGTGAACTAAACAATCATCTTCAGCGACATGGAAAACACATATGTATATGTATAAAAATAATATAAAATATATAAAAAAGGCTGCTGAAAATGAAAGCAGGCAACGAACTGTTTTGTTTCAATTTTTTGTTTTGCTTTGCTTTTTATTAATAAAAAAAACGTTAAAAAAAGATGTGCGACTTTATTTTTATTAAACGACCCTTTGTGCGATTTTTCAAAAATTCTTAACGGTAACCCTGCGGATGGCTTTTCAGTGCACGGCAACCCTTGCAGGAGATTACGTTTCGAGATAAATCACACGGCCAGGAAATTTTTCATGCAAAAGCGGGATGGTATTGTTACTTGTGTGGATCGCAGCGTCGTCTAGTTGAAAATAAACTTTGTCCACATCAATATCTTCCAATTCCGCCACACAGCCCTAAATGTCCTAATTGGTGGTATACAATTTTTTTAAAAGAATAAGATCCTGTAACCGTAGCCATTTGGCTGATATTGTTTTTTTAAATATTACTCACATATGATTTCTTTTGAATATATTTATGTACTGGGTTTTTCTAAATATCAAAATGAAACCCCTTCCCTGCAAACAAATGGAAGATATCCCCAAAGGCAATAGTTTAGCAATAATCAAAGTAATTTTTTTATTTTTTGGACAGAAAAAAGTTATAACATACTTGTACGTCATAAATAAAAAAATAAGAAATATTAAATCGAAAATCGAAAATATTCTGCAAAAGGTAAATATGGATATAAATTAAATAAATTTGTAAAATATTAATCTGTTTCCTTTACAACTTAATCCAGATATTACTTAACCCTAATAATGGATGCATTTTTAAGGAGTTTGTTGGAACACATGGTGAAAACTACATAATTATTTTATTTTACTTCATTTTATTTGTAAGTATAATTAACTTATGTATATGTATGAATAAATGAATATTTTTCAAAATACAAACACTTCTTTTTAACATTTTTGGCGTTATATTCTTATTTTCTTATATGTGGTTATCTGGCGATATTGCTAGTTTATCATCTAGCAGAATCGCTTTCGTATTGCTAAGGAGTATTGCTTTCGAGACACATTTCTTCCCGAAGGAAGTATCTTCCGCAATACGAAATCGATAATTGCCGCAATAATATTTTTTATTTTTCAACCAGGCAATACGTTTGGCAATACATAAGCTGTATTTCTGTGTTTGCTGGGTAATTGCTCTTACAAAAGCATATCCAAGGCGAATTCAACTACAGGTGGTGTCGCAACTACAACAATCCAAAAACAACAGAAACAACATAGGGGGTTTTGCATTGTATTGTTAGTGTTTTCGGCTCGAAATGTCAACCATTCTTAGCAAAACATTAACAAATCAAAACAAATAGGCTCGAACTGTCAAAATCAGAAGGCTTTTCGACATCACCTGTAGTTAATTCGCCTTGAGCATATCTGTGTGACTTAAAAAAGTGCTCAACACATTTTTTTTTTAGTCATATTCGGGCATGTTCTAGAAATTGAAATGAAGTAAAATTCAAATCAAACGAGATTTTAAGTTCAATTATTTACAAAATTACCGTTGTTTTTTCTGGTTTTAAGAGTTGTTCTTGTAAAGCTAATCGGTACTCACAAAACGAAATTGATAAAATGGAATATTGGAATAAATCCACTCCATTTCAATTTCTAAAACATGCCCGATTATCCACATTTAAAAGACAGTGACTGTTTACATTAAATGGAACAGTTTTTTTTTTTTTTTTGGCCAATGACTAACGAAGAAGTGGATGAAAATTTAAGTTTTTCTACTTTGACTGCAGTTGTTTGAACGCGGGGGAAAACAGTTTGAATTTTGCAGAAATGCCTTTAATAAATTATGAAATATTTATTTCATTAACATTTTTATACGATCTTGTATCTCTTTCCCATTATTAAATATCCCTGATTCCATCAAAAAAATTTAATTAAAAATTCTTGCTAAATAATTCATTATTTTATTCGCGGCTTATTTATTTTACTTTTAATATATTAGCAACATTAAACATTTCATTACCAACAAAGGGATGACAAAATACTGTTCGTTAAATATTTATGTTAGTCGTTTTAAGCGAAAAATATTTGAAAAAAAGTGAGCAACAAAAAACAGCGACATTGATTGACATTTATTAAAAAGAAAGGATTTTTATAAATAGCACAAGTTAAAGGGTTTTCAAAAAGATGTTTTTTCAACTTTGTACTTGAAGAGAAAATTCTTTTTTATGTTTGAAAACGCAAATTTAAATTATCTTATTTTACTAAAATATAACAATATTATTTGTGTTGATTCTTAACACTGAATACTGGGTATAAGATATACCAAAAACCTTGAACATTACAATTTTCTATACGAATCGTCCATAGTTGAAAGATTAATGCCCTAATCATGTAAAACGCAACGCAACGCCAAAGAATTACATTTTGCAATTTTGTTGTTGTTTTCTACAGAACTGTTCTGTAACTTTGGTGAGAACTTCTCGCATCGAAAAGATGTGAAACAAAATATTCCATCGTTTCTTGAAAAGTGAGAAAAAAGTGTGTCTGTTACTCATGTCGAAAACTATCAAAATTGATTACGTCGTTACGTCATAATATTTTAAGCGATACCGAGGTGAAATTGCAGACGTTGAGAATGCTAATCAAACATACCGTTGCCGGCGACCAAAACTTACTAAGATGGCGGCAAAAATACAACCGTCGACTATACCAAATTATGTAGAGTGCTACGTTTATTTTTGTTGTTTACAAAATCGCTTTGAAAACATTCGCAAATTTTTCAAAAATATTAAAAGAAAAATAACACTGGTTTACATTGAAAATGTACATTTGATGAGATGTGATTTTTCTTATGTATTTTCTTCCGCTGAATTCAAAAATCAAGGTTAAATTTTTTTTTATGGAACAGTTTTTGAGATATGGTCATTTTCTCATTTTTTCGACCTTTTTTCACTTGACAAATTATATCTCGAGCTAGATATGGCCTATTGGGTCGCAACAACCCGCTGAAATGACTTCCAGGCCTCGTTTTCAGCGGGTGTTAAATATTTTGGAAAATCTGTGCTAAATATTTAACACCCGCTGAAAACGAGGCCTGGAAGTCATTTCAGCGGGTTGTTGCCAATTTTCTTGGGAACAATAAAAGCTCTAACTACGAGGGAATTATTACGGATTTACTGAAGAACTACAAGAAGATGGGTACGGAGTGCCATTATTTAATTTCATTCCTGCTTGTTTTCTATTGTATTGTTTTTACGATTTTATTCATTTCTTACAGGTGTAAATATGTCTCTCAAAATCCATTTCTTACATTCGCATTTAGATTTCTTTCCGGACAATCTTGGTGACGTAAGCAACGAACTATGTATGGTTTCTCACTAGAGAAACGGATCCCAAAATAAACCGAAGTCAAAGCAAGAGCTTCAACTATTTTTAACACACAAAAAAGTCAACAATGTATTAAAATCGTTTAAACCCAATAAATTGTAGAAAAAAATAAAAATATTCGAAAAATAGGGATTTGGATTGTTTAACTCAATAGCTTATACCTTTGTCATTTTTCGGTCGATTTTCTTCTGGTTGGTGTTAGTTCTTGCGTAGAAGTATCATCTTGACGTACATGAAGAGAAACCAGATGTTTTTTCGACGATTTGTACTTTTCCATCGGCACAGAAGCACTGTAAAATATGATTTTTTTGAAAATGTGCCATATTTTCATCAATATATTTTGAACCGCTTTACCAATCAAAGGTCCAGTTATACATATTTGTTCGTCATCTCAATACCTTCCATTTACCACCAAGAACGACCCAATAGGCCATATCTAGCTCGAGATATAATTTGTCAAGTGAAAAAAGGTCGAAAAAATGAGAAAATGACCATATCTCAAAAACTGTTCCATAAAAAAAAATTTAACCTTGATTTTTGAATTCAGCGGAAGAAAATACATAAGAAAAATCACATCTCATCAAATGTACATGAAAAAAATTTCATTTTGTAAACTAGTGTAATTAAACAATAAAAGAATCAACCAAGCACAAAATACTTATCTCATGTGTTATTATACATTGCATGTTGCATTTTTTTTTTTTTTGTTTTTTTAACAATTTTCTCACCCAATTTGTATTCGTGAGTTTATTTGACAGCTCAAAGCGGAAACTTTCGCACAAACATTTTACAGACACACTCTTTCTGTCCTTACGTGATAGCCTGTACTCGACTATATTTTAAGGTTTTAGGGTTGGTCTTGGACCAATATATTAAAGTGCTGCACACATCAGCGCAAATGCATAATACCCTCTCCACTATTGTGGTGTGGGTATTATTAAAGTTGATAAACTTAAATTATTTTGTTATACGTGCTTAATTCCCAATTTTTATTATTTGATAAAAACACTGAAAACACTTTCTTAACCTACTTACAACTACAATTAATGTTGGAAGAATTCCAATCAATAATACGAAATAACAAACTAATTTAAATTAAATTTTGTTTTCCCACGAAAATTATTTTGATAAAGTTGATAAACTTTAGCCTGATTATAAAATAAAAATTTGGATTATGAAACATTAAGTATTTTTTTTAATTTCGTTTTTGTTACGAAATGACGATAAATCGTTAAATCTGGTAGCAGTGCGTACATGTTAAGTTACAACTACAATCACAGAGTTTGGTTTTCATTGACACCCAAGTTTGGTGTTTTTCTCTCCTTAGCTATTCTAGCCAGGGATGTTAGATGTGACGATTTTACGTCATTTTGACAATTTTTTTCGATGAATTTACCAAAATGACGATTGACGATTTTTGATGTAGAGTCACTTATGTTTTGACGATTTAATCCCGTCAATAAATTTACTTTAAACTTTAATCTGGCATCAATTTTATAACACTTTAATCTGGCAAGCAGGTTTAGTAGATGTGACGATTTTTCGTCATTTTGACGATTTTTTTGAGAAAATACAGTAAAATTACGATTTTTTGACTAAAAGTAATAGTGTTATGACGATTTTCTGGCATCGATTATTTACAATTATGTATATTGAAAACAGTCCAAAACTTAAAAATCAATTTTTCGAAATACAAACATTTTTGGAAACTAAACAAAAAAATTCCTCCCCCATTACAAACCAGGTGGATTTAATTAGAAGCATTAGTAATTCAAATTCTACAACTATAGAAATGCCAGCGATACTGCAAAAAATAAACACTAGTGTCCTAATTTGCCTCTGTTCTATTTGGTCCGCTTTTTAAAAATTGGTTAAATCCGCTTTGCGTTTTTATGATTTCGAATTCATTTTTCGATGAAGACATGTGATGAATTTTTCTATTTGTGTGTAAAAAGGCAAATCCCATTTAACTCTGTTAGGTAAGTTATTCTTAGTAAAATTGCGTGTTAGGAAGTAAGAAGTTACTTTTTAATAAGAAGTTGTGTAGAAAAATGAGTGCAATGAGAAGAAAATGTATTAGTTTGGAACTAATATTGGGCGTAATAAGACATTTCAAGTCGGGGAAAAAGACTGTTGATATAGACATAATTCTTGGTGTTTAGCACCTTTAACAATAAAAACAATTTGCAATAGAGATATCGCTAAAAGTTATTCATTTAAAAATAGCTCGAGTTAAAAGCAAATGAGATTTTATTTATTATTTAATATTTTTCTGAATATGGATAAATCAAATAAAAAATATTTTTGCTATGCATTTATGCAAATATATTTTTACTTTCTAAATGATAAATATATTCAGCTCACTTGCTGAAATAAACTTTCTTCTTCATAAATAGAATTTCTTGCTAAAAATTTATATTTTCGAACCAATGCATGCAATAAATTGTCTTTAATTTGTAAAATTTATATATTTGACGTTTTGTTGACGATTTTGTTCAATTTTCGTGTCGATTTTGACGAATTTTGTTAAAACTTTTGACGATTTTTGAGGAAAAAAGTCTAACAACCCTGATTCTAGCAGTCTTCTTTTTGATATGTTCACTTACAAACCTGCTTCGTAGAAGGGCAATGCCGTGGCACGTGAGAGGTTTTTTTTATTTACAAAACTTGTAAAGAGTTCCTCCATTTACTTTACTGCATCTCTGTATGTCTTATTACGTAGCGCAAAATTGTGCTCTTACTTTTTAAAATTCACTATAAGTGCTTCGCAAAACAAAAATATTTCTTATTGTGTTGACTCAGACCGTTGATCCTGGCCTCTATCCCTTAACAATTAAATTATTTAATTTACTGAAGCATTTTAAAATGTAAGGTCCTTATTAAGTAACCCTTTAAAAAAAAATATATAATAATTCAACAGCAAGGTATTGTTTTTATAAGTAATAAATGAAAATTAAAGGATTTATGACTAAACAGAAAACGACTGCCAATTAATTAAAATACCCGGGAGGTTTTTTCTCATCGTTTCACCAACAATTAAGTTTCAAGAATAACAAGTTCTTAAAATTTCATGACAACAGATTACATTAAATAAAAACGAAATTAATACGCCAATATTCATTACGCCTGTCAGATATATTTTTTCTATAAAATTTTAAGTGGAAAAATTACATTTTAATTGTTTAAAAAAATTTAAAAGTTTTTGCTAGTGTAAAGCAAATATACCGCGAAACCCTGATGAGATGGAAAAATACTGAGTACAGTAGGGCGATTCTGTAATTAATTTTGACAATAGTTGTCATTGATAAAAAATTTAACAAGCAAATTAACGATATTGCTATTCTGTAACATTTTGAACAACACTTGTTATCGTTAAGTCAGCTGTTTGTGTTAAGTAAACGACAACTTTTTTAGTGTTGTTTATTTATTGTTAAATGTCGAAACAATAAAAAAATTTAGTTTAAAGAAATAATATAACTTTTAAATGGCAATTAAATAATTTGCATTTAATTTAACAGTAAAATGTTTGGCTTATCTTCTTAAAAAAACAAAAAAAATTTTGTTTAATTTTAATAATTTTATTTGTTTTTTTTTATTCCTCTTTGTGTTTTTCGTTATTTTGCCATTTTTTTGACAGTGATGCCACTTGACGTTAATTTTTATCTATGTCGTTAACAACAATTTACAGAATCACATAATCGTTAGTGCAAACAACAAAATAGGTTGACAATTATAACAACAATTGTTATTGTTAAAAGTTACAGAATCCCACTACAGATATGGTTTTAATGGGTTTAAAATTTTATTGGCCTGTGTTATTGATTGAACTACTTTTTCGGCTTTCTTTGATTGACAAGGAAGTCTATAAGATGATGGCAAAGTTAAATCTAACTGTTTTATGTATGTAAATAGTTACCTTTTTCCAATAAAGCTGCTTACTACTTATGACATTAAACCTGCGTAACAACAAAAATATTTAATAAAGTGGTATTTGGTCCACCAAAACCAAAAAAAAATTTTAATTAGCACAAGTGTGTACAATTTTTATTTGTTTCCACTCCGCAAAATTCCTATATTTTAGAAAACTTTGATAATTTCCACCATGTAATAAATGCTTTAATACCAAAATTCGTTTCGCTTGCCAACCTTGACAAAAACTTATAATTTTAACAAGTTTATTTTAATTATTTACAGCGTCGAAAACATAATTCAACGCAAAACAAAATTTTCGACAGTACAGTCAACTTATAATAAAAATCGATGTTCGATAGCAGGTGAAAGTCTGGCATACACAAAAATACATCATTATTTCTGGGCATACAAAATATTAAAAAAGCATCTTAAATTAGGAGTTGTTGATTTTGGGAATACTGATGAAAAAAAATTATTTGTGAAAAGAAAAAACGCATTTTTATAAAGTTTCATAAATTAAAGAACAAAAAAGTTCAGGTATTTAGTACCAAAAGGTAAAACTAATGGAACTTAAGAAGCTTTTAGTTTTTAAAATTCCACATTCCATATTTATGCTAATTTTTAAACAAAGTATATAAACATAAGTGCTTAAGAATATCTTTTTAAAAGGTGTACCAACATTATTTTAATAACAATTCCATAAGGAATATATTTAAGAAAATCCATATATTTTCAATGAGCTCTTTTTAAATGCAATTTCCTCAATATGCATTCCATATAAGAACTAGGGCTTCCAATCGGGAAATCCCGATTCCGGAAATCCCGGGATTTTCGGGATTAGGTGAATCCCGAATCTCGATCCCGATTTTTTTCATATTTTGTATAATTTTTAAATTTTTTTTAATAATTTGTGTAAATATTTGTTTGTTGGTGTATTTGTTGTCAAAAAAAGTTTTTGATACACCCTGTTGTTGAAAAATAAACAAAACATACCAAAACAAAAACTATGCTACAATTATAAATAACAAAAAGTTCTGTTCAAAATATATCGATTGAATAAGTTAAAAGGTTTTTTATACAATTATGTATAATATGAATTTTGTGGAACACAAAACAAAAAAATTCGACAAAAGTTCTGTCTGGTACCATTTTTTTGTGGAAGCAAAAGGTGAACCGTACGCCAAATGTAAAGTTTGCAAAAAGATTTTAAAAACCAATGGAGGTTCGACGAAAGGGCTTTTGACACATCTTAACTCGGTAAGTTATAAACTGTTTTCGTTTTACATGTGTTTTTCTAAAACAAAATTTTTTTAAAGGATAATCAGGTAAAGTTGCAAAAAGTTGATAACGTTGAGCCACTACGTAAGGTAAGAAAGATAACCGAATACGGCAATCCTTCTCAAGAGGACTCTCTACCTGCAGTTATTGCCCGAATGACTGCTCTCGATGGGCTTCTGTTTTCAAAGTTCATTACTTCAACAGAACTTCGCAAATCTTTACGAACGCGTGGATTTGAAGTACCGAAGTCCCAAGAAACCATCAAAAGTCATTTCATGGGTCAACCGCATCATATCTTAACAACAAAATTCGTTCGAGTTTAGCAGATACAACATTAGATGCTTTAATATTCTTAAGAAGCTACTTGAAATCATAAGATGTATTCTTCTCAACTTAGTATTGAATACACGACTTTTAAAAGTTTGAACTACATCATTTCCAATTGTATTTGAAAACTTTCCAAATGTATTTTAAACTTATTCAAATATATTTTTAGATTGCCAAATTGTGTATAAAGGTTTTTCAATTTTTTTTTTGTTGAAATTGTGCAATTGTATTCTAAAATTGTCCAAATGTTTTCCTACACAAAATTTTTTAAAATACATTTGGAAATGGTGTAATATTTATATCAATAATCAAATATTGATAAAAAATAAGATTTTTGTGTTTTTTGATTCGTTTTTATTACATGAATTTTATGAATTGTGATCAATTATTACTTTAAGTTTGTTTTTGTTATATTTTTTACAAATAAATAATACCTTTATGTTCATAAAATATGAGAATTTACTAGAAAATTAAGTCTTGTTCATACAGTTTAAAAAGTATATATATTTGGTATAAATAAAAAAAAATAAATCACGAAAAATCCCGAAAATTTTTCAAAAATCCCGTGAATCCCGGGATTCAAAATATCCCGAAAATCCCGGGATCCCGAAATCGGACCCCGAATTATTTTCTTCAATCCCGAATCTCCGGGATTCAAAAAAACCAATCCCGATTGGAAGCCCTAATAAAGCTGAAGGTCCACACCATGCGTTCATGCGTAGATGCGTATGATACTTTCTATGCATTTTATGCGTTTCTAAATTCAAGTTACATGCCATGCGTTTTATGCGCCAAATTTTTTTTTTTTTTATCAGCTGTTGTGCTAATATGTTTATCAATTAAAAGCAATTTTGCCAAAAATGGAAAGTGTAATTGATATTTTAATAGAATTTATTTAAAAGAATTCATAGAAAAGTAAGCTTTTATTATAAAAATATTCAAGATTTTTCACGGTATTAATAAGTTTCCAGTTCATGGCATTTGTTAAAAAAAAAAAAAAATATAATAAACACAACAAAGATGACACTCAGAACATAAAAGTAATCGATAACTAGAATGGCAAAATATGTTCGTGATAAAATTGTGCTTAAAATTAATTTTAATGTATTTTATTATTTAAAGTTTATACAATCTTAATAACGAAAGCTTTTTCTCTTATTAAAAACCTTTTTTAATGCAAAAAAATAGTAAAAAGTAATCCACCACACAAACATATTTATCGATAACATTGAAAATAAAATATGATTTGTCATCCATGGCCATCAATAACAGCTGACTTTTATTCACCACACATGCGACGGATACAAAAGTAGAAAGTAAACCTACTTTGATGCGTTCATACGTCTATGCAATCTATGCATTTTGGTGTGTAACTTGTCATATGCAATTAAACTGATTCAACTTTTTTGTCAAATGCATAAAAAGGACAGACGCATAAATGGTGTGGACCTTCAGCTTAAGAACGGTGTCAACCAGTGTTGCCAAAACTTGGCTAAATTTATGGGAAAAAATGGCTAAAAATGGGCTTAAAAATGGCTAAAAGCTTTTTGAATAAAAACACATTAAAATTCAATAACAAAACATAAATAATTCATTTAAAGTTGTTTACGATGAAATTGTAAGTTATTCTTAATTAAGAATAAACGTTATTTAATATTTTGAAAGATATTTAAAAAAATTATATCATCGATAAATTTTATGTCGTTATTGTCCATCTCATAGGAATCACTCGTGCGTATTAGTTTAAAATAATTTGAAGGTAAATCTACAATAAAAAACAAGTAAGAAAATATAGTCGGTCAACCCCTACTAAATGATACCCTACACCTCATTAGAACCTCTGTTCCAAATTTTATTAAATGATCTGCAAATTTGCGATCTGTACTTTTCGCACAAGGTTTACATGGACGTCCAGCCAGCCGGACAAACATCGTTAATTCGACTCAGAAAGTGGTTCTGGGTCAATCGGTATACGAAAAAGTGGGCTTAGGACCAATATTGTAAGGTGCTACAAACATCAGCACAAACGCATAGTACCCTCTCCACTATTGTGGAATTGGTATAAATATTTCATTGATAAAATCGAATTCACCAGAAAGAAACACCGATGTTTGTGTTGATCCATTTTATAAATTTAATATTGGAATACTGTTCCTTTATTTTGAAAGACGTTTCATCATCGTCGTTTATAGCGATTTTCAACATTTGTAAAAGTTGTAATTTAAATTAAAGGCGTTTTAATTGTTAAAAATTTTTATTTTGCTTTTATAAATTTTTATAATAAAATAAAAATTATTCTTTTAAAAGAAAAAACGGCAAGAAAATTTGTATGGCTAAACAAGTTGAAAAATGGCTAATGGCCAAATGCATTTTTAATGGCTAAACAGGGTGAAAAATGGCTTAATCTAGCCACTTAATGGTTAAATTGGCTACACTGGTGTCAACAAACATAATATTAAATTAAGAACCCTTAAAATTTCATATGAAGTATGAGCTCCCAAACTAAAATTCTCTTGCTCAAAATTTATGTACATATGTACATTAGGGGCATAATCAAAAAAAATACCTATCACGACGGGGTGGCCACTGATGTATATATCAAGAAAACAGTTTTTTGAGATCAAAATAAATAAAAAACCTCCCCCCCAAACCTTTTTTTCCATTTTGTTCAAAAAAAGAGTTTCCGTGTTATTTTAACATAATTTTAACTGTTTGGATGTAGTATAATTGGTGGTATAAGTCTTATTTGTGAAATAGTAAAATAGAACTGAATGTTTTTTGTTTTTACAATAGAGATATTGTATTTTTAATTAACAAAAAAAAAATACAAATACTAAACTTCAAAGTGATTTGGGGGGGAACTTTCTTAACGCCCGCGAAAAAGTGACCCCAATTTTTATCATAGATTTTCATGGTCTATATGGCATGGATAGGTATTTTTTGATAATTTAAAAAATTGTTCAAAAGTTATACCCCTAATGTACATACATACATATCTCTAATTTTAGAGTTTAATTACATTGAATGAAATTCTTTATTTAGATGGACTTTTTTAATTTCTTATTTATTAAAAATTAAATGGATTAAACATTTATTTTAGAAAGAATTTTATAGAAAAAATATAGCTTAAACACAATTTTAACCTACAATCTGATTTTGTATAAATACCGCAATTATGTATTTCGATTTAAATAGTTTCCATAATAAGAAGTTTGTAGTTTTAAAAAAAATTTTTACTTTCTTTCCCTTTTTATAAAAAATTTTAAGATTTTTCTCTTAAAAATAAGATTTTTTTTCGCCAAATTAAGATTATTCTTCAAAATCTTCTGGAACGCTGTCCAACAGTGAGACCTTATCCTTCATTACACTATCAACATCAGTGCAAAATAATTGAGCCGAGAAAAAACAGCTTGCAGTCGAGATTTTTCAAAGTCGTTATTATGAATTCCGAATTTTTAAATGATGGCAAATAGAACAGCATATGGGAGGACAATCCAAATTTTCCTGGGTTAAAATGCATAGCCAAAAATTTTATCCCTCTACGGTGATTGAGTTGTTTAAGATTTTCTATATAATCAAAGCTATTTATTGTTAAATCCTGATATTCTTGATTAAAGTTTCGATTTTCGTATGAATTTAAATACAATTGTATAAATTCTAATTTCTGCAAGGCCAGGTTAACCTTTTCTGGTGATTCCATTTGCGATTTAAATGTATTTTTGATCTCTTCCCAGATTACGATTACATCTTTTTGCATTGATTTGGTATTAACTGTTCCATATATGGATCTATAGATCATATTGTCTAGTATAGGGCTAAAGAATTTTTTGGTATTTTCCAAACACATGTCATCCATTTCGGCCATAGGCACATCATAGCGTATAAAAAACGGTTCCACTAAGTGATAGTAAATGTAATTGGCCAGTTGATATTTCTTGGTGGATTTTATGACTTCTTTTAAATGTTCCTGATATTCAGGGGTATATTCATAGTACATAGAATTCCATTCAAATCCTAAGGCGGTATTTATAAATTTGACCAAATCCATATCTTTATCTATGAAATCTTCTGGGTAGCGTTTGATGGACTTTGATTTTAAAGTTTTATCTGATTTGAAATCTAAAAGACCACGGGCCAAATCAATTTCGAAAGCCACTATCTCATGAGCTACAGTTTTAGCATTTTCTTGCTCTAGACCTAGGTAGTCTCCCAACATTTCTTGTATGTGACGGAGGTATTCCTGACAATTTTTCTCTGTAGCTTCGCCTAAACACATGCTCTTATTTTTAAGTTTTAAACTTGGCTGACCAACAAAGAGTGTATTTACCGTTTTATTTTCAAGGTCACCACGTATTCCCAACTGTAAAATAATATCAAAACCATATTTATTTTGTATTGAACCAATGGTTTTAAGCCAATCAAATGCTTCCTCCTCTTCTTTCCAGCTCTCATTGGCCTGTAGAAGGGCAGGCATTTTGCCAAATTCTCCTATAATTTCTCTTAATTCTTTTACTATATAGGAACGCTCTTTTAAAGCCATATTGCGGCATGATGTAAAGAAATCTTTTGCCTTTTTAACTGCTCCCAATTTCGTATTACTTAATAACTCCTCTTCACTTTTGCCATTATCTTCATCATCAAGCATTTCATCTTTTAACAACCGCAATTGTTTTTGTTTATAGGAATTATCTAATAACGTGAAAATGGATGTTGTGCCCTCAGCGGGATGTAATTTTGGCCAGTTGCCACAAGCGTACTCATAAAAATTATCACTTGCCTCCGGGTTCATATAGTTGCGCATTTCTGCCGGTAAAGTGTTAACAAATTGTACGGCATGAATCAGCAATTGCAAACTAATTAATTTCGTTACGATTGCACTCTTTTCCTTTGTCAAGGGCCAACGCATTTTAGCAAATTAAAATCTGTCTTATTGCTGTTGAGATTTAAATAATTTTGAGTTTTCTTAAACTTTATTTCGTTCAATTCAGCCGCTAATTTAACTTGTTCAGTTGATGTACGCACAAAGTTTAAACTAAAACTGTATGCTTACACTCAATTTATATTGAAATGATCATTATTTATTTTAAATGTTTCTTACGAGCAGGGCTGTCGTTTTTGGTTATTTCTAACCAAAATTGGTTTTATTTTTTTTCAATGTGGAGGTGTGAATATTTTTTTCATTTTGTTTACTTTTTTCTAAAATAATAATGCGTACGAATATGTTTTTCTTGATACAATTATTTACGAGCTCAAATAATTTGTACTGTGTACTACGATTTTTTCATTATTTGTTACCAAGCAAGGCCCATTGAAAAGGTCTGTGCAAGAAGCCTGATGATCATTGTTTATGTTCTTTTTAGTTGTCAAAAGTTGTTTACATATGCATGTATACGTTTATGGTATGCCACACATACACGTTTTTTCCTTTTGCTTTGTATATGAGGTATTAAATTTTTGACAACTAAAAAGAATCGTATTTTGTTTTTGTACAAGTAAGCAGACCTGATAGATGGGCCTTGTTACCAAGGAACGGAAGTTTTTTATAATTTATCGAAAACAAAAAATCTATTTCAAAACAGCAACCAAATATTTTTTTAAGATTTTTGCTAAGAAAATATTGCCATTTGTGATTTTTATATCAAAAACGCCATGTTCTGAAATTGAAAACAAATGAAGTTTTAATCAATGGAAATTTAAGAGTAGTAAAGACTTAAGATTAGGAAGTGCATAAAATCATGGGGAATCGATTTCAGAAAATTCGTTTTAGTGTTTCTAAAAACTTGAAAATAAGTTTAATTTTCTGAATTTAGGTTATTTTCAGAAGTACATTTTTATACAAATTAGAAAATACACATATCAATATAATTTTAAATTTATGGAATTTTCTTTAAGAAATGGCTGTTAGTTTTAAGAAATTTGAAATTTTACTGTTTACAACTTGTCGGTATGTATATTTTTTAATATTTTTAAAATAATTGTTTGGTAAAAAAACAACTTTGGACTGTCAGTCATATACTTTTTCTCCATTGAATGTACATACGTTACGAAAGGCGAATTTGCTTATATCCGCCACAATAGATTTCAATGATTCACAAAATATGTATATCAAAAAGAACCATTTTGAAACAGTTATTTATAATCTATCTATTCTCTATATACCTATATAAAATAGGATGTGTGTATGTATGTATGTAACGTATGGACTTCAAAACCGCTGGGACGATTTTGATGAAATTTTCAGGGAATCTTCAGAATATTCAGGCGGGTGACACTGTGAAGTCTGATTTTTGATTTTCGTTCTGCGGGCGAAGGGGCGTGGCAAAAGCCAATTTTCATAATGCACCACTAATGACATCTTTACAACTTGGATGATTTTTTCTTTAAAATTATCGCCATGGTCCAACTTAGATTTATACGGAAAGAAAATTTTGCCCCGCCCACTTTTACGCCAACTTTTTTCGATTTACCTAAAATCAAAAAACTGCTCCATCCATTTGACTAATTTTTCTTTTAACTGTTCGTATTAATCCATTTTACGTTTTCATCGAAAGAAAAAAATACCACGCCTAATTTTACGCCCACTTTTTCTATTAAGCGCATAATTTGAGAACGGCTTGACCGATTTGGACGATTTTTTCTTTAAAATGATCGCCATGGTCCAACTTAGGTTTTTACGGAAAGAAAAAATTGCACCGCCCGCTTTTTTCGATTTACCTAAAATCAGAAAACGGCTCTTTACACCAAATAAAAAAAAAAAACAAAAAACATTGTCTATGCGCTGGCCTTAAGATGAAGTAATAAATTAATATAATTTCCAATTTGCCTTAAATGCATGCGTTTCTTTTTTGATTGAGCCCATATCTACACCATATGTAAGTTATTTTGTAAAAAAAAACTTTATGATAGGTATTCCATGGATTTTTATTTTAAAGGCCGTAAATTTCGTTAAATGCTCAATTTAAATCGTGTGGTAATACAACACTAATGTTTGCTTAGGGCCAGCAACGTGGACCGGGTCAGATAGTAAGAATTATAAATTTAAAATAAAATTTACAAACAAGAGAATTAGGTTTTTATAATATTTTAGATACATACATATGTATATGGTAATTGGAAAATATTTACATAAAATGCATTTCGCATACCGCCAATCGTTTTCAATTTCGCCATATCGCCAAACGAAAATTTCCATCGAAATTAAGAAATCGCCACATTTGACAGTCCTGCCAATAACAGCGAAAAAGCGGAAAACAATTTCCCATTTTTGTTGTACATAACTGGCATATTAAAAATATTCCATTATTAACTTTCAATATACTGAATTTTGTATGGAAAATTTACGGGGTTTTTTTACGAAAAAAGTCTCAAAAAAATAAAAACTTTTAATTAAGTTTCTCGTTATTTTTTTAATATGTAAATGAATTACATTTCATGTTTGGTTTTTTGATTTATAATTATTTTTTTACAAATCACATTTGAATTGCAATGCACCTTAAAATAATAAGAGCCATTTTAAATTTGGTTATACAGTGAAACTTCGATATAACGAACTTCGTTATTACAAAAAACTCAAAATAATGAATTTTTAGCTGAGTCCCTTGAAAAAACCTTTTTATTGCAAAGTTTTTCTTACAAAAATGCTCTTTAGCTATAACGAAGAAATTCTGAGCTATAAAGCCTCTATAAAGAGAAATATTTTTTCAAAAGCCTCTATACAACGAAATTATAATTGAGAAATACATATGTACATATGTATAGCATTTTAAGTGTGTAAGTCATTAAAATCCCGTTATCAAAAACCTCTACATAACGAAGTCTTGAACTATAGCCTCCATGCTGCGAAGTAAGACTAAGGCAAAATTAAATTTTAAACACAACGGGGAAGTCCCTTTTAAAAACAACGATAGGTACATAAATGTATTTGCATATGTAAAGAGCCACAAATATAGTCAGTTCTGTTTTGGTTCTTTGCCAAAATGAGTGTATTAAAGCGTTAATCAATTTCTATGCAAGAAAAAATTTCTATAATTGATGCTGTTGATCGTGGTGACAAATCTTAGCAAGAAATTGCTAAACAATTTAATATACCGCCGAGTACTCTTTCTACAATTTAAAAAAATCGGGAGATTATTAGCAGCACTAAAGCTTTAAAGTGCAAAAGATTGCGCTTTGCAGAATATGAAGACGTTTAGCAATGTTTATCTAAATGGTTTACACAATGTCGAAATCAAATCATTCCTTTAAAGCTAGTAACGGTGAGCTTGATAATTTTAAAAACCGATATCGGATTTCGAAAAGTGAGCCGAGAAAGTGCCAGTGTAAGTGATGAAGTTTGTTCAGAATGGAAAGCATTGTTACCAAGTTTGTTGGCAAAGGTTAAGAGGCGCTGTTGATTTTGAATAAAACACATATTATTTAGAAAATTACTGTCACTTCTTTTAATTGTGATAATATTGGTATGGTTCAATTAGGTATGGAACAAAATATTGGCCAAATGGACGCCGCAACCTCGGCGGCACACCACCTCCGGTGATCTAAATTTTCGATGACGCTGAGGCATAATTGAGGTTCTATGTCGTTAATGTGCCGAATTATCTTATCCGTTAGCTCTTGAATTGTTTTTGGCTCATCGATGTTCATCTTTTCTTTCAAATCACCCCAAAGAAAGAAGTCCAACGATGTCAAATCACATGATCTTTGCGGCAAATCGACATCGCCACCATTGAATTTGTCGCGCAAAAGAGCCATTGTTTCGTTAGCTGTGTGGCAAGTGGCACCGTCGTCCTTTTGAAACCACATATCGTCCACATCCATACCTTCCAATTCGTGCCATAAAAAGTTCGTTATCATCTCACGACAGCGAACACCATTCACAGTAACCGCCGCCAGCTCATAAACCGCACCAAACAGTCACTCTTTTTGAGTGCATTGAGTTTTCGACAATCACTCTTGAGTTACCATTCGCCCAAATGCTGCAATTCTGCTTATTTACGAATCCGCTGAGGTGAACATGTGCCTCATCACTGAAGATGATTTTCTTCGAAAATTTATCATCCAATGTTGCCATTTCTTGCCACCATTCTGACCATTAACGACGTTTGGAATGGTCAAGAGGCTTTAGTTATTCACCATTTAAAATACGCCAACCACAATAAGGGTGATTGAGTCAATTGCACCTTGCTCGCATATAAATGCAAGTCTTTATGCATAATGTTCGTCAACGACGAGCGTCAGGTGCAATTGTTGGGCACGACGACGAGTTGAGGTGGACGATTCTTCAACCACACTATCGCGAACAGCAGCAATATTATCTTGCAGTACGAGCTGTACGAGCAAGCACTAGTGTTTTCACATCTCCTACAGACCCGGTTTGCTCACCGAAAAAATCACGAAGTGCACCATAAGCATTTTGATTTGAACCCCCATTTTCATAATAAGCCTGAATAAAAACACTAAAAATTATGTGGCAATTTAAGCAAACGATCTAGACTTTGTTAGAATACGCAGCTATTTTCCATCGTTAAGATAATAATTTTAGCTATTTCGGTAGAAATAACACTTGATTCCCAAAGAATTAGTTGTAATTATTGTTTATCTTGTATTGATTAGTTATTAAGTATTGGTTAGTTATTTTATTAGTTAAAATTGTTATTGTATAAGTTATGCACACTTCTAGTGTAAAAACCAATGTACAGATGTAATGTTAAAATTGTTGTGCATAATAGTACTTCAACCCCACTGTAAATACTCGAACTTTCGTTATTAATTTATCTCAATTTATGGTAACGCCTAAAAGTATGCCTTAGTTTAACAATATGCTAATTATAAGCATTAACTCTCTGAAAATGCAACCCAAAAATTCATGTGCTCTTTAAAAAGTATACGCCTAGCAAAGGGCTGTCAGATTTTTTCAGCCCTATCGCCAAGCCGGTTGTCAGAAATCGCCAATCGTCCATTTTGTTCAGTTTTCGTAAAATTTTTTTCTTTTGTTTTTTAATTAAATTTTGCAAGCAAAAAAAGCGAGTATAATGTAACAGTCAAAAATAACCAAAAACTGAGAAAAATATATGTACAAAAAAGTCGCCGAAAGTAAATTTTGTTTAGATTCTGTAATTTTTTTTTAATAACATAAAATGGAGATCATATATTCAGGTAAAAAAAACTAAAATTAAGTACACAAGTCTATAAGATCGCCTCATCGATTTCATTACTGCTGTTCTGACCTATTAGAATTTAATAGTGGCTGAATATAAAATGAAATTTACTTAAAATTATAATAAAAATGAAAACCATGTGAAAAAAAGTTGCCAGATTTTGGTAAAATTAGTAATGATAACTGAAAATGACAAACTATTAAAACAAAATCGCTGAAATGATATAAATGTTAAAAATAGTCAATTAAATCGCAATTTATATCAAAAATCGCAAAAAAAAACTCTAGCAGTCTTCTATTTAATATGTTCACTTACACACCTGCTTCGTAGAAGGGCAATGCCGTGGCACGTGTAAGGTTTTTTTTATTTACAAAACTTGTATAGAATTCCTTCATTTACTTTACTGCATCTCTGCATGTCTTATTGCGTAGCGCAAAATTGTGCGCATACTTTTTAAAATTTACTATTAGTGCTTCGCAAAACAAGAATATTTCTTATTGTGTTGACTCCGACCGTTGATCCTGGCCTCTATCCCTTAACAATTAAATTATTTAATTTACTGAAGCATTTTAAAATGTAAGGTCCTTATTAAGTAACCCTTTAAAAAAAAAATATATAATAATTCAACAGCAAGGTATTGTTTGTGTAAGTAATAAATGAATATTAAAGGATTTATGACTAAACAGAAAACGACTGCCAATTAATTAAAATACCCGGGAGGTTTTTTCTCATCGTTTCACCAACAATTAAGTTTCAAGTAATAACAAGTTCTTAAAATTTCATGACAACAGATTACATTAAATAAAAACGAAATTAATACGCCAATATTCATTACGCCTGTCAGATATATTTTTTCTATAAAATTTTAAGTGGAAAAATTTCATTTTAATTGTTTAAAAAAATTTAAAAGTGTTTGCTGGTTTAAAGCAAATATTGGCCAAATGGACGCCGCAACCTCGGCGGCACACCACCTCCGGTGATCTAAATTTTCGATGACGCTGAGGCATAATTGAGGTTCTATGTCGTTAATGTGCCGAATTATCTTATCCGTTAGCTCTTGAATTGTTTTTGGCTCATCGATGTTCATCTTTTCTTTCAAATCACCCCAAAGAAAGAAGTCCAACGATGTCAAATCACATGATCTTTGCGGCAAATCGACATCGCCACCATTGAATTTGTCGCGCAAAAGAGCCATTGTTTCGTTAGCTGTGTGGCAAGTGGCACCGTCGTCCTTTTGAAACCACATATCGTCCACATCCATACCTTCCAATTCGTGCCATAAAAAGTTCGTTATCATCTCACGACAGCGAACACCATTCACAGTAACCGCCGCCAGCTCATAAACCGCACCAAACAGTCACTCTTTTTGAGTGCATTGAGTTTTCGACAATCACTCTTGAGTTACCATTCGCCCAAATGCTGCAATTCTGCTTATTTACGAATCCGCTGAGGTGAACATGTGCCTCATCACTGAAGATGATTTTCTTCGAAAATTTATCATCCAATGTTGCCATTTCTTGCCACCATTCTGACCATTAACGACGTTTGGAATGGTCAAGAGGCTTTAGTTATTCACCATTTAAAATACGCCAACCACAATAAGGGTGATTGAGTCAATTGCACCTTGCTCGCATATAAATGCAAGTCTTTATGCATAATGTTCGTCAACGACGAGCGTCAGGTGCAATTGTTGGGCACGACGACGAGTTGAGGTGGACGATTCTTCAACCACACTATCGCGAACAGCAGCAATATTATCTTGCAGTACGAGCTGTACGAGCAAGCACTAGTGTTTTCACATCTCCTACAGACCCGGTTTGCTCACCGAAAAAATCACGAAGTGCACCATAAGCATTTTGATTTGAACCCCCATTTTCATAATAAGCCTGAATAAAAACACTAAAAATTATGTGGCAATTTAAGCAAACGATCTAGACTTTGTTAGAATACGCAGCTATTTTCCATCGTTAAGATAATAATTTTAGCTATTTCGGTAGAAATAACACTTGATTCCCAAAGAATTAGTTGTAATTATTGTTTATCTTGTATTGATTAGTTATTAAGTATTGGTTAGTTATTTTATTAGTTAAAATTGTTATTGTATAAGTTATGCACACTTCTAGTGTAAAAACCAATGTACAGATGTAATGTTAAAATTGTTGTGCATAATAGTACTTCAACCCCACTGTAAATACTCGAACTTTCGTTATTAATTTATCTCAATTTATGGTAACGCCTAAAAGTATGCCTTAGTTTAACAATATGCTAATTATAAGCATTAACTCTCTGAAAATGCAACCCAAAAATTCATGTGCTCTTTAAAAAGTATACGCCTAGCAAAGGGCTGTCAGATTTTTTCAGCCCTATCGCCAAGCCGGTTGTCAGAAATCGCCAATCGTCCATTTTGTTCAGTTTTCGTAAAATTTTTTTCTTTTGTTTTTTAATTAAATTTTGCAAGCAAAAAAAGCGAGTATAATGTAACAGTCAAAAATAACCAAAAACTGAGAAAAATATATGTACAAAAAAGTCGCCGAAAGTAAATTTTGTTTAGATTCTGTAATTTTTTTTTAATAACATAAAATGGAGATCATATATTCAGGTAAAAAAAACTAAAATTAAGTACACAAGTCTATAAGATCGCCTCATCGATTTCATTACTGCTGTTCTGACCTATTAGAATTTAATAGTGGCTGAATATAAAATGAAATTTACTTAAAATTATAATAAAAATGAAAACCATGTGAAAAAAAGTTGCCAGATTTTGGTAAAATTAGTAATGATAACTGAAAATGACAAACTATTAAAACAAAATCGCTGAAATGATATAAATGTTAAAAATAGTCAATTAAATCGCAATTTATATCAAAAATCGCAAAAAAAAACTCTAGCAGTCTTCTATTTAATATGTTCACTTACACACCTGCTTCGTAGAAGGGCAATGCCGTGGCACGTGTAAGGTTTTTTTTATTTACAAAACTTGTATAGAATTCCTTCATTTACTTTACTGCATCTCTGCATGTCTTATTGCGTAGCGCAAAATTGTGCGCATACTTTTTAAAATTTACTATTAGTGCTTCGCAAAACAAGAATATTTCTTATTGTGTTGACTCCGACCGTTGATCCTGGCCTCTATCCCTTAACAATTAAATTATTTAATTTACTGAAGCATTTTAAAATGTAAGGTCCTTATTAAGTAACCCTTTAAAAAAAAAATATATAATAATTCAACAGCAAGGTATTGTTTGTGTAAGTAATAAATGAATATTAAAGGATTTATGACTAAACAGAAAACGACTGCCAATTAATTAAAATACCCGGGAGGTTTTTTCTCATCGTTTCACCAACAATTAAGTTTCAAGTAATAACAAGTTCTTAAAATTTCATGACAACAGATTACATTAAATAAAAACGAAATTAATACGCCAATATTCATTACGCCTGTCAGATATATTTTTTCTATAAAATTTTAAGTGGAAAAATTTCATTTTAATTGTTTAAAAAAATTTAAAAGTGTTTGCTGGTTTAAAGCAAATATACCGCGAATCCCTGATGAGATGGAAAAATTCTGAGTACAGATATGGTTTTAATGGGTTTAAAATTTTATTGGCCTGTGTTATTGATTGAAATACTTTTTCGGCTTTCTTTGATTGACAAGAAAGTAAGCTAAAAGGTCTATAAGATGATGGTTAAGTTAAATCTCACTGTTTAATGTATGTAAATAGTTAACTTTTTCCAATAAAGCTGCTGACTACTTATGACATTAAACCTGCGTAACAACAAAAATATTTAATAAAGTGGTATTTGGTCCACCAAAACCAAAAAAAAATATTTTAATTAGCACAAGTGTGTACAATTTTTATTTGTTTCCACTCCGCAAAATTCCTATATTTTAGAAAACTTTGATATATTCCACCATGTAAAAAATGTGTATTTTGACGAACAGGCAAATAAAATATAATATTTTTTTATTCCAATATTTTGATTATAAAAAAACAAAAATTCAGTCTAAAAAGTTTCGGTACCAGTATACCGTTACTACTATAATTAAAACACCGATAGCGGAATAAATGCTTTAATACCAAAATTCGTTTCGCTTGCCAACCTTGACAAAAACTTATAATTTCAACAAGTTTATTTCAATTATTTACAGCGTTGAAAACATAAATCAACGCAAAACAAAATTTTCGACAGTACAGTCAACTTATAATACAAATCGATGTTCGATAGCCGGCGAAAGTCGTTTCTCGAATATATAGCCCATATACAAGGAGCCTTGAGGACCCTGGAGACTATCAAATAAGCCCATCAATCAGTGTATATGTGTTTGTGTTTCGGAGACGTACAAAAAACTCGTCCATCAACATTTGTATTTTTTTTTTATGAAAATCAAAAACTTAAAAAAAGAAAATTAATATATTTTTTGTTCACTTTGTAAATAAAGTATACAATTTTTTTCATCAGTGGGGACAGAAAATAGTAAAAATTAAAATATGTATCTATGTACCTACTTAAATACAAAAAATTTTTAATTTTTCCAATATTTTTTCATTTATTTAACGAAATTAACAATTGAACATTTAAAAGTTGGGAAGTAGGTACCAAATATTAAGTCAAATAAAATTAGTAAATTTCACATTTCTTTTTCGGATTCAAAGTAGAACCTTCAGGACATTTGAAAATTTTCGAAAATTCTGAAAAATTTGCCAAAGGACCGATTACTCGGTACATGGCAGGTGCATGAACATCCAACAGTGAGACCTTATCCTTCATTACGCTATCAACATCAGTGCAAAAGAATTGAGCATAGCCCAGAAAAAACAGCTTGCGATTGTTGAGCTTAATATGCGGCAATAGTTCTTCGAGATTTTTCAAAGTCTGTGAATTTAACCAGTGTATGTAGGATTTGAAAGCCAATTGTATGGCTCCATTGTCGGCTATATTTTCGGCCTGTAAGTCAGAGGCGGGTAAGTATTTACCACTATAACGGTAGCGTGAGTATTGCGATTTGAAGCAGGCCTTTTTATGTTTAAATGCTTTGGTGGATTTTTCATCCCACCAACTCTCCAGTTCGTTGCCATTTGAATCATATTGCTTGCCCATGTCATCGAAACCATGTATGAGTTCGTGAGCTAAAAGAAAACCCAAAGTGCCAAATTTTAAAGCTTCGGGATAGTAATCGGACCATAAGTAATTTTGTTGTAACAGTGAAATCGGTATCATTATTAGATTTTCCGAATTTATAAATGATGGCGAATAGGACAGCATATGGGAGGGCAGTTCCAATTTTCCTGGGGTAAGAAGTATACCCAAAAATTTTACCACTCTACGGTGATTGAGTTGTTTAAGATTTTCTATATAATCAAAGCTATTTATTGTTAAATCCTGATATTCTTGAGTAAAGTTTCGATTTTCGTATGAATTTATATGCAATTGTATGCGTTCTAATTTCTCCAAGGCCAGTTTACGGGTCATGGGTGTTAACCATTCCATTTTTGGTGATTCCATTTGCGATTTAAATGTATTTTTGATCTCTTCCCAGATTACGATTATATCTTTTTGCATTGATTGGGTATTAAATGTTCTATAGATCATATTGTCTAGTATATGGCTAAAGAATTTTTTGGTATTTTCCAAACACATGTCATCCATTTTGGCCATAGGCACATCATAGCCTATAAAAAACGGTTCCAGTAAGTGATAGTAAATGTAATTGGCCAGTTGATATTTCTTGGTGGAATTTATGACTTCTTTTAAATTTTCCTGATATTCGGGGGTATATTCATAGTACGTAGAATTCCATTCGAATCCTAAGGCGGTATTCATAAATTTAACCAAATCCATATCTTCATCTATGAGATCTTCTGGGTAGCGTTTGATGGACTTTGATTTTAAAGTTTTATCTGATTTGAAATCTAAAAGACCACGGGCCAAATCAATTTCGAAATCCACTATCTCATGAGCTACAATTTTAGCTTTTTCTTTCTCTAGACCTAGGAAGTCTTCCAAATTTTCTTGTATGTGACGGCGGTAGTCCTGACGATAATTCTCTGTAGCTTCGCCTAAATACATGCTCTTATTTTTAAGTTTTAAACTTGGCTGACCAACAAAGAGTGTATTTACCGTTTTATTTTCAAAGTCACCACGTACTCCCAACTGTAAAATAATATCAAAACCATATTTACTTTGTATTGATCCAATGGTTTTAAGCCAATCAAACGCTTCCTCCTCTTCTTTCCAGCTCTCATTGGCCTGTAGAAGGGCAGGCATTTTGCCAAATTCTCCTATAATTTCTCTTAATTCTTTTACTATATAGGAACGCTCTTTTAAAGCCATATTGCGGCATGATGTAAAGAAATCTTTTGCCTTTTTAACTGCTCCCAATTTCGTATTACTTAATAACTCTTCTTCACTTTTGCCATCATCTTCATCATCAAGCATTTCCTCTTTTAACAACCGCAATTGTTTTTGTTTATAGGAATTATCTAATAACGTGAAAATTGATGTTTTCCTCTTGCTAGTGCCCTCAGCGGGATGTAATTTTGGCCAGTTGCCACAAGCGTACTCATAAAAATTATCACAGACACTTGCCTCCGGGTTCATATAGTTGCGCATTTCTGCCGATTTAGCTAAGCGCATTATCTGGGCCACATACTTCGAATCATTGTTAGCTGAGATGCGATTCTCGTGAATGTACATTTGTACGGCTGCCGGTGAAGTGTAAACAAATTGTACGGCATGAATCAGCAATTGCAAACTAATTAATTTCGTTACGATTTCACTATTTTCTTTTGTCAAGCGCCAACGCATTTTAGCAAATTAAAATCTGTCTTATTGCTGTTGAGATTTAAATAATTTTGAGTTTTTTTTAACTTGATTTCGTTCAATTCAGCCGCTAATTTAACTTGTTCAGTTGTTGTACGCACAAAGTTTAAACTTAAACTGTATGCTTACACTCAATTTAAATTGAAATGGTCATTATTTATTTTAAATGTATCTTACGAGTAGTGTTTCTTAATTCTACAGAGTCTCATTCTCTCATGATATGTGATCGCTGCTGCTTACTATTTCTGTAATTGTAAACAGCTGTTGAGAATTTGTATACGGGTTCAAAATGTTATCAATGTCTATTTGGATTTGAGTTGTAAATAGTTTTAAATAAACGAGTAAAAACTACATGTTAAATTAGTTGTTTTTTTTTTGTCGTGAGTACAGTGCGGTAAAATCAGTTTACGAACTGGAGCAAAAACACTGTTAACTTGTATAAATATAATTTATGATTATCAAAGGCATAGAAATATAAAACAAAAATTAAGATTTACTTAATTATTTGCGTATAAAATTGAAATGTGTTTTTTATTGTTATAAAATTTTGGCATGTAAAGCAGCTCTAAGTGCTCTCAGTTGTGATTCCTACTCAGAGCATCGCTTGAATTTTGTGCAAAATTTCAAGCGAAAATTGTGCAAAATTTCAAGCAATATTTTTAATAAGCACGACACTACAAACCAAACAGCAAATTCATATTATAAAGTTGCTTCTAAAGGGTGGTTAAAGGTTAAGGACCGCTGTTGATTTTGAATAAAACACAAATTATTTAGAAAATTACTGTCACTTCTTTTAATTATGATAATATTTGTATGGTTCAATTAGGTATGGAACAAAATATTGGCCAAATGAACGCCGCAACCTCGGCGGCACACCACCATCCGATGGTCTAAATTTTCGATGACGCTGAGGCATAATTGAGGTTCTATTAGCTGACGGCCAAATTTAGTTTTTCGTCAGCATGGAGGGTGGGCTTCGGAACAGTGTAGCAATTTACATCTCAGGCTATACCATTTTCTTTTACCGCTTATTTTTCTTATATATTATGTAGATTATTAAGTTCATTAGCTACCTAAAGTTAAGTCTCTGCAACTTTCTATAATATTCACATATGGGAACACACCTCACTCCCCACCGACGAGCACGGCCGTAATGTTAGGTAGCACCGTTCCCAGAGTTAAGACATTACAGTTGAGAACCGTAGGGCTATTCCGAGATATGAAATGAATAGCAAGGTCATGGGAGGGTAAAGAATGTTATGAGGCGGGTGACATCTAGTTCCTCTTCCAAGTAGAGCATAATTTATTTTCCTATATTTGTTTTTTTTGTTTGTAATTGAATCAAAATTATTTGCTACTTAAAATTTTTTTTTAATGTACGAATCGACTTAACGTTAAAACAAGACGTCAAAATTTTAAACTACACATGCAGTTAATTTCACATGGGCTACACATGAAAAAAAATTACACATGATATGTGTAATTACACATGAGGTGGCAACACTGTATTCATATCACAAGCTCACATTGAAAAGAAAAGAATATGTGTATTTTTGTTCCCATCATTGCTGCGTTGATTTTTCATTTCATTAGAAATGTTTGAAAGTATTTTAAATACCCGCTGTTTTACTGTAGTAAAGCATTTTTTGGTTGCTTCTACACATTCACACACCTGTTTGTGACAGCGGCACTACAGTATCGAGTTTGAAAATTTTTCAATTCAATATAATTGTGCTGGTCTCAAGAAGATCTCTGGTTTTACAAATTGGTTGAAAGTTGGTAAGTATATAATACATCCGAATAAAATAAACCAAAATTAAAGAAAAATTTCGTTCATAATACAACATTATAAAAAGGTAAACAAAAATGTTTTTGAATGCAAATGCGTGTAATTAACAACATTCTTTTCAACTTTTTAAATTTGACTTAACATGTTTTGTGAAAATGCCACAGATATCAATTAATCAAAGTGTTGAAAAATATTTTTAATCCACTGTATGTTCTTAAATGATATACATATAGTTTAGTGGAGAGCCTCTGAAGCAGGGATGTCAGCGCCTTGCACAATTGTGCAAAATAATTCACATGTACGCTTACGCTCTTTTATTTTGCGAGCGTAAAATATAATTGTTTACTGAGAAACACTCTCATTCAGCGGGAAATATCGCAAATATTGCAAGGCCTGTTTTGAGGCCTCTAAATATATTTATGTATATAAATAAATATACAATAACTGTATGTAGGTACATCTTTTTTTTTGTTTTATTATCTTTTTTATTTTATTTATTATCTATGTTTTTGTTTTGTTTTATTTCTGTTTTTAACATTGTACAATGATTATAAAACAGGGATTTCCATTTCTTTGCACAATTGTGCAATTGTGGTTATTTTTTAAGATAGAATTTTAAAATTTTATAAAAATATATATGTAAAGTGAATCCTAATCAACAAAAATTTCAAATTTTCAAAATAATTGTTTTGCATTTAAGCTAACGATATGTGTTTTGTTATTAATACGATTTCCGTATGACGTGCTAAATTCCCAGTTTTTCATATTTGATAAATACACTGAAATTTATTGTTGAGGGAAAGCTAGCTTCTATGCGCATTTCACTGGTTGCTTAGGCCAGCTCATCAGGAAACCTTTTCCAAAGACTTTAGAAAGGCCAAAAATATTATACAAATAAAACTCAAAGTCTTACTTGTAACAATATCAAAGCCAAAACAAAACACCAACAATAAATAGTGAGTTTATCTTTTCTTACATTCCCCTACAATTGGTTGGGTTCTTTCCGACTCGAATTGTAGTTGTAAGTGGGTAAAAAGAAAAAACAAAATTAAAAAACAAACTGCTTCATTCTACTGTCTTCGTAAGAAAACGACAAAAAAAACCAATTTGCCAATTCAGTTTTTTGCACGGGCACATGCAAGTATGCATATTATCAAAGTTATTTTCGGGAATACAAAATTTATTATTAATACGATTTCCGTATGACGTGCTAAATTCCCAGTTTTTCATATTTGATAAATACACTGAAATTTATTGTTGAGGGAAAGCTAGCTTCTATGCGCATTTCACTGGTTGTTTTTTGTATGTGTTTTGTTCGTGAAAAAAATTCGTTGATGCCTGTAACAGGGTCCCTTTTTCTTTCGTTAAAAAGATGTACCTAAATGCAGAAATTATTAAGAAAAGGAAAAGCCACAAGAATTTGTTGGTATTTTGTGATTGTAAAAATATTTTTGTTTCTGTACCAATCGCGTCGGTGGGTTTTTTTTTTTTAACTCTTTTCTTAAGTAGGTAAAAATATTTAAAAAACAAGTTAAAAAAGTCTTGTTTTGCTACAATTTATGTGTAAACCTATACACATAAAAGCAAATGTGACAGCATTCTCTTTTTATAATGGTGGTAAATACTTACAGAATATTTTTAAACTTAATATTTGCATTAGTATGAGCAAATGAATTTTCATTGTTAGAATTCGCAAAGGTATGTTGAGCAAAAAACGAAAAATATTGGAAAGAATTGTATTAGGTTGTAAAAAGACTTCAAATATTGTGAACTGCGCAATTTTTCCAAAAAATAAGCAAAGTTTCTGAGGTTCCAAATTAAATTTATTTAAATAATAACTGATTGTGTCTGTCCATAACTCAACATTTATCGATAATTGTATTATTATTTATTGCTTTTAAGTCTTCATAGCAATAAATGTAAGTTAACTTTAAATGGTCTGATGAAAAATGAATGGAAAGCATGAACTATATTTCCTCGCATAATGCTGGCCCTGGTGTTTGCATCGCCCTTTCTTGAAAATGTTTTGTAAGTTTTAATACCTTACCTGATTCCCAACAATTACATCGAACATAGATGACCCTTAGAAAAGGTCTTTAATAAGGCCTCGCAATAGGCCTCGCAACCGCATATTTCGCCCGCTGGGCATGTAAGAGATAAGAGTAATCTCACCAACACAATCATAATTGACATCACTGCTCTGCAGTGTTACCGTTCAAAATTTTCAAAAAGGGGCACAAAAAGGGGATTTAAAAAAAAAAGTGGTACAAAAAGGGGAATTCTGAGAAAAAAAGGGGCAACTTTAAAAACAGGAAAATTTAAAAAAAAACGTATGTATTTATTAAATTATTTTCATCGAAAACTAAACATAACAAAAAATAAACTTCATATTTATAAAAAAATACATTATAGGTATATAATACAAATTGTTTGGGAAAAACACACATATATATATATACATATATATATATATATATATATACATATATATATTTAAATATGCTAACTTAGAAAAAATCCGCTCAGCGGTTGCACTACTATGTGGTAAAGTAAAAACATATGAAGCAAATTTATACAAGTTTGGATATAAATTGTCACCCAAACAGTTTTTTAAATTGCCAATTTCGTACCAAAATGTTTCAGGGTTAGATATTTTAAAAATTGCTACATAGCTTTTATCGTTTGATCTGGTTTCTAAAAGTTTGAACTCTTTTACAAAATCATCTGGGTTAGTAATTGTATCAACAAAAACGGTAACAATTTCAAAGTAATTTATGTCTTCAGCTGACTTAATAAATACTGGATATAAAACCTTTAATGAACTCAGCCTCTTATTGCTAATATTAATTCTTGATAAAATTTCTTTGCACAGCTTTTGGTAAAAAAGTAAAATGTTGTTTTCAATTTCTACAATATCACTACTTAAGATGTTGTTAGTACATATTTCTAGCTCGGCTTCGTGGCCGATATATGTATATATTAAGAGTTTCTTTTATATGCAGAACATCAACAAAATCAATTTGTTCTATATCTGTTTGCATAACATACTCTTTTTTTAAAAAATTTTTAAAAATTTCTAATACAATATCATTTGTGGATGAAACTAAATATATAATTTGTGATGATTCGTTTTGAAAATTAAGGTTTAATTTATTCATAATATTTAATACATATACTAGAAATTTGAGGTAAATTTTATTGTTAATAGATAGCCCTTCCTGAATTATTTTAATTTTTTCCAAATAAGATGCTATTTTCTCTTCAAATTGAGCTCGGATTCATTGATTGACAGTTTAAAAAAAATTTGGTATAAAAAGGGGCACAAATAACAAAAAAATGATACAAAAGGGGATTTAAAACAAAGGGGTCAAAAAAGTGGCACGGCATTCAAAAAGGGGCAAAAATGCGACTTTAGTCGCATAACGGTAACACTGCTGCTCTGAAGTAAAGAGTACGAATATTAATGCATGTGAGTAATTCGCTTCTTTCTTACTCAATTTCATTAGGCGAACAAATAAAGACATTTGAATGAATGAATGAACGTATTTGTTTGATTGTGCGTTCGGTTGGTCGGAAAGTTAAGTTTTTGTTTATTTATTTTATTGTTTATTAACAAGTTTATTTTTGGAACATGTGTTGTCTGTTGTATCTAAACTTAGCGATCCATGTTGTATGTAGGATTTTGTAAACACATAATTATATTTGCCTGTCAGGCTGTCTGTCCATCTACTGCAACTAATATTAGAGTCTTAAACACGCAAGTATTTTAAATAAGTGTTTTATTTAAATATTTAATTTGTAAAATTTTTCTCGGTATAAATTAAAATTGCAACCAAGAAAGTTTTTTTCCAGAAAATGTTGTTGTGTTTTTCTTACAGTTACTAAAATGAACAGATTTAAAAGTCTTTAAACAAATTGCTTAGAACTACTTATGTATATGTATATTCACAACTTTATAGAAAAATATATATGTGCATAAGTATTTGTATGCCGATGTTGTGTTCTTAGTCACCAACACTTATTTTTCTGTTTGTGTTACATTGAAAAATTTTACAATCATTTTCTATTGTGTTCTCGGATTTTCTTAATCTTTAGTATTTTTTTTATTTTATAATTTTTTTTTTTTATAAAAACTTAGTTTATGAATTCGCACGTGCTAAAAGTTTTTTTTTTTTTTGTTGCTGTCGTTTATTTGTATGCCAAAGCATTCAGCAATAGTTGGTTGCATATTAAATGCACAAATATCTACGTACTTTAAAATTAAATGCGTGTGAACGTAAATTTACTAGTAATTTAACTGTGATTTATACAGCCATTTAAAATGCCTTTAAAATTTAGTTAAACAATTGTTAAAAATAGGGGGAAATTTATTGGCAGTAGAAGTGAAGCATAGAGTTACCTACACAGAAAAAATAAGCACTCGGGATAAATCAAGTTTCTTGTGATTACTTTAAGTACGAGTCGTACTCAGAAATTCAAGTACGAATAACACTAAAACGTACTCAAAACAATCCTAAATGGGATTACTTTCGAAAATCAATCCCGAAATCTCTTGAAATAAGTATAAAATTCTTAAATCAAGTAAAAACAAGATTCAACTTTTCGTTGTATTTAACTCTCCAGCTGACGCTTGTTTTGATTTTCTATACACATTGAAAAAGATCCGGACAGACTCATGTGCACCACGAAGGGTTAAAAAGTAAAATTGAACTCATGCTTCTCATTTAGTTTATATTTGTTTGGTTAAATATGGGCAGTTCAAGCGAAAAGTCTACTTTTTGTAACGTAACGCCAGAAATAATTTAAATTTTATAAGTATAGTTTACTTTTTTATATTTTGGTGTAAAGCGCTACCAGTTCTACATTAAGTTACAAAAGGGATAACGGTTGAACGACATGGTCCTAAAATTCAACCTTATTTGCATTCTGGCGTTACATTAAAAAAAAGTAGACTTTTCGCTGAAAATGCCCATATGTGCCTGAAAACAAGCAAAGATTTTTAAATTTAAAAGCTTGAAAAATAAATCTTTAAAGGTCCAAAGTTTACTAAAAGAGGTTTAATACAAAACGTCTTGCTCAATTCGCATTCTTATTCAGTTTTGTAATGCAAGTCAAAATCCACTTCCGTTTTTTTAACGTCACGCCATCGCATATTTTTGCTTATATCTACAAATCCTAAGCGTCGATTGCTGTAATTTTTTTTCTGAATATAGTGCTACTTCATTACTTTGTATATATAAAAACCCTTTTTACAAATTTGACTTCTTCATTTAATTTTTTTTACATTTTGTAGTACAAATATCACGACAAGTCAAAATGGAAATGCCCATATGTACATAAGACTTCTAAAGTAAAACCATATCGGGCATGATGTTTGTGTTTTATCATTCTGTAAGGTGTAATACGGGTAAGTGTACCAATCATAATAACTTGTTCGTTCTAATTTATGGGATGAAATCAACTTCATAATACTTAAATCAAGCGCATTTTGAGATTGATTCATTTTTGTTTTTACTTTAATCAATCTCATTTTCAGATTATTTTAAGTACGAATTCGGATTAAAACAATTTTATAATTCTTGAATCAAGCGCATTTTGAGATTGATTAAATCTTAGTTTTACTTAAATCAATCTCATTTTCGGATTATTTAAAGGACGAAATTGAATATTGATAATTTAAGTATTTTGCGATTGAAAATCCGTACTCAACACCGTACTATTCATACCGCTTCGGATTGATTTGAGTACGGATGGATTGATTTTTCTTTTGAGTTTACCGACTGAACTTCCGGGTTCTGGGATGGAGTTTAAAAAAAAAAAACTTATATTCGACGCTCGTTAAAATTTCAGCCGTTTATCACACTTTGTTAAAAAAAAAATTGTGGGTGGTTAAACAATTATTTTGGAAACAAACAATGAGATAGAAAATCGTTCAAATAAATCAAAAAGAACGCAGTGTATTTATTGACTAGATTTGACCATTTTCATCTCTTTAAGTCCTAAAAGAAATTTATTTAGCTACGAGCCATTTGTTTAGGCTTTTAAGTTAAGCCAAATTTTTTTTAAGTTTAAAACATTTAGACCACAAATTTCCATTGTGTTGTAACGTTAAACTTTTCCTAATTAGTTTGCGCAAATAATTTCAGCAATAAAATAAATCAATTTAATCGATAATTTAAGTTCTTCGTTAATCAAAGATTTTTCTTACGTTGAATTTATTAATATAAAGAACAAGAGACTATCTTATGTGCAATTTCAGTGTAAAAAAAATTCTATTAATATTGATGCGTTTATTGTAACAAAATCTTACTCAGCCATTTTTTTTTAGCAATTTTTAGTGGTAAAGAGTTAATAAGAATCTATAAAAAAAAAATGTTGGGCCTTTTTTGTTCTTCAACTGGTACTTTTTGAATTTTCGTTTTATTTTACCTATAAACATAAAATTAAACATTCAATTTCCTGAGTGAATGAAAACTTTTGGTACTTTTTGCTCTTCAAATGGTACATTTTGAATTTCTTTTCGTATTGGCTCTAGAAAAATAAAATTAAACATACAAGGTCCTGAGTGAATAAGAATCTGTAAGAGGGATCTTTTCGTTCTTTAACTTGTACTTTTTGATTTTAAATACTGTACCTACATAGAAACATACACAGAAAAAAATAATTTTCATATTTGAATACGAAAATCGCATATTTGAATAACAAAATTTTTGAATTTTCTGCGATGAAGATTTTTGCGGTATTGATAAATAAGTTTGTAGGTATAGCTATTGAATTTTTAGTCAAGAACCAAATTGCCCAAAATAATTTTATTCAACAAATGTTTAAGTGACTTGTTGAAATAAATTGTTGGAAATGTTGAATAACTCAAACAAAATCGAATCTAGTTCCGATGCGCATTTTGCTGTTTGCTTAGAAAAACTTTTTCAAACGACTTTGGAAAAACTAAAGATATTATACAAATAATACTGTAAAGCGAAAGAGGACTATGAGCTATTTAAAAATGGACAAGAGTTGTAAAAATGCTGGCTTTACTTTGATGCAAATATTTTTTTTTATTGAATATAAAGAAATATTTAATTATTTCATTATTAAATATGTTTTATTGAGTGTTATATTGATACATTTTTTTCATTGAATCAAAAAACAAGTTAATCGACCTAAAATTTTATTTTTAACAAATTGTGTCGTTAAAAATTTTCTTGAGAAAAATTTTTTTGTTTAAAGTTCAACATGAAACTTTTGCAAATCTTTTGCTTTTTAATTGGTACTCTCAGATTTTGGACTTGAATGGAAGATAACAAATGAACAGGAGGTTGGCCTTCGCCAAATCGATCCACAAATACTCGAAACATGTGTATTATTTTAGTTATGGTCGGATTTCGATCACTGGGAAAACACAAGTAGAATTAATTTGACTGAGCTTTTAAGTTCCAGAAACTTAAAAATAAATGAATACTAAAATACAAGTCCATTTAAAAAGGCATTTACATGGCACTAATGCAGAAAAATTACTTGTCTGCCATTATAATATTTAAATATTAAACTACTGTATCGAATTTTTGCTGTACACTACACAAATCGTTCACCTTTTCAAAGAAAAGTATGCAGTTTATTTTTATTAAAATCACTTTTTAATACCATGAAGTTGTTAGTTTTGTTTTATTATATAAATAAATAAAACAAAAATTTAAATAGTTTCTATCAGTAAAAAAAATCTGATACAACATACGTAGCACCATGAACATAACACCAGGGTTAGGGAGCAACCTGTGGTTTTAAAGCAATAGGACAATGTGGATTTACGAGCCAATTTTATTTCATTTTCACCATTAAGAACATCGTTTTTGTAACAAATGTTACCTCTTTGATGGTGTACAATCGCGATTTGTAATATTTTGCTTATATTTAACAATAAAGTGTTTACCTCCCTTAAAATTAAAAATATGATTGAATTTAACAATATAATGATTTTTAAAAAAAAACTACAACTATACACCTAAACATATTATGTTTACCTTAACCATATTATTATCACGGCAACCATATTATGTTTAAATTTATCCATCCAAAAGCTATAACCATATTATGGTTGCCTCCAAACATGTAATGGTAAATATTTGATAACAATTATACATATGTTCGAAATTATAATATTTTAAAACATTGTATGTCTAATTTTAAATTTTAAATAAAATGTTAAAAAAGCAATAACATTCTGGTCATTTGCATTTTACTCGGTTTGCTTAAAATTCTCATTCATTTAATTTTAATTGTTGATTAAAATACATAAATTTACGTAGAATAAACTAGTAGAACAGAAAAAATGGTCATTATAAAAGAGGAACATAACACCTATCAGGATTAAAAAATTAAATAAAATTATAATTTGACACTTAACAAATAATTTGAAAAAATGGATGAAATAAATAACCATAATATGATTAACATTCACCACATTATTGTTAATTATGACCATAATATGGTTACCTCTGTAAAAATTATAGGAAATTTCAACGGTATGGAAAGGTACCCGGGCACCTTCATGAATTAAATGTTACCTTCACTCGGTCAAAATCTAAGATAGACAATACACATACAAAATTTAACTACTGCATCTTTGGAATAAGGGAAATCTCCAAAGTAATATTTACAAGTTTTTTGCTTCACATTTGCTAACTTTGACAATCCATAAAGAAAAATTTTCGTTAAATTTCAAACTTGCATATCTTAGCATTAACACGTTGCATAGCCCAGTTACAGTATCAGCAGCTTCATCAAATCACATAGAACAGCAATATCCAACACATATTTAAAAATAAAAAAAATTTTAGTTTTGGGAAGTAAATTTACTCAATTTTTTAATCGAAAAAAACGTCCAGAAATCTAAAATCGGCTAAGGCAAAACAGAAAAGAACACTTTTCTCCTCTGTTTGTCCAGCGACTATAAAATGAAAAAAATACACCATTTGAAAGGTATTTACTGGCAGAAGTGCACAATATATATTTTATTAAAATCTTTTCAATATTTTCAAAGTTATGAGCGTTCAAATTTGATACTAACACATACATATGTAAAGCATATAAATAAAATCTTGGTTTTTTCCAATTATCAAATAATAAAAAAAATAGGGTGCACAGAAAAAATTAAAAATTGTCTCTAATCACCAAACTTTTTCCAAATTCATAGAATCAAGCAACCCATTTGTTGATTTTGCACCTATAACCAAAATGATTATATTGATTACTTAAAATTGTAAAAATTTTGTACATATTTTGAATATTTTTTTCAATAAATAATATTTTTAATTTTAATTAAAAAAATTATCAAAAAACTTTGCCGTTTCAAACAATGTGTTGATTGATTTTGACAATTTGCAAGTTTCAAGTTTGAATTATTTGATTTTAAATTAAATAATTTTTTATTATTTAATTAATATTTTTTTTTTTTTTAACAACTAAAAAGGTTTATTAAATCAAAATTATATTTTTAATTTTCAAAAAAAAAAAAAAAATAATTGATTCAATTATCACATTAATTAAATTTAAATACTTTTTAAATAATTTTTTTAATTGATAAAAAAAACTATTCATAATTTTTTCTGTATGGTCGATTATTCGACATTTGCAAGAAACCGGTTTTCGAATATTTGGACTATATAAATCTTATATATAAATCGGAACAGGCAAACCAATTATGAACGATAACCTTCTTTGTTTGTCAAACACTGACGTCGAACATAACATATGAACCGGAAGTTGGTCCGATGCCAAATCGGAACTAAGACGGAAAAAATTAATGCTCGAAACCTGTAAATCCATATATGTATACTACGATATACTATATTTTCTTCATATTAAAAAAAATGTATTTAACATAAATGTTAAAAAATAAAGTTTTTCGTACAATAACTATATTTTTATTCAATTTTAACAGTACGGAAATCAAATTTAATAACCCGCAATCAGTTACTGTAATAATTTTATGAGCGTACCCTTTCCACCTGTGGTGAAGGGTATAAACATTTTTATTGGAGTTAATCTAAATTTGTGATCACTGATATTTTCTGGGGAAAATTTATCGGAAATATTAAAGTCTCGAAAACGCCAATGTTATGTCCAATGTTATGCATTTTTAGATGCATTTCAATGAATTTTCAATGGTCTTTTAATACCACCAAAAATCTAAAGTAGATTAATACACCTGGTGCATTAAATAATGTCTATGAATAATCTGGAGTACAATTTTTTCTTTAACACTTAAATTTTAAACACAATTTTACATTATTCAGTACTTCGAGAGTTAATATTACTTTCACTTTTCAACATTTCAAACAATCAGCGTTGCCAACTTTTTTATGTGTGCTAACCAAAACAACAACAACAAATTATATACCGCTATTAATTAATGCATACAATGAATACTGGAAGTGTGTATAATTTTTAAAATTTTCTCTTCTACTGAATTTAACGACTCTTTCAGTTTTTAATTTCAAATCTTTGAGAGTTAATGCGATAACCTCTTATAACCCAGATTTGTAGGTTTATGAATATACAGCAACAGCAAAATTAAAAAAAAAAATTATAAACAATAATGCAAAATTTCCAACTTTTATACAAAACAGTTTGTAATTAAATCTCAAATAGAACAGAAGCGTTTTGTTTTCTTAACAAAAAAAAAAAAAAAAACAATTAATTGACTGTGAATTATAAATTATACAGCGTTAATTTAAAGTAAAAATGAAAATTTCTAAAATAGTTGTAATAGCTGTCGTATTGCTAATCAGCAAAGTGTCATTGATAAATGGAACACCCGTCCTTATTGATGAGTCTAATCCGATTCATATCGAGAAAATACGTTACGCAAAGGTAGCTGAAATGCATAATTATCTGAATCTTTCGGTGAATCCATGTGAGAATTTCTATGATTTTGCCTGTGGCAATTGGCACAAAATTAACCCGGCCAATTCTCAAGAACACATTACCACCGGCTTCTTTGAGATCATGATTAAGTCGCTAGATCGTAAAATAGCAGCAATGCTGAATAAGCCCGAACAGTGGGACAATGAAATTGACAAAAAAGTTAAGAATTTCTATGAGTCATGTACTCGTTTGGGTGTATTGAAGAATATGTACCAATCGAAACTAAAAGAAATTGCCGAAGAATTTGGTGAAATACCTGCTTTGACAGAGGGCGAGTGGCGAGAGGATACATTTGATTGGATTGAGGTTGTGGGTAAAATTGCTTATAAATACGGCAGTTCTATAATACTGGGCTATGACATCATGGGTGATTTTCGTGACAATTCAGTGAACAGAATTTATGTCGGCCATACTGATTTTCCCTTGGAATCAAAGTCAATGTATGTTAATGAGGAGAATGCTATTTATCGCAAGAGTTATCAGAATCATATATCGGGTGATTTACAGCTTTTCTGGGGTTTGGCCAAAGAAAAGGCCGACGAAATCGCCAAACAAATTTTAAGCGTAGAAGTTGGTTTAGCTAGTGGTATAGCAGATGATAAAATGGGCCTGCAGCTGGACGAGCTGACTACTTTAACCACTTTATCTGAGTTACAAAGGAAATACCAACCTCATCTAGATTTTGTAAAGTTGTTAAACATTTCTCTAGGCGCTTTGCCTTCCCTTAACGAACCCCTCTACGAAATGTATTCAGATTATCAACTAAATCTCATTAAACTACTTAACGTAACTCCCAAGGATCATTTAGCCAATTATATTTATTATACCCTGCTTAAAGAGTTTATGTTGCGCACACCAAAAAAGAAAGAGGACTTGGAAACGAAATGCATTTCGACTACGAAAAAACATTTTGCCAAAAACCTTGACAACATGGTTTATCGCAAATACAATACGAATCAAACCGAGAAGGATGTCAAATTAATGTGGGACGAAATAAAGTTTAACTTTAAAAACATGCTACGATCGCAACAATTCAACTGGATTAGTGCAGAGACTCGTAAATATGCCGAGGAAAAATTAGATGCCATGAAACTGGAAATAAACTCTTATATGAATGAGAATTTTACAGGGGAATTTGGTGATTTGGTACTAAATAAACACGACTACATAGAAAATCTAAAAATTATTTTAACTCTGAATGCCAAAAATGAACGCAAAGCTTTGCATGAACCTCCCAAGCCTCTGGAAGCAGGAGAACTACTCTCCTATACCCCGGCCAATATTATAGTAGAGAATCGCATTAAAGTTCCCGTATCATTATTGCAACCTTATTACCTGTGGTCTACCTTCTATCCAAATGCTTTGAAATTTGGCACCTTGGGCACCTTAATATCGCATGAACTGATCCATGGCTTTGATGACACCGGGCGCACGTTCGATAAAATGGGCAACAATATTGAGTGGTGGGATGACAATTCGACAGCAGTCTTTAATGAGCGCAGCAAATGTTTTATCAATCAATATAAGCAATACATTTACGGTGGCAAGCCTTTGCCCGAAATGGCCTCTCAATCGGAAAATATTGCCGACAATGGTGGCTTGCACTTGGCCTACGAAGCCTATTTGTACTGGTATGAAGAGGCGTTGCGCAGCAATCAACCCATGTTGTACGAAACTTTGCCACGCTTCAATTACACCAGCAAGCAATTGTTTTTCATTAGTTACGCTCAACTTTGGTGCAGTGATGCCCATCCCGCCGTACGCAGTCTACAGACAGCAATTGATACTCATGTACCTGGTAAATTTAGAGTTATTGGACCTCTGTCGAATTTCAAAGAGTTCTCTAAAGAATTTAACTGTCCCATTGGTAGTGGCATGAATCCGGCTAATAAATGTTTTATTTATTAAGAGGGGAAACAAAAGAATGCAAATAGTTGTTGAAAATGTTAAATTGTTATTTAATAATTTAATAAATTTTAAGCGTTCTTTAATAGATTTTTAAATAAAAAGTTTTGGTTTAGTTTATATAAAAATTAAAAATATTTTATTTCTTGACTTAATGATTTTTGCTTTTGTTTCTAAATTACTTTGCCAGCGACATGTCGATTATTGCTTTTGGTAAAATCCTCTTTTAGCGCTGGGTCGGGGTTGTGTATAAAAAAGTTTTTGCTTAATCTAAAATAGAATTAAATTTATGAAAATTTTCATAAGTTTTTTGATAAAACTGGAATCTGATATTTTTGCTAAAAAAAAAAATGTTGTACCTAAAAAGATTATTCAAAAAATTTACTAAAAATATTCGTTTAAAAACTTGTTGCCCTAAAAAAACTTTAATTTCCGCAAAATTTAAGAAAAGGTTTCCCTTATTTTAGCAAAAAAAAAATTTAAAATTTGTTAAATTTCACAATATTTGTAAGTAGGAAAACACACTTTTTAATTAAATCAAGATTTGATAAGATTCGAATTTTAAATGAATTTTACTGCCTGCCTCGATTTCAAACGGAAATTTATTTGGTTCCCTTTACTTAAATTTAAAACAAGAGCAATAAGGGCTTTCACGATGGGTAGTGCAAAGTGTACAAACGATGCAAATGTGTGCAGAGAGACACACATTTGTACAGCACAACAACAAAATGTATGTAAACTTTTTTTTTTGAAAATGCTATAAAAACAACTATTGAATATTTTCTCAAATCTCTTTTTTTATTTGAAAGTACATTCCTTCCGGTTAATAATTGAAAATATTTTCATTCAAATGGCTGCCTCGGCTGGCCATGCAGTAGCCTGCACGATCGGTCCAATTTTTAAGCACATTATCGATTGTGTGCAGCTGTATTTCACCAATGGCTTCACGAATATTGTCCTTTAAAGGGTCAATTGTATCTGGCTTGTCGGCGTAACACTTATCTTTGACGGCACCCTACAAATAATAGTCCATCGGTGTCAAATCGCAGCTCCGAGATGGCCAAGCGACATCAGCTCTGCGGCTGATAATGCGATCTTCAAAAAAAGGGCGCAAAACATCGAGTGTAGCTTCGGCTGTGTGGCACGTAGCGCCGTCTGTTGAAACCAAATGTTGCAAATATCATTCTCTTCAATTTTTGTGAACAAAAATTCGTTCAACATGACCCGATAACGATCGCCATTGACTGTAACGGCCACTCCTTGTCCATTTTCGAAGAAAAATGGCCCAATTATGCCCCTGGACAAAAATCCGCACCAAACAGTGACTCGTTTTGGGTTTTCAATGCATGCGTGCGGGTTTTCTGTGCCCGAAATGCGACAATTTTGCTTGATTACATATCCGCCAAGATCAAAATGAGCTTCATCTGAATAGATGATTTTTTTTTGGCAAAATCGGCATCTTCTGTAAGTCGATCGCAGGCCCACTTAGCGAAGCGAAAACGCATATTTCCCAGCGTTGTTCAAGCGTACACAACCACATTCGTTCAGCGGAAGGATAAAACTAATTATCGGTCAATTTTTTCGCAAATAAGCCATTAATCAAAAAAGAAAAGTTTTAATTAAAAATGTAATCAAGTAAATTCAACGGTTACTTATATCAACAACATTTCTGCGGAAAATGTTTTTTTTTCTCCAAAATATTTCAACAATTAAATCATTAATCAAAAATAAAATCAGTTTTAATTAAGCAATTAATCAAGTGAATTAAAAATTTAATCATGTTAATTATACGTTTAATCAAGTGAATTAAACGCTTAATTAATACTATTAGTTTGGTGCAAATTTATTTAATTTTTTAATTAATATCATACAGTTTTAATTAAAATCCAGTTTTATTGTTTTCTGTGTATACAAATGGGCGTGTGATAAAAGAATTTTTTGACAAATATTAAATAAATATTTCCCTATTAAACCGGATTTTAAACAAAAAATTATAAGAATTAGGCTTAAAGTTTATCAAAAACAACTTCCAAATTCTTGCGTATTGCGTTTGCGATTTCCAGCACACGACCTTAAAGTTGGGAAGGGTACATGTTCCTAGTGGAAGCCACAGTCGAAGTTGTTCTTTTCCAAAGTTTTTAAAAATGTTAAATTTTCAAAAAGTAATTTCAATTTTTGGGAATACAAAATTTAAATTTCAAAAGATTTTGTTATTCGTGCTAAAATGTTGAGAGAATTTCAACTAATTGTAGCGGGGAATGTAAGACGAGATGAACGCACTGTTTATTGTTGATGTTGTTTTGTTTAAGCTTTGATATTATTACGAGTAGAACTGTTGCTATAAGTCTTATACATTTAACAGTTTTATTTCGTTTAATATATTTAGTTTTTCTAAAATCTTTATGGATGAAGTTTCCTGATGATCTGGCCTAAGCAACCAGTGAAATGCGCATAGGAATAGCTTATCCCATCAACAATAAATTTCAAGTGTTTTTATCAATAATAAAAACTGGGAATTTAGCACGAATAACAAAATCTTTTGAAATTTAAATTTTGTATTCCCAAAAATTGAAATTACTTTTTGATAATAAACAGGCGGGTGCACGGCCTAAAAAACACTTAATTGACAACATCTTTTCTAAGTTGTTGTTGTTTTTTATTTTGTTTTTCTTAACCTACTTACAACTACAATTAATGTTGAGAGAATTTCAACTAATTGTAGCGGGGAATGTAAGACGAGATGAACGCACTGTTTATTGTTGATGTTGTTTTGTTTAAGCTTTGATATTATTACGAGTAGAACTGTTGCTATAAGTCTTATACATTTAACAGTTTTATTTCGTTTAATATCTTTAGTTTTTCTAAAATCTTTATGGATGAAGTTTCCTGATGATCTGGCCTAAGCAACCAGTGAAATGCGCATAGGAATAGCTTATCCCATCAACAATAAATTTCAAGTGTTTTTATCAATAATAAAAACTGGGAATTTAGCACGAATAACAAAATCTTTTGAAATGTTAAATTTTAATAAGTAAACGAATAATTAAGCTCAAGACCTTAGTTTTTTAATAAATTTTATTTATTTATTTTAATACTCAATATTTCGTAACCCTACGGGAAACATCTTCAGGATAAAAATATAGAAATTTTTATTAAAACGAGTAACAATATACGTTCATTAAACGACTGCCCGCTAATACGATCTTTATTGTACTTTTAAATATTTTTGAAAACAATAACCAATTATTTATGTATATATAAATGCATATGTTTATCCTTCCCTGCCGAAGACTTTTGTATACCATTTTAATGCTCAAATAAGCATTGAGTGTGCTTGGAAAATCACTAGTACTATTGGTTCTAGATGTGTACTAGTATACTTGGACTTGGACTGTTTCTAGTTCTTATGTATAAAAAAAATTATCATTTTACATTTTAACTATTTTATTATAATTAAGTTACATAAATAAATGATTTGAAATCAAATTTAAGATGCAGTATTAAAATACAAATGTGTACGCGATTTAAAAAAATTCTTTCAGTCTACAAGTGGTGCCCTTGTACTACATCAAGTACTGGTACTCATAAGTACTATTATATTTAGATAAAAATTCCAACCCCGTTAGCACTAGTGACTAGTACCTCTTGTTCTAGTAATTGTAATTCTGGCATTATGACAAATGCAAAAAAATAAAACTTAAAGTTCACATAAGTTAACCAACACATTAAGCCCAACAAAAGTGAATGGATTTACTTATGTGAACTTTAACTTTTTTTGCATAAGGGTATTATAAATCTCCTGGATGGTTATTTAATTAATATAGCAATGTACAAACATACCTTCATTAAAAAAAAAAAAAAAACCTTCACTTTACAAACTTAACCAATTCAAAGTGGAAATGATGAATAAAAGAATTTACCTATGAAAATTATTCGCAATTGAAAAGATTGCATATTTATATGAAAACAAAACCTTAACTTACCATGCGTTAATATGTTTATGGTTTCGTTGTGCCAATAAAACAGACTTAACAGGCAGCCCTTGAATGTTTGCAATGGACGGTAACCCTTGAGAACATATGGATTGAATTGCAAATATTGTGGCATGTCTTGCCACTGCAATAGTTCGGCTTCGACTAAACCGGAAATAGGCAATCCTTTCATTTTTGTTTCGGCCGACGATGGTGAAGATGAAAGCGACGACGATGACGTAGCGGAAGAAGATTCCGATGGTGATGAAGAAGATGGAGTAGATAATAAGGCAGGTGTTGTTGTAGCAGATGCAGGTGTTGCAGATGTTGAAGATGCAGACGAAGACGTAGAGATTAGAGATGAATACGATGGTGATGGTGTGTTGGTGATTGAAGCTGCCAGAGTTATTGCTTCTGTTACAGCTGCATTTAGTGTAGTAATTGACAACGAGGTAGTAGATGAAGACATTGGTAATGAACAAGAAGATAATTCCTTTTTAATTATTGTTGTTGAGGAAGTGTTTTCGTATGGAAGCATTTGATTTCTTAATAATTGCTTGTTATTACATTCCCTAAATTGTTTGCAATCTTCAGCAGGTGATGCAGCTGCTTCAGATTTACATTCATATTCTTTTTGTTGCGATTGCTCTTCTCGGCCTCCTCCCATCCCATTTGTCTCGTTAGCAGTTTTATTTATCATGGCTGTGTTTTCTTCGTCTTCTTCGTCTTCTGCAGCTTCTTTAGTTTGTTTGTTATTGCAAATATTACCATTGCGCTTAAGTTCCGGTGTAGCGATCACAGACGATGTCGTTGATGTAGAATTCGATGCAGTTTTTGGTGACGATGATTCCGATGAGGTATTTGTTGTGTACGTATCCTGAAGGGTTGAGGGAATGGCGATTGTGGGCATAACACCCCTACCACTTCCATCACCACCACTAACAATTGCCAATTTAAGAGAATCTCTTTTAAATTTACTAGCCTTGGTGGGTGAAGCTTGGGGTGATGGTAATGGCGTAACAGACATGCATTCTACATTAGTGCCCATATATTCGGCTGCATCTATAAGATGTGATAAACCATTTTTTGTAGCAATGATGGCATTGCAATTCGAGCCATTGGTGTTGGTGTTCGTATTAACACGATGCCTTAAATTATTTGTATTTTCCGTTTCCGGTGTTGTTTGCATTAGAGAATGCGGTTGGTAATGATGGCGTTGTTGTGTTTGCTGTTGGTGTGGTTGTTGCTGTGTCATAGTACCGTTAGGGTTATTATCATTTTCGATGGTTGTGGTAGTGATGGTGGTGCTGATTGTTGTTGTATTGCTGCTGCTGCCATTGCAATCGACAGCAGTTTGCATGGCTTATCACGTTTTTATCTTTTCTGTTTTTGTTTATTTTTTATATTCGTAGTGCAAAACAAGGCAACAATTGAGGTTCGTTTTTTTTTTGTTGTTGTTCTTTTCTTAAGATTTTTTTTTAATTAATAATAACGGAAGCCTCGTAAGTATATTTCTGAAAATAGTTAATAAAATTATTTTTTAGTTAACTGATTTGACAGTTTACGGTGATTTTTTAAAAAAAGTGATTAAAGTTTTACCCACTTATTCTAAAACGATTTTAATTTAACAAACTTTTATTAAGTAAATTTTCATGGAAATTTTTTTTTTTTTTTTTTTTTGCGCAGGTCTACGTAAATAAAAAAAATAAAAATTCGTGACCATCTTCAGGGGTATATCAACAATTAAAAAATATAATAAACACAAAACTTCACAATAACACTTGTGCAAATTCTTATAAGATCTTCCTAACTTTAAAGGCTTTTTATGTAAAACTAATATTTTTGAGTTATGCCGATATAAAAGCAACTGAGCATTTAATAAAAAAATAAATAACTATTTTTTCCGTAAACTTAAGTTGCAATAAAATCTTTTACTCATTCAAGACGATGCACATAGGGGCCCAAGGTTTCACGGATTAATTAAAAAGAAAACTTTAAGTACCGTGAAAAATAAAAGTACTCGCTTTAAGTGCATAAAATTCTACTTTACCGCGCAAAAAATAAATGTCAAATAAGTAACGGTGCTTTTGTGGTGAGAGAAAACTAAGAAAATAGGCAGAAAAAAGCCAAAAAACTTTGCTTAATTAAATCCTGATAGCCTCAAGTTCACATTTGTTCACATTTTTATTGCTGCTGTTGGTTTTTGTTAATTCTTTTTGTGTTTTTAATAATGATTTAAAAAAAACAGGTGCGTGATTTTACAAATTTAATTTTCACGCACTCGCGAACTTATTTTCTTATGCTTGTTTTTGGATAATTCGTAAACGAAGTCATTTAATGGGCACGTTCTTCATACGTATGTAACTCTTGCGCAAACGTTGAGTGTTTGTCTTAGAATTAAAAGAAGAAATTCCGCTCATCTCAACAGTTGCCATTTTTTTATCATAAAATTTTTTAGGGTCCTTAAGTCAACATATTGTACCCAACCTCATCTGCTGATCGAACAGAGTTATGTATTTATTATTTCAGCTACTTTAGCTAATTAGTTTTAACAAATAGAATCTGTTAATTTATTTTTATGGTGAGTTACATTTATTATATAAATTTTCATATAATTCGAATGTGTATTCTACGCTACGGCCTTCGTCAAGAAACAAAGAATGCTGAAGAAGGCCGTAGCGGGTCAGAAAATGCATTACATTCTGCTGGTATCTAAAAGTTGTATAAATTTCCATTGCTAGCCAAAGGATAGCTAAAGTAAGTCTCGTAACAAAAATATACAAACGAAAATTCTGATAGTGCATAAAAAATATTCCTCGAAAATATTGAAGGAATAAGACTATTAGAGTACAAAAGCTTTTGAGGATTGTAATTTGACTTAGAATACACATTCGAATAATATGAAAATTTATCTAATTAGTTTTAATTATTTCTTTTGTCACGCTCTTTATTTTCAATTGTTTTTATTATTTTTTTATTAGCTGTTTATTTTGCATTCTTTTTTTAATTTTTGAATATAAAAAAAAAACAAATTTATTAAATAATTAATAATTACGTTGATTATGGATACCCATCTCTCCCCTCTTGTACCAACAAGATTTGGTTTGTACTTTTGATTTGTTCTCAAACTTACTCACATAACATTTAGTGTGCCTCACTATTATAATTCTGTAGAAGTTCCCCTCCTATTATAGCAAGATTTTGTTGGAACATGCAGTTTGTTCTTGGAGTTACCCACATATTATATAATAGAGATGAGCGATATTTCCGTACCTGTGATTTAATCACTGTTACTGAAAAATCACGAATCACAGTTGTGACCAAATCTGTTAAGTAACAGGTACTTGCTAAGTTGTTATTTTCTTATTTTGTTTCATACACAAATTTATGATATTTCACTGTTTGTGTGGGTAATAGCGTTTTTTGCACTCATGAATGTAATTGTTGCTATTTTTTCTTTTGTTCTCTCTTCTTCCTTTTTAGAATTTTTTTTACAGCCAATGTTTATTTGTTCAAGTATGTCCAACTAAACAGGTGATCGTTTTTGTTGCCTTATTTCTTTGTCAAACTCCATAACAAAAAATTTTCAAATATCCTAGAACAAAAATAAAAGTTGTGATCACAATCACAGTTTTAAATAACAGTGATTTTAAAATCACGTTCACTAATCACGATGTTCCTTAAAAATCACGGGATCGCTCATCTCTATTATATAATGTGTCTTCCTGTTGCAGTTCTGCGATATGGAAAAATGTTTAATTACTTTGTATGGGGTATACCCGGCTACCCTTTCCTATACCACCAAGATTTTGTTGGAACTTTTTTTCTTAGAGCTACCCCATAAAATTTTTTTTGCGATGGTGGCCAAAAAATGTTTTATTTATTTATAAAAAGTCAAACTCTTTAATATAAACGCGAAAAAGATAAAAATGTCTGAACGTTTTTATTTTCCACCCAGAAAAGTCCTTCTTAAATGAAAAAATTCGCATTTGCTTTAATTAAATTATAAAATTTATAATTGTTTTCTTTTATTGTCAATAGAGTACTGATTTATCGCAATGTCCTATACCGTAAATGTCTTCGTGTTACTTTGGAGTTAATAAGATCTTGCTTGAACAAATGTAATTTTAGTTATTAGAAACTAAATCTTCATCCGGCCCGGGAGCTCTTAATTATATATGAATTCAATAAGAATTGCAGGTACTGTGTAACTAAAGTACTATAATATACAATTACATTTGATATAATGGAAAATTAAATGTAAAATACAAAAAGATGGTATTTCAACAAATTACATAAAATTCTGTAAATGTAAAAGTAATTAATTACAATATTTAATCAATAATACCAATGTCTGGTTTGAATAATGGCAAAGTTTAATTTCGTAATGGATAAAGTCATTAGAAGCTAACAAGCTACCAATTTCACTTTGATTAATCTAACAATAAATAAAGTCTTATATTTCCAATTTATTTTTTTAACTTTTTTATATGCTTAATTAATTAAAACACACATCCAAGGCAACCTTTTTTATTAATAAAATAAGCCAAAGTTTATGTGTCGAAATTAAAAAACGACAAGTTGTTAAACAAAAAGTTACAAACATAATTCTCATCCACTCAGGAAATTGCATATTTAATTTTATATTTATAGGTGAAATATTGAAGAACATTTATAAAAGTACCAGTTAAAATACGAAAAGGTACCAAAAAGATCCCGTCTACTAATTCTCATTCACTCAGGACATTGCAATTACAATTTCATGTTTCTAGGTCCAATACCACTGCAAATTCAAAAAGTCCGAGTTAAAGAAGATCCTAGTATTGGACCTGGCAACAGCCTCTAGACAGGCTAACCATAAAACGTCAAAAGAGCTGCTGAGTATCAGTGACTTTTTCATGATGTCGGTAACCTAAATGATTTAAAAGGACATATTAGTCTTAGCCTGCCATTCAAGCTACTCAACTGTCCGCCTTCTCACTTTAGTTGCGGACAGACGAATATCTGAGAACAGAGGAATCACTTCTTGTCTTCCCTTAGTGGATAACAGACAGATAGCTTTCCGTACAAGTGCACTCCTGTGAAAAAGCCCTTCTCCCAGCTGAAAGTAGAGGTAACGCTTATTTGCATTACTCTACACATGCAGAGGAAAAAGATGTTTCAATATGGTCACCCTCAACAAATATATTTTTAAAGTAAGTTTTAAACATATTCCCCCGTATTCATAAATTAAGTCAAATTTCTATAGAAAATTTGATTTGTAAACCTTAGTTAAATAAAAAAAATTTAAGAATACGGCAGATTATGTTTAATTTAACCATATTATTGCCACCGATAAGCAAATTATTGTTAAATTAGTCCTCCATCAAGTAGTCACAACCATATTATGGTTGCCTCTAAAGATGCTATTTTTAAATATAACAATAATTTGTTTTTAAATTAACAATAGTATTTTCCGCTTTTCCAAGAGCAACATGCTACATGGTTAATTAAGCCATAATATGGTTGTCGGTGATAATAATATGGGTAAATTAAATAATAATCTGCCTTGTTTATAAAAAATAAAACAAGTTAATAAAGGGTTTATGAAACGGATTTTCATACTTTTTTCTTATAACTTAGGCCAAATATGTTTAAAATTTTCTTTAAAAATAGTTTTGTTGGAGTTGACCATATGATTTTCTCTGGGTGCACCTTTCGTTTTCTTTTCTGACAATAATGTCCCATGTATGCTACCATTCGCGCGGGTTTTTGTTCTATTCTAAAAAAATACAAACATGGGGAAAGTTGTCGTTTTCCTTTCTAAATATGTTGCAGATGTATATGGCAAATTTGTTCCATTTCTTACCCCCAGGTATAATTGAGTGTGAGATAATGCCCTTTTTTGCATATTTTTTATGCAAGCAAGAATTTTTTTTATTAATTGCGTTTTCTTTTCTGAGTAATATTCTGCATTTTTTCTGCCTTTTACATTTTTTTGTGTTCTTTTCTGAAAAATGTGTGCTGTCTTAAAAGTGCAACGTGTTCTTTTCTGAATATGTTCCCTGTAAAATGCTTCATGTTCCAAACTCATTTTAATTAAAGGGGCATGAGTGTTGCAGTAGATTAACAGCTGGTTTTGTTATTATATCAGCAAAAATAAATTATTTTTTTAGTTCGTCTCTCGTTTTTTTTTTTACTTAGAAATAAGCGGTATAAAAGGCTCCAAATTTTTAACGATAATTGTACTTTATTGTTTTATGCCGAAACTTGTGTTCTTTTGTAAATGTAAAATATGCTTCTTAAAATTCAGGTTAACATTTAAAAATGTTGCCAGATCCCATGTAACACTTATTGTACACTTTTTTTTTTTAAAAGACGACACCATAACTTTTTCTTGTGTTTGCCTTCAATTTGTGTTGTTTTGTGATTTTTTGGTTATATTTATATGGATATAAAAACTTTTTGTTTTACTTTTATTTAAAAACATAGGACGCATAGGAATAGCTTATCCCATCAACAATAAATTTCAAGTGTTTTTATCAATAATAAAAATTGCGAATTAAGCACGAATAACAAAATCTTTTGAAAATTTAAAAACTTTTTTTTTTTTGACGCAAAATTTTTAACAACAGCTGACTTTAATTATTGAAAATCAGTGTTTTAACGCTTATTGGAATTCAAAGAAAATTTAATGTTGAAAATTGCTACAACAGCGGTCAATATAGTTTATTAGTACCAGATCATCAGGAAACATTCTCCCAACAAATTTTAGAAAAGCCAAAGATATTAGCAAATAAAACTACAGAGTGAATGAGAATTGCAATCACTCAAAAGTCCTATTTGCAAAGATATCAAAGCTTAAGCAAAATACCAACAATAAACTCACTATTTACAGTATAACCCGGTTAACTACCCCACGCTTAAATGCATTTCACGCTTATATACCTTGAGTTTTGAATCAGCGTTTTTTTTTCTTCCATTTTTCAAAAATTTTCAAACGCTTAATTATCCAATTCGGGTAATTGCCTTAAAAATTAAACTCCCAAAACAAAATTGAACCTAAATTTCATTCGTTTAATTGCCTTAGTACTATTTGACAACGACACAGCAAGTAATAAAACCAAGTTTACATGTTTATAATTTGAAAATATGCGCTAAAAATTTTTAAAAAAATATGCTTTTTTAAAGCAAAATATTCCACAATTTAATATTTGCATTAAAATAAACTTTATTCTGGTGAGCCCAGGTATGATATGAGGTTAAGATTCATATAAGAGTTATTTGTGCTTAATATTGTCTAGATACCCTAAATATATGAGATATTTTGTCTTAAAGGGATTAAAGTAAAGGCCAAATTTAATCTTAATATGAACATGATTAAATGGTTTATGGACATAAAGAAAGAAGTTTGATGGGGATTAAATATGTTATATTATAGACCGATTCTCTTTATTTACGTAGGTTATGTTCTTATAACAATTAAAAGCTTTACATGGACAGACACCCAGCCAGATGAACTGACGGATACGAAAAGTTCACTTTAAAAAATGTTTCTGATTCAAACGGTTTACTGAACGTTTGCTAATCATGTATTAAAATATGTTACAATAACGTGATAATATGTGTGCAATAAAAATGCAGCAATAACTAAAATATGCAAATTATTCTCAAACAGATCGATTCCAAAATTCATAAAAAGCTCTAAAACGGATAAATATTGTTTCTGTCTTCATTGGTCGCACAAGAAAAACCATGCAATTGCACATTTACGGTTTCCCCTATCAAAAGTTTGTATGTAGGAATACGCTTTTATTAGTAGGATATGACAGGACTTCTTGAAAAGTATTACAAATAAAATTCAAGACATAAAATCCCTTTGTTTTTTATTGCTATCTCTTTAGATTTAGCTGATTCATGTAAAACTTCCAATGTCTTAACTTTTTTTATACATCAAATTTATGGTATCTGGTAAATAAATGCGTTTAATTACCTCACTGAGGTATTTAAACGTATTCGCTTAATTACCTCAATAAGATAGTTAAGCATATTCGTTTAAATGCTTAACCCGCATAATAACCCAAAAATATTGGCATTTTTAGCGAAGTTATTATCCGTGGAATACTGTACCTGTTTATCTTTTCTTACATTCCCCACTACAACTGGTTGGATTCTCCCAAAAAACAAAAAAAAAATGCATTATTGTTTTTGCAAGAAAATCTAAATGAGGCAAGTTGCCAGTTTATCATTTATTATTATCAAAGTCATTTTTGGGAATACAAAATTTTTAATTAATAAGATTTTGTTTGTCGTACTTAATTACCAATTAACGTTTTAAATTTACCTCATAGAATACATTCGAAAAACTAATATGTTAAATATTACAAAAAAATTAACTTATGAGAAGAAATAACTCTCCGATTCTAATTTTTAAAAAGATTAATATTTTTTTTGGGATTTGAATAAAAAATCACGATTCCCAGCCAATACAAAAATGTTAATACAATTTTATCCATACCGTTAGTAAAAGATGATAAATGTATCAGTTGTACTAAATGGTTCATTGGTGTACTTTTGCACTTTGCACCAACTTTGCCAACACTGGTTTAAAACAAGGCAGGCGAGGAAGAGTATAATTTAACGAATCCTGCTATATTAAGTTGTGCGTGTGACTCCTACTTACTTAACAGGATGTTTTAAAGAGTTATTAAAGTTGAACAGCTCCTCCTCCTTAACGACATTCTAACCATTAATGTTAACCAAAATACACAAACACAAAAGTCTATCATTAAAATAGTCGATCATACAAGAATAAACTGGATACCGTTTTAGAAAATTTACATTTAAAATTTTTACTTTATAACAAATACTGTTTTAGTTTGGGGTTACATTGAAAATATTTGAAAATTTGGAAGGGAATTTTATAAACTTATTTTAGAAGGTGTGAGTATTTGAGCAGTAAAAAAGATTTGTAATTAAATATTTGCCTAAATGAAACTCTATATAATTTTGAAAATAATTTGCTCGTTAGCACCTTTTAAAGATTTGAATAATTGATTATTAATTAAGGTAAAATAATATGGTATTTTCAGTGTAAAATTTACTTAAGGACTTGAATTTTTTTTAATAAATAAGGATTTAATGTTTAAAAATTATAAAATATTAACACCCTTATTCATAAAAAATATTTGAGAGTTGTAAAATGGCCTTATATATACACAGAAATAAATTTGTTCACCCATTAAAGCATTAACCAAAAATAAAATTAGTTTTAATTAAAATTGTAATCAAATGAACTAAACGTTTAATAAAGTAAATTAAACGTTTAACCTAGTGAATTTGAGGGTTTCTATAGGACCTATGGTCAATTCTGAACCTACCAGTACAAAATTTTGTCATGAAATAGTAGCTATAATAAAAATTATCATCGAAATTATGGCACTTAAATCCATTTTCGAGAGTGGGATTTGTATGGGAGCTATTGTGAAAAATGAACCGAACATTGGTTAGACGATTTATGCTCCAACAAGATAATTTGGGCCAAATGTATGACTTTTCCGGAAAAAAGTTTGTATTGTGGTTATGCGAAATTATGACAAGCGAAAAGTACTTGTCACATGGACAGGCAACCAGACAGCTGGACGGACGGACATCGTTAGATCGTTGCAGAAAGTGTTTCTTAAAAGATCGGTATACTAAAAGGTGGATCTACAACCAATATTTTGATCAGCACAAACGCATAATATCCTCTTAACAGTTGGGTGTGGGTATAAAAACAAAACAGCCTTTTAAAGAAACAAATTTGGCTATTGACTTTAGATTATTTAGCCTGGGATTAGGGATGTCAATCCCGAAATCCCGAAAACCCGGGACTATTCTGAAAATTTAAGTCTCGGATACCGGGATTTTTTATGTAAAAATCCCGAGATTTTAGATTTAGTAAATATGTGGTATTTTTTTTATTAAATACAACTATATTTAAATAAACGTGAGTCACCCTGTTAAAAATAACTTCAAAAATTTAATATTAAATCATACTGGCAATGAACCCAATTTTTAACTGGTTACAAAAAGAAGTCGCAAGTGAATAAATGTTAAATTCAATGCATTTTGTGCCACAGAAAACAAAATCAGAAGATAAAGTTTGGTTTGGTTTTTTTCTAAGTGAACGATAATGGAACTGCGCACGCACAATGCAAGTTGTGCAAAAAGGGGTTAAAAACTTAAGGGGATTCTACCAAAGGTCTATTGACACATTTGTTTAAGTTTATTTTATTAGATTAATACTTGCATATGTATGTAAATATTTGATATTAAATCAATTAAATATTGTCAGATAGCATATTTGTATCTTTTTATTAACGATACCACCCAGAAGTGTTTAATGCGAACACTGTTTTCGTCGGCAGCATATTTACAATAAAATATTACAAAAAAAATTGTGATCACAATCACAGTTTTAAATAACAGTGATTTTAAAATCACGTTCACTAATCACGATGTTCCTTAAAAATCACGGGATCGCTCATCTCTATTATATAATGTGTCTTCCTGTTGCAGTTCTGCGATATGGAAAAATGTTTAATTACTTTGTATGGGGTATACCCGGCTACCCTTTCCTATACCACCAAGATTTTGTTGGAACTTTTTTTCTTAGAGCTACCCCATAAAATTTTTTTTGCGATGGTGGCCAAAAAATGTTTTATTTATTTATAAAAAGTCAAACTCTTTAATATAAACGCGAAAAAGATAAAAATGTCTGAACGTTTTTATTTTCCACCCAGAAAAGTCCTTCTTAAATGAAAAAATTCGCATTTGCTTTAATTAAATTATAAAATTTATAATTGTTTTCTTTTATTGTCAATAGAGTACTGATTTATCGCAATGTCCTATACCGTAAATGTCTTCGTGTTACTTTGGAGTTAATAAGATCTTGCTTGAACAAATGTAATTTTAGTTATTAGAAACTAAATCTTCATCCGGCCCGGGAGCTCTTAATTATATATGAATTCAATAAGAATTGCAGGTACTGTGTAACTAAAGTACTATAATATACAATTACATTTGATATAATGGAAAATTAAATGTAAAATACAAAAAGATGGTATTTCAACAAATTACATAAAATTCTGTAAATGTAAAAGTAATTAATTACAATATTTAATCAATAATACCAATGTCTGGTTTGAATAATGGCAAAGTTTAATTTCGTAATGGATAAAGTCATTAGAAGCTAACAAGCTACCAATTTCACTTTGATTAATCTAACAATAAATAAAGTCTTATATTTCCAATTTATTTTTTTAACTTTTTTATATGCTTAATTAATTAAAACACACATCCAAGGCAACCTTTTTTATTAATAAAATAAGCCAAAGTTTATGTGTCGAAATTAAAAAACGACAAGTTGTTAAACAAAAAGTTACAAACATAATTCTCATCCACTCAGGAAATTGCATATTTAATTTTATATTTATAGGTGAAATATTGAAGAACATTTATAAAAGTACCAGTTAAAATACGAAAAGGTACCAAAAAGATCCCGTCTACTAATTCTCATTCACTCAGGACATTGCAATTACAATTTCATGTTTCTAGGTCCAATACCACTGCAAATTCAAAAAGTCCGAGTTAAAGAAGAAAAAAGTACCAACAATTTTCCTTTTACAGATTCCCATTGAATGAGGACCTAGCATGTTTAATTTTATGTTTCTAGGTCCAATACTAACGAAATTTCAAAAAGTACCACTTAAAGAACAAAAAAGTACCAAGACACCGATGTTCTGATCCACTCAGAACAAGTACCAGTTGCAAAACTAAAAGCTAAGACACCTATTCGCTTATTTTTTTAAAGAACAACGATAAGTACTACATTTTGACAAAAATCCCATCTAAGTGGATCAATTTGGGAAATGAACAACCTCTTGCCAAATTTCAAGTTTTTAGCTTTAGGCGTTTAGACCGTGCGATGATGAATCAGTCAGTGGCGTTACAATTTTATATAAATAGATTATTTTGAAAACACCAGAGAAATTGAAAAAAGTTTAAATAAATCCCATTTCTTAATAAATTTGATAATTATATTTCTCAGATTTCTAGTTATTTTTTTTCAAATGGTTACATTACACATCCCAGGTAGGGATGCCAAATGGGACCAGGTTTTTTGAAACCCGGGATTCGGGATTTTTTATTTGAAAAAACGGGATCCCGGGACGGATTTTTCGGGATTTCATATATAAAGGTCAATTTTAAAAATTCATATACATACATGATTGTAATTAAATGTTTATGTATGTATAAGTATGAAAACAAATGAATTAATGAAGAATAATAAACTCATTACAAAATAAAACAGTTTAATGTATTCTTTTAAAGTAATATGGAAGAATTATGTTTTAAACTTATATTTTAAAAAGCTTCTTTAACAAATTAATGACGTCTGATAATCGATACCTTATTTTATTGTAAATATGCTGCCGACGAAAACAGTGTTCGCATTAAACACTTCTGGGTGGTATCGTTAATAAAAAGATACAAATATGCTATCTGACAATATTTAATTGATTTAATATCAAATATTTACATACATATGCAAGTATTAATCTAATAAAATAAACTTAAACAAATGTGTCAATAGACCTTTGGTAGAATCCCCTTAAGTTTTTAACCCCTTTTTGCACAACTTGCATTGTGCGTGCGCAGTTCCATTATCGTTCACTTAGAAAAAAACCAAACCAAACTTTATCTTCTGATTTTGTTTTCTGTGGCACAAAATGCATTGAATTTAACATTTATTCACTTGCGACTTCTTTTTGTAACCAGTTAAAAATTGGTTTCATTGCCAGTATGATTTAATATTAAATTTTTGAAGTTATTTTTAACAGGGTGACTCACGTTTATTTAAATATAGTTGTATTTAATAAAAAAAATACCACATATTTACTAAATCTAAAATCTCGGGATTTTTACATAAAAAATCCCGGTATCCGAGACTTGATTTTCAGAATAGTCCCGGGTTTTCGGGATTTCGGGATTGACATCCCTAATCCCAGGCTAAATAATCTAAAGTCAATAGCCAAATTTGTTTCTTTAAAAGGCTGTTTTGTTTTTATACCCACACCCAACTGTTAAGAGGATATTATGCGTTTGTGCTGATCAAAATATTGGTTGTAGATCCACCTTTTAGTATACCGATCTTTTAAGAAACACTTTCTGCAACGATCTAACGATGTCCGTCCGTCCAGCTGTCTGGTTGCCTGTCCATGTGACAAGTACTTTTCGCTTGTCATAATTTCGCATAACCACAATACAAACTTTTTTCCGGAAAAGTCATACATTTGGCCCAAATTATCTTGTTGGAGCATAAATCGTCTAACCAATGTTCGGTTCATTTTTCACAATAGCTCCCATACAAATCCCACTCTCGAAAATGGATTTAAGTGCCATAATTTCGATGATAATTTTTATTATAGCTACTATTTCATGACAAAATTTTGTACTGGTAGGTTCAGAATTGACCATAGGTCCTATAGAAACCCTCAAATTCACTAGGTTAAACGTTTAATTTACTTTATTAAACGTTTAGTTCATTTGATTACAATTTTAATTAAAACTAATTTTATTTTTGGTTAATGCTTTAATGGGTGAACAAATTTATTTCTGTGTATATATAAGGCCATTTTACAACTCTCAAATATTTTTTATGAATAAGGGTGTTAATATTTTATAATTTTTAAACATTAAATCCTTATTTATTAAAAAAAATTCAAGTCCTTAAGTAAATTTTACACTGAAAATACCATATTATTTTACCTTAATTAATAATCAATTATTCAAATCTTTAAAAGGTGCTAACGAGCAAATTATTTTCAAAATTATATAGAGTTTCATTTAGGCAAATATTTAATTACAAATCTTTTTTACTGCTCAAATACTCACACCTTCTAAAATAAGTTTATAAAATTCCCTTCCAAATTTTCAAATATTTTCAATGTAACCCCAAACTAAAACAGTATTTGTTATAAAGTAAAAATTTTAAATGTAAATTTTCTAAAACGGTATCCAGTTTATTCTTGTATGATCGACTATTTTAATGATAGACTTTTGTGTTTGTGTATTTTGGTTAACATTAATGGTTAGAATGTCGTTAAGGAGGAGGAGCTGTTCAACTTTAATAACTCTTTAAAACATCCTGTTAAGTAAGTAGGAGTCACACGCACAACTTAATATAGCAGGATTCGTTAAATTATACTCTTCCTCGCCTGCCTTGTTTTAAACCAGTGTTGGCAAAGTTGGTGCAAAGTGCAAAAGTACACCAATGAACCATTTAGTACAACTGATACATTTATCATCTTTTACTAACGGTATGGATAAAATTGTATTAACATTTTTGTATTGGCTGGGAATCGTGATTTTTTATTCAAATCCCAAAAAAAATATTAATCTTTTTAAAAATTAGAATCGGAGAGTTATTTCTTCTCATAAGTTAATTTTTTTGTAATATTTAACATATTAGTTTTTCGAATGTATTCTATGAGGTAAATTTAAAACGTTAATTGGTAATTAAGTACGACAAACAAAATCTTATTAATTAAAAATTTTGTATTCCCAAAAATGACTTTGATAATAATAAATGATAAACTGGCAACTTGCCTCATTTAGATTTTCTTGCAAAAACAATAATGCATTTTTTTTTTGTTTTTTGGGAGAATCCAACCAGTTGTAGTGGGGAATGTAAGAAAAGATAAACAGGTACAGTATTCCACGGATAATAACTTCGCTAAAAATGCCAATATTTTTGGGTTATTATGCGGGTTAAGCATTTAAACGAATATGCTTAACTATCTTATTGAGGTAATTAAGCGAATACGTTTAAATACCTCAGTGAGGTAATTAAACGCATTTATTTACCAGATACCATAAATTTGATGTATAAAAAAAGTTAAGACATTGGAAGTTTTACATGAATCAGCTAAATCTAAAGAGATAGCAATAAAAAACAAAGGGATTTTATGTCTTGAATTTTATTTGTAATACTTTTCAAGAAGTCCTGTCATATCCTACTAATAAAAGCGTATTCCTACATACAAACTTTTGATAGGGGAAACCGTAAATGTGCAATTGCATGGTTTTTCTTGTGCGACCAATGAAGACAGAAACAATATTTATCCGTTTTAGAGCTTTTTATGAATTTTGGAATCGATCTGTTTGAGAATAATTTGCATATTTTAGTTATTGCTGCATTTTTATTGCACACATATTATCACGTTATTGTAACATATTTTAATACATGATTAGCAAACGTTCAGTAAACCGTTTGAATCAGAAACATTTTTTAAAGTGAACTTTTCGTATCCGTCAGTTCATCTGGCTGGGTGTCTGTCCATGTAAAGCTTTTAATTGTTATAAGAACATAACCTACGTAAATAAAGAGAATCGGTCTATAATATAACATATTTAATCCCCATCAAACTTCTTTCTTTATGTCCATAAACCATTTAATCATGTTCATATTAAGATTAAATTTGGCCTTTACTTTAATCCCTTTAAGACAAAATATCTCATATATTTAGGGTATCTAGACAATATTAAGCACAAATAACTCTTATATGAATCTTAACCTCATATCATACCTGGGCTCACCAGAATAAAGTTTATTTTAATGCAAATATTAAATTGTGGAATATTTTGCTTTAAAAAAGCATATTTTTTTAAAAATTTTTAGCGCATATTTTCAAATTATAAACATGTAAACTTGGTTTTATTACTTGCTGTGTCGTTGTCAAATAGTACTAAGGCAATTAAACGAATGAAATTTAGGTTCAATTTTGTTTTGGGAGTTTAATTTTTAAGGCAATTACCCGAATTGGATAATTAAGCGTTTGAAAATTTTTGAAAAATGGAAGAAAAAAAAACGCTGATTCAAAACTCAAGGTATATAAGCGTGAAATGCATTTAAGCGTGGGGTAGTTAACCGGGTTATACTGTAAATAGTGAGTTTATTGTTGGTATTTTGCTTAAGCTTTGATATCTTTGCAAATAGGACTTTTGAGTGATTGCAATTCTCATTCACTCTGTAGTTTTATTTGCTAATATCTTTGGCTTTTCTAAAATTTGTTGGGAGAATGTTTCCTGATGATCTGGTACTAATAAACTATATTGACCGCTGTTGTAGCAATTTTCAACATTAAATTTTCTTTGAATTCCAATAAGCGTTAAAACACTGATTTTCAATAATTAAAGTCAGCTGTTGTTAAAAATTTTGCGTCAAAAAAAAAAAGTTTTTAAATTTTCAAAAGATTTTGTTATTCGTGCTTAATTCGCAATTTTTATTATTGATAAAAACACTTGAAATTTATTGTTGATGGGATAAGCTATTCCTATGCGTCCTATGTTTTTAAATAAAAGTAAAACAAAAAGTTTTTATATCCATATAAATATAACCAAAAAATCACAAAACAACACAAATTGAAGGCAAACACAAGAAAAAGTTATGGTGTCGTCTTTTAAAAAAAAAAAGTGTACAATAAGTGTTACATGGGATCTGGCAACATTTTTAAATGTTAACCTGAATTTTAAGAAGCATATTTTACATTTACAAAAGAACACAAGTTTCGGCATAAAACAATAAAGTACAATTATCGTTAAAAATTTGGAGCCTTTTATACCGCTTATTTCTAAGTAAAAAAAAAAACGAGAGACGAACTAAAAAAATAATTTATTTTTGCTGATATAATAACAAAACCAGCTGTTAATCTACTGCAACACTCATGCCCCTTTAATTAAAATGAGTTTGGAACATGAAGCATTTTACAGGGAACATATTCAGAAAAGAACACGTTGCACTTTTAAAACAGCACACATTTTTCAGAAAAGAACACAAAAAAATGTAAAAGGCAGAAAAAATGCAGAATATTACTCAGAAAAGAAAACGCAATTAATAAAAAAAATTCTTGCTTGCATAAAAAATATGCAAAAAAGGGCATTATCTCACACTCAATTATACCTGGGGGTAAGAAATGGAACAAATTTGCCATATACATCTGCAACATATTTAGAAAGGAAAACGACAACTTTCCCCATGTTTGTATTTTTTTAGAATAGAACAAAAACCCGCGCGAATGGTAGCATACATGGGACATTATTGTCAGAAAAGAAAACGAAAGGTGCACCCAGAGAAAATCATATGGTCAACTCCAACAAAACTATTTTTAAAGAAAATTTTAAACATATTTGGCCTAAGTTATAAGAAAAAAGTATGAAAATCCGTTTCATAAACCCTTTATTAACTTGTTTTATTTTTTATAAACAAGGCAGATTATTATTTAATTTACCCATATTATTATCACCGACAACCATATTATGGCTTAATTAACCATGTAGCATGTTGCTCTTGGAAAAGCGGAAAATACTATTGTTAATTTAAAAACAAATTATTGTTATATTTAAAAATAGCATCTTTAGAGGCAACCATAATATGGTTGTGACTACTTGATGGAGGACTAATTTAACAATAATTTGCTTATCGGTGGCAATAATATGGTTAAATTAAACATAATCTGCCGTATTCTTAAATTTTTTTTATTTAACTAAGGTTTACAAATCAAATTTTCTATAGAAATTTGACTTAATTTATGAATACGGGGGAATATGTTTAAAACTTACTTTAAAAATATATTTGTTGAGGGTGACCATATTGAAACATCTTTTTCCTCTGCATGTGTAGAGTAATGCAAATAAGCGTTACCTCTACTTTCAGCTGGGAGAAGGGCTTTTTCACAGGAGTGCACTTGTACGGAAAGCTATCTGTCTGTTATCCACTAAGGGAAGACAAGAAGTGATTCCTCTGTTCTCAGATATTCGTCTGTCCGCAACTAAAGTGAGAAGGCGGACAGTTGAGTAGCTTGAATGGCAGGCTAAGACTAATATGTCCTTTTAAATCATTTAGGTTACCGACATCATGAAAAAGTCACTGATACTCAGCAGCTCTTTTGACGTTTTATGGTTAGCCTGTCTAGAGGCTGTTGCCAGGTCCAATACTAGGATCGGACAAAGTGGCCCTATAAGTTGCTTTGTCTGGAACATTTTTTATTTCTGAACAAACAACCAATATCCATTAGTGGCCCTTTGTTCCCTTAAAGAACTACTTTTAGCTAAGGTTTTGCTATTTTAACGCGACTTTTAAAATATTTTCCGATATAAAAATTCTATATTTTTCTTAATTTTCTTTGCATTTTCTTATCAAACAGACGTTGAGTTAGAAATTTTGAGAATGTATTATTATTGTTATTCATTTATTTAATCTACAGAATTAATTCTAAGACTAAATTTATATTTTTAGAGCACTGTCTGCATAGGCCATCGGCTTTTTAAGAATGTAAAACATGCGGTTTTGTAATATAAAGTAGCTCTGGAATCAAAACCTCATTTCCAACTCTATTTGAAACATGTGTGTGTGTGTGTGTATGTTAATGAGTTTAGCTATGAAACGGCTTCATGTAAATATAATTGCAATTAGAAAACATCATCCATCGTGCTCATTATACATTTTTAAATTTTTAAAGTAATTTAATACTAAAGGGATGACTTATAATTTTTCCATTGAATTGAAAAAGAAAATTTAATGATATTATAAAAATTTGTTTAGCAAAATTTTACAAATTATGAAATTAATAATAACATATTTTATTTTGCTACACGTTTACGTAATTACGAATTTCAACGTATTCTTGAATTAAAAATTAGCAACTTTTTGAATTAAAAGTAATTCATATTATTAATGTTTCAAGGCAGTGCGAAATGTGACCCCAGGAAATATGGCCCCATAGTACTAAATAAAAATGGCCCCCCAACTTTAGTGAAATAACTTTTATATTTAGGAGAAATTCCCCTAAATTAAATCGATATTTTTTACTTTGAGACTATTTTGAATTTTCTAAAGCCAATTTCAAAGAAATTCAAAATAGAATTTGCGGTATTTTTCATTTTAACAAGTGAAACTAAAGAATATAAAACTAATATTTCTAAAGTACCTGTCTTTTTATTTTCTAATGAAAATATTAACTACTTTTTGATAGAAGACTTTTTTTCTAAATTTGTAGGAGGATTATGCGATTTTTAAACCCAAAACTGTACAATTATTAGGAACATTAAAATTCTGGATTTTTAAACTCGGGAATTTAAAATTTGGGATTTGAAAATTCGTGAACTTGGCATTCGGGATTTGGAATTCGGAATTTGAACTGAGTAAAAATTCATAAAAAAATTTAAGACGGTTTTTATAAAAAATAATTGCCCCAAAATAAAAATTAAAACAAAAACAAGAGTTTTTATTTTTATTATATTTTATAAACAGACCTCAAGCCGAATAATATAAACATAACACATTATTATTTAATTAAGCTTGAGGTCTCTTTTTTTTAAAAAATATTAAATATATTGAACCAATATTTCGGCACTCCGTTGTGTTTTAAATGAACCCAACCAATTGCAGGAGAATGTAAGAAAAGATAAACTCATTGTTGGTGTTTTGTTTTGGCTTTGATATTGTTACAAGTGAGACTTTGAGTGTTTATTATTCTTATTCACTTTAGTGTTTTATTTGTATAATATTTTTGGCTTTTCTAAAATCTTTGGAAAAGGTTTCCTGATGAGCTGGCCTAAGCAACCAGTGAAATGCGCATAGAAGCTAGCTTTCCCCCAACAATAAATTTCAGTGTATTTATCAAATATGAAAAACTGGGAATTTAGCACGTCATACGGAAATCGTATTAATAATAAATTTTGTATTCCCGAAAATTTGATAATTTAAATTTTTTATAAAACGTACAAAAAATTATTCGAGAAGCATTTCTATTCGTTCTAAAAGATATTTCTTTACATTTTTCTTAAAGATTGATAACAGATTACACGTTTTTAAAATTCTTTCTGGCAAATTATTGTACATTGGACTACCCGAATATTCTACTATTTGATTGGTTGTCTCCAGTCTGCAACGTGTCATTTTAAGATTTCCAGCATTTCTTGTGTTAAAACGATTTTGATTAAAAGTAAGTTTAACTGAACGATAACCAATGATATTAAAAGATTAATAAACGTAAAATAAAAGTTGGTTTACGTACAAGCCATGTATTGGTAAAATATTTTTACAATAATCATTAAGCAACAATATGGTACTGCGTGTAAGAGGTAAATTAAAAACACATTTAAGAGCTTTATTTTGAACTACCTGCAATGATTTTAGTTCATTACTATTTTTATATGCATAAATAATTGCGAGGTAGGTACTCGAGACGGCTGTGTATAATAGATTAATAAATTAGCATTTTTGTTCTTGTACTTAATTTTTTCTTTAATTTAAAAATAATCCCCGAGGCTGAAGCTATTTAAGTCTTTAAATATCCCAAATGAACATCCCATGACAAACTGCTTTTCAAAATAACCGGCAAGTATTTTATTTCATGTTCTTCATTTACTATTTTCTTGTTGACGAATTACACAGGTCAACAAAAAAAAAAAATTTTTTTTTGAGTCTTTTATTTAGTGATTATTTTCTGATTATATAAATGGAAAAGTAAACTGGAACTCCATTAATAATAAATAAAGTTTGCTTTTGTACTTAATATAATGAAAACTAAATATACGGTGGTTTTGCACCTTTTTTTTTAAAGCCGTTGCATTTATGATGCAAGAGAAGGGTGAGAGGGACTGTGGGTGTGAAGTGAGAGGTAGCAGAGTGTCAGGCTCAGCCTTAAAGCAGTCATTCATGGCTTCCTTGGTAACAAGAAGGCCGAGAATTATGAAGAGCTTATTTCTAATATGCTTGAGATCTTCAAAGTCATGGGTTGCAGAATGTCACTCAAACTGCACATGCTACATGCGCACTTGGATAAATTCAAAGATAACTTGGGTGAATATTCAGAAGAGCAAGGGGAACGCTTCCACCAGGATATAATGAATTTTGAACAAAGATATCAAGGACAATATAATGAGAACATGATGGGTGACTACATTTGGATGCTCATACGATAAAGTTCTGACGATTACACTAGAAATACTAAAAGTATTCATGTTTGAAGATTCTTTTGTATCATTTTTTTGAATTTTTTATTTGTGCTGTCTTTTATAATAAAAATTGATTAAAATATATAATTCATAACTTGTTTTAATTTTAAATATGATTTACATTGAAAAATAGACCTTTTCCATAAATGTTGAAATTTCGTTTTGGTATCTACAAAAGCAAACTTTATTACATAAAAATATTTTTTCTTTCTTTAGTTTGGCATAAGTAATCAAAACTCAGACTCAAAAATCGTGTTGACCTGTGTTATTATTCAAAACTTGGGAATGAGGTCTAAAACGTAGCAATTTTGTCTTATCAGCATTTAGTACAAGTACAAGATGAATCTCGTTGCATTTGTGTTTTAAGTACCAAGTCAAATTTATAAGGATACAAAATCAATATTATTAATATCATTAAGATACAACATAAAAAGAAGAGGTCCTTAAACACTGCCTTGCAGCACACCGCACTGCACAGAAGCAATAGAACTTTTCTGTCCAAAAACATCAACGTATTGTTTTCTGTTCGTTAAAAAAAACTTTCAATCAGTTTAAGTTTCGCTCCAAAAATGCCGTAGCATTAAAAATTTTCGATTAAAATTTTGTGATCTACCATGTTAAACCTTTACTGAAATCATAAAATAAACCAGCAACTCCACTGTAGCCTTTATCCCGACCATCACAAACAGTGTTTACAACACTGACAACTACCTCGTCAGTTCCAGTGCCCTGAACAAATCCAAATTGATTTTTGAATAGTAACGATTCTTTATCAAGAAAATCTCTGTATCTTTCGGTATTGGAATAACTTTGTGTAGTTTGAGAACTTTAGGATAAATATATGTTCTATTACTGCGACTCTTTTAAAGCGCATTGCACACTATATATGAATGACAGTTTTGCTCAAATTTTCGCTTGCTTTATAATGTGGCCGCGAATTTTCAACAGTGGACTGCAAATTATTTTGTGGTTAAATATTGGTTGAGGAAATTTTTAACTGTCACTTAAGTTCGGTAGTGCCCCCTCACCCCTGAAAGCCTTTCATTTTATACGTCACTTTTACAGAAGTAAGAGACTTTATATTGACACACATTTTGTTTAAAAGAAAATCAAAAATTAAATGACACGTGTAATAGTTTCCTACCTCTCATGTTCGTGCCGTCTGCCCAAAGATGAAAAAAAACAATAATAAAACACTTAGCAAACAAAAAAAATCACAATTTTTTATTACAAGCTAAGTTTCCGCCGGAAAACATCAAAATGTAACTGTATTTTTGACTTTATCAGTATTTATGAGAAATATTTAAAACAACAACGAAAGAAAAGCAAAAATAATAAAAACATGCAAAACACACACTTTCATATGAGAACAAATAACAAAAGAGAATATTCATAAAATGTTTCGAGTTGTTGCTTGTTGCAATTTCTAGATTTGTTGCATACTCATACTCGAATTCTACGATTTTTATATGAATAAAGAAATGAAGGGAAATGAGTGTAGAATATGGACTGTAAATGGATGGATATGAATGGTTATAGTGCAGTGGTTTATTTAAAATTTGCATATTCATATTCAACAACACATAGACAGACATACCAACGCATTTAAATTGTGCATATCAACGTGCCAACATCATGTCGTGATGTAAAAAAGCACTCAATGAATTTTGAACATGTCATATTTAGTTAGTGGGTGTGTGGCGGTAAAGTTTTCTGCAGTAGAACATAAATTAAAGGTAGTAAGATTGGAAGAAATTGTAGCAAATAACAAAGATATTTAAAAGGTTCAGAGTTGCCAATGCTATGACTTTAGTTCACTTTAAGTCCGATTTTTGTTTTTTTTAATATCGAATTTTATGACCTTGAGAATAAAATTAAAAGATAAAACGTTTGTCGGATGGCACCTTCATAGGTTTGACCTGTTATAGCCTTGGACAAAGTCTGAACGCATTAAGGCTCTCACAGTTCGCTCTTGCTATTGGGCAATGGAGGGAAGAAAGCTTCAGGTTGCTATTAAGGAATTTATAACATCCTTCAGATACTCCATGTGCTGGAATTGGCACATGTGTTTTAAATTTATTCACATTAGAGAGTCGGCAGACGAATCGAGTTTACCTGGCTTTGGAAGCACTGCTTAACATATTATGTTTAATTTAATCATATTATTGTCGCCGACAACCATACTATGGTTAAATTAGTCTATCATCAAAATCCCACCTGCCTTGTATCATTTTATGGTTAAGTATGACAATAATTTGGTTTTAAATTAACAACAGTATTTTCCTTTTTTCCAAGAGCAACATGCTATGGTTAAGTGTTAAACATATTTTAGTTATTATTAACCATAACATGTCCGGAGGCAACAACAATATGGTTGCGGCTTCTTGATGGAGGACTAAGTTAACCTTAATATGGTTTTCGCGGCAATAATATGGTTAAATTAAACGTAATGGCACATATTCACAAATTATTTAAGTTATTCAGAGTTGGTAATATTCAGCAAGAAAAGTTTACACTTAATTATGGGTAAAGCTGTAACTAAATGCCAACTTACTAATAAAACAGCTGAATGATACCCTGCAAATAATATTGGACCACCTGTTTCATTTTGATTAAATGGACTACTCCAAGGACTGGTCCGATGTGATGCAAGCATGGACCATGTTATTGTCAAAAAGTGTTTAAAGTGTGACGACATATCTTCTTTTTTAACGACGTGTTTTCGTGTTTAAGCGAAGTTTAAACTAATCCTCTTGTGCATACAATGGAGTAGTAATCCAAAGCTGGGTTATATGGTCCCGCCCTAGGAAATCGTAATGTTTAATAGACCATATTTTTCCATACGTTTGGGTTACTTTTGGAGTAGTCCTGGTCCCTTGTGGGCTACATTGTGCACGCATGTTTGGACAAGTCCTATTATTTGCAGGGTATTATCTTATAATTTATTTGAATAGCAAAACAATTTGGCGACAAATTTACTCTAACAATTTCGTAAAAACTAAACTTGCCTCATTACAATTTGCTACTTGCGTCCATTATTCTACCTCCAAAACATTCATATAAAAAATAAAATAAACTAGAGATGTGTTTTTAGTCACCAAATTTTATTGAAAAATTTATATTATTACAGGCCCCTATTTTAATTGATTTATATAAAAACAATAACTGTTGTTTTAACAGCTTAATTAACTTTTTAATTAACTACAGTTTTTATCGTTCAAAATAGTACCGACATCTGTACCCATGTTCTGTAACTATAGTGAGAACTTCCCGCATCGAAAAGAAGTGAAACAAAATATTCGATCGTTTCTCGAAAAGTGAGAAAAAAGTGTGTCTGTAACTCATGTCGAAAACTATCAAAAGAGATTACGTCGTTACGTTATAAATGTCATAATATTGCACTCGAAGCCGATGTGACAGTAACACATATCGTTAACGGCGACTAAAATTTACTAAAGTGAAAAGTTTTTCAACGACGGCGGTGAAAATACAACCGTCGGCTATACCAAATAATGCAAAGTGCGACTTTAATGTTTGTTGTTTGCAAAAAGGAGCTAATAGCAGACTCTGGTTTCTTTCCTGCAGACAAGCATAAAGCTTCGCGGGATAAGCTAGGAAATTATAAAAAAAAAAAAAAAAAATAGAGTTTAAATTGCTGGTAAATGCCACAGTATGAAAATATTCGTATATTTTATAAAAATCTTAAGGTAAAAGAATTAAACAATAAAAATGTGCCAAGAACAAAATATTATTATTATTCTTTGTATTTTGTGTTTTGCATTTTTAATTGTTTTTTAGTGTTAAAATTTTTTCTCGCCCCATTTTTATTTGTGAGTTTGTTTGACAGTTCAAAGCGGGAACTTTTCTCACAAAAATGTTACAGACACACTTTTGCTGTAAATTGGCGAATAATTTCCTTACGTGACACCTAGAACTCGCCAATAAAATTACAGACACAGTTTAGTGAGAGAAACAGCTGTTTGTTTCAATACATGGCATTTTTGTTTCATTTCACACATTTCAATCGAAAAGTTTCTCGACGCGAGAGTTACAGGACACGGGCACTGGTTTTCTCTACATGCCAATATGTATGGTTGCATTTCTCCAATCAGCCGAAAGCAGTTGCTAAACAAGTAATGAATTATTAATAAGGTCTATAACTATCTATGAACTATTTTTAGTTATTGTGTTGTTAGTTGCGACTTTAGTTATGATTTCTGAATATGTGCCAATATGTTTAAAATTTGTTATTAAAAAAAGTTTTGTAGAAGGTGACCATATTTAAACATGTTTTTCTCTGGGTGTAATTGTGGAAAACTATTTGCAAAATAAATCGGTGAGCGACCAATTTCTTATGTGGACCACTGAAATCAGTATCCGATGATCTTAGGGTTTTGAAATTGTTGTAACTGGTGCCTTCTTGGGAATCAAATGAAAACGATAATTTTTAGCTCATATCGACGGAAAATTAAACATTTGGATGCAGGGTTTGGGTTTTGTTCTGGCGCTAGTATCAAATTAATTTTTTATTTTTTTTGATTAGTTCTTTGACCAGTTGCAGCTATCAGAGCTTCGTATTCGTAGAGAGTAAAAACAGACACACACTTATATACTGTAATTATCCGGCCTGTTTCAGAAACTAATTCCGATCGAAAGTGGAAGTAATTTCATATTTTATTTAAAGCAGCTTAAACAAATTCGATCGGGATTAAAACCATTTCGAACGGATGATGTCACACATCATCTTGCCTCGATTAAAATATGAGTTTTGATATTTGCCGAAAGTTCAATTAAAAATGTTTTAAAATTTCGTCAATTTCAAAAAGTTTGGATAGCTTTTCCAGATTTTAGATTTGTATTTTTTCAAATTTAACCCATTTTTGTAGAGCAAAGATTTTCAAAGGGCAGTCTGCAAATCCTTAAGTTCTAATTTTCCATAGACAAAATATTTTCCAAGTATTCAGCGAAAAAACATTTAAAAAATATTTTTGTTGACATTTTTAAACTGTTTCATTTAAATTTTCAAAAATAAAAGTAGAATTTTATTTTGTTTAGTCTTTTGACAATCATTGAATGCTTAAATTCTTAAAGATGAAAACCTCTTCTCTGAAACCTCATTCCAAAAATTTCAGCTTTTCAAAATATAAAATTACTTATATAATTGAAAAACTTTTGAAAAAAGTAGAATATATTTTAAAGTTTAAATTCGAGAGTTTTTTTCAGCCCCACTGTTCATGCATGTCACATGCTAATTTGGAGAAACTCTTGTTTTTGTAAAATCTATTTATTTGATAATTAGAAATGTTCTTTCTCGCTATCCAGAAAAAATATTGCAATCGGCTTGGCAACTCTGCTAAACATTTATTTTATCTAACATTTTTAACCGACAAATCCATGTCTTTTTTTTAAATGGAACATGATTTTTAAATTTTTAACTAACAAAAGTTTTAGAACTAAAAAATAACATGAAACGGTTAGTTTTAATAAAAGGAGTTCCATATCAATTATGAAACGGTTGTTTTAAAATATAGCAATGGCTTATAGTTTCGCAGTAATGGCGTTTTCCTTTCTGACAAAAATGTTGCCAACCTCTTTTGTACCATTTTGCTACATTTTTAATTATTATTTACATTAGTGTAGGTTTAAAGCAACTCCACGACAATCATCCTGAAAGACGGGAAGCATTTCCAGCAAGAAGTATATCGGGGACCTCAACCAATAGTCAGACCGCTGCCTTAAAACCACCGTAATCTGCTGAGCTTTTGGTCTCAAGAATTCAAAACAACATCAAGAGCCCTGTCATTTTGGAACTTTATCGGTTGCCAGACCTGGATACACCTGATTTGCCCAGGATGATGAGCACAAGTTAAAATATCCACGAGGTAATCCCTACACTCCTTGGGGTGGTAAAATATAAAGTTAATAAGACAATAGCGTTCCCCGTAAGGCTAGTTGGTAGAAAGATAGAGTATCATTGTGGAGGTTTCGGGTTTGATTCCCGATAGATACTTTGGCCGGTTTAAGTTCAACGAGCTCGGTAAATAAAGTAAGAATATAATTTTTTTATGTGTTTATAACAAAAACTAATTGTTAACAAAATAAAGTTTAAAGTTATCCGATTTTACAAAATTTTGGAAAATAAATCAATAATTCGAAGGTAATGCCATGTTCGCACGGTGCTTTGGATTACTTCGCCCTCTGTCTTTATTACTTTTTTGAATTACCATGTTCGTACGGCATTTTCCTAATCGGTTTCTTCTTTTTTTATTAATTTTGTTTATTGCTAAATTTAACTGTTTGTTTGCAGTTACTTGTATTAAGAATGGAAAGAAAACGTGAGTAAAAAATATTATTTCAAAGAAATACATGCATAAAAAAAATATTTGTTTTCTTTTTTGGATTCCATTAAATTTTATAATATAAAATTACTTCCTTTACTTTTGTTTACTTATATTTGTTTATGTTATATTTTGTTTGTTTTTTTTTAAAGTGCTTTAACAGCTGGTAATGAAAAAAAAAACCATAAAAATTAGAGATCACATTGATTTAAAAGTAATCCACAGGGTAATAAAAATTTAATTACGTACAAATGAGATAATCCGCTCTCAAAATGTGGTATGACGAATTATGTAATTTGTTTCATAATCAGGCTGTGAATTACGAATGAGAGAGTGAATTACGAAAAAACGCTATCGTGCGAACATGGTATAATATGTTTACCGTAATATGTGTCGGATGAAAACAAAACCTTGGCAAATTAGTTATCTTAATAACATTAAAAGTGGTCTTTAGATAAATTATTTGATTTATGGTTTTATTATGGTTATTTACCACAAAAAAATCTTTTAAAAAATCAAAAAAATATTTTCTTAAACTTATTGCCTTTTGTTATGGAACTCCTCATATCTGAACGATACACATTTTCGTATAATTGAAATACCAGATACATTAACTAAAATAAAAATGTATGAATGGTGTTGACATTAAAGTAAAATTCCTGTCGTATTTTACATTTTGGTATTGAGATGAAATAAAATACGTTTTAAAAATTTTTTTTAAAGTTTTTAAAATTCATTAAGCTAAACAAGCATTGGCATTGGTCCAATTTTTCCTAAATACGAAAATAGCCAAACATGTTACTGTTAAAGAAAAGCAATTTTATTAATAAAACACAACTCAAATGTTATTGTTAATAAAGAAATGTGACCAATCTTTATACAATTCCAAGAACGTGCTTACGTACGATTTTAGTATTTAAATCTTGATTACATTTTCCTTTGCACGGATTAACTCTTGGGTTTTTTCTTTCATTTTCCCTAATATGGTTTCTTTTTTTCTTGTTAATTGTGTTTTAAATGTCGATAATCATGTGTGAAATTTAAAACATTTTTTTTGTGTCTTGTGTTATTTTACTTTAAGTTATTATTATGAATATTTTTTTTTCTTTTATATTTGCTATTTTTAATTTCTTACCACCGACACCAGTCTTATGTGTATTGTAATTATACAACGGTTTTAAGGTACTTATAAGTACAAGCATTAAGCACTTGCTTGTGTAAGATATTTTTTACTTATTACACAACGGAACAAAACGCAATTTTTTTCAGTTGTATCAAACTTTATAGCTGTAGTTTATTAATTTTAGATGGCTAATTTGAAATCTTAACTCTTTTGTTTCCTCAGCTAACATTTTTAAGTTAAAGGTACGTTTTCATCAAGATACTCGTACTATAGAGGAGCGTTACCAGGGTAATTGGGATGCCCATATCGAGCCCTAACCGCGAAAATAACGTAAGCGACATGAATTTCAGTTTTCGTTTTTTTTTAATAAATGACTTTATTGGCAACACTTGCATCATCTCCTGAAATGTCATGGTCACTTTAGGTACCGTTACGATTTTATAGCAAGAACAATTTTATTGTAAGCGACAAATTTCATACAAAATTTTTATGAAATAAAATAAAAAAGCTCTCTCCTGTAAAATTTTATTTTTGGCGCTTACACTATTTTGGCGGTTAGGGGTCAATATGATGACGGCCTATTTTCGGAGCATTAAAAATAAACCCTGTTAACGAGATAAGTTTAGAAAATCTTATGAAAGAAAAATTTTTAGATGAGTTGTTATTACATTTTTTTATTAAAAATCTAATTTTTTCTTTAAAATCTTCTTTTCGTTCTCTCACTAAATTCTAAATAAAATCAAAAGTTGTGCATCAATGGAAAAAACTCGTTTTGTTAAAAATCTATCAAGTTACCTGCTAATACACCAAAAGTGTGCTTTATGGTGTATTATTATTATTTCTGAATCTTTCAAACATCAATCTGTTAAATGTTTGACTTTAGACTGACAGCTGCTGGTGTCGCAATCGGTAGAACTGTAAAGAATTCTGTTGATGGGAATGTGGTTATCGCGAAACATGTCAATTCGACCCGAGTTCAATCTCCAGTTTAATCACGAACAAAAATTATCAAACATTTTCATTAATTTAATTTTGTTACATTCCTTCCTTTATTAAAATAATTTAATGAAAATTAAATTTGATGAACTAATCTAATTTAAAAGCTGAGACCCGAAAACTTATTATTTTGTATATCCATATCAAATAAATATCTTTGTTGATTAAAATTATTTTTATTTATTGAAAAAAAAATTAAAAAAAGGCGTAACCAACAAAAATATAATTTTACAGGAGAAGCAAAAAACTTGGTAAAATGAAAACAATAAAAACGTCAATAAAACGTGCATTGATAAATTGTCCATAGAATTATTCAAAAAATTTTCAAAGAAAACCCATTTATTATATTTTGTTAGAATAAAAGGTGTGTATTTAGGTCGTTTTTCATTTATTAAATAAACATACTTGTAGTTACGTCCCTTTGTGTTTTGTTAATAAAAGCTTAATTTTTGATCGCAGAAGTGTAAAAGACAAGTAGTATAATGGTATTCATAATAATCAATCAAAAACTCGATTTTAAATTTTTTGTTAGTTACGCCTTTTTGCATTTTAGCTAACGATATGTAAATATACATCATGATGAAAAAATAAAAATCCTTTACCGATAAGTATTACAAAAAAAAATTGCCAAATAATTATTTTCTTTAAACAAGTGTTTGCCTAATGGTCGAAATTCGGCTATAAAATTTTTTTAATTATGAAAAAAATATAGTGGATCTATTCGGAGACGAACCAAACTCCGGTTCATATGTTTTGTTCCAAGTGAGCGTTTGACAAACAAAGAGAGATATCGTTCTTCACTGGTTTGGCTGTGCTAGTATATAGTCGAAATATTCCTATTTTTTTATTATTTGATAATTGGAAAAACAAAATTTTTTATGTGTTTTGCATATGTGTTAGTATCAAATTTGAACGCTCATAACTTTGAAAATATTGAAAAGATTTTAATAAAATATATATTGTGCACTTCTGGCAGTAAATACCTTTCAAATGGTGTATTTTTTATTTTATCGTCGCTGGGCAAACAGAGGAGAAAAGTGTTCTTAACTGTTTTGCCTTAGCCGATTTATATATAGATTTTTCAAATTTTATATTGAAATTTTTTCCTAAACAAAAAATTCTTATATATGTAATGCTAGAAACACAACTGGGATGAACGATGAATTATTCGGAACGAATATTCGTCATCAGAAATAGAAAACATTGGTATGAATTAAAAAATATACACAACCATTGCGTAGACCCAAATTCGTCGAGCGTAACGAACTCTGCGATAGGTTTATTTCTATTTCTTACGCAGACGAACGAGACGAACAAATAGGGACAGGAACAGCTAACCGCAGCTAAATCGTGAAAGCTGTAAAGAATCACAGGAAAAAATTGCTTCTATTGTGCTTGGTGCTTGGCTTAAATTCGCGAAAAATTGCAAACTTTTATACATACATTAAAATTTATTTGAAATCACTAAATGGGTAAAAAAAAAAACAAATTGTCGGAAAATAACAAAAAAAAAACAAATTTCAAAAATGGCGAGAATTCGAAAAAAAAAAAAATTTAATATTTCAAAAAAGCCATCAAATTGATTAAAAGTCCCTTAAGCTATAAGGAATGGTAAAAATTCGGTAAAAATGCTGAATTAGCAGAAATTTCTAAAATTTGAAACAAACCCAAAAACTAATTTGAGATCGCCAAATCGAAATGCAGAACACCAAAAATGCTGAAGTGAATGCTTTCGAGTGGATTCTGATTTTAGAACAAACCTGATTAATAGTTTTTTATGTTTTTTTTTTTTTTGTTGAAATATTGAAACATTTATCAAATCAAAGGTTGAGATTTGATAAATGTTAACAAACAAATAACATACAAAGAAATTTTAATAAAATTTATTGCTAGTTAAATAATTAAAGAAGTTACGAATAATAAATGTTTGTTTTAAATTGTGGCTTTATCTAAAATCTTCTTATCGGTCACTTTAGATTAAAATAAAGTTGTAAAAACGGAACACTTTTTACACGGCCGATAAAATCCTACCTTAAGCTATCATCGGTAAGTTGTAAAAACAGGCTTAAATGTGCATATTAACATTCCTTTCTTTGTTTGCCTTATATAATTTTTTCTTCCAACACAATTTTATTATATTGAAATTTTTTCATCCGATGAAAAAAGATGAAAATAAATTTCAACTTTTGTGATGAATATAAAAAAGGATTTTTATTTAATTTTTTTTGTAAAGAAAAGAAAAAAAATATGTTTTTTCTAAATTTAAGATAAAGTTAAGAAAAATAGAGCTAGTGCACTGGTATGAATTTCCAAACAACTATAATGGCGCTTAGAAACCTTTTTGCTGAACTTAAACCGAATTCCCTCGTCAACCTCTCACACGCTTGATTTACTTTTGTTGTACTGACCTCGTTTGTTTACAGAAGAACTCTCAATTAGAGTTTCTACGCGGAAAAGAATTCCCGGGAATCCCGGGACATTATTTTTAAATTATTCCCGGGGAATTGTTTCCGGGAATTTTCGGGAATTTCAAATTAAATTTTTTGAAATCTTAATTTGTTTGCATCGTTAAAATCAAAAACGATCAATAAAAATTTAATCTTTACTAAGAACTACCTACAAATCGAACTTTTTTTCCTACTCCAATAAAAATTTTTAATTGCTAATGAAATGTCTAAAAAGCTTCTTGAAGTAGAAAATTAAAATGTACACGATACACCATCGCCAATAACAGAACCATCTAAAAATTCTAAAAAAATAAATAAATAAAAAAAGAATTTGATTATTAAGTCACGGGTAACAGGTCAACAAATTTATAATCTTTGCATCATGCGCTTCTTATTATAAAACCAACGTCTGTAGAGAACGAGAGCACTTTTTCGGTAGCAGGTTATATACATATCAACAAGGATTAGGATTAGAAATAGAATCTCCGATGCGCTTTTAAATGCTTTAATAATGGTTTTGTTTTGGTTTTCTGTGGAATTATTTAAGCTAATTTTTTTTAGACTGTTGTATATCGATGCCTTACTTTCTCAACCTTGTATCTTAAAAAAATAAAATTTTTCAGGAGAGAAAAAAACGTTTCATCTTTGTATACTTCGGTGTTTGGGTTAAAGTTAAAATGGTATTATTCAAGAATTGATTACATCAATGTTTATATTGAGATAATAAGTTGTTGCAGTATTAGAACACAAAAATAGCAGTTGTTTGATATGAAAAAGTCAAAACCGTATTTTTTAAGTTACGAGGTTGAGGAAGTAAAGCATCGATATGTGTATTAGGGGTATAACTTTTGAACAATTTTTTAAATTATCAAAAAATACCTATCCATGCCATATAGACCATGAAAATCTATGATAAAAATTGGGGTCACTTTTTCGCGAGCGTTAAAAAAGTTCCCCCCCAAATCACTTTGAAGTTTAGTATTTGTATTTTTTTTTGTTAATTAAAAATACAATATCTCTATTGTAAAAACAAAAAACATTCAGTTCTATTTTACTATTTCACAAATAAGCCATATACCACCAATTATACTACATCCAAACAGTTAAAATTATGTTAAAATAACACGGAAACTCTTTTTTTGAACAAAATGGAAAAAACGGTTTGGGGGGAGGTTTTTTATCCAAATTGATCTCAAAAAACTGTTTTCTTGATATATACATCAGTGGCCACCCCGTCGTGATAGGTATTTTTTTTGGTTATACCCCTAATGTGTATATTCTTTTAAAAATGTAAAAACTTTTGTCTTTAACTCATTTAATGAATTCATTATTTTATTCAAAAAATCCCGGGATTCCCGGGAATAAGATTTTTTTTGTTTCGTTTCCCGGGAATAGAAAAAGACCGGGAAATTAGAAACCCTACTCTCAATTATAAGACACCAGCAGCATGACTGATTTGGTTTCACAATTATTTTACTTTAAAAATTTGATGTATTTAACTAAATCATTTTAACAAAAAGAAAATGGGAATTTGTTACACAAAACAAGCACATCGTTATTTAAAGATAAGTAAAAACTATTTCTTAAATAAAATACAATCCGTTACTGTAATAATTTTGTTTGTGTGACAATTAGAGCATTTAATTGCAAAAGACTCTAAACTCAATTCCTTGACTTTGCAAAGAAATTTCTGAAATTTTTTTCAAGGATTGTGAAAGAAATGCCAACATTTAAAGCTTAATTTTTTCGTTAGTATATCCATAATTTTGTATAAATACTCATTTATAATGACGACTAAAAAACCATTTCAATTCTACAAATGAATACAAAACTACTTACAGATGTAGCCATTAATATTTATTTCAAGAAATTAAACAACAAACTAAAGGATTAATAAAAAATTATGCGTTAAGTATTTGAATGCTGCAAAGAGAAAAAGGTCAAAAGTACCAAGTACTTGATATTAACCTCAAGGTTTTTTAATATTAAATGTTTGTTTTACCATAAAATATTAAAAATTCATTTAAATATTATAGACTGAGACTTCATACAAGTGTACGTGTGAGAAAGTAGTTGATAACACAAGGGAATAAACACACCTTTTGTTGCACAAAAATTTAAAGTTGTATTTTTTAGGTAATTTAAGATGCTGTTTTCGAAACTGGACTCTGTTAGTCTAAATCCGCTCTAGTTGGCGACATATGCATAGAAAAAACTAAAAATTTTATTTATATTAATTAAAAAAAAATTAATTAAATTTGCATCAGTAAACAAAATTAGTTTTAATTATATAAAAATATTAAAAAATAAATATTTAATTAATGTATTATTATTGTTGAGGCGCCCTCGGAGGACATGCTTTTAGATCAGGTGGACGATTTTCTTGATCTGGACCACGAGCCCCTGCTGTAGGATTTTTACTATTGTGAATGCCTATTGTGGGTAAGAAAGTAAACAATAATGTTCGTTCTCTCTTATTAGAAAAACTGAAGGACAGGTGTGCCTGTCTGGTGTTTTTTAGAAATTCGACTCTTTAGTGGAGTAAACGAAAATTACTGAATTTAATAAAATAACTGAATATTCCTCTGTTGAATTTTTGACATTAAAAATTAAATGAACTTTTCGTTAAAAATAAATGAAAAATAAGTAGACCGATTTTTAACTGAATTTTCATTTATTTTATATTACAAATTCAGTTAATTTTACGTACAGAATATTGTGAGTGCATTTAATCAATGTCGAAGAAAAAATGGTGTATTTGAGTGGACCAAATGATAACACCCTGTAAAGATTTTTGAAAAATGTTCTTACACATAGGAAAACTCATATACATACATACTGATATAAAGTGTGAGTTTTTAACAATCATATGAGAAATTTCAGATTCCATTTACGTCATTTCGATTTAAGTCGCATCTTTTTCGGAACTAATCACGACGCTAATCGAGACCTACTGTATGCACTCTCACTATGTATGTTGCTTAGTTTTATGTGTATGTTTAACAATTTTGCACGCGTAAATTAAGTGATTTCATGGTGACTTGCATGTCAAGATTATCAGGATGGTTTTCTAAATCACTTTAACTCAAATCAAGTGATTTCAAATCACATGTGCCTTTTAAATTCACACCTGTGATATTTTAGTGTTCCGTTTTTATGTGTTTCGGCGTGATTTTAAATTGCCAAAAGCATACCGAGAAAAACCAAAAATGGATGACTTTCAGATTAACACAATATCGTGTTATGCGTGATTTTCAGAAGAGGCCACTTGCAAACAAGCTAATAAAACAAACTTAGTTAATAATAAAAAATAAAAATTCTGTGAAAGCATCTATTTAATTTGTTTCTTAAAATGCATCCCTAAGCCATTATTAATCGCGTTCAAAACACGGTAAATGACACAGAAAAAATTCTCGCCAATTTTCTTTCAATTAAAGAATTTATCAAAAATAAATTCAGTTTAAACTAAAAATTTTATCAAGTGATGTAAACGTTTAATCAAGTGAATTAAACCGTTTAATAAATACTATAAATTTGTTTACTGGTGCAAATTAAATAAATTTTTTAATTAATATCAAAAACTTTTTAATTGAAATCAATTTTTATTTTTTTCTGTGTACCCGCAATTTCTGACTGATTATTTAATGCTCCTGCACAACTCTCTATATTGCTTGGCAGTTCACTTTAAAGTAATCTGTTTTAAAAGATTTTCTCAGAATTTTCTTTTGTTAACATAGCGGACTACTCAATTATATGTGTTATTTCAATTACGTTGCAGTGTTATCAGATTTTATGTTTAAATTTATTTTAAATCAAAAATTTTTGTTAACAATTTGCTGGTATAAAAAATTTTTTTAGATTTAAATGAAGGCACTAAAATTCGGTTAAGTGTATGACTAAAATTTTTCGAACTTGGTTTAGAATATTTTTAATTCCATAAATTAATGATGATAGAGAGTTTTGTGCTTATTTAATTTTTTGGAAATATTAATAATGCAGGGTGTCTAGTGGCAAATTTATATTTTTAAATACGATTATTTCAAAAAGTAATAAACGGTGCGGAGTGAGGGTGGCTCCGTTGGAATTGTCAATTCTGCGGATTTGTCAGTTATCTCCAAGAACCGCAACCCTCGATTGAAACATAAAAAACCAATGCATTGCCCCAGGATAACTGTTTGGTGTACCTTATCCACGCATGAGATAATTATTTAATTTTTTCGAAAATTCTAGGGGCCAGGCGACGAATGTCAGCATTATTAAGGAATTATTTTTGCCAATCCATCGTACTCTTCACACACTCTTTGCACACAGAGCCAGAGCTTCGATGAATTTTCTTCGGGAAAATTTCCCCCCAAAAACTAATCAGTCGCTTTGGGGACATCGCATGTCCACCGAGGTCGCCCGATCTAACTCCCATGGATTTTTTTATGTGGCTACCTCAAAGAGAGGGTTTATAATGACTACTCTTGTGGCTTTAAGGGCAAATATTCGTCGAAAAATACGCTCAATTTAACCAAGTTTACTGCACCGTGTGGCAGTTTTGAACAGTGTGTTCAACTCGACGAAGACGTCTGGATGACATACTCTTTAAAAAATAAAATCCGCATTTCCATTCTATCATTCAATGCTCTTAATAGAACTTTGTGTCAATTAAAACGTTTTTTTTTCGCTTCTGTTAATTCACAAATTTTCATAAAATAATTTGTTTTTATTCCAGAAAAAAGCACAAAATTAAATTATAAACGCTTTCGAGTAAGAAAATATTATTTCTCTTATGCAATTTAAAGCTTAAATTTTATATTAACTAAAATATTGATAACATTTTTATAAAAATTAAAAAAAAAATGTTTTTAACATTAAATTAAATTCAATAAAATTTTATGGATTTTTTGTTTTTTTTTTTTTTTGCTGAAATGAAACAACAAATACAACATGACTTAAGCAAAAATAAAACAAGTAAGGATGCTTAATACTGCTGTGCCGAATCTTTAATACCCTTTACCTCACCCACTGATGCACATATGTAATCAAACAGAAAAAATATGTGACGAAAAACATTTCTCTATTAAAGCGACAAATCAAGTATTTCTGTTTTTGCTATGTGTAAAAAAGCACAACACGTCTACACATTAAAATAAATGAAAATTCAACAAAATTTGAGGCAATCGTGGTTTTCTGCTTAAATTTCAGTTATTCATAGATCGATATGACTGAATTACAACGGAGTATATGTGATATAAATATACTGCAATCTAGTCAACATTATTTCAAGAATCTTCGGAAACCCCATTTCAACATAAACATGGACAGACGCGCAGAAGGACATCGTTGACTCAGCTTCGTTACTTATTATGACCCAGAATATATATAATTTATAGGTTAAGACCCTATTATTGTCAAAGTTACAATTGGAATGACAAACCAATACACATATACCCTTTCCATCTGTGGAGAAACTACCATTAAAAGTATCGAAATTTTTTAAATTTTTTTAAATGTTGAACGAACGCATTTAAGTACGTAAAACTTGTTCTATGTAAATCGCTTCATGTTGTAACAAATTGTCTTATATGCATATTCCTAAGCATTTGTTTGTATTACATTTTTTAGAAAAAGCAATGAAAGGGCTGTGCTGTAAAATAATATATCTAAATTGAAAAATAAAAGGCAAAAGAGAAGAACATCACAAAAAGAAAATTGAATTTTTCTGCAAGACTGGTTGTTTATGCTAAAATAACAAATTTATTGATATTTTTCCTCAAACTGCAAATAATAATTTTATCTTACGAATTGACAGCAAAAGAAAAACGATCCCATAAGGGAATGTATAAATAACTGTATGCAAATTTTGTTTATTTAATTTTAATATAATTTATAATACTCATATTTTGGATTTTTTTTTTGTCTTCAAGAATAATCATCTTATATTGAAAAACAAGTTATAAACCGAAAAGAAACATGAATTTTTCAGAGTACGAAAATAAACCAAACGAAAAGTTCGCAATACTTTGTTATGTACTTTGCAGTGAGGCAAACAAAAACAATAAGGGTCCTCATGATGTCGCTTAAAATTGTCATTTGTGCAAATGCGCAAACTTACGAGTCTTGTTTCATGAAGCCCCTTTTTTTACTTTTGTGTAATTTTAAACAATTAATGTCAGTTTGTAAGAAACAAATACAAAAATAAATTAAAAATTAAAATTCAAAAATATAAAAATTTCTGTTTAAATTTGTGATTAATATGTATGAGAAATTTGCTTTTAAAAATGCTCAAAGAAAGCCAAAAGACCAATTTACTGAAATTATTGCTAGAATTTATTGTTTGTGATTTATAGACACTTGGATTTTTCATTGAAAACGACGTTAAAATCATTTAAAGATCTGTTTGTATAAATGCACAATTGAACAGCGCAAGTTTACGAGACAAAATTGTTGGGCAAATTTACCAAGTTTGTGTAAATGAATTCTCATACAATTTTTGACAGTTCATTTACGAGGGCGGAAAAATGCACAGTTTGCACAGATTACGAGACTTATAAACGATATCATGAAGACCCTTAATGAAAATGATTTTGCCATATAGTTATACCGTTTACCACCAGGTAGAGAGGGTTTATATAAGTTTGTCATTCCGTTTATTTATGTCCATCTGTCCGTATGAAGACACCAGAAATGACGGGGACTTATTCTTTATATATTTATGTCACATATGCTCCTATAAAGTTTGCTATTCAAATTCAGCCAGATCGACAGACAAATGGCTTAAATACGAGCAAAAAACCACGACTGTCTGGTTGTACCTTTTGTATATCTGCAGAACGGCAGCTGCCAAAGTTTCCAAATTAGGTATAAACATCTGTTTTATCAATACACAATATTTCTAAAGAAATGGGCACTTTTGCCGAAGAGGGCATGGCCCTTCCCATACAAAAACATTATAAATTTCTGTATATCTGGACAACGGAAAGAGCCACAGTTCCCAAATTATGTAGAAACATCTCAGTTATCAATACACAACATTACACAAAATGTGGGCGGGAGTGGAGAAGTTTGTGTGTAATGTTTTTTTTTACATAGTTTTTTTAATATCTACACCCAGAGAAAAAACATGTTTAAATATGGTCACCTCCAACAAAATTATTTTTAAAGAAAATTTTAACCATATTATTTTTAATCTTACCATATTATTGTTATCGACAACCCTATAATGGTGTAAGTAGTCCTCCATCAAGAAGCCACCACCATATTATGGTTGCCTCTAAACATGTTATGGTTAAATATAACAAAAATTTGTTTCTAAATTTACAATAGTATTTTGCTCTTTTCCAAGAGCAGCATGTTATCGATGAAAACTTTAACCATTATATGGTTGTCGATAACAACAATAAGGTTAAAATAAACATAATATGTTTTTTTTTTACAACTAGGAATTTTATTAACATTTATTGATAATAATTAGAATTGTGGTTACATGTAAAATCAATTAAACAATGGATAATCATTCAAAAAAGCAAATTTCGATCTACCAAAGGTTAAAATACAATTTGGTTTGGATATTTGACTATTGACGTCAGCAGTCGTCGATGGCTGCCAGTGTAAGACGTCAAATCCATCTGAGGAGATCGAGTGGTTGCGATCGAAACATGTCATGGTAACCAGCCGCCTGGGTTCGAATCTCAGGTCAGTCAAGAATGAATGATTATTAATAACAATTTTAATTAATTTTCATGTTGTAAAATTCCTTTCTTCATAAAAATAATTTAATAAAAATTAAATTTGATGAACTTAAGCCTGATTAAAAATATTAAAAAAAAAAATTTATTGATAATTTTCCTGGCTGAGCCGGGGCTCGAACCCGGGTTGAATTTACAACTAAAAATCACAATTGTTCTTAAACATAATATCCCTGCGGGAAATTGGTGTCAATTGGTCCAACAGACTGGTCCTGGGACTTGTGAAAATAGAACAAGTACAAAAAGAAAAGACTCATGACCAGTGAAAGAAGAACCAATCCCTTAACTGGTTTATAAAGAACAAAAAGGTAGAAAAAGTAATGAATTACTGTACAGTTTTAACTGGTGCTGTGAGACATGTTTTGATAATTTCTAAAATTTGGATCTTAAATATAATTCTAGGACTTGTTTTATTGAAAAAATGCTACATTGTATTGAAATATTACTTCACTCACAATATTCTGTACGTAAAATTAACTGAAATTGTAATATAAAATAAATGAAAGTTCAATTAAAAACCGGTCTACCTATTTTTCATTTATTTTTAGCAAAAAGTTCATTTAATTTTTACTGTCAAAAATTCAACACCATATTCCGTAAAATCAAATAAATATTCAGTTATTTTGTAAAATTTTACTGTCAAAAATTCAACACCATATTCAGTAAAAACGATTAAATATTCAGTTATTTATTAAAATTTTACTGTCAAATTGACCCCATATTCAGTAAAAACAATTAAATATTCAGTTATTTTATTAAATTTTCGTTTACTCCACAAAATAGCCGAATTTCTAAAAAATACTAGACAGACACCTGTCCGCTTGTTTTTCTTATAAGCGAGAGAGGGAGAATATTTTTATTTACTTACCCAGTTACACACGTTTGTTTTACTTTTGTTGTACTGACCACGTTGTTTACAGAAGAACTCTCAATTATAAGACACCAGCAGCATGACCGATATGGCTTCGCAATTATTTTACTTTTAAAATTTGATGTAGGTATTTAACTAAATTATTTAAACAAATAGAAAATGGGTATTGCTTACACAAAACAAGCAATTCATTTTTTATAGATAAGTAAAAATTAATTTTTGGTAGTAAAATTATATAAAATAACTGAATATTTAATTGTTTTTACTGAATATGGTGTTGAATTTTTGACAGTAAAATTTTAAAAACTAACTGAATATTGATTTGTTTTTACGGAATTCGCGGTTGAATTTTTGACAGTAAAAATTAAATGAACTTTTCGTTGCTTTAAATTACATTTTCATTTAATTTTACATAAAGAAGAATTTAACTTAATCAACGGACAAAATAAACTGCAACTGAAAATCCGTATTAATATGCACTTAGTTTTTTGAATAACTGTTAGAATCAGTTAAAAATAAATTTGCTTGGAATTATAAATGTTTATTTATTTAAAAATGACTGAACGGAATATTTCTTAAATAAACTACAGTCCGTTACTGTAATAATATTGTGAGTGTACATTTTAGTAACTGGCACTAAGCACGTTCATTGAGAATAGACCTGTGACTGGCCAAATGGTGTCAATTAACCCCCTCCAATGACAACCCCATGTAAAAGTGATAGGTCTTATTCATATAAAGTGTTAGAACTTGAACCGGTCCCTACCACCAAAGACCTATCACGGGACTACTTCAGTGTCAGTTCGCTTCCCTCTAGGGATGTTTCAAATTTTCTTTTAAAATCGTTTTGTTGGAGATGACCATATTCAAATATGTTTTTTTTCTGCGTGTTAAGAACGGTCAAATTTGGAACCAATAGCTGGCTGATTAATACCCGATTTTCCTAAAACTATGGGCGAGATTTCTCTATATCTAGAGAACGGCAATAGAAAATGTTTCCAAATAAGGTACAAGCATCTTGGTTACTAATGCACAACATCCGACAAAATGTGGGAAGGATTGGAGAAGTGGGCGTGGTACAACATAGATTTATTTCTTTCTAAAAAACAGTTGTTATTTTACTCCCTTTTCTTATCGCATCATTGTGAAGGATATAAAAATTCGGCCTAGCCCAATATAGCACTCTTGCTTGTTTTCATTTAATTCTGTTCAATAATCTGTATAAGTGGGTGAGTGCTCTAAGAAGTTGCATTACTTTAGGTGACGGGTATTAAATACCGAATATAGCACTTTTACTTGTTTTATATTCTTTTTGCTTTTAAGCACAATATAACAACGCAGCTAGAAAAGAAAACAAAAAGAGCAACATTTAGCTGATTAATTTGCTCGTAATAGGGTAATTTTTTATATAGAATTAAGAAACAGCTTCTTGTAAAATAGTTAATTTTTATTAATGACGCATTCATTGAATATGTTTCTGCGTTTTTTTTTCTGTTTTTTGTTTTGAAATGTACGATTGCATCGATAAATTAAACATACAAATGACTAATAAGCCAATTGTTGTGTTTGCACTCTCTTTTACTTGAGGCCGTTAAACACTATACCACAAAGTCTTAAGTATTTTACTAAAATGCAACCCTGTCATGTGAAGTTGTTATTGTTTTTTGAAAATTTTTAAACAATACTTAAATCAGGGAAGCATTTTCGTAACATGCTTAACACTTTGTGGGATAGTGTATAACGGCCTATAAAAACTGTGACTGATAAATAGTGGAAACAGGTGTGATTGCAAAAAAACTATATGTTTTGGTTTTGCTCATGTACAAAGCGAGTAAAAAATTTTGAAAGTATTGTACATTTTGCAAACGTATTTGAAGAGTTTCGTTTGTTTTCGTACTTTAAAAATATTATTAAATTATAACTCATACGCTACAGCGTCAAATTAAGCAAATTAAAATTAAGTATACGGCTAAATTTCTCATTATAATGCTTAGCATACTTTGGGGGTTTAAAATTAAGATGACTTCGAAAAGAACCAATAAGAAAATTAAGTTAAATTTTAAAAAAGTTGTTTTTAAAGCACTTTTAAAGATTCTATAAAGATCACCAAGAGTTTTTCTAATCTGCAGTAATTTTTTCATTATCGAGAATTTACAGAAATAAAATACACAAAATGCCAACATAAAATTTTAAAAAAAAACACAACATGTTCACAAAAAGGCTATTAGAGCTGTAGTCGTGCAAAATGGCAAACAACAACAATTAAAATACTAGTGAGGCGGGTTACTAAGAAAAACACTACAGAACATTAAAATATAAAGTAGGTCTACAAAACCACTACAATTGCATTGTTTAATGACGAAAAACAGAACACTACATAGTGTTTGTTTCGTGAAAATCGTTGTTTATGGTGTTAAGGTTGTGCACTAATACACAAACACTTAAAAAATACTTAGCGGGAAAACTCAAAAAACTTTAAAATTTGTTATGCTCGTAAAAAATGCTTCATATATGGCCTTGGCTCTTTAGTATAAAAGATAAGATACACATTCGACATTCGCTTCTATGAGAAGGGTGTAGAGAAGGAGTAAAATTTTTTGTATTGTTTTTTTGAACAAGCAAAAGCAAAATAATTATTTTTGATCCCGCTACCATTCTTATGTAACTGCTAAAGAGGCGAGAGAGGAAGGCCTACTCCTTAATAACAATGTGTGGAAACAGGATATGAATATGGAATGGAGCCTTGTATATCTAGAAGAAGGAGTACAGAGGCCTTCTAGAAGGTATCGGTACTTTTTCTTTTTCCTGCTGGGTAGATATAGTTTTTGTGTGTGTGTGTACCGTGCGCTATATAATGTTCGGTTTATTTCCGAACACTGCACAAAACAACACTTACAGCTTAGTAATATTGTAAAAGCGATAAACTTTTCAACATTATTTAAAAACAAATCCCCCCGGGAATTAATGAAAGATTGTATACGTTCCCTGCAATTAAAAAAAATAGCACCAGATATTCAGAACCCTGTAAAGCACTCAAAACTTCTTCTTCCAAATAATTGGTATATTAGGTGGCCTTCGATTTATTTCTCTCAATGATTTGTGTTAAGTACGTACCAAACTTATTAGTTTCAGGTTTTTTTTTTTTGTTAACAAAAATAAAAATCAATCATACGTCTCACTTGACTAATTGAATAATGTACTATTTTTTTTTTTGTTATGTTTTGTCATAAGAAAATAACAAAATGCTTAAATAAACTTGAAGAAATAAGTGAATTTTTATGTTTCCATGCACTTGAGAATTTTTCTAAAGCAACTTTTATTTATTAAAATATATTAAAAAAAATAAATTTATGAAAATAATGGCATGTAATTTTTGTATTTTATTACAAATTTTATTACTTAATCAAACGTATGAAATAAAAATGTATTATTATGTTAAAGTATTTGATTTGGAATGTTTATGGCATATTTTTTATCTTCGCTATTATTAAGAATTATTATTAAGAATTTTTATTTTAACGCAAGTATTTCCAAAGGGCAAATAAAGATGGTGGCGAATATCAAATTTTAAACTTTTATTTCTACTTAAAACTAGATGCTATGAACAAAACTTAAGTCTAATTAAAAAAAACTTAGTCAAATCGTAATATTAACGAACAAAATTGAGTAGACGTTTCGCTACATAAGCAACAGTTTCGCAGTTATAAATAAATGTATGCAGAAAAAAATATTGTTTGCCCAAAAAATGAAAGTAGACCCAAAAAGAAGAACTTCTGCATCATTAGTTTGGTCATGGTACATCAATAAATATGAAGTTAGTAAGTATTGTATAGGGGAATTTGTCACGTTTTAGGCTCTTTTGTTTGTCATAACTAGTCCGAATAAGCTGAAACAAATTGAAAAAAATTAAGAATTACAATTCCTTTAATCTGTTCAACGTTTCGCTACATAAGCAACAGTTTCACAGTTATAAATAAATGTATGAAGAAAAAAAATATTTTTTGCCCAAAAAATTGAAATTTTTTATTTTTAATTCATAAAAAATCCAAAACGGTAAAAAAAAGTGTCAAGTCCTATTATTTTCACGTAAATCATGAATACGAACAACCTACGAAGAAAATAAGGTCATCAGAACCACAAGCTTCAACTTCAACGAGGATGGATAGTGACAAAAATTTAAAATGTTCTAAATTTTGTTTCCATGCATAGATAACATATGAAAATTGCATATTTTCTGTTTAAGAATAGCTGTAACATGAATCGGAATGATTATTTTCATGCAAAATAAAGAATCAATAAAAAAGTCATCAATGCTTTTTCCAAAGAATTTTGTGGATATCTCGAGCAAATTTTTAAAAATCATACCTTTACTTAACTGTGAATAAAAGCGAAACGCGTTTATCGATTTACATGATTTATGTCTCATTTTGTTCATAGGCTATGCGACTTTACGTGAAAGTAATAGGACTTGACACTTTTTTACCGTTTTGGATTTTTTATGAATTAAAAATAAAAAATTTCAATTTTTTGGGCAAAAAATATTTTTTTTCTTCATACATTAATTTATAACTGTGAAACTGTTGCTTATGTAGCGAAACGTTGAACAGATTAAAGGAATTGTAATTCTTAATTTTTTTCAATTTGTTTCAGCTTATTCGGACTAGTTATGACAAACAAAAGAGCCTAAAACGTGACAAATTCCCCTATACAATACTTTCTAACTTCAAATTAATTTTTATTATTATTTGATGTACCATGACCAAACTAATGATATAGAAGTTCTTCTTTTGGGGTCTACTTTCATAACCAATTATCAGAATTGAGTCCCGAATCAATCACCTGAAAAATGTTGTGCTGTGTTATTTGGGATATTAATGTTATTTGAATTAGATTTGATTCCAAATTGTTTGCAATTTTTTTTTTTTTTTTTTGTTTGTTGGGTATGAGTAATAATATTATAAACTGGGTACAAAGCTAAAACCCGGTATAACTCAGGAACGGTAAGAGGAAATTCAAAAATATTTGTTTCTAATTTTTTTAGATTAATTGATCTTTTAAACTATGTTGGCAGTTTGTTTCATTTTCAAAAAAAATTTTAAAAGTTATAAAGCGATGTTTACTAAATTTATGGAAAAATTACGAAAAATTGTAATGTAGGGTGCCTAAATGAGCGAATGCATTTCAAAAACTATAGTCTTTTTACACCAAAATAAAGCTTGGCAACTTTTCTTTTAAATGATTTCGATAAAAGTGAAGAAAATAGTGGTGTTAGACAAAGTTATGAAGAAAACTCAAAAAGGCCGGCAAACCAGGTTTTTGGCAAAAATTCGTCTTGAGCGACCTCTAAACCCATGAAAATCCGTAAAAAAAACACACTAATGTACACTAAAAGTAACCCACAACAAACCCATCAGGGAATATTATAAACACAGATTAAGAAACGAAAAATGTTTGGTTTTTTTGGACTTCATTTTAAAGCAACAATTATATTCACCCCTATCGTGAATAACATGTAGAATTTTTGTTTCCATGAAATTTTCACTCCCCTCGAAGGGAAAGAAGCTATCGTTAATCTCATGTGAAAATTTTTTCACGCTATTAATTCCAGTGAATGTTAAAATAAGAAGAGAGATTAAAAAAAATAAAAATCAATGTTGTTGGCAATCGACCTGTTGTTTTGCATTGTGTTGACCAATATATCGGTTTGTGTCTTTTAACGTATCTAGCCGTTAATATTCGAACAATGGGAGGAACTACTTACATACATGTTCTGTTCCCTAGCAAAAATAAAGTGAGAAAATCTAAGGGAAATGTGAACAAATTACGAGGGAAAAAACTTTTCACGATAAGGGGAATTTTTCACGTTATTATTCTCATTTGAATTACCTTTTTTCATGGGAGTTTTTCATAGCTTAGAAAAAAAAAAGTGTATTGTAAGTCAGTCGGTATATGAAAAGGTGGGTCCAGGACCAATATTTAAAGGTATTACAAGCATCAGCCCAAACACATAATACCCTCTCCACTATTGTGGAGTGTGTATTAAACTGGTAAATTCTTTACAATTGTCAATAAATAACAGACAGACCTTAAATTTTATAAGTAGTTTTAATTTTAATGTCAAGGCTCAAAGGGGAAAAAATAAAAATAGTGTGACCTCTAGCCACTTTTTAATAAAGGCATTTTTTAAAACTCTTTTATGGAAGAGTAATAAAAATGCAATGAATTATTTTGTTTAATAGAGTTCTATTTTTAAAATAAAAAAGTAAAAACGAGACTACTGAAAGTTTTTAAAATAATTTCTAATTTTGTTACATGTTACCATAATACTAAGAGGGTAATGTTCGAAAACACAACAACATGACAAACATTTATTATTTATTATTGTTTTGTAGAATGTTTGTGGCTTACAGCAAGTAGTGAGTTAATATATTGGTGATATTTCGATTATATAACTCCATTACAGTGGGACACCTGACAACGACGGCTACGAAATTCTAGTATTTTTATACAATTCAAGCATGTTATCCCTTTTAAACATTCCTGCCTTTAGTTACATATTTACTTTTTCTTATTTCACCGCTCTCCAGCCAAAGCATTTTTTTCAAATAAAATTAATAATCAACGACCCAAGGCGATGTTTGTAGTCACGCATGTTACCAGAAGCTGATGGTTGTAGTTTTTTTTTCATTTTTGTTTTCATAATATTTTTGCTAGTTATTTCTTTTGAAATGAGTATTTTTCTATCAGTTTTTGTTTTGTTTTGGACTTATTTCTTACGTCACATAAATAACATTGTCAATGGCAAACAAAATTTTTATCGTTAAAGAAATAGTTTTATATTTTTGCCAATAACAGCAAATAAAATGAAATTAGCCGAAAAGCAGCAAAAAAAAAACAATAAAATATTTAGGACTGTTACATTTTATGACTTAAATAAACTTTATCATACTTAAACTAATCCAAGGTATATAAATGTTGTGGCAACATGTCTAGGACAAAGTCAAAAATAAACAGGCCATAGAAAGTAAGTTGTGAGCAAAAAAACGACTTCGAAAAGCTCCTTATCAAAGATAAATTAGCAAAATAACTGCAATGTACACGCAGACAGAAAAATCAATTCTTTTAAATTTTGTTTCTCTTTACAATGTCAAGTTTGCTGTCACAGTTAAAATAAACATCATATCTCTCATTTGCTGCAACATCGTCATAACTCAAAAATGTTAATTTTACATAAAACGTCTTCAAAATTGTCTCTCGTTTTGATATTTAAAAACTTCCATAATAATTTTTTTGATTAAAATATTTAACGTTATTAAGTGCCATAATCATAGACAACAACCATTATTGATTTATAGAATTTAAAAAAAAAATAAGTCAAACGTGTAGAAAAGAAAATTCGTTCTAAATCGTCTAACAGAATTCGAGCCTTCAAAAAAAAATGACTTCAGAAATACCAAGTTAAAAAAGACTTCATAAAACGGATAATAAATTGTTTGATTGTACCTTGTTTAATGTATAATGTATCAAAAAATAGGAAATAAAAACAGCAACATCTCGAAAACTCGAGCCAATCTGGCGAAATTGTGAACGTTATTCGATTCCATGGCCCCTAGTTTAAAAAGATCAACTATCACAACCTTTGCACGAAAAAAATTCGAAATCCGAGCACAGTGTTTTTAAGTGGAGTGCACTCTACAGAGATTTAAGGATTTTTTTGAGCTTAATTTAAAAAAACAGTTGAAAACTTGTAAAAATTAACACACAAAACCTCAATTATTCGCTTTTAATTTATATTTAATTGCGTTACAAGCCTTATGATGTAAAAAGTCTTCATTAATTTATTTATAGAGGGTGGAACACATATAAAAATAAAACAATCAGTTTTATGCAAAAAAATTTAATAAAGCCATTTGGATTTTGTACAAAGTAATTTTTACGCGTTTTAGCACTATTAACATTAGAATAGCCTCATAAACAAAGAGCCAAGAGTGTTGTCCGTTTAAGCAAGAAATATAGGAATTAGTTATGCGAGTTTTGTATGTTTATAAAAAATTTTATCATTACATTTCTATTAAGTTATCCTAACTAAAGAGAGAAATCGGAAAAATTAGAAAAGCTAGCTTTTTGCGTAATGTCAACAAAAAAAAATTTTTTGCCTGTAGAAAATCCAAAAAAAGTTAAATTTTTGGACTTTTTCATGCTTATTTATGCATAATTTTAACTAACTGTTAAACGTTTTTACTGCATTTTCTGGTCTAAGCTAAGCACTTTTTAAGCTCCTTTAAACTAAAAACGCGCAAATTCTTCACTTTTTTATATATTATTCAGCCATGTCACAGAGCACAAATATTTATTGATAGATAGCTTTATTTTGATAATTTTTTGGCCTTTCAGACACACAGAAAAAAATAATTTTTATTCGTTGATAAATACACTTAAATTCATTGTGGGGGAAGAAGCTAGTTCCTATTCGCATTTCGCTGTTTGCTAAGGACAGATCATTAGAAAACATTTTTCCAAAGACTTCGGAAAAACTAAAGATATTATTCAACAAAAACTGTAAAGTGAATTAGAATTATGAGCAAAAAATGGACAAAAGTTTTAAAAATACTGTCTTCACTTTGATTCAAATATTTTTTTTATTGAATATTACTACGTTTTACATAGACTATTCAAAAATAAAAATTATTTGCGGTTAACTAACTTACTGTTTATATGTCCTTTTTTGTTACGGAAAATTCTTATTTTTATGTGATGCCGGATGAAAATTTATGAATTTGGTAGCACTGTATGTATAAAAACTTTTTATTATTCAATGAATAATGAAAAAATTAAAAATTTTTGTGTATTTGTGAATTTTATTTCCACAATTTTGAATTAATTTTACTTTTGTTGTCGTATAAATGTGCCACATCGAAATACAAACGTAAAACGGTTTTTTCTTTACTTGCAATATTTTTATTTGCGAATAAGTGGTGCGTATAAACGTATGAAGACATATTTAATTATTTCATTATTAAAGATGTTTTATTGATCATTGAATCAAATAAATAGTTTGTTGACCTAAAATTTTATTTTTAACAAACTGTGTTGTTAAAAACGTTTTTGAGTTATTTTTTTCTATGTACAGAAAACTCCCATTCCGTCCATGAAAACAAAAATGATTTCATTCGGAAAATATTTTTCGTCATTTTCTGAAGCACCAAAATACGTAATGAATTCCGTTTCCGAACGAAATTGTACTCTGTGACATGGCTAATTATTTGGCTTTTTTGTCCATTTTACTTTTGGTTCGGAATAGTTTAAATATATGTTTTCTAGCTAAAAGTCACAAGAAATCGAAACCGAAATCGAGTAGAACTAAAATCGAAAGACAGTTTTAGCTTAATTATTTTTAAAATATTCCTAGTTTGCCTAGTTTTAAGAGGCAACAATTAAAAATGTTGTTATTTTCCGAAGCACTTTTGGTATATTTTAAAATGTTAGTACACATTTATGGGCGACAATATAAGACAAACAGAAATGCAGTAAGGTAAGTGAACAAATTCTTAACAAATTTTATAAAAGAAATAACATTTAAAAAACCACGGCATTCGCTTAGTACGATTTGAAAGGAAGTATATTAGAGACTAATGGCCGGCCTGTTCGTCGGTTTTGAACGGAGACTTTATTCGCTTACTTTCATTAATATCAAAACAATATTTTATAATTTTTTTTGTTTTAATCAAGTTGTTTTAAACTGAATGACTGATTAGGTCAGAGTCTTCCATCGCCAATCGGTCGTCAGAGCCTGGTTAGCGCGACAAAATACAACAAGTCCCGATTGGACAGGGGGTGAGGTTGACAGTTGGAATAAATTGGCTATGTTTACAAATGTAATATCTGTATACGCTTCACTTTCCCATTAGCGGTCCTTTTCACAGTAGTAAACGGAACCAATAAATAAAACCATTATATTTGTGTTAAAACTTTATTACTTCAAAGTGGGAACTCGCTATATAAAATTCATCCGTAAACGAGATAGTAAGCGAAACTTTTACAATTCTCCCTTACAAACCTTCTTTGTTTGAAGCTTCATTATTTATCAGGGAAGTCCTTGTACAGATAATTTGTACCCAAACTACACGCAGAGAAAAAACATGTTTAAATATGATCACCTTCAACAAAACTATTTTTAAAGAAAATTGTAATACATTATTTAATCAATAAAAAATTAATTTAACCATATTATGGTCACCTACAAGCATATTATGGTTAACTTATTTTTCCATCAAGAAGCCACAACCATATTATGGTTGCAGTATTCTCCTATTTTCCAAGAGCAACATGCCATGGTTAAAAACCAACAATGCTATTAAAAATGTTAAACATGTGTTTGTTATTTTTTACCATAGCATGTTCGGAGGCAACCATAATATGGTTGTGGCTACTTGAAGGAGGATTAATTCAACAATAATACAATAATTTGGTCAAATGAAACATAATATGTTTAAAATTGTCTTTAAAAATAGTTTTGTTAGAGGTAACCATATTTAAACATGCTTTTTCTCTAGGTGTACAAGGTATAGAATCTTTTAACACAGGGTCATAGCATAGATAGTGATTTATAGAACGAAGACGAGGATGTCCATGAACATCAAATTTTTTCTAATAACAATAAATAATTTTGATGAATGTTCAAGTAACCTAAAGCTGCGATTGCATCATAATTCAATTTAATGTTAAATGATCTCATAATTAATAATATTTTTTTCTCTAAATTGTTAGGTTCTAAATTGTTGATGTTTTAATTTAAAAAAATTAATTTTTGCTCTTATTTGAAAGAAACAAATGCCACGATAAGTAAAGGGTGGTTTTTATAGAGTGGACACTAGTTTATATCATAATAAAACAAGGAAATATATTTTTAATATCAATAAAACGGGCTTTATTGTTAAGAAAATTTTATGAAATTAATGTAGATGGCTTGCACGTAGAAGGAGAAATATAAAACGCCAATTTTCAACAACTTTACGCAGCATTTGCAATCGTATTTCGATGATAACTCTTTGAATTTTGATTTCCAGGTGTTCCATTGCTTGTTGTTTATCGACGTAGGAAAGTGACTTAATATAACCCCAAAGAAAATATGTAATCCAATTAGATCAAATCACACGATATTGGTGGTCAATAACTTAAAATTATTTATTTGTCAAAAGTTTCTTTGGAACCACATATCAGCAAGATTATTGCCACGTAATTAAGGTACGAAAAAATTTCAAATCATGTTCCTATACCGTTCACCATTAACAGTAACATTCGGACAAGCATCGTTTTTGGAGACTTATGGACCAATTACTCCGCCAGCCTATACTGCGCACTAAACTGTAATTTTCAGTGGATGCAATGGTGTTTCGACAAAAGCTTGTGGATTCTCCTCACTCCAAATGCGACAATACTGCTTATTTGCGTACCCATTCCACCAGAAATGGGCTTCATCGGAAAATAAAATTTTGAATGGAAATTCAAAATCAATAGCAATTTATGCTCCGCCCATTCGCCGAATTATTTTGATTAAACATTTCAACAATTTGCACGCGTTGCTCTGTTGTAAGTCGATTCATAATGAAATTGCAAAGCAACTATCAGCTATTAAATGGGTGCTCAAATAAAGCAGTGATGCCAACTTCTGACACTCAAAAAAACACGGTTTACTAAAACCTTAATTTTTTTAAATTAAGTCAATTTGTGCCCGTTTTCATATGACATTACGCGTTAAATGTCCCATTACTGACATCATAAACAATTTCTTTTTATAGCATACTTAAAGGAGCCTTCCTAATGTACATGTGGGCTTGCTAATTCTTACATGAGTATTTAGTTTTATTTCAGTTATTGTTGTTTCCTTTGGCTTATTGTTAAGGTCATTCCTTTTGTTTGTTTCTCGTCTGCAATTATTTGTCGCTTTTGCCATAAATTTTAATGAAATTTTCTTAGACAATTAAAAATAATTTGTGTTTTACTTAATTGTCTGTAATTTGTTTGTTTGTGAGTAAATAATAGTTTGTAAATTAAATTGCGATTATTTTCGGTAATATATAGTCTATTATTTTAACCTAATATTTATATTAAAGAAGGAAATTAAATTTGAATGTATAAAAAAAGTTAATAAAAAAGAAAAGATTTAATCAACATATCGCTGGCTTAACATGTAAAGGCTCTAAGTCCACTTTTTTAAGAAACTGAGATTTTAATGCAGTAAGGTGCATTAAGTAAAAATACATAGTTTACAAAGAAAAAATTACAGTTATCTCATTTTTTGTTGTTGATTTGTAGTGATGAGCAAAAGCGCTAAGTCCTATTTATCACAAGAAAAAGCTCTAAGTAACAATTAAAATTACCTGTATAATTTTCAAATATGGACTTAGAGCCTTTACATGTTAAGCCAGCGATATATTATGTGTATGAAAAAAGCACAAAGTGTACACTGAGAAGAAAAATCAATCCATCCGTACTTAAATTAAGCTAAAGCGGTTTCAATAGCGCGGTAAGTACGGATTTCTCTAAATAGAGTACATAATGCTTAATTCAAGTAGGGATTATTAAAATGTACCGTACTTAATTTTAGAAAAAGTGAGATAAAAATTAGTCTCAAGCTGTGTTTGAGTCAAGGAATTTCTAAGTTGGCTTTAATTTCAAATTCGTATTTGAAATAATCCGAAAGTGGTTTGGAGAGCCAGAGAGAGAAAGAGAACATATTATTAATTATTTACTTTACTTGCCCCAGCCGTTTGTTACACATGTTAGTTTCACCTTGTTTTATTTCCCCCTTTTGTTTACATAAGAACTTTCAATTATAAGACACCAGCAGCATAGTCGATCTTAATCATTCTACCTTGAAATTTTGATGAATTGACCTAAATGATTGTAAAAAATTTAATTCGGGAATTTTTGCGTGTAATTTTACTTTTTAAAATACAAAATTTTGGATTGTTTTAAGTTCTTTTAAGTGTTATTCGTACTTAAATTTTAAAAAACGACTCGGACTAATAATTTTGTATAAAGATTCAGTGTTGGCAGAAGTGCAGATTTATCTGCATTTTGCAGATTATAAACCCCCAAATTGCCAAAATGCAGATTTGAAAATTTTTGGTTTAAAAATGCAGATTTTTTAGCTCGGCGCTCAAGGTGAAGAGTCATCAAACTAGGTTTGAATGTACAATGAGAATGGTGGCGATAGCGGTAACAGGTGCCATTAGAACAACCCCCTCTAAGGCATTGTTTACGATTTTAAACTGGTTACCACCAGACATTTTGGCGAAAAGGCTAGCTGGGAACGCGGCGGTAAGACTAAGGGCCACCGGAGCATGGAGGGATTACAATATCGGACCAGCTAATATTCTAAACGAAATTAATTGGCACATGGATGTTGATTTTGTCACACCCGAGCCAATCTTTGATCCTGGCTTCACGGTAAGCATTTTGGATAACGTGGTCCACTATGACGACCAACGAATTCCCGCAGATGCGATTCGAATATTCATTGACGGGTCTAAAACAATGTATGGTGTCGGTTCTGGCATATACTCCGAGCAGCTGGAGTATTCCTATAAGGCTGCCGGACCACTGCAGTGTCATCCAGGCCGAGATAATGGCATCCACACAGCCGCGAGACGTATCCGGTACGGTCAAATATCTGAAAGGGATATTCACATTATAACCGATAGCAAGGCGGCCATAAGATGCCTGGAGAATGTGTTCATCACATCGAGAATTGTCCGAGAATGCCGGAGATAGCGAGACATTCACTGGTCACCCTTAATTGGGTCCCCGGATACGGGGACATACAGGGGAACTGCATGGCGGATTCGTTGGCGTATGCAGGCACCACCTTGAATCGAGACGGTTCAACATACAAAGAAAAAAGTAAAAACCGGTTTTATTCACCAAAATAATTGAAACAATCAAAAAATTGTTTAATTTTGCACCTATCACCGAAATGATTATACCAATTACTCAAAATTGCAAAAATTGCAAAACAGTGATTTTTTTTCCAATTAAAAAGTTTTTATATTTCAATTACAAAAATAATTGAAAAAATTATTAATACATATTAAACAATCTTTTAATTGAATGAATTAACAAAGTATTTAAAAAAAATCAGTATATTAATTGAATGAATTACTGACGTAATTGATTACAACACAGAAATTTTTTTTTTATTTTTTTTTTAATTCCCTAAGCTAATACCGCGAAGCTCTTCGCTTGTCTGCAGGAAAGAAACCAGAGTCTCTGGCGGGAATCGAACCAGCAACCCCGGCGTTGATAGTCTAGCTCACTACCAGCTAGCCTACCGGCGCACTCAACTTATATGAAAATAAACGTAATATCTACGTTCTTATACTATGTTTGTGTTATCATTATTTCAACAAAGTGTTCAATTCAAACAACAGAGTTGATTGATTCAATTAAACATTTACTTAAAATTAAGCTTAACATCAAGTAAAATTTTAATTGAAAAAAAATTTTTTTTTTAATTCAATCAATTAAGAACGTTATTAGATTTATTTTAAAATTCAAAAATCACCATTAATTGAAAAGAAACTGCCAATAATTTTTTCTGTGTATCGACCCCTTTGCGCGAAATTATCGTATATGCCAATTTTTTGGAAATTTATTTTTGATGCAATCTTGTTCTACATTCAAAGAGACGTCACCTGGCAAAATATTGTAGGCGAATTCCACTTCGTCTTATCTTATCTTATCTAAGCCCATATATATTTTAATTTTTATATTGCAAGTAAAAGCAGAGAAAAGTAGAAAAATGGTTGTCCTGTAAAATTTGGTATTTGTAACATACGATAATTTCGCGCAAAGGGATCAATATAATGTAAGTGCTTCACTCCCAAGAGTAAGCAACTTATAGCGCACAAGAGGTGGCACAATGGAACTACCTGTGGCGAAACCAGGAAAATCTGGCCCATCATAGATAAAAAAAAAGGACACGGCGGGCATTACAGCTGTCCAGACATCATCTAGGAAAACTAATTGCGGTTATAACTGGCCACTGGCCCATTGGGTGGCACGCCCAGAGGCTGGGGCTCCCTTATAATGACTTGTGTAGAAGATGCGGCGACGAGGAGGAGGAAGAGTCAACGGAACATCTTTTCTGTAATTGCCCGGCATTCGGAAATTTAAGACTCGAAATGTTTCGTCGAAGAGCCCTTTGGGACAAAACTTGTCTCTCTTATATTGATGTAAACAGGATCCACTCCTTTATTGAATCGACCGGATGGCTGCATGGGAATACCAGCAGCCAGATAATATAGGACCCATGGGAGACGGTGTGACATGGTAACACAATGGGAACTAATTAATGGACCCACGTGAGCTGCGCTTGATCATGGCTGCCAATGGAACCTAACTTAGCTCGGTGCACACTTATTTTCATTGTCGCTTATGTTTGTACTAATATCGCCGGACTTATGTCATCTGAGCCTGCGTAATTAATTTAATAATAAAAATTTGTATCATTTTTTTATATGAAGTAATATTTTTTATGTAGATAGCACTTGTTTACAAAAAAAAGCGTGTGTGTTAGATATCACAATACAATAATTATGAAAAAAAAAAAAGTTTTTAGAATTTTTTTTTTCAAATTTAAATGACAGATGACCTTTCAGTTAGTGAACTCGTTTCCATTAAAAACGCATTTTTGAAAAATTTCAGATAGCACTACTAATTGAAAAATAACCCTCGATATATAAACTACAGATAAAATGTAATAAATGTGTTTTGGAGATTTTTAATAATCTTGAGGCAGATTTTTTGATTAAAAATCAAGGTTTTTTGCTGATTGTACGTCTAAAAGTTCTGGCAACACTGTATCCGTTGTCGCTTAAAGGCGACCGAACACGACATGTATTTTGGTATGTCAACTTTCCCACCGCAAAATACATACATGTCGTGTGTTACCTTTTTTACTTTGCTTCTGTAAAAGTCAGACGCAAAGTCATCTGACAAAATTTCAATTAAAGCATGCTCTATTTTCTTCTGACACACCATCTGACATCAGAAATCTATGCCGGGAAGAAACCGGCAGCGGCGTCCACTATTGACGGAATTATTAGCCGGCTGAAGTTAATATTTTACAATACCGATTCATGTATGATAATTTCACCATACAATAGAAATTATGTACATACATACATATATTAAGAAAAAACGTTTCATTATAAGGATATTATAATGATTGGTATCTTCCAATTTAAAAAAAAAATGTTTAGATGGCTGAACTCTTTTTCGGCGTAAACAAAAATTTGTATGGCGGCTGCACGCTATTTTGAAACCGAGAAATACTTTGGTTTCTGCAATAACTATGCGAAAAAAAAAACATAGACAATGTCAAAAGCAAATTACATGTACGTTTGTGACCGAATATTATAAACCTTATGTAAACCAGCAACTTTGATAGACATGCACAATTACATGTGATTTAAAAAGTTGACAAGTCAAATGTAAAAAACAATCGTCTACATGCACCTTTAGCTAAAATTGTGTTTGCTATAAAATCGTAACGGTACCTTATGTAACCATGAAATTTTAGCAGATTATTTATTAAAAAAAAACGAAAATTGAAAACGATGTCGCTTAAGCTATTTTTACGGTAAGGGCTCGATATTTAGTTTAATGAATCAATCAGACTGAAGTTTATTTCAGAATTTATATTATAGATTTAATTTTTAATTAAGTAAATTTCCAAGTAAATTGTTCGAAATGAGTGAATCGTGCAGAAACTTTCAGTGAAAAAAATATTGTCCGGGCAAAAATTTTGTTCGGAAACATTGCTTTAGTCGAATAAAAATCTAAAAATGCAAAATTTGTACGCCCTTTTGCTCTATTATGCCTTGTCTTGTTTTTAAATGTAACATTATCTTTCTACTATATACCTGCTTCCAAACAAAATATTTTTTATGTTCATCTGTACCTCATAATTACTTTAAATTAAAATACTCAGAAAAAATTGTTTTGTTTAGGCCACTAATTATGTATATTACCACAACGAGTACGCACGAAAAAAACGGTTTCTGTTGTTATTTGTTATTTAAATAGAATTTATGCCCATAATAAATTCAATACTCGAATGATTATCCCAAATTGACATTTGCATATTTCGAAGAATATTATCGGAGAACATCAACAACAGTTAAGATTAAAATAAAAAAAAAAAAATACACTGAAAACACAAACAAATTGATACTGAAAACATTTGGCAACTTTCTCAAGTAACTAGACTTTTAGCCAAGAAGAAAATCACCTCCTTCCCCCCTCCCCATAACCAAAACCAACCAACCTACCACATTATCCGGCAAAATGAACACTAACGACTAAAATAAGAAAACGTACAAATACTGAAACGATGTTAAGTATCCACTTGAAAACTGGTAACGATTTCTAAGAGTCCTACTGAGTGAATTTTCTCTAATGCGACCATTGAAATTCAAAATATTTGCTACGAATACCGATTAAAATCAGTAAAACTATAGAGAAGAAAAAGCAGAATAACAGAAAAATGCTTACATTTAAAATAAATTGACTTTGGACCAACCAACATTTATAAAAATAAAGGGGCGGTGGGTACTTTGCAACTCTTTTAAAATAGGCAATAAACCCAATTGTTATTTGCAAAATTTAATTTCAAGGAAATTGTTAATGGCAGCAACATACAAAAAAGGGGTTTTCTGTTTAAACACAGACAAATTAACCTTAAATTATTAAATATAACAAATAAACCGAGTTGATGCTTACGAATAAACTCATTTTGTTAGAAACAAAAATAAATATTTACAACTTTTTTTCTTACACTCGTACAAAAATATTAGATACAATTTTTTCTAGAGTATTATGTAAATATTAATTTTAATAAGATTATGTAGTTATGTGTAGCACAGCTAAAGGCAGGGATGGAAAGTGCCTTTTAAATGTACTTTTGAAACAGAGACGGTAATATTATTTTTAAGTTACTGAAATCTTTTTAATATCATTTGATTTAGAAAGGTTGCAGTGGACTAAAAAGATTTCTTGCCAGTTATTTTGAAACAAAACATATTATTTACCCGGACAACTTTCAACTGCTAACGGGAAGTATTTGACTCCTTGTAACAGGTTATCTAATTTTTTGTTTCAAAATTAAAGTAAAATAAAATACAAATTAAAATGTTTGGAACTTGCCATTACGAAATACAATATCATTTACATGACCGCCTTTAGATTGATTGCATCAGTCGATCCTTTCGAAATAGTTGTCGTCCACTTTTTTGCATATTTCTGACGATATCTTGGCGATAACTTTACGAATGTTGGTTTTAAAATGCTCCATTGTTAGGGGATTATTAGCGTAGATACGGTGTTTGCCACAGCTCTACAAAAAAAATTAACGGCGTTAAATTGCATGATTGATTAGAAAACGGGAAATTCGCATTCTGGAAACTTCTATTGCAATAAAGTCAAAAAAAGTTGTGTTATGTGGCTCGTGGCAACATCTCTGAATTGACGGTAAGGGTTCTTTCGATATTTATGGCAGTACGCACGTTGCGAAGATGCACAGACCTGACCACATCTGTAACGCATTCAGTCTCTTGAAATTTTTTAATAATCTTGCCAATTTCTTGCACAGTAGGAAACATCACTTTTGTAGTAAAATTTTACTATTTTCACGCATTCTTCGGTTTTTAAGCAATCCATATTCAAAAATTGCGAACATTTTACTAAATAAATGACACAGCGGTCTTTAAACTACTTAATGGATAACCCAGTATGTTTTAAATTCCATCACATAGGCTAGTGATTTATATTTAGCTTTTATTTTTTTTAAGACTGTAACCCCAACTCTATTTAATATTTTCATATAAAATGTACTATGTAATTAACACTTCCAATTTACATTGATAATAAAGTCAAGATTAAATATGAATGTTGACTTTGAAAATTGTTCACCAAAATTTTTGATATTTGATAATTGCTATGTACTTAAGTATGTATCGTCCAAATTAGGTAGACTTTTTTGCTAGGAACACAAGTAGGGCTGCCACCTTTTTTTTAAATTAAGCTACATTTGGTTATTAAGGCTTAGAAAAAAAAAGTACACAGTATCAAAAATAAGCAAAATTTTTCTTTTTAAAAAGGTATTCTTTATTGCTTTTCGCAAGTTTTATAAAATAATTATTACTGCTAAACAATTGCACATCATCCTTACAGTCTGAATTTAGCTCAAAGTATATAATTAGCTAAATTTTTATCAGATTTAGAGCCGCTTTGTTTCTTTCTAAACCTTCAAATCATCCTCAAAAAAACTTACGTTAGTTACCCTCGTGTGTGGTTTTTTACACATATACAATGTCTGTCTACTTTACTGTGGCTTGCGTTTATAACCAAAGTCATGATTTACGTCACATTAATGATGTATTTATCCCCTTTGTGATCAACAAAAACCCATACAAAGCTTTGTGTATTTTTTATAAGCACTCACTTTATAAAACATACATTGCATGTAGTTCGCAACAATATCAAAAATATTCATAGCCGACCGAAAATTGTGTATCTAGTTAAAATTACATAGAAACTGCAAATGTGTGGAAAACCACACACAAGGGTAACTTACGTAAGTTCTGAAATATTTCTTTACTAACAAATATTTGTTAATCAAAAAATGTGTTTTCACTATTAAATTTATATTGCTAACAAAGTCAAGAAGTTTCTTTATGCCCAGAACAGACGGTGAAACGCAACTGCAACTTCTAGTTATTTTCGAGTTTCATTTGAGTTTTTGCCATAGACTCCTTTTAGGGACCACACATGATGTGACCATTTTGAGGCCGGCTTGAAATGCATTGGAAATCAGTTTTTTTTTTTTTTTTTTTTTTCTCAAAGAAAATCGAAATGATTGTGATAATTTCTAAAACAATTTATGTTGCAGGTTGTGTGGAAAACGATTGAAACTGGTTTCAAAACAATAATTTCTAAAAGGTTTCGTTACCTGTTCTGGGCCTTAGTGTACCTCAACAATTTCATTGTTCCTTTTTTGTGGTGACTTAAAGGTTATGAATGTCCTAAGGCATACACGCAGAGAAAAAATATGGTTGGGCATGGTTACGGCAACCACACTGTGTTTATTCTAACAATATATTGTTGTTGTACACAAATAATTGTTATTTTTATTAAATATCAGCAATATTATAGTTACTGTAAACATATTAATGTTTATCGCAATTATAAATTTGAGTATTGTTGACCGAAAAATAATTATTTTTCTAACAACTAAATTATGATAACTTTCAAAACATATTATATTACTTACAACCATAACATGATATTTAATAGCCATAACATGATAACTTTATATACATTTATCATAATAAGTTTAAGATGCAATCATAATATCGTTACTCTAATAATATTTTGGTATCGCCATTTGTAAAATAATTTTGTATCAGTTGTGTCGTGTTTTACATAAACATATCGAATTATTTGTTAGAGAGTGGCTAAATAATAAAAAAATAACCATTAAAATAAACAAGAAATTAAAAAAAAAAAGAAAAATATTAAAAAAAAAAGAAAAATATTAAAAAATAAATAACAAAATAACCATTTAAATAAACAAGAAATTAAAAAAAAAATACAGAAAAAACATTAAAAAAGGGTTGTAGTGTCACAAAATAAAATATCTTTGCTAAAAAATTTTAATAATCTTAAAGTGGTGGAAAGATTTGTGAAATATTGGTGCAAAATATTTACCATTACTGGTAAGTTTTGTGTTATTTTAAGAGAAAAATAATGAAAACTCCATAAAATAATTTATAAATAATGGCGACCTACGACAAAAAGATTACAGTAACTATATTATGTTTTTTATTTTATCATAAGTATTTTTTTCCAATAAAAATATTATGTTTAAAGTTGTATCATATTATGATGTAAAAAATTTATGTATAACAGTTCATATCAATTTGCATCATAATATGATTACTTCTAAACTTATTATGATTGCCATGACAATAATATGATTACTTCTAAACTTATTATGATTGTCATGACAATAATATGATAACTTCTAAACTAATTATGATTGCCATGACAATAATATGATTACTTCTTAACTTATTATGGTTACCATGACAACAATATGATTACTTCTTATCTTATTATGATTACCATGACGGTAATATGATTACTTCTAAACTTATTATGATTGCCATGACAGTAATATTATAGCTTCTTAACGTTTTATGATTAACAGGATAACAATATGATTAAGGGAAAAATATTATGATGTAATATTACGAACATATTTGGTCATAATATGATTTAATAACAATCGTAATATGGTGACTACAATCATGAATCTTATCATAATATGTTGCTCTTAGAATATGTTTACCACAACCATGTTTTTTCTTTGCGTGTAGTCGCCAGTCATATAAAAAAAGAGATATTAGTTATCAAGGATTTTCTTGGGATTCAAAAATTTAATTATCAAGGTTTCGTATAAATGTGCTAAATTCTTATTTCATTCTATTGATATACTGAAATTTATTGTTGATGGGATAAGCTATTCTTATGCGCATTTCACTTTTGTTTTTGTGCTATTAAATAATAAGTCAATAAGTTTGTTTGCGTCAAACAGAACTACTTATAGCGAATTTTAAAAATTTTTGTTGCTTATCACTGTTGGGCAAAATTGTACCAAACTGACATAAATTGTTCCAAAATTTCACTATAAAATAAAAGAGCATACATAGTAAGAATTCATATATATATAAATGTATATATATATTAGGGTGACAATGAAACATATGGGAAAAATTTTTTTCCAGAATTTTAAACATATATCCCGTGCACCTTTGAGGTCAAAGTTCGAATGATAAAAAAAAAATTTCCATACAAGCAAAAAATTTTTTTTTTGATTTTTTTTTTTTTATTTTTTAATATTAGTTAGCTTTATTAGCTTATTAACAACAAAAAATTTCATTTTGATCGGACAAGATTTTCAGTTTCAAAAGTGACTCTGAAAAAAAATTTGAGGCTTGTTAGGGGCTTACTCTAAAAAATTTTCAGTTAATGATTTCCATCCCTGGATTGGGTTCAGTGCTTGTGGCGCTAAATGAACAAAATTTACCAAAGAATATTTAAAGAATTAAAAGAGCAATTAAAAATGGCTTGGAAAATATAAAATATGAAGAATTTTAATTGAATATATTTTTGATATTAATTGTAGCTATTGAAGGGTTTCTGTAATTAAGGAATTAAAGTTTAAAAAGATTACTTTTAAACTTGGTACATTGTTTACTTTAATACAATTTAAAAGTATTTGCTTCGTTGTTTTAGGAAAAGAAATTATTTTATTGTTGCTAAAGGGTACTTTATTACATTATCACACAAGTTCTACGTATCTTGATGAAAATACTACCACGTCATGATAAGTTGTTATTGTTTAATGAAAATTTTCAAAAAAATAGTTAGATCAAGACTTGTGAGATAGTGTAAAGTGCCCATAACAGTTCTTACGAAATTATTATAGACATGTTAAAAATGTCTGATTCATTCACTCATTCATTCTGAATCATTCACAAGCTTTAGCGCGGGGTTCGTTATACATATGGCGCACGGCAACGACCTGTCTGGCACTTTCCATGGACCGACTCTGGCGGCATACACTGATGGTTCGGGGAAAGGAGAAAGGGTTGGCGGAGGTTTCTTCATAGAGGAAGTGGATGTGAAAGTTTTCCTTCGACTGCCAGATGGATGTAGTGTCCTGCAGGCGGTGATCTCGGCACAAGGCGGGTGGCAGATTGGCTGAGGTATAATCGCATATCGGGAGATATACGTATATTTCTTTGAATGAGATTGCTAAGCATTCAATGGTAACGCTTATATGGATACCGGGTCACTCAGAGTGCCCGGGCAATCAGGTAGCAGATACGCTTTAGGAAGGCGCATACCACGTGGAATGAAATTAAATTGTTGGCATTAGGAAGAAATGATTAGAAAAAACATTAAAGATAATTTTTTATTTTGCTCCTTTAGAAGCAAAATCTTTAAGGTCAGAGATAAAATGTGGACAATTTATGATTTTTGAAGAAAATATTAAATTTGTAGAAGATTGTGATAAAACTTTAGGAGCTACAATAATCCAAATACTTTTCTAAAAAAAAACAAAACTTGTTGGCTTAAAAACTATTACTTATTGTCAAACAAGTTGAGTTTTCAATTTAATATAAATATAAGTTTTAGTTTTTAATGGATACAAATTCCAAGTCAAAGTTCAAACTAAACTTTTTAATATTTGTAAAAATTAATTGAAAATAATATTGAATAAATTAAAAAAAAAATGCCTCTATAAAAAATTATGTTTTAGTAAAATTCTGATTTGACAAATTGTTGGTGACAAATCACCAACAGGAAACAAATATTTAAAGCGACATGATGATTATTAAACGCTGCTTTTTTTTAATTTTCGTCCAAAATTTCCCCCCCCCCTCCCAAATCTTTTTTTAATTTAGATTTTATAAAAATTAAAAAAGGAATGAAAGTAAAAAATAAAAGCGAAATTTAAAATACGAAGTATAGAAATTAAGTCTTTCTGTCCGCCCCTCTTTCTTCTCTACGGAATATGTCTTCAAATAAAACAAACATGTCTAAAAGATCATCGTTGTCAGTGGTGCTAATCTATCAAAATATTTCAGTGTTACGTATAAACAAATTGGTGGTTCCAAAATAAGTCCTTGTTCATATTATACAAATATGCTGCATTAACTTTAATTCTCTTTTGAAACTACATTCGTCGTCATACTATAAAACGTTTTCTTTTCAGCGTTTTAACTGTTTTCTTAAATACAGTAGCTAACAGATATAAGAATTAAAAAAAAAACACGAAAATGTTTCTTAAAAGCGTTTTCTTAAGCAATTATTTTTCATAAAAAATTTCTTTCTTATCTACTGTATACACACATATTGTTCTATCAATAACAAACTCACAGAATTTGCTGTTACACGAAAATCACTTTTAAACTCAAATAATTCGTTCATAATAAGAACGAAGCATTGTGTGACTTTTTTTCCGGAGCAGATATAAAAATTTAACTTGGTATGTATGTATAATGTCTATACATAAGTGAAGTTTTGGAAAAAATGGGCACGGTCCGCCCACTTTATTTGGTAGCCCCCGTTTATTGTGAAAAAGTAATCTGTAAATTTTATCAAACCCACCTACCTACATGTATTTCGTCCACCTACGAAAACCCGTTAAGTGTCAAGAAAATCGGCAGCTTTTCGCAACTTTTTTTATGATTTTTCAAAATTTTAAGTCACTAAAAATCTTGGTATTAAATTTCATGTTCATGTCTGCACAATTTATGCATAACTTTTTGTATGATTTTTCATAATTTAAAGTCGCTAAAAATCTTGGTATTAAATTTCATGTTGATGTCTGCACAATTTATGCAAAAAAAAAAAAAAAAGTTATCACTTTATAGCACCCAATTTTTTATTTTCAAACTAGAGTCCCTACTTAATATTCTGGTGTAGTATGAGTGTGAAACTGGATAAAACAATTGTGTTCTACTCCAATTAAAATTGTATATAAGTTTGTTGCTTCTTTCCTTTTAGTGAATTTTATACCATATAGTTTTTGGCTAAATTAATTATTAAGGGTAATCACGATGGTCATTGTGCAAATTTGCAATATGTTATTTTGCAGTGCATATTATGATTGATCGTGAGCATACCACCTTAATTTTTTGTGCAAATATGTATGCTATTTTTCTAAAAATTTATTCTGGCAACACTAAAAACTTCTGGCAGCACTGTACAAATTTGTATTTGTTTACAATTATGCACAAGCTAATTAAAATACATTTTTCTTTTTAATACATTTAAATTTGATTCTCCATTTTATATTAAAACCCACGAACATGTTCAATTTATAAGATTCCTTAAAAACAATATGGCGGCTAATATGTCAAATGTTATTGTTTACATTTGTTTGCAAATGAGCAAATATGAACTACTAATTTTGCTCATGGTTTTTTTAGTGCAAATGAATTAAAAAAGAGCAAATTGCAAATACCTACAATTTGTTGTTGTGTTGTGCAAATGAGTGTATTTTTGCACGCATTTGCATCGTTTGCACACTTTGCACTACCCATCGTGATTTCCCTTATTATATTACAAAAAAAAACAACTAATAAAATAATTTTGTATTTTTTTTTTTTTGTTAGGCAATCAATGGAAATGTTGTTCCAGCCTAAAACTGGCCGTTCTCAAAGGAAACTGGACGGTAAGCAAGTCTAGTTCAAACTATTTTAAATGTTAAGATTTAACAAGAAAATTAAATGAAAAGTTTGAAGAATTCTTTTCTTCTGTTTTTATTTTTAGAAATAAAATATCAGAATTAACCTCAAAATACCAAAATTAGTTTCAGAGCATCTCAAATCCTTAAAGGGTTTAGCCTTAGCTTGAAATTATTATTCGTTTTATTTAATTTAAATAAGTCAAAATAGAAAACTTATAAATTTTAATCATCTTAAAAATAATTATTGGCAATTTTTTATTACGGATATAATTAAGTGTGTCCTTGTTATAGACATTTTTTTATATTTTTATTTTTCTCTTTTTGCAAGTTCATCTAAATTAGCTTTAAATGAATATTTTTGCCAAGATTTTCTTACTTGATTTTCTACTTTTTCCTTATTTTTTTACAATATTTATATTGTTTCAATCGAAAACCAAACAAACATAATAATATAAAAGCTGTGCCACAACTACATATATTCCTCCATTTGCACTATTAAGCCCAAACCTCAATACTCTTTTGGTAAACATTTCTTCTTCCTTTTCTTTTTACTCTCTTTGCCTGTTTTTATGTTATTTTTTTATGCCAAAATATTTAAGAATACAACGGAAGCAAAACTATAAAAAAACACACACATTCACTTTTACTCACTCACACTTAGAAAATTTAAAGGGTGTACTGCTTTGCAAACAATGTTGGAAGATTTACCGTTATTTACTGTGTAATTTTTTGCTCACGTTTAGTATAGTATACACGTAGGGGCACAGTAGTTAAGTATGCTTGTGCCAGCACTTGTATTAATTGCTAGTGTTATTTGTTGTTATATATTGTTTTTAGGCTTTTGTTTTTGTTAAGACAGGTTTTGGTTTAGAATGTTCAGTATAGTGAATATTTTTAGTTGTTTGTTTCTATGGCAATTATAATTAGAAAATTTTAACGAATTAAAGAGATAATGATCATTAATATAACAAACTAATTTTGGAATTAGTTTCATAATGTTAGAAGCACAATTGTACATATAACTTTCTGGCATTTAAACAGAAAATGGAGTATTTGTTGTATAAAAACGGAAACCAATGAATTATTAAAACTATTGATTATTATGTGGTGCAATATTCCTAATTATACCCTTCGAAATTCTACATCCCTACCGAAAATTTCAATGTCGTATGTAGATTAGTTTTCCTTCTGCAAAGCCTTAAAGATGGAAAATGTTCCGTTTTTACACGTAAAGTTTTAAAAATGATTATTTAAAAGTTCGGCATTTGTATGTTTAAGCCTGTTATCTTTTTTTTTATACGTCAAACGTGGCACTTCTATTGTGAAAACTTAGACTTAAGGTATTTAGGCGTGATTCCAAAAAAAAAGAAGTTAACAAAAAGTGTGAAAAAATATTTAAAAATTAATTTTTCTTTTAAATATCGCTAAGTGCAGAAAAGGAACTACTGACATTTTTGATGAAATGAATTAAAAGTGTATTCACAAAGATTCGAATTTGCTCTGTTTAATGAGCGCACTACGAAAATGATGCGAAAATTATTTGTTTAAATATAAATAATTTTAAGAGTTTACAAATTTCCATTCAGCAGTAGACCGGCACTTAATCAATAATTTTTTAAATTCCATATACTTAATATTTATTCAGTTTCGTTCATGTCGTTGAACAGACTTTATAATATTTCCTTATCTTATTATTTAAAGTAGAATGTATAAGCCGTTATGTCAATAGCCTGATTTTACACGTTCTACTCGACAACTAACATCCACACAGTTTTCGTTATTACGAAACAAATTTTAATTGCAATGGCTATTTGGTGGCACGTCATAACTATGACACTCCAAAAAGTGTCATAACGTCCACGGACACTGTGACACTTTTGAATGTGTCATAATGTCCGTGGGCATTATGACACTTTGCAAATGGACATTATGACACTTTCATAAGTGTCATAAGGTCCGTAATTACTAAAGAGGTTAAATACAAAAAGAGATCTACATACACGGTGAGAAAAACATGTTTTATTATGGTCACAACCAACAAAACTATTTTTAAAGAAACTAATTTAACTATAATATGGTTGTCGGTTACAATGAGTTGGTTAAATTAAACATATTATGGTTAATTTTTTTTTAAAAATGGTTTTGTTGCTTGTTCTCTGGGTGTATATATTAAATATATGTATAACGAAAACACTTTTGGGCTAAAGGATTTTTTTCTCTATGGTATAACAAATACCAGCTTCGCTAACTTAAGCTTATCTGCACAGACGGCCTTTGGCCGGACGCAAGAATTTTCTCTTCTATGGTATAACAAAGACCGGTTTGTCTCCATTTGAAGATCTCAATTGAAAATGGTTTGGGGTTAATGCTTCATCAGAAGTTAATTCTAATATGTCAATGGTCGAGAGTTGATAACTCGTACACATTCAAGTAACCGATTGTAAAGCGTGCCATCTTTAAATAAAAAACTTTGCGAAATTTGGTGCAATACTTTCTCCAACAGCCACCCATATCTGGTGCCGCTGGTAGATTAAAACGCCAGGTTTTTGAAGAGGTCGAAAACTTTATGGAAAATTTGTTTAAATCAATATTTTTAATCAAATTTTTTAGTTCTGTTTCAGCACCTTTAACGTTTTTTCCATTATCACAATATAGGTGTACCAAGCTGAGCCAGAAAATTGCCATAACACAACTGTCCGTTGTCATGTCACGAGCAATTTAATATGTATTGATTGCTCTGGCAGTTAGACATGTAAAGAGTACTCCTTAACGTTTTTCCTGGTGCCGGGCGACTTTTACATACAACCATAGGCCCAAAATCATCTATACCAACTTATGAAAACGGACGCGTAAAAGGTGACAAACGTGCTTTAGGTTACATGGACATTTCAGGAACTACTGGTGACGCATTTAAATTCTTACAAAATCGGCAGTTTCTACATACCTTTTTTAATTAAACTCTTAATCGGTGAATGTAATAGTATCGACGCAGTTCATTAAGACACGTATTATGATGAATGATGATTACAATTTTCACGGAAATGCTGTATTAATAATTTTGTTGCAATAGTGATTTCTTGGTAAAATTATTTGACATTTTAAATTTTCTGGTATACAGGATGCCAAACCAATTCAACCATTCATTCTAATCATCAATGAAAGGAGAGCATCTATATAAGGCACTTGACTTTGGAACATCTCTACCTTTGTTCGATAAATAAAGCAAATTCGTATTTGAAAATCGATATTCAGTTTTCTCAGTAAATTGTGAATAAAATCAAAAGTTGTGTACCGATTACAATGCTAAATGTTTTTAGACCAAAACTGTTTTTATTTTTAATGAATTTTTAAAGAACAAAAAAATGGTTTTTTTCAAAATTTTCCTAGTTTTTCTTCAAAAAGTCAACGAGACCTCTGAAACTACAGGGCATATTTATAACAATGTAAGCTCGGCTTAAAGATAATATTGTTGCCGGGTTTCGGATTTTTTTAAACTGAATATGGTCTACCGTTTTCAAATTATTCCAATATACATATGTATTTATGTAGTGAAAGTGCCTTAATTTTAGACATAACAGTATATCTCGAAAACTAGAGCTGATAGAGAAAAATGAAGATAAGATTTGAAATCAGCGACCTCAAATTAGGAGGAATTTCCGATCAAATTCCCGACCGCAAACTTACTGTTCCGCAGTGTTATCAATTGGTCGCGTACGAAACATTCTTTATTAAAATGAAACTATTATTTTTGAAGTTAATTTCCTAAAATGAATAAATTCTTTAGACTTGTATAGAATTTACTTTAACAAGAATAGTTTTATTTCCAACAATCTTCAAAATTAAGAGTTTCTTTTCAATTAAAATTATTTCCAAGTAAAATAAAATTAAATAATTTTATTTTAATATCAAAGTACATAAGCTTAAAATTTTTTGGGTATTTAAGGTACATTGATTAAAATAATAAAAATTATCAAAGTAATTTTTGGGAATACATTAATTAACAAGATTTTGTGTTACTTTGGTAATAAACTGGCAAGTGCAAGGCTTAGAAAACTAAACTGGCAAAATGTTTTTGTGTTTATTTGGTTTTTTCTTAACCTTCTCACAACAAAAGATAACCTCACTGTTTATTGTTGTTGTTTTTGTTTAAGCTTTGATATTGTTACAAGTAAAACTATTGCTTATAATTATTATTCGCTTAACAGTTTTATTTGCATTATATCTTTAGTTTTTCTAAAATCTTTGGTTGAAGTTTTCTGATCATCCCATCAACTATAACTTTCAGTGTGTTTATCAAGAATAAAAGTTGGGAATTAAGCACGACAAACAAAATCTTGTTAATAATAAAATTTATCTAAAGTAGTTGTAAAATCTCCTAGTCGCATCATACAACAGTTTTTTTTTTTTTAACAAACCGAGCCAAATTAAAAAGAGGGAACTTATCTTGCAGCATTTTCTCAAAAAATCAAAAAACTTAGAATATCTGTCAAAATATTTTTCCCGGAAATTTCCAAGATTTTTTTCCGTTTAGGTTCTAGTAACCAAGAAAATATTATTATTTTCAAAAACATCTTTCTTTTCATAGTTTTTTAATCTATTTTCACCCTACACAATTGCCACACTTTTCCATCTCTGACTTTTATTAGCGGAATTAAGAAATTTAGTTGAGAAATAGTTTGCAAAATCTTTTATGAAATGTTGCGGAAACTTAGTAGAGTTTTGTGCTTGATGTAAATGGTCTTGTAAAATTGCGTAGGTTTTTTATTAAATCTAACGGAAACTCTGTATTTTTGTTGTTGGATTTATCAAAAGAGATGCGTTATTTTGCATATACTCTCTTGTAAGACCTTTTTTACTAAAAACACTGAACTTCGTTATTGTCTTCTTTTTCCGTGTGTTTTCTTCACTTTTATTTTGGTACTTACAATTGGGCAGTTTTTATTTTTTCTTGCGCCCAAGAGTGCGGTAAGGGGCTAAGTTAATATGTATAGGAGTGTTTTTAGAATGTGTGTGTGAGAGTTTTTTCTTCATCAAAATTCTTCTGTATGTTTATGTAACAATGTATTGTAAAGTAGCACGTGCTTACTCTTGCTATGTAGCAGAAACCAAAACCAAATATACAACAAAAAGTTACTATTATTTTTTTAGAACTTTTTTGTTGTTTCTGTTTTACTCGCGCGAAGACGTATGAACACAACTACTACAACAAGAACACAAAACAACGATAAAATCTGTTGTTGAGAATAAAAATGTATTGAGGGCAATGTCGTTCTTCGGTGTATGTATGCAAAAATAACGAATGCTGTAGAAAGAGAGAATGGTGGAAGTTTATGAAAAAGGGACAAAATACGAAATAAAGTGAAAAAATGTTTTTTACTAGATCGGCTTAGACGAATTTGGAAATACCCTCAATAAATTAAGTGTTTGTTTGTTTATTTTGCTTTTCGCTCCTAAAAATATGCTGTGCATATTAAAATTACAGCAAATAATGTAGGTAAATTTATCAGAGTATGAAACTTTTGAAGGTTAGAAGAGACACGTTACGTTTCTTGGTAATCCTTTAAATGATGATGAACTTAGTGAGTAAATGTTACAAACGTTATAACAATCCAATAAAGTTAAGTGTACCGCCTTGCTTTGGGATATAAAAAGAACATTTAAATGGATTTTTTGTTTCTTTATACAGTTTAAAGCTGCTGTTTGGTAGTTATATTTTTTCGTCAAAAAAAAATCAAGATGAATCACGCGATGTTTTACTTAATAGTGTATAAGTAATAAAAAAAAAAGGATAACGTAAGCAAACTAGTAATATAAAATTTTTTCCAAAATAAATAAAAAATTTATAAAAACTAGAATACTAAATACTTACAAATTGTTTACGTTCAATTTTTCTTGCGTAGGAAAAAATATTTGATTAATGATTATTTTCACAAAAATTTTTATTATTCCATTTACTGCTTTTTAAATCAATATATTTTTGTTTAGCTAAGAAAATAAATTTGAAATTTTATTTTATTCTGTATTTTAAATTACTTTTTTATAACATTTTTAAATAACTAAATAAAATTTTATTTGATATCTTCTTTTGCCCGTTTAAATAATTGTATGGAATTTTTTTTTCACTTTTTTCAGCCTGATTTTATTTCCTTTTTGGATTTTTTTTTATTTTTGCCTACATATTATTCATTAACACTGTTTAAATTTATGCCAAGTTGCCAAATAGCATTGTGTTTTTTAAATTATCCGTTAGTGTGTAACATCTACGTTGAGTATTAAAATCCGACTGAGTTTTTCCCCAAAACATCGTTTGGCAAGCAAAAAAAACATAAGTTTCTCATTTTTACTTTTCTAAGGAGGATGGGGTTATGTGTATGGTTATTTAAATAAACATAAAATTTGCGGTAAAAATGCTGGCTCTCATTTCGAAAAAGTGTGCACATGGTACGTTTGGACTTAAGGCGCAGGTGCAGGTTACATGTGATAAGAATGATTTTTTACGGTTGTTTATAAAAAAGAATTACTATACAGGGTGTACATTTTTATATTTTATTGCTTCTTTTTAGAAAAATTAGGTCATCAGGATACGGTATGGTTGTATATTAAGAATGTAGGGTTTGCCAGCAAAGTTTGAATAATATTTATTTTAGAGAAAAGTAAGTTTTAACTTAAACGAATTCAGAAAATCGGTAAAAGTTTGCGGATTATTTGTTAAACCAAACGTGTGCTTAAGTTACAGGACAAGTCCTAATTAAAAAGTTGGCTGAATGTTTTTTTTTTTTTTGCAAAAACAAAAACGTTTTGAATTTTATTATCAGTTTATTATAGCATTAAACTTTCCTTAAATATGACTTTAGTCGTAAATTTAAAAGTTCATGTCGGTAAATTTAAAGTTCCAACACAATGATGAAGATTTTTTTTAACCAAATTAGAACTAAGCAATTATTTCGTTTAATTTCTTTACAAATGGTTAATATAAATTAACTGCCTGGCCCACAGAAACGAAAATTTCGCTCTTATATTTACATTTAAATTGTGTTTTTTATTTGTTTTCAATATAAATATACCAAAGAATTTTCCACTTTGTGGGCCAGGCACAGATTTGGGATTTTGAATACAATTTCATGAAATTTTCACTCGGATGAAACCTTTTAAAACTAATGAGAGTTCATTATTTGTTGTCTACATGGAAATAATTATTAACTAAACTTTGCTTGATTCTCGTCCGAGAAAAAAAATTTCTTGATTTTAACTTATTTTGTTCTTATTTAGTAAATTTTTTTTAAATTAAGAAATATTTTGCTTAAACCACTTACAATACTTACAGAATAACTAATTTTTGGCTTGGACGAGAATCGAATTTGTTAAAGGTTTTTGCGTTTTTGATCTGGAAGATGAAGTTTTTTTAGCAAGAGCTACAACTTTGTCTCAAAGTGTAAAGCAAAATTCCAAACGGTTTGCAAGATATGAGCCTGAGAAAATGATTACTTTTTTGCAAAAATGACACCGAGGTCCCAAATCTTTAAGAGCCCATACAAAAAGTGCATGACTTTGGGCAAAACTGGGAGACACGGGTCTTTTATTTTTTTTTTGTCCTTTATGATTATTTTTTGTCCGTATATGGTTACTTTTTCTCGTGTTGCACTGTGTAATATTTAATTACTTTTTTAAATTATGCACTGTTTAAAACACTTCACACTATCCCTTTTTTTAAAGAAAATACTATTATATTTTGTTTTTGTAAAAAGTTAGAATGAATGTTAAAATTATTTGTTGAAAATATAAAAAAAGGAATTATTTGGTTATAATACTACAAATAATTAAAAATTTTGTTTCATCAGTTAATCGACTGAAATCAACTGGTTTAAGCGTTAATCGAAAAAAGCCCATTTTAAATTAATAGATCAGTTAATCGGATAGTAATTAATCGGTTAACCGATTAAAGGTTTGTGTAAACAACTTTAAAGTGATTTATTAAACGCGTGACTGCAGCCTAAGCAAAAAACAGGTGATCGATTTGTAGGTACTTTGCCAAACTAGCCAAAAATATACTTTGGGTAAGTAAAGTTAGCTTGTAAAAGACAAGTGTCTAATTTGGCCTCTTATGAACATTCTCATTGACGCAATTTTTGTAAAGCAAAAACGTTTTTGGAAAAAGTCTGTATTACTACGGTGAAGTAAGGAAACAGAACTTATTTGACATCTGACAATTTCAATTAAATTACACTGTATACTCGCGATTGTTCAAGGAAACCAGAATTATAAACCAGTTTGTAAACTTTTTTCATATTACAAGATTTTGTTAGTCGTGCTTAATTCCCAATTTTTATTATTGATAAAAACACTGAAATTTATTGTTGAAGGGATAAGCTATTTCTATGCGCATTACACTGGTTGCTTAGGCCAGATCGTCAGGAAACTTCATCCAAAGATTTTAAAAAAGCTAAAGATATAATGCAAATAAAACTGTTAAGCGAATAAGAATTATAAATAAGCAAAAGTCTGGCTTGTAACCATATCAAAGCTTTAACAAAAACAACAACAATAAACAGTGAGTTTATCTTTTCTTACATTCCCCCACAACAATTGGTTGGAATTCTTCCAATATTAAATGTAGTTGTAAGTAGGTTACAGTGCAGCCAAACGATCAAGATTATCTTGATAGTCTTTTACATATACTGTTTGTCAAAATTTCCAAAAATGTAAAGTTGTGACGTTGGCTGCATTCAATTTTTGAGCAATTTAATTTCAAGATGTCATCAAGAAAACAATTTATAGACAAACGAAAAATTTGCTCACTTACCTTGAAATCAGCTGTTTTCTGGAACGTAAATTGAAACACTCACTGGAAAGAGAATTTTAAAGGCAAGTTCGTTTCAATTTTTAAAAGTATTGTAGTATTGGTAAAAAAGTGTAAGTGTATTAAAACTTGATAGGCAAAACTTGATCGTGTAACCCTCAAGTTAAGAAAAAACAAAATGAAAACAAAAACAACTTGTTTTATTGCTCTCTCAAAAATAAAGCATGCTGTCAGAGCTTAGTAACATATTTTCAATATTTTAATTTAAAATAAAATTTTATTTTTCAGATTCTGTTTTTAATTGCAGTTAAAATTTGTTGGAAAATAAATGATGTGCTATTGAGTTTTCCAAATAATTTTTATTACCGGCAGATTTGTAATTATTTTAGTCTATTAATATTGAATATTAATAGTTCATAAAAATGATTGAACATGAATAACAAAATTTCATGCCCCAAGGATTTTATTTACTTTGACCACGTTTATTATTATTATTTACAATATTTCTTTTATTACTCAAAAATAATTTCTATATTTATACACATCGCAACATTTTTACACATGATTATATTTTTTTTCATACATATTCATATATGATTACGTTTTTCTTATTCTAATTTAAGCAAAAACACTTTGCCATTTAAATCAAATATAAATTTGATTTGTTTACTTTTTTTAGTTTATAATTAGATAATATTAATAAAAAAGCAGACATGCAATGCGACGTCATTACCCTTTGTTTATGTATTGCCAAACAACATTTGCTTTTTTATTTATTAAATATTACACAAACAAATAAAAATAATGCACACTGCAAAAGTCGAAAACGGAATTGCAAATATACATAGAACACTTTTCACATACAGAAGTACATATTACCTTTAACTAATTATTATAAAAAAAATTATTACACAAGCATGTAAAATATTTTTACTAGTTTCTTTAATAAAATAATAAATTTTGTTTCATTAATGTCTTTTATACAATTTTCTTTACACTTAAAGATTTAATAATAAACAGTAAACTTTTATAACTCTAACGATTAAAAGATTAAAGAACTAAAAATGCACTTTAACGTAAAACCAATATAAAAACAAATTTGTAGACTGAGTGGCTGACAAAAGTAAAACTGTTAAATGTTTATTAAAATACTTAGAACTGGCAATACTATAAACTTTCACTGTATAAAGAAAACTTGGCAGCACTATAAAATATAATCATATTTCAAATGGCAATGCTGCTCTGGTGTATTTATAAGAAGTATGTAACCGTTATTTTAAAAGTATAAATTGTTATTAAATTTCCAAAATAGGTTTGAGCGATTTAAAATTGTCTACAAATGTCTACTGGAATGGTAAATCGTTGGAAATCATCGGAATTCATGGAATAAGTACGTCTTCGCCTTTGAATCTGTCACCGATGATTGTTGCCTCGATTAAATTTGGTGAACAGTTTTTGATGGTCAATCTGGTTCCGTTGCATAACGTTGGTGCGTTTAAGTTGCATATAAGAATTACCGGTGATCCAACCTTTAATGTTAGTACATGCGGTGGCATTCCGTGTGGTTTCAATGAATTCAAAAATTGAATTCATTGCCGGCTTGTTATTGCAAATTGCACAACACTTGTTATTAACTAAATTGATTTCACTTATAGGTTTTTAACTTATGAACACAGAAGAACGATTATTTTAGTGTCATCACTACAAAAGTGGCAATAAATTCTATTATAATTATGGCATCACTGACAGAATAGCATTTGCTTTGAAAGCAGCGCTACCATTTCTCAAGTTTTTCCTTTTTTGCAAGCCTTATTTTGCTTAATTTTTTTATGGTGTTAAACAAAATTAATTTTTAATTATTTTTTAAATGTATTTAAAAAATATTAAGTTTTTTTCAGAAATGGTTACATTTTTTATTGATAGTAGATGTTAGATGTTTCAAGTGTGAACGCGTATTTCACATTTTCAACATCTTCCATGCGTTCCTCCGAAATGTATGCAAGTGTAAAAAGGGTATAACACGTAAAAATCAATTTTTTGATATACAAAAATTATTGGAAATTGAACAAAAAAAAATTCTTCTTCTACAATTACAAAATATACACTGGAGTCCCGATTTGCGTCAATTCTGTTTGGTCCGCTTTTTAAAAATTCCGCTTTGCGTTTTTATGATTTCGAATTGCGTCGCTACATACGATTGCATTTTTTCGCTGAAGTCATAATCACATGTGAAGAATTTTTCTATTTGCGTGTAAAATGGCGAATTCCCATTTAATTCTGTTAGCAAGGCGAATTCACTAGAAGGTGGGGTCAAGTCAACATGTGTTGTTTTTTCGCAATGTGGTTGTAGAGTTGACCTTACCATCTATTCAATTCGCGTTGTCAGTTAGGTAAGTTATTCTAAGTCACAGAATACACAGAACTGTAAAAAGTGACGTGTGAAAAAGGCCCAAATCAGTTGCGAGGGCAGCTTTCGAAGAAAGAGAAAGAAAATGTTTTTTGGTAGTACAGTGGCAATGTGTAAAAACAGGCCGCTACTATCAACACGAATTGCGTAATCAAAACAAAAAATGCAAAAGGGCAGCTTTCTTAGAAAGAGACAAAAAAAAAAGGCAAAATCTTCCGTCTCGTGTCAGTTCTGTATATTCTGTGTTCTAAGTATAGTTGCGTGTTAGGAAGTAAGAAGTTAGTTCCTAATAAGAAGTGTTGTAGAAAAATGAATGCAAAGAGAAGAAAATGCATTAGTTTGGAACTAAAATTGGACGTAATTAAACGTTTCAAGTCGGGTAAAAAGAATGTTGATATAGACAGAGCCCTCGGTTGAGCACCTTCAACAGTTTAAACAATTTGCAATAGTGATAGCGCAAAAAATTAATCACTTAAGTCTTGTTTATACACACAATGTTTTTCTTCATCACTACTGTTGCTGTATCCTTTCCTTGGCTAAAGAAGAGGAAATGTAACAAACAACGGCAGCAGACCGACTCGATATGTTTTTCGTCATCATTTTATTTTTGTATTTGATGTAGGTATTTAAGTAAACAGTTTTCAAAAATTGAATACGGGATTTTGTTTTTCATTCTTTTTTTTCCAACTTTGAAACCAACCAAAAATTTATTTTGTTTCTTATAATGTTGTTGTTGTTTCTGTTGTTTAAAAAAGAATGAAACCTTTTTTTTACCTGCTATTTTTTTTTGTTTTTTTACTAATAACCTCGTCGCGCTATTTTATCATCTTTCTTCTTGTTGTACTTTTTTAAAGCGTCCAAAAATAAACTGTATGTGTTTTGTGTTGTTGTTCTTATATTTCACATAAAGAAGTGTTGCTTACGACAACATTAAAGAGCGTTAAATATTTCATACAAAATTATGAAAAATTTAAACCAATAGCGCGTATTTATATTATTGAAAAGTTGTCAACATTTTTGTTGGTTAAATAAAAATCAAACCAATTTGTAGAAATTAAAAAAAATTTCAAACAATCGTTTGTTTGAAAATAATTCGGCAATAATTTTTTCTGTGTTAAAGATATGTAGCTCGAGTTAATAGAAAATTAGATTTTATTTTTTATATAATATTTTTGTGAATATGAAATAAATAAATTTTTATTATGCATTTATGCAAATATATTTTTTCTTATGTATTTCTTTTCAAATGATATACATATATAATAAATAGAATAAAACTAAACCATATCACTTTCTTCATCATAAATATAATTTTTTGCTAAAAATTGTTTCTTATTTGTAAAATTTTAATATTTAACAATTTGTTGACGATTTTTGGAGAAACACGCCTACCAACCCTGGTGTTTACTAAAGTGGACGCGTATGGATGAGTGGTCTTGTGTTTCTGATATATGTTGATATTGATATGATTTGTAAAAGAGTGGATGTAAGTTGATAAAAAAGCGAAAGAGAGCAGATACTAGTCGATACTAATGGAATACAATAAGTTAATTATTGTACAATGCCGTTATTTTCAATTTTTTTTGCGTGATGTGTTTCGAGCGCAAAAAAGGCAAACAAAAAAACTTTACAAGAACAAGACTAGTCGTAAGAATATGCTTGCTTGCTTGTTTTTTGTGGAAACAAAAATTTTTGAAATTTTCGATAACGATATATATTTTGTTTTTGTAAAAAATTCTTTGATGCAATTAAAAGGCTGGGTTCATGGTGCAATTACTACAAGATGGCAGCGCTAGAGGTGTTGTTGTACAACAATACAACAAAAACAGGCAAATTTGTTTGTGTAATAAACTCCGTGCTGTCAAAAATTATGTGCATCAACGTTGCCATTGTTTGTCTTTTCCGACAAAATTTGGTCGGATAATTATCGCTTAGTCGGATGGTAGGCTAACCTTAGGGTAATGTGACACATTTAATAAATACATACATATAAAACAACAACGAAAACAAAATTAAGATTAAAACTATTTTAAGATATTAAAGGGGTTATTTATGATGCTAATAGGATCATAGAAATCAATATACAGGTAACCCTCGATTTACGCGGTTTGTTGGGACCGAAGAAAGCACGTGTAAATCAAACTCGCGTAAAACAAGGTTCAGGGCTGGTACAAATTTCGTTTATGGGACCAGAAATATAACATATCGCGTAAATCAAAACATAAGACACATATAAAATTTCATTTTTGGGCCAAAAACCCGTGTTAAATCAAGAACTCATGAATTATATATTTTTTTAATAATTTTATTTTTACTTTTTAAAAATAAAAGGATGTTGCTATACAATGAAATGTATAAAGCTTTGTTATTATATTTTCATAAAATAATTTAATTAAAAGAGAACAAAAACAATACTTAAAATATATGTATTCGAATATTTAAAATCAAAAATATAAGAGACTTATGGCAATTGTATGTTAAATAGTCAAAAACAAATTAAACTATACAATAGTTATTAGAATCTTTAAAATAAAATACAAACAAATTTAAGAAAATTATAAATAAAAACGATAAAGTACTGCATAAAACATTTTAATATTTTATTAATTTTTTTAAAAATATGTATGCACTTGTGCAGTTCTATTTTAGCACACAGATGATAAAATTTCTTGAATCGCCATAACTTTTTGAGAGTATTTTATTAAAATCGCGTAAAAGAAAACGCGTTATTCAAAAAATGGTTGCTATTATAGATCCGTGTTATATCGAAATCGCGTAAATGCAGTACCGTGCCCAGTTTTCAGGATTGATATTAAAACACATTTATTATTAAAATCGATTTAAATACAAAATTCTTTTCTTCACTAAAAACTTAAATCAAACTTAAGTCACCGATGTGGTACACTTAATTTCAACTTAAGTTTCCATTGTAATATTTTAGCAAGGTGGCCTCAATATCATAACAATACAACAACAACAGGCAAAGCATTAACAGTCAGCTGTTTTTTCAGACCACCTTGTAGATAATTACACTTTTTTATATTTTTTTTTTTGTATTTAGTAGTGCTACCATACTTTTATCTTAATTAAATAAGACTTTTCAAATAAAACTCAAAAACCCAATCTGTTTTAAATACGATTTAAGTTTGTTATGAAAATTAACTTAATATAGATTTAAATACTATCCTGAAAATTGGGATAAGGGGAATGTTATTTCTGGAAGGGCGAATAGGAATAGAAAACTAAACATTACAAAGTAATAATTCTGAAACAATTTCGTTATTACCCTTTGTATCGCAAAACAAGCAAATAAAAAATAAACAGCTGGCTCTCCGAGACTACCTGCTATAAATATACCTTGATTCATACTTAATATTTTAATGTTTTTTGAATTAAAAACAATTGTTTTTCCACTTTTTCTTCGCTACAAGTCCTTTGGAGGTTCAAAAGAAAGTGGCGTACAAGTCCATATCAAAAATAAACGAATTTTTCAAACGTTCGCACGACGTGGTCACATACACAATTATTTTTGTTTTTATTTATTATTTAAAAATAAATCTATTAGCACAACTAAAGATGCACATATACAAACCAAAAACGATTAATTTTTTGCAAATATTTTAATATTTATGCACAATTATTTTTTTTAATCCAAATTTTTTAATATTTGGTTTCTCAACACAGTTAAGCAAAAAAATTCCCAGATGGTCTAGTGATGCCACCTTGTAGTAATTTCAACATGGCTGGGTTTTCTTCGTTCAAGTGCCATGTAGACAAAAATTATTATAAAAAAAAATTGAAAGAAATGAACTCGTGTACTTTGTTTTTGTAAAAAATAAAAACTAGCAAGAAGCGTTGTGATCAGGCCTGCCATATTTACCGATTAATCGGCATTTTGACGATTTTTTGCCTCTAAATTATCAAAGTGCCTATTTTTTGATGAACACGGTACTTTTTGGTTTGTTTTATATACTCTCTTAAAGAGTAGCAAGTTTTGTGCTAAAAAATTCACCCTTTGTAACGGCATTAGGCATTGAACTTTTCGCCCAATTTTAAATCGATAATGTTAAGAGTGCCCTGTAAAATAGGTGACTTCAGTTTATTTATGGGGCTATTTTAAAAAACGGCGGCGATTGCCTCAAAGAGCAGCAGAGCTTCGCAAACATTTCAAAACCTCGATAAAGTTTGCAAAAATAGCGCAATAAAATTGATTAAAAGTGCCTAAAACTAACAGGAATGAAAAAATTCGGTACAAATTGCTTAAATTCCCAAAAATGTGGTAACAGCGGTGTGATAGCAAAGTCTTGTATTTATCAATTTATTTTGGAAATTATATTTTAAAAACTGATATTTTAAAACTTTTAGCAATAATAATGTTTATTGGATAGTTTGCAAAAATAGTACAATTAATACAGAAAGTTAAACATTTTTTTTAAATTTTTCATTAATATTATATGCAGTGTTAGGCAAAATACATAGTTGCGGTATTCTGTGGCAGAGCTGAAAGAATTTACTTACTCCGAGAGAAGATTTAATAAGAAAACGTAGAACAAACATACTAAAAAGTATCTGTTTTGCGTAAAAACTTTAGTTTAAAACTTTTTGTTACGACTTCTAATTTCATTTTACGATAGTTAAGTACATACATACATATTTATTTATTTATTTATTTATTTAATTTAAGTCTATGGACAAATTCCTTACAGACTATCTTAATGTATTAACATAATAATTTATTTTTTTAAGCAAAGAAAGAACAATTAGTATAAACATTATTGATTTAAATATAATATGATATTGCTTTTTATGATATTTATGTTCAGAGAATAGTCGATAAAGTTATACATTTCATTGAAACAGCTGCATAATTTTCTTATTGGATCTGACATCGCAAAGTTTGTTCGGCATGTCCTGACATATAGAGGGTTGAAAAAACGAAGTGAACGTTGAGGAATATTAAAAGTAACGTTACTCAATAAAAATTCGGAATGTGTACTACCATTTATAAGATTAAACATAAAAGATATATTTAGCATCATTCGCCGGCTTTTTAACGTTGGTAAATTTATTTCAGCTAGTCTTGTTGAATATGAAGGTAATACCAGGCATCCTCTATAATCACTTCTTAAGCAGAAAATAAGAAATTGTTTTTGAACTGATTCGATACGATCATTATGAATATTATAGATCGGGTCCCAAATAATGCTGCCGTATTCCAAAATTGGTCTGACGAGCGAAGTAAAAAGACGTTTTGTGATTAAGGAATCGTTGAATTCTTTTGCCCATCTTTTAATAAAAGCCAGAACACTGCGGGATTTATTAACAGTAATCGTTATATGTTGAATAAACTCAAGTTTTTTGTCCAACAATATTCCCAAATCCATTATTTCACTAACATATTGTAAAGTACAGCCATCAATAACGTAGGAGTAAGCACACTTTTTTACTCTGGAAAATTGCATATGTTTGCATTTATTTAAATTTAGTTCCATCAGGTTAAGTTTACACCATTTGTCAAAATTATCCAGGTCATTTTGTAGATGTTGTTGATCACTAGGAAGTTTTATAGTCAAAAATAATTTTACGTCGTCTGCATACATCAATACATTACAATGTTGAATTGCTTCAGGCAAATCATTAATAAAAAGAAGGAACAAGATTGGACCAATGTGGCTACCCTGAGGAACCCCAGATTTTACATTGATTTTTCCCGAAACTGCAGTATTAAATTTTACAGATTGAGTTCTACATGACAAATATGATTTGATCCAGCTCAGGAAGTTACTATTGAAGCCCATTAAGTCCAATTTTTTCAACAATAGTGTATGATTAACTTTGTCGAAGGCCTTACTGAAATCAGTGTAAATAACAAAGTGTAAGAACAAACATACTAAAAAGTATCTGTTTTGCGTAAAAACTTTAGTTTAAAACTTTTTGTTACGACTTCTAATTTCATTTTACGATAGTTAAGTACATACATACATATTTAAAGTGCAATTCCCTAAAAAAATAACATAAATATATACATTTGTTATTTTTAATATATATTTTTAATATATTTAATAACTTAAAATATAAATAAATACATAAAGAATGGTGATATTTCACCATGAAATAAAGTTAAGTTTTTTGAGCACTACCTACCTGAAATAAATATTTTTTGTTTGCTTATAAAAAACTTAACCTTTTTTAAATCAACTTTTTGCGATCCTTTTATTGGTAAATATTGTTTGTAAAAACTTCACCCTTTTAAAAAAAATTTCAACGGCAACACTGACCACCATCACGCTTCTATAAACCTGAAGTTGGTTGCAGTTTTTCAACTTATTCGCTAGTTTTTTAAAATTACAAAACGATTTGTATGCAACTGAGAAAAAATACTTGTTAAAAGCGCGCTAAATAAGAAAAGTTAGATGAAAATCTATCAGCTAAAATTTGTGATAAATATAGTGTAATTTTAATAACTCATGTGTGTTTTAAAAAAGCTTTGCTACAGTATAAATTAATTATCTTTAAAAAGTTCACTAATTAGATTAACACAATTTCTAATTTTGCCTGCAAAGAAAAATAATTTTACGCGTACAGCGTGCGTTGTTTTTGTTTTCCAATAACAAGTGTTTAATATAGCTGTCGCTGTCTAGCCAGTTGATTGTTAATTTTGTTTCAGTGCTTTCTTTTTTTGTACTTTATTAATTTTGTTGTTGAGTGTTTTCATTTTGCCGAATTGACATATTGCAAACAAAACACAAAAACTACAACATAAAAAAGGGCAAAAGAAAAACAAAGTAAAATTTGTTTTTAAGCCAGTGAGGAAAGAAAACAAGTTGTAATTGTTAACAAAAATAAAGCAGGCTGTGCTGTAATTAATATAGAAAAGTATATAAAAAAACAATAGTTTTCTTAAGTATTTAAAAATTAAAATTGTGGATTATCTCCATGTACATAAGTCTGCAAAAACCTGCCCTTACAACTTGGAAACGTGTATCGAATTTGGTGAATTTACTTTGGAATAAACTATATTTTCCTGCTGTCGCATCGCCTCCTTTGTTGGCTTTAACGTGTTCACCAAATTCTTTGAAAACTGCATCAAGCAGCTGCAACTCCGTCACTGCCTCAATTCCGACAACCTCACAAGCCAATTTCACTCGTCCCGCTGAGCAACCAGGAAGGGTAAGAACAAGGAAAAAACTTCCTATTTATAATTATTTTTTTATCAAATTTTTTGTTGTTTAAACAATTTTTATTCTTTAAATTTTATGTTTTTAGTGCTCTGGCGCATGCACCATACATGTATTTGTGTGTGCATTTGTTCTTATTTTTTTCGGGTCATTGTTTTGTTTATGATTTGTTTTGCGACGAAATTGGTATTATGTTGTTCTTCTTTGATTATCTATTATATTTTCACTTTTAATTTGTTGTTTCAATATTTTAAAACACTTTCGCTGAGTTTTGCGCTTTTTTGCTCAACAATTTATCATTTACTTAAAAATATGCATAATAAGCAAAACAACACAAAGTTTAACAAGTTAGATTGCTATATTCGGTTATGCCGAGTATTAATAACCCTTCATCATAGTTCGATATGAACAGAAAGTTATGTATATCAGGCGCTTATCCGGTTTGAGTTTTAGGGGGGGGGGGATTTTTTTTGAATACAAAAAAGTAAAACATTTGTTTTTAAAAGTTTATTAAAATTAATATGTGTATATTATATTAAAAAAACTCAACAATAAGGTTAAGTAAAATATAAGATCAGTTCAATATAAATTAATTTTTTTAAATAAGACATTTATGATTTCCTTGTGAGCCAAATTTAGATAGTACAGTCTTTCTTCTGTGATTGTTGATCTGAGCCATGTTTTTATTAGACGACGGGCAGGAAATGACCTCTCCCTCGTAGCATTACTGACGAGTAGGACAAGTTTTTTATGGGATATGCCATTTTTACCATTTCTCCAATTATTTTTTTAAAAAGCAATTTTTGGTCCAGCTTGCCAAAGAATACCTTTTTGCAACCTAGAAATAATATGAGGCAGATTCTATTCGAAATGCGTACTGAATAATGCAGAAATCGGACGTAAAAAGTACTCACAATGCATCTGCTCAAGCCTCTTGAAGTTACAAGCGAAAGGGATTTCTATGAATGAAAGCTTTGGCTTAATTAACAGTGCTAAGAAAAATAATACAAGATGTCAGTAAAAAAGATTTTGTTGAAATGTTTAAAAAACGTTTTAGAACGTAATACCTACGTGTGGTAAATTATTCAATACTCCTGAAAAATCTATATGGCTTGGCATTTCAATTTTAAAAAAATTGTTAAATCGATTTTCTCACAATTTTGTTTTAATGAAAGTGAGACGGATGAATTTATTGACAACCTTTCTCCATCTGAACTTTTAGTGTTCAAATATGCTCCAGTTACATTTTGCGATGTTGAAAGAGTGTTTTTTATTTATAGAACTGTTTTATGTGATAACAGGAGATTATCAGGGGTGTTCTAGAAATCGAAGACACAAAACGCAAGAATTTTAAACGTCGTTTTTTAATATGATTTCCCTGATAAAAAAATTTTATGACAAATATTATAAAAATATTTCTTTATTAAACAGAATTTTATAACAAAAATTAGATAAAAAGTGTATTAAAAACAACTTCCAAATTCTTGCGTATTGCCCCCCAGTATATTTTTTTTTTTGACAATTTGAAGAAACACTATTGTACTTACAATAAAAACTTAATAAAATAAATGTTTCTTAAATAACATGTTTATTTTTGCCATTTTTCGTGCCATTTTTTATACTTTTTCGTGCCATTTTTCCAGCAATTTTAAACTTGCCCTGCTGACGAGCATTGAAACGAAAATTTGAAATATTTTTCTTAGATTTCGGTAGATATCTTCATCACAGTTTATTAAAGCATCTACAACGTTATCTGATAGATTTTCAGATATTTTCCAGGTTTGTTGCCAATGCATCAGTTCAGACTCAAGTTTACATGTTAGTAGGTGTTTACATATCTCTTTTATCAAACATAATCAGCTCATCAGCTAGTATTTGACTTGATTACACTTTGAGGTAGAAGTTTAGGTATCTTCAATACATTTAGGATTTTGAGATCTTCTAAAATAAATTCAATAAGAGGAATGTAACCTACAACTCGGTAGTAATCTTCAACATTTTGAATGTGATTGGAACCTCGATTTGAACGAACATAACTTTAACTTTTTCAAAAATCGCTTTAAATAGTTCTACGGCTTTATTTCTTTTCTCTTCAAGGCACATGACTTAAGTTTTGATAAGGCTTGATCCTTTTTGAAGATCTATATCGTGCTTTTGCAAAATGATACTAAGCGGCTGTGATACAATAAGTATTAATATGTTTATTCCGTAAATGAATTCAAAAGTACTAAGCGAATTCCTTAATATAAGGCTTTTGATGAAGTATCTCTACCTTTCCACTCAGATATTTTTTCCAAAGCTTCTACTATATGTTGTACACTTGTTGCAAAGTGTAAAATTGAGTCGTGATGGTCCAACCATCTTGTCTCGCATAATGTAGAGAGTTTGGCTCCCAAATACTTTGATAAAACTGCGTTTCGCTTGGGATGATTATATTAAAAAAAATTGTCGTTTCTTTAAGAAATGATACTACTTATTGAATAAATGGCACTTTGTTGCTTTTTAAAATTGAGTTGTTTGATTTATGGAAATAGAAAGGCGTTTGTTTTGTATTTGGCCAAAATTTTATAACAGCTCCATTATCTGCTGACATCAGAGGACACCCATCTGTTCCATTTCCTACACAATTTTTTAGGTCAAGACTAAAATTTGTCAAAGCTTTTAGAACTATTGATGATAGTGCCTTCGCATCAATTGACACATTTCAAATTTCCTTACGATACCACACTGAAGTGTTTAATGCGAACATTGTTTTCGTCGGCAGCATATGTTTTCAATAAAATAAGGTATCGATTATCAGACACTATTAATTTGTTTTAGAAGCTTTTTAAAATACAAGTTTTAATACATATTTTTAAATATTACTTTAAAAGAATACATTAATGAGTTTAATTTTTTTTTTTTTTTCTTTTTTTTCAAATTTATTTACAAATTAATTCATTTACAATTGTTGGTCTCAGCGCCTTAAAGACATTGTTGAGACAAGTTGGCATAATATTATTTTTCGTGAAAATTATATGTTAGTACAGAAAAAAAGAAAAATAAAAAAAAAATATGTATTTCAAAAAGTTAATTAAATTAATTTGAGATCATTTAAATCAATAACATTATATAAAAAGTTCATTTATATATTGCCGAATGTGTTGCTTCATGAATTTATTTGTTTTAATACTAATACATAAACATTTTATTATAAATATGTATGTATATGAATTTTAAAAATTTGCCTTTATATATGAAATCCCGAAAAATCCCGATCCGTCCTGGGATCCCGTTTTTTTTAATAAAAATCCCGGGTTTCAAAAAACCTGATCCCATTTGGCATCACTACCCTACAAGAAACGAATGAGCGAGTAGTCACATTTTTCATTTTGGTGTTAAGAAAATGATAGGAAAAATTGACTGAATGTGACCGATTACTTGATTTAGGTCATTTTTTCCTATCATTTTCTTAACACCAAAATAAAAAATGTGACTACTCGCTCATTTGTTTCTTGTAGGGTAGTTAAATAGCGCAAAAAACCAAACCCTACAAGAAATGAATGAGCGAGTAGTCACATTTTTCATTTTGGTGTTAAGAAAATTATAAAAAAATGACCGATTGTGACCGTAAACTTGATTTCGGTAATTTTTTCTATCATTTTCTTAACACCAAAATGAAAAATGTGACTACTCGCTCATTTATTTCTTGTAGGGAAGTCAAAGAATTTATAATCAAATTTGACAGTTCATGTTAAACATTATTTCTTCAAAAAACGTTTGACCAATTACTTCGCGATATATTTGCTATATCGTCTGGGAAGTCTTCTTGCATATGTTTATTGTTGAGGAAAGAGAAAATGCTATGGAAAGCACAAAAATGAACGGGCTTATACTGACCACACAATTACCAAAAAAGCAAATTTTGATTGCAAAAAATTAATGAAAAAATGGAACTTAAAGTTAAATTACAGACAGAAAACGCATGCAAGTGAAAATAACACACAATATCGCACCTTGAATACTAAAGGTTCACAACTCAAAATTTTTCAATTTTCACTTTTTGTAGGAAATCTATGCACAGTGGTCATATCTACGCACTGTAAATAGAAATCTTAGATCAATTTCTCTAGTATTTTGCGAAGAAAATTCAAGGTAATCCTTCTTTGTAGTATTAGAGTACATATAAAAAGAAAGCCGTTTTTTGTTTCTACTGAAAATTTAAGAATTTTGAGTTGTGACCCTTTAGTATTAAGGGTGCGATATGTGTAATTACTCATGGATTGGCAACACTGACTTTTAAGTATCCCTACAAGAAATGAATGAGCGAGTAGTCACATTTTTCATTTTGGTGTTAAGAAAATGATAGAAAGAAATGACCGAATGTGACCGAAATCTTGATTTCGGGAATTTCTTTCTACCATTTTCTTAACACCAAAATCAAAAATGTGACTACATACTCGCTCATTCATTTCTTGTAGGGCAGCTATGTTTTAACAGAGAGACTTTACATGGGGTCTTCACCTGAAAATTTTTTGTCATAATAAACGTCAAACTTCATATTAAAAACCCTGACAAAAATATAGTTTTTTTTATAGAATTTGACGTTTATTATGACAAATTATTTTTTCTATAATTTCTTCGTAAATATGGCAACATATTGACCATATCCACTACACCACAGTTTTACGCTAGATGTCGCCATTTGCAAAAGTGTCACAACGTAGAGTGTAGTTTTGACAACCACGAAAAATTCCAACAAGGAAAATTTGTGTGAAAATTTACAAAACGAAGTTATTCTAAACTTTTTGATGAAAATCAATACAACTATCGACAAGCTAAATACTACCGTAAAAAAAACAAGTTAAAAGTAAAAATTAATTACTTGTTCCTGAAAAATTTTACACAATTAAGAAAAACACAAAAGTGTAGAATAAAATAAAAATCAATTTTTTTCTCACACTATCTTTTTGGTGGCTGCCTGTCGTAGTCGTCGCTTTGTCCGTCTGCATAAAATTGTTTTTTTGTGCAAGAAACTAGTTTTGCTTTTTAATAAAAAAACTAATATTTCTATTGGTGATTTTGTTTTGTTGGTGTTGACCTTTTTCATTCCTAAAACACAAATTGCACAAATTGCTTTAAACTAAAAAGGTAATTAATGCGTTTTAATTTATTTATATATTATTACTATAATTTTAATTCAATATCAGTGTTGAACAAAAAGAAGACGAATCAGAGTAATAGAAATTATGAGTGTATTAGAGTGACTGGGTGCAGGAGTGAGTGGTGGTGGTAAACTTGTAGTTTTTTTCACACACATGCTATTTTCCACATGAGATTATTTTTAATTGTGAAAACTTTTTTAGTTTATTTTATTTCTTATTTCTTTACAATTAATTAATTAATCATGCATTTATGATTATTCATAAAAATACAATGTCATAAATATCAATTTTAGTTTTTTTTTGACCCCCAAAAAATTTATATCTAAGCTTGTTAATGGTTAATGTTTTTTATTTGTCTCACAAATATTTTCAGATGCCCCGGACTCGTAGACGTCATCATTCTAGGGACCGCTCATCTGGTGGAATCCGTGATAAACGTAGGCGTGTTGAATCAGAAGAAAATTCACCAATAGCTTCTGAAGTTACTTCACCGTAAGTTTTTTTTTTTTGGAAGTAAGCGAAATCCTTTTACCTACCTAAAATGAATATTTTTACTTTAGGCCACGATATAAAAATACTCGTTCAGATGCCAAACGCCGTCATCGTGAATCGGATGCAAGTTCCAGAGTTTCTAAGGAATCCACGTGAGTAATGTTTTTTTATGGTTTCTTGATTTATAATACATATGTGTTTTTCAAGTGTTAAATGTTTAGTTTGCAAATAAATATTGTTTACTTGTACATACGTATTAAATTATTCGTGCTCTAATTAAAGGTACCAGTTTAACTACCTATCTTATGAGAACACAACCTCATTTCATTTTGCCAAAATTTGTTATACCTATTATCGGTATGTTTGATTAATTTATACATCATATGTACATATCTATGTATATTAGGAATGCCAAATGCGACTAGCTTTATTGAAACCCGGGATTCGGGATTTTTTATTCAAAAAACGGGATCCCGGGACGGGTCGGGATTTTACGGGAATTCATATATAAAGGCCAATTTTTAAAATTCAAATACATATTTATAATAAAATGTTTATGTATAAGTTTCAAAACAAATAAATTCATGATGAATATTAAACTCATTACAAAATAAAACAGTTTAATGTATTCTTTTAAAATAATATTTAAAAATATGTATTAAAACTTAAGCTGCGTTCACAATCAAAAAAACATTTTCACTTGGTGTTCATAATAGAGCAACAATTTCTTTTGTAACTACACACATTTTGCATCAAGAAACCGTTTGCAAATTTTAGCCACAACAATATTAAGCATTTATTTTTATTGTTGTAAACGTTTTGTTAAAATTTTCATTCATAACTAAATAAAATTATTTTAAACGTCAGAAACAATTTCATAAAAATTGTTGCTGAAGTTCTAGTTGACTCAACTTTAGTTACATTTTTAAAAAAATGTTAGTGAAATTTTTGTTCTAAAAATGAGAGGAAAATTATGAAATACTTTGGGAAGAAAAAAGATAGAAGAAAAAACGAAATTGTTTTTTTGATTGTGAACGTAGCTTTATATTTTAAAAAGCTTCTAAAGCAAATTAATGGCGTCTGATAATCGATATCTTATTTTATTAAAACAAATGCTGACGACGAAAACAATGTTCGCATTAAACACTTCTGGGTGGTATCGTAAATAAATAGATACATATAAAGGGTCCTCCATCTAATTTTTTTTTCAACTAGTGCTTATTTCGTGAAGGGTAACACTTAGCTCATCTCTGATTTGATAGATAATTAGTTTTATCCTTCCGCTGAACAAATATGGTTGTGTATACGCTTGAACAACGCTGGGAAATATGCGTTTTCGCTTCGCTAAGTGGGCCTGCGATCGACTTACAGAAGATGCCGATTTTGCCAAAAAAAATCATCTTTTCAGATGAAGCTGAAAGCTGAAAGCGGATATGTAAACAAACATTTGGGGCACAGAAAACCCGCACGCATACATTGAAAAGCCGTTGCACCCAAAACGAGTCACTGTTTGGTGCGGATTTTGGTCCAGAGGCATAATTGGGCCATTTTTCTTCGAAAATGAGCAAGGAGTGGCCGTTGCAGTCAATGGCGATCGTTATCGGGCCATGTTGAAGGAATTTTTGTTCACAAAAATTGATGAGGAATATATTGGCAACATTTGGTTTCAAGAAGACGGCGCTACATGCCACACAGCCGAAGCTACACTCGATGTTTTGCGCCCTGTTTTTGAAGATCGCATAATCAGCCGCAGAGCTGATGTCGTTTGGCCACCTCGGAGCTGCGATTTGACACCGTTGGACTATTATTTGTGGGGTGCCGTCATGGATAAGTGTTACGCCGACAAGCCAGAGACAATTGACGCTTTAAAGGACAAAATTCGTGAAGCCATTGGTAAATTACAGCTACACACAATCGATAATGTGCTTCAAAATTGGACCGATCGTGTAGGCTACTGCATGGCCTGCCTCGGCGCTTTGAATGAAATTATTTTCCATTATTAACCGGAAGGATTGTACTTTAAAAAAAAAAAAAATTTAAGAAAATATTCAGTAGATTTTTTTTATTGCATTTTCAAAAAAAAAGTTATTTGGCGGACCCTGTATATATGCTATATGACGATTTATTGCATATTAAATATATACATATGCAAGTATTAATCTAATAAAATAAACTTAAGCAAATGTGTCAAAAGACCTTTGTTGTTGATAAAATTTTGTTCGTGTTAACGGCAAATATATATGTATAAGGAATATGTAGTGTAGTGTAGACACTTTGTTGAGGATGTTACTAAAATAATCGACTTGGTAACTTCGAGACACTTGCACCCAGGTTTCCTTCAGGGTACTTCTCACTTTACCATCGAAGAAAATTATTATTGTAAATATATATCGCACTTAATCAACAATGTTCAGTAGAATCAAAACAATTTTTAATTTTACATTAAATTTATACCAACCGTTTCATCACCAAAAAGTAAAAAAATAATGCACGATATTTTTACATCAGGTGTTTATGAATATCACCAAAAAGGGGGAAAATTCGGAAAAATCTTCCAGAGAAATTGTAAATTTAAAAAATTAAAAAAAAAACTGAGTCCTGTTATATTCCTAAAATAATAAAAAAAGATTTTGATAAGCAGGATATTAGGGAATGGCAAATTGATTCCAAAATCGATTTTCGATTTTTCGATCGACTTTTTTTATTTCGGTTTTTGAAATCGATTAATCGAACCTCAAAATCGATTTTAAAATTGATTTCAAAATCGTTAAAGATTAATTAACAAACTTTTTCCTTATATGTATCACGAAGGGGAATACACCAGTATTTTTTTTGGCAAACTACTAGAGAAATTGAACTAAGATTTTAACAGTGGGTAGATATGACTACTGTTTGTATTTCCACAGAAATGCCCTGGTTTAATTCACCTGTTGTGTTTCTATAATGTGTTGATTTTCACAAAGCTGACTTTCAGTGTATGGTTCGGTACGATATGTTTAAAACTGTTTTGCTCACTGTGCATTGATGACTTTAATTTCTGAAGAACAAGAGCCCCTATATTAAAGTTGTAATTAAAAATTGCCAAAATTTTGATAGAAAAAAAAAATTGATTTTAAAAGCCCAATAATCGATTTCAGTATAAAATCGCATGCATAAATTCGATTGCAAATAACCGATTTTTTTTCCACAAAATCGATTTTCGATTGCAATCGAAATCGATTTACATTCCCTACAGGATATTTAACACATATATGTACATTAGGGGTATAACTTTTGAACAATTTTTTAAATTATCAAAAAATACCTATCCATGCCATATATACCATGAAAATCTGTTCTAAAAAGTGGGGTCACTTTTTCGCGGGCGTTAAAAAAGTTCCCCCCCAAATCACTTTGAAGTTTAGTATTTGGATTGTTTTTTTTTAATTAAAAATACAATCTCCCTATTGTAAACACAAAAAACATTCAAATATATTTTATTACTATTTCACAAATAAGCCTTATACCACCAATTATACTACATCCAAACAGTTAAAATTATGTTAAAATAACACGGAAACTCTTTTTTTGAACAAAATGGAACCAACCTCACAATCCCAATTGTTTACTTTTATTTTCATTTGTTTACAGTTTCGCTAAGAAAGACTCGTTGATTTTTTTATCAGTGCGTAGTGACATTTAAGTTTATAAAATGTTTAATAGAAGTGCTCTAATTTGTAACCGCAAAAATCGGAAATCTGGACCCAAAATTTTGGCAAATTTCCGACGATATTTTTCAACATTGCAAAACAACACGCACTTTGAACTCATAGTTTATTTCCTACAACAAAGATAATTTGTAGTATCTGAAGTAAATACATAGTACATGACTGTATGCATGGTATTTAAAAAATTAAAATTCAAATATTATTATCTTTTAAAAGCTTTTAGAAAAAACGGTTTGGGGGGGAGGTTTTTTATCCAAATTGATCTCAAAAAACTGTTTTCTTGATATATACATCAGTGGCCACCCCGTCGTGATAGGTATTTTTTTTGGTTATACCCCTAATGTACATATGTATATTAGGGTGACAATGAAAAATCAACATTGAATTTTTGATGATAAATGTGAAGATTCTTTTGCCACTTGGTCTAAAACTTACTTGCTGAAAATTTGAGCCAATTCGGATAACTCTATCCCGTGCACCTTTGAGGTCAAAGTTCAAATGATAAAAAAAAAATTTCCATACAAGCAAAAAATTTTTTTTCGATTTTTTTTTTTTATTTTTTAATATTAGTAAGCTTTATTAGCTTATTAACAACAACAAATTTCATTTCGATCGGACAAGATTTTCAGTTTCAAAAGTGACTGAAAAAAAATTTATGAGTACGAGGAAAAATGCGATTACTGATTACAACCAGGCCTGCCATATTTGCCGATTTATCGGCATTTTGCCGATTTTTTGCCTCTAAATTATCAAAGTGCCGATTTGCCGATTTTTTGCTCAAAAATGCCGATTTTTCAATAAACGACTAAAACATGGTAACTTTTTTTTTGTTTTGGTATTTTTTTAAAATTTTATTTGAAAAATGTTTAATTATGAAGAATGAAAGAACTAAATCCAAATTAAAGAAAAAAGCCATCGGTTAAAATATCTTTTTCTATAAGGAAAATATAAGGAACTTTATATTTGAGTTTGAGAATGAGAATGAGAATGAATAGACACTATCAATAAAAATAGTTTGAATAAAAAAATTATTCTTAAAAGATTGAGGATGATGCAGCTATATCCAATAGCCAATCTAACGTAAATTTGCAAGCTTTTTGGCAAAAATTCAGATTTAAAATTTTAGTGGCGCATTTGCAAAAAATTATTTTCCTTCCAATCTTTCGAAAATTATGAAAGAATTTGAAGCCAAGTCAACCTTAATAGAACAAAATTTCGATGCTCCCTGAAAAATTAAAATTTGCATGGAAGTTTAATTTTTCAAGTTAAATAATTCGAAACTTGAGTGCCCCGGTAGGTAGCGAGCTAGTCTATCAGCGCCGGGGTTGTGGGTTTGATTCCCGCCAGAAACTCTGGTTTATTTCCTGCAGACAAGCATAAATAAAGCTTCGCGGGATAAGCTTAGGAAAAATTTAAAAAAAAAAAAAAAAAAAAAAACTGATTTGCTTTACAACATTGAAAAAAAATTCGATTCGTTCAGCATAGACTGAAAAAATTAGAAATAAAATAGCTTTCGAATCGAAAAAGTATTCGATCACCACTGCCGGAATCAGCAAGTATGATTTATGCCCGTAATTTCTACAAAAATAAAGCTGGTCGTGTTCGTACCCAACATTTAAATTTACCTGTTTCAACCAATGTCTGGCCAACGTGTTTTAACCTTCAGTTTTCTTTTAAAATAAGGCAGATTTAAACCATAGATTTCTATACGAAGCTCAAATATTCAACTCAAATATTTGTCTATAGTAAAAAAATTACCCTAAAGTACAAAAAAAAACTATTTCTTTTGTTATTGATTATTCTGTTCCAAACATTAAATAATGCTGAATTTTTCTGTTTTGTTATTAAAAATATGTTTTATTGTATTTAAAAGAGGTATTTAAAATTTGCCGATTTTTTGCCGTTTTTTTTCAATTAAAGTGCCGATAATGCCGATTTTTTTTGAAAATATGCCGATTTCTTATCAAAATCTTCTGGCACCCCTGATTACAACTAAACTTAACATAAACCATATTGGCCCCAATACCTACCTTGTGTAAATTGTGTGTTTGTTGAAATTGGTCAACGCATTTGAGCGTGATACGGCGACATACGTACATAAGCACAGAATCGCCTCTATTTTAATATATCGTCACCTAAAATACAAAACGTATCATCAAAAAATTCGAAATTGACTTTTTTATTGATTTTTGTTCCTTTTATTAAACTACATGTTGACAATTTTTGACCCCTTCGATAAAAAATGGCGACTTTATTAAATAAATTCAAAAGCCAATACACCTTGTTGTTATTGATTTTGTAAAGTTTTGTGCTTCTCCTGTAACAAAAATGTTGTTCCGTCATTTTATATTTTAGGTGACGATATATAGATTTGCGTTTTTGAAACTAACAAAACAAATTATAGCCCATTTTGTTTTGTTATACATTCAACCGGACTCTTTACATTTTGAATCAGATTTTCTTCACATACTTTTAGGCTTACATTTATCAAATTAAAGCCATAAATTTATTGATTCAACAAAAAAATATTAATTATCAAAAAGTAATTTCAATTTTTGGGAATACAAAATTTTTAATTTCAAAAGTTTTTGTTATTCGTGCTCAATTCCCAGTTTTTATTCTTGATAAAAACACTTGAAATTTATTGTTGATGGGATAAGCTATTCCTATGCGCATTTCACTGGTTGCTTAGGCCAGATCATCAGGAAACTTCATCCATAAAGATTTTAGAAAAACTAAAGATATTAAACCAAATAAAAATGTTAAACGTATAACACTTATAGCAACAGTTCTACTTGTAATAATATCAAAGCTTAAACAAAACAACATCAACAATAAACAGTGGCTTTATCTCATCTTACATTCCCCGCTACAATTAGTTGAAATTCTCTCAACATTAATTGTAGTTGTAAGTAGGTTAAGAAAAACAAAATAAAAACAACAACAACTTACAAAAGATGTTGTCAATTAAGTGTTTTTTAGGCCGTGCACCTGCCTGTTTATTATCAAAAAGTAATTTCAATTTTTGGGAATACAAAATTTTTAATTTCAAAAGTTTTTGTTATTCGTGCTCAATTCCCAGTTTTTATTCTTGATAAAAACACTTGAAATTTATTGTTGATGGGATAAGCTATTCCTATGCGCATTTCACTGGTTGCTTAGGCCAGATCATCAGGAAACTTCATCCATAAAGATTTTAGAAAAACTAAAGATATTAAACCAAATAAAAATGTTAAACGTATAACACTTATAGCAACAGTTCTACTTGTAATAATATCAAAGCTTAAACAAAACAACATCAACAATAAACAGTGGCTTTATCTCATCTTACATTCCCCGCTACAATTAGTTGAAATTCTCTCAACATTAATTGTAGTTGTAAGTAGGTTAAGAAAAACAAAATAAAAACAACAACAACTTACAAAAGATGTTGTCAATTAAGTGTTTTTTAGGCCGTGCACCTGCCTGTTTATTATCAAAAAGTAATTTCAATTTTTGGGAATACAAAATTTTTAATTTCAAAAGTTTTTGTTATTCGTGCTCAATTCCCAGTTTTTATTCTTGATAAAAACACTTGAAATTTATTGTTGATGGGATAAGCTATTCCTATGCGCATTTCACTGGTTGCTTAGGCCAGATCATCAGGAAACTTCATCCATAAAGATTTTAGAAAAACTAAAGATATTAAACCAAATAAAAATGTTAAACGTATAACACTTATAGCAACAGTTCTACTTGTAATAATATCAAAGCTTAAACAAAACAACATCAACAATAAACAGTGGCTTTATCTCATCTTACATTCCCCGCTACAATTAGTTGAAATTCTCTCAACATTAATTGTAGTTGTAAGTAGGTTAAGAAAAACAAAATAAAAACAACAACAACTTACAAAAGATGTTGTCAATTAAGTGTTTTTTAGGCCGTGCACCTGTTTTTCTTTTTCTTAACCTACTTACAACTACAATTAATGTTGAGAGAATTTCAACTAATTGTAGCGGGGAATGTAAGATGAGATAAAGCCACTGTTTATTGTTGATGTTGTTTTGTTTAAGCTTTGATATTATTACAAGTAGAACTGTTGCTATAAGTGTTATACGTTTAACATTTTTATTTGGTTTAATATCTTTAGTTTTTCTAAAATCTTTATGGATGAAGTTTCCTGATGATCTGGCCTAAGCAACCAGTGAAATGCGCATAGGAATAGCTTATCCCATCAACAATAAATTTCAAGTGTTTTTATCAAGAATAAAAACTGGGAATTGAGCACGAATAACAAAAACTTTTGAAATTAAAAATTTTGTATTCCCAAAAATTGAAATTACTTTTTGATAATAAACAGGCAGGTGCACGGCCTAAAAAACACTTAATTGACAACATCTTTTGTAAGTTGTTGTTGTTTTTATTTTGTTTTTCTTAACCTACTTACAACTACAATTAATGTTGAGAGAATTTCAACTAATTGTAGCGGGGAATGTAAGATGAGATAAAGCCACTGTTTATTGTTGATGTTGTTTTGTTTAAGCTTTGATATTATTACAAGTAGAACTGTTGCTATAAGTGTTATACGTTTAACATTTTTATTTGGTTTAATATCTTTAGTTTTTCTAAAATCTTTATGGATGAAGTTTCCTGATGATCTGGCCTAAGCAACCAGTGAAATGCGCATAGGAATAGCTTATCCCATCAACAATAAATTTCAAGTGTTTTTATCAAGAATAAAAACTGGGAATTGAGCACGAATAACAAAAACTTTTGAAATTAAAAAAATATTAATTTAAACTAAAACAAATAATTAATTGTCTGGCTGTGAACATGTAAATAACGTTTATCATAATGCAATAAACAAATATAAAACAAACTGTATAAATTTATTCAATAAACAAACAAAACTAAGGCAAAAGTTTTAATCGAGGAGGTTCTTTTCAAAACTTGTTTATGTATTCCCTTTCAACAGAAATAGTTTTTATACCCACACCACAATAGTGGAGAGGTTATAATGCATTTGGGCTGATGTGTGTAACACCTTAAAATATTGGTGCTATCCTCAAAATCTAAATATCAATGAAATTTAAAACATGGATGGACAATTTCTGCCTCTCCGAAGCTATCTAATACCCCTGACAGACATATAGTTTACATACCATGGTATGAACACATCTAAAAAGCTGTGTTTAATAATATACCACATTTATACTAGGTACATTTTGGTAGTACATAAACCAGCAATATATGTATGTACTACTTTTTCCGTGGTTTAATTGTAGTTTAGGTTGACACACATGTATTATAGTATAGTAGTATAGTATACAAATCCTAATTATGTCAGGGGTATAACAGATTTTAAATTAAATTTAAAACATAGATAGATCCCATACTCTTTCGAACAAAATAAATAATTAATTTGGTTTATTCAAACGGTTCAGAGAATCATTATCAAATTCCCATCCTACACACAAACACTTACTTGTTAATTTTTTGTTTGGTTGGTAACATTAATATGAAAGCTCTGCGAAAATAAAATTGGCGAAAAAAAGGATATTTCTAAAAACCTATTTTCTCAAATTGTGCTAAAACACAAAAAATAGAATAGTCAAGTTTTGAAAATAACATCCCAAAATTTAAAACTTTTGTTTGAAAAAGCCCCGCCGTTATGTGTTCGTCTATAATATTTAATAAGCCTTTAATTAACAAACAAAAAAAAAAAAAAAATACATACAAATTAGGCTTGACACACATCTGTTAAAAATCAAACAAAAATATTTGAACTTTTTTATACAAATTTTTAGACATACATACATACATACATACATAATAAGAAATCATTTGATTATTTAAATCCCTTTTGGGAGAAAAAAGATTTAAATTTTAATAAACTTCCTTGTTTTCCATTATAAGCAGCAAAATAAAAAAGTCACAAAAAATTTAATGACAATAAGACGGCTTTTTAAAGCAATATTTTAACGGGATTTCTTCTGTATATTTCACTTGAATTCGATGATTTAGGGGAAAGTTTCACTGCATGGTGTGGGTGGTTTGTTAAAAAATGTTAAAAAGTTTCTCTTATGCAAATTAATATTTTTAATAATATTGTATAAATAAATCGTTAATGTCAAAAGGATGAATGAGGTGTGGTGTTCAATTAAAAATGTGGGCTTAAAGAAATTTGCCAAAAAGTATTTATTTTTGTTTTTAATTGAGCAGTTTACTTTTGATTAAAGTCTTTGGTAAAAAAATCAAATTGTATACATAATAGAATTTTAAAAATGTACCGAAATGTGTATTAACATCGTGAAATAAATAATAAAAAAATGATTATTTTCCGAAACATCTACATGTCTTTCAATTACTACAGAAAACGACTTACGTGTCCATTACGGATTGCAACAAAACTGAAGTTGAGTTGCCATCAGCGAAATTAGGCATCGCCGTTCATGTTAAAATATTCAAAAAAAATTTTTATTCTATAGTTTAACATGAGCGGCGTTGCCTGATTTCAGCTGAGTTGTCATCCGTAATCAACCTATTAGTCGTTTACGACAACGGAAACCGTAAAAAGGCTAATTGTATGACTCTGTGTCAGATGTGCTCAAGATTATCGTGGGTCCCAAGTCAACCATCCTTTTGTCTGCTGCCCATTTAATATAATGCCCCTATTATGCTATGTTCGCACGAACACGTTTTTTCGTAATTTGCTCTCGAATTCGTAATTCACAGCCCAATTATCAGGGGTGTGCTGGAAATCGCAAACGTAAAACGCAAGAATTTTAAAAGTCGTTTTTAAATAAGATTTTTGTAATAAAAGAATTTTATGACAAATATTAAACAAATATTTCCCTATTAAACAGGATTTTAAACCAAAAATTATAAGAATTAGGTTTAAGGTTTATTAAAAACAACTTCCAAATTCTTGCGTTTAGTGTTCGCGATTTCCAGCGAATTTGAGAGCGAATTATCTTATTTGTACGTAATTCATTATGAATTAATATGCCAACTACAAACAAATCATTGTCATCACCATGGTAGAATAAGTACAAGGTATAGTCATTAGAAATTTTGTTCTCAATTTCAAAACCCTTATAACGTCAAACAAAAGAAAATATGGAAAAAATTAAAACAAGCGTCAAAAATTAAATAAATTATTTTGACATTACATGGGTAAATAATAAAAACTCTCCCTAATAAACATGCTTGGTACTTATTATACTATGGTCATCACTAATTTTTATCGAAGGCTGTAAAAAATCTAAACCAAACATATAAGAAAAACAAAATCACGCGAATTCATGTGATATGAATTTGCCTGTCATAAAATTGTAAAAATGTTGTTTTTTGTGAAATTTAAAACAACGAATAAAGAAATAAAATAGGAATTGTTAAAAAACGAGACATTTAAAATTGTTGCTTGCATTTGTATATATTTTCAAAACAAAAAATTTTTCATAAACGTAATAAGAAGAGTTATATTGAATTAAGAAGATGCCGTGTGAACAGCGTAATTCTTATTCGTAATTAAAAAAGAGATCAACGTAGTTCAAGATGCCGTGCGAACTGCAGTGATGTGTTCTAATTTTTTGGTGTTGAGTTTCAAACTGCGATAGGAAATCTACACTTTTACATTTTGCGATTGTATGCGTTGTATGAATTCTACACAGCCGGAATAAGAAGGAGGACGGATTCCTTCTAGAAGGCCTCTGTACTCCTTCTTTTGGATATACAAGGCCCGCTTGTTTCATTCCATACTGATATATTTTTTAACAACGTTGTCATTGCGGAGCAGGCCTTCCGCTCACGCTTCTTTAGCAGGTGCATAAGAATGGTAACGGGATAAAAAAAAAACATTAATAAGTTTATTCACGACACAAGTTGCACTCTTGCAAAAAAGCAAAAGTGCAAACACATAACAACAACCACAAAGAAAATTATTTACGCACAACTGTGTGGTTGTTGTTATAGTTTTGCACTTTTGCTTTTTCGCAAGGGTGCAACTTGTGACGTGAATACTTTTAATATTTTGTTTTTGCTTGTGCAAAAAAAAAAAACAATTGAAAAAATTGTACTCTTTCTCTACTCCCTTCTCATAGAACCGAGTTTGGAAGGTGTATCTTACCTTATGTAAGGTGACCATACGTACTCTTTTTTAGAGTACTGGTTTTCATCTATAAAATTTGTGTCCTCTTATATCATCTTTTTTCATAATCTGTCATCTTTGTCCTCTTTATTTTTAAAAGCATGGCCAATATTTGATTTTATTTTTTTAAATTAAAATAAATTTTATATCACGGCGATCACAGTTTTTTCTGTCAAATCGTATTACAAATGTCGTGCCATGCTTGTTATGTCCACAAGCTTGACATTAATATACGCCTGCAAATAATACTTTACTAAAATATGCTGCCAAAAATGAATGAACAACTCTTAAGTAGTTCTAGCATATCTTTATGCTTGGAAGGTTTAAAGTTGTGATCGACGAATTGACAGATATTTGATACAAAAAGCATGTTCATATTACTACATATTCGTTTCTATAATACTGAAACAAAATCATTTGAAATACATAATCCTGGCTAAGAGGTATTGTTTGTAACATTTCGAAAATATGTTTGAAGTCTTCTGGTTAATACAGACATGGTTAGCCACCACCAAATTAAAACCTATTTAAAAATTTTTTTGAGAATATCTCGAATAATAAATTTATTAAATTCCTATATTTTTAAAACCAAAGTTTTTAAAAATTCTAAAGTTACGTTCACACCTATTAAATATTTGACGTCCTACACAACCACTAGTTTTCATAAAGAATTGTTTGCTTTTGCAAAAAGTTTGGCAGTTTCTAAAATACATTATACAATTATGATCTTAGGAATAAAGTTTAGTAAATAAATAGAAGTTATAAAAAAATAAAGCTTAAGTTTGATCAATTTACTGATCACGATTTTTTGGATTCTATCATCAAATATTTGTTATAGCCTTTTTACACTGATCAACATCTAACATCTACCATCGAAAAAGATGTAGAAAATGTGAAACACTCGTTTACATTGGTCACATCTTACATCTACCATCAAACAAAAATGTTAACATTTTTGAATAAAAATTTTTTTAAAATAAAAAAATGCTTTTAACGAAGACAAAATTAAAGACAAGATTATCATCGCACAAATCAGACTTAAAATCAAATGACAAACTAACACAAAAAAACCGCACTAGCAGCCCACTGTGCAAAAACGGGACATCAACCAGACTTTGATAAGGTGAGAATACTTGTGGGAGAGAATAATTACACTAAACGATACATGCAGGAGATGCTACATATTATAAATACACCAAACGAAAAGAGAATTAACTACAAAACTGATACCGATAATTGCGCTCATACAATAAACAAACACAAAATTAATAAACAAAAGAAAATTACTAGACAGTCAGTGAAGAAAACCTAAAACGATATCATCGGACAACACTGCATTAAATATAAGAAAATTGTTTGTTATTAATATTAAGAAACATGTTAAAATTATAATTATTTTATAGATCATAACTATTTCCCTGAGGATGACCAACAAAGTTGGTCGAAATATTGGATTTAATAAATAATAAAAATTAAAACAAAACAAAAGTTTTTATTTTTATTCTATTTTATGAAAACAGACCTCAAGCCGAAAATTATAAACATAACACATTTAGAACAAACATCAGCTTCTAACTACTCAATTGTAATATTAACCACCATCGTTGAATTTTGGTTACCAGTGTTGATATTTTTTCAATTACACCTTTACCAAACTACAGAAACTATTGCAGTTTACTGTAGGAAGAAATACCATTTAAACAGAATTGTTATGCTAACCCCCATATTAATAAAATATAATTTTAAGTTATAAAAGGTTTATGCAACGAATGCTCTATGTAAATTTGTTTAATAAACCTGAAATTTTTTTTATGAATATGGGGGTAACTATATTTATAAATTATTTTAAACAAATCAAAAGAAAATTAGCTTAGCAAGTCATTAAGAGGACTAAAGAAATTCATTAAGACAATTGGGTTAATGCTATTTTGATACACAAAATTCAACTTAAAAGGAAACTGTAAATGAGTGGGAGATCATGCAATTGTTGAATGAAGACATCACAACATTTTGGAATACAATAAGACTGAAAATAATAAAATCTTAAAACTTTGAGCTAAAACATGACCTTGGGTGCAATTAAAAACTGTTTATGCATATTTTGAAAGAAAAAACCAACTACATAAATTCAATGTACATACTAGAGGTCTGCTTTGAATAACTCACTTGTTTGCCTTTACCCAAAGTGCACAACATTTATTCAATTATAAAACATTTAAAAAGATAAGAAGTGAGTTAACCATATACAAAAATAAGAATGAATGAATTGAATAAAAAACTTTTTTACTGTAAATGAATATGAGCGGCATTCATAAATAACAAAACATTGGAATGACCCGTTAGAGAGAGCAAGTTTACAAAAAATATTCAAATAATTTTTGAATTATTGAATGTGCATACATTTATTTGAATACCTTGCCATAATATGTGTGTAAGCTTGTGGCTTCTTTTATTTATAAAAGTTAAGCTTACACATACATACATAATGTGTAGGTACACATATTTTACATTCAAATTATATTTGAATAATTTACTCATTTGACTTGAGTTGACTGAATATAATGAGTTTTTGTTGTTTTGTCTCTGGTTATTTTTTCATTTATTTCGTTATCATTGGGTGATCGACACATTGCAACTAAAAAACAAATGAGTGTGTTGAAATTGCTTTTTATTTATTCTTGCACACCTCTAGTACATACTACATAAAATGTACCTTTAAAATATATAAAAAATTTTAGACTTTTGAAAAAAGATTTTTGATGCATTCGGGTTTACAGTGAATATAAATATAAAAGATTTGTAAGACAAGGCGTGACTTTAATCTTGTCCAATCTTTTCATCAATTTTTTTTTAAACAACTTTATTTAACAATAAATTATATTAATACATATATAAATTAAATTCTCGAGCTTAAGGTCTTATTTTTTATATAAAAAACTTTTTTATAAATTTATTAAAAACCAATATTTCGGCACTTCTTTTGAGTGTCTTCTTCAGGGTTTTTTTTCTTTTTAACAAAAAATTAACAATTTTTTTATAAAACAAATTTAACAAAACGTTAGATAAATAAATTATATTCCAATTTGTTTTATTACAAACTTTTCTTGAAATTTGCAAATTGATTTTTCTACGGAAATTTTAAGTTAAATATGTACATGACAATTTTATTTTTATAAAAAAAAGCCTTGCAGATTTATTTAAACAAATAAGTAAGAGTGGGTGTTTGTATTTCAGTATTAATAAATTTTCTTTAAAAATGTGTTGATATTTTTTTTAAACATTTTATCATTTTATACATATTTAATTTTTTGCTATAAATACTTTGTTTTTAACCATATTTGTAAAAAAAGGAAAGGAATTTGTTTAAACGCAAATAAATTTAATTGTCTTCTGTCAAAACTACAGTAATATATTTTAAATTTCCTTGTGTTTGCCTCAAAAGAAAGCAATCAAAAAATGTATAATTTTTTTTATTTAAAATAATCCGACATAAAAGGAGGTAAAAAATTTGGTAATGACTTATGGATGAATTAAGAAATATTTAAACAAAAAAACCAGGAATTAAAAAATTTATTTTAAAATGCTGGCATTGCACATTAGGATGGAGAGTTAAAATTTTTTTGCTTAATATCCAGCTGACACCGTCAAATGTACCTAGGGCGCCCTTTCTTTGACTTCTTTAAGGGTTCGAGTCGTTGGCATTTCTGGTAATGTCTTCTTGTGGCGTGCGCATTTCACCAATCCACCTCTATTAGCGCCGTTGGGTTATGGAATGAATGTTACTGATGATATTTAGCCAGAAGATTTTTATTATGCGTTGTTGATGTTGTTGTACAAATACTTGTATGGCGTTAATATCTCTACATGCCGAGTTCCAGCCTTCGCACTCGTATAGCAGCACAGATTTTACACAGTTATTCAATATTTTGCGTTTTGTGCTAAGAGAGGTAGATAGATTTCCATACTAAGTTTTTACGGCCAAATGCTTGTCTAGCCTTGTAGATGCGGTTTAAATCAACTCCATGAGAGCCGCCAGACTTTGTGAGGATGAGATAACAGAAAGAGTATACATCGTCGAGACGACAATTCAGGCCCCAGGTGATATCTCTACGTTCGGAAGTGGCGTGTTTCGTCACACTGTCGATGGCAATGTTGAAAAGGAGAGGAGATAGTGGACATCTTTATCTAAATCCAATGTTTTAAAATCCCACTTCTTCAACAATAGCGTATGTAGACTTCAGAAGTTACAAAAAAGATTGCATTAAATTATTTTTTCATTAAATGCCTAAAAACTAGAGTTTGCTAAAAACCGTAAGAATGTGAAACCGCGGTTTCGGTTTTAAAATGATTAAAACCGGTCGGTTTCGGTTCGGTTTTCGCTTTTGAAAATATCCCAATAAAACTACATAAACATATGTATATCCATACAATATCAACCCAGCTAGCATTTGGGTAATAATTTTTTGTAAAAATCACCTAAAAGAGTTTTCAGATCAATTTTAATGATTACAAACTGATTTATCAATCATATATGAAATCATTGAAAAAGGATTGACATTTGATTCATTCATATTCCCTAAAAGGAATCAGTAAATTGTATCACAAATGATTCTTTGAGGTGATTCATCGGTAGGGTAAAATTTTTTCACAACGAGTGTATCATTTAGTATCGAAAAATGAACTCATATGCAATTATTTTGTTCGTGAAGCTGAAACCTCAAAGATTCAGTTATGATACATTTTTAATCGTATTCCAGTCGGTTTAAATATAAAAAACAAGAATATGCGCTAATTTTCTGATTATAAAAGATACTTTTTTCGGGAGAAAATGGTTCCATACCCGCGACAATTCTTGATAAAAACACAGAAATTTAATGTTGATGGGATAAGCTATTCCTATGCGCATTTCACTGGTTGCTTAGGCCAGATCATATGGATGAAGTTTCCTGAAAAATTGGGAATTAAGCACGAATAACAAAATCATTTAAATTAAATTTTGTATTCCCACGAAAATTATTTTGATAATAAAATGGCAGGTGCACGGCCTAAAAAACTGACTGACAACCCACTTTTTATTTTGTTTGCGAAAACAATAAAGCGATTTGTTGTTGTTTTTTCTTAACCTACTTGCAACTACAATTAATGTTGGAAGAATTCCAATCAATTGTAGTGGGGAGTTACAAATAAAATTTTAGATTATATTTTAACTTAATTAATTGAGCAATAGTAAGGTGGGGAATGTAAGGAGATATAAACTCACAATTTATCGTTGATGATTTTGTTTAAACTTTGATATTCTTACAAGTAGAACTGTTTCTGTAATTCTTATACGCTTAACAGTTTTACTTGGTTTAATATCTTTAGTTTTTCTAAAATCTTTACGGATGAAGTTTCCTGATGATCTGGCCTAAGCAACCAGTGAAATGCGCATAGGAATAGCTTATCCCATCAACAATAAATTTCAGTGTTTTTATCAAATAAAAAAATTGGGAATTAAGCACGAATAACAAAATCATTTAAATTTTTAAAATTTTTAAAACACCTTGTTGAAATTGTTGCAGGCTGTTATGTATAAACTTTTTTATGTAAAGTACAGGCAATATTATGTAAACATAATTTGCAATTTCTAAAAGCATAAATATATTTTTAAATTAAAAGCTAAAAACCGAGGTTTTTTTTGTCGGTTTTTATACATAAAACTGCGGTTTCGAATACGATTAAAACCGAACACCAATCCCTATTTAAAACCATGCAAATTGTAATTTTTTGATCATTAATCATGTCATTAAAATTTTTTGAAACGTTTTATTTTAAGTAAAAGTTGTTACAAAAAATGAAATCGTACGTAGAGTTTTGCAACTAAGTGTAATTTGTCTAGTTTAAATTTTCTCTAGTCAACATAAAAAATTTCCTAGTTTTATTTTTCACCATATTTGAAAAGTTGTCCTTGTACAAAATACAAGTCTGCCAAGCCAAATTTAAAAATTCTAAAGTAACCTTGAACATTTTACTACTTACTTTCAAAACAAATCATGGAATTCTAATTACAATCATATCGATCTGCAGTGATGTAAAATTTAAAAATAGTTTTTACGACAAAACACCAACTACCATCATCGTCTGACATCCTTCAACAAACAAACAAACATAACCCACCAGACTCTTTCATACCAGTCATCAACATCGTCATTTTAATCACATCTTAGGATCTTGTTTTTTACTTCACGTTTTTCAACGTTTACCCTTTTTAGTTCTTTCACACAAAAGAGACAAAAAATTTAAAAATTTATGAAGTGTTGGTGAAGCTCTTTAAATGAATTCAGTTTTTATTTAGTCACATCATATAAATAATTTTTTATTATCTTGATTTAGAGATTTTGAATCAGAATTCTCTTTATGTTTCATTTTTAACTGTTAATTTTTGGGTTTTAATTGTTTTTTTTTTAAATGTAAATTTAATTTTTGCATAAAATTTATTAAATTCATTGAAAACGTTTTACAATTATTAAAATTTATTATGATTTTAACGGTTTTGTATGTTTTTTTTTTATTTTAAAATGCATACATCACTATTTTACATGACAATAAACATTGTGTACTTTTTTTACTGAAAATTTTACTCCTACATAACAAATTTATCTTTATTTATTAAAATTTAAAATTTATTTTAAAGAACTTTTAAGCAAGAAGCTTTATTGTTTTTAAATCCACATTAAGATTATATTCCTTTTATAGTTTTTGTTTTAAGCAGAACTGAACAATTGTTTGTAAATGTCATTAAAACGGCTGATTTATTCGTGTTTTTAACCCATTAAAGTGATATAAGGATACTTTTGTGTTCGCATTTAATCAAGCAGAGTTACATATTTTCGATAGAGGTGTTTCGCAATCCCCAGACAGATGCAGGCCTGCCATATTTGCCGATTTATCGGCATTTTGCCGATTTTTTGCCTCTAAATTATCAAAGTGCCGATTTGCCGATTTTTACTCAAAAAATGCCGATTTTTTGATAAACATCTTAACCAAAGTAACTTTTTGTTGGATTTAGTACAATTTATTAATTTTGGGTAACATTGAAATACTTGTTTCATTAAAAAGAGAGAACTGTTATTAATTTAGCGCTTTTGCTAAGAAAAAAGGTTAGATTTGTCCTAATTATATGCAGTGTTTGTTATGTATGTTTACCTAACACACACATGTTGCAATTGTAAAGAATAAAAGATCTTGATCAAAAAAAAAAAAAAAAATATCAGCAATTTTTTTGACAAAAAAGAAAAAAAAAGTTAAATTAAAAAATATAAAGTACTTTATATTTGAATTTGGAAATAGATTTTTACTTTAAAAAAAGTTGAGGCAAGTTAAATTCAAAATTCACTTTAAATGAAGAAACTTAAATCAAAAAATGATTTTTATAACCGCATTTGAGGATGATGCAAGTTCATCCGATAACCAATCTTTTGTAAGAAAGTCAAGTAAATTAACAAACTTTTTGTGAACAAAATTTAGATTTAAAAGTGAGAATTCTCCTGGTTCATTTCCAACAATTTCACATTCTTCCGCCAATGTGGGAAAATGTTAAGCCAAGTCAACCTTAATAAAACGAAATTTTAATGTACCATGCAAATTAATCTTTGCATAGAATTTATCATTCCAAAAATTATTTAAAATTTTAAACTATTTTTATGCTGATATTAAAATTAAGGATTTAATAAAAATGTCAAGCTCATATGAATCTAAAATAACAAAAAGTACAAAACTTTAAAATAATTTACCCTAAGGTACAGAATATACGTATACATTTTTGTTTCTAATTACTTACAATTTATTTGTAAAACGTTTATTTTTTGTTGAATTTTTTGCTATTAGCATAAAGTAATGCAAAATTGTTCTGTTTTGATATTTTTTTTCCACAAAAAGTGTTTTACTGTATTTAAAATAGGTATATTTGGTTTGCCGATTTTTTGCCGATTTCTTTAAATAAAGTGCCGATAATGCCGATTTTTTTTTTGAAAATATGCCGATTTCTTACCAAAATCACCTGGCACCCCTGGACAGATGGTTTTAAATTGACTATCAGGTTCATAGAGAAAGGCTGATCCAACAGGGTTATTATAACAAGAATTAGCCTCTCTGAAATTGCAGCTTTGTTGGACAAACTATATCACACATATAAATCCAACAGAATGAGTGCTTAATCAGTGATGCCCACATAGCCCTTTTCGGGCTAGATTTATGTACCTGAAACGCGATAACAAATTTTAGCTCTAAACTAAAAAAGGCGCACTTTCGGCCCTTTCTGTTATTTTAATTTTGGCCTTTAGCTCGTTTTTGTTTTTGCTCTGGTATGGCTACGTTTTCTGGATTCCTTTATAGAAAAAGGTGCGAATAGGAAACATAGAGAGCGGATAAGTTTCCAATTGGTAACAAACCATTTATTAAAATTAAATCAGTGTTCAAAAATAAAAATTATATAATGTTCTTTTGTGTACGGTTCGGTAAAAAAACACTAAAAGTGTTTGTGTAGTAAATTCCTTAAAAAACGTTTCTTTGTTTGTGTTCTTCGTACACAGTTAAAATAGTTTACTAATCCAACACAATATAAAGATGAGAACATTTCATTGCGTTCGGTTGATTGCAAAATACACAAACTTCGTTGTCTTCGGTTCAGCACATTAATGTTCGTTCGTTTCAGTTGTGCTCAGCGCCCTTTTGGCTAAAAAAAAAAAAAAAAAATAAACAAAGAGAAGCGTTGCTAAATTTTGCTTATTCCTTCTTCAATGTAAAAAAAAAACACTAATGAACATTAAAATATAATTTATGTCTACAGAATCACTACACTCTAACACACTTCATAATGTGTGTTACTTTCATGCAAAAGTTATGTATGTTCGGTTTATTTTCGGACACTGTTATAGCAGTATATATTTATATGCATAACAATAATCAAACATAGAAGTTGAGACAAGAAAAAAGTCAAAATATCATACTGATAGTGATCAGCGTTGCCGTTTTTGTTTCTTTAAGCCAAAATTGGTAACTTTTTCCAATGTGTACTTCTGTACTTTTTTTCGATTTTGGTTAAATTTTTCAACAATAACATAACCAAATTTTTATTTTGGATAAGGTCAAAAACCTTCCGATCGCACCACGTTTACTATTATAATATTTCCACCGGGCATATACATACATACTTATGTATAAAAGATCATAATTTAGCTCAATTTCACACTTTGATACTATAACACACAGCAAGATCTTTAAAGTTTTACTTGTAAGAGCTCTTTATATAAAAAGGTTGAAAGCTCTAGCGCATAAAGCTTTTAAAATTACCGACAGTAAGTGTTTACTTTGTTTAGGAGGTGCCACCTCCACTAAAAATGTATGCCCCTGTTGCGGTTCTCCACTTTTTTAACAGTTTGGTTTTCTTTGGTAAATTCACATTGCCATTCTCAACTCAACAGGCAGTTGGCTATTCCGTTTTTCAACTTTGTAAAAGTTTGGTCGACAAAAATGTTAAATACACACAACTATTAAAAAGTAGTTGTGTTATTGGCAGTTAAAGTTTATTTTTTTTTAAATTCGGTGAAAATCGAAAACAAAATGGAGAAATCGTATGTATACATTTTTGTAATAACTTTTTCGATATTTTTAAAAGCTTTTATTAGTTTGAAAATAAAAACATAAGCTTAATTTGAGCGCCTTGTCCAGCTTATTTAGAGAAACTTAGAAATTGCTCGCGGAAAACACCAAAGTTTGGTATGATGGAAAATTCATGTAAGGAGTTATAGGAAGAGTTTATAGTGGAGTTAAATAGTTTGGGACCACGACAAGAACTCCTCTTAAATACAGGTTTGGATACACTACAAGGCAAGTATAAAGAAAAATTTTGCCAAAGAAACACTCAAGCAACAGGGGGAGGGCTATCACAAGAAGATCCATTAGATATCCTTGAGGATACGGTTTCGCAGCTCTTGTATTGCAAGTCCGGCCAAGTATTTGGTATTGCAAATATTCCACCATCAAGGGTCAATTTGACTGAGTCCAATGAACTAATAATACAACCAGCAAATGGACCAACAGCTACCCCAAAAAGAAGAAGAACTCATCGGGCACAAGAAAATTTCGTTACTTATTAGCAGCCGTATTCATAACAAAAAGTTAGCCACAGTTTATACACTACGACCAACGAGCTGCTAACTAGAATGCCGATTAAGTTTAGCAGCTTGTTGGCACAAAGTTAATTCATAACGAACTTTTCTCCATCTGCCAACTTCTTATAAGTCAACTCTGAATTATAATGATGCCATATTATATTACTCAAAATAACAACACGTTTTGCATTAATCACCGCTGGTTTTGACATTTCCTTTTTTTTATATAAAAATTTAAAAAAGTTTTTAAAATGAAAAGACAATTTAATTTTTAATAAAATTTTTTGTAAAATTTTTTATTCCGACAACAGGCTTTTAAATATGTTAAATTATCTAAAGTGTCGAGCGTTTCCATTATTTATTTTTCGCGCACAAAATTTTTGATTTTTCTTTAATTTATAAACAATGTTTGACATTAAACAGCTGTTTTTCACAAGTTGGCAAACGTTTGGCAGCTCGTTAGCAGGAGTTTGGCAAATCGTTAGCCAGAGTTTGGTACGTGTATTATAAATAAACTTTGTGCTAACTTCATGACAAATTTTCATTATGAATACGGCTGTAGAAGTTCTTACTTGGCACTGGGAAGTTCAAGAGGGTTGGAATCAGAGATCAGCAATGTGTAGTGAAAAAGTGAGTAGAGCTAAATCATGACTCATAATTTCTTGTACTTGTACGCACTCATACTTATTGCAATGTTATTCATATGCATATTTACTCAGAAGTTTAATTTGATTCATCGTACTCATACTTATTAACAATTGTAGTGGTTGATTTAGAATCAACTTAAGTCAATGTGTTTTTTATACACATACACATATACATATACACTGTATAGACGAAGCGAAATGCGAGGCTGCCAGATTTACTAAAGTTGTATGTATGAAGTGGACGATTTTTCAGCAAATTTATCTGGCAGCGCTGATTATGAAGTTGTGTGTTTCATCTGTTGTGTTAAAACGGTAAATGGATGAGCTAAATGATTTGAATCAATGTGAGTATTATAAGTATTTTTCTAAAATTATACTTCAAACTGAGGTCATTTATGAGTATGAGTATGATGTCGACGTCGCACTCATATTAAATTCTCTTGTGAGTATGAGTGCATCAGAGTAGTTTAGTTTAAAGTAAAGTAAAATTTTAATAAATAACTGAATATTTAATTGTTTTTACTGAATATGGTGTTGAATTTTTGACAGTAAAATTTTACAAAATAACTGAATATTTATTTGATTTTACGGAATATGGTGTTGAATTTTATAAATTAAATGAACTTTTTGTTAAAAATAAATGAAAAATAGGTAGACCTGTTTTTAATTGAACTTTCATTTATTTTATATTACAATTTCAGTTAATTTTACGTACAGCATATTGTGAGTGTAGTCATAAAAAATCTCAGTGCCGTTTTTAAGGTTAATATTCCAGCCATTGTTTTTAATTCTCATTTACAACAAAAGCTGTCAGTAAAATTCCGTTTACTGATTCCACTTCCACTTCCACGCACTGTTACTTGATTTAAAAGTATGCCCTTTTTAAAAATGATTCCTTATTGTTCTGTTACACTTTGCTACTTACAAACACAGTAACATTCGTTCTTCGTAAGTATCCTTAACGTAATCTTCTTCAATTTGTACTTTCGTTCTTTATGTATCTTTCAGTAGTATCTTAAAGATACAAACAAGAACTCGCCATAGTATTTATTCACAGCCCAATGATTTAAAATCATTTTAAAGTTTTGTCTTGTCATTTTGTGGGGTTTTCTGACACCGATGTGTTTTTTTTTTCACAAACCACAAACTTCCTTTTATGGTTTGACTTTTTCTGACTTGCAAGAAAAGGCTTTGTTTTTAAACGTGTGTTCTGAAAACTAAAGATGATTATTAAAAGTACATATTTGTTTAAGCGACTGGTTATAGAGGCTTGGTTCTTAAAAGCGGCATTGTGAACGTATGCGACGCAAATTCTTTTAAGTTTCAAAAATTATACAATACATCCTAGTCAATATTAAGAAATGTTTGTAAAATGTATAATTCTTTAATTTTTATCAGACTTTAACCTCATTTTCTACATTTAACAAATGATTTTATCGTTCATTGTTTACATCTTGTGAAATCTTGTAATTTGTTAGCAATTTTTTTTAGCTGTGAGTGTGTAAATGACATTGTAAAAGTTTTAATATAAAAGAAAGAAAAACATTTTTAATTACACCACATTATGGCGGCTACTCTTAACAAGCCATTGGCAATAATGAAGTTGGTGTTATTGCGGTTGTTGTGACTTGCTGCTTGTTACTTGGTACTGATTTCTATCATGTCCCAATCTTTTCAAAAATACGAGTATGTACAACAGACACCAATATACATACATACATACTTGTAACACTCGCTACTAGTATTGCTGCTTTATAGAAAAATCATTAAGCGTTAAATTATTGACACAAGACGACAACGTCGTACGAGTTTAAACAACATTAATTGCTCAATATATTAAATAAAATAAAATTAGAAATAAAAAAAATGTTTTGAAAATTAACACAAGTACTTTGTGTATTAAATTAATTCACATTAAAAAATTCATTTAAATAAAAATTATCAGTGCAAGACGACCGCCCACTACTCAAGAGGCTGGATTAAATAAATACTTTTAAATGTTAAAAGTATTTCTAATAGATTAATTTTAAACACATACATATATACGAGTATATTAAAAAAAAGCTAAGTGAAGCTAGTAATTTAAACCTTTAGCCTTAAGGCATTCAATTATAAAGAAAATAGTTAATATTATTAATGAAAATGGAGAGTTTTAAGCGGATATGCGACAACCCCAAAATAAAGAATAAATATGCCTACCGAAAAGTAAGTTGGGGAAGAAACTTGACGTTAAGGTGTGACTCACATCGTGCATTATGTTTGGACCACCCTTTACATACTTATCCCCAAATTCCTTAAACGTGTAGTTTTTCGTTGGACAAAAGATAATCTTCTAATGAGAAAACGGCAATTAGTCTTTTACGACAACCGAAATAAGGCTGAATATTTTTTAAGTATGCGAATATTTTGAATACAATCTATGATTTTGTGTGACAATCGAAGATCATTTTAATTTAAAATCTTAAAAAACCATATGATTATACGAAAGCTTAAATTCAATTTAAATATTTTAAACTAAAAATTCTTAAAACTTAGACAATAATCGGGCATATTCAAGAAATCGAAATGAATTGGATTTGAAATTGAACGAGATTTTAATTTTAATTATTTACAAAATGACTAGTTTTTCCTGTTTTAACCACTTGTTCTTGTTAAGATAATTGGTACTCAAAGTAAAGAGAATATAAAAAGAAATATTTGTATGAACTTTCTCTGCAAGATCGTTTTGAAAATTTGTTTGATTTTAAATTCACTTCATTTCGACTTATAGAACATACCCGTATATTATATTTTTGAATTTTGATCACACGCACACCGTCTCACGCGTGATTTATATATATTTATAAAGTAATCACAATCACGAGTGATTCACGCATGTCACGATGAATTAACGTCATATGCACACCTCTATTTAAGACTTGAATTAATTTATTATTCAACATTTCTGGTGTTACTTGATTTTCACACAACGTTCCCTACTATTATTTAATTAAATCTTTATACATTATTAAAATAGTTTATTTGTATTTAAACCTCTTAATAATGAATTATTTATTCATTTCAATTTGTACTGGCTCCTCGTTGTAGTTCGTCTTATTCTTCCAGCAACTGCCGTCTATTGATGACAACAACGACAACATGGAGCAATAGCCCGAGCAAGTGTTGTTTAATTAAATATTTAATTAACATTAAAATCGATTAAACAATTTGTTATTGTTTTTAATTGCAAAGTTAACTGACACTGTCTGTAAAAAATGCCCTACAGGAAATGTTGTATAGAAAATGTAATCGAATTTTCGAAAGAGCAGAATATTTACTTTGGAGCTCGGCTTTTTTTTTAGCGAATTATTTGCCTCCTCGTTGTCGACTGGTCCTGCGATAATAGATATTTTCATTTGGCTAACAATTTTCTCATTAGTTAATCCTGGTTTGCTCTTTAAACCTTTCATCGTATAGCTTTTAAACGGCTTTTTCAATATGCAAAATGGGTCTCTTGCATTCAAATAATTTGCTTTTCAGTAAATCCAAATTCCTTTAAACCCGTTGTTTTAATTCCAAAGATCCCGCCAAGCTTAGTTTGTGTTTGCAATAGATGGGGTAGTGCACACATTTTGCAGTTTCAACTCACACTCAGTGATAGCGCAAAAATATTACAATCATTTTGTTGCTGTTGAGTGATGAATTGAAAATTTGCAACCTCACTAAACATTAGTGATAGTGATGTTGAAAAATTTTGCACTCAAAAAAATTAGTGTGTTTTAAAAAAAGCAATCATCAGTTTATTGCAACTTTCTTGTTCTTCAGTCATTTGAGTAGAACTTAAAATTTAGCATTCAATTCAAGAAAAAAAAAAAATGTAAAAATAGGTATAAGTTTAACTTGATATGCCAAATTCATTATAGCCTTGCCTGTTGTTGGCAGCACAATTTTATTATTGTCGAGTCCAAATTCTGTGTGGTTCACAATTTCCGCGATTTTTTGACGTCACGCCAATGCAATATGTTTTCAGTTTAAGAAGGCCACATGTGTGCAGAAGTGCGGACATATTAAATGTAAATGCTGCAAAACAAAGTTTTATTGTAGTTTCAAAGAGAATTGAAGAAAGTTTCTGCAGAAAATGTTAAGTTATACAGACGATATTTTTTTTTATTTGGTTTCAATATCAACTTCAAATGTTTAAACCATGTTTTTAATTCATAAGAAGAAAATCATTTTAACTTTTTTAATTAATATCATACATACATTACTTTTTTGTAGTTTTCACTCAAAATAATAAAAATAATTTAATTTAGTATCTAAAACTTTTGTTGTTCGTATTTGTCTTCAAAAAAGTCATGAAAATGACAAATAATTGTTATAAGATTAGTGAGATTTGTATATACACGCAGAGAAAAAACATGTTAAAATATGTTCATCTCCAAGAAAACTATTTTTAAAGAAAATTGTATGCAGCTTTTTTAATTGTAAGTTCAAATTTTGCACTTTTTGAATTGAATGCAGACTTTTTGCAACATAACAACATATTTTAGTGGTAGTTAAAAAAATAACAATCATCACTAAAGCTGGTAAAAAAGAATAACTAATTGCACTACCCCAACTATGGTGTTTGCTAGGACTCTCCTGCCATAACTTGTTGCCCTTTCAGAGAGAACATACTCGTCAAAAACTATGGTGTCGTTTAGTGGCACTAAAGCAGGGTATTGAATATGAATGATGGTTTTCGCTTGTTTGATAGGGGGCTGCTAATTTTGTTAATGACAGTCAGCTGTTTTAACTTTTTTTTGACTGATACATCTTTGGCTGTCACGCAAGTTAAATAGTGGGTACTTTAGACTGGATTTTCATTAAGACTTTTTGGTTTGAAAGAACAGGCGTGCGGGATAGTCCAAAGTCATGCCTTTTCTACCAGTCAAAGAATTCATAGCCAAAATAAAGTCCTAACTAACAAAATTTTTATAGAATGAAAAGCCATTAAGACGAATTCTTTAGTTCTAGGTGACAAAAGCCGATATTAATTCGCTAATGGAAGGACTTTAAAAAAGTTTTAATTTATTAAAAGGAATGTTTCAGTAAATGTAATTTTTACACCAATAATAATTGAAAAAAAGATACTTCCCCCAACTATTACCTCTCATTCGACTAAGGTAACTTTTGCAAACGTTACTAAATCTGCTAGGAAAACTTTCTTAGACAATCGAAATAAATACGCCCATAATAAGCCATACAAGTCATAGAAAAAGGTTTGACATTGGATACAAATTATCCGGAAAGACTTACTTTCGTTATACATTTTAAATTATGACATTATTAGGTCATATATGGGAAGTTCCAGCGAACAGTCTACTTTTTGTAACGTAACACCAGAAGTAATTTAAATTGTTTTTCAAAAAATGTTGTTTGTATTGTTTACTTTTTTATATTTTGGTGTAAAGCGCAACTAGCTCTACATTAAGTTACAAAAGGGATAACGGTTAAGCAACATGGTCCTTAAAAAAACAACCTTATGTGCATTCTGGCGGTTCATTAAAAAAAAAGTAGACTTTTCGTTGAAAATGCCGATATGTACCTTTCAACGAGCAAAGATTTTTAAATTTGATAACTTGAAAAATAAATCTATACAATTCCAAAAGTTACTAAAAAGGTTTTATACAAATAGTCTTGCTCAATTCGCAGTCTTCAGTTCAGTTTTGTAATGCAAGTCAAAATCCACTTCCTTTTTTTTAACGTCACGCCAGCGCATATTTTTGCTTATAACTACATATCTGCAAATCCTTAGCGTCGATTGCTTTAATTTTTTTTCTGAATATAGTGCTACTTCATTACTTTGTATATACATATAAAAACCCTTTTTACAATTTTGACTTCTTCATTTAATTTTTTTATATTTTGTGGTACAAATACCACGACACGTCAAATCCCCATATTCAATCGACATTTTTGAATCTAATTTGCTATCCGTAATCGACCGGATAGCAAACACATAAAGTAGGGTATTACAGTACTCCTTCTAATCTCTTGTTATTGTTTTTGCCTGTTTTAATATTGATTTAAATGTATAAATACACAACAACAAACATACCAGACAACTTAGAGTACATGCCAAGCCTCACTTCAATCTCAACACCCGGGAATATAAATTAGAAACGAACAAAAAATAACAAAAAAACTATATTAAATGAATAATAAAATTGTGTTTATTTTATAATAAAACAATTTACATTCTTTACGCATTTTATTTAATTAATTTACAACTTTAACATTAAAGTTGATTAGTCTATAATTATTAAGATTTATAAAAAAAAGATATAAGAAAGAAAAAAAACAAATATGCAATAAAAGAAAAAAGTCATAAATAAATATTTTAAACTCGTTTGAATGTGGGCAAAATAATAGGTGTGTTCATTTACTTTACTAGCAGAAACTTGCAACGAGACAGAAAATTTAAAATTCACAAAATTTTTCTCTCAATTACTTAAAAATATAAAAAAGTAAACGCAGTGTTTCAATGCAACACTATGTCCCGTTTTCACAACTTACCGATATCTTAAAGTAGACTTTAACCGGCTTATAAAAAGAGTTCCATTATTAAAATTTTACTTTAACCTAAAGTTAGCAATAAAGTAAATTAAGGTTCATCCTACCTGGCAGATTAAAATTAAGTTGTAATAATACAACACTTTTTATACGGCCGACAAAATCCTACCTTAGCTATCGGTAAGTGGTGAAAACGGGCCTGAAAGGAATAACTCCAAAAAACACCACTTCTTTTCTGTAGACAATGCCATGACTTCATTATTGTATTGCAACAGTATTCACTGCGCAACGGTTGCAAAATTCGTGAATTTGTTTATTTGTGATGCCTTTTCAACCCATTGGATTCAGTGATGCTATGCAACACTGCGTTTAGGAAGTCAGCCAACGCTTTGCCAGCAAAACTAGCGGACCAGGCATAATGACAGTATCAAGATGTAAGACACGACATTCTTTCTTTCCAGCTTAAATTGTTTTGTGCGATTTGAACATGGATATTGTTTCTAAATTTAAGAAAAACATATGGTTTATGTTATTGACAAATTTTGAGGCTCCTATTACGGTTCACAACTAAACTCAGTTGAGTTGTAATTAAGACAACTGGTTGTTATTAGTTGTAATTTTTGTTATGTTTATGTTCACCGCAATATAGCAAAGTTGTAAACCATAGTACAAAATTACGAAATTACAACTCAACTGAGTTAAAAATAACTAAAAATTCTGTGATAGCCACCATTTGTTTTTTTTAAATGTCTCTCTAAGCCATTATCAATCTCGTACAAAACTCCGTAACAAGGCGAATTTATGTAAAAGGTGGTGGCGATACTACAACAAGGACAACACCAAAAACACAACATTGTATTTTATTTGTTGCTTTCGTGGGTCGGCATGTCAAAAACACAAGCCACTTTTGACATTCCTCTCTCTAAGTAAGAAAAAAAGTAGCACAGCTGTGCTTTCAACTCCACCTGAAAAATGAATTCGCCTTGCTCCGTGAGTTATGCGCAAATTCTGGTTTACTAATTAGTACCCCTGCAAAACTCTATATCAATTTTCTCAGAATTTTGTTTTTAACTTAACGGTGTTTGCAATTATTTTGCTAGTAACAAGGCGAATTCAATACAGGTGAACTTAATAATAATAATATGTTTATTATCTATGTTTCTGTTTTCAAAATTGTACACTGATTTTACAAAAACAAATTGCTTATGATTTTTGAAGGATTAGTACTTGTTGTAGTACCGTACCGGTTTGTAATGAATTCGCCTTGGCTAGTCAAAATTTTACAAGAAGAAATTTTCAAAAAAATGTTTTGTCTCACACTTTTTTGAGCTCTGTTTATTGAAAATAAGCAATAATTTTTTGTTCTTGAACAAACCTAATTAATGTCTTTAGAATTAATTTTTTATATCCAATGTAAAATTATTTTATCATTTTTTTTTATAAATAATATTTGAATTTTGTTGTTACCTTAAAAAATTTAAAAAATGGGGACTATTAATGATTTATTTTCAATATCATTTGATTTTTCGTTCCTTATGAATATTTTGCGGTTGTTAGCAAATTGCGCATATTTCACATTCACATCTCCTAATTTTCAGTTGATTTATGTACGATTCGATTTTTATTATTGAATAACTTTTCACTTATAGTTTTTATATAGTTTTTATATAGTTATATAGTTTTATATAGTTATATAGTTTTTCCATGTTGTCATCTTATTTTTACATTCAGTTTAACAGTTTAATTAACTGTTAATAATATTTTGTTTTTTCGCTTTAATCATTCAGCCAGCAGCCACTTATTTTATTTCCACTAAAATAGTTTTTACAAAATATTTTTAAAATTTTTTTTTATTGTTTTAACAATAATGAATTTCTGAGGTTTCTTCTCACAGACATTCACTTTTGTCAATTTGCATTGCTTTGTGGTTTAAATATAATTTTACACCACACTGTACATTTACACAAACGTATGTATGTATGTACGTACATAAGTCATAAAATAAATTAATTTTTGATTGAAATATTTAAAAATCACCTCACACTTCAACAAATTACAAAAAAAGGTTGACCGAATAGTTTAATTGATTTTACAAAGATTATTTGTTTGGCTGTGAAATATGTATAAAATTTAACGCTTATTAGTGGCAACTAGAGTTGAGTATAAATAGCCTGATTGTTTAATTGGTTTTAATGTCTAATTAAGGTTTTAATTGTCTTTAGAATGTCGTTAATTGGTTTGAATTTATTGAGACTGTTTGGCATGACTACATATTTTGTATTTCAGTACTCTGGACTTCGAGTTCGGTCCTCCATAATAATAAATTTATTTTTTAACTGATGCAATCACAGGCTGCTGTTCAGGTATCTTCAATGAAGACCTTTTCAATAAGGTATATTTTAGGTTGCTTTTTTGTCTATGAAACATAGCAGTCATCTGCAGTGTCTAGACAGAAGTGTGTGAATTTTTAGATACATACATCTCGTGAAAGTCATTATATGACTTTTCCTCATATTTGGCTATCGAATTTAATAGAGAAGTTGTCAATATCATGGAGTTCAAGTACAGGACATCCTAAATAATTTTAAGAAAATTTCGATTTCTTTAAATTTCAATAAGGGCAAGGCAGAACAAAATTATAGTAAGAGCTCAATGGGGCTTTTTACACCCAATTCATACGGACTTCATACGATGATTTTTAGTTGCATGTCTTTTTTTTATTTACGGTAGGGCGTTGATCATTCGTAATTTAACAGGCAACATTAATTATCCGGGAAATAAAAAGAATTTTTTTGGATCGATTCATTTTTTTTTGCAGCGATTGCCCCTATTATCTGGCATTACCTCCGCGATCCGAAATTATAAACATAAATAAATTTTCTTTTACTTTTGAGCAATAAAAAAAAATGTAAAAAATGAAAAAGGGGAATTTCTCGCAACGTACTGGAAGCATGTTCTTTTTTGTCTGTACATAAAAACCTTGAATAGTTTGGTTATTTTATAAATATGTTATGTAGTAGATACAACAATATTCGTTTATAATTTAATTAGAAAGACACAAAAAACTATTCAAAATTGATACTCAATTAACCGAAAAAAATTTAATATTCGGAATGCTGCCGATCCTGTTTGTGTAAAATAATCGAGGAAAATAAATTAGTTAAAAGAGAAAAATAAGAAAACGATATGAAAAATCACAAACCGAGTCTTTTTGTTAACCCCTCTTTCTTTTCTACACCGCCTACAAACAAAAAGAAGCGTCGAAAAAGCGACGGCGTTAGCGACCCCGTGTGAATAGGCTGTTAGACCACAACTTAGTATGTTTGCGCTGAAAGAAATGTTTTTTGCGTCTTTTATATTGCCTGTTTTATCATACAATGTGTTGTTTAGCTTAATTAAGTGCACATATTCTAAAAAGAACGATATCGCTCTTCACGCTTTAAATCTTCTTATTTAAATTTGGCTTCTGTAAGCGCTGAAAGAAAGCTATTCCTGCATTTTTAATGTTCCGTGCTTAATCATACAAAGTGTTCTATTTTTACTTAGTGTTTTCTTTTCTACACAAAAAATATCACCTTCTGAAAAGATGCATCTATAAAATGTCTTGCCAAACCTGTAATACTGCTATTTGTTATTTGACGAAAATAAAATGCAAGTTATGAAAAAGTGGAATGCCCTGTTTTTAATACCTGACAAAAAGTTCTTTCTTCATCATTATAGCTAATTTTTTTTAACACTTTTTATGTTATATTTCGTCATTTTGTTTTTTATTTAATATATCGTTAGCTAAAATGCAAAAAGGCGTAACTAACAAATATATAATTTTACAGGAGAAGCAAAAAACTTTATAAATGAAAACTATAAACATGTCAAAAAACATGCATTAATGAGCCGGCCAATTTATTCTTTAAACAATTTTCAAAGGAAACCATTTCATTATATTTTGTGGAAAAAAGGGTAATTACGCTTGTAGTTACGTCCCTTTGTTTTTTGTTAACAAAAGCGCTATTTTTGATTGCAGTAGTGTAAAATTTTGTGAAGACATGTAGTTCAATGTCATTTATAATAATCAATCAAAAAAAAACGATTTTGAATTTTTTGTTAGTTACGACTTTTTGCATTTTTGCTAACGATATTAAGCGATTTCTAATTGTTTCTAATGTAGCGATTTTTAATAAATATTACACTTTGCTATCATGCCGCTGGTAGCAAAATCATGCGCATTTTCGCTAATTAAGCAATTTTTAACGCATTTTGGCCATTCCTTATATTTTTAGGGGTTTTAAATCAATTTTATGGCTTGTTTGAAATATTAAAACTTTTCGCTATTTTCGCAAACTTTTTCGCATTTTCGCGTAGCTTTGTTGCTCGTTGAGTTAATGGACGCCGTTACAGAAATAGCCCCATAAACATATAAACCGAAGTCACACTGTTGATATAGACGGGGCGACAAGTGCAATGACATACGCTATTACTCAGCTTGAATTTTGTAGAATAAGATATGCTAGCATTTTAGAGAGCAAAACTTTTTTTAAAAACGAACACCAAAATGCAGTTTTAAAATAAAATGTTACATTTTTTAAGTAAAATTTTTTTTAAGAGAGTTTTGTTGACATTCGTCAATATATGGCGAACGACCTACTTTGTAACCTTAGCCATTTATATGAACGAACGCTAACTACACGGCATTTACTTGCCAGTACTGGCAAGACCGTAGCATGCGGACTTTTTCAACTGTCTTGTTTACTGTCTTGCAATTTTTTAAGACAGTAAAATTGATCAGTGATTTGACATGTGCTGACGGTAATTTTAAGATTTGTTCGCAAAAGAAAAGGAAAAATCTTAAAGTAAAAAAAATATATTCTGCTTGGATTTTTTATGTTTTAGTTAAGTGTTCGCCAGAGTTGCCAATGAAAAATTCGGAAATTATGGTCTTACCCGGGGTTCACACTATGAAAGTCTTCCTGAAGATAGTTTATGTTAATTTTGGAGAGGAAAAAATAACACGCTATGGAAAAAAAAAAAAAAAGTTGTGGTTTAAAAAGCCAGTTTGACTGTGATGAAAACTGAAAAAAATTACCACAGACTACACATGGCCTACACATGCATGCAAAAATTACACAATATGTGTAATTACACATGGATTGGCAACACTGGTGTTTACACAATCGGGCATGTTCTACAAATCGAAATAAAGTGGAATTGAAATCGAATTTTAATTTCAATTATTTACAAAATTACTGTAGTTTATCCTGTTTTTAAGAGCTGTTCTTGTAAATATAATTAGTACTCAGAGCATGAAGTAGATTTACTTATAAAAAGTAATATTTTAATGAACTTTCTTTTTAGTCTCGTTTTCAAAATTTGTTCGGTTTTAAATGCATTTCATTTCGATTTACAGAACATACCCCAATATAGTTGTTTTTTACTACTTTTCTTCCTTTCTGTTTATTTTTTAAATTCATATGAAACACGTTTAGCTGCAACTTGCACTGAAGCGTTCACGTTTGACATTTTTTAAAAGTATACTGTCTGGACGCCTACGCCACGCGGACAGTGAGGAGTAGTGTTTTTGACAACTAATATGTATTTTCTTACTGATTTGCCAGTACTGCCAAGTGTAATGGCTGTTTAGTGTTTAGCTTTTCAAGTATGCGTTCTTTCACGATCTGGACTGCTTAAGAAAATCTTCAGTAAAAGGATCTTTTCAAAGTAATTGATTTCTTATTTATTTTGGCTTCAATCTAAAAAAAAATTGTGTTTATCTCATCAATAATGTCAAAACTCATTTCTAGTTACAAAAAAATTTACATAAAAGGTCTCCAATATTTCATTCTTATATTACTTGTTGTTCCAATTTAAAAAAAAAAATACTAAGTTGAAGAATTATTGTAATTCTTGTATTGTCATTAAAGTACACATACTTAAAGTAAATGTGTATTTCAATATGATTCATTACCTCTTGCATTACTGGCACATTAGCAGTGCTTCTTATCAGTTACTTAATTAAATACGTAAACGTATGAATGTTGTCTTCTTTGTTTCTGTTTTAGTTATGTTAATTTTTGTTAGTTTTTGTCTTTTGTTACTGACTTTAACTTATTTCTTTCTCTTATGTATTTTATTTTGCGTCTTTCCATTTAATTCTGTTTTACTTATAACATTATTTTTATTTCCTTTTAGGAAAATAACTAAAGAGCAAACAATAAAAGAAACCTCAGAGCATAGGTAAATATAATGTTATATGAATATATATATATACGTACTTAAAATTAAGAAAACAAAAATTCAAATAATAGGGGTATACACTTGCTTAAGCAAAAACCTCAATGAATTCAAAACAAAGAAATGCACTGAAGCCAGATTTTTTATGAAAAAAGTGGGAGGAAAAATGAACTGCCTGTTAAACAGTTCAGAAGAATCTGCATATCTGAAATAATATTTATTTAATTTAATGTATTAAAAATTGTCTTCATTTCTTGCTGGTCTCTGATTTTGTGATTAAAAATTTAACGGCGACTATACATTGTGCATGTTTAAGTTTCATATAATTTATAAAAACATGCAAAACTTACAAGTAATGCAAAATTATGTTTATATCCCATACTCATAGTCAAAATATGGTATATTTTAAACTAAAACCGGGGTTAAATGCATGTAAACACTGTTGTTCTAAAAGTCGACTTTATTTTTGACTGTGATTATGGGCATTATGTTTAAATATTAATACCGGGTGGTCCAAAAGAAACGAGATCTAGTTTTTATTTTAAAATTAATTTAATATTTTTCAAACTTTATTAATAAATGCGGTGTTTAGTTTATTTAGACGTGTCAAATATTGGCTGGTGCTGTCCATTCTTAGCTGCGTATAGTCGTGCTTCTTAAGACGTTTTGCATTACTTTTTTGTTGAAGATTTCCGGAGATTTCCAGAGCGCATGACCGTATGTATATGGGTCACGTGTATGACCAACCCAACTTTATTTTCCATCCCTATCATTTGTTTCTAACATACCTACCCGCTATCCCTATTCCCTATTCCTTAAGGTGGCTCCAATACAAAATTTTTGATACAGACTAGAAATATATTGAAGAAAAAACCCGATAACTGTCAAGGAGACCCTTCTAGGGGGAAAAATGTGTGACCGACCTCAATTAGATATTAAATAAAATTTTTCCTCTTTTGTAAATAAAATCAAAAGTTGTAAACAGATTTAAATCATTAATGACTTGTTAGTTTTTTATATTAAGGGTATTCACGTCACAAGTTCCACCCTTGCAAAAAAGCAACAGTGCAAACACATAACAACAACCACAAAGAAAATTATTTACGCACAACTAATTGTTTGTGTGGTTGTTGTTATATTTTTGCATTTTTGCTTTTTCGCAAGGGTGCAACTGGTGACGTGATTACCCTTATTAAAAGCATAGTTGCATTTTCCATTTGTCAGTACTGTTCCCCATGTAAGGTGCGGCTTGGAGCGGGCGTCGGATCTTGCAAGAAGTGCTTCGATAAGTAAACGTGACAAGGCTTTTAAATGAGCCCATGCTGGCTGCCCCAGTTCCTGGACTGAATGCAGAGGCCCAATCAATCACTCATCTTGAACCAAATGATTACCGGAACCTACAATAATGAAAATATGAGGCCTTATGCTCCTTATAGGAACGAAAAGAAAATATACATATAAAGATAATTATTTATCGTGCACTAGTAACATATGTACCCCTTAAACCCGCTATGAAGAACAGATCAGAGTCTCTGGCGGGTAAAGAACACTCAACAATCACACTGATAGACTAGTTCACTTTCAAAAAGCCTATCGAGACACCCAACTTTGTGTTCTTAAGTCATTGTTTTATCGGCTTTTTGCTTTAAATAATGCTGGAACGTTAGTTTGTTGTCCAATAGTCTGTCTACCTTTCCAATCTAAAAAAAGAAGTAAAAAAATAGAATGGGCACGGTTCGATGGAAAAAATGACAACTGTTTAGTAAAACGGATATGCTCAACTATGCGTTTTTAAAGCGCCTATTAGACGGTCATACTTAAATCTTTTGATTTTCATCATATAAACTGGCATAAATGAATTTTTTGCTGTTACACGACTATGATGGTATGCTGTCATACCATGCTGACATAACAGGTATGGCTGTCTAATATGCGCTTAAGACAAATAATATTGCAAAGACCTTTTGTTTTGGACAAATCTAAGAAAAAGATAAGTACATCATGCTAATTTTAAGAAAAAACCAAAACACTCCATTTTCACTTTAACAATCAACTAAATTAACATTTAACCTCCCTAATGTTAATTGTTCTTTATTTTTTACAGTAAAACTAACTTTTTTCAAAAAAAAAAAAGCTAAGGACTTAAAAGTGTGTTAAAATAATTTAAGTATGAACTCAACTGCAGGGTAAACTAAATTAAAAAAAATAATATTTTCTTTATCACAAGAGGAGGGTATCATTGTCTTATTTTTCTATTGTCTTTGTTGTGGTTTCTAAAAGACTCCATAAGTAATCAAACGCACTCTTGAAGTTGTTTTCTTTAGCACATAGAAACTTAAATTTGAAGATGATCTGCTTCAACTATCGCTTGCCATTTGCGAAATACAAATTGTTTGGACAAAATGTATGTCATTTTAAGTGCTTTGACGTTTACAGTTTTACTGTTATACGATATTTTTACAATTTAATAAGAAATTGTGGTTTTTCTTTTCTTTATTATAAAGCAATATATATATTTATAAGTTGTACTCGGGGAATGACAGATTATTCAAATGATGATAGATATATTCATAATTTGTTGTGTTTTGGTTTTGGATTTGTTGGCTTCATTTGAGATGAGACGACGACTCTTTAGTTGGATGTGTGTCACATGGATTGGAATTTGTTGTGAGTCGCAGGCTTTTTGATTAATTTTTATCAACACTATTAATTTCAACAATTTATTATATTTTCCGGTTTATTTGTTTGTATTTGTTTATATTTTGTGTGCAAATGTAAATACAATTTGCACACAAAAGTTTATCACAGTTTTATTATTTGCGATAGGGTTAAATTAGCAATAAACGAACGTTTTTTATAGTTGTAGTTAAAGTTTATTTAGTGGTGAACTTTTGTAAACTTATTGCAATTATATGCTCATGTTTGCTTAGAATTTGCGAGAGCAAAATGGTCATTGCCACGTATGCTTGTCTAACTATTAAATTATTTGCAATTTTATGATTGTAAAATTGGTAAAGTTTTGCAATTGAGTTTGACTTGGGTTGACCTTTAAAGAGGATTAATATTGCTAAGATATTTTTTTTTAATTTAGCATTTTGCTTAAGTTTGGTAATTTAACATGCTATTTTTGTTGCCATTTAAAATATTCCATCCACCCTCATTTCTCAGAAATCTACTCGGGCATGTTTGCGACAGTCAAAACTAGACATAAAAGCAAATTTCTTATAAATCAATTCTAAAGAACACATCGTTCGTACCGTGCACTTAGACTTCGGTTTTATTTTTAAAACGGCAGTTAAATACATAAAACTATTAACATATCTACATTTTTGTAGGATATGCACGCAGAAAAATTACAACTTGGCTCGAAAAGCATATTGTGGCTAATTCTACTTATGTATATTATGGATAAAGTAATAATTTTTATATATACACTCAAAATAAAAACCAATCCATCCGTACCCAAATCAATCCGAAGCGGTGAGAATAGATTTTCTTGAATCAAGAACAGAAAGATTGATTCAAGTACGGATTTTAAATCGCAAAATACATAAATTATCCATATTCAATCTCGATTTCGTACTTGAAATTATCCGAAAATGTGATTGATTTCAATAAAACTAAGATAAAATCTCAAAATGCGCTTGATTCAAGTATTAAACAGTTGATTTTATCCCGAATTTGTGCTTGAAATAAAGAAATTAGAAAGAAAAAATTATGATTGATTTACTTACCCGTATTACACCTTTAAGAATGATAAAACACCAACATCAGGCCCGATATGGTTTTTACTTTAGCAATCTTATGTACATATTTCACCAAAAATATAAACTAAATGAGAAGCAAGAGTTCAAATTTACTTTTTAAAAATTCTAAGTCGATTTAACCATGTCCGTCTGTTGAAATTACGATCACTTTTAGAAAAGACAAGAAAGACACCCTTCTCGGGTTTGGCGAATTTAAAATACGCCAGCGACTGTTTGGTAATACATACGAAAAACCATTTAGTACGCCTAAAACCGTAACAAATAATGCTATTGTAATAAATTTTGGTCTGTTACAGTTTCATATGACTAAAAATTAAATTGTCGACTTAAGTGCAGATCTGCCCATAATTTACCATAGGCACCATATAAAGCCCATTCCGGAAATATTCTTACTGCAAACAAATTGAATATTAACTTAATTTTTGCACAACTTGTATTTATTTGAATTAAAAAAAACATGAATTCATTTGGTTAGTCAAAATTAACAAAAAAAAAAAAAAAAAAAACAAAAAATAAATTGAAAAAATTTGTACAACAGTTTTTTCCACTTATGCGTATGGAAAAACAACGATGGGGCTAATCTTGTCCTTTCCAGGGTTATAAATGTTAAAAATACCGTGTTAAAACAGGATTGGGTGTACTTTGTGTAAGTGTTTTTTGTTGTTGTTCGTATTTATCTAATGAAGTAGTATTGCTAAAGGAATGGTCACATATAGCAAACATTTGACGAAAAAAGCGTCACCAACAGACAAACTTAGTTTATATTCTTTGATTCTTATATATGGCCTTAAGTAGCATAAATAATCTTGTTTTGTAATATAGAATACCTGATTAATTATTTTTTTTTATTAATTTTAATTATTAATTATTGCCAAATGTAGAACAAATTTAAAGAAAATTTAAAACAAATAAGTTTGTTTGAAAGTATCATAGCAAAAATTTTTTCCGTGTATTAATGTTACCTTTTAATAAATTGAAATTGTGAATATGGGTCGTAATTCCGATTTTAAATGCTTTTTGAAAAAGTTGATAATACACATGTATGCCGGCTAAGTAATAAAGTTTTTAAAGGTGGGATACATCCCAATCTAGAACATCGCTTTTGGGCCAGTATGTGAACCCCTTAATGTAGATAGGAAACAAGACCAGGAAGAAAATGGCAATGAAGTTTTATGAAATCGATGACTTTTTTCCAAGGCAGTTATCGATTGATAAACCTCTTTTTGAATACTGGGAGGCAAAAAAATATGCTATCCTTATTTGTATAAATTGGTAAAAATTGTGCAATGATGTTCCTGCTCTTAAGTTGGTATTGAGCGACCTGCGATCAAATCTTTCACCAGAAAATTTGGAAAAAATCATGTATGTATGTTAAATTAAACACATAAAAAAGCCTGTTAAAAAAGAAGAAAATAAACAAATGAATTTTAATTAAGACAAACAAATAAAGCTCTTCAAAAGAGTTTTATTTTAGACGGAAAAACTAAAACTCCTAAAATAAGTTTTATTTAAGACGGAAAAAATAAAACTCCAAAAATGAGTTTTACTTTAGACGGAAAAATAAAACTCCAAAAATGAGTTTTAATTTAGACGGAAATAACCACAGATTCTGAAATAGCTCGTCAATACGAATCTTTTGATATATGATACTATAGGGGTCCATTGGCTCTAACATGAAAATTTTTTATGTTTAAAATTTCCGGATAACTGTTATTTACGTTCCCTGGTTTCTAGACATTCTTAAAATTCAGATATTGATTTCTTTTCTACTAGGGATGGGCAAGTTGAAAAAATATATCGATATATATCGAATCGATATTTTTTTAGAGTATCGATATTTATTGTTTCAACAATATCGATATATCGAACGTATTTTGCTGAAACTATTACCAAATTAAAAAATGCAGTAAACCTTTGTACAAACATATGTATGAACATATTAATTATATGTAATTAAATTGTTACTTTTTATTGTTTCATTTTATTTTAAAAAATTAATAAAAATAAAAAAATTTAATCAAAACAAAAAATTCAATTATGTATAACAAAAACAAAAGGGAAGAATACAAAAAAACCATAAGAAAAAAAAAATAAATTACGAAAAATTTAAATGGAAGTAAATAAGTCATGGAAGTACCAACTTTCCTTAAAATTTGAATTGCACCCCAAAAGTACCAACTGGTTTTAGTCAAACGAGTAATCATCAGATATGGACATCAGGAGCACTCTCTGTTTTATGTGCACTCCAGACAATCTGCTTCTTGTATCCGGCACTGCTTCTTATAAATGCCATTTATTTTATATCTTCATACCTATTTGTTTAAAAAAACATATGATGCATGCAATGATTCCAATTCTTAAAAAACATATTGTTTGAAAAACGGCTAAAATTTTAAGTTCTTAATGAAGACTGACTTTAAAAAATATCGAATTCGATAGTCGTATTTCAATATCGATACATCGATATATCGGTATTTAAAATATCGGCGATATATACCGATCATATTTTTTTAAAATATCGATATTTTGATATATCGATATTTTTTGCCCATTCCTATTTGCAACCACGGGATTGCTCCGAAGTCTACCTTTAAATAAAGCTTTGAATATAGTACGAATATCTATCTTTAAGTTTTTTTTTTATACATTTGCATTAATTTCACAACTATACGAGGTTCATTTTATGAAACTCTACCTACAGAAAATTTAAATAACAAAACAGGTAAACTATGGCGACAATAAGAGTTCAAATCTTGTGGCATTCCCGTAATACAAGGATGTATAATTTCTTGTAAAAGTTGCTTCATTTCAATACTTTTTCTAATATTTCCCTGAAAGTCATTATAACGAAGTGGTCATGTATGTGGGTCGATTTAAAAAAAAACGCAATTTTTGTGTCCCCGTACTTACACTACTATTTTAGGTAAAAAAAAACACAAAAAAAAACAAAAATGTCAGAGTGATCAGCGAGGAATATGTAACAAAAAAACGTAATTCTCAAATTTGTATGTTTGTTTTTTTGTTTATTCAGAATGGTGTTTTGTTTCTCCCTCTGACTCCTTCCATACAAAAGCATGTGTCCCCCGTTAGAATTTTTAGTAAACAAAACATTTAATAACAGTTTTCGAATTATTGCGTTTCTTTCTTGTGTTTTGATTTGTTCGAGTCGTCAAAACAGAATTAGTGCGAATTTGGCGTTGCAAACAAAAGTTGTCCCCACAATTTGCATTGAGCGTCACTTTTTTATAATTCAAGTAATATTACTAGTTTTCAAATTTCATTTAAATAAAGTAAGAAAAGTACAAACTTAAATTATTACAAAAGTGAAAAACCGACAAAAAAATCAATAAGGGTCCTCATGATATCGTTTATAAGTCTCGTAATCTGTGCAAACTGTGCATTTTTACGCCCTCGTAAATGAACTGTCAAAAATTGTATGAGAATTCATTTACACAAACTTGGTAAATTTGCCCAACAATTTTGTCTCGTAAACTTGCGCTGTTCAATTGTGCATTTATACAAACAGATCTTTTAATGATTTTAACGTCGTTTTCAATGAAAAATCCAAGAGTCTATAAATCACAAACAATAAATTTTAGCAATAATTTCAGTAAATTGGTCTTTTGGCTTTCTTTGAGCATTTTTAAAAGCATATTAATTACAAATTTAAACACAAATTTTTATATTTTTCAATTTTAATTTTTAATTTATTTTTGTATTGACGTTTCTTACAAACTGACATTAATTGTTTAAAATTACACAAAAGTAAGAAAAGGGGCTTCATGAAACAAGACTCGTAAGTTTGCGCATTTGCACAAATGGCAATTTTAAGCGACATCATGAGGACCCTTAATTAAAAAAAGTGTGCATTTGCGTAGTTTTTGTGAACACCATGGTAAGGGCGCGAGAATATTTCATGAGCGTCACGCTAATTTTTTTTAAAGTGAATATATTAAATGTAAAAAATTGAAGCTGACAATCATTGTTTACATGGTTTCAACTCATTTTTTTTATAATTTGTGAATTTGAGAAAAAAATTGCCTACGAAAAAAAACCAAAATATGCAAACATTTCATGAGCATCACTTTTGATTTATATTGCTTCATAGCTTAAAATGCTTAATTTTGATTTTATTTTTTAATTAACAAGAGTAAAACAACAAAATTAACGGCGGTTGAAAGAGCACGAAGATATCGAGAGAAAATAAAGCTCGATAGAGCGCGTAATGACGAATATTAAAGAAAGAAGAAGAAAGAAAGGTATAATCGATATTCACCATATAATAACAAAATCCAGAGGTGAATTGACTTACAGATCTCGCTCGTGCTTTTGCAATTTGAACCTCTGGGGGACCGGAAATTTATGCAACTGCCACAAACTTAATTCCAAAGTGCTAAAACTGAATGAGAATGAGAAAAACAAAGCCGCTTGTCATTTCATAAAGTTTATACAGATTCAGAATTGGAATGAAAATTTATAAATTAAATTAAGTTAAGTTATTGTTTTGCGTCTAATATTTACATATGTGTATACGTTTCTTCAAGAATTACTTCCTTTTTTCCATTTTTGTTAAAGACATCAAAGAATATGTACATGTTTAGTTTTGTATGAAAATTTTTGTTTTTTGAAGAATTTTTGTTTTTTTTTATTTAATTTTTGTAAAAGAATAAACTTTTTTTCGTTAAACTTTAAATTAGGCATTATTTCTTGTTTACGTGCAACAAAATCTCTTGATCGTCACAAAATATCTTGAGTGTCACACTTAGATTTTTTCCCTTAAAACGCTTATAATTGCAGTTTTTTTAAATACATTGTTACAAGCCTATTACTTTGCAAGTAACCTCTAAGTTTAAGTCTTTTTTTAACAAAAATTTCCATATTTGCATCTTAAAATTTTAAAATAACTAGTCACTTTTAAAAAAAATTAAAAATCAAAATGAATCGTGATTTTGTGTTTATAATCGAAAAGGTGATTTTCACAAAAGTCAATCTTGAGAAACAAAAGAACATCGTAGTAAGCTTGAATTTCAAATATTTTTGCATTTTTAGCGATTTCTTTTACATATTTGGTGTGTGACGCTCAAGATCAAAATCATAGAAAACCTAAAAAAAATCAAAAAATATTGATTTTTTTGAGAGCCTAAAAGTACCACCGGATTCTTCATCAATTTTTACATAAATTTGCCACTCTTACAGGCGAACTGAAAAATCTTTAAAAATAAGCAAAAAAAAAAATCGATGTGTACGTTTTTTTGAAATTGACCCATGTATAAAAAAAGGATTTTGAAGGTACCTCTGGAGCTGATGTCAATTCCACATTGACTGATGTAAAATATTTCTATAATTTCGTGGTATCGTGCAATCACAATATCTTATTGGTGATATCCTTAAATTAGCATGTATTAGTGCAAAAACTTCCACACTGGGCTTATAGCAGCTTCGATTTCGAGAAATAAGTCAATAAAATTTCAAAAAATAATACACTTTGCATACACAAGTAATTCACATCCGATGAATATGTTGTAAAGTGTGCAACCTTTTGGTATAAAAACTAAGTAGTAAACTCTTTTTAAGAAGGCCTATAAGAAAGCTTCAGTGCAAATACTCTCTCTCTAAATCAACTTAATACAGGTCATTGCAATTTATCTTGTGTCATGATTCTTTTCTTTGCTCCTTTTTTTATTTTCTTATTTTTATTGCGTGTGGTCATGTCAATACACGTTTGTTCATTCATCATTGAGTGTTAAAATCAGTGAGTGCCCCATACCGACAGCGAGAAAGTGTAACTAACCTTAAGCTGTTTTAAAAAGTTTTTTTTTTAATATTTGTTTCTTTATTATTTTCCATTAAAACTGAGTGTATGCAAACACACATAAGTCGAAAGTCCAGTTTTAGCCGGACCAGACTCCACACATATTTTTTCTTCATCGGCTTCTTTTCATTTATGGCCGGGCATGTATTGACCTGTGACAACAATTTTTCATATTGCATTGTCTGCTGGAGTTTTTTTTTTGTTATTTGAGTTGTGTAAACAAACTCAACATTTTACTTAGTAAACTTCTCTCTTTATAAGTATTACTTTTATAAATTTATGAATTTCACTTTAATTTCTGTTGCAATCAGCCACATTTTCATATGAACTCCTCGTTGTAAGTAAAATTAACTTTCATTTTATTTCATAAATTTTCTTAAAAATAATGTTGCTATGAATTTGTTTTTATTTAACAATTTGCTTAAGTGTGTCATAAGTTTGGTGTCATCTACACATACATACATACAAAGATTGCATTTGTCATAATTTTGTCAAACATTTTTATTTTTTTTTAAACCATTTTAATTTTATTTATTTGGGGCTTGATCCTCAAAAGATTTTGTGCTAGTGTTTAATTGTTTTATTAGCTAATATTATTTGTTTTTTGTTTCTTTAATTCGTATATGTTTTTAAAAAAACTACTGATGTATTATGTTTGTGTTCAAATATTAAACAAGTCACAAATCACGCCTTAACCGGCAAACAATTCTGTCCATATAAGAAAATTAAATTAAATCAGGAAAAGTTTTTATTATGCACTTTTCGATGATGTGATAATGATTATGCAAATTTTATTAGAAAAAATTAAAGCAAATAGTACCTACACCATTTACTGGGGAAATGAAAACGTGCAATTGCCAAAGGAAATTTATGAGATACCAAAACAATTTCTCAAGAAAAGGAAAAACACCAAAATTATTTCCTTTATCTTAGCCGTTTCTTTGAGGAATATATTTTTTTAAAGCACAAAAAAGCCATGTTCTTGAAATTTAATTTGAGCGAAATTGAAATCAATATTATCACCATAATGGTGTCAGTTCGACAACATGCTGTTATCATTTTTGACAACACACCGTTTAGTATATTGACCACATTCAGTTGTCATTTCGATAACAAATTGTTTTTAGTATACAAAGTAATAAATAACCCATTCCGAACCCAATAAATAAAAATATGCATTTTTTTTAATTTATTTCAAATTTTTAAAATAAAAATTAAAAAAATTCACGTGTTTAATTTTAATAAAATGTACAACTTTATTGTTAAATAGTAGATTTAATATAAATTTTTTTCAATTGCTTGTCTTCTTCATCGTCATTTATCTTTTGCACTTGCATTGTGTGTACATCATTTATAATTTTTTCAAGATCCAAGGAACATAATGCTTTCGCCACTGTTAATAATGTATTTTTTCACTTTTTAGTTTTATAATGTTGTTGTTTGTATATACATACGCTATTTATAGTGAAAGTGCGATATATATTTGACAACAATGGTACGTTTTTTATTTTTCGGCACAATTTGACATTTTGTTGAAAATTTTACAACAAATGTTGTCAATTCTGGTTTGACATTTGTGAAGTTAGCAGATACAAAATATGCAATAAGAAATAAAGCGCTATTCTCCTCAAGAACGCGAATTATTTGTTTAATTTTTTTTGCGAAGAGTTTTCGGGCCACCTAATCTCTCGTTTTGATAATTTGCCTCACACTCTTGAAGCCCTCGAATAGAATATCTGTCAGGAATGCGGGAACCTATCGCCGGAAGTTCTTGCAAGAGTGATTAAATATGCCATTAAACCCAGTATGTTTATCAATTCTGAAGGCGGCCACTTGGCCTATATAATTTTTAAATGAACAAATATTTAGACATCATAAAAACACAATTCAAAAGCAAAACTAAAGATTTTCATTTATTAAAAAAATTACAGTCAAAGAACATTTAGCCGCCTTGTGAAATAAAATATTTTTATGATCTGGTTGTTTGTGTCGCAGTTACTTTATTGACACAATATTCATGATCCATTTTTGCGATGCACGTTGCGCATCAGTTGCTGGAATATGCGGTTATGCTTTCACGTACGTCCTACGAACCACATGCAGCGTAGTCAAGCATTTCCGAAACGGCCCTACATTGGGATATATCGATTTTATTCTTAATAGAGATGCGATACACCTCTTCGTATATATATATACATATTCATACAGTAAATATCGAATTTTTATGGACTCTGTGACTTGGTGAAGCATAAATTTCGAAACACGTTGGTTTAATTACACTGTGCTAGTTGCAATATTAGAAAAGCCGGGCACATGGCGTTTAAACATAATTCGGGTACGCTAAATCCAATGGTGCTAACCGTTTTTTTTTAGGTTAGCTCTTGTTTTCGAGATATACCGTTATTTCGAAAATGGAGGAGGCTGCTAAACCCTTATCCGCGTAACTCAAAAACGGGTTAGTTTATTGAAATTTCAATAAAATTTTTTTTAAGAAAAGTAAAACTTTTTTCTAATTTGAGCAGTAGTTTTAGAAACATTTTTTTTTTTTAAAAAAAAAACAAATAATTTTTTATCAAAATTTCGAAATTTTTGTTTTTTAAAAATTCATAAAAAATTGGAAAATGCAACCAGGCTACTAATTTTTTGCAGACATATTCACAAATCTTAAAATTTTAATTAATTTAAGAATTTCACAAAACGCAATATGTATTTGTATGGGAGCTCCCCTAAGAAGTAGTGATAAGGGGCAAGTATGGGCATTAAAAAAAGTTTGCTTTTCTGATGCAGCGCAGTGATGCATTTCCGAACAGGCCCGATGTCTCGAGAATATGTTAGGGACAAACAGTTAATTGAGGTCGGTAATACATTATATTCCACTGGGGCCGACTCCTGGGCATTTAAGGGACTTTTTCTTCAATATATTTCTAGTCCGCATTGAACATTTTGTATGGGAGTCCCCTTAAGGAATGGAGATTGCGGGTAGATATGTTAGAAATAAATAATTGAGATAAAAAATAAAGTGGGATCGGCCATATATTTGACCCAAATAGGGGCATCCTAGGCGCTGCAGGGGCCAAATGTAAGAATTATTATAAAGATTTCGGACAAACTTATTTTTCAATTCCGTTAAATGATGCTCGGTATGGTTTAAAGAAACCCAACAACTAAGTATTATCACGGCTTATCCAAAAAAAAGAAGAAAAACCAAATTGGAATTAGTGTATTTTAATGGCAACTGAAGAGAAAAATACACATTCACAAATTGATTCATATTGAGCGGAGAAAAAAACTTTCTGAATGTTTTTTATACAAATGGTACCTTCTCCTCTTCATGGATTTTAGATGTACATATGTACGTGCATAAAGTTTGCATCGAAAACTAAGAAAGATTTTGTGAATAAAAAAATACAATTTTAAAACTACATACAACTTAAATTAAAATGCACAAAAGCGTAATAGCTGTCACTATGACAGCTATAGAGAAGACGTCATTAATCAACTAGTACCGCCATAATAGAAAAAAACGCCAACTAACAACAAAATCAACAAACAAACAACTCGCATCAAGCAAATAAACAAAGAAGGACGGACACACTACAAACGACATAATGGAAAAACATACAGTGACATTTTATTTTCAATTTGAATTTCAAGCATATGCGAGTACTACTACACTACACTTCGGACTGCATAAGAAGCAAAAAAGATGGATGCATTTTGATGCAAATTTTTAAGTAAAGAAAACATTAAAAAAACCAGAGTTTGTCAGTCAGTTATTGCAGTAAATAAAATGCAATTTAGTGGCATAAATTGTTAATAAATAAAATTGAAATGTTAATTTTATTAAAGAAACAATTTTCTTCTTCCTTTTTTAATATTAATATTTTTCATATACAATTATTGCTATTTTTTTTTTGTTTTAGTTTTAATTTATTTTGAAAATTAAAAATGTGTCCGTCGGTTTTGTGTCAACTCGTGTGTAAAAATTGTCTTGATGATGCGAAAACTCATTTAAACCGAGTGCAACAGAAAACATGGACAATTAAATACTTTTTGTTGTTTTTTTTTTTAAATTTATAACTTAAATAACGAAACTATCAAAATATTTTTCGTGGACTAAAACTGAACTGGATTGTGAGTGACCATCGTTATAGTCGTTGTCGACAATATCAACAACATTATTATTACACTCGATGGTCCCATCCAGAAACGATCAAAATACATTTTGTTTGATGTTTAAGTTCATGTTGTAGTTCGAATAAATAAGGGATTTAAAAGAATTAATTAATAAGAATAAGTAAAAAATCTCTGTTTGACTGATCTACAATGGCATAGATGAATCGAAAAACCCTAAAGGATAATATTTAAGCATTCATATCACATGATCTAAGCACACTTTTTTTGCCGGTTTAACACGTAAAAGTGCTTGCAGACCGAATTGTTTGTTCTTAAAAAGGCAATAAGCGCCGTTTTATATAGAGGCAACCTGGGTTGACGATATAATCCAATGGTCCCTTTAATACCGGGCTAATGATCCTTTTAATACCGGGTAAATGATCCTATAAATACTGGGTAGAAGAACGAGCTTTTTAGTCTCTGTTATAGATACACCGATGTTTGAAAGAAATAACACACATTCAACTCTGTCGGTAGGCTGAAGTAGATTCGGGAATTGCGGCTTTCCGCCCTTCCACTTTAATCTGACCATTTTTTTTGAGACAAGCCGGACACGGCGTTTTTTAGGTCAGCTCTTGTTTTCGTTATTTCATACATTTGACCCATCTAGGAGCATGCTACGCGTTGCAGGGGCCAAACTTAAGAATTTCAACCATACAAATATGGCGGTGTAATTAAATTCTAAAGGATGCGAAGGACACCCCACTTTATTTTTCATATCCATAATTTATTTCTAACATACCTAACCCTTAATTCCATTCCCTTAGGAAGCTCCCAAACAAAACTTTCAATACAGAGTAGAAATATATTGAAGAAAAAGCCCGAAAACTGCGAAGGAGTCGCCCCTTGGGGCAATTAGTTTTATGTTCCTAACATTTTCTTAAAACATACTTGCCATTTATCTCCACCCCTTAAGGGGGCTCCCAAATAAAAATGCGGTTTAATGAAAATCTTAACTTTGACCTCTGCAGCGCGTAGCATGCTCTTAGATGTCTCAAATGTATGACCAACCCCACTTTATTTTTCATCTCAATACTCGCTTTCTCCACGCCTTAAGGGTACTTCCATACAAAATGTTTAATACAGACTAACCTATTGAAGAAAAATTCCCATAATTGCCCAGGAGACGCCCCTAGTTGGATATAATGTAAGACCGACCTCAATTAGTTTTTTGTCATTAACATATTCTCGTGATATACTTGCCCTTTACCTCCACTTCTTAGGGGTTCTCCCAAAGAAATGTTGCGTTTTAATAAATACTTAAAAGTTATTTTAATGCGGGGTTTCGGTTTTTTTTGTTATTTCAATAAACTAAATCGTATATCTAGAAAACAAGAGATAACTTAAAAAACGGTTAGCGCCACTGGATTCAGCATGCCCAAATTAGGTTAAACGCCAGGTGCCCGGCTTGCCTATTTTTTTTTTTAACTAGCACAGTGTAATTAATCAAATCTTGTCATAATACTTTATTTTCTGTCCTGCCAGTGACAGACAAAAATTTTCGTCATCACGGTTCCTGTGCACGTATGTAGGTGTGTATCGCTCTTCTGATTGGGTGAGTGCTGCAATATGCTGCAAATTTCGTAATCATTCTTTTTACTAATGGTACATTGTGGTCCTTGTGGATATTTGTGTTTTAACATACCAAGAAGCAGCTGGGATTTTTCCAAGAACTCTATTTTGACGCCTTTGAATTTTTTCGACATTAGAGGCCGAGGCACTGCCCCGTAACGTAGCACCAGAGTTGTAAAGTAGAAGTTTGCAATCGAAACTAAGAACAGAAACATTAATTTGAGTTGCTTTTAGTTTCATTTGACTTCATTTTGCTTTTTTATGCCATTTCCAAGTTAAATGCTGATCTAGATGAACACCGTGGTATTTTACATGCGATTGTTGAGGTATTATTTGATTATTGATTTTAATAGCGGGCATGTTTCCCGACATCAATCTTTAGGTTCCATTGTTTTAACCACATTTCCACCTCAAATATATGATCCTTTAAGTAACGAGATGCTTCATGACAGTTTTCGTGAACGCTTAGAATAGCTGTATCATCCGCAAAAGTTGAAGTTTGATTGTAGTTGTTTGTTGGCATGTCCGAATTATAAATTATAATAGAGGACCCAGGATGCTGTTAAAGTTAATTATTTTTTTTTACCTCCAATGAAATTATTCTTTTAAGCACATATTGCAACACATTTCCAACTTGTGCAAATTAAATTGACATTGTTGCTAATGTTGTCGTTATTATTGCCGACACTGCTACTGTTCTTGTTGTTGTTGCCATTTTTATTAATAATTTTTCATACAAAGAAAACACACTGTGTTGAAACAAATTAGCTTAATGTTATTAAATGAAATAAGGAAGATCTCATCACATTTTGCAACTGGGCAAAAAAAACAAAAAAAAAAAAAAATGCATCAACCACTAGAGCCTGTTATGAATTTCTGATGTTTTTATTTAACATAAAATTTTTGTATACTGTTTTCATACGTTTGTTTCATTATTTATATTTTATGTCAAGTCTACATTAAACTTAATTAATGGCATCAACGGAAGTTTTACATAAGTACGCAGACAAGAGCTCAGAGATCAAGTTTAAAATAATAATTGGTCTACTCGAAGAGAAGTGAAATGTTGGTGACACATAAAAAAGCGGTGTTTGATATTTTGTATTCAATAGTTGTCTCTGAATTGCTACTATTATTAATTTGGATCGAAAAAAGAGAAGACAGTCTAAATTGTCTAAAATAATTTAGATATTGTGTGTCCAAGCTAACAAATGTTTACAAGAGTCCATAAACGAGTTAATAAACGAATGGCACTTTTTAAACATTTTGACAATTTCCTTAGTCAGAAAAAATTATTGCAAACAAAAATGGAATGTAACAAATAGAGTTGTTACATTTAATTTTGTAGCATCTTATAATATTTGTAATTTAAAAGGGGAAAATGAGCAGTGTTTTATTGGAGATTTTTCTTATACAGACATATCGGCGATATTTCAGGTTTGCCGCTCGATTCCTGCCACAGACTCTGGGTGTATGGGTTGCAGGTTCGATTTCCGCCAGAGGCTCTGGAATATTTCACTACAACGGCGAGAAGGTGTTAGTTGCTATTCCTCGGTTAACTAAGTTAGAACATAATGTAATTGTAACTTTTAATAACCCTGCACAAAATGTAACTGATTCACTATTGACACAGTCACCAGTACTAATGACTCACTATACCCCAGGCAACGTTATTTACTGTGTACGTTTAACATGTGTGTGTCATTGGGAATCTACTACTAACGTTGGTACTATTGACTAGGTAGCTCTTTTGGGACCAAATGTAGGCATTTAAACCAGGAGAATCAGTAGTACATTTTAGAAAATCTAGTCTTTTTTAGAAAATATAATCTTTTTTATTCACCCTTATTCCATTTAACGTCGTCGTCATTGTCATCAATTTAATATCAACATCAATTTTCATCGACGTCGTCATCAATTCGATTCAAAACTTATATTCTATAACAGCAGTGTAACGATGCCGATTGTTATCGTTTTTTAAGCACATCTCTAATAACTTAGACAGTTGGTTTGTTTTGTCTTCAGTTTTTATTAAAAAAGAATGCAATTTGATGTTTAAATGTTGTGCTTTAAAAAAGGGAAGCTTGATTTATTCTAAAAAATTTACAATTACTAATGCCATAAGGCATTAATTAAATTTTTCGCCCCGTATAAATCGACAGTGTTGATTGTGCCCTGTAAAATACACACTTCGGTTTATATATGGGGCTTTCCTTATATCGGCAACGATTGCCAAAAAGAGCAACAAAAGTTACGCGAAAATTGTAAACATTCGGAAAATTTGCAGAAATAGCGAACATTTTTAATATTTCAAACATGCCATCGTTAACGTTGCGTACGGCATACCAAAAATACATCGACGCTTATCAATAAAACTTGATATTGACAATGGGCATACTGATTTGCAAGAATCGACACAAAACGTTATCGTTTCGTATTGATGACGCTAAATGGAATAAGGTTGATGATTGCTGCAAATGTTTTAGGAATTTACTTCTTAGTTGTTGCTGATACAACTGTTTTTCTTATTAAAACAAAAAATAAAAGATAAGATACTTTTGTTGACAATTTAGCCAAAAAGTCATCAAAATATTCGACAAAACTGGTGACTTGTAGACACTTGCAACCAGGTTTTCTTCAATTGTTTGATATTTTTGTTCGCCACAATATTGTTGTAAACCATAATACAAAAATTAAAAAATTACAACTCAACTGAGTTGAGTTGTGAACCGTAATAGGGGCCTTTTAATCTTTTACACGTAATTTTGTACAATAAAAAATTTCTCTACTTTAGTTTTGTTAATTGAAACTTGAATTCAAATTCCATATGCATATAAAATATCGCCGATATATACTTTTGAGTATCGTATCGATAAAAAGGCGCGTTGTTACCTCCCTAATATTAATATCCTACTTAAAATGTTTTATTGATCTTCTTATTAAAAACATGTTAATTAACGCTTTTTTTTCTTTTTCTTTTAGGTAAGTGTCTTATCTGGATATTTTTGTAGTTAAGTCTAATATTTATTAAAGGGATGCCTTCCGTAAGTCTTACTGTTTTATAAAAGTTTTATAACGCCAAAAGTGTTTGTAATACAATTCTATGTTTGTTTATGAAAAATAACATATTTTGCTTTTTTAACAATATTTTAAGAGCAACATGTTATGATTAACAATAATTAAAATCTTTCGTATTTAGATCGATATTTGCTCTAAGAAAAGTAAGAAAACAAATTCAATTGAGATCATTCATTAGCCTAATACTTAGGAGCAGGAGCACCTGCCATATGGCCTAATCTTATGATGGATCGTAGCCACTAGGCGATTTATTTATTCAATTATCCAATGGCCCCGTATGTGCACAAATACTTTCACTCACAAAAAGTATACACTCACCCCATGTTTAGGAGCCACCTCCACAACAGCACAAACTATCCCAAAAGGGTGAAAAATCAGCCTTCCATGTGGAAGTCTTTCTTACCGCGGTTTGCGGTATAAACTACTGTCAGGACGTGATTCCTAAAAGTATCCCTTCGTCAAGAAAGTACCCCTCTGTCACCAGAAAGACAGCTTTCCATCAGAAAAGCAAGTCTTCCACAAATACAATCATCCTGAAAGAAAGAAATCGTATCTCTCAAGATGCATTCTATGGGGGCCTCATTCAATATTTATACAGGTACCTTGCACTCACCGGGGGCTACTGACTTCCGTAGCATCAGATAACAAGGTACTCTGGTGAATACGCCGTACTCAAGAAAACAAAATACCTCAAGAGCCCTTTAATTTTGGTCGTTTGTCGCATCCCAGGTATGAATATACCTGATTTTCCAAGGAGAAGCTAACAAAAAAAAAGGGGAAATATCCTTTAAATGATCATTACACATCCTGGTAGTGTAGCCGGAACTGTGTTATTGATATACATGAGCTACTGCACGATGGCCTTATCTCATGGTGGATCTCAACCACATGGTGATTGATTAATTTATGCATTTACCAAGTGCCCCTGCGTATGCGAGAATCCTTTTTCATACACAGTTTTTAGTTTGAGAGTATAATCGACAAAGAACACTCTCTACCCATTGCTTAGGAGCTGGAGCTATCTAACCTCCACTGCCAATCTGATTGAAGGCAGTTTCCGTTCTAATAGCTCAGAACCTTAGGATTATTTCAACATCACTTCCACAACCCGCGATGTAGTTATATCCACAGCCACCTCGTGCTCTCCGAAAGTATTCCTTTAGAGAAAAACAAGACTATCTTCCGAGACCTCGGAATTCAGGAAGAATATATTGGAAGGCATACTAACGGCGACCTCACCAATAGTCGGACCGCACCATCAGCTATGTACTTAGGTATAACTTCGGACTTTTCGTAATCATTAGATCCAAAAAAAACCGGTAATTGCCGATGTTGGCGCATACATCTAACCGCCGCAGCATAGATTTTCATTGTCCGAGGAAAGAATATCCATACAACAGTAAACCTTTATGCTCCTCTACCCCTCTGCCATATCTCTGTTCGGAAGAACTCCAAGGAAGTACGACTTTAAAGCAGAAAATAAAAATCTTCCTGTGCCTCTCGACGGCTTCTCTATGTGCTCGTCAACCATTGCCAGCTATTCAGTGATTGGTAAAATTTGAATACTTGCGGATCCCAGGATTGACCTCAACCTGTTTTACCCCGGTTTGGTTTCGGGCAAAATAATACTTAAATTTGTATTTTTACGCCTGGGCTGGACCGACTAATTTCGCTCTGACAGAAAATTAAGTGATTTTGCAAAATGAAATCGGCTTAAGTTTACCTGGGCTTCCAAAGTTTTAAAAGATAATATAAAAGTTCGCAAAATTTTTATTTTCTCCCTACTGACAACTTTTAAAGGGTGTGGATTTTTTTGACTGGAAGAAATATTTTTTTCTTTTTTTCTTTTTAAAATTTTTTATAATTTTATTTCATACTTTTGCTGTTGTTGTTGTATAACTCTAATGATTATTATTAACAAATTTAATTTTTACTTTATTAACTGTTTTATAAAATATTTCCTAAAAAAGACCTAAACTCTGCCATTATGGCAGCTCCTGGTGCCTTAATGGCTGACAAGCACATAATTTTCATCGCAATAAATAAGAGGTTTGCCTCTTTTTACCTTCTCTTTTGTCTACAAATATTTTCAGTCTGTAAATTTCATCAATTGTGTTCATGCAAGTGTTTTTGGAATTTGTCTTTTCAATGAAAAGTGTTGCAGGCAGAGTCAAAATCATATTGGCCATCTAATGATGCTCTGTAGGCGGATAAAACCGTGGTTCAATTACCTCAAACTAAAAAAACATGTCTGTTTTTATAAATTGAATTGGTTTTGTAATGTTTCAATTATTTTTTCATTTTCGTAACTTTTAGTAGGTAATAAGGAAGTTCTTCTATTTAATGTGTTTACATTGATCCTGGTTTGATCTTTTGGCAGACAGTATAATGACCCTTATCCGCTAAAATCATAATTTTGCTAAATTATGGGGAGCCACGCGCTTAGTTTTCCATAAATCCGAGACTGTTGTAAAAGTTCATTGCTTTTAAAGTCTCTCTAATCTAATGGGTTGATCTTTAATCAATTAATTCTGGAACATGTTTGATCTTCAAATTAACACTTTATTCAAATCAACAAGAAATAATACACGTTCTTATTGTAAACAAAAGGGCACATAGACCCTTTGTTCGTAAAGTACATACAAACTTCAAAATCTAACAAATTAACACATTTTTGTCTGTTTAAGTGTTTGACGCTCACAGTAGGAAACATCTTTTAACATTTTTTTTGGTGTGTTTAAAATCCCCTTGAGTGCATTGAGTGCACGTTTTCACAGCATTTCAGTATTTGTTTCGTATTTTTCTTGTATATATGTACCTTAAAATTCTTTTGACTCTAATTAGATCTAAAATGTATCTTAGAGTCTGTTTCCTAAAGTTTCTGTGTTGTTTTACCACAACAAATTTAAATATCTTCTTTTTTTTTTGTTTAACCATCGACAAATTTTCAAATAAATTAGAAGTACTTTTAGACACATTCATAAAACAAACACATATAAATTTAAGCAATTGTTAAACAAGCTTTAAAATAAACACACAAACACACACATGTGTACAGTATCGAATTGAAAAAAAAACTACAGGGAACCCGGCCGGGGATTGAACTAGTACCAAACTAGTACACAAATATCCACTACTAGTTCTCAACTGTAAACTTTTCTAAACCATCTTAATGCTTAAATTAGCATGGAGTGTGCTTGAAAAATCTATTAGTACTATCGGTTCTAGACGTGTACTAGTACACTTGGACCACATTGGGTATTTAAGGACCAGTTTGTTACTAGTTTTTGTATATAGAAAAAATAAGCATTTTGCATTTTAACATTGAAATGAAATTTAAGAAGCAGTGTCAAAGTACAAATTCATACATATCGTTAGCTAAAATGCAAAAAGGCGTAACTAACAAAAATATAATTTTACAGGAGAAGCAAAAAACTTTATAAAATGAAAACTATAAACATATCGGAAAACATGCATTAATAAGTCGTCCATGGAATTCTTTAAACAATTTTTAAAGGAAACCATAAAAAAAACACTTGTAGTTATGTCCCTCTGTTTTTTTTTTTTTTTTGTAAAATAAAAGTGTAATTTTTGATCGTAGAAGTGTAAAATTTTGTCAAGACATGTAGTTTAATGGCAATCATAATAACCAGGGTAATCAGAAATATGCTCTAAAAAATGCGTTTTATGGGCAATAAATATGCAGAAAAAACTCGAAAATATACCCTCAAAATTGTTAAAAATAGGCAAAAAAAAAAAAAATAAAATAAAAACAAAATATTTAACATTTGCATTTAAAAAGAAAACAATACTAATATTATAATCGGTAAAGCCAAAAACACCATAGTATTTACAAACCAATTTGAAAATAATTTAATTTGCTACTTGTACTTCTAGGGCTGTTATAGTATCTCTTGTGCTAGTAATTGTACTAGCGGCATTTTGACAATTAACTATTAATCTCCTGCAGGGAAAGTACAGAAATCGCTTGATTCGTTTGACGTTGTCTCGTTTTACGTTGTTCAATTTTGTGTACCTTTCGAATTTGATTTGCATCGCTATTAAATTTTTAGCAAAAACTGTAAATACGGTGCTTAGTTTTAAACTTTTTTTTAAGATTTTTTATTTACCCTTACGCTTGTTGACATTTTTGTTTTATTTGCTTGCCGCAAAAAAGAAAACAATTTATAGTTTAATCAAAATGGATTTTTGTTTGCCAGCACCATGGAACTTCCGCTGACACTTGTAAAAACAATAAAAAAAAAAATTAAGCTAAAAATCTTGACAATTAAAAGAAGGCTATTCATAAAACAGTATATAAAAGAAATTTCAAATTCAAGTAACGTCGTTTCGTTTTACGTCGACTTTTTTCGGAACGAACTTTTACTTTAATCAAGGGATTACTGTATAGTCGTTCAAGCCCACTATGTGATACCTTACATAACAGTATTGAGAAAAATTTCGAGAGTGGACCCTATTTGGGACCCATGAGAAATCATGGTCGGGTCTCTGAACAAAATTATGTTATTAGGGTAATGTTATGAAGTTGTGTGTGCCATCCGTCATCGGCCCATAATATTCATATAATAAATAATGCTTTAGAAAAAAGAGAATAAGTCCGTTTTTGCTCCAATATTTATGTAAGTTCTTATGTTAAACATAGCGGTTAATAATGTTTCAAATTATCCATTTGCTCTGTTCCCAACATTTTTAGCGTTAAGTTAAAAAATTTCGTTTGCCAATCAGGCGCCCTGTTGTTCAACGGCAAAAACTTTTCTGTACACCCAATATAAAAGAGATTTTGTTTTATTAAACAGATTTCTATTTAAAATATTTTCCCGGTATTAATAAACGTTTATTTAATTTAACAAACGTTTATTCAGGAAAATGTTCATAGAAAATTTCTTTTGTAAACCTTTATTAAATTTAAAATATTTTTATGAATACAGGCAATAATATTTTAAGTGAATTATACTAAAATGCCAATTATTATTTTCCAATTCTTCTTATTTTTGGAATATGTTAAGTTTTAAACTTACACACTCGTCATTTAATTTTAAATACTTTTCCAAAAATATTTTTCAATTTCGTAATTTTTTAATGGTGTCAAGTTCATTTAATGACTTCATCCAAAAAAAAATTTAAAAAAATTAACTGTCAAAAGTCAAACATCATAAAAAAACGCCAGCTACAAAAATACTTTAACAATTTTGAGCTTAAGATTTTTCTGTTTATTTAAAAAAGGCAGAAATTTCTTATTTAATTTTTCATGTTGGTCACCAAAAAATATTGAATTTTTAAACAACAGCTAATAACGAAAAATCTTTTTGAATTTATTTTAAATGTCTAATGGAAATTTTTGTTTACACATTATTTTTCATATTATTCAAATGCGTTTCTAAGTCAAATAACAATTTTTAAAAAAACTTTTATACTTTAATAGTCTTATCCCTTCAATATTTTCTATGTATGCACTATCAGAATTATGCACTTTACCAAACATTATTAATCATTTCTGCAAACATTTTGAATGACCCATTTTTATTATCGATGGCAAAAAAAACACACCAAATCAAACAAACGAGATGATGATCAAAAATTTATTAAAAGTTTCATAAATTATTTTTCATACATATATTTTTTTCTAATTTCTTAAAAACTTGAAAATAAACATTAATAAATTGGAATATGAAATAGTGATAAAGTAGAGGTATAGTGGGAAACTACAGCTGCTTATCGTATATAATACCTGAGATTTTTATAAATTAAAATGACTAATGCGAGGAAAAATTTCGCTATATGACGATTTATTTTTTGCTGAAGGTTGCTCTACATGTGCTATTTTTTAGTTTAGATATCAACAAAATTCAATCCACAGTGAATTGCCATTTTCAATTAAGAAAAACATATGAAACATTTTAAAGGCCAATTAACTTTTACAGTAACAAATAAGAAGTATAACTTAATACATTTCCATAATAATCCTTATGAGCACACCATGGTAACATTGGCGTGCATAAGGGATAGTAAAATTTATACATCGGATCTATTCCGGAAACTTAAAGTAAAATTCGAAATTATTAAAAGTGAGTAAAAAGCTAATTAAAGCAAAATATTAAAATCAGGGGAGTGTTTAAGAGTGCTACGGTAGGCTAGCTGGTAGTAAGCTAGTCTATCAGCGCCGGGGTTGCGGATTTGACTCCTGCCAGAGACTCTGGTTTCCTTCCTGCAGACAAGCGAAATGCTTCGCGGGAATTCGCCACAGCTGAAAAGGTTATATAAATTGTTACGAAAGTAAATGAAGTTCTGGGCCAATTACATAACGGTCCTATGGTGGTCATCTGGGTGTAACAAAGACCTTAGCCAAATACTGTGTTGGGTGCCATCAAGCGGTAGCTGTTTGGATAAGAAATTGCGCAAAATGTATTGCCGCCAAAGGTCCAGTGAAAAGAAGTCGTGAACAATTGGGTGTGCCTACGGTGTTCCATTTGAATTACATTCTGCTGTATTCAAGGAAATGTGTGAATCGTACGGAATAAATAAAACAAGAACAACCCCATTGCATCCGCAATCTGAAGGCATAATTGAAAGATTAAACCGTACATAAGGGAAATTTCAAAATTCCTGTTTGTATATAGATTAGCTCTTCATGACTCCACCTCTCATACACTCGCCAAAATTGTATTTGGAGTAGAGCTTAGACTACCGGGAGATCTAAAGTATGGTGTTAAGTCTTACAGGAACAAGAAACTCTAACCCCCGTATTTATAAACGATTATTAAATTTAACAAACGTTTATTGCGGCAAATTTTCATACAAAATTTGTTTTTATAAATACGGACGTTAAAGTAGTTCATGAGTTTGTACGAAACCGTTTTAAATTGTGAAGTGACAAGATGAAAGCCAGATACGATCGAGCGGCAAAATCTGAAAGATTTAAGCTGGTGTTGCTTTTTAAACCACTAGGAGTATCTTCCAAACTACAGACACATTGGGATGGGTCATATAAGATGATAATAAAATTAAATGACGTTGTATTTTGAATACAAAAGTCCAAGAGTTTAAATAATAGTTGTAATTTTAGAACGGCTGGCTCCTTATGGAAGAGGTGAATATGAGCCTATTCGTGACGAACTAGCTTAAGTGGGGGGCAGAGTTACGAAAGACCCCAGAAACGGTGGGGACAAGGTTGTTGTATATATATATGCTTGCTATAGAAATTCAGCCTGATCGGTCCATAAATGACAGCAATATTAGAAGAAAAATACGATTGCCTCTAATTTTTTTATAAAAATCTCCTGTTGTTATTATTTGCAGTTTAAATAGAGAAATATGTTGTAAACGAAAGAATGTACTCAACATGTTTGATTTTATTTTTTTAATTCTGTGTGATAACACTATGGGACAAGCCAAAAATTTCCCTATGGGACAAGCCAAACATTTCCTAAATAACCGCTATATTTTTTTGATCCGCTAAAGTCACCTAACTGCTAAAATTATCATAATTATTTAATGGTAAGGTTTTTTTTTAATTTTTTTTTTTTCTAAAATTTGAGGTTTTTGAAGATGCTGCCCCATACATCTTGTTGTAATATGTCAAAAAATCTTAAATTACACCAGATTCAAGTCTTTCTAATATCATTTTTTAATTTAATATTAGTTTTGGAGTAATTGATGAGCACAATTGGAAAAAATTTTCATTTTTTTTTTTGTTTAAGGGTGTTTCCAAAGTAACGGTCGTTACTGATTTTCGGAGATTTTTTAAATTATATTCCAACCTACCAAAATTTGACACGAAGATTGCTCCATTTTGGACTTACGAAAGTTCAAGCAACGGCAGCAACTGAAAAAATTCATAAAAATTGTAATTTCAATACTTTTTTTTGACCATTAAAAAGTAACGGTCGTTACTTTATAAATGTGCTGTTTTCATATGTCGGAAACAAACAAGTAAAATATCTAATTAAATTCTTTGAAATTTTTTATTAAAGGAATGGATTTATTTTTAAACCAAAGAAATTAGTTACCAAAAAAATGTTTTGTTTTAAGTATCGGTAGTTACATTTTAAAAAGTTGTGTTTGAATTCATTTATTATGGGTAACTCAAAGTAACATATTTTTGTTAGTATAAAGAAAATTAAAGTGAATCTTTCGGAAAATGAAAGGTACATTTATTTTGTATAACATTAGCGGAAAAAAAATTCAAAATAATAATTTCATTTTTGAGCTGTAAGGAGTCATTTTCTGTAGAAACACCCTTAATTATAAAATTTTTGAACTCAAAAATTCATAAAAAATTTTAATCAACAAATACTTCCAAGTTTTGGTACCAAATGGTAAAGTTGCATCTTTTAGAAGTAAATAAATTTTATTTCATGAAAATCCATTGACAAATTGCTGTGTTATTCCCGATAATCCTTTACTTTAATTGCTTTTTTATAAAGCTGCATATAATAGAAATAAAATACATTTTATTTCATGAATATCCATGGATAAATTCGATTAAGGGAAAGTACCTAGTTTTGACATTTTTTTTTTATCAGAAATTTGTTGCTCTACACTACACTAGTGCACTACCCCCATCTATGACAAAAATGATAATTGCTATTAAAAAAGTAAAACAATTTTATTTTAATAATTTTCTAAAGTTAAAAACAAAAAAATTAAATTTTATTATTAATTTTTGCATTTTTCTAAATTTTTCTTTTTGAAACGCTTGTTATAAATATAAACCCCACTTCACAAATACAAAATAAAAAATTACGCCAATTGATTAGCTGTTGCTTTAACTTCCGTGCGAAATAATATGAGGTGCACTTGTTTCGCACGGAAAATAAAAATGTTGCTAGAAACATTTCGCATGTTTTTCGTAATATAAACAGAGTACAACTCTATCAACATTTTTTCGTTTGTATTTCACAGAAATTTTTTTATATTGAGTTTGAAAACATTTCGCACGAAATACTGAACAGAGTATCAGGCTAGCGGATCAAAAAATATAGTGGTTATTCAAGGGAAAAAACTTCCCATTTGTTGCATAGTGTAATGTGTGTTAGTGGGTAAGTGGTCTAAAGGTACGTTAAGACCTAACAAATATTAAAAAATATTAAATTGATCCAACTTTGGCTTTAATTTTTACAATTTGTTTTTTGTCTTACACAGCTTTGTTTGTAAGAAGATAATTTTGAAACTGTGAAATGATGTTTGACCCAGCGTTTTGCAAAAGCAAAGAATTTTTTAATAAAACTAGCGGTAACGTGTCGGAAGTCTAATATTTGATAGGTGTAAACATAGATTAAAGGCCCAACTATAATATGCTTAAGTTAGTTTATGCTGCTGTACGAATGCATGTAAGTTATATGTGACAAGCCATATTGAACTTTAGCAATCTTTTTGTTAAGTTTAATGAATCTGCCATTTGCTAAAGCAAAGTGCGAAAAGAATCGCACTTTCCGTACGGAATCAAATGTTTTTTGTTTTTTTTGGTTTTTTTTGGTTTTTTTTTAAATGCATTTGATAGGCTTTTTGTTAATTTTTGACAGAAGCTTAAGCAAGCTTATGCATATTTTAGTTGGGCCTTAAGACTCTGTATTATGTCGGTTAAAAGTATTAAAGATTCGGCAAAGGCGAATAAAGCCCTATTAGTTGGCTTATTATGAGATGGTCCAGTTTGACAAACAAACTGTCACACAAATATTTTACAGTTGTTCCGTTTGAAGAGGTTTATCCAGAAAATGACCAATAGTCTTCCATTTTTGTCGATTTAGAACAACCTGTTCAAAAAACGGCTGTCTCTAGTTGGAAAAAGCGAGATATGTTGCTGGCACTAAAGGAAAGGTAGGAAAATGTCAGAACCTGATTTGATTAAGATTAATGTGGGTACCCACTATAGCAGCCTGATACCTTGGTGCTCTTAAAATCAAGATAAACAATACGTCTAACAATATACCACAAGTTATTGAATGAAGCTCTGTCGTATAGATAGCAGTACTAATAGATACATCAGCAGGTTTAACTTAACTACAAAATACTGCCCCCTGTTTCTCAGTTTTAAGGTTCATTCGATTTGGGCTTCTACCAAAAAATCGCGGGTTATAGGCGCTACTTATAAAGCTCTGAACGCTCGTCATCTGCCTAAACAACAGCACCAAATGAAGGGACAACCTTAAGACGCACTCGTACCACCCCTGAAAAAGCCAATTATAACTTTTTTAACACATGCTTAACATTTTTGTTACATCCAATATTTTTTTTCTTTTTTTATTTTAGGTGAATATTCATTTTGTTTCCATATTTTTCTAACAGTAGCTTTAGTTCTTGCTATAATTTTTGAATTCGTGATCGTAATTAAACATTATTTAATTTTTTTATTATTTATTTTATACTAATTATATGCGGGTGCATGTCATTGTTTATATGGACATGATCGATTTAATTGCGTTCGTAATTCCATCTAAGCACTTGTTATTACCAAATTTGCTCAATCGTTTATAGCAGCAACAATTGCCAAGCCATATGGTTTCCTACCGTTCTTCTCCGATATCCTCCCAAACTAATAAATATACAACGTGCTTTTCAAATAGAATTAAAATCTAACGTTACATTTAATTAAGAAATTAAAAACCAATCAAGTTAGAGAAACATTAATATCAAATCGCATAAAATCAAATTGATCGGGTCTTAAAAAAACCATGTTTTCTCTTTTAACGTTAGAGTTAAAAAACATTTTTTTTTCTCTCTTGCTTAAGAACAATTCAGAATCAAAAACAAGTAATAACAAAAAAAAAAAAAAAATTAAAAATAACGTTTTTTACAAATTCGCGTAAATTTTTTTTAACAAAAACAAAGACAATGGAATGATTAATCGATACAAATTTAATATGAATTATTCATACACACATATTTTTTGTTAATAAAATAAAAGAGAACTCTAAAATTTCAAGAGATTTTTTTATTTGAATGACTCTCCAACAAATATGTAATTCTCTGAAAAGAATTATAAAATAAAAACAAAACGCACAATAATTCATAACGCTCCCCACATGTCTTGCAATCAGTGTTATCAGGTTATGTGGGAAATGGGGATTAAAAAAAAATTGATTTTGGGAATAGGAAATTTGACTCGTGTGGGCAGCATTAAAAAGGAACAAGATGTCGAGCACGAAGAAGTTTTAAGGAAATTTAACAATTTGTAATGTTTCCGTATCAACCATTTTATTAGTATGTTGTCTCAAATCGAAAAAGAATGCCAAATATATACAGATTTAACACATGTTTGACAAGTCCCTACATTTACATGATTTCAAAAAATCTGTACTTTTCCGTACGGCCAATTTTAAGAAGAAAATCTCTACGAATAGGAAATATATTTGGTACATTTTGGATATGAAAATTTCAAAATTGGGGATACGATTAAAAAAAAACGCAGGAAAACTCTGTTTGCTTTGGAGACCAACAAAAAACGTCCAACCATTTATTTTCGCTCTCGCGCTATACGGCGAATTTACTACACTGTTGGATCATGTTTGTTTGTATTGTTTCTTTGTCTTGTAATATTCTCTATGTGGATACCATAAAGTTTCTGGCATAAACCCCCATGTGTTGTTATTTTGTTGTGTATGTTCCAATTCGCTCTATATAATTTTGTTTATGTAGTGGTTTTTGTTAATTGTACTTAGTACATTTTAAGTTTAGTCAACTTCTTTTGTTGTTGTTTTTTTGTGGTTTGTGATTAAACCTAACAATAACAACAACCATTGTAATAAGATATTTTGTCTGGGGGCTCTCTGGAAATTAATGCAGACAAACAGACCAAACAAACGATCAATATTGATCTGATCGAGCGTTGCCACCAGTCCGCCGACACTTGTTTGCAACTTTTTAAACGTCTGTTAAGTCAGTCGATGCGATTACTTTAAAGCGAATGGAGGTGTTTTCGTTTATTAACACGGAGAATTAAATACAGAAAAACGTGTGTTATTTATTTTATAAGAAACAAATGATGTTTTGTTTAATTAAAAAAGAAATGTTTTATTATTCTTTAATAATTTTAAGAAATTTTATTAAATAAAGAAGAAAATAAAACTAGTTTTAATTAAAATTTGAAAAAATATTGAAAATATTTAAATTCCTTAATTAAAAAAAAAACGTACCTTTTAATAATACCTATTTTTATTATAATAAGACACAATTTGTCTTAGAATATCAGTTTTAAACTACAGCAATAAAAATTCAAAATCAAATAAAAACAAAGTGAACTAATTTATAAATAAAAAATACACACAAATATAAACAACTAAAAACTATTAAAAACAACTTTTTGTAATTAAAACTGAATTTTTAAAGAAAACATTTTAATATTGTGACTGTAAAATTAATTTCATAACAAACAATTTACAAGATTTTTTTTGCTCTCTTTTTAAAATTTTATACCCAAAAATAAAATCTAGTATTTTTATAAACAAAATTAAGAAAACATTTTAAAATAAAAAAAATACAGTTAGTGACAATGCGACATTTATTTTTAGAAAACAGATACTTATTCGGGTATTCGAAAATAATCATTGAATTTTAAAAACTTTGTATTTATAAATTTTTATAGAAAATTTGTTTTGCAAAACTTTTTTTTTAATTAAACATTTTATAAAGTCTGGCATTAGATATTTTATAAAAATATCCGCTAAAATTAAAAATTAAGTACCTTTAAGTTCTTTCCGTATTTAATTATCTTAAATTTTCAAAATTAATCGAAAATATCATTAACTCAAAAAAAAACTCTAACCACTTCTTTTGAAAAGTGATTACACCCACAGCACAATAGTGGATAGGGTATTATGCGTTTGTGCTGTTGTGTAAAATATTGGTCCTAGTATAGGGATCGACTCAAAGTCTCTTTACGAATCGATCTAACGATGCCCATACATCAGGCTGGCTAATTCTCTGTCCATGTGTGCAATGTATGTATATACAGGTCGCATTTTTAATGATTATTTGACGCAATACATAATTGTCAACATAAAGTTTACATGAACATCCAGCCATCTGGACGAACGGACATTGTTAGATCGATTCAAAAAGTTATTCTTAGGCGATCGGTACACTGAAAGGTCTACTAAAATGACGAATACTTTGAGGTGGGCTTATTGCCAGCATCAGCACAAACACATAATACCTTTCACTATTTCCACAAGAAGTAAAAGCGCTATATTGACTTAAAATAAGCTAAATTGACATTACTTTTTCAAAATAGCAGCCAATCATGCACAGCTTTTGCGAATGTCGATATAAAAATAAATTCGGTTAAAATTACCTTTAAAAATGCAAAGATTATTAATAGTTTCGATTTATATTTTTAATTTCCTTGATTCTAGTGTCTTTAAATAGTTGTCACACTGTTTAATTTTTTTTTATTTTCATTAAATCTTTTAAAATTTATCGCTTCAATAGATCTAAACTGAAATTATGTTGTGTACGTGATATGAAAAATAATTTCAAAATCGAAAAGCAAGTGATTGAGTTAAAGAATTTTAAATAATTTCCTTAAAGATAAAAAAAGAAAACTAAAAAATAAAAAAACAAATCTAGATAATTTACAGAAATGGAAAAAATAAGACGAATTAATAAGAAATAAATGCGTAAATAAAGAAAAATTTATAAAATATGAATACAAAAAACGAAAGATCAATAAAAAAAAAGAAATTTTCAAAATAAAAAAGATTTTGGAATTAAAAAAATTTAATAAAAAGTAAAAAAAAAAATTATAATAAACTTTTAATAGCTTTAATTAAATATTATTTTTGTTCCTTTTAAAATATCTAAAAAACAGATAAAAAAAACAAAAATGTTTGTGTGAGTGTGTGTTAAAAAAAGCCTAAGAATTCAATAATCTGTTCCACTGTGCCTACTGCACTAAAGTGTCTTTGTTTCTAAGTTAAAAAAAAACTTTTAATTAAAATGACCTAATTTTTTTTCAGTTTATCAAACTGAAATTAATTAAAAATATTTTTTTAGTATTAAGAAAACTCTTTTAACACTTTCATAATTTAGAGAATAAATTACACTCTGTTTTTTTTATTTTTATAAATTAATTACTTTTAACATACAACACTTTTTTACAATTAAACAATCAGAAACTTTTTATAAACATTCGGCGATTTTTTTTTATCAGCAAATTCATAATTATTTATTTGGTTTAGTTTCTAGATACTCTTTTTGATATTTCAGATAAGATTTCATTAAAAAAATGTTCTTATCTTTACTCGGTATTTTTTCTATAATGAGTTTTATAGATCTACGAAAAGTGCATTTTTGTCAAAAAATTGTTTGATTTTATTTCCACTTACAGACAGAAAGAAATCGTCACAGGCCGTTTGCTTTATCTATAGAAATTTTTGACTTTAAGTTTTATAATTTTTATGTTTTATACTTTTAAATATTTTTTGTACTCACACCACAATAGTAGAGATGGTAATATGAGTTTGTGGTGATGTTTGTGACACGTTAAAATATTGGTCTCTGGCCAATATAATGATTTCCGTCCGTCCGGCTGTTCATGTAAACCTTGTGTAGGTCGCAATTTTAAAGATAATTAAAAGAAATTTGGTACATAGGCTCTAATCGTCGCAAGGACCAAGCGTATGAGAGGTGAGAATCGGTCCAAATTCCACATAGCCCCATACAAGCTTATTTCCGGAATATATCTTTTTATGTTGGTTGATAAATTCAATTTTGTCCAAACTTGTTTTTTTATTGCAATCAAAATCATCTTACCAAATTTTATCGGAATTGGTTGATATTTGATCACAGCTCCCATACAAATACTTTAATAGCATAACTTCGTTAGAAATGCTGGTATTGATATACAATTTAAGAACCACAACTACTGCGGTAGCTACCATGTCATGACAAAATATTGTGATGGTGGATCAGAAATGAACAATTGGTCCAACACTTCGAGTTTATTTCACTTACCTTTGATCAGTATATGCTAGAAAATCACTATGAATGGATTCAGGTTTAAAAAACGTTACTTAATTTTGCAAATTTACTTTAAAAATCAGTCATCCATTCGCGCAACTTATAGGCGCAAAGTTTTGTTCAACAAAATTACCACATACACGCAGAGAAAAAACATGTTTCAATATGGTCACCCCCAAAACATGACAAAAATTTGCTTTTAAATTAACAATAGCATCTTTCCTAAGAGCAACATGCATGCTTTGGTTGAAAACCAACCATGCCATTATAAGTTTTAAACATATTTTATTTATTATAAACCATAACATTTTTGGAGGCAACAATAATATGGTTGTGACTTCTTGATGGAGGACTAATTTAACCATAATGTGGTTGTCGGTCACATTAAACATAATATTTTCTTGAAAAATGGTGCTGTTGGCGGCGAGCACATTGAAACGTGTTTTTTCTCTGGGTGTAGAGACAGAAAATAGAATGGGGCAAATTTTTGAACAGAATGCCATTGAATTTAAATTAAAAAAAATTCTTAAATCATAAATTTAAGCAATTCAAATCACTGCGTTCTGGCACACCACCCAACTTCAACTTCTTTTAAAAGAAAATAAAAAAAGGATATAAAAAAATAAGATTTTTATATACATAAATTAAAAAAAAAATTGTACATGATCTATTTGATGCCACTTTATTTTATTACATTTCAATCAAAAACATCAACATCATACTCATCCAGTTTGTAAAAGTTCATTAACTTGACTGGCAAAGAAACAATTTAGTAACAATTAAAATGGTTTTTGTTTCTCCATGTTTTTTTTTCTTTTTTTCTTTTGCTTTAAAGTAAATAATTACGGCTATGAAATTAAAGAAAAATCCTGTTTTCCTAAACATGCACAACTATAAAGGTTTTTCCCCATAAAAAAGCCAACACAAGATAAACTGACAGACAGACAGACAGGCGGACAAGCAACCAACCACATTTACGCATTACAAATTTTATTTGGTATTATGATCATTTAGTTGTTGCTGATGACGATTTTGATAAAAGCAAAATTATGATGCCTTAAACCAACCTCCTCTTAAAGTCCAACATTAAAATGCGTAGTTGGTAATTTTACTTTTTTTTTTGTCTTAACTCTCTCTCCCCACCGAGTCTCGACGTTACAGCTGCGCAGAAATGCTAAAGAAACCAAATTACTTACTTCTCCTTGTACACGTTTGATTTTGTTTTTTCCAAAATGAGTGCAAGTTTATGAAAAATAATATTTATTTTACATTATTTTGTGGTAAAGTGGTTGTTGGTTGCTGGTTTTTTTTGTTTTTAATTTAACTCTTGGAGTTACCGTGGTTGACTTTCGGTCTGACTGGATGGATGTTTTATACATAGTATGAAATGGTGGAAAAAGAGATCACCTACCTTCATTCGAAAACTGAAATTTTTGCTACAGATAAAAATGAAAAAGTCTAACGAAAAAGTGCATTGATTTCATTTGTTTTTTAATTTTTTACAAGAAGACACGTTTTGCAAGTTGTTTTGAGTTTAAATGTGGTTTTTGGTTTTGAGTTAACTTTTTTTTGCGTTGGCTTTGCGACTACGTTTATGAAATATCTTAAAGCAGAAACTGAAAATGCAAAGTATTTACAGTATATCACAAAATTATTTCGCTTAAAATTAATGTAACCCCCAACCACACAAGCAATTTGTGATGTCTAAGTACAAGCAATAACGCCGGCTACATAACTGCGTCAAATTCCCAATGTTCAAACTTTTATCTTGAGGTAGAGCACACGTACATCCCATCTTAAAACATAGAATTAAAAAAAAAAAAATTAAAAGGGGTTGTGTGTTATTTTCATTGCGAAGACAAATATGCATGAATATCTTGTGTTGGAAATAGAATTTGTTAGTTGCCACGGCAATAAATGCCAAACTTATTGCTCGTTTGGTCGGAGGTAAGCAACCATTGTTTAATATTTTTTTGAGAGATCTTACAGTCTAACCTAAAACAAACCCGAATAGCGCGGTGTCAACGCTATGCAATTGGAAAATCAGGGATCAAATGACGACACTCGATATTGATCGAAATTTTAATTCAAATTGTATTGTAGTTTCGATCGATATCGAACGCCGTAATTTGAAGTTAACGTGAGACAAACAAACGAAAATTGCTTAATCGACTTAACATTACTCAAGGACCCAGAGTATACATTTGTAATTTTTGGGTTCTTAGATGATTGTAAAGTGTTTCAGGCGGGAATACCGGGTTTTCGGAAAAATTATTTTTATTTACCGCTTTCCCGAAAATAAAAAAAGTGCAGGAAACCAAAAACCTTAGTTGGAAGTACTTTCCTTAATAAGCTGTTTATTTTAAAGCTGAAAATTTCCTAAAGTTTTTTTGTTTGTTTTTCTACTTTTTACAAAACTTTTCTTCTGTCCACGAAAAAAAACCGTTACTGCTAATTTGACCTCTTTATAAGGGGAAAACCAATTTTTACTGAAATACCGAATTTGGCGCCAATCGAATTTCTTCGGTTGCATGTACTATCACACAATTCGGTTACAATTACTGAAAATTTCGTTGCTTAGCATAATATTTTTGATAGCAAAATTTGAATTTTAGAACACTTTCAGTCATAACAACAGATATTGTTAGTTGTAAGTATGACTATTAGAAACAAAATTGTGCTTATACCCGAATATATGATAGTTGCAACTGAATTAACTTATAATTGGTGTTCATAACAAGTGATTTGATTGTCGTTATCAATATATTTTTTTTACCGGTTCATTCAGAATCAATACTCTAGCACCTTTCCCCTTTGTAATGAAATTCCTCAGGGATCGCCATTATCGGTAGTTTTGTTTATTATAGCCTTTAAGCAATTGGGCAAAGTACTAACCAGCATAAATCATATTGAACACGCTATTTGCGCCGATGATACAGTGATTTTCACCAAATTTAAAGACAACAAGCTAGGGAAATCATTTCAAACTCTCTCCAAAAAATAGAGGATTTGAGTTCAGCTTCGGGTGCAAAACTCTCTTAACCCTAATATCCAACCAATTCAAATAAAACTACCATTGGAACCACAATGGCTCTTAGATAAATCAGTGTTTATATTAACCTTAACTAAGCTCCCAAAACACTCTACCACTCCTACAGTGTATCAACAACATTTTTACAGAATATCGAGTCAGCTCGGGCCTAATTCAAATTTCAAATTCACTGATGGTTCCAAATCCAACCATGACACGTCATTTACCGTAGTCAAGGAAGACGGCTCAATTATTAAAAACGACTATATTGACCCCCATTGCTCTAGCTTTACCGTCGAAGCATCGTTCGTTGGATTTTTTGTCGCCTCCAAAGCTGCTGGGAGATCTATTATCTGTACAGACATCATACAATCGTTACTTAATTCCCTTTATAAATCATTAATCATTACTAAAACAAGAAATCTTTGTATAACGCACTCAGATAAAATTAAAATTATGTGGGTTCGATCCCATGTTGGCATTCTCGGAAATGAATGCGCCGACAGAGCGGCAGAAGAAGCAAAAATACGACCTCTGTTAACATTTCCAACGTGGAACATCAACAAAGCCATTTCTGTGCAATTCAAAAATCAAACTGCCGAACAATGGTCCTTGTATCAACATTCTTACAAAAACGTGAATCCTCTTGGGATTAAACCTCATAACCCAAAAAACATATCCAAAAAGAATCCAACATATGTGCACGTCTTAGAATGGGACACTGTAAATTTTCTCATAAGCACCTGCTTGAAAAATCTCAACTAAATCCTAGACGAATGCATCCGCTATAACTCTGCGCGTTCAAACATATTCGGGTCCGTTAAGACTCCCATCTTCTCCGGAACTTATCCGATACGAACATTTAACTTATGTATATACTTATAAATATATATTAAAGATCTAACATGCTTAATGAAATCTAATTACCTATTAACCTCCGGGCCAAAAGCCATAGCTGCTAGTGCCCTTACCTCTTTTAATTAGTGACATTAATTGTATTTTTTATTACTAATAAATAAATTAATAAATAAATAGATATAAATTTAAAAATTACTTTAATCTATCAAATGTTTTGACAGAAAATTTAGTAAGCAATTGGGGCTTTTAACTATTTTTTGGTTGTGAATTCCGAATAATTATATTTTCATTTGTTGTACTCGAATTTAAACTATTCCAACAATCAATAATTAGCTGCAATAAATGAATTAACATTTATATTACAAAATTTATTGACGAAAGCAAATTTTTAATTGCAATGACCAATATTCAGTATTGCCCTGTATTAAATTCGGTTGTGATTCTTACCATTTGTACTAATTTTTAGAACTAAATTAAATTAGTTATCATAACTAATAAAAGAATTGAAGGAATCATATTTCAGTTGGAATAGCGTTTTAATAATCAAGAGAATTGAAAATCAGTTAGAACTATAAATTTTTAATAGTTGCAATAATAAATTACACTGGTTTACAGCCAAAAAATACCAAGAACGCCACATGCCTAGATAAGTTAACTGGGACCTCCTGAACAAGAAAAACACTGTAATTTTTTTTTTCTAAGTACCGTTTTTTAGATAACGGTACTTTTGTGTTTTTCGGTGTATGGTCCCACTCAAACCCTTGTGGAGCCCAGCCGAGAAGTCCGATCGAGATAAATGGTACATTGTTGCAAAGGTAATTGAATACCTTTTCTGTCGATATGTCGGAAATTTCTATCTGATAAGAACTGGCTGAGTTATGGTACCTCAAAATTCAAAATTTGCCTATTTTTTACGTTTTTTTGAAAATTTTTCATTTTTATTTCGTTTTTTTTCTACGTTATAGTAAAGATCTGGAATGTTTTATTTTTTTACCGAATAGTTTATTTAATTACCAACATTTTAAGTGTAATTTGAAAAAAATCGGATAAAAAATAAAGTTTTTATTAAGGATTTTGTGGAACGACAATATTTTCATCTTCATTGCTCACACACTATATTCGGCGTAAATTCAAATTAAAATAACGAGCGACTTGAACTGTTGCGTTTTTTTTCGGATGCATATGTGGTAATATGTGGTCTTTTCAATGCTCTCCAACAAAATTATGACCCAGAGGAATGGCGTCTTTTTATGGATGGAGGCAAGGATAGTTTGAAGGCAGTCTTGCTTCATAAAGGGAATACGAAACCATCAATTCCAATCGGATATGGAAAATACATAAAGGAAACATATGAAGCAATGAAAGAACTTCTCGATCTCATACATTATGACCAACATCAATGGAAAGTTTGCTCTGATTTTAAATTAGTTGCCATACTATCTGGATTGCAAGGGGGCAATACGAAGTTTCCCTGTTTTCTATTTCTATGGGACAGCCGTGACCGTCAGAATCACTACACCCGAAAAGTTTGGCCAGAGCGAAGTGGACGTACGCACGGAGAGTACAATATCAAAAATGACCCACTCATTCCTCTGGAGAAGATAATACTTCCTCCGTTACATATAAAGCTTGGGTTATTTACAAATATTGTAAAAAAGTTGCCAAAAGACACACGCAAAGAAAAAACATGGTTGTGGTAAACATATTCTAAGAGCAACATATTATGATAAGATTCATGATTGTAGTCACCATATTACGATTGTTATTAAATCATATTATGACCAAATATGTTCGTAATATTACATCATAATATTTTTCCCTTAATCATATTGTTATCCTGTTAATCATAAAACGTTAAGAAGCTATAATATTACTGTCATAGCAATCATAATAAGTTTAGAAGTAATCATATTACCGTCATGGTAATCATAATAAGATAAGAAGTAATCATATTGTTGTCATGGTAACCATAATAAGTTAAGAAGTAATCATATTATTGTCATGGCAATCATAATAAGTTTAGAAGTAATCATATTATGATGCAAATTGATATGAACTGTTATACATAAATTTTTTACATCATAATATGATACAACTTTAAACATAATATTTTTATTGGAAAAAAATACTTATGATAAAATAAAAAACATAATATAGTTACTGTAATCTTTTTGTCGTAGGTCGCAATTATTTATAAATTATTTTATGGAGTTTTCATTATTTTTCTCTTAAAATAACACAAAACTTACCAGTAATGGTTAATATTTTGCACCAATATTTCACAAATCTTTCCACCACTTTAATTTCTTGTTTATTTAAATGGTTATTTTGTTATTTCTTTTTTAATATTTTTCTTTTTTTTTTTTAATATTTTTCTTTTTTTTTTTTTAATTTCTTGTTTATTTTAATGGTTATTTTTTTATTATTTAGCCACTCTCTAACAAATAATTCGATATGTTTATGTAAAACACGACACAACTGATACAAAATTATTTTACAAATGGCGATACCAAAATATTATTAGAGTATTGATATTTTGATTGCATCTTAAACTTATTATGATAAATGTATATAAAGTTATCATGTTATGGCTATTAAATATCATGTTATGGTTGTGAGTAATATAATATGTTTTGAAAGTTATCATAATTTAGTTGTTAGAAAAATAATTATTTTTCGGTCAACAATACTCAAATTTATAATTGCGATAAACATTAATATGTTTACAGTAACTATAATATTGCTGATATTTAATAAAAATAACAATTATTTGTGTACAACAACAATATATTGTTACAATAAACACAGTGTGGTTGCCGTAACCATGCCCAACCATATTTTTTCTCTGCGTGCAGTCTTGCCATGAACTACCTTAAACAAAAATTTCCGAGAGCCACAGCGAGCAAAATTGAAGCTGGTATATTTGATGGACCTCAAATTCGGGCTCTGTACGGTGACCAATCATTTAATGAGTGTTTAGGTCCAGCTCATTTGGAGGCATGGGAAGCATTCCAGGACATCGTTCACAACTTTTTGGGAAACTACAGAAGTCCTGATTACGCAGAGAAGATCGATACATTACTGCAAAAATTTAATGCCATTGGTAAGTGTTGAGTGAAAACATGTATATCAAACTTGGGCTCCGAAAGTGATGAACAAGGTGAACGATTTCACCAAGAAATGGAAGAAATCGAGAGACGTTACAAAGGCTGGTGCGACTAACAAATGATGGCGGCCTATTGCTGGTTCCTCATTCGCGAAGATGCATCCGAAAAAAAACGCAACAGTTCAAGTCGCTCGTCATTTTAATTTAAATTTTTTGAATTTACGCCGAATATAGTGTGTGAGCAATGAAGATGAAAATATTGTCGTTCCACAAAATCCTTAATAAAAACTTTATTTTTTATCCGATTTTTTTCAAATTACACTTAAAATGTTGGTAAATAAATAAACTATTAGGTAAAAAAATAAAACATTCCAGATATTTACTATAACGTAGAAAAAAAACGAAATAAAAATGAAAAATTTTCAAAAAAACGTAAAAAATAGGCAAATTTTGAATTTTGAGGTACCATAACTCAGCCAGTTCTTATCAGATAGAAATTTCCGACATATCGACAAAAAAGGTATTCAATTACCTTTGCAACGATGTACCATTTATCTCGATCGGACTTCTCGGCTGGGCTCCACAAGGGTTTGAGTGGGACCATACACCGAAAAACACAAAAGTACCGTTATCTAAAAAACGGTACTTAGAAAAAAAAAATTACAGCGTTTTTCGTGTTCAGGAGGTCCCAATTAACTTATCTAGGCATGTGGCGTTCTTGGTATTTTTCCAAATTTAAAATTTGTAAAGCAGTGTTATGTTACTTGATCAATATTTTATTACTGCAACTGTTTCCCAACCAATTTGTTTTCTGTGTGTATGGAAGGGAAATACTTTTGTGAAATACTATGCGATGTGGGGGGGGGGGGGGGGGTAAAATGCTATTTCTTAAGTTTTCCCACGCGGTCTCCTGACCTTTTTTCAGGACGCTTGTGACGCAAACAAAAGTAGAAAGTAATCTTACTTGATGCGTTTGATACGAATATAAATGCATACTACCCTGAATCCCTCCGTACTAAAATGAAGCCGAATCGGTTTCAATAGTAGTGTACGAATGCTTGATTAAAGTACGGATTATTTAAGTACTTAAAATAATTCAAAAACGGGTTTGAGGTAAAAGTGAGATCAAAATTTATCTCAAACTGATTTAAGAATTTCTAAGTTGATTTTTAACCAAAACTCGTACTTAAAATGGTCCGAAAGTAAGAAAGATTTTGATTCTCACCTTACGACTTACCCCAGAAAATCAGAGAGAGAGAGAGAGAGAGAGTGAGAATATTATTATTTAATTACCTCGTTTACATATATTGAACTTGTTCAACAATGTAAAACTAAAAAATTGCTTTGCTTCTACTGAAAACCTTTTAAATTTTGAGTTAATACAGTATTGTTGAGCAAGTGCGATTGGTTGTTTTACATTTGTTGTATTCTACCCTTTGTTTACAAAACTCATAAGACACCAGCAGCATGCCCGATATGGTTTTCGTAATCCGTTAACTTAGAAAATTGCATGCCTTTAACTAATTAAAATTACTAAATAGAATTCGGGAATTTTTGCTTTTTATTTTGCTTTTTAAACCTGAAAATTAAGTACGCTTTTCTTCTTGTTGTGTTGTTGTTCTAATTAGAACAAGCAAACAGTTTTTTTTAACCTTTTGTAGTGTTGTTGTTGTTTCTACAATTTTACAAATACACGCGTATGCACGCATATTAGAATTCAAAAATCATCTCAATCTGCTTTGTTTTAAGTAAATTTTAAAGTACGACTCGTACCTTAAGAAACTTAAATTTAGTACTAGTTTTTCTTCTTATGTACGCTTTTGCTGTGTAGCTATAAATATGTAATTTCAAATTATAACAATGAAAAATAAGAATTATGGAGTATAATCAAAGCTCCGTTTATTAGTATCATAAATAGTTATTATATTTTTATATTTTTTCCCCCAACTAAAATTGATTGATTGAGCACAATATTCTGCAATTTAAAAAGACAAATGCTAAATTTTGTTTAAGTTTTTATTTAAATTTTTTTTTTAATCATCATTATGGCCAAGAAAATAAAATTAAATGAAAATAAATGACTGACTACTCTAATCCTTCTGTTCTGAATGTTGTTGGTTATAATCGCAATTATCTTAAAAAACCTCGGGCTGCAAAATTGCAGTTGGCTGGCTGACTCAATAGACAATTTCTCAAGTCATTGGTTCTTAGACTTAAAAACTTGCAGCGAAATACAGGCCCACATTAGAGTACATTTTATCACATACTTTTTCAGCCAATAACGAAAAAATAGAGAGTGAGTGTTGTAAGTGCTACTTGTATTTATTTTTTTTTTTACTTTTTATTTTCAACTGACAACTAATGACCTGTTTTCTACTTAAATGTTGCAGCAGTTTGTCTTCTTCTTCTTCTTTTAAATTTTTCTTGTTTTTTTTTTTTAATTTTGTAGAAGTTTTGGCTCGTATTCCCAATAATTTCCCAGTTTTATGAAAAGTATCCAGTTCTTTTTGTAAAATGTGTTTGCTTGTTCACTCGTTCACATTCTGTGTTTTCCTTATTTGTTGTATGAGTTCGTTTGTTCGTTAGTTCACGATTGTTGTTGATGTTTGATGACTGAGTGAGTACGTGTTGAATCATCATCACAACTCAACAAATGCTGAAGAAGAAGAGGAGCTAAAAAAAAGTTCAATTTAAATTTGTTTTCCATAAAGTCTGTGTTGTGTTGTCGTTTGGATTTTCTGCTTTCTGAAGCCAAATTGTTGTAAACTGTCAAATATGGTATTGTTGGTGTTTGTATGATGTGTTGTTGTATTTTTACATAAAAATAATGGTTTTTAGGTCAATATGTGCATTCAATCGTAAAGGAATTATGTGCGTTTTTCCTCATTACTTCATGAAAAAGCGAAGTGTGTGTAGTGAGTGCGTTCATTTCGATCGGAGTTGTAGTAATAGTTTATAATAATACTGTTTTGGATGAGTTTTGTTTTGCTTTTATTTTAGTTTTAATTACATTTTTTAGTTATTTTTTTTTCAGTTCATATATGTATTGTCACATGTATTTTTTTTTGTCTTTGAAGAAAATATTCTATTTGACAATCAATCAAATTTGTAATTCTTTGTTTCAAACCATATTCAATTACAATAAATTTTATAAGCTTTTTCAACATTTTATAGTTTTTCTTTATAGATAAAGTGTGAGAACTAAATTACTTTGATCATATTTTTTTGTAATGATATTTATGGTCTGTTCGCCGATAACGAATGAAGACTTCGTTCGTTTAACTTACATGTACAACAAAAACAATATTTTATAATTTGTTATTGTTTTAAATGTAATTTAAGCGAACGAAGTCTTCATTCGTTATCGACGAACAGGCCATTAAGGTGAACCTATTTTACGTTATAAAATTATCACTATGATTTTAGGGTTCCTTGTTTTCCAAACTTCTTTAATTTAAGGGAGTGTATACAATTTTCAAAAATATAAAAAATTATTGACTTTAATGTTAAATTTATGCTATAAAACAATCTAATTAAGTAGGGATGCGATTTTCATGCAAATTCTCGTTTTCTATCGATAGTCTAAGAACGATGTCGACCAGTTATCTTTCCCAATCATTAAATTTGCGATAAAATACCATCGATTTGTTTTTGCATATTGTTGCATATTTTGATGAAAATGCATATTTTTGCATATTTAGGTTTTTAATGCATATTTTGACATTTCTGAGTGATTTTTTTTTAAGTTCCATATTATAAAAAAAGTTCTCGTACAGAGTGTACGAAAAAGTTTCAGTCTTTCATACAATTACACGTACTTTGTATAATCGTTTGTAATCAAAACAAAATAGTTTTTCATATACTACCAAGCATACGGTGCTGTAATTAATATAAGGTACTTTTGCATATACAAAGTAAAAGGATGTGTGCAATAAAATTAAAAAACTCGTTTTTGTATTTTAATAGGGGTATTCACGTCACAAGTTGCACCCTTGCAGAAAAGCAAAATTGCAAACACATAACAACCACAAAGCAAACTATTTACGCACAACTAATTGTCTGTGTGGTTGTTTTTATATTTTTGCACTTTTGCTTTTTCGAAAGGGTGCACCTTGTGACGTGAATACCCTTAATGTTTATTCTATTGTTATTTATTAATTTTTATAATTGCGGTATTCACAAGGTGAAAAGAAAACTCTGTGTTACTCTGGCTTACAATTTGGGGTGCTCGGAATATTAGTAACTGGGCCGTCACGATGGTCTTGCATGGAATTTTCTTACTCTAAATGCTTAAATTTGGCTTATTAAAACGTGCATTAATTTGAAAATCATCTTGTTTTGACTTTTCAAACAGAAAATTGCAATTTAAGAGTGAATCTATATTCCCAAAAAAACCATTGTTTTCGATATAAATTTCCACAATTTGTAAGCGTGAAAAACTAAACGGATAACAAATAATAACGAAGTTGTCAGATCGGATAATCGAATGAAAACAACTTTTTCTGTATTTTAAAGGGGTCTGTACACGGTCAAGCATTTCTTAGCAAGCGCTATGGTAGTACAAGTGAAATTGTGTTTCTATGTGTGACAACGACGATGATGGATGGAAAATCAAAAAATTCAGATATGACGACGAATATTACGTCCAGCACACGAACACGAGTGAATGTGCCGTGGCGTCAAGCATTTTGACCATGTATAGACTTCTTAAAGGTCCAATTAGACGTGACATAACCATAATGCCACAGCCGTAACGGCGAATTTAGAAACCAAAATTGAATTGGTTTGTATGGTAGTTTATGTTGTTTTGGTAATACAGCGGGGATCGTAATACAGTTTTGTTATGGTTATGTCACGTCTAATTGGACCTTAAGACTTAAATCTTAAATTGGAAAGACAGCTGGAGGCCTTCGGCAATTCTAGAGTCAAATATTAATATTTAAAAAACACGTAATGATGATGACAAACTTTTAGAGAATAGAGTGATCTCAGTGCTATAAAACGTAATCATTCTTCTTTTTTCATACTTCTTTTCAAACTCTTAAAATAAATAATAATATTGTTTTTATTTCAAACAATTTCTTCATTTTATAAATGATGATAAACAAAAGTTCAATTTATTTTTCATTAAGCAGACGAGAGACGATGAAATCGTGATGTGATCTCCTTTCATCTAACCAATTGGAAATAAAGGCAATATTTAAAACACAAAAATTTAATAATGAAAGAAACTTTTTAACATTTTAAAGGAACTTCTCGTTGTCATTGCTCTAGAAATTTAACCTCTTCCTGTGGAAGTTTATGGCGAGCATACTCTTGTTTTGAAATTAGTTTTATTTGATAATGTTTTTTGCACTACGTCTGAGTTCGAAAACATCATAATATTTTGCAATCACAGTCAAAAATGTATGAACAATTTTACCAATGCACAGTTTTCTTGGAACCAGGGTTTCAAAAACAAATACAAAATTTTCATTGGCCAATGACAAATGAAGAAGTGGAAGAAATGGTAGTTTTTCTACTTTGACTGCAGTTTTTTAAACGCTGCTTGGAACACAACTGGGTGGACCCAAATTTGCCAGTCCATGTGTAATTACACATTTTGTGTGTAATTTTTAGCCCATGTGTAATTAGTTTCATGTAAAATCTGTGTGTAATTTTTATATACGTTCTACTTTTCCATTCTTTTTTGACAGGCAAGATTTGCTTTTAGAACATTAAATTTTGGTAATTTCTTTCAGTTTCCATCACAGTCAAACTTGTTTTTGTCCTTGGCTATTTTTCACTTTCCATAACATGTTCTTTTTCCCTCTCAAATATAAACATAAACTATCTGCAAGAAGACTTTCATAGTGTGACCCCAGACTATTACCATATGTCCGTGTGTAGACCGCAAAACGTGCTGTGCATTATTTAAATGATCTAATACCTGCAGCGAATGTGTGTGACTCAGCAAGTTCGATTGCATGAAAATAAAAGAGTGTTTTTTATAAAGTTCATAAAATTAGATTTTTTTTGGAATCACAGAAAGCCGTTCTCTGATGTTCATCCAGCTCTTTTTTACTACAGCAATTGGTAAGCTTTGCTTTTTTGTAAACCTAACCATTTAGCTGCAAATATAGCTTATCAATTTTTCTTCAAATGTGTAATTTGAAACACAGTCATGTGTATTTTCCGAATTCTTCATTGGCAACACTGACTGGGACGATCATCGTATTTCGCTTAGTAAATTCTTCGTGTGAGAGTCTGAACACAATATAACGATAATTTATTACGGTGCGGTTTTTCATACGATTTTGAAGCAAAAAACCGCAGTTCGGAACGGCATAAAATTAAAATCTATTTTATTTTCATTCTTTCTCAATTTTTGATACTCGTTCTCTTTCTGATGCTGCCATAGTTTTTGAATAATTGGCAATGTTCACAATATAATTGTAAACAAAAATCATGATACAAATTTATGACCAAATAAATGAATAAAAATGTAAACAAACAATAACAACTATTGCCGCCGCCGTCTTCCGTTGTATTATGTTTATTTTTATCTCCCGCAACGAGAAATTGTACCGCACCGCAAACATTGTGTTTAGACTCTGAAGCAAAACAACGACGAATAACTATCAGCTTTTATAATTGAAAAAGTTATTTGCAGTTTGTGCAAAGAGAGAGAAATAGTGTGGCCATATTAAAAACAAAATAGACGCGCCGTTGTAAATTTGCATCCATTTCTTTTTAATTTCAGCAATCGGTAGGCTTTAGGGCGTTTTTTTTACACATAAACATTTTATTGCAATCACGGAAAATCAATGAGGTTATGCAAGGCGAACTCAATCGGGCAATCTCATGCTAGGAACACAATTGGGTCGTACGTCGCAAGAACGTGTTACGCAATGCCGTACACAAAAACACGCTCTATATACATACCCACAATTTCGTCGTAAACGTATTTTGTATTCTTTTGAAAATAATATTATAAAAATCCAAATTTATTTAAATTTTTGCTGATTTTATTTTTAATTTTTCTTTTTCTGTGACAGTACTACGGTCGCAACCGGCGCATGAAATATAATTAGATCTTATATACATAAGCGTTTACGTTTGTGCCAGCTATTGTGCGCCTTTCTGTAAAATATTATAAGCAGTGCTCGAAAATAAACATTAACTACCGATCCTCAGCGTTCGGTTTGAAAGATTTGTTGAAAACACACACGCTAATGGTGTGTGCGTATTAAATCGTTAAAAAAAATAACGTTTATGAACTTTGAACGCCGACTTCGCATATGGGAAGTCGTTTTATTATGAAAGAGTTTTCATGGAACAATTTCGAAGACGATTTGTTAAAACTGTAAATTTTCTTTGATTTTTTAAAATAAATTTTAACTGCCGTATTTATTAAAAGTTAAATTGGTTTAAATGTGTTTCAAAGCAACATTTTCATATAAATTTTTCTTAAAATACAATTAAAATCCATTTTAATTTTTTATGTATACGGCAGAAAAATTTTTGGCTGAGTGCTACAAACTGCATTTGCTTTAATTAACAACAACCTAAAATAATTCACGAAATTTAATAAAATTATAATGCAATTTCAAGCATTAAAATGCATTGATAGTTAAATATTTACTGCAGAAATGTAATGAGTTGTAACGTGTTTCTTAAAAAAACAATAATGATTTTAGATATGCCATTGATTCCTTACTCTTTCAAAAATTTCCTATTGGGACTTTCAATTAATTGTCTATTGAAAGCTGATAATTTTGTTAAAGATAAAGTCATGAATTACGCGAGCACAGCTTAAATTACTGGCAGCAGTAGCAGCTGTAGTTGTATGTATGAATGAATAGTAGGCCAGCCTAGGCCAAGTCATACTCTGTTGCTCCTCTTTTTGTGGTTATTACTTTTTTATAATCTACTTTAAGCTTCAAGTTGTTTTAACGGCGGTCTACTAGTCAGCAGCTGCTGTTCGATCATGTTTTTTCTTTTTCTTTATTTATTCATTTAATTTTTTAGATTTATTAACACTTATTTTCAAATATTGTAAATTATATAATAATTTTTCTTACCGAAAAAAACTAGTTTTCGTAAAACAAATGTTTTAAAGTATATTTTACGAAAGTGATAGATCTTTTTTAAAAATAAAAACATAAAATTTCTAAAAATGTTAAATAAATATTATTTTTTGGTTCCTTTTTTGAAATTTTAAGGAGTGTTTTTTTAAACAGTTTATGTATTCATGCTTTTAGGCTTATCTTCTAAATTAAACTTAATACTATTATTAATGCTTTTCTATTCTATTCTATTGTTTCTTAAAAAGTTTTGTGTTACAAAAGTTGAATTTTTAATTTATTTTAATAAGGCTTAAAAACACGTGCTTTAAATTTATTTGTATGTATTTGAAAAAAATATTACAAAAAAAAAGAGAACAAATTTGCTGTTTTTTTTCTTTGTATAAGATTTTTTATAAACATGTCATTCAAAATACTGGCCATCGATAGTTTTAATATATTTCTGCTTTTTATGATATAGAAAGATTTCGCTCAAAGCCAATTTTAAATACCCAGAAATAAAATGAGTCGAAGTTATTTTGAATCAATCGTAAAATAATTTAATTTTGTCCGAAACAAATTGGTGAATTCTCCTTGAAAGTTTTTGTGAAAGTTGGACCAATTCATTTAACAAACTACCCAAACATTATTGAAATAAATTCTTTTAACTCTTATCGCTGCTGGCTACCTCAGCTTTAATCTGTCTTCTTCGTATATGGACTGGGCATCCCCTTCTTCTATTACCCAGCGGAATCCATTATATGTCAATTTCGGGGTGGTAGTTTGATTTTATTTTAAGGGAATTTAACGTTATAATAGTTATAATATCCGCGAGTTTTGGTCGTAATTAAAGATCTTTTTTGTTTTTATTCATTTTGTAAAAAACTTTTTCTAATATGATTTTTTTTTTAGAAACTTTTGTTGACATTTGCGTTTGTTTTTGTCCTAAAATTGCCGATGGAATTACTTAGCTCAGTAATATAAATGGGTACGGTACGACTGGTCAAATAATAAACACATTGTTTATTTTGTTGTAGAGTTGTGTGTTTAAAGGATCAGCTGTTCCGTTTTTCTTATACCATGTTCGGACGACAGCGTTTTTTCGTAATTCACTCTCTCATTTATAATTCACAGCCTAATTATGATCCAAGTTACATAATTTGCCATACACAATTTTGAGAGCGTAATTCAATTTTTATTACCCTGTGGATTACTTTAAATTCAATGTGATCTCTAATTTTTATCGGTTTTTATACCCTTCACCGAAGTTAAAAAGGGTACATATAAGTTTGTCATTCCGTTTGTAATTTCTACAATATTGATTCTACACCCTATAAAGTGAATATATTCTGGGTCCTTATGAAAAGCGAAGTTCAAAACAGGTTGTCCGTCTGTCCGTCTGTCTGTTGAAATGGGTTTTCCGAAGCCCCCAGATATGATGGGGACTTGGTTGGGGTATCTTTATGTCAGGTATTCTTATTATAATTTTGCTATTGAAATTTAGCCAGATGGTCCACAAATGGCTGAGATATGAGCAAAAAACCACGAATACCTCTAATTTTCTCCAAAAATCCCTTGTGGTTGTTGTATTTTTATTACTTTTTTCTGTATATCTGGGGAACGGCAAAAGCCACAGTTTCCAAATTAGGTAGACACATTAAGGTTACCATAGTTACCAACCATTAAAGTCAATCGCAAGGATACGTATGAGTAATGAGGCCTTTTGCCTCTCATTTGATCTATAAAACGCGGTATCCTCTTTTTATCAAAATCAATTTTATTTTCCCTTTTTTAAATAACAATAAGCATTGAAAAACAATATAAATAATTCGAAATAAAATTCGTTGAAGCGTCTAAAAAACAATTTTTGTATTAAATTTCAATTTATTAGTTACATATTTTCAAAATTTCACACCCTCATTTCACGCAACCGCATGTTTTTTCTGACTTAACATTAACTACTCCAATTTAGCTGATTTTTTTGGTTTTCTCTTCGAAATTAGTTTTATAAAATAATTATTAAATAAATTTATTTTTATTTAATAAGATTTTTTGAAAAAGTTTTTTTGTATTTATACACTTGATTTCTTAATTTCAAGGGTAAACTATTGAGACTGTCAAGTGTACAAGTATCGAAATACAGTGTTTTGTTTTTTTCTAATATTTTCAATAGCAGTAGCGTGTATGCATTGTAATATGAATTAATCTCCTCTTAAATAATTCTTATTGAGACTCGAAGTCTAAGTCTCTGATTGTTTTGTCTATATGTCTCGAAACAAAACAGAGTTAGAGAAAACAAAACCTACACTTAACCCAGAAAAAAAAATTAACATGAACATAATAAACATAAAGTTAATTAGTTTGAAATAATTTAATTTTATTGTAAATCTAACAACGACTTTGAAACAATTAAACAACATTATTTTCAAAGTTTTTCACTCACTGTATTCTTTACCTCAAAAATGTCTTTTAATTTTTATGTTTTTTTTTCTAAAGTCTTAGTTTTTTTCAATTCTTTTTATCTTTTTATGCTTGTAATCAGTTTTATTACACAATCGATAATTTTGTTAGATTTAAACAAATTATTAAATTTATTTTCTTAAGATTTTTTTATTCAAGGTTTTCTTTTGTTAGTAATTTTTTCCTCTTGAAATAGATGTTTAGTATTTATCAAATATTTTTATTAATTTTTTTTTATTATTAACGTTATTCTTAATTTAAGAAATATCATCGTTAGTTTGTGAAATATAGAAAATTTTACAATCCTTCGTTTTTGTTGGCAGTAGATGTTGTTTTTTTTATTATTTTAATTATGGAGTTAAAAATTTATTTATACAAAAAAAATGTTTTTTTTTTAATATTTTATTTGTATTGTACTGTCGATTATTAGAAAAAAACATTAATGCTTTTTCTCTACCTAACTTCATAGTTTAATGGAATCTTTGAATGATTACAGTGGGTTACAAAGTTTACAATCTACTGTTGCCTTAATTTTTATTTTCTGAAATCGAAATCAGTTGCTTTCTTTTATTGATATCGGGCTACTATTAACTCAATTTAAGTTTGGTCCCCATACATTATCATGAACTATTCATGAATATACATGAACTATTCTGTATAAAATAAATCTTTTTGTAAAAAGGCTAGTATTCTTATACCCACACTCAAAAAAAAAATCAATCCATCCGTACTCAAATCAATCCGGAGCGGTATTAATAGTACGGTGAGTACGGATTTTCTTGAATCAAGTACAGAAAGATTGATCTCAAAATGAGCTTGATTCAAGTAATATAAAGTTGATTTTATCCCGAATTCATGATTGAAAAAAACAAAAAAAAAGAAATTACAAAGAAAATATGATAATGATTGATTTACTTACCCGTATTACACATTACAGAATGATATAACACCAACATCATGCCCGATATGGTTTTTATTTTAGAAATCTTATGTACATATTTAACCAAAAATATAAACTAAATGAGTAGCATGAGTTCAAATTTAAAAAAAAAACTTTGAAACGAAATTAATTTTCAAAAGTAATCCCATTTAGGATTGTTTTGAGTACGTTTAAGTGTTATTCGTACTTGAATTTTTGAGTACGACTCGTACTTAAAGTAATCCCAAAAAACTTGATTTATCCCGAGTGTTTTTCTTTCTGTGCACATCCCATTAGTTGAGAGGGTATTACACTGATGGGATTTGTGGTACAATTGTACCAAATTTGGTACAATCGAAACTTTATTGGTACACTGGTACAATTCATCCTCTTACAATTTTATAATTTCTTTGAGGTGGATTAACTTACTTTTCTTTTCAATAATAAAATATTTAATAACATATCTCAAGCATTGACCAAAAGTTGCATTATTGTTAATTTGTGTTCATGATGTATTACTAACATATTAAGTACATACGTACATAAGTATTTGAACTCGTATACCTGTAGGAAGCCTGGGATCGAGTGTCTCCAAATCGCCATTTTTGTCGATTTTTTTGGTGGCAATTTTTACACTTTTGTCCGCCGTTGACAAAACAAGAGAAATAGAAAAATTGTCCATAATTGACGATAGCTCCCCTACAAATAATACTCCCGGAAATAGCTTTTTTTTTAAATTTCTTAAAAATGTTGGAATTGACATACAAGTTGGCTACAATAACTTTTTCGATAGCTACTTTATGATGAAAAATGTTGTGCTGGTATTTCCAAAATTATCCATAGATCCCGCATAAGCGCCCTTTCAAAAATCACTGAAGGGCACACAAATCTTATATGGATGAAGATATCTAATAATATTCGGCACAAAGAACTTTCATAGAGTGGGCCTCAAATGACATACACTCTCGAAAATTTGTCTTTCTATATATATATATATACGGTATACCGTGGTGTAGGGTATCAAAAGGTTTGGCTTGATCAACTGTTCCTTTTGACTTATATTTTTATTGAATAAGAAAGTGTTAGTAATTATTTTGTATGATTTTTTATTTTATAGCGAAATTTTGGTACAATTTATGTTAATTTGGTACAATATTGCCATTGAGACGGTACAATTTAAAAATTGGCAGATCCCAACAGTGGGTTTTACGATTATTTGCAAATTGTTTTATTAAAAAAATTTTATGTAAGCAAATTTTTCAAAAATAGCATTATTTCTGGTTCCATTTAAAATCACTGTAACATTTTTCCTATAACCCACTGTATCTTAAACTTTTCATGCACTTTCTGGCCATATGTTTGAGCTTTAATCAGGAATTAAAAATGTTTATATCTTCTTGTTTCTGATGAATATTTTGTTATTGCAATTTTAATTGTTTTGGTCGTTGTCAACAACTATCACACTTTGTTTTTTTCTTTCTTCTAAGTATATTCGTCGTCCGTCCTTTCTTCTGTCAAATCTACATTAGCTTTTAAACATTTGCTATTTATTTGCTTCGTTTCAGCTTATTTTATCATAAGATTTGTAGTTGCCTGTCCGTCTGGTAGTGTTTGTAATTTAAGAATTTATTTTATTAAATTATTATTTTTATTAAATGTATTTATATACATAAGTTCTTATTACACTTTCCTTAAATAATTATGATCTCATACACATAAGTATCTCTTTTTTTTTTGTTTGTTTAATTTTTAATATTTATTGCTCTTTAAATGGATTCTCGTGTTGGAATTTTTTTTTTTTTTTTTTTTTTTTTTTAACAATTTTGGTCAAAAAAAAATGTATTGCTTAATTTAAAAAAGGGGTTCGTTCTTTTAAGCCTCTAATTAGGAATATTGAGACTTTAACATTTTAGTTTAGTTTTCGTTAATTATTTGTTCCTTTGGTTACAAAGAATCTTGATCTTTTTTGCCGTATCACATTATTAAAGATAAAATTGTAACGCTTGTCTAAGCAGTCCATTACTTTTGAAAACTTGTTAATCATCTTTTAAGTTTTTACTAAAACATATCATAAATGTTTTATCAAGTTTTGACATAAAAAATCTTTTTTGAATTAAAATCTAGATTTTATGGAACTCTAAAACCTAAGTCCAACATCAATTTTTAATCGACTTAAAGTTTGCCATTATCAGGAAGAAACACTGAAGATCGTGATATTTATAGTAACAAATTTGATGCTTTGCAAACACATGTAAATTAGTGTTGCCAATCATTTAGTGGCTTGAAAATAAATTAAGCAATTAGACATTTTTATCATGCAGGCAAATTCACTCGTGTACGTGTGCTGGTCATAATATTCGCCGTCATACCTAAATCTTTTGATTTTCTATCCAGCATCGTCGGTATCTCACATACAAACACATTTGCACTAAATACTACCACAATGCTTGATGAATATTTTGATATGTGTATTTGGGCCTTTTTGATTGAAAAAAAACCAATTATTTCAAAAGTTTTTAAAAAATTGTTTAAAAATTGTATTTCTGTACATTTTTTTTTTCGAGAAGAAAATTATTTCTTAATAAACTTTTCCGTTAAATAGGTGTGCGTGGTTCTTATTAAATATTGTTTGATAATTTTTTTCACCAAACTTTGCGTTACATTGAGAGTTTGCAACACTGCCGTTATTCACCTGTATTATGAAAGTCAATGTCGATGGCAACGGAACAATAATTGTACAGTCAATTCGTACCCCGTTACTTTAAAAACCTCAACAATTCGAAATAAACGGTTCCCTCGTTAATTCGTACTTTTTTGGAATTCAAAGTCAGAGGAGACCCCTCTTAATCGTTCTTCCTTATAGACAACCTTTAATAATTCGTTAATAAAAATTTCAAAGCCAATATTTTTTTAAAGTTTTATTAGTTTTCATAAAAGCATCATCGTTTATGAAAAATTAATTATTTTGGTTTTGGTTGTTTATTATGTATTATGTATTTATTTGGTTTAAATAAATTGTAACCTTTTAAAAATCATTTGTTTTTTAAATTAAGGGTGTAATTTTGTTGTTCACTTCACCTTGCATTAATTACCCCCTAAGTCTCTCTTAATTCAAACCTTTAGGCTGGGCTTATGAGATCTCAGTTAAACTATTTTAACGCAACAGCTTAGTTTTGCTTAAAATGTTGGTCTTTATTACAGTAATAAAAATCAGATTTCGCCGACAAAATCCGAGTTTCAGGCTTTAAGTTTAAACTAAATCCAAATCTCAAAAACCCTGCCTTATAAGTCGTTTTTATTTGATTTTTACCTCGATTAACCGAAATCTCTTTCCAAAAATCTTCTAATTCGCAAAAAGCAGTCTGTCCCTTCGATTAAGGATTCTCGTTTTACTACTGTATTTTCTTCTTCGTTATGTACAACAGTCTTTTACTATCGACAGTCACTTGATATTTTCTACGGCGTTTTAAAAACGACATCGAGTAGAATTGACGCTGTTTAAAAGAAAGTTTAAAGAAAGTTAAAGAAATTCTATTATACAAAAAATCCAAATTTTAAAGAACTTGTGGTTACAAGTATTATGAAATATTTTTAAAATGTAATGTTTAAATAAGTCAATCAAAACTTTACCAAAAACCTGTTTTTTACATAAAAAAAATTATTGAAGATGAGATTTCTTATCAGATTATGGATAAATAGTCTACATCGACCCACAATTCTTAGAAAATACCAAATTAACGTCTAAGCTTTGTAGGAGTCGACTTAATGTGACTACAACTTAAAATTACGTCGACATCGACAGCGACTTATAAAATAAGTCCTAAAACACATGTAAACATATAAACACTTTCTCCCAACGATGCTACCATATTTTTTAATGTGTCCGACCGAAGCCGATGTCGAAGTTCGGCCTAAATGGCTAAATTCAGCCTAACCGTAACCGAACTTAACTTATCTAAATTCACAAAAACTAAAGAATTTTTAAGAAAAATAAATTTATTAACCAGAAAACCCCAGCTATTTTTAAAAAATTTTCCTTTTCGAGAGTTTTTTTTTCATTATTTTCTTCGACTGCAATGTGAGAAATTAATTCTTGCATTTCCCATATAGAAACTTTAATTTGTCTTCTTCTTTTTTTCTTCCGATATTGCTGGCTTGTTTACCTTTTTTAGAAATTGACCACAACCAAATTTTTGGTAAAATATTTTAGTTGATTATTTGTGCATGATTTTGCAACATTTGCATATAATGGTATAAAAAAGTTCGGCCTTCCGCAAAAATCGGTCAAATTAATGTCAAACACCGACTATCAGCCGATTAACACTTTTTGGCCAATACCGAAGCCGAAGGCGATTAATCGGTCGGACACTTATAATTGCATTAAATTTTATACATTTTGTAAACAGAAAATGAAAAATTAAAACAATTAAATGAGAGAAAATTTGAAGTTACTGCTGACGTTTTAATTGTGGGCTTTAGGATTTTTGCCTGAAGTTGAAGACTGAATTCTGTTTGAACACTAAAAGTCGTCGTGTCAAATACAATTTCTTCGCTTTGCTTGATGTTTCATTCTAAAACAGAAATTATACAAATTATACTAGCAGATTGCCGAAGCGCGCAAAAAAATGAGAGTTGCCTTACTTTGCTTCGCTCTGCCTTACAAGTGTTTTATGTGACATGTTTCATATAACTGTGAATGATGACAAAGCGAATCTCAAACGAATCTCAAACGCAAAAGCAAAAGTTTTATCTGACATGGCCTTGAGGGTGTTTATTTTACATTTGTTTAAAATCCAATATTGAATTCAATTTGAATTAGATTTGAATTCAATTTGAATTAAATTTGATGTTAATTTTTGATAATACATATTTTTTTTTTTAAATAATTTACAAACCCAAAAATAATATTTAAACCTGAATATAACATTGAAATTCTTTACATCTTTCAAGAGATTTAGCATTATTTTGTAATTTTAAGTATTGAAGTTTGTTAAAATTTTGATTTGTTTGCATTGATGTTCTTTTAGCAATTTATCTAGTTCACTGTTAAATTTGTTTTGTTGCATTTTTTATTTGTATGTTTCTGTGTTAAGAAAAGGTCTTTTATTTTGTTTTTTGTTTCAACCTTTTAGTCATTCTTTTTTTTCAAGAACTTTTAAGTATTTGAGACAAAAATAAAGAACATATGATGGTTAGTATTGATTTTCTACTTGTAATTTTCTCTATTAACATGATGTTTGAAAAAGTCACAATTATCGGTGGGTTAGAAAAAAAAACATAATGCGGACATTTTAGGTATGTGTATTTCTTTGCTGTAGTTCTAAGATTAGCAATTGTTTTTCTTTATAGTCTTTCGACACTTTTCAAAATGCGAACAAATTGAAGACTGACAACTGCGTTCTGGCCATTATATGTTTGTTTGATTTGTTCTCTTCTAACATTCCTTGTTTAAGATAAAATGTCGAATGCTTTCGATCAAACCTAACGGTCATATTAGAATAACACTTGGAAGCTTACAGAGCTGGATTTTTATCAAAGTGAAAATTTTATAAAAGAAATTGTGTCCACTATTCTTTAAAATTATGAAAGTGTTATCAATTGACTAAAAAGTAATTTAAAATTTCTTTATTTTTATAGAAATATTTTAAGAAAATGTAAAAATGTGAATAAAAAGAAGAAACTCTTTTTTTTAAATAATTTTAACTACAAAACAACGAATATTTTTCATTATTAAAAACATTTAAAGAAATTTAACTCATCTTTTAATTTAAACAAAAAAAAAAAAAGTCTTGATTCAAACAACGAATTTTTTTTTACTGCAAACAACTGAAAATCTATGGAAACATTTTACTTTTATTTAAAAACTTTGAAAACAAGTGCCTTAATGATTTTCATTTTAAAAACAACAAGAAACCATGTTAAAGTGTGATATTTATTAAAAAAAAACCCCAACTAATTGAATTTAATATTAAAACAAATTAAAAAAAATAAATAAATAATGCCTGTTAGTGGTTTCCAGTACAGTACAAGACCTTATAGCTCTTTTAGGGCTACAAGGGGCTCATGTAGTGTACAACAACATACAACAAGCTGTGCTATAAATTATCAACAACAATTCCCTACAAACAGTTGCAGCAAAACGTTACTAAACACCAACAACAGCAGCATTAATAATAACAATCATCATCCTTCAGCGGGTCATAGTTTACAGACTTCAGCTTCTTCTTCCTCGTTAAGTGTTAGAACTTCAAATAATAACAGTAATAATTGCAATGGCATCTCCAGCACCTTTCAAAGGCAACAGCCATTTCGCAGCAGTTATTATGGCACTCGTTATAATTATAAAACGGGCGACTGTAATACACCAATGGCCAGTAAATTGAGTATATCAGGGGGAGCTGCTACTGCAAATAATACCGCTAATGCTATAACAGTAAAGCCTCTGACACCAAAACTGGTAAAACGCATAGAATCGACTTGTACCCATCATACAAAGTCTAAAGCCCCCGCACCACCTGTAGCGAATGGTGCGTGCTCTACACCATCTACTGCCCCTAAACAGTATTTGAGAACAAGAAACCAGCAACAGCCACCCACGCCCCCATTACGAAAATCATCGAATTTTGATCGTTTTCATCAGGCCAATTTAAGTATTAGACAAAAGACTAACAACAATGCATCACCCCTCATCAGCAGTAGTCGTTCATCATTCATCAGTAATGACTCCCAGGACTCTCAGGCCTTACAGAAATATCAGCAGCGCAGCGTTGCTGCTGCAGGTGCCACACAAAAACGTGCCTATACTACCACAGTCAGTAAAGTTACTAAAGAAAATCAGCCTAAAGCGGCTGAAAACAATGGATCTCATAGTAATGGACCGATAAAGTCCACAAAATCTTATCCAGCTCCTCTGCCACCGCAGGGAACGCCCAAGGCCCTGCCCCGACGCAAATGCAAAGAAGATTTTAGGCTTAATTCAGTATCGGCCTCGCCCAATCTCAATAATCGAAGATTTATATCCAGTGTTGGAATAAATTCCTTTAATGCCTCCTGCAATCCTAAAACGACACCGCTTTATAAAAGAAAAACTTATGTGTCTAGCTGTACCTCAAATCAACACTCTACAAATGGCACGGTGAATTCTCCTCTCCTTTCAACAAAAACGGGCAGTAATTCTAGTTCAACCCAGTCTAGTGCTTCTCAGGGTTCACCCAAATCGAAAAAAGCCTTCTCCACCAAGTTCCCTCAGGGTTTGCCATTTGAAGATGAATTTTATCGACGACATCGTTCCTATTCACACTCATCCTCCAGTAACTATTCATTTTATTCATCCAATGGTGCTCACACTACCGCACCTCATACACCCCATGACTATGAACGGGAAGAAGATGATGAATTCCAAAGAAAACCCTCAACAGATGATGCTTTATATGTGGATTTTTCCAAAGTCTTGCATAGAAATGAATATAAATCAACGAACTCAACAACAACAACAACTAACACCCACTATCAAACGACGAACAAAACACATGCATCATGGTTACGACGGGACTCTCCCTCGACCAACAGAACATCGAATTATGATACTAGTCACGATTCACCTCTTTTGCCCCGACGCAATTATCTCCATCACTATTTACCTCCTACTCCGCCTGCTGCTCGCGCGGCAACCAACGCGTCTTTGCGCTCTAGAACGAAATATTCTCAATCTATAAATGATTATCTCTACACTAGTGATGGTGGGAAGTTGTGTGTCAACGGTTCCCCTCAAAACACTAGTGACAGTAGAAAATCTCTTTTATATAACAACTCGTTAATATCTTCATATTTGGATCCTTTACAAAATGCCGATAATGGTTACTATACACATGCTTCACCTGAATCCTCGCCTCCATCGATTACCAATAAAACAGGATCTTCGTCTAAACATGCAGATTCTTATATGGCTGTTTCATCATCGTGGGCTCCAAAATGTTCACATCCGACTAAAGTTTTAATACCCGCCTCTTTATCATCTGACGCAAATAACAATAAGGACTATCATCATCATCATCGTAGTCAACAGTATGGCCAGAAAGAGGATTATTATGAGAAATTTAAGCGATACAATAGTGGCTCGAAGGCAGCAGATGTTACAGTTGATAAGTCGGATGGCGTTTTGGAGCGCACGAACAGTGAGTATAGGTGAGTAAAAAGGGGATACAATTTAGTATCGTTGCAATTCTTTGTACGTTGAAGGTTATGATTTCTGTGGATGAATGTTTCGATATAAGATAAAATTAAGTTTATTTTGTAACTCGAGAAACTTTTCGAGGGAAAAGTGAAAAATTAAACAAAAATGCCATTAATTGAAACAAACAACTTTTTTTCTCACTTAAATGCGTCTGCAACATTTTTAGCGAGCAATAGCTGTCACTTAAGGAAACTGGTCGCCAATTTACAGATAAAGTGGGTCTGTAAAATTTCTGTGAGAAAGTTTCCGCATTGAACTGTCAAATAAACACACTAATAAACATAAGGCTAGAAAAAATATCAACACTAGAAAACATATTAAAAATGCAAAATGCGAAGAATAATAATAATAATAATATTTCGTTCTTGGCACATTTTTTCATAGTTTTATTATTTGTTTATAACATTTTTATAAAATATGAGTGACTGGCGTTCTCATAGTCTGCAATTTACCATCGACTTCGAGTGGAATATAATGACATTTATGGCGTAACGACGTAAATTCTTTTTGATAATTTTCGACATGAGTTACAGACATACTTTTTTCTCACTTTACGAGAAACGATGGAATTTTTTGTTTCACATCTTTTGGAAGCGAGAAGTTCTCACCAAAGTAGATACAGAACATGGGCCCTGCATTGCCATGTTTTTTTTACTGATTTGTTGACAATTAACTTTTAAGAGCACCACATGAACGTAAAACTTCGGTTAACTTAACCCTGATATTAACTTTAACGGGAGTTAAATTTTCGGGATTCTAATGAATTTAACAATTTTACATTACTACTCGTATTATACTTAAAAGACTAAAAACTTTCTATAAAGAAACGGGAAAGTTTAAAACATGCATGTAAAAATGGAATTAAACATTTTTTTAAAAAGGCATTTACAAAAGTTTTTAAAACAAATGCAGAGTTTCGCAAATATTTTTTTGCAGCCGTATTCTGTAGTTCGCTTAGCTAAAGCTTAATCTCTACCGCTAAAATGCTTTGGAGACAACAAAATTTAAAAATTTTAGCGATGACATTTAAAGCTAAAATTGGGCCAAATTAAATTTGTATGTCATTGCCAAATTTAGCAATGCACGTTACAGAATTACATTCGTAGCCAAAATGCGCTAAATCAACGTCATGAGATTTTTAGCGATAGAGATTTAGATTTAGCGAATTTCAGAATACGGTTTTTAGAATTTAGTCTCGAGATTGAAATTTTGCAGCAGATGTTCTCTAAGGAATTATTTATTATTTTATTTTTCTAAAAACAGGAAATCTTTCTATAAAATTCACTATCAAATTTCTAATGTCAAAGTATAAAAAAAACATAAAATTATTAATAATTTAATTAAATTGTTTTTGCTTTTTTTTTTTTTTTTTTTTTTTTTTTTTTTTTTTTTGCTCATTTATAAATAAATATGGTAAATTCTACTTTTGTTTTATGCATTTTCCTCTCTCTGTCAGACACCACGTTTATTGGCTCTAAAGCCGGTTCCGGTTTCAAACAACAACAAAAAATCGAAAAAAAAACAATTAGCCAATCAAGGATAAATAGTGACTATATGAGTGATAGTCTGCCCCAATGTTGTATTTTTTATAAAAAAAAAAAAAAAAAATATGTATATTTAATATTTTTTTATGTTTTTAAACAAATCTGATGTGCAGCCGAAGTTAGTCAGTCTGTCATATTTAACAAATTTACTAAATAAGTATGTTAAGTTGAATGTCATAGTTGATGAAAAATATTAAAAAATGTATGCTTAATCGATGTAATCAATTTTATTTATAGTTAATAATTATTATAATTATTAATTGAAAACAAAAACAACAAACAATTTTTAAATGAAACCCAGATGGCGCTTGCTTTAAATATTATTCGTTTTTTGTTCGTTTTCACTTCAAAATAAAGTTTGACTTGACTGTATGCTTTAAAGTGTTTTTAGGCCGTTTAGAACAACATAAAAAATCAGTTATTTGTTTTACATTTTGCCAAACCAAATATGGCTAAAAGTAAATTTTCCAAATATGGTTAAACCAGTGGTAACGACAGTTTTTTGTTTGTTTTTTTTATATAAACAAATGAACATTTTAATAATAATTTATAATGTTTTTTTTTTTTTTGCTAAAAATTATAACTCTACGGCTTAGAATGTGTTTTATATTTTCAATATAATTAAATTTGAATAAATGCAAATAGATTTTGTTTTTTTAAAGACATTCGATTTCCCTTTTGTATTTTCTAATTCTTTGCCTACTTTTTAAACTTTTTAATTTAAATCCACTTAGACACAACGTCTTTTAGCAGTGCGTACACGCAGAGAAAACTCATTTTTTGATTTATCTCCAGCAAAACCATATTATGCTACATTAATCCGCACTAAATAAGCCACGAACATTTTATGGTTGCCTTAAAACTTGTTATCCACTTAAAATTTTATGGTTTAACATTAACAGTAACATTTTCCATTTTATATGAGCCAATAACATGTCCGAAGGCAATCATTATATGGTTGTGGCACCTGATGGAGGACTTATTTAACCATATTATGGTCGTCGGTGCCATTAATATAGTAACAGTTTCCATAATATGTGTAAAAGTTTTTTTTTTTATATAATAAACAATGTAAGCAAAATGTGTTTTCTCTGCGTATATAACTTAAATATTGTATAACTGATGCTTCTGATTATAGATTAAAGTTTTTTTTATTTCCCTTTAATAAATTTATTTCTAAACTGTCAAGTAGTCAGCTTGTAATTTTTTTGATTTATAAACTTTTAAAGCTATTTTGTTTCTAGTTTCAATTAGCTTTGATAGAAATCTGTCGACAAGTTTTATTACTTTTTACAGAAAATCGTTTAGCATTATTTAATTGGACAGTGAATAATTAATTTAATTTTTTGTTAAACTGCTGAATATTATTTCTAACAAAAAGCGTTAAGTATCGATATAGAACATCATTAGTTTAACTACCACCACGACACTGCTTGCATTTTCATACATGTGTATATCCTGTTAAAGAACATGAATTTGTATATTGTTATAGAGACATCTTTCGTATGATGTATAAAAACTATACATTTAAGTCTAAGCGATTTTTTGCTTATAGGTTATTGTAGCCCTATCCATAAGCTTCATTTTCCATTGTGTATGATTCCCTGAGGTCGAAGGGCTTGGACACAGTGGCCATATCCCTCACACAGCACTTTCATGAGAATTTCACTCTAAGTCAAATTTTCAAAAATGTATAAAAATTTTCGCATGCGAAATTTTTTAAAAACGAATTTAACTTTTCATATTTATCTTCACACACGTTACGGTAAGTACGTATTTTATTGAATCAAGTACAGAAAGATTGATTCAAGTACGGAGTAGTAAAACTAAGATTGAATCAATCTCAAAATGCGCTTGACTTAAAAATTATAAAGTTGATTCAATCCCGAATTCGTACTTGAAATTACATCTTACTGAATTTCAATTATAAACCACCAGCATCATTCCCGATATGATTTTACTTTAAAAACTTAAAGTATGTACGCATATAACTGAAAATATAAACTAAATGAGAAGCAAGAGTTCTCAATTTTACTTTTTAAACATGAAAATAATGTTTTTCGTCTTGTTCTGTTTTTTTTGTTGCTTCACACAACAAGCAAATCGTTTTTTTTTAACTTGTGTGGTGTTGTTGTAGTTTCTGCAACAAACTTTGAAATACACACGCTACTGCACGCATACAAGAATTCAATGCTGAGAGATAAGACTAATAAGTTATATGAGAGTAAAACCCTCACTTTGTTGTTTTACTCTCTAAGTGGCACTACCAACGAAAAGTTTAATCTTTAAGAATTTTGTACTTATTGATTTTCGAAAGTAATCCCATTTAGGATTGTTTTAAGTAAGTTTTAGTGTTATTCGTACTTGAATATTTTAGAACGACTCGTATTTAAAGAAGGTAAAAAAACTCAATTTATCCCGTGTGTCCATTTAACGTACTACCATATTTCATATGAAACAATAATTTGTCGTACGAACAATCCCTTTACAATAATATCAATAGGTACCAAGTTTTTCCATTGAATTATAATAGAAAGAATTTATAGGATTGTATCTAGTGCTGGAAAAATATTTAGTAGTAGGTACCGAGTATCGAGTTTTTTCTCTTGGGTACTCGATGCTCAAAAGTTGTTAATCAATACATTCAGAGTTGTATTTCTTGAACAAACTTCAATTGAAAATTTAACGGTTTTCGTTCTCAATACAACTCTGCTTTAGAAAATACATCTGCAACATTTAACTAACAGTCAAAAACAAGCTAACAATATAAAACGAAGATAAACGACAAATTTAAAAGAATTATGGTCATTTTCTCAATGTACCGTCAAACTGCCTGTTACTTAATGTCAACATAAATTTATTAGACCGATAAACTGGCTGTTAACAATTTTGGGTTTCTCAATATACCGACAAAAAACATTGTTTTCAGTTGGCAACACCTCTCAAAATACATGTAAAAGTTGGGAGTCAGCTGATTGAATTTATCTTTACGGCAATTAAAAGGAAAAAAAATAATCGGCAGATGAGTGCTGGTTAGCTTTGCGACAGTATAAAAGCAAATGAGACATTGAGAAAACCAAATTTCTTTAATTTGCAGTTTTTCGTTGGGGAAAAAGTTAATCTTGTAATGAGAAAACGGCCATTATACTGTTTGTAAAAAATTTAAAATAAAAATTCAGTTTAGCTTTGAAACGATAAATTGAGTTTTTCTTTATTCAAAGATTTTTCTTATGTTTATTTTATTGTTACTAAAAATGACCGTGTAATAAGTGGATTTTGTTTTTTTTTATTATATTGTTTTTTTTTACCGTTTTTCACTTAAAATTTACGATTTTTCGTCGCAAAGAGTTGGCAACATTGCTGCTCATCTAATCCTACAAAGAAAAATGTTCAAATTCGCAAAAAGATTTAGTTAAAAAATAAAATAATATTTCGTTCGTCGTGGTTAAAATAAAATAATATTGCGCTCTTTTTCTAAAAAAGACTTTTACAACGAATTTAATCTTGAATTTTTTTTTTAGAATCTTTATCGATTATCAATCAGTCAGAATGTTGTAGGTTATAAACAAAACTGCATTTCCGGTCGGCTTAAACTTTATCGTTCAAAAAGACAGCAAACAGTCACCTTCTTGAAAAACGTGTTTTTTATGTAATTGAATTTATTTATAACAGATTTTCTCTATTAAAGAAAAAGCTTAAGAGGATTAAAAGCTTAAAATGCTCAGTTTTTGTTTCTTAATATGGTTCATTAGTATTCGCCGGCTGGTTTTACTTGTTTAGTTCTTTAATGCCCTAGAAGACAATTTTTCGATTATGCATTTAAGTAAAAGTAGTTTTCTAATTTTTTTTGATCTTCCTACTTTATATAATTTCTTATCCAACTTGCGTGCAGATAGGGGTGGCATAAGATTAAAAAGTGAACAAAAATATTGTACAAGAGCTAAGAGCTTTAGTGTTGCTTTAATGCTGTAATGACTGTAATTGTAGCAAGTGTCTGAAATTAAATTAATTATGTTTTTTTTTATTTTTATTTTAAATCATAAATGGCTTTTGAAATATTATAAATCTTGATTATAGATTTGTAACAAAAAGTCTTCAGTCACTCCAGTAGGTGTAGTTCTTGTATATGAAGTTAGCCAATGTCTTTTTTCTTCTCTTTATTAGCCACTGTTCTGACCAAATTTAGTTGAACAACATTAATTTTTTTTTTTACACTCGACAGCTTTTGTGTTTCTTTTTTGTTAAAAGTCTCTAGAGGTTTAACTTTTTTAAAGCCGGCTTAAAAGCTTGAAAAAATGTTGGTTTTTCAAGCAACACACTTTTTTATGATTCATTATCTTTATCATCTTGCTAGAATGTCTGCTGTTGTTTATTTAAAAAAAAAAAACTATTAAATAATATTTTTTTTATAAAAGTTGGGTTTGATTTCATGCCAATTTTTTTTGTCTTTTATATGCGTGTATGGAATTTTTAAACAAATTAATAAATACATCATTTTAACAAAACATACAGAAAGATAAAAAAAAAATATGAAACAAACTACAAAAATTGCCAATTTTATTTGATTGTTTTTGTTGTGTGCTAGTGTGAACATTTCAATTTGTCTAAACGCGCTTTTAAGTTGTTTTTTTTTTGAGGGTGTGTAATAAAATTATTTTTGAGTATACTTTTTGGTTAAATTTAATATAAACATTATAAAATAATTTATAACAAAAACATATGGTAGACATAATTTTTATTATTGCCAGCCAGCCACCATTTAGCATATTTTTAACTTAAATATTTATTTACAGTAGTTGTTCTTAATTTGGTTGTAACATTTTATGCAAACATGAAATAATTTTTAATTTTATGAATACAATAACTAAACTGGTTTTTTCAGATAGTTCTGTGGTAAAAGGGGAAAATGCGAAAGTTGACTTAAGCTAAATTTGAGTTGATGGCACGTTTAAGTTTTTTAAGTTCAAAAGTACACATGGGAAATGTTTCAATTATTTTATGCGATTTTTTTTTAGGAAGTTATAGGCAAAATGGTTTTTTGCTTAATTTTTTTTTCATCTTGCTAAACAATTGTATCAAGTTAATTTGCGATCTGCGACATTAGGAATATTTAGGAATAAAAACTTAAAAAACTATTAACGCAGAGAAGTGATGATTATATAAAAAAAGGAGTAAATTTTAAAAAATCGCCTTTTAATTTAAAAAACTTACAAATATTATTTTCCTATAGAATCTGAGAAACTTTTTCTTTAAAAAAAGCACAACATATGAGCACAACACAGAATCTCTTTGATCTCCTTGTTAAAAAAAAAGCACAGCATCTGAGCAACTACGTAAAAAAATAATCACGGAATCTAAAAGCCTCTTTTTTTATAGAAAAAAAACAGATTCAGATGCTGTTTTCAGAACACAAGTGACTGAACATGTAGTAAAATTTATATGGAAAACACTCAAAAAACAGTGCTTTTTACATGATTTTAAGTCAGAATCGCAAATGTTAAGGTTTTGCGATTGCCAGAACATGCACGCTCGTATATATAAGATTTTTATGTTTTTAAAGTACAAGAAATTTTGTTTTGCCATATTTTCTTAATTTAATCTAAATATGTAAAAAATAGTTTTTATGTCGAATATAAATCTGTGGCATTTTGAAAATACATCTTAAGTCAAGTTTAAAAAGTTGAAAAAATGTTTGTTATTCATACGAATTTTTATTCAAAAACATTTTTGTTTAGGTTATTAAAATTTTGTATTATAGAAGAAATTTTTCATTAATTTTGGGTTATTTTATATGTAATAAAAATGATTTTTTCCCCGAGTTTTTTTTTAACTTTTTTGTTATCTTATCTCGACTTAGGGTGTTTTGTCAAAATGCCATAGAAATAAATATACTGCTGAGTTATTATGTACGATTATTTGTTGTTAAAATAAAATTAAAAAAAAAAACTAAGTTCGAATAAACATTTTTATTTGTACAATTTGTGTCCGAAAAGTACAATTTTACTAACATGTGAGAACAATTTGAAAATTCTTATTTTGCATCCCTGGTTCATTTACTGTTGTAGTCAGTTAACCCTGAACAGAGCACAGACTTCGAGCTATTTTTTCTTTGAGAAAAAGGACAGAATGTGGTTAAATTTTTTTTCTTTGTTAAAATTACTAGTTTTTATAAAATAGAACACAGAGTCAGAGAAAAAATTTTTGACAATGGCGTTATCACAATAAATGTCAAATTTTAAATGCTCACGATCTATTTATAATTATGTTTATCTATACCAAATTTATTATTATTGTTGTCTTAAAATTTAATTAAAAAAAAAGTGTAATTGGATAACATTTTAAATTATATATTTCCTGTTTTCTCTTTCTAGGTAAGTGCCTTGTACTTTTATCCCAAATCTAAAGCGTATTATAAGTATGTATGTAAGTACCCTTCTCTTAACAAAATATAAAAATTTCCATTTGTTTTTTAAATATTCTGTTTATATAACGGGTCCGCCATCTAACGTTTTTTTCAACTAGGGCTTATTTCGTGTATGGTAACACTTAGCTCATGTCTGATTTGACAAATAATTAGTTTTATCCTTCCGCTGAACGAATATGATTGTGTATACGCTTCAACAACGCTGGGAAATATGCGTTTTCGCTTTGCTAAGTGGGCCTGCGATCGACTTACAGAAGATGCCGATTTTGCCAAAAAAAATCATCTTTTCAGATGAAGCTCATTTTGATCTTGACGGATATGTAAACAAGCAAAATTGTCGCATTTGGGGTACAGAAAACCCGCACGCATACATTGAAAAGCCGTTGCACCCAAAACGAGTCACTGTTTGGTGCGGATTTTGGTCCAGAGGCATAATTGGGCCATTTTTCTGCGAAAATGGACAAGGAGTGGCCTTTACAGTCAACGGCGATCGTTGTTCACAAAAATTAAAGACGGCGCTACGTGCTACACAGCCGAAGCTACACTCGATGTTTTACGCCCTGGTTTTGAAGATCGCATTATCAGCCGCAGAGCTGATGTCGTTTGGCCACATCGGAGCTGCGATTTGACACCGTTAGACTATTATTGGTGGGGTGCCTTCAAAGATAAGTGTTACACCGATAAGCCAGAGACAATTGACGCTTTAAAGGACAATATTTGTGAAGCCATTGGTGAAATAAAGCTGCACACAATCGATAATGCGCTTAAAAATTGGACTGATCGTGTAGGCTACTGCTTGGCCAGCCGAGGTAGCCATTTGAATGAAATTATTTTCCATTATTAACCGGAAGGATTTTACTTCTAAATAAAAAAAGAAATTTGAGAAAATATTCAGTAGTTTTTTTTATAGCATTTTCAAAAAAAAAAAAGTTATTTGGCGGACCCTGTACTATTTTTTGTTTTTTTTTTCTTATTTTTTTTCTCAAAAAATCTCAAAATTATTGTAAAATATGCAAATGTTTTCAAAAAATCATTTGCAGTTTTATAGCAAAAATTTTATTCATGTTTTCAAAGAATAAAAAAAAAGTCGTTTAGATATAATTCATTTACGTATTTCGTAAGAATTAAAAAACACATAATTGGTACGATTTATTTAAAAATTCTTGAAGCATGATCTTAAATTTCAAGTTCCCATAATCAATTCAAGAACAAAGAAAATGCATTGAAAACAAAACGAAACAAATTAATAAAAATTTCGATTTTCGTTTTTGGTTGAAAGAAATTTTTAATATTTTTTCATGAAAATAAAAACTTCTTTTTAACACTTTTTATTGAAACTATTCTAAAAAAGATTCTCTTTCTTTTAATTACGAAGAAATAATATTTAACTGTGTTTGAAACTTGACTACTGCTGTATTCATAAAATTAAGTATTATTTAATTTATGGTGTTTTCTTTTCTGACAATAAAGTTTCATGTATGCTACCATTCGCGCGGGGTTTTTGTTCTATTCTTAAAAAATGTGCAAAAACGTGAGAAGTTGTCGGTTTCCTTTAAAAATATGTTGCAAAAATAAATGGCAAATTTGTTCCATTTCTAACCCCCCAGTTATAATTGAGTTGAGATAATACCTTTTTTTGCATCTGCTCTAAGTACTTTTTTATGCAAGCGAGTATTTTTCTTATTAACTTTTTTCTTGTGTTTTTGGTTACATTGCTATGGATATAAAAACTTTTTGTTTTTCATTTGTTTTTTACTTTTATATACAATTTTTTTTTTGCCGCAACATTTTTTTGAAAAATCAAAGAAAATTGAAAAGTAAGAATAACAATTTTTTGTTAGAAATATTATTTTAAAACACTTGGAAAAATTCAAACAAGCCTTAAACTAGAAACATTTAACAATGATCGGGTCAAATTTTTAAAAGCCAACTTTTAAAAGTACGAATTTAGTAGCAGACAAATTCTCCACTGGCATCTGTCAGTTGACTTCTGTCAAAATATTTAAAAGGTGGGCCATTTCGTTTGTTTTTGACAGCCATTGATGGCAGACTATCACCTTCTTTGATGAGAAAATGGCAAAAATTGACTTTCGTGTGCACCGGTTTAAGCCCCTAGTGACAATATCTTTTTTTCCAAACCTGAAGAAATAGCTCAGCGTCAAAAGATCTGACTCCAACAATTAAATCATCTCACTAAAAAACATATTTTGATGATCTTACAAACTTTATTTTTTGAAAGGGATAACAAAATTTTAAAAACGTTGTACAAAGTGCATAGACCTCATAGGAAACGATATGTTACATTTAAAAAATCACGGGCTAATTCAACCGTTCTTGTTTTTTCTATACAAAATTTTCTAAACTAAAACTTTATATTCTAATTAAACATTTTATTTTTTATTTTTTTTATGTATGTTTTTGTTCAAATCCAATGTGCATTTCACTAAATTGTGAAATTAACAAAATAATTTTTTTACGACACAGATTGACAGGCCAGAGAACATTTAATCTTCAAGGGCAATTTAAGCTGCAGTTAAGTTATTGTTTGACTTGTGAACAAAACCTATACAAAAATTTGTAAGACTCACAAATAAGTTTCCTTTCAGCCACTCTTCTAAATTCAAGCTTTGCTTATGAATTCGAACCAGAGATGGAAACTTTTTTTTATGAAAATATAGGATTATTATTTGTTTTAAAATTCTGTTAGATATAGAAAAACAGACGTTAACGTTTGTTTTCCATAGCACAAGCGATTGATTGAACGTGTTGTAAAATTTGTATGAAAAACACTCAGCTTTTTTTTTTGCTACACGTTCAATCACTGGAAACCGCACATACATAAGTTTTAAATTAATTTCGCTCAACTTAATTAAACAAAAATTTCAATGCCAAGCGTATGTAAGAAACCTCAAACATTTTTAAAACTAATAACTACTTAATTCGTAAGATTTGACTTTTGTAAAGTTTTTGTTTATGCCGCAACGCTTAGGAGCCATAAAATGTCTTCACACACAGCAACTTTTCAAATCTTCAAGTTATTTTAAAGTTTTTATCTCGCAGAAATTAGTTCCGTTCATTTTTTCACGCGTAAAAAATTTATAGAAAATTTGCGCAAAAGTAACAAATACTATGATTGTTGCTAAAAGAAGTGGTTAGTTACTCATTAAATATTTATGAATGTTTTTCGTTTTCTAGATAACAACCTGATAAAAAATTTTTTAAAAGTTTGATGCTTAAATTAAAGAAAACTTTCATCCACTACAGAATGCCACGTATATTGCAAATAAAATAAGCCATAAAATCGGTAGACAAATGGTAGTTGTATACCTAATCATTTGTAATTATTTCGATTAAAATCTGATAAATCGTTGTGGAGTTATGATAAAAATGTATTAAAATAACCGCCCGATTTGTGGCGAAATATAAGTAAAGCTTATGAAAAAAACCTAACGAGACAGAATCAATTTGTGCACCAATTGGGATTCAGCACCCTAAAATTAATTAAAATCATAAAACAAAGTTCTTGCTCCCGACTTTTTTTTTTGCCGAGCAGTGGATCGTATTTAACAAAATCACATAAGTATTTGTCTAACTAACCCGAACATAATTTGAATTAAATAACCAATTTACAGTCTTGCAAGAAAGGAGAAATTTTCTTAAAGACAGAAAAAAAAATAAATTTAAACAGAATTTAAATTTTTCCATCCCTGTCACATATTGTGTTTCCTAAAGTTCTTTAAACTTTCTTCTCTATACATTCTTTTGTTTTTGCTTTAAAGTACAGGTTTTTATTGTTCATATTATTTTACTACTTACGGTAGTAATATTTGGTTTTAATCCAAAACCTGAGTCATTTAAGTTCTACACTGAAACAGAAAATGATTGTCAAGAGGGCCAGCGAGAAATGAAAGGGGGTGTTGGTAGGCGTAAAATATTGGCAAGGTGTTTTAATGTAGTGGTAGTGGTTTCTCTATCTCTCTTATCCATTCACTTTTTCATTCATTACTTTAGTTAAATTTCTAAGTTATGAACTCGTATTTAAAAGTCATACTTAAATCGTGTATGTGTGTGTGTTTTTTTTTTGTTGTGCAAAACAGCATGACAACGGTTCAATGAACGTTTCCATTGTACAAATTAAAACTCGAAAAGTTTTTTATTTAAAAAAAATTTATTTTTGTTTGGAGTTACCTCCAGGCCGAAAGAATATTTAGAACTAAACTTAAAATTAACAATTTTCATTTCTTATATTCTACTTGCACAATTCCATCTATTCCATCGCATGATTTATTTCCCGGAATTTGGTTGGTAATTGGATCATTTGATTTTGCAACTAGCGGATGTTCTCACAGTGTGCTGCAATTTAGTAGACATGGTGTCAGCATTTATTATTTTATTGCTGTTAACAAATGCAGCGTTAACTCCTCCCCTCTTAAGAACAATTGCCCACAATTGTTTTATTAAAAATATGGGATATTATTTATCCGATAACTTGATGTACGCATATTGTTTGTAGGTTGAATATTAGTTAAGGTAATTCCTGTTTCAGATGGTGAAGCTGCATTTTCTGCATTTAGATGGACCACATTTACTCTTCGCGAATTTTTATACAGATGAAGAATCAAGGAACCAATAGCTACAAAGGCCAGTAAGAAAACCATAGTTGAACCTCCATTGATAATAGTTCCCAAGGCTAATGTTTTGATTCTGCGAATATTACTGATGTGTAAATCATTTAGGCTTTCGAGAGTCAGGATATTTTCTAAACTTTTTTCTGAGGGTGTATGTTGTAAAACAGCGGGAACAGGTTCTATCTGTGGGGCTTCGAAGTTACGATATATTTTATCTTGTGCCACTATTGTTGTATTTGAGAATTTTATCAGGTAAGTGCCAAACAGATGGTGTTTAACTTCATCAATTAGTATAGTACCGTTGTAATCATTAAGCAGGATCACTCCAGGAAGTATATTCTCGATTGACGGGATATGTTGACTGTTGGTGTAAGTGCAATATGATGGTAAACTATTTATGATGTTTGTGGAACATGTATTATTACTTAAATTTATTAATTGGTCGTTCTTACAAATTCTAACAGAATTATATTTTTGACAATTACTTTTTATACCAAAGATTTCTTTTGAATTCTTTATGATTTTATTGAAAGATAATTTTATAATTTTTTCATTTTTTTTTACAGGATATAATAATAAATTTTCATATATTTCTTCATTTGTCAATGGAATTTTTATTACATACAATATCATTGAATTTTTATATATAATATTTACTTTGGCGTATTCCATTGCCTCTTCATTAGATGCGAATGGCATCCTTTCTGTGTTTAATTTTTCTAATGCTAATTTAATTTCTAATTTATTCAAAATAATGGAGTTTATCACTCCACTTTTAGCCCATTGAATGGCATAGTGTATATTAATCAATTGTTCTTTTATTAATCTTATTCGACTTTGCAAACTTAAAGCTATTTCATTATTTAAATAATCATTTTTGCCTATGGCATTTGACATTTCATTTATTATTTTTGTTACATTATTTAATCTGTCATCTAACATCTGATTAATAACAATCTGTTTATTATTACTTTCATTTAATTCATTTATATTGAAATCTAACATTTCGAAGTCATCATGGTCTGGAGTGCCAGCGATGTACTTCCATGCAGTCCCGATAATGTTAAATGATCTTTTACTTCTTAAAAATTTACTTCCTTCATTTTTATTACTAGTATTATTATCTTTAGTACTATTATTGTTACTTTTTCTTTTATTATTATCAACGTTACTAAAAGGAACAATGCTTTGGATTAGGTCCAAAGCTTGTGTTATGTCTTCATTAAGGATAGAATAAAAGGGATTGGTTTTTGGGATATTCCGTTCAACAAAGGTTTTGGTCTCTTTTACAAAAGTGTCGTATTGATTAACGTCTATCGGATGGATAATTCTAAAAACTCCGTCTTGCACTTTACTTTGTCCATCATTAATGGCTACGATGTGAGCGGACGTGTAGTCAACTATCTGGAATTCCGCTTTGCAAATTATTAGAATTGATCTGGAAAAGAAAAGATACCGAAATTTCAGGTTTTTATGCGATTTTTATGAACAGTCCTTCCCGATCTTGTTTTAACCGTAGAATTGCCGTTACTAGCCACTATTTCTTTTTTGTACCTTGCAGTAAGTTTATTACCGTGTCGCTTATTAATTCTTACGTATATAATGTCTCCGTCCGAGTACGTCTTCAGTGGATCTCTCGATCTATTGTGGTAACTAAGATCATGTATTTGTCTTTCCTGTATCCTACGCATTGTTTCCCTACGAGAATGTTCTAATTGCTCTGGGTCTCTGCTAATATTTCTGCCATATAAGACTTCCACAGGTTTCTTATTAGTCGTTGAATGAACTGATAAATTATACTCCTTTACTGATCTCTCTAGCAATTCCTCAAATGTACCATGAGCTCTCTCAGTCTTAAGACATCGCATGATCTCTTGCAGCGTCGAGTGGAATCGTTCCACTTGCCCGTTTGAACAACTGGTGTAAGGCGCTGTGCGATAAACTTTAATGCCTAATTCATTTTCTATCATATGGTTTATGGTAATTGAGTTAAAAGATTTTTCGTTATCAAAGATTATGGTCTCCGGAAGAAGAAAATAAAGTATGTCCCTTAAAGGTTGCCTGATATCTTCGGCAGCTCTGGATTTAATCACTTTTGCTACCGCAAACTTAGAAAATTTATCTATGGCCGTTAAAACTAAATGTTTATCTGTGATAAAGATGTCAAAGTGGACAATTTGCCCTGGAAATTGTGGAATGGGGGTTGGTTGAATCTCTGGTTTTGCTGGATGACGGTCATACTTGTTCTCTTTACAGACTATACAATTCTTTATTATTCTATTGATCTTATGGTTCATAGACGGAAAATAGTATTTCTCGATAATTTGAATTTTATTTTCGCGGGCACTTCTGTGTGCACGATTATGTGTGCGCAGAATTAAATTTTCTTGCTCCTGCTCACTAATGACGTCTTCGACTTGTAATTGCGTAAACCTTACCTTATAAGCGCTAAAATGAAAAGGATATATCTCCTGAATTTTTCCCATAATGCGCTCATCGGCTTTAATGCAGTTAACGACAGATGGATTTAAGTAGCGCTTTAAAATTCTTATGAGATTTTCTGAATCGTAATATTGCTCCATAACTAGATGTCTATGATAAGTTGGAAAAATTATCTTAAATTCATATGACTGAGTTTGACCTTGCTCAAGAAAGATTTGATTTTTGAACACGTTAATAGGTACTTCTACAGAGTATATCAAATTTTGAGCGGAACTTTCTTCACTATGTTCGCTCGATGTGAGTGTGTTTATTTCAGGTGGAATTCTTGACAAAGCATCGGCGACGACATTTATTTTCCCTGGTTTATAGTGCAGTTGATAGTTATATTCTTCTAAAATAGCCTTCCAACGCTTCATCTTAGTGTTATTATTTTTATTACTTAACGCATAAGTAAGGGGCTGATGGTCAGTATAAATATTTATTTTAGCAGTACCATATAGGTAATTTCTTAAACAATTCAATGCCCATATAATTGCTAACAGTTCTTTTTCATTAGCGGCATAACTTTCCTCGGTCTTGTTTAGCGTTCTAGATATGAAGATGATCGGTTTATCTTCTTGCGAAAGAACGGCACCAAGGGCAAAATTTGATGCGTCAGTAGTTAGTGTGAATTCCTTGCTAAAGTCCGGATATGCCAACATTACATCTCCAGAAACAAGAGTTGATTTTATTTTATTGAAAGCTGCAATAGCATCTGAATTAAGGCTTATTTTAATTTTTGAAGATTGATTTTTAGACGTATGTCCTTCCTCCCCCCTTAAAAGGGATGTCAGAGGTTTAGCGAGTTTCGCATAATCTTGAATGAAACGGCGATAATACCCTGACAGACCTAGAAATGATCTTAACTCTTTTAGTGTTTTGGGCGGCGGAATCTTAGATATGGCTTCTATTCTGTTTGGATTTGCTGTAATTCCTTCAGAAGAAATTATAAAACCTAGAAATTCAACTGTTTTTTTAAAAAAATGACATTTGTCCAATTGGACTTTCATATTCGCACTTTCAAGAATTTTGAAAACTTTTTCTAAATCGCGGGCATGATTGTCCTCGTTTTGACTGAAAACAATGATATCATCGATATAAACGAAACAACATACTCCGATACATTCACGTAATATATCGTCAAGCGCCCTTTGAAATATAGACGGGGCATTTTTTAAGCCAAAAGGTAATCTCGTGTACTCATATTTTCCATTGTTAATGGAGAAAGCTGTTTTTTCTATATCAGATTCTTTTAGCGGGATCTGATGAAATCCGCTCTTTAAATCGAGTACCGAAAAAAATTTATTGTTCCCTAATTGCGCAAGAACTTCATTAATATCCGGAATTGGATATCTATCCGCTATAGTGTCTGCGTTAAGCTTCCTATAATCTGTTACTATTCTGTACTGCTTATTTCCTGCTGAGTCCGGTTTTTTTGGAACAATCCATACTGGTGAGTTGTATGGAGAACGTGATGGCCTTATGATGCCATCATTAAGCATTGCTTGAATCTGGTTTTCTACCTCAGCTTTTAAAGCCATGGGGTAAGGATAGTATCTAGTATATACTGGCGTATCATTTCTTGTTCGAATTTCTCCTATAACCTTGGTGGTATATGTTAACTTCATATCTGGTTCAGCAAATAAATTTGGCACTTTCCTTGTCAATTCGGTAATAATATTGCTTTGTTTATTTGTCATATGTTCATCCCTTATTTTGATCATATTGATAGATTCTGACTTTCTTTGATGAATTTTAATTTTGGTTCCGTTTTCAAGCAACAAGTAACTATCTCTGGTGTAAATAACTGCTCCTAAGTGTTTCAAACTATCGTTTCCTAAAATGCCATGAAAAGATTTTAAGCTAGGAAGGATGTAAAATTTAAACTTTTTGTCCCTTATATTGAAAAGATTAATAAACGTATGACTACTAATTTCGATGTCACCGGCTACTGATCTTGTATAAAAATTTTTTTGATTTTGTATAATTGTTTTCGAAAGAGATGGCTGTATGTAGTTTTTTGTAGACCCTGTGTCTATTAAAATATTGAGAATTTCTCCAGTTTCTGTTTTACATCGTACATAAGGCAACGATGAATCTGTTAACCTAAAAAATGAAGGTCGCTAACATCAACTGGTTGCTCCTCTTGATATTCTACTGTTTTTTCGTTAATTTCCCGAGGATAATCGTGCAAATAACTTAAATCGTTATTTTCCGAGTTGCTATAGACTTCACTTTCTTCCTGAGGGTAGTCTTGATAATATGCTCCATCTGGTACAGCATTAGAAGCGTCTAAATGGAAGTTTCTCTGTACTTTATTTGCTGGGGCATGAAATGGTGCCTGTGGTGGTCTTTTACCATAAAAATCATTCTGTCTTGGTCGATTCATGTAATTCACCCTTTTTGATTGCATACTTTGGTCAACTTCCATAGGCTCTTGCCTAGGCTGTGGTTTAGGTGCTACCGGACGTTGAGGAGGAAAATACATGTTTTGATGGTTATTCCTATTATCATGAAAATTCGGATTTTGAAACGGTACTTGATTATAAGTGTTAGTTTGAGGACGCGGTATGTATGCAATTTGAGGATAAAATTGTTGCTGGTTTGGATGGTTCTTCTGTTGGAACCTCGGTTTTGATTTTTGAATCGGTTGACTAAAAATTCCATTAGAAAAATTTCGACTTCGCTGGGCATAATCAGAACGAAAATTCTGATTTTCCAGTTTGAGGCATAGGTGAAGAGCCTGTGGCAGATCCACGGGTTCCTTCATGCCTAGAAGACGCGATAAATCACCATTGAGTAAAAAGCTGTAAAGGCTCATTCGCTAGATCCATACAGGCAATCTTGTTCAAGATAAGTGATAATTGGTTATATACCTGACCGTAGAATTCCTGAACCGTCCGATTTCCTTGCACCAAGGATATCATTTGATATTCTAGCGTGCGTATATCTCTTTTGTCCGCATAATGTAACGTCAGACATTTGGATATCGCTTGCCAATTTAACGGCGTGTTGTACGATTCAAGGGCAGCGTCCGCCTTATCAATAATTTTATTACGAATAATGGTTAAGATGCCATAATATTTGGGGGTGCCTCTAATAGGTTCGTAGATCTGAAGAATTCGATCCACGCTTTTTTTCCAGGAGCTAAACTCCATTGGATTACCAGAAAAATTACGCAAACATTTCACTACGTCGGGAACCTTGTCTAAGTCCGAAATATTATTATCAGGGGATGGATCGATCGTCTGATCCGAGAAATTAGTAGAGTCCGAATTTATTTGTGAGTTTGTCCGTAATAGACCCTGAAATTGTGTTTCTAATACGTTCTGTACCATGCTCGCTATTAGAGCAGGATTCACGTTCTGTCCATGCTGCACGGAAGGTGCGGGATTTGGGGTTGTATTGGGATTGGAGGGATTTATTATTGCAGGTCGGATAAGGTTATTTGGATTCGACATATTTAAAGGAAAACGTTTCTTTTTCTTTAAGCAAAAAAAAAAAAAAAGTTATATTTTCTTTTATTCAAAAAATTTTATTACCGCGATCCCTGATTTACTTAACTTAATGCTAATATAAATTTTGTAAATAAAAAAATAATGTTCTTACAATAATGTTGTTGTCTGGAACATGATGATCTAATGCTGATGTTGCTTCTTTAATTTTGTAGGTTGTTGTCGCTGTTTTTGCCTTTGTAATAACGTTGTTGTTGTTGTTTTTTCTTATCTTGGATTAATTTTTCATCTTTATTTTTATTGTTATTTTTATATTATTCACTTGTTTCTTAATTTGTTTAAGTTTTTTTTTCTTAATCTGATATTTGGACACTTAGTTCTATTTTTTTCTTCAATTTTTATTTCCTTAACTAGTTCTTTTTTCTTGCAATTTTTACTTCTTAATTGTGTTGAATTTCTTTTCTTAGCTTTTACTAAATGGTTCTTTTGTTTTTCAATTCTTATTTCTGTATTATATTTATGTTCAAGCTTTTGTTGGCTTTTATTTTTATTTTAATAAATCATTTAGCACTTAAAACCAATTTATATCAATAGGAGAATAATTTTGTCCACATTTATTCCTGTGCAAAATTTCTCTTTAGATTTATTTAAATATTTAAAAGTTTTAAGATTTATTTTTCAACAGTCTAAAAAAAGATTTTTTCCTTTTTTAATTTTAATTTTCACTTATTGTTCACTTTCACTTATTTTTAATTTTCACTTATTATTAACTTAAACTTATACCACTTTAAATGTCCAGTGAAGCGGCTGGTGTGCAACACCGTCCCTTTTTCTATTTAAGATACTTGGGGGCCTCGTTCTTCACAATCTTCGCGGGAGTTCCGACCGCGGGGACACTTGGGAAACCGAAAGGATAATATAACACACGCACGATTACTCAAGACACTCTGGGTTGTCTTGGTATGTTTTTTATTGTGTTTTTTTTTTTTTTATTTTTCGGGTCCCTGCTCGGGCGCCAATTAAAACTCGAAAAGTTTTTTATTTAAAAAAAATTTATTTTTGTTTGGAGTTACCTCCAGGCCGAAAGAATATTTAGAACTAAACTTAAAATTAACAATTTTCATTTCTTATATTCTACTTGCACAATTCCATCTATTCCATCGCATGATTTATTTCCCGGAATTTGGTTGGTAATTGGATCATTTGATTTTGCAACTAGCGGATGTTCTCACAGTGTGCTGCAATTTAGTAGACATGGTGTCAGCATTTATTATTTTATTGCTGTTAACAAATGCAGCGTTAACTTACACAATGATTACTACAGCGACGCTACCACAATTATGTATTTATTTTTTTGTTATTGGTTTTTTGTTTTGGTTCTTAGTTTCAAAAAAAAAAAAATTATACTTGTTGCTTTTAACTTTTTTGTAAAAAAAAAAAAAAAAAAATACGGTGTTGCTGTTAATACCCTTTAAAAATGCTTGGCTGTTTAAAATTGTTCACAAATTATAACCGTTATGAATTTAAAGAACATTTAAACTCACTCATTCACCTGTTCGGTCATACGAACGTGCTTAATAAACCTACTGTAATTGGCAATTATTTTAAAGCAGTGACTGCAAATAGCGATTTCTTTTCAAATTTTAAATAAAAAAATTCAAACTAAAAAAGAAGTGCATAAAGAATACACCAAGTTAAGCCATGCTCCACCTTAAGATACATTGATTTTTATTTTCTTAAGTTTTAATAAAAAAACTCAACTTTGCCGATTATTTTCTGAGTTTAATTCAGGGACCGTAACAGTTATAAGTGTAATCAAAAACAGTGTTTTTGTGAATTAAATTAAATCTAAAACAGTTATAGGGTGCTCCAGCCAAAACGCACGATGTTAATTGTAATAAAACAAAAACTTTTTAGAAAATTATCTTAATATTTTTTTATAACGATAGAAGGATCTATGGCATAACTCTATCCGATTGTCCATATTTTTAATGACTCTGAGACATAATTAAGGTTCAATCCTTAAGCTCTTGAATTGTTCTTGGCTTATTAACGCACACTTTTTCTTTTAAATACCCCTAAGGAAAGAAGCCTAACGGTGTCAAATCACATGATCGTGAAGGCCAATTTACATCGCCACGATGTAACAGAGCCATTGTTTCGTTGGTTGTGTGGCAAGTGGCACCGTTCTGCTGGAACCACATATCGTCCAGGTCCATATCCTCAATTTCTGGCCACAATAAGTCCGTTATCATCTCGCGATATCGATTACCATTCACGGTAACTGCTTGGCCGACCGCATTTTTAAAGAAGTACGGCCCGATGACGCCGCCAGCCCATAAACCGCACCAAAAAGTCTCTCTTTGCGGATGCATTGGCTTTTCAACAATCATCAATGTTAACGAATCCACTGAGGTGAAAGTGTGCCTCTTCGCTGAAGATGATTTTCTTCTGACTGGTTTCAACAATCTAAACGCGCTGCTCATTTGTGTAGCTCTCCATGGTTGAATTTGTCAAACACTGAAACAAAAAATACCAAATAAAGTTGGACAAAAAGCTTGAGGTAAATGTGTGCCTCACAATTAACATCGTGCATTATGGTTGGACCACCCTTTATATTATTTTTTATTTTTTTTATTTTTTATTTTTTTGAATTGCTCTTATTCCTTAAAATAGATATTCAATTCAATGAAGTTTTTTATGAACACAACAGATTATCAACACTTTCAAATTATATCAAGTTAAGTCATTTAATGAAAATATGTAAAATTATATTACAAAATGTGTCGGATATACAAATAAGCAACAAAAAATATGCTTTTACAAATTTGCGGTTTACTTTCGAGTTAAAACCAACTGTAAATCCAAATATTCTTTCTTATTTTGTTTCTTCAAATATTTTATAATAAATCTTTTTAAAACTTCATTTAGACACATTTCTTTTCAAAGTTCAAAACAATTACCTGACTCAGAATATAAATTAAAACAGTTCTGCTGTTGAACACTCATATGATGATGATTTTCTTTCACCTTGGCTGAACTTCTAAATGAAATAAAAAATTTTTTTCCTTTTGTTTTGTTGAAAAGTTCATTGTTTTATCTGTTTTTTTTCTCTTCAAAAATATTCATTTTATTTTAACAAAAATATGTACTAAATTCCCACGTTTTTTTCGTGTTAATTTTTTATTTCTCGTGCAATACATTTATTGATCGCTACATATTTACAAAAGAAAACTACAGCTTTACAAAATTTATATAATCCAACAATCTGCGAGACTCCAAAATTATTATCATCGGTCATTGTGTCGTCATTTAGCAGGTAAACAATCATCCAACCAGATTCATGCCCTGACGCAGCCTAATTTTTTTTTATTATCAAGTTAAATTATGCTTAATACATTGTTTTAACAAGAAAATAATGTGCTTAAATTAAGAATATTTTAATAATAATATTGTTCCTTTTGAAATAAATCATTTTGCAGAAACGTTATTTTGTAATTTTTATGTGAAATGTTAAGACAACCGAACAAAGCAAAAAAAAAAAAAAAAAAATCAGAGATCAATGACCATAAATTTTTACGAAATATTTATAATATATATATTTTTTTTTAATTTATTACTTTTAACTGACATGTTAAAACATGTTATTGTTGTTTTTGTCGATATTGTGAAATTGAGAACACCTTTTATTTTCAACACTTTACAGTTGGCCAAAACAATTTTGTTTATTGATTTTGAAAATATTTTTGTAATTTGATTTTTAGCTATTTTAACAACAATACATATCTAACGAAAATGTAATTAACAAGGTTCCGTTGAAATGTGCTAAATTCCCATTTCATACCATTGATAAATTGAAATTTATTGTTTATGGAATAAGCTATTCCTATGCGCATTACTTCACTAGTTGCTTTGGCCAGATCATCAGGAAACTTCAGCCAAAGATTTTAGAAAAACTAAAGATATTAAACAAATAAAACTGTTAAGCGAATAAGAACTATAAGCCCAAGTTTTACTTGTAACAATATCAAAGCTTAAACAAAAACAACAACAATAAACAGTGAGTTTATCTTTTCTTACAGCCCCAACTACAATTGGTTGATTTTTTGTCAACTCTAATGACCATTTTCTCAATGTTCCGTCAAACTGCCTGTTACTAAATGTCAACATAAATTTATTACACCGATAAACTGTTAACGATTTTGGGGTTCTCAATATACCGACAAAAAACATCGTTTTCAGTTGGCAACACCTCTCAAAATACATGTAATAGTTGGGAGTCAGCTGATTGAATTTATCTGTACGGCAAATAAAAGGAAAATATATAATATAATAATAATAGAAGCAAATGAGACATTTGCTAAACAAATAAAAACAAATTATTTTATTTTATTTTGCCAGTTCAGTTTTATTTACACTGCCACATGCATATTAGTTATCTAAGTTTTTCTTGGGATATTTAATATACGTAGCAGAAAATCGCCTATAATTTTTTAACAATATATTTCAAAAAATTAATAACAATAAAATATGCACAGTAAATGGATGTTTTTTCCAGAGCTGGGACCTGTTTCTTTAAACTACAAGTTGCAAATCTACAAGTAAAATATATTTGAAACAAAAACAAAAATTGTAAAAATTTTGCTTTTTTAACGAATTTTACTTGTAGATTTGTAACTTGTAGTTTTGAGAAACTGTGCCCTGGTCGTACTGTAGTTATGTAGATCAAATAGATCACACCCAATTTTCGCCGATATCACTTTTGGTAGGAGTATAAAGCAACTGTGGCTCTCTGAAAATGCTTACGTTTACAGCTAAACCTTAAACTGGTAGTGCACACCTCGCATTAAGAATCGTACGAAGCCCTTACGCGTAGATTGTAATCTAATATCTATCGTTGTAAGAGCCTCAAGCGACTTTCGAACAAAACAGCTGGTTTTTATTTATTTTTGTTATTTGCGCTGATGCCGCGTGAAAAGCGTTACATATAACTGGTTTTATTAAACCATTCTTATTATAAAATTATAAATTTGTATGGAGTGTTGCCAAACTGAATTTTTACAAATAAGGTACGAAAAGCATGCAATGGGTTGACTCAACAACAGTTTGGGGTCTAAATAAACCCATCTTTTAATAACTGATTGTTTATAATTTTTTCGGAAAAAAAAAAAAAAAAATAAACATTTGCATATTTATTCAGCCCCTGGTTTAAAATTTAATTAAGGTGATTAAGGATTTAAGTTGTCCAAACGTTTCTTTATAAAATTTCATTCAGCTTTCCTTCGTTTTTAGAAGTTTTTTATTTTAACTATTATAGGAAGTACATACCAAAATATATTTATAGGATGTGATTCTTTATTAAAAATTCTTAGCAACATCTCATTTTTGCATTTCAATTAAATTTTTGAATTTAAATCATTTATTTAAAAACTTGCTTTTTTTATAGCCATTTGCCATAATTTATTTAGTGTTTCCTTATAATTTCTTAGTTTAAAACTAAAAAAAATATAATTTAATTGTATATCTTGTTATAGTTAACCGTTAAGAGCTGGTGTTTTAATAAGGGTTATAATTAAAATGTAAACAGAAAAGAATTAACACGTTATTTCCTGAAACCAGAACACATTTAAACAGAGAGGAAAGTGCAATAGTAAAAAATCAAGGTCTGCAACCGAAACGAATAACGGCATCGGTTTCAAGCATATGTTATTTCGGTATCAGGATTTTAACTGTATGAAATTTTGGACCGATTTGCCATATTTTCAATAGGCTTGGTGATTATGCCAATTAAAACCAGTTGTCATCAAATTATCCTCAAAATGGACAGCCGGGAGACTGCCGTACGGACATCGTTAGATGAACCCAGAAAGATAACTGAGTTCTGATTCGATCGGTATACTTTAGGGTGGGTCTAGGACAAATATTTTAAGGTGTTACACACATCAGCAAAAATTCATAATACTCTCTCTATCTACTATTGTGGTGTGGGTATAAAAACATAAAAAAGGTCTGTGAGCGACTTAGACCGGGTATTCAATTGTAAACGTCATTTAAGCTGCATTGGTGTTAATATAACCATGGTGTTAATATTGCTATCGCTTGCCAACTTTGTAAATTACCAATTAATACCGTGGTCTTCATTTATATTTCTAGGCCTACGAAGTTGATCGGCTGTCAACACCAACACGTAGAAGAAAATATGAAGAAAATGTAAAACATATTATGTTTAATTTTACCATATTTTTGTCACCGACGACCATATTATAGTTAAATTAGTCCTTCATCAAGAAGCCAAAACCATAATATGGTTGTCTCTAAACATGTTATGGTTAACTATAACAATAATTTGTTTTTAAATTAACAATAGTATTTTTCTCTATTCTAAGAGCAACATGCTATGGTTGAAAAACAACCAGGTTATTATAAGTGTTAAACATATTTTAGTTATTATTAACAACCATAATAATATTGTTGTGGATGGAGGACTAATTTAACCATAGTAAGAATATAGTTAAATTAAACAAAGTATGTTAAAATTTTTGTTTTAAAATAGTAATGTTAGAGGTGACCAACAAAGCACAATAAAACATTCCTAGAAAATGTAAAAATAAAACATCTATTGTTCTCCAATGTGCAAAAGTTAATTTAAATATAATTTGCAAAAATGTTCTAGAATTGTTACGGAAGTGTTCCTTATTAAAAGATTTTACTGTTATGCAAAATATTTTTATTAAAACCATTTCACACTTTTTATATGCTTTAAACTTGTGAAAAAAAAAACAATTTTAAAATTTTTACTCTATATTTTATGTGTTTTCATGATGTTTTTGTTTTCTTTTTTTAAGATAAATAGAATAAAACAAATAAAAAAACTTTAAATTTTAAAATCAAACAGAGTTTCTGCGACTCTGTTTTGGAATATTAGTTACTGCGATGTGTGCGTCTTTCCTGAATATTGCTTTGCAGTAGTATTCGAAAATAAACACTAAATATCGCTTCTGAGTGTTGGGTTCGGTAGACTTGTAGAATGCACAATCGCTAATAGTGTTTGTGTAAAAAATCATTAAAAAAATAACGTTTCCCTGTTAGTCATCTTTCGAACACAAAAATAATACTGTTTTTATCAAACTCAACAAAAGATGAGAACATTTAATTCCGTTCGGTTTTTTTTAAATCCACAAACTTCATTGTGTTCGGTTCGGCTCATTAATGTTCGTCCCTTTTGGCTGTCAATAAAAACCAAATATTTTTTACAAAAACCATAAACATATACCAAAAAAAAAAACAAAAAGCCAGCAAAATAATTTTACACAAACAAAACATATACACAATACAAGCTGTTTTTTTTACCCTTTCAGAAATAAGGTTCAGCGTTCGAACAAAATCTTTTTACGCCGAGCTATTCCTTGAGGTTTAAACACAAAAAATAGCTATCGGTCGTAAATCCGGAGAAAAGGGCGGATCATGGATTTTTGCCATTGAATGTTTCTGCATGTTTTTAGAAAACAAAACCGCGGAAATACAAAAATTTGTTTTTGGTTTCAATATAATTTCTTACACTAAGTTTTGTTTTCACTTTCTAAAAACAGGCAGTCAATAAACACACGAAATTCATTTTTTTACATTTTGTCCTCGAATCAAGGTAGCCTGCTAATAATGGCAAATGTCACACACAAACTAAATGGCGCAACTTATTAAAATTTTGATAGAAGTCAATTAACTGATGCGTGTTGACAGGAGCGGCGTTGTCCTTGCAGAATTTCAAAAAGTTCAGTTTTAAATAACTACTACTATAACTGTCATATCACAATGTGTTTATTATAACTGAACTTGGTGAAATTGGCCGTAGACCATCCAACTTTTTGTGAGTAATAAATTACAAAAATTGAAATCGAACAAACTTTCAAAACCAGGATCGTTTTTAAGGTTCATAAAAATATTCCGTTTACGTCATACGTCATACTTTACTCTAAAAAACCATGAAAAACTACGGTCATTTAAAAAAAAAAATATAATTAAACTGAAAATTTCCTTTGATTTCAATTTCACTAGATTTTGATTTAAACATGGCCGAATTCCACTTTTTTTTACACCAACATGCATATTATTTAAATTTATTTGTTTTTACTAATTTAAATAAACGGTATCTATAAACGTTATTTAAATTTTTATACAACCCTCTTAGAATCTAATGCAACCTCTTATGTAAAAAAAATATATACAGACACACACATACACACTTTTTTACAATGACTACTTTATCTGACGTTTTAAAGCTCTCCTAGTCGCCCATGTTCCCATATTTTATCTTTTAGAACAGAATAAAATTGTTGTTAAACATTGAAAACATTTTGTAATACAACTTTTTTTTTATTTTCTACATATTTGTTAATATTAAAATTGAATTAAAATACGAAAAAAGAAACTTTAGAAAAATTTATGCAAAATAATTGCAACAACCAAACGCAATAAAAAAATTCTTTCCACTTTAAAAAAAATTAAAAAAAAACATTTACAGTTTTATTTCGTAATAAACTAAAAATGTTGAAAAAAATCCTAAAATAAAAAAAAAATAATTCTGCTATAAAAATTAAATTAATATAATTTCTTTAAAAGAAAACCAGTTTTTTTTATTGTTTTAAACAAAAGCGCGTTTTGTATTGAAATAAACCTACAATATGCTACATTTAACACTTTATTAAACAAATTACAACAAAAAAAACAACAACTGAATAGTTAATACTTTTTTGACCCTGAAAATTGTGAGAAATCTTTTGGTATTTTTTTTTCTTTGTCATTTTTATGACATTGTCAGTGTTGGTGGGGTATTAGACGTACGATATTGCCAGACGATTGTTTAATTTAGGAGTTTAGTTTTCAGGCATAACATTATTAATTTTTGGTTCGAAAAAATAATTTAAAAAATTTTTTTTGAAAACGGCAACACTTTAACACCACGTAACTCGGCAAATAGACAATCATATCTATATAGAACTATAGTTTTGCCAAATATAAAGGAATTCCAACAAAACTTTTTATTGGGTTGTCCGCTTCACAAATAATGCCTCATATATTATAGAATTTATTTGGCCCTTTCAAAGGTATTTTGGCCTTTTTAAATCGCCTATTTGGCAAAAAAAAACTCAAAATGCATCACAGTTTGGATTTAAATTATGTATATGGTTTTTAAACTTTTTTTTAAATAAAGTGTTGAGCAATTTAAACTTTCCTTTTAATACTTCGTGCCAAATATTATATTGAAACTTTATTACCCAAATTGTATACAAAATTGACTACCATTTTAACTCCATTACCATATTTTTTAAAAGTAAATTATGTATTACAGTTTAAAAACTCAAATGTTAAACAAATAATTCATGTTTATGGATTCTGCTGTAGGGTGATAATAAAATAACATAAAATTCCATTGCAAATGGTTTGATTACATTTGCTTAGAAATATACGCTTCAATTTCTTGTAAATTGTGTTGTTGTTTTTTCAGATTTAATTGAATTTTTTATTAACATTTAAATTAAAGTTGTTTATGGTTAAATAATTTTCCAAACGACTACAAAAAAAGATTAAATAATAATGAATCATAGCGTATAATTATTCTTAAACAAATCAAGTTTTACAACGTTTTAATAGAACTACTCGTAATAATTAATAAATGTAAAAGGTACTTTTGTAAAAGAATTTTTTTGGAATTTTTACAAATCTATGTAAACAGGTACTTTATGGTATAAACTTTTTGACCTTGGGGGAACTTCAAATAAATTTCAATAGCAATAGAAACACATGTTGTATTCAGGAAATATTAGAAAAGTGGACACTTCGACTACGATTTTGGTACAAAAAACTTATCTCGACTCCACATATTTAATTGAGATGTTTCTTATGAAAATTGAAAAACAATTAGATTGGTAATTCCAAATATTGCAAAGTACAATTCAATTACTTGTTTTTAATTATGTTCAGTTTTAGTTGAAATTATAAGTTTTTTTCTCCGGAAATTCCGGGAATGCCCGCCCAATACAAAACGATTTAAAATATTACTTAATTTATTTGATCAAAAAACAAATAATAATTCATGTATATAAAATTGTGACTTTACTGACTTAATTGCGGATTCATCATCTCACAGCCTATAAAAGACTAAAGCTGAAAAGATGAAATTTGGACCGAAGGTTGGTCTCATTAACATGGAATTCAATAAACATCTTTAAATATAATTTTAAGTTGAAAAGTTCTTAAATATGAATTTAAAAAAACATACATTTTAAACTTTCAAAAAAAAAATGTAGAACATTAGATGCCATTCGCAAATATGAACAATCTTGCAAAAGTGAACTGGGTTTGTTTTAATTAGTTCATATTATCGCGAGTGCACTGTATAAATTTGGTACTTTTTCGAAATTCGAACGTTAATAAAACGTGAAGCACTCATTTACATTGTTGACATCTACCATAACACAAAAATTTCCTCATTTTTGGAAAAACTTTTTTTTAAACAAAACTTTTTTGGCAAAAAAGAAAAAACAAAATTTATTTTATTTGAAATTTAGTTTGTTTAAAAATATAAAAAATATTAAACACAAAACACATTGCAAAAAAGGGAAAACTTGACAAATGGTAACGCAGCTTTCAAAACAAACGTCTTTTGGTTAGTGATGCCACAATAAAAATAGAAGTTATTGCCACATTTCTAGCAATGACACTAAAATAATCGAAAGATGTTGTAAGGGGTGAAAATCGGTCCTTTTTACAAACCATTTCTCCAATACATTATTAAAATTTTTGATACGTTAATGGGATCAAAAAGGGGAAAACAGGAAATTGAATTTCTTATTGTTTCTTTTCCGTTCTACATGCGGTACTTTTTTAATTTTCTATAATATTGAACTTATGCCCAATTTCACCAATTCTATTTAAATATCAATTTATATTTAAATATAGTTTTTCATAAAAACGAATTTTAAACATAAATTGATATTCAAATAAATTGGGGAAATTGGCCATTAGAAACACAAAGTTCACCTATAACTTTGTGTTTGGGTCCTGATTGAATGAGAACCTACGAGATGAAAAATTGTACTTTTTTGTTAAAACCCTAGAAATATAAACTTTGGCATATGGGTGTTTCCAAAGTAACGGTCGTTACCGTTTTTCGGAGATTTTTTTAAATAAAATTCCAACCTACCCAAATATGCCACAAGGATTGCTCCATTTTGGACTTACGAAAGTTCAAGCAACGACAGCAACCGAAAGAATTCATTAAAATGTAATTTCAATAATTTTTTTTACCAAATAGAAACTGGGAATTGTTTCCTTTCATAGGTTAGTTTATTATATTCAACATTTTTTTATTTTTTCGAATTTATTCTGTGAGCTAAATTTCAGTTATGTATTTTATAAAGCTTTTTTGTAAAAGTCCTATTCCTCTAATTTTTAGGAATGACTTTATACACTACCAGTCTATTATATTGTATCTTCTTGTTACATTTTACCTTAGCTGTCCTTTGGATAGCAATGAAGTATATGGTATGTACAGAAAATCCCGCTACAGCCTTCGTCAGCATTCTTTGTGTCACACTGGATAGTGATACTTTATAAATTGAATGTATTTAACTCAATTATTTTAACAAATAGAAACTGGGAATTATTTGCTTTCATAGGTTAATTTATTATATTCATAGAATAAATTCGAAAAAATAAAAAAATGTTGAATTTTTTTTACCATTAAAAAAGTAACGGTCGTTACTTTATAAATGTGCTGTTTTCAAATATTGGAAACAAACATCATGTTTTGTAAAATTTTGCGCAGGAAACGTCAAGTAAATCTCCGATTAAATTCTTTGAAATGTTCTGTTTAAGGAATGGATTTATTTTCCCACCAAAGAAATTAGTTAACAAAAAAAATGTTCTTGTTTAAAAGTAACGGTCGTTACATTTTAAAAAGTTAACAGTTTTTTGTGTTTGAATTCATTTATTACGGGTAACTCAAAGTAGCATAATTTTGTTAGTATAAAAAAAAAAATTAAAGTTAATCTTTCGGAAAATATTTTGTATAACATTAGCGAAAAAAAAAAATTCAAAATAATAATTTCATTTTTAAGCTATAAGGGGTCAATTTCTGTGGAAACACCCATATGTTGTTGTTGTCAAACTGCTTGTGCAATTTATTTGGTCCTTAAATGACAAAAGTATATGCATTGCCAATCACTAGTTAAGATCCGTTATTTATCATTGTCACTTTTGTTAGGCGATTTTTGCATAAGTTGGAACAATTTCCAAGTTTTCTTCTGGCATTGGTATTGGCCTACCAACTTTATCATAAATCACTGTAGATTTGCCTGATCTGACATCTGGGCCAATTTTCTAAAAACTACAAGTTAAAAATCGACAAGTAAAATATATTTGAATCAAAAACAAAAATTGTGGATTTTTTTAACGTATTTGACTTGTAGATTTGTAACTTGTAGTTTTGAGAAACAGGAGACTGGTATGTCAGTTACATCACAGTTTTTCAGATACCAAAACTATAATTTTGAAAATACTCCTTTTTGTGCCTTTTTCCAAAATGAGACATTATGAAAGTACTTTTGAATTTTCTTTTGTTACTGACATCTGGTATGACAGTGTAATCATTGCTTTTCAGAAAAAAAAACTATCAGCCCTATTATGAATAAAAATTCCCTGGGAGTTTTTTTCCCTTTTCCCATTTTTTCATTTGAATTAACATAGGAAAAATGGGAGAAGGGACCCCTAAAGGTACTTTCATAAAAATGGTAAACAATAGTTTTTTTTTTTTAATTTATTTTGTCTTTCAAAAAGTCCCATTTAGGAAAGGATTTTAAAAGAAGAGGTGGTATTCATGCAATATCCTCCTGCCTTACTATAAAATCTGTTCAATATTAATCATCGAAACAAGTTTTTATTTATAAAAATATTTATTTTTTTCGTTTTGATAAAAAAGAAAACTTCATGCAACAGGAAACATGTTTCTTATGCCATTTTACAAGTTGATAAATTTTGTTATTTTTTTTTTAATTGTCGATACAAGATACAAAGAAAGTGTTAAAATTGAAAAACAACCAACCAACTGTAATAAATATGAAATTTATTCATTTTTTTTTTATTTATTATTTGTGTTGTATTTTGTTATTATCAAATAGGAAGTTATATGCAATTATGAGTTTATAAAGTGCACTAAAAAAATTACAAAACAAATACATACTTGAAAATAATGATTACAATATTAAAAAAAAAAACTAATTTTCTCACTCAATTTAACGAACGATGACAAGGCAGTCATCAGTAGTTGGCGGTTTTAGTTTTGTAGTTTTTTTTTCCATAATTTGTAATTATGTTGTTGAATTGAAATTTACAAAATAATAAAATTACTTGAAAGAGTTATGGAAAAGATCATAAGCATTTATGTAGATCATGGAAATTCGCCTTAAAATAAAATTGAGTTATTTTTTTTTGCTTATAAAAAAGAATATAATTATCGCGTTTTAATTATTTTGAACTCGGGTAAAAAAAGTGAATTTAAAGGAAATTTTATCAATTGTATGTATTTTAGTTTTGTATAAAATATTTTTCAAATAGTATTTACAATAGTACATACTTTGTAGTTGTTTAATTCATATGCCAGAAATTTAAAATCCCGAATTGCTAACTAAAAATTCTCCGCATAGCCGGCCTTTGACCGGCCGAAAGGATTTTCTCCTCCGTGTGCCTTTGGTAACTAAAGCTTCTATTTTCGGGAGTTTATATCGGGATTTCTAAATTTAAGTTTTTAAAGTTCGGGATTTTTAAGCTTTTGAGTTTCAAAATTCGAAAATTCGGCATTAAAAAAAAAAATTCTGTTAAAAAAAAAATGTATCTTCGCTGAACGAAAAGTAAAGCAACCTCAAAACTTTGCAATGAAGCTAGCAGTTTTGATAATTGCTGCTGAAGATGGCTCCAACAAAAACATTAAAGACTATTTTTTATATATAAGGTTTGTTCCCGATCTACAAATTAGGATACCTCGGGGTCCCAATGTTACCGGAAAACGTTCCCGTGTTTCAAAATTGTGTAAATGATAGCAGTCAACAATTTTCATTTTCCTCTTTATGCAGGTCTAATCACCGCATTCCATATCGAGTAAACTGTCGTATCGTATCAAGTAAAAATCGTAATTTTCTGCATACGATAGACATTGACATACCGAATGAATACTAGAAGGATTACATGTCTATCGAATGCTTTCATCTCAAATCACGATACATTTCATTCCATATGGAGTGTCATGATACCAAAATAAAAAATTTTACTCGATATTGTATACGGCGATTAAACTACGGAATTTTTCTTTGGGAAGATTGATTGAATTGTTGTACTAGCAGCTGTCGAAAAAATTAACAATAATAATAAAACATAAAAAAAATCAGACGTTTTCAGTTGTGATAATAACAAATTTGGTTTTTGTCACTCCCGTACTTTTTTACCTCTCAGTGAGTAAAATTTTATGTATCAATACTGGCAACAAATATGAAATATGGCGCAGATTGACAGTAATGAAATGCTAAAATATGTAAAAATATTTGAAATTGGAAAGCTTAATTAAAATAAATAGTGATGATTTGGGAAAAGATAAAAATTAATAGATGCGAAAGACAAATGCGCAAACGCAGTGAAGAGTACCAATCGGTAGATTTGCCACCATTTTCTTTCGCATCGCAATAGAGAGTAGCCCCCAGAAAAGTTAAGAAACAAGAAAAAAAACAACATGAATATGAATATTCGACATTTTTTGCTTCCATATTTTTTTTAACACTATGGACACAAAACTTGCCCTCATTATTGCTTCAAAATGTTTCGTATCAATATTTTAATATTTTTCAGCACTTTAATTTTATTGCTTCATAACATGAACAAAAATAATATTTAATTGCTACTCAATTAATTAAGTAATTAATTTGTTTGATTAAACTTGCATTAATATTAAACGAAAAACAATTTGCATTAATTGAAATTTTATTTTGCTTATCAATTTATAAAAACATACTTATTTACTTTGTGCTAAAAAATTCAGCCATTAAAATGACACCCAGAAGTCAGTCCAGACCTGTTGTTGGAAAATCGTTTTTGTTTTATATAAAAAAAACCTCGGAATGTAACGTTTATTTTTTGTTTTATAATTTAATATAAAAACAAAGATTTAAAAAAAAACCAGCAGTCGCTTGTTTTTTTTTTTGGCTTCCTAATAAAATCGATAAACAATGTTTTTTTTTCAATTAAATTTTGTCGTTTTTATCATTCATCTGAAACAATCCCATCTTTGTTTTATTTGTTGTAAACGTATATAAAATACAATTTTTTTTATAATTTATGGGTTTCCTGATATATTTTATTAAATTTTATTATTTACATTGACTTTATCGTTTAAATTTAAAATTTCAATCACGTTTTTAATAATTTTTTTTCTTTAGTACTTTTCGTTTGTCTGGCAAGCAAATTTTTTAAAGTTTTATTGTGTTTTTGGTTTTTTTTGTATTAAAATTGCGAATAATTGTAATCTCAATATTTATCTAGCTTTTGTTAGACAAAACAGTGCCTTTTAAGGCATCTGCAATTGTTTTATTTGTTTAATTTTTTTTAAATTGTTTTTATTTAGTTTATTGCAAATATGAAACGTTTTTACTTAATTTAGTACTTTTTTATTTTGAAGCTACGGAAAGAAATATTGGGTTACGTGAATTAAGAATTAATATTAAATAACGATATATCTTAAGCGCCTATTATACGGTCCTACTTGGTATGTGAGAATGGTATGTGATCATACCATCATACTAGTGTAATTGCGAAAAAATTTTGTATTTCAGTTTGACATGTTGAAAAATCAAAAGATTTTGATATTGATCTCTTTTAATAGAGCAAGTATGACCGTCTTATAGGCGCTTTAGACATTGGAATTAACTAGAAGTCGTTTAGTTTCTCTTCTTTTCAAATTGCTTGGTATTTCCGTCGAATTTCCGCATCGTATCACAAAAGATTTCGGAAAACAAATCATAATAGGCGAATCACACAAGTAAGTTATGGTTCACACTCTTCAAGTTTAAGCCGTCAAGTCTTGAGCTTTTAAAAGAGAAGGGAAAAGGGAATGTCATTTATGTTTCTTTCTTCTAAAATCTCAAGACCTTGCATCAGGCGAATTGACTAGAAGGTGAGGCAACTCTACAACAATACTACTTCTGTGGTGGGATTGTCAAAAATATTGATTGGTAATAAAAGGTTTGTTGCAAAACTAGTTTGTATACAAACTTTGAAAAGTCGACCACCGAAAAAAACACCATATGTTGAATTGACCCCATCTTCTAGTGGATTCGTCAAGACTTGGTGGCTAAAACTTGAACAGTGTGAACCAGCATTAAGAGTGCTAAGTTCGGCTGTGCCGAATATTTAATAGCCTTCAACTCAGATAGTGCGTCGTTGAGTGCATTGCTTCATTTAAAACACATTAAAAATGTATGTATTTTTAAATGTTAGAAAAAGACGCAACAAATTGAAAAAAAAAACCAGCGGCTTTTATAACAAAAACAAATAAGAATGCTTTATTCGGCTGTGCCGAAACTTATATACCCTGCACCATGATGCGATCAGAACATTAATGGTGTTTTCTTTTCTACAAAAAATGTGATATTTTTTTTAAAAAATGGAATTTTGTGTTCGTTTTTTAAAAATGTTTTGCTCTCTAAAATGGAAGGATGTTTTATTCTAAAACAATCACCCTTACTTATGGCATGAGGCATTGCACTTTTCACCCCGAATAAATCGAGAGTGTTGTTTGTGCCCTGTAAAAAAGATGATATATGATGTTTATTTTTGGGGCTTATATATGGGTGTTTTTTAACAACGGCGACGATTGCCTCAAAGAGCAACAAAGCTACGCGAAAAGCTTGCAAAATTGCGAACAATTTTTATTATTTCAATCGAGCTATAAAATTGATAAAAAGTCCTTAAAACTATAAGGAATGGAAAAAATTCGGAAAAAGTTGCTAAATTAGCGGACATTTACAAAAATTTTGTAACAGTCCCCATAGATTCAGGGGTCGTTAGAAAACCCATTTCAACATACTCAGACGGGCCCCGAATATATATATTGGTTTTCCGTTCTTTTCAAAAACAGGCCTCTTGCTAAATTCACCCTTAATTGATAAGTTATTTTTCAGGGCACCCCGACTGGCTCGGATTTAACATGACCAATGACTGTTTTATATTGAAAATTAGCTAAATCGGCCAAATATGCCGACTGAGTCGCATTTTTAAATGATAAACCAAAAAAAGAAAAGTTTAAAATCAAGTTATTTGACAACAGTATAACAGTTTAATTTCGTTGGAAAAATGAAACTTATGTGCTGTTTTCACAACACAAGTGACTGAACGTGTAGTAAAATTTATATGAAAAGCACTCATTTATTTGAGTGTTTTCCATATAAATTTTCCTACACGTTCAGTCACTTGTGTTGTGAAAACAGCACATTAAAAACTGTTTATCTAGTTTTTTCGCACGTTAGACTGAAGAACTAAAATTAAGACGAATTCACACTGAATTATAAAACAAGCAAAATTCTTTATAAATTATTTAAATTTAACTGTAATTTCTATTTGTAGGAATTGTAGCTTTAAAAATATTCACAACGTATACAATAGCGGTGTTCAGAGTTTTTTTTTGTGTTTAAGGCTGCAACTGTTTGTTATTGCAATCATTTTGTCTTTGACAGTGAGCGGTATTTTAAGCAAATTTGCAGTGCTGGATACAAATTAGGTAACAACTGAAAATTTGCAAAAAGATGTTGGATTATTTTTTGAAATTGTTTAAAAATTCCTCTAAATAATCCAGAACAATTTCATCTGGTGTCCGCTTTTTGTTGGGTTTTTCTCTTTTTACTTTTTTATTTATAACTGTCGGCTCCATTGCTTTAATTTTGTTTGACAATTCGAAATTATTGTTTACAAATGTCACCAATTCGAGTTTCAGGGATACACAAGTTATAATGTGACAATTGCAAATCTCTGTGTATTTTGGTGTTGGATTGCAATATTTTGCATTTGCACTTTCGCAAGATCATTTGCATCAAACACTGAACTTCTCTAATTTTTATTTTACTTTCCCTTAAGACTCATATTTCCTGCAAAAACAAGTCATCAATTATCATAATAAAACTAAACATTTTAAAATTTAGTTCACCAAAATAAAAAAAAATTCCATTAGCATTCAAATAAAATTCAATGACTAATTAACACTTTCTTAATAATAAGTTCAACTTTTCAGGTTTTTATTGATAGTGAGTCGGGCTTAGGAGAGAGAAAAAGTAAAGATATGTTATTCATTTAAATCATTTTATTTTTTTTCACATTTTAATTTCTGTGTAATTATTTATATTTTTTTTCTTTCTTCAAAACAACCACTTAATGCTTGATTGGTTTCGTATCATTAAATCTTGAGAAAAAAAATTGAAAATTAGAAAAAAACCCCATCAACATGACTACTGACCACCAATGATCACTTATAAGTTATAGACTCTTGAAAATGTATAGAAGAAGATTATTATGAATAAATGACGCTAATGAAGTCTAAAAAGGCCAGCCGCAAGTCAGCCACCAGCTTCTTTCTTTCACACTTAAGCAAACCCTCGTACAATTGAGTAATCGTCTCAGAGAAAATGTTTTCACTTTCATTGCAGAAAAAAAGTGTTAAAAAACACAAGATTGTGTAAATAACTTAAACAGTTTAATCAATATGTTGTTATTTTACATTGACTGACAATAAGTTTATTGATCGTACATCGCGTCAGTTATCTATGAAAAATAAAATACACCATTTACAAAGAGAATTTTGCTAAAACCTTTATTAAGGATCTACTGCATATTTCTAAAGAAGTTGTCATACATTTTTTAATTTCTAGTTATTTGCTAAGTTTCGAGCTTTTTAAGATTTTCTGTAACTTTTTACTGTGTGATTACTGAATTTCATCGACAGAGAATAAAAAATACAGGCCTGTCACAGAAATCAATTCCGATCGAAAGTGATTTCGTTCCGTTTTCCTTCCCGGGCTTAAGTTGGCATCTTAGACATAGTATGATGAGAGAGAGAGAGAGCGCATTGCTATTACACTATTATGCCAAAATTCTGGCAGACTTTCATACACTTCAGTAAACTATTACACGTGTATATAGATATGCTGACATAAAAAGTATGAACATGTTATACCCGCTTTATGTATAAATAGGTTCACTTACCTAATCGTAACATTGCGTTGCGGATGAAACTGATACAATTTAAATTCTTCTTTGTTTTTACGTTACAGCTGTTAAATAATTTTTTGATTGTTTATGTTTATTGATAAAGCGAACATTTCATCGACGTACACAACGTTTTTATTCACCCTTATCGTGAAAAAATATTTTTTTAAACCATCCGTTTTGGCGTAGAATGGCCTATACGTACCTTATAAGTTCAATTTAAAAATTGTGCAATATAATTTCACTGCTGTTTTTCCTGATAGGCCAGCTGGTCGTAGGGTTCCTAGTTTTTCCGTTCCTGAGTCCACGTATTCAATTTGTTTTTTGTTCCCGTGAAATTCTTGTAAAGAAGAACACACAGAAAAAAATAAAAGTTGATTTCAATTAAAATATTTGTGATATTAATAAAATTTGCACCAGTAAACAAATTAATAGTGTCAATTTATTAAACGTTTAAGTAACTTGATTAAACTTTTAATTAACCTGATTAAGTTTTTAATTAAAACTGATTTTATTTTTGATTAATTAATGCTTTAATTAGTAAACAATTTTGGAGATTTTTTTCTGTGCAGTTATGAAAAAGCTTTTTATTCAATTCTATAAAACTTTATTTCTCATTATTTTTCTCTTCGGAAACAGTGTAACGTGTTGACTTATCTAACTACCAACAGTTGCCGACTAAAATTAAGCGTGAAAAAGATGTAAAGAAAGCTTGTTAAATTACTTAAGTTAATTGATAAAATATTAGCAAATTTAATAAAACAATTTTCTTACGCTTTAATATTTCAAAAAAGTGAATTAAATAAACTTTCGAAGTTTATCGTAAAAAGATATTTTGAAATTTTTTTTTTACAGCTTTGCTAAGCTGTATTGAATTGTTGTTTTTTGTTTAAAACGAAGAACAAATATTAAAATAAATATCTGTTTTTTTTTTTTAATTTGTGTTGATTGTGCCCTTCTCTCTTGTTTAAAAAAACAATTTGCTGCTATAACGAGAACAAGTAGGTCGATACTACTGAACGGAACTAAAACAGCTAAAAGCGTCTGAACAAAGTACCTGACCTAGACACTAATGTTTTGTTATTTTCTTCGTAATATTTTTTTTTTTATTGACATTTATGAATAAAGTGAAATGTGAGTGAAGGCATTAAGCAGGCGTATTTTATTTTGTATTAAGAAGAGCGTTTCTCTGTTTGTTTTGATAATGCCAAATGTTTAAAAATTTATTTAGATATTTTTTATACATATTATTTTTCTAAACATTAAAAAATTAACAATAATTAGTAACGAAAATGAGTTGAAGATTTGCGACGGATATTCGAGTAAATGAGACTGCACTTAACACAGATATTTTTGCTATTCTCATTTACAAAGTATTTATTTATTTGTACTGATTACACAATGACAGTCATCATGATATTTCATTTAAATTTGAATCACTTTTTGATAAAGAAAATTTTTTTTTTTTTTAATAAAAGACATCTTCTATTAGTAAAAAAAAACGCTCCTATCGTGCATTATTTTTTCCTCGTAATTTTTCCATTTTCACATTTTTGCGATCATGAAAAACTCCCATGAAAAAAGGTTATTCAAAGGAGAATAATAACGTGAAAAAATGTTCACGGGGAAAAATTCTCCTAATCGTGAAAAGTTGTTTCCCTCGTAATTTGTTCACGTATCCCTTAGATTTTCTCACTTTATTTTTGCTAGGGAACAGAACATGTATGTATGTACATTAGGGTGTCCCAAAAAATTATTTATTTATGATTTTCATTGGTGCTCAATCAAAATTTAAAAGCTTATAGGGTAAAGTATTTTTGGTTTTTTTTTAAGAATTTTCGGAATAGGTTTAGAGGTCGCGCAAATGGAGGTTTCATAAAAAACCGGAGTTTTCGGCCTTTTTTTTAACTTTACGGATAACTTGGTTAATACCACGAGTTTCTGCACTCCTGAGGAAACAGTTTTAAAGAAAATTATCCAAGCTTTATTCCTGTGTGAAAAACTTATAAGTTTTGGTGATGAGGTTACTCATTTAGATACCCTTAATTGCAATTTGTCGTAGTTTTTTCAAAAATTTTGTAATAACGCTTTACAACTTTTTAAATTTAAATGAAAACGAAAAAAACTAATGATGCAGTTTGAAAGACAAATTAATTCTAATTAATATGAATAAACAATTTTTAAATTTATTCTTACCGTTCCTGAGTTATACCCGTTTTTATCTTTATACCCAGTATATTTTATTAAAAAATCTTTGCAGCATTTGCATTTTTGTCGGCGGTTTGGAGGGATCAAGGGCATCTAAAATTTTTCCCACAAGCCACACATTTCTTGTTTTCACAAAATTCATATATATTTTGAATAAAATTACACATTTTTGAACTAACAAAAAAATAAAAAAAAAATCCTTACCGGTACGTCGACGAAAACTTTTATACATATATGTGACGCGCAAATATAAAGGGACATAAGGGAAAAACCCGGTTTTGTTCAGGAGAGTCATTTTGGTGTACCATCACTTCATAAAACGCGCATATCTCTGGGAGGGAACACTTTTGGTTCATAGGATCGGTCTCATTCGATGCTCAGATGATGTCCCCATCAAAAAAAAAAAAGTAAAAATTAATTTTTTTACCCTTAGGTCCCTTTCTCTATGCGCTGCCACATACACAAAAAACTTTTCTATTTGATTCGTCGGTCAGCTAAATCAAAAAATTGTGTTATGTAAAATCGTATAACGACAATATTATAGCGGAGAATACACATAAAATAGAAAGTGAAAATGACAGCGTGTAACGATTTAGATCAATAAATGTCAGAAGTCAATGACAATTAAAACCCAACTATAAAAATTTATGGAAATATACAATAATTATAACGAAAAAAGTATCACCATTTTTAAGGTACAAACTATAAAAATAGTGTAACTCGGAAACTGTAGGACAAAATTCCATTTTTGTTTTTCTTAATTGTTTAGAACTTATCGGTATTTAAAATCGCGTCACTAGTTTTTATACCTTTCATATAAATTTGGGAAGTTCTTAAACCGTTTTTTGCAGAATTTGTTAAAAAATTACAAAAATACTTAATATGTGGAATCGTAATGGACAAAAATATTGCCGGAACTTAAAGTTTTTGCATATGGAAATAAAGTTTGGGAAATTTTCTTTAGAAATATTCGGTCAAAAAATTAAATGAACGTGGTTATTGACAAAGTTATGAGTCAAGTTTGAAAAAAGCCCGAAACCCCAGATTTTTAACAAAGACTTGAATTGCGCGACCTCTAAACCTCTTCCTAAAAATCTAAAAAAAAATTCAAAAATACTGGACCCTATAAGCTTTCAAATTATGCACGAGCCTCTGACAAAAAAAATTTTTGGGACACCCTAATGTACATATGTAGTTCCACCTATAAATCGAATATTAAGGGCTGGATCCGTAAATATGACACAAACCGATATATCGGTCAACAGAATGCATAACAACAGGTCGATTTCCTGCGGATTTGTGAAGCTTTCGATAGACTTGGTGGCAGAATCTTGGAAACTATTTTACTATATAAAATTTAAAAAGTGCATAAACCAAACGTTGTAATTAAAGCTTAAAAATTTATTTAAACCAATATTTCGGCACTCGTTTGTGTGTCTTCACAATTTCACAACTTTTTTTTATAAATTTATATGTATATATAAAAATAGGGTCTCAAAAAAAAAAATAACGATAATTCAGAATAGCAACTTTTTAAAGCCGGACGATATGTTTAAAAAAACGCTTTAAACTGGCTTTCGGTTTTCGAACTTTCTACTCAGTAAAGGCGTCTGTCTATGCGCCCGAATTTATTAATTACGGTTGCCTTAGATAAGAATTGTGATTTAATCAAAAAAAAAAAAAAATTTTTAAGCAGGCCTTTTAAAAGGCCTGAAGTAAGAAGGTCTTCTTAAGTTTCCCGTTGGGAAACTCTATACCAAACTATTTTCAATACCTTAAAACATGCGCAACAGAAATTTTTTTTTTAAGTCATCAGATAAAACACCTTTTAAATCTCATGATTGAGTGATCTGCAACAAAAAGTCCCACCTCCATCTGCTCTCAATTTTAAAAAAAAAAACCTTTTATAGAAACTCCCCAGCTGGTAATTCATGTGAACTGACCTTTTCTTTTATCTTCATCATAATTTATTACTGTTTTAAATATTTCACTTTCAAGAAGAAAGTAAAACCCCCTTAAAAATAAAACTTATGTTTCAAATTTTCTTTGAGCCTTTCAAAAGTATCAGTCTGGAAATTTATGATAATAAACTCCACTTTTACGCAATTAATAACAGATTTTTATTTACTTTTGTTTTGGTAGATTTTACCACTTTAGACAAGTGGAAAGAGAGAAAAAAAACATACATCTATCGAAAAAAGTTTTAAAACTTTTACGCAAACGTAACGTTTTAGGTCAGTTAGTCACACATATAATGATACAGATTTAAACAATTAGCACCATGAAAATTTTAAATATAAAAAAGCTCAAGTTAAAATTAAAATGAACAACGCAACCAGCCACGAATTTTGTATTTTTTTTTTCTTTCTTGACACAGTTTTTTTTTTATATAATTTTACTGTAGCAAAAATAAATAAATTTACATACATGAAGTTAAAGGCAAACATACAGACGGAGGGACGTACATATCAAAAAGTTGAGAAGTCATAGTCAATACTTTTTCATAAAATTTCACTTTTTATTTAAAACACATGGAGCAAAACTTCTTCAATGTCTTTCTTTCTTCCCAGTCTTTTAAATTTTGTTATTTTTTTTTACTCTTCAAAACAGACAGGAGGAACATTTAACACAAAAAAAAAAAGAAAAACTTTTAAGTGCCCAGAACTATAAATATGATTCATTTTTATTACGGACTTATTTCTCCAGCACGTCAACCCATTTTCATAAATATTGAGGTTTATAACTGATAATTAACCCACTTTTCAGGTTTCTTCTTTTTTTTGCCTGAATTCAATGAAATGAAAATTGAGAACAAGTTTTCTTTTTCTACAACAAGTTTTATTTGGGATGAGATAGAATTGTTTTTTTTTTTGTTTTGTTTTGTTTTGTCCAAGCCCCAATAAAATAATTTAATAATTATGTACAACCAGCTGTCAAACCAGCGTAAAATTAGCCTTTTTTTATTTATCTCTTTAGAAACTTGTTAAAATGTTTTTTGTTTTTCAAAATTGTTGTGCCATTTTTTAATTATATTTACAAAACTAAAAATGTTAACAAAATAATTACACATTTGTCATATTGTTAACTTGGGGTTGAAGAAGGCCAATTGGGTTAAAAAAAATATTTCAATTACAAACTCATAATTATTAGTTACTCAGTTGTCTTTATGCAATAAACACAGTAAAATTTGAATAAAATGTTGCTTAAAAAAATTAATGAAATCTTGTTATATAAATTAAAAAAAAAAAAAAAATTGTTCTAATTATTCGAAGGCGTTGCAGTTCATATAATTATACCCTCCACAACTAGTTGTGAAGAGCGTATACTAAGTTGTTCATTCCGTGTGAAACTTTTTTCATATCCATTTAGGACCCCATAAAGTATTTTCTGTCCTTGAGTAATTCTAAGTTGATTAAGCCATGTCCGTCTTTTGAAATCTTACTCGTATTGGGATGGAAATACAGCAAAATCGGTTCAGTAGAGTAGAAACAGTTAGGAATCCAAATGTTGGCCTCATTTAATGCCACTCCCGAAAAACACTTTAGTATGCGTTTAACCGTATCGAATAACGCTATTGCAATAAAACTTGATCAGTGATAGTTTCATATGACTAGAAAGCACACTGTCAAAGTTCGTAAAGATCGGTCCATAAAGCCCACTTTCGAAACACATCTTAGTATTTCTAAAATCATAACGAATAATGCTCTGTCAAAATTGTATATGACTAGAAATCACACTGTCAAATTTCTTGAGGATCAGTCCATAATTTACCATAGACCTCTTAAAAAGCTTTCCCTCGAAAAACCGTTTAGTAGGCATAAAGCCGATACGTATGATGCTGTTGTAATAAATTCTATATGCCACACTTTTCTAAGACTGGAAATCACACTGTTAAATTTCGTGAAGATCGGTCAATAATTCATAGGTCCCACATAAAGCCCTGAAATATTCTAACTGTCGGTGGAGGGTATCAAACATTCGCCACAACCGTATATAGCACTCTTATATTTTTTTTCTAATTGGTTGGTTTTTGCTCTCGTTAAGAAAAAAAAGCCGCCAAATCATGTTATTTTATTAATAAAAAAAAAAAATTAGTTTGAATAATTTTTGCAAATCGAAATTAGTAACTGAATACATGAATCAAATACATACATGAATTTTAAGTTTAAGAGGTAAAGAGTGTAGCACACTGTTGATAAAGTTGGTATAATTGTAATTTTTTTTGGTCCAATTTGAAACTAAAAAGTACGCTGGTACCTCCGTGGCTCATTTGGTACTACATATTTCCAAGTTTTGCAAACCTATTGTTAATTGATATAAAATGGCAACTCGTATTTACTGCCCAAAGAATTTAAGCGGAGTTCAGTGTTTGGTGCAAATGGTCTTGTGAAAATTCAAAAGCAGCTTTTTTATGAAATCTAACGGAAATTCTGTTGTTTTTGTTGTTGGATTAATTTAACAGCTATGATAGTTTGCATTTGCTCTTTTGCAAGACCATTTGCACCAAACACTGAACTCCGCTATTGTAAATATATTTTTGCACTTGTTCATTGGACGATTGCATTTGCCACATTCAAAATTTAATATCAGCTGCAGCATATAAGCGTGCAATTTCTGATGATATTGACAAGTTTTTAAAAAAAAAAATAGGAAACCACTGCTACAAAAGTTCTAGTAGAAGAGACGACTTCCTCTTAAATCGAGATTATATTTGAACGAACTCATAATATTTTGAAATATTCGTCGGCAAGATGGTTGTCACGTAAAGAAGTAATCAACAGAATTGCATTTTGAGAAATTTTTGTCCATTTTCACAACAATTTCGTCAATTTTCCACAAAAAAGGAGATAATTTCTAAAAAAATTCACGAAAGCGCTCACTGGCGGCATTCAAAAATAAAAATAAATTCATATCCTGACGCTCAAAACCGCATCATACAGATTTGGCTACAATTTTATTGCTCTGTTATTGAATATTTTGGAAAACCACCTACTTTGAAAACTCCGGGGGCTCGAAATTCATTTTTGACCTATAGTTTTTCTGGCAGAGTTTCTTGGGTTGACTTATAGAACAAGAATCGCAATGTGCTTTTGACGCGAAAAAAACCAACCCTTTTATTTTTGCTATCTATACTTTACATGTACAAATTAATTTTGAGTATTTGATAAATACACTAAATTTTATTGTTGAGGGAAAGCTTCTATGCGCATTTCACTGGTTGCTTAGGCCAGCTCATCAGGAAACCTTTTCCAAAGATTTTAGAAGAGCTAAAAATATTATACAAATAAAACCTTAAAGCGAATAAGAATTATAAACATCCATAGTCTTACTGGCAACAATATCAAAACTTAAACAAAACACCAACAATAAACAGTGAGTTTATCTTTTCTTACATTCCCCTTCATCTGTTTGAAAAAATATTTTTTATAAAGGAAGGAAGAACATGTAAATCAATTAAAAGGTTAAATACGATTTGGTTTAAAGATTGATGTTTGACTATTGACTGCCAGCAGTGGTCAATGCCTGTGAGTGTTAAACGGCAAAACCTTCTAAAGATATTGAGTGGTTACAATTGAAACATGTCCGTGAAAGCCTGGGTTCGAATCCCGCGGCAGTCAAGAATGAAAAATTATCAATAAATTTTAATAATTTTCATGTTTTAAAATTCCTTTCTTCATAATAATAATTTAATGAAAATTAAATTTGATGAACTTTTTAAAAAAATTAAAATTTGGATTAAAACCATAAACAGTTCAACAAAAATAACCACAATACTAATTATAAATAGTTACTTTCGTATAAGTGCTTCTTTAATTTTTTGTTTAATTAATTTTTTTTAAGCCAATTTCAATTAACAATACAACTATTTTGAAACCATAAACGATTGGAATTCAAAAACTAAACATTTGACGTCAAAATTTATTTGAAACGAAACGGAAAGTGATTTTTTTTGTTCATCTAGGTAACAACATTTAAACATTATACGAAAAAAAGTGAAAAAATATTTTAAAAAAACAACAACAATAAATAATTAAGCAGTCTGCCTACACAGTCATATATTTTCAACAACAACAGAACTCTGCACACAATCAAATAATTTTAGTTTAAACGAACAAAAAATTATATAAAAAAGTTCACAAACCAACAAATAAAAAAAAAAACACAAAATTGAGTAGGGGTTCATTTTAAAGATTGCAACATTTTAAATTAGCTGTTGGAAACGTAAGATATCAAAGAATTTTAAAAACCTTACAGGTATTTAAAATGTAAAGCAAGGATGTTATAAAAACTTAGAAATTTTTATCCGAATAAATTTTTATTTATCAGAGAAGACTATAAAAGATTTATTTATGAATTAAATTAAGAAAACAAACATTTTATCTAAAAAAAAAAATTGTGAGAATTATTACTTTTTAAGTTATTTTTATTATATTTTTCAGGCATGTTCTGAACAGTTCAAATCACTTGTGATTTTAAAATCACAATTAATTTTTTTTTAATTTTATTATTTGCACGTGTACTTGAACTTTATATCCGTCCATGGTAATTTAGCAAAACAGACTGAATAAAAACCAGCCAATTCGAGATATTAAATGTCATAGCTCGGAAAATAAGTATTGGAAGAACATTTAAACGTTAACAAATTAACTTTCTGCTTTCTTAACAAATGTTTTGTTAGCACAACTAACAAATTAGGTTACTTAAAACAGTTTTATTGTACAGTTAGCAAATTTGAGCGGATTTGTTATAATATCTTCATTCGAAAAATTTTCAACAACACCCAAAATGTATTATAAATAAATATTTTAGTTGCATTAATTAGATTATTTGGTGCTAAATTCCCAATTTTTATTCGTGATGAATACACTGAAATTTATTGTTCCATTACGTATTTCACTGGCTGCTTAGGCCAGATCATCAGGAAACTTTTTTCCCAAAGACTTAAGAAAAGCTTAAGATATTATGTTAATAAAACTGCAAAGTGAATGAGAATTACAGACACTCAACGATATCAAAGAAAAAACCAAATACCCACAATAAACAGTGAGTTTATCTTTTCTTTCATTCCCCACTACAATTGGTTGGTTTTTCGTAACAATAATCGTAGTTGTAAGTGGGAAATCAAAATAAAGGAATTTCCCTGTTCAGTTTTTTATGCACGCGTACTTGCCAATTTATTATCAAAGTTATCGAGCCCTAACCGCAAAAATAGCTTAAGCAACAACATTTTAAAATTTCGTTTTTTTATCAAATGGCTTTATTGGCAACACTTGCATCATCACCTAAAATGTCATTTTCACATAAGGAACCGTTAGGATTTTAAAGCAAAAACAATTTTATCTTAAGGGACAACCTTCATAAAAAATTTTTATTAAATAAAATAAAAAAATCTTTTCCTGTAAAATTTTGTTTGTGTCGCTTAAGCTTTTTTTACGGTTATGACTCGTAATTTTCGAGAATACATAATCGTTCATAATAAGATTTGTAGTTGCGTTTACAACTATTGCTTTTTTTATGACGACAAAACTGTGGATCTTTGCTTCAATGACTTTTACTACCAACTGTAGGGCATACTGCAATTAGCAATAGTCTACAAAGTGCAAGGCAGAGAGTTAAACAAAAAAAAAACTACATAAAAGGTGTTCTCTTAGAAGGTAATTTAAAAATGTCAATAGACTGCTGATTTTTTTGTCCCCTCTACTTATAAAAAAAGAGGGAAACAAACATAAAATAAGATTTTATTATGACAACAATAAAAAACCAGTTAATAACTTTTTTTAAGTTTTGATTTGTTTTATATGCATTTAAATTTTGTTTGCATAAATTGGAATTGATTTTGATTTATTTTTTAAGCCAAGCTTAATTAGAAGCAAAATATTGAATTTAATTTCAGTTAACAACATTTTACAAACTAGAATTGTAGAATTTTTAATGAAATTCAAATCAATTTCAGTAGATTGTTACGGTCAACTAATAACTCGAGAAATTTAAATAATTAATGGTTATAAAAAGTCATCTAGCAAAAAAAAGTTTGATTGATGGTTTGTATATTTTTAAACTCAGGTAAATTGTTGAAACAATAAGTAAATAAAGAATAAATTAAAAAAAGATTTATAAATATTTTTTTTTTAAAGAAATTTTAATGCTTTAGGAACCAAATTAGGGTTTGCGGTATCGACTGCAATTATAACAGCCGAGCGTTTTTAACGATACTGAATGACCTACAAAACTAAATATGTAACTAAAAACTCTCGTTATTTCGTAAATGGACTTATGAGGTTCTTATTATATCTATGGTTGTTGTTATAAATGATTAACTTGAGTATTTACTCCTATTTTGTAGTTGTTAAATATCTATTACAGTAGACGCTCGAAAGTTGGAACTTTTGGAAATTAGAATCCTTCGGAAATTAAAACCAGGCTTAAAAAATACATCGCATGCTGCTCTAAAATTAAAATCAATAGCTTTAATTTCTGAGCATTTTTACTTTTTACACTGGGAATCTAATGTAACTTATGTAATTTTTTGTCCATTAGTGTCTTTTAATTTAAAACGCGTTGTCATATTTCGGCAATGTTTAAGTTAAATGTGAAACGTGTGTTCATAAAGCGTTTTTCATAAAATTCCAAATAAACTTAGAATGAATACTCCGTCTTTATAAACCAATGTAAAGTTATGGGAAAATATCGATAATGGCGTTCAAGGAAAAAGTTTAGCTCTTGGCTTTAACATAACAACATCTGCCATCAGCCTTATCAAATCAAATTGGAGCTGCTATATTAAATGCAGTTTGCAACACCTATAATAAAGCAAAAGAACAGTTCTTTACACAGTTGTGAATATCCAATGCTCTTTCTAATGATGTTGGCTCAGTCAATCCATTCACAGACAAATTTCGTGCTTTAGTCGCAGAGATGGCCTTAAGAGACTCACACATCAGCGTATCGTCAGACTTAACAAAACTTTTTTTTTGATATGCAAAAAAAATTTCATAAAATCAAGGTGTTCTTGTAGTTTGAATTTCTTAAATAAAGTCGCCATTTTGATCGCAGGGTCTAAAAATTTGCGTGACCATGTAGTTTAATAAAACGAAGAAAAGTTATTAAACATTCAATATCAAGTTTATGTGTAGTTAACGTGACGGTATAAGCTTTGTAAATACAGTGCATTCGCGATAATATTAACACCATAATATATGAACACCACAAAATATGAACAGTTATTTTCTTCCATTGACTACTCTAAAATATGAACTAGTGCAAAAGCTTTAAATATGATCACAATGTTAAAATCAAAATAAATTTTGATTCAACTGCATAATAGCTTGGGGATTTCCCTAACTATCTGCTTTAAAATTGTCAGTTGTTAACATGGGGTGGTCACCTAAGACAATATCTGATATAATATGTGAGAGAACGTCGGCAGAATGAACGATTCATGTTAATCTTAATCTTAAACAAGCGGAACACGTATCTTTTACGATTTCATTATCGAGCGATTCTCGTACAGTAAACTTATGCCGTTTTTATTCTTTTTTTTAGTTAAAAATATTGATTTTTATTAGTATTGTGGTTATTTTATTGAACTATTTATGGTTTTTAATCCAAATTTTTAATATTTTTAATTAGGCTTAAGTTCATTAAATTTAATTTTCATTAAATTATTTTTATGAAGAAAGGAATTTTACAACATGAAAATTAATTAAAATTTTTATTGATAATTTTTCATTCTTGACTCAATCTGGGCTCGAACCCAGGTGTTTACGGACAGGTTACCCTGACATGTTTCGATTGCAACCACTCAATCTCTTCAGAGGGCTTGCCGTTTAACACTCGCAGCCATCGACGACTGCTGACGTCATTAGTCAAACATCAATCCTTAAACCAAATTGTATTCAACCTTTTGGTAGATCGAAATTTGCTTTTGAATGATTATCTATTTTAATTTATTTTAACATGTTATTCCTTTACTTCTCTTTTTTCGTACTTTTGTCAAGAATTCTTCTTGAAGTTCAAAGTACATATATTTTTTGTTTTTTCATTTTTTTGTCTTTCTTTTTCTTGTTGACCTTTTTCAGCACAACTTGAAGGACAAATGCAAACATAGAGCTCGTGCCTTAGCTTTAACAATTATTAGTATTGTGGTTATTTTATTGAACTATTTATGGTTTTTAATCCAAATTTTTAATATTTTTAATTAGGCTTAAGTTCATTAAATTTAATTTTCATTAAATTATTTTTATGAAGAAAGGAATTTTACAACATGAAAATTAATTAAAATTTTTATTGATAATTTTTCATTCTTGACTCAATCTGGGCTCGAACCCAGGTGTTTACGGACAGGTTACCCTGACATGTTTCGATTGCAACCACTCAATCTCTTCAGAGGGCTTGCCGTTTAACACTCGCAGCCATCGACGACTGCTGACGTCATTAGTCAAACATCAATCCTTAAACCAAATTGTATTCAACCTTTTGGTAGATCGAAATTTGCTTTTGAATGATTATCTATTTTAATTTATTTTAACATGTTATTCCTTTACTTCTCTTTTTTCGTACTTTTGTCAAGAATTCTTCTTGAAGTTCAAAGTACATATATTTTTTGTTTTTTCATTTTTTTGTCTTTCTTTTTCTTGTTGACCTTTTTCAGCACAACTTGAAGGACAAATGCAAACATACAGCTCGTGCCTTAGCTTTAACAATTATTAGTATTGTGGTTATTTTATTGAACTATTTATGGTTTTTAATCCAAATTTTTAATATTTTTAATTAGGCTTAAGTTCATTAAATTTAATTTTCATTAAATTATTTTTATGAAGAAAGGAATTTTACAACATGAAAATTAATTAAAATTTTTATTGATAATTTTTCATTCTTGACTCAATCTGGGCTCGAACCCAGGTGTTTACGGACAGGTTACCCTGACATGTTTCGATTGCAACCACTCAATCTCTTCAGAGGGCTTGCCGTTTAACACTCGCAGCCATCGACGACTGCTGACGTCATTAGTCAAACATCAATCCTTAAACCAAATTGTATTCAACCTTTTGGTAGATCGAAATTTGCTTTTGAATGATTATCTATTTTAATTTATTTTAACATGTTATTCCTTTACTTCTCTTTTTTCGTACTTTTGTCAAGAATTCTTCTTGAAGTTCAAAGTACATATATTTTTTGTTTTTTCATTTTTTTGTCTTTCTTTTTCTTGTTGACCTTTTTCAGCACAACTTGAAGGACAAATGCAAACATAGAGCTCGTGCCTTAGCTTTAACAATTATTAGTATTGTGGTTATTTTATTGAACTATTTATGGTTTTTAATCCAAATTTTTAATATTTTTAATTAGGCTTAAGTTCATTAAATTTAATTTTCATTAAATTATTTTTATGAAGAAAGGAATTTTACAACATGAAAATTAATTAAAATTTTTATTGATAATTTTTCATTCTTGACTCAATCTGGGCTCGAACCCAGGTGTTTACGGACAGGTTACCCTGACATGTTTCGATTGCAACCACTCAATCTCTTCAGAGGGCTTGCCGTTTAACACTCGCAGCCATCGACGACTGCTGACGTCATTAGTCAAACATCAATCCTTAAACCAAATTGTATTCAACCTTTTGGTAGATCGAAATTTGCTTTTGAATGATTATCTATTTTAATTTATTTTAACATGTTATTCCTTTACTTCTCTTTTTTCGTACTTTTGTCAAGAATTCTTCTTGAAGTTCAAAGTACATATATTTTTTGTTTTTTCATTTTTTTGTCTTTCTTTTTCTTGTTGACCTTTTTCAGCACAACTTGAAGGACAAATGCAAACATAGAGCTCGTGCCTTAGCTTTAACAATTATTAGTATTGTGGTTATTTTATTGAACTATTTATGGTTTTTAATCCAAATTTTTAATATTTTTAATTAGGCTTAAGTTCATTAAATTTAATTTTCATTAAATTATTTTTATGAAGAAAGGAATTTTACAACATGAAAATTAATTAAAATTTTTATTGATAATTTTTCATTCTTGACTCAATCTGGGCTCGAACCCAGGTGTTTACGGACAGGTTACCCTGACATGTTTCGATTGCAACCACTCAATCTCTTCAGAGGGCTTGCCGTTTAACACTCGCAGCCATCGACGACTGCTGACGTCATTAGTCAAACATCAATCCTTAAACCAAATTGTATTCAACCTTTTGGTAGATCGAAATTTGCTTTTGAATGATTATCTATTTTAATTTATTTTAACATGTTATTCCTTTACTTCTCTTTTTTCGTACTTTTGTCAAGAATTCTTCTTGAAGTTCAAAGTACATATATTTTTTGTTTTTTCATTTTTTTGTCTTTCTTTTTCTTGTTGACCTTTTTCAGCACAACTTGAAGGACAAATGCAAACATAGAGCTCGTGCCTTAGCTTTAACAATTATTAGTATTGTGGTTATTTTATTGAACTATTTATGGTTTTTAATCCAAATTTTTAATATTTTTAATTAGGCTTAAGTTCATTAAATTTAATTTTCATTAAATTATTTTTATGAAGAAAGGAATTTTACAACATGAAAATTAATTAAAATTTTTATTGATAATTTTTCATTCTTGACTCAATCTGGGCTCGAACCCAGGTGTTTACGGACAGGTTACCCTGACATGTTTCGATTGCAACCACTCAATCTCTTCAGAGGGCTTGCCGTTTAACACTCGCAGCCATCGACGACTGCTGACGTCATTAGTCAAACATCAATCCTTAAACCAAATTGTATTCAACCTTTTGGTAGATCGAAATTTGCTTTTGAATGATTATCTATTTTAATTTATTTTAACATGTTATTCCTTTACTTCTCTTTTTTCGTACTTTTGTCAAGAATTCTTCTTGAAGTTCAAAGTACATATATTTTTTGTTTTTTCATTTTTTTGTCTTTCTTTTTCTTGTTGACCTTTTTCAGCACAACTTGAAGGACAAATGCAAACATAGAGCTCGTGCCTTAGCTTTAACAATTATTAGTATTGTGGTTATTTTATTGAACTATTTATGGTTTTTAATCCAAATTTTTAATATTTTTAATTAGGCTTAAGTTCATTAAATTTAATTTTCATTAAATTATTTTTATGAAGAAAGGAATTTTACAACATGAAAATTAATTAAAATTTTTATTGATAATTTTTCATTCTTGACTCAAAGAAAAAAAAAAAAAGAGAAGTAAAGGAATAACATGTTAAAATAAATTAAAATAGATAATCATTCAAAAGCAAATTTCGATCTACCAAAAGGTTGAATACAATTTGGTTTAAGGATTGATGTTTGACTAATGACGTCAGCAGTCGTCGATGGCTGCGAGTGTTAAACGGCAAGCCCTCTGAAGAGATTGAGTGGTTGCAATCGAAACATGTCAGGGTAACCTGTCCGTAAACACCTGGGTTCGAGCCCAGATTGAGTCAAGAATGAAAAATTATCAATAAAAATTTTAATTAATTTTCATGTTGTAAAATTCCTTTCTTCATAAAAATAATTTAATGAAAATTAAATTTAATGAACTTAAGCCTAATTAAAAATATTAAAAATTTGGATTAAAAACCATAAATAGTTCAATAAAATAACCACAATACTAATAATTGTTAAAGCTAAGGCACGAGCTCTATGTTTGCATTTGTCCTTCAAGTTGTGCTGAAAAAGGTCAACAAGAAAAAGAAAGACAAAAAAATGAAAAAACAAAAAATATATGTACTTTGAACTTCAAGAAGAATTCTTGACAAAAGTACGAAAAAAGAGAAGTAAAGGAATAACATGTTAAAATAAATTAAAATAGATAATCATTCAAAAGCAAATTTCGATCTACCAAAAGGTTGAATACAATTTGGTTTAAGGATTGATGTTTGACTAATGACGTCAGCAGTCGTCGATGGCTGCGAGTGTTAAACGGCAAGCCCTCTGAAGAGATTGAGTGGTTGCAATCGAAACATGTCAGGGTAACCTGTCCGTAAACACCTGGGTTCGAGCCCAGATTGAGTCAAGAATGAAAAATTATCAATAAAAATTTTAATTAATTTTCATGTTGTAAAATTCCTTTCTTCATAAAAATAATTTAATGAAAATTAAATTTAATGAACTTAAGCCTAATTAAAAATATTAAAAATTTGGATTAAAAACCATAAATAGTTCAATAAAATAACCACAATACTAATAATTGTTAAAGCTAAGGCACGAGCTCTATGTTTGCATTTGTCCTTCAAGTTGTGCTGAAAAAGGTCAACAAGAAAAAGAAAGACAAAAAAATGAAAAAACAAAAAATATATGTACTTTGAACTTCAAGAAGAATTCTTGACAAAAGTACGAAAAAAGAGAAGTAAAGGAATAACATGTTAAAATAAATTAAAATAGATAATCATTCAAAAGCAAATTTCGATCTACCAAAAGGTTGAATACAATTTGGTTTAAGGATTGATGTTTGACTAATGACGTCAGCAGTCGTCGATGGCTGCGAGTGTTAAACGGCAAGCCCTCTGAAGAGATTGAGTGGTTGCAATCGAAACATGTCAGGGTAACCTGTCCGTAAACACCTGGGTTCGAGCCCAGATTGAGTCAAGAATGAAAAATTATCAATAAAAATTTTAATTAATTTTCATGTTGTAAAATTCCTTTCTTCATAAAAATAATTTAATGAAAATTAAATTTAATGAACTTAAGCCTAATTAAAAATATTAAAAATATTGATTTTTTTTAAATATTTGAACTATTTGAACTAAAAAATTAAAAAATTTACACGTTTTAGTTAGTGCTCACATTAACATGGACTTCTATATACTATGTACTCCTTTGACTTCTATATACACCTTGAATATAATTTTAAGTGAAAAGTTCTTAAAAATTAATTAAATGAATTAAAAAAAGCATACGTTTTGAACTTTAAAAAGAAAAATCAGAAATTTTATAACATTTCGGAAAAGGTGCCACTGTTACATATTTAGCGAATAAATCTGTTTATTATTTAAATGTTCTAACAACACGTTTATTTGACCTGCAAAAAGAAAAAAATGTGCGGTCTTCCGAGTACCCAAAAAATGGAAAATGAATTCACCGATAGTTTTTGAAAATGAGAGACAAAAATCACTGTCAGCGGACACGGCAAATATCTGAAGATCGTTAATAGATCGGGCGGTTTTTAAGGTGATTGAACGGAAGAATATTACAGAGTTTTTTGCATAATAACTTTAAGTTTGTTTTTCTCTTTTAAAAATCAATAGTTTTTCAAATCCAATGAACAATAAATAAAAAATACTTTAACACAAGAAACTTTTATTTTTATGGGAAAAACGTTTTTAAAGGGAAATAAGATGTCATTCGCAAATATGAACAATCCTTCAATCTTTGCTTTGTTTTAATTAGTTCATATTATCGAGAGTGCACTGTATGTAGTTTTAAAACTTTTATTTTATACCTGGGCCCTGTTTCTTATAACTACAAGTTGCAAATCTACAAGTAAAATACATTAAAAAGCAACAATTTTACAATATTGGATTTTGTTTCAAATGTATTTTACTTGTAGATTTTTAACTTGTAGTTTTGAGAAACATGGCCCTGTTATGAAATCTATGAATAGCCTAAAGTGTTTTTTTTTGCATTTTCCAGACAAAGATGCACTTTTATGTTGTTTTTTTTTTATTAATTTTTCGAACAAAATGGTTCTAATTTACGAGCGTCTACTGTGTTGCTTTTGCTGAATTTGAAATGGAGCAATAATAATAAAACTTAAACTACCAATAGAGCAGTTGTCTTAAAATCGAAGCATTCAATTTTTATTTATTTAATGTATTTTTAAGTTCTTTTTATGTTTCAATACAGTATTGGAAAACCAAAATCGTCTTCAATGTTGGTTCAACATAAAAAAATTGTCGTTAGAGTATTCGGCTCTAAAAAAATTAAACATGTGTTTTTCATATTAGACTTTTGTAAAATAATCGTGTTTTGCCACTTTTTTCCACCACAAATGCTACATCTATTGCTACATTTCGTGCTATTTCTATTGTTTTTTTTTTTTTTTTTTTTTTATTAGTTTTATGGTTTTATTTTAAGACTATTATACGATCACTGCTGCTTCCTAATCTATATATATAAAAATGAAAAATGTTTGTATGTTTGTGTGTTTGTGTGTTTGTTTGTTTGTTTGTTTGTTTGTTGGCTTATAGACTCCGAAACTACTGAACCGATTTTCTTGAAATTTTTACAGTAACATCACGTGAGCCCTAAAAATAAAATAGGCTACTTATTTTTTCGATAGGGGCAGGGGAATTGGTACCCCCATAGGATGCCAATATTTATTATCGCATATCTTAAGAACTGTTATAGTGAGAATGTTCAAACTTTCTAGAAGTCACTCTTATGGTATACTACACTTTTGAAAATAAAAATAAAGCGGGTAGGCGCAGGGGGGGAAATACCTCCCTTAGGATGCATACATTAAATATCGCTCAACTGAAGAACTATTAAAGGGAGAGTCTTCAAACGTGGTTTAAGCTACTATTATAGTAAACTATAAATTTTCAATATAAAAATGGACGGGAGAGACAGGGGAGGAGCAGTACCCCTCATAGATAGAAATATTAATAAGATCCACTGCACGCATTTTGTTGAAATTTTGGTAGTAGGATCTTCTGAGTCCCAAAATTGAAATAAAGTAGCAGCGGGGGAAGTGGTTTTCCCCATAGGACGCCAATGTTTAATATCGCATATCTTAAGAACTGTTATAGTGAGAATGTTCAAACTTTGTGGAAGTCACTCTTATGGTATACTACACTTTTGAAAATAAAAATAAAGCGGGTAGGCGCAGGGGGGAAAAACCTCCCATAGGATGCATATATTAAATATCGCTCAACTGAAGAACTATTAAAGGGGGCGTCTTCAAACGTGGTTAAAGCTACTACTATGGCAAACTATAAATTTCAGTAAAAAAATGGGCGGGGTAAACAGGGGAGGAGCAGTACCCCTCATAGATAGAAATATAAATAAGAGCCACTGCACGCATTTTGTTGAACTTTTGGAAGTAGGATCTTCCGAGCCCCAAAATTGAAATAAAATAGCAGCGGGGGAAGTAGTGCCCACCATAGGACGCCAATGTTTAATATCGCATATCTTAAGAACTGTTATAGTGGGAATGTTCAAAATTTGCAGAAGTCACTCTTATGGTATACTACACTTTTGAAAATAAAAATAAAGCGGGTAGGCGCAGGGGGGAAAAACCTCCCATAGGATGCATATATTAAATATCGCTCAACTGAAGAACTATTAAAGGGGGAGTCTTCAAGCGTGGTTAAAGCTACTACTATGGCAAACTATAAATTTCAATATACAAATGGGCGGGGTAGACAGGGTAGGAGCAGTACCCCTCATAGATAGAAATATAAATAAGAGCCACTGCATGCATTTTGTTGAACTTTTGGTAGTAGGATCTTCTGAGCCCCAAAATTGAAATAAAGTAGCAGCGGGGGAAGTGGTTTTCTCCATAGGACGCCAATGTTTAATATCGCATATCTTAAGAACTGTTATAGTGGGAATGTTCAAAATTTTCTGAAGTCACTCTTACGGTATACTACACTTTTGAAAATGAAATAAAGCGGGTAGGCGTAGGAGGGGAAATACCTCCCATAGGATCCATATATTAAATATCGCTCAACTGAAGAACAATTAAAGGGATAGTCTTCAAACGTAGTTAAAGCTACTATTATGGTAAACTATAAATTTCAATATAGAAATGGGCGGGGTAGACAGGGTAGGAGCAGTACCCCTCATAGATAGAAAATAAAAATAAAGCGGGTAGGCGCAGGGGGAACTACCTTCCATAGGATGCATATATTAATTATCTCTCAACCGATAAAGTGGTTAAAGCAGTGTAGCGAAGCGCACCGGGTTAAGCTAGTAGTATATACATTTAACAGTAGAAAACTAAATTAAAAAACTTAGCTATTCTTTAAATTTTTTTTTGCTTAACGACTCTATCTTTAGCTTAGAAACTGTGAAGGTAGCAGTAGTGATAGTAAAAATATCGTTCCAAGCTCTTTACGTTTTTAACTAGAATTTTACTGAAAAATTTTCGTTGTGGTTTTTATCACTGGTAATATTCAGACCAGTTATAAATACAAATTCCCCGGGAGTTTTTTCTTTTTCCCATTTTTACAATTAAATTTACATAGGAAAAATAGCAAAAGGGCGAAAACTCCCGGGAAATTTTAGTTTATAATTGGGCTGATTTTGTAAGTCTTTTCGTTTAATGAACTAGAACTACACTGGAATGACAAACCGATCCATCCGTACCTTAATCCAGCCGAAGCGAACGGCATCAATAGTACGGTAAGTACGGATTTCCTTAAATCAAGTACGGATAATTCAAGTGCCCCGTATTTGAAAAATCCGAAAACAGGATTGACTTCATTAAAAGTGAGATAAAATTGATCTCAAATTGTGCTTGATTCAAGAATTTCTAAGATGGTTTAATCTCGATTCGTACTTGATTGATCCAAAAATGATATTCAATTGATTCTAACCTAAACACTTACCTGAGAGAACCAGAAGAATGTTTTTTACTCACCCGACATTTGTTGTATTCCGCACTTTAGGAAATTAAAAAAAAGTTATTTTTTTCTGTGTAGTTTATATTTATTTTATTAATTAACAAAGTTCTTAAGATGAAATTATGCCTCATAATCAATGATCTCTTACATTATGGTTTTTTAAGGAGATGAAAATCACCGTACCCGGAAAGAATTATTAACTAAATATGGCTGGAACAATGAAAATTTTGCATGATTCTCGTCCAAGCCATAAATTACTTATTCTAAATAGATTTGTGGCTCGGTTTAAACGAAATTTTTTTTTTTTTAAGAAATTTGTACTAAATACGAACCAAATAAGTTTAAATCAACAAATAATTTTTGTATTTTGGATTTTCTTGTTCTAAGAAACGAAATTGTTTACTTTAGAAAATAAACTTCTTTCCGTGTTCTAGTTCGCCAGAAACTTAATTATTTTCACTTATGACTTTGAAATTCTTGAGTTTGAATAATTCCTTAATACAAATCATAATCCTAATAAGTAGACTTAATGAAGAGTTAGTTCACACTTGAGTTTTGTTCATGAACGTTTTAAGACAAATAGTTCATCAAAATATTTCCGTTTGCAAAAATAACTTTTTTTTAATAAAATGTTATAAATTACCATTCGATACACTTACAAAATTGCAAACTTCTATTAAAATTAATTGCCAATAGTTTTCACACATCTTGTCTTCTCACTTTACATTGTCACTAATATACAATGAAATTGTTGTAATTTATATTGTAATTTCCTCCAATGTCACACATAGAAAAATTCATTTAAAAGATGTTTAAATAATAAAATATGCAAATATCTCCCATCCAAGACATTGACTTCTCCTGCTAGACATGACAAAAACGTCTCTTTTTCTACATTTTGCTTGATTGACTGACGCCTTTTTTTCTTTAATGATTTTTGATTATAATTATTAACACTTTGTTGTTGTAGTTGTTTTTTTTTTACTATTTTATTTCTGGTTTAACAACACGATCTTTTCAAGACTTTGCCAGGCCTCATGATACCAAACCATTTAGTATGTATGTAAATTGTATGTGAGTGTGTATTTAATTGCTTTCTTTGTCAATTTGTTTTTTTTAATTAAAATATTGAGAAAAATATATGATAATTTTAAAATGCTTGATTGTTGCTCAACAGACAACAACAATCTAAGTTGAACTTGAATGTAAAAAAAAAAATCAAATTGATCCTTAAACAATTGCTACAATTAGTTGTAAATAACAGCGATTAAAAGTTGAGTTGAATGAATGAATGTCTTTGTAATGAATTACTAAATTTATGATGTTGCAAATAAAAAAAATTTATTTTTTTAAATATTAAACTTGTACTTAAGCATGAACTAACACCCGTTAAAACAGCCGCCGCTACTTGATTTTAAAATCAGTGCTGTTAAATAAAGCATTGATCTTTAAAAATTCAATCTGCTTTTCTGGCAGCATTACCTTCTTAATATTTTGTCTTTTACAGAAAAAAAAGAAAATCGACCTTAATTCGTGTTCAGACAGTAATTTTTTTTTTTTTTTTTTTTTACTAATTTTACCCCTGCAAAGAGTTGGCGGAGGTTTCTTCATAGAGGAACTGGATGTGAAAGTTTTCTTTCGTCTGCCGGATGGATGTAGTGTCCTGCAGGTGGAGATCTCGGCTATAATTCGGGCGGCAAATTTCCGCATGTTGAATGTGGCCAAACCACAACAACAGACCCAGACAGACAGTCTCTATAACAGTCGAAAAATTTAACTTAATCGTTTATACATCGACCAAGGGTAATTCAATACAGGTGGCGGCAAAATTCGTGCTGACTTTGACAGTTCGAACCAATTTGCTTTGGTTTTACAATGTTTTGTGAAGAAATGGTTGACATGTCAAACCGTAAACTGTAACAATGCAATATAAAACACCTCTGCTGTTTCTGTTGGTTGTTGATGGTTTTAGTATTACCGCCACCTGTAGTGAGTTCGCCTTTGCCGGTGACTGATGCGACTGTAATTTATCGGTAAATCGCCATTTCTTTTTTTATTTCAAAGGCGGGTGAATTTTTATAATACAAAGTTTTATATAGGGACATTTTGACAGTTAAAAAGCCAGTTATGCAAAAGTTTTCTAAAACTAGAGTTCACATTCTCAGCTTTTCATTTGACTTTAACAAGAGTTATTTGAAAAGAACATTTCTTTATATCTTTGAAATTTTTATGATTTTACTCCTTTAAAAATCTGTATTACTTGTCTAATATTTCTGGATTAAGTTTTCATTTGTTATTTTTCTTTTGGCTTAGAACATTGCAAATCTCGCTGTATATATTTTCGAACTGGTTTAAAATGATTTTTTATTTAATTTAAATAGACAATCAGTTTAATTTATTTAAATTCTGTCTTTTTTCATGTTGCAAAACTACAAAATATCGATGACATCTTGCACTCACAAACAAAATGCCGCTCGCTGTTGCTACTGTTGCTTTAAATTACATTTATTTTTTGTTTATATGGCACCTCCTGAAATGAGTGGGGGGGGGGGGGGGGGGCAATATAATACTTTGTTAAATGTATGTTCTAGTCATAAATAATAAATTGAACATAAATTAAATGAAAACTACGAAAAAAAAATTATACAAATTTCAACAAAATTCACGTTAAATTGACAAAAACGCCGCTTTTTAAGTTAAATTAATAAATAATTGGAGCTCATGGCAATTTTTGACTTAAATTGGGAAGGAAACTTGGAAAAACTTATGTCCAGGAATGCTTTAAAATCACATTTTTTGTTTAAATTTTTCGAAACGATTGTCAAAAACGAGTTATTTTTTAATGAACACGTTTTTATTTATAGATGGCGCTGTTGTCGGTTAATTTCTTATGCAAGTTTTATGGTGTTTTCTTTTCTACAAAAAATGTGCCTTTAAAAAAAAATGCAATTTGGTGTCTGTTTCTTAAAAATTTTGCTCCCGAAAAGCATGCGTTTTTTAGAATAAAACAAGCCACCCTTTTCAGAAGCAAAATTTTTAAGAAAAAGACGCCAAATTGAATTTTTTTTTTAAAAAAGGCACATTTTTTGGTAGAAAAGAAAACACCATTAATTTAGCTTTAGAAACACCCCGATTTCATATTTAACCTCCGGAATTCCCTCTTTTCAAAAAACTATAAATTTTTTTTTTATTTTCTTCATAAACTTTTATCTTGCAATAAAATTATTTTTAAATTTAATTATAAGAATTGTTCATTTATGTATGTATGTATGTGTATTTTTATTCTCTCTAAAATTTTTAATTATATTGCATTTTTTACTGACTAATAAATAATATTTTTTCTTTATTCTGTTTTTTATTTTTAGGTAAGTAACCTCCTCGATTTATATTTATTTATTCAACACTCGGAGTTGTTTTTCGCATTCAATGCCCATCTGTCAATAACTTTTAATGGCACAATATTTACAAAATAATAAAAAAAAAGTATTCGTACATACAACAAATGTCCGTAAGTTTTTAACACAATATTTATTTATTAATTTAAGACATTTCTGGTTTCCTTCGTTCAGGTAAAATTATATTTCAAGATTTATTTCTAAGGTCATTTTGGAAAAAACTGAAATTTAATTTAGAAATTTTTTTTTTGGCCATAAATATTTTTTAAGTTGAACAACAAACAAATATATTCAAATTAGCAATTAAGAATTTTTTTTATTGTTTTTAAATTTCAAAGTTTTACACACTACTAAGGCTAAGAAGTTTTATACAAATTAATAATGATTAATTAAGGTCAGAGATTTATTTGTAAAATTAGAAATATTAAAAACAATGACACGTTCCAAAAAATTATTTAACAAAAAGGAATTTATTTGAAGGTAGTACTTACAATATTTCGTAATATTAATTATGATGTTTCGTTAAAAATGTTTTTATTGATCGATGCCTCTACCTGTTCTTAAACCCCAATAAATTGTAGTCTTTTCTCTGTATATTGACAGCCCATTTTTTCGGGTTACCCTTGACCTGTGCTCACGATGCAACAACACACAGATATAACAACCTCGAAATATCAAATCATTTTATTCGCAAAAGAATTACATAGTTCTTTTTTTTCAGCATTTAACACAAAGTGGGACAAATTTCATTGAAGAGATTTGATTTGGTATACAAAGTTCGCCGCTGAGATGCTCTATTCCCTTCTCACCAATAAACTCAGACTTTCTGAAATATGTCTTTCATAGTGTGAACCTTGACTTAATAAAACAGCAACAGTTGACGTTTTTAAGGCCAACATTGTTCGTGTCATTCGTGACATATGGCCAGCAATGCTCAAAACAAGTTAGACATTTAGAATGCGCTTCCTGACGAACAGCCATCCGAATTCATTTTCAAAAATTTAGCCCACGTATCAGTGATGGAAAATTGAAATATTTAGATGGTACCACCAAGTAAAAGTGTACTTTATTCAACATTTGGTACTTTTTTAAAACATTTTTTTTATTGCTCATATCTCAGCCATTTATGGACCGAGCTGGCCAAATTTCAACAGCAAAATTCTGATGAGATTATCTAAAATTAAAATATAGCAACAAGCAGTGTTGCCATAACATTTTGTGTAGGCAATTTTGTAAACAGGGCTGTGGAGTGGAAGCTGTAGAGTCGGAGTTAAGATTTTTGCACCGGAGTCGGAGTTAAAAAAATATTCTAATAATTTCCAAAATAAAAATAATGATTCGAAATTGTTACTGAATCCTTTTCTTGCTATATTAAACCATTTAAAAGGTACTGCATTAAAAAAAATTTAAGTCAAATAAGGACCAGTCTCATAACCATAATGCTGGTTATATTAAGAGTCGGGGTTGGAATTTTAGCGGTTAGATTCGGAGTTAGCACTTTTTGTAGACGACTCAATGTTAAAGAAAATCAACGCTAAATTTCTAAAGAAGATGAATAACAAAAAGAGTACTAAAACTGACGTCCGGGTATCGTGGTATTTTTGAAAGGAAAAAATACTGAAAATAGTACCATAGTACTGAAGTTTCCATCACTGTCACGTATTGACATTTTGATTAAAAAAAAGTTCTGATTAAAATTTTAGTTTTTGTATTATTTCTTGCTAAAGTGCTAATGGGCTTAAAAAAACACCCTTTATGACTATACTTATTTTCCCAATGCATACCAATCCCAGCATTAGCAACACCAATTTCTAACTCTCAAAAACAACAATTCACTGTAAAACTATAACTATGTTCTTCAGGTTATTTCTAAACTAATTTTATTAAAGTATAATTTGTTTTATTTATAAAATTTATTTAAAAATAAAATTGCTAAGAATTCTGCTCTTCTGGTTGGATTGTGTCTCATGCTAATTCTTAAAAAATTCCTAAAAAAGTCGTAAAATAAATTAATAAAATTTCTAACAAAATTAATCTTAAACTAACGGAAACTTCAAATTATCAGTTCTATCACAATTAAAGCGGAAATAACTGTAAATATTTAAAATATAATAAAAAAAAAAACGAAAATTATAAATGTCATTTTGTTTTCACACCTTTTTTTGTTAAAAAAAAAAAAAAAAAAAAAATATCAATCAATTTTAATCCCCACTTCTCATCGACTGACATGTATGTATCTACGTAAATACTTAAATTAATATTAGCAGTGGCTTAAAGATTTAAATATGATTCATTTTAATTTGATTTTTTTTATTCTATTAATTTGATTGAATAAAACAAAATTTATATTAATTTAATTAATTTTTTATTTAATTCTATACACGTGAACAGTTAATTTATTGATTTTTAATAAAATCGATTTCTTTTCGTTTTAAACACCCATATTAAGAACTTTTTTTGAATGTATTCAAATCATATGTTTATTATTCTTTAAGGTGTCATAATTACTAGTTATTAATAATTAATTTAAATTATGAATAATTTAAAATTAAATCGCACGAAAGAGACAAGTTTTAGGGTTAGTATTAAGAAATTGAGACAAAACGCGAAAGCAAATACATATAAATAATAATAGTCCATTTGCACTTCTACACGAAATCTAGTACTTTTGACTAGATTTCCCATACAAACACAAATACTCGCAGATAGCGTGATGTTATTTAAAATTCTAGTAGCATAGCCAAAAATATTTTACTGTATTGAAAGGTTTTGAAAGGAACAAATACTGTCTGGAGTGTTGTCCTTTGAACTCTTGTTGTCTCACAATACTATTTAATCTATGCGGCGAATAGTACCGCATAGCATTTGTTAATGATCTTTTACACAAACGTTTTGTACACACACAAAGTTGATTTTTGTTGTGTGTTTGATTTGTAAAAACAGTAATGCAGGCCCTTATAGGAGACAAATTAGAAAGGCGATATCGCTTGTAAAAAAAGGAAAACCGTGAATAATTATTCTTATGAGTGATTTAAAATTAATTTTTTCGCAGTGCAATGATACATCATTAGTTTTGTTCTCTTTCTCCCTCTCTCTATCACATGAGCCCGGCTTTTATTAATTAAAATAATTTTTCATTTTAATTTGCATTGTCTGATTTCTTTAAAAAAAGCTTTGCTTACAATTTTCGATTGCCATTTATATTTCAAAGACCGGTTTAAACCATGTTCGTCAATGTAATAACTTGTTATCTGATCACTTGACATCTAAATCGATTAATTTATATTCTGCACCCCCAAAGCAACAATTTTATTTAAAGACGTGATTAATAAATTAATGTTATAATTGGAAATTTTTCAACTTCTTTTAAATTAACTGCTTTTAATTTTTTTTTTAACTAAAAATCTGATTAAAATGTTACGTTTAATAAATTATTATTTATTAGAGTTGCTTTACTTGGAAAAAGAGTGTAATACAACACGCATTTCTTTTAAAATGCGATTCATCAAAATTTTAAATACATATACGATTTTTAACGCCCACTACTTCTACTTTTCGTTCGTTTGCTATTCGTATCAAATGTATATCAATCATTTGATTCATTGAGTCAGTCAGCATTTTAATAATTCATTGCAGCAACATTTTATTCAAACACCAGCCAACCAGCCACATACTCTAGTTATTGAGCAATTATTCAGTTTTATATCTTTTATTTTCAAATTATTTTCAAATAATTTTTAAATGTCGTTGCTTTGTTTTTCAAAAAATTATTTTTCAAATTGTGCATCTGTTGTTGATACATATTTTGAAATGTTTCGTTTATTAAGTTTTTTTTTTATTTCTGCTACTCAAATGTTGCATGTGTTTTTGGTACATTTTTACTGCTGCAATTTCATTTTATTTCTGTTAAGTTTTTTTTGTTTCGCTTTTTTTTTTAAATTTCAATTGTTCTGTCAAGGCGTTTCAGATCATTGTTCTATTATATTCCTTTCAAACTATTTTAATTCGTTTGGTATTGACACGGTTTTGTTTTTAAATTTCGATTAATTTTGGGTTTTTGTTTCTGTGAATAAATCAATTTTTTTTCAAGTGTCCAACTTCAGTAATGAGGTTTTGAAATAAATAATAAAGATTTTTAGTTAATGATTAAATTTGTTAAGAGTAAAGTGGTTTTCACGGCTGTGTTGGCCTTTGAATAAAAAACTTGTAGATGGCTTTCTTATATTAAATTCTTTCTTTTTCTATTGTCCTTGTTTTGTTGCTTGAAACAAATTGAAAGGTCATTTTTTCCCTTTTTTTAAAGGACCTCTAATAATTAACAATATTCAAACTTTATCAACATGTTGTTATCAACAACAATAAAAAAGTAATGTTTTTACAAATTTTGTTACCGATCGTTTGTTGCAAGATACAAGTTCAAAATACACATACGTTTATATACTAGCATTTCTGAATGTTTTCCGTATTTTTATATTTTTAAACACATAAACAAAAGTCCTTTAAAAATGTTAGCGAAACTGTTGTCTCTAGATAAATTAAGTTTAACTTCTATAAACTATAAGTGATTTTGTATTCACTATAGATTTCGATTACACAATTAATCGGTTATGCCGTATCATATATACCATGGTGAAGCGTATATATGATTCGGCATAATCAGACCAGAAAGTTATATTAATTTCGTTCTTTAGATATAAATTAATCTCCTGTGCCACGCCACGCCCACTTTACCAAATCCGCACACATTTTGTCGGATGTTCTCTAGATATACAGAAAAAAACAAGGAGGGATTTGTGGGTAACTTAAGAGGTTGGTCGTGGTTGTTTGTTCATGACTCATAACGATCTGGATGACTTTTAAAAGTAAACTTTTCGGGACTATATTTAATGTAAATATATGAAAACCTAGTCCCCATCGCATCTGGTGTCTTCACAAAAACCCATTACAACGGACATTGTTAAATTACTTGAGCTACTCATAAGGATTTGCACACTCACAATATTATTACAGTAACGGACTGTAGTTTATTTAAGAAATATTCCGTTTAGTCATTTTTAAATAAATAAACATATAAAATTCCAAGCAAATTTATTTTTAACTGATTCTAACAGTTATTCAAAAAACCAAGTGCATATTAATTCGGATTTTCAGTTGCAGTTAATATTGTCCGTTGATTAAGTTAAATTCTTCTTTATGTTAAAGTACATAAAAATGTAATTAAAAGCAACGAAAAGTTCATTTAATTTTTACTGTCGAAAATTCAACACCATATTCCGTCAAATCAAATAAATATTCAGTTATTTTGTAAAATTTTACTGTCAAAAATTGAACACCATATTCAGTAAAAACGATTAAATATTCAGTTATTTATTAAAATTTTACTGTCAAATTGACCCCATATTCAGTAAAAACAATTAAATATTCAGTTATTTTATTAAATTTTCGTTTACTCCACAAAAGAGCCGAATTTCTAAAAAATACTAGACAGACACCTGTCCGCTTGTTTTTCTTATAAGCGAGAGAGGGAGAATATTTTTATTTACTTACCCAGTTACACACGTTTGTTTTACTTTTGTTGTACTGACCACGTTGTTTACAGAAGAACTCTCAATTATAAGACACCAGCAGCATGACCGATATGGCTTCGCAATTATTTTACTTTTAAAATTTGATGTAGGTATTTAACTAAATTATTTTAACAAATAGAAAATGGGTATTGCTTACACAAAACAAGCAATTCATTTTTTATAGATAAGTAAAAATTAATTTTTGGTAGTAAAATTATATAAAATAACTGAATATTTAATTGTTTTGACTGAATATGCGGTCAATTTGACAGTAAAAAATTGACAGTAAAATTTTAATAAATAACTGAATATTTAATGGTTTTTACTGAATATGGTGTTGAACTTTTGACAGTAAAAATTAAATGAACTTTTTGTTAAAAATAAATGAAAAATAGGTAGACCAGTTTTTAATTGAACTTTCATTTATTTTATATTACAATTTCAGTTAATTTTACGTACAGAATATTGTGAGTGCAGGTATTTGTTGCGAAATAACACGCCACAAAAAGTGGAAGTAACTTTAAAAGTTGGAGTGTGTTTTCCTAACGTTTAACCTAAAAGAAAGCTAAATATAAGAGAACTCTACACCACTTTTTCGCAGCCAACAAATTTTTGGTTTTTTTACAAGATCCGGGAACCCTTTGTGACTTACTACCCACAACGCACGCTACAGTTTTTCCAGTAGTACATACGTACATATGTATATAATGAACCCAATTTTATTTATTTTAACAAAACAAATTATACAAATTTTCATATTATTCGAATGTGTATTCTAAGATTATTAAATTATCAAAGCCTTTGAGGATTGTAATTTGACTTAGAATACACAATCGAATAATATGAAAATTTGTATGATAAATGTTACTCAATATGAGAAATAAATTCCCAGATTCTATTTGTTAAAACAAGTTATATTTTTATGAATTTCATTTCTTAAACTAATTTTGTGATTATTAATGAATGTATGAATGAATATCAATTTTTTTAAAATAAAAATGAAATTATACATCTAGTTTTGTATTCTTTTAAAAAAAAATTAATTTGAAAATTTTTTGGATGTGCCCATAGGTAAACACTTGCTGGGCTTTTTTTTTGTCAGCAACGTATTGTAAATGTTTTTTTATTTTTAGTATCCATATTTTAAACTTCTATTTCCTAAATAAAAGATTTATTAAATAGCACATATAAATTCTTTAGGGATTCTCTTTATATATACATATAAAAAAACGTTTGTGTCGTGTATGTGCTCCTAAAACTCAAGAAACCAAACTTGGACAATAAATTATTTAAGTAGGAAGCCAGGTTTCTCTTAAGTTTAATACCGACAGATGGCGCTGTTGTCGTGATATATAAGTTTTTTATTTATGGTACGATTTGGCTGAAATGATCAAAATATATATATTAAACAGCGTGGCCATTTTGGCATTTTTGCAGCTAGATTTAGCATTTTTTTGTCTGATTTAGCTGCAAATTTTTCATTTAGCAGTTAGCATTTTGTTTAGCATTTTTTAACTACATACATAGCATTTTCTAGCATTATTTAATTTAAGAATATTAAAGTAATCTTTTTTAAAAAACAACCACACTCTTTTGTTGAATGCAAATACAAACCCCTACTTTTTTGCTGTAGAAACTGTACAATCTTTTAAAGGACCTTTCATATCAAGTGGTTTTAAAATTTGATCAGTTTGATCCATTAAATTCATTTTAAGACGATTTTTTCCCTCAATTACGATTTTGAATTTTTTGGAATCGAAAAGAGATACCCAAGGCGAATTCATTCAAGGTAATCTCGGTGCTACAACAAGTACAACTCGTACAAAAACCACAAGCATTTTGTTTTTGTAAAATCATTGTACAATGCCATAAACAGAAATTGTTTTATTTCACAGAAACAAAGATAATAAACAAAATTTTGACATCAGGGCTTTTAAGACCACCTATAATAAATTCGACTTGAATTGAAAAAAAAACAAATACGAATTACATACCAAGATTTTATAGCCCAATTTATATGTCATCTTAGAAAACTGTTTAAAAACTAATAAATGCAAATTAAGCAAACGAAAGAAGAAATTATTGATTTCACTGTAGAAGAAATTACAACTTTGGAACATCAGTGGATGAAACCAAATTCATATGACAGTTGATTTCTGGATAAATGTATATGGATATAAAAATTCATTACATGAATATCCATTCAGCGAATTAGTTTCTTTTGCTATGCAGTTCTTGGTCTTGCCAGTTAGCAACGCGGAAGTTAAAATTGGGTTTTAGTGGTATAAATATCTAAAAAACGAAAATTCGAAACAGAATGACGTTAATATATTATAATGATATCTTGATCGATTCATCAGAAGCAGAAGAAGAATATTCACCCTTATCGTGGTTGGCGTATTTAAAATACGCCTACGACTGTTTAGTAATAGATTAAAGAAAATAAGTGTACCTTCTCTTTAATCTATTACGAAACAGTCGCAGGCGTATTTTAAATACGCCAACCACGATAAGGGTGATTTATTTAATGACGTATTTAATTTATAAAATGAAATATTTTATTAAACATGTTATATAAACTTTATTAAAATATTAAATAATTCCCATTTATGGGTCGTTTCTTTGATTTTTTGTTATGGTATGGTACCTTTTGTTTAAAAACTTTTTTGTACGTATATAATAACTGAAATATATTTCTTTTATAGTTTTAAGACTTTTTATGTTTCATAAATATTATATTGTTATTCTTTAATCAGCTTGTTCTATTGATACGATGTGAGGTTATAGGGAAGAATTATGTAAAATAAGTTATGTATAAAGGCATTTTAACTAAAATAACAAAAAAATAAAACAATTTAAACTTTAGCATTATTTTTTGGCAGTTTAGGATTTTTGTTAGCATTTTTTTGCATTATTTTTAAGCCGATTTAGCTGTAAAATATTTTTGGATATGGCCACACTGATATTAAACAAAAATTAGTTTCCTGATAAAATATTGACCCGGTAGATAGCGCTGCGGTCAAGAGATTAAAAAAATTCTCCAGTATTTAATTTGTTATTTATTTAAAAAATCCCGAGCAGCTCCGGTACCAACCAGGTAGTGTTTTAATACAATTCTTAAACCGTTAAAGCCATTTTAAATTTAATCAGAAAACTGGAAATAATATAGCAAACTCAAAATTTATTTCCTTTAACTCCAATTTTTATTTTGATTATAATACCACGTCTTACAAATGCAATATTTTGCTATATCTATTAGTATAATTAGTTTATTTATTAAGTCCATGGTAAATCTCAATATCTATTAACAAAAGTAGGGGTTACGCTTATTTGGTCAAATATTTAATAAGTGTGACCGTAGCTTTACAGTTTTTTATTAATTTTTTTTCCGAAACTACTTTTGTCAACATGCTGATAACTAAAATATTTCATATCTGTCGTCTAGAAGCTGCTGGCTACATTTATATCGACATATTTATTTCAAAACTAGTACATTGTTAATTATGCTTCTTGCAAAATTTTTTATTATCTTGATTAAATAATTAGATGCTTAAGCATTCAGTTAAGTTACGTTTTATTGAAACGAATTTAATTAATTATTTTTAACACTATAGCTAATTTGTTTGTAATTACTAATAAAAAAGTTGCCAACAACAATATTTTTATGTTAATATTATGCTTTAGTGAAATTGTTTAAATTAGTTCTATATGTATTAAATATTTTTATTTTTTAATAAACACTGTTATTCGATAGAGTAATTCAACTTTAGTTACGGTGTTCTTTTTCGCAAAAGTTCGTTAAACTTATTTCAACATTACTTTTCTCCCTCCACATTGATTTTCATTACTATTTTAACTTGGTATCTGACTTGAGTCAATATTGATTTTGTATAAACATCAGTCTTAAAAATTGACAAATGAAAATCCCAACAATTTAATAACATTAATGGCTTTTTATAATGAATACACCTCAGTGATTTAATATTTGTTGCTGGGTGTTTTATATGTTTACATATATTTATTTAAGTGTACCCACTATACTTTTATTTAATTTTGTTTTTGTTTATTTTAACACCTTCGTTTCCTTGAACTTTTTTAAAATAAACTTTTGCTATATGTATTAACAAAATTTTAGTTGCTTTTAAAGAGGAAACTTACGTCGTCAACATTCACATATTTATTGCTTTTTATAGTTGTTGTTTTAGTTTTGTTGCACTGCACTTTTGTACATTAAAATCACGCATTTATTGAAGGCAAAATACTGAAATATTTTGTTATAATTACAAAATTTTTGTTGCCATCATAAAATAAAGTTTATGAAATGCAATAAACGTTAAATGTTATTTTGTTTTCTATATTTTATTTAATAGATTTTGTTAAATAATGTTAGAATGGGGTAAAAGTTTGTTTTTATTTGAATGGCAACATGTTGCCTTAACATTTTTTTGATGTTTTTTATAATTTTCAGGGGTTTTCTGGAAATCGAAACGTAAAACGCAGAATTTTATAGCAAAAACTAGAAAAATTAAATAAGATTAGTGTATTAAAAACAACTTCCAAATTCTTGCGTTTTGGGGTTTTGATTTCCAGAACATCCCTGTTTATTTCAAATAAATTTTGCACAGCCAACAGTAGAATTTTTTCATTATTGTCTATATGAGGGCATGTTGCTGGCACAGTGCAAATTTTTTTTAAACGAAGAAATGTAGTAATATGTTGGCAACATATAAACATGTTTAAGTATATATTTTAATATAATGTTCTTAATGCTTATTACAACATGTTGCTAACGATTTTTTTTTTGTATTAAAAACAAAATTTGCACATAAATACTAAAAGTGGATTTCGTATCGGTATCGCAAATATTTTGAGGGTAAAAATTTCTATTGTGAATTAGTTGTCAGTGCTTTATAAACAAAAGTCTATATTGTGAATAACTTGTCTGTGCTTGTATTGCGAAAGAAAAAACAACTCTATCAACATTATTTCATAGATATTCTCCACAAGTTTTTTTCATATGCGTTTTGACAGCATTTCACGTGAAATGTTGAGTTGAGAGTAAGTACCAGGCTTATAAGTAAAACTAAAGGGAAATTTTCACCCGATTGGAAAATTGCAAATCATCCATTTTTTTTTTAATTCGCGTTACAATTTACTAGCCCTTTGTACGTTGCGCAATTAACAACCTTTTTTGATCTGCCAAAAGCAACTTGCATCCATGGTGAAATAAATAGGTGGCAGCACTACGCCAGATGACGATTTCTTGCTCTTGCATTGTTTGTCTTGGTTTATGTTAAAGTTTTGTTTATGTTTATAAAAAGTCCACGTTTTGTGCTGTGATTATTGCATTTTAATAAAGTTTTTGATAATTTAAAAATTAAAATAAATAAGATATTAACCATAATTAAATAAAAATTGACGAAAAATTTATTTATTTCATCACGTTTAGCGGCACTCCTTGATTTCTGCTTAAAGTATTTTTTGACGTAAACGGTGATATTATTTCCATTTTTGTTGTAATGTTGTATTTGTTCCCTTAACGATGCCACCTGCTTATTCCACCATGCTTGCATCCGTGCTTAGCCTAAAGTTATTTTTACCTTTAAGTTAAATTAACATAAAACTTATATTTACTTAAAGCTTATAACTACCAAGTTACCCAAAAGTTAACTTACCATAACTACTTGTACTTACCTTAAGTTTTACCAAGCGTTTACTTAAACCAACCGAATGAATTAATTGTTTAATAAACTGTGAATTAAGAACTAAATACCTACTTACCTTACCTTGATCAATATTTCAACGGTGGACTTAGAAAGAGGTGAGCATAAGCCCAAGATACAGCCCCTTGTCCAAATAAGAAAACTATTCTCCTTCTCAGTTGAGTTGTCATTAAGACAACTGGTTGTGTTTGATTTTTTTTGTGGAAGAAATATTCTTAGTATATATATGATGATATTTATATCAAAGTATATTATATGATCAGTTGTAATTTTTGTTATGTGTTTGTACCCCGCAATATAGCAAAGTTGCAAACCATCATACAAAAATTAAGAAACTACAACTCAACTGAGTTGAGTCTCCTACTCGATCACATTATCACTTGCTGGGAATTTATTTAGTAAAAATACTCGCGGAAGTAAACATTGTCGATGCCAAATTTTTTGAGTTTGGGAATTCATTCCCAAAAGATTTGTTATGGGAATCATTCACAATACAAAATCAAAAAATATGGGAATATTTTCATGGGAGTAGTTGATTGCGATAGGGGTGAATATGTTCATTTGTTCAAATTGTTGTCCAGTGGTAATTTTATCCATTTTGTTTAACAAATTTTTTTTTCAAAAATTTGCTTCTGTTAATAGAAGAAATTACTTTTGCTCTTATCTGCTACTAACTGTATGACTTAATGCAAAGTTTTCTTAACTAAGTGCAATGGAAAGTGAAGCTAAGAAGGAGGAACACTATTTTTTTATATTTCAAAGTTGTATATAAACATTTTCTTAACAGTTTATTATATCTTTTAATCTAATTGCTAGAGTTTGTGTATAACGCATGATTATAAAAGAAGGTGGTGGTGTTGTACTCGTATGCATTCCATAAATGTATATTATGGAATGTTTTTTTCTCTTCTACCGATTGCTCACCAAAGCATTAAAGTGTAAATTTAAATCGATTAATTGAACTTTCTTTTTTTTTTAACCATAAACTCTATGAAAGAAATATAAGAAAAAAGGAATAATAAATTCATACCACATACTTAAGCATATATAATTTAGTTTTTAACTTAAATATACCAGAAATAAGCAGATAAACTAATAAATCATTTAAAAGCCAGACGTAGAAATAATATTTTGTTAATTTATAATAAATTGAAAGTATGGTTATTTTTGAATTGTAAAAAAAGGCTAAATGTGGCAACGCCTTCAGGTGTTTAACGCTATAAATTTGAACTACTGATTTTCTTGTGCCAAATAAATGTTTAACATTTCTTTTTTATATATTTTAAATTTCATTAATGTGTTTTTTTAAGTCTTTTTTAAGTTTAAAAAAAATCTTACCTAATTATTACATGTTTAATAGACCAACCTAACCGTATGTTTTCTTTTGCCACTTCACTTTCTTGTTCTCTACTGTAATCATATTCAATTTGATTGACAGTCTGACACAAAATGCCTTGGGCGTTTTTTTGTTTTTCAACTATTGTACAGATTTATTTAAATGCGGTTGTTTTCTTAAGTAATTGATCGTTACTTGTCATAAATTGCATTGTTTTTTAATGCATTTTGTTTTTGTTCTTAAATAATATTCCAAGAAAAATAGAAGTGAACTCAGGTGGTATAAATTTAATATTGTATAACGTTATTTTAAAATTTAACAAATTAACGGGTTTCACTCTTGTTGCTGTTGTTGTAACAGCATACACAATATACAAAATTTAATCAGGGGTTTCTGCTAGATCAAGTACAAGTGATTGAGCTGCTTTAACAGGGTGGGTCCAAAGACTTCTTAGACCTATCGGAGTGGGTCTGGCTGGACAGTGTGTAATATGTGGGCGGTGGCATGAAGACCCTGACCATGCTGGGCAAAGGTCTGGGACGACACGGTCAATGCAGGACTAGAAGTCAATAAGCCTGTTGCTCCATCCTGGTCTTAGTTGTACCAGCACGACACTTGTTTTACGCGGCAGACACATTTCAGCGTCTGCGACCTCGATGTACGACATTCATTCGGTATCCTGCTTCCGCGGAGTTGGTGGCGTGCTTATGAATAAACTCTTGGTAGTAAAGTACCCTTGTAAACCTAGTTAATCTTTATAATTTAATTAAAGTACTAATATTTACAACACCGGAACAACAAAATGTATTAACACACTACGTATGCTTAATTCAGCAGGATGAAACAGTTAACGAAACTCGCTCTCTCTCTCTTTTTATCTCAGCAGATTCAGATATTTACAATACGTACGAAAAATACATTCGCTCTTTTTACTGAAAAATCGTAATAATTATAACTGAGCTATAAACTTATCACAAAGAGCGGAAATCGCTATTATCTGAATTACAGGCGAAAGAAAAAGAATATAAATCAAACATTTCACCATTTCATTAAAAAGTTCTGAAATATGTCATCGGTTAATGGGTTAAAAAAAAAGAAAAAAGGTAAAGCAACACATTATTTAATTAAGAATTTTGAATCTCAACTAAAGCCTGGTACTCTGTTCAGTATTTGAGCAACATTAATTATTTCACACGAACGTTTTGACATGTATCAATGTTACTTATCAATTTTTACAATTTAGCGTTTTTATTCCTGCAAAGTATGCGACATTGTTTTGCGTATGTAAACAAACCCCACATGTATTTTACTAAAAATTATTTATTTTAATAAACAAGAAAGTAAATATGGATAAAAAAAATGTTACCGGTTATGTTATTTTAACTTTTTATTTCTTATTTTATAATCAGTTCATACTTATTTGTTTAAAACTCCACGTGAAATAACTGCAGCTTACATTATTTCGCATTTGTTAAAAATGTTGCCAGAAACATTTCGGAACTTTTTCACAAAATGAACAGAGTACAACTCTATACAACATTATTTCATAAATATTACGCACAAGTTTTTTTCATATGCGTTTTGACAGCATTTCACGTGAAATGTTGAACAGAGTACCAGGCTAAAAGCAAAAAAGTATGAACTGATTATTAAAAAAATAAATAAAAAATTTAAATTAACACAACCGGTAACAGTTTTTTATCCATATTTACTTTCTTTTTTATAAAATGTCTTAAGGGTAAAGAGAATGCCATTTCTTTTCCCTTCTCTCCTAAAAACTCAAGACTTGACGAGTCAAACTTGACGTGTGTGAACGGGCAAAAAAATAATTTTAAGTAAAATTCATGTGGGGCAAAACAATATCGCATACTTTGCAGGAATAAAAACTCGCATAACATTAATACATGCCAACTTTTTCGTGTGAAATAATAAATGTTGCTCAACATTTTTCAGAAATTCGAACAGAGCACCAGGCTACAATCAGGATGTTTATGAGGAGGTTTCTTTTTAGGACCTGCGTTAGCAACATGTTTCTGCAAGTTATGTTAATTATAAAAGTACTCAACAAGCTTATATAAACTTATAAACTATCAACATTGTGTTGTTACCTCCATTGGTCGAATGTTGCTTTAACTTTTACCATTATTTTTGGTTTTTTTTCAGCGGAAATCATGATTTCTTGGTAGTTTGACTTAAATACATAAAAACCACACGATTTTTTCTTATTTTTTTTTGCTGGTTTATATGTATAATTTTTTGGTTTTTGTTTGCTTTATGCAAATTTTGTCGCGTGAGTTGAGTTGGTTACATGACAACTACAAAAATTAAACACATGTTGGCTGGCAATTTTTGGTAGCCAGAGTCATAAAGTTTATAAAAAAGGCTGTTTTTATTTTTTGTTACTTTTTGTTTGTGCAATTAATATAAAGTGTGAAAAATTCAATACAATTGCTTCGTCGTTCTTCTAGATAGAAATGTATAGTAACTATCTACAACTTGGAAAACAATTTAAAATTTTTAAGAATGTGAAATCACAACCAGTTTTTTTGATTTTTTGTATTTATTCAATTGTATGTTGAGTTTGAACTGAAGTGAAGTGTTTAAATGAATGAGTGGAGTTTTATTTTTTGTTTGACCAGCCAACCACACTTGTTTATTCTGCATGTTCTAGTGTCTTTGGTTTTTTGTACGTTTTTGGCTATCAAAACATCAACTTTATATTTTTTGTTAAAAAAAAAAAAAACTATTTTGACCATTAACTTTAAGAAAAAAAGTAAAACAAAGTATAAAACAAGTAAATTTTAAAGGCGGTAGCTGACATGCTGTTGTTGTTGTTTGGCGCAAGAGTTATAAAATTTTAAGTATTTTGGGTGTTAAGACAAGGACGTTTAAAAGTTGAGACTGAAGTACGTTTTAGACTTAAGAGGCCAACGTGCAGGCAAACTCAGAAAATCCAGACGGCAACAATTTGTCGCTATAAATTTTGATAAAAAGCTAAAGATAATTTGGTTTTTCTTAAACATTTGCTGTTTTTATTATTTTATTTTTTTCGAAATATTTCTTTAGCAGATTTTTGTTGTCTAGTTTTGTTTAAATTTTAAAACAAATTGAGAAAATTATTCATTTATGATTTTTTAACCTTGATTTTAGTTCAACTTTGTAATCTTAAATTTTTGAAAAATCTAAAATCAATTTTTGTTGGCTGTTTTAATGACAAGTCATTGAATATTGAAATTCAACTACCAGTTAAATGCTTGAAATTATTAGAATAAAAATGCCATTTAACGGAATTGAAAAACATATCAAATTCTTTTTAAATTGTATTTGACTCTTAATAAGAAAACCTTGTTTGTCTCATGATTTTAATAGTAATTAATTTTTTCTAAATTTTTTTTTTATAGTTTTCCTTTTTGTTTTAAGTCATACACTTGAAACATTTTATTTACTGATTGACAGTTGTAATTTGTATTTTGAATTTGATATTTTGAAATATGAAAGAAATGTGTTTTTTTATTAAGAAAATTAAAAAATATTTTTCTATTTGAGTGGTGGGCATCTCAAACGACGTTATTTTCACTTGTTTGTGTGAAGAAGCCGAATTTGCTTTGCAAAAATGAGAACAAAGCAGCAGCTGAGCCAAAACAAGTTAATCATTTTGTAATATTAGAGAGAACAAGTAAAAGTGCTATATTCGAATCTTTGCCGAATCATTGATAACCTTCGCCGAGACTACGACTGTTTCAGGAGTGGGGTTTTTATAAGATCTTTAAATTATTAGCCAATCTTTACAAAAACTGACCCCACAGTATTAAAATTCCTTGCGGCTAAGAGCGTATTAAATTATGTTCCAAATAGTCATTTACATAAATAAAATATCAGAAATAGTATTAGGCGCATTAAAGGAATTTTCGGTAGCGGATTTAATGTTAGACGTATTGTAAATTATCGATCGTTTATCACAATATTCGGTAGCGTGATTTCTACACAGAAAACAAAAATCAATCCATTCAATCCAGTACGGTGAGGACGGATTTTCATGAATCAAGTAGAAAAAGATTAATTCATTTACGGATTAGGCAAGTGCTTAATACTTAACTTAATCATATTTAATCCCGAATTCGTACGGTAAATTGATTTTAACCTAAAATACTTACCCCAGAGAATTAGAGACAAGAAGAATATTATTATGATTGACTTACTTTTCCTTTTTACACTATAGAATTTCAATTAAAAAACACCAGGGGCAAAATTACGGCATTTGATATCGATCGAAATTGCAATACAATTTAAATGGAAATTTTGATCGATGATGATTTCTAAATGGTGTTTTCTATAGAGTGACACGAGTTAAAATCCTAGTAAAACAAGGAAAATATTTTTAGTACCAATGAAACGGGCTTTATTGGAAAGAAAATTTTATGAAATTAATGTTTAAATATGGTTTCTGCCATGTAGCCGCCACGGCTGGCGCGTAGAAGGCTCAATCTGGATCACCAATTTTCAACAACTTTTCGCAGGATTAGCGTCCGTATTTCGCCGAAAACTCTTTGAATGTTGATTTCCAGGTGTTCAATTGTTTCTGGTTTATCGACGTAGACAAGTGACTAAATATAACCCCAAAGATAACAATCCAATGGGGTTAAATCACACGATTTTGGTGGCCAATTAATTGGGTCATTACGTGAAATTAATTTTTCATCAAAAGTTTCTTTGAGTAAATTAATTGTAGCGCCCGCTGTGTGGCATGTGGCTCCGTTCTGTGGCAAGATTAATGCGACGTAATTGTGGGACGAAAAAAAATTTCGAATCATGTTCCTATACTAGGGAGATCGATTATTCGACTTTTTTCAATAGCTGGCTTTCGAATATTCCGAGTAGTTGCTATTATAAAAAACCCGTTTAGCCGTTCGGTTTAGCATTTTAAAAATAGCCGGTTTTTATTCGAATACATAAAAATACAAAAATCAAATAAGTTTTTGTAACAAAAAGTTAATTAGAATAAAAACAAAACAATTCACGAAGTTAGAGAACCTACAAAATACATAGAAATGACTTAAGATCCTGTTCAGACCTAACAAATATTTGACGAAAGAATCCCAAAAAAAAAGCGTGACCAGTAAATTAATTAAACTTAAGCTTTAATTTTTACCATTTCTATTTATATGCTAAACTTTATGTCTAAGATGATAATTGTATTTATGTATAATGTAGTTAAGAAATCGTTGAATAATGTTTGTTCTGTCCAAACGTTTTGCAAAAGCAAACAATTTTTTAAGAAAACTAGTGGTTACTGTAGGATGTCAAATATTTAATTGGTGTGAAAATAGCTTTAGAATTTTTGAAAAACTTTGGTTTAAAAAATAAAGGAATTTAATAAATTTATTATTTCAGATATTCTCCCAAATTCATTTTAAATGAGTTTTAATTTGTTGGTTGCTAAGCATGTCTATATGAATCTGTAAACTTCAGTCATATTTTTGAAAAGATGCAAACAGAACCCCTTATCCAGGGGGTCTGCTCTCTATTGCGATGCGAAAACAATTTTGATGCGAAAGCTAGATGCCAACTTGGTACTCTCTATCACTTTCGCAAAATTTTCTGAAAATGAAGCTGAATAGTGGCATTAAAAATTAAAATGTCGCGGATTTACAGTAATGAAATCCAAAATGTGTAAAAATATTTGAAATTGGAAAATTTAAATAAAATAAAGTGATGATTTACGAAAAGAAAAAATGTTAAAAAAATGCGAAAGACATATGCGCAAACGTATTAACGAGTTGCAATCGCTAGATTTGCTACAATTTTCTTTCGCATCGCAATAGAGAGTAGACCCCCAGGATTATATATTTCAAATTTTTTTGTTTCAGCATTATAGAAACAGCAGTAATATGAACATGCTTTTTGTATGAAATATCTCGCAATTCGTCCATCACAATTTAAACCCTTCCATTTCGTTGATTTCGCCGGTATTGTGTAGTTTTAAGCATGAATATATGCTAGAACTACTTAAGAGTTTTTCATTCATTATTGGCGGCATATTTTAGTAAAGTATTATTTGCAGTATCTTAAAAACAACTTCGAACAGACTCAAGTTTTACTTGGCGTATATTTATGTCAAGCTTGTAGACTAATTAAATGTGATTAATAAGTCGTGACGTGACGTTGAAGAACTTTGCAACTTATCATTTTAGGGCCGTTTAAGCACCATTGTCTTTTAAATCTTTTCGATATAATCACCAGAGATGACATCTTTATAAGGATATATAAAGAATTTAGAATACTGTCAAATTGCTAATTACTTTTTAAGCTGAACTTTTTTTGTAGTATTTTGTATTGTTTATGGTTTTTGTTATAAAAATATTTTTTCGACATTTTTTATAAAAAGCTTGGACAAACCGGTCGAATACTATTACCTATTTCTGCTGTGTTGTTGTTGTTTCTACAACAAAGTTTTACAAAAACAAGCGTATGCACACATATAGAATGCAATGCAATGCTTTTCGAAAGTAACCCCAATTTTTGTTTTTTCTTTCTCTGTTCTAAATTCAAACAATTCCTTGCAAAACACGTTCTATTAATCAATAAAAGACATTTGTGATAAAAATCTTATCGATCCCCCAAAACATTTTTTACCATACTCCCAGCAAACACAGAAAAACGCTAAATGTATTGCCTGGATGAAAAATATTATTGCGGCAATAATCGATTTTGTATTGTAGAAGATACTTTCTTCGGGAAATGTTCCTTGGAAAGCGATTCTGCTAGATGATAAACACGCAATATTTCCAGCTAACCAATTTTAACAAAATATAAAGATATCGCCAAAATATCATTAGGGTGTTAAAAAGAAGATTTTGTATTTTGACTTCAAATAAAATTGTTTTTTTTTATAATTTAATAATATAATTTATAAAAAAAAAAATCGGAAACAATAGAGAACAAGAAAGTATTGCATTGTTGCAGAAACAAACAAACAAACAAACGTTATCTTTATTTACCACATGTTCGACACTTGAGTTCAATCTTTCTTCGTTATTCGTAAAAATTTCGTTCATAAATTTTGCAGATTTACTTTTGCTTAATTCTCTTTTCATAGCTTTAAAATTTATTACCGCCCTTCGTTATATATTTTTTGATATACAAATTGATGTACATGAGTATAATATAAATAAATAGTTTAAATTTGTCTCTTTCTAAATTTTGTACTTAAAAAAAAAACCAAGTCCCATCTATCAGGTCTGCTCACTTGTACAAAAACAAAAAACGATTCTTTTTAGTTGTCAACAATTTACTACCACATATACAAAGCAAAAGGAAAAAACGTGTATGTGTGGCATACCATAAACGAAAACAAAAGTATACATGCACATGTAAACAACTTTTGACAACTAAAAAGAACATAAACAATGATCATCAGGCTTCTTGCGCAGACCTTTTCAATGGGCCTTGAAAAAAATTATAAAAGAAAGAAAATAAAAAATTACTTTGTATATTTTCTTCTAGATGGCAATTTGGGGATATTGCTTAACTGTTGCCTTACGGGATATCTTCCATTTGTTTGCAGGGCTTAGTTAGTTTGAACAACGATATGCTTTTTATTTTCGTGTTAATTTTAGCACCCATTTATTTAGTTTTTCTTAAATAATTTTTTACATACTTTTTTTATTGCACTGTGTTTAAATGTGCTTGGCAAGATTTTAATAGAAAAAAAATCAGTCTCAAAAAACCCACATTTAAAAACAAATGTTTTGAAATCAAATTGTATTACAACGCATTAATAGTGTAACAACTTTTTTCAATCACTCTGCTCAAATAAATTTGAATGTTTGTAAATAATTCTATTAAAAAGAAAACACATTTGCATTTATGCAATTGTAATTATTAAACGAAAAAAACTGAAATAAAATTTAAAAAATTACCATGTTTGTCAAACGTGTTTCTTTAAACGTATGAATAAAAAAATGTTTACAAACGTTTGCTCTCTTTTCTTCAAATGCAAAACAACAACTGCATGTAATGCCAGCTATAAAGTGTACTATTATAAATAATAATATTAAAAAAAAAATATTTTCAATGGTGTGGTAATATACATACATACATAGATATTAAAAAAAACAATAGCTGCAATTACATTACATGACAATAATGATCAATCGCAACCAACCATCATCATAATTTGCAGCTGAAAGAGAGCTTCATCTTTGCAATCACCCATTGAAAAATTATTGTCATTTATTATGAACTGAACGACGAACCCCCACCTTGTTGTTTGATTGCTGCCAGCAAACCACCACCACTGCCATCAAGTCATACCAATAAATTTGATCATCATCTCTGATTCACTGTTGAAATGCTTGGATTTCTTTTAAAGTATATCAAATTAAAGATGAAGTTTTAAAGGTAATATTAGTTTATCAACAGATTAAGTACTTGTAAATATAATGTAGTAATACTTTTTCAAAACAAGTATACCCTTTATCACCTCAACTGTTCACCATCATCTTTTAAGGGCCGATGTTGAATGTGAACCACACCTAAACGTCAAGTTTTTTTCTGCATTTCATTTGACATTTCTCAATTTCAGACTAACGCAATTCAAGACATGGAAATGCGTAAAGTTGTTCAGAGTTATTATGAAAATGGGCGTTGAAAGCAAAATGCATATCGTGCACTTCGTGATTTTTTCGGTCAATTTAATCGTCCAAATGTGTGTACAATCGGAAAAATCGTGCAAAAATTTGAGCAAACCGGTGCTGTAGAAGATGTGAAAACACCAGTGCATGCTCGTACAGCTCGAACTGCAGAAAATATTGCGGCTGTTCGCGATAGTGTGGCTCAAGTGAATGGTGTTCGCAATCGTGAAATGATAACTAACTTTTTATGGCCCGAACTATCCCTCAGCGTCATCGAAAATTTGGACCATCGGATGGAGGTGTGCCGCCGAGGTTACGGCGGCCATTTGACAGATATTTTGTTCCATACTTAATTGAACCATACCAATATTATCATAATAAAAAGAAATGACAATAATTTCCAAATAATTTGTGTTTTATTCAAAATCAACATCGGCCCTTAAAATTTAACCGCCCTTTATAATGAGCGAAATCTTTTTAGAGAGAGGAGGAATTACAACTCGAGGATTTGGATTACGCGGATGATATTTGTATCTACTCTCGCACAAGAGTTCCAACATGCCAACGAAACTAGATGATCTGGAAAGATAGGACGTAATGTTGGGCTTGAGCACAATTGCGCAAAAATTACAGATTTCCATCAAAGCGCCTCAGAATCATATGCAGGATATTCTGGCACAACACTATCAGCCACGCGGATCTTTAGAACTTTTCTTTTCCAAAGTAATGAAATGCTTATTAAGTAATTGTTTTATCAAAGTAATTCTTGCGAATACAAAATTTTCAATTTACAAAATTTTGTTTGTCGTGCTAAATTCCCAATTATTATTCTTTATAAAAACACTGATTGTTGATGGGATAAGCTATCCCTAGGCTTATGTTGGAATTCTTCCAACATTAATTGTAGTTGTAAGTAGGTTTATAAAAAACAAAAACAACTTGCTTTATTGTTTTCGCATAAAATAAAGCATGTTGCCAGTTTAGTTTTTTTTTTTAAGCAGTGCACTTGAAAATTTATTATCAAAGTAATTTTTGTTTTACTTAAGACAAAAATGCGGCACACGACATGTTCAAATGTATTTGTCTTCACAAATTTGCGTGCTCTGGGAAAATGTTCCCGAACGCCGATAATAGCTTTATGGTCAAACTCATATGCAAATAGGGCATATTATATTCGGCCTACTCCGACAATACTTTCTCACATCTTTATCTCTTAAATGCGTTAATTTAAAATTCATTAATAATTATTTTTTGTTTATTTACTTTTTCCCATGTTCAATTTTAATTAATTCTGCATACAAAATCATCTTAAGAGAGCTGTTCTCCATTAAAAATTTTGATTTGTTTAACTGCAGTTTAATTACAATTTGTGTAGGCCTAATTTAAAATAAAAATCACTGCTGCTACGCTCTGAATGTGTATGAATTTGTGTGATCACCACTAAAAATACAAACTGACGAACACGAGATGACGGAAACACCTCGTTTTTATATTTTCCAAATCAGTGCTGCTGTCTCGTTGTTGCTTAAGAATACGACTTGACATTTTCGCCTTAGTTTGCCGATGTTGCTGGGGCTGCTGTTGCAGTTAAAGCAACGTCACTGGTGGTGTGTATGTAGTTTTTCGTACAAACATCACAAGATTTATTGTTTCGGAAGTATATTTGGCAATTTTTGAGTTTATTTCTTTATTTTATATAGTTTTATTACTGTATTTGTTTTATCTTATTTTCTGGGTGTGTGTGTTAAGTTATTATAAAAGAGATTAAGAAATTCGTTTGGAAACGTTTTTAGGCTACAATTGAGGCGATAAATTTGCACTTTAATAAGCAATTGTTTTTTTTTTTTCTCTCAAAATTATTACTCCCAGGCAGAAGTTACACCCAAACATTTTCACATTCAAGTGTCACAAACACGTGTTGGCAAACAGAAACCAGCCACTTTGCTTGAAGTTGCTAAGCTAAAATATGTTACAATAACATTAAGCAGCCAAGGAAATTTTGTCCACCTTTTCTTTTTTAAAAGTTGGGCTAGGCGATTTTTATTGCAAGAAGTAAATAAATTGATCATGATGGATTTTTTTTTTTTTTTTTTTTTAAATTTGAATATAAATAAAATGCTTGTTATAAACGTTACTTAATGAATCTTATGAATTCTGTGCAACATGTTGCCGGAAACAAAACCATTTAGGTATGTTCTAGGTTTCGACTCGAATTGAAAACGAACAATTTATTGAATTCGCATTATTCATAAATTGTTGTTCTGAAATCTGCATGTTTTTGTGTATTCGAAGCTTTTGTCCGAAAAAACTTTAGGTGAACTAAATATTGCTAATTTGCTAACCGCAGCATGAAAGCAAAGTCTAATATTACATAAAAAGCAATGAAAAAGTCGATTTTAAATTTTTGGTTAGTCAGGGCCTTTTGCATTTTCGGTAACAATATATTTTTGATTAAATTGGATAAAGAACAGTAATCCACTTTCGAGTGGATTCGGATTCTAGAACAAACCCGATTGTTAGAGTTTGATCGAATATTTGAATTGGATCCAAAATAGACTTTTTCAAGAGAAAAATTATTTACCTAATGCCCACGTCACAATAGTGAAGAGAGTATTATGCGTTTGTGCTGATGTGTATAACACTAAAAATGATTAGTCCTAGACCCACTTTTCAGCATACCGATCGACTCAGAATTACTTTCTGATTCTATCTGACGATGTCCGTCCGTCCGGCTGGGCCCTGTTTTTTCAAGACTACCAGCTGAAAATTTACAAGTTAAATATATTTGAAACAAAAATTGTAAAGTTGTTTCTTTTTTGATGTATTTTATTTGTAGATTTGTAACTTGTAGTTTTGAGAAACAGGTCTCCACGGTCTCCTTATTTTCGTCATCGCAGCTGCGGTCAGACGCTGTGCATGCCTTTCTTTAAGACAATGTTTCATGAATATACAATTTTACAAAATAAAAAATTCAATTTTTTAATGAGTTTTGAAAATTATTCAGAGAATTGTGTTGACTCGAATCGCTGATTTCTGAGCATATGATCTAAACACGTTATAAACATACTTTAGTTTAGCATCAAAACTTTATTTTTAAAGGAGTGTAATAAAAAGTTTATATAATAAATGACTTTTAATTATTATCATGCTCATTAAACTGTGTTTTTATTTTTTATTAAACAGTAGTCGTTTTATTTTGAAATTACATCCTACATTTTGTCTACAGGTCACTTTCAATAATTTTAAGTTTATAAAAAATAATTACGTGATTCTATTGTTGTTTTTTAAAAGATTGATTTGATTGTTAATTTGGATTAAAATACAATAAAAATTTATTAAATAACAGTTACTTATTACTACAACTGCAACCAACTAGTGCCACAATAACAATGCAATCATTACAAAAAAACTAATACTCATACTAAATATTTATTAGTTTTTACACGCTTTTCTGCCAATTTTGGTTTGACTTAAAGAAACTTGTTTTTCTTTTTAATTCCATAAACATAACAAAAATCTCGTAAAAAAAAAAATTGCCAACTAATTTAAACCGAATACAGTGTGAGTGAGTGTTTAGTAAATACCCAGCAAAAACTTTACTCACACTTTAAAAAAATAACTACTTTTGTAAGAACTTGCTTTTAATGCATTACCTTTCATACCCAATCCCTCCTCTCAGCATTACATTACATTACATCGTTATAGAAAGTTCCTTCTCGTAATTTAGACAGTAATTGCTCAGTTGGTTAGAGCGCAAAACTAAACAAAAATAAACAAATAAATAAAGACTAAAGTTCGATTCTTAACTAAGTTGGAATTTTTTGAACCATTGAGATTTATGCTTCTATGTAAAAAAAGTTTGTTAAAAAAAAACGTAAAGTAGTGATAATCATCTAAAGCCTGGTACTATGTTCAACATTTCACGTGAAATGCTGTCAAAATGCATATGAAAAAAACTTGTGCGGAATATCTACGAAATAATGTTGATGGAGTTGTACTCTGTATATTTTGTGAAAAAGTTCCGAAATGTTTCTGGCAACATTTTTTTTACAACTGCGAAATAATGTAAGCTGCCTTTATTTCACGTGGAATTTTATGCAAAAGCAAAAAATATGAACTTAATATTAAAAAAGAAATTAAAAATTAAAATAACACAATCGGTAACAGTTTTTTATCCATATTTACTTTTTTTTATTAAATTTTTTATTAAAAAAAAAATAATTTTAGTAAAATACATGTGGCGTTTGTTTACATACACGAAACAATACTTTGAAGGAATAAAAACGTCAAATTGTACAAACTCGCAAGATTGGTAACATTGATAAATGCCAAAATTTTCGTGTGGAATAATCAATGTTGCTCAACATTTTTCACAAATTTGAACAGAGTACTAGGCTTAAGACTAAACGCCCAGTTAATCGGAAGTAACAGTAGCTTAAAAGTAACACCAATCTATTTCCTAAAGATTGAGACGTAACATCTTACTGCTAACTTTAACCGTTCTAACTGCTTAACATACAACAAAATCAAGCAGCTGATTTGCAACGTTACTGTTACTCTCGGCTAACTGAGCTTTAAAGGTTTTGTTACCTACATGTAAATGTTGCGTATACGTAAACGTTGTGGTCGACTTAAATGGCTGATGGTTACTAAAAATACATAAAATTTGTCAAAGTTTAAATAATTTTAGCTTTTGTTATTTGTGTGTTTTGTTTTAAAGTATAAAAAAAAACGACGAGTGCGTCGATAAAATTTTGTTTTTAAAAAAAATTTTAATTTTTATCAGTTTCATCTGCAACGTCACGTTTACGTAAAAGAACCTATTTACACATATATAAGTTTGGCAAAGTCGGTCATATACTTCACAAGTTCGGTGCTCAAGTCTGGCACTTTACAGTGCATTTGTGTAGTGTATGATGGTGTTTTTGCTATTTACGCAGTTACCCAATAAAAAATGTGGAAGTTACACGAAGCAGGTTTGTAAGGGAGAAACATAAAAGTTTCGCTTACCATTGCGCTTGCGGAAGACATGAATTTTATATGGCGATTTAACCTTTAAAGCAATACATTTTTGGCACTAAAAGCGCATTATTCAGCGCATATAAAAATTGTTGGATGTAACGACCAGCTTTACACACTGAATGTTACGATACAGTTATATTTTAGCATTCTCCCTTACAAACCTGCTTCGAAGTAAGGGAATGCCGTAGCACTTGAAATGTTTTTTTTTTATAAAAGTTGTTAAGAGTTCTTTCACTTTCTTTACGCATTTCTGTATGTCTTTTTGCGTAGCACATCATTATGCGTTAATTTTTAAATGAACCACTAGTCCTTCAAAAAAAATTTTTTATTTGGGAGTCAGAATCAAAACGATTTTGATACTTGCCCAAGTTTGTAAAACTGTACAGTGAACTTGTGTCAGTATGTTTAACATTTTCAAAATTGGTTTAAAATCTTCAGTTTTTCTAAAATCTTTATGGATGAAGTTTCCTGATGATCTGGCCTAAGCAACCAGTGAAATGCGCATAGGAATAGCTTACCCCATCAACAATAAATTTCAGTGATTTTATCAAAAATAAAAATTGGGAAATTAAGCACGAATAACAAAATCATTTAAAATTAAATTTTGTATTCCCACGAAAATTATTTTGATAATCTCAACAATTTTTAAAGACGACAACAAAAAATTTTGCCGTTGTAGACTTGAGCACTGAACTTGTGTAGTATACATTGTTAGCAACTCACGTGTAATTAAACATATCATGTGTAATTATTTTTTAAGTGTAGCCCATGTGTAATTTAAAATTTTAACCTTTTGTAGCACTGATTTTTGTTACTATTTTGTCACAAGATGTAAAAAGGTTTAATATTCTTGGCAAAACTTAAAAATTTAATAAAAAGAATGGAAGTGAGCTGAACTTAAAACAGTTGGATCATTAACTACTAACCTAAAACCGTTGAAAATACAACTATAAGTTGTTAATATTTTTAAGCTTTTGCACAAGTTCATATTTTAGAGAAGTCAATGGAAGAAAATAAATGTTCATATTTTGGGGTGCTTAAATATTAGGGTGTTCATATTATCGCGAGAGCACTGTATATATATTTTTTCTTTAAATGTATTTGTTACTGTTAAATTGACCACTTGTTTTTCAAAATGAAAAACAGATTATGTTGCAATTATTGTTTTTTTTTAACAATTGCTATTGTTGTTTGAAACTGACTCTCCTTTTAGTTTTATAACAGCCTCCATTTACTTTATTGTATTACGGTTTTATTATTTTTTAACTTTTTTTATTTATATATTTTTTGTTACAGTAGATTGAATAGAACTGTCATATTGATCATTGACTGACATGTAGAGAATAAAAAAACTCTCGTCATAATTATTGCTGTGGAATTGCTGCAGATAATAAATCACTCTTGCTGTACAAGGAACATAGAAAATTATACAGAAAACATTATTGGCTTGTTAAGCTTTGGCTACTATTGTTTAAGTGTTTTAATTTTTTTTACTTTATTTTATCATTAGATATTTTTTGTTTTTTCATAAAAGCGATACAAAACAGCAAAAATGGCAAATTTAGAGAGAAAAACATGTTTAATTGTTTAAAACATCATAACACTTTACAATACTAAGTTTTGGGTTGGGGGAACATGTTTTTATGCTTTTTTCTCTCTTAATGTTTAAAATGAATTATTATATTCGCACAATTCAAGCGTCAAAGTGTCTGGCAAAAATAAGAAAATCTCAAATTAACCTTAAAAAGGCAACGTCGTCATAACTTAAAAAATTAAATTAACGAGTTAGTGATGAAGAATTGTTCGCGTTATTTTTCTTTGCATTGTGTATAAAATTCATCTTTTTAACTTTCCCCGTTTGAAGATAATCAGCCTTATTGTGGTTGTCGTTTTCGTAAACAAACGTGTCGTTTTTTGTAGTAGATTAAAGAACACATGTTGTGTATTACTTTAATCTATTACACAGTCGTATACGACAACGACAACCACAATAAGGCCGAATGTGTAGTTATTAGAGTATCCACTCGTTGTTCGATTAATCGAGGAATTTTTCCGCCATTATTTGGTCGAGTAATTTAAATAGCAAGTTTCAAATAACTCGAACAATTTATGACAATTAATCGATTAAAATTAATTTCTTAGAAAATTCCACTCTTTTAATGTAAAAATATTTTGTTAAGATTTCTATTTTCAATACTCATACTTTTAAAAAAATTTAAGTCCATTTTTATATTTGAGCGTGTGTGACAAATTATGTAAATCACTAACCCCTATCGTGATTAAAAATTTCTTGGGAGTTTTTTCCCATCTCCCATTTTTCCTATGTTAATTTAATTGAAAAAATGGGAAAAGGGAAAAAAATCCCAAGGAATTTTTATTCACGATTGGGGTGATTATAAACGTTAAATTCGAACAAAAATTAATCAGCAGTTATAAATGGGTAAACCATGTACTGTCAGATTATAGGTTACCTGTATCTTATCTGCTAATCGGCTGGATGATGTCAAAATTTATAATTTTTCAAAGTCATTTAAACTATCTTACACTTATTTACGGATTCAAAAAGAATGCTTAGTTAAAATCTACAAATTATTAAAAACAAATCATTAAAGGCTGTTTCCCTAAGTGTATCCGATTTAGCGCTTTATAAAAACGTTGATTCAAGGTATTACCAATTTATGGTATTTACAAATTGCAGTTGTTAATGTATGTTTTTAAAGTAATTCATGGAATTGGGTATCATACGATTAGTTTATTTATAAATCAATAAATGTTTAACATTCTTGACTGACCTGAGGCTCGAACCCAGGCGTACCCACTCGATCTCTTCAGAGGGGTTTGCCGTTTAGTCAGTCAAGAATGAAAAATTATCAATAAATTTTAATTAATTTCATGTTGTAAAATTCCTTTCTTCATAAAAATAATTTAATGAGAATTAAATTTGATGAACTTTAGCCTAATTAAAATATCAAAAAATATGTACTTAATTTAAAAAAAATATATATAAATTTATAAAAAAAAGGTACAACTTTTTATGTATTAATTTTTTGCAAAAATTTTATTTTTCTGTTTTTTTGTTTTTTAATACTTTTTATGTAAAAAGGAGGTACTATTTTTGTAAAAAGATAATTCTTTTATAAAAAGATACTTTTACTGTAGAAAGGTTCTTTTTATATAAAAAATATTTTTTATGTAAAAAGTATTTTTTATGTATAGGGATAGGATACTTTTTATGTAAAAAGATACTTTAAATGTAAAAATATACTTTTTATGTAAAAAGATACTTTTTATTTAAAAAAGATTTTTTTTATGTAAAAATATACTTTTTATGAAAATAGAAGTGCCTAAACGAATAGTCAGTCTGCTGCTAACTCAACAGGGGCTACTTACTCCCGTGATACCAAATAGAATCGCGGATTAGATACAATATTGGATTTTTTGCGAATCCCAGTTATTGACTGTACCTGATTTCACCGAAAGATATAAAACACAAAAGAGTAAACTATTCCTAATAAGATCCCTACAAACTTCCAAGGGATATAAAATTTAATTGACCGATAAAGAATGTTGTAATGAATAGTGACAAAGTTTGTTATTAACATTGTTTAGTACAATAATGATGCCAACCCTTCACTACTAAGAATGGTTAAATTTGTATTAAAAAATTGCAAAATAGTGGATAAAAAAATGGCTAAATAAGATGTTATTACAAAAACGAATCAAGGTTAAGATAACGAATGTCTGTTTGTGTAAATTACGGGCATATGTCGTTTAAGGGTTAATTTCAATTTTACAAATCCAAATATCTTTTAATTCAATTTTTTGGTTTAGCAAAACTTTTTTAACATTTTATGCACATTCTTGTTAACGAAATAAACAGTTTTTAAAAAAAAATTTTTTTTTTTGAGATTTGCTGTCTGTGTAAAATATCGATCAGTTGCTCATGCGCATACAAAATTTTATGAAAACAAATGTCTTAAGTGTTCAAAAATATTTTACTTTCTTTTGAACAAATGAAATACTTTTTACAATTACTTTATCAATGATTTATTGGGTGTGTCTTTGTTTTTGTTTCTTATTATTGAAATGGAATTTAAATTGAACTTTTTGATTTATAATCGTAACAGGAAATGTTTGGTTAAAAATATATTCAGATTACGTATGTTTTACGGCCAATTTCACCAAGTTCAGTTAAAACTAACTATTACTTTAACTTCCAGTTAGCAAAATGTTTTTGGCAATTATAACCACCGCTTACTACCAAAAAGGGACGAATTTCAATAAAGTACCAGAAACCTGTGCGCGTCTATTTTTTAAATTAACAACTATAAGTATTACATATTTTTGTATCTCTTTTAGTTAGGAGAAATGAGATATGCGAACTTACACGTTTTTTTTTTATCATTTTTACCCTCTAAACATTTGAATTTCCAAAAATCCCCTTAGAAATTAGATTTGTTAGGAGACCCACCAAATTTCAACTTTTTACCTTCAGGCGTTTAGGTTGTGCGATAATGAATTCAGTACGTCAGTAACGTTACAATAATAAAATTAAACTTATTATTATGTATTTTAGTTGATCTATTAAAGGTTTTAATCTTTAGTTATTTAATTTTTAGAAATTATTTTGTTTAGTTTTTAAGTATTAACACTCATTTCCATTTTTCTTGTTTATTTGTTTACGATATTTAATTATAATCTTAATAGTGTTGGATTGCCGTTTTAACAAATTGTGTCAATGTTAAATAATATTAAAAAAAAAACATGCAACAAGAAAAAAATGTTTAAACAATTAACGAAAAAAACTTGTTAAATAAAACCTTAAAATTAATTTTGCTTTTTGTACTTCTGTAACAGTGTGAACTGGTATATTTTTCATACGAATATCGTCGTACACTGTCTATCGAATATTCACATGCATAATTTATTTATGAATTATTTATGATTTGAAATAAATAAATAATTTATGTATAAATGTTTTTTCTGCTATTTGATTTTAGTTGTTTTATTAACTATAATTATTTGTTAAGGTAATTAATTAAGACAACCAAATCATAAAAAAATATATTTATTTTATAAACCATGACTGACTCAATCTGTCCATATAACAACATCGTATGCCTCCCTTTTTCTACCTCAGATCGAAATAAGTGTGTAGGTTTTTAGCTGCCACATTTGTGACTTTGATTTGTCAACATTTGTTTTTTTTTTTGTAGCAAAAAAAGGTGGTTCTAGTTTTTTTATAGAAGTTTTATGTTTGCTTAATATTTATTATAAACATTTATAGTTGCGTTCGTATTGGTTCAAAATGGTTTGTTTTGCAACTTAAAAGCAATTGAGGGGGGTTTCTTGAAAAAAATTAATATCTAAATCGCCAAAATTTTTTTTCTTTAAAGATATGACCAAGCGTTGGGTTTTCTTCTAAACAAAGTTTGCTTTAAAGCACAAATATAATTAAATAACGATTATAAAAATTAGGTACCTATCGCTTGTGTTCGGTAAAATTTCGGGAATGATAGTAAACACAGTTTAAAATCATTGCAATGCAACCTGCTTTCATGTAATGACGGGATTAACAGAAGCAAAGTCGGGAATTTTTTGCTTGAAATACTCATTTAAATTATTAACCACCTGTGCCCATGTTCTGTAACTCTTGCGTCGAGAAACTTTTCGATTGAAATGTGTGAAATGAAACAAAAATGCCATATATTGAAACAGACAGCTGTTATTCTCACTAAACTGTTTCTGTAACTTTTTTGGCGAGTACTAGCTATCACGTAAGGAAATTACTCACCAATTTACAGAAAAAGTGTGTCTTTAACATTTTTGTGAGAAAAGTTCCCGCTTTGAACTGTCAAAAGACTCACGAATAAAAATGGGGCGAGAAAAAATTTTAACACTAAAAAACAATTAAAAATTAAAATACAAAGAATAATAATAATAACATTTTGTTCTTGGCATATTTTTCCATTATTTAATTATTTTGCTTTCAACATTTTTACAAAATAAACGAATTTGTTCAAAGCTCGTTTGCAAACAACAAACATTAAAGCCGCACTTTACATTACTTGGTATAGCCGACGGTTGTATTTTCGCCGCCGTCGTTGAAACATTTTCAATTTTAGTAAATTTTTGTCGCCGTCAACGATATGTGTTACTGACGTTGTCAACGTCTGCAATGTCACAGCGGTTTCGGGTGCATTGTTATGACAGTTAAAACGTAACGACATAATCTCTTTTGATAGTTTTCGACATGAGTTACAGACACAGTTTTTTCTCGCTTTTCGAGAACGATGGAATATTTTGTTTCACATCTTTTCGATGCGAGAAGATTACAATAAAGTTACAGAACATGGGTACTGCTTACTTATAAGGGATAATGTAAAGTTATTAAATCAATTTTATTTATTTAAATTAAAAATGCACTTCAATAGTTTGCGCTTCTCTGCTGCTTCTATTATGTACATAGCATGTAATAGCCATTTATCAGCACTCATGTATTCTTTTTTAAATGTTTTGAAATTTCAATACTGTCATTCTGCGCCATCTTTAACTTTTTTTGCCAGTGTTGCTTCGCATGGCAGTAGAGAGTTGCCGCCCTGGATAGGAAATTAAATCAAAATATAGCAGTGATTTTACGAAATTTATCGATATGACAATTTAGTAATATGTATGTATTTTGAAGCAGCGTGTTGCTGACATCGTTCGTAAAACATTATAATATTTATCATGTTATATTGTCAAAATGTTCTAACATTTTACAATGGCTTAAAAATATTGTTGTTGCTTTGTAAACAAAGTGTCTCAAATAAATAAAACTTTGCTAGTACTGTCGTAATTAATCCGAAGAGACCTGCGCTGAACGGCTGAGCCGAGCCGCATACGTTTTTGTATGCCGTCGGCGTTGATGGTATAATTTTATCCGGCTAACATCCGAATTAAACCTGCGGCTAGCAATTTTTGCAACAAATCACTTGCGGCGTCAAATTAGATCGGCTTAGGATTCTGCTGTTTGGTAAACAAACAAAATGAAATTTATTTCTGATTTGCGTCTGAAAAATGGAAAAGAATCAGGTACGATCAAATTTTATTTATTAATTCATGGATAAGAATTAAAAAATATTTTTATTTTTAGTAAATATTTATTTTTTACATTTCTTTTAAATCAGCTGATTTAAATTCAAAATAGCACACTGAATTATGAGGGGTTGTTCATGTTATTATTTGAAGACATATGACTTTTTGACACCTTGTGAATCCCCCAACTATTTTTACGACACAATCTTTTATCGCAGAATAGCAATCTACAACTAAAAATATAATATACCCAAAAACAAAACACCAACTGACTTTTGTAGTTAATCGAATTCAATTCGCCTTTTTTTTCTTAAAAACAAACATTAAAGAAAAATCGACAAACAAATCTCAAGTGCTTAATAAATAAAAAATATATTTATAAATGTATTAATATTTATATTTCCTTTTCAAAATCTTAATATAAAAGTAGCCGACTTTTGATAAAAATAAAACAACGGCATTAAAACAGAATTTGTTGGGGCGACATAAGCTGCCGCTAAAGTCTCTGTCGTCATCATTTTTGATTCAAATACGAGTACATTTAAATGGAAAGCAGCAGGCCATAATAAATATTTAATGTGATTTGTTCTAATTAAAATACAATATAAAAATGACAACAAATTTTATTCATATTCAAGAGAGAATATTTACATAAACACTTCATTAAATTGGCTTGGGAAAGAAAAGATTCACATCTTTAAGATGGAAATTAATTTTAAATAAATTTGATTGGGCATAACATTTTTAAAAGATTAGTTTTCTCTGCAGAAACATTTTTGCAGACATTAGTCGACAGGTGTATACAAATTTTAGAAAAAAGTTATTTAAATGTTGTTAATATAAATTATTCAGCCAATTCTGAATAAAAATTCCCCGGGAGTTTTTTCCCTTTTCCCATTTTTACAATTGAATTTACATAGGAAAAAAGGGAATTTTAGTTCATAATTGGGCTGTATATGAACTGGTATTAAAATTATTTTTTTTTTTATTTTCTGCAACATGTTGGTAGAGAATAAAACTACAGTTTGCCATGTTTCTCTAACATTATCTCGCAGTTACATATAAAAAATGTTTGCTAGAAATATATTTTTTCAAAAAAAAAAAGGGTTCAACTCTATTTACATTACTTTATAAATGATCAGAACAAGTTTTTTTCATACTTTTACAGCAGTTTGCGTGCAATGATAAACAGAATTCCAAGCTATATATCGTTACATAAAACGGAAAAAGCCCTAACTTACCAAAAATTAAATATCATCTTTTTCAATAATTCTGATGTTTTGCAACAACACAAATGGGTACAAACAATTAAGGAATTTTTCGACCAAAATTAACGATTTTTTTTTAACAAAAAACAAACGGCCTTATCTACAAAAGATTTATATGATAAACGCTAAAAGACCTAACTTACAGTTTGCATGTGCATGTGCAAAAGTGTCAAATCAACTGGTAGGTTTTACAAGAAAAACAAATTATTTACAGTTAAATGCAATTAATCATTTTATCATGTTTAAATAGTTTTTTCCTTCTCCTATAAAGTTTTCAAAATTTTAGATTGGCCCTTTTGCGTTTTAGGTAAAGATTTGGAAGTTTTTGCTGTTCTATTAATATTTTTATCTTTTTTTTATTCATTAGAAAAAAAAACATGAGCCTTAAGTTTTTATTATACATACATATCTGTTTTAAGTTTTTAGTAATTTTCTTAGCAACATGTTGCTGAACTTTGTTTAATTAAAGTCATTAATAGCTTGAAAGCAAAAAGAAAACCTGCTTAATATTTACACCCCCTATAAAATTTAACCAAATATAGTAATAAATGTCTGACTTTGTGTCATAATAAAATTAATAATTTCAAACAAATTACAAAAAAAAATCTTAACAATAGCCATAAATGTTAGAAAAGTGACAACAGCGTTACATTTATGTATAAACAAACAAATTGAGTGTAATTTTCTTAAAAAAAATTTTATTTATAAAAACACTAAAAAAAATCGCTTCGTCAGTGCATTTTTGGTAAAAAAAATGATGTTGCTTTTTATTAAATTTTCTAGCTGTGAATGATAATATTGTTTTTTTTATTATTTATTAGTCAAGCATTTAATTTTTATGATTAACGAGATTTTTGTGAACTTTTTTATTTGGCGCCGGCTTTTAAATTGGAAGTTAAATTCACTGGTTTAGAAAACAATTTTGCAATTTGTGTACCCTTCACCACTAGTGACACATGAGGGTGTACTTAGTTTGTCATTCCGTGTGAAACTTTTTTAATATTCATCTAAGATCCCATAGCGCATATATATTCTGGTTCCTTGAGTAATTGTAAGTCGGTTTAGCCATGCCCGTCTGTTGAAATCTTACTAGCTTTTGAACCAGTGTTCAAAAATAACCACTAAATATCGTTCTTTAGTGTTCGGTTCGGTAGATTTGTGAAAAACACAAACGCTGATAGTGTTTGTGTAGAATATCATTAAAAAAATAACGTTTCCCTGTTAGTCATCTTTCCAACGCAAAAATAATACTGTTTTGATCAAACTCAACAAAAGATTGGAACATTTAATTCCGTTCGGTTTTTTTTTAATCCACAAACTTCATTGTGTTCGGCTCATTAAAGTTTGCCACTTTTTGCTGGTAAAAAACCTAACATTTTTTACAAAGACAAAATACAAATACGAAAAAAAAAACAAAATGTCAGCAAAATAATTTTACTCAAACAAAACACATACACAATGTTCATTTATGTTCATTTCTTTATCAATGTAAAACAAGAAACATTATAGAACATTAAAAATGTAAGTTTTGTCTACAGTTTCACTACAAATGTTATGTTTTTTAACGAAGAACAGAACTTTATATAATGTTCGGTTCTTTCTTAAAAATAGTTACGAACGGTATTAAGGGTTGTGTTCATCTACACAATCACTAAAAAAAAATAGATATCGTTCTTGGGTGTGTGTGCCGAACGCTAAATAATCTACTGTTTATTTTCGAACACTGTTTTGAACGACTCAAAAGAAAACAACAATATTGGTGGCAAATTGTTGCTATTTCTTAAACGCAGTTTGGGATTGAAATCCAGCATAATCGGTTCAGTAGGATAATAGTTTTGAATCAAAGTGTGGACCGACCACCCTTTAAAAAATTGATAATTTTGTTACAAAAACTAACAAAAATAGAACCGGAATGCATAGGTTTAAAGAACAAATTTACTATGAAAATAATCCTTAATAAACGTTTGTTAAATTTAATAATCGTTTATGAATACGGGGGTAATGCTATTGGTCTATCACAGTTTTATAAGACTAGAAATCACACTGTCAAATGAAGATCGGTCCATCATTTACCATACGCCTCATAGAAAGCCTATTCTTGAAATATTATTACTGGCAGTGGAGGGTATCAAAGATTCGGCACAGCCGAAATTAGCACCCAGATTTGTTTTTTAGTCGACTACAAAATTTGCTATGCTTATTTGGTTTTGGAAGATTGCCTTGTGTGATACGCCTATTTGGTATAAATAAATTTATTTATATTTTAATTTTCTAATGTTTATATAGACAAATTAATTAAGTTTCTTTATGCGTGGTTTAACTTTTTTATTGGAAAACTTTTTGCTGTCTTTAGCTTTTTGGTTTAGGCATTAAGGTTATTTCGTTGCAGGCATTTAGTGTTAAATGAGATTTTAAAACTGAAATTGATTTCTATTTCTAATAAATCAGCTGCAATTGCATTTAAATATGAAAAACCTTCAGTGGTAATTTGATAAATGACTTGTTTTCTAGACGCCACCTGTTTTTATGATTAAAATGTGTGTGTGTGTGTGTTTTTTTTAGTTTCAAATCGTTTTTAAGTTTTTTAAACACGTAAGGACTTTGGGGTTTTTAATTTTAAATACGGATTTTATATGAGTTTTTTTTTAATCAGATATTAAATTACAAATAAATACGCTTAAGGCCTAATTCTTTTTTATTTAGCTTAAAGCTGTTGTTTAATGTTCAAATCAAATGGAGTTTAAGTCACCAAGAGGCGCCACGTAGTAAAAACAAAACAAGAAAAGGCGTCATAACGTTTATGTATTTTGACACCAGTACTATGACCAGTGTCTTCGTTTTCGACCCTTGAAATTACTGGGCCAAATTGCCACCAGGTGAAATTATGTCATCAATGGGATGACACAACGGCATCGCAGAAATGACGAATCGATGTTAGTGTAATAAAAAATGTCATCAGTGCAATGACTCAGTAACAACGTGTAAAAAACTCACTAGGTTCAATTTAATGGCAGTTTGCCATTGGGCTTGACTTAAGTCAAAGTAAGAGAATTTTACAGAAGAACTCTGAATTAAAAGACACCAGCAGCATGACCGATATGGTGTTCGTAATCATTCTACTTGGAAAATTTCATGTATTTAACTTAATAATTCAAACAAATAGAATATGGAAATTTTTACTTTTTAAACATGAAAATAATGTTATTAACACACGAAATGTGGTATCAAATTGATGCCACTTAAGTCATGACGCAAAGTTTTATGATGACGTTCGTCATTGGATAAATGTTGCTTTTTGTCTCATTGATGCCATTTATAATAACATTGATGTCAACAGGTTTATTCAATAAACTGGTTCAACTTGTTTATTAAATTTGCCAAACAGAACTCCTCAGGTCACCACAGGATTGTGCACAGTCTATGGAATACAGTATCTACAGATTTGTATTCGCATTCTACTCCTTCGAACGACTTTAACAAAATATCATTAATAACTGTTGGCTGGACATTTTAAGGTCTTAGAATTGCACGTTCGCACAGCCAGTCCGAAGATTTGGCACAATAATATCATGATGTGGTGAAATTGTCACCTTGCTTTCGGTTTCAAGATATTCTCCATTTGCAATCTTGAGGAAGAGACCGTCACCCAAAGATTTAAAGCCTTAATTCAAGTCTAAACTTCTTCAGTTCGAGCTACTCTCGGCACTATCGGCAAAGTCTCCAGCTAATTGTTCTCTTGTCAATACGAAAACAATACCAAAACAAATTTTAAAATATTTTTAAGAAGAGGATGGTGCGATTTCAATTTTATTCCTATCTTCAATACAATACAAGACAATTTAGGTACAAAAAAAAAACAAAATAGATTTTTACCCGCTTTTCCCTTTAAAAGTACAATTATCAAAATAGTATTAAATACGCGTCTGCTTATTTTTTGATGTCCTCCATAGGCTTTTTGATTCTTGATTCCATCTGTCTTAATTTCGGAGGAAATAGCTTATATATAGATATTTACAGTTTTTATTACCCTTTTAGCGATCGAAATTTAAATTCTGCTCATGAAAAAGAGTACGTACCACCTGTGTACAGAATTTTATGTCTCTGGTTTTAAGCCTGGTACTCTGTTCAGTATTTTGTGCGAAATTTTTTCAAATTAAAAAAAAATAATCTGTGAAATACGTAAGAAAAAATTTTTGATAGAGTTGTACATACGAAATGTTTCTGGCAGCATTTTTGTTTTTCGTACAAAGCAAAAACTGATCATTTTTTTGTAGTTTATTTTCTTTTTGTATATATCGAGCCCTAACCGCGAAAATAACGTAAGCGCCAAAAATCAAATTTTACAGAAGAGAGAGTTTTTTTATTTTATTTCATATAACTTTTGCATGAAATTTGTCGCTTACGATAAAATTGTTCTTGCTATAAAATCGTAACGACACCTTATGTGACCACGACAATTTAGGAGATGATGCAAGTGTTGCCAATAAAGCCATTTATTAAAAAAAACGAAAATTGAAAATTATGTCGGTTACGTTATCTTCGCGGTTAGGGCTCGATATATATATATTGGCGTTTACAACAAACGTTACAAAAAGAAAAACTAAAATGAAGAAAAGTTGTTGGTTTTTGTTTACCTTCGTAAAACAACGTTGTATACTTGAAAATAAAAATATTAGGTTTTTAGCAAACCCGCGAGAGATAATATTGATACATGTCAAAATATTCGTGTAAAATAATCAATGCATACTACAATTCTTACTGAACACAGCTAAAAAGCTGTGTTTAATAAGAAATCACATTTATACCAAGTACATTTTGTTAGTACATAAACCAGCAATATATGTACCACTTTTTCCGTGGTTTAATTGTAGTTTAGGTTGACACACATGTAGTATGCTATGCTAGTAGCAGAGGATCTGTACTCTGTCTGTCAGGGGTATTACGGAATGTGTGATCCATTTTGCACTTTGCTTAAGCAAATTACAGTTTCTTTAAACTTAACAAATAGTTTTCCTTAAGTGCATGTATTCGCTCAGTTGCTCAAACAACGTTTTTCACATTCTAGTTGGGCCTCTAGACTTTTGCCGTTTGGGCACGGCGTCACTGAGTGAGGGTTAGGCTTTGTATTTTAATATATATAGAAGTAAGATAAAACTCTCTCCTTGTTCTTGTTTCTTAAAATATTTAGCAACATTATTGCCATCAACATTTCTTTATAAATTCCTACATAAAGCCTGGAAAATTTGTAAAAAATTTTGATCAACATTAATTATTTCACACGAAAATTTTAGCATGTATCAAAATTACCTATCATGCGAGTTTGTACAATTTAACCTTTTTATTCCTGCAAAGTATGCGAAATTGTTTTTGCGCATATTAACAAACCCCACATGTATTTTACTAAAAATCTTTTTTTGCCAGAAACATTTCGGAACTTTTTCACAAAATGAGCACTCTTTTAACATTATTTCATAGATATTCCGCACAAGTTTTTTTCATATGCCTTTTGACAGCATTTCACGTGGAATGTTGAACAGAGTACCAGGCTTAAATCATAATTTTTCTGAACCGTTTTTATTTGTTCAAATCCTTTTCATTTGTCGTTTGGTAAGACAAGTCAAAAATGTTTAGCAACATAACAGCCAGCAACATTTATCTTTTAATTCTAAAAAAAAAAATTAATTAATGGAACCCACATTATTTGTTCCACATTTTCTCAGACCTTTAAATTTCACTTTGTAAATTTTCTGTTTATCAATTAGAATTTATATATTTATATTTTTGTTTGTCTGCAGCTGTAGCCAACTGACCTATTGAATAACAACGTCACCGACATACCGCCGTCCAACCAAAATAAGAAGATAATTTAATTGCAGAATTTTATTTAATAAATGCTTATAGATTGTTTATGTTGTTGTTTTGCAAAAATAATAATTGCAATTGAAAAAAATTTTAAAAATACCACCAAACACAGGAACAACAGCAGCTGACTAGAGAGGTAGAGGTGGAAGGATAGACAAATGAATGAATAGATTCGCTGGTTGGTGGCATAAGCCATCAAAAGAACATGATTTTATTCTTAGTAGTATTTAAGCTTTTAAAAACAATTGAAGGGAAAACATATTTTAGAAAAACTAATAATGAAATTTATTTAACTAGAAAAAAAAAATCTTTTATAAAAATTTTGAGTTCAAGTCAAAGTGGTTCTGAAAAAAATGTGTTTTAAATATTCTTTGCTATTGGGAAGAAATTTTAATGAATTGGCGTTAAAAATTAGATTGTTAAAAAAGTGTGTAATACTGTTAATAAATGTTTCTTAAGGAGAAGTTTTTTTTAACTTACTCAATCCAAGAGAGCTTTTAAAATTGTATTTTAAACTTCAAAAAAATAATCCAATTTATTGTAAAATAAATAAAATTTTATTAAATAATTAAATTTGTTTTCTAATTTAATGCAACTTATTTTGTGCATAATTTGTATTAACACAAAGAAAACATAAATAAATAAACAAAAACTAAATAAATATTTGAGAGGAATCTTAACGATAAGAGCGAAAGATCAACTGACGTAAAGCTAGAGAAAAAAAACAAAAGACCGTGTTGTACTATCCTTTCAAAAAAGTGGGCCTGCTTCTTTATAAGCAATAAAATAAGGTCTTTGTGTATTGTGCCATTAATTTAATTTATCTTCAATTTCTTTTGCTCTATGCTTCCATTAACCTTTAAAATTCATTCTATTTTTAGCTTTGACAGTTCATCACGACGCCGCAAAGAGCGTTCAAAACGTTCACACCGTAAGTCTCCTACATCGGGCCGTCGTGTCCATAAATATCGTTACAGAGATGATGCCTCCCATTCAAGTTCTCGTCGCCGGCACCGTGATCGTGCCAAGGACGAACGTGATAGTGGACGTAATACGAGGAGATCACATTCTAAGGTAAAAACTTTTCATTTTATATACAGGTTCTCTTGTGTTAGGTTCTAAATTTTCTTTGGAATTCTTTTTTTAATTTTTGTTGCAAAAAATAATTTAAATTAACGTAAATTATAAGAAACATTATAACTTTTTTAAGAAGAATTTCGTAGTTATTTGATTTTTCACGCATAAAAAATTCTTCTTAAAAAGAAATGCATAATTTATTTATTTTTATTTTTTAATACAATAACATAAAGCTGTTTTAATTTTACTGAAAATAGAATAAGTTTATTAATTTAGAACAATAGGCAAGCAAAAGCTTTTAAAAAGTTTTGTGAAATTTTTCAAAGACTAGATAACTTTTACGGCAAACTCTCTTTTAGCCCTTTAAAAAAAATCCTTTTTTTAAAGATACATATTAAACTTTTAAGGCAGTTATGTGATGGAGAGCGTATGATTTTTTTTAAAGACTTTTTTAATTTTTTGGTGAAAGAAACATAATTATTTTTTTGTAAGTTAATTTATTATTCTTTTGTAAATAAAATGCTCATAAGTGATTAAAAAAGTTTTTATTTTTATAAAAGCTTTCAACAAAGTTTGCTAAACTAAACTTTTTATGAAAATGCTTATTAATAGCTTTAATTGACCAGCATAATAATCAGCATTCTGTGAAATTTGTATTGTATAATAAATTCTTATGGCCGTTTTCTTATTAGGCGAATATCTTTTTTTCTAACTTCACAATTATGATATTTGGCTTTCTCAATGTATCATTTGCTTCTTTTCTGTCGCAAAGCTCACCGGCACTCAATTATTTATTTACCGTACATATAACTTCAATCAGCTGACTGCAAACTTTACCATGTATTTTGAGTAGTGTTGCCAACTAAAAACAATGTTTTTGTCGCTCGTTTTAGAAAACCGAATTCATTAACGAACAGTTTATCGGCCTAATAAACTTATGTCTACAGTAAGTAACAGGCAGTTTGTCGTTACATTGAGAAAAGGGTCATTACTCTTAAAGAACAGTTACTGGCTGTTTTTTGATGACGAGCGATAAATTTATTCGTTTTACTTGCATATAAAAGAAAAACAAAATTTCAAAATTTGATTTTGTTTTTATTGTATGTTGAACGAACAAATTTTGCGCTTGCTATCTTAAAACAGGCATTTAATTGAATTTAATTAAGTTTTTCTAAAAAAGCTTTAATTAAGTTTTTTTTTAAATTTTGTAAAGCTTTATAAAAAATTCTTATAAAACTTTTTAGTAAAAATGTTTAAAAAAAATGCCTTTTATATAACCGTTTTAAAAAAGCCTTATTGAGCTTTTCTTATAAAATGCTTTTATAAAGATTTTTAAAACAAAAATTACTCAAAAAATTTCATATTTAACTATAATTTAACTTTTTTAAAAAGTTTCTGAATATGCATATAACGTTTTTTTTTAACAAAGAAAAACTATTTCAAGCCGGGCTTAATAAAAAACCTTAAAGATATTTCAAAATTTTATAAAAATTATATGATCAAATGTTTTGAAACAATTAAAAAGACTTTTTATTTATCTTATACAAAATCGTCCTTATAGATAAATTATTTTAAATTTAGTATTTAATTGAACTATTTCTAACCCGAACGCCTTCAATTAGCCACCATTGAACTTGATTAAATGAGGAATACGAATTTTCATTATTTCGTATACCACCACCTCCCGCAAAATGCCGTCAACCAATGAATTAATAAAAAATTACTCATCTCAGCTGCAATATAAGCAATGAAAAAAAAACTATGCATGTGATAATAAAAATCTGCTATTTTGTTGTTTTAAACAAAACAAAAAAAAAAATAAATATTTAAAAATAAAAAGAACAAACGACACACAATCATTATTGTCTGCCATTGTTTTCCCCCAAAATATTTTACTAAAATTTAGTTGATTGAAAGCAAACAGTGACAACGCATTCGCAGTTTCGTTGCCACGAGCAGCAAATTTCATTTTTAGAATGTTATTCTTTAAACGTTATTTAGAAAAGACTCAAGTGACTTTGGATCAATTCGAAAATACTAAAGTACCGTGTTACGTTAAAATGCGTGAGCTACCGGCTCCCAAGAAACTCGATTACATGGATGATTTGGTGTATCAGACCTCGGTGCTATACAAACAATACATCGAAGAAGATTCGCTTATAGAAGAGTATTTTTATGATCATGATTCTGATTATTTAGTGAGTTAAAAAAAACGTTCCATTTCAATTAAATTAATTCATTAACTGATCGTTATACATATTAGCAATTGAAATGTTTCAAAATACGGACAAAATTAAAATGATAATGTAGTATGTGGGTTTATGTCTTGACTTATGTTTTATCTTTGTTATAAGTGCCCAAGAGTATTTGTTTAGTATTTACAGGCGAACTTCTCTATAGTGAACTTCCTCTTATAATGAATTTTTTTTTTAAATTTTTCATTACAATGAACAAGTTTTTCAAATACAAACTTTTATTACCATAAAATTAATATTTCCAAAGAATTTATTAAAAAATAAAAAAATAATGATAAAAGTAAAACGTCTCTGTGATAACAATGTGACAGCAATCGCCCGTATACGGTGAACGAAAATATTCTACCGAATAGCATTTCTCTTGAAAATGTTGTAATGTAATCCAAACTAAAACATTTGATTATTTAAAAAAATAAAAAGTTAAAAAAATATTTCTGTTTAATGAAGTGATTTATGGTAGATTCATTATAGGGAAGCTCGACTGTATTTTCTTTTAAATAACACAGTATTTTTGCATACACTGAGCAATGTAACGATCTCTTTTGTCCGAATAATTCTTTCTTATCTATGTTGCTTAACAATTCTATGTTAATTATATCAATTCAATTGAATTGTCCTCCTTAGTTGGTTTTCGTTCTTTTTATTTCGTGTTGTGTGCGTGTGCTTCCACATTTATCATACAAAATAGATTTCTTTCATGAATTGGAAGGCATTATTGCCGCCCAGCATAGAGTCATACAATATGCAACTTCAAATGTGCCGACTTTATACGTGCAAAAATTAGCACAAACAAAAGTACAACCGCCCCAGCGACGTTCTAATGCCATAGAGCCACCTCGCTTATCAATTGTCGCTGAAGGTGATGATGATAAGGAAGGTGGTAGTACAATTACAGCCTGGTACAGTTGTTTGTCTCTTAAACAAGGCGGTTTAATTGATTTAGTTTTGGAGGCGGAATTTAAATTTGAACGTTTTGTGGGCGATTGGTTACAGGATAAGTATTTTTTTCATCTCGAGCAGTCAATTGTAAGTGGAAGTAGTAGAAAAGTCTGAATTTTGGTTTCTTAACAAAAAGTACATATTTCCCATCTATTTTGTTCAAGTTGTTCAATTTTGACTAATTACTTTAATGTCTTATTAACAAAAGGTTGTTAACATTTTTTTAATTTTATCGTTTTTTATGGAATTGCTTAATTTTTTTTTTATATAAATTGTATTGAATAAGAATTAAGATAGGAAAAAAGAAGTAAAGAAATAAGAAATGACAGAAATGCTTTTAATACTATGGCATCACAACTTTAAGAAAATACAACCCTTTTTCATTAGAAGAGAGCACTCGCTAAATATGAGCTTTTGTATTTATTTGATTTTCGCGCACAACGTAAACACAATTGCTCCGCACGTTTTTCTTTTTATTATGACACATATGGCCAGCGTTACCGTTGTGATACTAGTGATACTATTGACCCTTTTTCGAGGGTCTTGATACCCTTTATGACTCTTTTTTATTAAAATTACCTTTTGTATCATTTTTTTTTATTGTGTGCCACTTTTTGACCCTTTTAGGAAATAGCACTCACATTTTGTTGTTTGTCAACACTGCTAAACAGTAGATTAACAAATGTCATCGAAATTAGCACAGCTAAAATTAACTTTCGAACTTATAATTCCGTGTTTTCTTCTCTTAATTTGTTCGAAGCGGAGATAGAGGAATGGTCTTCAAGTGTAGTTTTAATAGCAAAATATCGATCGTACATCCCTAAAAAGTAGTCCGTATGAGTCAACAATGTTGATAGTGCTCTGTAAAATAGGTAAATAGGTTTATATGTATATGGGGCTATTTTTACGACGGCGACGATTGCCTCAAAGGGCAACAAAGCTACGCAAAACTTTAAAAATTCGGAAAAGTGCAAAAATAGAAAAAAATAGCGAACATTTTTTATATGTATTTCAAACAAGCCATAAAATTGAACTAAAGTTCCTAAAACTAAAAGGAAGGGCAAAAATGATCTAAGACTTTGAAGTATGTATTATATTCTGGGTCCTTACGAGAAGCGAAGTTTTTTTTTTTAATTTCCTAAGCTAATCCCGCGAAGCTCCACGCTTGTCTGCAGGAATGAAACCAGAGTTTGTGGCGGGAATCGAACCCGCAACCCCGGCGCTGATAGACTATATCACTACCAGCTAGCCTACCGGGGCACTCTTAATGATGCCCATCTGTCTAGTTATATGGGAACTAGGTTATATATTTATGTCATATATCCTCACCTAAAACGCAACAGGCCATATCTAACAATTTCACAGCAGAAGCAAAAAACTATTCAAAATGATAAATAAATAAATCGCCTTTAACTGTTCTATTTATTTTTTTTTTTTTTTGTAACACCTTCCAGTTGTTTTGACAATGTTGCATGTTGTACAAACTGTCAGTTAGTGAGAATCAATGAAAACGTTGATTTTTAAATTTTCGTTAGTTAGTTTTGCGTTTCAGGTGGCGATATTCTCTGTTAAATTTTGCTATTGAAGTTCAACCTGATCTGATCGGTTCACAAACGGCTGAGATATGGGCATTGAATTTTATAAATAAATTTTAAATTAAGAATTTTTCAATCAGAATTAAACCGTAAGGAATATAAAAGATTTTGAAAAATTTCGAACAAGTTTACTTTCTTTTTAAAAATTCCATATTTCAAATTTTTTTTTTATAAAATCACATATAAAACGAAAAGAACTATTAAATATATTCTTTATATATTATTCTTTACATTAAACAGGGTGACTATTGAATATTTTGATTAATAAGAATTAAAAACTTTTCCTAAAAATATAGAAAAGTTTGGAGTGAAAAGCTTTTTTATGCTAAAAATTTCAATAAGCACAAACTCTTTCCGGACATTTTCTTTCTCTTAAAATTTGCTTAATGGTTGTTACTCTTTAAAACAAGAGATTTTCCTTTATAAATGTGTGCTTCATTTCAATAGTAGTTTTAGTGTTGTCAATTGGTTATTGTAACATCTAAAGATGTTCAGAAAAAATATAGAGTTTTATTTTATTAATACGTTCGTTATGAAAAAAATAAAATTAAAAATCTTCAACGATTTCAATTTCACTCGATTTATAGAATATGGCCGATATTAAGCAATTTCCAATTATAAAATGAGCTTAACTTTTACCACTAACATCAGAAATTTTAATGCATTATTTTTTGCACTACAATATTTTCTGATCAATGTAGTGCATTATTTTGTAAAAATTACTAAAGTACAATTAATGCTGCACTACTTTAGCATTGTTGTTAAACCACATCAAGAATAGTGCATAATTATTGCATTATCACTAGACTAGTGTAAACATGAATAACGCACTATTATTGTTTTGTCTTTAAAACCTCTTTAAAAATTCCCTTGGAGTTTTTTTTTTCGATTTTTTTCATTTTTTCAATAGGAAAAATGGGAGGTAGGAAAAACACATAATTGGGGCTGAACAGGTTTTAAAGACAAAACAATAATAGTGCGTTATTCATGTTTACACTAGCCGAGTGATAATGCAATAATAATGCACTATTCTCGCTTCAAGTCGAATTTGTTTAAAGTATATCAAAAGAATTTTAAAGATAACTTCCAGAAGCTTTTAGAAAAATAAATTAAAAATTAACTTTAATTTCTGCAAAAAAATAATTTTAAATAAAAAAACAAAATAACAATTATATATTGCAATAAACTTGTATTTCCATTGCTTTGGTTTAATGTTGAGAAATGTTCAATGCATAAGCACATTAAATGCATTTGTCCCAGGTCTGATTAAAGTTTATGCCTTAAAAAACAGTGTTGCCGGTATCCAAATTCAATTATACAAAGAAAAAGCATTTAAATTATCTCAAATTTTATAAAGTACACAAAACAAATTTAAAGTTTAAAAAGTGACGTTTTTATTTACAAATAACACAAGGTGGCGCAGATAGTGCAAGATGGTTTAAATTGCTTATCAACTCATATCTGCCACTTTTACACTTCAGGTAAAATGGGAAAAGGAAGAAAACTCCCGTGGAATTTTTATATAAAATTGGGTAGTATAACTGTTTTATTTATGCGATTATTTCTAATGTTTTGCTTTATTTGGGAAAATTTTATTTTATTAGCCTTAAAAAAAATATCCTGTAAGTGATGAATATATTCTGCTTCGCACATACAAATGCTTTTTTACAATATTTTACATAACTTTTTGCTTAATTTCGCTATGCTCTCATTTTGGATGTTGGTTTTTAGTTGGAAAATGGTTTTTGCTTGTTATCATACCCTGTTTCTTTCAAATACCTCCAAAGAAATATGTTCCTTACCAAAGCCATCGAGCCACCTGCTGCAGTATGTGATGTATGTAAAACCACAAGGTTGGATGGTGTTCACACACAGCTTGCAAATTGACCTTTGGGCAGATACACCGCACCAAACGGTACACCTAAGTAGGTGAACTCTGTTGTTTAAGTGCTCTGGATTCGTTGTAGCCCACCCAAATCCTGCATATAATAGGAATGGCCTTCATCGCGTATTGTAAATTGTGAATAGAAATGGATAAAGGAAAAAAAAAATTAAAAAAAGTTTCAAAATATTTAAACCACATATCGTCAAATAAATGCAAAATACCGTGTTCAGATATACCTTTTTTATTGATTCAATATTCGGTTTATTGTCATAATTATCTTTCAATGCTTTATAACACTGAAAAAATAATTCCGATTCGTTCAGTATTGACTGAAATAATTAGATATTAAATTGCTTTCGAATCGAGAAAGTACTGCCACGACTGCCAGAATTAGGCCCCTGACTCTTGCACAGAAAACCGCAACTAAAAAACAATCTAAAATCAAATATTTTCTTATTACAAAAATCACTAAATGTTCACTACTCTGTTTTTTTTCCTGTTCTATTTTGAAAATTTTGCAAAATTTCAAAATAAAAACAAAAACAACTTCTTCTTTTTCATTCGATTATATTCAAAGAGAGAACGTGTTAAATGTGACGTCAGTATTGTTTTGAAAATTGTTGAAAAGCCATACAAACTGTCGTGTGTCAAAATGAACTTGTAAATTGTTTGTATGTGTTTGCATTTTTAGATGCGCGCGCATGTTTTAAACTTTTTTCTTTTTTCAAAATTGTATATTTTGAAAATTTGTGTAACTATCATCGGTGGTGGTATATATTTATGTACACAATTTCTTGTCGTCTGTGGCTAGTGAAGTTTTCAATGTTTTGTTTATAAAATTTTCAATTCGAAATAATTTGTATTTTGCGATTTTTTTTTCGTTTTGTGTTCTTTTTTCGGTTTTTCTTTTCTTTCGAAGAGCAAACTAGAAGAAAGTTGATGAGGATGATAATAATGATGATTCTGTTGTCTTTTGTGTGTATTTTATTTACACCTTTATAAAAATTTTCATTTTCGAAAATCTTAAATCAGACGAAGATTAAAATCTTCATTAGACGGTTGTGTCTGTCGAGCGCGGTGGCCTTTAAACTCAAGTGGTGTGTGTTTTTTTATTACAATATTAAGTTTTTTTTTCTATATCTATTTCCGACGTGTGAAATTTGGAAAAAAATAAGTTTTTTTTTTTTGTTAAATATGGTTTATTTTAAAAATAAACTCAAGCATTCGGTGTTGAAACTATAACAATATGTTTTTAGTTTTAATAGAATTATAATTATAATAATAATTTACAACTTGATCAAAAGTATAATGAACGGGTTTTGTATAAAAATGTTTGTTGAAACAAAGTGCTAATTAGCAACTGAATATTCATTTGGATATTTTAGTTATTTCTAATGAAAATTAGGCGGCAGATGTTGCGAAATCGTGTGTTCCTAATTTAAACAATATTTAAAGAAATTTTTTTTAAGACGACATATTAATCTTGTGCAGGTGTATTGGAAACAAAAAGGATAAAAATAAATTTTATGAAGACATGTTTTTGAATAAAATCGATTTTTGTGTTATGGAAAAGTGTTTAATTTTGGTTGATTTGAAAATAAAAATTTTTCTCGTTCGTTCGTCGTATCTATGTATGTATATATGTATATGAATGTACATATATACAGATTTCGTATATTCTTTGGTTACTTAAATAAGTGGTGATATAACCCAGAAAATTTATTTTAAATACAACAACAATAACACATAAAAAACAACTAAATCTGTTAGTGGGATTTTGAAATAAATAAAAAAAACCGAAACGACAAAGTAAAATGTTCAAACAATTTCGTTATACTTGTTTTTTGCCAAAACCAGAATAAAAAAAAAAAAAAATAAAAAATGTGCCAAAGTGTCTTAAAAAAATAATTAAAGAAAATAAATAAATTAGACAAAAAAACATATTTTTTTAAAATATTTTTTTTTTACAAATTTTACTACATCTACAAATACTTTATTTTCAATTTACGTATTTATTTTGTTTTATTTTCGTTAAAAAACTAGAAGAAAGATTAAGATAAAAAAAGGAAAAGTGTTGCCAAATAGTCGCCCCCTACGTTAATACAAAAAAAAATGCATCTTAATTCGATATAAACCAAACATAAATCAACTCTAAACTTAATAAAATTCTCCAAGTGAAAACCATAAATTTTTTATTTACTAAAATAAAAATAAAAAAAAATTCTAAAAAATTAACAAATTAAATAAATTCCAAATTAAATAAATATTAAAAGTTTACGATTACTGGAATATAGAAGACAGAAAAAACAACAAAAACAAAACTAAGTTGGAGAGCAAAAAATACAAAAACAAAAAAATTAAAAACATAAACATCATCTCAAATAATACTGTTTGTATGTAACCTAATAATGATCAGAATAAGGAGATAATGAAGTTGCTCTTCGCATAAAAGTCATGACGATCATGGTGCAAAGTTATTTTTAAAAAAAATATACAAAACTATTTTTAAAACTACAAGACAAAAAAGAAAAAAAGGAAGCAAAACTTAAAAAACAGAATAAACAAAAATAATATAAACAGTGAAATTTATAGAAAAAAAATATTGATAAAACCTGGAAAATAAAACTAAATCAAATTAAAAACATTAAAGAAATTTATAAAGAAAATTTAAAAAGTTTTGAACGATTTAATCGAAATTTTAACAAAAAAAAAATTTTTAATAAAAACCAAAACATTTTACCTTAAAACAAATTTTCGTAAAATTTTCATTGCAACTAAGAATGAGTTGCTGCCTCGTTTCCTTTCTCCAACACCGGAAATTTGCAACCAAAATCGAGTTTATGTCACTGTTAAATTTGATTAAAAAAAGAAGTCTTTATTTAAAAATTACATTTAAAATTGTATTTCTAAATAACTGTCGTCATACCTCCTTTTCAAAATGATTCTAAATAACAGCTTATTGGCCTTTAAAATGGCATCATTTGGTTAAAAAAAATTGTTTATTATAAAATACAAACTTCAGGCTAGAAAGTTGTTTCATTTAATTTTATGCAAATTATTCAAATTCTTTCCTAAAGATAATACCCAACTTTTAAAGGGAAGCAAAACCTTCTATGTACAGGGTGGCGCATAGATTACGTTATGATTTGTTAAATGAATTACTTTTTCTTCTTTCTGTCTTCATGTTACGTTGGCATTTATAAAAAGTATGCCCCTATTGCACGATATCTGTGTTAACAGTGGAATGCCGGATGTCTCTAAATGAGATCACGGAACATTCCACTGTAATGCTGACATGGGTACCAGGGCACAGTGGATGCCTGGGTAACCAAACTGCGGACGGTCTGGCCAAACAGGGCTGTCTCTTGGACGACAAGTTCTTCGATGGCCTGATTGGCATCTCAATGGCCCGCTGCAAGACTCTCATCAGACGAGAGTCGTACAGGTGGGCTCAGAGGAGATGGCAGGGGGAGCATACCTGTTTGATGGCCAGGACTCTATGGCCTGGCTATAACGCGGCGAGAACGCGCGTGCTGCGTGGTCTCGGTAGGGACCGGATGAGGACGGTGATATCGGTCATTACGGGTCACTGGGTCGTAGGGACTCATGCTAGGAGGATGGGTCTTGATTACTATGACTACTGTAGAAGTTGTAATGATGAAGAGGAGGAGGAGGATACGGTGTTTCACTTTCTCTGCCAATGTCCCAGTCTGGGTGAAATTAGGTTTAGGCATTTTGGGAGACCGGAATTGCCATGTCTGGACGATGTGTCTAACGTGGGACTGAAATCGATCTCTCTGTTCTGCAGGGAATCGGGGTGGTTCGAGGCTGCAGTGACCTCTGGGGTATAGTCTGGTTGACACTGACTGACTCTTGTCACTGGTTAGGGGTATTACAAAGGGACCGACATAAGGACCCAAGTGAGCCGTCGTCGTACCGACTGCCCATTACACCTAACCTAACCATGCCCCTATAGCAGTACTACATTCAACTCAGTTTGGTCGTGTTTGAGTAAACCCAACTTGTACACAACCAAAATCATTTTAGGTAATCAGGTACATATGTGAAGAAAATCGATCGATTTCAAAACGATTGTTTTTAAAAGTTTTTCTCTGAATTAAAGTCTTAATTTTTTGTTCAAAATACAGTTTAATTAACTTTTACAATATAAAATTTAAAAGACTCAGTTGAGTTGTAATTAAGATAACTGGCTGTGATCATTTGTAATATTTTCATAATACAAAACAAAAAAAAAATTACAACTAAAATGAGAGCCAAGTAAGAACTTCTAATAGGAAACGAAACTTTCTTGCACCTGATGAGTTCATAATTTGGGTGGGGCAGCTGTTGGCAAATCTGCTGGTTGTATTATTTTTTCATCTGACTTAGGACAATTTAAGCACAGCCGCTAAAAATTTTGTAAATGCCACTTTTTGCAAAATCTGTGTTTTTGCAAATTATTATTAACTTACTCCCTTACATTGTTTAAACATCATATCACCCAAAATGTTGCACCTTAACCTCTTCAAAAAGCAATACAAAGAGTCAGCCAGTGAAAGAACGTTGTAAGTTACTAAAAAAATTATACCATCTAATGGTTTTGCAAATTGAAATAACGTTTTAAAAGCCGCTTGCGTTGTGGAAAAACGTTTTAAATGACATCGCTATTGTGGATATAAAACGTTTTTCCACTAAAAAAATGTTATAACTGTAAATTTGCATGTTATTTTAAATTAAAATTTCTTGATATTTTGCATACAAATGTTTATTATCATTTATAGATAGTTTAAGAAAAATTTTCAAATAAGTAATCCTGCCTCTTAAACTGTGACTTAGAACGTTATTCGCGGCTGTGCTTCAATTGTCACTTGATGGTGGAATATTTTCAGTACCAAATACTTGGCCGGATGCTGCCACTTGCTCTTGTAATGACAAGACCTGCGAAACAGTATCCTCAAGGCTAATTAAAGGAAATTCTTGCGATAAGCATCCCCCTTTCGCTTAAGTGATTTTTTCTTCTTAAATTGTTTGCAAGTTGTTTCTTTATACTTGCTTTGTAGTGCAAAGAAGATTATTATTAGATTAATGGCTAATAATTTACTGATGGCTTAAACGCTGGTTTAGTTGAACTAAACTTGAATTTATATGTAGTTTACACTCAACAACCAACTATAATTTAGTGTCCCACACTTTATTCATAAAAATTATTTCAGGTTAATAAATCAATAATATTTTTTATGAATATGGGGGTATATGTTTATGTATGTATATTTTGTTTTTCTAAATCATTTTTGGCTTTTTTTACCAGCCAAAAGGGACAAATATTAATGAGCCGAACCAAACACCAGCCAAAAGGGACAAACATTAATGAGCCGAACCAATCACAGTGAAGTTTATGGATTTAAAAAAAAATAGAACTGAATTAAATGTTCGTATCTTTTGTTGAGTTTGATAAAAACAGTATTATTTTTGTGTTCGAAAGATGACTAACAGGGAAACGATATTTTTTTTTAATGAATTTCTACACAAACACTACTTGCGTTTGTGTTTTCCATTAATCGACCGAACCGAACACTAAGGAGCGATATTTAATGTTTATATTCGAACACTGGTTTAAACGCCTAATTGTATGCGTTTAAGATGGTTTATATGTTTAGGGATTTATAGATTTGTTGGTTTAAACAAGTTGCGTCCAAACACACATACTTTGATTTTTGCATTTTCGATATACAGCTTACAAAGCTCTTACAATTTGTTGTTCTTTCTTTGCAAAGTAAATAGTAAGCATTGTTGTCACCGCGATCTGATTGGCTGTTGTGCTCTCGTCAGTGTGAAAGCACAAAAGTTCTTTTGTAAAAGATTGCCCATTGGGCATATGAGTTTGTTTATGTATGAAATTTAGGTTTCAAATTTTTACGGTTTTTAGCAAACTCTAATTTAGACGAACATTTTTACGTATGCGCTGTCGTAATTAAAGACCATAACCTTATTTCTCCACAAAAACGCCAACCACGATTATGGTGACTATTTCAAAAACTAAACTAATTTAGCAAAATAAAGTTTATTTTATTCTGAATTTCTTCAATTTCGTCTTTCTTGGATTTTATAGGAATTTTTTTCGTCCCTAAAACTGGGGTCAAGTTTCGGCCTTCGATATCTAATGCCTTGATTTATCCCCAGGTATTTGTTTTCGCAGCTATTAAGTTATTCCACTGAAGCATTTCACCAGTAGCACTAGTTGGTAAGTGCTGCATGGTTTTGTAACATTTTCAAATAATGTTTTTAAAAAAGTTCGGCAAAAAATGAACAAATAAATGCCGAACACAGATTATTGGCCGATTAGTAAGTTTTGTCCGCTACCGAAGCCGATTAATTGGTCGAACACTAAAACCGGTATTTTTTTTTAGTTAAAGAAAACAGTGACGCAAACGAAAGTCTAGTGGTCGTTATTGATTTGATTTGTGAACCTGGTTTATGAAAAAGAAAAAAAAAAGATTTTGATAAATTTTGAGTTGTGACTGTTTATGATTAAGTGTGCGATATATTTATTTATTAAGTAAAAATATGTTAAAAATTTGTTCCAATTTAAATGCCTTTAAAAACTCTTGTGATTTTATACAAATTATAAAAAAAATTTAGTACAACCGAAATTATAAAAAAAAAACAACAGAAAATTTCGCAAAATCTATCACCCGCCTGTTGATTTTTTTCTTCAAGTGTTCGTGTATTTAAACAAACAAACATTTATTCAAATTCAAAAGACGAAATAAAAACCATTTTTCGTGTTTGAAAATAGTGACGTTCAAAGCATTTTTTGCAGCTATCGTGTGCTTGTTTTTTTTCTTATTTTAATTATTATTTATTTTTATATGCTGTTTTCATTTATATATATTTGTAGCTTAATTTCGGGAAAAAAATCTTCATAAAATATGGATTTTTTTTACCATTTATTTTGGCATCCAGCTGTATTTTATTTGTTGTAAAAAAAAGCAGCTGTAAAAGTTTGATTTAATGTGGAAGCAAATGCATTTGCGTTTTTATTTTTTCAAGAAAAATATTTATAAAGTAACGGAAAAGTAAATTGAATTTTGTACATAAATAAATTAGCCAGCCCACTTATTAAGCAACATTGTTTTAAAGGAATTTGGAAAAAGACATTTAAAAAGTTAGACGTTTGTTTTGTGTTTTAAATACATTAACAAAAACTTAATGTTTTTAAAATTTTTTATGGTTTAAAATATTTGAAAGAATTTAGTAATATTTTATTTGTAACACAATTTTTTTTAGTTGAATTTTGGTTTTATTTAGCAACTCGTTGCTTTAGAAAAATTAAATTAAATCATATTTTATTTAGCCAAAATTTAAATTTGCTAAAGACAACTTATTGTTGTTTAAAAATACTCTTTGGCAACATTTGAACGTTAAAAATTATAAAATATATGACTTTGTTAGTGCCCTCTCAGTACCCTTGAATTCGGCAGAGTTAAAACTGACAGATCTCTCGGCTGACCAGAGATCTAACATACATATCTGTTACCACGGAAATTAGTAGGTCCTGAAGCATGGGATCCCGTCTGACTATTGGTTAAAGGTCCTTTGGGGATCACGTGGAGGCTGATTTTCCACTTTCAGGGGAAGTTCAGGTGCTGGTGGATTGTCCTGGGTGCAGTTCCTGCTTGCTTCATAACAAAAGCGGAGGTTAGATAACTTAAGCTCCAAAACAATGGACGTGTAATTTGGCAGAATTAGTATTCAAACAAAACTGCGTAGATACCACATTTTCCATACAATATGACATACAAATTTGTCGTAGAAAGACGTCGTGAAATAGAATCTATTTTATTTTGAAAACGTTTTCTCTAATGCTCTCACATATAGACACTAATTTTCCCGACAATGCTACCATACTTTCATTAAATTTCATACATTTTGTAAACAGAAAATAACAAGAAAGAAAATAAAACAAAACAATAAAATGAGAGCGAGTTTGAAGTTACTGCCGAACTTTTAATTATGGGCTGTAGGACTTTTGCCAGAAGTTGAAGACTTAATTGGGTTTGAACCAGTGGATTTTTTGAAAAAAAAATCCGATTTATCCCTACACGTTAAAAAAATTTCCCCTACAAAAATCCATACGCATTATTGTCATTAAAATTGAAGAAAATAATAAGTTATAAAAAATGAATTTTACTCGAATATGTTTATTAAAGCTTTGACAAAAATTAAGTATAAACAAAAAAAATATTCATGTACATTTAATAAATTAAATTAAACCTTTCAACATTGAACAATATCCCAGTGGTATAAGAAAGAACCATTGCCATTAGTAACTAGCGGAATGGTTGGCATATTCGCTCTATACACCAATGGCGTTAATGATATACCACAGTCTGCATACATATCACTTTCTCCAGACACTTACAGCTGCCCTAAGTTATGAAGGAAACATATTTTTTCTATGATAAATTCTTTATTTGTCACTAAGGCATTGATGTCCATTTCAACAATACTTTGTTTTTAAGATATCTTAGGAAAAACATATACAAAGTAGTGTCACCAACTTTTTTAACTACAAAAATTTTTATATTTTTAGCGATTTTAGGCGAAAAAAAATTTAACCGTTTTGGACAAGAAAATAAGTTTTTTTCTGCATTTATTTCATAAATAATGCGGATACGACGAAAAATCCCTACATATTGGAGATTATAAAATATCTGACCGATTTTCCCTACGCTTCTATTTTAGTATAAAAAATACTTACAAGTAGGGTTTTTCCACTACTTCTGGCAACACTGGTTTGAACACTTCTACGGGGGCGAAGAGCACCGTAGATACCAACCGACTTATTTTTGTTTAGGCTTTACAATTATTCATAAGTTCTTTTCAGCAACATGTCGATATGTACATCAGCAATTTTGCAACATTTTATTTATCAGCAACATGTTGATAACAAAATATTGATAGCTTTTTGATTTTGTTGCAAATAAAATGTTTACTAATTTTTTTTGTTTTGCTTGAAAGGAATTTATTTATTTATTTTTTTTCACAGACTTTTTTTGACGAATTTTCCTAAACAAACGTTGGTTGTAGTCAATATATTTTTAAGCGAAATAAAATTTTGCAGATTATTAAGAAAAAAATTTGAAATTAAGTTTTAAACTTTAATTATTAAACGTTAATGAAAGTTATATGTTTACAACGCAAAATTTAATGCCGCTCTTTAAGTTTTAATTTAATTTTTACATGCATAAACTTCCATAAAAATTGTTTCTCTACAATGTTGCTAAGACTAAAATATTTACAAAACAGTGTTCTTTGTTTTTAAATTTTTGACGATTATTCTTCTTGAAATAATGGCTAATTTCACCAATTCTATTTAAATATCAATTCATATTTAAACATAATTTTTATTTTATATGACATGAAAAACGAATTTTAAACATAAATTGATATATAAATAAATTGGTGAAACCGGCCATAAATTACAATTATTTTTAATCTATAGCCTTCAAAAATGTTGGTAAACAAATGTTGCCAGGCACTTCTTTGTTTAAATTTTGACTTTTTCTTTTCTGAAATAAAATACATTTACGACATACAAACTTTAATTAATAATGGCGCCCTGTTTCGCAAATCTTAAAAGATTTAAATAAATCTTTGAAAAATGTTAGCAAGATATAAATCTAGTATTTACAAATAATAAATTGAAAACATTAACGACTACAACGAAAATTATACCGAAATTTTGCCAAGAAAAAAAAAATCGAAAAATAAAACGAAGAGTTCAAAGCAAAAAAAAAAGTAACAGCAAAAATTTTTAAAAAACATTGACATTGAATTAATTGACAATCAAAATAAAATCGAAACACAAAGTTAACAAACGTCTGTCATGCGTAGATAATTTTTAGATAAATTTCTTCTTTTTTTGTTCTTGCGAAAAAAAATTACTAATCAACAAAAATTATTTTTAAGAAAACTCATTAAGAAACACCTTTAGTTTATCAAAAACTGTAAAGAAAAGCAAACGCATTGCAAGGCAAATTAAAATAAAATCAATTAACAAATACATCTAGACAGAAAAAAAATTGCAAAGTGATTGAATAATCAATTGATTTAAAAAAAAAGAAAATATAAATATTTCTTAATTTAAAACAAATATTATTAAATGAAAACAGTAACAATTGATTTAAAACTAATCTTTAAAACAGCCCACAATAAAAAAATATTAAATTTCAAGCAAATTTCAATAAATAAATTGTTATAATTGCAAAAAAAAAAAAAAGGAAACCTTGAACGTACAAACAAAAATTGAATACCAATATAAAATAATTCATTTTTAAAACTTATAAAAAAAAAGGCATACAAAAGTCTTAGTAGTTTAATAGAAAAAAATGTCCACCAACGAATTAAGCGAAATGATCGCTATGGGTTGTCCTGACCTTGGGTCAACGACTAACATTAACGGCGGCGGTGGTAGTGCTACCGGCAGCAGCACTCAAATACACATTTACGATGAAAAACGCCGTTTGAGTGTTAAACAAATGACGGCCTCTGAATTTGCAGCAGTGCGGGCAGCAGCTGCTTTAGAAATTAAAAACGCCTTAACAAAAGTCACTGAACCTGGCCAAGTCTCAAGTGCCCCGACAACACCTTCTGCTAAAAGTAGCATTAATTATTTAAATCTCAACAATGCAGCTCCGCCTGCAAATTTAACAGCGTCTGCACCAGCAACTCCATTAGCAACTAACAATTCTGACTTGATGCTAAAAACTCCAAAAATTGTTATGGATTTAGCTGAAGGCTCCCAATCTTCCAATCAAGCATCACGTTCGTCAAGTTCTGGTGAGGCCCAGTTAAATGCCAATGTTAAATTATTACCCTCCTCGCCGGCACCCAGAGAACGCATAACCTCTTTACCCACTATATTAGATGAAGGTATGGAAGAACATTTTCTTTCTCTTAATGCAACGGCCTTACAAAGTTCTAATATATCGATTAACTCTAATCATTTAACTGCATCGGCTAATTCTTTGCTGCAACAAAATTCGGATGAGTCAATTTCACCTAAAGAAACTAACTATTCAACAATTATGGACTCTATTGAGTTGATGAGACAACAGCGTAGAGATCGTGAAAATTCACGAGAAAGACGTTCAGATTCTTTGCATTTAGACGAAAGACGTCTGAAGCAAGAAAGAAGTGCAGCACCCGATCGTTTACATTCGTCCAGCATTAGTAGTATAGGTTCGGCAGCTGGCGGCGGTGTATCCTCAGTTCCTGTATCTTTAAATCCCAATCAAAACGTCAGTCTTCACAGTAGTAATTCAAGTGTCGTAAGTGAAGTCTCAACCCCGGCCACAGAAGTGTTACCTTCTTCATCTGTATTTCCCTTATCAAAAACCAGCTCGGCTCCCAACATGGAGAGACGTAGAAGCAGTTTGTCTTCGCTATTTCCAGGACCCTCACCCTTAGTGGCTCCAGAACCAGTTTTACATACTGATCCCAAAGTTGATGCGGTTTATACTAAAGAGGAAATTAAAGAAATTGTAAAAGATACTATGAGCAGGGAAATACCAACTGGAAAACAAGTACATCGTACTAAGACCCCACCTCCAGTAGGTGTGAGTTTAGGTGTAAATTTGAAAAAGATTGCACCACCTAGAACTCAAATTACTGTTAAGAAAAATGAGGGACCTATGTTGGGTGTAGTACTACGTAAGGTGGAGAAAAAGCAGGTGACGCAAAAAAGTATTTTAGATGATGACAAACCCTTGTATCATCTCTCGATTGTACGTAGTGATGGTAAAGATTATAAACCCTCCGATAACCATACCACCTCAAAACCCAAACCTAAACCGGTACCGCTACAAAAATCCGCCACTGTTGCTGTCAAACCAAATTCTGGTGGCATTTTTACCGGTCCACAGGCCGGAAAAACTGCTGTACATCCTGTTCCCCAAATACCCGCTAAGCCGCAACGGCCAATGCCAGGTGTACCCATTACCATACAAAAAATTGAAGGCGATAAAATAATTATAATCAAAAAGTATATAGTGCCCAAAAACAGCAAACTACCAGAGCATCTTATGAAAGTTGGGGTTCGTATTCTATGTCGACTGTGTGTCCCTTTCGTCACAACTTGAATGTTAGTGTTGTCAATTGGTATCACAGAAAGTGTTTTATTTGTCATTGTCTCTATTATTCATACGTTTCTGTTGTCATTAATAAGTTCAACAAACAAATTTACATTGTTTATCATCTTTGTTTGTACGTTCAATGATGAAGTTTTATATGTTTCGAAAAAAAATTTTCATAATTGTGGGAAAAATATTCAAGAATTCAAACTTCATTTTACTTTATTTGAGAAAAATTTTAAAATAAACGTTACTCCTTTATTATTCAAATATATACACTTGAAACCGAAATAGATTTTCCGAATGCTTGAGAAAAAAAACCATAGTTTTAAACTAGACAAAATCGTCGGTAATAAAGAAAATAAAAACACCACTGTCGGTCGCGTGTTTATAATTCAGGATTTTCATTCGTTAAATCTCAGCTCAAACCTAAAACCAAAGTTTAAACTACTTCACTTAAAAATTTAAACAGAAAAACTTAACAATCAAAGAAAAGTGTTATTTAAAACCTCATATATTATTAACATATTGAAACGTCAATGAATAAACATGATACTAGTGGCACAAATAACGAAACAAACTCCACCATCAACAACAGCAGCAACATTATCCAAGATAACGTCCAAAATTTTAATAAAACACAGACAATAGATGCTTCAAAAGCTGCAACAGCAACTGAAGTCAATCAGGATAAAAGTGAGTTACAGCCAAATGATGCTGAAATTCTAGAAGATCTTATCACGCAACCAGGCCAACAGCAATCAATGCAAAACATGCAAAAATCACAGGCTCAACAGCAGCCACCAACAAGGGAAGCTAATACTCAACACCAACCCTATCAAATGATATTTCCTCAAATGGCAACGGTGATGTCTTCTAGCAAGGCTGAAACTAAATCTGGTTTGAGATCTCCTATTTCTTCGCCCTTGGCTTTGCGCAAGAATAGAGGTTTACCACCGGTAAGTCCAAAATCTACACCACCTTTGCCGAGAAAGCATTATCCCTTGGGCTATAATACCAACACCACGGGTAATAATGCATCAGTGCCTATAATGATACCGGCGGTGCCTCTAAGAATGATGGCAGCAGCTGCAGCATCAAGTCCAGCATCTAGCTTATCATTGTCATCCTCAACATCATCGCCTTCATCGTCGCCACCACCACCTCCAATACCCTCTAGAGCGCCGAAGATTCCTTCAAGCGGCAATGTCCACAGATTATTAAATGATGCTCCAGTTACCGGAAAATCAAATACAAAATCTCAAAAACCTGCTTCCCCTAGAACTCAGCAGCAGGACAGCACTGTAAATGACATCAGTAAAATCGATTTGGATAAATTAATAGCTCAGCAAAAGAAATTGGAAGAGAAAACTGCGGCCGTCCAAGCCTCCTCCAAATTAGATGCCTCATTTTATGATGCAGAAATAGAAATGATGAACAAGTATTTAAAAAGTTTGCCCGATTACAGTGAATTAGATCGTAAATTACATCAGGAGTTTCAAGAATGTGAGGATTTATATGACAAACTAAAAAAGAGGCAGGCTCCTCTTAGTAAATCCAACTCGCAGCAAAGTTTTGTAGGAGAAGTACCGAGCAAAACTATAATGCAACCAATGGAAGTAAAGCCAACTAATAATAGCCTTTCAAAATCTTCTTCCACTAACTTTCAATCTCCCCACAATGTAAACAATCAAACTCGTATACAATATCCCTCCATCTTTCAACAGAAACCCAAGTTGCAAAGAAGCATTTCAAGTTCTAATATGCCTTATGCCAGCTCTTCCCTACAACAACCTTCTCCTGCATTACAGAAAAGCCTTTATTACGACAATCATCAGTCCTTAACTGAGGAGAAGAACTCCTCTTTGAATGGCTCGAATTTGTCTTTAAATAAACAAATATTAAATGATTTTTGGACCGAAAATCTAGCACAAAAACAAAAACGTCAAACTCCTAAACGTTCTTTATGGAGCTTTGATAAAATCTGTAATCCCACTGTGGGGGCTGATGGTGCCCCTTTAAAAGTTGATGCTCAAACAGCTAAAAAATTGGCCATATTTGATCCTACAGTGGCAGAAGCAGCCCGAAAAGAGTTGCACAAACAACCTAATAAGTTGCAAAAAAATGCTTCTCTATCTCATCTTGATATGAAAGTGCGCCAGGCAGTTACCAAAGAAGATCTCTATAAACTGATATGCAATGAACCCTCCTCACCAAAAGCTTTGGAAACTACAAGCTATTCCTCTAATGTAATTAGTAAAGTACCACTCAAAGTAAATGCTGAACCTACAGCTTCAGTTCTAAATAAAAGCGTTTCAATGACCCATGTGCCTCACGTTGTGGGTCCACCCTCCGCGTTTAATAACTGCCCCTCTAATGCTTCCTTTGTCAGTAATCTACGAAGATCTTCTAGTAAAACGCATATACCTTGTTATATGAAACATTTGCCTTCTCTTAGTCGTAGTACCTCAAATAGTGCCATACTATTGCCACTTGAAACCAAACCTTCAAATGAAGGCAACCAATTTAATAATAGATCTTCACTCAAACCAATTAGTCAGTCTACATTAAACAACCCAATGACAATGTCTGCGTCATGTTATGATGCAACAACATCGTCATCGTCACCCAAAACAAATGAGACATCTTCAGTCAATCCATTGAGAGGTCTATTAAAAAGTCTCTCAAGTTCAAATGTGTATGGAGCGCCTAAATATAGTCCGTTTTATGGTAGCAAGCAACAGGCCACTACTCAATTAACAGCACGTCCCGGTGAATCATCACAACCCATTAAACAACCAGTACAAATGACAACTTCTTTGGTTGCAAATGTTGCAGCAACATCAAATTCCAATGAAATGAAAGGCACCACAGCCTTAGATGATGAAATCATGATGTTGCGACAGCAGCAACAACAACAACAACAACAGCAGCAAATGAAACTCAAAACTAAACAAAATCAGAAGGAGAACCTTAATAAAAAATTTTCTAACAGCCATGTTGTAAAGACATCTATAGACTCTCCCTCATTAGAGCGAAAATCGGAGAAAAGCAATAGTACTATTAGTACCAGTAGTGTAACTGTTACAAATTGTTGCGCCACTCACTTGCCACAATTAACCAAACTGACTTCATCATTTCATATACCAGCCACACAGGATAAAACATCTGCTTCAAATTCCCATTACACACAGGCCACAAACTATTCAGGAGGTGAAGGTCAGGGTGAACACTTACTAACAGCGAGCCAATATAAGATCTCTAAAACTCAAAGTGCTGCCAATTTAGAATTGTCAAAGCGTCAAAAAGATGCCGATAATAAAATCGAAAAAAGTTTGAATGATATAATAAGAATATCGCAACAAAAACCCTCATCAACAACAACATTTTTAGCTTCGACGCCGACATTAACTACAACAGCGAATACTGCAGCGTCAGTAAATTTGTCTGGCAGTGGCTCTACAGCGATGCCATCATCAACAATAGCGAATAATCTAAATGGTAAGAAAGTGAATATCATACAAGAGCCAAATAATAATGACAAAGCCACGACCAACCACAAGGATAGTGATAATTCAACCTCTCTACCCTTAACATCTTCAGCATTAGCAGGCGGAAACATTTGCAAGAATTCATCCCAAATACCCGTGGCTACTACGACTTTACCACAAATACCTACAAAGAAAAATTATCCAATAGGTAAATCGAGTTCAACATCTCAAATTCCTATGGCGAGTTTTCAACGACCACAACAGGTCATGCAGACAATACATCAGCAACAAGTTGCTGAAACAAATAGTGCAGTAAATATACAGCCAAATTATCCACAACATAAGAAGACCTTTTTAAATTGGAACTCCTTTGCTTGTAATACAAATGATCCGAACTATCAGCAACCCAAATTGCAACAGTCGGGTTCTATCAACAATGTTGCTAGGAAAATGCAACATTTTCAGCACATTCAACCTCAAAATACAGTACCAACTTTTAAGCCAGACTTTTTGCAAAAGAATCCCAATAAAGAGAATAAATTTCAAATTCCTCAGCCACAGTTGTTTAACAAGCATCAACAATGTTTGGTAGCACAACAACAACAACCTTCGGCTTTTGTTTATCAACCGCGGACAAAGAATCCTTTAACCCATTCTGCCTCATTTTCGGCTGTACAAAAACCCATAGCCTTGCAAATGCATTTGGGTCATCCTCCAGCCGTGGAACAACAAAATAAACCTCAATATGTACCTAATAATGTAGGCAACATGATGCAACAACATCACACCCGTCAGCCTCAACAGGAACGTAATATTTTACAAACCTTTGATCCTTTCTACACCAACAAATCACTGGAGCAAAATTATTATCAACCAAAACCAAATCAACAGAATACACAGACAAATGTTGCAGCTGCTGCTGGTGGTGTAGGTTTCAATCGTTATCAGCAACAATTTATACCAATTATTCAACAACAACAACAACAACAACAACAACAACATGCAAAACATAATCCATTAATGCAATCGGCTTCAGCTTCGGCCTTAAACTTTTATCAGACTCAGCAACAGCAACAGTCTCAACAACAATTAAACAATACCACGCAAGTATTTCATCAACCTTTATTGTATCAGCAACATGCATCTCAACATCCGCCACAAAAACAGCTGCAGCAGCAGCAACAACAACAACAACAAACACAACATCCTTTGCAACAAAGTAATTCAATGATTTTAAATCATACAAAAACCTTTAACCAAATGTCTAAATCCGCCTTAGGACTCCACTATGTTGAGGTAGATTCTTGAAGATTTTTCAAAAATTCATTTGTGTCAATTGCTTTGTTTTTCTATTGTATTCGTTAGATTGAACTTGTGCTCTTTATAAATGTTTGTGTGTGCGTTTCTTAGCTGTGGCTGCAACATCTTGCAAACATTTTCTACTAAAACCAAGAAAAAGGTGCATGTAATTTACTGCTAACATTTTTTTTTATTGATTTTAATATTTTTTATTTTTCCAATAATTTATTTATTTTTTAATAATTTTTTACTAAACAAATAATATTAACAAAATTTCTTTTGAATATTTATTTTTAAAGGTTTTTAACCTTTTCTTATTTATTATTTGAAATTTTTTATTTATTTTTACCATTTTTGTGTTTGACACCTGCCGTCGGTGTTGAAATTATTTTTACGCTGAAATGAGAATAAAAAATTAATTTTATTGTATTTTTTTTATACAACATCAGAGATTCACTCAGCATATTAAATTATTTTAGGGGACCTTTTTTTTTTGTTAATTTTGCAAATATAAAAAATTCCATTTTTTACATGCAATTTGTGCCATGTTTTTATATGAATTTTATAATTATTATGATTTAATTTAATTTTTAAGAGCGAATAATGATAATTATTCAAATGATTTTTTTACTGTCAGCCATTTAGTAGCTAGATTTAGCTATTTTTCACTACAACAAGATTTTTTTTTAGAAATTTCAGAATTGACTATAAAGTTGCTCTCACTTCCATGGTCTAATGCTGAAATAGAGAGGGTTCACGTTCTGAGTCGAGTTAACGATATTTGTCGGCTGCCCATGTAAACCTTGTGCGCAAATTTTGGAGATTATTTGATGAAATTTGGTACAAAGGTTCTAGTGTGGTGAAGGTTATCATATAGTCGGGGTTGACCGTCTATACTTTTTTTCCGTAAATTTAGCCATTTTTGGTCACCATGTTTTGGCAACACTGATATGCAGAAAAAAATCGATGCCTTTTTTTCCCCCAAAACGTTTGATTTTAATAAATTAGTTTGTAATAGAATATTTAAGTAAACACATGCATTTACATGAGATTCCACGCCTTTATCCTGCAATCATCATCTGAGACTACATGATGTAAATAGTAAATAAGTGGCTTGAATTTTTGGGAATTAGCCACCCTAACGTATGAACTATTTTAATTATAAATATTAATATAAAACATGCGCCTTAGTTTACTTGATCTTGAAACTAAAGCAGAGAAAATCAATTACATATTTTATAAATTACAATTTGTTATTTAAGGTTTCTTTTTTTAAATTTATAAAAAAAAGGAAATAATATAAATTGTTATTTTCAATTAATTATTACAAAAATTAGCTGTCCACTTACACAAACGTATGATTAATAAAAACAATTTACAACAACACAAAGTTTAAAAAAAAAATTACACATGACGTATGATTTAGGTTCCTTTTAATTAAGTAAAAATATCTTTTTCTTTACCTAATTTTTCCCCCACGTTTTCCTCATTTTGAGTCATAATAACCACTTGCTTTAAATTTTCCCATCATCACAATATCTTTTTAAGTTTTCTTTTTTTTTTAATTTTTTCTGCAACACAAATGTTGCAACAAAGCTGCAAAAACATAATTTTAAAGAAAAATATTAAAAAAAAAGAAATCCACAAATAAACCAAAATAGTAAGTAGTATTCCTGCTAGATTAAATTAGACACATGTGTCTAATTTGGCCACTATTATGACCAATTTTGTAAAACTACACAAAGTAAAAAATAGACTCTGAGAAGAAAAACACACTGGCGGCGGCAATGTTAATGTAAACAACATTTTTATTTCTGGCTTCAGTTTATTTTCAAAAAAACACTTTTGAATTTCTTTCATTATATTCATACTTTTTTCTCTAAACTAAAATAATATAAATAATTGAAACTAAAAGACGCAAAAAGCGAAGTTCACTTTTGGACTCAAAATAAATCCCCAATCGTTTGCTAATTTTACAAGGAAAAAAATGCAAAATTATATTTTACAGTAATACCTCGACTATCTGTAATGGACGGTAACGAAAACCATCGAGATTATCAACTTTCTGGGTTGACTGAAAATTTTTAGTTTTGTGTGTTTTTTTATTGAATTATAATTAAATTTTGTTGTATGTATGTGCCATAAGGGTGGGTCAAAAAATCGACTTCTAATAGCGTAAATATGTGGTAGTTTTGTCTGCATTAGACCCATGTAAAATATTATTAATTTATTTTTAGTGTAAGAGCCCGCGCTTCAATTGTGTTGAATTTTAAATATAACGCTAAGCCTCTATGCGATAAAAAATCAGGAGATGGTTTAAAATTGACGAAACTTGAATCAAGACGAGAGATACCCAGATTTGATAGTAAACAAGATTTTGTGACCAAAAAATTACTTTATTGCTTTATGTTGAGAAAGAACCAGTTAAATTTTTTTCAAGTTTAATTGAAAATGTTTTCAGTTTTAATTAATAATAATTGATAGTAAATAAAATATTTAAATTTAAAAATGGCTTTTTTCTAAAATACTGACATAATTCTTAAGAGGTCCTGGCGCGGGCTCAAGATATGACTTTTTAGACTTTTTCGGCAAATTTTTTTAGTTTTAACGTAAGAAAAAAAAATTGCTATTAGAATATGTTTCGATAACTTTAATTTTTTCTCACACATCAGAGACCCACCCGAATGCGCATCCATATTTATACAATAACAAAATTTGTTCAAAGATTTCATATGGGGCATTTCACTACAAAATCATCGGTATCTTAAAGGAAAAAAAAACTTGTTTTTTCAAATTTTCAAAAATCGAAAAAATAGTTGCCATACCTGACCGGGGTTAAAAGTTTGTCGGTGGATGGAAGTTTAAAAATGCTCGTTTTTCAAAGAATCTGATGGATACACACATTTTTAAAAACACGATTTAAAATTTCAAAACTGAAAATCTTAACCAATAATATTTGTAATATTTTTTGTAAAAAAAATCTAAAAGCGAATATTCCACTAGAAAAAATCCAATTTTAACATTTAACATTAAGAAATTTATGAAAAAAAACTAAAAAATTAGTCCTTTTAAAAATATTTATTTTTAAACTATCCGATTTGGCGTGGAATGCCCCATATACATCCTTTCGTATGTACATGTTTCATAATGTGAGGGAAAAAAGTATTTTTGGCTGAAAACAGTGAACAATCCATGATTTCAAAAAGTCGGAGGAAATTCCCCATCTACGTTTTATTTACATTGTTTTTTATTCTTTAAAATTTAGAATAAAAAATTGTGTATGGAAATCGAATTCGAGTGAAATTGAAATCAAACTAATTTTCAAAATTATCCTCAATTAAAAATTCATAAAAATATTCCCTTTTTTTATTTTATAGTTTTATCTTATCTTATCTTATCTTATGGCTGTATAACTCCGGAAAACAGAGCAAAATAATTTTTTTTTAATTTATTTCCCCCGGATAATTGTATTTGCCGGTTATCCACAACACGGATAATCGAGGCCCCACTGTATTTCAATACACAAAATTTCCTATTTCGGTGTGTGGAAACCATTTTGATTAGTCATTTTGAGCAGAAACTATAAATGTTATTATAGTTTTAAAATTTTATTTTGTTAATTAAATCAGAGAAATTACGATTTTATTATTTTACTAAAAACGTTTTTTTTTTGCACATATGGTTCGAAAAATATACTAAAAACAATATTGTGGTAATAATTTGAAAATGGTGGTGTCAATCATCAAAGATTTAAATAAAGCGGTATAAAAATTTACTTCTTTTTTGAAAAAAAAAAAAAATTCTCTTTTCATTGTGATGTCAGCATTAACATCACTTGGCCAAATTGTTATCAGGTCGAAAATTAAAATTATGTCATTAATCGGAGTCATCTTAATTAAAACTGTCAAATGTGGGATGACTCAGTTACATCGGAGAAAGGACTCATTGGGCTTAATTTATTGACAGTTTGTCATTGGGATTGACTTAAGGCAGAGTGAGAAAATATTATTATTTACTTACCCGTTAAATATGTTTGGTCCATGTTACCTTGTGGGCAAAGTGCAGATTGCAAATTTGACGTTGAGGGAGGCATTCATTATTTGTGAAGCGAATATACAAAAAAAAAAAAAAATTAATTTGCCGAAATTAAATTTTTGGCATAACTAATATGAATGTGTCAAGTAGATATGAATGTGTGTGGCAAAACTTTTTTGTATGATGTTTTTTTGTTGAGTTAGGGGTACAAAAGTATTGCCGTTTTTGAAAAATTGTTTTCTCAAATTATTGCTTCGAACTAGAAACAAATAAAACAAAAAAATGTTGATGAGTTATAGGAAATCGTTTGATCTTTTCAAAAATTCTAAGCCAGAATTAAGCAATTTAAATTAGAAATTTTCAAACTTCGGCGCCTTTTTTTCTTTTATTTTTTTTATCGATATCGAGTTGTGCAAATTTCGAAAACAGATTTTTAAGGTAGATTAACCCAAATTTTTTTTTAATGATAGTTTTCTGCAACAGTATTTATTCATTTCGGATAATTTGTACGGAAAATCAAAGATGTAAACAAAATCTATTGGTACTTCATGGAGCTTGGTAGTACTTCAGCGACGGAAGATATTTACAGGGATGTGCTGGAAATCGCGAACGTAAAACGCAAGAATTTTAAACGTCGTTTTTTAATAAGATTTCTGTAATAAAAGAATTTTATGACAAATATTAAACAACTATTTCCATATTAAACAGGATTTTAAACCAGTTCATTAAAAACAACTTCCAAATTCTTGCGTTTTGCGTTTGCGATTTCCAGCACACCCCTCTTAGCTTTTTTCTTTTTTTTTTTTTAAAGTTTGTCCAGACAAAATATTTATTTAAGTCAAGCAGAAAGTTGTTTTTAAAAAATGTCTTTATTTGAAAGAGAAAGAAGACAAAATACATATAAAAAATGTTTTCCGGACAAAAACATGGATGAATCGACCTTAAGATTTAAAAATAATATTTAAATACGAAGTCAAAAACTGGCCCTTAATTCTGGTTTCAGCATTTAATTTTCGCTAAATTTAATTAAATTTGTTTGCTTGGAAATTTTGCAATTATGGTGATTCATTTTAAGAAATCTATAAGACTTCAAAACGTTTAGCATTTTTCAAGAAATTCAAAAATTTCATTTATTTCTTAACCACAACCAATTAAACGTTGATCGCTACTGAAAGAAAATCCCATCATGAAAATTCTGTTATCATTGAAAAAAAATTATCTTAAAGAAACTTGTGTTCAAATTACTCGTTTCAATAAAAAAAAATTAGCTTTTCTAATCATTTTACTTTCAAATTCAATGACCTTTAAATAAAAATGTTCTTACATATAATAAAAAAATAAATGGTTTTCAATTAAATTCTGAAGTCTACTTTTAGGAGCTAATAAAATAATTAAATAAAATCGAATTGAAAGAGAGATGATTAATTTTGATTTGATTTTGAAATTATTAATTGAGCAAATAGTAAACAAAAAATTTCATTCAGTGCTTTAAAGAAAAATTTTTGCATATTAATTTTTTTTTTTTCTGAAACGAAATTAAAAAAAAAGAATTGAGGTTAATTACGTTTTTTGCGTTTTGCGTGTATGATTTCTGTTTACTTTGCATTTTTTAGGCTTATTCCTTTTCAGTGTTTTTTTTAGTATTAAAAGTGTCATTACAATTCATCATAAATTTTGAAATCCATAAAAGTTGCACTTTTGTCTGCTTGCCTAGTAACTTTTGCTGTGCCACAACACGAAACAACTCATCAATCTTGTCAAAACAATTATTGCAGTATAAAAAATCGAATGTTTCTTTTTTTGTTTTTGGGGATTTTTATTGCAAACATGTGTTTGTTCGCAATTATAAAAAATTCTAGGAAATTGAAAGCTACCATAAAAAGCAGAACATAAACTTTTTCTTTTGTTTATGTCATTCTTAGATCCGATTTACACCTAGCAATATCATTTTGTGCACATCTTGAATTTATAAATAAAATTATAAGTTTTTTAATTTATACACGTCCAGTTTTCTTGCGCAAGTCTTGATTACTATATAGGTAGAAGCACCCTTCCGTCTATCTTCTTTAACCTTAATATTTTCAATATACATATGTACATACTATGTATATCATTTTGTGTAAATTGAGTGTCATATGGACTTACCGCCTATAATTTTAAATAAAAAAAAATGGCTTAGAAGTATTTATGCAATTACGTTTTTAAAAAATATGTTAATGTTATAACATTTATTGGTTTTTTTGTTTTTCTCCCCAAATTTTATTCTGTGGACTACACCACTGCCTTTAATATTTTATTGTTTAAATTCAGAAACAACAAAATATTTTTACCTGTATTCGATTAAATAAATAAGTTAATTCAAAAAAAATTTCTTGCAAAAATTACAGATTTTTATTAAAATTCATTAAACCATTATGATCTTGTTTTTCACTAACATATTATGCCTACGTAGATCATGTATGTGTGTATCAATTTATATACAATGTAACAGGTCAAGGCAGTTTCTTTTTAATAAACCGGATGTAATACTCATTCAAATGCATGTACATTTTCCACAGTTACAAAAATAGATTTTATTTGAAACACGTGCACTTCATGACTTTTAAGGCAATTATAGAGCTCGTTTGGCTTTGATTGCATTTTGCAATAACAGTTTTGTTGAATAAAAGAAAAATAAAAACCATGTAGAAAATAAAATTTATGGCAAATATTTTCTTAATGTTACCATAAATCAACACTTAATATTTTGCATAAGAAATTGTTGAGTTATTAAAATGGTTTAAAAAGAAACATTTGATAAAAATGTTTAATATATTTATTTTTATTTTTTTCCCTTCCTTTAAAAGGGGATTAAATTGGTGGCACATACTTCTTAAATCATAATAAAAGTTAGCTTAATCACCTTATCGTGAAAAAAAATTTCCTTTCAAATTTGTTTCTTTTTCCCTAACAAAAAAAATCGTGAAATCACACGATTGGGGTATTAAAAAGTGTGAAAATTGGTGCATTGCGCCAATCATGTGATCCCAGCTTTAGAAACATAATCACCCTTATCATGAATTCCACATGTGAAAATTTCCGAATGAAATTCTTAATTCACATGGATTTTAATTTCGTATCATGAATTCCCTGTGAATAAAATAACATACCTGATTTTAAAAACCTTTGTCATTATATTCGGAGTTGTAAACAAAAAACAATTAATGTTAAATAAATTAAAATTCGCGAAAAATAGCAAAAAAAAAATTTGTTAACAAACCCTAAAATTTATTTGAAATCGCTAAACGGGCTAAAAGAACAGAGTGTCGGAAAATATTGGGGAAAATTCGCGAAAAGTTTTAATATTTCAAACAAGCCATAAAATTTATTAAAAGTTTTTGAAACTATAAGAAATGGCAATAATTCGGTTAAAATTTGTATATAAGCGGAAATTCGCAAAAATTTGCAAACAGCGACATGGTCTACTATATATTAAAAATCGTTAAAGCTGTAAATAATCACAGGAAAAAATCGCTTTAATCGGGAACATTGGCAAAAAATTGAAAACTTGTAAAAAATTCGCGAAAAGTTTTAATATTTCAAACAAGCCATAAAACGAATTAAAAGTTCAAAAAACTATAAGGAATGGCAAAAATTCGGTAAAAATTGTAAAATTTGCGAAAATTCGCAAAAATTTTCAAACAGCGGCATTACGGCAAAGTCTACTATTTATTGTAAATCGTTAAAGCTGTAAATAATCAGCAAAATTACAGTAACAAATCGCTTCAATCGCGAACATTTCTAAAATTCGCGAAAAATTGCAAAATTTTAAACAAACCCTAAAACTTATTTGGGATCGCTAAATGAAATAAATTAAATTTGTGCATTTGAAAGGTTTTTTTTTTAATTTTAAATAAAAACTTACATTTTCTTCATTTTCCGACAGACAACTCTTTGTGAATTATTTTCTTTATAAGTTCTAAAAATATTTCACATGTGAGCTGTTAATAATCGTGTGTAAAACAATAAATTCACAAATTATTTTTTTTCGGAGATTAAAAATATAAACATTCGGAAATTTCCACAACAAATTTTATTCATGATACCAACTGTTCACACGTTCGGAAATTTACATGTGAAATTTTATTCATGATAAGGGTGAATATTATAGGGGCGGAATCCTGAGTGAATGAGAACCCATAAGATATAAAATGTTGGTACTCTTTGTTTTTCTTAATTAATAGGCTAAAGTTCATCAAATTTAATTTTCATTAAATTATATTTATAAATTCTTGACTGCCGAGGGGCTCGAACCCACGCTTTCACGGACAGGTTACCCTAACATGTTTCAATTGTAACCACTCAATCTCTTCAGAGGGTTTTGCCGTTTAACATTAACAGCCATTGACGACTGCTGGCTGTCAATAGTCAATCATCAATCTTTAAACCAAGTTGTATTTAACCTTTGTTAGATGGCAATTTTCTTTGAATGATTATATATTTTAATTGATTTATATGTTCCTTCTCACTTCTGGTTTTTCGTACTTTTTGTCAAGAGTTTTTCACGAAGTCCAAAGTACACTATTTTTGTTGAAACATTCATGGCCCTGAGTGATAAATAATATGTAATACAAAACCAACGATAAAACTAATAGATTTACAAAATAGTCGCTTATTCTACTTTTCAAATTATCTTTACAAATACATGTTTTCTTAGATATTTAGCACTTTTAAAATTTATATATTTCCTTAAAAATTTGTGAACTTTAATTGAAAGCAATTTTCAAAAGAATGTGTTTACTTTAATTTATACAAGCGACTAAATTTAATATTCACCTTTAACTTTTTCGACAATAGAACTCTTAAGATCTTTAACGCACTGATCTCTTTTGAGAATTTGACCTTGTTATCGAAAATCAAGATTTTAGAAACAAACTTTTTCGAAAACCTAAGAGAACTGTTGTAGCTCTTTCTTTTTTGCAGAGCTTTTCCCTTTCGACAAAAATGAAAATGTTTTTATTTTATATTAAGGAAAATTCAAAGAGTCTTGAACTAAATGAGTAATTAAAGAGTTTATTTTGAATATTTCAAAGAGTGGAAAATTTTTATTAAAATTTTCTTTTTCCCAAAACTGTTTCCCAAAAAAAAAAAAAAATTAAAAAAAAACATTGTGTTTTTGCGAGAGTAAAAAATGTATATCTCTCTGCATTTTGCCAATTTGAAAATTTTAAAAACCGAAACCCAATTTTTCGAAATTATTTTAGTATTGTGTAAAACGTGTCTAAATTCGTAAACGATATAAATTTTTGCGGTTTTATTTTGATTAAAAAATAAAAAATTTTTACAAAAAAAAAACAAGCAGATTTTGATATTTTTAGTTTTAGACAAATCTGAAGAAATAAAAATAAAACATATTGTTACATTTAAAAATTATGAAAAAAAATTTTACATTTTTCAAAATAAAATGCCAAAAATATTAAATTTTCATAATAATTTGTTTGGCGGAAATTGTGTCGTGTCGCGTTTTCAAATAAAATCAGAAGAACATATAAAATATTTTGACAACAAAAAAAGAAAATAAATAAACATTGTGAAAAATTTTAAATTGCAATTGTTAAAAAAGTGAATCATATTTTTAATTTAAATCTCATGTAAAAGAAAACAACAAAAAATCAGGGTTTTAAAAAAATTTTCTTTAACTGTTTCATATCATTCGACGTATTTTGTTTATTTCTCTTTAATATTGAACGCATTTCTAAAGATTTAAAATTTTAACAACTTAATCTGAATTTCTAAATATTTTTTTTTTTATTTAAATATAAATTTCTTCTTCGTTTAATTAAAATTAATAAAATATTTAAGTTTATTCGAAAACAATTGACGCAAAAGTTTAGCTAAAAGTTTTTTTTTTTTTTTTTTTTTTTTTTTTTTTTTAAATCAAAATATAAAGAAAAAAAAACAGAAAATACAACATTTAACAAAACATGAAAAACAGAAACCGAAAAAAATATGTACCAACAAGTTATTTTTGTCATAAAGAGAAGCCCTCTAAATTTAAATGAAATTGTGAAAAAATTAAAAAAAAATTTCAATTAAGAAATCTTTTTGTTTCGATTTGTTTGGTTTTTTTAATTTTAATATTCAAATGACAAATTTATTTAATTTTATTGTTATTTTATTTCGTAATGGTTATTTATGTTTCTTAAAGATATCTATATGATAAGGAAATATTTAAAAAATTTTCCCAATTTCCTTGTATTTTTTTCTAGAATATAAATTCGGTACTACAAATCATGACTTTGAAAGATGTATAGAAATTAATACAGCGGTGGCTAAATATAATGATTCACCTCCGTATTCATACACGATTACTTAAATTGAACAAACTTTTATTAAACTATATTTTCGTAGAATTGTAAGCCTTTATTATGAATACAGGCATCATTCTTTAACAAAACCAAATACAGTGGAATCCCGATAATTCGTAATCGCAAGGGACCGGCCATTTCTTACGAATTATAGGGGTTTTCAATTTAGCGAGGTTTCGATTTAACGGGATTAAAATATAATAAATACGAATTAACGGGGTTTTTCAATTTATTTACTAAAACAATAAAAAACAATTGTAAAAAATAAAATACAAAATAAAATAGCAAATTCATTTACTAAGCGTAAAATTGATGAAGAATTGAAGTAAGAGTTGATGGAGCAATTTCAAATCGTTTAGCAACGTCTATTTTTTTCTCTATTGTCAACGGCTGCAAAAATTTGTGGTTTTAGTAAAACCGACAGTGTTTTATGCGTGCGGTTTGACATGTTTCTTTATTACTCATGTAACAAACTGATCTTAAGAAAATAAACACACACACAAGCAAAAACCCACGCCAAAAAAGTAGCGATGAACAAAAAATCATTCTTTCCATGTTTCTGTTGTTTTTATTACGAATTATGTATAACTGGTAGTTAGCAAACAATTACGATTTATAAGAGGTAAAGTTTTTTTTTTTTTGAAAACAAAAAAATTACGAATTAGCGAGGGGGACCAAAATGTATGGAAATTTTACGAATTACGAGATTTTTCAAGGGACCGAAAATTTATTACGAATTATCGGGAATTACGATTTATCGGGGTACGAACTATCGGGATTTTACTGTATTTAAATTACCTTTTTTTTTAAGCCCGATAGCAGTTAAAGTGTAAAAAATAACACAAAAACTTAAACTTGAATAAAAGAAATTTTTATAATCGAAATGTCAATAGATAGCATTAACATTTCATCAACTCGTTTTGGAAGTCCAAATTTGGGCCACTTTTTTGAGTATTGATGGTCATTCGTCATGAATTACACGAAAAGTTTTGGCCTCCAAGGCGTCAATTGTCCAGTGGCGTCACGAAGCCCTACTGTATAGCATCCCTCGTGAAGAGGTTGTTTCCAATCTTTGATAGTGAAACTTTCAAAAAGAATCTAATGAATCTCTCGCTCTTAATTATGTAAATAATTGAGACGTTTAAAATTGTAGGGCCTTTCACTTCTCGAAATCAACTTATCGCCAAATTTTGATTTCAATAGGTCGATTATTGCGGTCGCCATACAGCACGTATTGCAATCCTGTCAAAACCACATCTCGACCGGATCAGTTTCATCTATAGTTAAAAACTTACCCCGTATATATACCGGGCTCTCCTCTTTTGGCAGCCCCAGGGCGTGTTCAATGGAAGACATGCAACTCCGTACTATTTTTTAAACTCTTGTAAAAGTATACCGATTCGAAGAACCTTAAAACCTCTGCTAAACTCTCACTTTCAACATGAATAAATTCAAGTCGAATGTCTACAAGCACTACTTCCTCCCATAACCTTTTTTCCTAGATTCAACACAATGCAGTGGATTAGTAGGGGTCATCCCTTGAGAGGTGGTCCTAACAAAAGAAAACTCTGTTATTTAAGAAATATAACTAACGAACTCTAAATTCTAAAACTAAAGCCAAATTTTAAATGTGTAAAGATATAACAACGTACATATGTATTATTACGAATGTAATTTACCAACAGGCAATAAATATTGAGAATTTTTTATTAACTTAATATGCGACTATTAATTACTTCAAATAGAAAGAAAATTGCTAAATTTTTAATTAATTTTAAATCAAGACAGACGTTTTTTTATCATACTTTTTTTTACTGTTTGTTCATATATTTCTTACCACTTCTGTATTTTCAGCGTAGTTAAAATATTAAACAAGAAATGTTTTCGATTTTAATTTTACAGACAATTTAACTTCGTAAAATTTAAATGTATAGTATTTCAATTAGGCAGCCATCGCATAATTCAATTGCTTTTAAATTAAATCATTTTTATTTATTATACATCAGACATTGTTTATTTTTTTTAATATTGATCCAATAATATTCAATGTCACACTGGCCGTAATAAACCAAATAACTAGTCTGTCATACCATCAATCATTTTTTTCTTCAAATTTAAAGAAATGTGTCGTTAAAAATGTCAAGTGATATTATTCTTAAACTTAAAGATGACAAATGGTATAAATTTTTTTTAAGTTTCTAAAGGAACTAAAATGAATTAGAAACATTATAAACTGATTAATTAAGTTCTCAAGTCCTCCAATTTTTTTTTTTTTAATTTCTGTTAACCCTTAAACGAATTGTTACTTCTTGGTACTCTGTAAAACATTTCACGTGAAATGCTGTCAAAACGCAAATGAAAAAAACTTGTGCGGAATATCTATGAAATAATGTTGATAGAGTTGTACTCTGTTCATTTTGTGAAAAAGTTTCGAAATGTTTCTGGCAACATTTTTACAATTGCGAAATAATCAAAGCTGTACTTATTTCACGTGGAATTTTAAGCAAAAAAGTATGAACTGATTATTAAATAAGCAATAAAAAAATTAAAACAACACAACCGGTAACAGTTTTTTTTATCCATATTTACTTTCTATTTTATTAAATTGTTTATAAAAAAAAAATAATTTTTAGTAAAATACATGTGGGGTTGTTTACATACGCAAAACAATGTCGCATACTATGCAGGAATAAAAACGTTAAATTGTACAAACTCGCACGATAGGTAACATTGATACATGTCAAAATGTTGGTGTGAAATAATTAATTTTTCACAAAATTTTTACAAAGTACTAGGCTTAAGTTTACTATACCAAATAACTCGAAATTACTTTCTTCCGCAGTTGAGCTCTCTTCACAGAAAAAATTCTCGCTAATTTGTTTTAAAGCATTAATTAAAAATCAAAAATAAATTTAATTTTAGTTAAAAATTTAATCAACTGAAATAAACGTGTAATCAAGTTTATTAAACAAGTAGTCAAGCAATCAAGTGAATTAAGCGTTTAATTGATACACTTAAGTTTGTTTACTGATACAAATTTAATTAATTTTTTAATTAATATTACAAATTTTGTAATTGAAATCAATTTTTATTTTTTTCTGTGTATTGCGCATTAACCTTTTTAATTATGGTGGTATTATGATTTTTTAAAACAACATCACATTTTTTTAAAATTAAATAAATTTTATATGAAAAATTTTTTAACGCAAGGTGAAGTGATTTTCAAAATGACTCCCTAATGTGTTGTGAAAACATCACATAAGTTTAGCAAAAATGGTCGATCCACTTCCGAAAATAGTTTGTATAATATCTTTCAAGTTACCGCAAAATATTTTGTCAATAAATCTAGAATTGACCATATGTATCATTATAGGCCCTATTCTGAAAATCACTTAAAAACTAATTAATTTCATATTAATGTTGGTGTCTTAACAGATACATATACATATGTATTAATCTTAAGGTCATTACTATAATAATTTTGTGCCCAAATGAAGGCTATTCAAAAGTTGTGTAGGGTATCTTGGGTTTTGAATTGTTTGTTTAATTCATCTTATGTTTGTTACTCTTCCAAATGTTAATATTAAAACATATTTTATTTTCCGTAGACGCTCAATGACCTTCAACCAAATTAATCTTTCATCAAATTGTTTAGGAACTTCCTAATTTCACCAGATAATAAAATAAACGTTAGCACTTAACATTAAACATGTAGATTTTTCCCTCTTCCTTACAAAATTTGGCTGATAAACTGAAAATTTAATTTTTTTATATTTTAATTTAAAAAAAAACCAAAAAAAATTTAAAGAAATTTCAAATTTTCTTATTAATACGATTTCTCTATAACGTGCAAATTTCCTTTCGTACGTGAAATAAAATAATTAAAATCCAATAACAACAATTAAGCAATCTTTAACAGTAAATTAAAGAAAAATTTTAAATATATATTTAGAAAAAAATAAATAAAAAAGAAACTGAAACATTTACATTTTCCTTAAACAAAATATAAAAAAAGAAATGCTTAAAAAAAATCTGAATGCTTAAAATAAACAATTTTTATGCGAGAATTTATTATAATAATAATATTGAAAATACTAAAATAAACAAATCTGAAAATTATAATAAGAAAAACGTTCTAAATTTCAAAAATTTTTAATTGCTGCTAATTATCTGAGTACACGTCATCAACATTTAAAAAAAGCATATATTTTAATTAGATTTTAATTTTCAAAATTTATTTGTAATTGAATATTTTTATAATTTTTGGTTTTTTGAAGAAGCATTTTAATTTTTTTTGCAATAAATATTAATAGCCCAGTCATTGGGTATTTTTACTTGGAGAGTTTTTCGGGAGTTTTGAAAATTGGCAACTTTATAGATTTTGACGTGCTCTTTCCAAATTTCAACTTTTCCACCTCGTATCTTTGCCGCTAGCGCCGCCATATTGAAAAAATGGCGCCTAAAAGCAGTTTTTTTGATAATAACTCCTTTCCGGAGAATTTTACAGCAAAAACATAGTTATACAAAATAATTGTAGAGAAAATTTCCTACAATTTATGTCGTAATCTCTTTTTTTGCTTAAATCACTAAAATCGGCGTAAGAGCGCCGTAAAGTGTAGTTCAACACACGTTTCAGCAGAAATACTCATTTCCACACCACCATGAGGTAGAGAAAGCGGCGCGTTTTTTATCGTGGTATCGCCAGTAGGCCTATTCCACATCTGACTCACCATTTACAAATTTAGTTCAATCTCCGTCGCTTTAATGTTGTTGACGGACCAGGTGTTGTGTTTTCATCATCTTCAGTACTGAAGTTTTTTCTGCATCATGGGCGATGGGATCATTAGTTTCATCGCGGTCCTCTTCGTTCTCGATTTCATCTTGTATTTGCTCGAGAATAGTGTCCGTTTCTTCTCTTTCTTAACTGCTATCTTGTAAAGTAAATTGCGAATTATGACAAGAACCCCAACAGTCCGAACACACAACGGAGCACTTTAGCCCTGCCTTTCTGCATCCGCAAGCTTTTTGAAAACCTTTCTTGCATTTGCAAGAAATAAGTTTCAGCAGCTCTCCGGAGCAGGGGGCTCGAATGTAGTAACAGGAATGAGTCCGTTCTTGTCTTTTTCCATTCCCATTGTTCTACATTTTGTTCGTTCCCATACCACTGCTGAACCTGGTGATAAGTTCGAAACGAATGTTGTCGTAATGCTGATTCTGTTTGTGGTAGCGACGCAGTATTAAATTTCCTTTTATACGCTGATGCTGTAAATGTTAAAGAAACTTAATGAGTTTTCTATTAAATACGTTTCGGCATTTGTTTCGTTCTCAAATGTACGGTTGCAATATTAAATTAAAGCACACAGAAAAAATAGAAAATTGACTTTAATTAAACAATTCGTTCAGACAATTAAATATTTTACTAATTTTGCCCCTGCAAAAGAATTGATCATATCAATTAACGGATTTGTATTTTCGAGTCATGCCACTCAAATTTAGTCAATTAAAAAATTAACTGCATAAATTAAAAAAACACAACATATGCACAAACATTTAAATGTATGTGTTTTTATTAAAAAAAATTAATTGCAGCAAACAATAAATTAATTGAAAAAATTAAAGTACATCAATTCATTTTTTAATTGAACAAATTTTGGCAAAAAAAATTTTCTGTGCATGCATAAGAGTGAAATTGCAATTGGTTTGTTTGCACTATTTGTCACTTAAAAAGATTTCTTTTGGTTTTGCTCATGTACAAATCGATTTAAAAATTTTAAACGTGTTTACCATACTTTCCGAAATGTTTTGTTTGTTTTCATACCCTGCATTTTTAACGTTGAAATATCGCTCGTTTGTTGCAACATCGTCAAAACTTAAAAATATTGGTTTTACGGAAAACGACTTTAAAGCCTGTATTCACAAAAATTTTTTAAATTCAATAAAGGTTTAAAGGACAAATTAACTATGAAAATTATCCTTTATAAACGTTTTTTAAATTTAAAAATCGTTTATGTAAAATTTGCAAACTGTTTCTTAATGCAAAATGTGTGTGGTGGCGAAAAAAATTGTTGCTCTATATGAACACCAAGTGAAAATGTTTCTGGGATTGTGAACGAAGCTTTAAACACTTAAGGCCTTATTCATAAAAAATATTTCAGGCTTATAGCAGGTTCATAACACGAACTTTCGATGAAAATTTGTTTACGGAACCTTTTATAAATTAAAAATATTTTTTATATTTTTATTCTTGCACACAACATAATAAAAAAGAAAACTTTTTTCTTCTCTCAAGAGTTAAGTTTCAAATTAAATAATCACCACTTTATAAAAACCCTGATTTACTATTCATTAGTGATATAAGGTCAAGATTTGCGACATTTCACTTATGACGTTGCTGCAGCAAATGAGCGATAAATAAGAATCAAACCCGAAACTGTCATACTGTTAAACTAGCAAACTACCAACACCTATCAGGGCATCTCGTTTAACATTTTTGACTGTAATACCTAAAAATATTACATTTCCATTGTTTGCTAAAATGTAGTCTTATCTTTTTTAATAACGTTTTCTTCTTTTTTTTTATTTCTAAAGAAACTTTATCACATTTAAAATTTTAGGTTAGGAAATGAAAGTTTGTAGTACCCATCGAAATAACAATGTCTCGTCAAAATACAAATATTTTGTTGGTTATTCAACGTTTCAACGTATTCGAAACAACAACGTTTCTGCTCTTTGTGTGATTTTTAACTTCTATTATTTTTTTAAAACAAACATGTTTCGAATTGTAGAATTAGTAACAGATGGAAAAAGTCCCTTAATATCCAACTCAAATGTATTCAAAAAAACAACATTCCTATGTACTTTGTCTATCTTTTAAACAAAATTGTTAGTTGGCAAGACAAATGTATTCGAAATAAATTTAATGACGTTTTATATTTTGAAAGGATTTAAAATTCAAAAGAACTAAAAAGTATTTGTCTGTAATGACGTTTTTATAGTTAAAAAGAATTCAAAACAAATTTATTCGATTATAAGTTGGAACAAGAGAAAACTTTTAATAAATAAGTTATGAAACAGTTAAAAAAAACATAGAAATTAAAACATTTTGAAATGAGATTACAATTGTAAATCATTATGCCATTTTTTAATTAAAAATTTTTTATTGGTGAAAATTAATTTTACATTCAAATAAAAAGTTATTTTTTTACTTGTGTTTCTAAAGTAAAAATAATGAAAATTAAAATGCAAATTTTTAATTGAATTTTCATCAAAAACAAAAAGCAAGAGAGAAGAGAATAATTGTGTTATTTTATAAATATAGAAAGAAATAAAATTAACAAAAAATATCCAATAATATGGCAACAACATTTCTGAATCGCTTTCAACGAGATAAAAGTGAAAAACATCCTCTCTTAAATAAAGATCAACAAGAACAAAAACGGTCTATTGATTTGCTAGCGGATACCGGAAATCAACATACACAAAATGAAGAGAATCGTAATGGCGACGAAGAGAACAACATTAACAACAACAATACCAATCCCAAACAAAGAAGGCGCAGATCATATGTTTTTGCCACTCTTAAAGATGTTATAGCTTTGACAAATAATGAAGATGCTGGCGCAACAGCACCCACCTCAAATAATAGCAACAACACTAGCGTCAACAACAATAACACTCGTAAAGATAATAAAAATAAAGATGCAAAACAAAACGAAGAATGTGATCTACAGAAAAAAGAATTGAACAAGGATAAAACAGAGGAGGAGGAGGAAACGAAAAAACCACAGCAGCAACAACCTAGACAACAGAGACGTTATATGCGTAGTGCTACGGCGGCTAGTGTAACGCAATTGTTGTCGGATGGCTGCAATAATCTGTTGCAAAGATTTCGTCGTAATCCGAGCGAACGACCTGAACAAAAATCTCAGGCACAGCAACAACAACTGAGAGATCGCGAACGTGAACGCGAAAAACATCAACAACAGAAATCAAATCGGTAAATGATTCTCAATTCTCAGTCAAATCAAACGGAAACTTATATTTGAATAAACATTATTAAAACAAAAATTCGGTCATTTAAAAAAAAAAATTTAAATTAAATTAATATCAATTGTTAAAAAAAAAGAACCCAAATATTTCTAAACAATACCAACAAAAAAACTTTATAGTTAATAAAATATCTTGAAAGTATTAATTAAAACAAAGTAAAATGCATCATTTAAATTAAGTAATTTGTGGTTAATTATGTAAAGAAACTCAAAAAGTAAAAAAAAAAATTACATATAAAACAAAAATAATAAAAATTCTTTAAAATCTAAAACAAAAAAATATGTATAAAAGCGTTGTCTGATCTTTTAAAACATGTGTTTTTATATCGTAAATTTGTATTTATGATAGATGTTTGTACATAATTTTTGTATATTGTATACATACATACATATGTATGAATGTATGTACCTACATACATTTTTATATCTATTGTTGTTGTGGTTACTGTCTCTGCTAAAAATAATTTTTTCTTTTTCTTTTAAATGTAGTACATACTTACATTTAATGAAAATATTCTTCACATAGTATAATTATTATTTATTAAATTGCTATTTTTGCATTTTAATAAATTAATTTCATCTAAAGATGGGCGTTTATTTAATACATAATATAATTTGCATAGTAAATTTGAAAGAAATAAAAAACTACAGCAAAATTTTTGAACAGTTCAAACAAATTATATAAAAAACAAAATCGGTCAGTTATTGTGTGTCTGTGTGTGTGAATGTGTTTTCGTAAATGCCGCTAATTTTTTTTTTTAATACATACAACAACAAAAAGAAAACAAAAAGATCTATTTTTAAAACAAACATTTAATTTGCTTCTTCCCTCTAAAACAGAAACATAATTATGTATACATACATATGTCCGTGAGAGTACAATGATACCAGATGTTTTGTTTTTTAAGTGAACCCATTCGAATAAGGAAATACTCAAATCTTGACTGAAAGTTAAAGAGTTAGAAACGCTGAAAAATGTTTAAAGTTTTTATAAGGAATATATACTCCATGGTCCGTCACACTTAGAAAATATTTGACGAAATTAACTTAGAAAAAGGTACTCTTAGCTAAACGTGACGTTACGTTGCAGATGAACATGATAAAATGAAAACTGCTCTCCTTTTTTACATGTCAGCTGTTTAAGAACTTTATGTTTCTTTATTGACAGAGCGAACATACCATCGACGCACACAACGTTTTCATTTTATATTTTCATACAAAACGCACAAATAATAAAAGCTTATAATGTTTGAGAAGTTTTTTTGTGTATTAAAAAAAATATTGGAATTAAATTAATTTTTAGTTTGTCTGTTGGTCATTTTATTTTCTTTAAATATTTGTCAGTTACAGATAACTGACTTCCAAAAAAATTATTTGGTGGTGGTGGGTGAGTTAGTTGACTCACGATGTTAAAAAAACAAGGTTTTCAGGGAATTCTCTTAATATTTTTTATTATGTTTATTATCTATGACAATTACATATGTGTGAAACAGAATTTCGGCCAAATGCTCGCTACGGCTTCGGTGGCATACCTCTATCCGATGGTTCATATTTTAAATAGCTCTGAGACATAATTGAGGTTCAATGCCGTTAATGTGCCAAATTATCTCGTTTTGACTTACACTTTTTCTTTTAAATATCCCTAAAGAAAAATGCCCAACGGTGTTAAATCACATAATCGTGGTGATTCAATTAAGAGATAACCATCCTTTTGGAACCACTTATCGTCCAGGTCCATATCCTCAATTTCTTGCCACAAAAAGTCTGTTTTCTCGTTATGGCGAACACCATTCACGGTAACCTCATTTTCAAAGAAGTACCACCCGATGACGCCGCCAGCGCATAAACTGCACCAAACACATTTTTCACATTTCCCCAGTTTGCTTAAATTTGTGCAAATTTCTCCCGATTGTAAACACATTTGGTCGATTATGCTTAACAAAAAAAATCACGATTGCACGAAATGCCTTTTAACGCGCTGCTCCTCAATTGTATACCTCTCCACTGTTGAATTTGCCAAACACTGAAACACAGAAATGCTAAATTAACTTGGAAAAAAAAACTTGACGTTATGGTGTGACTCACAATTAACATCGTGCATTATGGTTGGACCACCCTTTTGTATGTATTTTGTATTCATAAACTAGACTGTTAATGAAAAAAGTTATTTAAATGTTATGCTATTTTGAGTTTAAATTTAAAAGTTTAATTTTTAATAGTCTTTTTTTCGGGATCACCAGATCTTCTAAATCACTTATATTTTTCATACATCTGGCCACATTTTTTTTGATAACATTTAAAATATGTTCTCCCTCTCTAAACAATGTTGAAAATTAAAATTAGCTCACACTTTTAAAAGTTAAGTAAGTTTTTTGCAAAGTTTTAAATAAAAGATAACTTGACAGTGTATCACAAAAGTAAGGATAAAGGTAGAAGTACATAACACGCGTTAGTGCGCGCGCAATTGATTTATTGATTTATTGATTTATTTTATTGATTTATTTATTTAATGCGGATATCACATACAACAAGATATAAATCTTTTAAATTACAGTATGTGATCTTATAGCGATACAATCAATTCGTGATGGTAGACTTCTGTCAAAAAAAGTTAAACTTGTGTGCATATTTTCATAGAACAAGGTCCATGCAAAATATTTTGACGCGTTAGCAGCAGAAAGTTGGTTAACTTTGAACTTTTTAACGCGTTATGTTTTTTTGACAAGAAGTCAGCTGACAATAAAAAGAAAAATTTAACAAATTTGCGAATCGTGAAAGAAAAACTTATTGAAGAGCTTTAAAAACATACAATATTTATATAAAAAGAATAAATTCAATAAAATAAAAAAAAGTCTTGATACACTTTCGAATCCGTTTTCAATGCACAAATAAAAAACAGCTGACAGGAACGGCTTTTGTAACGCGCGTTGTGTAACTTGAAATTTTTCATGCGCTTGTTTTTAAACGCACGACAAACGTCGATCTACCTTGAGAATCGTTATATACATATTTTTATACCCTTCACCGAATTTTTTTATTCGGTATGTATTCAATTGTATTCTAAATTAAGCTGGATGTGTTAAAAGTCTTCCATATGATTTCGAAACAAAAATAGACAAGTACGCTTAGAATTTATATTCAAACAAAACTAAAAAAATCTTAAATTTGTTTTTGTTTTCAATATAATAACACGCTTCACTTACCCACAATACCGTCGTAAACTTACATATTTTGTTTTCTTTTGAAAATAATATTCAAAAATTCCAAATTTATTCAAATTTTGTTTTTTTATCCTTTTATTTTACTGCGTAAAAAAATAGAATAAGATATATGTCGACGAACGACGTAGATACGCCTTTACGTCTACGCCAGCTATTGTGTGCCCTTGTATAAAATGTTATACGTTTTAATTTGACAACGTATCTACGTCATACGCTTCTACGTTCATACGGTTAAGTTACAAACGAAAATTTTTATTTTCAAAAACACATAGCAAATTAATTGTGCTCTTATTTTAAGAAGGTGCGTTCAAGACTGTAATTCCTGCATTATTTCATGTTTCTTTTTCGATTTAGAACGTAATTCCTATTATTTTTTTTAAGTGTTAATTTTTTTTTAATTATTCCATCCGATAACAATTTATATACTGATATTGCCTCAAAACAGTGATAGTTTTCTTTGATAATAACTCCTCTTAAATTTTTAAAATTCGTTGGCATATTTTTGTTACGTTAAAAAAAAAAAAATTTTGTATAGAAAAGATACGGTCACTCTTTTAATTACTTTTAAATCATTTTCTTAAAATACTTTTCTCTGAAATTTTATTTGTATGTACATATTTCTTAACGGCTTTTTTTGAGAATTCACGAACAAAGCTTTATTTATTTATTAAAAAAAAAGCTCTAAAGCAAAAGCTTTTGTAGATTGCTTCCTTTCTCCAAACAATTTCGATATATTTTCTCATTTCATAATAAAAACTTGGATAAAAATGTTTAATTAAATATTTTTTTTTGTTTTGAAGAAATTTTACTGCTGCGTACTATTTTTATTTATTTCAGACATAACTTCTAAATCTGGAGCTTTTCATTATTATTATTGTTTTTTTTTGTTGCTTGTAATGCCTTTCATCGCCTTCTGTGCATGCACGATAATACCTCTCTAGAGTTCAAGGTTCTGTATTTTATTCTTGTTATTCTTTTGTACTTTTTTTTTATTTAGTTTATATTTCATTATTATTATTTTTTAACTGACTGCAAATTCAATTAAGATGCAACACTAATGCCCCATGGCATCCACATCACAATTTAATAGTTTTACATGCTTGCAATCTTTAAGTAGAGAGTATTTAGTACATAATGGACATTTATTTTTACAAGTATGTACTCTTATATGTACTTTATACATTTTGCCAGCCAACTTTCAACACACTTTGTGTTGGCGTTTACGTTGATTTATTTCTAAATTGTTGTTGTTGTATTAAATCTATTCTAAAATGTTTTATTTGTACTAAATTGATTCTTAATTCCTTAAAGAAAAATGTACTAATGATTAAGATTACAAAATGTCTAGGAGTATTTAGCGATATAATTCTACATGGCTGGCAAATAAATGTATTTCTTGTGTTTTTTTTCCTGAAATGTGTAGGTTATTTTTTAAAAATCAATTTGTTTTAAGGAAGTTGTTTTACCTTAAATTCCGTTATTCCGTTTATTTTCACATAGAATATTTACAGATCATCAGATACGATTTTTATATCTAGTAAATTTATTTGTTAGTCTGTCGATTTATTTTATTTAACAAATGCGGAAATCGCTGCTGCGTAATGAAAGATTTTTCAACCATTTGGTGTTGTTTTTTTTTCAATAGTGTTGCCAATTTAGCCATTGAAAATTACAAAGTTATTCATGTATTTTTTTTTTCAATTTTTCAAATTGAAATGATCTTTGGTTGCCACACAAAACCATAGAGAATATTAAAAATATACGTTCAACATCTGTCAGTGGTACTGGTGCACCCTTAAATAATATTAGTTTTCATGGAGATAGTGTGTCAATATATTCATCGGGTTCGCTTTAATTAAGATATATATATATGTACACCTATATTGCTTATTACAGGCGCGGATCCAGCTCGAGCCTTAGGGGGGGGAAAATTTTTTTTGATACAAAAAAGTAAAAAATTTGTTTTTAAAAGTTTATTAAAATTAATATGTGTATATTATATTAAAAAAACTCAACAATAAGGTTAAATAAATATAAGATCAGTTCAATATAAATTAATTTTTTTAAATAAGCAATTTATGATTTCCTCGTGAGGCAAATTTAGATAGTACAGTCTTTCTTCTGTCATTGTTGATCTGAGTAATGTTTTTATTAGACGACGGGTAGGAAATGACCTCTCTCTCGTACCATTACTGACGAGTAGGGCAAGTTTTTTATGGCATATGCCATTTTTGCCATTTCTTCAATTATTTTTTTAAAAAGCAATTTTTAGTCCAGCTTGCCAAAGAATACCTTTTTGCAACATAAAAAAAATTTTTAAATAAGCTTAGCGAATATGAGGCAGAATCTATTCGAAATGCTAAATGAATAATGCAAAAATCGGACGTAAAAAGTACTTTTAATGCATCTGCTCAAGCCTCTTGAAGTTACAAATGAAAGGGATTTCTATGAATGAAAGCTTTGGCTTAATTGACAATGCTATGGAAAATAATACAAGATGTCAGCAAAAAAGATTTTGTTAAAAAGTTTAAAAAACGTTTAAGATCGTAATACGTGTGGTAAATTATTCAATACTCATGAAAAATCCATATGGCTTGGCATTGAAATTTTAAAAAAGTGTTTTAATCGATTTTCTCACAATTTTGTTTTAATGAAAGTGAGACGGGTGAATTTATTGACAACCTTTCTCCATCTGAACTTCAAGTGTTCAAATATGCTCCAGTTACATCTTGCGATGTTGAAAGAGTATTTTTTATTTATATAACTGTTTCATGTGATAACAGGAGATTATCAGGGGTGTTCTAGAAATCGAAGACTCAAAACGCAAGAATTTTAAACGTCGCGACTCCTGACGCGTCGTTCTTTTATTAGATTTCCCTTTTAAAAAAATTTTATGACATATATTATAAAAATATTTCTTTATTAAACAGAATTTAATTCTTCGTTTTGCCCCCAGAATTTTTTTTTTTTTTTGACAATTTGAAGAAACATACTATTGTACTTACAAAAAAAACTTAACAAAAAAAAGATTCTTAAATAACATGTTTATTTTTGCAATTTTTCGTGCCATTTTGCCAGCAATTTTTTACCATTTTTCGTGCCATTTTAAACTTGCCCTGCTGACGAGCATTGAAACGAAAATTTGAAATATTTTTCTTAGATTTCGGAAGATATCTTCATCACAGTTTATTAAATCATCTACAACGTTATCTGATAGATTTTCAGATATTTTCCATGATTGTTGCAAATGCAACAGTTCAAACTCAAGTTTAGATGATAGTAGGTGTTTATTTATCTCTTTTATCAAACATAATCAGCTCATCAGCAAGTTGTGATTTTAAAAGTTTTGTATCTGTATTTGACTTGATTACACTTTGAGGTAGAAGTTTAAGTATGTTCAATACATTTGGGAGATCTATTGGGAAACGTGTTTTGAGATCTTCTAAAATAAATTCAATGTTCCTACAACTCGGTAGTAATCTTCATCATTTTGAATGTGATTGGAACCTCGATTTGAACGCAGATAACTTTAACTTTTTTAAAAATCGCTTTTAATAGTTCTTCGGCTTTATTTCTTTTCTGTTCAAGGCACATGATTTAAGTTTTGATAAGGCTTGATCCTTTTTGAAGATCTATATCGTGCTTTTGTAAAATGATAAAATGATACTCAAATGAATTCAAAAGTACTTAGCTAGTTCCTTAATATGAGGATTTTAATGAAGTAAATCTACCTTTCCACTCAGATATTTTTTCCAAAGCTTCTACTATATGATGTACACTTGTTGCAAAGTGTAAAATTGAGTCGTGACGGTCCAACCAAATACTTTGCTAAAACTGCGTTTCGCTTGGGATGATTATATATAAAAAAATTGTCGTTTCTTTAACAAATGATACAACTTATTGTATTAATGGCACTTTGTTGCTTTTTAAAATTGAGTTGTCAGAGGACACCCATCTGTTCCATTTCCTACAAAATTGTTTAGGTCAAGACTTAAATTAGTCAAAACTTTTAGAACTATTGATGATAGTGCCTTCGCATCAATTGACACATCAACGTCATTATCAATATCCTTTGAAGCCTCTTCAAATGCGTTTACAACAAAGCCAATAAATGCTTTACTAATAATGTTTTGTTGTTTGTTGAAATATCTTTAAGATAAGGAAATCTGGGTTTTCCCCGACAAATCTTCGTCAAATATTATTGAATAGAATTTTGATTCATATAACACATATTGACATAAATATTGCATATACTAAGGCTTATAAATGTATTTGAATACAGTAAACTAGATGTTTCATTGAAAATATCTAATAAATAACTATTAGAATTAAGATTTAGATACTTATTGAAAATTTCGTTAGATTCAATAAAAAAAAACCTTGCTGAGATTTCCTAAAATTTTGTGCATAAAAAAAATATTATTGGGAATTCTTGTATTATCGAGGTAAACCAAACATATTTTTATAATTTAGGGGGGGGAAATTTCCTTATTTCCCCCCCCCTGAATCCGCGCCTGGCTTATTAACTTGGTCAACGTTTGAAGACCAAAGTACCAACTAACTGTAATTTGCTTAAGCAAAGTAAGAAACTGATCGCACATTCCGGAATCAGATCTTGTTTTTGTTTTTTTAAATACGTTTGACATATTATAGTTGGGCTTTAACATTTATATTAAAAACATCGTTTAGTTTTTTAATAAATATTTCATTCTTAATATTTCGAACTTTTTCTTTTTACAAATCTGAGTGGAACAATAAACTCTAAAAATTCCGGGGTGCTCCTTCGCCATACGAGCATTAAAGTCTATTTTAATTTATTTTGGGATTTAAAAAAAAAAAACTACCATTAAAAACAAAACATCAGGAGGCTACTCTCTATTGCGATGCGAAAACAATTTCGATGCGAAAGCTAAATGCCAACTTGGTACTCTCTATCACTTTCGCAAAATGTTTTAAAAATGGATCAATACTGGCAACAAATATGAGAGATGGCGCAAATTGACAGTAATGAAATGCTAAAATATGTAAAAATATTTGAAATTGGAAAGTTTAAATAAAATAAATAGTGATGATTTGGGAAAAGAAAAGAATTAATAGATGCGAAAGACATATGCGCAAACTCATTAAAGAGAACCAATCGATAGATTTGCTACCATTTTCATTCGCATCGCAATAGAGAGTAGTTCTGAAATAAAAGCTTGGTTAGAAAATTTTAAGCCACGTGAAGAGTTGGCAACACTGTTTTTTACAAAAGATCATAAATAAATACTTTGGTCTATGTATATTATATTATTTTAATTAAATGAAATTATATTTTTCATTTCTTTATTTAACTTAAGTTCATTGTATTCTTTGTTGTTAAGATTTTCTTGCGGTTTCGATCAATATTTTTTCTTGGTCTACGATTTCTTTGTCGCTTAATTGTTTAAAACTTTATAAAATCTTAAAAAAAACAATTTTTTAATTTTTCCCATTTTACAGTTGTTTTTTTCTACTTATTGCATTTATGAAAGAGTTTTTAAAAATTGAAAATTTTTATATACAGGCATGTTCTGAAAATCATTTTTTGTGAAAGTGATTTGAAATCAAGGTGTTTTCTGGACAAAAACCTTTTTCCATAATTGTGATTTTAAACCGTTCACCTAATTGTCCGCCGATTTAAAATTACATGCTTAACTTTTTCCACCATTTTAAACCAAGTTAAAACAAGTCCAAACAACCTAAAATAATAATTGTGATTTTGAAATCACAAGTGACTTGAAGTTTTGTGATTTTCAGAACATACCAGAACAATTAGTTGTGCGCAAATAATGTTCTTTGTGGTTGTTGTTATGTGTTTGCACTTTTGCTTTTTGCAAGGGTGCAACTTGTGACGTGAATACCCTTTATATGTTTTTTTTTTAATTCTCTAAGCTAATCCCGCGTAGCTGTATGCTTGTCTTCAGGAAAGAAACCAGAGTCTGGCGGGAATCGAACCCGCGACCCCGGCGCTGATAGACTAGCTCACTACCAGCTAGCCTAGCGGGGCACTGTAGATTATCAATGCCATCAAATGTATTTTTTTATGATATAATTAATTACAAAATCATTTGTTATGATCGGCTGGCCAAAATAAATTATTTAGCTACCAATTTCAGAATGTATCAAGATTTGTAAATAAGAAAATTAATTTTCGACTACAGGTTATTGATGGTTTTAAATTAGCAATGCCCAAGTCTGAATGTTCAGTCTTGCTCTAATCAAGTTACCAAATCAAAATAAATTGTTGTAGCATTATTTTAAAGATCGCTTATTTTTTATTGGTTAAAATAGCCAATTTTTATTGTAGGGTCGGTGGTTATAAAAGCTTCTTAAAACCTATGTTTTTTGAGATTTTTAGAAGCTGGACATCTTTACTAATACAACATCTTTAAATACTTAATACGACCGGCAGTCTATTCGCCGCCGAGCTTTAATATGTCTTTTAGTTTTGTCTTCCTAAACGGAAATGTAAACAATTTTCGTTATTATTTAAACATTTTCACAACAAGCCAGAATGTGTAAAAACTTAATTTGCTTATAATTGATATCCATTTTCTTCTCCTCCATTCTTTTAGTACATCCGAATACTTGAATACATTAAATATTCTATTAAATAAATTACATTGAGCTAAAAGATGTCTATTATAAAAACCATAATCTAATAAATTCACAAATGTGTTTTCTGTCATAAAATTATTTATATTAGGCCTAAATTTATAAATGACTAGTTTTAATGTGTTTGCCAAAAAAAAAAAACTGTAAATGTAAAATGCATATTTTCCATTTTAATTTGATTAATGAGTCATATTTGGTTGGATTTTAGAAACACATTGTTATGTACATATTTCTGTTTTTCTTGCAAGTAGAAAAAAATATGGTTGGAGATAATCATAATCGAAGAGCAACATACATAATATGGTTGGATTATAACTATGAAATAATTCTTGTTGACCATATTATGGTTTATTTTAAACATGTTCATTTTGGAATTTATAAAACATCCAATTAAATATTTTAAATGTATACTACCTTAACAATATTGTCCCAGCCATACATATTTTCAAGGGAGGTAAACACCTTATTGTTAAACATAAACAAAACTTTATAGATGTGACTATAGTTAATGTTAAATAAATACAACCAAAGTTAGTTTATTAGGGTTGTATTAACTATGTATGTACATACATATGTTTTATACCCACGCCACTATAGTGGAGAGATAACTATGCGTTTGTGCTGAAGTGTAAGTAACAACATAAAAATATTTGTCCCATTCACAAGCTTTGTCAATCCATACGACATTTTTACCATTTCTTTTGAACAGACAAATTTTTTGTATCATTACTTGTCGTATTGCTAAATGTTAAAAATAGAAAATATCAATTTAATATACATACATTGTCAATTCACTTTGAGAAAACCATTTAAAAAGATTTACAAATTTCTTTTTGCCAAATAATTAAAAAAAAAATGTGAAAAATAAAACTAAAAATGCTTATTATATAATTTTAGTTATAATTGTTTACTTTACATCATGTCATAAATCGAATGTATGCAGTTAAGGGTAACTAAGTAAACAAATTCGTATCAAACTTGATAAACTTTTTAGAAAAATAAAGGGCACAAAACAATAACACAATCTGCTGGCATATTTAATATGAAATGAATATATGAAAATGAGTATTGTTCTTTATTAATTGTATATGAAGGTACAAATATCTATCTAACAAGTGACTAAATTTAAATGATTGTTTTACCTTTTATATTGTGTTTTACTTTATTTTTACTTCTGCTTTTTTGGTGTTCCTTATTTTCGTAAATCAGACTAAATTTTTTGGGGTTTTATGTTATTTTAATGTTCTGTTTATAAATAATAAAAATGTATTAAGAAAAATTTTAAGTGCATATTTTTTTTAATTTATAGCGCATATTTTTTGATTTTTAGTGTATGTTTTATGCGCATAAAACTCGATTTTAACTGCATAAAAATCCGTGCCCTAGTTATAACACACAAACTTATTTTCAAAACTTATTTCCATAAACTGCATATATTATTATTTAGAAATTAAGATTAAATTTGGTCCAAAAATGCATCATCGCTACATAAATCGCCTAACCAATTCTTTTTTTAATCGGTTCATATTTGACAATAGCTCCCTTCTACACAAATATCACTCCCGAATAAAGCATTTAAATACCATTACTTTCTTATAAATGTTGGTATTGATGTAAAATTTATTTTAAATTTGTACTGGTAGGTCCAGAATTTACTATAAATCCGATATAAAATTCCACATTTGTATTGGTCGGGCTTGACCAACTATACATCCATATGTACTTTCTTACCTGTTTTTTCATTATTTGTTTGTTATTTTTATAAAAAATTAATTTAGAAATTTTTCTCAAGTTTTTTTATTTGTTCTAATTAAGATACGTTGCTGTAATATTTATGAACGTTTAATTAAATGTGATTAAATTTTTAGGCTAAATATTTAGTAGAGTATTTGAGAGGTGAATGTGTGTTTTTTTCTTCTTCGAAATAAAATATATGTATTATTTATACTTAGAGAAATATTAAAATTATAGTAAAACTAGTTCAATGTTAATTTTATTTTCTTTCTATACTCAAAAATAAATGAGAATAATTTTTTTAAAAATTCCCAGGTGTTCAAAGGAATTGAAATATTGCTTACTATTAAAACTGCCTGACATTTAGAGTTCTTTGTTTATTTTTTTTTTTTCATCACATTTCCTTAGTTTTGTTGTTCACCTTTATTTGTGTGAGTCGGTTTGTGCAGACTGTTTTACTAGGAAATTTAAATTAATTTTGGAAAATTGTCTATTTTTTTTTTTTTTGTTAATATACGTATGACTTTTTTTTTAACGCCCCCTTATATGTTTTTTAATTTTCTCAGTTTTAATTAAAAAAAAATCACAATACTCGTGAATTTCTCTTTTCTGCGAGATCTTCAGTTAATTTCTTTGTATTGAAAAAACGTTTTTCTTAAAAACATTTAATTATTTATATTATTATATAAAATTTTCACACATTTTCACAATATTTTTCATTTTATACGTTTTTCGTTCGGTTTTATAAAAATAAGGCAGAAAAAAAACACACAATTTTTAGCCGTGAGATTCAGTTAATTTCTGATTTTTCGACAAAACGTTCGTGTTCGAATGATGTTCATCAGCGGTGCGCGGCTGTAGTTTTTTTTTTACTCTTCTGTGATTTAAAGTGATTGCGAAAAAAGAAAATTTTTTCTTTTAATATAAAAGTAAAAAATATGTATATTTTTAAAAAAATAATTATATTCTATAAAATGAAAAAAATAAGTTAATTTATAAATTGAAAATATTTAAAAAAAAGATAATTTTTATAAAAAAGGTGTTTGGTATTGTTTAGAAATATTTATTTCCAAAATAAACATTGATAAGTAATGTGATACAAAAAAAAAGCATCTAAAAATAATAATTAATTTCCCTTTTACGAAAACACAGTGTTTTTAAATCTCTAATTTTACGTGAAAAACGTAGTAAAAGTAAAACTCCGTCTAATAAAAAGTGTCGCAACTCAAAATTATTTTCTAAGGATAAAGACGATCAAAAGGATACAAATTTTTGTCGGTCTTCGAAAACACCAACCAACAATAATAATTCATCTACCGACCCGATGAGTGACCGTTATCGTTATCATCGTTATTATGGCGGTGCCGGCGCATCAGGGGCCTATGATCCCCTAACAACGGGACGTTATCAAAAAAGTTCCACTACCGCCAATGTCTCGGCCTTAGATCGTTTACGATCAAATCTAAGTCCGGTCTCAACGTATTATAAACCTTTAATGCGCACATTTGGTGTTAGTATTTGATTCATAAAGAGTTTTTGGATTTTCTGCGTTTTTAATGAAAAAAAAAAGAAACGAAAAGGTGGTCTGAATTTAATAGTGAAGGGTACATAAAAATTAGCTTTTTATACTTAATGATTCACGTATTTTTTTTAGGTTTATATATATTTTTGTTTTGAAAAAATTTTGTTCTTATTAACAATTTTTTTTTATTTATTTTTTCTTGTTTTTTGTACATAGATAAAACTTTGAAATTTTATAGATACGTATGGTTTGTTTTATTAAAACATTTTGTTTATTTTTTTTAAACAGAGAGTTTGTTGTTTTAAAATCTTTTTAAAATTTATACTTTGACAAAAAAGACAAGGTATTTTAAATGGCATACCTTAATCTAAAAATAACTCCTCTAACTAATCTCATTGAATCTTCTGTGGTAATTTTTTTTTTTTGGCTAATTAATTTCTAATTTTAAGCTACGTCTTAATAAGTCTAAGGGTTTTCGGGATGATTGTATACTATGGTGCCATCTTGCTGGCGCGTTTCTCACGTGTTTTTTTTATAAAAATATTTAATTCTTTTAACTCAGAGATATCGACTTATTACTTCACATAGCGGCCATAGAGATATGCTTCATAAGTAAAGGTTTTGACACGATAAGATTCGGCACAGCGGGATATATGCAAAACTAATAGTTTTGACATATTTAAAGGTTATTATTTTACTTAGAGGCAAACATTTTGCATAAACATACCAAGCATTCGACGGCATGTCCGTTATGCTCAAACGTTTAAACTGTTATAGAAGAAAAGTATAAAGAGTTGGAGAAGAATAAAATCAGCAACTAGAAAAGAAATGCCATACTAGCAAATGAAAGAACTTCAAAAGATTCCTAAAAACAAGCTAAGAATGGTGTTAAACATTAGAAAACGCAACCTAAAAAAATAGTTATCTAGAAAAGTATATAGTGAACCAATAACAACAATTTCAGAGAAGAGTGCGGAAGCTCAAACTTGATATCACTTATGGTATCTTTACATGGTAATACAAAGAATTAAGACTTTGTAGAATCAAAATAAGACGAACTTTAGTGCCGTTATACACTATCCCACACTATTTTACGAAAACGCTACCCTCATCTAATTGTTTAAAAATTTTCAAAAAACAATAACAACTTATCATGACTGGGTTGTATTTTCCTCAAAATACGGATGACTTGTGGGATAGTGTTAAGCAGCCGATAGTGTTAGTAGTATTTTTCATGTTACAACTTCAATAAATACTTTTAATGCTGCCAATGTTTACTTTAAAATACACCGCTTGTCAAATTTTTTATCCATATTCTTTTCTTCTCTTTACATTTTGCTTTTACATGATAAGATTTTTTGTTTCATGTAAAGGTACGTTTAATGCTACTTTACACTTTCACACAAGTCTTACATATTTTGAGGAAAATACAACTCTGTCCTGATAAGTTGTTATTGGTTTTTGAAGATTTTTTAACAATCATTAGATCAGGTGCCAAATTATCTCATTCCATAGCGATGGAAATTACATTACAATTTGAATGGGAATTTCGATCGATATCAAATGCCTTAATTTTGCCCCATGGAAGTATTTTTGTTAATATACTTAAGACTTGTATTTTAGTGTAAAACGTCCCTTAAGCGATAAACGATTAAGTGATATGGTAACAAAACCTATTTTACTACAACTTTCTCTCTACTAACCTCTATCATGATTACTGATTGAGCTCTTAGAATGGAAGAATGTATAAAAGTTCTTTCCAGTTTTTCAGCCCCTCTCACCCCCTTACGCGGTTTTTTTGTAAATCCTCTACCACTTTGCGTTGAGAAATTGTTCATATATAATTGTTTAATTTTTCAAAAATGTATATAAGTATGTTCATAATTTCAAAATTGGATAAAGTGTTTAAGCAAATAAATTAAAAATTAATTTTCCAAAAATCTTAAATAATCTTTTTAGCCATAAATATGTTAACGTTTTCTAAATAGCTAATGAAATAAAATAAAATTATATTTTTTTAATTGAAATTATGTCATTAAACAAAAATAATCAAAATGAATCAAATAGTTTGTATTTATCAAACTCAAGTTCATTTATAAACCATTTTTATTTAAATAAAATTTTTAAAAATTGAATTTCCAATTTAAAATTTAATTTTCCAATTGCATAGTATTTATTAGTTTAAATATATATTTTCTTTAAAGAAGACAAATAGAATTAAATGCAACTGTGAATGCATTGCCGTTAGATTGAAGAAAATGGTATATAAAAAAAGAAAAATGTGTGCCCTCTCCCCAAAACACCCAAGTACCGTCAACCATTAATACACCCCATAGGCCGAGTAAATAGTTTACACAAACAAACATTTTGTGCACATTTTTGCCTGTAGTTTTAGTGTTTGGTTTTTTTAAAAATTTCAATTTCTTTTCTAGTTAATCTCTAGAAAATGAGTATTTTTTGCTTATACACTTTTGAAGGTCGTTTATGATTTGAAAAATTTCTAAAAATGAGTGGAAGCCGAAAAAAAAAGAAAATTTTCAAAATTTTGTTTATATTTTCATAATTAATTTACGTTGAAGTATAAGAGACAAAAAAAATCTGTAGGAGTCTTATAGACAGAATTGGTTATTAAAATTAAAAGTAAATACAATATATAAACATATATCGCACTTGATCAACAAGAGGGTATTAACTCAATTTTTATTTTTTCACGTTTTGAAAGAAATCGGCACGTTATATTCATATTTTGGTAATGAAAAGGTTGGTTTAAAAATTCTTTCTCTTATGCCTTTAATATAAAATTAAAAATTGATTTGCTTATACTGAAAATTTTTAAATTTTTAGCTAATACCCTCTTATTGATCAAGTGCGATATGAATATGTTTTTTATTAATAAGATTTCTGTATGACGTGCTAAATTCCCAATTTTTCATATTTGATAAATACATTGAAATGTATTATTGAGGGAAGCTAGCTAATATGCGCATTTCACTGCTTGCTTAGGCCAGATCATCAGGAGACCTTTTCCAAAGATTTTAGAAAAATTAACAATATTATACAAATAAAACTGGAAACGAATAAGAATTTTAAACGATTATTAAATTTAACAAACGTTTATTAAGGCAAATTTAACAAATTTTTATAAATACGGGCGTTAGTCTTAAGGCACAACCATAATATGCATAGCCTTGCTAAAACTACTGTCAAAAATTAACAAAAAGTCTCTCAAATGTAGTTAAAAAAACAAAAATAAATTCAACAAACTTTTGATTCCATGCTTAAGCAAATGACAGTTTCATTAAATTTAACATAAAGTTTCCTTAAGTTCAATTTGGTTTGATCATATGATTTACATGCATTGGTACATTTGCTTAAGCCAACTTAAGCACATTATGGTTGGGTCTTTACTTGTAACAATATCAAAGTTTAAACAAAACACCAACAATACGTTTCCCCTACAATTGGTTGGCAGTTGTTAGTGGGTAAAAGGAAAGAACAAAATTCCCTCAACAATAAATGTCAGTGTATTTATCAAATATGAGAAATTGGAAATTTAGCACGTCATACGAAAATCTTATTAACAATAAATTTTCTTTAAAATAACTTTGATAGCATATATATATTTTTTTTTAAGAAATCGAAGAATATTTAAAAACTTCGAAACACATTAAACTTTTATGAAAGCCGACCGACCACCTTCGTTTCGTTTTACCAACAAATATCAAAAGAAACGAAGAAAAATCCGAAAACACTTGCCGAACGCATTGAAAACTTATAAAGCCTAATTGAAACGTATTTAAATTTTTTCGTTTATTTCAATTTACCAAACCAACTTTAGCGTAAGGACGATAAAGACAAAACGCCAGTAGCTTCAACTTCCTCCAGTGCTGTATCGCGTTTAGAAAATAAATATTCTGATGTTTTAGGTCGTCGCAAATATGATGATCGTGATAAGACTTTAGAGCCCGATGAGAATCTCAATCCATTGGCACGATCAGCCACTACACATCATTTGCTAGCCGCAAAGCCAAAACTATCCTCCTCGTCCTTTAATGCCACCGATCGTAAAGAGCGTACCCCATATAGATTGCATAAAAATAAGTCGCGCTATTTGGGAGATTCAAATGACAGCGGTTATTTAACCACAGCCAGTTCAACAAACGGACGAACTGCTGGGGCAGATTTAACCCTGGTGGATGATAATTATCCCCTAGATTATGGGGGTAGTAGGTATAGAACGGGTGCGCGAAATTATGGTAATCACTATGACCATCGATATCATGATGAGTACGATCCAAACACTGCGCGTTATGGACGTCAAGGTGAATATGCTTCAAGCTATAAGCCGCGTAGTGGTTTGGATTACAGTAATTACTATGATGGTTCACGATTAGGTCAGGGCAGTTCACGTTATGATACAGGTGACTCATCTGCCCCTACCAGCGCCACCAGCAGTTCCTCCAACCTGGGAGATAGAAGACAAAGAGCTTATGGCCGTAATAAGACATGTGAAAGTCTGGTTTCAGCAGCGGGCGAGGCTTCAGCTGGTGGTAGGCCACGCTATGAACCGCCGCCAGATGAATTTGAAGACCGTAACAATCATGCCTTGAATTCCCGTAATCGTTTTGCTCACAAGCGACCAGAGGTAGCTTCGGTGGGGTCTTCAACACATCGTCCAGCCGCAAGTAATAAATTATCAGAAGAAGAATTAGAAATAATAAATGATGATCGTTCATCTGCTGACAATGCTGCTATTCTTTTAGCTTTGCGTGATGACGGCCAATACTTAGAAGCAAAAAAGTTCGAAGAAAGAATGCGCAAACGAACCGAGCTTAAGGAACGCATGGCCCGTTATGCTCAGGAGGCTGAGAAGGCTGAGAAGACCAAGGAATTACAAAAGGCTTTAGAAGAAAAGGAGAAAGAGTTAGATAAACAAAGAGAAAAAGAAAAACAAATTGAAAAAGAAAAGCAGCTTGAAAAGGAAAAACAAGCTGAAAAAGAAAAGGCCGAAAAACAAGATGCCAATAACAATAATGTGGAAGTAGCCAATAAGGAAACGGCAAAAGCACCTATAAAATCCACTGAAGAATGTAATGGCGTTAAGGAGAAGGACATGGACATGGAACCTAAGAAGAAAACGCGCTCGAAAAAAGTAACTAACGAAACAGATACTACAGATAGTTCCACCTCTTCGGAAGAAGAGGATGATGACGAATCTGAAACTAGTTCTGATGATAACACTCAATCGAGTACTAAGGCAACAAAACCTACTACCACTACACCAAATAGCACAGCCATCACTAACACTACCTCTGTAACTAAACCTACTTTAGAGGCTACCAAAGACAAAGATCAAACTGATGCTAAAGTAACAACAAATCTTCCCTCATCCTCCACTACCTCATCTACCTCAAACTCTAGTCGTTTCCTAAACAATGACAAAATAAGCAATGATCTTTCAAAGTATAGACCACAACCCTTAGTCAAACCCTCTACCACCTCATCAGCTTCGAGCCTTATTCACTCATCTAGTTCGGGTGCTTTAGCATTCGGGGGCATTAGTGAACGTTTAGGTCTTAGTGGGATTTCCTCAAGACAGCAGAAACCCTATGCGGGTGCTGCCACTTCGCGCACTGCCGCTGTTCTAAGTGAATTTGAAAATTCTGGACCAACGTCGCGTTATCCCGCTACACGCGATCATTATTTAGATTCTTACAAATCCTCATATCACTATGATCCATATACATCTGCCTATGGTCCGAGTAGTAGTAGTAGACGTCCTACAGCTACTGGAGCAGCGGGCGCGTCTTCAACTTTAACCGCATACCAACGACAACAATTACAAGCTTATCAACAACAGCAACATTATCAGCAACAACATCAACTTTCAAAAAGTGCTACATCTTCTTCTCTCTTTCATAGGTCACGCATTCCAAAAACTTTTTCGTCTTTTGTAAGATCACTTTTTTCAAATTTTCTTATAAAAAAAAACGTCTTTTAAAGCGCTTTCTTTTGCTTTTAGCTGCATTTGGCATAAAGTAATAAATGCACGTAATAAGTTGTCATTTCGAAACGTTTTAAAAAAATAATGCATTTTGTTTTTTAGATCTTTTTCTCTCGTTTTGCTTTAAGAGTTGTTGTCTTTTAAAATTATTCTTTATAATGTCAGTGATATTTTATTTTATTATTTTATATGCGGCTTTAATTAAATCCTTGTTTCCTTCCTTAAATCCCATTCTTTTCTAAACTACTTAGGCTCGTTTTCACAACTTACGGATAGCTAAAGATTGGATTTTATCGGCCGTATAAAAAGTGTTCCATTTTTACAACTTTACTTTAACCTTCCAGGAAGAGTGCACCTTAATTTACTTTATCGCTCACTTTAGGTTAAAGTAAAGTTTAAATAATGGAACACTTTTTAAAAGGCCGGTTAAAGTCTACTTTTAGCTATCGGTAAGTTGTGAAAACGGGCCTAAATGTTGTACACCTTTCATAAGCAGTTTGATTATTGATTACTATTTATTTAAATTAATTGTTGATAAATGGACTTTTCTGTTTAATTACAAAAGTTGCATGATATTTTAAAAGTATTTAACAAGTTGATTAACAAAAAAAGTATGTCTAAAATCTGGAATATTTGGCTTTATTAAGATTGTCGTTGTCGGCAATCATCAGAGGTTTTTAAAAATTGGTATCATGGTTGTTTTAAACGTCATAAAAACGATAAACTTTCTATATATTTTATTGTTGTTGTCGTAAAGGACCAAATACACTTGTAAAATGTTTGTTCAGTGGGCGAATTCACTCGTAATTCGCTGACGTAATATTCGCCGTCATATCTAAATTTTTTGATTTTTCCATCTAGCATCGTCGGTGTGAAACATACAAACACATTTCCACTAATACTACCACAATTCTTGATGAGTATTTTGATCAGTGTATTTGGCCCTTAAAACTTAAAATATACCAAACAAAAAAAAATTCTAACGACTTCGACCCCTACATTTACTCTCGTAATGACGCCGATTTTTTTATTGTTCAATTTTTATTTAACGCAATACAGCCATGTTCTGGACCACGTAAATTGAAATCAATGGGAATTTTCAATTGAATTTTTTTTAGAAATAAACGTAGCTTTTATTAATTTCAAAAGTAGTTCTGGTAAATTTAAGGGAATATTTTTATTAAGGGTATTCACGTCACAAGTTGCACCCTTGCAAAAAAGCAAAAGTGCAAACACATAACAACAACCACAAAGAAAATTATTTACGCACAACTTATTGTCTGTGTGGTTGTTGTAATATTTTTGCACTTTTGCTTTTTCGCAAGGGTGCAACTTGTGGCGTGAATACCCTTATTAACCTTAAACAATAAGCGTCAGAAGAAGCAAATAACTAAAGGTGGTATTTTTTGTACAGATGTTCGATAAATTGAGTGCCCCGGTAGGCTAGCTGGTAGCGAGCTAGTCCATCAGCGCCGGGGTTTTGGGGGTATGATTCCCGCCTGAGGCTCTGCTTTCTTTCCTGCAGACAAGCGAAGAGCTTCGCGGGATTTGCGTAGGAAATAAAAATAAAAAATAGTCAACACCGATACAACATTCTCTGAAAATACCTAATTAACTTCGAATTGATTTGACAATAACTTCAAATTAACATCGACAACGACTTACAGAAAAGCGTTTGATATGATTTTAACTCAAAATATCAATAGATTCGAATGTTTTAATTTGCTTCCAGGCTTTTTAATAATGTATAACATTTTTAAAAACCTTTAAATGATTTTTTTTATTGAACTTGTTGGCAGTTTTATCTTTAAAGTTTGTGTCAGGATTTTCATTTACAAAACCTAAAATAAAGAATTATTACAATTAATTTTAATTCTTATAAGATTTTTAAGACTAAAATTCTGAACTTAAATAATTGGATGGGTGTAAATTACGGCATTCGATATCGATTGATTCTGCAATACAGCTTAAATGAAAATTTCGATCGATAACGAATGCCTTAATCTGCCCCCCTGAATCAAAACTTTTAATCAGATTAATTAAAACAGCTCTATGTTAATAACAAAAATAACTATGCATTTCTTTAACAGTTTGAAAATTTGTTGATTTGTTAATTTAAAAAAAAATTTAATTCTAATATTTAATTTACCTTTTTAAATTTAAATATAAAAATCTTTTCAGTATTATTTTTTTCTTTTGTTTGAATACTAATAAATATAATTTAAATGTTAACACTATGTATATACATAAATATATTTAACTGTAATTTGTAATATTAATCAAAAAAAAAAAATTATATATAAAATAAACAATTGCTAGTTTTTGTAATAACAAAAACAACAATTTGTCCGAACTAATTTTCTTATCGAAAAAACGAACGTATTTTTTTCGTGTTTTTCTTGATTATGTATGATGATGATGATTATCACAATGATGTTTATGGTGATGATGATGATGACTATAATATTGAACGTTGATGATGGAATGTAATGGCTTTGCTTTCGGGGAAATATTTCAAAATATTGGTATTAATAAATATGTGGTGTCAACGTGGGATATTGCAATGTTGATGATGATGATTTTTAATGACTTTGCTGTTTGCTGCTGTGTTACCCAATAATGTTAACAACGAAAACTGTTTGCCGATAATTCATTATGGATTTTTTGCGGTTGCTGTAATGATGACATTGCTTATGATGCTGCTGATAATGACGGTTCTGATATTGATGTTGTTTCTGGATGCCATTTCATCGATTCCATGGATATTTTTTTCTTTTTTTTTCTCTGTTTTTCTTTTTTCTTTTTTTCTCTCTTTCTTATATGTTTTTTTTAACGATGTCCAATTCAACTGAAATCAACTTACCAAATCGACCCAATAACATTAACTCTCAAATCCACAACACCCCTTCTCACACAATTCAACGTCGTGCCATGTATGCAAATCAACTCTTTTTCTCCCTGCTGCGGATTTCTTCTTACAATCTTCTTCTGCTGCTGCTGATTTCTTCACCGAAACAAACGAAAATCCAAAAAATCAATCATTAAAATCACAAAAAAATGAAAACACCACCAACGTTCTGCTCATTCCTTTGGTTAAATCTTGAAAAACTAACAGACAGCAAAGCCCGTCATACAAGATGATGCTGATGGCCACTTGATTTATCACTCTGGCGATATACTTCATCACAGATGTTCGTGACATTTTTTTGTTTTTTAATTTTTTTCCTTTTCCTATTTTTTTACTATATTTCCATATACTGAAACATATTTAGGACATGAAAAAGAGGGTATTACCAACTCGTTGGGATTAAAATCCAAAACCCCTACCTAAACAAAGGAAGATACTCAAATAGCGTAGAACATGTTTGTTCTAAATCCAAACACAATACTTTGTTTAATATTTACTTTCAGTAACTCTTTTCTTCACTATTTATTAAAACAAAATTTAATTTTTAAAAATCTTTTATTTTAAAATAAAGCGCGTTAAAGTTTTTTTTTATTATTTTTTTTTTCAAAAATGTCCATAAAGCTTTAAAAATTTTGTAAAATTTAATTTATTTTTTCCAAATTATATAAAATAAAATTTTTTATAATTTATTTTATTTTTTTAAAATCTAGTTTTCTCAAAGAGATTATTAAAGTTTACCAAACTTTTCTCTTATAAAACTTCTCCTTGAACAATTTTTATTCACTTTAATAATAATTTGTCATTTTGAGAAGCTGATTTAGATAGAGCTCTTAATTTTTGATTCTCCTATTCAAGCTTTGAAATAATAAAAGTTTTTTTTCTAAAACGGATTTTACAATATAATTTATACACTTCTTTTTAATTTCCCTTAAAAATGCGCTGAAATTATTCATTTTTAGTTATTTTTTTCTTTTATAAAATTTAAAAAAATCCCCTCCATATATTTCCAATTATCTTACCTCAAGTATTTTTATATAATATATCCGTAGATTTCTAATTTTTCTCAATATATATTTTATAGTCCAGTGTCCTATATATAAATCAGGATTTATTAATTTTTAAATTTAATAATATTAATAAAAGTTCGTTGAAGATTTTTAAGATCATTTCATTACTCAATGAGCCTTTTTCTATGAATTTTCAGATAAAATCATGGCCACTTTGGGTGAAGGTACATTTGGACGTGTTGTTAAGGTCAAAGATATGGAAAGGTTGGTTTGAGGTTTTTTTTGTCGATTAATAAATATAATTAAAAAAATTTTCTGTTTTATTTAAAAATAAAAAAGGGACTTTTGTATGGCCTTAAAGATCATTAAGAATGTGGAAAAATATCGTGAAGCTGCCAAATTGGAAATTAATGCTTTAGAAAAGATAGCACAAAAGGATCCAAATTGTGAACAGTAAGTAGATTGTAAATTTTATAAACAAACTTTAAAACTTTTAGTCATCGCAAAACTCCTTATATTTGCGATTCAGACTTGAAATCGCATAAGAGGTGTTCTGTAAATCGCAATCTCAAGAACTTTGCCGACTTCAGTTTGCAAAATTATGCTAAAGGGAAAAAGAATATTAAAAAAAAAACTATAGCAGATCGCAAGAACTGCACGTCTTTCAGAACAACATTAATAAAATATGAGAGCTAATTCTGGCAGTCGTGATTGAATACTTTTTCATTTCGAAGGAAATTTTATTTCTAATTCTTTCAGTCGATATTGATGGAATCAAAAGTATTTTTTCAGTGTTATGAAAACTCAAAGAAATGTTTTACACTGAAAAAATAATTTCGATTTGTTCAGAATCGACTAAAATAATTAGAAATAATATTGCTTTGGGTATAATCCTTTCTCTATGGTATTTAATAATAATTTTTAACATTTATTTTCCTTTTTTATGGAGAATTCCACCAAAAATCCTTGGAATTCTAAAACAGTTTAAGTAATCTTATCACAATAAATTGAATTTATCGGCCTTGACATGAGTGTCGTTGCCGTATTCGAAATAAAATTAATAAAATCACAAAAACTAGCGCGGGTACGAGCGACTACAATTATATGTTCCCGATCTCTAGGTAATTTGAATTCATGCCCATTCTTATGCGTCAAAGCGAAACTCTTTCCTCAATTCCGTAATAATCAGCCATTTTTCGGAAATAAAAATCGAATGAATTTGAAACCGATCGAGATTTTCATATCAAGTTTTTAAAAATAATCGCAGTTGTTCCTGGGGAAAAATTACGACATTCGATAACGATCGAAATTTTCATTTTAGAACATGAACACAAAATTTCGTGTGAGAAATTATATTGAAAACAACAATAAAATACGAAAATTTAATAAATAAGTGGTACTCAGAGCATCACTTTTATGGACTATAGAAACTGGATTGTTTTCAAAATTTGTTTGAATTCAATTTCAATCAAATTCGATCGATATTAGTTAAGTGTTAGAAGTTCGATTCAGGGTACGCTGCTGGTTAGGAGTAGGGTCTGCATTAGAACCATGATAGTATTATCACGTGCAACTGTACGACAGGCAGGATGGCGGTGAGGATGGCATCTGACTAGTGTTTTTCATACGGGATTTTTTTGATTATATAATAAGTATAATTGTACATAAGTTGTGTCATGAAATAGATCTTAGCCGTATGTCAAAAAATCACATTTTGAGTTTTTGATTGGCTTTAATTCAATTTTCTCTCTCTTTTGTTTGGTGTAATGCACTTAAGTCTAGCACAACTGCTTCTGATCTTTAGGAAATACACTAAATAAATAGTTTTCAATTTAACATACCGAACAACTACAGTTTCTGACTCAAGACATTTTTGCCAAACGCCAAAGAAATATCAATTCATATCTGATAATGTTAAATGCTTTGAAATTTTTAAAAAAAAGAGTAAAAATGTACAGAATATTAAATTTGCTTAAAGACCGAGAAAAGAAACGTGTTTAATCATTGAAATCTTCTTGATAAAAATTAGAAAAAGGCTTTCAAACGATTCTGTAAATCCTTATTCTGAACTATTTTAACAATAAATATTTTGTAATTTTTTGTTTGAAAAATTTTAAATTTTTGGTTTTATATAAATGCTGTTGGCCTTGAACTATTCTGTGGCAATAAGTGATTAAGTCTATTTTTTTAGTTTTATAGGAGAAAAATAAAAAACTTTAAAGGTGGCAATTCTCTGCGGTTATAGTTTTGTATGTTTTAATTCCTAAACACTCCTTATGTCACAGATCGGAAGTTTTGATTACTTCAAATGTTATTGCACATTGAAAAAAGATAACAAAAAGTAATTTTGCTATAACTTCCTTAAAAATCCTACAAAATTAATGAAATTTTGAATGAAGATTTTAAGGTGATATTTGGCACTTTTTCCTTTTTGCCACACAAACAAAAACGTTGACGATTTGTATTGAGCGGGAATTACAGGGATCCCGGGAAATTGAAAAATAAATCCCGCTTTCCCGGGAAATGAAACAGCCGGGAAAAGAAAAACTCTACATCTGACTTGTCGAATATGTAAAGGTTGGGCATTCACTCTTTATTTCTCTTATTATTTTCTAATTAGTACCCTATCACTAAATAAGGCGTCACAATGGATTCAATTGGTCTCTGTGTGTGTGTGTGTGTGTGTGTGTGTGTGTGTGTGTGTGTGTGAAGGTGACTTCGCATCGCCCTTTCTACATAATGTAATCTAAGCGTTAGATTTTAAATTAAAACTAGTATCAAGTATCAGCAAGAATTAAATTTTTTGAAACTTAGAATTAAATTATTAACTTAAATTTTCATATTATTGCGATTGAAAAAAATAAATCTCGTTTAAAAAGTGCTAAAAAAATATTCTGCTGAATTCATTGAAATTATTAGATTAAATACAAATTAAAGAAAAATATTTAAGCAAACAAAATTGTTTCTGATAGAATACAATTAAATGCTTGGGATGAATCTCCGATAGCATATTTATATTTGATATCATATTTTATGATAAGATCATGCAGGCTTTATATCGATCTTTCAATCAGCCTCAAAAACTTTGAATTATTATTGTCAAGCTTAAAACGGAAACTGCTGAATTTGTATAATTTAGTATTTATATTTTCTTCTAAGGATTATACAATTATTCACATCCGCCTTGAATAAAATTTCCCAAAGAATTTGTTCCCTTTTTCTTAAAAAAATGTATTGGGTAAAGCCAAAGGAAAAATATGTTCACTTTTGTTAATCTGGATTTAAAACACGTCAACAAAATGCATACTTTATAAATTTACGCCATCTACAATACTTAAATTTAAAATGTATGCATTCTATTGTTGTCGTGTTGTTCAAGTTTTCTAAAGTCTACAAAAGTAAAAAAAAAATATCAAATCAGATCCTGAAGAAATTTATTGATCTTAAAAAATACAATTATGCTTTTTTTATTTCAACGGATTAAGAAAAGAGGCAAAACAAAAGATAACTATAATTTAATAAATGTTTTCTTCTTTTTTCACTTTTTCAGTTTGTGCGTAAAAATGATAGATTGGTTCGATTATCACGGACACATGTGCATTGCTTTTGAAATGTTAGGTTTGAGTGTTTTCGATTTCTTGGTAAGTTGAAATAATTCTAAAAAGAGTCTAAAAAAAATTCCTAAATTATTTAAATTTTCGACTTAATTTTAATGCCTTTTCCTAATTTCTTATTTCTCTATTTTTCTTACCGCAGCGTGAGAACAACTACGAACCATATCCATTGGAACAAGTGAGACACATGGCCTATCAGCTTTGCTATTCAGTGAAATTTTTACATGACAATCGTTTAACGCACACAGATTTAAAGCCTGAAAACATACTATTTGTTGATTCAGAATATACCACACATTATAATCATAAGATTGTAAGCATCGTTATAGAGAAATTCAAAATATTTATTTTACTTATTTAAAAATAATTTACTATTTTTCAGAATCGTGAAGTAAGACGTGTTAAAAATACCGATGTTCGTCTAATTGATTTTGGTTCCGCTACTTTTGACCATGAACATCATAGTACCATTGTGTCGACACGTCATTATCGTGCACCAGAAGTTATTCTCGAATTGGGATGGTCCCAACCATGTGACGTTTGGTCTATAGGGTAAGTAAATTTATTTAATAAAAAGTTTCTAAATAAAAGACAGAAAATTAAATTGGATATATTTTAAAATTATTCATTTTATAGCCAAATTGAAAAGCCAAAAAAACATCTCGTTTCATTTTTCAATTGATTGTTATCAAATATTTTATATTTAATTTTAATGTGGTCGTTTATTCCCTTTTTTTTATCAATATTTTAGCTGTATTCTCTTTGAACTTTATTTGGGCATAACACTATTCCAAACCCATGACAATCGTGAACATCTTGCCATGATGGAACGTATACTTGGACAGATACCATATCGTATGGCACGGTAATGTATAAACTTAACATGCTTTCATTTATTAAAGGCGCAGTTTACTTCATGAAATTCGATTAACCTATAGCAATCATGTTCTTTACAGCAAAACTAAAACAAAATATTTCTATCATGGTAAGTTGGATTGGGATGAAAAATCATCGGCCGGTCGTTATGTGCGTGATCATTGTAAGCCACTATTTAGATATCAAATGAGTGACAGTGAAGATCATTGTGAATTATTTGATTTAATTAAGAAAATGTTGGATTATGAACCATCACAACGAATTACGTTAGGTAAGTGTATTTGTTATATTAAATAATAACTTTTTTTTTGTTATAAATATGTACTTGTATATTGACTAATATTGTTTTGTTGCTCTTTCGATATCGTTTGTTTGGTTAAGTGTGAAGTGTGGAGTTTGTAAGGTTAAGGTATCTTTACATGTTAATACAAAGCATTTACACTTTGTAGAATCAAAATGTTATGAAGTTGTCTTCGTGTTTAAGAATAGAGAACAAAAAACTGTTCTAAATTGTTTAAATGTTTACACGGTTGGTATAAAAAAAATTAAAGTAAAGATATAAACAGCTGAGTTCTACATTTTTTACAAAAACAACATTTACATTTCCTGAGTTGATTTTTAATTTCTGATTTATTGAATTTGCATATGTTCAGTTCCATACTGCAATATAAGTCTTAATTAAGTCTTGTGTAAGGATCATCGAAAAGAAAGATATAAATAAAATAAAAATTAAACTTGGTTGTTTTTGTAGTTATTTTTTTTAAATAATGTCAACACCTTCAATAAATATTACTGTAAATGTTGCCAATGTTTACTTAAAAATGCAAGAATTCTTAAAATGGGTTAAAAAATGAACATATACCGACCGCTTGTCAAATTTTGTATCCATATTCTCTCCCAACTATTCATTCTACATCATTTGTTGACATGTCGTAATATATGTAAAGAGACCTTAAGTTTATATTTAACAAACAATTAAATCTGCTCCAATCAATATTTAAAAAGAGGTCACAGCATTCTTAAAATAATAAAAAATTTTCTTTAAACTGACTACCTGTTCTCTATCTGGTAAACTTTTAACACTTTAAACTCCCATAAATGTTTGTTATTTATAGAAAAGATTTAAATTTTTTTTGTTTTTTAAACTTATTAAATTAAAAATAAATTTTTAACACATTATGACTATAGATGGGATCAAGGCGAATTCATGTAAACGGTGGTGTCGATACTACAACAAGTAACAAAACCAAAAAACACAACAATGTATTTTTTGTTGCTTTCGTTGGCCGGTATGTCAAAAACACAAGTAACTTTTGACATTCCTCTCTCTAATTAAGAAAAAAAGTAGCACAGCTGTGCTTTCAACGCCACCTGAAAAATGAATTCGCCTTGGATGGGATTCTACCGGGTATTTACCTGGTGTCTGGGTAAATACAAGGTATATTCCATTTTTTGGAATTTATTTTGGTATTTATAAAACACAAATTCATATGGCAATCATTAACTGTCAATAAAATTATGTAACTTAATTTTAAATTAGTTTTCGTTTTTTTTAAAACGTTTTTTAAAGGCGTGTTAAATTGCACTTAATCAACAATAAACCGGAGTTTATTGATTTTAAATTGTAAAGAAGGTATGTGTATATTTAGTGAAGCTGATATTGATTTAATTAAACAATAAATTTTTTATCAAATTTTGTGCAAAACGTTTATACCCACCCTTTGGGTAAATACCAGGGTATTTAACAATTCTTATCAAATTTTCCCTATTTACCGGGTATTTACCAATTGGGTATGTGCCCTTTTCCCATCTATAATTATGAATTCTTTTTGAAATGGCCATCGGTAAAAATTTGGTCTTATTTTTGTTTTAACTATGTATCTGCAAAGTTTATTAACAAAATATTATTGTATTTTGTCCGTTTTTAATGTATATTTTTTAAAAAATTTCCTTGTATTACCAAATTTCTATTTTTCAAATACTAAGGTAGGTTTGCTCTCGTCCTTGACACAAGAGTAAGTTTTGTTTATATAATGCGTAGGACCGAGAAAATAGAAAATTTGGCAATTTGTATTTATTTTGTAATATTTGTGTCCCGAATTTTACACTTTTGTTGATACTTATTGAAATAATTTGGTGAAATGTAATGTTCCTCTTTATTAGTTTTAAAAAAGTAATCTTACTGGAGGAAGCCCGATCTTTTGTAGGAATATACATGTATATATCGTCGGCTTAGAATGTAAACCTGCTAAATCCGTTTTTTACACTTTGATATTTTGATACCGTTCGAAAGATAAAGAGTCGCCGCATCGATTAAGAAATACATTTTCTTCAATTTAGGACTCTATAGAATAAACGAAAATAAATCTTAAGCTAAATATATCAAACATTGGTAGTTTCTTATCTGCCCTCTTAAATTTTCTAGAAGGTAATTAGCAGGTTAACTCACTAAAGCGTCGATATATTGGGATTTTGTTGAACCTCGGTTATCCGGGCGTCGAGATGTTAACTGTTTACATCTTTAAACTGGCATGCGGCTCGTTTTGTTTTACAACCTCTATTATTCGTGATTTTGCCTCGTTTATCCGTGCTTTATTTTTCATACCACAAATTCGATATCAGACAAAATTCCCATTTAAATTGTATTGTAATTTCCATCGATATCGAATGCGATAGTTCGGCCCCGGGTTTATCCTTGAAACAAAAATAATTTCGATTTCTTTGGCCAAAACTTTTTAGCATTTTTTTTTTTTTTTTTTTTTTTTTTTGGCATCAAAAATCACTAATTGTTAGACATCGGCGATGAAAAAGTTGCTGTCTAATTTCTGCACATTTTTTGTTTTCTAAAATGAAATATGTTACAATAGCAAACCGTGAATTCCGCTTATATCTTCATAAGAACGATCCGATATACTCTGCATTTGTCATATTAAGTCGAAATTAGCGATGTTGGACTTGTTACGTTGTTGCAGCAAGTGTGTGATATGCTCAATAAGTTATTTTCGTATTTTTAAAGATAATGAACACAAAATTAAGGCAGATTGAAATAATTTACAGTGCTGCCAAAAGTTTTTAGTGTTGCCAGAATAAATTTTTAGAAAAATAGCATATTTGCACAAAAAATAAAAGTGGTATGCTCACGATCAGTCATAATATGCAAAGCAAATTTGCACAATGACCATCGTGATTACCCTTAATGATTTAAAATATTGCAATTTTGACAACATTTCATTCTGAAATCTAAAATTGTTTTAAAATCAGTTTGGTTGAAGTCATTTTGATTTCAATGCCACCAAATTATTGCAGTTTTTTTACAGCTCTGCAAAATACACAAGGTATAAAGAAAGAACAACAAATCAATAAAGTCTACATATTTTATTATAAAAATTTTTAATTACATTTTATTTCATTCTTTGCAATGTTTTCTTTCTACAACAATAACAACTACAGGTGAAGCTTTACGTCATCCATTATTTGAAAAACTCCCACCACATCAGCGTGTCGGTGATGCTGCCTCAAAAATAATGCAACCCGCCTCATCTGGCAGCAGCAGTCGTGAACGTTCGCACAGTTTATCAAGATGAGAATTGGCACGATTTGGTTATTATTAATTAATAACATACTTTTTTTAAATTTCTCTAAACTTTTAAAGAAAATACTATCCAAAAAATAATTTTCTTTCTAAAATCTTAAACAAAGTTCACAAAAAACAAAACACATACATATAATTTAAAAAAAGTTTTCAACATATGAAACCAACAACTACGACAAAAACAAAACTCAATACTGCTACAAAACAACAACACACAGCAAGTTACATGCAGCCATCACCATAATATAAAAAAGCGCAGCAAATTTTTAAACAAAAAAAAAAAATAAGGATTTTTTAAAAACTTAATTTTTGTAAGTTTTTGCTTATTTTTTTAGAAACAATTACCAAAACACTAAATAAAACATAATTTAAAAAGGAATTCAAACTTTTTACAGTAGTAAACAAACAAATAATTTCAATTTGATGTTTTAATTTTAAATGTATTGTAATTGTTCTTCATATCATATTTAGAATGGTTAAAAATTTCATTTTATTATAAAAGATATTTAGCCAATTCACAAAGTGTTCTAAAGTTCTAAGTTCTAAAGTGCTATTTTAAACTTATTAGTGCTGTTATAAATAGCCTGTTGTCTTATCATTCACCCATATCGTTAAGATTTTTTACAAAAACCAGCTGAAAAATAGCACATTGATAAGACAAAGCTATCAAAGTTGTATTGCCATATAACATTTTAATGTGGAAAGTAAAAAAGACAATTTTTATGACAGTCATAAAATTATAGCAAATTCAATCCATAGGACACCATACAACATTTTGTGAATTGCCTAATTAAGAAATAGGAGCTCTTGGTAATTTAACTAATATTTTTAAATTTTTCTTTCTTTTTTAATACAAATTACTTTTTGTATTTGTTTTAAATTTACCCTTAATTCGTTTATTTTTTTTTACTTAATTAATTTGTAAAGCTAAAAAATTAAATTATTTTGCTTTCTAAAAATTTGTCTTGTCACAAATTCCTTTTTATGTATTGCAAAAGAAATATTCCAAGTTTTTGGTTGCTGAAAACTGGAATAGATTTTTTTTTCATTGATAGAATACAAATTAGTAGTATAATACTTTTATGTATTTTATCCCCACCTATAAAATTTCATAAATAATTCATTATTTCAATAAATTAATTAATTTTAGTTTAATTATAACTTTTATTTTTCTTTTTATAAATTTTCTTACTATATTTTAAGTAGTTAGTTAAGAATTATTTTACTTTTCCGAGCTATTTTTTCTTTATTCCTTTTTCACTATGTATAATTGGTTTTATTTATAGTTTAATAATGGATTAAGTAGTTTATTTTAATTTTCAATATTTTTTAAGCTTTTATTTCTTATTTTATATTTTGTAGATGTTCCCTTAATCGCTAATTTTTAAAAAGAATTCGTTCTTTTAATTTGCATATTTTCATACTGAATGTCATCAAAACTTTTATATAAAGAAATTAATTGAAGTTTCAATTTAAGAAATTTAATTTAGACTTTTTTCAAAATTTTATAATAAATTTGAGAGTATATTTACTGTAATATGAAGCAAAAAAAAATCTATTTATTTTTTCTTTAATATGAAATTAGAGCGGAACTTTGGATGGTATTAAAACTCACAAACAATTATCGCTTATTTACTTCAACAACGTTATAACTCAAAAGTTAGTGATACAAAGTTGATCGCTATGTTGTGTATATCTTAAAATCCTTTATACTTTCCCCGTTTGAAGAGAATGTTTCACAGTTAGAAAAAATAACTGGTTAGAGCAAATTAAAAACTTTAAACACGTTTTTCTCGAAATGACACTGTTGAAGAAAATTAGCGATATGTCCGTCCGCTAGACTTTTTTCCTAAAGAATAAAATTCGCATTATTGATCTCAAAATAAAAAGAAAAATAAATATTTTCTTATACATAATAATTTTTAAAAATGTGAAATTTTTTTTTATAAAAATTCCGGTTCGAAGAACTTACTAAGTTTGGTTTCTTTTTTAAAACAAATTTGAAAATATCTATACAAAATAAATGTTTGTTAATTAATTTCTTGGAGACTTTGCGAAACAAATGACAATAAAAACGCTTTGATTATACATTGATTTTCTAGAGTGTTCTTTCTTTCTAATTTGATTGAAATATTTTCGGTAGAATAGAATTACATACTAAGAAAACTAATAGACAAGCTCTGTCCATAAGTGTTCTTCGATCAAACAGTTCAAGTCTTAAATCTCGGAATGCCGGACAATGACACAGAATATGTTCCGTTGAGTCTTCCTCCTCGTAGCCGCAACTTCTACAAAAGTCATTGTAATTGAGCGCTAGCCTTTGTGCTTGCCTCCCAATGGACTAGTGACTGCAATTAGTTTTCTGAGTTGATGTATGTCTGGACAGCTGTAATGCCCACCGAGTTCTGTTTTAATCTATGATGGGTCAGATTTTCCTGGTTTCTCCACTGGTAGCTTCATTGAAATGAAATTTGTGCCCAACAAGTTGCTTATTCCTTAAGAGTGAAACACTTATATTCGGGTGTGTTCTAGAATCCGAATCCACTCGAAAGTGGATTACTTTAGCATTATTGGTGTTCTGCATTTCACATCCACATGTTTTTATTCGTTTTCAATTAGAGTAGATATGGGTTGGTGAAAGTAAACCGAATCGACTTTTTTTGTAATATGTGAAAACATTTTTAACAAAAAAAATAATATTGCTTTTAGCTTAAAATCTTCTTAATCCAATTTAATCAAAAATATATCGTTATCTAATACGCAAAAGGCCCTTACTAACCCTAAATTTAAAGTTGACTTTTTCATTGATTTTGATGTAATTATACCAAATTTTTTTTAACGATTTTTATGTTATTTTCAGACAATTTGTTTCTTTAATCGATTTAGCGATCTCTTAGTTTTTGGGTTTGTTTAAAATTTTGCAATTTTTCGCGAATTTTTGCCATGTTCGCGATATAAGCGATTTGGTCGTGTAAGTTTTCTGATTCTTTACAGCTTTAACGATTTATAATAAATAGTTGACTTTGCTATCATGTCGCTGTTAGCAAATTTTTGCGAATTTCCTTGAATTTAGCAATTTTTACCGATTTTTTGCCATTTCTTATAGTTTTAGGGACTTTAAATCAATTTTATGGCTGGTTTGAAATATTAAAAATTTTCGCGAATTTTCGCTATTTTTGCAATTTTTTTGTTATTTTCCGACCTTTTGTTTTTTTAACCCATTTAGAGATTTCAAATAAATTTAAGTGTTTGTTTAAAAGATTGCAATTTTTCGAGATTTTTAGCCATGTTAGCGATTTTTTTCGTGATTCTTTACAGCTTTCATGATTTTTAGAAAATATTAGACATTGCTATCATGCTTCGGTTAGCAAATTAGCGATCTTTAGTTCAACAAAAGTTCTTTCGAACAAAAACTTCGAATACACAAAAACATGCGGATTTCAGAACACCAATTTATGACTTATGCGGATTCAAAAAATTTTTCGTTTTCAATTCGAGTCTAAACCTAGAACATACCTGATTATTATATATTGATGTATTATTATATATTGAACCGTCTTGATTTAAGGTGGTGCCTGCATACGCCAACGAGTCTACCATGCAGTCTCTATGTTTGTCCCTGTCTCCGGGGACCCACTGAATGTCTCGCTATCTTCTCCAGTGACATCCGTTATTCTTGGACAATTCTCGATGTAATAAACACATTCTCCAAAGATGTTATAGCCCATTTTATAAATATTATTAAAAAAATATTCATTGGAAAATATTTGTATTCAAGAAAGTCTCGAAACAATCTCAAATTTGTTGAAGCAGTTTAAAGGTTCTATTTTAAAATTCCTTCAGAAATCCTAACCGACGTTCTTAATATACCTTTTTTGTTTTTAAATTTATAAATAATAAGGGTCCTCATGATATCGTTAATAAGTCTCGTAATCTGTGCAAACTGTGCATTTTTACGCCCTCGTAAATAAACTGTCAAAAATTGTATGAGAATTCATTTACACAAACTTGGTAAATTTGCCCAACAATTTTGTCTCGTAAACTTGCGCTGTTCAATTGTGCATTTGTACAACAGATCTTTTAATGATTTTAACGTCGTTTTCAATGAAAAATCCAAGTGTCTATAAATCACAAACAATAAATTCTAGCAATAATTTCAGTAAATTGGTCTTTTGGCTTTCTTTGAGCATTTTTAAAAGCGAATTTCTCATACATATTAATCACAAATTTAAACACAAATTTTTATATTTTTGAATTTTAATTTTTAATTTATTTTTGTATTGACGTTTCTTACAAACTGACATTAATTGTTTAAAATTACACAAAAGTAAAAAAGGGGCTTCATGAAACAAGACTCGTGTTTGCGCATTTGCACAAATTGCAATTTTGAGCGACATCATGAGGACCCTTAATATAATTTATTTTGCTTTAAAAAACGCTTTATCATAAACCTAATTAAAAAAATTAAGAGCTTCTACATTAGTTTTTAAAATCCTAGAAACCAACATTTTTTACTACCTGTTTTTTAAAAACTTTGCAAACTTTATAGTTTGAAATTGTGAGACAAGCAACTTAAGCTTGTAAAATAGTCACCCGTATTATGAAAGTCAACGTCGACAGAAATAGTATATTATTGACAGTCACTTGGTATTTTCTATGGCGCTTTTAGGTAGACATCCAGTAGAACTGCCACTTTTTAGTCGACAGGAAATTTCGCGCAGACTCAAATGAAAGTTAAAGAAATGTTAATAGGAAAAAAAAATTATTTTTAAATAAAAAAAAATGCAAACTTTTATAAACAAAAATTTTAGGAAAATTTATAAAGTTTTATGTGAAGTAAATACATGAAATAAATTTAAGACTTTGGCGAAATGCCCACTTTGCAGTAAATTTTTAATAGCATAATCCGCCAGGATGAATACTTTACTTTAACATTTTTTACTTTAAAGGCTCGTACACAATGCTAGCAACAATTTAAATTGATGATCATAATAGAGCAACAATTTTTTCCCCCAATCACACACATTTTCAATGAAGAAACCGTTTACCCACAACAATATTACGAATTTATTATAATTTTTTTTAAACATTTTGTTAAAATTTTCATTCAAAACTAAATAAAACTATTATAAAGTCATTTTCAATTTCATACAAATTTATGCTGAAGTAGAAGTAGACTCAACTTTAAAAAAAAAAAACTTTACTGTCAATTTTGTTGAAAAATTAAAGAAAAATATATTAAATACTTGGGGAAGAAATTAGATAAAAGAAAAAACCAAATTGTTGCTGAAAAAAATAACTATAGATAGGATTTTGTTTTGTTAGATTTTTGTTTAATCAGTTAACATCAACACATTCGAAGAAAATACCAAAATAATGTCGAAGTGATGTAGACGTGGACTTGATGTAGCAGCAAATTGAAATTGACGTCGACAACGACTTATATAATAGGGGTGGGTGCACAATAAAATCTTTACGCAAACTCCAAACAAAAAAATATGTATGTTCTGTCAAACCTTTATTTAAAAATCGAAATTTGTAAAATTAAAAAATTTATTTTTTCCTTTTATATCATATCAATCATATCAAAAAAAAACCCAATATTTATATGTTAAAAAAATACTAGTTGCTCACGGAAGGCGAATTAAGAGGTTATTTGGTTATGTAGTTATATTAACAGCAACGATATTTTAATAAATTTATAAATGTTTTTTGCTGTTAATATATGTAACTATATAACCATATAAGCTGATAACCAGACTTCCCTGAATAGACTGAATAGTTTTATAAATTTCAGAAAAATTTTGATTGTGTTTTTTAGCGCTGTGTGTGTGTGTGTTCTTTTTTTTTATACAATATACTTGTATTTGTATACTTTATTTAAAGTAGTTCCTCCTCTTCTAAGTACTTTTGTCTTTATATGCATACATTCTTATGTATAATATTAATTATGTTAATTAAAAATAACCAAATCGTTTGTAAATGAAGATGTGTTGCAAAACACAAAAACATTAGTTTTATGTTGTGTTAAAATTAAATTTAAAACTAAATTTTTATACAATATAAAGTTTTAGCTGTAACTAGTAAAAAATTAAAGAAATATGTAAGAAATTTTTTAATACGATCATGACAATATTTAACTAGATATAAAAACAAAATTAAAAAAGTAACAGTTTTTTCTAACAATATTGCGGCTTCATTCTAAGATTTTATATTGTATAAGTAATTTAAAAAAAAGTAAAACCATTAATTGCAAACATTTTCAATTAGGTTTTAGCTCATTTTAGTTTATTTTCAATATCATTAAAACAAAACCTCAGAAACTCGTTGAAGTCTTATTGTAAATCGTAATTAAAAAAAAAATTATTGTAAAAAGTTTTTTATAAAATAAAGAAAAAACAATAATAATTTGTTTGTTTAAGCTGCCTGGACTGATGACTGTCTATTTAGAAAAAAAAAATTAAAATAAAAAAAAAATGTTTAAAAAGGCAGCATGAGAAAGAGTTTTTAGTTTATTTTAAAATTTTTAAAACTTGATTCTTAAAACAAAACAAAAGTTATATATTTAAACTCTATAGATACTTATAAGTTTAGTAAATTGTTTTGAAACACAAAACTGTAAATGAAAACTTTAAAAAACTTACAAAAGAAATAAACTCAAATTAAATTTTGATTATTTATCTACAAATTATACAAACACTGTAATAATGTTTAAGTCATAATTTCAATTAGTTAACAACAATCATTTTATATATATTCAAAAATAAAATCAATTTAATTTAGCATCTTAAGCAGGTTTACAAAAAAAAAACATATTTTGTTAAAAAAATTGAAATAACTTACTTTTTATCGTGAACAACAAAACGAAGAAGAAAATAATAAAGTCAACATCTTAATTAAACTTTATTGTTTAAGTTTAAGTATTTTTTAATTTTTTTTGTTTAGTTTTTTTTTCTTTTTTTTTTTTTTTATTATAAATTTATCATAAAAAACCACAAAATAGGTTTGTTACATAAATATACAAACAATGTATGATTAAAGAAAATGTCTTCATTAAAACAAAACAAAAAAAAAAAACAACAAACAATTTCAAATGTTTCAGAAATAAACAACTACTATTTAAGCTCAAAGGAAAAACTTATTATATTTTTAGTTTTAATTTATCATTGTTTATAATTATTTTAAATATAAAAACTTCTCTAAATTTTGTTTTAAAAAATGTGTGTAAGATTAATTGAGAACTTAAAAATGATGACCACCAGCCTTAAGAAGAAGACAAACTGCAGCAACAAGTTGCAAGGCAAACAATAGCAGACATTTTTTAAACTTCTAAAATTAGACCTTAATTACATCTTAATTTCTACACCCTCCCCGCTCTTACTACTACAAAAAAAAAATAGTTTTAATTAAAAAGAAGAAAAAACAATACGAATAAAAAATTATATATGAAAAAAAATAATCTTTTTATTTTCAATAGCCTTCAGTTTCTATGCGGATTCTATAACTAGAAAGTATTTTCTGAAAATTTCGGAAAAATCGGTTCAGATACGGAAAAGTAATGGCCAGTTTTATTTAAATACGCTTTATTGGGAGCCAAAGATCTTCCCGAGTCCAACTTTTATAGTTTAAATTAACGGAAAATTTGTTCTTTAACACGTCGGTATATAATCTGTTAAAAAATGGGAAAGTTATGAGTAAAAGGCTGTCATATGACCTAATTTTCTAGAAAACTCGGAAAAAGTTATGCCTAAAATTAAAATTTTTTTTTTTAAATACCCAGTTTCGAGAATTATAGATCTTCCCGAGTCCAAGCTTTATAACGCCAGTTAATGGTAAATTTCATCTTTAACACGTCGGTATATAAATCTGGCAAATCGGTAAAAAAAAATGGCTGTGTTATAACCGAAATACTGAATTCCTAAAAATTAAAATTTTTTTTTATTTTTATTATAATTAATATTTGTAACTTCAGTAAAACCTTGGTAATCCGGACCTTGTTTTATCCGGATTATTTGACAATCGTTTTCCAATAAATTATATATATGTATATCGTCATCTTAAAGAACTAATAACCTATCTGCAATAATTTCAAAATTGAGTTTTTTATGGATTTTTATTCCCTATATCATAACGCATATGTGTGCAAAATTTTGAACATGTAATATTACAAATGTCAAAGTTTTTGTACCTAGAGGACCGTTACGCACAAAAAAAGAGAAAAATAAATCATCAAAAATCACGATAAAAGTTTAATTTTGTTGCATAGTGTAATTTAAACAAACATTAAGTACTTGTTTTTGCTTAAATCAGTAAAAGAAACTACTACTGTAATTATTTAATGTATATAATATTCATGTGTATAAAGAAATTTTTATTTATTCATGCTCATTAGTACTGCAGATAGGTTATTTGGTTTCAGATTTTTACAATTCCAAAAAACCTGAGTGTCATAACATAAGCTGTGATTAGAAAAACAAAATTATCTCAAGTGATATATATTACTGGTTTCATTTTAATCAAAATGTGTAATTTTCGTTTCAATATCGTTAATAGCTCCAATTTTATAACGTTTTATCCCTCTCCTGTAAACTTTTGAAAACTGGAGATAGGTTATTTCGTCTTTTAGGTGACGATATATATATATTAATATAATAATATATCATTCAAAATGTGCAAAAACACTGTTTCAAATTTTATACGGTAGTCCGGATAATTTGATATTCCGAATTAGGGTCTGCAATCAATTATCCGGATTATCTAGATATTAAATGTATATGTATATAAGAGGGCATGCCACAAAATATAATTATTTATATCTTGAGAATGGTGTTTACATAACTTTACTATTATTGACAATAATTTATGATACACTGACATTCGACTATTTCTTTGACATTTTCGATGGTAATACGTTAAATCTACTTGCATGTAATTTGTTAACTGATGTACAAAAAAATATTACTTTTAATACAAAATAAAATTTTTTTTGGTTACTAATTGAGATTTTGGAAACGCTGTTTACAATAATATATACAAAAACAATCTGGCAGCACTAGTATCTTGGTTAAAAATTTAACCAAATCTTGCCAGACTACGAAAATCAATTTTTTCTCTTTTAATTTCCACCTATATGCTTTTCATAGATGGCGCTAAGTGTGTGTAAATTAAATTCGCCTTAAGATATGTGAAGTTTTTTGTAAATATTTAAATGTAATTAAGAACTTACCTTTAAGTTGTCGAGTCTTTTAAATAAAACCAGTTGAATTCAATGTTTATATATTGATTTTCTTTTTAATTTATTGAATAAAACATGATTTTTCTTTTCTCATTGTTCTGTTTTCTTTACATAATTTCATATTTTCCTTTAAATTGTTTTAATATATATTTATGTATAGACTTTACAATAGTTTTGGGTTGTTTAAAAAATTTGGGGTGAAATTATATAAAATAAGCAATCAAACAAGTGATGTTTTTTTTCATAAGAAGCAAATGAAGTGATTTAAAAATTAAAAAATTTAGGTAAAAAAGTTACATATAAATTATTTGGAATTGTAAAAATTTTTAACGAATTATGAATTTTGAAAGTGTGGTATAATGTTTTAGAAAGTAATGGGGTTAATATAAGCTTTAAGAAAGTATAGGTGGGGCAAGCCCGACCATATGAGACCATACACCACAATATCTAAACACAAATTTTTTTAAGGGGCAATAGTATTATTTAGATATCTTCATCTATAAAATATGTGTTAACCTTTAATTTGTTTTTAAGGAAAGGGCATACATATATGGGACATATGGTTAAGCCTAACAGCACAATATTTTGTCATAACATATGTATGTATATAGTAGTTATGATACGAGTACAATAACAGCTTATCTTGACAGGGTTGTGTTTCCCTCAAAATGTGTTAGTGTAAAATTCCCTTAAAAGATATTTTCGGGAGTAGAAGCTGGACGGACGGATAACGTTAGATCGATTCAAAAGGACATTCTGATTCGATTAGTATACTAAAAGATGCGTTTAAGACCAATTTAAAAGTTTTACAAGCATCGGCATAAACGCACTATTGTGATGCGGGTGTAAAAATCCATATTTTGAATTTTTTCGGATTTATGAAAACGTATGAAAGCTGCAGAAGAAAAACAAAACTGGTACGAATTAAAAATTGGATAATTTTCACTTTCGTATATATTCTGTGACACACCTTTATGTATGTTGCCATGAAATTGATGAAGAATCTTTTGAACATCTGCTCTGCTTTTGTCCCGTCCTGGGGACTGCTAGCCGGAAATTCTACGGGGACATCTGATGGGCCCAGCTGAAATTTATCATCGTTCACCAGACAGGATAGTTGGCTTCATACGTAACCTAAACCTGACGTGGTAAAATATACAGGCTGTGCAAAAGTCTCTCTGGGTCGCGGGGCTTATTGCATCCTATGCATATCGCACTCGTTCAACAATACTGTATTAACTTAAAATTTACAAATTTTTAGTAGAAGCAAAACAATTTTTAATTTTACATTAGAAGCATATGAAAAGGAATTTTTAAGCCAACCGTTTCATTACCAAAAAGTAAATAATATGGCACGATATTTTCACAGCGGTTAGATATGAATATTACGTGTCCATTTGTTCCAAAAATAGAAAAAACAAAAATTTCGAGTTAATACACTATTGTTGAACAGGTGCGATATATATCTCTAGGTGTGTTGCCAGCCAGCTCTGATTAAAACGCAAATTCTTTTAAAAAACAAAAATCAATGCCTGTTACTTTTAAAGGGTGTCATGCTATGGAAAAATGCTCTTAATTAATTTGGAAAAGTTAAAGAAATTTAGGTGTGACAGGTATTAAAAAAAAAACTCTAAATAAGAATAAAAAATTTCAAACAATCAACAACAAATTTCTCTGCCCCAAATTACTTTTTTGCTTTTATTATTTTTTGCAAAATTTAATTAAAAAAAAAATTATATAACTAAATAAATAATAACAACAAATATTAAAAAATAATCTACTACATAAAAAAAACCGAAAAAAATATAAGTATGTATGTATCATATCAAATAAAAAACAAAGTAATTATTAAAAACAAAATAAATAATTAAAAAAAAGTAATTATTTAAGGTTAAAAAGTAATAACAATTATTTTTGTTCTTAAAACTACAAAATTCACTTAAATTCAAAAAGATTTCTCTTGTTTTTGCTTTTAAACATTTTAAAATGTTTTGTTAAACAAATTTAATTTTAACAAATTTTTGATCTGTTTCTCTTAAATTCTAACAAGTTTTAGGTTTAAATAATTTTTTTTTTTTTTTTTTTTAATAATTTTGATTATTTTTCTTTTTGTTCTCAAATATTTCTTATGCGGCAAATGTTTTCAACATTGAAAGTTTGTAATCTGATTTTTTCATAAAGAAAAAATTATAAGTAATTTTTATATTTAAGTTTAATTTTTTTTGTTTTGGTTAGGAAATACAATAAGAATGTTACTTAATTTCTATGCAAAAAAAAAACAATTTAAAGAACTTAAAATAAACAAAAAAAAAATGCAACAAAAAAAATTATTTACATTAAAAGTTTTTTTCTTTTAAAATTTTGCTGAGCAAAATTTTTAAGCCGTTTTTTCTATATTTAAAATTTTTTTTTTTTATTTTATATGGAAAGTATTTTAAAATTTCCATTTAAGTATGTGTGATTTTATTTGGTGTAAATACATTGTTAAGATTTTTCGTCTATTTGAAAAAAAATATAATTTATATTTTTCTTTAATTTGTTTTTTTTTTTATTGTCTATTTCCGGTTTTGTGTTGGAATCTGGTGGCAAATTATGGCAGTCGTAATCGAATGTCTTTTCGATTCGAAAGCAATTTTATTTTAGTCGATACTGAACGTATCGTTATTATGTTTCAATGTTGTGAACACTCAAATAAATGCTTTACAACACTTAAGAAATAATTTCGATCTTTCGAATCAAAAAAGTATTCGATTACGACTGCCATAATTTCACCCCCGGGGAGGCGTTTAAAGCGAACGGAATTTTATGAATTTAATGAAGCATTACATTTTTTAATTTTAAATTGCATTAAAGTTTTTAGAAACTGAAATTTTTGAAATTGAAAAGATTTGTTAAAATTTTTTGTGGCAACGAAAAATCGGTTGAGGTAACCAGAGTTGGGAAAAATGACAAACAAATATTTGCTTTAATTTCTATAAAATATTTAATGAATCAACTAAATTGAGTTTGAAGGATATATAATATTTAATTTCTTATCACTCTAAGTAGTTTTAATTCCTTTAAATAAATTAAGATGAGTACTTGTAGCTGAGAAACACATAATTTTTTATAAATAAGTGATGTTTTTTTTAATAGCTTTGCTAAATAAATGACATTTTACATAAAGACTGAGTTCCAAAACATCATGTCCCACACCCTGTTCAAAAGTGACTCAACTCAACTTAATTTTTCAGAAATCGAAAAAAAAGTTTTTGACAAAAAAAAAATGGTTGAAAACAAATCTTTGGACCATTTAATATAAAATCCATACAGATTATGATCTAAAAGTTTTTTTTTCTTTTAAAAATTTATACACTTGATAATGAAAAATTATTAGTTGCGGCATTTTTGATGATGTATTATTTCCACAAGTTACCGAGTTATCGTTATCGATCTCTACACGCTTGCATTGTAAAATGTATTGAAAACAGCGAGTTGCTTTTCAACTGACGTTTTGGAACTCACCAAGAACTTTATATCCGACCATATAATTGTTGCCATAATTGTTGTGTTTATTCTTCAAAAAATTTTTAAAGATAATAAATAAAAAATTTCCTGAAAATAAAAACTTGAAAATCAAGGACTTGGAAAAAACCTTTTTAACGATTTCCAGTTAGTTTTAAAGTCTTCACTTAAAGGGGTTTCCTATTAAGTTCCACAAGCCTTTTGGGATAACGTACGAACAGTAATTTATCGTCTGGGTCAGCGATATAAACCCTGTGTTAAACTCGGATTTTGACAAACACATTAAATCACATGTGTGTAGAAAACCAAAATTCCACACGACAAAAACACATAATCACCCCTATCGTGAATAATTTCTCCCCTTTTCCCATATTTGCGATCATGAAAAACTCCCATGAAAAAAGGCAATTCAAAGGAGAATAATAACGTTTTACCCCTCGTAATTTGTTCACGTTTCCCTTGGATTTACTCACTTTATTTTTGCTAGGAAACATAACATGAATGTATGTAAGAAGTTCCTACTATAAATCGAATATTAAGCGCTGGAACCGTTAATAAAGCACAAACCGATAAATTGGTGAACAAAATGCAAAACGACCTGTTGTTGATTGCATGCGGATTTGTGAATCTTTCAAAAGACGTGAATTTTAGAAAATATTTTACTACATAAAATTTAAAAAGTGCAAAAAAACTAACGTTTCAATCAAACTATCTCTCCAATACTAAATATTTTTATTTATTATATTAACTTTTCTTTAAAATATAAACGTGTATATTTTTGAACAAAAATTGCATTGATTTTAAATTTTTTCGTTCATGAGATTCACGATTGCTTTTTCCCTTCGAGTACAATGAAAATTTCATGGGAACAAAAATTCCACTTGTTATTCACGATGGGGGCGAATGTGAACATAGCTTTAATATCTTGTGATAGCAATATAATTCGACAGTTGCCATGCTAATAAATGCCAAACTTATTGGTCGTGTGGTCTGGGGGTGAACCGTTAGGTACATTGTTCAATGCAATTTTCTCACTGTTTCGAACAGTACTTTTATATACAATTGGAAAATATGAGTTCAGGGCGCCGCATTTTCTCTCTTTATTACGTACGTATTTACAACACATACAATCGCAAAATGTAGTAGTGGCTTGTTAAGGGCCAACTAAACTTCACAAGCGGTTTGATAAAAAATATATATAAACCAGTTTGAAAGAAAATAATTTTTTTTTTTACATTCACACAAACATCTTGGTTGACGTTGACTTTCATAAAGGGGTGGTGAATATTTGAATTTGGTCAATGCTTATTGGATCATTCAAAATCTTTAAGATCAGAACAGCCTTAAGTTCACTTTTGAGTTAGTGATACCCAAAGTAAATTTAGTCTTGTCTTAACAGGCATTCACATAGATAATAGGAAATAAAATGTGGTTCAAATAGGGTACACCTGAAGTTCAAAAACAAGTCCAGTTTTGTATAAACAAATATGAATGAGCCACAAGGATATTGTCATAATATCCTAAAATTGTACAACAGCTTAAAATACTTATTGTTGTGTTTCAAACAAAAAAGTCCTTAAAATAATAAGATATTTTAAGCTGTGCTTATTGTTTTTTTCATAACTACACAGTTCAAAATTAAATTATGAGGAGTTGCTAACATCACTTAAATGTATTTCTTGTTATTTTTTGAAGACATAAGACTTTAAGACTACCTTGTGAATTCCCTAGTTGTAAATAGACAAGATTTTATGGCAACGAATTGCGATAGATTGAACTAATTTTCAAATTACATATTTTATACATAATTTTTTAAAAACGATCTTTGTCATCTACTTATTTAATTTAATTACTTGGTTAGTTTCTAGGCTTGTTAGCATTTGTTCTTTGTATAAATATGTACGTACATATTTGTGTGCTAATTGTTCATGAGTAAAAAATTTATGCAATACATTCACGAGTAACTTATTATGTATTTGCAACAAAATAATTGCATCAACAACAATTCGATACTCAAAGTAAATAATTAATAAATTCTTATCTGGATAAATCTGTTTTTAGTTTCTTTGTATGACCAAAGTATAACCCTGCATTGACCACGAAAATTGTGGATTACCATTGTTAACAGTTGTTGTAGTTGATGTTGTTGTATTTGTTATAGAACTTGAACTTACCACTGGCTTATTCAAATCCTTGGGAGCGATATGTCATTTAGACGCTGATGTCGTTGACGACGAGTTGACAATTTGTGTTGCAGCTGAAGATGATGAAGATTTAGTTGGTGAATTATTGTTGTTGTTGGCGCCGCCTGGTGGTGCTGGTGCTATACGTATAGGTTTTTGTCTGGGCTGTGGCGGGCCCGTTGTTGTTGAAATAACATTCGATGAGGTATTATTATTTAAGCCCGCTATTAAATCATAACTACCAGTGCGTGGTAGGAGGCGTTTATTAGCACGACTGGGACTACTTTGATGTTGAGTAGATGACGTGGGTTGTTGAATTTGCTTGGCCGAACCTGATGTTGTTGCTGTTGTTGATGAAGCTGAAATGCGATCCAATTCGGTCATTGCTTCTTGTATAGCTTTTTCAAGTTGAGAATTTAATTTTCGGCTCCTTTGGAATTTGTTTTGTGTTTGTGGGTGTAAAAAGGTTTTAGATTGTTTTTGGGTTGTGTGGTGGATTAAGGAAAAGGAAGTTTTGAAGGTGTAGTCAATTAATTAAATAAAAGAAACAAAAAACAATTAAATAAATTAAATAATTATTACAAACAAAATAAGATATGTATGTAAATAAAAATTATTTTAAAAAAATTTTGGAAATCAAGAAAAAAATATTAAAAAAAAGAAAAGAAGACAAAACTAAAATTTTTTATCCAAATTTAGATATTTTAATCAGGCTTTTATGTTCATTCACTTAAATTTTTATTAAATTATTTTTATAAACAAAGGAATTTAACAACATGAAATGAATTAAAATTTATTAATAATTTTCATTCTGACTAAATTAACCACAAAACAAATTATTCAAAACTAAAATTTATACAGAATTTGAACTACGACGACTTAAATTTCTATTAAAACTTCTACTGTTTTATTAACTAAAGTGCATTTTGTTATCAAAGATACTCTAAAAATTTCTACGAAATTGAAAAAATTGATTTAAAATAGAACTAAACAATGTTTTTCTCTGGATACAAAATTAAAATACAATTCACAAAGTGTTCTTATGAGTCGTATTGCTTGTACTTGCTATATTTTTTTGTAAATGTCACATTCATAAAATTATAGCATATACAACTTACACAATAATACAATAGAACACTTTGTGAATTGCCTAATTGTAACTTAATTCTGTATCAAAATTTTAACCTGATGCTATTTGATTTAGGCCCGTTTTCACAACTTACCGATAACTAAAGGTATGATTTTATCGGCCGTATAAAAAGTGTTCCATTATTACAACTTTACTTTTACCTACCAGTACTGAAATTCTGTAACTTTTTAACGACAAAAAATTGTCGTTAAGTAGTCAAAATTCGTAATGTAATGAAATTTTAACAATTTTTTCGGCAAATAATGTCGGTAGCTAACGACACAAAAAAAGTTCTTGTTAAATAATAACGACAATAAATGTACCGTTAACAGATTAAAAATATAATCAATATTTACACGTTTTCATTCTTGTTTTGTTAAAATAAATTTTTAACAAGCAAATTTATTTTATATTTTTTTTATTAATTTAAAAAACAAATTTACTTTGACGTCAATATTTCTAAACAAAAATATTTGTTAATTTTAAATAGAGAATAACAAATTCGTTAAAGTAACCGAGATGTCTCGTTACTTAACACGATATCGGTAGTTAAATTCAAAAAGTTACAGAATTGAGGTACAGGTAGGATGAACTTTAATTTACTTTATCGCTCACTTTAGGTTAAAGTAAAGTTTTTGAATAATGGAACACCGTCCCGTTAAAGTCTACTTTTAGCTACCGGCAAGTTGTGAAAACGGGCCTTATTCGCATTATTTCAATATTATGGAGAATTTCTTTTTTAACTAACTAACCCTAAAAACACTGGCAAAACCTAGAGAAATAATGCAATTTCTAAAGATTTATTATTTTTAAATGTTTTATTTAAGTGTAGAATTCGAGTTTCTCCAGTTAACCACGTGATATTCATGGTTTTTATATAATAGAGTTTTCTAAATCTTTAGATGTACATGTATTGGAGAGTTGCAAGTCCTTCTAACTCTCCCCTGTCGCTTCTTACTCTAAAAACAATTTTAACTTTACAAAAAAAGTAAAAATGCTCACTTTCTTGTATCCTTCTGCGCTTTGTGATGAGCCTCCAAGCCTTCGGAAAGACTTTGTAATAAATGTATGGCCATAATTTCTGTATTAGAACGACCACCACCGCCAAACCACTGAACCCAAACAGATTCTGGTTGATTATCGAGAATCTTCACAACTTTACCCGGCCAAGCAGGAAAACCACGAGCTGGGCCCCAAATTAATTCACCAACAGAAAAAGTACGTTGCAAACTTGCCGCCAAAGGCGAAGAAGATGATGATGGCGAGGGTGGTGTATTATCCACAAATTCTAAAGGTTTTACACCACCACCAATAATGCGAGGTAAATTTTTAACCGAACGACTACGATTTCTTACAGGTCCATTTTTTAAAGGTGTTTTCAATTGCTGTTGATGTTGTTGCTGCTGCAGCTGATGTTGATAGTCCATTAACAATGAAGGTGAATTTTGTTGAATTTGATGCTTTGGAGTGGGTGTACGGGGCGGTGGCGGTGTTATCATAAGTGTTGTAGTGGGAGAATTAAGTGGTGAATCTATAGTAGAAATACTTTTGAATAAAAAATCACAAGATCTAATATTTTGGAAAGAAGGTGAATTTTTTTTTTAAGTAAAATTTTTATAGTTAGCAGTTAGTTGAGGCTGGCTGATTTTAGGTAAGCAGGAAATGGATTAAAACTACAACCAAGGAAATGTAGCAAGCTTCTTTTTGGCAAATGTGTTTGTTTACATTTGTTATATGTTTTTGGTTTTTTTTTCGTAATGGCTGCTCTAAGTGAACTTCTAGTCAATAAATCAATATTAATTTCAAATAAAAGTTTGAAACGGAAAAAACAAAAGTGCAATTGATCGCTTCCGCAGGCACAGGAACATCATAAATCATTGGGTGCTTTTACAAAAACAAAAAATAAACATGTTGTTGGCAAAAATCGTATAAAATGTATACGTACATGAGTTTGTTGTAAACATACATACATACACACAGACATATGAATGTATAAATATAAGGAAGAACCCTTAAAGCATGATGTAAAAAGCTTTCGACATTTCCAAACAAAATAATGGTTATACCTACTTTTATTTAATGTGAATACCTGCCATAATGGCCTAACAGGAAGAGATGCGTGCACTTCAAGATACACATACACAACCTTTGGAAGGACTTTTGATTATATACCCTTATTTTTGTTTTAGGCAGTGTCAATTAAACTTTTATAAAAATTTATTGGAATATACGTATACATACATATCTTGCTGAAATGACACCAAAATTATTTTATATCGTTATATGTATGGTAACAAGTTTGGCATACATTTTAATCGTAATTCCCTAGGGGAAAGGGACCTAACACCAAACTTGTCACGTGACAGTTCTAAAGTGGTAGGGACCGGTTCTAGTTCTAACACTTTATATGAAGGGGACTTGCCACTTTTACATGGCGATGCCTTAGGAAAGGGTTTATTGGCACTTTTTTGACACTTTGTAGCAGCCCACAAAAATTACCGAAATGGGCTCATTTAATTTTGAGTTAAAATAGTCCCTGTCGCAGATACTGTCCCGAGTGAACCATGTTAAAATTTCTATCATCTCTTCATATAAAGCAATTAATCAGCCACTGCCCACACAAAATCCAGGTAAAAACGGAGCCGTTTTTAGCCAATATTCCTGTCTTAGTATCAAAAATAATATAGCTCCTGCTCTAAAGCATTGGGATGCTATATAAATTATACTGACGTGTATTAGAAATTCAAATGGATGCATTAGACATTTATAATCCACCTTAGGTACACACTTCTGCTAGACATTACATGGCCGACAGGAAAAATTCCCAGTGGCAATCACCGCCAATGATAGGCGAAATAGTTAGCACTTTTACCTTATTTGTACTAGGGACTACTGATGTGGCATTAAAATCATACTTAAATCTTTCCCTAGACACCAATATCTAGTGTAAACATGTTAAAATAGGTACCCACGTTAATTCTATAGCTCCAAGCAATGCAGAAAACAATATTTTTTTAACGACAACACAAAAAAATTTGGACAACAACAAAATCGCTTGATTTTTGCTAGCACGCTTTGAAGATATAAGTAGCTAACCCTTAAGGTAGGTAAAGATTATGCAGAGAGGGGTCAATCGCCACCTCGTAGGACATCCTCGTGTTAAATTCGCCACTCAAAAGCATGTGAGGTAGACTAGTGGGACTAGCGGTAGTTTTTTAATAAGCTATCGAATATACACGTACGGAGCTAGTACGCCATACCACTCGGTTTATAATTGACCAAGTTATAGACAAATAATAACCCTTTTCTTTCAGAAATAATGGTTTTGGCGCAATAGCGCCCAGACCATATAAGCTGGGAGGAGCAAATTTGTCTCAGACAGTTTTCTTAAATGCAAAAAGTGGAATTATTTCATAAGTCAAAGTATTCTCCATATAAATTTTACAAACAGTATCTTATGGCTAGAGACCTAACTATAATATGCTTAAGTTGGCTTAAACAATTTTGCAAACACATGTGATTCATATGTGCCGAGCCATATTGAACTTAAGAAAACTTTTTGTAAAATTTTATGAAACTGTCATTTGCTTAAGCAAAGTGCGAAACTGATCGCACTTTCCGTATGAAATAAAATAGTTTTTGATTTGGTTTTTGGTTTTTCTAAATTTGTTAATATTTGACAGAACCTTAAGCAAGCTTATGCAAATTGTATTTGGGCCTTAAGACTTAAATTTAATTATATCTTCAGAATAACAAAAGCCAATATCTTCTAGTCTAAAATGTTAATTCACGACAAATTGGAAAACTTAAAATAGTTCCATTAAGGTGAATCAGACACCTGTTGAGTTGTAATTTTTTGATGCTTTTGTTCGTCGCAATATAGCAAAGTTGTAAACCATAATTCAAAAATTTAAAAATTTCAACTCAACTGAGTTGAGTTGTGAACCGTAAAAGGGACCTAAAATTTCTTTGGAATTAAAGAGTCTGAATTCAAAAATGTAATAACCTTTTTTTTTTGTATATTTGGGCCATCCTAATTAATTTTTTTCTGCACATATTTTATCTGTCTCATTTTGTGCTTTTATATTGTTTTTAATATGAATGTATAAAAATTGTAATTTGATAAGGTTCATTAACATGACAGTCAGTAAATAAGAAATTATTTATCATGTGTAACTAATGATTATTATACATTTTTACGGAGTAAAAAAAGGATTTTCTTGGTTTCGTCCATTTCGATTAAAATAACTAGATGGTAATTCTTCTAGTTCTAGTCAACAAAAAATCTGAGTTTTTTTTATAATTTCGGTTTGTAAAAAAGATCTTCATTTAAACAATCAACAAATATTACATTGTGAAAGATTGTGAAGCTATCACGCGAAAGCCTCTTAATGGATTTGGATAAAATAAGTAGACGAATAACATATGGACCAGATTTAAATATGAGGTAATTTTTAAAAGGTAAAAACGGCATGAAATTGGTACCATTTCATATTTTTATTGAGGGTTTTGTTTTCCTCACGGGCTAATATGATCAATCGTTTTTTTTACCAAATGTAATTAAAAAACATTTATGGTTAACTTATTTTCTTTTCCCAACGTTTCGTTCCCTTTTTTTCGAACTTCATCAGGGGTTATTTTTATTCCATGAAAATCTAGACAATTAGATAATAATTATAATAAATTTATGAACTTTAATAATATCACAGATTAACTTACAAATTAGGGTTTACATTTGTATTGCACTTTTTAACTATTTAATATTAAAAACTGGACTACACGACACAGAAATAAATAAATAATTAATAAGTAAAATACAACACAAACACCGAATAAAAGTCAAACTTAATGTAAATATCACAGAACTATAACTAATTATAATCATTAACTATTGCAGCGGAGTATTGCAGTTTTGTATTGTCCTTGTCTTCTTTCGTGTTCATTGTATTTTTGATTTTCTTCTGGATTCGTAAGCTTTCGAGAGTGTAACGTTTGTTCTCTCTCCGCTTTCTGTCTAATATTTTTATATTGTCGAAGTCCATGTTGTGATTGCACGTTTTCACATGCAGAGATAGTGCCGTCGCTATTTTTCCTTTTTTGACGTCTGGTTTGTGTTCATTAATTCTCTTCTCTAACCTTCTTTCCGGCCCTGGCTACACAAACGTGTAGGTAAATTTTACGTTTTTTGAAGAGAGGAGTTTATATATAAATATCTTACTTTTCTTACTTCTTTTAGTCTCTACATATTATGTGTAATCTCTTCATCGTTGTTTTATAATTTTTTGGGAGGTATATTTTAGTATTTGTGTGGCCGCGTGCAAAAAAGATGATCATGTTTCGCAGTGCGGAAGACAAGATATGGAATTATCATTATTTTGTTTAAATTACACTAAATATATGAAGATTTTGTTATTATTTTGTAACAAAAGCATCATATGTATATTTAAATAATATGCAAATATGTTTAAATACACAAAGAATTTGTTGTGTTTTTTGGGAGCCAATGTGTACCTACACATATGTGTAATATGGGTTTCTACTACCTCAATTTTGCGTAAGAAAACTGTGATTAGGCGCAAGCGCTTGGTGAGGACCTTGCCGAATAATTCCTTTGTATTCTTTACCAGCTTACTACTTTTGGGGCGATTGTCGGAAATAAATGTGCATGGAACTGGCACCATACAAACAAATCGTTTGCGCCTAAACTAACAAGTCATTTGCGCAAACAAAAACAAGGAAGATTTTTGGAAAAAATAGTCCATAAAACATTAAAAAAAAACAAAATTTAATCAAAATATTTGCAATCGTGAGCAAATTACCTTTAATTTAAGTACCCTAATATAGATATAACTAGAGGGGGCACTGTTTTTTGCCCCAGAGGGCTCCCAAAGTCCCGCCCACTCTAAATGTTTTTTCTTGTAAAATTACCTTTAATTCAAGTACCTAAACATAACACTAAGTGGACGGGACCGTTTTCGGATTCAGGGGGCCCACGGGCCTAAGCCCCTTTAAATTTTAATTTTGTTTTGTTTTTTATTTTTATTTTCAGAGGTTTTCCAATTTTTTTTCGAGTGCCGTGTAAACTACACTTTTGCCAAAAAATGCTTATATTTTGTCCAAGAGAAATCCCAAGGTACACATATGTGTATGTCCTGTTTCTAAGGACATGGGCTTTGTATGTACATTAAAAGTTAATTTTTACGTTATACTAAGGCGAATTATTATATACTGAAAATTTCATTGAAATCCGCCAACTTTGAAATTGCTTGGGTCGGAAAGGGTTATGCTGTTTTTATTACGAATTGTAAGTGGTAGCTAGCAAACAATTACGATTTATAAGAGGTAAAGAAGATTTTATTTGAAAATAAAATAACGAATTAGCGAGGGACCAAAATGTATGAAAATTTTACGAATTAACGAGATTTTTTCAAGGGACCGACAGTTTATAACGAATTATCGGTGTACGAATTATCGGGATTTGACTGTATCAGCAAAAAAAAAAAAATTATTTTTTTTAGTTCGCCTCTCGTATTTTTGTTACTTAGAAATTAGCGGTATAAAATGCTCCAAATTTTTAACGATAATTGTACTTTATTGTTTTATGCCGAAACTTGTGTTCTTTTGTAAACGTAAAATATACAACACTTCTTAAAATTCAGTTTAACATTTATAAATGGTACACTTTTTTTTGGAAAAGAAAACGCCATTAGGTTATATCGGGTTTTTAGCTGCATGGAAACTTCCAATATCGATAACTATTTATGTATGTTTTGACAGCTGAGAATGTCAAACTGTTCAAACAATTCTATTCACTAGGGTTTGGCAAGTCATCATGAATCGTTTAACGCTAGAACAACGATTTTGTGGAATCTGGAAAAAAAAACAAATCTGTTTGCTTAGTTCATAGAGGAGTTTTTCTGTTTTACAACGCTCATTTCTGGTTAAATGGCTACGTCAAAAAAGGCGGCGGTACACTGTCCTATTGAGTCGTACGGTTTGTCAAAAAAATCGTTTGTGCTCATAAAGTAGGACAGTGTGGCTCAAAAATTAATTGAGTGACAGATTTTTTAAAAAGTCTCTCCGACTTGCAAATGTTTATGACAATTTTCAAAAAATTATAGCTTTATTGGGACCAGTGCTGCATTGTCTTGTAAGCTAAGTTTGCAACATTATTGTGTTGTTGGGATAGTGTGGCCTTGACAGCAGATTTTGCAAACATTTTCTTATGTCATATAGAATTCCGTCAGATTTTCGTGTGAATGAATCCTACGATTTTGTAGGATAGTGAATCCTGGCCTTAAGCAACATTGTCGTATTTGAAGCAAAGACAATCCTCAAGCCGTTAAGGAATCAACATAACATTCATTAAAATTTACTGTTTGGTGCGGTGTAAGAGCGTGTAATCTTTCGAAATGGGAATAGAGCTGCCGTTACAGTAAATGGCGAGCGCTATCGAGACAAAATTTTTGTCAATTTGGAAACAACTTTATATCCAGAAGTGGTTATGTTCCCGGACCGCTTTATTCCTGCGATTTAACGCCTCTGAATTACTTTTTATGGGGCTATGTTAAGTCATTGGTTTATATTGACAAACCAGCTGCGCTTTAAGCATTGGAAGCCAATATTCAAGTCATCATAGACGATATACGGCCAGATTTATTGAAAAAAGTAGTCTAAAATTGAACTGACCGAACTTATCAATTCGTAGCCGCGGCGGACATATGCTGGAAATCACATTTTAAAAACATAAAAAAATTCCTTTCAAAGATTATTTCGATATAAGGAAACTTCTTTGAATTAGTTTCATTGACACTTTGGTAAACGTTGATTTCGTTTTATTGCCAACCCATAGATAAATATTTAAACCTCAAATGAACATCATTAAAACCGCCCAAAAAAAAATTCTTTTTTGTAGATGAATAAAAAATCAATCAACAAATAAGCAAACCATAAAACAACACCCAATCAAAAATTATCAAAAAAGAAAATGGAACATGGAAAAAACAACTCGGGTCGGGTCGCTCAAGTGTAAATAATAAATGTGGAAAATAAAAATGACAATGACAAAGACGACGAAGGTTGATGATAAAAAGGATGTCAATAAATAAACTACAAAATAATAAATAAATTTGTATGTATATTAAGTTAATGTGTGTGTGTCTGTTTGAATAAAATACGTATTAAGCAAGAATAAAAGAATACTGTACAATAAAATTAACAATGCAATCTACAAAGAATAATAAAAGCCACAAAAACAAACAAAAATAAAATATTTTATATAATAATAATATAATAGAATACAAAAGCTTAAAAAGCCAAAGAAAAGGTTTGGCAAAAAAAAAGAACATATTTATCCTTGTGGCAGGATACAAAGTTAATAAAACATACGTACACATACTCAAATTAATCATTCTGTTTATGTGAGCATGTGCGCAAATGTTAACAAATAACGATAGAAATAAATTAAAGTGTAACGAAATGTAAAAAAAAATTATGTATTTAAAAATCTACATGTAATTCATTAATATTTAAAGAAATTTCAAAAGATTTTGCTATTCGTGCTAAATTCCCAGTTTTCATTATTGATAAAAAAACTTGAAATTTATTGTCGATGGGATAAGCTATTCCTATGCGCATTTCACTGGTTGCTTAGAAATTAAAGAAATTTCAAATAGGAAACTAAAAAAGTAATAAAAATTTATTGGCGGGTTTAAAAAAAAAACAAATATTTATTATACATTTTTCTGTTTTGGTGTGGAGGATAGTGGAAACGATAAATTGCAGAGTATAAAATGTGTATGTGTGTCTGGGTTTGTAGAAAATTGCTAGATTTTAAGAACAATTTTTAAGTAATATACATGAATTTGTTACCGAGTAACAGTGCTTTTTTAAAAAAATACTATTGGGGTCATTTGAGTTCTCAGTGCATTTAAGGGTGAAATTCCGTTTATTACATCAACATTACATACATTATCAGCCATGTCACCGATTACAGTTCCGTTCGGTACTGAAGAAAAAACATTTGTTTATTGATAGAAAGTGTATTTTGATAGTTTTTTGTCCTTCCAGATACAGGAAATTCCCATTTAGTTCGTGAAAACAAAAATGGTTTCATACCAAAAAATTTTCAAGTCATTTTCTGAAGCATTAACAATACGGAATGAATTTCGTTTCCGAACGGAATTGTACTCTATGACATGGCTGTATATTTCTATATTTATCAAACATTGATTCGTATTTTATTGAGTTGAACTTTCGTACAAAGTGTGTTGAAAATAATTTAACCTTTGACCTCTGTAGTAAGAGGCCTAAAAATTTCTTTAAAATATTTGGTATAAACTCGGTCATATTACTGGTAAATATCTCTTCTTTTAGTTAATAGATACTACTAGTTAAGTTTTGTATTTATTTAAACATTGAAAAAACAAAAAATATTTCTTACAAGTATGTATTTAAAAACGGATTTATATGCAAATTTGTGCATGATCTCAAACGTTATGTAACTATTATTCGAAATTAGACTTTTCCCTTTAAACTAATTTGTTCTAGTATTTTACTTTAAATGCAATTTTTATAAATTGAATACATCATACCCAAAACGTTGCCTGGCTAAAGTGGCGCATAGGAATTGCATGGCTTTAAAACAAACACAGAATTCTTTATATTATCCTTCACGAACGCCAATTCGAGAATTTCTACAACTGATTTCAAAACAAGAGCATGCTTGCCATAAACTTTATCAAGATAAAAGGAATTTTTGCCACACTTTTAAGCAGCAAAATTCTTTACAGAAACAAGAACATAGTTGATAACATATAAGGCATATTTTGAATTTTTGGAAGCAAATTTTAGGCATATATATTTTTTTATATGCTTAAAAATTCGACCCCTAGTAAGGACCTCTATAATGAACTTCAAAGTGTTGCATAACTCATCCAAAAATATTACCCAAAACAAAGTTTACAAATGATTAATTCATTTCGTTATACAAAAGCAGCCGATCATCTAATGCTGTGTTCACATTATGTGTATTTGTCATGTGAATTGCCACTTTTTCACATGTTAAATTTGTACATATCTTCTGATCAGCTTCAAACAATATCATGTGTTATTTCTCTGTGTACAGTACATATGAAATTTTTGATTTAGAACGAGTTCTTTTTTCAAGTGACAAAGCATCTGATATCATCTGATAAGTTATGTACGTTTCACACCATCATGTGAACATGTCCATTATAAACCTTGTGTAAAACACAAATTTTGACATACACATGAACTCACATGTGTTTAGAAAAGAGACATTCCACACATGACAAATACACATAATGTGAACATGGCTTAATTGTTTACGAATTTGTTTTAGCAATTGAGCCCCCAATGTCAAAAGTTTTAAGAGTTGCCTTTACGAAGTCAGGGTTCACACTGCGAAAGTTATCTTTTAGAAAATCTGAGTTTATTGGTGAGAGAGAAAGGAAGAGAAGCATTGGGTACAAACTTTCCTGCACTTGGAAATTCTCATTTGTTTTTTAATTTTTAATTTTTTACTTTTCTTCTTTTTTTTTTGGTTTGAAAATATCAACAACAAAAAAAATCATGTTAAAGCAGTGTTCGAAAACAAACACTAAGGCCCTAATTTTCTAAAACACAACGCAACGACAAAGAATTACATTGAAAGCAAAAACAACTTCATAAATATTTTGTAATTTTGTTGTTGCCTCTAACAGAAATTTACATTGATTTTTTAGATTTCATACGCCTCATTGCTTGTGGCGTTGAAAATTTTAAAACAGTAAATAAATTTCTGTACAAAGCAACAACAAAATTACAAAATATTTATGAATTTGTTTTTGCTTTCAATATAATACTTTGGCGTGCGTTGTGTTTTACAAAATTAGGGCCTAAATATCGCTCCTTAGTGTTCGGTTCATTATATTTGTGAAAAACACAAACGCTAATAGTGTTTTTGTAGAAAATCATTAAAAAATAACGTTTCCCTGTTAGTCATCTTTCGAACACAAAAATAATACTGTTTTTTTTTTATCAAGCACAACAAAAGAAGATAACATCTAATTCCGTTCGGCTTTTTTTTTTTAATCCACAAACTTCATTGTGCTCGGTTCGGCTCATTGATGTTCGTTACTTTTGAAAATAAGCTAGCAAAATAATTTAACACAAACAAAAATATACACAATACACACACAAGCTGTTTGTGGTTCGGTCGTTGCTAAAATTTTTTGTTTGTTCATTTCTCTATCAATGTAAAAAAAGAAACATTAAACAACATTAAAATATAAAGTGTATCAACAGTATCACTACAATTGTTCTGTTTTTTTTAACGAAGAACAGAACAATATATAATGTTCGGCTCTTTCTTGAAAATAGTTATTAACGGTATTAAGGGTTGTGTTTGTCTACACAATCACTGAAAAAATAGATATCGTTCTTGGGTGTGTGAGCCGAACGCTAAATAACGTACTGTTTATTTTCGAACGCTGTGTTAAAGTAATTTAGTAACAAATAGAATTTCTTAAAACAATCCAATTTCGTTGTGTAGCTTTAAAGAGTAGTTAAAAAAAGAATTCAAGAAAATTTCAACAACAAAAATTCCATAAAATTCCATCCTGTATTGGAATCTTTGTAAATTACATGTCGTAAATCTGTGTATTAATCCGTTGATTGGCTTAATCACACATTCAGAATTTTCTTTTGAGGTATTGTTAAATACTTAAATATATGTACATATATATCGTCACCTAAAATACAAAATAACGTAACAACACTTTTAATAAGTTTACAGGAGAATTTCTTTAATAAAGTTTTTTTTGTTAACATGTATGTAGTTTAATAAAAGGAACAAAAATCAATCAAAAAGTCAATTTCGAATTTTTTGATGATACGTTGTTTAGTATTTTACGTGACGATATATCGCTTAAATGTGCATATCAAGCTTGCTTCCTATGTGAAGTGCTCTGTCGGATAGCCAGGCCGCTCTTAGAGCACTCTCCTCTTTAGAGGTGAAGTCCAGTGTGAACTCATGCAATGTTTTACAGCTCTGAACGATCTGGGGACCCACAATGATTACAATTTAGGGCCATGTGGGCAAGGAAAGGCTGACTGCTTGAGACAATCTGTTTTTTCTATACATATTCTCGTCCCCCTTTGAGGGATACAAATGTTTTTTTTTTAATACTACAGAAATTAATCTAAGATGTTTACAATGGGTTGATCGAAAGACTGTTTTATATACATATTTTCTAATTATCGTTTTCTTGCAAAAAGTAAAAATATGTAAATTTTGAGTTGAGTCCCTTTAGAGAAACCAGTGCGATATGTATTTAATTTTGTTTTTTAAAACTTCGATTCCATATACACTCGAAAATGATTCAACTGGCACCTTAATTGTCTTTTATTATAAAAAGCTCTACATTTTCCATGTATATTACTTAAGAAACTTTCTTCAAAATTTGTTCAAGCGTGTATTTGTTACTTATTAGTGTATGTTAGTTACAAATTCCAAAGGACTCGATGGTAGTGTAGTAAATGAGTATGTGTGTATAGGTGAAGAAGAGCATTATAATTTTAACTTATAAACTAAAACAACAATAATATGTTAGTATAAATATTATTTTTATTTTATTTTAAGCTCTCATACTTTAAGAATATTGTCCTTAGAATAGAAAGCCATAAATATTATTAGAACTCACATCAACTTTTTACTTCTTATAATGTTCATTCAACCATAAACTCATATATAGAGAATAACATATAAGAGAATTTATATTAAATGTATTTAAATAGCAATATGAAGTGACTAAATATGTTGAAATTCAATGGATTTTGCAGTAAGAGTGAGTAGCTAGCTGTTGGAGCTGCTGGTAAATAGTCAAGCATTAACGAAACTTACCATGAGTATCAGGTTTGTTGCTGCCACTTCCATTATCCGTATGATGATGATGCTGTGGATTATTTGCTGTATTGTGTGGATGTTGCTGCTGCTGCTGTGGCTGTAGAGTCAAGTTTGTTAAGCCAGTAATGTGTGTGGCAGTAGTAGTGCCACCATTACCACCCACAACTTGATATTGAGGTGAGGTTTGTACACGACGAATTTTCGCTTCCGTTGGTTTATAAATATTTGTATTTTGATATGCGGTTGACATAACGATGCCTGTAAAATGAACAAAAAATAAAAGGGAAATAAAAACATATTTTAGTAGCAGGATTAAATCAAAGTTAAGCAACAATATAAGCCGATGTTGCTCGATGTACTTAGTAATAAAATAACAAACACTTATGTATACGACAAATACTTAATATTCTATAAGTAGTTATTGCTATTGGCTACAACGACAATAATAAAATTTTTAAATATAGCTGACATTAGGATTTTTTACTTTATGGATACTTTTCAATATTTATAAGATGATTTGAAGTGACAAAGAAAAAGTACTAGGAAAAATGCTTTTGTCGAAGACTTGTTCAAGGCAAATTCAACTACAGGTTTGTTAGTGATTTGCCAAGAATGGTTGACATTTCAAGAACTAAACACTAACAATGCAATGCAAAAATCCCAATGTTGTTTCTGTTATTTTTTATTGTTGTAGTTCCGACACCACCTGTAGTTGAATTCGCCTTGGACTTGTTAATATTAAAATTAAATATGCTTTGGTTATTATTTTTATTTCACCAAGTACATGAAAATGTTGAAAGCACTTTAATATGATTACTTTCTGAAATATCAACTATTTTGTTACCATACAGGCTACATATAAAACCTACAGAATATACAGGGTGGCCAATAAATCCTTAAACATTGTAATTTTGATATAAGTTTTTTTATCTTTCAGTATAAGAAACCACGTTTGGGAGATTCAGTAGCCTTGTAAAAGATTTATTTTGCTAGTCAAAATTCAATAACACAGTGCAACGCGAAAAAATTAACCACATACGGACAAAAAATAACCGTAAAGGACAAAAAAAAAAGACCCGTGTCTTTCAGTTTTGCCCAAAGTCATGCACTTTTTTTATGGGCCCTTAAAGATTTAGGGCCTTGGTGTCATTTTTGCAAAAAAGTGATAATTTTCTCAGGCTCATATCTTGCCAACCGTTCGGAATTTTGATTAACCCTCTGAGACAAAGTTGTAGCTCTTGCCATAAAGAACAAAAGTTGTGAACATATAAAATCTAAAAAAATTCGAATGCTAATCCAAGAGTGATTGTCGAAAAACCAATGCACCCACAGAGAGTGACTGTTTGGTGCGGTTTATGGGCTGGCGGTATCATCGGGCCGTATTTTTTCCAAAATGAGGCCGGTCAGGCAGTTACTGTGAATGGTGTTTGCTACTGTGAGATAATAACGAACTTTTTATGGCCCGAATTGGAAGATATAGATGCGGACGATATGTGGTTTCAACAGGACGGTGTCACTTGCCACACAGCTAACAAAAGACTGGCTCTTTTGCGCGACAAATTCAATGGCCGAGTTATCTCACTAGCTGGCGATGTCAATTGACCATCAAGTTCATGTGATTTGACACAGTTGGACTTCTTTCTTTGAGGTTATTTCAAATAAAAGGTGTACACCGATAAGCCTAAGCATAAGAATGAGATAATTCGTCACATTAACGGCATAGAAACTCAATTAAGCCTCAGCGTCATCGTAAATTTGGACCATCGGATGGAGGTATGCCTCCGAGGTCGCAGCGGCCATTTGACCGACATTTTGTTCCATAAATAATTGAACCATACCAATATTATCATAACAAAAAGAAATGAAAATTGTTTCCTAAATAATTTGTGTTTTATTCAAAATCAACATTAAGGGCCGACTCTTCATTATAAAAAATGTTCTATATTCTAAAAAAATTTGCCGTAAAAATTAGTTGAATATAACAATTATAGTTGTCAGAGATCGAGTTTTACTAATAGACCGAGGTTCTACCAAGTAAAACATGCCCAAATCATTAATGTTCCACCTCCATGTTTCACCGTTTCTTTTGTTTGGTGCTTTTTTAAAGTTTCGTAAGGCCGGCGCCGTTAGTACTCTTTTTCTAACTGATCATGGTTTCACACGAACATATTACCCGTTTCCATTATTCCCCACTCTCATTTTTGTGCTCTTTGCAGAGTTTCAAACAATATTATCTGATGATGATTTTTTGCTTGATAACTGAAACTAGAACATTTTTTTAAGAGCACTGCGTGCCGTCCACTTATTAACTGGCTTTTTTATGACTTTTGCAGCCTGTTTAGGTGTTTTCACCATGGCTCGAGCATCTCTCTCGGTAAGCACATTTGATCAGGGGTTACATGTTATCAATTATGAATAAGCAGTCCTTCTTTAGTGTAGTCCTATTAAAAATTCAGCAAATACTGTTAACAAACAAAAATGTACATTACATACGCATAATACCGAAAAGGACGGAAGTCATATAACGCATAATTCATATCCTTAATATCCCCTGTTATTGAGTAGCATAATTTAATGTCATGCTCTATTGAAGTTTATTTATTTCGCAACTCACAAAAAATTACACAAATTTGACAGTTTCTTTCTTTCATTGTTGGTTTTATGCTGAATAAATTGTAGATATTAAATAGTACGTACGGCGCGTGTTCCTGGCTGACTAATAGTGCATGCAATTTATGACACCCACTTAAAAAAACGAAAAGAAAAAGTGAAATAGAAATAAAACATACTGTCCAATGGGGGAGTAATGTTCCATTATTTACAATGTAAAAGTAATTTTTGCTTTTGTCTATGTGTTATTTTTATAACTGTAAAATTTTTCAATTTCATTTCATAATGTCTACCATTTTCATTATTTAATGTTGCGTTTTATGGCAATGTTTTTCTGTTTTTTGTATACTACATGCTTAGAAAATGTACTTAAGGATGTTTTCAAGGATGGTTTTGGGAAACCATCAGTTAAACCGATTGAAAAGAAAAGCTTAAGGTCCTTACGCCTAATACTTAGTCGTCTGAGGTCTACTGTTACCTTTATATTTTTTTCATTTACAGAGGTATATTGTTATGTTTATTTGGTTTTTATTACAAGGTTTTTTTTTTCTTTTATTATCAATTATTTTTACTTTATTGTCGTATGTAAAAATAGATTTTTGTGGGCATTTTACTTAAATGTAAAGGTCCTTTTCGATCACATACCTTAAGGATTTAGTACAATAGATATTTTCCTTTGGCATTTATCTTTGTAAAATTTGTAATCTGAAAATGTTTTTGTTATTTTCATATTAAAAGAAAACCTGCACACAATTTTAAAAAGCCAATTTAGATTGTTATTTGTAATAGAATATTAATGGGGTTTTAAGACGACCCCGATAGAGTATCCCCTCGATTAATCGTTGTTCGATTAAAGTTTTTTTGGCACATGGCAAAAGTTTTTTTGGCCCATGACAAATGAAGAAAGGGAAGAAATGGCAGTTTTTCTACTTTAACTGCAGTTTTTTAAACACTGACTATAAACGTCAAATTCGTAAAAAAATTTATCTGCAGTTAAAAATGTGTACGCCATGTACTGACAGATTTTGGGTTTCCTGTTATTACCCGACCGTACATTTTTGTACTACCTCGTATCTTCTAATCGGCTGAATGTTGACATTTTAAATCGTTCGTTAAATCGTTCTTAAAAACCTAAGTGTCCTTGTTTGAATACGAAGTTTTGTCGTGAAGTAGTAATACGTTAAAAAATAAATTAGCCAAACCTATAGAGTAGAGTTTTTAAATAAAGGAAATTAAAAGGAAATTACAAAAAAAAAAAAATATATAAAAGTTATCAGCCATGTTCTGGAAACCGAATACATATGAGTGTAATTAAAATCAATAGAATTTAAAAAAAAGATCCTGTTTTAAGTTTTTTAAAAAAATCCTTGAATTCTTATCTTTACCAGAACTTCTCTTAAAATCAGGAAAAACTGAAGTGATTTAAAAAAAATTAACGGAGAATCTTCATCGATTTAAATTTCACAGTTTATTGATAAAATAAAAGTATGAGTTCAAATAGAGATGTTTGTTTTTTCCCATTGGATACAATTATTTGAATTCTTCGAGTAGTTAGAGTTATTCAAACAATTTAAAACCTTTATTTGATTAATCGAGTAATTTTTAAATTCAATAATCGATTAATTCCTTACTCGAACAAAACCAAAAGTCAAATAATTGGATACTCTAGATCCCGAACATAGAAATATGCTTATTGAAAATTACTATGACTTCTAAAAAGGCCAGAGCAACAAGAAAGAGAAATAAGCACAAGTTTTTGGTCTGTTTTTATAAACGTTTTAATCTTGTTTGTAAAAATGTTGATATGAAGTTACTTGTCTTACAATCTGAATCATCTTACCAAGTTTCATTGAAATTGGTCCACATTTGACTATGGCTCCTATACAAATGCTACTCCCAAAATTATCTTTTAATGCAATAACTTCCTTATAAATGTTGCTTTTGACATAAATTGGCGACAATAAATTTTTCGATAGCTACTATGTCATGACAAAATTATGTGCTGGAAGGTAAAAAAATTAGCCCTAGGTCGCATATAAACCCCCCCCCCCCCCATCAAAATATAGATGAAGATATCTAAATAATATTCGGCACAATGAACTTTTAAATGAATCTTAATCTCATAACATAATTTTGTTCTTGCAAGGGTCTTAAGAAGGCTACGCTCTATAAATTTGCTTTTAAGTACTGTGGTGTAGGGTATCATATCGAGCCCTAACCGCGAAAATAACGTAAGCGCCAAAAATCAAATTTTACAGGAGAGAGTTTTTTTTTATTTTATTTCATATAAATTTTTTATGAAATTTGTCGCTTACAATACAATTGTTTTTGCTATAAAATCGTAACGATACCTGATGTTCCCATGACATTTTAGGAGATGATGCACGTGTTGCCAATAAACTAATATATTAAAAATACGAAAATTGAAAAATATGTCGCTTACGTTATTTTCGCGGTTAGGGTTCGATATGATCGGGCTCGACCGTCTATACTTTCTTACTTGTTTTCATATTGAACAAGTTGTGCAACACTTTCTAAATGCAGTGTTGCCACAAAATTCGATTTTTTTTAATTGCAAAAAAAACAATTGTTTATAAATACAGGCAATTGAATCCAACAATTTTTTTGACCGTTGTATCGGTTCTTGTTTTCTCTAGGAAATATCTAAGTTCCGAATCGGGAATAAATAATAAATTCTCTTGACATTGCTTACCAAAAAATCTTTAATTCTATTAAAGATTTTGTATTTGTATTAAAGTTTGATTTTTAGAAAATCGTTACTACCGAACGGAGCTTAATTTGTTCCAGTAAAGACGACTTAAGTTAATTATTAGTTGGGTGTAGTGTTTTTCATACAAAAATCCCGGGATCCCGCACATTTTTCGGGAAATAAATAGTGGGAAATTTTGTGCGGTATTTTTCTTAATTTATTTATGGCAACTTTTAGCCGTTAGGCAAAAAGGTTGGCTTTAATTCAATTTTTTTCTTTTGTTTGGTTTAAGTCACTTAAGTCTACCACAATTCCTTCTTATCGTTATCATCTGCTCTTAGGAAAAAAGTCAATGAAATACACCAAATAATTATTTTGCAATTAAAAATAACGAAGTTTTGCCAAACACCAAAGAGATGTCAATTCATAAAAGATAAAGGCTAGTTTACACTATCTCACAAGTGTTACGTATTCCATAATACTTTGTGAGATAGAAATCTAAAGAGTTTTGTTGCGACTGCCAAAAAATATAATTTTACATAACAGTTTGTGTTCACACCATCACACAAAGTATAAACCAGAGATCAGCAATGAGTAGTGAAAAAGTGAGTAGAGCTGAATCATGACTCATAAAGTCTGGTACTTCTACGCACTCATACTTATTGCAATGTTATTCAAGCTTATATTCACTTAGAAGTTTGATTTTATTCATCGTACTCATACCTAAGCCCTTATGACATTAAATTTTTAATGCATTGTTCAAGTTTTGGTGAACAGTGCAAATATAAAGTAATAGAAAAATTTACCAAGTGCGAAGGGTTAAGCTGTACTAAGATAAATGGCAAACTGTCAAAAATATTACTAAAGTTATCGATAAAAGTGAAGTTATGTCAAAAAAAAAATGTAAAATTGTTCAACTTAAAATTGACATTTCAAGCTTATGGGCAAATTCAGCGATTAACCGCTTTTTGTTTTTAGGTTTCACATACAAATTTTGCCTATGAAAATCTTAAGGTGTCATTAAGCACTTTTTCGTTTTTGCCACAGAAATTTGAGAAAAATTAATGATTTCTGAAATTGCTATTTGTTCAAATAAATTAAATGAAATGATATTTTGCATCGATTTGTATTGAGCGTTATTTCCCGGAATCCCGGGAAATTGAAAAATAAATCTCGCCTTCCCGGGAGTTGGGTGCCACACTAGGCTTATTGGTAGTGAGCTCAGTGAGAGTATTGCGGGTTCAATTCTCGCCAGAGACTCTAGCTCGGTAAATAGCGTTATTGACATATCGCACTTGTTCAACAATACTGTATTAACTTAAAATTTAAAAATTTTCAGTAGAAGCAAAACAATTTTAAATTAAGTATTAAAAGCTTACCAAAAAGTGGACAAAATAGAACGATATTTTTACAGCGGTTAGATATGAATATAACGTTTCGATTCTTTCCAAAAAGTGAAAAAATAAAAATTTTGAATTAATACACTACATATTGTTGAACAAGTGCAATGTATAACATTTAACAAATAAATTAATTTAAAAATATCAAAAGTCAATAAATATCGTTAATTTACCTTTGTCACATACTGTAGTTGAGGGTGACTGACGACTATCGGTACTCAAAGGTGAAACAGTTCCGCCGTCCGGTTCAGAGCTGGAAACACACTGGACCTTTAAAAAAATTGTTAGTATGAATCACAAAACTATGGACTTCAGCAAAACATTAACTTACCATATCACTGCAGCCACTGCGATGGCTTGGTGGTCGCTCAGGACTTCTTGGACTATGTGTAGTTGTATCCGGAGGACTGGCTGCGGCTGAGCGCGAATTTGCCAAATGTGCATTAGGCGATGTTGTAGATGATGCAGCTGTCTCCAAAACAATACCCATTTGATTGTTAACAACATGCTGCTGTTGTTGATTAAGTTGATTTTGCTGATGCTGCTGCAGAGTCTGCAGTGTTATATGCTGTGGCGTAGATACTTGTTGATGATGCGGCTGTTGAACTTGTATGGTGGCATTTTGCTGCACAAATGTTGCCGTAGCTGTGGGATTATGTTGGGTACTCGCAGGCATTACCAACCCCATGGGCGTAGAATAAATTTGACTAATTGGACTAAGTTGTCCATTGCTGCCGACAATAAATTGTTGTCCAGTAGTGGTGGATTGTATGAATTGTTTATTGGTTTGTGGTGAGGTGGCTCTCAACATCATGGTACCTTGCGGTGTGGTGGTAAGTATGTTGGTTGTGGGCCCACAAGATCCCACATTTTGTATTTGCAATAAAGTGGTATCGGGAGCCATCACTAAGCCGGAGGGTAAAATCAATTGTTGCCCAATTAAATTCATTGGTTGTATTATTTGACCATTTTGCAGTATTAGCTGTTGAGGTTGTGTAGTTGTGGCCGTAGAGGCCGCCTTATTTACCACTATGCCTTGAATACCGTTGCCCAGTTGAAACTGTTGTGGATAAGTGGCCGTTGTAGTCGCATTAACAGCGGGTGCTGTGGTCAGTTGAACTACTTGTGGCTGATTTGCTGCTGGGGTCGATTGCAGATTTGCTACATGTTGTTGTAATAAAGTAGCAGTCTGATTAGGTGATATTTGTGTTGTAATATTTGTAGGTGTTGTAGCCGTCGGGCTAGGAGAAGTCTTGCGCTTCTTAGGCCTTCTTTTAGGATCACTTTGAGAAGTTATGATAATACGACCGTCCGGTTGCTGAACCAAATGTTGTACAACTTGGCTGTCTAAGGCTGCCGTAAATTGTTGTTGGGTCGGAGCAGCAGCTTGTGTGGCTTGAGGTTGTTGCTGTATAACATAGCCTCCATTTGGCAGAGCATTTAATACAACAGTCTGCTGGCCCGCATTCGATGGTGTGGTCAGCAGTTGATTTGCTGTTGTTATAATGGGTTGTGTACTGGCTGCATGTATTATGTTGCCGGTATTTGTCAGAACTTTGGCACCATTGTTCGTAATTAGATTTTGTCCCGAATTTAAGATGACTGTTGTGGGTTGTAGTTGTGTAGCTGTGCCTTGTGTGTTTGTAGCTTGTGAGACAATGTAACCGCCATTAGACTGCTGCTGTAGTGTTGCTGTCGTCAATTGTCCTGCATTGTTCAAGACATCTACTTGTTGTGTGCCCTGTTGTTGTATAATCACATTTGTTGTTGCATGTGATTGTGTAGTTGTTGTCGCATTGCCACTAGCGATAAGCACTTGCTGCTGCTGTTGCGGCATGTGCGGTTTATTATTCGAGGACGGCACAACTATAATTTGACCAGTAGAAGTCATAATAATTTGAGAGTTTCCAGAATTATCGTTGGACCTTAGCAAAGGCTGTAGTTGCAGCTGGCTGATGGGTATGCTAGTGGTGCTATTAGCTGAAACTTTTTGCACTGTTGCCTGTATTTTTTGATTTACAATGGGTGGTGCCGTGGGATTCATGCGTTGGCCTGATGAAGAGGTAGTAGTAGTTGTAGTGGCTGCACCCCTACTACCAGCAATGGTAGTGACTGTAGCTCTTGAAGTATTTGTTGCCACTATTCTGTGGGGTTGCTGAGTGACTTGTTGCATCTGTCCCGCATTTTTAATTGTTCTCAAAATGCGCACCTGCTGAGGAGGAGGCTTTTGTAGTGATCCGTGTTGTTGTGGCTTCAGATGAAGCATAGTAATTGGTGTGGGTGCGGGGGAAGTTACTGCCTTTGAGATTAAAGGCTTGGAGCTAGTTGACTCTATAGAACCAGCTGGTGATGGAGGGCAAGGTTTTGGACTTTCATTACTAGTGGATATTGCACCTACTTGTTCGGGTTTTTTGGTATTGTCTGGTGTCTTGCGTGGCAAGTCGGGTGTGGAACGTGGTCCTCCCACAGTGCTAGAAGAAACTGGAGATTCTTGCGCTGTAGGTATTAATTTAATTGGTGTTCTGACCGATTGATGCTGTTGTTGTTTAAAGAAATTTTGCTGAGTTTGTGGTTGATTCAATGAAATTTGTATTGGATTCTTTAAGGTGTTAAAGGAAAACTTATTTGCAATTGGTGTCTGATTAAGTGACACAGTATTTTGAATATTGGAAAAATGATGTTGTTTTAAGGTCTGGTTTTGGGAATTTGGCATTTGATACAAGTTAACGGTATTGCTAGAATTTATGATTCTCGGATCATTTAAAATATCCAAAGAAGTTTTATCAATCACAGTCTGTTCTGATGCAACCGTTGGGTTGGCACAATCATTTCCTTCCTCATCCTCCTCTGCGTCATCCTCATCTTCCTCTGCTTCTGGTTCGTCTTCATCATCATCTTCAGCCTCTTCGTCTTCATTAAAATCTTCTACAGGATTTTCGTCTTCGATTTCTTCCTCAAGTTCTTCATTGGAAATACAATCTTCTAAAATGTTTGTACGTTTTATAATCTCACCTTCCTCAAGTCGTCCAACATAATCCTCCTTTTCTTCCCCATCATCTTCTTCATCACAGTCTATCTCTTCCTCCCCCTCCTCTTCTTGTTCATCCTCTTCATCTTCTTCTAGTTCGCCTTCCTCGGTTTCTAATACAGACTCCTCTTGACCGGTGTGTAAATTCATCATTGAATTGTGCACCAATGTTGTTTGCTGCTGTAAGTAACCATTGAGGTCATCTTTATACAAGGATGTGTGGTCCATATGATGCCGTTGTTGCTCTTTATTGTTGTTATCAGCTGCTGATGTTGTCATTATTGGTTTTTTTGTCTGACACATACCTTGTGGTTTATTACACAAATTCGATGACCATTGTACATTTTCACTAGCGCCATTCGTCATGTGAGATGAAGCTGATTCATGTTGTGTTAATGCTGCTGCTGTTGGTAACATTCTATCATCTTTGGGCCATATTTTATTGGCGCTTTCCATCATGCCATTGTTATTGTATGTAGGATTTGTTATCATATATTGTGTTTGTTGCTGCTGCTGTTGGTGATGATTTGACAACTGTTGTCGTGGATGATGCTGTTCTTGCTGTTGCTGTTGTTGTTCTTGCAGCGATGGTGGTAGCATTTTAAATGTTGAATTATGACTAGATTGTTGTTGTCCACCTGAACCACTGCTATCTGAAGTAAATATTGATTTTGACTCCGTTGTAGCAAATGTTGCTGGTGTTGTAGTGGCGGGTGTGAATGTTTCTGTTTCTGTTTCTGTTGCATTGGCATTGTTATTTTCAAGTGTAGTCTCTACGTTGGTAATTTTACGACGTTTGGCATCTGTAACAATAGAAAAAAGAAACAAATTATATTTTTAAAGAACTTTGCAGTCAATTTTTATTTAAGGTAAAACTTATTTCTTTCAGTGATTGTCACAATTTCGGACGAATGTTCTCTCAACACAAAATAATTACAAAGTTAAAAATGGAACACTATCCTTGTATCTTTTTAATTACATAAATTCGCTATCATTTCAAAACATTTTTCAGTAAATATTTTTAACATGCAGAAAAAACATCCCCTTCCTTATCGCTTAACAAATCGCCACCTTCATTACTTGTTTGTTAGCAACACCTAAACATTTTTAGTATTTTGAATAAATTATTACTTTTGTTCGTACGAATTGAAAAATTACCCACTGACAATTATGAAAATACCACCTCTCATTGTAATTTTACACAGAAATAAAAGCTGTAATAAAAACTTCAACTAACACGCATACTTTCGAAAAAATTAAATTAAAATTTATTTGCACACGTACATATGTAAATTTGTATTCGCATACAGATCGATGTAGGTATTCATATGTGCATGTTTTAGGGCATATTAAAAATAAATTTTCAAAAACTAAAATCGCAAAAAAGACACACATCATTAAACTTATATGTTTTGAAATATAAACACGCAATTTGTAACAAGTTCACATGGATTGTATTCAATCCAACAAAAGCTTTTGCTCTAAAGCATTTTATTTTACATAAAACTTCCCTTTTAAATCCTTTGAAATGGTAGTAATATTGCATTTTACGATAGAGCTAATTGAGTGTCTTCTGCTATGTACATTTTTTCGTTTTTAAACATGTTAGCTGACAGACAACTAATAGTTTTAGTTGATTCAATATGTCGTTAGTTTCACATATATTTATACATATAAAATCGTATTTAAAATGTGTTGTTACAACACGCACTTTGCTACTAAATACCATTGCCTCAGTTTAACACTCGAACATATAGATGGAGTGGTAGACTTGAGTACATCTAAAAGTTAAAACATGCAATCATTTGCACAATTTTAATGCAACATATCATAAATGTTTTTAGTCATACTTAAATTGTATGTTACATATTATAATAGCAACTACTACAACTACTTGGTTTTATTACAGTGGGACATTGATATGCAAGACATTGATTAGCATTTAAGTTATAGTTTTTTTTTAGTTTAAAAACTAGTTTTCTTATATAAACAGCAGTTTTAAATATATTGTTAATGCATTAAACAAGAAATACAATGCATACGATATAATTTTTTTTTTTTTTTACAATTTTTATTGATTTAAAAATCGATTATTTCATTCATTCTGATCTTTTGCATCTTCAATGTTTGAAATCTTTCGAAGAAAATATGCTATTTTATTAACAAAAACAAGAGTATATGATAAATGCTAAACGATCTAACTAACAGTTTGCATAATATGCAAAATTGTCAATTGTCAAAACAACTGGCAGTTTTTACAAAAATATAAATAACACTGGTTCACAAATTTTTAACTTTTTGCCATAACCTCAAAAATAAGATATTTTCTAAGATAAATTGGGGCTGCTGATCACGAATATGGCATTCATTTATTTTTCTCAAGAAGCTTTTTCGAAATATATGCGCAAATCGTGGTTTTCTGCAGTTGTTTTAGGTATTTCGAAAAATCTTGAAAACGGTTCCCTTTCAGAACATGTCAACTGTGTCGATCGGATAAAGATTTACTGAGTTACAGGACTTTAAACTTGAAAAAAGTTTAAATTGTTTATACATAAAAGTTGCTAAAATTAAAAATCCCGGTATTCGGATTTTGTCAGTCCCGAAAAATTCCGGGATTTCTGGATTCGGGATTTCCCGTTTGGCATCCCTAATCACCACCGAAGCTATGGCGAGCATTTGGTCGATATTTTGTTTCACACATACAAATTGTCATAGATCCTCCTATCGTACACGCAGAGAAAAAACATGATTAATAAATGATCACTACGAACATTTTTATTCATATTTGCCTAATATGTTTACCCTAATAAGTTAATTATAGTCCTAATATAACATGAACAAATATTTTTTGTCCTTAACATTTTTAAATTCACTATAATAATATTATATGGTGTTTTACACCTCAAAAGTTACTCTGATCTAGCTAAACATATTAAATTATGTGAAATGTTTGCTACTAAAATATTTTTATATTCAAATATACAATTAAAATCATAACACAAGTTGCACACAAAAGGTATGTTTAGTACCACAATTTTTGTTTGCTTTAAAACACATTCTCTAATTGAGCAAGCATTTATTGTCAAAAAAAAAACAATGAGTATTTAGTCTGCGAGAATCAGTTAATCGGGATACATACTTAAATTATTGAAACAGGTAAGTTATTTATATATTATTTATAATAAACATACAAACATGTATAAACGTTGTCTTTCTTGCAGCCAAAAACACCTACAATATTGAAAAAAGTTGGGAGTTAGCTGATTGAATTTATCTGTACGGCAAAAAAAAAAACGAAAATTAATAATTAGCAGATGAGTGCTGGTAAGCTTTGCGACAGAATAGAAGCAAATGAGACGTTGAGAAACCCGAATTTCTTTAATGTTCAGTTTTTCGTTAGATATGTATGTATTTAATTTTATTTTTTATTATATGCTTTAATGTTTATATCTATAAAACAAATTTTATGTACATACATTTGTATTTTTGATAAAAAATAAATTTTTTGGAATAAATTTGTTATTGTTTTTATTGTGAGAACCATGTAACGTGTTGAAATATACATTTTGCATGGTTTTGGGAAATATAGAAACATGGTTGGAATGGTCGTTTGCGTATTTCTTATGAGCAAAATAATATGTTTGAGACAATAATAGGCTAAAAACATTATGTCTGAACATATATTGTTACTCAAGACGTGTTTGACACAATCATAACCACAAACATTAATGATAGTTTGCGATTGTGATTGCATCAACCATGTTTTTTCTTTGCGTGTAATAAAAAATATTAAGATAATTCTCTGAAAACATTTGTTTCATTTACAATGAACATCGCGGGTTTTGGTTGGACCACGCATTATAAAAAATTCTTGATGTTTGCAGACATGTTTGATATTTGTCAAACTTTTTGTGGTATCTAGTGCTAAATGTTATAATTTTAGTGAAAACTTTGTTTTCCCGAAAACAGCTCGTTGTTGAAAAAACTCTTTAATGCAAATTATTTTTTTTTTCTTTAATATTTCTCGTCTGTTTTAAAGCAAAATTGCCGCAGCACAATTGTCAGCTGCATTCATTGAAAATAAGACAAACATTTAAAATTAATATTGGTACGAAATAAATTTGTATTCGTTTTTGCAAACAGAAACAAAGTGTGTGTTTGCCAAGCGATTTGTGTGGTTTATTTTGCCCGTAACAAGCTTCTATTTTTTTTTGCTGTTTTTGAGAATAAAAGTCTTGACAAAAAATCATAGGGGTTTTAAGTCTCGTTTAAAAATTTGATTAACTTTATATTAATTTAAATGATTTTCTCTTATATTCTATAAGGAATATCTACTGTTTTCAAGATTAAAATAAAGTAGTAGTTTTATTTGATTGTAGAGTTATAATTAATAACACCCAACTTACATTTTGTCATCATGCTTTCAAAACTATAAATACTATATACATATGAATATATGCTTTATAGCTATGCAAATGTATATGAATAAGTGTGCATAAGTATGAAATTAAAAATGTATTTATGTTTATTTAGGCTTAAATAATTGCATGTAACTCCTTCCAAACAAGCGGCTTGCACAAATATTTTTCAACAGTTTCAATGTAAAAAAGTTGGCAATACCAATAAAAAAATATTTTTATGTTTTATAAAGCAAAAAATGTATGTAAATGTTTATTTTTTAATTACAACACAAAGATTTTTAAAATTGATAAGGTTTTTATTCCACACTCAAACTTGCACAATACAAATATTTTTACCTTTGATCAGAATCGTGTTTATTTATAAAATGATTTTTACTTGTGAAATGCAACTAAAAAAATTTCGAATTTTTAATTTGCGTAGCATGAGTAGTTGAGTTAATCGGCGCTAGCGCGTGTTTAAGAAGGTACAATTTATTTTTGTAAAGGCCCACCTTTGACAAGAAATTTATTAAAAAAAAATTCAGCTGCTGTCGGTTGCCATTGTCGTTGGCGGCATGTTATAATGCAATAAAATACGTATAGAATTATTGTTCTATTTTGAATGCAAATGATAATGGTTTGGTGGGCATTTGTAAACCGGGGAAAAATTTTACAATTTAATATTTTAAGAATTTTTGGCTGAAAGTCAAAAATGTATCATCAAGTTTAACGATGCAGAGTTTGCGAATTATGTACGCATCGATGGCTTTGGTACACTTTGAGACAGACAACATTGTAAAATTCTACACGGTTGGATTGTAGAATGCATGTTAAAGAGCAAGTTACTTTGCAACTGACGTTTAAGAACTCATCCTGTTATTTTAGACAATTTTAATTAATTACAAATAATAGAGTAAATGCTAACGGTAGTTTTAAGACATTAAAGAAAAATAAATTTTACACCGATTGAATCAGAATCACTTTTTTAACTGTAAAAAGTTCAGGTTGTGGAGTAATTGTTGGTATATGTTGAAGTTTCTGTTGGTCCCAGGCCGGTTTGTCTATGGTGAGAATTAGCCCACGACTTCACCCAGCCCGATATGTGCTCCCGAAATTGAACGTTAGCGACAATAAACGTTTCGTTTATGTAAATTTCCAGCTCAAAGTTATTATTATGAAAATTACAATTACAAGTATCGAAGTAAAATTTTGTTCGTAATTGACGAAAAGGATCACTGTATATCCCCTTCCTACGTTTATTACATATTTTTTTTGGAGATAGTGCGTTCATATTGTCACAAAAAATTAATATAAATTGTTTCAAATCGGTGCTTCTTAGAGACAAAGAAATTTGAATTGGCAACATTGTCTTCTGTAACAGCTGATGAGACGATTATTGTTTGTGTTAAGTTAAACTTCGTTTTGCATTGTTCAAATTAAGTTAGAAAATAATGGATCAATACGAGAATTTAATTAGTTTGTATTAGTTTCTTTTTAGTTAAACGAACTGTTTATGGGTTTAAATCTAAATTTGATTTTATTTTAAATCAGGCTCAAGTATATAATTTCAATATCTATGAAATAATGTTGACAGAGTTTTAACTCGGTTAATTTTGTAAAAAAGTTCCGAAATATTTCTGGCAACATTTTTTTACAACTGCGAAATTATATAAGCTGCACTTATTTCACGGGGAATTTTAAACGCAAAAAAGTATGAACTAATTATTAAATAAGAAAAATAAAAAATTAAAATAACACAACCGCTCAAGACTTGACGAGTAAAACTTGACGTGTGTGCACCAGCACTTATTAAAAAAAATAATTTTTAGTTAAATCCATGTGGGGTTTGTTTACATACGCAAAACCATGTCGCATACTTTGCAGGAATAAAAACGTCAAATTCTACAAACTCGCATGATAGGTAACATTGATACATGTCAAAATTTTCACAAATTTGAACAGAGTACTTGATAAGAAAAACAGTTAAAAGATGGGTTAAAAATATATTTAAATTTTCTTTTTATTTATTGTAGATATTGTTTTAATGTTATAATGATTATGATTTACCAATGAAATTTTTGAAACTAACTTGGAGATCACACGATTAAGTTTTCTATTTTATGTATATTTTTATGTAACAAAACGACCTCTTATTAACAATTTGATTGCAACAAATTTAATTGAAATATTTTTGTTTTGCTATTGAATTTTGATTGATTTTAAATTAAAAAAATTATTAGTTACTTTTTGCCCATTTTTTTTTTGAAAATTCAGCCATTTTTGGTCATCAAGTAAGTGCTGGCAACACTGAACGCGCAAGCCTGCCGAAATCATTTTCAGTTATCTAAATAAAGAAAATTCGATTGATATAAAAAACTTTTTACAAGTTTGGTAAAGGGTTGTTCGGCCAAAACGCACGAGGCTAATTGTAAATAAAACAAATAGATTTCAGAGAATTAGCCCACCTCGGCTTCGGTGGCATAAATCCATCCGATGCTCCATATATATTCAATGACTCTGAGAAATAATAAAGGTTCAATGCCGTCAATGTGCCGAATTGTCTCATCTTGTAGCTCTTGAATTGCCAATGCCAAATCACTCAAAAGAGTCATTGTTTAGTTGGCTGTGTGACAAGTGGCGTTTATCCTATTGGAACCACATATCTTCCAGGTCCATTCACGGTTACTGCTTGGACAACCATATTTTCGTAAGAAGTACGGCCTGATGAAGCCGCCAATTCATCAACCGCACCCAACAGTCACTCTTTGCGGATGCATCAAATTTTCAACAATCTCTCATGGATTCTCATTTGCCCAAATGCGGCAATTCTACTTGGTAACGAATCCATTGAGGTGAAAATGTGCCATTTTTAAAGCGGGCATTCATTTCTGTCTGGCTTCAACAATCTTAACGCGCAGCTCAAAGGTTGAATTTGTTAAACACTGAAACAAAGAAATGTCAAATTAAGTTGGACAAAAAACTTGTAAGGTGTGACTCAGAATTAACATCGTGCAATGTGGTTGGACCACCCTTTACTATCCGTGTTTTTATTGCGATTTTCCTGGCAAAATTTTGATTTAAATGATATTCAGCTATATAAACAATTTTTCGTTTTAAACATTTTTTTATGGCAATTATTACCAACTTTTCGCATTTTAATTAAAATTAGAATAATTATAAATTAATAGAATCTTTAAAATTTTTTTTTGACAATTTTTGAGATTCAATCGAATTGTAATAATATAAATATGTTCATATGTATATTGTTCCAAATAATTTCTTAAACATTTGTTAAAGTAAGAACATTTGCTAATTTTTTTCGAGAAATTAGCGAATTTCAACTAAAGCTACGGTCACACTTGTCAAATATTTGACGAAAAAAAGGGACCAACTATATAATCATTTCCTTTAATTCCAATATTTATTTTGATTATAAAACCACATCTTACAAAAACAGTGTTTTGCTATGTGTAGCAGCATAATTAGTTTATTTTGTGTTATGAAGACCAAGTCAAATCTCACTTAATTTTAACAAAAGTAGGGGTTACGCTTATTTGGTAAAATATTTTATGAGTGTGGCCGTAGCTTAAGTAAGAGTATCTTAAGTTTTTTTTTTAGTTTTTCACACATAAACTTAAAATTTTACAACTCATTTAATATTAAAAAAATTCTTATTTATTTAAAAAAACCCAAAGATCAAAATTACTTTTTTCCATCAAAAACCCCACAACGGAAAAAAACTTCATCATGCATTCTTTTGTTCATCAAGTGTGTTGTCAACATTTTATGTATCTTTTTTGTTGTTTTGTATTTGTAGCTGCTGTTGCGTTTGGATGGGTGGCAAAATTTATACATACATAGTTATGTACATATCGCTGGCTTAACATGTAAAGGCTCTAAGTCCACTTTTTTAAGAAATTGAGATTTTAATGCAGTTATGTGCAATAAGTAAAAATACATTGTGTACAAAGAAAAAATTATAGTTATCTCTCAAGCTCTAAGTCCCAATTCAATGTACAGTTTAACCATTTCTCTCAAATTGTTCCATCACATGTATTTTGATTGTTTTTTGTCTCTCCTGTACAATTTTCAAATATGGACTTAGAGCCTTTACATGTTAAACCAGCGATATATCGATCTAAAGTTTAATTGATTGCTTTTATAGAAACTTTTCACAATTTTGCGATTTTATGTTTTTTTTTGTTGTCTGAATAAAGGCGAAACTGAAGTTGTTAAATTTACTGCACATAAAACGCACGCTGATAAACTCAAATATCATGCGTACACAGAGAGAAATTAATGGGTTTCTAGGGGAACAAATATAATATGCTTTAAATAAATAACTAATTGTTTGTTCCAAAATTAAAAAAAAAAAATATTTATATTCTGAGTTTATTTTATTAATTTAAAAATGTGTATAAAGTTTCTATTGATTTAACAACTCCTACCAACTTCAAAGGTAAAACCTGTTTGCTTATTGAAATTTTTAACGTGTAAATTTACATGAGAATATCCTTTCATTATTATATACAAATAAAAGTGAGAATGTGTGTGTATTTAAAATAAAGATACGTTTATACGACATATAAACATACGCATTTATATACAAAGTAAGAGTACATTCAGTCTAAAACAATATGAAAACTTTTACCTTTTATTTGTACATTACCCATGACTGCATTGTAAATACATATTGAACTCTTACACATTGAAAAGACATCTACCACCAATGGCGTTAACAGGCATCTGAAATGTTGTACGAGTATTTATGTACAATAAAAAACAGTATGTTTAAAAAGAGTGCACTGAGCCAACTAAGATTGGTAGTAAAGACATTTTCTCTGATGATTTCGTAAAAAAAAAAAATTTTGGTACCATTTTCTTTCGTATCGAAATGTTTATCAGCATAGACCAGAGAATTGCCATACCCCGAACAAATGTAGTCCAAAGGTGTAAAATCAAACAAACAAGGTGGCCAATTCACAGGTTAATTTCTTTGAGATAATTTGGTCACCTAACGTTTGGCTAAACAAAGTGATGGTTGCTCCACTCTCTGTATGACAGGTGAGGAATAAAAAAAATCCCGAATTATTTGCCTGTAGCGTTCGCCAGTCTCGGTTATTCTGGCATCGCTTTCGGATTTGAAAACAAATGGGCCGATGAAGCCTTCGGCATATAACAGAGATTTTTTCGGAATGTAATGGAGTCTCATGAGGGTTGTGCTCTATCGAAAAACGACAATTCTGCTTGTTGAAGTCTGAATGATGATTAGACGATAAAAATCTAGGTCAACTTTCATTTGATTAAAGGCCCATTCTCCGAAAACAACAAAATTTGGTACACACGTCTATTAGATCGTACACATCAGCCTCATCGATTTCATTACTGGTGTTTTGACCTGCATTTATAATATTAGAATTAAATAGTGACTGAATATAAAATTCACTTAAAATGATAACAAAACAAAAATCATGTGAAAAAAGCTGACAGATTATATTTCTAAATTAGTAATGACAACAAAAAATGACAAGCTGTTGAAAAAAATTGCTTAAATAATATAAATGGAAAAATAGCCAAGTTAGTCGCCAGTTATATCAAAAATTGCAAAAAAAAAAAAAAAAAAATCGCAAGTAGCCAAATGGAAAATTCTACCGCCAAATACGTTTCATAATCACCACGTTTGGCGAGAAATCGCCATATCTGACAGCCCTGAACAGAAAATGGAAAACAAAAGAAAACAAATTGAAACCCCTTTAATTTATTTGTTTTACAGAGCCACATAAATAAGAGCGTCAAACGGGGTTTTCATGTCAAAACTTCTCATTTGCATACAGTTTATACGAAACAAATCTTTAAATTACGAATTTAACACCACTCAATAGAATTTTCATGTTAAAAAAACGCTTGACGAGCTCAGTTAGGATTTGAACACTTGTTTTGTACGCACGCACTGTACGTGTTCGAATTGGACGAGTATTATCCAAAAGAGTAAATTTTGTCATGACTTTATCCACAGTATTGCGTATTAGCTGCTCCGATTAACGATTATGTGCACCGTTAACTAAACGAAGTGCTTCACGATATGAAAACGTTGTTTTGACGTAATTCTTTGCATTGCAATTTGCCAAAGTATACTGAAAAAACGCCAAGCACACTTCATTAGTATGACAGCTAGTTTAACAGTTAGCACTATCGGAAGTTCTTTAAGTCTATAAAATCGTGAAGTTCTGCCAAGTTAATGCCTCGGACAAGTATCCCTAAAACTGCAATGCCAAGTGGTAGGTCCTCCATGAAACATTTGCGTGCAATACCGGTGGGTTCCACTGATATGCAATATGTTTAAATAACATTATCTTAGCAATTTAACTCATAGCACTCCTTAAATCCTTTTATTGTATTTACAAAAATGTGATTAATAGCCAGGTAGCATAAACACTGAATGTACTTACGTATGTTGAATTTTTTCATTTACCATTTTATTTTGTCAATATTATTGTGGTAAAAAAAATCCGGTCCGTAAAACATCTTTAAAATGTTTGGTGGTAAATAATAAATCATTACTTTTTGTTAAACATGCAGAATTTTTTATTTTCATTTCATTTCATTTCAAAAGGATATACACAATTCATGTTTCCGTTTTAAATGACATACAAAAAGTTATTCGTGGAGGTTATTTAGTTTAAGGTACGGGAAATTTTTTTCATATTTTTGTATGAGATTTTTGGCTTTAAAACGATGAATAATTCAAAATTTTTTAATTACATTGATAAAGATTTGTAAGTCTTTTGATTATTATTGTCACCCATTTAACGGTTATTTATTTATATTGAACTTAAATAATTGTAAGGTGTAAAAATGGGAGTCATAAGTTTCGCTTTATTTTAGGTAAATGAAACGAAATTAAGAACTGTTACAATACCACATGATTAAGTAGATTGCATTCCGAAAGAATTCAGTAGCATGTAGTTAAGTATATTCGAAAGGAATTAAGTCCTTTTAGATTAAAATTAATGCACTACTTTTGATTTAATTCACAATTTAGAGACAGAGTAAAACTGATAGAAAATGAAATGCCATCAACATTACCACACACAAACACAACAAATTTAAAAATTTTTATTTCTTTTGGATAAAACTTTTATCATATCCATGAAACTACTGAGACCATTTAAAAACAATGTTTGCACGGTCTAAAAAGGAATGTAAGAAAAGATTAACTCACTGTTTATTGTTGGTGTTTTATTTAAGCTTTGATATTGTTACGGATAAAACTATCGGGTGTTTATAATTCTTATTCGGTTTACAGTTTTATTTGTATAATATTTTTAGCTTTTCTAAAATCTTTGGAAAAAGTTTTCCTGATAAACTGGCCTAAGCAACCGGTGAAATCTTTTTACAAAAGGACATTCATATTTATAAAATCTTTTTACAAAAGGACATTCATATTTATAAAACTATGAATTTTAGGAATAAAAAGAAAATATCTTCAATAATTTTAAAGACCGAAATAATTAAAGTTTGACTGACTACCACTTTCTTTTATTTCAATATTTTTGCAATTACAACAGTAATTCCTTAACAAGCTACACATTTACAAAAGAAGGGACACATTTACAAAATAAAACGCCATCAGACATTTTTAACACTAACCAGCGTCATTAATCACTAAATGACAAAACTTAAACATGGCCATAAACAAAAAACACTAAAAAGAAAAAAATGCAATAAAACAAAATTAAGTGAAATAAATAAAAACACGTACAAATACGAAATGAAAAAAAAACAAACAAAAATACTATAATAAATAAAAAGTTATTTATTAACCACAAAAGTAACAACTACATAAATTTTTTTCACAAAAAGAATAAAAAAAAGTGGGGGAAAAGATAAAAAAAACACAACAAAAGCAGTTTGGCACCTTTTAATAATAATAATTGCCACTGCAATACATACAAAAGAAGAAAAAAAGTGTCCTACATGCATACATATGTATGACACTCACACATACACACACACCTTTTCCCACCGGTAGGTATTGGTTGGAACCCACCATTATAAAATCAGCAAATTAAAGGAACTCAAGTGAACAATAAACGTGCCAATATTGCCACATGTTATTTGTTATTTTAAAAAAATAAAATAGCAGGAGGGAGGCGGTTGGTGTGTTTCATACTGTTATGTGAACATACTTTTAATATTTTATTTATAAATAAAATATACAGTTTGTTGTATATGAACTAAACACACCTTCCTTGTTCGAGTTTTTGTTTTTCTAAAAGTGAAAACGTTAAAAATTCGCATAAAGGGAGTTTAATTAGGTTTTGGTCAATTTAAACATAAATTGCCTCCGGTATAAGCAGCAGTTGCAATTAGAAAAAAAGAACAAACGACTTTAATAACTTAGTGTGTTGTAAATTATGAGCTTTTATTTTATTATGATTAACGTGCAGGTGCAGTTGGGACTAAAACTACAGCAGAAATTAAATTTAATGAACTTACACCTAAATAAAATATTAAAAACTTCAATTTTGCTAAATTTTTTTCTATTTTTTCTGAATTTCTGTTATAACTGAAAAAATATTATGTTCAGTGGGAATATTTAGAGAATTTGACCATGATAATCAATAAACGACTTGAATAAAAATCAGGAAAATTTTGGACCAGTTAAAAATTTTTGTGACCTTTCCAAAAGTGAATAAGAAAATGTCTTCTATAATTCTTTATAAAAATCCTATGAAAACCGAAAAATGGTAACACCTTATTATGTAAACATTTTTCAACAGTCTATTAAGCTGCGGTCACACTACACATAGCGAAATACTGTTTTTTTTATAAGATGTGGAATTATAGTCAAAATGAATATTGTAATTAAAGGAAATTATATTTTAGTTTGCCTATTGGTCACGTTTTTAACGCGCTGCTCAATTGTGTACCTCTTCATGGTTGAATTTGTCAAACAATGACACAAAAAAAAGTCAAATTAAGTTGGGCAAGCAATTTTACGTAAAGGTGTGGCTCACAATTAACAACGCGCATTACTTTTGGACCCTTTATCATATTAAAATATTGTATAACAACAGAAATATGTTACCTTTGTATTTTGAAGTTCTTTTCTATATTTTTAGTCATTTAATTTGGATGCTTCCAATTATTAGCGGTATGATAATAGAACATGCTGTTCACAACAGTGATATTTAATCCAAAATAGTACTTTAGTAATTAGCACTTAAGTACACTTTTTTTGTTTTTTTTATACTCGAAGCTTGTCCCGCGATGCTCTACGCTTGTCTGCAGGGAAGAGACCAGAGTCGCTGGTGGGAATCGAACCCGCAACGCCGGGCTAGTGGTAAAATACGCAAATATTTTAAATTGATTGTTTACTTTCTTTAATTATTAATAAAAAAATTGCTACGAAATTAGATTTGTCTAAGAATTATTTATAGTTTTAGTTATCATTTATCTCGTAATTTTTACTTTTATGTTTTTTTAGTTTAAAACTGTTATAAATAACTGGATTTCAACTCCAATATACTGAACTTTCTAGGTAAAATAATATTTGCTACTTCTAAAGGTAGACTTCAGAAGTTTATGGCTATTAGATTATTAGTTTTGCAATCATTGAATATAAAACGCTATTCCATATCGAGCCCTAACCGCGAAAATATCGTAAGCGCCAAAAATCAAATTTTACAGAAGAGAGTTTTTTCATTTTATTTTATATAACGATAACATTTTTCTTGCTTTAAATTCGTTACCCCTGCAGATAATATTGGACTACGTGAACCATTTTGATGAAATGGACAACCCCCGGGACTGGTCCAACGCTATGCAAGCATGGACCATGTAACTGTTAAAAAGAGTTTGTATTGCAACGACATGTCTTCGTTTTTAAACGAAATGTTTTCGATTTTAAACGAAGTTAAAACTAATCCTCTGGAGTGTACCGTGAACTAGTTTCAAAACTAGTCAACTAGAGTAGGTATGGACATGGTGTAGTTTTAAGACTACTCCATTGTTAAGCAAAACTGGGTTATATGGTCCCCCCCTTAGGACATCGTAATGTAAAATCGACAACCTTTTAACCATATATTTGGAGTACTCCTACTCCTTAATGGACTAGTCTTTACATGCATGTATGGACTAGTCTCGTTATCTGCAGGGACGGTACCTTATGTAACAATGGCATTTTAGGAGATGATGCAAGTGTTGCATATACAGTGAGTTATTAAAAAGGGCTCGATATTTCTTTAAAATAGACGCTGCTATTTTTCGCAGCATAACTGCTAAAATACACATGTATGGATTTGCTTATAAATATTCGTCTTTAATCGAGTTCACTTGCAATTTATAACAATATATGTATAGTTATTGTCATATAATTGTGATTTTAGTAAAAATATTTTTTCCTTTTTTTTTTGTTCATGCAGTATTTTTAGTACATTTATGGTATTTGAAAGGCGTTCGTACGTATTGACCTTTTGGATTTTTAATGCACACCAAAGCAACTAAATTGTACACGTACACTAATTTACTATAAAAACAATTTTCCAAAAGCTTTTCCGACTGTTAAAGTGAACGTTTGTACGTGCGAATGTATGTGTAGTTAAATGTGTACTTGAATTTTAAGTACCACATTGGGTTGTTGGTTGGTTGGTTGGTCTTGTTATTTGGTAGACCACAATTTGTTGTTCAACCATTTTTTTTCTATTGTTTTTGTTGTTGTTGCTGTTGCTCATATTATAGACTTATAAAGAATCCTCTACAAATATTAAGAATTTTTGTGCTTATTTAGCAAATGCTTACACGACATTAACAGCAGTAATAACGGCCTCACACGTATGTATACATGTTTGTATGTATGTTTACCCCTAAGTATACGTACTTGCTGACATGGGTTAATTATACAACATGCAACTAGCAATTTTTTTTCCTAATTCTGTGTTCATTTCATTGCTTGTTGTTGTATGTTGCGTGATTTTTTTTCCATATAATTTTTTTCGTTAAATTTCTCTTTTTTTGTTTTGCTTTATAAAAGTCTAATATTGTTGTTTTAGTTGTTGCTTTTAGCTTTTATGCAAATTTATGTTAATTTTGTGTATTGTTTGTTAAATAAGTCCTTATTTTAGAATTTTGTATGTTTTTCCTGTCGTATCCATTAACATCATACGGTGGTTTGATTTTTGATGAATCATGTGTTTTAGCAAGAGAATGTTTTGCTGTAGCATTTTTTCTTTGTTGAGTTTTAAAGTTACTGATAGCATTTTTAAAAAGGTCTCCGAAAACGGTTGACAAGGAATCATATTAGAATGTCATTTTAATATAATGGAAAATTCTAAAAAAAAAACTTAAATATACATACATATTTTTGACGTAATTCTTTAAAAAAAGGATTTTGTCTAGAATATTGAATTTTTGCTTGTAATGTTTAAACCGACTGAAAATGCATGCCTTGTATTTGAAGATAAATTTTAAGAACAAAATGACAAACGTTTATTGAACTTAATTTTAATTAAAAAGTCTAAAACTAATTGATTATTAATATTCTAAAAATTAAATAAAATCAACATTTTACAAAATTTTGCAGTGTTAAGGGACCATATTACACGGAACATTTTCTATTACGCCCAATTTCCAAAAAAAATCATAGTTCATTAATAAACTGCAGTTTTAGAAATTCGGCAAAAAAAAACTTGAATGAAAATCTACACTTAATAGAAGTCTTAGATGTAAGATATAAGACCCAAGCTCTGAAATTTATTTTTACCGTCACTTGGGTATCAATGAGATAAATGTTCAATATAAGTTTGAATTTAATACAAAGTTAACTACTGTTTTTTATACAACATACAATCGATACAACGATACAAGGGGTTTTGTGAACACGGCAAATCTTAATAAATTCCTTGAAAGTATTATTACAAATTGCATTATCGATATGAAACTCATCACAAATAATTGTTATAAAAAAGTGTAAGTCTTTGTGTCTTGACAAAATTATTATTAATGGTGTTTTCTTTTCTTTTAAAAACGGTTTTTTTGGCGCACAATTTTTAACAACAGCTGAGTTTTATTATTGAAAATCAGTGTTGTTGGCGCTTATTGGAATTCAAAGAAAATTTAATGTTGAAAATTGCTACAACAGCGGTGAGTGTCGCTTCTTAGTACAAACTTTGCAATCAATATTTAACACGCTAAATACACATTAAAGTTGAGTGTAAAACGTAGCTATTGTATTGTTCCATGTATCACTTTATGAGGGTGCGTGTAACCTGTGCCCATGTTCTGTAACTCTCGCGTCGAGAAACTTTTCGATTGAAATGAAACAAAAGTGCCCATATATTGAAACAAACATCTGTTTTTCTCACTTAACTGGGCTTGCCACTTTTTTTTGGCGAGTACTACCTGGCACGTAAGGAAATTAATCGACAATATACAGAAAAATTGCGTCTTTAAAATTTTTGTGAGAAAAGTTCCAACTTTGAACTGGCAAATAAACTCACGAATAAAAATGGAGCGAGAAAAAAATTTAACAATAGAAAATAATTAAAAATGGAATATACAAAGAGTAATAATATTTTGTTCTTGGTACATTTTTAATTGTTTAATTATTTTGCTTTTAACATTTTAGTAAGATATACGCATGTTTTCAAAGCTCGTTTGCAAACAACAAACATTAAAGTCGTACTTTAATTTATTTGGTATAGCAGACGGTTGTATTTTCGCCGCCGTCGTTGAAAAATTTTTAAATTTTTGGTAGCCGTCAACGATATGTGTGACTGGCGTTCTTAACGTCAGTAATGTCAAATCGCCATTGATTACGTAACAACGAAATCTCTTTTGAGAGTTTTCGACATGAGTTACACCACACTTTTTTTAACTTTTCGAGAAACGATGGAATATTTTATTTCACATCTTTTCGATGCGAAAAGTTCTCACAAAAGTTACAGAACATGGGTACTGATAAATCTATTACACCATTATAATGCATTATTATTTTTAAGAAGAGAAAACTCCATAAGATACAGAAAGGTCGGGTTTCAAATAAAGGCTTTTGGATATGTTTTCTGTATTCGAAAGATTCTACTTTTGCTTAAAAATATATATTTATTTTTTCAAACGATTTTTTGCATAAAGACTTTTAAACTCAAAACAAACCGTTAAAAAAATCACTATAAAATAAAAAAAAGCAAAATCAATAAACCAGTTAATTAGTCCATCCACACTTTAATTAAAATCCAATTACGAGTAAAAATCTGCGAATATTTACAATTTAATTTTATAATAATTAATGTAGATCTGAATATATAATTTCGTTTAAACTTTTATAAATGCACATTAATAAACATGACAAAATATTAATATTAAAAAGAAAATTTAATTATCATGAAAACGCACACAATTTATAAAAATAAAAGAGAATAAATATTAAATAAATAAAAGAAAAACAAAAATATTTATGTATTCATTTAAATTTCACATCCTTAATACAAATATGGAAAAAGTTAACATTTATATTTATATATTTATGTTCATATGTATGTATGTATATGGATAAAAATATTGTAAAAATTCGTAAAATGTAAAAATGTTTAACATAAATTTTCTAACACTTTAGTACAACCAGACAGACGGACAGACATACTGACTACGGGAATTTTGTCGAACTTCCCTTTGGCATTTATTCACACTCTATAAATTCTATTTGTATGAGTGTGTTTGTGCACAAAGGAGAAAAAAGTGAGTGAAAATAAACGAATAACATTTTAAATTTAATTTGTTTAACAATATTTTTATACCTCTACACCACAATGGACACTCAGTATAACTTTTTAAATCCGCCCGTCTATCTGTATGAGCGTGCAAAGCTTCTAATCACGATATAAGTTGCAATTTTAAATATACATATATAGGCCCTAATTCTGTAAAACGCAACCGCAACGCCAAAAATTACATTGAAAGCAAAAACAAAATAAAAATATTTCATTATTTTGTTGTTGTTTTCCATAGAAATTCATATTGAATTTTTAAATTTCAAACGCTGCATATCTTGTGGCGTTGAAAATTTTAAAACGCAGTATGAATTTCTATAGAAAGCAACAACAAAATTATGACAAATGTTTTACATTTTTTTTTGCTTTTAATGTTATTTTTGGCGTTGCGGTTGCGTTTTACAGAATAAGGGCCATAATTTAATGAACTTTGCTACAAAATCCCTTAATAAGCTCAAGAACAAAACATACATTTTAGAAACTTGGTCTAAAACTGAATGTCAAGTCTGTCATGAAGGTTAAATTTTAATTTTTTTTTTAAATTTATTAAATTTATTTCGTTGTATACATACATACGTTTTACTTAACTTGAAAGTTAAGCCTTTTAAAAATGGTAGAATTCGGTCAATAATTTTGAAGTGCCTCCACAAAAGGCCAGATCGAATGATTAAACCAATAAAACTGTTAAGCGAATAAGAATTATAAGCCTCAGTTTTACTTGTAACAATATCAAAGCTTAAACAAAAACAACAACAATCAACAGTGAGTTTATCTTTTCTTTCAGTCCCGATTCGATTTGCTTGTTTTGTGTGGAAACAACAACAACACTGCAAAAAGAAAAATAAACATTATTTTCACGTTTAAAAAGTTTAATAAGAAGCAAAAATTCCCAGATTCTCTTTCTTAAAATTTTTTTGTTAAGCACATTAAATTTTTAAAGTAGAATGATTACGAAAACCATATCAGGCATGCAGCTGGTGTCTTATAATTGAGAATTCTTCTGTAAACAAAGGGCTTAATTCAATTAAAGTTAGACAATCATGTGTAACGGGGTAAGTAAGTAAATAATAATACTCTCTCTATTTCTGGTTCTATAAGCTAAGTGTTAAACTTAGGAACAATCTCACTTTTGGATTATTCCAAGTACGAATTCGGAATTAAACCAACTTGGAAATTTTTGAATCAAGTACAGTTTTTAACTTTTATCTCAGTTCAGTAATCCCTATTAAAATCGAGCATTCTGAACTTGATTTCAGGAAATCCGTACTTACCGTACAATTGACACCGCTTTGACTTTATTTAAGTACGGAAGGATTGCTTTATTTCTGTGTAGGTGCATAACAAAATGTAGCTCCTATAACACATACAAATCTTTCTAAAAAGTCAGTAACGAGACAAAATTCGGCACGTTTAAATTAAATCAATATGTATTTTTATAAATCCAATAAAAAGGACAACATTTTTAATAGTCATCTATGATCATCTCTATACCTAAGTGGTGTAGAGTATTATATGGTAGGGGTTACCCGCTAAAAATTCTTACTTGTTTTTTCTTTCGGAAATATATAGTATTTTTTGTATAAAAATAGGTTTTTTCTATAGTTGTTGGAATATATGAGCATGAGTATTAATCCTGTTTATTTTGCGAGGTCATACTGAAAAGAAATTTAACACTTGAAATGTAAATAATTGCTATTCTTATTTTGGCACTAGAGATATTAATCTTCTTCTATATAAAATACATATGTTCCCCATAGAACACTGAGTTACTGAACGGATTTTCCTAAAATTATTAGAGACTACCCGGTGCTATAAATATCTGTCAAGTTTCTCCTACACTATTTCTTGTTTTTCTAAATGACCTCCTATGTCAAACTTCCAACCCTGACCGCAATCTTAACCATTAGTTTTCATTTGATTCTAGAGAAAGCGCATCCTCGTTTTTTTTTTTGTAATTTTAATGTAATGGCGTGCAGGAGATTGCTTAGGAAATTAAAAAAAAAAAAAAAAAAAAAAAAAAATTAGTGACAGTAGGGTGACTCTTCTTAACGTATCAATGCTAACAGTTAAAGTATCAATAAATGCAAATCTTAAAATAAATTTCTTAATTTATTTACGGCCAATTTTACCAAGTTTAGTTGTAATTTACTGTCAAAAGGTATTGTTAACTGGAAGCTAAAGTAATAGTTAGCTTAAACTGAACTTGTTTAATAAGGGAAGCAAAGCACTCTGGTTAAATCTAGTGGAACAAAATACAAGCATACCATATAGGGACTCTTCAGATTACCCTCCTGTGCGTGTACATTTTTCATAAAAAATATTTTCTATCTCTTTTGGCAATTTAATTAAACATTTTCACTTTTTTTTAGTTGATTTATGTAAATTATTTTTTTGTGCTGATGTAACATATTGGGTTTTTTTGTTTTTAATTCAAATATTAAGTTATGAAAGGGATTTTGTGGTGTAAAATAAAAATACAATTTTCATAGATTAAGAATGTTTTTTTTTGTTTATAAAATGTTTGAAGTAATTTAATATGTAAATCCCTAAGAGTTTAAATTGTGTATGATACTTTTCATTGAGCTTTACATTTTTTTAATTTTGTTTTGTGGGAATTTTGCGTGGGTCTGCCAAAGTCAAAACTTTATTTTATTGTTCATTTATTTTTATTATTTAGATTTTAAAATCAATTTGTTATAAATTTCGCTAATGAAATCCCTTGGGGATTAACATTTGCAGACAGTAACAATTTATATTTAGATTTTTTTTATTATTTTTTTTTTCATTTTTGCTAAGCAGGAAATTAAAATGCGAAATAAATTAAAACAAAAAGCATTAAAAATTATTAAAAAACTAGAAAAAATAAAATAGCAGATTCAATTTATTCCTTTAAAATTGTTTTAAAAATGAAAGGAAAAAAAACTTAAAAAATAACATATGGCCTATAAGTAATTGTTTGCGTTGCATAGGCAAAGGCGCAAGTTTAACTTTAAACTCCAAGGGAGCATAAGTTTAGTATATGTAGACAATTATGTACATATTGATATGAAATACTATATTGAGATTTGCAGTTAAATTTTTTTTGGAAAATTATTAAAGTGTTTTCTGATTTGAAGAGAAGTTCTGGTTAAGAATGCGGTAATAAAAAAAAATAAATTTTCTGAACAGGATCATTTATTAAATTTTTTCAATTTTAGTCGAATTCGATTTCCAGAACATGGCTGTATTTTTTTATCGAATTATAACAAAACTTGTTTCCAAAAATTAGGCAAACATTTTAGAAAGTGCAAATCAACGTTTTGATATGTTACATTACGATACATCGATGGAAATTGGTACATGCAAGGCCTACAGAAAATGCTGAGAATCGGACAATGATTTAATCCTCACGAAACAAGGTTTCAGTACCAAAAAACGTTCTACATGTGTTGATATTCAGTTCATATTTATCAGACAAATGGCTTTGAAATTGTTCTCTCTAAAGAAGCACGAAATCGTTAGAGGTCCAGAAATGTAACATGCATACAGTGTTATGTACTCACAGAAACATCTGATAAGCAAACAACCTTGTTATTGGAGGAACTCTCTTCCCACACAAACCGACTCACAAATTCACCTGGCTATCTCCGAAAAAAATCAAATTGCCCACATAGAAATAATCAAGAAATGGCCTACTTCAATCCAAGATGTTCGCGGTAAAAGAAGAGCAGAATGTTCGAGCGACCCAGATTTAAAATTGCGGATATAACTAAGTAAAACTTAGTTCGACACCTCGTGACTTAAAAATCCATTAGTCTACAACAATTAAGCAGATGCCATTAAATCCAATCTAAATACCCTCCAAATTCAACCGGAAAAAGATAGGAACAGAGTAAAGAAATACTTTTTAACAGCAGCTAAACAAAAATAGAGGAAACAATGGGTTTCACACTCCACTTGGAATCCAATATTGGGCAGACAACAGATAAAAGCAAATCCAAATAATGTAACATCGAGTAATGACGAAAAACTACTGAAGGCCAAATATATTGAAATACTCGTAAGGATAAGCGCGAATGGTCTGAGAAACTCGGTAGTGAAACGCAAGCGGTCACTGAAACGAACAGGGCTAAGAATCTTTACAAGATTATTAAAAAGCTTACAAACAAAAGACCTCACACAGGAAGGCCTCTGAAAGGGCACGATAGCGAGCTCACAACCTTAAGATCTAAACAAATTAACATCTGGGTAGAGTTCTGTTCCAAAATTTTGAAAAGTTCATACCAGAGTCTATCTTTTTCTTGCAATTATGTATATCATTATATGAGTTCCGATATTTCAATGACCATATCACCACTAGACGAAATAATTAACGTCATAGAAGGTCTGAAAAACTACAAAGAACCAGAGATCGACATTTCTTCCAAAAAGATTAAGTCCTTATCTTCAAACTTCATACGTTTCCCGCAAATCTTCTAAATAGTTTAAACATGCTACATTTATTATATGTTTCTAACTCTAATGCCACTTTGTCTTCTTTCATGCCTCGCAAACAATATTCCTTGTAATCGAATTAACTTTTTTGTTTTGGTTAAGCTTTTATCCTAAATGCCAAATATTTTCAGAACTAATTACTTTTGTATTTGTTTTCTTTGTTCCTAAGCATACTTTACGGCTAACAATTTTTCACATAAATCAAAGCATACCTTTAGGTGTTAAAAAATATGCTGTTCCAAAATATTTTCAAGTGTTGACTGTTGTTGTTTTTTTTTTTGTTATAGTTGTTCGCTTTTATTTTTCCCCTCCATGGATTTCTGTTTGTTTTTATTTTTTTTTTGGTGGTGGATTGTTTGTACATATTTTCAATACCTTTGAGGTTTTTTTTATTTATTTATTTTTTTTGGGTACATTTCAATTAGCAATTGCTTTGTATATAAACCTTAATTAAAATTCAAAAACTGTTAGCGAAATCAAACAAACAAATAAAAAGATTTTTTTTGATGTTAAAGAAAAGTGTAACTGTTTAAGATTAAGGCATTTATAACGTTTAAATGCATTTAAACTAAATATAAAATTCACATAATTTTTACAAAGAACTTCTAGTTCATTACAATTCATAATAATTGGAAGCATAGGGTCTCAACTAAATGTCTGCAATGACTTCTATTTGATGCGAGGTTCTTCATTTCTTTTAAGCTTTTGCCTAAACTCAAAGTCTAGATGTCTCTTCTAAGTGGTGACCGGCCGAATCGATTACTCTTTTAGTCATAAAAAATATTTTAATTTTATAAGAAGTTTATTAAAACAATTTTCATATAAATTTTATCTTATAAACCTCTTATAAACATGAAATTGTTTTTATGAATACGGCCTTTAAAAATTATTATTTTTGTGCGGATGGAGATTGATGACGATTTTCACAAAATGCTGACTTGTATAAATGATCGACGAGATCTCATGGTGCGGTTTGAGTTTGAGACATAATCTGAAGATCGACCATTCGATGTTATGATTCCTGCTAGATAGCAACTGGTCTTCTGTATGTGGCATTTGTTTTAACTACCTTTGTTTTACGAATATTTATTCTGAGACCTGCCTTTGCAGCTTAATTGACAACCGTCATAAGGCTTTACATCATGTACAAACTATTGTGCCTCAGAAGGCATAAACCATCTACATAACATAGATCAGCTAGATGTCCTTGTAGGCCCCACGTTATACCTCTGCTGTTGTTCATTGCATTTTCCATAACAACGTCCAGCACTTCGTTAAGAGATCTTTCCGCATTACCCCACTTGAGAGCATATGGCTTCCACAAAGCATCTCCATCTTAAGTTGCATGTACACGACATGTTTTTTACATTTGACTTGTAAAATTTTCACCTGCAAAATACATACATGTCGTGTGTCACCTTTACAACATTGCTGCTGTAAAATTCATTTGATAAAATTTCAATTAGAGCGTGCTCTTTTTCTTCTGAAAAACCATCTGACAATAGCTGTGTCAGAAATCTGTGCCGGGAAGAAACCGGCAGCGGCAAAATTACATGTACGTTTATGACCGAATATTATGAACCTTTTGTAAAACGGCAATTTTGACCGACTTGCACAATTACATGTGACTTGAAAAGAAGAAAAGTCAGGCGTAAAAAACATGCCGTGTACATGCTCCTGCACACGATTCGTTGCAGTTGTTTTTCGCGACTTCCAATGTTAGATTACACAGTCCTAGTTCTTAAAGAATCGATCCAGTCTATTGTTATTTTTGCCTTGTATCAGTTTCGCTAATCGGTTGTTGTTCCAACTAAGTAGATGATTGGTCTGCCGTAGCAGGTTCTAGAATAATGGGGCTGCCATCTATCGTTGCTTAGAAACCTGGTGAGAATACCAACCTTTTTTTCAAGGGGGTGGTGGCTGCCTGATCTTTGCCAATATGTTATCCTCTTTTCCAGTGTAATGGGAGTTTAAGGGGCTACTTAGATGGATTGTTTGGAGGGGGTTTGAAGCCACTTAATTTTTACAACTTGAAAACCATGATGATCATTTTTCTTTCTTAACCGGGGATCGATACCTTAATTTTGTAGATAAGCAATTTAGCTACTACACCACCCCGCCTCCTTAAGAGTAATGGCGTTTTCTTTTCTGAGTAAAATTCATTTATTCTGCATTTATTCTGCCTTTTACATTTTTTTATGTTCTTTTCTGAAAAATATGTGTTATTTTAAAAGTGTAAAGCGTTCTTTTCTGATGATGTTCCCTTTAAAATTAAAAAAATGCTACATGTTCAACACTCATTTTAATAAAAGGGGCATGAGTGCAGCACTAGATCAAGGCGAATTCAGTACAAGCTGGTGGCAAGTTTCGAGCCGTAAACACTAACAATGCAATACAAAAGACATCTGTTGTTTCTTTTGGCTTTGGATTGTTGTAGTCTTGCCACCACCTGTAATTGAATTTACCTTGCGCTAATTGTACTTTATTGTTTAATGCAGCAATTTGTGTTCTTTTGTTAACGTAAAATATGAAACACTTCTTAAAAATTAGGGGAGCATTTAAAAATGTTGCCAAGTCACATGTAACACTTATGCAACACTTTTTTTTAGAAAAGAAAACGCTATAAGAGTTGATACAGAATTTAATCTTCAACTTCTGAAAAAATCCTGAAGCTTTTAGTAAAATCATTGGCATTAACTTCAAATTATCCCTTATTTCTTTCTTTTTCTTTTGTTCTAATTTTTCCTGGTTTACAAAATGTACGAAGTTTAAAGAAAGTATGGTGACATTGCATAGAGATGGTTTATTTCTCGACGAGGTTCTACGAAAAATTTTTACGACAAATCGTATGGAAAATTTGGTATGAACGCAGTTCTGTTTGAATACTAATGGAGATAGTTTTCGGCCTTGGCGTACACCAGTTTTAACGGAAACCTTATCGCTTATACAGTTTGCATGAAGTATATGACAGTTGGCATTTTTGTTTAATTCTTGAAAATTCTCTCTGCTAATAGAGATTTTAAGCCAAACATTCCTTTTCAGGCCAAAGTAAAACAAACAGCAAATAATGAAAGATGTTTTTTATAATCACTTAAAGTCAGCTTTTTTTTTATTTAAAATTATATATGGGTAATTCCATGTCAAATCGACCAAGAGTGGGACCCGACCCCTTTCGATTTGAATGAAATTTGGTGAGAAGGTTCCTTTTATCCTATAAGGAACATATATGAACGAAAAAAATTTTTAAAATTTTTTTTTCAAAAGTTACGTCATATTCAAAATGGCATAATTTCGCCGAATTAGCCGAATATGTTGAGTTTATTTTTTCTATATCTCAAAAACTACTGCACATACGAAGATGATTTGTATGTCATTTTAAAGAGAATACTTGGGGCTATAAGCAATATATTGAAGAAAAAATTTTTTTTGGAAAAAATGTAATATCTGCAAAATATTAAATTTTTAGAATGGACTAAGTCAAAAACCTAATTTTTTTTTTGCCTAATTTTTTTTTATATAATACCTCAAACTGTTCTTTAAAAATCCTAAAACTTTGAAGGAGGTGTTTTTTTTTTTTTTTTAGATATGAATTTTTTTCTTTCGCAACCTTTAAAAAAATAACCTAAAAATAAAATTTTAAAATTTTAATTTTGAGCAATAAGTATTTATAAAATCTGATTTGTTTGAAAAAGTAATATTATTGGTAAGGTTGTTTTTGTTTATTTGTTGCATCTTTTGTTGGGGCTCAATGTGGGCATTTTTTTAAGAAAAGTACACCTTTTGTCACGTTACGTCTTTAAAAGTCGTTTTTTCTTCGTCTCTTTTCCTACCGATAATGCCGGGCTGGTTTCTACAGTTAATACAGTAAAAAAATCGCTGTGCTTAATGCACTTTCAGTCGACACTGATTTAATTGTCAACCATATGTAAGTCTGAAATCAATTATTGCAATTATTCGTGTTTGGAATAGCAAAAAGTGTGATTTTTTTTATTTAAAATAAATAATAGTCAAAACGGTAATCATGGAAAGTAATAAGTGTTCAATTGGCATAGTTAATAATGAGGTATGCTCTGAGGGAAAATTCATTAATTGTGTAGATCTTCCTGATAAAGAACGCATTACTCTTAATGCTAGAAGTGGTATTGTGGTCAGTTTTGTTTGCGATAAGCATGATAGACAATTTTGTGAAAAATACACCTTAAACCAAAAAATGTGTGCTGATCCGTATAACATTCATGTAACTCGAGTACAAAAATCATTGAAAGTCGTTACTTTTGAGATTTATACTCATGTTAAGGTAATTTTTCCTTTAATTGCACCCGGGAAAAAACTGTGTATTTCGTGTTGGAAAAAAATTATTATTGAAGTGGAAAAATATCAACAAGTGATGCCCCCATCTGAACAAGATGATGTGACATCTGAAATTTGTAGTTCAACAAGTGAAACTGTTTGTTCAAAAACAATTAATCTTGATCGTGTCAATGCTGTTGCAAAAATACTCGGGTTGTCTCCTCTTAAAAAAAAATACTTAAATCGATCAAAAACTTATGTCCAGCAAAAATATTATGAAATTATATCTAAACTACAATCATGCTTTAAGCATGTTACGGATAGTTCTTTTGACTCAATTGACGATGACAATTTAATTGTTGATGACAACCCAGAATTAACTGGAAAAGAAATGATAGTACAGTTGAAGAACAAATTTGATAATACTAGCAAATTGAGTGAAAAATTACAAATCCTGTCAGTCTTACCATCAAGTTGGTCAACCCAAAAAATTGTTGATATTTTCGGAGCAACTTCGTACATGGCTAAAAAAATTAAAGAAAACGTAAAAAAAGATGGCATTTTATTCATTCCTGAAAAACATAAAGGTCATCCGTTGTTAAAAACCACGGAAGAAAAAATTCAAGAGTTCTTTAGAAAACAAGACGTCAGCAGAGAACTACCCGGTAAAAAAGAATATAAATCTGCTTATGAAAACGGTCTGCGAGTGCAAAAACAAAAACGGTTAATCTTGGGTAACCTAAGTGAAATTTTTCACATGTTTAAAGAAAAATATCCATTTGAAAAAGTTGGTTTTTCAAAATTTGCAAGTTTAAGACCACCCGAATGTGTTCTAGCTGGTGCATCTGGTACGCACGTAGTATGTGTTTGCCGGATTCATGAAAATTTTAAAATGCTATTTCAAGGTGCTAGACTTGAAAAACTAAAAATGAAGGATGGATCTCAACCATTTTCTTCATATAAAGATTGTATGAAAATGGTTATTTGTAAAACACCTACGGATGACTGTTATCTTGGTGTATGCAATGCTTGTCCCGGCTCGTCCAAATTAAAAAATATTCTCGAAAATCTTTTTACGGAAAACTGTTTAGATGACATTACATATAATCAGTGGATTCAAGTAGACCGCTGCTCTTTGGAGACAGTTATAAAATCAACTGAAGATTTCGTTGATTTTGTTGTAGAATATATTCCAAAATTACTTTGGCATGACTTTGTAGCTAAACAACAAGCCGAATATTTTAAAACTACGAAAAATAATCTTGAGATAGGGCAAGTTCTTGTTGTTGCTGATTTCTCTGAAAATTATTCGTTTTTACTTCAAAATAGTGTTCAAGGAGTGTATTGGAATAACAGACAAGCGACAATTCATCCATTCGCTTGCTATTATAGATCCATTGCTGAGAATGGAAGTGATATCGTACCTCTTAGCTTGGTAATAATATCAGATAACTTAACTCATAATACTACTGCAGTTTACAGCTTCCAAGAGACATTAACGACGTTCCTTAAACATAAGATTCCAAATATTTCAAAAATAATTTATTTTTCTGATGGTGCTGCATCCCAATATAAAAATCGTTACAATTTAGTAAATTTGATACACCACGAAGAGGATTTTCAAATTCGAGCAGAATGGCATTTTTTTGCAACTTCTCATGGAAAAGGGCCAAGTGATGGTTTGGGTGGAACAGTTAAGCGATTAGCTAGCCGAGCCAATCTACAATTGACACCTGATCAACAAATTCAGACACCCGAGCAACTGTGTCGATGGGCGAAAGATAGTATTCAAGGAATCAATTTTAATTTCGTCTCAGATCAACACATTCAACGTACTGGAAAAAAACTGGAAAATAGGTTTAAAAATGCTTCACCAGTTCAAGGAGTACGTTCCTGTCATGCCGCCATTCCTATTTCGAATAAATTTATTAAAATAAAAACTTTATCTTCATCTAGCGAAGGAGAGGATGTTAAATTGAACAATATCGACAAGATTCTGAGCGAACCAGGCTTTAAAACCAGGTAAAAAATAACGTTTTAATTCTTAATATTGTATTTACATTGAATAAGGCTTCAACATTCATAGCATTTTCATTTATTTTAGGTTAAGAAAAAGCAGCCCGGCATTAACGGTAGGAAAAGAGACGAAGAAAAAACGACTTTTAAAGACGTAACGTGACAAAAGGTGTACTTTTCTTAAAAAAATGCCCACATTGAGCCCCAACAAAAGATGCAACAAATAAACAAAAACAACCTTACCAATAATATTACTTTTTCAAACAAATCAGATTTTATAAATACTTATTGCTCAAAATTAAAATTTTAAAATTTTATTTTTAGGTTATTTTTTTAAAGGTTGCGAAAGAAAAAAATTCATATCTAAAAAAAAAAAAAAACACCTCCTTCAAAGTTTTAGGATTTTTAAAGAACAGTTTGAGGTATTATATAAAAAAAAATTAGGCAAAAAAAAAATTAGGTTTTTGACTTAGTCCATTCTAAAAATTTAATATTTTGCAGATATTACATTTTTTCCAAAAAAAATTTTTTCTTCAATATATTGCTTATAGCCCCAAGTATTCTCTTTAAAATGACATACAAATCATCTTCGTATGTGCAGTAGTTTTTGAGATATAGAAAAAATAAACTCAACATATTCGGCTAATTCGGCGAAATTATGCCATTTTGAATATGACGTAACTTTTGAAAAAAAAATTTTAAAAATTTTTTTCGTTCATATATGTTCCTTATAGGATAAAAGGAACCTTCTCACCAAATTTCATTCAAATCGAAAGGGGTCGGGTCCCACTCTTGGTCGATTTGACATGGAATTACCCATATTGAATTTTTTTCCATTTGCATTCCTTTTTTTAACTGCATTTAATTTTTAAGCCCATGTGTAGACCTTTTTTTTATTTCCGCTAAAAATAACACGCGATTCTGTAATTTTCTTGTTTATTGTTTTGAAAATTATATCGTCCTTTTTATTCACTGAATACTTTTTTCTATAAGTCCCTCTGTGACGCATAACGCTTTTTCTTTTACTCACTCTAGGTTTTATCTATGTCTCCGTGTGAGTCCTTTTTTTTTGGTATCCTGTTTTATGTTTCATGTGTTTGTCTGCCATAGTCCTTGGTGCTAATGACTTGTGTGTTTATTTTCATGTTTCTATTCTGGTCTTTATCCGCACCGCAAACACTTATTTTGCATTTGTTATTGCTATTGTTGTTTAACTATTCAGTGTTATTTTTGTTGCATGTATTTCGCTTAACAAAATTTTCTGCCAAATGTGTTTGTGCAGTTAAGTTGAGTGCACTTTACTTCCGTTTCCGGTTTATGTTTGATTCTAAAGAAATAAATTGCTTTTGACACGTTTTATTTTTTTGTAACAGTTAAATGTTTGTTTAACATTTTACTTCGAAAAAACGGAATTTGAAAATAAAGAAAAAAACAATGTTTATGGCGACTTTTTATTTGAAAACAAATACAATTTTGGCCTGAGAGTTGCTATAATTTTAATTTCCTTAATAATTTTTTTAATTTTGTTTTGTTTTTAATTTAAAGGAGATATTTTAAAATAAATAAAACAAAATGAATCAACGTTTGTATACAGAGATTTTGAAAGCAACTAAAGTTATGTAAAGTTTTTAGAAAGAGAAATATATTGTTGTCTTAAACTTTAAATAAAACTTAAATAAATACCAAAGTAGTTCCTTACTTAACCTTTTAATTGGAAAGACGTTTTAAAACTTTATACCAAACTGGTTTTATTTAAAACTTTATTAAAAAATTAGCTTAAACTGCTTTCTTAAATTATGCTACATTGAACACTTAGCAGCTACACAACTTTATTAATAACTCCCCATCTCCCCCTCTAACTTAAAACTTGTAACTAATAAGTAAAATACCTTTTGGGCAAAAGTTTTCAATAAAATTTACTTTGATCCCATTTATTAAGAGAATAAAGCAAAAAGGATATCTCCTTTACACACATTTGTTCACCTCTAACTAATCAACAATTTATATAAATCAGAATTGTCTACGTGTTTTGTGAAATGTAAAATCTATCTAAGCAATAAGTTTCGAAACCTCCCTTCTGATAAGATTGTGTGATGTTGATAGTCAAAATATTTTCACTTGAATTGTTTGCATGAGTTTATTAACCAACAAAAGAGACTCTTTTTTACACTTTTTATTGCTGTACAAAACAGAAAAAACAACATTTGAATGTTAATCGAGTACTTTCAATCATAAAAAAAAGGATAAATAAAATTAAAATCAAAAATTCAAGTGCCTACACGCTTTAAGGCTTGTGCTGGCTGTTTATGCACGTACGTTTGCTAATATATTTTTTAGAGTGAGTGTACATTATCCAATTCCAGTCACTATTAACTTTACCAGCAGCCATCCTTATTTACCTTTTCCACTTACGCGTATACACATAAAATATTTTATTGCATATTTGGAATCTCTGCGAAAAGTTAGTAGGAACGTTGAATTTGCTACCCAACAGTTTGATTTTTGAAACAATGTTTGTAAATTTTGTGTAAATTTATCAGAGATACTAGTCAAGGCTAAAGTAAAACAATATATATTTGTGTATTTAATTGTATGCGTTCGAAAATAAACATTAAATATCGCTCCTTAGTGTTCGCTAATCGTGTTTGTGTAGTGAATTTTTAAAAAATAACGTTTCCCTGTTTGTCATCATTCGAACACAAAAATAATACTGTTTTTATCCAACTCAACAAGAGATGAGAACATTTAATTCCGTTCGGTTTTTTTTAAACACAAACTTCATTGTGTTCGGTTCGGCTCATTAATGTTCGTTCCTTTTTGGCTGGTAAAAAAACCAAACATTTTTTCTAAAAACAAAATAATTAATTTAACACAAAAAAAAAACATATGCACAACACACACACAAGATCTGGCAAATGTCCACCACGACCACTATGACAGATGTCGATTCTTTCATTAAAGTTTTTAACCACTTTTTGGCAAAACGGCAGGTCTATTTCGTTAATCACATCAGGGATTTTGAGTTTTTAAGGCTGCAATCGATTCGATTGGTTACGTTTAGATTCTGTCTTTAACATAGGCCTACACAAAATAATCTAGTGGTGTTAAATCACACGATATGGCTGGCAACTTAACAGCTGATGATCGTGAAATTATGTGATCGGGAAATTTGGTTTGCAAAAAATTGATCGTTTCATTGGCTGTGTGACATGTGGCACAGTCCTGTTGGTGTTGGCACATTTTGTATCGAGCCTGTCGACTCAAATTTAAGAACAAAATTCCAAATAGCGTTCTCAGAAGGGCGAATATGTTGCCCGAAAATATTAAGAAATTTACGAAATGTAACTTTAACAGACAGAACCCACATTTTGGAATTTTAATTATTTTAATGCGATTTTCGAGCAAAATTGAATTCATTGTAACAATTGCCAATGCATCTAGTACGAAAACGTCAAAAAACTTCATGTCAAAACCAAAATGTATTAACAAAGTGACCTCAGTACTACAACAATGAAACAATAGAAAAATCAACAGGCATAGAATTGAGACGGCAAAAGTCAAAATACCTTTATAAAAAATGTAAATAAAAAAAAAAATGACGCCAAACGTCACACACGAGGAAAACCACTGCAAACAGCTGCGCTTGTGAGACCACTTTATTAGTACATTCTGGTCAAAACTATTCTGTTGTTGGTGTTGTCGCAATTAAAAAATAAAGTTATTGTTGAAAACCTCTTTACATATGTCCAATGTTATATTGTTTTTTAATTATTTGGCGGATTAATATACGATAACTTTATTTCAGAGCTGCCAGACCGAAGATTTCATGAATTTAGTCCACTTCACAATCGTTGTTTTCTGTTTTTTTTTTTTAAGAAATGTCTTTTCCCGCTCTACTAGTTATAACTCATACCATCTAATGTACCCATCAGCTACCACTTCTTGCTAAATATGTGAATGTATGAACGTCTATTTTATGATTTGTTATTTCTACTTCTATGGCCATTTGCATGTTGAATTTATTCCTGACTTGATTTCCAACTCTATTAAATTCAAATTGAAATTTCAATTTCAATGTGAAGTTTATCGTTTTGGAAAGAGCGGTGCTGCTAATAACTTGAAATATTTTTTTTTTATTTTTATTGTTATTGTTTTTATAGAAATATAAAACCCTACAAAAATTCCAAAAATGAAATTGCATTTAATGGATGAAAGAAAAAAAAACAACGTGCATATGTGTGTGTTGAAACTTTTTCCTCGAAACGAAAATGTAATTTTAAACTTTTAAGCGAAAAAAAAATCGTCGAAATCGAGTCAAATACAATAAGAAACAAAAAACGAAAGTTTAATCAAATATGCTGTCAAAAGGTTTTTACTACCATGGAGTTCAATATTCAAGCAGACTGAACTTTGTTGTCTTAAAAAGAAAAAAAAGTAACTGAAATTGAAAGTTTGCTGATGCCTCAATGCGTTAAAACACAAAAGCCTTTAACGTAGAAATAAAAGAAAAAAAGTAATCAATTTCCACCTTTCGTTACTACAAAGGTTTTGTGTTTCCAACATTTGACGTACGGCCTGATGTTTGTGTGACTGTATGGGATGGCTGACGTTATGATTTGACAAGTACCACCTCTTGGTGAACTCCTTTTTTCCTTCTTACTGTGTCTTTTCAATTATAAATTTTTAGCGTATATGTCCTGATTTTTTCCAAACACATGATTTCAAATATTCTCTTAAACCTCTTATGTCGGCACACATCCACAAGCATAACAAAAAAAAATTTTTTTTTTGTACAAATAAACCCACTGTTTGCATATCGATGTTGAAAATCATACGTGGAATAACTATTGATTGATTTGAAGAGTGTTTACATACGATGCACATGGGACTTTATTGTTTTTTTAGTAGTCCTTTCAGCATCAAGGAAGTCAAAATGGAGGATGTAAATGAGTTTATTTTTTTTTGTTGTGATTTCGTTTAGAAACGACATTAAACAGAAATTAACGCTTGACTGCTTTATTAAGAAGCTAAACTTTTAATGTTTGTCTAATGAATGATCCTCGATGATTTTGTATAGTTGTTTAATGAAAACAAGCTAACGTTTTAATAGTTTTTTGGAGTTTTAAGAAAATAATAGTTTCAAAGAACTTTTTTGTTACTAAAATGTGTATTAAATTATTTAATTTTAAGCAAGAAAGAAAGAAGAGTCGGGCAAGCCCATATGATGTACTGGCTGAGTTTCAAAGCGTCAGTTGCAAAGCAACTCGCTTTTTCAAATGCATTCTACAATGCAACCGTGTAGAATTTTACAAAGCTATGTGTCTTAAAGTGCCCTCGGGAATTTGTAGAAATCATCCTTTATTTAACTTTTGGTGTTACATCCTTCGGGCAAAGCAGCTGCAGTCAATACCTGGAATTCTAATAGAATCCAAAATTGACAGATGTTAAGAAATCTGTACGATCTCTTCAGAATGCGGCAGATCAGAGATCCTATTTGGTGCCACGGGAGTCAGTAGCCTCCGGGGAGTTGGCGCCGGACTAACTATTAGTTGAAGGATCCGTAAGTATTCTCCTTGCGGTAAAAGCTTTCTGCCATTCAGAAAGATTATGATTGCGGGAGTTTTGCTATTCCGTTGAAAATATACTTTCGTGGGGTTATGTTACTGTTGTGGTTAGCTACCCAAAGTCGCGGGCAGAGGGACGGATCATCTTAAGTTGCTATCACTATTCAACATATTCTGAAGGCATATTTTTAAAAGCAGCGAAGGCTGAATGGCTTCAGCTTCTTATATTTCCGGATTGTGTACTCGAATTGCTACATGTGTTAGCTGGTTCCTCTCACACGCAGAGGCCGTTGAAAAACGCAGGTGCTCATCTAAATCTTTTTCACAGCTGTCCCAAAGTATACCACAAACATTATCAATGCATACACAATAATCAAACTGTGTATCGTTAAACTTAAACATAAATATTTGACTTTGACTGCAAAGCAATAAGATTTTTTTTGAACTCAACCACTCACTTAAAATGAGTCTGTATAAAACTTTAAAATGTGTTATTTTAAGAGATTTATACAGGAATACTTTTTAAAAGACTTCCAGACATGGCTCCAATATTTCCAAAGATTGAGGTAGACCTTGAACTGGCTAGCAAATCATGTGGCTTTTGTGGTTTAAAACCAATTTGCCAGGAGAGATTTCCTAAAAGTTTAGGAGTTAATTTTTGCCTTCAAGCAAGAGTTTAGTATACTGGTAAGTACTTGAAGACGGGTGTGTTACTAGATGCTTTGTGTCTACTCTTTCTATAGAACATCGTGAGGTAAGGCTGATGCCCCTTATAAAGAATATTTGTCTGTGTTGAAAACTTAATACCCCTACTTAGGATAGTGTAGGGTATAACTAATCACCTCTTTAATATAAGTCGTTGCCGAATTCAATTGGAGGTTGTTGCCATATCAAGTCGACGCGACGTCTACATCACTTTGACATTAATTTGGTGTATTATTTAGTGTATTGAAAACACAGCTGTTTGGCAAACATTTGTTTGGACTAATTTAAACATAAAATTGTAACAATTATTTATTAAATGTGTGTCCAAAAGTTCTTTAAAATTAGCATTTTTTTTATTTTAAACGTATTTATTAAAATATTTACGTTCAAACTAAAATATCTTTTCAAAAGATTTTGTTATTCGTGCTTAATTCCCAGTTTTTATTATTGATAAAAACACTTGATAACAAAATCTTTTGAAAATTTAAATTTTGCATTCCCAAAACTTGAAATTACTTTTTAAATATCTTTGATTTTTATTTGAGCCATCGAAAAATTTTCTGTCGAATTAAACGAAGTCAATTCAACTCGACGTAGACTTAAAACGCCGTAAAACCACTAAGAATTGACAGTCACTTAACGACTTAGATAATTAATTATTGTTCCGATGCCGATAGGGTGAAATACATTTAGAAAAATGTATCTTTGAAGAAATAACCCTTAAAAAATTTATTTTTAAAAAAGCACTTTAATAGTAAAAAACTAAAAACTAACAAATATCCATTTAAAAAAGTACCTTGAAAGAAATATCTCCAAGAAAAGTACCAGGCAAAAGTCTTAAAAATCCATATAGATAATTTTTTTTTGTAAAAAATGCCTTTTTAAAACCTGTTTGCAAAATATAATTCACAAACGTTTATTTAAAAGTACATTTTAAAAAAGTATACTCAAAAGTACACTTAATAAAAGTTTATTTTAAAGTTCCTTTAAAAAAAAATTAAGGAAAATTTTGAGGAATAGGTTTTATAAAGTATGTAACTTTTTAGAAATATATACCTTATATGTCTTTTTTACTTTTTTAAATGATGAGGGGTTCTTAATTGTGCCTTCGAAAAATATGTAATATTAATAAAGTACTTTTCGAAAAAGTTATTTCGAAAAATACTTTTAAAAAAATTCCATTAAACACCTAATAGAAAAGTACTATTTGAAGAAAATATATTTTAAATAAGTACTTTTAATAAAAGTTTCTTTTATAAAAATAAAGTACTTTTAAAAAGTACTAATACACTAAAAAAATTGTCCTTGAAAAAACTTTTTGATTTTAAAATATTTTTTTGTATTTTTTCCTGTCCATTTGTCATAATCGTGACGATCTAAATAATCTGCTTGTGTTGATAATAATAATATCGCTCTTCACTATTAAAATTATTCAAACTCAAATTTTTATTGGTATTTACTTTGATTAAGTGAATTTGCTTGAATTAAACATCTAATTATTTGACATGTAATTTTCTCATTTACATAGTTCTGGCATTTGCTGTCAACTAAAATAGTTGGAAAAAAAATCTAAGCCTATTAGTAGCTAATAGTATGTTACCTTAAAGGATTATTACACTTTAAAACATATGGCTATAATGACGTACAGTGTGGTTTTTTGTGTTCGTGTTGTGCTAAAAGTATAAATGACGTCTAGACTTTTTTGGACACACATGCACATAACGCCATTGACGCCATCCGGTAGGTGAAAGGTGAAAATGTTTCTTGAAGGCGATTAAAGAAAACTAAATTACTAAAAAGAACAAAAACTCTTTAGCACAGGTGGAATGTAAAATAAAGAAACGAAAAATAAATTAGAAACGCAAATGAAAAAAATACAACATAAAAGGAAATATTTTTATAGCAAATTACACTGTTTTAAATGTAAACAATTTAAAAAAAATATCTTAAATATTTAAAGGTAATTGATTGTAATTTCAAAAAGCAATAGCATACTTATAGGATACACATTTTTAAACGATTTGTTGCAGCATTTCAGTTTATTGATTTCTCTTTTATTTTTTTAAAAAGTCATCAAATAATTTATGCTCTTGACATGATACCATTAATTTTATTTTCAATTTTTGTTTGTTTTTAAAATATCTTTTATGTGTTTATTTCAATAAAAATCTATAAAGCTGCCAGACAAAATATATTATCCTTTTTACGACTATTTCAAGAAAAATATCTACAAAAAAAAAAAAGTTACCATTGAAAATAACGTAAATATTTTTACAAACAGACAAATTAAAATAAATTGTGGTTTCTTACAAACCACAAATAGTACAAAATATAATAGAAAGTAAATTGGAAAACAAAACAATCCTCTTAGTCCTTAAAGTTTTACAGGCGAGTTAATATGACTGTATTTTACTTGTTAAACTCAAACACATTCATACAAATAAACAATTCCTTTAAAATACAAATATCGAATAATTTAAATTCAATTTACTGATATTTAACAAAAAATGTAAAAAAAAAATAAAAAGGCATGATGCAATTTGTTTTATTTTTGGGTTAAAAATTTAATCCTTAGAGTATTATAAAACTGTATACAAGTGACTATTTGCAAAACTTTTTTTTGTTGTATATTTTTAGGATTTTATTTTGAAATTGGTTTTTAAACATGCAAAAATTTGTGAAAAATAAATAAAAAAGAACCCTTTTTTGAAAAAAAAATAGTCATCAATATTGAAAGTTGTAGATGTGCAGCAAATGGAAATGGTTTATAAATAATCCGGTTGTTTTGTTTTATTTTTTTCCATTTGTTTAGGACTTAAAATGCCATTAACAAATTTTTTATTTCTAAAACAAATTCCGAAATCAATTGGTGGAATTAACCTTTCGCAATAAAAAAAGGTAGACAACTTTTGAGGTAAATAAGAAATGAATAGAAGATGACAAATTTAAATGTTCATACATACATACTACTTGTTAAAACATCGATCTTAAATTTAACTTTTTACTTGTTTAAACTTTAAAGGTACTTTTTTAAACTTTTTTAAATAGAAAAATGTAAAGAGAACTTTTTTAAAAAGGTTTTATTTTAATATACATTATTGAAACAGAACTATTTTTAAGGACATTTTTATTAAACATGTACTGTATTAAGAGCACATTTTTTTCAAATATACTTTTAAGAAGTTTCTTGTCGAAATTAGATTTTTAAAAACTGCACTGTGTGACAAATCGAAAAATTCAAGATACTTTTGAAAAGATCTAGTGTAGGTGGTGGACATACTTAAGTAGATAATTTAAGAATTTTTAGAAATTTGATTATCCCCTCCCCCCCACAAAATGCAAGGTCGTCGATAAAAAACGGGTTTTGGGACATTGTGGACTTAAGAATTTTTAACTTAGCTATTTTTGCACCGGTCCTTATTAGAGGAACAGTGCGGCTTTATAAGTACATTTAAGCAAGTTTAGATTGAACAACATTTCATATGTTCATATTTTTGAAAACGCTATAAAAAAAAACTACTGAATATTTTCTCAAATTTCTTTTTTTATTTGAAAGTACAATCCTTCTGGTGAATAATGGAAAATAATTTCATTCAAATGGCTGCCTCGGCTGGCCATGCAGTAGCCTACACTATCGGTTAAATTTTTAAGCACATTATCGATTGTGTGGAGCTCTATTTCACCAATGGCTTTACGAATATTGTCCTTTACAGCGTCAATTGTTTCTGGCTTGTCGGCGTAACACTCCACAGATAATAGTCCAACGGTGTCAAATCGCAGCTTTGGTTTAAGGATTGATGTTTGACTATTGACGTCAGCAGTCGTCGATGGCTGCGAGTGTAAGACGGCAAATCCCTCTAAAGGCTGTTACACACTATCCCACAAAGTCTTACGTATTTTTCAAAAATGCTTCCCTGATCTAATTATTCTTTGAAAATTTTCAAAAAACAATAACAACTTATCATGACAGGGTTGCATTTTCGTAAATTACTAAAGACTTTGTGGGATAGTGTATAACTTCCTTAAGGAGATCGAGTGGTGGCGATCGAAACATGTCAGGGTAACCAGCCGCCTGGGTTCGAATCTCAGGTCAGTCAAGAATGAATGATTATCAAAGACAATTTTAATTGATTTTCATGTTGTAAAATTCCTTTCTTCATGAAAATAGTTCAATGGAACTTGAATTTGATGAACTTAAGCCTGATTAAAATATTAAAAATTTGGATTAAAAAACCATGAATAGTTCAACAAAATTACCACAGTACTAATTATTTCACAAAAATTTTAATGATTTTTTGCAAATTTGCTCTTTTCAATTAATTTTTTTAAAACCAAACAAAATTTTTTTTTAAGTTTTATCCAGGGACCGAAAATAACTGTTAATTTTGAATTTTTGATTGAAAAAAGCAACCTCAAGGAAATTTCGGAGAATGAAAGCAAGTATACCATTTTGAAAGTCTTGGACCAAATTGTCAGAAAATGCGATGCTTTTTAAAAATCTGAATTTTATTTTTTCAGGCAAAAATAACAGTTATTTTTTGATTTTAATTTTTTTGAGCAAAAATAAGAGTTATTTTTTAACTTTTATTTTTTTCTAGCAAAAATAACAGTTATTTTTGACTTTTATTATTTCGAGCAGAAAAATAACACATAGCGAAATGTTAAGTAACTGTGAAATTATTTTGTGGGCTAATTCACTAAATCTTCTGTATCTTTATAATTTTTGCACCAATCTATGTCTTGTTGGGCGCCAAATGTTCGCCCCTTGCAATAAAACGTTACAATTTTTAATTATTTAATTATTAAAAAATTTAAATATAAAAAATAAAACATAATACGCTTAATTTTTTGAAGATATTTGCATTTAAGTGGCATCATCTTTTTCTAAAAACAAAATTACCGGTTATTTTGGAATATCTCTGTTCTACTTTTGAGCATTCAGACTTCATATTCGGATTCAGCCTCGGTAGGCTGGCAAGTAGTGAGCTAATCTATCAGTCCCGGGGTTTGCGGGTTCGATTCCCGCCAGAGACTCTGGTTTCTTTCCTGCAGATAAACGTACAGCTTCGCGAGGATAAGCATAAGCTTAGGGAATTAAAAAAAAAAAAAAATTATTAAAAAAGCGGCCAATTTTACATACAGATAAGGTGTCAAATACATTTGGTAAAAAAACCATCACATAGTGTTACTTATTATTTTTAAATAAAAGTAACTTTTTACAGGGTTCCTTTTTAAACAAAAAAAAAAAATAATAAAAATTAAAAAATACAGAATTAAGAAGTCCTTTTTATAACATACTTTTTTGTAAACAGCAGTTTTTTATGTTTCTATAGAATGTCCAATTAAATCTAATCAGCTTTCGCTATTCAACTAAAACTTTTCCAAACCATAAAACTTCCTATTTCACATACAAAACTTCTTTATTTTTTACCTTCTTGTCCTTAAATTGCAACATCATCATCATAAAATTTGCCAAAAGGTAGACAACATAAAATAAAACGTAGCAAAACAAGGATAAACATAAGGGAAATCTATATATTGAATACACATTATTAGTATCTTTTCGTTTATTTTACTTTCAATTGGCATTTTTTTTTATTGCCAGCCAGCCAACCAACTCTTACAATGTTTTATAGCATGTGGCTTTTAAAGGATATTGTTTTTTTTGCTTGGTTTGTTTGCTAATGTTGAACTTTTTATCTCATGTTTTTGGTACGATTTTGCAAAGATTTAAGAGAAGGGGCAGAGGAAATGCTAACATGACCATAACAAAACTTGTACGAGTCTTACACGTAAACACACGAGCTCCAATAAAAATGCGAACAATTGCCCCAGGGGATCTAATGTAAAAACACTAAACAACATTGTTTTTATGACATAAAATACTGGCCAGGCAATAACAAAAAAAGAAAAAGAAAAAAAAAATACTGAAAAAATATAAAAACTTTATTAGTGGTGTTCTTCTTTTGTTATACTGTTTTTGTACGATTGAATCTATTTGTGATTTATTGATTTTATCGGAGGAGTTTAAGAGAAATATAAATAAAAAATATATCTTTATGTATACATAATCCATAATGTAGGCCTTAAAAAATGTCTAAAAAATAGCCTAAAAGTATGTATGATATAATTATTTTCTATTATTTTTCGATAGATTAAAGAGAAAAGGGAATGTGTATAAAAAAAAGGTTTTTTTTTAATAGTACTTGTAAAGTAAAGTGTGGTCCAACCATAATGCACGATGTTAATTGTGAGTCATATCTTAACTTCATAATTTTAATCAAATTTATTAAATGTACATTTCTTTGTTTCAGCGTTTGAAAAATTCAACCATGAAGAGGTACACAATTGAGCAGCGCGTTAAAATTGTTGAAGCCTTTTACGAAAATGGGCGTTTAAATCAAAATGCATTTCGTGCACTCCGTAATTTTTTTGGTCAGCATAATCGATCAAACGGATTCGTTAGCAAGCAGAATTGCCGCATTTGGGCAAATGAGAATCCACGAGTCCTTGGTGAGAATCCAATGCATCAGAAGTATGGCTGTTCTTCGAAAATGAGGTCGGCCAAGATGCTACCGTAAATGAAGTTCGCTATCGCGACATGACAACGAACTTCTTGTGGCCAGAAATTGAGAATATGGATCTGGAAGATATGTGGTTCCAACAGGATGATGCCACTTGCCACACGGCCAACAAAACAATGACTCTTTTGCGCGAGAAATGCAATGGCCGTGTTTTCTTACGTTGTAACGATGTTATTTCGCCATCGCGATCATGTGATTTAACATCGTTGGATATCTTTCTTTGGGGATATTAAAAAGAAAAAGTGTACTTCAATAAGTCAAGAACAATTCAAAAGCTAAGGAATGAGATAATTTAGAACATTGCCAACATTGACTCTCGGATAGAGGTATTCCACCGAATTGGCCAAAATTTTGTTTCAAACATATTTGTCATGGATCCTTCAATCGTAATAAAAAATATTAAGATAATTCTATAAAAAGTTTTTGTTTTATTCACAATTAACATCTTGCGTTTTGGTTGGACCACCCTTTATATAAAAATTACAAAAAAAAGAAACATTTTTTATTAGATTTTGGAATTGAAAAATGTGCCCTAATATTTAATGACAGTCATTAAAATCCAATACACGTGCAAAAACAATAAAAAATTATATGGAAAAATTATTTTTATTGTTTTTGGATTGTTTTATTTTTGTTTTACTTACTGCAAAGTACAAATCAAAAAGACTAAAAACGTTTCGTTTATTATCTCATTTCTTGTAGTTTTTTTTAACTTGCAAAATATTTCAACAGGAACAGAAAAGAAAAACAATTAATAAATGTGTTGTTCACGAAAGGCAGATTATCAGAATTATCAGTTATATTTGAAAAAAAACTTATATAAATGGATAACCTGATAAGTAGCCTTCCGTGAACATCCCAAATGTTTTGCGTTTAAAAATTAGAATTTCAGGTCAATCATTATAAAATTTCTGTTATATACGATAAATATTAGTCATTAATAATCAGTATTGTGGTTATTTTGTTGAACTGTTTATGGTTTTTAATCCAAATTTTGATATTTTAATACGGCTAAAGTTCATCAAATTTAATTTTCATTAAATTATTTTTATGAAGAGGGAAATTTTACAACCTGAAAATTAATCAAAATTTATTGCTAATTTTTCATTCTTGACTGCCGCGGGGCCCTTAATTAAAATATCAAAATTTGTATTAGTCATTAATGATTGCCCAAAATATTTTTTTATCCTAACAGCACCATGTGAGAAATTAAACAATTTTTACGCCAAAATCTTTTTGCAACTTAATTTAAATACGCGTTAAATTAAATTTGTAAACTGAAATTCTCTTGTGTAATTCTAAAAACTGCCTCCAACAATAAAAAGTATTTTTTATTCCTTTCAACTTATTAGTGATGTGACGAATATTCGCATATTTAATGACATTTGTATTCGTATTAAATTAAAGCAAACTTTTTGCGAATACGTTAAAAAAAGTGTAAAAAATACATAAAATAAAACAAACAAAAAATATAAATAAACAAAATGTATTTCAAAGCCAGCATTAAAAAGAAGTCTTTTTTTTCTTTTTTTTTTTTTAATTTCCTAAGCTTATCCCGCGAAGCTTTATGCTTGTCTGCAGGAAATAAACCAGAGTCTCAGGCGGGAATCGAACCCGCAACCCCGACGATAATAGACTAGCTCGCTACCAGCTTTTAGTTAAAATTCAATTCTTAGTATATATGAAATTTCAAAAATAAAAGCTTTGAAGCCTTTTTTCTTCAAGTCTATTGTAATGCAGTGTGTTAATAAATCCCATACCATTAATTATTTGCTCGCTCCGAACACTCGTTGGTGTTTCACTAATGGCGATTTTTTTTCTGAGAAATATGTTGCATAAATGTTACATGCTCTATCTCTTTTGTGTAGAGCATGTAACATTTATGCAACATATTTCTCAGAAAAGAAATCGCCATAAGTATTGCCTGGCTATAGGCAAAGGGAGCTCGTATTTTTTAATTTTTCACTTTCCACCATATAAGTAAGTGTAAAATTTTCAAAATAAAATTCATCCAAATGGACCCCATACCGTGCGTAATGAAGAATCCATCGTTGCTATAGTTGTGAGTGTGACAGAGGATTCGAATTTATGGATCTGAGGCCGTTCTCAGCAACTCGGTATCTGCCCGTCCTATACTTGTAAAAATTTAAAGAAAGTGCTTACCATACATCCATATAAGATCCAAGTGGTGCAAGAAGTAGACTGAGAGGACCATTAATCCCGCCGTGTGTTCGCTGAATGGGTTGAGAATCAACTGGAAGTGGAACTAGATTTTAATCGTCAAATCATCTGCAACTCTGAGGCTCATTTCTGGCTTAACGGGTATGTAAACAAGCAGAATTACTTTTTTCGGAGAGAGCACAATCCTCATGAGACTCTTCAGACCCCATTACATTCCAAAAAAAATTACTATTTGGTGAGGTCTACCTGCCGAAGGCATCATCGGCTCATTTGTCTTTAAATCCGAAACCAGTGCTTAATCACCGTGAATGGCGAACGCTACAGGGAAATGATTCGTTATTTTTTTTTATTCCTCTTTCCACTGGAAATCATTTGAAGAATATATGGTTACAAAAAGACGGTGCAACATGCCAAAAAGCGCGTTAAACATCAGTTTGTTGAAACAAGCGTTTGCTCAAATCTCTGGTCTATGATGATAAATCAGCTACGATTAATCATTTAGAAGCAAACATTCGACGTTCTATTAATAAAATAAGACCAGGTAGGCTCGAAAAAAAGGTGGAAAATTGGACTGACAGGATGGCGTTCATAAGGCACAGTCGCGAGGGCCAAATCGAGCCCTTACCGCAAAAAGGCTTAAGCGACAAAAAAAAAACAATTTTACAGAAGAATGTTTTTTTTATTATATTTCAAAAAAAATGTTGTATTAAGGTTGGCGTTTAAGCTAAAATAATTTTCGCTATAAAATCGTAACTATTCCTTATGTTACCATGCCATTTTAGGAGATAATGCAAGTGTTGCCAATCGCTTAAGCTAGTTTTGCGGTAAGGGCTTAATATGCCAGATTATTTTAAAACATTAAAATTTGTGAGCTTATAAAGCACTTATGTTGGTTATTCCATTGAATATAGTTTTTAAAAAGATCTATGCCTCTAAAAAAACCCTCCTACATTTAGAAGAGTGAAAGGTTTTTTTTAGTTTATTTTTATAGACGCAAATGGGAGATTTTATTTCAATTAAATTAAATACATCCATTGGCGTATTTGTGAATATTTAAAATGGATATTCTTTACATCACTAGTACACGTTTGCATTTACTTAGTCATTCAACCCAGAATTGTGTTGTAGAGTTTTATTTATTTTTATATAATTTTGTTGAACAATGTTTATTTAACTTTTATGCTTAAACAGTTACAAAAAAAAAAATCTTTAACGTTTTACACTGTCATACAGAAAATCCTATAAAATTCAAATAAAATCTGTGTGTTTTGTTTATTCAGACAAAAGCAACGAAAAATATGCACTCACTACACTTTGCCAGTGTGTTTGTTGAAGTGTAGATGTTGGTGCTTTCTTTTTTGTGTGCTATATCCGGCTTTAATACACTTCCGTTTCCGTTTTAATAGCGTATGGTCTTAAAACCTCATACATTCTAACTCACACTCTCTAATCCTTATGCATGCATTCACTCTCTCTTACATAGCCACACATACACACAAGACACGCTGGAAAATATTCTAACTGTAAAGTAACTTTTTGCGTGTTTGTGTTGTTGGTTTTCTAAACAAAACAAACTTTTTATAGGTACTCACAAACGCACACAGGCATAGTGTCGGCAGCCATTGTTAGACGATCATGTTTTGCCAAATTTTAAAAGTTTGTATGTGTGTATGTGTTCATCTGCCTCAAAATTTTGCAACAAAACTTGGCTTATGGTTATTTTTAGAAACCAATTGTTATCATTTTCATTTTTATTTTTGTTTTATTTTTAAGGATTTAAATATTGTATTGCTTTTTTAGGTTGTTGTTAGAGTTTAAAAAAAAAAAACGATTCATTTGTGAATAGAAAAACTTTTGCAATGAAGTGTTCTTTCCTATAACTTTTAAACACACAATTTTAGCCTTGTTCGTTGACTATTCTATATGAATTACTATTCTATTGCAGTCATCAATCATAATCTATTTTAATTTTCTTCCTTTATCTGATATTCTTACAAAATGTGTCTAACTTTAGAATTTGTGTTCAAAAATTTGGTAATTGCTGAAAATTAACTTAACTTCCTGTTTTTGGGCTAAAATACTTGTGCATAAAAATTATGTTTAAAAGGCACGTAATTTTTTTGGCTAAAATTCTTAATGCACCAACATACACATCAACACCCAGTATCTACACGTTTGTTTTTATTGTGATATTCCTTTTTCCAAGTTGGTTGTTGATTTTTCTACAAAAGTTTGTTAAAGGAATGAAGTGTAGGCAAATTGATTTTTAAATGTGTAAGTTCGTGTTTTGAGTGGATCTCTGGAATTTTACTACATATAAGTAAATAATTTTTCCAGAGTTTTGTTTCTCGTATCAAGAACACGTAATTTAGTGGTTTAGATAACTTTTTAAACAATTTCCGTTCTTATCAAGTTAACAGAAATTCACGCTAACCCCAGAAAGAAAACTTAATAGACAGTAAATAATAGTGGTAAAAAGGAAAAATGTTTTAAACTAAAATGTTGGTAAACATTTGTTTACATTAGCAGGGATAATTTAATGTTGTGAAAGATAAAGAAAACAAGTTAATTTAAAACAAATTATATAACAAAATTTTGACTTAAAAAGTGAAGTTTAGGGAAAAAATGATCGTATTTTTAAATCAATAAACTTTTTTAAAATTAAAAAAAACAAAAAGCTTTTTATTTAATTTGTGTAGCCTTTAATTTTAACTTCTTATGAATTATATTTTAAAGAAAAGCTTCTATTAGTTAAAACTTTGTTCCTCAAAAGAGAAATATCTTTCTGGGAATTTATTTCAAATTACAATTTTAAAAGCTTTAATACTTTTATCGTCTTTTTCCTGCAAAAATTGAAGGAATACAAAACTATGGTATTAAGTAATTTAAGAAACAAATATTTATAGCAAAACGATAAAGTTTAACGAATGAATTGTACGTTCTCTCGAGGTTTTCTATTCGTACATTTTTAAATTTCTAAGATTATTTTTTTCCACTCGTTATAGCCGGAAAAAACAAAAATGGAACCATAATGAATCATTATAAATCGTTTTTAAATTCTGTAACTAAAAAAGTCTTGTAATAACAAATCAAATTCTTATAAAAAAGGAGCTTTTAAAATGGTATTTTAATTTTTTTTTTGGTATTTAGGTATTTCATTGTTAAAAAATTTAAAAATTATATTTATGTTTCTTGAGAAAAAAAAGCTTTTTGAAATTTTTTTTTTTTGCAGATTTGCAGATGCAAATTGTAAAAACAGCTTTAATAAAAAAAAACATTTTTGTAAGAAAGCTATTCGATTATTTAGCTATTTATGAACATTAAAATATTTATTATAAAAATGTTTTGAGGCAAAATCTTTTGTTGAAAAATAAGTTTTAGAAATATTTATTTGAGGCTAGTTATTTTGTATTTTTAAAAAACCTTTTAGTTTAAGTTTATTTAAAAATTTTAAAAAGCTTTTTTTTGTTAAACATTTTTTTCACATTCTGTAAAAACCTCTTCAAGTTTAACCGTTTTATTCATGTAAAACTTTTGCGATTTACAAAATGTTTATTTAACAAATTTTCATAGCAAATTTTTTTATTAAACTTTTAAATACCTAAAATATTTTTTATGAATAAGGCCAGAAGTATTTTTTTCTATTATTATTAATTTTTTTTAATTTAAAATCCTTAATTTCAGTCTTTCAAAAATATGTAAATTAAATTCAATTCATTTAAACTAATTACCAGCACAAATTCGAAGATTAAAATCTCTCAAACATTATTCGTTCCTGCAGACAAGATACATGTAGCTCCATATTAAAAAACACTTGTGAAAACTAAAATTTTTCACCAAATGCTTTGCCAATTAATAACATGTTACCACTATAACCAAATAAACCCAGCCTGATAATTTAAATCAATCAAATATCATAAAAACGAGATTTACAAAAATCCGAAAACTAAACAGAAAATGGCAACACAAAAAAAAACATTATTTGGCAATCAAAATATTAACAAATCATAGACATTCACTCATGTCTATTAAATAATTGCTAAAAAATATGTATTGAAAAATCACCTTTGCAATATTATGGCAATAAAACTAATTTAATAATAACTTGTTTCACTTTGTGGACACTAGAGACATGGTTAGACTAATATCACCAACCAACCAAGTATTATAATAGTAAAACAGGTAGCCCCTTTATAACGCGGAAACTCAGTTCCAGGAAAATGTCGTGGTATGCGGATCTGTGTTGTATGAACCAAAGATCTGATATGAAATTAAGGGTTGTGCTGAAAATGGTTTTTGTGCGAGTATCACAATAGTGAAGAGTGTCCACGCAGCTTAATTTGTAGCTAGTCAGGTTTTGCACCAGTTTATTACTAGTTGATAAAATTTCAACTGCACAGCTTTATGCGAGACGATATTTGTTGTAGAAACAGCAACAACAACACAACAAAAAAAGGTAAGAAGTAAATCGTTACTTGTGTATCCTTGTAATTTTTATATTTAATTTTTACAATACAAAATTCATCTTCCTTTTGATATTTTTAAATGTTTTTTTTTTATTTAAAAAAACTTTTTTTTAGAATGGTGTTAGAGTGAACCCGTATTGTTGAGGTACCGTCTTATACGAAAATGCTCCGCAACCCTTCAACTGTATTAGAGCGAATCCGTGTTAAACGGGGGTTTCCTGTACGAGCTTAGATTATAGACATGTGCACGAAATAATTGTTTAACCTGCAATGCAGAACTTCGCTCTAAGTATGAATAAAACTAGAGAGGTGGATACAATTATAAATATATAAAAACATTCATTTGTTCGTTCGTTTGTACGTCCATTCGCTCGTACATATGAAACATGACATTTTGCTGACATTCACTTTGCTCTACATGACTACAACAACGACTAATTTATCTGAAACTAAAACGGCAAATATGAAAAGGAAAAAAAATCATAACTAATCTAATAAATAGTTGTAGTGGTGCTTGTATGTGACTCAAAGTAGTTGGTACAATTTAACGGCGAGCCAAAGTTACAAATATACATACAAACATATTTAGGCATTATTACCATCAGTCGACCAAACTCCTACGGCAGTTGCTACAGTTTGTAACGGCAACAGCAGCAAAATACATTTAACTAGTTAATTGTCAACATGGAAAATTTGGTTATGTTTGGTAGCCAGTCTGTCAGTTAGCCGTTGAAGTCGTTTAGGCAGCAATTGCGGAAATCCATTTTGTTAAAGCTAAACTATCATTATAAGTTTCAATTAAGTATCTAAATATGATGCAGATTTATTTCCTGTTTTTTTTTAATACTTTTTTTTATTGCCAAGTCATTTCTTTCAGTGTCTTAAAAGCTTTTTTTCGAAATACTTTGAGACATTTACGACTATTTTCGCTAGGTATTCTTTATATAAAATTAATTTGTTTTACGTATTAAATTTTCAAATTTGACATTTATTATTTGTTGGTTTTCAAGACAAATAGAGACAAAAGCTACAGCAATATCAACCATATTACAGACATTAATGACATAAATAAACTTTTTATGATCTTACGGTGCTCTAAGATTTGCAGCTTTAAATTGAAAAGCAGCATTTAAACTCAGATTTGAGGTTGATCTTTCTGTTTTATTTATATTTTCTTTTAAGTAAAAGAAAACTAAATTTTTCTGTTTTTTGAGACAATTGCAATTGCAGAAACTGCAGTGACTATTTGTATTTAGAAAGTTTTGGTGGTCTCGGTAGTAATAAAACAAATTGTTTATTTTTTTTTAGCAAATGTGCACAATATATTTTTTGAAAAGTTAAAGGTTTAGAAAGTTTAGTTTAGAAAAATGTGGAAAGAAAGGTTTAATGTTTATTTGTTTTTTAGAAAGTTTGTTACGTTTCAGTGAGTTATGGCCAATTAAAAGAGAAAAATGAATTTAATTGACAGATTCATAAAAAAGCTTCAAATCATTTCTGTTAATTTAAAACATATTGAAGGCATGGTTACACTTAAAAAATATTTGTCGTCCCGCACGTAAACCCTATTTTTGTCAAACATTTATTTGATTTTACATAATGTTTGCTTGAACAAGAATTTATTCTGTGGCATTTTGACAAAACATCTTAAGTCGAGATAAGATAGCAAAAAAACTTTTTAAAAAAACTCGGTGAAAAACTCTTTTTATCAAAAAATAAAATAAACCGAAATTAAAGAAAAATAATACAAAATATTAAAATCGTAAACAAAAATGTTTTTTGAAGAAAAATTCGTATAACTAACAGCAATTTTTTCAACTTTTTTAATTTGACTTAAGATGTTTTGCCAAAAGGCCACAGAATTGTTGATTACATTTACCTATGATTTTTTTAGAAAAAGGCTTGTTTCACAAATTTTTGAAGAGTTTTCCTTAAGAAATATGGTCATTTCCAGCGAAAGGTCCACCCTAACCAAAAACTTAAATCTTTACCCACAGTTTTTCCTTTTTTGGTAATAAAAAACTGAAATATTCAGAATTAATTAATCTAAAGAGTTCAAGGCTTTTCTTAGTTGCGATGGCGAGATACCAGGCTCCTTAAAATATTGGTGCTAGACCCACCGATATAACTATGAGTGTCCGTCTGTCTAGCAGGGCATCCATGTAAGCCTTGTGCGTAAAGTACAGGTCACACTTTTGGAAATAATTTACAGAAATTTGGTACATTGGTTTTAACTGGCATAAGTCTATTGAAAATGGGGGGAATTTCTCCATAATTTCATATAGCCCCTATACAAGCTTCTTTCCGGAATTGAATCTTTGTGCCCATAAATCATTTTGCTATGCTGGAATTTGGACTAAATTTGGTTTGAAGTTTTTTTATGGCAATCTTAATCACCCTACCAAATTTAACTGGAATCGGTCTTTATTTAATCATAGCTCTTATACAAATAATACTGCCGAAAGTCTTATATATAAATACGAGAACAATTTTTTTGTGGTTAGTTTTTAAGAATCTCATCGTCCACCGATTTTAAAAATCATATATCGTTTTAAAGGTATTTTTGTGTAGATATGCACAAGATGAATTTTTCCAAATTTTCAGGAGAATTGTACACACATGTATAAACGACGGTTGTGCTCTATGTTGTTCTTCCATAATGTTTTTGTTTTCGTTTTGCACTTGTAAACACACATGTATAAAGTCGCGCAAAACGACGCTTAAGAAAATAAACGTCAGAAACCTATTTAATGACTTTAACGAAGATCTGTATTTCTATTTTTTACTTTGATAACATTTCTTATAAATTAAATACGGGGATATGCACAAAATATTTTTTTTCTAAATTTTTGGAATTAAACAGTTTGAAAAGCGTTTTAATTTATCTTGCAGACACACGTACAAAGATGGGTGACTAGTGCATTTTGCCGTCCTCTTAACCCATTATTTAACCATATTTAACCCATATTTTTTTGACAAATAACATTTTATTTATACAATTTTTATATATTAAATTATTTGTGTATGTTCCCGAATGGGATCATTGGGCGCTAATGAGTTAAAATTTGTAGGTTTTTTTTGTATAACGCACAGTTTTTCTCGAAAGTAAATGACAAGTGGTTGAATTTCGGCCACAGGGCGATCCTAGTAGCTTTAAATGCCATAACTTCGTCAGAAATGTTGGTATTGTCAAAAAAATTAGCGACGAAACCGATAGATACTATGCCATGATAAAACAGCTAAGTTGTCTCCCTTATAAACCATTTCCTAAAATTCTTTAAAGGCAAACAAATCTGATATAGGTGAAGATACCTAAACAATGTTCGGCACAGGGATCTTTTAGTTAGCCTCATAACATAATTTTGTTCTGACTGGTCCATGATTACCGATAGGTCCCAAATATGGTGCACTCTCAAACATTTGTTTTTTTAATACTGTGGTGTAGGAAATCATATAGTCGGGCTTGACCGATTATACTGTCTTACTTGTTTTTATTTACTTTTATCTCGATTTAAAACAAAGTTTTTTTTTGGCTACTGAAAAGTGGTACAAAATTCTGTAAAGGTCTATCGATGTGTTTTTGATCCCACTGTAAATTATTAACGTTTATTTATGCCTACACTCAAAATATAATGTAGTTAAATTAAAACTAAAATTCATTTTAAACAACTTAAAATTCATTTAAAAACGTATCATTTACATTTCATTAAAAATAAATGAATTTTACATTAATTTTAAAATATTTTATTTTTTAAACAGCATATTCCTTAAAATTGAATAGTTTTTACTTTTAAAAAATATATTTTAAACGACAAAAATCAATCTACATAACAAAATAAGAACGGAAAATCATTATTGTCAGGTAGTTTGTTTTTTTTATTAACAAACATAAATGTTGAAAAATTAAATATAAAATTATTCGTACGGAAAACGAATTAAATAACCCACAATCAGTTACTGTAATAATTTTATGAGTGTACTGTTCGATTTATAACTAGTGGGTTTTTATCTGTTATTGCAATCAATGAACACGTTTTAATGGCAAAAAATATATTTAAATTTTTTTTTAATAAGAAATAAAAATATTATTAATTAACACATCAACTGCCAGAGGCTCATTTTATGGCGAGCATTTGCATGTTCTTAAAATCAATAACTCCAATTATATCTACATAAAAAAAGACAGTTTCATACGTGCTGAAATTATTTAAACGTCTAATGTGTTGCTGCTAATGTTAAGTAGAGACAAACCTTAGAATTTTTTGCTAGTTAGTAAGTTAATTTAATTGCAGAAATAATAAAAATATTCTCATAAAAAATGTTAATAGTTTTTTAAGTAATTGAACATGTAATTTTAAAGCAATTTAATTCTTTGAAATGCTGTTCGCAGTTAAGTTTAGCTGCCAATATTTAAGTGCGAAATATTTTAATCAATTTGCTGGTTTTTATGTGCCCTAAAACAGTGGTGGGCAACAGCTATGATATTATATATTTATTTATACTAGTAAGAGGGTGGGGGGGGGGGGGGGGGTTGGTTCAGAACCAATATTTTTATCTGTTACATACTTCAGTGCAATAGCTTAATATCCTCTCTATCTATGACAGGGTGGGTATGAAAACAGAAAGATTGAAATAATTCTTAATTTTCTTTTTGGAAAATTTGTTTTTCTACCCACACCACCAAAGTTTGAAGGTATATTATGCGTTCGCGCTAAACAAAAATGGTGGTGATTATAAATTGTAATTGTGTCCAAAATTACACGTTACCCTCCTACAAAAATCTTTCCGGAATATAAGTTGGTGCCCAGTAACCATCAAATTTTATTGGTATTTACATTTAATTTGACCCAAAAATATTTTTTTTTGTATATAACAGGCCATGGTTGTTGCACTGCGATGCCGAAAGTGACAATTTCAATAAAATTCTTCTTACCAAGACCCAATTTTTGTTTTTTGGCCTGATTGTATTGTAAAAGTTTCGAAATGAAATATCGATAAGTTGAAAAGTTATGCAAATTTAAACATTTAAGATAAATGACAATCACTATATTTGTATAGGAGCCCCTATTGCCCGTAATCTCTACAAACTGATATCTGGTCGTTTTCGTAGCTAACAGTTATTTTTTAGCTACCCAGCTACACAATTTTCGCAATTTCAACGCTAATTTTGCCTACGTGAATTAAATCACCGTTTAAAAAACTGCAGTCAAAGAAGAAAAACTGCCATTTCTTCCACTTTTTCATTTGTCATTAGAAAATAAACTGCTCGTACCAGGAGCAAAAAAGGAAAAGTTTTCACAATTTTTCGAAAGTTTTTGATTGCGACTGCAGTTTTATGAATTTACTTTTAATGTAAGAAATACGTTTGAAAATTATAAAAAGTACGATACACCATAAATATCTATACACAGCTAGATAAGCATATCTGAGAAAATGTTTAGGACAGAAAACTGATGAAGGTCAGTCATACAGTTTACCCCCCATAGGGAGACTCTCAGGCAGTAATAAGACCAACCATTCTTGTAAAACATAAAAGAAAGGGAAACCACAGTGATAAATTCAAATTTTTTCGGTATAGAAAAAACAGTTTAATGTGTAGTTTCTAGAACACGAGCGCATTACTTGTCCGTTCAACTTACATTTAAAACAAAAACAAATTTCAAAATTTTGTTTTTGTTTTAAATGTAAGTTGAACGGACGAGTAAGGAGCTCGTGTTCTGTAAACCACACATAAGTAATACTTTTTTGCCTAACAGAATGTTTATTTTCGTCACTACTATAAAAAGTCATTCCGGCAACATTTAGAAATAATCGTCGAAAAAATTATAAGTCAGAAATAACGTGAGTTGTTGTGAAATTCTATAAAGAATAATTTCTGTTGTTGAAATTTATAAACTTCCAAGACTTGACGACAAAGGACTTGGTATTGCGCAGTCATGTCAACCTAGATCAATTCTTTTTTAAGTACCTGAACAGCGAAAAATAGGCTTTTAAATGGCAGACAATTTAAGATCGCGACAAACCAGGGTCCTTTCAGGTAACATGGTAAAAAGTAGTATCCCGGACGTAAAAAGATTTATATACCAAAAAAAAAAAATAAATTATAATTGTTCCTAATTTCTCTACTTCGATTTATAAAAATTATATATTGAATACGTAAAAATTAATAATTTAATTATGTGCACTTTAGCTACTTGTGTTCATATGTATAATTGCATTTTAAATCGTAATTTTTATTTGTTGGTCTAATTTTCAATGATTTACAATGTACGAGTTTAAGCAATAAATACCAAATAAATCATTTTCGTTTTACGTAATTTGATGTTTATTTTTAGACCCATAATTGGCCTTAAATAAACATAAACAACAACAACAACCACAAAAGCAGCAAACAACAAGGTAAGTAGACAAGAAAATCGTTAAATTTAGAATATCAAACAACAAAACAGCTACAAAAAACGTCAAGGTATTTAGTGCAACGATTTGTTTTGTTTTTTTCTCTCAAAGTTTTTTTGTTTAGTGGGCATATAAAATAGAAAAACGTCAAAGCTTATCGTTTAAAAGCAGACATTATTATTTTTTTTATCCACATAGAAAATCATACAATAGAAAAATGCAAAAAAAACTCAAAAACTATAAATGTAACTGCAAAACGAATTTGCATAAATACGATTCAAATGATATAGATGTCGACTAAATTCAAAACAAAAAAAACATACAGGCATCTAGTTAACTAAGCAGAGCTGTAAAGGAGCGTTGGGTTTTAATCTGTTTCGGTTGTAAAGTGTAAGTTTTCATGTTTTCATTATGTCGTTACTGGTTCAAAGAATGAAGCGTGATGCACTTTTTTTTTTAACTATAACAACAAACAAGGTAAATTTTATGCAAATATGTACCTTTTAAATGTTTGCATAAAAGTGTAAGTTGATTCAGGTGATTGTGTGTGTGTGTTTAGAAACATAACATGCTTTAAAACTACTTGCACTTTTTCGTTAAGTGTATGTAGTGCAGTTGTTGCATACTCTTTAAATACGTTTTCAGTATGAGTTACAGCAAGGAGTTACGCATTTAGGAACAAACAAGTAACAACTAAAAATGTGTTACACTTGCATGGCTTGGCAGCAAAAACACAACTTTTTAACAATCAGCACCATTAGGGGTATTCAGGGTAGAAAGCAAACAAAACTAGTGTTACTCTTAAAACTAATGTCGAATTTGAATCACAATACAAGTTTGGCGTTTTCAATATATGAATCCACAACCACTCTTAAAAAGAGCAGAAATTATTTTGAAAGGGGAAATAAATGCATAATCCGATTACATAATTTCATTTTTGGTTCAAAATTAAAAAAAACTTGGAGTAAATTTTGCTAACTACAAATTGCTTATGGCTAAATTTATTTTTCATAGCTAAACAAAACAAGCATTTGTTTAATTTACCCACCCTTAAAGCTTAATTTGCAATACCGCTTCTTTTGTTGTTTTTTTAATCGGAGGATTTCACAATAACGCCCAATTTAATGCACTTACGCAACACTGAATTCTTATTAAAAAAAAAAAATTGTTTTTTTTTAAATTTTTCATGAACTCAAGTTGGATTTCTTGGAGGACTTGTGGGGATTCTTCTTAAACATATACAGTATCTGTCAAAACTATAGCAAGTTTCGAAAATAGGTGTTATTAATACACAACATCCGTTGCCAATGGTTTTTGTATTGTTATTCTATCAAACCTCAGGGGGTGCTTAAGTTTTGACCGGGACTGTATATGAAGGTTCTAAATTAAAAAAAAAAAACTGACAATTGAGCTGATAAGGTTTATGGAAATTTTATTAAACCTAACCTTTAAAAACCTGCTGGTTAATTTCCCGACATTTTTTAATCAAAATCGTTAACTAATTCAGCGTTGCTTAGAGAATGTAACGCTTTTGGGCCAATAGTTATAATTTATGCAGCACGTTTTAAGATTTCAAAGCTTTTTTTAAACTTTCACAACTACTCCTATTGTAAACAAAATATTTTACAAACTTTTCGTTGTTATTAGGTGAAGACAACAAACCATACAAATGCATTTTAATTTTATTTTTGCGTTGCAGTTTGGCTTAATTTAAAAACAATGTAGTTGTACTTGTAGTCAGTCCCATAGTCATTTTTATGCAGAAGTACATTACGAACATAAAACAATTTAAAAATTTGTTGCTCTAAATATTTTATTTAATTTTTTTTAACATAAACACGTAGCAACACACACACACATACTGAAACAAGCGACGCTTTTTAAAACAATTATTTTTATTCAATTTCTTATAACAACAAACCACTACTGGCTGCTTCTCTAGTTCGCATGTGTTAAAACAATTTGTTTTTTTTTCTAATTTGTTGTTGTTATGGATGTTTTTATGTTCTACATACAACAAATTCTATATGAATAAATAAATTAAAAATAACAACAAAGCAAAGCAACAAATAAATAGTGCAATAATAGTTTTCATACATTTTGCAGTCAATTAAATTCAATTTGTTTTATTATTACAAGCGGATGCTCTTTTTTTTGTGTTGAATACTTTAAGTTTGTGTTCATGTACTTGTGTCTGGACATGTTTTGCTGTTTTTGCTGCTCTTTCAGAGTCATAAAAGTAACAACAAACAAAGCCGCTTTTATCTATTTTGTTGTAAGCAAATGAGTGAATCGCAGGAAAGTGGGGGGTGTTGAAAAGAAGCAACAAATCGTAAAATTATGATATTTTGTGTTTTGAAGTACATACTTTATATGAACATAAATATACAACTTTATTTAATAAATTTTGTATATGCAGTACATTTAAAGAAGGCATGCTTAATTTGTTAGACAGTTTAAACCAGGGTTAAAAAAACTGCAGTCCAAAAAACTGCAGATTCAAAAACCGTCAAACAAAAACCAATTATTAATACGATTTCCGTATGACGTGCTAAATTCCCAGTTTTTCATATTTGATAAATACACTGAAATAATTTGTGTACAATATTTCTCTTTTTTTAGTTGGTTTGACATCGCCTGTTTACATTTAATGAATCAGAAGTAAAAGAACAGTTTATATTTGTCAATGACAAATGAAGAAGTGGACGAAATTGCATCTTTAAAACGATAGTTCTTCCAAATATCAAGTATATAAAATGGGTACTTTACACTAGCACACAAGTCTTAAGTTTTTTTAAAAAAATGCTTCTCTGATTTAATTACTGTTTGAAAATAAAAAAAAACTTATCATGACAGGGTTGTATTTTCCTTAAAATACGTAAGACTTGCGCTATATTGTAAAGTACCCTTAATTTAATATAATACCAAAGGATTATGAATACATACTTTCTAATTCTGACTTAAGTAAAAATTTTTTGGATTTATAGTTTAAAATAATAGGAAATTGCTAAAATACTTATTTTTGCAACAATTTGTTACATCTCAAATGGAAAATGTAAACTACTTATAATTTGTATACCAAGTTTTACGTATGTATGTCTTCTCTAATTTTCTCAATTATTTAATCATATTCGCAATATCTTGCGTGCTTGTTAAAGTCATTATCATGTTTTTACACACATAATGCACAAATTCTAATCTTCACTTTATATAAAAATGAATTGAGTTGCTTAACAGTTTCACTTACCATTTTAGTGTTAAATTGTTGCTTTAACAAAAAATGTTGTAACAACATAAATTGTTTCTTATTTTTTTTAAGTTGCATTTTTAGACAGCACAGGAAGTAGATTAAAAAATAATTACCTGCAAATAAAAGAAAATCATAAAAAAATTAATAAAAATAAATTTTTGAAGATTCCTGAAATAAAATATAAAACTTGTTATCAAAAATAATAATTTTCCAAATAGTGATTTGGTTGCTTGTCGCTCTAAGTATAAAAAAGAGAAAGCTTTTTAGGCCTCAAACACGGCGATTTAATTTTACATGGTAGTTTTAAATGCCCAGCTTATACTGACAGTTTGGACTAAGAACATTTCTAATTATTATTAAAGAACATTTCGAACAGAAAATAATGAAATTGAACAAAAAACTTGCTGTATTTGCTATAAATTATATATGCCTTGATCAAGACCAGGGTCTAGTGAAACTACAGTCCCATCCTTTTTTTTATCAATGTTACAGTATAAAAAATTTTATCTTAGTTTTATGCAGGGCTGTAGAGTCAGAGTCGGAGTCAAGGTGTTAGAAGCGCAGTTCAAGTATATAAAGCAGTAAATCTTTAGTTTTTCTATTTTTAATTTAAATTTATTATTTTTAACAAATAGAATCTGGGAATTTAGTTCTCATGGTGAGTACATTTATTATATAAATTTTCATATTATTCGAATGTGTATTCTAAGTCAAATTACAATCCTCAAAAGCTTTTATACTTTATTAGTCTTATTCCTTCAATATTTCCCAGATTCTATTTGTTAAAATAATTAAGTCAAATACATAAAATTAACAATAGGCACTATCGAGTTGTAAGATACAAAGAATGCTGACGAAGGCCGTAGCGGACCAGAAAATGTATTACATTCTGCTGGTTGTATACATTTGCTAGCCAAAGGATAGCTAAAGTAAGCCTCGTAACAGAAATATACAAAAACAAAAAATTCTGATAGTGCAAAGAAAATATTCCTGGAAAATATTCAAGGAATAAGACTATTAAAGTATAAAAGCTTTTGAGGATTGTAATTTGACTTAGAATACACATTCGAATAATATGAAAATTTATTTATTTATTACTTTTATTATACAGATATTTAAATGAAACTGCGTTCAGTGCACAACTTATAATTTTATTAACAATTTGCTGAGAATACTAAATATCGATTTCCATACAAAAATAACATTTTAAATATGCACTTATGTGTCATGAACGTTTTTTCTTTTTGTATGGAAACCGATATTAAATTTTCTCAGTATAATGTGAAAAACCCGTTTAACATATATTGCACAATTTATTGCTCTTGCAAGACCCCTTGTGAAATTTGATGCAGAAAATATTCGTCAAACATTTTAACCCTCTAAAGTGACGTTTTGGTATACATTTGTGTGAAAGTTAAAAAAATGGACAAAATAGAGCACTTAAAATGAGTGTTAGAGGGTTAATATATTCTTAAAAAAAGGTTAGCCAGACAATTCTACTGAAGACATCTGGAAAAGTCTATTAGCTCAGAAGTACATTTACAGCGGTATGTATAATGAAAAGTTAGCCACAGTTTATACACTACGTACAACGAGCTGCCAACTAGAATACCGATTAAGCTTAGCAGCTTGTTAGCAAAATGTTCATGTATAATATACTTTTTCACTGGTGAAAATTTTTAATAAATCAACTCTGATATATAACGATGCCATACTGTATTAAAAAAAAAACATTATTTTTGCTGAAATCATCCCTGATTTTGACATTTCATACTGTTTTCATACAGCTGTTTTTTCCAAATTAGCAGATATTTGGCAACTCACTAGTCAGAGTTTAGCAGTTTGCTATCCACAGTCTGTAAGTGTATTATAATTCAACTCTGTGCTAACTTCTTGCCAATTTTTCATTATACATAACGCTGTTAGTATATTTTTTTGACTTTTACCAAACGCCTTTTTTAAAAAAATACAAAAACTTTAGGGGCCGATATTTTGGAAACTCGACCTAACTTTTTTAAACGCTTTGGCAGATTTGCTCTACCAATAGTCTTGTTTCATTTCGAGTTGCAAGTACTGAGGCAGTTTTTTTTTTTTGTTGTACAGTGTAATTGGCACTTTAGTGGGCTGTGGTATTATTTATTACTTGGTCAAGTTATTACGGAATTTGGTATTTTATACCTTTTTGAAAACAAAAGGGTATGTGGATTTTGATTAGAATAAAACTTTAACGACATTTAAAAATTTGACAAAAACTAAAATATATACTTTTTCGCCTTTTATACACTATTCAAATTTTTAATCGATTTCTGCCTCGACTTTTCTTTATTCAATTGGCACTGAGCTTCATATTAAATGTGTTTTTATAGAAAGGAGCCAAATTAGCCCATTCATTCACTTTAAGAAATGGCTATACAACGTTGAATGCCTTTAATGTTCACATACTTATATTAAGTATTTAAGTCGGAGTTGTAGTTGGAGTTGTAGTCGGCGTTGGAATCGGACTTTAAGGATTTGAGGTGTTGGCAACGGTATTGGAGCTCTTTTAGTAGTTTATTATTTATATGATGTAGTTCTACATGGAGTATAGGGCCACTCTTTTAGTTGTGATAGGGCTTTATGTGTGACAATATTATTATTATTTACTGAAATGCATTTGATCTGAAAATGTTACGTTTTGCTAAATGTTAAAATTGCATTTGACTAATCTGTGTAACTTTAAGTTTTGTTGATTAAGGCAATTAAGATTTAAAGGATTAAAACATGTTATGTGTTATCCTAATTTTTGAAATAATTTTCATCAGTTCATAAGAATCGGAGTAATAGAGTTAGTTTTATATTTTTTTTAAGAGAATGCTTTCACTACAACCCTCAAATAAGTATACTTTGCTTAGTTAATTCACGATCCCGAAGTGTTTCGGGCTACACTGATAGAAAAATTCATCTTCATATTGATGATACCCTAATATCAAAATTGTGACACCAATGTTACTACAAATGGCATCAATGATGCAAAAAGTAACATCAATCCAATGACTAACGTCTTCGTACAATTTTGTCATTTTTTACGTCATTTATTTTATGACAATAGTGACATCAATTCGATGCCACATTTTGTATATTTTTAACATTATTTTCATGATTTAAATGTATTATAAGAAGCAAAAATTCCTATATTCTATTTTTTTCAATTATTTCGTTAAATACATCAAATTTTCAAAGTAGAATGATTACGAAAACCATATGGGGCATGGTGCTGGTGTCTTATTATTGAGAGTTCTGCTGTATCAACACTAAATTATTTCGTTTCAAATGTTTTCACTTTATGCAATATACTCCGCTGAAGTACACAAAGTTTTTATTATGAATGCTAACTATTTTTAATTGTTAGTGCAGGTCATGTACGTGCTAAAACAAAGATTGCAAATAATTCTAGACTATTCATACCAGTTTCACTTCAACATACCTCCCACTTTTACACGACAATAAATTACGTTGATCATTGTGTGAATAAATAAATCAAAATCTATTGTAATCTACTGTTCAACATCTCTCTGGTCTTGGTGATTATTTTCCTTTTATATCATCAAAATAAAAAGAAGAATTTTTTATTCTTGTCTTGCTCCGTGAAAATGTAAACACTGCCATAAATTTAACTTGTCTGCGTCAAAACATCAGTCTGTATAACATCAAAACTATTAGTAGACACGAGATAAAAATAAGTATGCATATCTTTCATTGAGTAATTTAAGTCAAAATAAATATTCATGTAAGTAAAATAATTAACAAAAACAAACAATTCTTTTTTATTAAGATTTACAGTAACAAATTTACTTAAGGCTTGAGACACACATAGAAAAGATTTAACAGCTTAAGGCGAAAGAACAAAACAAGATGGATGAATCACTCAGAAGAAATTTCTTCATTTGATTAAAAGCTAAAAAAATTTTTACAGATAAGATTTCCAGGAGGATGCTGAGAGTATATAAAACCATTGAGCTCAAGTAAAATTATCAACATTCATTCATTAAGACGAAAGTAAAACGAACGACTGCAACGCGCTTAAAAAACAACAAATATGAAATTAATCTGCGTTTTTGTATTGACAGGCATTTGTGCCTTAAGCGGTAGCATGGCAGTGGCACCACATTACAACAATCCTGTGACCATACCAACACCACCACCTGCATCTACTCTTGTTCAAGATCTGGATGAATTATTACGGATGATTCCCCAGAAATCTATTCAACGTTTGGCCATACGCTATTTGCTTAACGATGCCCAATTCCAGACTTTTGTACGCATTATCAACTCCCACGATGGTTATTTAACACAAATGCGTTTCCGTTCCCAACCAGAAGTTATAAGTTTTACAACCTGGGTACGTAGCCAACTTATGTTGTTGGGCGTAGAACTTGAGTCCGATGAATCTAATGAATCTTTGAGGATAATCAATCGTACTCCATTCTGGTCTCAAAATGTTTTCGGCTGGCAAGGTTTTGTAAATGAGTTCCATTTGTATTATCCCGAGGATATGATTCGAATGTATATTCAAACCAAAGCTGCTCAAAGTCCGGTTTTTGGGCAGTTTTTTCAACGTTTAAGGAATTTAAAACCAGCTTATGATCGTGTTATCGCCATGCCTGAAGCTCAACGTTTAACAGCTGCTTTGGAGGCTAAAGGTATTCCAACAGCTTCAATAGATAATTTTATACGCAATCAATTTGATTGGCAGCAGGCTGCCAACGATACCATTACAGCAGGACTCCGGTTGTGAACAATTTTAATTGTGCTGCCCACTACATTTGCTTGTAATAGTTATTTGAGTTGAAATTTTAATTACTTAAAACAAAAAATTCATTAAAACATTTTTTAACATCTTTAAATTTATTTGAATAAAAAAGACTTAAAGGTGGACCGAAAATTGGATTAAAAAGTTGAAAACTATCTAAATGTCAAGTCCTTGAATTAATTATTCATTTCTATTTCAAGGGCTACCATTTCAATAACCCCACAATTATTAGAAAAGAAACAAAAAATATTTTGCTAATTCTAACGAAATTTCGAGTTATCTGCTCTGCAATATTTAATAGAATAAACTACAAAATATTCTTAAATTTATTTAAAATAAAAGCAAAACAAAAAACCTGTTTACAAAATTGCAGAAATTGATATAATAAAAATTAAAACCCAGTTAAGGATATCTCAGCTTAGCATTTTGTCATCAAAAAATTTTTCGTGACGAAACACAAGATATGCAATTTTAATTATAAATATATCGAAATTTGGAACTGATTCTTTGCACAAAAAAGTCAATATCACGTTTTTCTATGCAAAATATGTACTTAATATGCTAAAATATGCAATTAAAAAAAGCTGAAAACATAGAGTAATGCCCAAAAACATGCAAAAAAAAAACAAACATAAATATGCCTATAAATATCTTTAAAGAAAAATATCGGGTTTAATGAAAAAGTGAATTTTAAAATTTCTTTAAACAATTCCAAAGGCTGTTGGAAAAATCGCCCAAAGAAAAATGGCAAAAAAAAAAATAAAAATTGCCCAAATGAAGAATCGCACAATAGAACATGAAAAATTACCCAAAAAGTTAAATATGAAAAGAAAGAAAAATTACCCAATATGCAAAAAAGTGTTTATTATTCATATAAATTTAGTTACATACAAATGCAAGTTTTTAGGTGAGGTGTCATAAAGCCATAGGACATAAAGCCATATGGCGTTAAGTACCATTCCATTGAGACATTAGGGCATATGCCATTAAGACTCAATATAATAAGACTTAACGCCATAAATTTTTTAATGAGACAAAAAGCCATATTTTTTAAAGGAATTTTTCCTCTTTGATAAAACAAATACCGGCTTCGCTAACTAAAGCTTCTCTGCACGCAAGGATTTTATCCTCTATGGTATAACAAACACCGGCTTCGCTAGCTTCTCTGCGAAATCGGCCTTCGTTCGAAAACAAGGCAGATTTTAGAAGCTTTACTTAGCGAAGCTGGTACTGTTATACCATAAAGGAAAAAATACTTGCGCCCGCCCAAAGGCCATCTGTGCAGAAAAGCTTTGGTCAGCAAAGCCGGTCTTTGTTATACCATAGAGTAGAAAAGCTTTAGTTAGCGAAGCCGGTGTTTTTTATACCAGAAAGGAGAAAACCCTTGTGCCACAAACAAAATCATATTCCATTTTTTCCATTGTCACTTTTTTTTTAACTGTGCACTCTTCGATAGCTAAATATTAATTAATCACTGCAAAGTATTAATCAATTACTCAAAACAGAATATAACTTTTTGCAATATGTCCCGTTATTTTTATAATGATAATGTAAGATTTTGACGAAATTTATAAAATCAAAAAATCACCCAACAATTACGAAAAATAGCCCAAAAAATTTGGGTAATTTTTCATATTTGAAAATAGTACTCAGAAAAAATTAAAAATTGATTTCAATTAAAAAAATTTGTGATATAAATTAAAAACTGAGGTGAATTTGCACCAGTTAGCAAATTAATATTATTAATTAATTTTTTGATATTAACAACATTTTCAAATTAAACATTATGAGTCGCTTATAAATCTTGTTATCAATGTAAGTAATGTTGTTGAAATAAGCCAACGTTTAATTCACTTGATTAAATTTTTAATTGAAAATGATTTTCTTTGTAATAAATGGTTTAATTGAAAACAAAAATTGGGAATTTTTTGCTGTAAATTTTTTGAAAAATAATTCAGACAAATTAGTTATTAAAAAGTTATTTCTTGATATTTTATCCAATACCAATATTTATACATTCCAAGAGTGGTGGTGTTTGTATAGAAATATATTAAAATAGAATATTTTGCAATATGAAAAATGTTGCAACAAAATATCTTTGGGTGAGATTTAATCTAAAGACTAACATAATTAGACGAGTTATGTGCATTAAGGCTCTTTTCAGAAAGAATATTTATATTGGGCTAAATGCAATTATTGATCGATTTAAACTCAAAAAATTTTGTGCAATTATTTTAAATATTGTAAACTACACTTTTACTGTTTTGTTCATTAGATTAACAAACGAACCAGAGCGGACATTAAGTACTTTATTTACTTTTTTTTCGTCATTGGGTTTAAATTTACTTGTTATACAAAAAATACACACTACCAATTACTTGTTTTGAAAAAAATTACCTGCACACCCAAAACTTGTAGCAGACATAACGCTTTACATTTCATCACCTCATTATTGGCTTGACCTACCGACCATTTAAAAAAATTGAAATGAAATGGGGTATATATATATTTTACCCCCTTTCTGAATCCAAAACCAATTTCACAAAATTTTTTTTAATTGTTTCTTAAATATCAAGCATTAATTTTGCTTCATATCAACAATTTAAGAATTTATTAAGTATTGCTATGCTCTACGAGGCATTGCTTGGCGATTGCAGCAAATTCGTCATATAAAAATGTGCAAGCAAGACTGATGCTTTGCTTCATAAAAAGTAGATAAAGCGAAAGCAAAATAAAATGACGACAAGAAAATCAATTTGAATTTTGCTTCGCTTCATTGTCTTAAGAAAAAAAATGTACATGAAAAGCACAAGCAAAATAAAATGACAACTCAATACACAGCAACAAGTATACATACGTATGCAGCAACTTTTTGAAAATAAATTTAGAAAAGTTTCGTATGCGGCACAAAACCATTATTTTTCTTTTAATAAAATACCAATAACTTTGACGTTTGCCAAAATTTACATTTTTCTTCAAAACAATTGCCGGAAGCAGTGGTGAACATACAAACAATATTTTTCGGGTGTATTTTCAGGAAACTTCATGTAAACCTTCATTGCAGTTTTTTTCTTCTACGACTTTTAAGCATATGCGCCAAACCAATAATGTGCTGAAAATTGTTAACAAATGTTTATAAACTAAAAACATGTTTGAATAGATACGATCGAAAGTCAATAATGTGTTGAGTGATGGTTAACTTCTTTCTTGTAAGTATAATATACAGATACGTAGAGTGGTATAAGTTCTTTTTTTTCATCATACTTTGAGTATTTCTAGAAAATAATACTGATAATATTACTAAAGGCCGTTTTACACAAACACACAAGTCTTAAGGATTTTGACGAAAATGATTTTCTGAATTAATTATTGTTTGAACATTAAAAAAAACAACAACAACTTGTCATGAGATTGTTCAATTTTTCCCAAACTACGTAATATGTACTTGTATGATGATGTTAATTACCCAATTACTAATTGGAAGTTGAAATACCAGGGAATTTTGTAATCAAAACGATTATTTTTGTTTTAATTTAACAGCCTTACTTTCAACACATGTATGTTTTCTGAAAATATTTCAATAAAGTGATTAAAGTGTTTCTTTTAACACAAAGTTTTTTTTTCATATTACCTTTTACCCACAATGCTTTCTGAAGATAACCGAAAATTCATACAAGAATTTTTTTCTTTTAAGTACATAATTATAAGTCATCCTTGTTCATATTTTTATATTAGAATAATAAATGACTTAAAAAAACTTCCTACAAACAGATGGGTTTATATTTTATAATTATTTATAAAAATGATTAAGATTTGTAAAAGATAAAACGCAGTTAGGGAATAAACTACTAGTCTCCTAGACTTATCTTTGTGTGTTTTTATAAAAAAAAAATATTATTATAATTTCTATAAATTTCTGTCTTTGTTTGTTAGGACTCTTCGTCCCGTAGGAGTAATACGCTTTAACACAACTCATACCAAACAATATTCTCAAGAACATACGGCAGACATTAGTATATTTAATGATATAAACACTACGGTAATACAAAGAATAAAATGATAAAAGAAAATTGCTGTTTTTATCTAAGCATTTTACATGTGGGGCAGTCCATTAAAAAATAAAAAAATGTTAATAATTAACAGGGAAACCATAAATATGCAATTGCATGTTTTTCTTGTGCGACCAATGAAAGCAGAAACAATGTAATTATGTATCCGTTTTAGAGCTTTTTATGAATTTTGGCATCGATTTGTTAGTGCAAATTTTACTGTTTGCAGCTTTTTTTTTTGGCATAATTCAGTTAAAAGAGCTTTTTGTAGCATTATTTAAGTTTTTAGCGCATATTTTGCCTTTTTGAGGTATATTTTGATTCTTGTTAATTTTTTTAGATGCCTGCAGGAGCGTTTGCAGCAAATATAAAAATTTTTTTTTTGCGAAATGTTGGCTTTTCTGCTTTAAATATCCATCTTCATTTTATTTTAACTAGAAAATTGAAAGACAAAGGCAGGTTGTCATTAAGATAAATGTTATTTTAAACTTTAGAATTTTATAAATAAGCAAACATCAATTATATATTTTCTTGGAGATGTGTGTTTTACATAGAAATCTGCACCAATCCTTAAGTATACCGATCGATTTAGAATCACTTTTTAAAGTGACCTAACGTAACCATCCTTCCGTCTGGCTGATTGCCAGGCCATGTAAATTTTGTGCGCATAGTACAAGTTGCAATCTTGCAGATAATTTGATCTTGGTAAATACACTTTAATTGTACTAAGGACGAATTCTATGCAAATAAAATCGGTCTATAATTTTACATATTCGCCATAACAACTTTTTTTCAAATTAGACTCCCTGTGTCCGTAAACCATCTAATTATGTTGGTATTTATAAGTGTTTTTCATACGGGATTCCCGGGATCCCGCACACTTTTCGGAGAAAAAATCGTGGGAAATTTGTACGGGAATTCCCGGGACTTTTTAATTTAATTATGGCAAATTTACTGCTGAAATAATTGTAAATAATTTGTGTCACGAAATAGATCTTAGTTGCTGTTAGACAAAAAGGTCTTAAGTAAAAAAAACGCGTTTTGAGTTTTTGATTGGTTTGAATTAAATTTTTTATCTCTAGCACAGCTGCTTATTATCGTTTTCATTTGCTCTTAGAAAAAAGTGAAACAAATGAAATGCACCAAATAAATATTTTTTAAAAACTACAGTTTCTGACTTAAGACATTATTGCCAAACGCCAAAGCCAATTCATATTCGATAAGTAGTGTTTAATGCAATGAAATTTCGAAAGAAGAAGAGTAAAAATATTTTGTTATAACTTTTTTTAAATTAAACTTTTTTGGTCTTGGTGTTTTTTAGCTTTGGATTAATCCTGTGGCAATAAGTGCTTCGGTCTATTTGTTTAGTTTTGTAGTAGAACAATTTAAAACTTTAAAGGTGGCTTTTGGAATTTAATATAATCATCAGTTCTCTGCGGTTATAGTTTTTTAAGTTTTTATTCCTAAACCCTCCTAATATCACAGATGGGAAGTTTTTATTATTCCAAATGTTATTGGACATTGAAAAAAGGGAACCAAAAAGTAATTTTGCTATAACTTCCTCAAACATTCTACAAAATAATTTAAATTTTGCCCATTTGTAATTTTGAGCATGAAGGCAGTGGCATTAAGCACTTTTTCCTTTTTGCCACAGAAATAAAAAAGTTTAATGCATTTATAAACTTATTTAATTGATCTCAGGAAATGTTATTCGTTCAAAACAAGTAAATTAAAGAATATTTTCCATCGATTTGTATTGAACGGGAATTCCCGGAATCCCGGGAAATTAAAAAATAAATCCCGCTTTCCCGGGAAATGAAAAAGTCCGGGAAAAGAAAAACTCTAGTATTTAGATTAAATTCGCCCCAAAAATATTTTACTGCAAATTAAATTCTTTTAGAATCGGTTCTCATTTGCCCACAACTCCCATCTATAAACAGCTTTGACTTCCTTAATGTTAACATTAATAAACCGTCCCTAAAATCCCTTTAAGACAAAAAATCTCATATGGATAGTCATATCTTGATAATATTCGGAACAAATAACGCTTATATGAATTTTTACTTCTTAGCATTACTTTGTTTTTGTGAGCCCATGGCTGCCCAGCGTTTCCAAATAGGTTTAAATCTCGAAAATTTGTCTGTAAATACTATTGTGTATGGGCTTTAGCGATTATAATTTTATGATTGTTTTTATTAAATGGAACTGTTATTAAATTGTTGAATGTTTTGTTATCAAATTGGGGCATTCAGGGCAGTTTTAACTGCTCTAAATTTTTAAAATGTTTTGGTATAAATTGTCAATTTTGATATTTAGTTAGACTTGAGTTCATAAAATTTAATTTTCATTAAATAATTTTACTGAAATTTATTGATAATTTTTATTCATGTCTGAGCTGGGGATCAAACACGGGTTGAATTTATGTTTCGAGAATAACCACATTCTCGTCATAAGAATTCTTTTGTAATTTGTAAGACTCAATTTCTTAGTGGAATAACCCATACAAGTTTTGTTAACCAGTCAGTAACCCAGCTGATATGAAGGGTTGGGTTTATGGTTCAGACTCATACATACTCAAGACCATTCGGGCATACGTGAGTGTGTGTTAAACCACATCGTCCAAATTAATATGTTTAGTAAATCAAATTTATTTTATTATAAATACACGTTAATACTTAAGGGATGTTTATCTTTCTACTTAAATTTTGTGGCTTTTAAATACTATTCGCATTATATTCGCACATATGATTGCACTAGTGTTGGTATTTAAACATAATTCCTAAAAAGATGAAAAAAGCTGTAGAATAAAAAATAATAATATTGCTAACAAAAAAAAAAAAAGAAAAAATAAAAAAGGTCATAATTAATGGTTAAACAAAAAGCTAAAGAAAATATTTTATATTTCAATGCCATTAATGAAAAAGGATTTTCTGTAAATGAAAAGGTTTTATGTTTAGAAAATTAATAAAATAGAATTTTTCATTTTAATTAGTACTTTTGGAAATAAATAGCATACAACTTTGTATGAAAGTTTTAAATTATTAACATAAAATAGTGTAATTTGTAAAATTTAAAATTACATGTACCCTTTAATACAGTCATTCCAATAAATACTAAGTCAAACTTCGAATAATGTTTGAAAACTGAACTGTCAAGGGGCTTCACGCGGAGGTGTGGCCCTTTGTTCCTTGTAGGAACGACAGGACATGATATACATATATACATGCAGAGAAAATATATTTTTTTCTATGTGGCCACCTCAAACAAAACTTTTTTTAAAGATTCATTTCTGAATTTGTTATGGTTACTTTAAACATATTATTGTCACCGGCAATAATATTATGGTTTTATTTAATTTGCCATCAAGAAGCCACAACCATATTTTATTATACACAACCATGTTATTTTTAACAGAAACAATATATAATATGTTAACTGCTAAAAAAAGTATGGCTGTTCATCAACTATAACATGTTGCTCTTGGAAAAGAGGAAAGTATTATTGTTAATTTATAACCAAACAATTATAAGCGGTTAATTTTTTGATATTAAATATGGACCAGTCAATTACGCTTTCAGTGCTAAGTATAAGAACATTTTATACAAACTTCGTTCATGGTCAGTATTTTTCGAAGTCACAGCCTGCAGAATTTTAATGGCGATTTTTTATTTTTAAGAAGGCTACTGAATCTGATTTGTGATGTTTAGTACCAGTATTCGAAAATAAACAGAACATTTTTTAGCGTTCGGCACTCACACCCAGGAACGATAACTATTATTTTAGTGTTTGTGTAGACGAACACAACTCTCAATACTGTTCGTAACCATTTTGAAGAAAGAGCCGAACATTATACATTGTTCTGTTCTTCGTTAAAAAACAGAACAATTGAAGTGATACTGTAGACAAACTTTATATTTAAATGTTCTATAATGTTTCTTTTTTTTTTCATTGACTAAGAAATTAACAATCAAAAATTTTAGCAACTACCGCAGCACGAACAGTTTGTGTGTGTATGGTATGTATTTGTAGGTTTTGTTTGTAAAAAATTATTTTGCTGTCTTTTTGTTTTCGTATGTGTATTTTGTTTTTGTAAAAAATGTTAAGTTTTTTTATTACCAGCCAAAAGGGCGTGAGACACAACAGAAATGAACGAACATTAATGAACTGAACCTAACACAATGAAGTTTGTAGTTTTTTCAAAAAAAAAAAAAAAAAAAACGGAACGGAATTAAATGTTCTCATCTTTTTGTTGAGTTGGATAAGAACAGTATTATTTTTGTGTTCAAAAGATGACAAACAGGGAACGTTATTTTTTCAATGATTTTCTACACAAACACTTTTAGCGTTTTAGCGTTTGTGTTTTCCACAAATCTACCTAACCGAAAACTAAGGAGCGGTATTAAGTGTTTATTTTCGAATACTGTTTAGCAATGCGTTTTTAATATTTTTGTTAAACAAGCTGATGGTTTTAATATACCCAACTTTAATATGCGCTAAATGCGCTTTCTGTATCAAATATGTATTTCTTTGAATTGGAAATTCGCAGTATAAAATTCTTGTCTTCCGTAAGCGATATTCTAAGCGAAACTTTTACGTTCCTCCCTTACAAACCTGTTTCTTTGGAAACTCCACTAGTTTTTTTTTGCTGGGAATACAAAATAAGAGTTAAACGGTGAAAAATTTTAAAATTGGCTAAACGAATAATTTAATGAACAAAAAATTTATTTGCTTAAAATAATAACTGAGAATTAATATTTTAGATCGGCATATGGACATCAGTGGAAAAGATTTACATGGTTACATGTTCTAGGGCCCACTCTTTGGTGTATCCTAACCACTGGGTAACAAACCATCAGTTTACGAACCACCCCCGAATATGAAAGCAACTAGAACATAAGTGTATAATCCGGCAAGAAGCTAATGTTGGTCAGAAGTCTGCAAAGTTTAAAGGCAAATGATATCCAACTTAGCTTTTAGAGTAATTTTTGGTTGGTCCAACTTATATGGCAGTCTTAGGTGATGTTGACGGTTCAAACCACTTTGGAACTAAATAAATTTTTGTCTTATCAGCCTTAGTAAATCTCAGTAACAATAATTTTTATAAAAATTTTATTAAATTTCTATTCAAATAAATCTTCTCTTAATTTATGTTTTTATTGTTTACTCTGCTATGAAATGCATTTGAAACACTTGAAAAGGTTTTTTCAATTGTTTTTGTTTTTTTATTCGTATTTTATATCTGATAAATAAACAGAATTTATCCATAATAGGTAGACAATACTGTAAATAATATAAAATGAATAAAAAAGAAAACACTTCACCCTTAAGCGGTATAGGATAGATAAAGGAATGGAGAGGGCGATAGAAAAAGAAGGAGAGGAAGAAGGAGCAGAAAATAAATATCACAGAAAGCATTAACAAAGGTCATGGTAACAAAAAAAAAAAAGAAAAAAAAAATCATTATTATCATCAACATCGTCCTCATCAGCACCGGCAACATTCGGGCAGCAACAAAAAAGAGAAACATATGAAAAGCTCCAAGAATAAAGAAGAAAGGGAATAACTAAAAGAAATGAATGGCTGGCTGAATGGGAAAGCAGTAATAAACTTAGGGGTGGCAGCATGAGAGGCATATGACAATGAAGAATAACAATTCATTTTATATAAAATTATAAAAAATAGAAAACTTTGGGCAGATAAAAACGAATTGAAAAGGAGCTATTTTGCTTTATCAGAGTCTGAGAACAATCAAATATTTGTTTTCTTTTTCATTTTGCAAGTAACTTAACAACTGTTTATAGGGTATTTTTTCCAATGTTAATAACCACTACGGCAAACAAACAATGAGCAGACAATACAACAAGCACTTGACGTTAAGTACTTGACAAAGACAGATAACAGTGGATAAATTTCTTAGAGAGGCTAAAAAAAATATGACTAAACATAAATACCAGCCAAAGCGAAAAAAACAATAAGAATAAAAGAAAAATTTATGTAAAAAAAAAAAAAAAAAATTTAAATGAAATCATTTAGAAAAACGCACTGAAATGTTTAGAGCAGGGAGTTGGTCTTCAGGACTAAAGTTTTTTATGTTGTTCACTTACGAATTCTAAAGTAAATAACAAATAAAATCAAATTTAATCAAAAAAGGAAATAAAAATAAATAATGAATACTGACTGTGACAAGAGGACACTACGGCGTATTTTAATATCAATCATACGTAGTGTGAGCTGGAAAATAAACACAATTTGTTTAATTAAATGTTTAATTGATGTTAATGAAAAATAACGTGTAGCGTAAAGAAAACACATTTATCGATATGGTCACTTCTATCAAAATAATTTCAAACAAAACATGTTTGAACATATTGTGGCTACTTCAGTTAAGAGTAAATTTGTCTCTCACATAAATTAGAAAGAAACATTTTGTAAGTTATTATCATTTCTCAAGAAGTTACACACAGATACGTAGATTACACTGCGGAACAGTCATTTTGCGGTCTGGAGTTTGATTGCAATTTTTTACTAATTTAATGTCGCTGATTTCAGATTTAATCTCCATTTTTCTCTATCAGCTCTTTTTTTCGAGATATACCACTATGACCAAAATCTAAAATTAAGGCACTTTCACTACATATATTGGAATAACTTGAAAACAGTTGACCATATTCAGATAGAAAAAAAATTCGAAAGTCGGCAACAATATTATCTTTATCGACATTCAGTTTTCTCAGTAAATTGTAAATAAGATGAAAAGTTTTGCGCCGATTACAATTAAATAAACCACATTTCATTCGAAATTATGTTAAGCTGTGTAACTGTGATTTTTGTCACATTTTTATTTTTTATGCATTTTTAAAGAGCAACAAATTTGTTTTTTTTTTTAAATGTTTTCCTTTTTTTTATTCAAAAATTCATCAATATCTCTGAAACTTAAAGGCTAAAAGATAATAATGTTACCGAGTTTCGGATTTTTTGTTAATTTAATATGGTCAACAGTTTTCAAGTTATTCCAATAAATGTAGTGAAAGTGCCTTAATTTTAGACACAACTGTTATATCGCGAAAAGTGGAGCTGATAGCGAAAAATAGAGATTAGATTTGAAATCAGCGACCTCAAATTTGTGAAAATTTGCACCAAAGTGCCAGGCCGCACAAACAAAGTTCAATTTTGTTCCCTTGTGTTATCAATTTTAATGAGAACATTTGGGTTGATAACGCCAAAGCTACCCGGGAGCCTTGCTGAGCACATAAGGGTTAATAATATTATTGTCACCGCAACCAAATTATGGTCAAATTAGTTCCAAAAGCCCCAACCAACATATGGTTACTATAACCTAAAACATGTTCGAGGGTAACCATAATATCGTTGTATCTTTTCATTCAGGACTAATTTGATCATAATATTGTTGCCGGCAACATTAATTTTAAAAATGAGTAATTAATTTCTATAAAACTTGTTTCCTTTTATTTCCATGTCAAAATCTTGTTATTATGTTTAATATTCCATTACGTAAGTATTTGTAACGTTAATGTGTTTATTCTCAGCTCACGCACAATTTACTTCCTTTTCATAATGTCGTCAGTAATTTCAGACATATTAACGCTTGGCAATGCCAATGTCAGTTAAATGTTATCGTTATCATGATTGTGTAATAAATAAAAGTCATCAAGATAATGACCTAAATGAAATGACTCCATACTGTAGTGGATGTTTTGGATTGTTTATTACAAGTAAATGAAAAATTAAAATAATTGTGTATTTCTGTTACAACTGTGGTTTCAAGGGAACTTATTCAAAAAAATGATCAGAAGACATAGTTAAAAAATTAATTTTTTTTATAGTTTTCGGTCTCAAAACTTTTGATATTCTTAAAGCCATTGTCTGGAAAAAGCGTTATAAAAACCATATGGTAGGTTTAAATGAGAATAATTGCGATTATCGAGGTTTCGTTTAAATGTGCTAAAATAAGAGGTAAAAGAGGAGGTTTTTTTTTAGTTTATGAGATGCAAATGTATTTAAGCCCTTTAGACGAATTAAGGTGATAAAAGCTATCACGTGTAACAAAAGCGAAAATCGTCCAAATATTCACCCTGCAACCGATCTTGGAAAAGACCCACTAGAAGCAAATAGACACATATCGTTTTTCGTCGATTACAAGTCTGCATTCGACACTCCGATAAAGGATAAATTATTTGAAACCATGCCTTTCTAGAAAGACGCTGAGTTTTTCGGAATCCTCTGTTAAAATAAGAACGGAGTTCTCCGAATTATTTTCAACCACAAGAGGTCTCAGACAGGGTGGCAGTCCACCCTCCTCGCGTGTGCATCTTTGTCGTGTGCATACGCGAGGAGGGAGGACTGAACGAGATAAGGTTGATACGTTTTTCGAAAATTAGGATAAAGTTGTCTTAAACGGGTCTAGTAGTAACTGAGGGCAAGATAAAGATGATACTGGCAACTGCTAGAGGAATGGCGCGACGACAGAAAGGCCAGATACTAGTTCCGATAGGCAATTGAAACGTTTAATTTATCGAATCCGGCACAAGCCAAAAAAAATGACGTTAGCTCTGAAATTAAAAGAAGGATCGCGTTTGCAAAAAGATGCTACTTCGGCCTCGCTCTCAAATGACGAAAATTACACTTTACAATACACATATACTACCTGTGCCTCCACATGGAGCCAAAACATGCGTACTTGAGAGAGCGGAAGAAGCAGTTTTGGGTGCATACGAGAAAATATCTTTTATAAAATTCATGGGCCTACCTGCGGGAACGTAGATGTCAAACAAATGTAAGATGTATTCCGACATGAATGTAGTTAAGCCCATCAATATGCAGCGAATGCGCTGGCTAGAATATTTCGGCCGAATGGAAACGAGCGCTATAGCAAGCAGCACGTGCAAGACCGAAGAACTTGGAGATCACGAATTAAGCAGGCCAAACCCAAGAAGGCAATAAGACATTTTTAGCAAGACAATCGAAGGTTTTTGAAACAATACTTTATACCAAAAATAATATTTTAGTAAAACAAGCAAATTATTGAGGAAAAATTTACAGCCTGGCCCACAATATCTAATCGAAAACAAATTTTCATTATCTATTATTTTTTCAACATTTCTTGTCAACATCGTGGGCCAGTTAGTTAGTTTTTTTTTTTAAAAAAGAGTGATTGTCTTTTGTCCTTTTTTTTAAGAGAAATTTAATAAAAAAGGCAATGCAAATATATTTTTTTAGGTAGAAAAATTGAGTGAGATTGTGAGAGTAACGACTTTTGGCCAAAAGCAAGTAATTTTAAATAAAATTATTGATTTTGTTTAAGTATATAATCGCCTCGAGGTCACATACAACAATATAGCCAGATACGTTTTCAACAGAAGTGGACGAGTTAGCATATCATCATATTCATACCAGTTACATAATATAAGTTTTAAAAATTTACTAAAATATAAAAGCCTTATAATGATGCATAAGATTATTTATCTGAAGAACCCAGAATATCTTTTCAACAAAATTATTTTTGCACAACCACCACGTGGGAAAAACTTGAGATCACAAAAATACAAATATCTTATGTCTACAAGACAATTTTTCAATTACACAACGTGTCTTTGGAACGACTTACCATCATATATCCAAGTACAAAGCAACGCATTACTTTTCAAAAAGGAACTTTAAGGGGGTAATTTTGTTGTTCACTTCACCTTGCGTTGAGAAAATTTTCATATAAAATTTTTTGTATTTTCAAAAAATTCGAAAAATTTTATATGAAAATTTTCTCAACGCAAGGTGAAGTGAACAACAAAATTACCCCCTTAAAATTGTTTTAAAATTATTTTGAATCTAAATATGTATGTCTAATGTTAACTGTGTTATGTTAGTTTATGTTAATTTTTATGATTAAATTTATTATATGCAAATGAAATCTACTTAATGTTAATATAACAAATGTTATTTACTATCACTGTAATTTATAAGATTTATTCTTGTTGTGATAGTAATTCAATAAAGAAACAAAATTCAAATTCAAAAAGCAGTTGTGAAAAATGGTAATTTTTGGTCAAATGTGACTTTACAGTCTTAAGTCTTTAATAGAAATGATACAACATCACTTAGTTTCCAGCAAAATCTATTGGTCTTAGAACAATATTAAGAAATTGTTAACTAAAGTTTTAGTTCCTAAATATCAGATATAAAGCTGAAGCATTTGGGGTTTGCTTTAAAGAATGTTGAGTTATTATTATGAGCTCACATTTTATACCTTTTTATATCACTTTTTGCCGTGTTTTGCTTTTTCTTACAAAACACTTTTGTAACTTTTTAAAAATTTTTTGCAATTATTTCTAAACATATTAAAATTTTAAAATATTCATTAATTTTTAAATATTTGATGGACAGTTCAAACTCTGTATAGAAATTTTTTTTCAATCAAATTTAAATTTGTCTAATTCACAAGCTCTGTCGTATGGCTTATAGTTTTAATAAATACGATTTTTGTTGTTTGCACTTGCAAATAGACCAATTTGTGTATCGTTACTTTATAGTATTGCTAAATGTCATAAATGGAAAAAATTAACTACTTAAGAAAATAAAAAAGTTTCTTTTTACCCAGTAAAAACTTCGCTTACTTTTTCAAAATGAATAGCTTCTTTAACTCATTATTTAGTAGCTTTCTTCTATAACTACATCTATAACAACTTCTGTAACTACTTTTTTCTGGATGTATTAATGTAAAAAAATAATGACTTACTTTTGAATGCGTTAATTTTGGGACATCCCATGTAAAATACATTGGTTCTTTCAGGAGAATTGTAAGTAGTGCTCTTATGTTTTTCTGATTACTTAACACATTATTTTGTAGGCGAAGTTTTTACTGGGTGGGTACCAAATTTGAAAAATAAAACTGAAATAAGCCAATTATTACATTTTAGTTATAATTTCTAACTTCACTTTTGGTTTTTATTTATTTCTTCTTCTTCATTAAAATGTGCCATTCACATTGTTCGATACCATGAAATTAGACCAGGTATGGAAGTTTTAATTTAATATGAAATGCTTATAAATATAAATTAAAAGGCAATTAAAATAAATAACAAAAAAAAAATAAATTTAAACGAATCAAACATTATTTAAAAAATTCAATTTGTGGTGGTAGTTTGTTATCACATTCTAAAAAGATTTTTACAAATTCACCAAGCAAATCGAACATTTCCAGACGTGGCATAAATAGAAAATTTTTCAAAACACATAAAAATCAACTGTATAATTGTACCACACTTTTGGATGATAATTATCGACAACAAAAATACAACATATGTGACGTTCTACGAGAAAAGGGACCTAGTGTGTGAAAATGAAGTTTTGAGAAAAACGAATTTAAAGTTATTCTACACCCTTTTAGGTACCAGAATCCACTATTAAGTCCAAACGACAATTGGAAAACTATTTGTTAATTTTAGATCTTCCAAAACACTGTCTTGTCCATAACAAAACCACAATGACTACTTATTGCTATGCTAAAAGGTACAATATGTCGTAAATTTAAAAACTGAATAAATTTTATTTATTTTCTATTTGTGTAATCACCGTGATTTGTAATTTATTAAATTATTTTTTATAACTCCCCATGCTACTGCATGGCCAGCCGTGGCAGCCATTTGAATGAAATTATTTCCCATTATTAACCGGAAATATTGTTCTTTCAAATAAAAAAAGAAATTTGAGAAAATATTCAGTAGTTTTTTTCTAATAGCATTTTCAAAAAAAAAAGTAATTTGGCGGACCCTGTATTTTGCTTTACAATGGCACTAAAAGAAAAGCATTTGAAGGTGCTGATAACAAAGATGATCAAAGAAATTAAAGTAACAAGAAAAATATTGTAAATAAAAGTAAAAAAAAACAATTCCGAAAGTTTTACAGAAAAAAGCCGCACTCAGATCACCTCAAAGTATTTACCTGCCAAAAAAAAAAAAATAAAGCAAGTCCTAAGACAAGGGCACATATTTCTGCAATTTGGAAACAATTCGCCGTGTGTTGAACAATATTGGCTATCGAGACAAGAGTGCAAGAAAATTCTATTCATTAACCAAGTAAACTGGCAGACTAGAGTAAACATAAACCACTTCAAATCACTCCGAAACACTGTAATATTTTAAAACGAGACTGTAATAAATATTATCGGATCTGATGGGCGTGATTAAGTATGCCGTAAAGCCAATTAAAAGTTCGAACGAAAAAATATGACGGGTACTGTATAACATGAAGATGGTTACGTATTACATGCATTGCGGCATACGTAATCGGAAGTTTTGAATTTATTGATGGAACTGTGAATATTTATTTGTATTCGAATATTCTAAAAAATAATGTGAAAGAAAGTGCTATGCAAATCGAGTTTAATTACATTTTTCATATTTCGCCAGGATAATGATCTGCAACATGAGGCTCTTAGCGCCACGGAATGGTTGTTATATCACGAAAAACAACTAAAACCTCATCCCTACACGCAGAGAAAAAGCATGGTTGAAGTATGGTTAAAAAAACATATTATGGTCCCTGCAAGGGAAACAAACAAAATTTTTTTGTTTTTAACAAAGCTTTTTTTAAGATTGATAAAATTTAACTTTAAATATGGTTGAATTTAACAATATAATTTTTTAATAAAATAAAGCTACAACTATACACTTAAACATATTAAGTTTACCTTAACCATATTATTATCACGGCGACCATATTATGGTTAAATTTATCCATCCAAAAGCTATAACCATATTATGGTTGCCTCTAAACGTGCTATGATTAATATTTAATAACAATAATATGTCCAAAATTATAACATTTTAAAACATTGTCCCCCGTATTCATAAAGGATTATTAAATTTAACAAACGTTTATCAAGACACATTTTCATGGAATAAAATGTTTAAAAAGCAACAGCATTCTGGTCTTTTGCATTTTACAGTAGTTGCTTGGCTTGCTTAAAATTCTCATTAATTTTATTTTAGTTATTGGATAAAATATGTTTATAAATTTACGTAGAATAAACTATTTGAACCGAAAAAATGGTATTAAAGGTCTTCACAGGCTGGAATATGAATTAAAGGGGATATTTTTTTAAAAGTGAAACATAACAACTATCAGAAATAACAAATGAAATAAATTATAATTATTTGACTCTTAACAAACAAATTGAAAAAATGGATAAAAAAATAACCGTAATATGGTTAACAGTGACAATATTATTGTTAGTTCTGACCATAATATGGTTACTTTTGTCAAAACTCTGGGAATTTTTTTTACCATATCTGTTATGGTTAATTTTTAATATAAAATGATTAGTTTTGGCCATTATTATGGTTAATATTGACCAAATATGGTTCATTTTGACCATATTAGGGTTGATTTCGGGAAATTTTTTGTTGATTTTAACCATACTATGGTCTTATTTAAACATAACCTGCAAACATAAACATTGTTAAGATCCAACCATGGTATGTTGCTCCTTACATATGGTTACCTCTAACCATATTTTTTTTCTATGTGTAGTCACCTTATCTTTCCCCAACAAAACATCTTAACATGGGGTCTTCACCTGACAATTTTTTGTCATAATAAACGTCAAACTTCATAATAAAAAATCGTTGACAAAAATTGTAAGTTGAAAATTCCATGTAAGGAAGGTGAAGAAAGAAAGAGTTAAAAAATATTATAATTGAAAAAATGTTATAGTTCTGGGAAGGGCTGTGGAGTTGTCCGACTCCGACTCCAAACGCTGAAATTTTTTAAGTGCGATTCCGACTCACGACTCCGACTCCTACTATAATTTTGATGCTAAATGTATATGAAACTCAGTGATGTTAACTTTTATTTTTTCACTACCGTACGGCTTTGGGAACGAATAACTTTAAAGCTTAATTTCTCAGAATCTTATTTTCTACACTTGTACCCCTTTGGTTTAAAGCCCCACCCACAATTGGTGAAATCGAGAAGATATTAAAACGAAAATACCCCACAATACTGAATTAAGCAAATTTCCATTTTTTTTTTCTTGTTAAAAAATCAAAATATCTCGCTTTCTGCCTACTAACTTTTGTGATGTTCATTTTGCTGTTTAATCAGAGAAAAAAATTTTTTTTTCTTTGACTTAAATTATATAATTTTATTTTAATGAGTGTTGGGATTGAATAGCTGTAAGTATATGGGTTTCATTTAGTTTCTGCTGTATACTTATTTTAGTGATACACTGTACCTGTTTATTTTCCATTTTTATTTCATTTACAAGAAAAATATTGTTCAAACTGAATTTATTGACGTAAAGCTAAGACACTATAACCGACGTAAAGAAAAGGAAAACATGTTTTGTCATGTTAGCCTTGTTATACTTAAAGGTATGGCAAACTTACACACAATCACGCACAAGAGGGTTGTGAGGGAATGCATGTAATTATGTGTTTGTTGTTGGGAGGATTAAAAATAGCACATACACATACACATACTCATGGACTCATGTAAATATGTAGGTGTGTATGTATGTGTCAACACAGAAACATAATCGAATTTGTCTACATTTGAGTAAATTAAGCTAATGCTTTCTTGTCGCAATGTTGGTATGCAAGTATGTGTTGTGTATGTTAGAATGTTTAAGTTCACGTATTTGCTAGTTATGTAAATGTATGGGTTTAAGTTCATACGTGATTTGTATTGAATATTGAATGATTTTTTACTTCGAAGACTTTGCAACAGTGTGTCGGACGGCCACTTTATATCGATTTTATTTTATAAATAATGAATTAAGTTGTATTACCATACAATTTTTTTGTGCCAATTAACATTTCTAAAGAAAAATGTATGTCATATTATTCATAGGCATGCTAAATAAGATTCTTTTAAATATAAAAAAGAAAAAAAGTAAAATAATTTGCCTGCTAATTGGGAATTTACCAAGAAACGAATCAGTTGAAGCATAGTTGAGACTTAAATATAACCCCAGACGTATAATCATTATTTATGTTTAAATATCAATCATACGCCCATAAGTTATTTATTTTTAACAAATGGAATCTGTGAATTTATTACTCATGGTGAGTAACATTTATTATATAAATTCTTCATGTTATTTGAATGTGTATTCTAAGTCAACTTACCATTTTTAAAAGCTTTTATACTTTAATAGTCTTATCCATGATAAAAATACACAAGGTAGTTCCACTTCTCTCTCAGAAATTATTTTTTGAATTTTATTGGAATTATTTGAAGTTCTATAAAAGGAACAAGTAAATTAATTAAGTCCTACTTTAGAATACAAATTAAAATGTACATGCTTCCTTCTCGTTCACATTTACACTTGTTAAGAATAAATTTAGTAAAAATACTCGCCGGAGTAAATATTGGTGATGACAAATTTTTTAAGTTTGGGAATTCATTCCCAAAAAAATATGTTATGGAATCATCCACAACACAAAAAATAAAAAAATATGGGAATATATTCATGGGAGTAGTTGTTTGCGATAGGGGTGATTAGCGCAGTTCAGTGTTTGGTGCAAATGGTCTTGCCCAAGAGCATATGCAGAAAATCGTTTCTATCACACTTAAATACAAAATTTGTTTAGTCCCGATTGGAGGCCCCTCTCAGGGGCTACAGTATGCCTTTTTGAACATTTCGGCCTCTTAATAATACATTAACTGGGGGAAAATAACCGGTGAATAAAACATGGGATGCTCCAAACCTCCAAATTACTGGGCTCATGAAGATTTCGGATTTCATGGGTTCGAAGTATCATCTTCTGTTTTAGGCCTCCATAATTATGCCGCTTGCGTGAAGTTCTACTTGTCTTTTAGGATGGTTGTCTTTGCGGAAGCCTTGCCTTTCTTTAAAGGGATATCTTCGGGGAACACGTAGTGACTGTGTTTATAACTTAAACCGCAAGAAGGAAGACCTCCAAATAAAAGGCAGATTTTCCACTTTTGTGGGAAAGTTCGGCTTGTGGAGCTTCTCCCTTGGTGCTGTTACTATTATTCAGAAGCTGCTGGATATCTAAATGCAATAAGTTAGCCACAGTTTGTGCACTACGTACAACGAGCTGCTTACTGTAATACCGACTAAGCTTAGCACCTTGTTAGCACAGAGGAAACTCATAACAAACTTTTGTGCATCTGCTAACTTTTAATAAATCAACTCAGAATTTCAATGAGTTTTGTCATTTAATTTGTTTTTTGTTTATCCCTCCACAAATAAACTTTTTAAGAAGTTTTTTAAATAAAATTAAAAAAAAATAAAGCGAATTTAAAAACAGCCATTAAATTAAAAAAAAAACCAAGAGAGTGTGTAAGGCCGATCGTTACATACAACAATTTTTATATGCGCTGAATAATGCGCTTTATGTATCAAAAATGTATTGCTTCAAAGTGGGAACTCGCCATATAAAATTCATGTCTTCCGTCAGCGCAATGGTAAGCGAAACGTTTATGTTTCCCCCTAACAAACCTGCTTCGTTGGAAGATCCATTTTTTATTTGGTATTCATTTACAAAATCCGACTTATTATTAAAAGAAATTAGAATGGTTTTGATTTTTTAAAATCGATTTTTTTTTCAGATTATTTTATTTTTGCCCTTGAAGTTATAAACAAATTATTATAACTTTTTGTTACACCATTGAGAGTGTTACATTTTACAAATGTAAATTTTTATCAATTTTATTTAAACATTAGTATTTTTTTTTTAATAATATTGCTTTTGGAAATCTACTACTGCTTTTAATAATCGAAAGTTTATACTTTTGATTTCCAAAAATGTTTTAGAACCAAAACAATCCTAAAAAAGGAAAGTCAACTTGAAGAAACGTCTATGCTGGCCAATCATATTAAAGTACTGTTAATAATATTCGTCAACCACCAACTAATTTTATTCCAAATTGTTATTTATTACTTGTTCGCACGTTTCGCAAAATTTCATTGTTAAATATTAGCTTATTTTTAGTTCTTCTCCATGTTTGATGTTGTTGCTTTCAAGTAGGGAAATTTCATTTTTCCGTTCCATTATCTTAACTTGTTAATACATACATTTGTATAGAAACAAACAAATAACTATACATATATATAACTATGGGGAGTTCCATAGCAAAACAATATAATTCCACTTTTATTTTTTAAATTATGAATTTTTAATTAATAAAATTTTGTCTGTCGTGTTGAATTCCCAATTTCCATTCTTTATAAATACATTGAAATTTATGGTTGGAGAAAAAGCTAGTTCCTATGCGCCTTTTACTGGTTGCTTAGACCAGATCATCACGAAACCTTTACACAAAAAACTTTAGAAAATCTATGCAAACAAAACCGTAGAGTGAATGAGAATAACAAACACTCGCAGTTTTATTTGCAACTATAACAGAGCTTAAACAGAATACCAACAATAAACAGTGAGTTTATTATTTCTTATATTCATCTTATTTTATATTTATTAAAGAGTGTTTTTTATGACTGATCCAACTTAATAAAGAGTTCGCTATCAAACAAGCTCAATTTTGGACATTTTTGATCAGGGTTGTTAGGCTTTCTTCTTCAAAAAACACAAAAGTTTTAACAAAACTCGTCAAAATCGTCACGAACATTAAAAAAAATGGCCAACAAATCGTCAAATATTTAAATTTTCCAAATTAGAGACAATTTATTGCATTGATTGGTTCAAAAATATAAATTTTTAACAAGAAATTCTATTTATTATGAAGAAAGTGATATGGTTAAGTTTTATTCCATTTATTTTAAGAAGTGGGCTGAAATATATTTATCATTTTTCATAGATACATAACAAAAATTTATTTATTTCATTTATCCATATTCACAAAAATATAAAATAAAAAAAAATCTCATTTGCTATTAACTCGAGCTTGCCTTAATTTTGAAAATAATTTAGAGCGCTTTCACTATTCCAAATAGTTTTTAATCTTGAAGGTGCTAAACCAAGGGTTCTGTCTAGACTGTTGATAGTCTTTTTACCCGACTTGAACCGTTTTATTACGTCCAATTTTATTACTAATGCATTTTCTTCTCTTTGCACTCATTTTTCTACACGCAAATATACTTGGAATAACTTACCTAACAGAATTAAATGGGAATTCCCCCTTTTTACACGCAAAACGAAAAAATTTTCTTTACATGTGATTATGACTTCAATGGAAAAATCCAATCGTATGTAGCGCACATATCGAAATCACAACGACGCAAAGCGCATTTAACAAATTTTTAAAAAGCGACGCAAATTGGACCGACGACAATCGGGGCTCCAGTATTTATTTTTTGCAGTATCGATGGCATTTATGTATATAATTGGACAATTGGAATTACTAGTGCTTCTAATGGAAGCCACCTGGTTTGTGATGGGGGAAGAATTTTTTTTTGTTTAATTTCCAAAAAATTTTGTATGTGGACTGTTCCCAATATAATTGTAAATATTTCTTGTAAGTGTTTTATTGAGGTCAGAAAATCGTCAAAACACTATTACTTTTAGTTAAAAAATCGCTATTTTACTGTATTTTCTCAAAAAAATCATCAAAATGACGAAAAATCGTCACTTCTTACAACCCTGTTTATGATTAGTATTTGTACTGTTGTGTGGGTTGACACCAGTATAAAATAATCCTCTTCTAGGTAGCTGGCCGCGGAGAGTCAAACGGTGGTTATCTAAAGGAGAATTATTATTATAGTTGCTCCAGAGGAGTAATTATAATAGGGTGATTTAAGGGTAGGAAGTGAAAAGAGAGGTTTTAGATTTTTTTTCTCCAAGTATGGGTTTTATTACAATTCAAATTCTATTGCATAAATACATACGGTTTAAGACAAATGACTTCTTCAGAAAATCGCAAGGTTGACGTAAGCTGTCCGCACCGCAGGGTAGTTGTTGATGTTGATCGCTCTGATGTTGAAAAAAGAGTATCTAAAGTACTAGTTACAAACCCGAAGGTAAGTTGCGCCAGCTTAAAGTTAACGAAAATTAGCTACAATTGACAATTGGAAAATTTGCGACGAGTACTAATATTGCAGTGCGGTCAACTTACATCAACTTTACGATATTATCGAGGTGAGTAAAATTCATAAAAACTTAAAGATAAACTAAAATACGTTACGTTTAAATTCATTAAAAGCATTTTAATTTGATTTTAAAACAATCAGTTTCAATTGATAAATATAATGTAAATCTTAAAATAACATACATATACAGAACGAAAGAGCAACATTTAATCGAAATCAATTTTAAACGATACTGAAAATGATTTTTTCGGTTTTAAATCCATTAGTTTCCGAAATCGATTTCTTTTACATACCTGATAGATTCGCGAACAAAAAAAAAACAAAACTTCCGTATATTTGCTAGAAATCATGTAAAAATTTTATGGCCACGTATAGGTCCTTTGAAAAAATTAATTTTTTAATTAAAATTAATTAAAACAAGTTTGAGTGCTATATTCGGCTGTGCCGAATCTTTGATACCCTCCACCGATAGTACGAATATTTCCGGAGTGCTATCTATCAGATGTCTATTTATTATTAGTTTTTTTTTATAAAAAACTAAAAATAAGTTAAGTTAATAACGGCTAAAAGTTGTCATAATAAAATTAAGAAAAATCCCTGGAATTCCCGCACGAATTTCCCGGCATTTATTTCCTGAAAAATGTGTGGTATCCTAGGAATTATGTCCCGGGAATTACCGTATGAACAACACTACATGTAACCTATTAGACCCTTTTCACACTCGGCAAGTTACTTGGTCAACTATTGGTTTGTAGACGTCAGTGGTAAAGTCGGGGTAAGGAAAAAAAATTTCGTACACACTTTGTTGTATTCGGCAAGTAACTTGCCGAGTCTGAAAGGGGTTTTAATGAGTCTGTAAATACTTGGTATAGTGTATAAAACGATCGGTACTTTCTTATTTTCTTTATAATTTGCATAGTTTTTAGTCAACTGTTTAACTATTGGAACTTGTTGAAGTAAAATTATATCTTTTTTTTATGGAATTCCTCAAACATAAATGTAGGTATGTGTGTTTTTATCTTTTAACAATGGAAAATGACGATGATTACTTTAGTACTCATTTCAATTCAAATTCAGTTTTTGCCATTATTATAAACATGTGCTGACTGTTTGTTGTATGTAAGTGTGCGTTTTTTGGTTATAAATGTCTGTATTTAAGTGTACACATATTCATACATACATAAGTACGAATATATGAGTGGTGTAAGCTTGAGAGTGTAAGTAAATTTCTTTATTTTATTTCATTTTGTTACAGTCATTGTTTCGTTGAAATCATTAAGATAAAATTGAACATTGTGGGTTTTATGGATTTTATTTTCGAAGGAAAATGATAATTTGGTATTTTTGAGTTGTGTGTAGATAATGAAGAATAAAATAACTGTTGTGTGAGTAGCACGTTATTGTCATTTGCTGGCATTTCACTTAAGTTATGTTTATATAAATATTTGGAGTATTATTTTTTTATTCATAATTTACCGATTTATATTGAGGTATACATACTTTGAATTTTAAATAAGAAATGAACCTTTAACATAATTTATAATAAAATTTATAGAAATTTAATGGTACTTGATTATAGAAGAAGTTGTTTGCTTCATTCATTATGATAATGATTTAGTTATGATTCATTCAGATTAAAGCCATAATCATCAGAAAATAGGAATTACTTTAAATTTATATGCACACTCCTGCCACAAAATTCAAAGTCATACCTGTTTCCCTAAGCAGAAACAAATTTAAAAACTTCTAGTCTTCAGGCTGATGTAAATAATTCAAAGAAGGACTCAAGGCATTCGAGAAATGTAAAACAGTTTTATAAAGAAGAAACAAAGACATAACTTTTGAAGATTTGGACTACACAGTTACCAAGCAGACGACGCATGTAATTTTGCTGCAAAAAAAATATCAAGAAAGTTCATAGCTTCTTCTTCCCTCCACACGAATGCTACATGCCGCATGCTACATGAGTATACTACAAGCAGCCTCATAAAATAAACTATAGCCTCTGCTGTTTAATGCAATCGTTCACAACAATTACGAAATTAACATCAACCTCAAGATGCATGGCGTCTAAGTGACCATCTATCTCAAAGACAACATTTATCTGCTGTCGCACAAATTTGATGACATGCAGTTAAAACTGAGTAAAATGGAAACTGAAACGGCAGAATTCTTTCTTTAAACTAAGGCATCTAAGAACAAGGCAATGAGAGTAAGCAGTCGTTTTGCCACCTGTTATGCATAATAACATCACCCGAAGGCTTTAAAGATGACCTTGAAATCCGTATCAATAAACTTCGGCAGGCCTGCGGTCTCGAGGCAAACAAAGATTAAAATATTTTATAGCGGCGTAAAGTGAATTGCCCTAAATGATGTGAATCTTGGTATTCAGATCGTTGAAATCTCAGGGCAATTTAAATTTTTATTAACCGTTGCCTTCGTCGAATTTTTACAATTTCATGGCTAAACACAATCAGCAATGCTTTTTTTTTTTATTTATTTTTTTATTCCCTAAACTAATCCCGTGAAGCTCTACGCTTGTCTGCATGCAGGAAGGAAACCAGTGTCTCTGGCCGGAATGAAACCAGAGTCTCTGGCAGGAAAGAAACCAGAGTCTCTGGCCGGAATCGAACCCGCAACCCCGGCGCTGTTAGACTAGCTCGCTACCAGCTAGCTTACCGGGGTTGAAATTTAGATACTAGGACGAAAAAAGAAAAAGATTGTTGGGCATGCTTTGCAAAGACCACAATCCCATGTACCAGAAACGCCATTGAGTGGAGTCACAGGTCTGGATACAGAAATAGCAAGAATAACCACATAATTGACACTCTATGAAACATCTTAAAAAAGTGGCATTAAAAAAAGCGTTTTTAAAATAACAAAATTAGTTTTAACAAAAAGAATCTGGGAATTATTTCTTTTCATAAGATACTTTATTATATTCAACATTTTTTATATTTTTCGAATTTATTCTATGAGCTAAATTTCAGCACTGTATTTTAAAATTAAACAATAGGACTTTGTTTCGTTGCTATCCAAAGGGTTGCTAAGGAAAAATGTACTAAAGTCAGTCCTTAAAATTTAAGAAGTATGACTGTTTTAAAAAGCTTTATAAAATACATAACTGCAATTTAGCTCATAGAATAAATTCGAAAAATAAAAAATGTTCAAAATTGATTTTCTAAAATAATGAAAGTTTTCAATTCTTCTTAAAATTTTAACATACATGTGTTTCAATTGCTATAAAAAAAAGACTTAATAATACAACTTAAATGCTAAGACAGTTTATTATAACAAGTAAAATAAATTTAATACTCATAAATATCTACAAAGCTGCAGGTGGCAAAGTAGCTTTTCATAATTCTCTTTTAAACAGTCAGTTCTAAAGATGTTTTGTTTTGTCTATTTTTCTTGTGGTCTTGGAAAAAAACAAAATAAGAACTTAATGTCTGGCCAGGGGTTCTAATTTCCCGGGCTCTCTTCATTTCCCAAAAACGTATAAAAATATTTTCTTGTTTCCCGAAAATACAGAGAATTTACTTCAATCAGAATTTATTAAAATTATGAGAGACTGATGTTGAAGTAACCCAATAAACAGTTTTATTTAATTAAAAGTAAGCAAGCGCACTTTTATTCGCTACGCAGTAAGACATACAGAAAAGCAGTAAATTAAATAAACGAATTCTTAGCAAAATTTTAAAAAATAAAATAACAGTTAAATAGCCAAAGCATTCCCCTACTAAAAAGCAGATTTGTAGGGGAGAATATTAAAGAATAACTGTATCACTACTGATACTCACTACTTCTGACATGCGTTGAATAAAGCGCTTTTTGTGTCAAAAATTAATTGCTTCAAAGTGGGAAATCGCCATATACAATTCATGCCTGCCGTAAGCGAGATTGCATACTTCCTTTACAAAACTGCTACAATTGAACGCTAAAGGTAGGATTTATTACAACTTACCTTTAACCTAAAGTGAGCGATTAATTCAAGGAAGCTTTATCCAACTTGGTAGGTTAAAGTAACGTTTAAATCAGTGTTCGAAAATAAACAGATCGATTTCCGCCAAAGACTCTGATTTATTTCCTGCAGACAAGCATAGAGCTTCGTGGGATTAGCTCAGGAAATTAAAAAAAATATTTAGCGTTCGGCTCACACAGCCAGGAACGATATCTTTTTTTTAAGTGTTTGTGTAGACAACCACAAACTTTAATACCGTTCGTAACTACTTTCAAGGAAGAGCCGAACATTATATTGTGTTCTGTTCTTCGTTAAATAACAGAACAGTTGTAGTGATGCTGTAGACAACCATTATATTTTAATATTCTATAATGTTTTTTTTCTGCATTGATAAACAAATAAACAAACAAAAAATCTTAGCAAACAGCTTGTGTGTGTATTGTGTATAAGTTTTGTTTGTGTAAAATTATTTTTCTGGCTTTTTGTTTTTTTCATATGTGTATTTTGCTTTTGTAAAAAAAGTTAAGTTTTTTTACCACCTAAAAGGGCCCGACATCAGAAACGAACGAACACAACGAATTTTTTGGTAAAAAAAAACAGAACGCAATAAGATGTTCTGATCTTTTTGTTGAGAGGGATAAGTACAGTATATTTTTTGTATTCAAAAGATGACAAACAGGTAAACGTTAATTTCTTTACTGATTTACTACACAAACACTATTAGCGTTTGTGTTTTCCACAAATCTACCGAACCGAGCACTAGGGAGCGATATTTAGTGTTTATTTTCGAACACTGGTTTTAGTAATACAACACATTTTATACGGCATATAATATCCAACCTACCTGCTATCGGAGAGTTTCTCAATACAGTTGATCTAATAATGGAAGTAGTTTCCGAAGAGCAGATGAAAAAAAGCCACACTATGAATGTTCAGTCTTTCTTAATTGGGTCGTTTGTATTCTCTCGTAAGTTTTTTGAATTTGAAAACCCTACAATAGACAGACAGACAGACATACAAAAGTATGTAAAAGAATGCGTAACACAAAGTGAAAATAATACAGCAAAAAACAAAAAAAAAAAAACAAATTTACGGAAAACCAATGCTATTAGCTTTAGAGCTGCTTATGGCTCTGTAATGTTTTAATATTTGAGGTTTCCATTTCACGTTCATAAAAAATAAAAGTGCTGAACTCCCATCAAAACACTGAAGAACTTTTTAATAGTTCTTTTTTTTTTTGTTTTTTAAGTAAAAGTAGGAGAATTATGGCAACATAAATATGTACGTATGTATTCGTACATTTACGGTAGTACCAATAATGTTGTTAATGTTGGCTTACAATTTCATTTGTACGTTTTTATACTGTTAATGATAGAAAAAAAGTTGAAAGATTTATTTTCAAGTTTATACTCAAAGGCAACAACCAACACGCCACAAACGACTGCTACATAATATCTTTTTGTCTTTCTGTCTTTGCAACTGTTTGTAATGAATAAAAGTCTGGCTGAAATTGTATGAATGTGTATCTGTAGTTGTGGGTGTGTGTGTGTGTGTGTGCGGCGTTTTAAATGAATGCTCAGATATGAAATGCCAGTTCCGCTAGAGCTGTAAACCATTCATGGATGTAAAATGCGTGTAATTGAATCATATAACATTAACAATTTTTCCTTTATTTTATTTTCCATTTTAATATTTTTGTATTTTATTTAAATGTTTTACTTCTTGCTGTTATTGTTGCTGTTTTTGCTCTTGATTTTGTTGTTTTAATAATATTAGCATATTAAAAACAAGGTATTTGTTACATCATGTAGATACAAGTGTTAAGAAATGTCTTTGTTTAGGAGTTTTTTGTTTCATAGACAACAGGGAGAGTTATAATTAATGTGGTTTCTAATTAATTTTTTTTTAAGCTAATTAAGGAAGTAATATTTTTTAATGCTGTGAAAGTGATAAAGTTGGAAAATTATTTAGAAGTCTTGGTTAGAATTGAATTCATGGGTTAAAGTTTTATAGAGACATACAAACGATTTTTTTTTTACTGAAAATATAAATTCTTAGCAGAATTAAAGAAAAATAATGATAAACTCCATATGTGGTGGCTTTTTTGATTTTCTGATCACCAAACTTGTCAGTTCTAAAGCGGTACTCAAAAGTAAAATCAATCCATTCGTACTCAAATCAATCCGGAGCGGTCTTAATAGAACGCTGAATACGTATTTTTTTCTGTGCTTGATTCAAGTACGGATATATTTTCAATCGCAAAATACTTGAATTATCCATACTCAATCCCAAATTTGTACTTAAAACAATCTGAAAATGAGATGGGTTTAAGTTAAACTAAGATTGAACCAATCTAAAAAGGCTCTTGATTCAAGTATTATAAAGTTGATTCAATCCCGAATTCGTACTTGAAATAAACCAAAAGTGAAATTAGAAGGAGAATTTTATAACAACTGATTAACTTACCCGTTTAACCCTTTACAGAGGTATAAAACACCAGAATAATTTCCGTTAATGTTATTACATTAAACACTTAATGTACGCATATAACTGAAAATATAAACTAAATGGGAAGCAAGAGTTATCAATTTTACTTTTTAAACATGAAAATAATGTGTTTTCGTCTTGTTCTGTTGTTTTTGTTGTTTCTACAGACAACAAGCAAATGGGTTTTTTACCTACTTGTGTAGTGTTTTTGTAGGGGTTGCAACAAACGTTCATAAGTTAAATGAGATTTAAAAGCTCACTTTGTAAATTTACTCTCAGAGAGGCACTACCAACGAAAAGTTTTATCTTTGTTTTTACTTGATTTAAGAAATTTGTACTTTTTTTTAGACATTCCGGGATTGATTTTCGAAAGGAATTCCATTTAGGATTGTTTTAAGTTTGTTGTAGTGTTATTCGTACTTGAATTTTTGAGTACGACTCGTACTTAAATTAAGTATAAAAAACTTAACTAATCCCGAGTGTTTTTCTTTCTGTGTAGGGACTGATTCTAATTCAAACACTTTATTTAAAGGGGACTTGTCACTGTAACATGGCTAATCGTAGATATTGTCCTGAACTGAACCATGATAATATGATTAGTCCTCTTAATTTAAAGTAATAGAACCAGAAAGGATCAGCCACTACCCTCACAAAATCCAGTCACATGACATGTATTGTGTCAGTTACCTTTCCTCTTGAGTTACTACACATCAAACACATTATTACCAGTTAATTAATATGTCTTGCTCCTGCCTGTCACAATTCGTTTCTTTGAAGTTCTGACAAAAATTTCGCGCAGGGATATTTGTTTGTTTTTTTTTGCAGGGGATAACTGAATTTTTGGAAATTTGTAATACATACAAACAATACACAACAGCACGTAAAAAATGCCGAATTTTGTTATTCTTGCTATCACGCTGCGAATATCGTAATTGAAGATCAGCTCCCACAGCAATCATGATTAGTAATTTATTCAGCCGTTTTGAGGAACGGGCTTCAGTTGTCGACCGTCCTGGAAGAGGTGCTTATCAACATATTCGCATTGAAGACAACGTCGAAGCTGTGTGGCAGAGCGTTAAAAATTATCCATCTGTCTGTTATCTTTCTGGCCAATGGCAAGTTTTCAGAACAACATTACAGATATTCGAAATATGTTTGACTAAATGTTTTTAGAGCAAAACTGTGATTTTTATCGCATTTTTTTTTTTTATTAATTTTTAAAGAACAAAAAAAATTATATTTTTAAAAATAGTTTTGTTCTTCAAAACTTTAACGATATCTCTAAAACTACTGGAACCGTTTTCAGGTATTCATATTAAAATAACTACTGCAGAAGTTTTCATGACAAGCAGGAAGTAAAAACTGTGCTTCCTTATTGGTGGCATGATCTTTCTAAAATAGAACTAAGGTTTCTTTTCTCTTCATAAGGAAAACGAATTCGTTGAAATCTTCGTGACACCTGTTGAGTAACCGCTAGGATGGGCATTAACTCTCGGTATTACAAAGGGGTCACTGAAGAAACCAAGTGAGCGCTTTGAGAAAAGTTTGCATTTTCGCCCGATAGCAAAATGATTTCAACACTATACATACCCAGTAAAAAATGTGCTCCAAAAGGAGCATGTTTTATGTATGAATTCATACCTCAAATAGCTTCAAACCTGCTGATGGGATGCCTGATTTTTGTATGGAGTGTTCCCGGCTTGGAGGACTATTTACTGCAGACAATAAGCGCTTTTTTAACATGCAAACAAAGCACTCCTAAAACGCTTTTTTAAGGGTTAACTATATTCACATATTAATTGATGTTTTGCTTTTAATTGCTTAAATGCATTGTTTCAATAATTTTCGTAAACCATTATATATTTTTATTTTTTTTCGCCTTAAAACCTCATCTTTGTCAGCACAAAAATAGCAGCTTTTTTCTTTATCATTTACTGCCGCATAAGAGCTCTCTTATTGAAGCGCTCGATTATGCGCTTTTCCTCTTAAGTGCTTCAAAAAACCCAATTTTTTTTACTGGGTACATGATTCTGAAAGATACTCACCTTCGACTGATGAAATCATTATACGGTTGCAACAACAACAAGTACAACTAAAGTCCTTTACTATTTTTGAATTTTATTTTTCGTTCAAGAGTTGCCTGTGACCATTTAACGCAATACATATTTAAAATTCCTTTTAGGAACAGATTTTAAGTACTAACAAGACCTTAAGAAGCTACAGCAATTAAATCTCAGTCTCCAACGTCCAACACTTCACAAAACAAATAAGTATCTATGCTCTATACAAACATATTTAAATGTAACTCCTCTTAAAAATAAAACCTTAAAAACTGTATAATTTTATAATTATCCTTCTTCTATCGTTTGTTCTGCTAAAAACAATGTTTAATGTGATTATTTTCATTTCTTCCTGTACTAAAAACAATATAAAAATGTTTATTTTTCTTTTCATTATCCACTAGAAATGAGGGTTTTCAAATGCGAACAGCAAAAAAAAAACCGTATGGTTGTATGGATATTGTGGTATATCCTTTTTTATTTGTTTTTGTTTGGAAACTTGCAACATATATTATGGTTGTTGACTTTTTTTGTGTGCGTTTGTTTTTTATATGCTGTAAACTGAAGTTGAAAAATACTAATGCCACCACCGTCACCATTATTAAAACACCATAAGCTGCAAGTTACATAAATGTTTATGTGTTGGTACGATGGTTTGTGGTACATTCTATGCAATGTGGCAGCAACAGTAGCAGCAGCAGCAGCAACAATAACGTGGCAGTAAGAGTTCAATTTATTTGTGGTTGGCTCAACCTTTTGCTAAATTACTTGTTTTTAAAAGTAGGAAAAACTTTTTGTTTTATAAAATTTTGTTTACACAATTTTAATGATGTTTTTTATACGCTCCTTGTTGTTTTATTTTTTTTTTTTAAGAAAGACAAAACTTTTTGTTGTTGTACTTTTATGTTAAATAAAAAAAAGCTTTGAACTTGAAAAATGAGAATTATTGTTAAAAACTTGTTGGTTTGTTTGAAAATAAAAAAAAGAATTAAAAATTATTATTTCAAGTAGAGTTTAGAGTTTTAGTTTTGTTTTTAATGACTTTTTTTCTTGTATAATTAACAACAATAATTTATTGGTTTATATTATATGGGGGCACAAATATGTTTTTGTTACTGCAAGAAGGTTTAATTGGCAGAAGCTGGAAACAACAACAGCAACAAAAAGTTTGCTACAAATCACTCATACGCACCGTTGCAAGTAATTAGAATTAAATAATTATAACAAAAGGCTCTTAAATAAATGAAATAAATGAAAGATCAGCCACTAAATTGTTTACAGTGTAAGTGAGCTATAAAAGAGCTACCGGAGATTTTTATTTATTTGTAAAATAAAAAGGGTGTAGCAAAAATAAAGCAAGATTTGAATTAAACTTAACATGGGTTGTTTAAATAAGAAAATTCTTTAGCCAATTTCATTTTTAATAAAACTAACCGACCTAGCGATTTATCAAATCAGATTTTCCAGCCGTTAAGTGCTGCATTCGCAAAAAAAGGTTTGTTTGGAAAAAACTGTATGAGAATGCTAAGTTTTGACATAAAAAACGCATTCCTCTTTTACTTAGGCTGAGCTGTCAAATTGTATTTTTTTAATAGATCATAAACAAAATGAACTCCAAAAGTATACTGGCACTCTTTTATCGAAATATTGCGTACATGTTTGGTGAATGGCAGTATTTAATTTTTAAATAATTTGAGTTGAATTTAAAAGAAATCAGAGACCGTATATTGATATTTTTAAAACAATCTTTTTTGTTTCTTTTTTTTATATAAAATTAAAAAAAACGTATGATTAAAAAATAGTTTTTATCCATCTGGATTTTTTAATTTGGAAAAAATAAATATTTTTTTTCATTTCTTTTTGAAAAAAATTAAATAAAAATCGTTTATGATATTTATCACAAGAGTTAAAAAGTATTTTCATCGGTTAAAAAAATAAAAAAGTTTTCGTATCTCTGTATGAAATAAAAAACGCTTTATTTATAGGTTTTATTTAAAGTCATAATAATCAAATGAACATAAGTAGTGCGCACATTTATTTTGATAAATTTTTCTTAAATTTACTGATATAATTAGTATTGTGGTAATCCTATTCATGGTTTTTAATACAAATTTTCAATATTTTTAATCAGGCTTAAGTTCATCACAGGAATTTTACAACATGAAAATTAATTAAAATTGTTATTGATAATCATTCGTTCTAGACTGACCTGAGATTCGAAAATATTGAAAATTTGGATTAAAAACCACGAATAGTTCAACAGGATTACCACAATACTAATTATTGGTAAAGCTAGGGCACTGGCTCTATGTGAACATTTGTCCTTCAAGTTGTGCTGAAAAAGGTCCACAAGAAATAGAAGGGCAAACATGAAAAAACAAAAATGCACTTTGGACTTCAATAAGAATTATTCACAAAAAGTACTAAAAAACAGAGAAAAAGAGAGAAAATGAATAATCATTCGAAAAAGGCAAATTTCGATCTACCAAAGGGTTAAAGTTTGGTTTTAGGATTATATTTGACTATTAACGTCAGCAGTCGTCGATGGCTGCAAGTGTAATACGGCAAATCCCTCTGAGGAGATCGAGTGGTAGCAATCGAAATATGTCGGGGTAACCAGCCGCCTGGGTTCGAATCTCATGTCAGTCAAGAATGAATGATTACCAATAACAATTTTAATTAATTTTCATGTTGTAAAATTCCTTTCTTCATAAAAATAATTTAATGAAAATTAAATGTGATGAACTTAAGCCTGATTAAAAATATTGAAAATTTACAGATATATTTTGTTAGCAAAACATGTTTGGAGGCTTGCGAAAAACAACGCCCATATTTAAGCGGATTTTGTAAATCGTTAATAAATATGCTTCCACCTAATTTGTAAACTTTGGATCTTTTCTTTAAAGTTTCCATTTACACAGAAATCTGTAATATCTTTGGCCACTTTTTCATTACGCCCATTTCGTCATACAGTTGTTATGTATTGATATCCCATCTAAGTTCACCAACATTGGAAAATTTTTCTCTTACCGTTCTTTAGATATGAATTAATAGATTTTCTAACATGCCCAGTCCAATTACTTGCGCACATTTTGTCGGATGTTTTAAATTGATAACCAAGACCCTTCAAGGAAAGAAGTTTATTTTCTAAAGCAATCATTTTCATTTCTTAGCTTTTAACTTATTTTGTTCTTACTTAGTAAAATTTTCTGAAATAAAGAAACATTTTGCTTAAACCACAAATATATTTTACAGAATAAGTAATTTTTGGCTAAAGCTACGGTCACACTTATTAAATATTTGACCAAATAAGCGTAACCACTACTTTTGTTAGTAGTTAGTGAGATTTAACAAACTCTTAATATCACAAAATAAAGCTTATTATACTGCTAGACATTGCAAAAAACTGTTTTTTGTAAGATGTGGAATTATAATCAAAATAAATATTGGAAATAAAGGAAATAATTATTTATTTTGCTTGTTGGTTCCGTTTTTTTCGTCAAATATTTGACAAGTGTGACCGTAGCTTAAGACAAGAATAATGCAACATTTTCTTGGTTCAAGCCATATTTAATGAATAATACTTTCCGTGTTGTATCTTATTTGGAAACTTTGGCTCTTGTCGTTCTGCAGATATACAAAAAAAAAAATTATAAAATAACAACAAGGGACTTATGGGTAAAACTAGAGACAGTCGCGGGTGGTTGCTCATATCTCAGCCAATTGTGGACCGACCAGGCCGTGTTTTAGTAGAAAACAATTTCGAACAAAATGCGATATACATCTATTAACACTTGGACCCCATCATATCTGGGGACTTCGGAAAACCCATTTTAACGGACACAAGGATGGACAGATGGGCATTGTGATTTGAACTTCTCTTCTCATGAGGTTATGTACCCTTTTACCTTCTACTACCTGACAATGGTGGAATTATTCTGGATACTACATTAACGAAAGTTAACAAGAGATGGATGACGTAATCGAAAGCAAAGAAGTCGTTAAATTAATTAAAGTCCAAAGATGTAGAAAGAATGCCTCAAAAAAGGATTAAGAATGCCATGCTTTGCAAAACAAATTAATGATTTTAGGTTAAGGACCACGCCGGTCAGTGCCACCAAAATATGATGTCATTTAAAAACAAAATTTTATCTTATTTATTACTTAATAATATTTTTATATATTTAATATTTTATAAGTCTATTGTAATATTTCCAGTATAAAACATATCCGATCTGGGTCTGATCAATCGATTTTGAAAATCGAAAAAAACTAATCGTAAGAACCAAAATCAATTTTGTGATTTGTTTACCTTTTTTTTTTAGCAATTGCAAATATGTATTTAATATCTTTCAAGTATTACTCAACTGCAAATTATGTTCATATATTAGAATTTGTAATACTAAAGACAAGACAAACAAACAAACCTCACCTTTTTAGATATTTCTTTGAAAAGACAACATGTCAATGGAAACACCACACAGGAATGTATGAACAGCAAAATAAACACTTTTACTACATCCGAAACCAGCACAAATGGGAAGGGTATTATGCGTTTGTGCTGAAGTTTGTAACATTTAACAATATTGATTCTAGCCACACCATTTACCATACTCAAGAATTGGCGTCTAAGTCGATTTACCAATTGAAAACTTTGTCTATGAAAGTTTGGTATAAAAAAAATCCTATTGGATTAAAATCATGACAATCTTTTGAGTAAATTTAGTACACGTCCTAAGTTAAGCATAAACTAACCTTTATATAAACTATCTCAAAAAAAATTTTTTTTTAGAAAAAAAAAACAAATAAAAAAATATGTTTTTCGCCAAAAAATTCTTTAAAAATTACTTTTAATTGAAATTACACGTAATTGGCTTTAGATCTTAAAAAGGCTTCATTAGAGATGTATGAAAGCATATCGGTCGGTTTGGCCTAACTACATTTTTTTAACATGTTTATGAAATATTTGTATTCATAAATGTCCCGATTCTATACTCAATGTTCAATTCAATGAGATTCAATTGTTGACACCAGATTATCGATAAAAAATGTATAACATTAATTTAAATAAAAAGAAAAAGATGTATATTGATTTAAAAAATATGGTTTGAAACCATTTTTTAAATTTAAGAAAATTTAAAAATAAGTTTATAACAACTACAACTCTAACAACTTTTTTTTTTTGGTTATTTTCAATGAAATGTTTTATAACCCATTGTCTGGGATTTTTATTTATTATTGCGTTTTTTTTGGGGGGATTTTTTTTTATAACAGACAAATGCAAATGTATTTCAGTAAAACTTTCAACGCCATTGAAAAAAGAAAATAAATGTGGAGAGAAAATCGAAATAAATAAATGAAGAGTGAAATGGCATTAAAACCACGATATTTAATTGGATAAAATTGCCAAGCGAGAGAAAGGCGATTAAATTTAATTATTAGTTATGAATGTAATGTTGTTGTATAAACGAATGCACACAGTCAAATTTTATGGATGATTATTTCTCGACGCTTCTAAATTATTTGGAAAAAATCATGAATCTTCCCATTTTTTTAAAGCACCAAAGATAATGTTTTTTTTTGAGGACAACGGTAACCTACACTTTGGAGGCAGGTATAACCCAATTTTTTACGTCTACGGGTTTTATTTGTTATTGATTTTTATTCCTACAACTTTAGGAAATATCACTTTTAAGAAGTGTTCGAAAATAAACAGAGCATTATTTAACGTACGGTTCACACACCTAAAAACGATATCTATTTTTTTAGTGTTCGAGTACCGTTTGTAACTATTTTCATGAAAGTTACGAACATTATATAGTGTTCTGTTCTTCGTTAAAAAACAGAACAATTGTAGTGATACCGTAAAGAAACATATTTTAATGTTTTTATGTTTCTTTTTTAACATTGATAAAGAAATGAGCAAACAAAAAATTTTAGCAGCACAAATAGCTTATGTATATATTATGCACATGTTTTGTTTGTGTACAATTTTTTCACTGGATTTTTGTGTTTTTTTTTTCGTAAATGTGTCTTGTTTTGGATTTTTCTTAACAGCCACAGAACTGAACACAACGAAATTTGTGGTTAAAAAAAACAAAACGCAATTTAATGGCTTATCTTTTTGTTGAGATGCATAAGTATAGCATGATTTTTGTGTTCAAGGAGCACACACAGTGAAACGTCATTTTTTAATGCCTTTGTGTTTTCCACAAATCTACCGAACCGAACACTAAGGAACAATATTTAATGTTTATTTTCGAAAACTACTTTTAAGCAATGTTTGCATAAACTGTCGGCGACTTTTGGAAATTTTGTAACAATTTTTTTTTTTTATTTTAGTTATTTAATATTTATGCGTAAGTGCAAAAAAAATAAAAAAAAGAGAGATCAATAAATGGCAATAACATTTAAGAATGATTTCAGGCATACGACACTGCGGCTCTACTTGACTAAGTGCATTTCGGACGCCCAATTTTTCTTAGTTTTAAAACAATAAGGTCCAATGATGCTATCAGTGTCTAAGCTGCACCAAATGGTGGGTTTTCGGGATGTAATGAAATCTGTTGTGGATTTGTCTCACTCCACATGCGGCAATTTTGTTTACTGACAAACCTGTTAAGCTAAAAAGAAGCCGAACGCCATTAAAATCACAAATTCCGCGATTCGATGACTGTATTTCACAGTTATTTTGTTTTTTTTTGGTAGCATTGTTTATGTGAATATATTCACGATAACTTGCTTGAGTATAGTACTCATAAATTTCTTGAAGTGAGCGGAGTATGACAGTCCGTCGAACAGTTTACTCTTTCGTATGTTCTATTTGGCTTAAGTAACACCCTTAAGATTCGATGGTTTTTAAACTAAGAAGTGGTTAATCAGCTTTCAGTCATCAGAAATACTTAGAGAAGGCACAGTTCTGAGCTTTTTTAAAATTAACTTCGAAATGTTAGCTGGGAAAGTTTGTGTGTATGTATGTGCAAATATGTGGCAAGTAGCAGCTCAGCTTTGTGCGGTATTATATGAATTCAATTTTGTTGTAGCAACTAGCAATTTTTTTTTTATTTTGGTTAAAGGGACAATATGCACAATAGAGTAAATATGTAAATGCTAACCATATGCAACATACAAACACATCTATGCGTACATACAATCGCACATAAATACTTGTATTGTTTGTAATTTTGTAAATGTTTAACATTATGTATCTTTTTTGTGCATTTTTTACTCTTGTTTTCAATTATTAAAATAGAAAACTGGTGTATGGATTTATAAGCATTCGACACACACACACACACACAATTTTATGTGTTCATATACACACTCGCAGTTTTTGTATGGTTTTTATTGCGGCTGAAAAACTGAATGTGCGTTTTGCAGTGATTTTAATTTAATTAAATTGCACAGATGAATTAAAAAAAATACTTTCGTATTTAAATACATCTACATATACAAACCATTAAAGAGAAATGACCCATTAAACGCGTATGAATGCGATTTTGCCATGATTTTTATATATGGATGTATACAAACACATGCTTATGCATGTAAATGTGCATGCAATGGCAAGTATTTAAGTCTGTAAAAAATTTACAGAAGCAAAAAAAAAACTAAATTTGTATTATAATAAAAATTAAGTGGCTTTTTGAAATGACATCTAAAAATAATTGAATTAGTTTTGAAAAGAGTCAACTCATACATTCGTTTTCTAGAATGAAAAGCCCAGAAAGCATTTGATTAATAATTTTTTATAAAAATCGCCTAAATGAGTGCTCTCAGATTAATTTTCTGATTTGAACGATTGCAAAAGAATTCACATATGATTAATAAAAATGCTCAAAACGGCATCAGAAATTTCTATCACAACTGATTCTTTCAGGTGATTCATCGGTAGGGTGGTACCATTTTCTTACAACGATATTATCATTTATGATCGAAACATTAGCGATTATCATATGCGATTATTTTGCTCGTAAAGTTGATTCCTGAAATATTTGATTATCACATATAATGAATACATAATGAATCATTTGTGATACAATTTTCCTTTTTGAGCATATGTACATATATAAATCCTTTTTCAATCCCCAAGTGAATAATCAGTTTTTAATCAGCAAATGTGATCTTAGAAGACTCCTTTAGATGATTTTAACATAAAATTATCATCCAAATGCTTTCTGGGGTGCGGTTTTTGTAGCGCATTGGCAGGTAATTGTTTTCAAATGAAAAAACTTAACAATAAAATATGTAATTAATACTAAAATATTTAAATGTGTTTAGACAAATATTACAATTGTTAGATATGTAGAGCTTTTGGGTAAATCAGGGATAAAAATATACGTCAACACAAATTTATTAATGAGTTTTCAATTTTGCTAGTGGATAGCGGTCATATTGTTGAAGCTACATCTGTCGGATTGACTGTCTCTCATTCAGTGTGTTCTACCAAATCACCATGGACGGATGTAGCGTTTATTATTTATTAACAAGGCGACCGGTGATTACCAGCACTCCTTTTCTGGATTTTTGTTGCAATGTTGTTATTTTCTGTCAGTTAGTTAAAATCTTATTTCGTTATTATATTCTCAGTTTACTTGGTGTTCTGTTTGGCCAATGCTCGAGGCGAAAATCATCTTCAGCGAATTTTTCCATCAATGGGAATGTCAGCAAATAATCAGCCTTAGTTCGGTTGGCATATACACATTAGACTGGTCGCAATTTTTTTTTTTTTAATTTAATTGTTTGCGCTACTTAAAATATGAGGTTTGGTGTAAGAAATCATGTCCTAATTTTTCAGCTCGATCCGACGGTGCCTAGTCGTGCCAAGTGGGGACCAAAGTTCCCCATATGATGAAAAAAACATCTATTCAATCAGATACTAGTTGAAAAGCCGGCCCCAAAGACAGAAAATCAAAAATCTGGCTTCGTTACGATCTTCCGCAGAGAAAGTACTTTAAGTATGCCAAATTTCAGCTTCATATGTCATCCGATGGCTTCAGAAAGTTGCGGAAATAATAGGACATACATACAAACATCCGCAAATACTAAGAAATTATATATTGTATAGATAGATTAAAGTATCTGCTAATTAATATTTTAGTATGATACGAACGAAAGATTTTTAACCTAATTCAGGTACGCTGAATCCAGTGGTGCTAGCCGTTTTTTTTTAGGTTAGCTCTGGTTTTCGTGATATACCGTTATTTCAAAAATGAAGGAGGCTGCACAACATATGTTCGGGTTACTCAAAAACGGTTTAGCTTATTGAAAAAAATCCGAAATTCCGCAATAAAATTTACTTTTAGAAAGATAAAACTTTTTTCTTATATGCGCAGTCGTTTTAGAAACATAATAAATAATTTTTTTTTGAAAAAAAAAAATGATTTTTTTTATAAAAATTTCGAAATTTTTATTTTTAAAAAAATCATTAAAAATTGGAAAGTGCAGCTAGGCTTCTACAATAATTTAAAAAAAAAATTTATAAATTTATTTGAATGTTTTTATTAAGTTGATTATTTTAAAAAAGAAGATTTGTTGTGGGACGGATATAAATGACGATAGTGCTCAACAACTTGGAGTAGGTACTGCTTATCTGTCTCATCGTATGTTAACGATTTATTGTAATCCATGATGAGCTCTTTCTGCCGCATCATTTACAACGTTTAAATGTTGACAGACAGCTTTTACAGCGCAGTAATCATCCCTCTGCTGCCATTGAGAAGGTTCCGATTCTAAAAATGTTGGATCTATGGCTAATCGGGAAAAAAATTTCTTTGTCAGTGGAGAAACAAAATCGGATATATCTCTTGACACGTAAGAGAAAATTTCATCCATATTGACAACATTCCTTTTCGAAATTTTTCATAATTTCCATGTATGTCATTGCCGATGTCGAGTTTTTGGACCATCATCTTTTTTATTTCCAACGGCACGCTTTCATCAAAAAATGCAAGGCCAACTGTTTCTTCTGTCAAATACCACAAATGCTTTCTTATTTTTTGCAACAATGCAGTCGAAACTTCATTATCAAAATAAGATACAACGTTTTGAATGAAATCAAGATCCAGTTTTGGCGCTTCTATAGCGTTCACACATCGGAACCAATAAGGTACATATATGATAGTCAAAAACAAGCAAATGCTCCGAAGACTTTTCAATTCTGCTGCTGTCAATTTGAACTGTTCGCGAAATAGAAATATTTTGTAACAATAAATGCACTTTGACATGAATCGTGCATGCGATGTTGCACCAGGCAAATGAAATTGTGAAAAATCTGGTACCCGTTCCCCAATAAAATGGAGTGTTAACTCAAGCAACTCTTTATAATCTGCACGCACGTAATGGAATTTTAACGCATTTATACAAACATTTTTCAAAAAATCTAAGTGCGATGTTGTTAAAATTCGTACCACTTCTTCGTCCAAAATTCCACTTTTGAAGGTGCTAGCTTCAATGTGTTTCCAATTTTTATTTTTTTAAATGTACCTTTAGTGCTTCGCAAAATGATAAAAATTTTTATTGGGTAAAGTAAATTTTATTGCGGAATTTCGGATTTTTTTAGTTTTTTCAATAAGCTAAAGCGTTTTTGAGTAACCCGAACATATGTTCTGCAGCCTCCTTCATTTTCGAAATAACGGTATATGGGCATTTCCATTTTGACGTGTCGTGATATTTGAAGCACAAAATGTAAAAAAATTAAATGACGAAGTCAAATTTGTAAAAATTGTTTTTATATATACAAAGTAATGAAGTAGCTCTTCATTCAGAAAAAAAATTACAGTAATCGACGATAAGGATTTAATGATATAAGCAAAAATCTGCCCTGGCGTGACGTTAAAAAAACGGAAGTGGGTTTTGATTGCATTACAAAACTGAAAAATACTGCGAATTGAGCAAAAAGTTTTGTACAAAACCTTTTTTAGTAAACTTAGAGCTTATATAGATTTATTTTTCAAGCTATCAAATTAAAAAATCTTTGCTCGTTTTAAGGTAAATATGGGAATTTTCAGCTAAAAGTCTACTTTTTTTAATGTAACGCCAGATTGCAAATAAGGTTGTATTTTCGGACCATGTTGTTCAATCGTTATCCCTTTTGTTACATAATGTAGAGGTTGTTGCGCTTTACACTAAAATATAAAAAGTAAACGATACATATAAAATTTTTTGAGAAACAATTTAAAATACTTCTGGCGTTACGTGACAAAAAGTAGACTTTTCGCAGGAAATGCCCATATCTCGAAAACCAGAGCTAACCTAAAAAAACGGCTAGCACCACTGGATTCAGCGTACCTGAATTAGGTTAAAAATCGTTCGTTCGTATCATACTAAAATATTAATTAGCAGATACTTTAATCTATCTATACAATATATAATTTCTTAGTATTTGCGGATGTTTGTATGTATGTCCTATTATTTCCGCAACTTTCTGAAGCCATCGGATGACATATGAAGCTGAAATTTGGCATACTTAAAGTACTTTCTCTGCGGAAGATCGTAACGAAGCCAGATTTTTGATTTTCTGTCTTTGGGACCGGCTTTTTAACTAGTATCTGATTGAATAGATGTTTTTTTCATCATATGGGGAACTTTGGGCCCCACTTGGCACGACTAGGCACCGTCGGATTGAGCTGAAAAATTAGGAATTGATTTCTTACACCAAACCTCATATTTAAAGCAGCGCAAACATTTAAATTTAAAAAAAAAAAAAATCCCATACAAGATGCGACCAGTCTAATACACATGAGTCGTTTTTTGTAAAAGATTAACGCAACACACAATCTTAATCTTCTACAAAAAACGACTCAGGCATATACGCCAACGCCAACCGTAATCTCGCTGATTATTTTTGAATTTCGGACAATATTAATCCACATGAGTTACAAGAGCGGAAAATGCATGCCGAAAAGTCAGTGTTTGGCATGTATTTTGGGCCATATTTGTTTTAAAGCGACGATGACTAGGATATAAGCATTTGTGACGATAACGTTGATAACAAACTTCTTTGGGCCTGAATTGAATGACATCTGGATACTAATTAAATGTTGTAAAGGAGGGACGGCACTAAAAGCCACACAGCACGTGCGAGATTTCATATTTTGCATACCCGATTTTAGGGCACGGTCATCTCGCGTACAAGTGATGTAAGTTTGCCACCTGCAATTTGATACCGTAAGTAACGGCGTAAGTAAACAATATTATTCTCTCTCTCTCTCTCGCAGTAGAGAAATAAGTGAACAGGGGCCTGATTCTGGCAGTCGTGATCGAGTAATTTCTCGATTCGAAAGCAATTTAATATCTAGTTATTTCAGTCAATACTGAACGAATCGGAATTATTTTTTCAGTGTTATAAAACATTAATTTGAGTTTAACAATACTGAACAAATAATTTCCATTCGTTCTGTATCGACTGAAATAAAATTGCTTTCGAATCGAGAAAGTACCCGATCACGACTGCCAGAATTAGGCCCCAGTTCTCTGGTATTTTTTGGGAATTCTGCTCTTTTGTGGAGTAAACGAGTAAAACCAGTTTTATTTAAAATTACTGAATAACTGAGAATTAATTTTTTTTACGGAATTCGCGGTTGAATTTTTGGTCTTCTAAGACCAAAAGTACGTAAAGTAAACGTAAAGTAAAACGGATTTTCGAAATTTCGGGCATTGAAATATTCAATTCAATCCAGCAAAAATCTTTATGTCCGTGTCGAGACATTTGAAAAAAAACCATCTGGAATTCTCTTTTATTTTTTCTTTCGCTGTCAAACAGGTGAACATGGTTCCTGCAATATGCTGTTACTATTATTTCTTTTTTGTCAAAAAGCAAAGTAAATATCTAAAAATAAAATGTTGACAAAGTGTTTCGCTGAGTACTGAACACAAAAACCATACTCTCTTTCTCACCCGTAAGATGCTACCAAACAAAATGTTTCTCTTCCAAATGTTTCCCTCTCTAAATCGTGACTATATTGCTTGGAAGTTCCTTTTCCAAAAACTGTTTTTTATCGATTTTCTCGGAATTTTGTGTAATTCAAATAGCGGACTTTTAAAGTGGACAAGTCAATTATTGGTCAATTGATTTTTATGACAACAGGTTTAAATGTTAAAAAATTCATAAATTTTTTTAACATCCGTTTACCACTTAATTTTATACGTTTTTAACTTATTTGTCAAAAGGCAAAAGAGGACTGTTTTGAAGGCTCAACAATGTAACTAATAAACTAATAATAAATAGCAAATTTCGGAAAGGATTTTAAATTTTGAATCTTTTTGCCACAGATAAAAAATTACAAAAATCCTTGATCTAATTAAAGTGAAAATCTGAATTTATATATAATAACGACATCAAGATATATAACAGTCAGCTTTAGTCATAAGAATCAATCTCTAAGGCTTTTTTCTTTAAAGCAGCAATAACTTTGCAAGAGTTTTTATATTACAATAGGTAAACAACACTGCTCACTTTACTAAACTCTTTCATTTCAAGAAGAACGTAATACTTTATTTATAAATTTATAATCGAGGTATGTTAAAATCAATACCACTTCTACTCAATATCCAAGCAGAATTCCCTCATTCTGTAGGACAAAGCGAAAAATTCAAAACTTTGTTATTGCATACACTAACACCGATACTTTTGAAATAATAATAGAATATTCAATTGTAAATTTAATTACACTTTTGACACATTTGGTCAAGCCTTTAACAGAACACAAGCACACACTCACACACACATACGTAAACAGCCACCCATTCATATAATAATAGACAATTTCACAGCCACCTACATACTCTTACATGTCTATAAACATGTGTACGTATTCTCACACTCGAATGCATTTTGAACATTTTACAAAATCAATTTTGAAATGAATCCCTAATGCAACACACATTCACAAAAAAGGCCATACTAACACATACACACAAATACCCATTGGGATATGTAAAGACAAATAATAATGCAATTGTTGTATTCAGATGGAGTGTGGCCAATTTACCAGGGACAGTTATACAAATTGTCTTTAAATAAACCGACTTTTCAAAATAGTCCTATAAGTTTGGTCATTTCCTTTACGTCCCCTCAATTTCAATATCTACAACAATGTGCTTGTAATATATACATATACATGAGGATGTTTATGTGTTTTAAATCATGGTATTAAAGTGCATTATTATGTATGTTTTACATATGTTTATCAGATATCCATATGTGTAATTTTACATAAATAAGTTGTTGATGTTTTTGTTATATTTTTATGGATTTTAATATGACTATTTAAATAGATACTGTTGTAGATTTTTCGCAAAAAAACACACACATCATATTAACAATTGTAATAAAAACAATAATTTTTAAGACAGATTATTTTAAATGCATAATTAAAAACTTATCTTCATTTAATATGATTATTTATAGACTTTTAGGGATTAAAAATAAAATTTGATTATTTGTTTGGTTATGTGTTTGTGATGTATTTCTGTGTGCGTGTGTGTACATGAATTTGTGGAAGTGTTATTTGCACACACAAATACGCACGCACACGAACACTCTTTATTATTGTAGGTGTTGGTCAAAATATTTAATTATTTAGATAGTTTGTGGTGAAAAATATTAATAAATAAAATTATTTGCTAGAATTTTTGAAATTCTTAAAACGAATGTAAAAATATTAATTGTTATTAAAAATTGTAAATGAAATTTACAGCATTTTTCTTTTTATAGTGGAATCATAACCCAACAAACACGCAGTCAAACCTTTGAAATAAAATTACTTTATCATTTGATATTGATTACAGAGAACAAATTAAAAGCCAACTTTAATTAAAATATTAGTGAGAAATTTGTAATGTTAATTAAATTCCGTACTTATTTGCCGCCTGCAAAAAAAAATTAATCATATCAATTAACATATTTTTAAGTTTGAGCTTTTCTTGCTATTGAGTCTCAATTAGGGTGATCGATCGAATAGTATTCGACCGGTTTTAACCGGTTATTTTAGTTTTGTCCAAGTCGAATATTTTAAAATGTCCATTTTTCGAATATCGAATAAACCGGTTATTTTAGTAAAATTAACCGGTTACTTTATTTATGTGTAATTTATATACGTTTTCCTTACTTTTGTTATAAATGTACCCGTAATTTAAGTATTTTTCTAATTGAATCTTTGGCAAACTTAAACTTTTTATAAAAAAATGTCAAAACAAAATGAAACAAAAGTCAAAAAACATTATGAGCAATGTAAATACAAATCGGTTATACCTATTAGCGTGTGTTCTTGTAACAAAAACCAAAAACAATTTAAAGTACTACAAAAAAAGTTCAGCTTAAAAAGTAATTAGCAATTTGACAGTGTTATAAATACTATATATGTATATATCTATAAAGATATCATCTCTGGTGATATTTCGAACTGACTTAAAAGAAAATCGTGCTTAAACGGCCCTAAAATGATAAGTTGCAACAGTTCGTTAACGTCACGACTCATTAATCAATTTTAATTAGTCTACAAGCTTGACATAAATATACGCCAAGTAAAACTTAACCCTGTTCCAAGTAGTTTTTAAGAGACTGCAAATAATACTTTACGAAAATATGCTGCCAATAATGAATAAAAAACTTTTATGTAGTTCTAGCATATCTTCATGCTTAAAACAAGAACATACCGGCGGAATCAACGATATGGGAAAGTTCATCGGTTTTATTTATTAAACCCAAGAACTTAAAATAAAATTGAAGGAATCAAAAATGTCCTAGAAGGGTTTAAATTGCGTGATCGACGAATTGACAGATATTTCATATAAAAAGCATGTTCATATTACTATTGTTTTCAAATGTTTCAAATGTTCAAAAATATGGCTGAAGTTTACTGCTTCATATAGACATGCTAAATCAGCAACAAATTAAAACTCATTTACAATCAATTTGGGAAAATGTATGTCAAATAATAAATTTAGTAAATTCCTTTATTTTAAAAACCAAAGTTTTACAAAAATTCTAAAGCTGTGTTCACACCTATTAAATATTTGACTTCTACACGTAACCACTAGTTTTCTTTAAGAATTGTTTGCTTTTGCAAAACGTTTGGCTAGAGCAAACATTTTTTAACGGGTTCTTAACTACATTATACATAAATGCAATTATCACCTTAGACATAAAGTTTAGCAAATAACTAGAAATTGTTTAAAATAATGCTTAAGTTTAATCAATTTACTGGTCACCCTTTGTTTTGATTTTATCGTCAAATATTTGTGGTCTGAACATACCTTAAGTCATATCTATGTATTTTGTTGGTTCCTTACCTGCGTGAATTGTTTTGTTTTTATTCTTATTCATTTTTTATTACAAAAACTAATTTGAATTTTGTATTTTAATGTATTCGAATTAAAACCGGTTAACCGGCTATTTTTGAAATGCTTAACCGAAAACCGGTTTTTTTAAAATATCAACTATTCGAAATATTCGAAAACCGGTTATTGAAAAATGTCGAATAATCGATCACCCTAGTCTCAATCAATGGATTTAATGGAAATGTGACCAACAGCAAAATAGGCTATCAACCCAATTATGAATAAAAATTCCCTGGGAGATTTTCCCTTCTCCCATTTTTACAATTGAATTAACATGGGAAAAATGGAAGAAGGGAGAAAACTCCTGGGGATTTTTTAATTCATATAAAACGTAAATGCAACAGTTAATTGAAACAATTAAATCATTTTTTGAAACTATAAAATATTTTGAATTTTGTGTGTATGTTTTCATATTTACAAATATACACACAAGCATTATAATTTTTATTTTCAGCTAATACAAATTAATTGGAACAATTAAAAAAGTTGTTTGAAACAGCCTTATTGAATTAATTGAAAAAAATTTGGTGAAAATTTGTTCTGTGTACTCCAACACACCACATGGTTCCTGACTTCTGTCCATTGCTTTAAATTAAATTGAGAGTGCTGAGTATGATGGCATCGTTAGTTTTTTTTCTTGCAGCTTTAATTTTAAATTGATCAAGCCCTAACAGCGAAAATAACGTAGGCGCGTAAAAATCAAATTTTATAGAAGAGAGTTTTATTTTACTTCATATAAATTTTGTATGAAATTTATCGCTTACGATAAAATTGTTCATGCTTTAAAATCGTATTGGTAACATATGTGGCCATGACATTTTAGGAGATGATGCAAGTCTTGCCCATAAAGTCATTTATTAAAAAAAACGATAGTTGAAAATGATGACGCTTACGTAATTTTCGCGGTTACAAAAAAATTTTGCATAATTAACACAATATTTTATATTATTCGCTAAATATTTCACGAATGATCCTACGAATTTAAAAATATTTTCTGCATTGATAATTTACACAAAAATTCTCTTGCATTTCAATACATTCACATTAGTAAGTAAATCAGGATACCTAACTTTTATTGCAAGGATGTTCAAAACGATGTTTTTTTTAGAATGGGCCTTAAAACTTAGAAAAATCCAATTGTTTTCACTCGTTTTATCATGTATTCACAAACAAGACGTTCCAAAGAACTTATTAAGTAAAGGCAGAATTAGTCTTTGCTTTCTGTTCTGTTACTCATCAGCTGATTAGTTTTTGTTATTAAAAAACCTGTGAAATTGATTAGCTTTGCTGTTCCGTTACTGTGCAATCTGTAATATTAAAAACTTGTTAAGTAATTGTAAGTAACAGCAGCAGAAACAGAAAGTAAAGACTAACTGAGCCTTAAACAAATTTTAAACCCATTAAAATTGTTTTGAAATATTTAGAACATTTTTTTAAATGTTTTGAATAGCACAACAAAAAAAAACGCGCTCCAGGATGGCTACGGAGCTCCACCAGATCATTGGTGTCCCAAATTTAATAGTGGGTAATTTCCCAATTTACCATCGCCGTTAAGAAAATGCGCAGTTTTGTCAAACAGTATTTAGCACAAAACGTAATGTTATATTTGTAATGAGAGGACAAAAAACATAACGACATGTTATTTTTATTTCAGAAAATTTACGTAAACAAGTTTTTAGGACTAAAAAAATTTTTAGGAACTTAACCAAAAACTTAAATATTTTAATATTCTTAACAGTGAGATATTCTGACATATTCAATAATGTGACTCTTGCCGACCTTAAGAGATTTTGTGTTAATTTATAATTCAGAAAATATTTTATGGTTCGAAAGCCCGTTCGGGAAAAAATGACCGAATAAAACAGAAAATGCTCTTAATTGCTCAAATAATATATGCATGCCAGTCACTATATCTTTAAAACTAGAGCTGTAACTGAAAAAATAATCATCGTTATCAGCAGATGAAAATTCATAAGGATCAGCAACTTTTATTTAAGAAGCTTTGAAAAAGCTCCATTTTGTTGCGCAGTGTTATTAAATGGTTAAAATTTGACATTCGAATTCGAATTAAAAATGATTTGATTTGTTACCAACTGTCAACTCTCAAATTAAAAAAACTTATTTGGAGTAGAGTAGAAGCAAATTAATTTAAAATTTTACATTAAATGCATATAAAAAAGAATTTTTTAAACCAACCGTTTCAGATATATGAATGTTGCGCATCGATTTTTTTAAAAATTAAATAAATAAAAATTTTGAGTTAATACCCTCTTGTTGATCAGGTGCAATATTTTTGACGAAAGTTTAAAAATTATTTAGAAAATTAAGTTATGGCAAACAATTGTTTGATAAATAATAAATTTTTTTTATTTACATATTTGCACTCACAATAGTTGAATATTTCTTTATTTTTAAATATGCATTATAATTTTTTGTTTTATATAAAAATATCACAAATTTAAATAACTTTCGTATACCAATCAATTATTCCCTTTTTTAAATTTTTATTTGTTTCCTTTGTTCCACTGTCTGCAGCTATTGATATTCAAATAAGTACCACGTTCTAATTTTTGTTTAGAAAATCAGCAAAAAATTAAAAAAAAAATGGTACAGATAACAAATTCACGTACGTGCTAAAAGCACTCAGTTACAATAACTTGGTTGTTTTAAAAACTTATAATAGATTCTATAAGTATTAAAACCGACCTTTTCAACAGAAAAATGAACATTTTTGATTTGTAACAGGCTCAAAATCAGTCGTGCCATTATATTTTTTTTACTTGAACACTTTATAAATGTCTACTCGAAAGTTTTCACTTTTGATTTTAGATTTCATATTAAAATAATACAAAAAATGTACAACAAAAATAAATAACAAACGCTTTTAACCCCCTGCCATGAATGTCTACAACGGTTAATTTAAATCCTTTTTTGAAATTCTAAACGCCTCTTTTTTGTTTGTTGTTGTCTAGTTCTCGCTGTTGCTGTGTTTCAGCTTATGTATTAGAAAAATCCTTTCAAAGTTTTGTTTTTATAGCATCAAATATACTGGCAGAAAATAAAATTTATCCCCAAATAAGAAAATACAAAAACAGCATTAGCAACAACTCTCACATACACCTACCACACACACACAAAAAGGAAAATAAGTGTAGAAATTTACATTTCCGCTTTGATGGTTAAAAATTAGCTGACATTGTATAATTTTATAGAAGAAACTGTTTGTTGTTTAATGACGACGATAATAATGATGTTTTTGATATTGCAACAAATTTCAATTGTGGTGGTGGTGTAGTGGTGTTGGTGAAGATTGAAAAGGGGTTAAAGTGCCAGCAAAAAATAAATAATATAATAATTTCTAGTATTGATAGTGATGATAATGTTTTGTCGACTAAAAGGTTTGACAGTTTTCCTTATTAGTCTACAACAACAAAAACACTATGAACTGAACTTTGTTGGGTTGTTAAGTTAATTTTATTAATGTTTACCTACCAATATTGTTTTTGTTGTTGTAACATTTTTGGCCTTTTGATGTTGAATTTTGTTTTGCTGCTGCTGTTGTCTTTGTTGTTGCGGTGGTGATAATAAAGTAACGTAAATTCAAGGAAGAAGTAAATTAAGTTTAATAAATACGATTATTTTAAATGTTTTAAGGATTTTATAATTAGCTGTTTTTTAATCAAAAGGAATATTTTAATAGGTTTTTATAATGCCAAAGACATAATTACCGCGAGTTTTTGCGGTATTTTGGAATTAATAAAGGAAATTGGTCACAGCATCTTTGTTGTGAGGAGTACAAATAAGTTTTAACGATTTGGACATTTTTTGAATTCTTAAGCTTTTAAAATGTAAATAATAATATTTTAATTGGAGACAAGTGGCAACAGTAAAGTAGGAAACATTTCGAGCCCTTTAAGTGGCCTTAAGTTATTAGTTTGAATAATTTCATTAAAATCTAAAGCAAAATATCGGCGATTAAATATTGGACAGTGGTGTTATTTATTTATTTCATTCACAGTAATACATAAAAGCCTCCTAGGCCAATTAACATATGTTACAAAGATATATTCCTGAATACAAATACAATTTAATTTTAATACATAGTTATAAACATACGTTCACTTATAACTAATAAAAACTCATTTAATGGCTCCCCAGCCAAAAAACAAAAAAGTTATAAAAAAACATCGTATGAAAATGTAGTTCAATAAGAAGTAGTACGACTAATTGTTTTGTATTAATATATTAAATAAGAAAAGGAAGAAGTATTCTATAAAAATGACAAGTGTCTAAGAAGCTTTAAACGAAAAACATTGTTCGTATGTAAAAACAAACGAAGCTCAAGAGGTAAGATATTCCAAAAGCGCGCAATTCTTATAACAAATGACCGTTCAAATACAGAGTATCTAATCCTAGGAATAATTATTTGAGGATTTCTACTGGAATGAGAAAATATAAATTCAGACCGAAGTTGCATAGGCAAACCACTTCTTATAACCTTGTAGAAATTCAATAGATGACGATACAAAATAAAACTCTTGAAAGAACAACCCATAATCTGATATATGCAGTCCATAGTCCATTTTAGATTGTAACACAGAAAAAAATATCAAAAGTTATTTGGTAATTAAAGAAAATTTGTTAAAACTTTTCTTGTATTTTTAACAATTTTCTTAATTAACATGTTTGTAAATTGTCATATTAACAATTTCTTTCATTTGTAGAAAATTAATAAGAAAAAAATAATTTTGTGACAAAAAATTAAAAATATAAAATAAAAAAAAATTTGGATTTTCGATCTAATGATGGTTATTGCGAAATTTAATCAATCTATACTGTGAGTAGCGTTATTATATAATGATTTATAAATACATTTTAACCATTCTTTTATAAATTATAGACTCTGGAATATTACTGATAATGGTGCCAAGATTCCGTTTTGTGCTGAGTGCATCCAGGTCTTAATTTGTGGCTTAAATAGATTATAATGTTGTTAGTGATGTTATTTAATATGCATATGTATTTTACTAAAAAAAAATAATTAAAACAAATTTTAATTGCATCTTTTTTTTACTTAGTTAGCAACAAATTATTTTGTTAATATGACAAACTCACAAAAAAAATTTTTATTAAACTGTTAACAAATATTTCATTCAATATTACAAACTCATTGTTAAAAAAAATTGTTGAGTTTTAACAATTTTAATTAACAAAATAATTTTTTGTTTTTACAAATTTAGTTGTTGGTGCCTTTTCAATTAAAAAGTTAATTGCATTGACGAATATGGTATTTAATATGACAATTGATTTGTCGTAATTTTTTTCTGTGTAAAATATCACTATTATCTGCACCAGTTCGAAACAAAAGCATAATATCATCTGCAAATAAAAACGATTTACAATTGGGCGTGTCCATACAATCTGGAAGATCATTCACGTATAACATCAAAAGAAGCGGACCCAAAACGGAACCCTGAGGAACAACTGACGAAAGAGGTAGTAAGCTTAATTATGCTTCACCATTATCTACAAACTAAAATCTATCTTCAACTTACTAATTAGAACACAAAAATTTACTGAGTTAAACGCTTTAGACAAATCAAGAGATAACATAGCTGTCAAATTGCACTCATTCAAACCACAACGAATATCATCAGTTGGGTTAAGTAGTAAAGAAGTAGTACTTTGACCACGACGGAAAGCATATTGCGATGGAGAAATCTGATTAGGAATCGGCACAACACGTGCAGTCTTCCAAGCAGAAGGGAAAATAGATGTAGTAAGAATTTGGTTTATATGCCACGTAAGAGCACGTGAAATATACAGGAAAATAACCTTAAGAAATCGTATAGGGATTCCATCAGTGCCGACTGATTTTGACCTAATCCGATACATAGCTTTTAATACTTTAAGTTCACTAACGCAATGAAAAGAAAATGATTCATTTATTTTAACAAAAGAACCAAAAAAACCAATTCATGATTATCAGAGACAGAAGCATTTAGAAAAAAATTATTGACATCATCCACAATTAAATCAAGAATATATTCATTATCACTAGTAACACCACACCCCTTCAAAAGCTTCCACATACCAGAACTATTTAAGCCCGAAAATAACTTTGAATAAAATGTCCTTCTTACTCTTTTGAATGCAAATTCATGGCATTTGAAATGGTTTTACAACGGTCATTTAAGTATCAACGTTAAAGCTCACATAAGTCTAATTTCAATTACCTTATTTATAAGTACGCTAAAAGAACACTACACGTACGGTAAAATAAGATGCGTAAAAAAATCTTAATATTTTTATTTGTCAGCTCATAATCGTTGTGTACCGTATTTTTATTGTGTACAAATTCACAAACACAAAATAAAATTTTTTTAATATATTTGCTTAGAATGTATATGTGTACTGTTCATAGCCGACAAGCTAGAGTTCTCCTAAATACTTTTTTATTAAAACTCAATTTAAAACACACCTCACTTAACACGAAGAAAAATGTATATTCAAATACTCCAGGCATGTTAATAAGGCACTCCTTTGTGTACTGGAGCGTATGATTACTATTGATTATTTACAAATTTAATATTATTCTTAAAGAATTAAGTAAATATTTCATACTTAACTAATTTAATCAAATATAATAACAAACCAATCTTATTTTTTTAATTCCTAATTTAATAACTGAAAAAACTTTTTCATAAAATCAAATAAATGTCTGCCCTTAAAACATTTTTTCCTCCTCTTTTTTCCAACACAAAAAAAAACTTATTATAAAGTAGCATGACAAAAACAAATATATTTAATTTTATAAAGTGACAGTCTGCAAAATAAAATATTATTAAAAAAAACCCTGGAAAAAATAAAACGTCCACTCTGTCGCAGATTGATAAGATTTCCGGTTTAACTTTTGACTTCAAATGGTCCACAGAAAAAATATTAACAGACTGCTTTGAAAAAAGTTTTTCAAAAAAAAAAAAAATTATTTGAGAAATGTAAAATTTTTCCATGTTAAAATCCTCCTTCTATAACTTTTTATTTGGCGGGCAGAAAAAAAGAAACAACAATATTAAGGACTTTATGTTAAACAAGCAGGTGTAATTTGTTTTGTTTACTCAAGGAACGAAAAGTTAAAGTAAATAAACCAAATACAAAATTTATTTAAAAAAAAAATGTGGAGGTTTTCAAGCGACATAAAATAAAAACTTTGGACGACCATTGTCGTGGTTAAACTTGAAATTAGAGAAACAAAAAGAAAATATTTTTTTTTTATAAAACAGCAAATTTTAATTAAGAAAAGTTTTGCCTTTTCCAGTTTTTTTTTTTTAAATAAAGTTACAGATCTGTAAAAATTAAGCAGGGTAGTTGGTTTTAAACTTTTTTATTATTTAAATAATTTTATTGTCCAAGTTTAATACTCACACTTTAAGTTTAACAAAATTTTGTATAAAGACTCACCTGAAATGATAAAAAAAACGAATCAAAAGTTATTTAAAGATATAAATAATATATAAAAATATATTTAATATTCTTTTAATAATAAAACAAGATTTTCAAAAAGCCTAAAAGTATGCTTTGATATTATCGAGAAAATTTACTCCTTCTTGTATGCTATAGCATTATGATTTATAAATAAACTTGTTTTTTTTCCTTTTTTTTTTTTGTAACAATTTATTTCAAATTCTATTAATAATTCTTTCTGTTCTCTTCTTTTTACTCTAAATGAAATGTATCTACCATTTTATTATATTTAACCTGCTTAACCTTTCCCATCTATTAAGTATGCTAATGTTATTATCCCTGTTTTATTAACTTTAAAGGATTTTATGGTGATTTCTGTAAACAATTTTATAGAATATTTTTCTCATTTTATCATTTTGAAAAAAAAAAAAAAAAAAAAATGAAATCCTTTTACAAAAAAGGCTGGCTATTTCATTTTCCACTTCGTTGTTTTTGTTGAAATATTGTGCCACTTAATGGAATTTATATTTGTGGCCTTGAATTATAAGCCTTGGCAGCTTTAGCATAAACTTGGCCGTAATATCATTTTCGTTCCATTGAGAGTTGAAAATATATGTCTGTATATGCGATACTTTTTGCAAATACATGTGGTGTCTGTAAAGTTACAGAGATTCAATTAAATTTCTTTTGACAGAGGATGGAGTTTTATGGATTTTTTTTTTGTTTTTATAAAAGAAAACCAACAAACTGGAAATGTTTGACCTTTTCAAGTGTTGGATTTGAAGCTTTGTTTGGATTTTTTTTTTACATACATTTACTTTGTATTGCGTGATTTTATGGAATTTGTTAAATTTAATATGTTAATGTACACAAAACTCTTTGTTTTTTAGATGTCAAGAAACCACAGCCTTCGAACGAATGTAATTGTTAATAATCACAATAATATGATTAGCACTTATATAATATCATGATTGTTTTTCAACCGTAGCATGTTGCTCTTGGAAGAGAGAAAATGCTTTTTAATTTTTAAAACCAAACAATTATTTGTAGTAAGCAAATTAACCATAATATGTTTAGAGGTAACCTTGATGGTGAACTAATTTAACCATAACATAGTTGCCTGGGACAATAATTCAGGTCAAAGATTTATCTGTAATTTTTTTTACCAAGATTTCAGGATTTTCGGAAATACCCAATAAGAAAATGCAAACCTTCTTAGTTAACAATTCAATATTTCTAACAAACTTTGAAAATTCTGTTTTATAACTATGAGTGCAGATTATCTTCATTAGAACTACTCTCAAAATTATTAAAAAGAATGGTTATTTTCGAAAAAATTTAACTGGATTACTATCCCTACAATCAATATCGAAGGATATACAATGTACATATGTTTACATTTCACATACAGATCTCCAAATCTTTTCTCTTAATCGTATCAATTTGCACAGATGAACGTCTGCTTAACAACAAAATGACCAGTCAAACAAACAAACAAAAAAACATTAAATAGAAATCGCCCGTCGTTGGCAAACAATTTGCACAAGAATAAATAAATGATAGAAAAACCAAAAGATATTTAAAAGTAACCATTGACCATTTTACATGTCAGACATATTTCCTACCATTCATACTTCCTTCTATTGGATGTGCAATCATTAAAAGGAGAAAAAGCAGGAGTTTGAATGCAAATTGCAATAAGTTAGATTACTTGAAATCACTAACTGGAGATGTGTACAATTGAAATAATAGGGAGCAGCAAATTGATAAGGAATATAATTATCAAGACATTTGCAAATTTTTATAGATCCTTAAGATTTGAATTCAATTCGATATTGATTTGCGAAAAAAAAAATCATTTGTGTAAAGATGTTTTTTATTGCCTGGTCGAACAATTGCAAATGTAAACATTTGTAAAGAATTTAGTATAGAAAATATTTTTAAAGCTGAGCATTTTTCATAAACATTTTCAATGCGAACGTTCACGTTTAAAATCGTTGAACAGGCAATAAATTCGTTTGAGAATGTTAACAAAAAAATTTTTTCGAAACTGAAAATTTAGCTGAATTGAATTTTAAATATTTAAATTGAATTTTAAATATTTGATTTTTTAGACTGAAGAAGTAGAGAGGATTTAAATTCGACCTTTTCTGTTGAGTTTTTCGAAAGGCGGACATGGCTATTGACATTGAAGTTTCAATTATAAATGACAATATGTCGCATTCGCTTAAACGAAAAAGAAAAATATCAGAAATTTTGTTTCGTTTAAATGAGATTTTCAATTAAGCGAAACTCGGATAAGTGCACTGAAACGAAAAATCAGTTCAACGGCACCCAAATCAAGCCAAAGCGGTGTCAAGTACAAAAGTACAGCCCTGTACATAAAATAATCCAAAAACAATTAAAAGCTTATCTCAAACTGTGCTTGATTCAAGAATTGCTAAGTTGTTTTAATCCCGAATTTATACTTAAAATATTCCGAAAGTGAGATTTTGATTCTTACCCAAACATTTACCCCGGATAACCAGAGATAGAGAGAATATTATTATTAACTTATCAGTTTACACATGTTTGTTTTACTTTGTTGTAATTTCGCTTTTTGTTTACCTTTAAAATTTTGTGTATTTAGCAAAATAGTTTTAACAAATGGAATTTGGGAATTTTTGCTTCTGATTTCACTTTTTTAACATGAAAATAATGTATATTTTTCTTCTAGTAGTGTTGTTGTTGCTGTTTCTACACAAAACACGCAAACTTTTTCTACTTTATTTTTTAAGTGTTGTTGTTGTTTCTATAAAAAATTTTACATGCAAACACACGCGTATGCACGCATAATACTTTTTGAAAGTTATTCCATTTTATATAGTTTTAAGTACTTTTTAGTTTTATTCGTTCTTAAATGTTAAAGTAGATACCGCATTTCATATAAATTTCACTACACAATCAATTGCTTGTCACCTGGAAACAACACATTAATAATAATTTTCTTGTTGTAAAAACGAACTTTATACTTTCAAGATGGCTGCTAAGCCTTAGATATTTTATTAGAAATAAAACATATATGTACACATATAGTTAAATTTCAAAAAGATAATTTTTTTTAAATATGCATTTTAATATTTATTTATATGCAGGATAAATGATTTTTTTTCTCTTGTTCAGAGCTTGTTTTATATAAATTACCAAGCAAAATATATTGCAGTTAAACGATTTTTCGCTTTAGCCATATTTTCTTTTAGGAGAACAAAAGTGGTTTGAAGTTTCTTTAAGCTAAACAGAAAAATAATTCTTTGCAATTTGACGAATTTTTCAATTAAACAGCGAGCGCTTATTCCAATTCGACTGTTATTTTAACAGAAAATATAGACGATATTTGATTATTATGTAAAACAAATCTCAAATCTTTCTGGAGCATAGCAAATTTGAAAAAATTTTCAGTTATGTGTAACACTTCTTATGCACTTTTATTTATATTTATATAGGAAAGCCACTTTTGGAATTCCTTTGAGAAAACGTTGAGAATTAAATTAATTCGACACATAAAAATGAGTTTGATTACGCTAAATTCTCAATTAACGTACAAACCGTTATGCTCCATTAGGTTTAAAAGATATTTATACTGTTTTAACGCAAACTTTTACCGAATTGTAACCATTTTTTGCTAACAAGTAATCCTGCTGCAACCCTTCTCAGCTTACCATGTTTATGAAAAGAGATTTATTTATAACAAAAAAAAAAAAAACACATAATGCCCATACCAACATCGAACATAAATTACTCAAAAATCAATTCGACAAAAGCTTGATGGTCTAAACAAAAACCTAAAACATTAATACACGTATTTGGCATGACTTTAATTATGGCCACAGCATTATATCAAACCAAGAAGAGTTGGAGTATTTAGTGACCATGTCCACATAGACTTAATGTGTTCATACATATAAGCTCGTTCATACATTCATACATATTATTGTGTCGCCCTTCGACGAGTGGCTCTATGAAATTTTTATGGATGGTTACATAAAATCATTTTGAAATGTTGTAAATATGAAGCATATTTAAACAAACCTGTATGTAAACACTTGCAAACAATAGGTAGATGCAGATAGACGGATAGATAGATAGATGGATGGATGGATGAATGAATAAAACCGATACATAGATACACGGACACTTGCAACAAAACAATATTTAGCTTCATTTGTAATGTGTCCATGAATTTGTTCATGGTTTTCGTAGAGACTGGTTTATATTTATTTGTATATTTTATATGGATTTGAAAGTAGGTATATGTAAATATTGTTGTGCGTATATAATGCACTGCAATTGTCAGATATTTCAGTAAATGTGTGTGGGTGTGTATGTGTCTGCGTGTGCTATTGACCATTTTTAGGGTTTTTTTGGGGATAACAATATTTTTGTGCAGTGGTTGTTGGTTGAAACTTTGGTTATTTTTTTTTTGGGGGAATGTGGCCAGTACTATTTTTTTTAAAAACACCAGACGAAATACATTTTGTTAATTGTACACTTGTATCATATTTTATGTTCTAAACAGTAAATTGTTTTTCTTTTTTTTTTATTTTTTTTTGTACAAAACATCAAAAGAAATTGTATTTCTATTTGCATTAATTTTTAAACACATGATGTTAATGATTTGAAACAAATCTTTATTACAGATCATAGACAAAAACAACAACAAAAAATCTTTACAGATAAGCTGATTTATACATTTGTTAATTGTGTGGTTAAAATTAGTTGAAAGGGTAAAATTAAATAGACAAAGTATGTATAAGGCGGGTTTTTCGTAATGAGATATCTTTTTTAACGATTTATTTAGAGATATTTTTGGTTTGTTTTGCTTTAAAAATGGTTTCTTTGTTATTTCTCTAGCCAAGCGTGTGATGTTCTGGTTTAAGCTGATTAGTATGAAAGATATGCAGTTCAAGCTTTCTGTTCAGGGGAAGGGGTCACAAAATGGAAATGCAGTCGGTTGATGACACCACCACCCCTAACTGGTGCTTGCTATTAGTCTTGTTTGTTGGTAACTTAAACAAAATATTGTAGGCACCATTACACCACTTATAGTATCCCATACAAAAGGCTAGAGTTGGTATATTCCCGATACGGTGCTGAGCAAGTATATTGTTTAAAGGTTAAAGTTTAAAACAAAATTCAGGGCTGACTAGATTTGTTTTTCCCAGTCGATGAATAGGTTTAGAAGATGCTTCACTACGCCCAGGGGATTTGAAATGGGTATGGAGGCTGACCAGACTGAATTCTACAACGTTTCCCCTCTGAAATTAAATGCTAGATCCGACTTTCGGACGCAGCTATAGTTTTCCGCCACAGTCACGTCTTTACCAGTAACTGGGCAGAAAAAATTATTTGCTGTTTCAAATAATGTGTTAATTGATTTAATTAAATATAGCTCAGGTTTTAACAATTCAATTTCAAACAACAGTTCTACAAGTTTAAAATATTTTATTTTAAATGAAAAAATTAATTAAGATTTTTCGTTATTTAATTAATATTTTAATTAAAAATTTATTTCAAAACAACTCAATTGTTAATTAAATCGAAATTATTTTATTAATTTTTTTAACAAAAAAAAAAAAAAAAAAAACAATTGATTTAATTCTCACGTTAATTAAGTTGAAATACTTTCTTTCAATTTTTTAATTGATAAAAAACTACTGAACATATTTTTTCTGCAAAAAACACAATTTTTCTGAAATATGCTTTAATCGTTTCTGAGCTAAAAAGATGAGCAGTTCCTTTAAAGCGAATCTCAAAAATATGAAGTTTATAGAAAATAAAGTTTTGTTCTGGACCAAAAAATATACAATTTATCTTATACAGGGTGACGTAGAATGAGCTATATGGTTTGCATTCTTTATAACCTTTTTTAAATTATTATTTTATCATTGTTTTTTTTTCAGCATTTTGTAAAGAAAACTTGTGGAATTAATAAAGAATAGGGATGCGATTTCCATGCAAATGCATATTTTTTATCGATAGTCTAATATCAATGTCGACCAATTATCTTTCGGAATCATTAAATTTGCGTTAAAATCGAATGGCTGTTTTTGCATATTTTGGTAAAAATTCATATTTCTGCATATTTTGGTTTTAAATGCATATTTTTGCACCTTTTAACATTTTTGAGAGATATATTTTCTTAAATTTTCATATTTTAAAAAAAGTTCTTCAAAAAATTTCCAAATTATATAAAAAAATAAATCTTCAAAACTATTTTTTTTTTAAATTAATTAATAAATTTTTTTAAGCCCTGCTTAATAAACGAGATTTCGACAAAATATCCTTTAATTTTTAACCAATGCAGCACGTTAAATTAAGATAAGGCTGCCAATTTTCCTTAAACATTTTACCCAAAACGTTACATGTTACTTGCATGGCACATTGGTTACACCCAGTTGAAGAACTTGTTGCTAGCGATGCTTATGCAAAAAAAAATAAAATAAAATAAATTATTAATTTAAATAACATCAAAATTCAAATAGCATTTATATTTTCCAACTTCGTATATATTGGTGAAACAATAACAATAAATTGAAAGGATTAAGTTCACTTATGGCTAAAAAATCACAGATGGCTTAAGCGCTGGTTTAGTTGAACTAAACTTAAATTTATATGTAGTTTAAACTCAACAGCAGTCAATCAGTATGGCATGTATTACATGTAGCTTAAAAAAAATTTGTGGCAGCACTGCGATAAATGCTGTCAAATTCATATGGTTTGTATTGGTAGTTTAAACGCCCAATTTTGGTTTGGTGATTTATAGATTTGTTGGTTTAAACACATTTTAAACAAAAAAGAGAGTTTAACTTGCTCTGATTTTTTAGCCCTTAATAGTCAACTCAAATTAATTGATATGGCAGAAAGTAAAATTAATATGTAGAAGAAAAAATAGCCCGACAAATCAAAAAAACCCAAATTGTTTTGCAAAAAAATACAGAATTTCAAAAAATAAAACAAATTTCAACAATTTTTGTTTTGGAATCAAATGTGGGATCTGAGTTATAAAATTAATATTCTCCAAACGAATTGGCATCCTTCAAGTATACCTCAACTTCGGTTGACGTTGAGGGATTATTTTCCATTTACAAAAGCTTTTTAACAGACAAAGGCTCACTTTTGATAATATAAAAAAAGTATTCATTTGATTATGCAAACAAAAATTTAAATTATGTGCACTCATAAAAGTATTGCAGTAACTGATTGTGTTATTAAATTCGTTTTCCGTACAGTTAAAATGGAATAAAAATGTAGTTATTTTACGAATAGTTTTGTTTTTTAACATTTCTGTTTGTTATTCAAAAACTAAACTACCAAAAAATAATGTTTTTTCGTATTTATCTTGTTATGCAGTTTGATTTTTGTCAGTTAAAATGATTTTTTTTTTAAAGTTAAAACTATTTAATTTTACGGAATATGCGAATGATCCGTTTTTTAAATGAATTTTAAGTTGTTTTAATAATATTTTGAGTGCACTTATTTAAATTAATGGTGTTTTCTTTTCTACAAAAAAATTTGTGCCTTTTTTTTTAAAAAAAGCAATTTGGTGTCTGTTTCTTAAAAATTTTGCTCCCGAAAAGCATAAGTTTTTTAGAATAAAACAAGCCACCCTTTTCGGGAGCAAAATTTTTAAGAAACATACACCAAATTGAATTTATTTAAAAAAAAAAATGCAAATTTTTTTGTAGAAAAGAAAACACCATAAGTTTTAATAAATATTATTTCTTTGAATAACAACAAAAGAATTTTTTATTTTATTTTGTTTTAAATACAAAAAAAAAAACAAACGCTTTTTTATGGTAATTTTTTTAGTGTATATTTTTTAATTTTTTAATGCATATTAAAGAGTTTTTAGTGCATATTTTATGCGCATATTTTCGATTTTTAAGTGCATCTCGTCCCTAATAATGAATTACTTTACATTCAAACAAAATTTATTATTTACGAAGTTTGGAAAAACGTTCTGGAAAATAAGCTAACGAGCACTTACGTATGTATGTGCAAAGCAGAAAATGGATTTAATTTTTCAAAGCTAATTGAAAAAATTATGCAATAGTAAAAACCAGGGCTGTGGAGTCGGAGTCGGAGTTGAAGAGTCGGAGTTGATGTTTTTGTGACGGAGTCAGAGTCGTAGTACCCACAAAAACTCACGACTCCGACTCCAAAGTTTTTCGGCATAATAAATTTAAAAAAATTTCCAAAATAAAAATTATCTTCTTAAAACACATTTAAAATTTAAATAAATGGTTTATGAATACCGCTCTTATGTGCTGTTTCTAAATGACAGGCGATGGACTGAGTGCTTTTCATATACAGGGGTGAGCTGGAAATTGCAAACGTAAAACGCAAGAATTTTAAAAGCCGTTTTTAAATAAGATTTTTGTAATAAAAGAATTTTATGACAAATATTTAACAAATATTTTCCTAAAAAACAGGATTTTAAACCAAAAATTATAAGAATTAGGTTTGAAGTTTATTTGCGATTTCCAGCACACCCCTGATAAATTTTGCTACATAATCAATCGCCTGTCGTTTGGAAACAGCACATTAATGTTTGCGTACGGTTATTTCTTCTCAAAAACTCTAATTTTTAGAAGGCCGTACGTTAATGAAAAAAAAGTTAACATCACTGAGTCGCAAATACATTTAGCATCAAGATTATAGTAGGAGTCGGAGTCGCACTTAAAAAATTTCAGCATTTGGAGTCGGAGTCGGAGTTAGTACTTTTTTCGGACGACTCCACAGCCCTGGTAAAAACTTCGCTTACGTTTTCAAAATGAATAGCTTCCTTCACTAAATATTTAGTAGGTTTCTTCTATAGCTACTTCTATAACTACTTCATTTTGGATGTATTTAGGAAAAAAATAATTGACTAACATTTTAATGCGTTCATTTTGGGACATCCCTTGTAAAATTGATCGGTAAGAAGTGCTTTTAGTTTTGCCAGATTACAAAACCCAATATTTTCTAGGCGAAGTTTTTACTGGGTATCCTACTGAGTGTACAACCTCGAAACTTTTTCGTACAATAAGCGAAACGAAACGAAACGAACATTTTAAATTTATCACAATGTATAAAATAAAAAACGATGTCAGAACCCCTTGTGGCCTAACTAATAAAATGCCAATTCAAATATTTTATCAACTTTTAAAAAAACTAAGTTTTAAAAAATTCATAAAGATAAGGAAATTACATATTTTTCAACTTAACTTTTAATCTTATCCTGTAAACTAAAATCAATATTAATCGTTTCTAAAATTTTGTTTTCATTTCATACTCAATTAAATTCTAAAATAAGTTAATCTCTTCCAAACTAGGTCTATTACATAGCACCTCGATAAGTTAACCATAAATTTATTTTGCAAAGGCAATCTACCAAAATCTAACTTGATTTTCTAAATTATTTACCCAAAGGGCTTATTTTCTACAAAAAAAAAAAAATAAAAAGTAACAACATTTGTTAAGGTAAACCATAATTACTATTAAATGTAACTGATGGAAAAACATCATCTCATCTAGAGAACACGACAAGAGCCTAATGTCGTCTGCGTCCTGCCCACTGCTATTTTAAAGCTTCTAACCTAGAAAGCCTAATTTTTTTTACCTCAATTGAGGCATATAAATCAAATAAAATGTTTAAAATCTACAAACAAACACGAACGAGTATTATTTAAATGACACATGTAAGACATGTGTAACATTCTAACCCCAGCCTCACAATCAACTAACCAACTCACTAACTTTTTCCCTGACCAGCCCAACAAATAGTCTACAACATTCTTGTCATTTGAATGAAATAGGGGACAAAAGTATAGAAAAATAAAAGAACGACACACTTTAGGACACAGAGAGAGTGTCACTATGTAAATGTGTTTGTTTAAACAGAATTGTATACACCCTGCAAATATTAGGACTAGTCCAAACACGCGTGTAAAATGTAGAACACAAGGGACTAGGACTTCCCCAAAAGTAACGCCAACTTATGGAAAAACATGGTTTATTTAACATTAGGATGTCCTAGGGCGGGACCATATAACCCAGCTTTGGATTACAAAGGAGTAGTAGTCTTAAAACTAATCCATTGTATACACAAGAGAATTAGTTTTAACTTCGTTAAAAAACGAAAACATGTCGTTAAAAAACGGACCAGTCCAATATTATTTGCAGGGCAATAATACACACATATAATTCAAACACATACCAATGAGATGTTAAAGTGAAATGGACAAGATTAAGGAATGGAAAGTTTAAACTTTGATTTAAATCAAAGCCTAAAGGAAATACAAAGAACAACAGCAACGACGACTAGAAAAACAATTTGAGATAAAATAATTTTAGACCGACAACACTCACAAAAATATATTTAATTGCATAAGGGTAATGCGTAGATGGACACTGTAATATGTTCTGGTATACAATTCAATTGACTACGTTTACAAATTGTCTTTAACAAAGTTTTTTCTTTACGCATTTTCTCATGTTTAGATTTTTGTCAACTTAAAATTCATTTCATTTTGGTATTCATTTAACTTTGACTCTGCCAGTGTTTGTTTTAAAGTCTTAATGTGTAAGTGTTTGTTGATTTTTGTCCATTGCATTTGACAAAAAAAAAAAAAAAAATAAAAAAACCAGCCTGTCAGTTGTTCTGAAATGTCAACATGCTTCCAACGTACTTTAGTTTTCAGTATGTACCATATGGAAATAGTTTGCGCTAAAAGTAATTTTTGTCAATTTTATTGCTTAAAACTAAAATAAATTCTTGAAAATAAGCCACAAGAAGTTCAATACATTGTTCTTTATAAAAGAAAGTCCAGAATTGGGTTTTTCATAGCTGCAAAAATTAGTTTCAAATATGTATGTATGTTTCTTATCAAATTGAAATTACTGCCTGTTCATCAATTTCGAACGTAAACGCTCTTATGGAATTTTTAAAGCTGAGTGTTTGTTATAGAAATCGTCTATGCGAGCCTTTACATTGGAAATCGTTGAACCAGCCAGCAGTTAGTCTGTATAATATTTCGTTTTTTCTTGAAGGACTACGACCCCTAGAGGGAGGCGAACTGACACCAAAGTAGTCCCGTGATAGGTCGTTGATGGTAGAGACTGGTTCTAGTTCTAACACTTTATATGAATAAGACCTACCACTTTTACATGGGGTTGTCATTGGAGGGGGTCAATTGCCACCATATGACCAGTCACAGATCTATTCTCAATGAACGTGCTTAGTGTCAGTTACTAAAATGTAGTATTATCTCAATAAAGCAAGCCCTAGAATTAAATTCAAGAACCAAATTTTAGAAAGTACCAAAAAAATGTGTCACAGCACCGGTGAAGACTGTACTGTAATTCATTACTTTTTCTACATTTTTGTTCTTCATAAACCAGTTAAGGGATTGGTTCGTCTTTTTAACTGGTCATGAGTCCTTTCCTTTTATACTTGTTCTATTTTCATAAATCCCAGGACCAGTCTGTTGGACCAATGGACACAAATTTCCCGCAGGGACGTTATATGGAGCGATCCCACAAGTTTTAGCTTTTAGAATTAATTGACATCAAGGTTAAAGGCTTCAAGTTGGCTTTAAAATCTTTTTTTAATAAAAACACATTTGGGGTATTCACAAGGTGTTGTTCTATCACGTAATTTTTTCATAATGTTCTTAAATTTTACAATGGTTTAAAAATATTGTTTGCTTGCTATGTTTATTGTGCTGTGGTCATTAATCCGAAAAGACCCGCGCTCAACGTCTGAGCCGAGCCGCATTAGTTTTTGTAAGCCATCGCCGTTAATGGTCAAATTTTATACGGTTAACATCCGAATTTAACCTGCGGCTAGCAATTTTCGCAAAATTAGATCGGTAAACAAACAATATAAAATTCATGTCGCATTTGCGCCTGAAAAATGGAAAATAGTCAGGTAAGATCTAATTTGATTTATTAATTTATGGATTAGAATTAAAAAATATTTTTTAATTTTAGTAAACATTTATTTTTAATATTTTTTTAAAATCAGCTGACTTAAATTCCAATTAGCACACTGAATTATGAGAGGTTGTTTACAACAGCCGTATTTGTCATGTTATTATTTTAAGACATATGACTTTATGATATCTTGTGAATCCTCCAATTTTAATTGAATAACAGCAGAGAAAAAATTCATTAAACATTTTTAACAATGAACTTTAAAGTTAAAACGTAAAAAAAATAAAAGAATAAACGTAAATTAAATATATAAGCATTTAAAAAATTAAATCATCGATAAATTCGATGTCGTTATTGTTCATCTCATAGGAATCCCTAATGTCTGTAAGTTTTAAATATTTTGAAGGTTAATCATAATCATGACAGAATTTACCTAACCTTTTGAGTCGAAATCTACAATAAAAAACGAGTAAGAAATTATGGTCGGTAAAACCCGACTATATGATACCCTACACCGTATATGAACTTATGTACCAAATTTTCTCCAAAATTGCGACCTGTACTTTGCGCACAAGGTTGACATGAACAGCCGGATGGACATCGTAAATTCGACTCAGAAACAAGGGCAAATTTAATGCCAAAAATCGCAAAAGACTTTATTTTTTAGTTTTTTTTAACAATAAAATATATATTTTTTTATTTATTAAAAATATTTTTTAAAATCCAAAAATATAAATTTGTTCCGTTACGCTAAAATACGCCAAAAATTCAAAAAAAATCGCCATGATATATATTTTGCTAATTTTTATTTAGAATAAGGGATACATTATTAGTGAGTTAGTTACAATATTTACTATAAAATAGTTTATAGTAGTCTACTTAAAGCAACAAAAAGAGAATTTTTGCATTGGAATATTTACATTGTGAGGGAAATGCATTTATTTAACGAAGGTACAAGAGATGTGCAACATGTGCTATTTATATTCATATAATTTATAACTCGTAATAACGTGTAAAGAAGTTTGTATTGCATTCTACATTGAAGGCGAGTTTTAGTGGATTTTAATATTTCAACGTGGCATTACTAACTGTATTTACCAGCATATAAGGAACAGACAAAGCAAGTTCCTTAAAATGGTACGTTCCAGCTGTATCCTTATAGTAATAAAATGTTGGCCTACTCTGATTTTAATTATATCATTAAAATGCTCTTTCAATTAACAAGAAGTAATTTTGTCCAATTGTATTTCAAAAATATCCAAAACTACGGAAACAGCAACGACTTTTATCTGTGATAATAAATTGCCACATTTTACAATGGAAAACTGTACATAAACTTTGAATATATTCATGTTTAAAGGTATTCTATAAATTGCTTCTTTCAAGAACTATTTTCTGGATGATTTTCATTAAATTTCTACATAAATTAGATTCAAATACTAACCACACAGAAAGAATTAAAAATTTTCTCTAATCACCAATTTTATACCAAATTCATAGAATCAAGCAAGCCATTTGCTGATTTTGCTCCTATTACCAAAATTATTATATTGATTACTAAAAATTGTAAAAATTTAATATTTTGAATATTTTTTTTTCAATAAACAATATTTTTAATTTTAATAAAAAATATGATCAACAAACTTTGCCGTTTCAAACAATGTGTTAATTGATTTTGACAATTTCCAACAACAATTTTACAAGTTTAAATTATTTTATTTTAAACGAAATAATTTTTTGGTATTTGATTATTATTTTAATTCAAAATTTATTTCAAAACAACTAAAATGTTAATTAAATCAAAATTATATTTTTAATTTTCTTTCAACAAAAAAAAAATAATTGATTCAATAATTAAGTTTAAATTCATTTTAAATAATTTTTTTAATTGATTAAAAACTACTAATAATTTTTTCTGTGCATATGAATGCCTCATAAAAATACTATAATAAAAATAATATTATTTCTTTGTATTGAATTTAACGAATTTCAAAAAAAATTCATGGCTGATCAAAAATAGCCACAAAATCACCGACGGTTTTAAAAAACGACATTCGCCAAATCGAAAAGTAGGTCGCCAAACAAGTTTGAAAATCGCCACGTCTGGCGAAAAATCGCCACATCTGACAACCTTGCTCGGAAAGTACACTTAAAGGTGGGTCTAGGAGAAATATTTTAAGGTGTTTCAAACATCAGCATAAATGCATAGTACCCTCTCCACTATTGTGGTGTGGGTATAAATATTTAATTTTTATGGCAAAAATACATTGCTAATTGATAAAATCGAATTATCGGTTGCTAAATAAAACATATTTCTTAAATTACTTTTAACGATGTTAACTCTCTCTGCTTAATAGAAAATTCTGTATTGATCTAATTTATAAATTTAATATTGGAATACTGTTACTTTATTTTGAAAATGGTTTCGTCATCATCGTTTTTAGCAGTGTACGCCAAACACATACACTCACATTTCTCGTTTCTTTTGGTTGTCTCTTTGTTGTTTGCTCAGTGCTATCGAGTACAAACAGTGTTCAAAAATAAACCATACATCACTTAGCGTGCGGCTCACACACCCAAGAACGATATCTATTTTTAAGTGAAAGTGTAGACGAACGCAACCCTAAATACCGTTTATAACAATTTTCAAAAAAAAAAACCGAACATTATGTCGTCTGCTGTTCTTCGTTAAAAAGCAGAACAATTGTAGTGATGCTGTAGACAAACATTATACTTTAATGTTCTATAATGTTTCTTTTTTTACATTGATAAAGAAATGAACAAATTTAAAGATTGTGTATATGTTTTGTTTGTGTAAAATTATTTTACTGGCTTTTTGTTTTTTTTTCGTATGTGTATTTTGTTTTTGTAAAACATTTTTGGTTTCTTTTTTACCAGCCAAAAGGGACGAACATTAATGAGTCGAACCGAACACAATAAAGTTTCCGGATTAAAAAAAAAACCGAATGGAATTAAATGTTCTGATCTTTTGTTGGCGCAAAGCACAACAGAATTGAACGAACATAATTGAGCTAAACCGAACACAATGAAGTTTGTGGGTTTTTAAATAAAACCGAACAAAATTTAAAGTTCTTATTTTTTTATTGAGTTGGATAAGAACAGTATTATTTTTGTGTTCGAAAGATGACAAAAGGAAAACACTATAAGCGGTTGTGTTTTCCACAAATTTACCAAATCGAACACTAAGGAAGGATATTTAGTGTTCATTATCGAACACTGATTGAAATTCAACCTGAGCTTAAATAAAATACTGCTTAATAAATTCATATTTAAACGCGATGGCAAAACCTGGCCATAAGTCGTAATTTTTCTTATAAAGTGTCTGAATACATTTATCACTAACTATCCAAACTTCCCCAGTAACTAACATCAAACTAGAAAATAAATGTTTACAATATAGAAAAACATTCTAAATAGTAGTAAAAATATGTGTTTGTGTGTAGGAAGAACAACAAACTACATACCTTTAGTTTCGGTGTCCTGTTTATTATTGTGATGTTGTTGTAGCAATTACTGTTGTAATGTTGCAAGTTAAAAAAAAGAAACGAATACATACAAGCAACCAGTCTACATGTATGAATTTAAAACGTTAGTCTTAATACAAGTACAAGTACGAACAAAAATCTCTTGACCCTTTTATAGTTTACAAAAATTCTATCAATTTCTGTTTTGTAGTTTTTGCTGCAATTGTGTTTACACACAATTGCTGTTGCTTGCAGTCTGTTGTTTTAAACTACTGGTTATTTGATGATGTTGTCGTTGTTTTCATTTCAATTTGGGGCTCTGAGGTATAGTGTAATATGTGTGTTTGTTTGTATGTATGTATAGGTTTAGAACTTAAAAACTAAATCGGATTTACTTAAAGTCTGATCGCCAAAACGACCAGGCACATACTCTAGATGCTTGACAGTTGTTACTGAATTTCTGCTTTTATTATTGTTTTTTCTTCTTCTGTAAACCAAATGAATTTCAAGCTTAAATAATTGCATTTTGTTTTTAGTATGACATAAACATGCATTTTAAGGATGTTGTTGTTCTTTTTTTTTCTAGGCATTTTTAAACGTAGTAGTAGAAATAAATAAATTTTAATAATTGTGTGTAGGTTTGAATTCTTTTTCTGATTTTCATGTGAAATAAAAATCTCAATAACGTTTTTTATTTTTTTAATTTTTGTTTAACATAAATATTCATTTGTTTGTTATGAAAACATGTTGTAATAAATTATTTTTGTAACACGAGTTTTTTTTCCAACTTTTCGTTTTTTTTTTGTTGCCAGACAACTTGCAACGTGTGGCTGCATATTGTTGATTTTTTTTTTATAAAAAAACAAGGTTGGCAAATAAATTCATTTTAATTAAATTTTTGTTACAAAATATTTACAAGCTGAGTTTGAGTTTTTCAATCAAAATAATAATTGACATTTTGTTTTAGTTATTTAATAACTAGTAAATAATTGAAATTGTTTGAATTTCATTTAAATTGAGTTTTATTTGTTATAATTTTTTCTCGTTGATAAATAATAAATATTTATGAAGTTCATATTCTCGTTATTTGTTATTTAATTGATTTTAAAACGTGAATGCTTAAAGAAGGAAAATCAGAGGGGCTAAAAAAGTTGTTACTTATTTAAAATAATTATGCGGTATAAGTTTTAAAAATTATATATCAACGAAAAGGAAAGCTTGGGCGTTTGTTTAGAGAAATAATAATTTATTAAATACATGTTTATTTTAAGTTCTTTTAACTAATAATTAACAAATAAAAATAATAAAGTGGTTTTGGTTAAATAAATAATTTTTAAGAGTAGATTTCAAGTGAAAACAGGTTGCTTTTGAGTTACATATTTAAAAATGTATTGGCTTAACATGCAAAAATCTTTGAAGCTTAATAAGTAAGAAAGTATAGCTGGTCAAGCCCGATCATTTGCGACATTTGTGCTATAGGACGGGTTATAGCCGTTTCACACTTGTCAACGTCTAACATCTACCGTCAATTATCGTAACATCTACCGTCAATTATCGGAGATGTTAACATCTTCTCATTAGAAATACAAATAGGGCTAAAAATCGACATCCTTACAAGATGTTCCTATCTCATCTTATTCCATTTTATATCTTTCCATTATTTGAGTATCATCATTAGAAAAGTGGCAATAAATTCTATTATTATTGTGACATCACTAACAAAATAAAAGTTTGTCAATCAGCTTTTAATTTATACAATTATGCCTTTATATATAAATATTTTGGGAATTGATTAAAGGTTTTCCGTCTGTCCGCCTATCAGTTTGTCTGTCCGTGTGTATGTTGGAGTAGAGGTTTCCAAAGACCCGGAATTTGAAGGGCACTGGGTTGTATTGAATTTATATCAAATCAAGTCCGGAATGGAAATGAAATTCGGCTAGATCGCTCTCAAAATGGCTGATATATGAGCAACAAACTACGACTACCTTTAAATCTTACCCATTAATCGCAAATTTTTACCCATAAACCTTAACTTTTGAAGTCTTCTTATAATTTACAAACTTTATTTTTTCACTTTAACCTTAAGTGAACTTAGTGGAATACTTGAAGTAAAATTTAACGATATCGGTCCTAGTTATAGACAAACATTTGCCTTTTTCTTTCGGAAACAATGGTTCTGGTACCGTAACGCCCATACCAAACGACTCCAAATTTGGCCAAGATGTTTCCATACCCTCCACCCCAATTAGTTGTGAAGAGGGTATACTAAGTTTGTCTTTCCGTGTGAAACTTTTTTTTATTCATCTCAGACCCCAGTAAGTATACATATTCTGGCTCCTTGAGTAATTCTAAGTCGATTTAGCCAAGTCCGCCTGTCTGTCCGTCTGTTGAAAACACGCTCACTTTCGAAAAACTCAAAAGAAATAAACAAGCTTGGTGTCAAATTGCTTGTAGTTATCCTAAGCATTTTGGGATTGAAAACCAGCAAAATTGGTTCTGTAGGATCAGAGCTCTGAATTGAAATGTGGAACCACCACCTTAAAAAATGTATAACTTTGTTAAAAAAAAAACATAAATGGTGGACCAATGCACGGAATGGTATCAGATTTGGCAAAAATTCGTTTCCAGTCGAATGGAAATCACGCTGTAAAATTTCGTGGAGTCCATAATTTACCCTAATCCCCATATAAACCCTACTCCCGGAAAACAGTTTAGTACGTCTAAACCCGTAATAAATAATGCTATTAAAATAGAATTTGATGCGTCGCAGTTTTATAGGACTAGAAATAACACTAATAAATTTTGTGATGATCGGTCCATAATTTAGTATAGGCCTCATATAAAGCCCACTCTGGTTAATTATTTAAATACGCCTAAAACCGTAGCAGATATATTTATTGTGGTAAAATTTCTTTCAACTTAGTTTCATATGGCCAGAAACAATTTTATGCAATTTTGTGATATGCGGTCCATAATTTACCTTTGATTCCATATTTAGCAGCCTTCTGATATTCATTGTAAACGCTAAAACTTTTCGAACTGTCGGTGGAGGGTATCAAAGATTCGAAACAGCCGAATATAGCACTCTAACTTGTTTTATATACAAAAGTAATACATAATGAAAATGAGCCAAATCAGACGATATGAGCTACGGAACAATTTGTGTTTAAATATTTTGGTGATTGGTATATGAAATTGGGCAAAGTCTTTTCTATCACTTTTACTTTTTTTTATAAATGTGTGCATGAGAAACTCTAGAGTACCGAAACGTTCACTTATCTATTATTCATGAGTGAGTATGAATGTTTTAAAATTTCGCTACTTATTTTCATTCATTTATACGTATAAAAATAAAAATCTAAGTCATCTCACACGTGAGTTGACTAAAGCAACAATTTATTTAATTTTCATATTTATTAATGACAAAGACCTACACGATTTTAGATTTCTCATTAATGAGAAATATGGAAATTGTGTGTTTTTAGCTGCCTTTTTTACAAAATTTTTTGAAATCTGAGAAACACCCTTAATATCAACAATTTGAACTCTAAATCGATGAAGTTTAACAAAAAAAAAAGGATTAATTTGTAATACTTTGACTCATTTTGCGTACTGGGTGTTCACTGACATAATTTTAATGACTCATTTGGGACAAATGAAACGAAGACAACTGTCAGAAGCAACTAAACCTCATTCCTTCAATTAAAAAAATCCTCCACCAACTTCTTTTAAAACTAAGACCTCTAAAATTTTAAGCATTAAAAACAGACTTTAACTGTCGATAAAAAAAAGAATCGAAACAAATGTTCCTTGCCGCTATCTAACAAAACACACAGAGACAAAAACGCCCAAAAAAGGGACCCATACGGTTGGTCAAACAATAAACAGAATCGTTTTAAAAATCCTCACACTATTCAACAATTTTTTAAATAAATATCGAAAAAGTGTCAAAGGAAAACTTTACAAATAACAACAATGAAAAAAAGAAAATAATAAAAGTAAAGATGAAAAACAAATACAACCACTCAATATATATTGAGCTGAAAATTTGAAAAGTAATTTAAACGAACAAATAATAAAATAAAAAAATAAAAAATAAAGGAGGAAATCTTCAGCTCTAATGGCACAATGGGGAGAGACAGATGATATAGAGAAGAAGCTAAAATAAAAGATGGGTTGATTGTGTTCAAGTATCTATAAGAATTAAAATAAGAATATTGTCTGGGTCTTAAGAATAAAAGGCCAGAACAAGAAGAGCTTTTTAAATGGAAGGAAAAAATCTTTAAGGTCCTGGGTTTGTTTTTCTTAAGCACTAAAGACAACTGACCACATGATTAAATGTTTGTGAAAAACACTTTTAATACTGCATCTGTGTGCAGAAAAAAGGAAGAAAGTGATAGAAGAAAGTAAATAAATATAACGTAAAAAATCGGCATTAGTTTAAATAAACATGTGACAGAGGAATACTATTCAGGCGTTATACACCAACTGAGAAAAGGACCTACAGGACACTTTGGAGGATACAAACTTTTAACTTTTTCAATTGAATAAATTTAATAAAAATGAATTGAAAAAAAAAAAAAAAATAAAGAATTTAAAATTAATTTTGTTGATTTGTAAAATATTCTAAATTTGTTCGATCTTCCAAGTGTTCTGGACTCTTGGGGGTTCCAATCAAGTGATTCATTGCAGATTTTGTTGGATAGCTTTCTTAGGCCGCACAATTTAAAAAAAATAATATGGAAAAAAACTGCTGGCCAATTTTTTTTTTAAACAAAAAATAATATTTAAAATCTGTTGGTGAATGGGAGATTTGGGCAAATTGTGAGTCCTAACTTTAATTTTATAAAAAAAATGTTTAAACAAAATATTTAAAAAAATCACGTTACAAATCTGTACAAAAAATATTTTTTATTTTTGGAAAATTTTTGTATATATAAATTTTGCACAAAATATCTGCCCTCAGGTCAGAGAAATTGTTCTGATTTAGATGGGCGGAACCTGGCGGATATGGTCCACCCATAATGCACGATGTTAATTGTAAATAAAACAAAAACTTCTCCGAGAATAATCTTAATATTTCTTATTAATATAGCAAAATCTATGATAATTATTTGTGAAAGAAAATATCGACCAAATTCACGTCACGGCTTCGGTCGCCTAACCCTATCCGATGGTCCATATTTTCAATTACTCTGAGACATTATTGAGGGTCAATGTCGTTAATGCGCCGAATTATCTCATCCTTTAGCTCTTGATTTGATCTTGGCTTATTAAGTCCACTTTTTCTTTTAAATATCCCCAAAGAAAGAACTCCAACACCAATTAACATCGCCACGAATTTCTCGAGCAAAAGAGCAATTATTTTGTTGGCTGTGTGGCAAGTGCAACCACATATCGTCCAGATTCGTATCCTCAATTTCTGGCCACAAGAAGTCCGTTATCATCTCGCGACAGCGAACATCATTCACACCGAAAAAATTCTCACAAATTGTTCACCAATTAAAGCATTAATCAAACATAAAATAAGTTTTAATTAAAAATTTAATCAAGTAATTTAAGTTAATTAAACGTTTAATTGATACTATTAATTTGATTACTGGTGCATATTTAATTAAATTTTTAATTCATTTACACATTTTTTAATTGAAATCAATTTTATTTTGTAGTGTTAAAACTACTCCATTGTATACACAAGAGGATTAGAATTAACTTCGTTTAAAAACGAAAACATGTCGTTAAAAAACGAAGACATGTCGTCTCACTACAAACACTTTTAAACAAAGACATGGTCCATGCTTGCATTACATCGGACCAGTCCATTAAGTAGTCCATTTAATCAAATTGGATCAGGTGGTCCAATGATATTTTGCTACAATGTTTTGCAGTGTTTTGCGATTGGATTAGATAATCATGCACCAGCTATTGTAGGGCACTTAGTAGAAAGAAAACTGACTTCAAACACAAAAAAATATTAACTTTTATGTTGATGACTTTTTAATAAAAATGGTCAAAAATAGAATTTTTAATAGAATTTTCTATAACCCAAGAGGTTATAACATAAATGGAGTCAAACCTTCAACATTATGTTTAAAAGCCTCATGTGGCAAAACTAAGATACCAAATAAACTGAAGCTAAAAAATCGTCTTATCTGTTGTTTTGTCTTAATAAATTATTAAAAATTCGATTTTGGAATTTTCTTTGGCAGTTTATTTATTTCTTAATGCTACAAAACAACCCTTTTTCCTTCGAAAATATTCCACAACTGGCCGTTTATTCTTAATCAACGGAACCAATCAGTGAAGTGTAAACAATCAAATTTAAATTAAATGCCAAATGTTTGTTGAAAAGACTCTTAAGAACTATTTCCTTTTTTTTAAACAAAAATATCCTTCATTTGTTTAATTTATTTTCTTTTTTTCGTATTGTGTGTTTATTATCGCAAACAAATAAAGACCCAAATTGTAAGAAAGTTTTCTTTTCTTTCATTCCACAAAGTGTTGTTTTCTTAGACAGCAGCAGCAACAAAAACAATATAAACATTTAATGGAATATTTCATCCGGAGACTAATTGTTTTTTGGTTTTGTTGCTGGCAAAACCCCAAAATATGTATTTATCAGCATGTCTACAAACAAATAATTTTACATTTGTTTCATGAGAACCCGGAGTACTTGTGTTTCAAAAAGGGAATAATAAATATTAATTATAGTTTTGGAGAAAACTACAAATCAATAGTGGTCGAGCAAAAGGGATGAAGGATTAATGTTGGGTACACCAAAATAAATTGTTGCAAAAAGAGTTTATAAATAAGAAAATTTGTCAAAAGTATTTCAAATAAAGAACTTTTGCTAAGAAAAATTTCTGAAAAATAGAAGCTGTCGCAGATGTTCTTGACGAAGCACATTCTGGAATACTAATATTGGGACACTTTTTAAAGTAATACTATCACGAATAACACGCAGAATGTTGGCTTCTAAGGCTGTAATTGTTGCTGGTTTATCAATTTAAACCAGTGACTTCAAGTAGCCCCACAAGAAATAATAAAGGGGCGTCAAATCGCACTACTCTGGAGACCAATTAACAGATTCCTTTCTCAAAAACAACAAAGTCAACTGCTATAGTGGCTGTCAGTATAGATGTCAGACAGGGTTGCGTGATATCGCCACTATTAATCAATATCGTCTTTGACAACATCATGGCTTAAGCAAACACAGCCAAATAGAGGCTTACGTTGGGGTCTCCACAGCCGCTTAAAAGATCTGAACTACGCAGATGACATCTGTTTACTAAAGCATAATTTAATGGTTAAGCTGATGGCCACTAAGGTGGGTTTAAAAATAAACTCCCTTAAGACAAAAACTATGAGGATCAACACAGAAAATAACCAACCATTTGTGTTGCCTGATCGCTTCCTTGAAGTTTTAGGCTCTTTTGTATATTTAGGCAAAACATACACGCAGAAAAAAACGTGTTTGAATATGGTGACCTCCAACAAAACTTTATTTAAAGAAAATTTTAACCATATTATGTATATATAGATATGGTAAATATTATTGTCACCGACAGCCATATTATAGTTAAATTAGTCCTCCATCTAGGAGCCACAGCCATATTACGGCTGTCTCTCAACATGTTTTGGTTAAATATGACAATAATATGCTTTTAAATTAACAATAGTATTTTCCTTTTTTTCCAAGAGCAACATGCTATGGTTGAAAACCAACCATGCTATTATAAGTGCTAAACATATTTAAGTTATTATTAACCATAACATGTTTGGAGGCAACCATGGCTTCTTGATGAAGGACTAATTTAACTATAATATGGTTGTCAGTGACAATAATATGGTTAAATTAAACATAATATGATTAATATTTTCTTTAAAAATAGTGTTGTTGGAGGTGGCCATATTTAAACATGTTTTTCCTCTGGGTGTACGTATGGCATACGGCTGCGAATCATTAAAATCCGCAACAAAGGATGTCGGTGCTATGTAATAATTCTTTAGCCGTTGCCTACGCAGAATAATGCGAATCTTTTGACCTGCGCGTATCGGTAAATGGCGCTGAATAGGACATATCCTTAGGAAACCATCCGGCGATATCACCCAGAATTTCCTTAGACTCATTCGATGGAGGAGGAAGCTTGAAAAAGACGTCAGGTCGACTGGATTCAGCTGGGTCGAAATAAAACAACTAGCTTATGGTAGGATTGCCTAGAAGAACTTTGTAATGGCACTTTGTTCCTTATAGGAAATCCAGGATTAAATATATATCATATTCCGGGAAGCACGGGACTAAACAACGTATTAATGAATAACCAATTCATATTGGTAATAAGAATTGGTCACTCTGTACTCGGCTAGGAGTTACGTATAAAGAGCCAAGGGACTAAAGCAGCCAACACAAGCCCAAAATTAAAAAAGTTTATTCTGCAGCATGGTCGAATAAGTACCAGGTATAGTCATTAGAAATTTTGTTCTCAATTTCAAAACCCATATAACGTCAAACAAAAGAAAATATTGAAAAAATCAAAACAAGCGTCAAAAATCAAATACACTAATTTGACATTACATGGGCAAATAATGAAAACTATCCCTAATGAACATAACTGGTACTTATTATAATATGATTCCGCAGTAGTAACTAATTTTATTTTCAAACTACCATACGGGTTTTTATGCACTTTTACGTCTGTTTGCCGAAATTAAAAAAAAAAATAGGCCATGGCAACAACGGAACTATTCGAGAAAAAACGACTTGAAGGAGTTCCAAAACGGATATAAGTAAAGGAGATTGAAAAAAACTGCAAGAGGTTTCAACCATCAACTAACTGACTTTTGTATTCCATTTGTAGTCCCTTAAAACACAGCCATTTTCCTACAATCGCAAAACCAAATATTTCTTTTTCGTCAAAAATCAAATTTCTATTTGATTTCCTTCATTTGTTTAAACACATTTAAATATTGTTAGCATTGATATGCTACTGTCTAAGGTAAATCTAACATTGTTTGATATTTGCATAGTATTTTTCACCAACTGATTGTTAAACAAGTACTGTTATTAGACATTTCCATTTAGTTTGGTGTATACTTTTAGGGGGTATTTTAAATTGATATCCTGCTAACTTTTACTGCAATTGAACGTGACTTTTGTTGTTATCTAAAAAAAACATTACACTTTTAAAAATTTTCCCTTAATGCAGAGTTGGTTTTTTACAATTTTTTTCTTTTTTCAAATATTTTGCCACTTTCAGTTGACTGTTAGAGAGAGAGCGATTGTAAAACTAAACACGATTTCAATTTTAGATAGTTGCTGTTCATTTCATATCTTTCTATCCTTTATATAAATATAAATTGTTATTTGTTGCTTTCATTTTGTTAAATGAAAAAAATCGAGAATTTTGTTTTTAGTGAATGGACTCTAGAAAACATTTACACTTGCAAGTTTCTTTTATATTTGCATATAAAAGAATTAGCTGTTGGAGAATGAATAAAAATACTGGCAGTAAGTGTTTTACACAGTTTTCTTTAAACTCAAATTTTATTCTTTAGAGTGAGTTTTGTCCTTAAAATGAAAACAACTTTTATGTAGCAGCTTGTTTGTTATGATTTTGTTGCAGAATTCCTTTGTAGGAATGTCTTGTGCTTTCTAGAAATGTCTTTTTCTTTAAATTTCCTTCCTTTGACTTTGTTTATTTTTAAGCTTTGGTCAATTTATTTTGTATTTTTTTCACAGATGATACATTTTGCCACTTGAAGGGTTTGTAAGTTTTCTACACATTTTATTATTTACCTAAAAGTATGCTTCAGTGACTTTTATTTAGGGAAACTGTAACGTGTATCTGCTTCTAATTTGTTGATACTGTCTAAGCAGCAGTTGACTTTTTGTTTTCGTCCTTTTTTTGTTGTTTATATTGCACATCTTATAATGCTCATTGTTGTTTTTGTTTTGCAAAGGACAATAATAGATAAAGGTACTTTTACAGTCTCTTGGGAGTATTTTAAATTATTTGCAAAAGAAGTTATTTTTAGTAAATAAGTATGATATATTGACTATATACTTATTTTATTTAATAGGCAGGGTCAAATAGTGATTTATCTTATAACCGTAGAAGTTTTTATATTTTGGGTTAAAAATTTGTAGAAAAGGAAAAGGAAGTTGTAATTGTAATGGTAAGATAAATAACCCAGGATATACACACATTAATAAGACCAATAATATGACACTTGGACCATAAAAAGTAATGGTTTACAAATCCCAAAACAAGCGTAATGGAAAAATTAGAGAATTTTTAGCTTTTACCCATTTTTCTACATCATCACCAACATCAGTAAGGAAAGGTAAAAATGGCTGCCAGTACTTATCTGAAATACTTAGACCTAATGATTCATTGCGATACCATGGATTTTCACTAATGAGATTCCGCAAGTAACCAACCTGAATTCTGAGGAACTCTGAAATACTTTCTAGTTTAACGCCAGAGGTATCATACAATCCGTGGCAGTCGCCTTCTCGCCAGTGCACGACAGTTAAAGAGAATGTGTTCTACATGCTCCTTCTCATATTTGCAATCCCAGCTGCGCCAGTAATCATAGTGTCCGGCTTCCAGACGCTGTGCATGCCTTCCTACAAAATAGGGTTTCGTTACAACAGATACCAAAGTTGTGTGTGCTTTTTGGTCATCTATAGTGGATAAATGAATCACCCATCATCTGTGCGAGGATGTCAATCCTGCATGCAGAGTTCGCGGTCCTAAGCTCTATGCAACAGTATTTCAAATATTTTCCTTCCCGAAAGTATGCAAAAGTGATGTCTTTTGATTTTCAATAACTTATAAGAATCTATAAAATTACAACAAAAATGTTCAGAAAATTTAAGGGACAAGTTATTAAAGTTTTTGCTTATTGCTGAAGAATTTTGTATATTCACTTTTATTGCATATTTTGTTAGCATTACATTTTGCGCTGATTGATAAAAAATTATTTTTTTTTTTACTATTTAACGCAAAATAAATACGTACAAATTGTATATCCGAAAATTGTAGAGACAATAAATCTATTTACGACAAAAGCGTAATTCTTGTTATATCTATAAACAAAAAGTCGTAACCTACTCATTAAATTACTCCTAACACTATGCCGCATTACTTGAAATGTTTTCCCTCCTGAAATTATGATGTACAAAATAAACATCTTTAACTTTCTCCTAAATTCAATTTTAAGGTTTCGTTTAATTCACAATTACGTTCATTCGCATCCGCAAAAAAAAATCATCTTCTTATAACAACTTCACGCTACTTTTTTTATATTTCATCAATTTACTTTTTTTATTATTTTGATCCTCATTATAAATTTCCGCTTGATTAGCAGGACAAGTGGCCTGTTTGTATCGCATCAATGTTTGCTGATGTTCCTAAACATTAATTCTATGGAAAGATGGTTTGTATAACTGAATCTCTAGTGCTTGGCTTCTGTATCTTGTGCCGTTGAGTTCGTTAATTTTAAAGTCTACTAAACTTGTTAAGGATAATTTTCTTTTGAACTTTGATATTATTATTTAAATGAGAATCTTTATTGAGGTGTTGATGTTTAACAACTTCAAAAAAAGGATGATAGTCATACACACTCGCTGAACTGTTCTCAGTCTAACAAAATAGACTAATGATAGGAAAAAAAGAAAATAAGAAAAAGAAAATGTTAAAATAAATGTTGCGTACTTAAGGGGGATTATTTAAAGTCAAAAGAGAAATTCTAACGAAAAAATTTAAATTGTAAGATGAAAAATAGTTTTGTCAAAAGAAAATTTGAAAAAAAACCCAACACTTTTGAAAGGATAAAATAAATTGCAAGACACTTAGTTGATTGATTGCTAAGAGTATAGTTTTGGGGGTTAACAATAAAATCAATAGTGTTTCAAAGAATAATTGTTTAATTCGTTTTATAAAGGAAATATTTTGAAAGAAAAATTATTTTTAAATTTTTTTCCGGTAATAAACAAAATTGTTAATTGTTTATAAATACTTTTCAAAGAAATACACTTTTATTACGTTAAAAAAACTTAATTTTCATGTTTTTTATTATAAATTACCTTGTTAAAGAAGTATTATTAGTAAAAAGTAAAGATTTTCTTATTATTAGATGGGGTCTTTCTGTAAACTACTTTTTTAAATTAAATAATTGAAGAAAGTTCCTTTAAGAAGAAATATCCTTTCTGAAGAATTTACCTTTTTGATTTAAGTACGTTTTTAAAAAAATTATTTTTTTGGCGAAACTCCTTTTTTGAAGAAAGTACCTTTTTGAAGAAAGTACTTTTTTGAAGAAAGCACATTTTTGCAGAAAGTGCCTATTTGAAAAAAGTTTCGTTTTGAAAAAAGTAAATTTTTTAAAAGAGTATGTTTTTGAAGAAAGTACCTTTATGAAGAAGTAGCTTTTATAATAAAATACATTTTTGAAGAAAGTACCAGAAAGTACATTTTTGAAGAATGTGCTTCTTAAAGAAAGTAACTTTTTGGAGAACGTTACTTTTTAAAAAAGGTCCTTTTAAAGAACCGTAGCTTTTCAGAGAAAGTACCTAAAGTTTTTTAATTTAAAAAACAAAATTTTTTGTATTCTGCTTCGTGGACACCCCAGAAATCAGGGAAGTGTGGGGTCCTTAATTTAATAGCCGTTGGTTTAGGTAATCTTTTTAAATATTGTACCTCTTTGAAGAATGTACTTTTTGAAGAAAGTACCTTTTTCAAGAATGGGCCTATTAAAAGAAAGTAACTGTTTTAAGAAAGAACTTAAAGTTTTTTAATAAAAAAAAATTTTTTCCCCTTTCGTGAACACCTCAGAAATCAGGAAAGTCCGCGGTCCTTCATTTAATAAACTTAAGCTTAGGTAATAAAATTCTGTTGTCGCTCAGTCTTCCTCTCCGGAGTTTGTACAGATCATCCAAAAGACAATCCACCTTTTGGTGCTCCATTCTCCGGGAAAATCAGGTGCATCAATACCTGTTGCCAGCTCTGAAGAGATCTTCCCCATCTCTTAAGATTGCGGCTGATTGCGCAAACGTCAAACGCAAGAATTTGAAACGTCGTTTTTTAATAAGATTTCCGTAATAAAAAAATTTTACGACAAATATTTCCCTATTAAACAGGACTTGAAACCAAAAATTATTAGAATAAGGTTTAAAGTTTATTAAAAACAACTTCCAAATTCTTGCTCTTTGCGTTTGCGATTTCCAGCACACCCCAGCCTATCTGGTACCACGAATATCAGAAGCCCCAGTGAGCTGGCCTTGGGTTGACTACTTTTAAAGACATCCGTTGGTAGGCCTCTTGCGAGTAATGTTTTTCACCTTTTAGGAAGTTTAAGTTTTCAGAAGTTTAAATTTTCTATTACTTTTGGAGAACACGTGGTGCTTTGCTATTCTACACATTCTGCTGGCATATTTCCAAAATCAGCGGAGTTTAGATAATCCTAAGCCAAGGGCGAGTGAATAATTTTGCCAGATTTTGCACTCATATTGCTACTCTACTAATTTTTCTGTTTGCTCTCGACAATTGGTAAACGCTCTGCTTATTACCCTGTGGTTAAGATCAGCCAGGAGGTCAGACCATATAGCAGGTGCTTTTGTAAATCTTTTCCAGATCTGTTACTTAGTGTCTCCTCGAAGGTATATAGAAAGACATCCTAAGAATATTTCTCCTTTTGCTTTAACGCCCTCTGGGGAAATTAAATGCAATCAATACCTGGAATTCAGCAGAGATTCAAATTAAAAGATCCCTAAATATTGCGGCCGGATATCCTATCTGGTACCACGGGAGTCAGTAGGCCAAGAAACTTCGGTCCTGAGCTGGTTACTAGTGAGCCTTTTCGAAAGTCAGGTGGTTGGTGTAGTTCATACCCAAAATGGCGGAACGGACGATTTTGAAAATCCAGCTAAAGAGCTGATATTCTACTCGTCTTGGGGAAGTTTTTCTTGCTGGAAGATGGCCCTAGGTGATGATGGTAATCAACGGAAGCTGCTGTATTTCAGCAGTGGAGGTTAGATAGCCCCATCTGCAAAGCAAGGTGTGAACGTAGTGGCCTCTACCGAAATCCAAAATTACCATCCATGTGTGTAATGTAACACTAACAGATAAGGGAGCAGATGGTCACATTGTACTTATCCAGATATTTTGAACACTGCAGGGTAAGGCCAAACACCCAGGTACTCACGTAAATTCTAAACATTATTGTCACTCAGTCGACAAAGTAACACTAACAAATTCTTTCTCTGCTTTCAATGTTTCTAAAAAAAATGCTAAAAATATCAACTTGTTTTTCTTATATCTTCAAAAAAAAAGTCTTCTGATGTTTTACGCATACAATTGTAAATATTGTAGGATGTATATCGCCCATCACTACCTTTTAGAAAACTCTGTACGCTAAAATACAATTAAAATGATAATAAACCTATTTATATTCAATCACATTCAGATTGTACATTGTTGTCGTTGTTATAGAAATATCGTATGTGTCAAATTGTCAATTCTAAAATGTCATTTAAAAGGAAAAGGGGACATTTACTTATGAAGCTCTCTCAATTTTTCTAAAAGCTGATTTTTAAATTTACTTTATTTTATTTTATTTAAAACCTTCCATCTAATAAACACTTACTTTAATCTAAATCCATTGTTTTTCTTTTATTTCATCTAGATAATAATATCAGAAAGCCAACATCAAATCACACCATAAAGCTTAACTAATAGGTATGAAATATTTGTAAGAGTACCCGCCGTAACTGCAAAACAACAGAAATAGAAAAGCGGAAATTTCATAATAAAAAAATTCATTGAAGTGGAGAATATAAAAACAAAATAGCAGTTGGCACGTAACGTGATGAATTTTTAGAAGGGGGAGAAATTCCAAAAAACATTTTAAAAAAAAAACAGAAAACTTCACTACGGATTCATTCAAAGGTAAATACAGTTTTAGGAGTAGAAATACCGGTAGTATGCCGGAGTGGATTAAAAAAATAAACGTATTCATCTGATGTTTATTATTTTTGTTTAACAGACAATTGAATAAAAGTTGGAAGGATTTTTTTTTTATAACAGATAAAAACGTGAGGCAAAATAATAATTTATTTAAGTTTAAAAATTATTTTACTGGTATGCATTAAATCATTCTTTGCCACCCCCACCGCTAAACCTTTAAATTTTGAAGTTGTTTAAATGTTTTTTATTTGTTTTTCAAACGCATTTATTTTGTTTGTTTTGTTTTCTGTTGTTGCTGTGTTTGTACTTTTCCTTGTGCCAGAGCCAAGTTTAGATTTAGTTAAGTGTTGGCCAAATAAAAACGGAAATACATTTAAAATACAATCACAAGTGTTTTTCTGTGTAAGTTTTTTTTTCATATGGATACGTACACATGTAATTCATTTCCTTTGTGTAAGTAAAAATATGTTATATGTGTATGTATGTATTTATTTGTATGTATTGTTTGCTATTGGTGTCCAACAAAAACATTTTGCTTGTTGTGTTGTCAAGAATTTTGTTATGCTCAATTTATTGTCTAAATAAAGTTATTTCTGGCAATGGAAAGTAAATTAAATTTGCCAAGGAAACAACTTTTTATTTATAGATAATTTTAAGTAGAAAAACTAACAATAAAGATATCATTTAAATTTTAGAAAAATTTCTAAAGTTGCTCCTAAGAGTAGGCAATAAGTTTTCTTTATGAAAAGTAAATAGTTTACAGTCCATAAATTAGAATTCGCCAATAATTTATCTAAATTTTCTAAATAAAATCAAATTTTTTTGGCAAAAAATAAATAAAATGTACATTTTTAAAAAGGTATTTTTTGAATAGATTAATTTTTGCAAAAAGTTAATAACCACGTTTTCAAAATATTTTATTCTAAACTAAAACTCACTTCATTTAAATTAAATGTTTTTAAAAAATGAAATTAAATCAAACTTTCTACAAAAAATCCAACAAAAGTAAAACTGGATTATTTTTCTTAAAAAATATATTCCCAGAATACATTTTCCGAAAATTACTTTTAAGAAATGTACTTAATTCAAAAGTTGGTTTATTTAAAAGCAGTGTTCGAACATTATTGCATTGAAATTTCATTATGAATCCACTAACACCAGAGCAACGCGTGCAAATTGTTGAAATTTTTAATCAAAATTTCCATTCAAAATTTTATTTTGCGCAGAAGCCCATTTTTGGTCGAGTTTGGAGTGAGAAGAATCCACAAGCTTTTGTCGAAACACCATTTCATCCACAGAAAATTTCTGTTCGTTGCGCTTTATGGGCTGGCAGTGTCATTGGCCCATGTGTCTTCAAAAATGATGATGGTCAGAATGTTCCTGTCAATGGTGGGTGAATGGTATACGAACATGATTCGAAAATTTTTCGTTCCCCAATTATGTGGCAATAATCTTGCTGATATATGGTTCCAACAGGACTGAGCCACATGCCACACAGCGGGCGCTACAAATGATTTACTCAAAGAAACTTTTGATAAAAAAATTATTTCATATTTCATATATGGCCGCAAAAGCTACGAGAATTTGTGGAAAATTGATGTTCCAGATTGTGGCTTCTACACGCCAGCCGTAGCGGCCACATGGCAGAAATCATATTTAAACATCAATTTCATAAAATGTTCATTCCCATAAGGCCCATTTAAATGATATTAAGATTATAATTCTTTGTTTTATTACGATTTAAACTTGTGTCACTATATAAAAAACACCCTTTATTTTGTTTTTGTAAAAAATATTTTATGTCTGTACAAGCCAAATACGAGCGATAATGAACGAAGATTGTGTTTTTTTACAAAGAACAGAACGCAATAATATGTTCTTATCTTTATGTTGAGTTGGTTTAGAACAGTTTTCTTACTGTATAAAAAGATCACAAATAGATTAACCTTTTTTAAGGTATTTGCTACACCAACACTACAAGCGTTTGTGTTTTCCGCAATTCTGCCGTACATAAGACTTAAGTACAGTATAAAATCTCTACTTTTGAACTCTGATTAAAAGTACTTCTAGAAAAAATATGACCAAATTAAAAAATCGACCTTTTCATTGATTGCCGTTATGGGATCAGCACAAATGTCTACCAACAATGTTTGAGTTTTTCTAACAAAATTACCGATTTTATTAACAAAAATAAACGTTCCTATCTACAAAGATTATGTGATAAACGCTAAAAGACCTAACTAATAGTTTGAATAATACTATTGCCAATTGTCAACACAACTGCTAGTTTTTACAAGAAAAATAAATTTTTGAACTGTTAAATGCAGTTTATCAATTTCTTTTTTTAAACAGTTTTTTGTTTCTCTTATAAAATTTTCAAAGGCCTTTTTCCCTTTACGAAATATATTTTGTTTTAAAAAGAAAGCTACATTTTCTTAATTCAAAGAAATGCTTTTGTCTTAAAAGTACTTTTTTCAAAGACATTTTTTCAAGAGGTATTTATCCTTAATGGTATTCATTTCCAAAATCCGTTTATCTTTTTAACATGTACTTTTTTCGAAGGATACTTTTTCTAAAAAGTACTTTATTTAAAAAGTTTTTTATATTTTTGCAAAGATTTTTTTCTGGCTTATTTTATCAAGGATATATTTTTTAAAAAGGCATTCAAAATAAAAATTTTATTTTAAAGAATTAAATCTTTCTAAAGAAATTATCTAATTTGTATTTCATTCTACTGTCTTTTACTAAAAATCGCTAGAAAACATCTGTTATAATTTATTACTTAATAAGTAATTAAAACGCTCATTAGCAAATCAACCAACAGTTAAATTACATTTTCTTTCAACAAATTTAGCCTGTGGGATCGCTCTATTCAACCACTTAGTCACTCAAATTCTTATTTAAAATACTTGAGGTATTCACAAGACCCATTGTATCTTTGTATCGATTGTATGTTGTACTAAAATGCAACAGTGTATTTTTTTTCTTCAAATAATTTCTTTATTTAAATATTTATTTTCCATTTAAAGACTTTTCGTTTGTATTTAAAAGCGATGACTTGAGGCTCCAATTCTACTACTAATTTGATAAAATTTTCAGCCAGTTGGAACACTATACCTACATCTTGAAAATTATAGTTTAATAAGAAAAATATATAAAAATAATAATCATAATTGAATCAAAATATGATTTAACAAACAAAATTTAAAAAATAGAAACTGGGAATTATTTCCTTTCATAGGTTACTTTATTATATTCAACATTTTTTATTTTTTCGAATTTATTCTATGAGCTAAATTTCAGTTATGTAGTGTATAAAGTCATTCCTAAAAATTAAAGGAATAGGACTATTACAAAAAAGCATTATTAAATACATAACTGAAATTTAGCTCATAGAATAAATTCGAAAAAATAAAAAATGTTGAACAAAATTTAAAAATTTAACTGCCGTATTTTTAAAAAAACTAAATTTACTGCCAGGCCCACGATGTCGACAAGAAAATTTCTTTCTCATATTTATATTGAAAACAATAATAAAAAACTAAATTTGTTTTTGTTTTCAAAACAAATATTCGAAAGAAATGTTCTTTCCTACATCGTGGGCCTGGGCCTTTATTTAAAATCTATTTTAAGGAAAATTTTTGTGGAGATTTAGTTTCAAAACACGCTTAAAATTTAAAGTTAAGCAATTCTTTAAGCAAATTGATATGAATATTTTAATGTAGAAATCCCAAAAAAAAAAACTCACAAAAAACGTTAGAAAAGTTCACAAATTGCTTACAAGTTTAATAAAATTGTTGTATACCCTTAGGCTGCGTATATTTAATTCAACAATTATGTACTTGCAATTTTTTACTTATATGTAGAAGTGTTTAAATCAACAAACCTTAAAAGCAAACATGTATCAATTAAAGAGTAATAAAAGAGAAGAAGAAAGAATTTAAAAAAAAATGTATGTATTCATCTAAGGAAAGAAACGACTACAACAATAAAGGTAAAATTGCAATAATGCAACTCTACAGAATTTTCTTCAAACACTGCGCAAATGCAAGTCAAGTGAAAAAAAAAATATGTAAACGAAAATAAAAACGCTTAAAACTGTAAAAAGTGTATGATAAGAGAAGTACAAAAATAAGAAAAATTTCTAAAAAAAAAGACTAAAATAAATAAATCATACATATAAATATTTTTTTTAGTTGCTTAACACAAAAAAAAGAAAAAAAATATCTGAACCTAGAAGTATGCTATAGAACATAAATTTCTAGAATAGGAAGACTCCTAAGAATATGCTGCAGTAAAATGTTAAGATATTACAGAAATGTATGTAATATGAATGTTTATTCTACATGTGTTAAAATGTATATTTTTTATTGTGAATATATGAACATGTTTAAACATTTTTATGGAGTATAAAAAGCAAAAGAAAATAAAAAAAAACAAGATAGAGCAACATTTTTAGAGCCATAGAAGAAGAAAAACAGAACAATGTGCTTTATTTTGTATTGTTACTGACTTTAAAAAGGAAGTCTATCTTTTAGGGATTTGCTTAAAAATGTGAGCTTGTGTGTTCCTGGAACAGATTTTTACTTATTTCTTCTTTTAATCACTTTTGTTTGATGTTGTTAGTTATCTGCAAGATTCTTTTATACACAAAAAAAAATCCCCTTTGTTTAGTGGAACGGAAAATCCTAAAACAACTGCAAAATTTAAAAAAAAAGAACACAAAGATTTTCTTTACAAAAGAAACAACAATTTTAGGAATTAAAATTTGTGAAAAAAATAATCTCCCTACGTAAACAATTTTAAATAAATTAAATTATATCATAATAAAAAAAGAAAGACGATTAATTGTAATTCAATAAGTATTTAAAAATAATTGTTGCATACTTAAGGGCTTTTGAGGAAATCTAAACATTAATTGTATTTCAACAATTATTACCATTTAAACACACTTTGAGTATTATTACAGAAATATTATAAATATTTAATGGAAATTAAAACGTTCTCAAACAATTTTTTGGGCATTTTTAATGGCAATTATGGTTGGCAAATTAAGTACTTGAATTATGTATAAACTTTACCTTTTTAATTAAACTTCTTAGTTAAGTACATTTTGTTTTCTTTACAAAAAAAATGTATAGCATAATTTCAGAATTTTTAGTTTGCTGTTAAATTTTCATTACTTTTTGGTAAGTAATTCAAACTCTGTTGCTGTAAATGTTGTTCGAGACAGTTAATTAAAAACTCTTTTAAGCTCGTGCTCAGACTAGTCCTTAAGTTGTTTTATAAAACTTAGACATTTATTTTATTAACGAAATTTCGCTAAGAAGGCACTTAAACTATGCAACATTTATTGGGCAGCTTTTTAAAGAAGGATATTAATATTTATGATGCTGAAATAATTTTGTTGAAAAAATTTGGGTTTAACATTTTTGAAAGTGAAATGGAGAAATGAGAAAGACAATAAAGTTTTGTTTTGTAATTTAAAGATATCAAAAGAATTTTCTTGTTTTGCATATTCTTGGATTAGACTGACAGCAAAGTTCTAACAATAGAAAAAGGAAGTCAATCCGTATTTGCTTCTCGGAAAAAAAGAAAATATAGTTAAGGAACCTAAAACAAATTCGATCGAAATCGTCATGTCGAAATGTGTAACAGGCCTGTTTGTATATACATTGTCATAAATTTTTACATTGAGCTGTACAAGTGTGCGTTATTGTCTTTATTTCTTAAGGGCAACTAGGCTAAATGGTTTGGCGTGACTGAACCGTGTTGCGGGGTTCCGTATTGACCTTTATTTCTTATCTGCATTGTGCAAAAACACGTTTTGAAAACTAAAAAAAGGGGAAGACTTTGGAAGATTCGGCTTCTTTCATGAAGGTTCAACAGTGTATTCCAACCTGGCAATTGGGAGTAAATTTATTATCTGCCAACCCTTTTAGATGCCTTAATTAGAAAAAATCACATTATTCATACTGGGAAATATATTTTTTTGTTAAGTACAGTTATAGAAATCAGAATTTTTATAGATACAAGATTATCGTAAGAACATGTCATTACAGTCTTAATATCCAAAACTATATATGACCTCTACTGTAAAAAAAGTTTTATTTTAAAAGCAACGCCTATTTACGATAGCAGGTCGTGAATAACCCAATGTTAATCATAGCTGTCAAGCCATATTGCACTTAAGGAAACTTTTCGTTAAGTTTTATGAATCTGCCATTGGCGTAAGCAAAGTGCAAAACTTATCGCACATTCCCAACGGAATCGGATGATTACTTTTAATATAATTAATTTCAATACAATAAAAAAAATGTTTACGTGAACGGTCTTTAGATAAAATGGTTTGCCGCGAATAATTCTACACAAATAAGCTGTCCCGGACAGTAAGCTGATGTTTGTCTAAAATACAACATCGGTAAGGCCAAGAAGAGTTCACTACAGGTGGCGAAAAAAAAACCTGCCATCTTTGACAGTTCGCACCAATTTGTTTTGTCTGTCTGCACAATGTTTTGTTTGGAAAAGGTTCACATTTCGAACCGTAAATGCTAACAAAGCAATGCTGAAAACATCTGTTATTTCTGTTGTTTTTGGATTGTTGTATTATTGCCGCCACATGTAGTGAATTCGCCTCGGACTTTGTGGACATTCCAAATTGTGCCTTTCTAAATCATACCCAAGCAATCGGCCGTGTTTTCCCTTAATGGCTCCAAACATGAAAAACGTGAATTATTTCTATACGTTTCAAATCTACACACATTTAAGCAACCAGTTGATTTAAATAATTATTTCTTAGTGGTAATTTCAAGTAAACTGTTGAAAATTAAAAGGTTATGTTAACGTTATTTACTGGGTGACAAACCAATCCTGTGTGTGAGCACGACCAGCACAAACAGAAAACTGGCTGAGTATAAAGCTAGGCAAGATTATACGCTCGCCCCTTGTTTAGGAGCTGGAAATGCCTTACCTACGCTAGATTTGCTAGAGGCACCTGTTCAATAGCAACAGCACGCAGGAAGATTCGCTAGCAGGTAACATTTTCCCCAAGTGGTGGAAAAAGGCCTTGAATCTGAATTTTTAAAATATCTCTTCCCGCGACTTTGGGTATTAAAGCCTCGATGGGGCCTCAACAGTAGTCAGTCCGGAGCCGTGTCTGGGGGATACCGACTCTCCTGGTACAAGATAGGATCTCTGATCAGCCGAAATCGCAAGAGATCTGTCAGATTCAGAAATTGACTGCACCGAATTCCAGCTATTGACTTCACCTGATTTTTCTGGAGGATGTAACACTAAAAGGTAAAATACTCTTTAGATGTCCCGCTGAGTGGACATTACTCAAGACAGGCACCTTAAAAATCTGTCCGTACAAAGAAGACTTGATGTTTCTTTCAGAACGCTACGGTGAACAGGTAACAGTATTATTGAAGGAGGAAGGGGCTCCGCTTAAACAAAGTGTCTCGTTAGGGAGATTACACTATCAACAATGCAGTCTGTTGGGCATGTTCTACAAATCGAAATGAAGTAAATACAAAATTAAGGCAATTTTAAAAACGACCCTGTACTGAAAATTCATAAAAATGTATCATTTTTTCAGTACAAATTAGCATCTCAAGATGCTACGGTAATTTTGTTAACAATTGAACCTAAATTCCCGTTCGATTTCAATTTCATCTCATTTCGATTTCTAGAACATGCCCGTATTTTTTTAAATTAATTAAAAATTTCGAAAAATTTTAATTTTCTGCTTTATTTCAATAAGTCAGGAGATTTAAAACTCCTCTAAAAGTTATTGCGACAACTTAAAGGGTTGCCTTTAATTTTTGGTTAATTTAATTCGGCATAAAATTATTTTTATTTACTAAATCATATTTTGTCGTTGCATACTTTCAGGCTGATAGACATATTCTGTTCATTTTTTATTCTTATAATATTTATTTTTTACGACCATTACTTTTATGAGAATTTAACAATTTTTTTTTAGATAAAAACCAGAAATATAACAACAATAAATTCATTCATTGACAGTTGCGACGAAGAAATAAAAAGAAAGAGCAAAATGCTTAAAAACGCAGCTAAGCTGTACAAAAATTATGTATCTATTGTTATAAATTTCAATGAGAAATGAGTAAAAATAATGGCAGAAAACTGAAAAGAGGAGTGGAAATAATAAAAAAGAAAAAAAAACCCAACAGACTAAAGAGTGAAAAATAAAATCCAAGGGAAAGAGTAGAATATTTCAAAACAAGAAAGTGGTATGAAGTGATAATATGTCAATGCCTTTTAGCCAAAGTAATCGGATGAATGCTGCGTTAAAATATATGAAAAAAAAATAAAGAGAGAAAAGAAAAATGCATTTTGAAGGTACTGAGTATGAGTTTCTTTTTCTACTTCAATGAATAATGTGTTCTGTGCCATTTCTTTTAACATTTTTTTTTTCTTCTTTCTCTAAAAACATTTCTTTCGTGTTAGTCATTTCTTAAGAAAATCAATTTTTTTTCTTTTGTTCATAAGCGACAAACAGTGAAAGACATATTAAGTGAGCATCAACCACATCGCGATGCTTTTAAGCCAAACAAAAGGTTGCTTTTGCGTCGTATTGTTTGAACAACAACGACAGTAAATCGCGGGGAAACAGAAAAAGTCAAGTGCAAATGAAATGTAACAACGATATGATGAAGAATAAAATACTCATCATCCACAACGTTGTTTGAGGTTGTGAAAACACACACTAACACATGTGAATGTATAACTGGAACTAATAACACCAAATCCCTAAGGTATGCAAGCATTATTGTGTATTGTTTTTCCTTTTTATTTTACTAAAATCACAGGCAAAAAAATGTATATTTTTGCTAAAATTCAAATAAAAATGAAACCCTTAAATACATGTCAGTAACAAGATACAAATACATTAACATTAACTAACACTTGTACACCTAAAATATGTATTTGTTTTGTTCATTTTAGATTCCAACCATCAAATTAGTTGATTTGTTGCTCTTTGTATGGATTTTACTTTTATATACTATTTATTTATACATATTTTTTCTTTTTCGTTTTTTTTTTGAGTTGTTGCTTTTGTAAACATTAGTGGCAAAAGCTTTTAGTGAAATTGAGTAAAATTGGTTTGTGTTGTTGATGTTGTTCTTGCAGTGCTTGTTGTTGGTGGTGGTGATATTTTTGGTTGAATAAATTATTGCAATAATTTATGCGTTATTGACACATGTCAAAGTATTGCCTTTTGTTAAATATTCATTAGAATAAGATTAATTTTTGTTGTTGTTGTTGTGTTTGTATTTTAAATATTTGTTTTAAAGCGACTTTTCGAGGATTGAACTAAACTGTAATGGGAGTAATATGGATTAATATACATAAGTATTTAAGTATGCCCTAAGGTATGCTTTAGTTTATATATTGAAAGCATCCTAAGTGAATGTTTTAGTTAAAGAAAATGGGGTTTTTGACAATAATATTTGTTTAAGGTAGCATTACCTGTAAAATATTTTAATCAGAATGATAAAACTTAGGAGTTTTTTTATTTAAAAGGCATGAGTTGAACACGCATTTAAAGAAGGCATTTCGTAAAACTATAAATGATTTATCATATTCCCGTTGCAATAACGAAAATGTGTATTTTGTAAGATTTGTATGAAAGTAATTTTAAACTGTAAATGTGGCTTTTAAAAATTTAGTTTTATTCTAATATAATTATCATTTCTCTGCAATTAAAGTTATTTTAATTGATCTAAATAAACCTAGTGTCACAGTCCGGAAGTTAACTTGAGTTTTTATTTCAAATGTTATTGCAATTTAAAAAGAGATAAGAAAAAGTAATTTTGCTATAACTTTTCCAAAAATCGTACAAAATAATAAATAATTATTTAAACTTTGCCCATATTGTGCCTTTCAACGTAAAGATCAATTGACGGAAGTTTGCCTAGAGTTAGCTTAAGCACTTTTTCCTCTTTGCCACAACTTAAATGCAGTAGATTGTTTCGTCAAATATAACGGGTATTCTTTAGTGTTTAATAAAATTTGTAGCTATTGATGATACAATAAAGTTCTCGCTGTCCTTTGTCAAATAGTTGTATTGGTTTGTTTAATTGAAGCTTTCAATTACAGGTCCTTGAAAGTATTGTGATTTTTCCAAAACAAAAAAAAAGCTGTTCACCGTTTACTGTCAAATTTAAGATATTTCGTACTGAATCATTTTAGCAAAGCAATGTCAGACTTGATCGGGTTCGGCCTTTAGAGTGTACAAACGATTTGCTTGGTATCAGGCAGTATATTCTGAATGCTTATCTTTTCAAGAAAATCGACTGCGGCATGCTGGGCCCTTATATTCTACGACAAAGCAATACCTTACCGAGGGCGCCTACTTAAAATAAAACGATTTCCGAAATTTTGAATCAGGATGGAAAAAATACAGGGTTTACCCGTTTACTACCTTAAAGGGACGAATTTAAAAAAGTTCCATACACCTGTTTACTTATTTTTTTGTATCTCTGTTAGTTTAGGAAAGATGAAATTAGCGAATTTACACGTTTTCTCCCTTTAACTTTCGAATTTCCAAAAGTCCCGTCTTGGTAGATCGATTTGGCGAGGGATCAACCTCAGGTTCATATGTTATCTCCCACTCAAGGCCGTGAATGTTTAACTTAATTTTGTAATAATAAAAAAGCCAGAAAGTACTAATTGAAAAACAAAAAAAGTACTTAAAAGTATTCACTCTGGAATCTGCATGTTGAGTTTTTTGTTTCTTGGATCAGTATGAATAAAAATTCAAAAGGTACCAGTTAAAAAACAAAAGGGTATCGAAAACTCCCTCTTACAGATTCTCGTTTATGCAAGACGTTGCATGTTCGATTTAATTTATTTAGGTTTAAGCTAAAAAACAAAAAAGTTCGCTCTTATAGATTTTCATTCATGCAGGATATTGCATGTCTTATTTTATGATTCTAGTTCCAATAGGTCAACATGGAAAGAAGGACAAAAAATGTAAAACAAAAAAAATGTACTTTGTACTTCGAGAGGAATGCTTGACAAAAAGTACGAAAAAACAGAAGTAATGAAGAATATGTAAATCAATTAAAATAGATAATAATTCAAAAGCAAAGTTCGATCTACCAAAGATTAAATAAAATTTGGTTTGAAGACTGATGTTTGACTATTGACTGCCAGCAGACGTCAATGTACCCAGAGAAAACCATTTTTAAATATGGTAACTTCCAACAAAACTATTTTTATAGAAAATTTTAAACATGTTATGTTTAATATGAACATATTACTATAACCTACAACCATGTTACGGCTAAATCAGTTCTCCATCAGGAGGCCACAACCATATTATGGTTAACTCCAAACATTATATGGGTACTAATAACTAAAATATGTTTAAGACTTATAATAGCATGGTTGTTTTTGATCCAAAATTTGAATTTGAAAAAACATATTATTGTCATATTTAGAGGAAACCATAACATGATTGTGGCTCCTTGATGAAGGACTAACTAAACCATAATATGGTTGTCGGTGACAATAATATGGTCATATTAAACAAAACATGTTCAAAATATTCTTCTAGTTTTGTTTTTTCTATGCGTGTGGCTATGAATGTTAAACGGGAAAACCCCCTGAAGAGATTGAGAGGTTACACTTGAAGCATGTAAGGGTAACCTGTACGTGAAAGAATGAAAAATTATCAATAAATTTTAATTCACTTCATGTTGTAAAATTCATTTCTTCATAGAAATAATTTAATGAAAGCCTTATTAAAAATATCAAAATTTGGATTAAAAATCCATAAACAGTTCAACAAAAATAGCCATTATACTAATTATTGTCCAATATTAACGAAACTTTAAACAGTATCAGCTGTAAACCGAAAAAGCACCAAAAAGCTCCCACATACAGATTCTTAATTACTCTGGACCTTGAAGGTTAATTTTCCGATTCTATGTCTAATATCTAATTTAATTTTAAAATACCACTCGAAGAACAAAAAAGGACCAACATCTTTCATCTAATAAGTTTTTATTCTCTTAGGACCCTGCATTCTTATTGACTGAGAAAAATAAATTTTGAAAAATAATTTATTTTTATGTAAAGAGAACAATTTTTGGTACTATTTAATGCATGCAGAAAATTAAATAGAATGTGAAGTTGTTTTCTTAGTATTTCAGGACCATTTTCATGTTCCACAACTATTGATGCCATCGTTATAAGTACATTCAATTAAACGTAAAACAATGGACGGAAGTCTGGAAAATTTTCGTTGGTTACCTTGTCTAATAATAAAAACGTCGATTTCATTATTATGGTATGTAATTTCTAAAAACAATTTCAAATATTTTAATTAATTAAACTCTGTTAAATATCATTCACTTCAGAATTGCAAAATAATTCGTGATTAAAATTTCTTTTAAAATAATTAAAAAAATATACTCTTTCCATCTCTTGAGATGTCACAGCAAATGAGTTTTATCGCCACCTTCTCCCTCCCCCGCCCCCCCCCAAAAAAAACAAAAAAATCTAAATTATATTTTCGCAAAAATAACAACAACAACAACAAAGTTCCATAAATAAAACAAAGGAAAATTATGAAAAAATAAAAGTAGAAAATGAACTAAAACTTACCTTTATTAAACGACTCCATGGGATGAGCATGTAATTGCTGAGAATCGAGAAAACGTTTTAGATGCAAACATGTCAAAGATGACGGTGAAGTAGCTGAAGGTATATTTGATGAAGCTGTTGTTGTTGTCGCTGAACATAATGACGAGGAGGAGGATAACGAGGACGTTGCTGATGATAATGAAGATGATGATGACGTCGACGACGAGGATGTATCAATGGGTGGTACAACAAATGCACCAGATGACGCTGTAGACGTCGTTAGCGCAGATTGTTGCTGTTCCAAAGAACAAGAGGCGTGTAATGACGACGATGAAGACAACGACGACATCGTTGCAGATGCTGTAGACTCCGTTGCTATCGAGGAGTTGGATAAGGAGGAATTAAATTCATTATTATTTTGGTATGTTGGCATTGTTAGTGGCGTATTAGGGACCTGCACAGAAAAGAAAAAGAAAAAAAACAATAATTTTATTAATAATTTAAAGAGTTGGGGAGTAAAATGAAAAGAAAATTATTTAATAAGCCAGATGGTTGAAAACTGTTTTAGGTTTGTATATTAAATATGACTTTTCTCGGAATTAGAAATAAGTTCTAGATATTCCCTGCATTTCTTGTAACTTTTGTAAGATACAAAAACATGTTTGTAATTAAAAGAATAATAAATTATGCTTTTAGTAAATTGAATCGGAAGAATTTTGAGGAAAAGAAGTTTTAATTAAAACAAAAAGAATATTAGATTTGAAAGGAAAATTATGCTTTAAAAAACACTATTTAATTTATTAGAATTTAATAATCTTAGAAGAAAAAATTTTAATTTTCTTTAAGATAACATTAGAAAAACGTTGTTGTTTTATCAACCCAAAACAAAAAACTTAATTTTGTTTAAAATCAAATTCAAATAAATATTTTTTTTTTTTAGTTTAAAATTATCTCTAAAGAGAATTAAGGAAAATGTTGCTTAAGCCATATTGTTCTGTTTGTTAAGGTCGTTGTCATGTTCTTAACACGTTGACATTTTCTTCCAATACCAAAAAGAGACCGTCATAAGCCATGCAACACAAGATTAAAATTTGTTACTCTAACGTTCTTTCTTTCGTTCTTGCCACAAGAAGGTCGTCACGCTAGAATGACGCCAATACAGTCAACCAACCATTGTTTTCCTTTGCAATTTTGTGAAGTTTGTGCATCAATGCAGCTTAATGCATTTTCTTGCTTACTTTAAGGCATTTCCTTTTTTCAGTTTTTTTTTTTGCATTTATATTTTGACAGTTAAACTAAGAAGTTGTTTTTAAGTTCTGACTGTAGATAAATTAAATTTACGTTTATTTTTTTATACTATTTAGAATTTATAGTGAAGAGAATGCCTGAATTATGTTTTTTTTTTACAAAAATTACTTTGAGATAATGAAGATTTTAAAATGTCGAGTTTTTGAAATTAAAAACAAACTTAAGAAATAAAATTGGATTTTCTTTTTACAAAAAAAAAAAAAAAAAAAATTACGAATTTTTCTAGCCTTGTTTAAATTTACTTTAAACAACGGCATTAAATGTAAATATTATACAGTTTCGAGCTCATCTGCTTCCGCAGAATTCAGAGCAGTATTATCAAGTGCCTTTTACCTTTATCTGACAGATTAATGCATTGTAATATTGCCAATCAAAGATCTCATCAGATGATGCAATAACGCTCCTTATCAGAAATCGGCCAAAGTACTACATTGTGCTTTCTTCTTCCTTTGATCTCACATCTACATACGTGTGATCAACTATTATGAATTTTTTTGGCAACACTGCTTACATTGATCTCTATGTTTGTGCTTGCCGATCTCTGCATTACACGTAGGAAAAAAATATGGTTGGAGGTAGCCATATTTAAAGAGCATCATACTATGGTTTTGATTTTAACAATGTTGATGTTTGCAGGTTACAATATTATGTTTAAATATGGCCATAGTATGGTTAAAATCAACAAAAATTTTCCCGAAATCAACCATAACATGGTCAAAATTAACCATATATTGGTCAATATTAGCCATAATATTGGTCAAAACTAACCATATTATGTTAAAAATTAACCATTATGTGGTCAAAATGAACCATAATATGTTTAAGTGTACAGTTGTAGCTTTATTTTATTAAAACATTATCAGCCCAATTATGAATACAAATTCCCTGGGAGTTTTTTCCCTTTTCCCATTTTTATAATTAAATTTATATAGGAAAAATGGGAAAAGGGATAAATCTCCCGGGGAATTTTTATTCATAATTGGAATGTTTATTGTTAAATTGAACCATATTTGAAGTTTCAAGGGAGGAAAACACTTAATTGTTAAATAGAAACAAAATATTAACAATCGTGAAAAAAGTTTTGTTAAAAACAACAAGAGCTTGTTTGTTGCAATTGCAGGGACCATAATATGTTTTTTTTAACAATTCTTTAACCATATTTTTTCTTTGCGTGTAAATACACAAAAATCTCTTCACTCCGGTCTTTTCTATAATGATGATGTTCCACTATTCAAACAGCAAACGGCGTTAATTAGAGATTTTCATCGGGTTCGGTTGGGGGCTATTTGTAAAACTTCTTTGCATGTAAATTGTGATGATGCTAGTGCGGTTTCTTAGTCGATCTAAAGATGTCCATCCGTCCAGCTGGCTGGTTGTCTGTCCATGTAGTTCGATGAAATTCGGTACAGACGGTTTGTTTATCATAAGGACAGCGTCTATCGAAAAGGAGGAGAATCGATCCATAATTTCGCTTGGCACCCATATAAATTTTTTAACGGAATAACATATGTTACATATTTAGATTAAATGATTAGCCTTGCCAATTTTTTTTTTAAATTCGGTCCATACTTGGCACCAATATATTTATAAGCAAAATTTTGTACTGGCAGGTCCAGAATTGACCATGGCTCGAATATAAACCCCGTCTTCAAGATCGCTTTAAGATAAACAACACTGTTATTGACGTTAATATTTAGATAATCAGGGGTGTCATGGAAATCGAAAACGAAAAACGAAAGAATTTAACAATTCTTTTTATTAAACTTTTTATCTAATTTTACAACTTTTGTTAAAAATTTCTGTTTAATAGGGCATTATTTGTATAATAATTGTCATAAAATTTTTTTTCTTACAGAAACCTTATTGAAAAACGACTCTTAAAATTCTTTCGTTTTACGTTTTCGATTTCCATGACACCCCTTAATATTTGGCACAAAGAATTCTTCTAGGAAACTTAACCTCATAACATAATTACGATGTGCGGGAGTACCAAAAAGCACATTCTCTCGAAATTTTATTTTTAAATACCTTGGTGTAGGGTAACAAGTGGCTGGATTTTAACGACTATCATTTCTTAATTGTTTCTTATTTTCGTTTTTATTTACACATCTTGACAATCCGCTATGAAAACATTTTAAAAATTAGTTATTCTTTAAAGTCAAAAGTTCTTATAAGCCAAACATTTGTATTTAAGAAGTTATAAAAATTCATTAAAAGGAAATCAACGTTCACTAAAATTTTAATGAAAAAAAGCTGTTTTGTTTAAACCAGCGTTTAAAAAACTGCAGTCAAAGTTCAAAAACCGCCATTTCTACCACTTTTTCATTTGTCATGGCCAAAAAAAAATAATTCATTAAATGTTGTTTAGTATTACTTGACCTTTCTTTTTATAATTATTTTAAATTGATTATGATTGAGGTCTTCTTTTATAAAAAATATTATATATATAATATTTTTTATAAAAGAAGACCTCAAGCTTAATCAATTTAAAATAATTATAATTCATTAAATGTAAGCCGTCGCTGTCAAACCAACTCAAAATGCGAAAAGTTGAACACACATTTTCGTTATTTGTTTGACAGTTTTTGGTTTTGACTGCAGTTTCTTAAACCATGGCTTAAACCAATTTATAATATAGTTAGCTATATTAGAAAGATGCTCACTAAAGAGAAATACGACTGACTTATATTCATATATTTTTACGATTATTATAATAAATTCGAAAATATAGTCACATTGAATTGACAAATTTAGTGCTGACTGTTTTTAACACTTTTAAGATGACTTAAAAGCAAAAATTATAAAATTTATTTAAATACAACATTTTTTCCCCCCCAACTTAAATAACTAAATAACAGCCATTAGGAAGTACTCTCTTGTTTTTTCTACTACCTTTAATAGAAAAATAATGCATTACCCAGCCACTGCTAAGTACTCACTAGTTATTTATAATAGAGAAACGAGTGCTAATAAGCTTCGTTCTATGGTGTAAAAAATGTTTTTTTTTTCACTAAAATATAAAAGTGCTTAACACTCTGTGTACTTTTATTTTAAACTCGTTTAGTTTTGGTTAAAATAATTTTTTTTCTTTTTTATCAAATTGCCAAAATGTTTAAACGAAAACTTAACTGGAAGAAGAAGTAAGTGGTGTTTTGAAAGCAATAGACGAAAAGACAGACAGACTGTCAAACAAGCAGACCGACATTTGGACTAGCAAATACTTCTAAAAGTATTTGAATGGGTTTGTTGAGGAAAAATGAATTGTTAAATTGCATTTAGGTCGTTTGTTGCTGTTGCTGCTGACGACTGCTGTTGCCATTTGTAAAATGTTTTTTTTTTCAAATTTTCAAACGGTATGTGGTTTAAAATCGTGACGTGTTTCATTTCATTTTTTTTGCTATTTTTCTTGTTAACTTTTCATTTATATTTTCCACCTTTCTTTCAAAGAGTTTTATTGTTTTGAAAAACTTAAATTTGCTGCTATTTTGATGGTTTGAATTTTAAACAAAAAAAAAAAAATTAAAAAGAAAGTAGGTGTCGGTTGATTGGTAGTGATTTTGTTTTATTTTAGTTTAATTTTTCCTTACAAACCAAAGAGTATTTTTCTTTAGTTTTAATGGCTGGGTGTGGAAAATGAATTGAAATTTGTTATAGTCCTTTTGGTTTTTTAATTTTATGTACTGTGAACGCTCATTTGCCATTTTTTGGTGCTTGTTAGTTTTTTTTTTTTTTTGCTTCTAAACTTTTCTTTATCTTTAATGAGAAAATCACAAAATTTGTTTGCGAGTTTGTGAAAAATGTGAAAAGAAATCAACACTCAACAACGGTTTTGTTTAAATTTGACCTTTCAATGACACTTGATATACAAGACAAATTTTGTTTGTGGCAGGGAAAAAAACTTTAATTTTAAAACACTCTTTTTTCTTTCAAGAGTAAAAAAAAAAGAAAATCGGGGGGAATATTTATTTTTGCATAAACAAGACCTTGAAGTGACCTTTTTAAACAGGGGGAAATCTAAAAAGGTGATTTTAATAACATAATAAAATTACAGGTTTTAAAAACAGCAAGAAATAGTTTTTGTTTTACACATTCCATTAATTTAAGTTTTAATGCTCTTGATGACGTTAAAAAACAAACAAATTAAACATTTTCGTGATCAAATATTTTTGTAAAATTTTATCTTAAACTAATTGATCTAAAACTACCAATTTACATTTGAGAGCTTAAAAAAAAAATCATTGACTTCGTCCATTAATTAAAAACACGTAAAACAGCTCTACAAACAAATGCAACACCTTGATGACATTTTTCATTGCAAAAAGAAGCTTAGTGGAGATAAAGAAAAAAACAACCGCACAAATTCGAAAATTTTAAAGAAAATAAATTAACTTTGGCGCCAGTTATCGATAAATTTTGTTGAAAACAAATTGCAATTACGTGCCAAGTTAACGCAATTATTTACGAAAGCACTTCAACTACACATTTCATTACAATCGCTATTACAGCAACTGCTGCTCTTTTTTTTAACGCCAGATCGAAGGCAAAGATTTTGGTTAAACGAATTAAAACAGAAAAATAAAATCTACAAATTAAAATACTTTGATACATAAATATTTATAAGTTTAATTGGAATGCAAATTAGAAAATAAAAAAAATTTGTTTAAGGGTCAGTGTTGCCAGATGTTGGGATTTTTAGTTGAATTATGGATTTTATTTGGGAAAAAGGAGTAAAAACAAGTAAGAGTGGTATATTCGGCTGTGCCGAATCTTATATACCCTTCACCATGGTGCAATAAGAACAAAAAATTATGTGAACATCATTCTTAAGATATAAATAATTATATTTTGTGCCACGCCCACTTATCCAAACCGTCCACATTATGTCGGATGTTGTGTTTTATTAACCAATTTTTCGAAAATATGTTCTACTAAAAATTGCCGAAGTTTTGATATATAAGCCGTTTGCATAGGTCATATGACAGCCCTAAAATGTAGGATTGTATAAAAATGTTGATGTTGAAAAAATTTAGAGGTAGTCGTGGTTTTTTGCTCATAACTCCGTCATTTTTGCACCGATCTGGCTGAATTTCAATAGTAAACTTAAACGGAGTATATGTGACATAAATATACATCAACCTAGTCCACATCATTTCTAAGGTTTTCGGAAAACCCATTTCAACATACACACGGACAGACGGACAACCGGATTTGAACTTCGCTTTTCATAAGGACCCAGAATATATATACTTTATAGGGTGTAAGATCAATATTGTGGAACATACAAACGGATTGACAAAGTTATATATGTATACCCTCTTACCTTCGGTGAAGGGTATAAAAATAGTTGAGGAGTTTTGTTCACATAATTTAATAAGATTAAATTTGTTAATAAGCAAGCGTATTCGTATTATGGTGTCGATTCCCGCCAGCGTATATGGACAATGTGAAATTATGCACTGATGTATGTACCTATTTTCAATAGATTTGGGCCTTGTGCCATTTTCTTATTTGTACCAAATTTCATCAAAGTATATTTAATCTGTGCACACAAGGACGGACTTCACTAGATCGGTGTGGTGTGCGCAGAGGGTAGAACTGCAAAGAATTCTGATGATGAGAAAATGGTTATTCTCGAAACGTTAATTCAACCCGAGTTCGATCCCCAGCTCAGCCAACAATAAAAATTATCAAAATTATTTTCATTAATTCCTTCTTCCAGTAAAATAATTAAATGAAAATTAAATTTGATGAACTCAAACCTAACTTAATATCAAAATTTCAAATTGAAATCGACAGTTCCACTTAAAAATCGTTTTTTTTTTTTTGTAATATTGATGCGTTTTTTTATAATAAAATCTTATTTGGGCATTTTAAAGTCTTTTTTCAGCCATTTATTATTAAAAATGTAACCATTTTTAGTAGTAATGAGTTGGCATCACTGCTTTTAACCCAATATATTTTAGATATTTTAGAATACCAGTGCAGTGCGTAAATAGCCCATGTGATATTTATGGGGCCAACTACAGCTATTGGTGTTGCATAATCATATTATTACTCTGTTTGCAACAAATTGCTACTGGTCACCTTATGTTTTTTTCTTTCTTATAAAACTCGTTAACTATGCAGCACTCCCATTTAAACTATAAATATTTAATGAGGAAAAAATATAACAAATATTCATAGAACAATTTGCATTTGAAAAAAAAAACAAAATTGTTAACATTAATTGATCAATAAAAATGTTGCAAATATTATAAATTAATTAATGATTAATTGAAATACCAAATTCATATATAAAAAAATAATATACATAATAAAATTAAAATATTTTATATAAATTATTTATGTTGTACTGTCTCTCAAAAGAGTATAACAGATTGTGAAAATGTGTTGTCTGTATTAAACAAAATATTTATTTAAATTATGTATAAAGAACTTTTTTTATAATGATTTTATTAAATAAATTAAATTATTATTCTCTATTTTTCTTTAATAAAAATAAAAAATAATATAGAAACTATAAAACAACATTCGAATTGATTTCATTTATTGAATATTAAAATTTAAACTATTTATCTATGGAAGCTAAAAATATTTAATTTAAACTCATTTTAATGTGTGATTTTATGTTTTTGTATCTTTTTGTTTTTTGTTTTCGTATCTTGGTTGTGTCAAGATAAGAATCTTGATGACGTGTTTGTTTATTTGAAACACATTTTGTTGTCGTATTTATTAAACAAGGTCATTTGGTTATACACACTTCTCATATTGGTTTAGCTCTATCTAAGAGATACATTGGATTTTTGTTGTCAATAAAAAAAACACACATAAATATTTATTTACTAACTAATGAATGTGTGTATTTGATTGAACGTGACCAAAATATATTTGGAATTAATACGGCTAAACAAAAAAAAAAAAAAAATACAATAAAATATGTAATAAAAAGTTGTCTTATTAGATTATAGTCTTTAAATAATCGTTGTTGGATTTGGTTTCCAATTTAATTATGTTTTTTTTATTTCGATTCTGGTAAATTTATTACCTTAAATTTTATAATATATTTTTGTGTATGTAAATTTATTAAAAAAATTAAAATTAGAATATGTTTATTACAAATTAGGGAGGTTAATTTATTAATTTAGAAGGTCAATAAAACCGATATTTTAAACCTTTAAATAGGTGGTATTAAATACATACATGTATGTAAGATAAATTGTGTGATTAAATTATTGGTGCTATTAAATAGTTCTTGCCCTTTCTTTTAAGTTAACCGTTTCAAATCAATGCAGATTTTGAATTACCGCAGCCTTTAAACAATTAGGCTTAAAATCATGTGACTTTTTGCTGTTTTCCAGCTTTTGTCCTCGTCCATATTATTAAACATTTGCTGCCGAAACTTTCTTCAATTACTTAGCTTTTGGAACTGCACTCGTGTCCATACAAAGAAACTTTTGTTTAGCACAATTAAAGAATTTTGCATGCCTTCTCTCTTTCTTCTACATTCTCTCAATAAGAAACTCACAATAACTGCATGTTCATTAGGGTCGTTCGAAAAATAAAGTTCAACCAGCACCCTCTCATGATAAAATATTAGTTGAAAACAATGTCAGAAATGGTTTTTTTCTTTAAGATTTTGCCGTTTGATCGTAACATATTTCATATCGTTATTCATGGCTTGTCAATGACTTCATCTTTTTTTGTGACTTTTTAATACAAAATCAAATTCTGAGCACCGGTAATGCCACCACCGATCCTTCCACTTTAATATCCGATTCTTTTCATGTGGAAAAAAATTATATTTCCGCCTATCGTGAATATATAGTGAACAGCTATTTTTATTTTCCCCATAAATTTTGTGGAAAAAAGGAAAAAATTAAATTTGTTCATATTTTTTTGAGTTTACAAATTGAAAAAGATAAAAAAATAATCGTACCATTTTTATTATAAAATTAAAGTGGGGACTGTAAGAAAAGTTAAACTCATTGTTTATTGATGGTGTTTTCGTTTAAGCATTGATATTGTTACAAGTAAAGCTGTTGCTTATAATTCTCATTCGCTTAACAGTTTTATTTGTTTAATATCTTTAGTTTTTCTAAAATCTTAGGATGAAGTTGCCTAAGCAACCAGTGAAATTCACATAGGAATAGCTTATCCCTTCAACAATAAATTTCAGTGTTTTTATCAAGAATAAAAATTGGGAATTAAGCACAATAAACAAATTTCCGTTTTCTCATTACACGATTATCTTATTTCCCAACGAAAAACTGCACAGTAAAGAAATTTGGTTTTTCAATGTCTCATTTCCTTCTTTTCCGTCGCAAAGCTAACCAGCACTCATCTGCCGTTTATTTATTTTCCTTTTATTTACCGTACAGAAAAATTCAATCAGCTGATTATCAACTTTTTTACATGTATTTTGAGAGGTGTTGCCAACTTAAACCAATGTTTTTGTCGGTTTATTGAGAAACCCAAAATCGTTAACAGACAGTTTATCGGTGTAATAAATTTATGTTGACAATAAGTAACAGGCAGTTTGTCGGTACATTGTGAAAATGGCCAAAAGTTTTTTAAATTATGCCAGCATTTAAAAATTGCTAAATTTTATCAAGCTCTTTTAGGTTTTTTTTTAACTTTGCATTTCATCCTAGAGGTTGGAATATTTGGAGGCACTTTGTTTCAAAAATATTTTTATAATTCATCACACAATGTTGATATTCTTTAACTTAAATCATCGTCTACTCCTTGAACAAACTTCTTTACAGTTTGCATCTATAAATTCTATCAAACCACCTTTTAAGGATTTTTAAAATATCTATCTTTTAAGCTACCAGCTTTCCCATTTACTCCAGCACTTTTGACTTATGATTTATTACCTTTTTAACGTCAGTTTTACTACACTTTACATACTCCCAACATACGCAATTACAAGTTCTTGCCTCAGAAAATTTGCAAGAAAGGGTTTCTCTTATCACAATCTTGCCACAATGACGGTCTTTGTTTTTTTGCAATTTAAACTTTTTGTTCGCGTAGATTGTTCGGGGGGAAGTGTGTGGGGCCGTTAACTACTTAAAAACACACTCATATAATATATTTTGCGGTCCTTAATATAATTTAGCATTTTAAAAAGTTGCTATAAAGATTTATGGCTTGTATTTCTTTGGAACTATAATACAGTAGAAGTAGTAGCGTTGTAGTGTCATTGTAAAGTTGTTCGAATAGCTAATGAATTTAATTAATGTACTGATAAAAAAGCGTTGAATGCTGAAAGCAAAGTAAAGATATTTTTCTTAAATCATGTTACTGTCTATAGGCGTTTTGTTGGAAAGGAATAGAAAATGTATGTAAAGAGTTTGGGTTAACGTTAAGACAAAGAAAATGTTGTTGCTTAATTAAATGGTAAAACAATTTCTGCTACTTTCTTTAAAATCCAAACTGGATTTTAAATTTATTTTAAAGAAGATTTGTATTGAAATTTGGTATTAAAATGAAATACGTTTAAAATCTAAATTATATTTTATGAATACGACAGTTTCTATAGAAGTTTATGTGTTTTAATCTTAATTCCCAAAAATAAAATTAGAAAATAAAATAATGTTTACTCTCAGGGTTTACTGTTGTTAAATTTTTTAAGGTTATGGTAATGTTTCTTTGTTTATAAATATCCGCAATGCCTCTACACGGTTGGCTAAGGTATTGAACGATTTTCGTCCATAAAATAGGACAGAATGATCCCTTGAAAAAGGCGTGCTTATGTCTTTACGTATGTGTTGGGATATCCCCAAAGTTTTTGTAGACCTCCAAATGATTGGTGAACTTTTAGGCCCTGTCTGCGATATCCTCGATTAAGCCACCTGTCGACGAATAAAGCAGTCTACGTGAAAAGAAGTTTATTTGCTAAAGTAATCAATTTCATTTTTTAAAGCAAGAAAATCCATAATAATTTCTTGATAAATAATTAAAGAAACATTTTTTTCTAAAACCAAGCCGCACATATAATCAGAATCAGGGTTTAAAAAACTGCAGTCGAAACCAAAAACCGTCAAACAAAAAACGAACATTTGTGTACAACTTTTCGCTTTTTGAGTTGGTTTGACAGCTACTGTTTACATTAAATAAATCATAAGTAAAAGCAACGTTTTTTTTTTGCAATGACAAATGAAGATGTGGAAGAAATGGCAGTTTTTCCACTTTGACTACAGTTTTTTAAACGCTGTTAAGAATAGTAATTTTTGGCTTGGAGAAATCATGCCAAATTTTCTTGGTCCAAGCCATATTTTCTGGTGATTTAGCAAATAATTTTTTCCGTGTAAATAAAGAAAGTCATTGATCAAGTTTCACATTATTAATTCTGAACCATAAATTATTAAATAAGTTCAGACAAACTACCTTGGTCTTAGCAACTCCTCGCGCAGTCGTATAAATGAGGTTTAGATTTTCTGTCATGTCAGAATATGAGGCAAATACCTTCGGTTTATCAGTGCGATGGTTGCGGGTTCGATTCCCGCCAGAGACCCTGGTCTGTTTCACTACAACGGGCTAAAGGTCTATGTTACGATTGCTCGGTTAATTAAGAATTAAGTAAGAATATAATTTGTAATTGCATTTGTAACTCTTATTAAATAAATAAGTAAATAAAAACCTTCGGCTTAGCCGCCTTATAGTCCCCCGGTTAAATTTCAATCCCATTATATTCAATAAAGTGTGTACGGTGTACCTTTCCTAATGGTTTCAACTTTTTTTTCTTCTTCTGATTCGTAAGTACTTGCTTTAATTACCTTAAATTTTTATTCTCGTCTGGCCGGAGTTTTTTTTTAAATTTATTTATTTATATTTTCCAGCTAAACCAGGTGTTTTATTGTGCTTCGAGTTGTATTGTTATGTTTTTTCCAACATAAAAATAATAACAAAAAAATTAAAAAAAAATGCGTTTAATAAACTCATTTTTCTCCATCATATAAATTTATGCAACACACATAATGCCACCCATTAACAAGTAACATAAGTGCTAAAGCTCGCCGCTTATTCATGGCAGCATACAAATTCGAGTACATGCACAACAGTGATGGTGACAGGATAAGTTTTAAATTATAATCTACCAAAATTTTAGATTTTATAGAGTTGGAAGGAAAGGACTGGTAGTAAAAGCTTTGATCTTTTTCTAGAGACTGTTTTTAAGCGCATGGAAATTTAAAATTACGATACAAGTCAGAAATATTAGTGGAATAAAGTTTTTTTTATTAAAAATTCGTAGATAATTTCATGTTATTTGTTTTTTCAATATGATTTCCGTCATATGTGTACTGCGGCTACGAGTTTCATGCTCTATTCGATCAGTCAATTTTGTACTACTTTTTCCAATAAATCTGGCCGAATGGAGTTAATTAGCTATCATTATGGTTTTCAATGCTTCAAGAGTTTCTGGCCAATGACTTAATATAGATCCTTTAAAAGTAGTCCAGTGGCGTTAGGTCACACGAAAAGTGATGCCAGTGAGCAGGACCATTCCTGAAAATAAAGCGGCAAATTGACTTTGCAATAAGTCGATTGGTAGGCGCGGTGTATGGCACGTTGCGCCGTCTTGTTGGAACCAAATGTCGTTGATGTTTGGCAGATACATTTTTGGGAAAAAAATAATTCAGTCAGCAAGGATCGCCATTCACCATAACGGCAACTCCTTTCGAAAGTAAATTTTAATGGATGTAATAATGATTCTTTAACGGCTTAAAGACTGTCTCCGCTGCAAATACTGCAATTTTTCTCATTGACATAGCGCTTTAACGTGAAATGGCTTGCATTACCTAACACAATTTTTTTATAGAAATACTCATCTTCAGCCAATTCAGCAAAAGTGCGTCGCAAACGATGGTCGTTCGCCTTCAATTCTTGCACGTGTTTCATTTTATAGGCGCGTAAGCCTAAATTCTTACATACATTTTTCCAAGTAGTCGAAATACAATCACCGACAAGTTGAGAACGAGGAAGAATCGACATTTCTTCGTTCTCTTCAATAATTCGTACTACAGCAGCAATATTCTCTTCGGTTTGCAAATTTCTTTGTCTTTCATCCAGAAAAATGCACCAGTGGCATTATCGGGCCTTATTTTTCGGGTTATGTTACCGCAAACATCGACGTATTGAAACAAATATTTGGCCATAAGTCGATTTCGAGAAATGATCCTAGTTCTATCGGGCTTAAAAAAGCACTCCTTAAAAACAATTTAACCATTTTACAAACGCTCAACCAAAATACAACTCATAACCCAAATTTTGTCGTGGTAGATTCATAATGAACTCAACCTCTCAAAAATTCCTACCCACCAAAGGGTAACTTCACAAATATCATACAAATGTGGGAAACGAGATAAAACTCGGCTTAAATTCTATTAAAACAGACTGATAGAATCCCCATTCAGCTCTGACAGCTGTTATAAGTCTCAATTAGTCAAAATGCGAACTGTTTGTCTTCACGTTGTCTTGGGTCTCACTTACCTTCTAGAGTCTTGTGGGTACCAATCTAGAGTTTCGTGGCAGATTTCATGATATGAATTTGGGAGTGTATGCACGCAGAGAAAAACATGGTTGAAGTACGGTTAAAAAAACATATTATGGTCCCTGCAATGGCAACAATCAAACTTTTGTTATTTTTAACAAAACTTTTTTTTAAAATCGATAACATTTTATTTCTATTTAACAATAAAGTGTTTACCTCCCTCTAAACTTTAAATATTATGGTTGACTTCGGGAATATGTTTGTTGATTTTAACCATTCTATGGTCATATTTAAACATTATATGGTAACCTGCAAACATAAACATGTTAAAGTCCAACCATAGTATGTTGCTCTTAGAATATGGTTACCTCCAATCATATTTCTACGTGTAAAAAGCTATTTCTATTTAATTTCTTTGTTTGATCAGCAATTTGCAATAGTTGAACTTTAAGTTGAAGTTCTAAGGCAAACATTTTAATTCTTTGACGTAAACACTCCTTTATAAAGTTAAAACATATTTAGCTTGGCTGCTCTCTTTGCCACTTAAATTGTTCGTATTTTTCCAACAGTTCCAGCAGCGGATTTTTAATTAAAAATTTTTAGAAGGATAACAGGTAGTTGTGGATTGGCCATTACAAACTCCATTAATATCGAAAATTATATACATTAATAAGATTTCGTTTTAATGTGCTAAATTCCCAATTCGCAGTCTTGATAAACACACTGAAATTTTTTGTTGATGGGATAAAGCTAGTTTGTATGCGCATTTTAATGGTTGCTTAGGTCAGATTATCAGGAAACCTTTTTCCAAAGACTTAAGAAAAGTTTAAGATTTTATACAAATAAAACTGTAAAGCGAACGAGAATTACAAACACTCAAGTTTTATCAGCTTAAACAATACAAAAACAAGAAACAGTGAGTTTTCATTTTGCTTGACTACAATTTGGATCTAAAAAAGTAAAATTTTGGGACACATTTTGGGTACAATTTGTTTACTGTCTCTCTCTCTCTCTCTCTATGGTTTGTTTAAGAGCAAAATTGACTGCTGTCAAAATTATATTTATTTTTTATTTATTTAATAAGAGCTACAAATAAAATTACAGATTATATTTTAACTTAATTAATTAATTGAGCAATAGTAACGTGGGGAATGTAAAGAGAGATAAACTCACTGTTTATTGTTGATGATTTTGTTTAAACTTTGATATTGTTACAAATATAACTGTTGCTGTAATTCTTATACGCTTAACAGTTTTATTTGGCTTAATATCTTTAGTTTTTCTCAAATCTTTATGGATGAAGTTTTCTGATGGGGCACCCAAAGTGGAATTATAGCTGATTTAATGATCAATTCAATATAAAAAAAATTTGTTTGTGATTTTTTCTTTAATTCTACTATTATTTTAGCCACAACTATGTGCTGCACATTATGGAGTCAGAGTGGTTTATATTGTTTTTACACCAGCACTTGTGAACATTTGTTTTATTTTATAAAAAAAAAGAAATACATATAAATTATATCTAGGATTTAATTAGGAAGATTTATGTGTATCCCAAATAAATGTTAAAAAATGCTTTAATAATTTAATTGTATTTGTTGGAAAGTTAAAAAGCGTTAAATTGGGTTGAAGCCAAAGCCAAAATACCATAATTTATTTGATTTATTTTTATTGTTAAACGCATAATGTAAAATACAATAAAATAAAGAAAAAAGCGAACTTTCTGTCTGACTTTTCAAAACTCTGCTCTAATAAAAAGAATAATCGCTTATAGATTTAAAATTTTTCAGAAAATTGTATAAATTCGAAATCTTTCGCACTAGTTGCTAACTTAATAATCATTTTCATATTTATTCGCAATTAAAAAAAAAATTTAATTAAAGTTTCAACAAGAAAAAGAAAAAATAGTTTTATGTGCAAACATTAATAATCTTGTTTTAAAAATTCCACAAACAAAATTTAGTTTATTTCCATCAAATAAATCAAATTGAAATAAAAATATTTCGACATCAGAACAAGACAACTTAATAAATGGGGAAAAAATAATGCATTAATCTTAATCGAAATCAATATTTCTACAAAAATTACAAAAACAATTTAATTTTTATATAAAAATAAATTTAAACTACAGTTTAAAGTTTAAATTGTTGTTATTTTTAAAATAGTTTAAGGTGATTTCTCTATAGGAGTGACCTCCCGCTGTTCTTGTACAGATAACTTTAATACCCTACAGACTTCAAAGAAGAATTACGAGCAAAGTTTTTCTTGGGATTTAAAAAATTTAAATAACAAGGTTTCTTTTAAATGTGCTAAACTCCCATTTCATACTTTTGATGAACTGAAATTTATTGTTGATGGGATAATCCATTTCTATGAACATTAAACTGGTTGCTTAGACCATAATACTTTTTATTTGATCAGGGTTGCATTTTATAAAAAAAGAATGTTCATCTGTGATGGTGTAAAAAAAAACTGTTATTTAAAATTAGATTTTTTGAAAGTCGCGACAAAACTCATTAGATTTCCATCTCACAAAGTGTAATGGAATGCGCAAGGTTTATGTGATAGTGTAGACTACACACAACTTCTTTTTTTTTAATAAAACACAACAAATTAAATGGAATGCCCAACACTATGACCTTTATAAGATGACAAATTCCATGGCATTTAATGTTAAAAAAGAATTTCTGTCGGTCCAGTTTTGCGCAACTTTTTCAAGCATACCCGGTCTTATTACGTCAATAGTGCGTCGAATGTTGGCTTCTAAAGGATCAATCGTTGCCGGTCTATTTCTTAAGATAATTCGGTCACGTTTGGTTCAACCAAGTGGTGATTTTTAGAATATATGGTCTCTATATCTTATATAAAAACAATCAATGCTTCGGTTCTGGCATTTTTATATATTTCAAGGATTTTCAGGACACGTACAGCATCTCGTTAAAATTTGCAGCTAAAACCCAATTTTATTGCATCAAATGACTTCAGTTGGCTTGAAACATTAAAATTTATATTTTTTTTTTTGTTAAAATATGCCCATTTCACAAAATGTTAAGGATTAGTACTTTTGTAATTGAAAACACTAATTACTTATGCGGCTCATTTGGACAAAACTGAAATGTGACGCAAGAATTTCGCAATAATTCAAGTAACTGTTAATCGAACTGCGCAATCGGTATGAAAGGGGTTCGGCAGGTTGCCCCTTCTTGTTGGAACTTCTTTTCCCCAAACGATTTGCAACGACATCATTTGCCTGTAGCGTTCGCCATGCACAGTAATGTTGGCCGCGGTTTCTGAATTGAAAATAAATGGGCTGAAAATGCTTTCGGCATGTCAACCTCACCAAACAGTGATTTTTTTTTGGGATGTAATAAGTCTCATGACCATTGTGCACTCTCTAAAAACGACAGTTCTGCTTGGGAAAATTAATCGTTGAGTCAAAAATGAGCCTCAACGTTGAAGAAGATATGAAACGATACAAATCTGGTTTAACTTACAGTTTATTCTCAGCTAATTCACCTAATACACAACGCCATTGATGGTCCGCTAGCTTTAATGCTTGCAACTTTGTTGGAATTTAAACACATGTTTAAATATGGTCACCTCCAACCAAACTATTTTTAAAGAAAATTTTAAACCATATTATAGTTAAATTAGTTAAATAGTTTAGTTGGAGGTGACCATATTTAAACATGTTTTTTCTGCGGGTGTTGATGTAGGCCCAGATCTTTCCTTAAAATTTACCAAGTAGTGGACGGGCATAGACCGAGTTCTCTTTCAGTTTGGCGAACCGAGCGCGTATTTTTGATTGGAAATTTGTAAATGTTATTTTGGTGTAGGTCCTTGAATTTTTATTTGCTTAAGTAAACTGAAAATTAGTCAGAATTAAAGAGAAAAGGACGATATATCTTGTGTTTGCAAAACGTTTCCTTTCCATGCAAACATACTTATTTACAGTACGCCCTCGAATTGTGCAACTCGGTCCCAGAGGGCTGTTGCAAATTCCGAGTTTGTCGCAATTTACGAGTAAGAATTGCATGCATAAAACAGCCAACTTAATTCTATAATTCCATTAATATTTTAAAGGATTGAAATAAAAAAAAGTCACCGCGCAATATTCACAACTATTTAAAAAAAAGCAGACCTGTCGCGAAAGCTGAGTTTTCGCGATAACCGAACCCAAATTTTTTTGGATTAATATTATGTTTTTAGCAATAGTTTTACATTTTAAATATTTTTAAAGAAACTGGAGATTATGAGTTGCTTTTCTGGTAAGTTATTAATTAAAATAACAGCTGAATCACGTAGCGCATATAGTGCTGTTGTCGGCTTGTCATTTTCGAAAGACCGTTGTTTGTATATGTTTATCAATGTTATAACATCATCCACTTTTATTTTGTTTTCTTCATAAGCACTATTATACGATAAATCGGAGAACAAATAGAGACAAGTTACAGTGTACAGTTAAGCAGTACTTTGTTGCTGACAAACGGAGAAAATGCCCGTTACTTCGTATCTTGAAAAAATCTTTCGTACAATAAATGCCCAAATTTTGATTTTCCTTATGATGGAGACTGAGTTGTATTTCTTTTACTACCCTGAGGTTTATCTTTATAAGTACATTTTTGCTTGTATTGCTTCAAATCAGCCTTGACCAAAAATAATTACGTATTCTCAGTAGTCTAACAAAATATTTTTGTAGTTTTCATCTCAAAAAAATAAAAAAATGTTATTTAACTTGCGCCATAAACCACTTGATGACCCCTCAAACGAATGTGGTTAAAAACTAGAAAAACAACTGTAATAAAAAATTCTTACTTTATGCGTTTTTAACCAAGTTAGAAAACAAAACTAAAATTGGTGTTGTTGGGCGGTGGTTCCAAATAGTTTTCCTTCATGGACCCCTTAACAAATTTCGCTGTTTTTGCAGAGCTTTTAAAGTGATATGAGTATTAAACTGACGTCTGCAAAAAATACACTATTTCTAGGGTTTTATGTTTCAAAATTGTGTCGTAAATATATTTTTGTAAGGAGTGCTGTTACAGCGGCAAAGTTATACCGACCTAAGAGCACCATTTGGGAACCCCTGTTGTAAAGAATCATGTTAGAACAAAACTAACAAAATAAAAAAAAACAATTAAGATTAATAAATGAATTTTTGTAAAAATATTTTAAAGTTCTCTAAAACACTGAATCAAATTGCAATAAATTCCAGTGCAAAAGTGCTTCAGAAATACATTCATAACTAATTTTAACTCTAGCGCTATTCCAATGTCGCTGAGTTTTGTTTTAGCAATTTTAGCTGCTGTTATACTTTTTGTTGAAAACAAACAGTTTTGCAAAGTTTAAATTCGATTCAATAAAAAAAGTTAAAAAGCTTAAAGCTAAACACTGGGTCCTTTTAAAACACCAAAAAGTTTTACGCGTTTTTGTAGCTGGAAAACAATAAAGAGTTCGATAATATTCTGCCAAACAAGAGTAAAAAACTAACTTATGTTGTTTGGTACTTCCACTACTCGTAGTAAAAACGTTGTATTATTTGCAACACAAGCTTGCAACATAATTTTTAAGGTGCTTGTTTGTTTGTTTGTTCGTATTTTTAGATGTGTGAGGAAGTGTAATCTTAGGGAGCCAGTTAAAACAACATATATAAACGGTGTTGCTACTTGTTGTCGAACAACAAAAAATACAACATGTATGTACGGAAGTATGGTGTTCTATTCTATTGTATAAAGTTGCTGTTGATTATACGTTTAAGTGTTGTTTGTTGTGCAGAGGCATGTGTGTCCCTTAGCCAAATTATTCAAATTTTTGTAGTTTTGTAAATGTAAAAAAAGTATTCAAGAGCAACATATGCAGTAAGAAGATTTTTTTTATTATTTGTTTATTCAAATTTTTTTGTTCAGTTCTAAAGTATTTTTCTGTAGTTTAACTGCTACTGGGGATTGTATTTTTTGATAAAGTAACACAAGTATTGCGATATTTGTGTAGTGCTACAAATTTTCTTGTATTCTACACTATTAAAAATTGATTTATGTACTTTTTACAGTACAACAAGAAAATTTGAATTAAACATAAAAGAGAAAATAAATTGCATAAAAAGAAAGTAAGATCAAATTAAATTTTTTTTATTCGAATTATACGGTTAATAAAATTATACCCGCCCAAGTTTATTTATTTTTGTTTTTTTTCGATAGGGTTTTTTCGAAACAACATTAGCTTTAAAATATTCTCTATATATAAGATTTTTTTATTTTATCTACCGCCTATACAAATGTGGATTGAGGATTTTGGCACGATAACGACCACAAGAGCAGCATTAGAAAGTTTAAGGTTTAAGTTTAAGCTTTTAGTTTCTGTAGAGATGTAGTACTTTCGATAGGGAGAACTATCGAACTAATGAAGATTTGGTTGACTTTTTGCGAAATAATCATTCAAAGACTTGCACCGGAACAAAGTTTACAAATCGTAGAAATTAATTTCCAAAATTCGCGAAAGTTTAGCCAGATTTTTTATCATCAAAGCATCTTTAACGCCGATGCTCATTTCTGACATAGAATTTCATAACAGGAATTTAAAAATAATTAGGGATATTTTGAGAGATAATTGTTTTCCAATGGAACTGATATCAAGTTTAATAGGACAATGCAGTAACCATAGGGCAAATAACTTGCATATAGTTGCAGAACCAAAAATTTACAAATCACTTACAAATATTCCTAAAATATCGGAACGTTTAGAAAAGTCCAAAATATTCGACACAAGGACATATAAAATAGCACATAAATCATATAATACAGCTGGTAAATTATTCACTAGGACTAAGGATAAAGTACATAAGTTAGAAATGTCGAATGTAGTTTATAAAATACCTTGTAAGGGAAACGATAATGGACAATGCAACAAAGTATATGTAGGTACGACAAAGAACAAACTAAAAACTAGAATCTCGGGTCACAAATCAAATCAAAAGTTTAGGGATATTTCATCACAAAAAACAGCATTAACAGCCCACTGTGCCAGTTTAAATCATTCACCGGACTTTGAGAATGTATCAGTTTTAAACACAGAAAAAAATTATAAACGACGTTTAATGCTAGAAATGTTGCAAATCATTAAAGTACCAGAATTGTTAAGAATTAATTTTAAATCAGACACGGAAAATGTAGCACAAATTTATAGACATTTAGTGTATAAAAACAAAACAGGAAATTGAAAAATTTTTTAGAATGTAATAGATTATTTGTATAAAAATTTTTCTGATTGTAAATAATTTTTTCTATTGTGACAATTGTTATTATTTTTTCATTATTTTGTTATTTTTATTGTTTAATTATTTCCCTGACGATGATACACATTGCTGTATCGAAATATTGGAATTTTTATAAAATAAATGTTATCTAATTTTTTATAAAAAAAGAAAAACCTCAAGCTTAATAAATAATATTGAAATAAAATAAATTTTATTTCATGAAAATCCATGGATAAATTCCTGTTTTATTCCCGATAAAGTGAAAGTACCTACTTTGACATTTTTTATCGCAAATTTCTGTAGAGCTAAAAATCACAAAGTTTTACCTTTTTATACCACATTATTTTGTTTTAATCCTTAACTTTAATTATTGTTTCATAAAGTTGCATATAAAAGAAATAAAATAAATTTTGTTTCATGAAAATCCTTGGATAAATTCGTTTTTTATTGTGAAAGAACTTAGTTTTAAAATTTTTTATCGCAAATTTGCAACATGTTGATCGGAACAAATTTGCGATAAAAAATGAAAATGTGGCATGACCAGCAATGATTGATTTTTTAGAAGCCAACACTCGACGTACTGGTGACGAAATAACCCGGGTATGCTCTAAAAAGTGGCGCAAACATATGCATTAGCATTTTGTGCTTTTACTATCTGCGAGGGTATTCATTTAATCGGGCTTTTGCTATAATCGGTTAACCGCTCGATTAATTAACCGAGGTTTTGGTTTAATCGGTTAATAATCGGTTAATTTTGTTTTTGATCGGCTAACCGATTAATGAAGTTTTGTTTTAAATTAAGTAATTTCAATAAAAAAAATGCAAAAATTATTTATTATCTGGAGTTTATTAGCAAAAAAAAAAAACAAACAAACAATAACATAACCAACGAAACTATTTTTGGACTAAAACGAGCAAAAAAAATAGTTCTTTTACTTATCAAAAAATTGGAGATATCGAAAGCAACCCATTATACAGAATATCTTATTTCTCAAAATAAGAAAATTCTGGGAAAAGATTGTTTGTGTTCCTAGCGAGAGTCTGCTCTTGTTAGGTCATCATTTGACTCGTCCTGGCAAAGCTCAGCATAGAACATTCTGCCAAAAATTTATTTCCGAATTCCTCAGTTACTGATTTTGTGCTGTATTTTAAGAATTTTTTGCTAAAAGGAAATATATTGTATGAAAAAATATTTTCTAAACACATAACTTTTGTTTATGAGTCGAAACAAATAGTTAAAAACATAAAAAACTTTGTGAAAATACTACTTATTTTCAAAATTTTGTAACATCGGTTAATCGATTAGTCGACGGAAATTAACCGGTTTAATCGTTAAACGTAAATAGCCAATTTTAAATTAACCGGTCAGTTAATCGTGTAGTAACTAATCGGTTAACCGATTAACGGTTAAACGGATAAACTTATATTTCAAGTGCCACGGCATTTCCTTTCTACCAAGCAGGTTTGTAAGGGAGAATACCAAAAAAAACAAACTGTAAAAAATATTCAGTGTGTAAAGCTAATAGCACGTTCGCCAGTTTTTATATGCGTTGAATAAAGCGCTTTTTGTGTCAAAAATTTATTGCTTCAAAGCCTCATGTAAGCCAGATGGTAAGCGAAACTCTTATCTTTCTCCATTACAAACGTGCTTCGCTTGAAGCTCAATTTTTTATTGGGTAGATAATTCTTACCTCATTACATAAATTTGTTTGGCTGGGACCATGATTGGCCATGGGTGCCAAATTTTATACACTCTCGAAAGTTTGTCTATATATACTCTGTGGCTTAGGTGATTTCTTTTCTGGAAAATATGTTGCATTAATGTTACATGTTCTATATTTTTGTGTTCGCTTGTACAAAAATACAACTGTGGGAAAATTTGTCAAGTTCTTTTGTGAATCTATTGATGAAAAGCATACAAAACTTGTTGCATATTTGACCGTTTTACAACTTTGATACTTTCTACTTTGTTTGTACAACCAATGTTTTATTTTGTTGGCCATAACCAGGGAAACCAAAAATATGCAATTTCATGGTTTTACTTGTGCGACTAATGAAGGCAGAAACACAATATTTATCCGTTTTATAAATTTTGGCATCGATTTGTTGGTGCATATTTTTGCATATTTTACCGTTCAGAGCATTTTTTTTGCATAATTTGGTTAAAAGAGCCTAGTAGCAGGATTTTATTTAAGTTTTAATCGCATATTTTGCCATTTTGAGGCATATTTTGATACATGTTGAATCTTTTTTAGACGCTCACAAGAGCTTTCGCAACAGGTAAACATTTTTTTGCGATGTTTTTGGCTTTCTATTTTAAATATCGATCTGCTTACCCAAGGTGTTGCTTCAATTTCACCATCTACATTTAATTTTTACTCTAAAATGAAGACAAAGCCGGTTGTCATTAAAGATAAATATTATTTTAAATGATTAGAATTGTGGTTATTTTGTTGAACTATTAATGGTTTTTAATCCAAATTTTTAATATTTTAATCAGGCTTGAGTTCATCAAATTTAATTTTCATTAAATTATTTTTATGAAGATATGAATTTTACAACATGAAAATTAATTAAAATTGTTATTGATAATCATTCATTCTTGACTGACCTGAGATTCGAACCCAGGCGGCTGGTTACCATGACATGTTTCGATCACAACCACTTGATCTCCTCAGATGGATTTGCCGTCTTACACTCGCAGCCATCGACGACTGCTGACGTCAATAGTCAAACATCAATCCTTAAACCAAATTGTATTTTTAACCTTTGGTAGATCGAAATTTGCTTTTTTGAATGATTATCCATTTTAATTGATTTAACATGTTTTTCCTAACTTCTGTTTTTTCCGTACTTATGTCAAGAATTCTTCTTGAAGTCCAAAGTACATTTTTTGTTTTTTCATTTTGTCTTTCTTTTTCTTGTTGACCTTTTTCAGCACAACTTGAAGGACAAATGTACACATAGAGCTCGTGCCTTGGCTTTAACAATAATTAGAATTGTGGTTATTTTATTGAACTATTTATGGTTTTAAATCCAAATTTTTAATATTTTAATCAGGCTTTTTAAATTGTAAAATTTTATATATGAATAAGCAAAAATTTAGAGAAAAGGCAATTATATACGTTTTTGCTGATGTATGTAATACATAGAAGTCTGGATCAATCTTTTAGTAAACCGATCGATTTAGAATCACTTTCAAAGTGATCTAACGTTAGCCATCCGTCCGTCCGTCTTGCTAGTTGCCTGTCCATGTTAATTTTGTGCGCAAAGTACAATTGTAATCTTGTAGATAATTGGATCAAATTTGGTAAATACACCTTAATTGTCCCAAGGACAAATTCTATGTCTATGAAACAGTCTATAAATTTACAAATTCCCCATAACAACTTTTTTAAGTTAGCCTCTTTGTGTACGTAAACCATCTAATTTTTAAATTAAATTCGCCTCAAAAATGTTTTACTGCAAACTAAATTCTTTTCGAGTCATTTCACATCTATAAATAGCTATAACTTCTTTTCAAAGGTATTCATTAATAAAATCCCTTTAAAACAAAAAATCTCCTATGGATGTTGATATCTAGATAAGATTCGGCACAAATAACTCTGATATGAATTTTAACCTCTTGACGTTACTTTGCTTTTGTGAGCCGATAACTGCCCATCGTTTCCAAAAAGGCTAAAATCTCGAAAATTTGTCTGTAAATACTATGGTGTTTGGGCTTTACCGATAATAATTTTAGGATTATATTTATCAAATGAAACTGTTATTAAATTGTTGAATATTTCGTTTTCAAATAAGCAATTTTTGAAAGATTGTTTTAAAGCAAAATATAGAAATATTTACAAATTAAAATGAAAAAAGTCTATATAAATTATTATCCTTTTTATTTTTCCAAGCCATTAGTGATGTCAATATTAGTTTTCAAAACGTAATAGCGTGCAGAAACCGCTAAAATAGATTTAAAAATCGCGCATGAAGCACATTAATTATAAAAGTGTAACAACAGCTAATTTTGTTCTATTGAAGTGGGACAACGTATAACTCTTCGAGTGAATATAGGCAGCATTAGAAAGTGTTACATGTATGTACTGTAACATATTTTTCTCAGAAAAGAAATGGCCATTAGTTTTGTTATTCAATAGCGTTGAATTTTAATTGGGTTTTAAAACGTAATTGTTTCACAAGATTTTTAGGAGTTTTTTTTTGCAATTTTTATGTGTTTTTTTTTCAGTGTAATTAAAATTAAACCATAAATCTACTTGAAATAATCGCTACATTCATGTCAGTTATTCTCAGTTATATTTTTTTTTTTTAATTTTTGGCGGTGTCATTTTCCAATTTTAGTTTCTTGTCTGTTGCCGGTCATGTATGTAACTACAGTGAAACTCGACTATATCGAACACGGAATACAACAAACTTTTGTCGCAGGTTTCAATGATTTTACTTAAAAATTTTACGTTTTTAACGATCACGCGTAGTGAAATGGACTTTTTTATAACGAACATATTTTCACGTTTCCAAAACGAATATTTCATAAAAATAATACGTGCCTGTTTACATTATGCGAGTTTACATTGGGCGAGTTGGGACGCAGAAATTAAAAGGGGTATACAAGCGAGTGTACTCTTCGATTCATTTTTTTCCCTCATTCGTTCTCTCATATGGCAAAAAAAATGCATTTAAGTTTAGCCGCATAGAAAAAGTTGGTACGAAAAATGTGCATAATGCAAACGAAAAAGCAATTTACAAAAATCTTATAATTTAAATGGGCACTAACTAACCAGGGCAGACTGACTGACTTAGAGATTTATCCCCAAAGTTGGGGATTCCATGCGAGCAAAAAGGACAAATATAGTCATTTGAGGGTTGGAGATTTAAACAAAAATCGGGGACTTTTTGGGGATTTTACACCTTTTTTTTATATATTTTTCCCTTTTTTATTATATACGCTTAATTTTGTTTGTTTCCTATATAAAAAATCCAAAAAAAGTAGCAAAACTTTTATCTTACTCTGATCAACAACGAATACGGTGGAAAGGTTCCTAATTAAGATTACCATTTTTGTTAAGTCTTTTGTTATTATTCTCGTGTAAGTGTTTTAAAAAAGAAGAATTAAAAGAAACGAACCTAAAACCGTAGACAACACATACAATTTTTGATTTTTTAAAGAAAATTTTCAAGCAAATATGTCTTCCACAAAAATAACTAAATATGAAAGACAATATAATAAGGCTTGGGAAAATGACTGCTGGGCTATTGGCAAGTACTTATGATGCATCGAAATACTAAATAAATGACGGATATATGTATTTTTATTGTGGATTTTAAGGATGGTTAAAACCGATTGAACAACCTCTCTTTATTAGATTGTTTATATACTTTCTAAAAATATTTTTAGAAAAGTGGCGTATGCGGCACAAATTTATATTTTTCACTATCAATAAAATACTATTAACTGCTGACTTCAATCATGAAAGTTGACAAAAATTTACATTTTTCTTAAAAACACCAGCGAAAGCAGCGGAGAAAATATAAATAAAACTCCATCGTATACATTTTGAGAAATCTTCATGTAAAACTTCTTTGTCGTTTTTCTCCACTCCGACTTTTTGGCATAAGCGCCAAACCAATAATACGCTGACGATATAAAATTCTTAATTCAGATTCAAGCCTTTTTTATGTTTTTAGGTTTTGTTTAAAAATAAATAATTTTCCTAATTGAAAGAAAATTTTAATTGAATTTGTTTCTTTCAACAAATAGTTTAAATGCTTGGAGTTTCTTTGTGCTAAATATACCGAACTAAAAGTGCTGGTCCCGTTAAGTGCGTTATAGCCGTATTTTACTGTAAATTTATATGCATATTGAATTTTTGTATGTGTACAAGTGAAATTGTGAATTTTAGCTGGCACTTTGCAACAATACGATAATATTCTCTGCTTGGCTGCATTTTAAAGATATAAATATTGCGGTCGTCATTGTTGTAGTTGCTGCAAGCGGGAAATGACTTTATAACTTTTTTAAAACATTTTTACTACTTATTTTACTTACAAATTGCATCTGGTTAAATTTGAAAACATGTAAATAAGAGATTTTCATTTAGTGCGCTTGAGTGTTTTTTTAACTGCTTAAAAAGTTTATATTTTTTTTTAGCAAGTTGTTTCATTATTTTATTACTTCTGTTGTATTTTAAAAGGAACTTAAACAATAAAAATAAAAAAAAATACAAAAATGTATTTTTAAACTTTCAACTTTTTGATGTTGTTAACAAAAGTGTAAAGTTTATGTTGTTTTGCCTGTTACTTTTACCATTGTTACGATTTTTTATTGTTGTTATTCTTATTGCTGTTGTTGTTTTTTTTTGATTAAGAATTAACATTTATAATGCTGATTTGTATTTGTGTTTACATCTGCATACATAATTTAATTTTTGTTGAAATTTATTTAAATATTTACTCCGTGAAAATGTTACGAGTAAATTTCTTCAAATTGAAGGGGGATCAAAAATGACACCTTAAGAAAAAGTCAGTGAGTGGAAATTTTTTTTAGCATTTTGTGATTGTTTTTCTTATTTTTAATAATATTTCCAAGAAGGTTTAATGAATGCGGAATTACTTGCAGTAACTTTATAACTGAAAACCATTTTGCTGGCTTAGGATTTTAGTGATTTTGTGTGGGGGTTTAAAATGAAAATTGGTTTAATGACTTCTTATTTTAACAAGAAAAAACTTTAGTTATGTATTCTACGGTTTGTATTTACTTCTCCTAAAACGTGTAATACCAGGTTTAAAGTTTTCCTAATAAAGTCATCTTAAGAATTTATATCGTGTTAAAATCTTAATATCTTGTTAAGCTTCTAACACATGAAGCTAATTTCAGAAAAAAGAAGAAAGAAAGTATAGTTGGTCAAGCTTGATCATAAAATGTCCTACACTACAGTATTTAAAACATTTTTTCGGGAGTGTACCCTATTTGGGAGCAATCATGGATCCGCTAGAATAAAATGATGTAAAAATCCATTTAAAAGTTATTTGTGCCGAATAATATTTAGATATATTCATCCACAAGGGTGGGCCATAAGTCTCTGAACATTGTATTTTTTATATATATGGCCGTCTGGAGATTGAAATCATCCTGTGCTTAAATTTCAAAAAAAATATCTCTTTTATATACCTCACACTTTTCAGACCACTTCCATTTGCCAAAAGTACCTTTAAAATCACTTTCAAAAAAGTGGGATTGAAAACTTCCATCGATTTTAATTTAACGCAATTTTGATTTTAACAACATGGCCGATAGGTTAGGTGAAGAAGGGTTTTGCACCCTAGGGCACACCTCTACTCAAAGACCAAAGCGGTCCATTGTGCATCCATTCACTACAGAGGAAGATAAAAGAAAGAAGTGAAAAAGAAGGGAGATGACAGATGGATTTGAGATAGTTATTCGATACCACATAAAACAAAAACTCCCTCTACAGTCCCCTCCTCAGAAAAATCGATCCAATTTCCCTGACAAATTCCTCGCACAGCCTTACCGTAAATAGCTCCATGAGCTCTCTCAGAGCATTCCTACATCGTGCGACCAGGCACGATCGCACCGTATAATTTGTCAATGCTCAGAGCGCAGCCTGGCCATCGGCGTAAACTTCCACCACAGATCCCCCTTCGTTGTGATCCATAGAGTATAAACACAATGTAACGATAATTTACTGCGGTGCGATTTTTCATACGATTTTGAAGTAAAAAACCGCAGTGCGGAACGAAATAAAATTAAAATCTATTTTATTTTCATTGCGGACTTTCTTTCTCTTCCAACAAAGCGAATTTAATTCGCCTTGTCTCTCAATTTTTGATAGTCGTTCTCTTTCTGATGTTGCCATAGTTTTTGAATAATTGGCTATGTTCACAACAATATTGAAAACAAACAACATGATAAAAATGTATGCACAAATAAATTAATAAAAATTTAAACAAAAAATGACAACTATTTCCGTCGCCGTCTTCCGTTGTATTATGTTTATTTTTCTCTCCCGCAACGAGAAATCGCACCGCACCGCAAACATTGTGTTTAGACTCATAATCACCTCCGTAGCTCTCCAGATCGCTAGGATCTCAGCCTGGAAGACACTGCACTCATTCGACAGTCTGAAAACCTTTTCTTGTCATTGTCAGCAATATAAACAACGGGGCCAGTGCCAAACATGGAAACAGCATTTTTTCTTTCTTTATTCTCCGCGGTGAAGTTCAAACATTTAAAGCTGAGTGGCACGTTTACGAGTCGACTATTCAGGGTTCACATTTACACTGCCCATAACTCGTTCGATATTATCTGGGCTTCCTGCTTGAAGCGGTCTTCCGCTCCGATATAAGTAACTAACAGATCCTGATGACTGAAAACGAGCGACTAGATTGCGTACTTGATTTTGTGATGGTGCACATTTGGTGTTAATAAAATGTTGAAATTGTAAATAAAAAATGTTTAAAAAATTTATCAAATTTTCTTAAAAATCTTGAATTTTTACTTTGGTGCATTTTGATTACTAAAGATATTTTTAAATTTACATTAGGAATTCCGCGTTTATTTGAGCCTCTTAAAAGTTTCTTAATCAAAGCCTGAAGAGCGTCAATCCTTAAACCTTAATACTGCCAAAGAATCCCAAACTGTTACAAAACCATTAATGCACTTAATAAAACTCTATTTACAAAAGGCATCCAAAATGGAATCAATAAAAAGGTATCATCTAAAGTTGTTTTGATCGAGAGAAAAAAACAATTTTAACTACTACTGTAAGCCTCCATGCCTCTAACACATGTAACATTCCATATTCTGTGTTTCGTTTTTTTATCTACTTTTATTACACATCATCAAACCAAATCTGGTATTGAGACTTGTGTTTTAACGATTTTACGCTGTGTTTATGTTTAGAAAAACTTAGTCATCTATTTTATGTCCAAATAGGCTGGGGGCTAATAAACACATGTGCTTACGTGGTGTGTACTTGTATTATTGTATTTATTTTTTGTAAGATTTAAAGAAAAAAACTACAAGCAAAATATGTTGTAATTTACTTTTTTAGGACGTTAATGTCTTAACATTAACTAAAGAGAAATAACAGCTGATAAGTTTTAGAGACTGGGGAAGTAAAGCCCAAGAAAGCTGAAAAAGTAATTCAAGATATGAAAACTAACGCAAGGTTTTATTAACAGCAACATGTTATTTGCTAAAAAAAAATACTGTTCTTGTAGATTTTCTATCGTGATCATTCTCCTCGACTTAACAAAACTAAAAGATTCTTTCTTTATATTTCCCATCTAATAAAGAATACTTTTTTGTGTGTTGCTAAAAGTTTGTAAGTATCTTGTGCTTCTCACTTCCACCTCAAAAGACTCATTAAAATTGTTTTCTTATGTTTGTAAAAATATTTGAAGCTTTTTTTATTCTTCGGCTTCATGTTGAGAAATTTTTGCTGTATGTTCGAATTTATTTTACACCTTTTGACACTTTTAGTACTTGCTGCATATTTTGTGGATATTTAACCTTCTTAAATTGTTGTTTAAACATTTTAACCTTTTTTGAACATGTTCATTTAGAGTTGTTAGAAGTAAAATAACTTTTGGAAAGTATTTACTGAAAGAAGATAATAATTGTAATAAAAACTAAATTAAATACGGGGAACTGATATAAAATGTTGTTGCAACATTGTTGTTACAAAATCATTAATTACATGATTAATTGTTTGAATATCTGTCATCTAAAATTAAGGACTACTTAAAACAAAATAATATTCGATTAAGGTTTCCAAAGAAAAAAGCTAAACAATAAATTATCGGTAGCGATAAAAATTCAAATCTAATATCAATCATTACCGTTTTAAGGCGGTTACACCTTAAGAGTTTCCTAATGAAGGTGCTATGTAATAAATGTAATACCTAAATACGTATTTATTTTTGATAACTTTTCAATTGGAAATTTCTGAAAAAGATTAGTTATAAAAAGTTTTTTATCGATACCTTGTTTGCACAATTTATTTTTTATTTTCCATTTAAATTTTATAGTACAGAAAATTTTTTTCAACACACTTCACTATTTGGTTTTTTTTTTATCGAAATTTAAAGTATCTTATAAATTGATTACCCAAAATTTAAGCAACCTTTAATTTTTTAATAGATAAATCCAGTAGTTGACAATTTTTCTTTATAAATTAAGCTAATTGATGAGTTTGTTTTTGGAAAATTTAAGATACTCAACATTTTACACAGAAAAAATTTTTCGATAAATTTTTTGCAGAAAAATTGAGTTATCGGTCAATTCTAAACAAACAATTATTTTCTATAAAATGATATATATCTTTAGTTTTTCTAAAATCTTTGGATGAAATTTCCTGACGATCTGGCCTAAGTAACCAGTGAAATGCGCATGGTAATAGCTTATCCCTTCAACAATAAATTTCAGTGTTTTAATCAATAAATTTTTTAAAAAAAAATTAAGCTATCAAATTATTTTTTAAAGAAACTTCAAGTTATCGAAAAAATTTTCTTAAAAAAATTACAGTTATCGATTCATTTTCTCAAGAAAATTAATCTTGTAGAAAATTTTTTTTAAAGAAAACCTAAGTTATCGATTAATTTTCTAAAGAAAATTAAAGTTATCGGAAAATATTTAAAAAGCAAATTTAAGGTTACAATTAATTTTCTAAAGAAAATTATTTTTGTTTTATAATTTGTTAACGAACACTATAGTAATCGTTCTAAAAAAAGTTAAAAAAAAATTAAAGCTATCGATTAATATTTTAAAGTATATTTCTTTAAAAAAGCTTTATTTATTGATTTACTTGTAAAAAGAAAATAAAAGCTGCCGCTTAATTTTCTTAAAAAAGTTAAAGTTATCGATCAATTTTGTGTAAATGTTTTTAAGTATAATTGAAGAAATATATTTTAAGCTCATATAATAAATAAGTTTTCTAAGGAGAATTCCAGTAGTGGATACATGTTTTTTGGAAAATTCAAGTAATCGATAAAATTCCTATGTATAATTTATAAAATAAAAAATTACTTATTGACAATTTGAGTATCGTAAATTTACAAAATTCAAGTATCCAATTAATCGATTCATCCTTAGTAAAAAATTCAAGTGATCGATAAATTTTTAATATAAAATCCAAGTAATCGATAAAAATTTACCATAAAATTTAAGTAATCGATTAGTTTCTTCTAATTTTTAAATCAAGCTCAAGGATAGACAATTGGGGTAATCGACAAGTTTGCTTTTTAAAATTTAAGCAATTGATAAATTTTTCATAGAAAATTAAGCTAATCGATAAATGTTTTAAAGATTTTACAAATAATCGAAATATTTTTCTTAAAAATTTATTGTATCGATAAATTTTTTATAATCAATAAATTTTTTATATAAAAAATAGACATACTTTCTAAAGAAAATTGTAATTATTAACAATGTTTTTTGTTGCTAAATTTAAAATGTATCATGAAATTTTTTATAGAAAATTAACGAGCTCCGTAAATTATTTAAGAAAAATCAAGACTATGAATAAATTTTTAATAAATATATCATGTTTCTGTGTATGAGGTTGGTCTCTAGCCAACTCGTTCGACTGGGACGGGATTTTTGGTAATTCGAATATTTAGGGGGTAGAAAGTGTAAGAACGTGAAAAGTGAAAATTCGCTAACCTAAACTCAAAGAGAAACAAAAACCCTTTTGGAGAGAAAACGGATAATTCCAGTATTTTAAAAATGTTTTTATCACCCCATTTATCACTTAAACAAATAATCATAAAAATAAAAATTATATCACATTCGTAACTTATCTAAAAATACAAATATGAATTTGGCCCTTTTTCAAAATTCGAACTTTTAAGGGATAAAAATCGTATTTTTTGGTACTTTTTTACATAACTTGTTATCCATTCATTAAGATATACATACATACGTACGCATTTAATTATGAACTCACACTACAATTAATGTTTGATACTTTCCATAATATTGAACTTAGAGACATATAATTAAAGGTGCAAGTTCCTGAGATGAAACATTTTGATATTTCTTTTGACATTTTAGCTTTTATTAAAGCCTCTTATTGAAATAGGAAGCTGTCATTATAAGGCTTGCCTAGCATATATTCCTAATAATGGAGCATAGCCTTAAGTAGTATGATCCAAGATTTTTGGACTACGGGCGGATAATTGCGAAAGAAATGAAAAAAAATTGTTATTTAACATTTTGGCTGTTTTTGGGCTTTAGGGGGCCCAATGAAGCTAAGAATTACCAAGCATATCGACCCCTTTGCGCGAAATTATCGTATGTTACAAAAACCAAATTTTACAGGACAGCCATTTTTCTACTTTTCTCTGCGTTCGCTTGCATATAAAAATGAAAATATACATTGAATTTTTGGAGCAACAAAGTGGAATTCGCCTACAATATTTTGTCAGGTGACGTCTCTTTGAATGTGGAACAAGATTGCATCAAAAACTCAATTTCAAAAAATTGGCAAATACGATAATTTCGCGCGAAGGGGTCGATATGGTACTGTCGTTGGGGTTTACCTTAAAGTAGTTTTTCCTTCTGTCTGGCAGGGACAGGCTTAACAGCTAGTTTGCTAATACATTTTGTTTTAAAAATTAGAGTTATCTTTCAAAAGTTGTTGGTAAATTATCTATCAAAAGCTTAAATTATCGTAATTTTTTTTTCTAGAAAGATTCCTTAACATTGTTTTTAGTTACAAAGTTGCTAAACCAGATTTGGCATTTTCTACTCCCTTGGGGATTTAAAGATACAAAAAAGGATAATACATGTAGGGAACTGTATACAATTTTGTTAAAGAAATAAAAACTGGTTTTTCCTTTGATTTTTACTATTTTTTGTTATTGACATTTTAAGAAGCCCATGGAGGAAGTTGATTACATGGCAGTTTCTTCATTTTCATTTTGCCATTTTCTCGCGCATATTAAAAACTTTTGATCACAGCTTTAGATTTATATCTTGACTTTCATGTTGAAACTATGTAAAAGCAATTGAATTGCCAACACCATAAAAGGTTTTGCAAACGTTTTGCGCTAATGTTTGCCATGGCCACTGCTGATGTTTGGGGCATTAATTCCAACTCTTCCTTTTTTAACACTCTGTGTCGTTGTTATTGGTAGCGATACATGATGCTGCATTTGCAGCAACAAAAAAACTTAAGTATTGTTTGTATACTAAGACCCCTAATGGTCATATAATAAGTGTACGCTCAATTATTTTATCATAGCACGATCGTTATTTTTCTTGTCTTTTTCAATATGCGTTTAATGCACTTTTTCAAAGGTACTTTTCGAGAGAAGAGATGAAAAAAAACCACAACGAACCGAAAACATGTTTGTGGTTGATTATGTAGTAGCAAAAAAGGAAAAAAGTTCGCGGCTAAACTTTTGCCAGAGTATTTAAAAGAATTTCTTGTTAATTATGGGGAAATTTTTAAGTGATTTCACTCTTTTAACTGAATGCTGATAGAGTTGTTTGAAGTTGTAGTGTTTGTTGACTTTTAGGTTTACCTACCAACTCGTAAATATTTTCTCTGTGGTTAAACATAAAGTCAACACGCATTATAAATTTTACTTCTTTCTGTTTTTTTTTAAGTTTATTGTGGACTTTTTTTGTGTGTTTTAAAGATGTTATTGAGGTTAAAAACATTTCAGAAATGTTTGGTATTTTAAAAAGGAATTTATCTTCAATTAATTGTTGATCAATTACAAAATGAAGTTATAATTAAATCGAATGAACTTTTAAAAGGAACCCAAACTAAGTTCGTGTCCTAAACTGGTATTTTCAGTACTTACAGTTGTTAAGGCAGTATTTTAAATATGTCCATTATAATTGAAAAAATTACCTGAAAGTAAACAAGAAAATTTAAGGCTTTAATAATTTATTTGCTTTAAAAAAAATAAAGAAGTTGTTTATCTTCCATTCTCTTAAAAAATATAATTAACAATCTAAATTCCAAAATGACCAACGTTTTATGTCCCATCACATATTTTATGTTTAAGGTATTTTTAATCCAAATAAGACAACGTTATAAAAAAGTTTTAGCTTCCAACACAAATCCTATAAATCAGATTTTTTATCTTCTTTATTTACCTCATATTCATATTCATATCTATTTCTATTTCTTTTTTACTTTTTAATCTAAATTATGGCAAATAAATGTTGATTTTTATCTCATTCAGTTCTTTTTGCCAATCTGTCTTGTGTTTTTTTTCAGTATTATTGAAAGCCAAGTTAATACCAAAAGAGTATTATGACTTTTATTCGCTTGTTACTTTTTAATTCAATTAATAAAATTCATAAGCAAAACATGAACAAAATAAATTCATTTTGACATGGAACATTATGTTAAACTTTTTCTTCTTCTATTCGCGATAAAAATTAAACAATAATACGAGTCATAATAATTTAAAAAGTGTTTTGATAAAAGAATTAATTGTGGCAGTTTTGATGGTTAAAATTAATTGGGGGAAAAATTTTCGTGAGATTATATTTTTGGTGCCGAAATTTGAAATGAAAAAAGAAATAATTTTTAAGGCTTAAAGCATAGAAAATAACTAGAATAGAAACAGAGAGAAACACAAATGATTTAACGAGTCAGGTAACCCCAGTAGCTTAACTGAATATTGTTTACGAACCTTACAAAATTACACAATTCCCTGCAGATAAAATTAGACTACGTGATCCATTTTGATGAAATGGACTACTCCATGGACTGGTCCAATGTTATGCAAAAACAGTTTGTAGTGAAACGACATGTCGTCGTTTTTAAACGAAATGGTTTCGATTTTAAACGAAGTTAAAACTTATCATCTGGGGTATACCATGGAGTAGTTTCAAAACTAGTCCACTAAAGTATGTATGAACATGGAGTAGTTTTAAGACAACTCCTTTGTAATGCAAAACTGGGTTATATGGTAGACTCCTTGGACATAGTCATGTTAAATATACCTCCTTTTCACCTCCTTTATGGACTACTCTTTACATGCATGTATCGACTAGTCTCGTTATCTGCAGGGTTGGTTAACAATTTTTTTTTGTTTACAAATAAGAGTATTTATTGTTGCCAGAAATAGAATTTTTTTTTGGTAATCTTTAAGGTTTTTAAAAAAAAGAAATGTTGGTTTTCTAGAAACATATAATGGAGCTGTCAAAAAAAAATCGTAAATCTATAATTGTGTTAGCAAGAATTGTGTTATTACTTCAACACGTTTAGAATTTTAAGGGAGATTTTTTTTATTTTTTATTTAGTCGTTTCCCTATGGTTTAGGAACTCGGAAAATTTTTAACAGAAAATTTAAGTTTTCAAAAAGTTTTGGGGGAAAAAATTCAAGTTATCGAAAAATATTCAAAAGAGACTTCAGATATCAAAAAAATATTTTTTGAAAAGTTTTCGATACAATATCTTGATATCAAATATTTTTTCGTTGAAAAACTTTCTATTGCGAGTTATTGTTATCGATAACTTTTTTATAAAAATACAGATTTTGAATAAATATCTTTATCGAACTTAATACCATCCATCTATAGAATATAAATTTATAAAGAACATAAATATATATATATCACGACCTTAGGATAACAAGGTTCTATTTGTTCCTAAGCAGCATGTTAGATAGAAATTTGTTGTCCTAAGGTGGCGATATTCGACAAAATTTCTATAGAACAAAAATATTATAGATAACATTTATGATGTTAATGTTATCGATAATGTTTCAATTAAACCAGAATTTCAATAATGCATTGATAACAATTTGTAAGAGCATAAATGTTATCGATTTAAATAATAAAGAACAAATATGTTATCGATAATATTTCTATAGAACATAATATTATCGATTAGATTAATAAAAATTAGTATTGTGGTTACTTTTTATGGTTTTTAATCCAAATTTTAATATTTTAATCAGGCTTAAGTTCATTGAATTTAATTTTCATTAAATTATTTTTATGAAGAAAGGAACTTACAACATGAAATGAACCAAAATTTATTGATAATTTTTATTCTATACTGAACTGGGAATTCGATTTTAACCACACAATCTCTACAGAGGGGTTTGGCGTTTAACACGACGGCTGGCAGTCAATAGTCAAATATCAATCATTAAACCAAACTGTGTATTAACTTTGGTTGATCGAAATTTGTTCTCAATGATTATCCAATTTAATTGATTCACATGTTCTTACTTTCTTCTGTTTTTTGTCAAGAATTATTCTTAAAGTTCAAAGTACATTTTTCTGTTTTTCATGTTTATTTTAATAAAGAACAAATATGTTATCGACAACGTTTTTATAGAACAAATATGTTTTCGGTAATATTTCTATAAAACAAAGATGTTATCTATAACATTTCTATGGAACAAAAATGTTATCGATAACATTTTTATACAACAAAAATATTTTCGATAACATTTCAATAGAACAATTACGTCGATACGATTTTTAAAGAACAAAAATTTCTGTAGAGCAAATAAAATATTTATAAAGAACGTATATGCTGTCGATAATATTTTTTAAGCCCAATTATGCTATCGATAACTAGAAATCGATAACTAGAAATAAATAGAAAAAAATTTGATCGATAACATTTTTTAAGTACCTGATAGAAAATAAAATTTATCGATAACACTACAACACAGATCTAACACATAAAACATATCATAATATACCATTATATTTCTATAGAAAACTTAAGTTTTTCTTTATTAAAAAATTATCGATAAATTTATTATAAAAAAGTAAAAGTGCTATATTCGGTTATGCCGAATCTTATAGTACATCATTCACCATGACGCGATAAGAACAAAAAGTTACATAAATACCGTACAAAAATAAATATATTCCCCCCACGCCCACTTTTTCCATCCCCGCGATATTTTGGTATTGATAACCAAGATGCCTGTACCTAAATTGGAAACTTTGGCGCTTGTCGTTCTCCAGATATACAGAACTGTACAAATTATTAACGGAATGGCAAAATTATATACGTATTACCATCGGCGAAGGGTAATAAAAAAATATTTTCTTCGAATATTTGATTTCTTATTAACTCTCTAGAAAAAAGTTTTATTAAAATAAATTTTCCTATACAAACTTTTTCATCAATAAGACTATGTATTTATTTTGGAAAAAATAATGTTTATCGATAAATTTTCGTGCAAATATTGTAATTCTTAAGTTGTTTTTTTTTTAACACTGAACAGCCCTGATGTTTGTTATCCAAAAATAACACTTGTCCTAAGACGTCATTATTGATAATAATAACAAATACAGAAAATTGCATTTTTAAAACAGTTGTACCACATAATTAATTTGCTTAAAATAGAAACTCGTGTCGAATAATATAATAAATTATTTAATTTTCTCCTGCCTAACCGCAATATTAGGATCCACAATAATGCGAACATTTTTATCTGCGGTTGGGGTATTTTTTTCTGCATTTTGCGGAGTTTGGAAAAAATTACTCGTGGTTGGTTTATTTTAAATTGCCTCAACCATGTTGGCCTTAATAAATTAATAATTTATCATATTTTTTTGTGTTTCTGGCTGGCAGTTTGTGTTTGAAACTTGATAAAATTGCTAAACCAATTTTGCTATAAAATATTTCTTTTTAAAGAGTGGGTGTTTCTTAAATTTAAAAAAAAAATACACGAAAAATACAAAATAAATGTTTATGCTTCGTTGCTTAAAGGCTTATTTGAAAAAAAGCAAAAACATAAAAGGAGAGACAAAAAAGTTTATGAATTTAACAATTTTATTAATGTGTGAAAAGTAGGCGTTTGAATTTGTATTTGAAAACAAATAAAAAAGTTAAATGAATTTCTAAAAAAACAGACACTCGTTTACTGTGAAATGAGCTTAATTATGTGTACATTATTTATGCTTGTGTGAGCGAATGTGTTAAATGTTTAATTTCAATAAATTTTAATTAAAATTAATGAGGTGTTAAAAAAATGTGCTAAACAAAAGAAAATTTTGCATTCAGACGAACAAATATAAATCAATTGTCAATGAAGTCTTATAACTTGATTTGTAATTGTTATGAAATTAATCAGAATTGGACCCACTGTATGCAAAACTATAAATCAGATATCACAAAATTAAGAATTGATGAATGTGTTGATAAGTTTATCACAATTTAGCCCTTTTTTCCAACTCTGAATCGCTTTCTGAATCAATTGGATTGTTTTTGTTTGTCCGTCCGGCTGGCTGTTCATGTAAACTTTGTGCGCAAGGTGCAGGTCGCAATTTAAGCGATAATTTTATGAACTTTGGTATAAACGTTTAAATTGTCATAAGAACTAAGCCAATTAAATCGGTAACTAAATACACAGGGATTTTAGCTCTTTTTTCATAGAAACTTCATGGAGAACTTTAATTTTTTTATTTAAAATTAAATAAAGTACATTAGTTTTCTATGGAAAACATATCGATTAATGTTTTATCGAAAATTTATCAATTACAGCAATTTATTTACTGACAACTTTTATTTTCAATACAAAATTTATCGAGAACTTAAATTTTTTTCGATAGCGTTAATTTAATCGATAGCATTAATACCATTTTTAATCAATAATAATAAACGAAAATTCTGATAGTGCATAGAAAATATTAAAGAAAATATAAAAGCTTTTAAAAATTGTTATTTGACTTAGAATACACATTCGTAAAATATGAAAGTTAAAATAATAATTATTTTTTATAGAAAATATATTTTTCGGTAAAAAATTTATCATTGCTTAAATTTTCAGAAAAAAAAATTATGTATAAAACCAATTAATTATCTATGTTTTCTACAGAATAGTTATCGATAGTATTTTTTTAATTAATCGATTACTTTTGTTTTGTATAAAAACATGATCGATAGCTATAATTTTATATTGAAAACTAATCGTTAGCTTTAATTTTATATTGATATATATCGATAAGCCTAGTTTTCTATAGATAGTTTACAAATTCCATAAACTCATTCATTTTTCTGTAACAAAAACTAATCGGTAGTAATAATTTTCTATAGGAATTTTATCAATAATATTAATTTTGTATAGACAATATATTTTTCGGTAGAAAGTTTATCGATTGCATTAATTTCCATAAAAAAAATTCCATATAAAACTATTTATTTATATATGTTTTGATAATATAAATTTTCTACGGAAAAGTTATCGATACCATATTTTTATTAAAAATTAATCGATAACTTTCATTTTGTATAAAAACTATAGCTATAGCTATAGATAGCTATAATTTTATAGTAAACATTTTTCGATAGCTTTAATTATATATTTAAAATATATCGATATGTTTAGTTTTTTATAGATAGTGTACCGTTTACCTTAATTTTCGTTAGAAGATAAAATCGAGCCCTATTTGCGATTATATCGTAAGCAAATAGGTAAGTACTCGTTACAATGACGATAAAATTCATAGTTTTTGAATTTCTGCCGTTGCGGAGATAAAGCCCATCCTTATCCAAATAAACCATTGCATTGCTTAAGAAAAAAATAAAAATAACCTTCCTCTGTAAAATTTTCTGTTTTTCGCTTACGCATATAGGGCTCGAAATTAGCTTAGATTTATTTTATTTCTATAAAAAAAATTTATGTATTTTGCACTGAATAGCTTATGAAAATCAATCAATAAAACACCCAATTGGTTAAACTTTATTATAAGTTTTTATACATTTATGCCTGTATTCATAAAAAAATTTTAAATTTAATAAAGGTTTAAAGAACAAATTTACTATGAAAATTGTCCTTAATAAACGTTTGTTAAACTTAATAATCGTTTGTGAATACGGGGGTTAATATTTAAATTTTCCATTATCTTCTTTATTTGATTATTAAATTTTTTTGTTTTAACAATTAGAAGAAAACTTTCAAATGCCTAGTGGCAATAACTATTAATGGTTTTCAAGTTACAAAGATACACATTCTCAAAGTCTGTAGCATAAATGTACTTCATACAAGTGGCATTAGTTACAGTTTTAAAAGTTTTTTTAAACAAAGGAAACATAGACAGTAAATAGAAGGAAAGACGGAGAGTCAAATAGACAGGCAAACAAAAAACTAATAAACTGATATGTCTTGATTAGTTAAAAGATTAATTAAAAGTTTTATACTTCAGATGACTTTGTCGTTCTGTCGCATCAGTTTTTTAGTTTGTGTCTTGGTCATTTTGGTCGTCGTCATACTCAAAAAGTTACAACTTCCAACATGCTTTTTAGCATTTGCAAATTCTGCTGTATCTTTGGTATGGTTGTATGCAACAGAGTGTGTGTGTTTGTCATCATTGATGCCTTTGAGCTGTGCTAAAATAAATAAATAGTGTTTGTTTTTGCCACAAAGTAAAAAAAAAATTAAGTAGCAAGAATTGGAGGGAAGTAGCCATCTCTTTCTATTGATTAAGTGATTTATAAAATCCATTGAAAAACATTAATCATGAAGTCTAAAGAAAAAGTTTAAAAATTAAGAAGAAAAAAAAACATTGGACTTCTCTTATCTGGAAATCTCGAAATTTTTCATTCCACTTATCGCAGAAGTAGTATTTGTGGCAACAGTTGCTGTGTAGTGGTTGGTAATAGTTACAAAGATTAATAGGAAAAGCGACCAAATGATGGTTGCAGTAGTTTGTTGCATCGTTAGCTACACTAGTTTTCTCTTCCTTGTGTAATAAATTGCATTTATTTATACATTTGCCACAAAAATCTTCTGTGCAAACCATACAACAAAACAAATGCAACGTTAAACATGCTTGTTAAAGATCATGTTGATCTTTTCGATTACGTTTTTTAAACATTTTTTTCCTTTTTGAATTTTGTGTATGTTTTGGTTTCATTACAATCGTAAATTTGTCTCAAATAATGTTTAGACTGGACTGTCTATGTTGCATCACGTACAATTGTGTTGCATGATGTTGTGTTTGCCAGTAGTAGCAATATTGAAGAAAAAGGTGAATGGAAGAGAAAGCAGGAAATAATTGCAACTTAACATACAGACACAAAAATGTATCTCCTTTTTATTTAGTTGTGGTTAAACGATTAAACTAGACTTTTAAAATTTTTAACCCAAAAACTTAACTCAAAGTCAAATACTTATAAATTTAGTACAAGATTTCAGTTTTTAAAGTTTTTAAAGTCTATTTTTAAAAATTTATCGATAACTTAAGTTAAACAAAAAACCTTAAACTTTCTAAAGAAATTGTATCGACAACTTCGATATAATTTAGAAAATTTATCGATAACATAAATTTCCTATACAAAATTATCGATGACATAAATTTTCTACAAAAAATTAATCCATTACATACATTTCCTATAGAAAATTTATTTGTAACATATATTCCCTAAAGAAAATTAATCGATAACATTCATGATGACACGAATTTCCTTCAGAAAACTTATCGATGGTATTTACGTTATATAAGAACTTAATCGATTGCATTAATTTTGGCCAAAAAGTTTATCGATAACAATAAATTGACACAGAAAATGTATCGGTTACAAAAATTTTCTACAGAAACTTTATCGATTAAACGTTTTTCTATAGGAAATTAATCGATACCACTTATTTTGTATCAATTGTATATCAATTGTGTATAGAAAATGTATCAATAACTTTAATTTTTTTACCGAAAGTTTAGCTATAATTTAATTTTTAATAGAAAATTATCAAATTCCAACAATTATGAATAAAAAATGTACCGATAATATATTATTCTACAAAAAGAGAATTGTTAGCTTTTATTTTCTGTATAAAACTGGGCGATAACTTCAAATTAATATTAATATAGGTCAATAACGACTTAAAAGTTCTATCGAAAATTTGCTAAAACTCCAATTTTGTTACAGAATATTTATCCGAAACTTACCGAAAGTTTTAGTTTTTCTAAAAATTGTTTAGCAAAACTATAATGTTTGCCGATAACATTAAGTTTTTATAGGAAACCCGTTAATTTTTTATTATTTTTTATAAAAAATTTATCGATAACAGAAATTTTTTGTAAAAAACTTACCGATAACAATTATTTTTTGTGGAATATTTTTTGATAAGTTTTATTATATATAGAAAATGTATCGATAAGTTTTACTTTCATTAAAAAATTAGTTAGTATCTACTTTAATTTGCTATTCAAAATTATCGATAACTTAAATGTCCTATACAAAATTTGTCAATTACTTTAATTATCTAGCAAAAATATGTCGATAACATACATTTTCTATAAGCAATAAGGCGACAACGTTAAATCTTTACATAAAAATCGTTAAAAACTTTAATTTTCTTTATGAAATTAATAAATATTACATAGAATTTCTTTGTTGTATAGAACATTTGTAGAAAACTTTAAAATTTTTATAGAGAATTTATTGATTACTTATATTTTTATATTAAACTTGCCGATAACTTTAATTTGGTAATTTGCTTTTTTTATAAAAAATCTAACGACAACTTTCAGTTTTTATAAAAAATGTATCAATAATATTTATTTTTTATAGAAAACTTTTCGATAACATTTAGTTCTTATGCAATATTTTTCGATGAATTTTATGTTTTATAGTAAATTTATCGATTACTCGTTAAAAAATGTATCAGTTTTTTTGTTTTAATTTCTGTAGAAAAAAATTTGATTATATTTTAAATTTCTATAAAACATTTGTTAAAAACTTGAATTTGCTATAGAATTATAATCGATAACTTGAATTATCTATAAAAAAATTTTCGATAACTTTAATTTACTATAAAAAAGTATTCGAAAACGTTTATTTTCGATCAACAAATTGGCAATTATTTTAATTCTCTATAAAAAAAGTTAGAAAAATTAAGTTTTCTACAGAAAAATAGTCTTTATTTATCAATAATAAATTATACTTAACTACTACAAATTAATTTTTCTCTAATTTTATCAGGCCCATTTAAACTCTTATCTCAATAAGATCAGCCAAGCCCTGTGCAGAAGTAATGAAAGAAACATGGTAATAAATTTCCGCTAATAATTGTTTAATAGTGTTAAATGTTGCTGGTATATAAATAATACGAAATAAAGAAAATGTAACAACAATCCATGTTTGTTTTACCATTTAACCCCTTTGGATTATATTCTTTTTTTTTTTTGGCACAAAAATGTTTCACTTTGTGTTTTCTTTGTGGCCGGTTTTCTGGCTTTATATCCTCGGGTAAAAAATACAAGAAGAAAAACTGAAAAGGAAACTCTTAAAATCCCACAAAAAGAGTCCCTCTTTGAAATCAAGGCAAAAAGCCGTCAGCATTTGACTGTTTTTTTCCTTTTCATACGCCATTTGAGTCGTTTGTTTGACGAAAAACAAAAGAAGGAACCAAGTTTGCAATTTCATTCATTCACCAAACCGAGAAAGTGTTACCATTTTATTTTCGGACACTTTCAACAAAAACGACTCAACTAAAATGGTATGAAGGCATTTTGTTCCTGGGGCTTTTGTAGCAGTTCTTTTTATTTATTTATTGCATTTAAATTTGGCTTTGAGTAATTGAAGCTTTTTGTTTCTTAACTTGTTTTGTTGTTTTATTAGTGATTTTACCCCGTTCACCAGGTTTCTTTAGTGGTTTAAATGCAAGGTGTTGTTTGTACTAAATGGTTTAACAACTCTTGTTTATGCTGTTTCAGAGAAATAAAGGATTGTTTTAAAAAAAAAAATTAACTAAAAACAAAAGAAGAAGAATGGGGGCCTGTATTTTGTTGTTTCACAGATAAATTTTCTGTATATAGACAGAATACGTTGTCGAAAACAAAAGATTAAATTTTTGATAAACTTATATTTGAAATTTGATTAAAAAAATTTTCGCTAATTTTCAAGGGATTCGACTATTTATGCATTTGTTAAAAACAAAAAGTTATAAATGAACTTCTATAAAAAAAATTTAAGAAATTTTGTTTTTGTTATGTGTAAATTTAGTTCTAAATGTCTCTTATCGATGAACTAAAAAAAATTTAATTGTTATCGAAGCCATTTCATCTAACATTTTCTTTATGATCGATTCATTTTTAAAAAGATTATCAATAAATATTTTTTGACATCATATCAACAATTTCTGAAAAAATAAAGTTTCTTAAGAAAAAAAATATATTGAATAAATTTTTCAAAAAATAACGATGACTTTGCTAGGAAAATTTTATTAACTAAAAATTAGTTAAATTTATATTCATGAATTTTTAAAAAATTTTTATAGTGGTAAATTTTCTTGAAAAAAATTTCAACATCGATAAGTGTTTTAAGAACATTTGAATATTAATAACTTTTATAAAGAAAATTATTATTATTTCTGCAGAAATAAAGTTTCTTAAGAAAAAAAAATATTGAATAAATTTTTCAAAAAAACAAAAAAAAATTAACGATGACTTTGCTAGGAAAATTTTATTAACTAAAAATTATTTATATTCATGAATTTTTAAAAAAATTTTATAATGATAAATTTTCTTGAAAAAAATTTCAACATCGATAAGTGTTTTAAGAATATTTGAATATTAAAAACTTTTAAAAAAGAAAATTATCAGTGTAAATCAATTTTTTCATAAGAAAAATAATTATATCGATGAATTTTCTTAGGAAAATTAATAATTTTTCAGAAGAAATTGTAATATCGAAAAAATTTGTTGAATGTTGAAATATATCAATAAATATATATCGATCAATTTTCTAAAATATATTTAAATATTTTTTTAAAAAAATCTTTACTGTCGTTAAAGAAAAATTACACAATGTACAATAATTAAGATTTGGTTTATAGATATTTGTTGCATAAACAATATTAAATATTTATATTTTCTTATAGGAAATCGTAGTTATCGATAAAATTTAATGACATTTTTTAAAGAATATTAATTTTCAATAGAAAATCTAAGTTATTGAAAATTTTTTTGAAAAAGATCGTAGTTATTGAAAACTTTTGTAAAGAAAGGTGCAATTATCGATAAGTTTTCTATCGAAAATCTTGGTAGTTAATAAATTTTTTGTAGAAAATCTAAAATATCGATATATTTTTTATCGAAAAATTTCCTATGGATATTTAAATAGAAAATTGAAGTCAAGTTATTAATTAATTTCAAATGTAAAATCGTAGTTATTGATTATATATGTATACAAAGGCGTACCTATCGATTAATTTAGGTAATCTTAGGTATTTTTAAAAGAAGATTAATTTCTAATAAAAAATCGTAGTTATTGATAAAAGTTTTGATAAAAGATCGTTGTTATCGATAATATAAAATCAAAATTTTTATAAATTGCCTATTGAAAGTCTTGGTGAGCAATAAATTTTCTGTAGAAAATCTTAATTATAGATTTACATTACATCGATAAATTTTTTATGGCAATTTACATAGAAAATTATAGCATATATTATTTTAAGTCCAAATTTTTTTTTTTTTTTCTTCAGGCTAAAGTACATCAAATTTAATTTTCATTAAATTATTTTTATGAGGAAAGGAATTTTACATCATGAAATTAATTAAAATTTATTGATAATTATTTTCCAATAGCAATTCGTAGTTCTTGATAACATTTCTAAAGAAAATCGAAGTTTCGATAAATTTTCTATCGCAATTTTTAATCAAAATTAATTTCCAGTAGAAATTTTTTATAAAAGATTGTAGTTATCGATAAATTTTGTATAGAAAATCGTTGTAATTCTATGGTAATTCTTACAGAAAAATGTAGTTATACATAAAAAAGCATAGTTATTGATTAAAATTTGTATAACAGATCGCTGTTATCGATAAACTTTTTAATAAAAAAAAAGATCGTAGTTTTTTCATAAATTTTATATAGAAAAGTTTTAATCGAAATCTGTAGTAAGTCTAAATTATCGATACATTTATTGCAAAAATGTTAGTTATTGGTAAATTTTTTTATTAAGAATTTGTTATTGGAGGCGACCTGTTATTTATAAAATAATTAAGGTATCCTTTTTATTCCCTTAATATATTCAATTATTCATAAAATTTATGTTAAATTTCTGTTTTAGTTAAAAGTTTGGTGTGTTTCTGCCTAAAAATATACTCTATTCCCTACTAATCGTCCGAACCCTGTTGTCTATGCTTTCAACAAATAGCAGGTGCATTTATGCCTTTTATATTGTTGTTCTTTGAGTTTTTTTTTGTTTTATGTATTTTAGTTTCGTTCTTAGTAAACTAAATTGCATTAATTTGTTAAATTCAAAAGAAAACAACAAAAAATGCATTAAAAACGGTATCAGAAAACATTAAGTGTGCATGTAGCCATAATAGTGTTTGTTATATTTAGCATGTTCATTTAATTATACTTAAGGGTAAAGATAAGTAGTGTTAAGCTTCTTGTTGGCTGTTTGTCTGTTCAGTTCTCCAACAACCACCACTGCAAGTAAATATTTATATTTTTGAGACTGAGTTCTGGCGATTAAGTCTACAACTTGGTTACTTAAATAGCTGCTCAACTGACCAAGCATTTGTTCCATACACAGATATACTTGACTGGGCTTTGCTCTGGCCGGTTTGTTTTTCTTGGGATATTTTTTGGGTGTTTTATTTTTTCTTTTTTTTGCGCACAAATGTATATACTTATGTACAAATATGTATGAAATGATTAACAAGTGTTGTTAAATGATTATGTCAAATAAATATGTGTGTTGGGGCAACAGTTGCTGGCTCTGTTTTAGTTGTTTATTTCAATCGAATGATTTTTGTAAAGCAAAGTTGTTTTAATACCAAATTAAATTAAATATTGTGGCAAGCAAAAAAAAAACAAAACTAAAACAAGTCAAGGTTTTTTAATACGTAGAACAAATAATGCTGTTACCTGCAACAACAGAAATCGTTAATAAAAAAAAATATTCAAGTGTCAAAACAAATGTTACTGCTAACCAAATCAAGTGGAAGTTTTACAAGGATCTTTTTATTGAGTGTAATCGCATGTGCAAAAAAAATTCAAAAACAAAATGTTGTATACCTTCGGGCTAAATAAAAGGTTAAAAGATTATATGAGTAGTAAAGAGTGTTTCATGAACTTCGGTAGCTTTTAGTGTTATTAAAATAAAAGTGGCATAAATATTGGCATACAACAGACATTTTTATTCAATTTTAAGGTGTATTTGCATTGTTGAAGGGTAAAAGAAACTTGTTCTTCTTTAGAAAAAATATTCAAGGCGATTGAAATTAAAAATTGAATAACAAAAAAGTCATCGTATATATACTAAGAATATTTCTTCCACAAAAATAAAACAAAAACAAACTTTAGCAATTTCTAGAAAACTCATTTTCTTAAAAAAATTACATCAACAAAAATATTGAAAACTCAAGTATACAATTTTGAGCTTTAAGTACAAAAATACTGAAGAAAAACAACCTAAGCAAAATCTGAAATATAAACATTTCAAGGCAGATATTCTCAATTTCAATATAACTCAATATCTAACAAGAAAAAAAGTAAAGTCGGTCAAGCCCGTCCGTATGATACCCTACACCACGATATTTAAAAGTAGATTTTGGACCCTATTTACGACCCGCCAGAGCAAAATTATTTATAAGATTAAGATGCATGTAGAAATTATTTGTTCCGAATATTATTTAGATATCTTCATCTAAATGAGATTTGTTTGTCTTTTAATGATTTAAGGAAGGGGCTTATATGGGACCTCTGGTTTATTTAAGACCTACGAGCACAATATTTTGTCCTGACACAGAAGCGTAAAAGTTATTTGCGAACCCAAAATACCCTCTTCACTACCCAAACAAATCTTGTTATCACGCGCTAAAATGTCAAAAAACCTTAGGATTACTTAAAGAATCTATTTTGCCCATCCCAATCGCTGTCTTATCAATAGCAAATTAACAAAAAAAAAGTTTCCGAACCCAATCAAATGTCTTCGTTTTTCTCCAAAGTCATTAATAATCCATCAAGCATTTAATTTAAAAAAACTTTTTTTTGAATTAAGAAAAGGCAGGAAAAGGAATAACAATAGAATAAATTTATAGCGAAAACCTTTTTCAATTGTTTGTTACAGCAAAATAAATAGAAGTAAATTCAATAGAGAAAGAAAAAAAAGGTCAATACATCAAAAGAAGTTAAGGTCATTAAGAAAACTTTTAAAAACAAAATTAAAAAAGAATGAGAAGCATTAAAAAAAAACATAACAAAACAAACAAAAGAACAAATTATTTTTGTAAAGAAAAAAAATTTTAAGAACAATAAAATACACAAATTTTTAAGAATGTAAATTTTTTTTAGCAAGTCTGAAAAAAACCCAAATTACTAGAAACTGTAGGAAAAGCAAGACGCAAAATTCTTAAAAATGGATTCCAACAACATCAAAGAGCATTGATTGTATTCAAGCTTAATTACTTCATTAAGTTTAAGAGTTTTGAATTTTGCTAGAGTATTTAGTAAGGAAACAGGCAAACCTGGATATATTTGTTTGAAGATGTTTTGGCAAAAGAGCTAATATTTTTTTTAGTACTTCTGCATATGTAAAATAATTATTTTACAATGTACTTATGATCAAGGTCAACCTGTATTTGTAGCTAATTATATTTGTATTGTTCTCATGTACTTAGAGAATTTTTTTTTTGTATTTAAATCAAATCTAAGGGTCATTAGTTATTTAACAAAGCTGGTGATGTTTTTTGTGTTATATCTTACAAGTCATTTATTATTCCATTAAGCTTGAAATTTTAAATTTTGTTTGTTCCAAAATAAAAAAAAAACCAAACAAAAAGCAATTTTTATAGTAAATACTAAAAAAATGCTGTCAAAATAGAAAACTAATTACTTTCCGCTACACTTATTTAAATGTGGTAAAATAAGAAAATAGCAAAGCAAAATTTGTTGCAGATGTCAAGAATATTAAAAGAAAACATTAATCAAGTACTTAAACACCTATTTTCTTTAGACAAATTATTTTTTCTGATAAAATTTATTTATGAAAAATTATCGATAACAAAAATTTTCTTGAGAAAATCAATTGAACTTAAAATATTTTTTTAAAAATTATCGATAACACAAATTTTCTTGAGAAAATTGATTGAATTCACAAATTTTTTAAGAATACTTATCAATAACAGAAACTAAGAAAATTTATCGATATTAAAAATTTTCTTAAAAAAGTTTTAGAACACATATTTAAATGTAAAATAAGAAAAAAGCAAAGCAAAATTTGTTGCAAATATCAAGAATTTAAAAAAACATTATTCAACAACTAACACGCATATAATCTTATGAAAATTTATCGATAACATAACTTTCTAAAGAAAATGTATCAATAACATAAATTTCTTAAGAAAATTTTTCGAGAACACAAATTTTTCTGAAAAAATTAATCATAAACATAAATTGCCTTCAGAAAATTTATTGATAACACATATTTTTTTTTAAAAATTTATGGATAAATCAAATTTTTTTTAACTAAATTGATCGATAACAGAAACTTAGCAAATTTAACGATAACAAATTTTTTTTAAAAAACTTTTCGATAACACAAATTTCCTGAAGAAAGTTTATAGAGAACACAAATCTTTTTTAAAATATTTTACACAAGTTTGCTAAAAAAAAAGGATATTGATAGCACAAAGTTTCTTAAGAAATCTTAGAAAATTTTTCGATAACATATATTTTTCTAAAATCTACCACCGAATGATGTTTAAAAAGCATTAAGCGATAGTAAAAATTTGTTAAGAGAGTTTTTTATAATTTATCGATAACACGAATTTTTTAAAGATAATTAATCAATAGCACAATTCTTTTTAAAATTTCTTGAGAAGCTTGTCGAAAAAGCAAATTTTTTGAGGAAATTTAACGATTACCCATTTCCTTAAGAAGAAGTTTATCCATAACACAAAATATCTCAAGAGATTTAATAAGAAATACAAAATTAAAAATTGTTTTAGAAATTTTATGGATAACACATATTTTCTAAGAAAATATTAGCCGGTAATAAATTTTCTTAAGACGGATAAAATTTTCTTTTTATATTTATCGGTTTTCTTGAGTTTTTCGATAATTTAAGTTTTCCTAACAAAATTTATTGAAAGCAAAATTAAGAACCAATTTATCGATAGCTCGAATTTTTCTTATAAATTTGATCAACTAAACAAATTAAGCTGACAAAATTTATTGAAAACACAAATTTTCGTAGGAAATTCTTATACGAAAATTTATCGGTAAAAGTAATTATTATCAAAAAAATTGGTATTGAACATTTTTGTAAGAGATTTTATCGGTTTCTTTGCAAAATCATCCGATGGCAAACAATAGAAAACTTATCGAGATTAAAATTATCGACTACATAAATTTTCTTGGAATAATTTATACACTGCGCCGGAATTTGAAATTTTATTGCAACAAGCGGAGCACAAAAAAGCTTTTATTGATAAAAACACAAACAAATATCAATGCTAAATGTCGTTAGCATTTTCTTTTCTTCTTTTTTTTTCAAACCTCCAATATAATTATATCTTTCTCAGAAGAAGTTGTTTGCAACATTTTTAAATAATTAAATCAAATAAAGTAACACAGACGAATTTGTTCATCACTTTAGTTTCTCTAGCAGATTTTCCTGCCTGTTGCCATGACTTCAAGCAGACATTTTGCCTTCACATAATTGATACCCAGTGTGACCGCAAGGCAAATGAAGAAGTTATTTTGAAAATATACTTTAATTGAAATTGTTGTTGAAACAACACGTTGTTTTGTGGGTTTTTACATTGTTGCGAGTATTAAAATGTTTTCATTTTAAATAAATTTTCTTTTCTTTTGTAGGTAACCAATTTACTTTTATTATGTAGATTGTTTTGTCTGGTTGTTAAATAAATGCCAAAAAGTTTTACTTAAAAGTTTTACATAAAATATATCTTTTATGTGAAAATACATAATAAGATCTTGTGATGATAACTGACAATTGTTTTTAAAAAAGATTTTTTTTTTAAATGTACGGCAAGTTTTTTTGAGGAATTTGAAGAGATTTTTTAAGGGATGTTAAAAATTAAAACAAAGATTTGTGGATGAAAATTTAATTACCATGAAAAGAAACTTATGCTCTACCTCGAAGTCATCTACGGAACAAAAATCATTTTGCATAAACAAGGAATTAAAAAAAAGCCTTAAGGTATACCTTTTTTTAATTATTCCTTGATTAATAACATAAGGCTTTAAATATCCAATTAATTCGTTGTAATAAGATTTACTATTGTATCTAGAGGGTATTTTTTAAGACTGATAGAACTAACGAAAGGGTGAGCTCTTAAACGAACTTTCATATTCAGTTTTTGACATTAATAATCATTATACTCTGGCAAATCATCATTAATTCACACTTAAACAAGCCTACCAAATTGTCCAAATAGACTATGAAAAACAAACATCGGTTCGCCCAACTTTTAGGAGACTTTGTGATTATTGTGGTGCAGATAATCGTCCATCTGAACGCTCACTTTTTAACATTTATGACCATTAAACTCTGGCGAATCATTTTTAATAGATTAACGCTTGAAAGAGCCTACCAAATTGTCCAAATTTATTTTGAAAATCAATCATGCATTCGCGCAACTTTTAGACCGCAATGACAAATAATTAAAAACTCGCAACTCCTTAAAGTTTACTAGACATTTTTAAATAACCTTCAGAAAATTTTTAACACGAGATTATATCTCAACAGACCAAACCAGAGAAAAATGTAAATGAGTTGTAGAACAAGCTTATCATAAGAGATTTTCTGCAACATGCCAACAAATATGATTGCAAATGACTTTTTCTCGCTATGGTTTTGTAAATGTTTTTGAGAATGCTGTCCCCTTATCTGACGCCTTAATTCTGTATTATTAGTTTAAGTTTTCAGTCTTTGTGTTTGGTTTGAAGAGTGAAGTGCTTGAAATTATTTTAAACAGTGCACAATTAAAAAAAAAAATTAATTTAATATTATATAAGTAAAAAACTTTTTGTAAAAATGCCATATAAATTTAAACAGAATGCTCGTAAAAAATTAAATCAATCTTATTAAACTTTAGAAAAGTATTTTTCTGTAAGCTTCTTCTTATATTAGACTTCTTAGCTTACATTATATTATATACAAGTAATATTATCGCAAGGGATCAGTTTTCGTTATTAAATAATTGTTTATAAGCTTTTTATAATAGTAATCACAACTCTTTTCTAAGCTTAAGGGTTATGCTAGTAAGCTTACTACAAGTTCTATCTAAATAGTTTTGGTTTGTTGGGATAGCTTAGCCGGGGTTCACACTATGAAAGTTTTCTTTCAGAAATTATGAGTTTATTGGTGAGAAAGAAAAATTTCATAGTGTGAACACAGAAATAGCTGCATTGTGTTACTCGTATACCGCCTTCAGATCTTTTAAGCAGTTTGCATAAAGAATAATTAAAAACGAATCCCTTTGTATAGACTTGGGTTTCTTTTTAATACGATAAGCCTTAAAGTAGGCAACACATGTGTTTTTGAAGAACAGTTTAATCTTAAGATCACTCCATTATTTTCAGCTTCAGTTTCTTATGTGTATTTGATTTAAGAAAGTAAGAAATAAATCTATACGACTACATAATAAAAATTGTATCCCCAAAATAAGATTTATGTTTTAAATTTCGAAAACAAGACAAACGACTAAACACATCATAAATTAAATTATTCTACTTTAACCACAGTTTGAAAAACTCAAAAATCTAACAAAAACAAGCAAATTAAATGTTAAACAATTAATTTCAATTAAAAATATTACAACCATTAAGACGTTCTTAAAATTTACCAAAAAATTTGCCCATAAACAAATAAAGTTTTTAAATAAATTATAAATAAAACTATGTAATGTTGAAAAAAGAAAAGCAGCCAGAATGAAAGGCTTGAATCCTGCCTTTTAAACATCTTAATAAACAATTTCGCACAAGCGATAAGTCTTTCCTTTCATGAGAACCTTTCAAAAGTTACACAAAATCTACATACTAATTTAAATTTCTAACTCGAACCTTCCACTCTAGTTACATTTTCTATAGTCTTAAAAGTATGTAGTTATAGTTGCTGTTAAAAAGCTTTTAACACCTCGTTTAATTATACTATTTAGCCTTAAACTAACCTCAATTACAGTTTAAGTTAATTATTAATAAAACGTTCTAGATAAATTTCTACCCATATAAACAATTGGACGGAGTAAAGTGTCCGTTATTTATAGTGAATTTCCATGTAACAAGTGCACAAATAACAGCAGTATGAGAAAAAGAGTTTTTCTTTAAAAATGGCGTAAATTAATAGAGAGTTAAAAAACTACAATGGTAGGGGTTTTTAAGTAAATAATCAAGTTCCTATTTAAGAGAGATAGAAAGAAAGAAAGAGAGAGAGTGAGAGACTATATTGCAAAGAAAAAAGAGAAAGAAAGGACATTTCGAAAAAGGTAAAGGAACTTAAAAGAAAACTATGAAACAACAACAAAAGTATGTATCTAGAAAAATATCCTTTATACTTGTCTTAGAAGGTGTTGTATATGTAAATAGTAAATCTTCTCTCACTCTACTCACACAAAAACACACACTAACACCACTTAAGGAAAATTACATTAATCAACTTAACAAAGAAGTACTTTATACTCTGCCAATACAATAAGTTTCCATTTCTTTGCAAAAGTATGAGGAAAACAGTATGAATAAGTGTAAAGGTTTAAGTGTGTCTTCCTTTCTTGTAAATGTGTATTAAAACTCACTCATACACACACATAAACTTTTTTATATACATAAGATAAGCATGCAAGACAAAATGCAATTAAAGTATAAATTAAAGAAAATTAGTATAATTAGATTAATGGTCTTATAAAAGAATACAAACAAAATACTCTCTATAAAGTACTAAACGAAATAAAGGCACGATATAAAGGGAGTAAGCAAGAAAACAAGAAAAGTAAACAATTACAGAAACAATATAAGAGGAAGTAGGAGAAAAGCACTTTGATTTCTTTGATTTCTTTTTGCATCAAATTTTCTTTCATATAAAATATAAGAATAAATTAAAAAAAATTAAAACATAAAAGAAAACAAGTAATGGGGTAATATTTGGCTTAGCCGATTCTTTAATACCCTTCACCATACCACACACCCACTAACGCAAATTCTTGAACAGAATTTATGAGTAAATTTTTTCACTTAAAACGCATTTCTCTTCTTAAGTTTTGAACAACTGAAAATCAATTTCGAAATATTTTGTGTTAATAATTTAAGATTGCATTACGGTCGCAAAATACGAATTTGGAGGACTTTTGCTGAAAGAGTGCTCTTTAAATGCAGTAGGTGAGGAAAGCGTGAGACCGTCTGTAAACGGTCCCAGTGCTTAAGAGAAAAAAATATTAAAAAATTCTATCTAAGATTAAAAATCTTCTTTTTTGGAAAATTGGAGAAAGTGTAAAGAGCTTAAAGGAGACTACGTTGGAAACAAACACCTACAAAGTCACAGACTTATTACCCACCCCCGTGTGTAACGGGCCGATGTTGAATGTGAACCACACCTAAACTTCAAGCTTTTTCTGCATTTCAGTTAACATTTCTCAATTTTAGACTAACACAATTTGAGCCATGGAAACATACACAATCGAACAACGCTTTAATGTTATTCAGGCTTCTCATGAAAGTGGGCGTTCAAATCAAAATGCATATCGTGCACTTCGTGATTTTTTCGGTCAATTTAATCGTCCAAATGTGCGTACAATCGGAAAAATCGTGCAAACCGGGTCTGTAGAAGATGTGAAAACACCAGTGCATGCTCGTACAGCTCGTACTGCAGAAAATATTGCTGCTGTTCTCGATAGTGTGGCTGATGAACCGTCCACCTCAACTCGTCGTCGTGCCCAAAAATTCCACCTCTCACACTCCTCGTTGATGAACATTATGCATAAAGATTTGCATTAACACGCTTAGAAGGTGCAATTGACTCAAGAACTAAAGGCTCTTGACCATTCCAAATATCGTCAATGGTGAGAATGGTGGCAAGAAATGGCAACAGTGGGTGATCAATTTTCAAATTAAATCATCTTCAGTGATGAGGCACATTTTCACCTCAGTGGATTCGCCAATAAGCAGACTTGCCGCATTTGGGCAAAGGCTAATCCAAGAGTGTTTGTCGAAAACCAATGTATCCACAAAAAGTAACTGTTTGGTGCGGTATATGTGCTGGCGGCGTCATCGGGCCGTATTTTTTCCAAAATGAGGCCGGTCAGGCAGTTATTGTGAATGGTGTTCGCTATCGTGAGATGATAACGAACTTTTTATGGCCCGAATTGGAAGATATGGATGTGTAAGATATGTGGTTTCAACAGGACGGTGCCACTTTTCACACAGCTTATAAGAGAAGCCATGGCTCTTTAGCGCGACAAATTCATGTCAATTGGCCGCCAAGATCATGTGATTTGGGGTTATTCGAAAGAAAAAGTGAACGTCGATAAGCCAGCAACAATTCAAGAGATGAGATAATTCAGCACATTAACGACACATTAACATGAGGTTCTATCAATTATGCCTCAGCGTCATCGAAAATTTGGACGGAGGTGTGCCGCCAAAGTCGCGGCGGCCATTTGACTGATATATTGTTCAGTACATAGCTGAACCATATCAATATTATCATAATCAAAAGAAATGACAATAATTTCCAAAATAATTTGTGTTTTATTCAAAATCATCATTGGCCCTTAAAATTTTTAGTTTTTTCGTTGGCACTCTTTTGGCTTCTAAGGTTAAGATGTATGGTAGTAGTTCCGATAACCTGAATGACTAGTAAGTGGTTAAAGAAGACTTGTCGCTTACGTGCTTACTCGTGGGACTAAAAATTAAGAAAAATTTAAACAATAATAAAAGAGAAAAATATTCGAAAACATGTTATTAAACCTCTCAGCTGAGGACGCTCTGCTGACCTCTAGGCAAGAGACCTTGATCGGACTTTCCGGAAGTGTGAATAACACAAAGCACAACACTGCCTACACAAAAAAGTCAAGGTGATATCCTCAGGCAAAGGTACAGTAAAGCGCAAGCTAAGAAGGCTGCGAACAGTACTCCACATGAACGCGATGAGGAAGATCGGGTCCAGGCTGTTGTAGATTAGTACCTTAAGGACAACATTCCCAGCACTTCCAAGACCGTTAAAGAAGGGGCCAAGCGGAATCGCTCTCAGGCAGAGTGATGAGAGTGATAAGCCGCCAAAACGGAGGAAGATCAGAGAAACCTAGATCACTTCAGGACTGAATATCGCCAAAACTATTGAACTAGTTTAATTAAAAAAAATTATTGCCTACTTAAAGGAGCACTACAACTTTTTAATACTTACCCCTTTTGTATAGGGTTTTATAGCGACCTCCATGACCGATAGTCCGGTCCTACAAAATTATATGTATTTTTCAATTTGCACCTTTTTGGTTTATGCTGCGGGTCTTTTGTGTGATTGAATAAGACTGTGTCATTTTTTTCGGTACGTGTAATATGCACATTATATAATAATAACAAAATGCAACACATTTCAAGTGTGGTATTCACACTTTTAAAGTAGTGTTATGAGTGCCATGGCACAAGGTGGGCTGGTTGGTTGGATGGATGGATGGTTGACTTGACTTGGTTTGTGTGATTTATTTTTTTTTTCAGTTTATTTCGTTCCGTTCATGCAATGCAAGCCAACACTTATACGCATTACACATAATGCAAATTATTACAGTCTATAGATTTTTGCTGTTGCAATGCAGCCAACCATGCAGCTAAAAGCACAGCTTAACAACATGTGTATGAGAGGCAGAGTATGAAAAAAATCTACTTAACGTATGTGCTGCATCATTGTTGGTGTAAAACGAAAACGAACAGGAGTATGACTTCTTTCCGTCTTTGTTTAAAAAAGGTGGATCCTCTTAATGAAATTATGTATGAATTATATTTAAGTATAATGTCAAACGTACAAAAGTACTTTATTTATTTTTTAAGCTTTTTATTTTATGCATCATACTCGCTATGCAGAGAGTTATGGTCTTAACTTCTTTTTTTTTCTCTCAGTTGCTGATTATGATTCAACAATTTTCGTAGGAAAAACACTTACTGTTTTACATTCATTATACACACTCAGTTTACCATCATTTACTTTTTGATTATTTGACTACTTTACATTGTACAGCTACCACTACTATTCCCTGGGGTGTTGCCTTAGTGACATTGGTGCCCAACACTCTACTCCCCTCCATGTTGCTCAAAGCCAAAACCGGCAACGTCTATTTTATTTCATGTCCATGTTTGTAGTTGTGTGGCATGGGAATTTTAAATCATTATTAAATGCAAAAGTATTGATATTATTATGTGTCGAGGAGAGACTTTATGGGGTTATTATTTTGTAACATAAAAGGTTTAAAATTAATTAATTTTGTGTAAAATGTATAAACAATTTGCCATTACATGCATTACACAACCATGATATCGCTTTTCCTTTACTACTAGCGAATGGCGGAGTGGATGTGCTCGTATATGGGAGTGAGTTTGATGGGGAATTTTTAATGCCTGACAGTTCTTTGATAATTGTAAATTCTTATATGTCTATGGCAATCAAACAAATGTTGGGAAATTATATTTGTAAGGATCGTTGTTTTTTTTAACGTGATTATGGTCGAGACAGAATTTGACGTTGATTAATTATCAGGCAATAAAATACAAAATTAAAATGAGGATTGAAAAAAAGATTGTGATGATAATCATATAGAACGTGAAGAAATAGAAAAAATTTCAAAAAAAAAATCTATTTATGCCTTTCATTGTAATCTAAATTGGGTCCATATGCTTTTTACAGCCTTATACAACTTTTACAGTATACTTTTAGGGTAAATTAATTTTTGCAATAGAATTGTATTGTATTGTATTGTATGTAGTATATTACAATTGAATTAAATAGAATTTTCCAAATATTTAGTTTGAAAATGATTTGAAAACAAAGATGTCAAAGATTTGAGAACGAAGATGCCGTAAAATTTGTTAATGTCAATTAGTTGCACTCATGTTCCAAACTGAAACATTTTATTATGTCCTTAAAATTCTTGGGATATAAAAAAAGCAAAACTTTATAGTAGCATAGTTTAGGGCTGATATTGAATTTTATACACAATTCTTTACAGCACGAAAAGAGGAAAAAATGAAAATGTTTTCCTCCCAGACTCCTCATTTAATTCCTTCCTTTTTTTTATTATTTATGTACCCTCTTAAAAGAAAACATTTTACATTTGAAGGGAAATGCTGACAGAAATATATTATGTCAAATACTGCATAAATATAAAATGATATCGTTTGCAAAAGCAACATTTATGACAGACTTACCGCACAAGTATCTCTACAGAACATAAAATTTACCTGTAAAGAGAAAGAAAAAGTTATAAAATGTTAAATTAGAATATATAAAATGTAAAAAATACACATTGAAAAATTATATGCATAATAAAATTACAGAGTCAACAATGCAAAGGCCATGAAGAAAAATGTTATAAAATCGCCTCGACATTAAAAGGGAATACGAAAAATTTAAATATCGCCTTAAAAATGATATTATTTTTAAAGCTCCTAAATGTAAGTGAATATTAACAATATTGCAAAGTTAATTATGAAACATTGCCTATTTGAAGGCTTGAAAATTTAAGCATTGAACCTTTTCAAACACAAATTATATTTTAATCTAGTAATTAATACATTCCCAATATCTTGGCTCGCGGCTTAGGATATTAAATTCTGCTTTCTCTCAGATCTATTTGTTTCTCATTAAAACAACAAAGCAAATTAAGCAAATATATTGCTGTCTTTCAAACACAAGCGTTCTAAATGTTTTAACTTAACTTAATCAAAACTCTATAAATCAAAATTCGTGAAAAGACTTTCATCAACACGTTCTTGTAACATTTCACTTTTCACTTCATTAAAAATTCCTCTCACAAACCTTTTAGGATACTCGTAATAATATTTTTTTTTTTTGGCTAAATTAAACTTTAATTTAAAATAAATTGTCGTACAAAAAGTTGCCTTATCATATTATTGTTATGTGATGTCCTTTTCTCCATAAAAAATAAAATTTATATTTTAAATTTATGTTTTCTCATCATACGCATCAACGAGTGAGTGTCATTTTCATTATGTTCAAAAACATGCATAAATTAAGGCGAAAAAACAATTTAAATGACATCAAAAACAACAAAACATTTTATTGTAATGTTAAAAATTATATTCTCTAACTAACACGAATACAAAGTCTTACAATAAAAAAAAATTTAAATAAAAATGTGTTGTTTTGTGAATGTGCTGCTTCTTTAAAAGTATTTTTTTTAAGAATACTTTAAGGCGCTTTAGCATGCCTACAAAAATTTTTAAACAACTAAGCAAATAAGTTTTTTTTAAATTTCACTTACTTTGCATACATTTCTATATTCGTACGTGTTTAACAAAAATTAGGCCATAAGAAGGATTTCCAGTAGGTAAAAAAAACCTTTGGGAATTACCGAAAAAAAATGTAAATGTTCAATTTCCTGGCAATTTTTACACGGGAGTTTCTTTCCAGTTTCTGGACAGTGTGTTCAGTTTCCGAGTCATTAAATGTTTGTCAATGTTGTCAACTTTGTCAAATGGAATGCAAAAAGGACATTATTCAACCGGAACAAATAAGACCACATCGAAGCGCATTTTTAGGAGTTTAACTTAGCATTTGTCTGACAGGATCTAGTTTTAACAACATTTGAAGAATTCTATAAGTGCAAGCCAAGCTATTTATTAACGATATTGTGAATGTAAAGAAATTTTTTGCTAGAATTCTTAAAAGTTTAGCAACCATGATGTGCAGATTATTTCTGCACGAAATCTTTATAAAATATAATAAAATGGAAATGTAAAATTTAAACTAAAAGCAAAAGCTGAAAGAAATCTCAAGATAAGATTCTTTCATTTTTAAGATTTGCTGTAAAAAATCATTCTTTTAAGGAGATTTGAGGATGAAGCCAAGGATTTTGGAACAAAAGACCAGCTGAGCGATTGCTCTTGGTATCTAATATCTGAAATTTATTACAAATATTATAAACAGTTTTGTTTTTAATCCATTGAAAAACGTTTTGATGCATAATCTGATAATTGATTGGCGATTATTAGCAATTTCTGGGTAAAACTGCGAAAAAGCTTAAGCGACAAAAACCCAATTTTACAGGAGATGGTTTTTTTTAATTATATTTCATAAAAATTTTGTATGAAGGTTGGCGCTTAAGCTAAAATTATTTCAGCTATAAAATCGTAACGGTATGTGACCATGATATTATAGGAGATGATGCAATTGTTGCCAATTAATACATTTATTAAAAAAAAAAAACGAAAATTAAGAATTATGTCTCTTAAGCTATTTTTAAAAAGGGCAAAGGCTCGATATAACTTATACAAAAGTATGAAATGAATATAGAAAACAATGCTTGGTTATAGTGGAAGTCAATTGAAAAGCGGGTATTTAACATACTCTCGAAAATGAACAAGAGAATATAAAATACTAAATGTTTTTAAATGTGGATTTGTTATATGTGTGAACGAAATATATTGTATTTTAATTTCTTTGATAATATTGTAACAACAATATGTATACGTACGCCAGATACGACACATAAGAAAACATCACGAATTCTCGCAGACTGCATGAGGTAATTTTCAAATACTAGGAGTATAGGCTAATAATTTTTACTGTATCGGAAGGGTTTGAAAGAACGAGTAGTGTCTGTATTGTATTCCTTTTAGTACTTGTACCAGCACAACACTTGCTGCGTCCGTTTACCCCAAAATTTGTACAAATTTGTACTGGATTTTACTGAAATGCGTTCGCATACACATAAATTTGTAACATTTTCATATGACTCACCTACTGAATTTTACTGGGATTTTACTGGAAAAGTAAACGAACGTACATACTATTTTAATTGTACGACCAAAAGCAAAGCTCGACGTCCACTCCACGCCTTCAATATGTTTGTGCATTAGCCAAAAAAGTAGAATCAGTATAGGAATTGTGTTCATAAAAACACAGCACACGCTTATAATCCATATACGCGTCGAACGGGCGAAGTAGGATTACTTTATACTTCCGTAAGTGTTGCATGCGTCTCGTAGCTCATAGTTCAAATCTCTTGTGCGCGGAATAACGCGTTTGCCAAATGTGTTTCTTAAGAAAGCCCTAGAAGCACCTGCAGTATGGGCTGTGGCTTTATCTTTAAGACTCTACAACACAGACTGCACAGCTTGCCTAACTGAGTATTTTAAACATTGATCGAAATGCACAATAATTGACAGGTATTAAAACATCAAGTCATTTTTTAAAAAATATGGGTCAACTATGATTTAAGTGCGTGTTATTGTCACTGATGAACTGCTGTTGGATTTTCTGTAGTCCAAATTATGTGTTGATATTTGATTGTTGACGCAGTGGGTTCAATCTGTTGATTTAAAAAACGATGATATGCAGGCTGTGTCAATTGTTTGTTTGAAAAATATAATTCAATTCTTTTCTAACGCTTTTCGATTGGGTATTCATGTATAATCTGTCTTTTTAACAAAATGCTAAAAATAAAATAGAGATGAAAAAAATACATAAAGAATACATCGAAATATGGCTGTAGCATAGTGGTGGTCAACACGAATACCGATTTTTCTCTCCACTCCAGAAAAAAATCTTAACCTACAAAAATCTCTGCAAATTTTGTTAAAAAACTTAATTAGAATTATGAATTTGTATTGAGAAGATTTATAACTTTTTAAAGATTTTTTTGAAAAACTAAGAACATGAATGTCTATCGATTTCTGTTCGACCGCATTTACCAAAGTAGTTCCCAAAATATATAAAAACTACTCAGTTTTTATCGAATTTTAAAAATAAATAGCGGCGTTCACCCTTTGTATTAAGAGACAGACATAGTTTCTGCAACTGTTTTGTTCTGGGTTATTTAACAAACGTGTTTACTACAGCTTTTTGTTGGATTTTTCAACCACAGCGTGTTGCAGTGTTGTAAATCTTAGTACTTTAACTATATTAATAATATTCACAAGGACTACAAGGGACTTTACTATCAAGGGTGAAAGCCGCTATTATGTTTTTTTTTATTTACAATCCAATTAAAAAACAAACTCGGTTAATTTAAAAAAAAAAATAATTTTTTCGCAAATTCAATTTAATTTGTTATATGTATGATAAATATAAATTAATTGTATATAAAGAGAGAAAAAGGAGAAAATTATTATTTTAATTTAAATATTATATGACCATGTTTTATTAAATATTTACATTGCACCAATTTATGTTGCTGTTGAATTTATTTTATAATCATCGTACTTGTATGACCTATTTTATATAAATATAGTAAAACTAGCCATAAGGGCAAAACAACATCAGTGTTATTAAATTTTATTTAATTTATGCTTTTGGAAACAACATTTCAACAACCAAAAGCGAACAGCAACAGCAACAACATCAGAAGCGGCAACAAAAACTCATTCAGTTGGAAAGGAAATTTATTGCATTTCAATAAACAAACAAACTTTTAACATCAAAAATATGTTTTATTGGGTTCACTTTAGTGGAAACTAAATGAAAAAGGAAATGTCCAACGAAAAAGTAGAAACCATATCAAGGCACGTATCACTATAAGAAATAAGAATAAGGGAAGAAGAAATCGGCAGTTAAGAACACTTTCCTCCTCTGTATGTCAACCGATTTGAACAAAATATACACCGTTTGAAAGACATTTACTCACAAAAGTGAACAAAATATATATTTTATTAAATTATTTTCCGTGTTATAAGCGTTCAAATTTTGTACTAACACATATTCAGAACAAACAAATTTGTTTTTTTTCAATTATCAAATAATTTTTCTGAAACCGGTTTTCGAATAGGCAGAGGCAGATCAGTTTAGAACCCTTTCTTCGTTTATTTGTCAACCAAACCTCTATGGGCGTTTCCAGCGAAAAGTCTACTTTTTGTAACGTAACGCCAGAAGTATTTTAGATTGTTTCTCAAAAAATTTTATAAGTTTAGTTTACTTTTTTATATTTTGGTGTAAAGCGCAACTAGCTCTACATTTAGTAACAAAAGGGATAACGATTGAACAGCATGGTCCGAAAATACAACCTTATTTGCAATCTGGCGTTACATTAAAAAAAAAAACTTTTCGCTGAAAATGCCCATATTTACCTTAAAACGAGCAAAGATTTATAAATTTTATAGCTTGAAAAATAAATCTGTATTAGTCCAAAGTTTACTAAAAAAGGTTTTATACAAAACATCTGGCTCAATTCGCAGTCTTATTCAGTTTTGTAATGTAAGTCAAAATCCACTTCCGTTATTTTAACGTAACGTAATGTTTATTCTGAATATCGTGCTACTTCATTAATGTTTATATATAAAATCCATTTTTACAAATTTGACTTCTTCATTTAATTTGTTTAAATTTTGTGGTACAAATATCGCGACACGTCATAATGGAAATGCCCCTATAGGGAGAAAAAAGTATCAAAAAGGGTAAATACGGAAAATTAAATTTGTTTCTTTTACATCTCCGTGCATCATGTAATAATTTTTAAATTTTCTATAATATTGAACTTAGAAACATAATAAATTAGGTGGTGGTTACTGAGTGAATGAGAACCTCCACGCAAAGAAAAAACATGGTTGATACAATCACAATCGCAAACTATCATTAATGTTTGTAGTAATGGTTGTGTCAAACACGTCTTAAGTAACAATATATGTTCAGACATAATGTTAATAGCTAATTATTGTCTCAAACATATAATTATTTTCAGATTCCTAACACCATGTAAAATGTCTATTTAAACATGTTTAATGATTCTCACAAATAAAACCAATAAGAATTTAATTTCAAACATCTATTTTTTTATTTAAATTACATGTACATACACTTTGTATTATATATACCGACACAGAATGTCATATATTGAAAAATTAAATTAAACAAATGCATGTGTTATATATATACATACGTACATAAGTACAAATGTAATAACTTACTTGTGTTGAAGGTAGTTTTTCTGTTTAATATAAAATGTCTGCATACAAAACGTCTCCTGCAACAATCTCAAATACCTGGAATTTCTGGCAAGTCCACAATATCTTGTGGTGAATCTCTAAGAATTACCACAACGCATCAGCCACTTTTTATTTTATTTGGGCTAACGACAAAATTTTGTGACAAAATGTACTATATGCCTGTAGGTTTTTTTGGCTGCGAAAAAAACAACGTTATTATATATTAATTTTTATAGCTATCTATACATACATAAATAACTTACCTATTTCAATAAACTTGTAAGAATTTATTTCGTTTATTTGCAAGGCAGCATTACCTTTTTCTCCCCGAAAAACGTTTTAATGCTCTTGTTATCATTCATGTAACTGACGCTCGCGGACAGAAATAACGTGGGAGAAAATTTGATTGTCTTTATAAACACACACTGTTTGTTTTGAAAATAAATGTTTGCTCATTTAGAGAATTTTACACATTTAACATAATTTAACATGTTTAGCTAGATCAAAGTATAATATAATATTATAATAGTGAATATAAAAATGTTTACGACAAAAAATATGTTTTCAAGTTACATGAGGACTATAAAAACTGTATTATGGCAAACATAGTTGGCAAATATGAATAAAAATGGTTGTAGTGACCACTCATTAATCATGTTTTTTCTCTGCGTGTCTTAGAGGAAAAATTGTGGTACTTTTTGTTTTTCATCTGGTACATTTTAATTGTTGTTAACATTCAACCTACAGAGATAAAAATAAACATGCATGGTCCTGAGTAAATAAGAATGTCTAAGAGGGAGCTTTTTGGTACTTTTTCGTTCTACATCTGGTACTTTGATTAATTTTCGTTAATATTAAACATAAAAAATTAAACATGCAGTGTCCTGAGTGGATGACAATTTATAAAGGAGACTTTTGGATACTTTTTTGTTTTTCAAATGATATTTCCTCATATTTTTTATATTGAACTTACAAAATTAAATTAACTCATGTAGAAGATAAAATATGAATTGGAGGTTAGTCCCTTACCAAATCGATGCACCAAGACGAAAAAAAAATAAATGCTAGAAACAAATAAATTCATACATACTTAGATGAACTATGTTTTCTTCATATTTACATAAAAATTTATGGTCGAATTTTGACCATTAGGCGAACACTACTGTTTATTTAAATAGTCAAATTGTTTCAAAATTTGATGTCCCTGTTGAAAATGTTTTGTAAACATTCTTGATATTGTATAGTTGCAGTCGCACAGTTTTAAACAAGTTAAAATTGTTTTATTAAAAATGTAAGCATTTATCGTTGGAACCGTAAAGAATGGTACTGTGTTCAGTATTTCGTGCGAAATGTTTTTAAACTCTATTGAAAAAACTTTCTGTGAAATACAAACGAAAAAATGTTGATACAGCTTGTACTTTAAATATATTACGAAAAACATGCGAAATGTTTCTAGCAACATTTTTATTTTCCATGCGAAACAAGTGCAGCTCATATTATTTCGCACGGATTTTTGTTTGTTTTTGTATTTGTGAAGTGGGGTTTAAAACAAGCGTTTCAAAAACAAAAAAGGGGAAAAATGCAAAAATAATTTTTTTTTTACTTTAGGAAATTATAAAAATTAAATTGTTTTACTTTTTTTAATGGCAATCATAAAAACATATGGTTTTTGTCAGAGATGGGGACAGTGCACTAATTTTGAAGTATCAACTCACACTTAGTTGTAGTTCAAAATGATTACAAACATTTTGCTGATGTTGAGTAATGAATTGAAAATTAGCAATCTCACTGAACATGAATGAAAGTAATGTTAAAATATTTTGCGATAAAAGAAATAGTTTGATTTAAAAAAAGCAATTATCAGTTTATAGCAATTTTATTTCTTCACGCATTTGACTGCTACTAAAAATTTTGCACAGAACTTGTGTTTTCATGATATTATAAGCCAAGAATTATTCCGTTATTGACAGAATTTCATTTAGTTTGATTTCCTTTGCTTTTACACATCGCCAGAAAAAAAGATCTCTAAGTGGCAGTACTAGAATAAATATTGTCAAATTCATATGGTTTGTTGTAAAATTTTATTTGTTTACTGATTTATAGATTTGATGGTTTGAATATATTTTATACCAAAAAGAGAGTTTAAATTGCAGTGATTTATTGGCCCTTAGTTGAAAAAAATTTTAATTTTTAATATAAGTCAGTATACTTACATTTTTGTTTTACACAAATATAGTAAATTTGTTGCTGGCAGCATTATACAAGAAAATATATCGCAACATGTTCCCAACAGGTAAAACTGAGTCAAAGTTTCAATTTATAAAGTGCTTTTAATTAAATGTTGCTCTGTGTTCTTGCATAAAATGTAATTATGTCATGATTAATAAACATTTTTTTTAATTTATATTCATAATCATTGTAAATGACATTAATGTCATTGGAAAAACATACATTGTTTTCGCGCTATTTCATTTTTATAATATCACTAAAATCTATTGTATTTAAAAAGAAATATTAATGCAGAAGGGGGAATAAGTTATATAAAAAGTTGTTATGGATCATTAAATAGTAATTTTGACAAAAAAAAAAACAGGCTTGAAAGCTGTTTATGAACTGTGTATGGCCACAATTAATCGTTTAAATACTTAAAGATAAATCAAATTATTTTTTTTTAATATAAAATAAGCTAAGAAATTGTAACTGAATAATAACTGAAATAAAGAAGATGAAAAAATTTATTAATTTGATTTAAAGAATATGTAAATTTAAAGATTTTTTAAGTTTATGAACAGGCAAATATAATAAAATCTTGTTTTACGGATTTATTTTCCTTTATCATAACTGTCTTTGGAATAACCTTAACAGTTAAGCATTATTTCACACTAAATTGATTACATGTATCAATGTTATCTATCTCGCGGTGTTGCAAAACTTAACGTTTTTATTAGTTACAAGCATACAATATTGTTTTGCGAAGTTAATCAAAAGCCATGTTTTTTTTTGGAATTGTGATTAAAAAAGTGAAACAAGTGTATTATTTTTATAATTTTCCAAAGTAAAAAAAATAAAATAAAAGTTTTCCTTTTTACACTTGCCTTTATTTTCTTTCTATTTTTGAAACTCTTGTGCTGCACTTGCTTTGCACAGAAAACAAAAATGTTGCTGGAAACATTTCACATGCTTTTCCCAATATAAACAGAGAACAACTCTATTTACATTTCTTCGTATGTATTTCACCGAAATGTTTTTATGTTGAGTTTGACAACACTTGACACAAAATACTGAACAAAATTCAAGGCTTAATTGAAAAATTCTCCAATAATATACTGTAAAAAACAAAAATAAATTAAAATAAAATTCGCATAAATAAAAAAGTTAATTGGCATTTTAACAATATATCATATTCTACGCCACCTTGTATATCAACAAGTGGATTTCCACCGGGCAAGGTAATGGGCTTTATACGCGGCCTAAACTTGACTTGGTGAGACATATAGGCTGCACAAAAGATCCTTTGGGTCGGGGTGCACATGGCCTTCACGTGTATATATACTACTACTACTACAAATTTGTTAGCAACATGTTGCACAAACATTTTTTTGAATTCTAATTTATTTTTGTCATAATTTTCATTTGAATTAAAATAAAATTCACATAAATAAAAAAGTTATATGGAATTTTAACAATATATCATATTCTACGCCACCTTGTATATCAACAAGTTGATTAACAAATTTGTTAGCAACATGTTGCACAAACATTCTTTTGAATTCTAATTTATTTTTGTCATAATTTTCATTTGAAATTATTTTCCCACAAAAAATATTACAACAAAACTGTATTTTATATTGATTCTATGAATTGGGTCAACAGCAATTGCATTTTGAAGCGAATCCAATTGCAGAAGTATTATGAAAAAAAAATCTTTTGTTTTACTTACAAATGCATGGCTGTCGAATAATGTTGTTGAAATTTTATTTCTATTGATTTTCTAGCGCACACATGTTGTATTGATTTCAATTTTTTAACTATTAAGCTTCTAAATTAATTGTTGTTGTTTTTTTTTTTTTTTTTTTTTTTCAAAATATTCAATTAAATTGTTTTCAATTTGTTTTAGGAAAACAACAAATGTGTTAAACAATTAAAATTCATTTTGGCTAATGTTTCATTTAGTTTCATTAAAAAATAATTAACTGCAATAACAAATTCTAAGCAATTAAGTTTTTTAGTGCAAACAAAATCGATAAAAAAATTTTTTTAAATAAATAAATTTAGACTTTCAAATGATTTTTTTGAAATACAAATTTAAGTTTAATTTATGATTACCCCTACTAATTGCTTTTGAAATTAGTAATAAATCTATTATGCCTGTCTCTTAAATTGTGTAAATGTTTTATATTTTTTATTATTTATTTAGTTATTTTTTTTTATACTTTAGTTTAAATACATTCTCACTTGCTAAGCGAAATAGAAGTAATTGACTGTCCCTGACATCTTTTTGTCGTGTGTTTAGTTGCAGTTTAGTTGTTTCCCCCTCCTCGCAAACGCTAAAATAGTAATATGAATAATCTTTTAACAATTTTCAAAAATTTTATAATAAACACGCAATTTTATTACTCTAGTACAAAACATTGCATTTATGACATACTGTCTGTAGAGAGGTGACAGAGACATTGACGAACTCACTTTGGCTGACAGCGCAAAAAGATAATTTAGAGGTACGAGAACAAGTAAAATGCTGTTATTTACGACAAGTCGTAGCATTTTGGTTTTATTTCCAAGCAACATATTTAGTCAACATGTTTTAGGTATAGTTTGCTTAGCTTTTATATTGAAATTGTAAGAATGTGATCAATATGTTTCTTACGTACGTCTGAATAAAATAATTAATAATGTTTTTTACTGCGATATTTTTTAAGCACACATTTAACATAAACTAACAAATATAATTCAGTCATATTTATAAGGAACATTAACTGTAAAATAATATGTTTTGTAAACATGTTGCTAATAGCAATTATGCGAGCTTAAGCTTGAACGCATAAATGTTCTACATGCTATAACAATATAAAAACAGAAAAAAAATCATTGTTTAACAATATTTGTCACAATGTAATAAAAATATTTCTCTATCAACATGAGAATAAGCATTTGTTTGTACACAAAGAACTTAAAAAGCCACATGTTGAATCTAAAAGCCTGGTACTCTGTTCAGTATTTCTTGCGAAATTTTGTCAAACTCAATATAAAAAAAATTTTGTGAGGTACAATAATAAATTGTTTATAGAGTTGCACTATCTTAATATGTATTCCAAAAAACATGTGAAATCTTTCTAGCAACATGTTTGTTTCGCAAGGAATTTTAAGCAACAGCTTATCAATTTTTTTGTAGTTCTTATTTTGTATTTGTGAAGTGGGATTTGTAAGATACAAAAAGAGAAATGAAATATGAGGAAAAAATTAATAACAATATTTAATTTTAATTTTTTTTTTGTTTTAGGAAATAATAAAATTTATACATTTGGTTCACTTTTTTTAAAGACTATTAAATAAAACACCGTTTTTGTTTACTTTCGCAAAACAATGTTGTATGCTTGTAAGAAATAAAAACGTTAAGTTTCGCAAATAGATAATATTGATACAAGTCGGAAAAATTCGAAGGGAAATAATTAATGTTTCTCAACATTTTTCGTAATTTCGCGAACAGAGTATAAGGTTTAGCATAAAGCCTAGTACTCTGTTCAAATTTGTGAAAAATGTTGAGCAACATTGATTATTCCACACGAAAATTTTGGCATTTATCAATGTTACCAATCTTGCGAGTTTTTACAATTTGACGTTTTTATTCCTTCAAAGTATGCTACATTGTTTCGTGTATGTAAACAAACGCCACATGTATTTTACTAAAATTATTTTTTTTTTAATAAAAAATTTAATAAAAAAAAGTAAATATGGATAAAAAACTGTTACCGATTGTGTTATTTTAATTTTTTATTTCTTTTTTAATATTAAGTTCATACTTTTTTGCTTTTGCTTAAAATTCCACGTGAAAAAAAGGCAGCTTACATTATTTCGCAGTTGTAACAAAAATGTTGCCAGAAAAATTTCGGAACTTTTTCACAAAATAAACAGAGTACAACCCCCTCAACATTATTTCGTAGATATTCCGCACAAGTTTTTTTCATACGATTTTGACAGCATTTCACGTGAAATGTTGAACAGAGTACCAGGCTTAACAAAAAAAAAATAATAAAAATGTTTATATAAGTTTATACAGAAACATTGTTTCAGCAACAATTAAATATTTTATATGCAACATGTCGCTTAGAAATGATGAGGGCTAAAACTAAATGACAAAAGACTTGTAAAAATAATAAGAGAAAAAGAAAAAATGAAAGTTAAACAAGGTCTTCTATAATTTAATAAACATAAGTTTCAATCAATATGTGACCCAGTAAAAAAGGTTCTTGTTTTGCGAAGCACTTATAGTAAATTTAAAAAAGTAACCGAACATTAATGTGCTACTTAATAAGAAAAATTCTTAACAAATAAAAAAAAAATTTAAGGTCGACGACATTTTCGTACTGTGAAGTAGGTTTGTAAGGGAGCATATGAAAGAAAATTGGTAACAAAAAAACAATTAATATGTAAAGCTGATCGTAACATTTACTAATTTTTATATGCGCTGAATATAGCGCTTTCTGTGTCAACAATTTATTGCTTCAAAGATTGAACTCGCCATATAAAATGAACGTCTTCCGTAAGCGAAACTTTTAAGTTTTTCCCTTACAAACCTGCTACGTTGAAAGCTAAATTTTTTACTGTAAAGATCTTAAAAAACCCATGCTTTTTATTTTTATTGACATTTTCTTTAATTTAATCTATAAAGCAACATAAAGATACTGATAGCAACATTCTGCTAACATGTTTAAAAAAATTTATTAAACAATTTAATCATGAAAATGCTAATTTGCAACATAGAGAAGCCAGACAAACAGACAGTTTGACTCACTGTTTTTCCATCTGTCAAGTTGCTGAGAGTTAAAAAAATACACAAATGTCTTCGTCATGGTCTTGTACACAAACACATAATTAATTTATTTATAAGTAAGTAATTCCATAACAAAGCGATTTGATTCCACTCTACGTCTTTTTTTTTTTTTGTTTGTTTTATTAATAAATTCAGTTTTACACACTTAAACATATGAAACCTTTATTGCCACGCATTCCAAAGATCTGTAATTTTGCTGTAATTTAATACCAAAAATTATGGTTTAGATAAGAATGAAACCTTTTTGTACTCGTATCTTTGAAATTCATAAAGGGTGTTTTCTTAAGTCCGATAAGACTTGTAAAACATAACACGAAAAATTTATTTTTTATCATATTTTGTTTATGGGCGGTTTGCACAATACAAGTAATTGAACATGTAGTAAAATTTATATGAAAAGCAAAACTGAGATTTTTCTACGCTCTCAATCACTTGTATTGTGGAAGCCGCACATTATTCTAAAGAGCCATACATGGCATTTTCATTTGAAAATTATTTCGGGCATATGAGCACACAGCGACCGTTCTTGACGAAGCGTATTCTCAATCTCCAAATTTGAGTCACTTTTTCGAGCATTGGTGGTCTCATGTCACGAAGCATTTAAACTGCAGTAAACGGTATTTTAGATGAAATGGAGACTGTTGTGAATTGGTCGCATTCTATATGCAAACAACTTCTTTTTTTTAAGAAAACGTTAAGCCAAATTTTACCTGCGCGACATAAAAATTACGAAGTCGTCTATAAGTTTCGCCAGTCGATCAATTGCTGATTTTCAAAGTAAATTTTAATATGTATATTGGTAACATTGTTAAAATGTGAATCTACTCATGATGATAGATCGATAAAACGTAAGTCACTTCTTTTTTATTGCGCAGGGATTTTTAAATTTTATTAAAATCAAATTGCAAGTTCTTATTTTAATAGACCTTGTGGTCTTTCATGGAACTACTCCGACCAAACAGTTTTTCTATAACTATAAAGATATCTGCGTCTTAATTTCTAAAATCAAATGCCAAATGCTAGGTCCATACCACGCATTACATGCGTTTGGCATTTTTGACCTTGCGACGCATGCAAGAGAAGAAAGTTATTATAATTCGTTCATTCGATACGTACACCCAGAGAAAAAACATGTTTAAATATGGTCAACTCCAACAAAAGTACTTTTAAAGAAGATTGTAACCATATTATTTTTAATTTAACCATATTATTGTTACCGACAACCATATTATGGTTAAATTATGCCTCCATCAAAAAGCCACAACCATATTATTGTTGCCTCCGAACATGTTATGGTTAATAATAACTAAAATATGTTAAACATTTATAATAGCATGGTTGGTTTTCAACTATTGTTAATCTTAAAACAAATTATTGTCATATTTAACCATAATATGGTTGTGGGCTCTTGATGACAATAATATAGTAAAATTAAACATAATATGATTAAAATTTTCTTTAAAAATAGTTTTGTTGGAGGTGAGCATATTCAAACATGTTTTTTCTCTGCGTGTATATACATTCTACGCTTGTGCTGGGTAACTTGTCAATGCAATTTTATGCTGTTTCTACACTTCAGACAGATCTATAAACGCATTGAAAGCGTGGTATGGAACTTAGCTTTACTGTTCATCTAACAATTTAAATAGGGTTGTGAGGGTACAGTACTTGTTTCTTTCAAAACCTTTTATGACAGTAAAAATTTTTTGCCTATACTCCTAGTATTTGAAAATTACCTTGTGCAGTCTGCGAGATTTTGTGATGTTTACTAGTGTGTCATATGTGACGGACGCATACAATACATTGTTTTTGCAAAGACTTCGACGTCTAGCCTGCAAGTAGTACTATGTGTTACTTTGAAAATCTTTTTATTGCACCATTGTGAATCTCTATTGGTCATACATGCATATTCTAAGCGCTTGTGCGATACCTTACTGGGTTTAGAAGTTATATAAAAAAATATTCCTGCAAAAAGTACTATGTGTTGAGTCATACATAATAATTTTTCTATTAAAAACTTAATTCTAAACTTTCTTCTATAAACAAACAGTGAAATGTGTTCAAACTCGTATCAACATATTTAAAAAAAGCTGTTTCAAAAAGGATTATGTGTAGGTTTTCTTACAACCCACGCACCGCTCTGTAATAGATATTTAATCCGAATTTCTTTTAACGCAGTATTTTAGTAAATATACCCGCGAATCATTTTGGCTTCTGATGTCATTAAAGTATCATAAAAGGATAATATAAATCAGTTATCTCGCTCTCCTGGAAACCTCTTAAAGAACAGACAGCACTTCGTGCACGCTAGACGACGACTTGTTCTTGCAATTTTATTAAAGAAATTAACATACAAAATATTTCGTAAATTCATATCCGTAGCTCACATTGAAAAAATCTGTGTATTTTTTATTCCCATACTCACTGCTGCGTGTAGTTTAATTCCCTTGTTAACTTTTAAGGGTATTTTTTATACCCGCTTCTTATTTGACTTCGACCATAGTGAAGCTTTCGTGTTTTGCACACAGTTTTTGTTTGTGTAGTGTATAGAGTTGGAAAAATTTCCACTGATTTGATTGTGTGTTTAAATAGAATTGTGAAGGCCTCAATGTTATCGTCCAATCTTTAATTTTTTGTTGCTGCAATTTTTTTAAAATTCTGCATTTTAATTGCATTAATTATGAAATACTAGGGTTGCAGTTTTTGTATTTTTATCCTCTCCTTTTTTTATAAATAAATATAAATACACCTGTATCCAACTTCAAGTTGAAAAGTGTGAGATTCACACAATAAAACAGAACTACAGAGGACATGAAACGGCGAACTCCTCTCCAATCTTCTCAACTCTCTCACCAATAAACCCAAGAATTGCTGCAACACAATTTGCAAGTCTGGACGATGACTTGTGTTAACACAATTACGCATTTCATTCTTTTACTAATACAAATTACAATTTTCAGCCTAAAAAATAAAACAAATTAAAACTTTCTGAACAATACTTTTATGTTTTTTGAAAAAAAAAATGGTTACAATTGGAATTGGCTCGTTTTGTTATGGAACTTCTCATATAATTTATTTATTTATGTGTATTTATAAAAAAAAACAATATGTTTTATAAAGTTGTTGTCGATCTATTCGTTTTTTTGCCGCTGCTATTTACTGTTGCTGTTATTTGCTGTCTCTAATTTATTGACATTGGTTTAATGCATTCACTTGTAATAAATATCAATTATAATTACAGTAGTCCGAATACAGAGTGTTCTGGCAACTGCAGTTCTAATAAATTTATTAAACTTTTAAGCCGTTTTTTTTTAACACATATCAAATAAATAAATTGTTTAGCCTACATTTTCTTTTAAGTTTTGCGATTTGCTTTGAATTTGTGTGTCGATTTTGAAATCGAAATAGAAAAAATGTTTTTAAAATATTTATACAAATATAAATAAATCTGTCAACAGCATGAAAACAATTTATTTGAAATTGAATAAATGATGATTTCATTAAGTTGCGTATGAAAAAAATATGACATTGAAGTGGTTATGAAATGGAGTGGAGAAATAGAATTATTTTATTTATAAAAAATTAAACAATTTTTAATACCGAGTAATTTATTACGAGAGATTTAAATAAAAAATTACATTATATTTATTCTTTCGCTTTTTAATTTCAATTAAATGTTTGCAAATTAAACAACAATTTCCATTAAACCTTTTGTACTTAAATAAAATTTTCCTCTTTTTTCTTTAAATTCCCCAATTTAATTGCCTACAATCTAAAAACAATTAAATAATTAAATACCAAAAGAATCCACCACATGCATTTCAAATTGAATTCCAAATGAGACAGCCGCACGTTTGCAACAAAATCGCAGTTTAGCAAACAGTGCTGGAAAAGGCATTTGTTTAACGTAAAATGCATTGAATGAAAGCACAAGTGTTGTGCTGAGTTAAGCGAGAAAATAAACATTTTATGCATTACTAATGAATATTGATTAGAAAATAATTAAAATACAAATAACAGCTGAATTCAAGACCAACAAAGAACGACAGGCATGTAAAACTTTATGGATGAGTGAAAATAAAACACAGAAAATAATACAACAAGCATAAATACATAATAATTTGATAAAAAAAAAAATCTTATTCACTCAGAGTCTATATGGGTGCAACTTCAAGAAATTTTGAAGTTTCTGGTAACATGCCATAAAGTAAAAAAGTATTTGCACTTCAAACAACTTAAAACCGCTGGCAAAATGTTTTTTAATTGCAATTTTTGCTGGTTGCGAATAATAAAAATTAAATTTTTATACCCTTCGCCGAAGGTCGAAGGGGTACATATAAGTTTCTCATTCCGTTTGGAACTCCTTCAATTAGATTCTTTAAAAGACAAGTTTAATTCACGATGCCCGTCTGTCTGTCGGTTAACATCCAGTTAGGGGAGCCCCTACACAACGCCAATTTATGAAGTTATGATATAACCAGCGATCGGTAAAACTTTCAAGAATTTTTCTATTCATTCACGTAAAGAAAAAACATGGTTAAAGAATGGTTAAAAAAAACATATTATGGTCCCTGCAATGACAACAAACAAACTTTTGTTGTTTTTAAAAAAACTTTTTTCACGATTGATAATATTTGGTTTCTATTTAACAATAAAGTGTTTACCTCCCTTAAAACTTCAAATATGGTTGATTTTAACAATATAATGTTTAAATAAAATAAAACTACAACCTTACACTTAAACATAATATGGTTACCTTAACCATATTATTATCACGGTAACCATATTATGGTTAAATTCATCCATCAAAAAGCTATAACCATATTATGGTTGCCTCCAAACATGTTATGGTTAATATTTAATAACAATAATATGTTTGAAATTATAATATCTTAAAACATTGTATGATTAATTTTAAATTTAAAATAATATGCTTAAAAAGCAACAACATTCTGGTCGTTTGCATTTTACTTGGTTTGCTTAAAATTCTCATTCATTTTATTTTAACTATTGATTAAAACACATAAATTTACGTAGAAAAAACTAGTAGAACAGAAAACATGGTAATATGAAGGTCGTTACAGTCTGGAAAATGAACCAAATGGAATTTTTTATAAAAGTTGAACGTAGCACCTATCAAGAATATAAAATTAAATAAAATTATTATTTGACACTTAACAAACAAATTGAAAAAATGGATTTACCATAATATGATTAGCATTCACCATATTATTGTTAATACTCACCATAATATGGTTACTTTTCTCAAAATTCTGGGAAATTTTGACCATATTATGGTTAATATTGAACAAAATATGTTTAGTTTTGACCATTATTGTGGTTAATATTGACTAAAATATGGTTAATTTTGACCATATTATTGTTGATTTAGGGAAAATTTTTGTTGATTTTAAACATACTATGGTCATATTTAAACATAATTTGGTAACCAGCAAACATAATCATTGTTAAAAACCAACAATAGTATGTTGCTCTTAGAATATGGTTACCTCCAACCATATTTTTTTTCTACGTGTACTTATTTATATTATTAGTTATTTATTACTAGTTAAACGAACAAAACCGATTATTTAATAATTTTTAAAGAAATTTAGCGGCTGTAAAAATTTTAACTGAAACCGCGCATAAGCCTTCCAACAGGACAATGATTTCAAACGTACAACAAAAAATGTTGGAATGGCTGTATTAACCATGTCCTAAAAATTAAAAATATTTAATATTTCCCAACTAGCAAACACCTCAATTACCAACACAAAACGTTTGTGTAAACGTAAAATGTTGATAAGTTTGCCAAGCCATTTTTGCAATTTATTTGGAACTTTATGAGGTGCAACTCTCATACCTCCAATGCAAAGCAGTTTCTGTTGACTAGCAACAAAGCACTGCGATATTTACCAACAGGCCTTAATTTTCTTTGGTAAACGGTTAAAAATTTCCTCGCTCACTGCAATTTACGTTTTTTTTATATAACAAATTATAGGGCTGAGCATTCTTGCTCTTCAACTACAAGACGACATTGAAAATTAAGTAATTTTTGCTAAGTTTTAAATGGTACTTCACCAATAATCCGTTTGAGTTTAAAATGATACTCTAAAAAGGCAATCAAGTTACATATTTTTGGTTTTCCAGTAGAAAAACAAGTCAAAACATATAAAGTTAAAAACAAATGCTTGGCACAGTTATACGACGCCAAGCCTTTAACCAGAGCGATTAAAATGAAAAACGCACAAAAGGCAGACAAACAAGGGCGACCTAAATGTCCTTAGAAAGTATTTTTATAATGACGCGCGAGCATTTTCACCGCCCAGAAGAAGAATTTTACAAATTCGATTTAAGAACGTTAACTCTCCCTAAAGTGCCCCTTACCAATAACTCCGGGTTGCCGGAGTACCTGAAGAGATTATAGTCAACTAATTTCCTTCGTCCAGAGTCAACCCACTGACAAGTTTCAGGTATTGCATCTAATAAGAGGTAGACGTTTTTGAAGCCGCTTTGGCACAAAATCTAGGAGAAAATTTAACGTCACTTTGTATTAAAGCATTTCCTTGTAACGAATTGAAATGAAAGCTTTTAAAGTCAAAATCAGCTTAGCTTAAGGCTATCGATGCTAGCGAACTAAATAAGTCCTTACGTAATTCATTTTTATCAATAAATTTTTTTTTTAACTAACACAAATAATCAATAGATAAGTTTCTTAATACTTTAACGGCTACGTAAAATTTTATAGTTGTTCCATTAACATTCCTTTGTATGTCATTCAACTTTATTTGCTATTATTTTCAAAGTAATAAGACAAAATCCATAGATTTATGAGGCTTTATTATAAAATACTCACAAATTCCAATACAATGGACTTTTAACTATTACGGCAATTACTACAAGTATTGCACTTTGTACACTACCACAATTACTATACTATAAATGCATAACAATGTATTCGTGTAATGCAGTTGCTACAACAATGCATGTGTGTTTCTGTGTTTGTGTATGTGTGTAGTGCAGTTGCTACTACACTAAAATATAAACCGCATTCAAAATCTAAGCTTAGAGTACAATGACTACAAAACTATTGTGTTTAATTTTTTCAAGTATTTTTTTTTTTGCAATTATTTTATATATGGAAAAAAGTAATAATAAAGAAATACATTTGATGACTAAATTTAATTAAATGATAAAAGTGGCCTTTATTGACATATAAGCTTTATATGACACAATGCATTTCTTAACCCTCAAAGATATTTTTTGGAAGTACAGTGGCACTTTTGAAGTTTTGTTTCTAGGAGAAATTTAATTTTTTCTAAAGTTTACATTGAAAAAGGTCATAAGATAACAATAACAAAAGTGAACAAACTACCCAAGGCGAATTTATGCCAATGGAAGTGGCAATACTACAGCAAGTAAAACAACAAAATCACAACATTGTATTTGTTTGTTGCTTTCGTTGGTCATTATGTCAGAAATACAAGCAACTTTTTACATTTCTCTTTCTTTAAAAAAAGAAAAAAATTAGCTCAGCTGTATTTTCAACGCTACCTAAAAAGTGAATTCGCCTTGTTACTACCCATTACATTGCTAGTGAGAATTGAGACCGCAGTAGGTTATTTAAGAATGGTAAAGTACACAGATTACTTCAACTTATAATCCAACCCAGGAACGTCCAAACAGACATACTTCCCAGTAAAAAAAATTTGGGTTTTTTGAAGCACTTTAGAAAAAAAGCGCATAATCGAGCGCTTCAATAAGAGAGCTTTTATATAGCAGTAAATGACAAAGAATAAAATATAGAAAAAAGCTGCTATTTTAGTGCTGACAACGATGAGGTTTTAAAGCGAAAAAAATACAAATATATAATGGTTTACGAAAATTATTGAAACAATGCATTTCAGCAATTAAAAGCAAAAAATCAATGAATATGGAAATATAGTTATCCCTTAAAAACCCGCTTTAGGAGTGCTTTGTTTGCATGAAAAAAAAGCGCTTATTGTCAGCAGTAAATAGTCCTCCAAACCGGGAACACTCCATACAAAAATCAAGCATCTTATCAGCAGGTTTGAAGCGATTTGAGGTATGCATTCATACATAAAACCTGCTCCTTTTGGAGCACATTTTTTTCTGGGTTTGATAAACAACTTTCAAAGCTCTAACAATTTGTGAATGTTTCTTTGCAAAGTAAGCAGCAAGCATTCTTGTCACCGCGATCACATTGGCCGTTGTGCTCTCGTCAGTGTGAACGAATATGGTCGTAGCAAATCCAAACTATTAAATTTAAATAAATTTTTGCCGAACGAAGCAACTTTTAAGGCAATAAATGCTTTTATGTCGCGGTTAACACTTTTGCTGCTCAATTTCTTTCCAATTTTCTTTTAAAGTTGCCAAAATGTTTAATTATATACATTTCCCACTAACACAACCATAGAGTTAAATTTAACTATCACTTTCTATTCTAATCGTTTCCTGTTATATGTAAAAGTAGCTTATGTCGAATATTTTAGTGGCGAAGTTTTATTCGAGGCTTGCTTTAAGTTTGTATATTATTCCAATTAGAAACAACTTCAATGAAGGCGAAAAGTAAATTAAAAATAAAAATTTGAAATATTAAAAATATTCCTAATTGTTGTAACTCAATTTTGTCTTATATCGAATTAAGCTTTTCTTCCATAGCTAAAAATATACGTAAAAAGAAACGAAGCGTGTTTACGGGTACAAGTATCTTCGTATCAACTCTTTTTTGTCTTCTCTCTCTCTCCTAAAAACTCAAAAGTTGAAGCGTGTGAGCCTGGACAAATATGCACAACAATTCTGTCGAAACAGATTGCACGAGTTTTGTTCGAAAACTTTCAATTAAACTTCACAACTCTTAAAATTCTTAGAATAATAAACGTATTTTGTAAATTATTTTAAAAATAATTTCGCTTCTCATCAGAATATTACAATAATAACGTGTAGAATATAAATGCATGTGAATAGACAGCACTTCAAATCTTAACGTGTTCGTCTGTCTGTCTGTCTTTGTACTATTTTCATATGAATATCGATATTAAATTTTATGTCATTTATCGTGATGTCGGAATAAAGCAATTATAATGACGTGACAATGCCAAACAACAACTTTTATTATTATTATTTTTTTTATGTGTTTTCATTCACATGCATAAATGAAAGAGCCTAAAACTAAACAACAATGAATCAATAAATATATGGGGTGTTTCATATGAAAGCAACACCAAGTCAAAAGCAAAGTTCATGTTGATAGAATAGTTCTTAACAGGGGCAAGATAATTATCAGACAGATCAGATCACTAGTTATTAGGAATATTGGGATTTGTTTTTACAAATCGAAACCCTTGAACTCGAAATTATTTGAAATAGGGCAACATATAAAGTAAAAAGTTTTTAAAGACATTTGAATTTCAATTGATCCATATAAAAGCAATATTATTCTATTTTCTTATTAAAAAATATGTATTTTAAATGGAGCAAAAATCATTCATATCAATCGTTAATAGAACGGAATCATTGAAAATCTATTATTTACGATGTATGTGAAGCGGTCTACCTACATATATCGTCAAAAACTTTGCCTACATGAATACGTACCACTATAAGTAAGCGTGTCATTTAAATTTGCAAAGCTACGAAACTTTTTCATTTCCCAACTACAATCTTTTGTTCTTAACAACAATGTCCGATGCTAAGAGAGGGACCGACTCATTTCAACATACCGACAAACTTGGTTACAGTAGGATTTAAACGATTTTTAGCCATTTTTAAGAAATTTCTCCAAAAATTTGCTATTTATAGCAACTTTTACGAAACTTTTCTTTTAACAGGACACTTTACTTAAATTTTATTGTTTTAAGAAATTTAACCAAAAAATTTTTAACTATTTAAATGAAATGACTTTATACAAAAAAGCTTTATAAAATACATAACTGAAATTTAGCTCATAGAATAAATTCGAAAAATAAAAAAAAAAAAAAATGTTGAATATAATATAAAGTAACCTTCAGAAGGAAATAATTCCCAGTTTCTATTTATTTAAATGAAATTTATCATTTTACTTGACTTTTTCAATAAAGGTTTATACTCTTAAGACATTTGCCTGATTAAAAATATTAAATGCCAAATTCACGATGTCGCAAGATCGATTTCTTTCGCAAAAATACATTTAAAACAAAAATAAAGTTTATAAAAGGTTTTCTTGAAAGTCAAAAAATGTTCATTAATAAGATTTAGTTTTAATGTGCTAAATTCCCAATTATTACATTTAATAAACTGAAATTTATTGTTGGTGGGATAAGCTATTCCTATGCGTACTTCACTGGTTGCTAAGGCCAAATCATCAGGAAACTTCATCTAAAGATTTTTAGAAAACTTTGCTTCAAAATGATGTTGTGCGAAAAAAAGAATTCTTAAGCACATAGTGAAATAGGCTAAAGTTGCTATTTTGAAAAAACTTTCCATTTTGAGGATATTTTATTAAAAATTTGCTAATTTTAGGAAGTATAGTAAAATATCAAAAAATTTTGCTATTTTAATGAAGTTTTGTAAAATTTGCTCTTTAAGGATATTTTGTTTTTTTTAAGTTTTGGTATTTTTGGGAAATTTTGTTATTTTTAATAATGTTTGTAAAATTTGCTATGTTTTATTAGGAAATTTAAAAAATTTTGAAAAATTGTTATTTTTAGGAAATTTTGATCTTTTTAAATATTTTAAAAATTTGATTTTTTTTTTTTGTAAAATTTCGTTAGTTTTAAGAAATGTTCTAATATTTGCTATTTTTAGGAAATTTTGTTTACTTTGCTATTTGTAGAAATTTTTTAAAATTTGCTTTTTTTGCACCATTTTTTAGAATATTTAGGATATTTTGTAAATTTTGCCAACCCTTAGGAAATTTTGTAATATTCGCTTTTTTTAGAATATTTTGTAAAAATTGCAATTTTTAGAATATATTGTTAAATTTGCTATTTTAAAGAAATTTAGATTTTTTTTTAGGAAATTTCGAAAATTTTAGGAAATTAAGTAAAATATCGGTATTTAAAGGAAATTTTGTAAAATTTCATGATTTTTAAGATATTAAAAAAAATTGGTTATTTTTAGAAAATTTTGGAATATGCGCTAGTTTAGAAAATTTAATAAAATTTCTTTATTTTTAAGAAATTTTTCTTTTAATTTGCTATTGAAAGGATATTTTGTAAAATTTACTAATTTTAGGAAATTTTTTAATATATGCTATTTTTAGGAATTTTTTTTTTAATTTGCTATTTTTAGGACATTTTGAAAAATTAGCTATTTTTAGGGAATTTAGGGAAATTTCGAAAATTTTAGGATTTTAAGTAAAATATCGGTATTTAAAGGAAATTTTGTAAAATTTCATGATTTTAAGGATATTTAAAATTGGTTATTTTTAGGAAATTTTGGAAAATGTGCTATTTTAGGAAATTTAATAAATTTTCTTTAGTTTTAAGAAATGTCTCTTTACATTTGCTATTAAAAGGATATTTTGTAAAATTTACTAATTTTAGGAAATTTTTTAATAATTGCTATTTTTAGGATTTTTTTTATTTGCAATTTTTAGGACATTTTGTAAAATTAGCTATTTTTAGGATATTTCGAAAATTTTAGGATTTTAAGTAAAATATCGGTATTAGGAAATTTTGTAAAATTTCATGATTTTTAAGATATTTAAATTTGGTTATTTTTAGGAAATTTTGGAAAATGTGCTATTTTAGGAAATTTAATAAAATTTCTTTAGTTTTAAGAAATTTCTCTTTACATTTGCTATTGAAAAAATATTTTGTAAAATTTACTTATTTTACGAAAATTTTTAATAAATGCTATTTTTAGGAATTTTTTATTAATCAAACATGTTTACACACATAAAAGTAAAAATTGCTATTTTTCAAAAAGGTTTGGAATTACGTTGCTGTATTAAATAGATTTAAAAAAAATTTTTTCTGTCCAAGCAAATTTAAAAATGAATTTATATAGTAAATTTTGCAATAAAAAGTTTGCCATTTATGCCCGTAATTTCTACAAAAAAATCTAGCTGTGTATAGAAATCTATGGTGTAAAATCTGCCATATTTAAAAAAAAACTGAAGCCAACGCCAAATAAACGTTGAAATGGATTCTTTTCTTTTTGTAGAAATTTTTTCTTAAAATCTGCCATTTATAGGAAATTTTGCATTTTTTTTTAATTTTTTATTAACTAAATATGATGAAATTTCCCACTTTTTACAACATATAAAAAAACCTTTGTCATCATTCTCATCATTATTATAATGATCATATAGTTTCGTTGCATAGGGCGGCAATTTAAAAAGTATATAAAAATAAATAAATTAAAAAAAAGCTTTAAACAATTGCTGTAAAAAATAAGCCCAGGAAAACCAAGGCCTTCAAAATAAAGTGAATGGTTTAAAACAAAACATGTCAGGAAGGTATTTATTTTTATTCTCCACTCCACTTCAACTTGCCACAGCAAACTATTGAGAACAGTCATACTGTCATGACTGTAGGTTGACTGTTTGAATGAATGGCTGGTTGCCTGGCTGAATGGTTGTGTTGTCAACTTCTCGGCTTGTTGATTATTGTTTTATAAATATCTCAAGGCAAATGCAACTATTCAGCCAGCCATCTAGTCAACAATAAACAGTTAATTCTCTATTTACATACTTTTTTTTTGTATAAAAATATTTTAAAGTACCAGCGATACGAAAAGTACGAAGGAGTCTATAGAAAGTAACCTCAACCTCTGTGTTAAGCTTGAACAAACTTAAACTTGAAAAGTTTTAAGCAAAATATTGAAAAAAAAAAAACAACAATAATCAAAGGAGATAATGATTAAAGCTCATGATGCTGCATGTTGCAATGAAATAAAATAAGAAAAATGTGAAGGAACAGTGCACGTACGACTTGGCATCGCAGTGAAGAACATCAACGCGACATCAATTTATTTGAGGTGAAATGCAGTCACAACATTATAATGTCACATCACATTTTGCGGTTATTTTATTGTTGCCGTTGCAGTGTTTTTAGTAATTCTTGTTGTTGTTGTTGTCGTAGTTCCTGATGCTGTTTCTATACTCACGACCTTTATAATGCGCTTTCAGATAAATGACTTTGAAGATGCAAATTTGCTGTATTTTTTTATACACTCCATCACGTGTAGTGAATGAGGGTATACTAAGTGGGTCATTGTGTGTGTAACAACAAGAATTATTTAACTAAGAGTCAGTGAAGTATATTTAAGCCACGTTCTTTTGTTTTTGGCCTATTGAACTAACAATCACTTTGAAGCCACTCCACGGAAAATAACGATTTTATTACATAATTGTTTTTCATTATACCGAATAGTTAAGTACTAAAATCCTTCTAGATCGAGTTTGTAGTATAAAGAAATCGACCATTCTCCTTTAAAATTTGATGTTTCTATTCTCTTGATGGGTTGTATAAGAGTGGTGAAGGGTATATTAAATTCGGCATAAAAGAATATAACATTATTTCTGGTTTTATTTTTTTTTTGTGCATTTTCGTTGGTAAAAGGAATAAATAATGAAAGTCTTTTAATATGGTAATTTTATTTAGAGGTGGCCAAAGGTTTATGTCAAAAAAAGAACAAGCTGGTTCTTTGTAAGTTTAAAATAGTTAAAATTAAATTAGAAAGGCAATTACAGTTGGAGATGAATTATCTTTGGGTGTGTTAAGCGTTTAAGTTTTATTTACAGGAATCTTTTTTATAGCAGGGAATTTGCATATAAAACTAAAATTATAGAAGATGTCTGGAAAAGAAGGTTTGGGCAATAGAAAACTACTAATTTTATTAGAATATCTAGTAAACTTTATGGCGTAAAAATTGTATATAAACATTTTTTTAAAATAAATTTTACCAAATTTTTTAATGGTACACCACTGTGCTTTTGCAGATCAAATAGTACCAAAAAAATTTGCAAATGTATAAACTTTGCAAGCGCTGTAAAGAATGTTGACAAAATTATTTTAAAGACGGCATATAAGGCAAGAATTTTGATCAGGAACTATTTATATTTGAAGCGGGCAAACGATATCGCTTGTTTAAAAAAATATATGTGACACCGAGTAAAAAGAAAATCACAGTGCTTGAATAAAAGAGGGGATTTTTAGGAGTTTTACCTCTTGGAAAAAACTTGGTTGTTTTAAAAAAACCGAAAACTTTATAGTTTTTGAAAATATTTTCAGGGTTTTTGGTAATTTAAAAATGGTTACTATTAAGATTTTTTTAAAATTTCGTTGATCTAAACAGTGTTTCAGTAAGCCTGATAGAACTTAACATTTTAAAAAATTTAATAACAATATATCAAAGCCTATCGGGAAACTAATAGTGTCAAAATTAACCCTGATTCTAAACGCAAGTACAAAATTATAAACCATCAATTCAGTTTAAGAAGAAAACACAGCGCAATTGAACAATGGCATAGACCAGTAAACGTCATAAGAGAAATTTTTGAAGAAAGAAAATATCGCTCTGCACTCTTCATCGAAGTTTCTCAAGCTTTTGATAAAGTCTAAACATTTACTTCGTGTCGGGAATAATTTCCTCTATTAAGCAGGATGTGGGGTCAGAGTCGAAGTCGTAGTTGAGGTTTTGAACCGGAGTCGGAGTCAAAGTACCCACAAAAACTTGCGACTCTGACTCCAAAATTTTTCGGCATAAAAATTTTTCCAAAATGAAAAAGTTTTAGGAAGGTTTGCTACCTGGCGAGATGGAGAGATTCTGAGTTGAGATTCGGATACAGCAATGCGCGGAAATGAAATGCTTACACCCTCAAGTGGGCATAAAAGCCACCATTAAATGTCATACATATGCAGTAATTAAAGATACAATATTAAAATAACATAAGTACCCAGTATGCCCCGGTTGCAAGACTCTGTTCTGTTCCACAACAGGCTGAAGGTTTAAGTTACTGTTGCTCGGTTAATTAAGTTAAAATATAATTTGTAATTTTAGATAGTTGAAACTCTTAGTCTGGGTTCACACTATGAAAGGTTTCTTTTCAGGGCTGCCAGGTACTTTTTTCCTTGTCCCCAAAAAATTAAATAAATCAACAAAAATCCCCAAATTACAAATAAATAACTTTAAAAAGTTAATATTTTTTTATTGATTTATTTCTGGCCAAATTTAAAATTTTTTTTTAAAAATAAGAAATTCCCAAAAAATCCCCACTTAAAAATTCTTGGTAAAAAAATTAATTTTATTCCAGTGAGACTTTACAAGCAGAACACAATATGCTGTTTTGAATTGACTCATTAATTTATAAGAATTTGCAGCTCGGTTTTAGCGCATCCTTAAAATCAACAATAAAAATACATATTTTCCAAACTTTGCTTGAAAATTTTCTTTAAAAAATCAAAAATTTTATGTTTTGTCAACGGTCTTAGATTCTTCTTTTTTAAAACACTCACTCAAGAATAATAACATAAGCTTACTAAGTCTGGGTTCACACTATGAAAGTTTTCTTTCAGAAAGCCTGAGTTTATGGATGAGAGAGGAGAAAAGAAAAGCATGATATCTTCCCCTCTCACCAATAAACTCAGACTTTCTGAAAGAAAACGTTCATAGTGTGATCCCAGACTAAGTACCTTTAACACACTTAACAAAAACATTAATATTAATTAGGACCCTTTACACCGTATTAGTTCTTGATAAGAGTAAGCTTTGCTACTTTTATTCATATTTTATATACGAAGCAAAGAAAAATGAGCGTAAATAATAAAAGAAGGGCAAATATATTAAAAATGTGTAAAATCCCCAAAAAATCCCCGATTATTTTAATTAAATACCCAAATGACTTTCGTTGTCCTTTTTATTTATATTATTTATTTATTTATTTATTTTTAGAAGTGACAACAAACTTGCATGCATGGGATCCCCAAGTCTGGCAGCCCTGACTCGGACTTTGTGAAAGAAAACTTTCATAGTGTGATCCCAGACTTCATTTATAAATAAAAATAACCAGTATGTAAAATGGGTGTAATATTTATCGTTATATAATACTGGCATAAAGCGTGTGTTTCAATATTAAGTGTGCGGCAAAAGTAAGCGAATTTTCTTTCAGTACACGGAAAGTGAAAAGCCACATGCGCTTGTGGTTCTGGAGTAATTTGGCGTTATTATAAAGCAACAATGGCCGATATGTTTTGTGTTTTGACGTCAAAATTTCGTCAGAACTATTTGGATTTTCCCATTCCGTGTACTCTAGACTTCATTTTGTATTTAATTTAATGTACTCTTTTGTTAAAAAGCTATGACCTTTATCAATTTCCTAGTTTACCATTACTATCGTATAACGCGGAATCGAACAAAATTTTTAAGCACGTTCCACTAACCAAATTTTTAAATTGAGCTGCAGTCAGCGCCATAAAATTTATTACATTTACTTAATCATTATCAAAGTCTGATTCATTTTTAAATTTGTATTACGTTTTCAAACCTCTATCTCTAATTAAGGGATTAATTATAAAAAAAAACACCTCTTAACTTGTAAAGGCAATTCTTTACAAATCTCAAATTTTCCAAAGTCTTTACAAAACATTTATTTAACGTCAATTTAATTGGTCTCTTTAGCATAAACCATTAAACAAAACCAACAAATTAGTGGTTGGAGTTCAATGCCGATAGTCGGCTGCTTTAAAAAACTCCCTCTAACAACATCATCATTATCATCATACTCGATTTAGAATATTAGCAACTTTGTCGCAACATTCATTGCAATGCAACATTATGCAATTTGATATCAATCAACGTCTCCATTGTCTACTCAAAATTAATCTCAATGTCAATGTCGGACAATTTGTCATTTTCAACTTAAGACGCAGCAGTTGTTTTTACTTTCCAGCACAAAACAAAGAGGAAACGAGTATTGTACAAAACATTTTAACAATTTCAAAGTCATGTTTTATATACATAAATACAATATAAAGGATTTAAATTCCACATGTTTCACGGAAACTCTAAGTTACTCTCCGACTTGGTTTGGTCTTTAGACATTTTAAAGTTTTTGACTGACATTTGTTTAAAAAGACAAGAGTGTGAGTGAGTGGGGCAGCCGCTAAGGCAACCAAAGCATAAAATTAAAATTTTTCAACTGTCAAAGTTAAAAGTTTTTTTTTCGTTTCAACAAAAGATTCCTTATTTTTTTTTTTTTTTTTGGGGGGGGCTTAATACCAAAAAGATAAAAATGCTAATAACAACGCAATATGTTGTTTATAAAAAAAAATGTAGGCTTCGTTTAAGTAACAGCTGCCATATGTCAACACAAACCTTTAAACATCATTTCGGCAGGCCATCAAAATATAAATTGGGAAAAAATTGTTGATGGTTTGTTTACACCAATAGACAGTAAAATAACAGAAGGCCTTGCAAAAAAAAGTATTAAAAGCGTTCCAGAAAAAACGTTTTAACAAGTTGCAACTTATAAAACGAAACAACGCATGTGATTATGTTAATTTTTTTTTTGTTTTTTTTTTTTGCCAAACATATGAAAATGATCTTTAAAAGTTTTTGTTTTGAAACACTTAAGTGTTGAGTGTGTGAGTGTTTTTTTTTTTGCTTTATTTAATGTAGTCCTCTACGGACCAGTGAATCCTTCCCTGGTTTATTTTTATTATTTTTGTGGTTTAACAAAAATAAAACACCTTTATAGAGTTTAAACACCCGCTGTGAGTCAGTTTCGTTTATAGAGACATGTAGATGATGTTAAACAAATTCTTCAAGTTTTTTTTTTTTATAATATTTACTATGGAACACGATTATACACCTTATTTTGCCTCCTCTTTATTGTTCGAACAAATTCGTGGTGTGTTTTTTCTTTGTGCAATATTTCAATTTTAATGTATTTTTGTATTAATATGTGTTTGTTCTTGGAGGGTTTTAAAAACAATGACTAATTGGACAATGGTTGGTGCAGCAAAAAAAATTGGAATATTTTAATACGGGAGGCTTTCACCCTTGTTGTTTAGGTACAAGTTTGGTTTAAGACTGAAAGGTACACTTAAAGAAAAGTTTAAGAATTCGGCTAAATTATTATAATTTTTTTTCGTTATTTTTATAAAATAATTTTAAAACATTTATTTTATGGGAAAGAGTAAGTTATGAAAATTATATCGAACATACATATTAGGGATGCCAATCGGGATTGGTTTTTGCAAATCCCGGGAAATTTTGGGATTCTGGGTTTTTGAAAATAAAAAGATAACTGCTTTTGATAGATATTTATTTCAAAAAAGTCTTTAAAAGAAGTTTGCACTACTTGCAAGTAATTACTTGCTTGTGGCAACATTGTGTTCGTCTACCCAACTATTAAAAATATAGATATCGTTGCAGAGTGTGTGAGCCGAACGCTAAATAATGTTTTGTTTATCTTCGAGCATAAATTACCGATGGTCCTATTCCCGCTCTTTGCGCATTGCAAAAGACATTTTTTCTTTAATTAATTGTCTTCTTTAATTATTTTCATCAATTCTCACTTTAAAATTTTTTTATAATTGTTGGACACGCTTAAAAAGAATAACAAATTTTGACTTTTCAATGACTGAATGTTGTGTTCCCTATCCTCTTAAGGGAGATTGTCATGATGAATTTCTTTTTATAAAAAAAGGCAAAACGAAAAAATTTGGTTAACAATTTCGGGATTGACTAAATCCTGAAAACCCCGCATACAGCTTATTTTATAAAAACTTTTGATAAAAATATAACTCAATCACGAATCTAGACCAGCATTTAAAGGTTTTTTTTAACAATTTCTTTTCGATTCTTAGAAACCCAAATGCCACATTTGTCCAGACAAATGAAAATTATCCGAAAAAACCATTAATTCAGAAAAACAAGCTGATTGTTTTTGAAGGAATTCCATGGTTTTTTATTTGTAGACAAATTCGTTAGAGAAGAAAGCGTGGTATACAAAGGACAATATTTCAGTTCTTCGTTTTTTATACACGTCACCGAAGCTAAAACGGGTTTTCATTTCATAAGCATTTTTGAGGAGCGAAGTAGATTGAACGATGTACGTTTGTCCATCTGACCATCAGTCTGTTGAAATGGGTTTTCCGAAGACCCCAGATACGACGGGGATTTGGTTGTTGAATATTTCTGTTACACCTACTCCGTTGAATTTTGCTATTAAAATTCAGCCAGACCGGTCTATAGTTGGCTCAGTAATGAGCAAAAAACCACGACTGCCTCTAAATTTTTTTCATAAAATCCCATGTTGTTGTTGTTTATTTATACCCATCCATCAAAGTACCACTAAAAATAGCATTGTATAAGTTGATTATTTTTGTTAATTTTTTTAATATCGGTTTTTTTAAAGAAGGGTTTCTATACAACTTTTTGTTCGTATTGCACCATGGTGGAGGGCAAATAAGATTCGCACAGACGCCTTTTTTTCTAATTTTCTTTTAATGTCATTTTAAGTTTGGCTATTATGAGTTATTTTCATTTCCTTTTTTATTTTTTTTAAACAACAACAAAAAAAAATTGCACGTCGCCAAAAGTTATTATGTAAATGTAATAAGATTTTGATAGCAGCTTTGAAAGAAAATAAAAAAAGGCATAATTTAAGAATCATCGTATAAATGCCGCCATATTGAGGATTAAATCAATGTTTTTGTGATTCAATTTTTATTATTACGCTAGGAAAATAAATTAAAAAGCTATTTTAAAATTTTATCTAATTTTTAAGAATAAAGGATTTAAAGATTCCAGGGATAAACAGTGGTGATTTATGAACGAAGAATTAAAGTTTAAGTTAATTAGCAATCATATGCTAATAAACAAGCTCGAGGCCACAATTAATTTTTTAATAAATTTGATTCTTTATTATTTTTCAATTTTACATGTGAACGCGACAAGTCGTTGTATGTTTTCATATTGTAACTCGTTTTTTCCTGAAGATGTCATTTAAAGGATGGGAAAATATTGAAGGAAGAAAAATTATAAAGAATAAAATTTATAACAAAATCAATTGTGGCCTCGAGGCCGAATAAAGATAATAATATTTTAATTAATTAGATTTCAAAAAGTTCCACAAAAGTGAAACTAAAGTTTTATACAAGAAATCTACAGCCTTTAACAGTTTGCGAGATTTTTTTTTTTTTTTGAAATATGAAATATTTAAAAGTTTTTTTTGAGAACTCCATTATTTCTTTTAACAAACCTCAATATTTTCCTTTTCATTTCAGTAATTCTTAAGAGAATTTATTGCACTAGTGTTTGGTCGAATTTCGAGCACTTGTTTTTTTCGTCTTAGTGGATCGATTTTGAGAGGGACCAACCTCAGGTCCATTTTTTATCTTCCACTCAAGCTCGTCAATGTTTAATTTAATTTTATAATTTTAATAATATAAAAAAAACAGAAACTACCGATTGAAAAACAAAAAAGTGCCAAAAAGTCTCCTTTTATAGTTTCTCAATTACTCTGGATTCTGCATGTTGAATTTTATGTTTCATAAATCACAAAAATGCACCAAAAACATCCCTCTAAAATATTCTCATTCGCTCAGGACCATTGCGTGTTTAACTTTGTGTTTGTATGGCCAAAACTAATAGAAATTCAAAAAGTACCAGTTGAAGAACAAAAAAGTACCATTTGAATAATTAAAGAAGTGCCCTATTATTGACTCTGGTCCACTTAGGACATTGTATGTTTAATTTTATGATAACTAAAACAGTACCATTTGAAGAACGAAAAAGTACCAAGTAGCTCCACCTTACAGATTCGTATTCACTCAGTACCATGCATGTGTAATTTTATATTTCTAGTTCCAATATTAACGAAATTTCCAAAAAGTACCAGTTGCAGAACAAAAAAGTACTAAAATTTTCCAAATTTTAGGTTCTTTTCCACCCAGGAATCTGCACCTATAATTTTATGTTTCTTACACCCAATTTTCAGGATAGTATTTAAATCTATATTAAGTTAACTTTCATAAAAACTTAAATCGTATTAAAAACAGATTGGTTTTTTGAGTTTTATTTATAGTCTTATTTAATTAAGATAAAAGTATGGTAGCACTACTAAATACAAAAAAAAATATAAACAAATGTATTTATTTAAAAGGTTGTCTGAAAAAACAGCTGACTGTTAATGCTTTGCCTGTTGTTGTTGTATTGTTGTGATATTGAGACCACCTTGCTAAAATATTACAATGGAAACTTAAGTTGAAATTAAGTGTACCACATCGGTGACTTAAGTTCCTCTTGAGTTTTAAGTGAAGAAGAGAATTTTGTATTTAAAACGAATAAAACCCTTAAAGTTCAAATTTCGAAAAAGTACCAAATTCGTTATTGTATTATTTAAATAAGTTACTAATTTGGTGTAATATTTATGTCTAGGCTTATTGGTTTAAAAGATAGATGGGGTGACAAAGAAGTTCCAAGATACAGGTTATACCCGTTTACTCCCTAAAAGGGCCGAATTTCAAAAAAGTACCAGACACCTGTCCGCTTATTTTTCTAATGAACAACGATAAGTATTAAATTAATAAGAAAGTGGTAAAAATATGAAGGGGAAACAGGATTGAAGGGCTTGTAGGTGCAGGGCGTGCAAGTTAGGTGAGCCTTTTAACACCCTTCCCCTATAAAGTTGTAAGTGTAACCCAAAAAATTTCATACTGAGAATTCAATAACGTATTTTCTTTTAAAAAGGTTACATAGTTTCTTAAAAAGGCATATTTTTGGTTTACCTTTTCCTTTCAGTCATTCCTGTTGTCCCTAAGAAAAAAGTCATAAGGAAACTCCAGTCAAACATAAAAATCGTATTAATTTAACAACTGAAACGAAAATTACACTGTACGAAATTTGTTACGAATATTTTTAAAACTCTAAACGAATTTCCAGTTGACCTGGTTTAACCTTCCTTTTTGTTAAAAACCTAAATAACACTAAAAATACACACACAAAAACTGTCGTGCATATAACGCCTTAAAAATTATTCCAAAAGTGTTTAAACATACAAAAAAAAATGAAATTTTTTGCGTGTTTTTTTATTGTTTTTTGAATTTTTGAATAAAACTGAAGTGAAAAAAAACTCCTATTAAATATTGGAGTGCAGTAGGTCGCGCATGCTTTGTTTAAGAAACTGAATCAACAAAAAATAAAACATAAAACAAGAACTGTGTCTCTTTACCTTTGAAAATTATTTAAACAATACCAGCACACAATAAAGAAATACTCGTACACATTCAGTACAGACAGACATTTTGTCGATGAACAATTCAACAGCAACAAAATAATCGTAACGATCGTGTACAACATACGCGCACGCAATCATTATTTGTCTCTATCAAACCGTGCAAAAATAAATTCATTAAAATGAATTTTTTTTTTTTGTTTTTTATATTTTATTTTTGTTTTGGGAGTTGTTTGGATTTCTTTCTTGGGTCCACAAACACCATTCAACTGGAAAAATCTGTTTCCTTAAATGTCATGTTTTCAGCGTTTCTTTATTCTTTGCGAGCATGTTGTGTGTTTTAGTTTAACAATTTATTGCTTTTTTCTTTGTTGCTATTTAAAAAAATTAATAAATATTTATGTATTTTTTAGTAAAATTTGTATGCAAATATGGAGTTGTAAAAGTTTTGTTTTTTAAATAAATTTTTAAATCTAAATTTTATTAATTTATAGTTTGAATAATTGAAAATTGCTTGTTATTGCTGTGTAAATTGCCTGCTGTCGATTATGAATAAAAATATTTACAATGAATATAATAAATGAATTTTGTTGTCATGCTAGTTTATATTTGAAATTTATTGGCAATTGTCATGCAAATCGAGGCAATAGAGAAGAACGACCTTTAATTCTATAGTTATAACAATTCAATAAAGTATAGTAGAGTAAGAAATATAGAAAACGACTGGAATAGAAAGAGAGAGAGAGAAATAATCTTAAGGGTTCTATAAACGATCGTAATGCTTGCTGTTAAGCTCGTGGTACATGCGCTTGACGAAACATCTAAATAGGCTTGACTTTCGATCCAGCATAGTCGGTGTTACACATAATAATACATTTTTTTTCTCATCCCAACAAACACGGAGGTTTGATTTCAAATTAAAAATGATTTGAAATCAAACGTTTTCTCGAACGACAAACATTTGATAATGATTTGAAAATCATAGCATTCTTAACAAAAAAGGGGAAATTATTATTAATTTGAAAAATGCCTTTATTTTCAACTTGCTTTCAATTGTAATCCTCAAATGTTTTTCAAATGTGAATTATAATACAATGTGGAAAATAAATAAAAATAATTTTTTTTATGTTAATTCATTATTTATTAAAATAAACTGTGAGATTAATATTCGGCACCATATCTAAAAGATGAAATAATGTTCTTTCCTTTCTCTAATTATTGGAAAGACGAAATACTTGGTTCCCTATTATTTTGAGGATTTAAGCACCGCGATCATTCCACAAACTTATAATTTCTTCGCTTTCCTGTTTTATTTTTTTTAATTCGTATTCTTAATCATTGTAATTACTCACAAATAAATTTTATTTTTCATAAGTTTAACTATAAACGCCATTTATCAATTAATAAAACATTTGATGCAAAGGTTTATTTTTAAATCATTATCAGTTTGAATTTAAATGCTAACATCAAACAATTGAAAAAAGTTTGAGAATTGTGTTTGATGTCAAATGATAAAGTCATTTCTTATCAAAGGTTTGACTTCGTGTTGGTTGGGATATTGCAAACATTAATTTTAAGCATTTTGATCGTGTGCAGAACCCTTAACTCAGTTGTCAATAACTTTTTGATTGGGCTTTCAACCCAATATATGGAATTATCAAAATAATTTTCGTGGGAATACAAATTTAATTTAAATGATTTTGTTATTCGTGCTTATGGAATTTTATAAAAATTTTATTTTTTGGGAGAGCTTCTATTCTAGTTGTTTATCTGTTTTTATAAATCGTTTTTTTGTGTAAATTATTGATTAAAATTATTTTACATAACAGAAAAATTGTAAAAAAATTAAAATATAACTAACACAAATTGGTTAATTACGAGGTCAACTAACTAATATTTTAATCAATAGTTAATAACATTGTTGGATTTGACATTCTTTAAAAATTATTCATATAAGAAGGTATAGCAAAATTTTAAATTTTTTTTCTATTCAAAAATATATCGAGTCCTGACCGAAAAATAGCTTAAGCGACATCTTTTTGATTTTTTTTTAATAATTGAATTTGTTGACAACACTTGCATCATCTCTTAAAATTTCATGGTCACATTATTAACGTTACGATTTTATAGCAAAAACAATTTTAGCTTAAGCGCCAACCTTCATAGAAATTTTTTGGGAAATATAATTTAAAAAAACCTTCTCTTTTAATCTTTTTTTGTTGCGATAATGGCTCGATATAAGAAAGTTCATTTCAGATTTAGTTAATTTTATTTTTATCAAAATATAAAAACTAAATGCCATTTCAGATAAAACTTTTGCTTGGCGTTGCGTTAGAGACTAGCTTTGACATCCAATATGAAATATTTATACGTATACGAAGCATGTCACATAAAGTACTTTTAAGGCAGAGCGAAGCAAAAAGTTAGGCAGTTCTCATATTTTTGCGCGTTTTGACAGTCTGCTAGTATACATTTTTTGTATTTATCTAATTTGAACAAACAATTAGTGTGTGTTGCCAAAGTGTTTATTGTGACACACACCTTTTGCGTTAGGCTTTTCTTTCAAAGTTAGAAACGTCACGCAAAGCGATGACGTTTTATCTGGCATGGCCTTTAATTTTCATTACAACGTCTTTGTTTGGTGGAAACAGGCAAGACATTGAACTCAAGATACAGAAAGGTATAGAAAGTAAATAAATCTTTGTAAAACCTTTGCCGAGCAACAGTCATGCCTGTTTTCATAAAAAAACCTCGTAATTAAATGATGAAATGACTTCATTGCAAAAAAAAAATTGAAATTTCAAAGTTGTTATTGAACAATTTCTATTTTTATATGTATAAGTATATGCATATTTTTTTACCCTGCACCTATCGTTTGATCTTAGACCCTTTAAAGAATTTATATTTTTAATCCTTATCAGGAAGGAAGTTGATATAACAATGCCCGTATGTCCGTCTCTATAAAGAATATATATTCTGGGTTCTTATGAGAAGCGTAGTTGTCCGTCTGCCCGTCTGTCTGTTGAAATTGGTTTTCCGAACACCCCAGAAATGATGGGGACTTTGTTTACTTATATTTATGTCACATATGCTTCGTTACATTTTGCTATTGCAATTCAGCCTTATCGGTTCACAAATGATATATGATCTAAAAGCTAGGACTGCCTCTAATTTTACCCAAAAGTCCCTTGTTGTGGATTTTTTAATTTGTTTTTTTTTATCAACAGCTTAAGAACGACAAGAGCCAAAGTTTCCAAATAAGCTACAATTATTTTGGTTTTCAATACACAATATCAGATTTAATGTGGGCCGGATTGGAGAAGTTGGCATTACACTAAATAGATTTTATCATGTTAAAGGGTATACAAGATTCGTTATAGCCAATTTAGCACTTTTTCTTGTTTTTTTTATTAAAAATGCATATTAGTAAAAATGCGTAGTTTTGTCAGAAGTTCATAATTTGTCTGTAAAGTTCGTATTTCTGTCAAGAATACATATTAATTTTGAACAATTCATATTTCTTTTGAAAACGCGTATTTTTGTCAAAAATTCATATTTTCGTTTTCTTTTTATTTCTGCTTTTTATTTTTTTCCCAGAAAATCATATTTAATATTTTAAATGCATATTTTTTAACAAAAATTATTAGTTTATTTAAGGAAAATTTGACGTAAAACACTGTAAAATTTTGATAAAAAATACATAAAGATTTCTGAAGAGATCGTGCGGTTGCTACCGAAACATGTCAAATCAACGTGTCCCTGAACGTGAATTCAATTCCTCGAACAGTAAAAAATAAAAAATTATCAATAAATTTTAATTCATTTACCCCCAATTTCACCAAGTTCAGTTATAACTAACAATCAGTTATAGCTGTCAAAACATATTGTTAACTGCAAGTTAAAGTAATTGTTAGTTTTAACAGAACTTGATGAAATTGGGGGTTCCCATCGATCATATAAAGAGCATAGGGCCTCAATTGGGGGTTAATGTTGTAAAATTCCTTTCTTTATAAAAATAATTCAATGACAATTAAATATAATGAACTATAGCCTGATTAAATTATAAAAAATTTGGATTAAAAAATCCAGTTTTTTTTTATTTTTCTTAAATTCTTCTTTTCCATATTTAAACTTATTTTATCGAAATCTCTTTCTTATAAACCCACATGATTTTATGACTTTAAAAATCCTATAAATAATTTGCATTCATAGATAAAAAATTATAAGCAAAAATTAACATTTATTGATTTCAAATGATGACAAGTATTTATACTTTTATTTTATAATTTAACAAATTGTCTGCAGATTTCCATAGATAAGATTTATACTTAAACAACCATTTATCTGTCTAACTTGACTGGTTATGGTGGGTTAGTTGGTTGGCTTTTCGATAAAAATTCTTTATTTTTTTAAGATAAAATTTCAAATGATTTTTTTTTCCTTTAAATGTTTTATTTCTCATATGAGACAAATAGAAAAAAAAAATATTAAAGGAAAATTTATAAAAAGAAATCTTAATAAATCTACGATAAATAAACGACCGGTATACTCCAACACATCGTCTTAAAATAAATACAAACACTAGGAAACCTTAGATTTAACTAAGCGATTACTTGTATGAGTAGTCAGCTTGTGTTTATAAAGAATGAAACTTTTAGGAAAACTTATTTTGCATATTTAAGGCAATTAATCCGGACACACTTGTTTCTTGTGATGCTTTCACATGTTTGTTTAAGTTAGACAAAAAGTTTTAAACTATTTGCCGTTTAACTTTTTAAAGGAGTTTTGGGATGGAGAACAAAACTGTAATAATGCTATTGGTGAAGTCAGGAATATTTTTTTTTAATATTTGATTCGCAGATGTTCATCGGTGTCGTGGTCTAAATCAGTGAGTTTTTATTTTATATCTCTCCAAAATGTTGCACAGCTCAAAATTTATCAAAATCGTTTTAGCCAGTGGCCATGTTCCGTAACTCCCGCATCGAGAAACTTTTTGATTGAAATGTGAGAAATGAAACAAAAATGCCATAAATTGAAACAAACAGCTTTTTTCACACTAAACTGCGTCTGTAAAATTTTTGGTGAGTAAAAGCTGTTACGTAAGGAAATTACTCGCCAATTTACAGAAAAAGTGTGTCTGTGAAATTTTAGTGAGAACTGTCAAATAAACTCACGAATAAAATAGGCTGAGAACAAATTTGCGCACACAAAATAAAGGGTGGTTAAATTTTAAGGGCAGATGTTGATTTTGAATAAAACAAAAATTATTTAGGAAATTATTGTCATTTATTTTTATTATGATAATATTCGTATAGTTCAATTATGTACAGAACAAAATATCTGACAAATGGCTGCTGCGATCTCGGCAGCACACCTCCATCCGAAGGTCCAAGCTTTCGATGATGCTGAAGCATAATGGAGGTTCTATTACGTTAATCTGCCGAATTATCTCATCCTTTAGCTCTTGAATTGTTGCTGTCTTATCGACGTACAGCTTTTATTTCAAATAACCTCAGGTGAGATAACACGGCAATTGAATTTATCGCGCAAAAGAGCCATTGTTTCGCCAAGTGGCACCGTCCACATCCATATCTTCCAATTTGGGCCATAAAAAGTTCGTTATCATCTCACGATAGCGAACACCACTCACATTAACTGCCTGACCGGCCTCATTTTTGAAAAAATACGGACCGATAATGCCGCCAGCCCATAAACCGCACCATACAGTCAATCTTTGTGGGTGCACTGGATTTCGACAATCACTCTTGGCTTATGATTCGCCCAAATGCGGCAAGTCTGCTTATTGAGGAATCCACTGAGGTGAAAATGTGACTTCGCAAATTAATCATCCACTGTTGCCATTTCTTGCCACCATTCTGATCATTGAATTTTACCAATAAAGCCATAAATTGCAAAAAATATCTACGTTTGCCTGTCCCGTTGAATAAATAATTTGGCAGATTAGTTTGGTAGTTAGGAAAATTAACTGCCAAAATCGATTTGCAAGGAATTTATATAAAAAATGCACAATGCAATGAATAATGACACAAGAGATAAGTTTATGTTCTTGGCTGATTTGTTCATGGTTTAGCTATTTTTCTTTTAACATTTTAAAAAAATATACGAATGTTTTCAAAGCTATTTGGTAAGCAACAAACATTAAAGTCGTACTTTACATTATTTGGTATAGCCGACATTTGTATTTTCGCCACTGTCGTTAAAAAATTTAAAATTTTAGTAAATTTTGGTCGCCGTCAACGATATGTGTGACTGGCGTTCACAACGCCTGCAATGTCACATCAGCTTCGAGAAGAGTATTATGACATTTATAAGTAACGACTTAATCTCTTTTGATAGTTTTCGACATGAGTTACAGACAAAATTTTTTTTCTCATTTTTCGAGAAACGATATAATATTTTGTTTCACATATTTTCGATGCGAGAAGTTCTCACCAAAGTTATGGAACACGAGTACACAAATCACAAATCTAATCTTTAGGTACAATGAAAATTTCGTTTGCATCACTTTCTTCTTTAACAATTTTATTCGTTTAATCGAATAAGTTTAAAATGCCAAATATCGATTAATCTTTTAATCGAACAAAAATAAAACCCGACTAATTTAACACTCTAGTTGTGACTTATTGGTTGAAAAAAAAGGTTTTATAATTTCCGGATAATTTAAATTACAATTTATTTTTTAATGTTGTCTTTTCTTTCTTTTTATAACAATTATAGACAAACTTTTACAAAATTTCTTAGGTTCATAGATTTAAAGAATATTAAAAATTCTAAGAAATATTCCCCTTTTAAAAATTAAAAAAATAAGTGTAACAATAATTTAATTTCGTATTTATTCTTCTCTTCAACGTTGTAAGTTTGTTTGCCTTAATGAAGTCTTAATATCTCAATTAATAAATCTACTTAAAATTTGCAATGCAAATTTTTTGTTTTGAGGAAGACAGATAATTGCTACTGCTCCTTAAATACTTTTTGAAAAAAAAAAAAAAAACCAATTGTATTTAGTTTTTCCTAAAAAATTACTTCACATTCATAAAACAATTTAAATTGCATTGAAGGCAAAAGCAGGAAAAATATTCATACTTGCAACACACTGTCAGTAAGTACTGTCTCCACGTAATTTGCCAAACAGTGGCAGTAGTAAATGTTCCAAATGAAATTTGCATACGATGAGTACAAAAACTACAACACAAAACTCAAATAAAAGCAATTAAGTTTTGAACTGAAATTTGAAGAAACATGTTGCTGGTTATAAAATAAAAACCCCCCTCTTTTTAACATTTTTAAAAATAAAAATATTTCTAGATCGTGTTTTTTTATTTTTTTTTTTGTTGCATTTAGAAAAAGCACTGAAGCTGAACAGTTTTTACAAAACATCTACAAGTTACATTTCCAAATAGTGAATGACATTTTAAGTATTCGTACATTTGTTTCTGAATTTGTTTCACAATACAACTTTTGCCAAAATAAAATGAAAAGAAAAAGGGTCAGTTACCATTAAGGCAGGTAGTACGCTACAGATTGGAATTTTTTTTTTTTTTTTTTTTTTGGTAACAAAAGGAAAAAGGAAAATTTTAAAAAGTTTTGTAAAATTATCAGTCGAAAATAATTCAGTACTTGTATAAGTTCCAAAAATAAAACAATTGCTTAATTTGTTTAGTAAAGATATCCAAATTATTTTACAAAAGTCTTAAATCATTTCATATCAAGCAAAATCTATCAGCCCAATTATGCATAAAAATTCCCCGGGGGTTTTCTCCCTTCTCCGATTTTTTTCCATGTTAATTCAATTGTAAAATTGGGAGAAGGGAAAAAACTCCCGTTGAAATTTTATTCATAATCGGGCAGTATTGCTTCAGTTAGTAAAACCTTTCTCCCAATTTGTTTAATTTTGCAGAAATAAATTCTCTTGAAATATATATTTTATTGTTTTTAAATGTTAAATTTATACAATTCACTTTTGTTTAATACCGCCTCTGCGCAGTCTTTAATGTCTGCTAAAAAAAAGAGGATGTTGAAAACATTCCTTGTTGTTAGTTTTGCATTTGTTATTGTTGGTTTTCATAGATAATTTAGCAAACGAAAAATAATTACATCTAAACTACTGTGTCACATACAATAATATACAATAAAATCGTACAAATTGTTTTGTCAAAGTTAAACATTGAAAACGAGCAAAATAAAAAAACGAAATAATATGGAAAATAAACTGGGAAAAGTAAAAAAAAAATGATGACTCCATTACGATTTGTTTAAACTAAATTAAAGTTTTGTATTTTAAAGATTTTATGGTTCAAACTTGCCAGAGTTAAAAAGCGAAAAACTTAAGAGCCCATTCCTTTTCTTTGATAAAATTTTGATAAGGGGATTTAAAAAATCTCGCTAAAAAAAAAGTTAATTCCTTTGACTTACATTTAGACAAATCATTTAATTCGAACTCAAATGGATTTATCTAAGCGACCGTAAAATTTGGTTCAAAAAAAAACCAATTTCGAAGCTCCTTAGAATACCACTCTCGTAGCTCGTCACCTTAATACACACCTACTCTACGATCGCGGGTCAATCAATCGGTCAATTTTTATATTCTTGCTTCTTTACTGAAAGGGAAACACTGCTCCTATCAGCAGGCATATGCCAGTAGACTCCTGTCAAAATTTTGATAAGCGTTATGAAGTTTATGTTGACAAACTAGTGATTTGAGAGGAAAATTAAAATAACTAAATTTCGTGTCGAAAAGAAATTTAACTCAAACGATAAATTCTTCTAACAAACACACAACAATTTAATAAGATTTCGTTTTAATGTGCTAAATTCACAATTAGTACTCTTCATAAACACACTGATATTTTTTTGTTGGTGGGATAAAGATAGTTCCAATGCTCATTTCTCTGGTTGCTTAAGCCATATCAACCTTTTTCCAAAAACTTTAGAAAGGCTAAAGATAATCCCAGTAAAAACTTCGTTTACTTTTTCAAAATGAATAGCTTCTCTCACTCATTATTTAGTAGCTTTCTTCTATAACTCCTTTTTTCTATATGTATTTAGGTAAAAAAAAAATAATGACTTACTTTTGAATGCATTTATTTTGGGACATCCCTTGTAAAATTTATTGGTTATTTCAGTACAATTGTAGGTAGTGCTTTTAAGTTTTTCTGGTTTTTTTTATTGGGATACAAATGAAATTGTAAAGCGAATGAGAATTGCAAAAATTCAAGTTTTACCCGCAACGATATCAAAGCTTAAAAAAAACAACTACAATTGGCTTTTTTTGAGTTTGATCATCTGCCAAATCTTGTTTTTTTGGATGGGAGAACCTTTATAATAAACGTTGGACAAAGTGCATGAGTTCAAAGGACACCACGTTGGAAAATGAAATTTTATATCGAAAAACCTGTGCTTTATTTTAAAAATAGCGGGCTTTTTGATCCGCCTTCGTTCAATTTGTTGTAAGAAGATTTAAAATAGTTCCTTAGTTGTGCACTCCACGCGAATTTGCCACCAAGAGACGAAAATTATTTATTTCTACTTTTTGATGCTGTTTTAATGAAAAAGACATAAAAGGTATATTTTAAAACTGATTTAGGCCGAAGTCGGTAGTAAAATACCAGACAAACAAAATTATAAATTCAGATCAATTCATTTTGTACATCAGGCAATAATGGGTTAAGAGTACATTTAAAGAATAATTTCCTTTAATAATCACAGCAGTAGCATTCGATTGACATCCTTTCTACAAATTAATGGGTCGATTACGGATGGCAACTCAACTTAAGCTCATGATAAAATAAACAAATTTTTGTTCAGTTCAGTTGCCATCCGTAATCGACCCATAAAAGAAGATGAAATTTTATTTCTTTTTAAAATTCTATATGGAAACACTTATATTTTTCTAAATATTTTAAATACGATCAAAAAAAAAATTATATTTTCTATACAACTCTGTTCTACCTCTTCACCAATTTTTCTTTTACAAGTAACACAACCCATTAGTTTGTGCCCAAAATCATACATGTTTTTAACATACAATTGGACTCAATGATACTTGTGCGAGAGCATATTTAGTTTTATGTTTTTCTTTCATTCTCGTCTTTGCAACAATCAACTATTTGGGGTACAATTAACGCTTGGTTGCATTTAAGTTTTTTTTTCACTTTTTTTACTTCTTTTCCAAATGATGCAAAACACGCATAAGAGTGTAGAATTGTTGCCGTTTGATTGTGGGGTCTAAATAAAAATCTTTAAATGTTGGTTTCTGCATTCACTTTTTGTTGGTTGGTTGGTTGGTTGGTTGGTAGTCTTCGTATATAAAATGATACTTAATGTTATTAAGAAGTTGTCATTCTGTTATGTCAAACTGACAAAGTAAATATAAACATTAAATTGTTATTGTTGATGTTGGCTGTTGCTGTTGTTGTTGTTGTTTAGAAGTGTCTGCTGCATTGCCAATGATACCGAGCCGAGAGTTTGTCTGTTTGAATTTATTCATTAAAGTGTCTGTTATTTACTTTGCCACATGAGATGATGTGATTTTTTAATGGTTCTGCTAAGTTGCAATAATTGTGGAGTTGTGAACACGAAGGCATGAGAAAGTTTTAGTTACATTCTTTGGGGTAATTAAAAAAAGTTATGTTAAAGAATAACGAATAAAATATTAAATTTTAATGTGAGAAAATTTGGAATCAAAAAAAATTTTCGAAAATTATCAGAAACAATACAACAAGGCATTTTGTTTTATTTGAATTCATTAGAATTCATATGCCTACAGAAACCGATAGACGTCCAACATCGGCTTTTCACTTTAGAAAGTTAAAATACGAATAAATAAACATAAGCAGATCGATGTTATTTCTCAGATGAAAGTGTGATTCGAAAACGCAGTCAAAAAGCATGACTCAAGCACGATCATGATATTTATAATCAACTAAATTATGAACAACAGCACTGCGGGTGTTTATTCCTTAGGAATAATGGAGAAGGTGAAAAGCTCTCAGGGAATATTTATTAATAATTACGTTAAAATAGTTTTTTTCTCGCAATAGCCACAAACAAATCGGCATTTAAAATTCTAAAATGGATATTTAATTTATTTCAATGTGTGTGATAGTGTAAAACAGTTTTTATAAACATTATTGGGGGAATCACAAGGTATGTTATCCAGTCATATCGTCATAATGTCCTAAATAATTTTTTACAATTGTTTAAAATAAATGTTGTTGTATTTTAAACAAAATAAAAATGTTAATGCTTTTTATTGATTCGTCATAACTGTACAGTAGAAATCTTTATTATAAGCGGTAGCCCACAGCAGTCCTATATATTTCTTGTAATTATTTTAGGACATATGACTTTACAACTTTATGACTACCTTGTGAATCCCCCATATATGTTAAAGTTTAATACATTATGCTTTATTTATTTTTTTGTGGTTGCTAATGAAAAGTCTTGTTTTCGCAGTGGTTGTATGCCTATTAAGCAGTTGGTGGGTTTGCTTGTAAAATTCCCGAATTCTTTTTATACCAACACCACAATAGTGAAGAGGGTATTGTACGGAAGAGCGTATAATGAGTTTGTAGTGGCAAAGTATTGAGTACCTAGTATTGAGTATTTGCAGTTTTTGTGAGTATTCAATACTCAAAAAAGTGAATCAACACTTTCAGAGTGGTATTTTTTGAACAAAGTTCAATGGAATTTTTAACGGATCTCTTTCAAGGTAAGCCCTGTTCACAAATGCCATACTTCTTAACAATACATCTTTAAAAAATAAAGAACAATTAAAAACAAGCTAACAAAAACAAAAAAACACAAGTAAAGAAAAATGTAAAAGCTCAGTACCCAAATAAAATGGCAAAAGGGTTCGTAACTTTTAAAATAAACCCTATACAAATACTTTTAAACAATTCCAATTATAATTTGTCAATATTTTATTATTTTCTCGTAATCGAATAACATTTCATCCTTTAACTACGCAAAAAAAAATGTATGCAGACAAGAAAATCCAATTTTCAAACTTTTCCAAAGCAAAACGTTTTACAATAAAACAAAACTTTTGACATTAAAAAATAATGAAAATCTATCTGATACGAATATCTTATGACGAACAAACACTCCAACATATCTCATGGCAAAATTGTTGCTACAACAATCACAGAAAAATACAAATCATACCGAAATGTATAAAATCTAACGTTTAATCTAAATCTTTTTTTTTTTTTTTTTTGTTTTCTTTACATTTTCTTCGAATGCCTTTTATGGCACAACAATAAATATTAAAACTATATGATCAAAACTTGTAGTCTTTTGAGAAAGGAATGGTAAAAAATTCAAAAAAAAAAAAAAAAAAAAAAAAAAAAAAAGCAAAATAAAAACTTAACAAATACAATTTGTTCCCATCCAAAGAAAGGAATGACAATATAGCAGAGTTAGTTTGAAAATACTCAGCTTAACTATAATTTAAAAAAAGTTTTTCATTTAAAGTTTAACTACTGCTACGAGTAACTTAAATAGATACACAGATCTTCAAGTAAAATATACAAATAAAATAACTTTGAAGCTAAACTCCTTCACATAAGAAATATCATAACACATTGAAACGACCCAGTAGGAAAAAATTGCGAAAAAGCAATAATCAACATTTTATGAAAATTATGAAATTTATCTAAATATCTAAATTTTAAAAATTGTTTCCACTGTGCCCATGTTCTGAAACTGTTGGGTCGAGAAACTTTTCGATTGAAATGTGGGACATGAAACAAAAATGCCATATATTGAAACAAACAGCTGTTTTTCTCACTAAACTGTGTCTGTACCCTTTTTTTTTTTGGCGAGTACAAGCTGTCACGTAAGGAAATTACCCGCCAATTTACAGAAAAGGTGTGTCTGTGACATTTTTGTGAGAAAATTTCACGCTTTGAACAGTCAAATAAACTCACGAATAAAAATCGGACGAGAAAAAAAATTTTAACATTAAAAAGAATTAAAAATGCAAAAAAAAAAAAAAAAGAATAATAATATAAATTTTCAAATTATTCGAATGTGTATTCCAAGTCAAATTACAATCTTCAAAAGCTTTTATACTTGAATAGTCTTATTCCTTCAATATTTTCCAGGAATATTTTCTATGCACTATTACGAGGTTAACTTTAGCTATGAGAAATAAGTTCCCAGATTCTATTTGTTAAGAATAATAATAATAATATTTTGTTCTTGGCACATTTTTTATTTTTTAATTATTTTTCTTTTAATATTTTTATAACATATACGAATGTTTTTAAAGCTCGCTTGCAAACAACAAACATTAAAGTCGCACTTCACAATATTTGGTATAGCCGAAGTTGAAAATTTGTAATTTAGTAAATGTTGGTTACCGTCAACGATATCTGTTACTGGCGTTCTTAACAATAACGTAATATCTTTAAATAGTTTTTGCCATGAGTTACTGGCACAGCTTTTTTCACTTTTCGAGAAACGATGGAATATTTTGATGCGAAAAGTTCTGACTAAAGTTACAGAACATGGGCATTGGTTAAAATTATGGTGAATGACTGCTTAACTTCTGACTTCTTGTGCTGCACAAGCACAAGAGAAATTGCTTACAAGCAATCATATTAAATTTAAAATAGTGTGTGTGCATACAACTCTCTCAGAAAACACATACATACTTCCAAAAATATTGAAAAATAGAACAAAACTGCAACAGAGCAATGTTGGAATAAAAAAAAGCTCAACCAGAAAAAATATCAAATAGAACATTAAAACTGAAGTAGAACATTAAAAACATGTTTGAAGGTTTCGTTTGTAGATTAAGGCCAAAGACAAACTTGCACAGAGAGAAACATTTTGGGTTCTTAATGATAATCGTCATATGAATTGATAATTATTTCCAAAGAATGATGCTGATAAGAAAGTATTTTCACTTAAAACTGTCCTGAATGCAGTTATTAGTGTGAAATTGAAAACAATACTTTTCAAATATTTTGCGCAGTTGTGCATTAATAAATGCAACATACTGCCAGCATTACTTAAAAGCAATCAGATGACAGCAATCAGATGACAGATTAGATAATAATTTCCTATTCAATCTATTATTTTTAAAAAGGACATAAAGTGTTATTTTTACAAAGTTCTTCTTTGATCTCAAATAAATTTTCTAAATTCATCGGTTGTTTTTCAAAATAAAAGTTTTCAACACAATTTCCAGTTCCAATTTTAAAAATTTCCTAGAGCCCACAAAGTTCAACCTGAAACCTAAAAATAAACAACAAACTTCCTTTTAAAGCTTTAGTCTGGAAAACACGTTACATGCATGTATGAACATGTTAAACAAACTAATAGGTACAAAAACAAAAAATAAAAATGCTTAAGAGACAAATAACAACAACAATAATAACAAAAAATATTTACAATTTTATACAATCAAACCAACATTAAGCATCTATCACCTTAAAAAGTATCAAGATACATACAAATTCAAGCAGGAGTTTAAAATGTTACACTTACAAAAATCATTTGAAAAAAAACCTATAATGATGGTAAATTGCAAAGTAATCTAAAAATATTAGATCTACCAAACAAAAAACTCAATAATGATCTGCTTAAGCAACATACAAATTCGAAGGACCATAAATTTTGTATTTTAGAAATATATTTCTTTTAAGTAAAATAAAGGAAGAGAAAACCAAATCGTTACGAATCCACAAATCCTCTACAAAGTTTTATTGTATAAGATGACCAACTTGATTATAAGCAACTACTTTCTAAAACGGTTTAGAATCGAAGGATCAATTGTTTACAAGAAACATATTTTCCCAACAGGATTCGTTATTATATTTTTTTTATTCGTTGCGAATCTACAGATTCCATACAAAATTTTATTGTATAAGATATTCAATTTAATTAGTAACTAGTTTCTTAAAGCGGTTTTGATTCGAATGACCAATTGGTTACAGAAAACATGTTTTTCACAACAGGATTCGTAAATATTTTTTCCTAAACAAAATGATATTGCATAAGATGACCAATTTGATTTTAAGCAACTATTTCTAAAACAATTTAGATTCGAAGGATCAGTTGTTTAAACAAAACATGTCTTTTCCAATAGTATTTATAATGGATTTTTTCCAAATCATTGTGAATTTACAGAGCCTACACAACATTTGCTTGCATTAGATGGCCAATTTGAGTACACTGTGCTAGAATCTTACACTATTTTTTGAGACAAGCCGGGCTGCTGGCCAAATTTAAGAATTTCACTAAACCAACCTTTTACTTAAATTTGGCCCCTGCAGTGCCTAGGATGTCCCAAAATGGATCAAATGTATCAAGAACCCTACTTCATTTTTCCGCAACATTATTAAATTTTACCAAACCTGCCCACTATCTCCATTCCTTAAGGGGGCTCACATACAAAATTGTAAATATATACAAGAAATATATTGAAGAAAAAGCTCGATATCTGCCAAGGACTCGTTTTTTGTCCCTACCATTTTCTCAAAGCATACTTGCCGTTTATCTTCAACACTAAAGGGAGCCCCCATACAAATATTGCGTTTTAATGAAATACTTAAAGTTGGCCCCTGGAGGGCCTTGGATGCTCCTCGATGGACCACTTTATTTTTGATCTCAATCAGTTATTTCTAACATACCTTCCCTTAAGGGGGCAAACATACAAAATGTTCAATGCAGACTAGAAAATATTAAAGAAAAAGTCCCATAAATGCACAGGAGTTGCCCCTAGTGGGACATCAATTATTTTTTTGTCCTTAACATTTTCTCAAGACATACTTGCGCCTTATCCCCACTTCTTAGGGGTGTTCCCATACAAATATTGAAATTCTTAAATTACATAATTTAAATTTTTAGACTTTTGTGACTAAAATCAAAATTTGGCAACAGATTCTTATCATTTATGGCTTGATTTGTTGGCAGCTTCGTTTTATATGTCTGAAAAAAAATAGAAGCAAAGCTGCATTTTCCAATTTTTTTGATAAAAAAAATAAATTTTGATAAAAAAAATAAATTTTTTTCAAAAAAAAAATCATGTTTCTAAAACGACTGCGCATATTAGAAAGTTTCTAAAAGGAAATTTAATTGCGGAATTTTGTAATTTTTAGTAGTTTCATTAAACTAAACCGTTTTTGAGTTACGCGAATATATGGTATGCAACCTTCTCCATTTTCGAAATAACGGTATATCTCGAAAACAAGAGCTAACCTAAAAGAACGGTTAGTACCACTGGATTCAGCGTGCCTGAATAAGGTTAAAAATCCATCTTCCAGGCTTGTCTGTTTTTTTTTAACAAGTACAGTGTTATTAGCAAATAGTTTTCAAAACGATTCGAAATGTCAATTGTTTACCGAAAACATGTTTTTTTTGGACAGCAACGCCGAAAACACATAAAAAAATCAACTTAATAAAAAAAATAACTTTATTCTTTTTAATAGTCCATCCTTGCCCTTGCATCTTTTGGACATATATACATATATATATGCTCCCGATGATCATATAAGGAGCATATGGCCCCATGGATGGGCCCCATTATGGACATAAAGGTACAGGCAAATTCCTTTGACTTTTTTGGAACTTGAAATTCCCTGATGCCCTATGGATTGCGGCTGCCGGGACTCTTTTAGTTTAGGTGATTAATTGGTGGCTATTGCAGGAAGTGGTTTCGGGTTAATTTTAGCTTGTTACTTAGAGTGGATTTAGGTACGCTGGCTTATGTCCCTTTCTGTTGTCGTTTTTATTACAGCTTGGAACACAACTATCATCTTAAGGAATTGTCCTGCCGATCATGTCCCAAAACCGCTATCTGTTCGATTTGTTCGAGACAAAATTTCCTTTTTGTGTGTGTAGACATCTTTTCCTGAAGTTCGTATCAGATAATAAATTTAGACTTCATTTACTTTATGTTCACAAACACTTTTCCTCTTTGTGTAAACGATGCCAAAATTTAAAATGAACATTTAACTGGCAACTGAAAACCAAAAACGACTAAGATTAATTCATTTAACTTATACAAAACTTTATTTATCGATTTTTTTCAGTTGAACGTTTCTTTTCTTTTCTTTATTCGTATTTTACTGCCATAACTGCTGTTGTTTTGCTGAAACTGCTGCCGCTGCTGCAATCAAACAATCCAGATGCATGTTTAATGATTTTTTTTTCTTCTCTTGCTGTGTTAATTTTGTGCAACAAAGATGTAAACTTCATAAACTCGACAAGAAGAGTAATGAAAAGCATAGCAGATAGCTGCTCGTAATAGAGAAAGTTCATCCGCTTTAAAGAAATGCCTTTGAATGAGTCTGTGTGCGAGGAGTGTACAGTTACAGACAGTTTTAAGGAAGACATATACTCAATAGAAACAATAAAAAATAAAGTTAATCCACCTACACATACATGCAATTAAAATGAACATATTTAAAATCTTCTTACAGACAAATACAATGAAAAATTTACACTGTTTCCAGTGCAGTGCTTGCACAAATTACACTTACACTTTAAAAGCAACAGTACAGTATTTTTTGAATTTGAACATAATTTAACTCAGTTTTGAATTATTTTCTTAACATTGCAAAGTCTTGTATACAATTTGTTTTATTGTAATATATATTTTATTACCCAAAAAGTAACATTAACAACCCATATACAGGGTGATGCAAAAGTAACATTATGATATAATTATTGAACAATTATAGTTTTTACTTATATTTTGCCTTTTGGTTTCATTAAAAATTATTTTCTTAAAAAATAATGGAAAATTTATTTACTATATTGTAAGTGCGGGTATAAAAAATACTCTTAGAAATTAAAAAGGGAATGCAAAATACACTCAGCAACGAACGCCTATTAAACGCATGTTAACTTCAGCCGTTCTCGCGTACTGCACGAGATAATTTTCAAATACTATGAGTATAGGCAAAATAATTTTATTGTATTGAAAGGTTTTGAATGAAACAATTACTGTCTGAAGTGTATATCTTTAAACTATTGTACCTTTACAACACTATTTAAAATGTGCGACGAATGGTACGGCATAGGATAAGTCAAGTACCTTTTTACAGCTAAATGTTGCTCTTTCAATAAACTTATGCACCACCCTGTATAACACAATCCTACATAAATGCATGCCCCTAACTCTTCCCAGAAGTACATTTTTAAAAAAAAACACATTCTACACATGTGAGTATGTAGCTAGTACATGCATTTATGCTAATACTTTTACAACATTTAGAACACAGAAGCAAAAAAAAAAAGAACGAGAGTTGCAACAAAAAATCCATAAAGTAAAGCGAAGTAACATTTGGCTTAAGGAGTTTAATTCAAGCATCATAGTTTTCAGCCAGACATTTTTCGTCTTTCATTCATATAACAGCAATGTGTTGCAAGGCAAGGTAGGTAGGTGGCAGCTGTAATGCTTACTGAGTTAACAGTTGCAAAAGTTACTTTGAATGCCAAGTTTAAAAGTTTTTTTTTTTTTTATTTGAAAATAAGAAGTTTAGACGTGTTGCAGTTAGAGAAATTAGTGTCTGTCTGTGGCAAGATTTAGTTGAAAAAGCTGAGCATTAACTCATTTTGCTATTATGTTTTCTTTTATCTAGTTCTATTCCCAACATATACTTGGAAATATTGTTAAAGAGTTTAAAAAAAAGAAGAGATTTTGAAAAATAAATTTAATTAATATTGGGATTAGAAGAGGATTTTGGAGTTAGTTGAAATGAAATGAGAAGGTTGAACAAAGAACAAATCTATTCAGGAATATGAAGAGGGCACTTTAAGGAAAACGACAATTTATTGAAATTTGAAAAAAGAAATTGACTTTATTTAAGGGGCATTGTAGCTGTTGCTACATGTGGACATGTGGAGAATTTTAAATTTCAATTACCTTTTTAATACTTTTTAGATTTTCTTTGTGTTATCTGAAGCTGCTGGTTTGTTTGCATATCCAAAGAAATTTATTCTATGGCGTTCAAGATATACATACAGCTGCCTATTATGAACTAAATTTGATTTTAACTGCAGTCGAATTAGCTAATCGAACGAATTGTCATGTAGTATTTTGCGTTTATATTGCGTTTTACATATTTTACTTAAATTAAGGTCATCACTAGAAAAGTGGCAATAAAGTCTGTTATTATTGTGCAATCACTGACAAAACGTCATTTGTTTTGAAAGCAGCGCTACCAGCGTTATATTTTTAAACAAATTGAATTTCATACACATTTTTGTGTTTTCTTTTTAAATTCTTAAACCTTCGTAGAACAAAAAAAATAGTTTTTTTTAGCAAGATGTGTTTCACATTTTTTACATCGTTGATGTTACATGTTGATCAGTTTGAAAAGCCTGTTAAGTAAATATAAGATAATATCTTACTCTTGTCGTTTACGGCAACGTTATGAGCGATACACTTCTGGCGTATATATGTACAGTCTTTGATACTAAAGCTTGTCTTGGTTTAAATTATCAAATTTCCAATCTGGCCAATTACTGTCGTACTTTAGTCCCATCTGGGATAATGAAATCCTGCAACTCCCCAAGCTTTACAAGTCTTGGTGTTCTTGCTAGTCAGTCCTCTTATTTGTCTGAAACGTAGTCTGGAATTCTGACTCGTGACGAGTCACTGTGTGATATTGAGCGGAAGCTTATAAAATAAAAATTATCGTTCGGGAATTTTTATTATAAACAAAAACATATTTTAGAAAGAAAATGTTGATTTTAAAGAAGAGAGAACTTTAAAGTTAAAATGTATTTTACACTTTAACACGAGTTTTTATTGTTTTTTACAAATTTGCAAGCAATAATTAGATCAGGAAGCATTTTCGACAATATACGTAAGGCTTGTGCGATAGTGTAAATTACCCTTAAGCAGTAATGGTAGATGTTTACCACTCTTACGAGGAAGTACTAATGGTTTTTGCAGCACAAAAATGTTGCGACTTTCTATATTGTGAACCGAAAATAACCTGTTTTGGGTCATACCACTCGTCAGATACATTATTTCTTAGAACACTTTCAGGAAGCATTTTCGACAATATACGTAAGGCTTGTGCGATAGTGTAAATTACCCTTAAGCAGTAATGGTAGATGTTTACCACTCTTATGAGGAAGTACTAATGGTTTTTGCAGCACAAAAATGTTGCGACTTTCTATATTGTGAACCGAAAATAACCTGTTTTGGGTCATACCACTCGTCAGATACATTATTTCTTAGAACACTTATACCCACTAAGGGCTGTAAGAAATCTATTAAAATACCTCTGTGGTCTACTTCTGTCCCAGATTTGTTTATTACTTTACACATACTGTAAATTTTCAGCTAATTGATAGAAGTAACAACTTATCTGGCACTTACTTCATTGGAGCGACTTAACTCTGATGCGCATTATAATTCCAAAAGACAGCAATTTAATTTAAAACTCAGGTAATCGATACATATAAATGCTTATTTATTCCCCTACAAAACACTACTAATAGCCAACTTAGTAAATATTTTATGACCAACCTTCAAAATGATTAATGTTGTGCTAATTGTTTCTTATTTATTCCTAAGAAAAAAAACTTGGCCAAAAATCCTTTTTCTAAATGGCATCAAATGCAGTAGGAAGTTAAGAAAAAATATGCTAATGATCAATGTGTCAACACATGTTTAGAAAATACGGCTTAAATAAATCAAATAACTAAAATAAAAATAATTAATGAATTTTTTGCTTGTTAAACTTTGTAAAAATTTCTTAAAATTTGTTTTTTTTAACAACCAACAAAAAAAAACAAAAACAAACTCATCATCAATCATTTGAAACATTAAAAGAAGAGAAAAGTTGAATTTAATACCGCATTATTCAGCAACATTGTTTGTAAACAAAACGCCAAAGACTTTAATTTAAAGAAAAAGCTGCCTTAAGCTGCTTAAAGGTGTTTAGCGACACACGTATTTTTCAACACACCACAAACGCCAAAATACTTGTTAAAGGAAACCAAAACTGATCAGGGAAATTAAAAAAAATACAAATTTGTTTAAAAGGGAAAAATAAGAGGAAAAACATATACAGCCATATAGCAGAAAACATTAATCAAAGTCATGTTTTTATGAAAGATTTCTATTGACACAATGACAGCTTAGAATCGAAAGAGAAGAATAAAATCCCACAACAAGAAATTCATACAAACGTTTGTGAAAATATGTTTATAAAAAGTATTTGTATTCTAAAATAAGCAAGTGTGTATATGACCATTTATAAAAAGCTAAAAATATTATTAGAAATCAGAAAACACAATGATATAAGAAAAAACCTTAAACACAGACACCCCTAGACATGATGGCAACACCATGCACAGTGGAATAAACGGTGTTGCCGATTTAGAAAAGTTTTGGATTCTTATCGTTTTGCTTGGGAAGCAGACTTGTTCTAGAATTTTTGTATGAGAAGGGTGTAAAAATCGGCCATACCTGTTCCACAACATAAGCAACATTCAAAACCCATGAACAACAACACCCACTTGATTAAAAAAATTGATAAGAAGGGATTGGAAGCCGTTGTGCGTTTGAAAGGTCTGCGTAGTTGCATTAAGAACGAAATTTTCGATTTGTAATTGGTTCGTTTTTCAAATAGACATTTTGAACAGACCTGATTATCTCACAAGAACATTAACTTTGAAACATAAAATCAAATTTTCAAAAATTTTGCAAGCAAAAATTACAAAGTTTTCCACTGTATTAGCTTAATTAAAAGTATTTGTTCTTTTTACCTTTTCATTGTAATCTTAAACATCATCCTTGTTTTCTTCTGCTCAACAAAGAAAAAAAAATCCAAAAAAGAATACAAAAAAAGAGGTTAATGACTATTATGGCCAATGCAGCACTTCCAGACATATTGACAACGTTTTTTCTTTTTGCGCAAACTGTTTTTTTCCTCTTCTTTCTACCCTTTTTCTAAGTTTTAAGAGACCAAAATATGGTCACATTATCATGTTGCACAAAGAAACTCATAATTAAATACATCTTTATTAGAGATAAAGTTGCAAAAAATAAAAAAAGTTGTTTAAAAAAAAAGTAAAGAAACTTATGTTACAACTCTGTATTAATCGATTCTTAGGCCGGGTTTTTGAGATGTAGATTAAGTTTAAGCTTAGTTTAACGAAGTCTTAAATTCGGATTTTTTTCGGCGAAATTTTTTTTTTATTATTTCATACAGGACCAACATTTTAAGCAAGCCAAGCTGTTACGTCAAAATTTATGTCTGCACAAATCTGTTTTAGATTAACTAAACCTTGTTTAACTGACATCTAAAAAAACCCATCCTTAATCATTTAATTGTTAAATCAATCCCTGTTGTTATGTGTTTACTATTGATTTTTCGCGTAAATGCGATCTTGCGACATACGACCCAATTGTGTTCTTAGCATAACTCAGAAGGTCTCTCTATTCACAAAAAATTTGTTATTTCTCTTATAACAGAAATGCGATTTTATTCTAAAAATCGCCTTTTAATCCAAATTTTTAATATTTTTTAATCAGGCTTAAGTTCATCAAATTTAATTTTCATTAAATTATTGATAATTTGATTGATAATCATTCATTCTTGACTGACCTGAGATTCGAACCCAGGCGGCTGGTTACCATGACATGTTCCGATCACAACCACTTGATCTCCTCAGATGGATTTGCCGTCTTACACTCGCAGCCATCGACGACTGCTGACGTCAATAGTCAAACATCAATCCTTAAACCAAATTGTATTTTTAACCTTTGGAAGATCGAAATTTGCTTTTTTGAATGATTATCCATTTTAATTGATTTTACATGTTTTTCCTAACTTCTGTTTTTTCCGTAATATTAATTTCCGTATTCATAAAAAATAAAATAAGTTTAAGTGTCTTTTAATGCAAAATTTTTATACAAATTTGTCTTAGATTCTTATTTTATAAACAGCTGAAATTTGTCATCACGATGACATAGAAAATTGACATATGGAAACGAGTATTTAATTTTCTCATCAACATTCTTTCCACCATAATTTATCCAGCCCGCAATTTTACTATAGTTTCTTTAAAAGCAGAAAAAAAATCTGAAATTAACAAACTCCAAAGAAACAAAAAGTTAAAGAACTCTTTTTATGTTTCATATCCCCAAATGCAGTCAAAAGAATGTTTTTCTCACTTCTTATTGCACAAAGAAGACAAAAAGAAATGGGTTGTTACAACCAGACCTGGGCGATTTGCATTTTTTTGCACAATCATTAAATTATTAAATTACGATTAACTTTAACCATTTTAATGCACTACTTCTTCCACTTGCGGCCCTATGTTCCACAGGGAATTAAAGGACTACATAAATACAATTCTTCCACTACATTATTTTCTTATCAAAGTAGTGCATTAGTGTTTTAATGGCATTAAGCTGTAGGCCAATTAATGCCACTACTTTTGCATTAATTTTAAAACTCATCATGAAGAGTGCATCACTAAAGTAGTATAAAAATAATAGTGTATTACCAGTGCATTCAAATGTCTTAAGTAAATTGTAAAGCATTAGCGTATTTAAAACATTTGTCCCAGGCCTGGTTACGGCCCCCTTTTCTGGAGCACAGACATTTTAACCGAGCCACACAAACAAAAGAAAAAGAAAATCGAAACAAAATCATTATGAAGGCAAAAACACGTAAATTAAGTTCATTTTTAACCTACAAAGACTTTAAGTATCAAATATACTCTTATTTACATTTCGCATGAGTATGACTTTGTTTAGACAAAATTATTGCTTTTGTTTTATGGAAAGCATTGTATATGCACATACACAACAACAAGTAAAATATCCTGTTTCATTAGAGAATTCTATACCTACTTGTACGTGTTTATAAGTATTTTCTTTTTCTTTTTTTTTCATAAGTATTTGTTCTTCTTCTAATTTTCTTTTTTTATCCTTGTTGTATGTGTACACATCTCTTTATTAATGAACACAAGAGTTGCTAAAGAATAAAATGGAAAAAGGTTAAGTACATTTTAGCTGTATTTAAAAAGTATTCTTTATTCTCATTTTTGTTTTTTTTTTTTTGTTTTATTAATTCTATGGACTTGAAGCTACTTTCAGCATATTGCCTCCATTTAGTTACTTCTTCTGCAGACAAAGAGACAGACAGACAGACATTGTTCCTAAAATATGTATTGCGCATAATTATCATCAGTTAACAATCTTTAAACATGCCATACTCGACATATGACACTTTTATGATAATTTAAACGTGCAATATGTGTAATAGAAATTTAAGAACCAACCCACTGGTCGTATGAGTGATATTAATTAAGAAAGCACTTTTTTCCTCCATATTCTTTTTAAATTATGTATTATGCTTATGGAAAGGAATATAAATATGTAAATATGATTGTCTATACGGAAAATCTGATAAGAATTGGGGTTAAGAATTGAATCTACTAAATGATTAAAGTTTGATTCTTTCGCAGGAGAATGATATGGATGGTGCTTGAGTTGGTATGTGAACAAAATGTTGATGACTTACAAAGAAACATTGTTCTTTATACTCGAAGCTGATTAACAGAACAAGTTCTTGTGTGTATAAAAAAATAATTTTGAAATATGAAAGTAAAAACGTATAACAACAAAAAATAGAGAAATATGCTAAATAAACTATTTAAAACTTGGGGGGTGAACAAAAATTGAAGAAAAAAAAACAGTAAAACTGGTATAATCGGCTGTTCTCCATCTTATGTAAACTTTGCTTTAAAAGCTTAAATTCGAGAGCTCACTGGTATTTTGGGCCAGTTGAAATAAGGGACCGGTTTGCCGCATATTTTATATTAATACTCTTTAAATATAAAAAATATGTGAGCCAAATTTGGTTCTCGAACCATCCCCACGGGAGTGTAAATAGGGATCATCTTAAGAATAATATTCACTTGTTGGTATGTTGGTATTGCATCATGCGTGGGATAATCAGGTGTATGCATACTTGTGATCTAAAAAATATGAAAAATGTCAGGCGTCTTCGTAATTTCTTGAGACCGAAGGCTCACCAGGGATCCTATAAAACAGCCCCTTGTTTAGGAGCCAGAGATATTTAACCTTTGCTGCTTTAGAAATTAGCAACATCACCTAGGCATACAAATACATCCAACGGAATCCTGAAAACGGCTCAGCAGCACAACTTACAGGGTATGAGTCAAGCAAATCTGAATTTCGAAAAAATAAGTACGACTTAAATAACTGTTTTCAAATAGATTGTTTAATAATTTTATTACTTACGGACAATTTAACACTAACTGGCAGTTAGAGTAATAGTTAATTTTAACTTAAGAGCCACTTCTTGGGTTTGAGGTTAAAGTTAATTTAATTCTATAATTTGCTAATCTAATAATTAAGTTAATCTAGTATCAATTAAAATTGATACTTTTGGGTGGTGGCTTAAACCATGTAGTGTTACCATACTGAGCAGAAATAAATGTCGACATTTTTTTGCAAATGCAACTTTTTATCAAAGCAATATGGATGCTTTCAAAGAAGAAGAAGAAAATACGCGAATTAAATATTGTTTACAAGGTAGACATTTTTTGTGTGTAATGAAAAAATTTAGAAAGGAAAAATCATATAAAAGTGTATGGCAATATAAAATTTTTTAAAAATTATTTTTTGTATATATTTTTTCAAAATCTGTTTATGATAAACTTGTGTATGTTGACAGTTTAAGGTTAGGTTTAAACCACCTTCATTGGCCGCTTGAACTAGCAAAAAATATTAAAAAAAATACAAATAAAAAGTAAATACGGAGATAAAAGTTAATTTAATTGAAAATCTCTAACCCGAAAAGTGGCTTTAAAAGAATAAAAAGTAAATTTGGTAATATTCGATATAATGATGCCCAAAACTACATTCACATATAGTAGTAAATGTAAGGTTAGGTTAGATGGCCGGTAGATCATGGTGGTTCCTAGCGTTACCGCAATGTACGATCACCCCTAACACCCTCTTGGCGAATTCTAGGAGTCTCAATAGTCAAATTCCAGAGATTTACCCTAAAACTTGGAAGTAATTACCTCCTAGACAGTTTTCTCTGGAGCGCATGAGTGCCAGAGTGACAGAGTATATACTCCACCATCTCTTTCTCCTCTAGTTGGCCACAGTATCTACAATTGTCAGTTGCCCCGCCCTTTTGGCGTATACTGCCGTCCGACAATTATCGGTTATGAAACCTATCAGAAGCCTATAATCCTTTCTTGGTAGCGATAGAAGATTTTTAGTATATTTGAGATCATAGGATGCCCACATAACTCTGAAAATCTTGCACGTTTCGGTGTTTAGTAATAAGAGTTATAACAACACAATTTTGCCCCGACATCAAAAATAATTTATTATTTTGAGAGTTAAAGAAAGATCTTTAGAAACTGAGTTTTTTGAAAAAAAAATATTCTGGTAGCTTTATTATCAGCTGATATGGACAATCAAGCCAAAGTGATGTCAATAGTTTGGCAAGCTCGTATTTTCTTTAAAACAAGTACAAAATGCGGTACGGATTACTGAAGTGCTCGGTACTTCAAATAATCCTAAAACGGGATTGACTTAAGTAAAAGTGAAACATAAAGTCATCGAAAATTGTGCTTGATTCAAGCAATTCTAAGTTGGTTTAATCTCGAGAATTTTTACTTGAAAAAATCCAAAAGTAAGAGAATATATTATTATTTACTTACCCGTTAACCATGAATCAAAGAAACAACAGGTTTGTTTGTGTGACGAAGAAATATAATTTTTGCATGTGCATTTGTGTATGCCTTATATTTCTTACAACAAACGCTCTTTTGCAGTCTATGATGACGTAGATGCGCAGTAGAATTTTTTTTTTTTGTTTGTTTTGAGTCATGTTCGTTACCCGTCTTTGTTACATCGTTTTTGTATTTCCTCCATATTTTACAGAAGTACTCTCAATTATGAGACACCAGCAGTATGCACGATATGGTTGTCGTGATCATTTTACTTTGAAAATTTGTTGTTTTCAAATATATGAGAAGGTTCTTTTCAAAAATTGACTATTCCACTTTTTTAGTTTTTACATAATTTTAAAGAGTGTCAATATATTTATGCCTTTTAGTCAAGGCGAATTCATCCCAGGTAATCTCGGTACTACAACAAGTACAACTCGTACAAAAACCACAAGCAATTTGTTTTTGTAAAATCATTGTACAATGTCAAAAACAGAAATAAAACGAAACAAAAACAAAGATAATAAAAGAGAATAAACAAAATTTTGACATCCAACAGTGATTTTAGCTAATATCAGCAGGGCTTTTGAGACCACGTTTTTTTTGGTGTAATTATTGTTTCCCAATTTTATTTTTGAACAGTTTTCATTTCAATGTTACCAAAAAAAACAAAAAATTAAAAATGATTTCTGTCGAAATTAGAATCATCCAGTTTTGGAAAGAACCCCCTCAAATAATTTTAACAAATTTGGCTTTAGGAAATTTTGCTTCACATTTTTGCGTAACCGATATTTGCGACATGAATTAAATTTAATATTTGATCAACCAGCTTCTTTAGTAATTTTGATATGTTAAAACGAATGTAATATTTGTTATTAGGAGTCATACTAAGAAGACACAAATGATTTGTTTGTGCTTTTCAGGTAAAAGAAGCTCGATGTTGAAAAATAAGGACGAATTTCAGAATCGGGAATATACACAAACATTGTCTATTATTTGGCAATCCTCAAAAACTTTAAGCAGATGTTTAAGTTTTCATAAGAGCTACTTATTCCCTAATCAATTTCGATTCGAACAGATTTAAAGATCTAGTGATATTGTGCCACAATTTAATTTTGATAACTAAGAATTTCTTGTGAATAGGTGCATTTTTTGAAAGCTGAAAATCGTATTGTGAAAACAGCAGACCGATCTTAACCAAATTTAATGTCACATATTTTATTTTTTCGAATTTATTCTATGAGCTTAATTTCAGTTATGTATTTTATAAAGCTTTTTTGTAATAGTACGTTAAAATTATTAACTGATTAATGTTTAATCAATCATCTGTAAAATTTGAATCTTAAACTTTATTTTAAGACTTCGTGGACACCTTTGAAAAGGACGAAATCGTTAAACTGATGGATCTAAAGTTAATTGGCATACATTGAACTTGGTTCGGCGTTTATTATGTTTAGCTAAAAAAAATACCATCGCAAACTTTTACTTCCTAAACCTCCTAGTAAGTGTAGAGTACCACAAATAATTAAAAGCAAAAAAAAATTTAGTACTGTATTGCCACATAAAATATATAAATAGAAGCAGCACATATTTCAAACTCCTACTTAATCACTCAACTTGATCGTTTGGATTAACTGAACATAATTTATTAAAAATAAATGAGATCATGTTCAGAGGTTCAACACAAACCTAATAATTTATGAGTGCACTGAGTTTAATAAAAACAAAAAAAAAAAAATTCTGTAATAAATTGAAAGAAAATTCAAACTGAAATTAATTGCATCCATAGCAAAAGTATCTAAGTACACTGATAAAAATACTTTTAAAACATAAATTAAATTAAGAACTTTAAAAAAGTTAGAATATCTTGGACGTTAGACAAAAAGTAATAAAGTTTAAAAAAATGCATTTTTAGTTTGTCAATTTTGTTTTCTCTTTCGTTGAGTATCAATAAGTCCCGATAAGCACAACTCTTTCTATCGTTACCATTTGCTCTTTCGACAATGAGGCCCCTCTTAATAAGGCATTTAAATAATTTTTAATTAAACCTTACGAAAAACTGCAGTGTCTGACTTAAGATTTTTTTTTTCTTACGTCAAAGATATTTCAATGGTCTCATTAAATCAATTATTATCAGTGTATTTGAATACTTTTGCTATAGATACAATTTATTTCAGTTTGAGTGTTATATTTTCCGAACTTATAATTACCAAATATCCCTACAAGAAATGAATGAGCGAATCATCTTATTTTTCACGTTGGCCTTAATAAAACGATGGGAGAACTTGATTTTCTATAATTTCTCTCATAATTTTCTTAATAGAGCCCATACACAATACCATCATGATTGTACAATCAAATGATTGTGGAATTAAGCTTGAAGCACACACCACACCAGCATGCTGGTACAAAATTCATTTTTTACCAAAAATTGTGTGGAAAAGGTTGTAATGAATAACGATAAAATTTGTGCTGCTGTTATTATTGCTATTATCCTTAAACGAATAAGGAGTAAAAAAAAACGTGTTCTCCCGAAAATATTTTTTCTTTGGCATTCATGTTTTAAATTTTGTATTTTTTGATGTTTATGCATTGACGATTTAACATTTATGAGCTAACTTTACAGCACACGATACCATCATGCTGGTGCAATCAAAAAAATATCAAACTATTTTTGATAAAGCACCATCAGCTGGTACAATCACACCACAAGCTCATACACGGCACAATCAGCTGGCACAATCACTTGATTGCACAATCATGATGGTGTTGTGTATGGGCCCTATAACGCCAACGTGAAAAATATGATGATATGATGATGTGAGGAAATCGTCAAATTCTTGAAAAAAAATAAAAATATCGTCTTTCACGTTTCGAAAAATCGTCAAAAAAATCGGACATCTTAAAATTTAGTTTTTTTAAAATGTTTGCCCGATTTAAAACAAAAAAATCATTCAAACAAAAATATAATTACTTCATTCCCAGCCAGCATTTTCAATCGTGAAATAGATACTGGAAGTCTCATGAAGGCTGTCTTTGATCGTCGACGACCGCACTTATTAATCGTAGAAGATTCCTTCCACAGGAAAAGCTGTAACACGACTGAGATTCTTTCATAGCAAACCGAAAGACAAGACGCTTCTTTAATCGTTGTAGAAATCGTTTAAGATGTGGGTAAATGTTATCTAACGAGTCTTTCATGTCAAGAATCGTATGAAACGAAGGATTGATTAGTGTAACATTGTTGTTCTTGTACTCTAAAGATAATCTTTAAAAGATTTTCTTAAGACTTGCATTTTACAGCTGTACCTAGTTTTTGAATAGAGCGCCCTCAACGCTTTGCAATTGGAAGAACCTATTTTGACAGCTCGTTTAAAAGTGAAGTTTGCCGCTATTGTTAATTAATAATGGCAATTTAGCTATTTTTGATCAATCTAGCGTTTTTATCTCTATTTTAATTTCTAATTTGTGGGTTTTATTAAACAAAAAAGCTATCACTACTGTTCGTAAAACAACGTTGACGCCCTTGCTTTGGTGTGGCATATCAGCGTAAAAGCTAAGCAAAAGAAAACGTTCCGCCTACCGCTCTTGTTAACGTACGCCTGCTAAACATTCCAAGATTAAAAAACGAAATTGTCAGAAAATGTAATGTTTTATTCAGACTTTGGAGACTAAACAAATCGTCACTTTTTAGAAAAAAATCAGCAAATGGGCACTGTTCGGCTAAATGACGATAAATCGTCAAATCTGGCAGCCCTGCTTGTAGGGATGTTAAAATTTTTTGTTAAATATTCAAAGTTCTTTTAATTTTTCTAAGTGCATAAAAGATTTTTTCACATTTCTCTACAATACTTCTTCAGTGTGTTTGATGTCATCGATTTCAGTACTTTTTTTTTTTTTTTTTTGCTTGAATAAACTTTTGAACAAATGTCGCTGGCTGTTTGGCTCTTGTGCCAATGACATGTTGATGCTTTAGTTAATTCTCGTTGTCGAGTATGAGTTTAAATTTATGTCCGTCGGTCTCATACACTGAAGTAAAGACACTCGAGGTGAATGATCATTTTATTGTCTTGTATTTTGCCAATATATAATTTTTTATTTTTTTCTTAGTCGTTTATTTATAACAGATGTTTTTTTTTGCATTTTCCTACATTTTTCGATGTTTATTTAAATTGACCCATTTTATCGTTTCGTACCACAAAAATAGACGTTATTTGATACAAAATTTTACAAGGAATTTTTTTTTATCGTCAAAAACAAGAGTATGTGAAATGAGTATAATTCTGTTTACATTACGCTTTTGAAAAATATTCCATTTGGCAAAATTGTTGGCATTGTGGCCAAAAATCAGTTTGTTGCCAAAATAATTTTTTTTTTTTAATTTCAATCAAAATTTCTTAGATTTTCAATATTTATTTATTTTTAATGAGCTCACGAGAAAATGTTCTTCTAATGCATTTTGTTTTTTTTTTTTAATTATTTTCTTAATTTGAAAAATATTTAATGGTTTTTCTTAAATTTAATTTTATTGTTATTTCATGTGAATCATATCTGTTATGGAAAAGTAGAATACAAAAAAGACGCAATTAAAAAAATTTTAAGAATGATTTATTGTAATAAAAACTTTTAAACAGAACTAAAGGGTGGTTAAATTTAAGGGGCCGATTTTGAATGTGAACCACAGCTAAACGTCAAGTTTTCTTAGCATTTCATTTGATTTTTCTCAATTTCAGACTAAATCAATTTGAAACATGGAATGATACACAATCGAGCAACGCGTTAAATTTATTCTGGCTTATTATGAAAATGGGCGTTCAAATCGTGCACTTCGTAATTCATCACGCACATTTTCACCCCAGTAGATTCGTCACTTAACAGAATTTCCGCATTTGGGCGAATGATAATCCAAGAGTGATTGTCGAAAAACCAATGCACCCACAAAGAGTGACTGTTTGGTGCGGTTTATGGGCTGGCGGCATAACCGGTCCGTTTTTTTTTTTTAAATGATGCCGGTCAGGCACTTACTGTGAATGGTGTTCGCTATCGTGAGATGATAACGAACTTTTTATGGCCCGAATTGGATGTGGACGATATGTGGTTCCAACAGGACGGTGCCACTTGCCACACAGCTAACGAAACAAGCTTTGATATTGTTACAGGTAAAACTGAGGTTTATAATTCTAATTCGCTTAACAGTTTTATTTGTATAATATCTTTAGCTTTTCTAAAATCTTTGGATGAAGTTTCCTGATGATCTGGCCTAAGCAACCAGTGAAATGCGCATAGGAATAGATTATCCCTTCAACAATAAATTTCAGTTTCTCAATATTATGACATGGGAATTTAGCACATTTGAAAGAAACCTTGTTAATTAATTTTTGAATCCCAAGAAAAACTTTGAAAACAATGGCTCATTTGCGCGACAAATTTATTGGCCGTGTTATCTGACGTGGTGGCGATGTCAACTGTCCGCCAAGATGATGTGATTTTACACCGTTGGACTTCTTTCTTTCGGGATATTTGAAAGAAAGGGTGTACGCCGATAAACAAGCAACAATTCAACAGCTAATGAGATAATTCGGCACATTAACGGCATAGAACCTCAATTATTCCTCAGCGTCATCGGTTTGCCGCCAAGGTCGCGGCGGCCTTTTGGCCGATATTTTGTTCCATCCATAATTGTAACATACCAATATTATCATAATAAAAAGAAATGAAAATAATTTGTGTTAAAATTTAACCACCGTTAAAATTTAACCACCCTGTATAAGACATTTTTATTCCTGTCCAAAAATTAAATCTAAAATGCCCCCAAAAAAAACCTCAAATGTCCTATTTTTTGAATTTTTAAAAAAAATTTTGGGAATTCCGGGATTTCGGTAAAAATCTTCTGAATTTATTTCGATTTTTATTATGTTATTGCCCTTAAAAATCAAAAATTAATTTCGTGATAAGCAAATTTGGTTGCAGTTAACCTCTTAAGCGCGGGGATATGCATAGGGAACCGATGATCTAAAACTAAAACCCATTTTCACGCTTAAGTTCCCTTTTATATTATCCATGTATTATGTTTTCAAAACTATTTTTCATTAATTATTTAAAAAATAAAAATTCTTTAAACACTTCCATTTCAAAGCCATTATTAAATTAAATTATTTTCGTTTTTATGCAGTAACTTTTTTTAAAACTTTCAAATGAATTAGTTTTAGTTTGCCTGTGTATGTTTATGACCATGTCGTATTGAATTTCATGTTTATCCTGTCCCAAGCTTCTGTAAGCAGCTACTGGCTGAATCAGCAGAAAACACCACTTGAATGAAGTTCTAACCGAGAGCCAAAGAAGAAACTGTTTAAAAGTTAAATTTATGATGATTTTTGTTAAAGGTCTTTAGTGCTTTCCTTTTGTTTCAGTTCATTTTAAGCTAAATATTCTTAATGACATTACTGCTTTTTAGTTGCTGTTGTTATTGTTGTTGTTGCAAGTATTTATTATTGGTCAGGAATCCGCATGGTGGTGGTGACGATGATGACGTTGATAATGTTAAAGCTCAAGACAAACAAAATTATGTTTGATATTCGTTTATTCTTGCGGTTTTATGTTTGCAGCTCCAAGAGATTTGTATCTCTATTTAAAACTTGTGTTGTATTCATTCATATTATCTTTTATTTTTTGTCTTTTACTGTCTGCTCTAAGTGGTGTCTTTTCTTTTGTCACTGACTGTAATATACACCGCAGGCATTATCATTATTCAGTGATTATCATTTAGTTAATGTTGTGTTTTTCGGCTTTTGTGTTTCCTTTAACAGGGTGTTAGGGAAAAATTGTTTAAATTTGCAGATAATCAGTTATGGGTCAATAACGTTAATGGCGGTAAGTTAATAATAATGAAGTAATTTTAACACTTAGAGGATTATAAATAAAAGCCTCAGCTGAAGACTTGAAAGTTTGCTTTCTGTTTCACAAAAATTCCCTTTTTAAACTTACAGGTTGCCAATTTTCTTTTACACTGCAAAATTACAAAATGTCAAGTCCACAAACTAAATAAAATGTTCTTTTGTTCAACTATTTTGTCCTCTGGCACACAATGAATAAATAATATTTATTAAAATTCTATAATTATTCTAACACAAAACCCTTGGAAAAAGGGTCTGCTTGTTAATCCTTTGAAATATTTTGCAAAATAACAGACCCCTAAGAAAACTCTCTAACCCGTTTTGCACAAGTCTTAAGATGAAGAAAACATAAATCATAATCAAAAAATACAAAATACAAAATTTAAATTCATTCATACAGCGACAATGACAACAATAAAAAATTTACAAAATATTACATGTTTCGAACAAGGGAATTACAAGAACCACTTGAATTTTATGGTTGTTGTTTAAATTATGACTTCAAAGGAGTAAAACAAAAAAAGGAAATAATATAAACTATAACTCCTTTTTCTTGGTAAGCAGACAAAAGGCGAAACCTCCTGCTCCCATTTTTAGCATTTTCAATAGAAACCCATTACAATTGCTTGTTGAAAAAAAATTGGGGAAAGAATTGTGGAAGAAAAGTACAAAAGAAAAACTAAAAAGTTTTGTAAAAGATTTTGAATAAAAATAAAATCATTTTCATAAACAGACATTTGAAAAACTATTGAGTTAACCCTTTTCAAAGGAGGGAAATAAATATCGCTTCTCTTAAAGGAGGCTACAGACGAATCTGTTGTATGTTACAGCATAATTTTGTTAATTTTTCCTAATTCGTGCCTTAAGACGAGCAATATGCTTCGATATGGTCAGGGATAGCTTGATCAGTATGTTTGCTGACAACTCAAAAATATTTCGTATTTTTTGACTTTAATGAGATCGTTTGAAGAAAAGATCTATCGGTGTGAGATCTTCAAGGAATAGAAATATTTATATATAACTAATACCTTAAGCTTATCCGGAGCTGAAAATGAGCAGATCTGCTCTTGAACGCGGCTGACCACAGGTACCCTGGAAACGAGAGAATCACATTGTGGATGTAAACCCAAGTCGTGATGAGAGAAATATGAAAAATAATGGGATATGGGCTGATGATTGCCAGTAACGAAGGGTGAAGTTCAAACTGCTAGCGCATGTCCATGAGTGCAATTGCATTGTGTTAAATTATTTATTAAAATCGAAAAGAAATTCGTTTGAATTTGTTTTTAAAATCTACTGAAAATTATAAAGCTTTTTTCAAATCTTATTACAGAATAAACAATCCCTGAACGGGACGATCCGGTATATAATTAACGGTTTCAAATTTAACCCAAACCGTGGGTTGAACGTTAAAAATATATAGACACTTCCTTGTATAGCCGTGTTTTATCTGAGCTGAGTTTGTTTTCCTTTAGAGATGGACGTCCTTTAAAAATTGAATTTTATTTATATTAAAGAAATTTAAGTTATATTTTTTGTAATCGCAATGCAAAACAAATTATCAGGTATGTGATGAAAATCAATCGATTTCAAAACGAACGTTTTTAAAAGGGATTTTAAAATCCATTTCTGAATTATAGGATTAAGTTTTCTTTCAGAAAACACTTCAGTTAACGTATAAAATATAAAATTTAAAAGAATAACGACTGAAAATAAAAGGAATATGGATTTAAAATCCATTTTAAAAGATACTGAAAACGATATTTTCGGTTTCAAATCGTGTCGTTTTTAAAATCGATTTTCATCACATACATACCTGTATGTTTTTTTTTTTTGGAAATTTTCAAAAGTTTTGTTGAACTCTTTGATAACGTTTAAAGCATTTAAATTTTTTACAATACTTAAATTTGTTTCATATACTGCATATTGTGCAAAGTACATCTTACCGAAAGTTTTCTTGCTTTGCAAAATAAAATGCACTCAAAAGAGAAATCAATCAATCAATCCGTACTCAAATCAATGCGAAGCGGTATTAATAGTACGGTGAGTACGGATTTTCTTGAATCAAGTATAGAAAGATTGATTCAAGTATGGATTTTTAATCGTAAAATACTTAACTTATCCATATTTAATCCGGAATTCGTATTGAAATAATCCATATAAGATTGATTTAAGTAAAACTTGGACTAAAATAATCTCAAAATGCGCTTGATTCAAGCATTACAAAGTTGATTTAATCCCGGTTTCGTAACTAAAATAATCCGAAAGTGAAATTAGAAGCAGAATTTTATTATGATTGATTTACTGCCCATGTTTTACACCTTGCAAAATTTCAATTATAAAACACCAGCATCATTCCCGATATGGTTTTTACTTTAAAAACTTAATAATAAATTAATAACTGAAAATGTAAACTAAATGAGAAGCAAGAGTTCTCAATTTTACTTTTTAAACATGAAAATAATGTCCTTTTGTCTTGTTCTGTTGTTTTTATTGTTTCTACACCAGTGTTGCCACCAACGAAATGGTAAATTACACATGGATCATGCCAAATTACACATAAAAACACGAATTACACATGCTATCTTTTTATAGATGTCACAGAAACAAATTTCGATCAAAAGTGGAATTAAAACCGTATTTGGCTTCTTCAGAAAACGTAAACCAAATTATATTTTCTATGCCACCATTTATTTCGTACAAACCACTAAAAATGTAAGAAGCTAAAAGCGATAATGCTTATCTATATAATTTTTGTTTGCAAACAAAAATATCGCCACCTAAAATGCTGAAGGGCGTAACAAAACTTTTTATCTTTTTACAGGAGAAGCAAAAAACTTTATAAAATCAATAGCAACAAGGTGTAATTGGCGTTTGAATTTCTATAATAAAGTCGCCATTTTTGTTCTAAATTTATTTTAAAAAAAGGTGAACATAACCTATAGGAATAACATAAACAGCATTGTACAATGTTGCCAACACATTTCACTTTCTTTTCGTTGTGCAATACAACTCCAAAGTCTTTTGATTGTTGCCAATGTATTGTGCCACCTTCGAATATCAGGTACACATAGGCAATATAATTGTACAATACGTAAAATTAAATAATGTAACTTACATTTCATTTGGGTATGATAAAGGATCTGATTCATTCCTCAAATCTCGACGACGCAATTTTTCAACGGAATATTAATTTAGTTCTTCTATTGCTGAGACATTGGATAGATATGCTGGGCATTTTTACATTTTTTACTTATCCAACATAAAAATCTCTTTATTTGCTTTTTTCACAACAATCATATCGTTAAAAAAAGATTTAAACAAAAATAACTATTTGCAAAGTAGGAAATAATCTGGCTCCAAAGGAATTTTTTATTTCAAACCCCTTTTTCCAATAATATACTTGAATTTCCTTAAGTTTTATCTGCCGAGACTTACTTCTAAAAAACAATATCTAATATTATAAAGTAAACCCCTCAAATATGTTGGATGGTTCAGACAGGCCTTCGACGCTACCAAATGCATTTTACCAAAATAATAACTGTCTTATCGTCTTTTAGCAACTTAACTTCTGAAGTAAACTGTCTAAACATAACATTAGGTGTATCTGATGCAAATTAAACTAGATTTTTAGAAGGAATCCTTTTTGTCTATATTTGTGCTTTTGAGAAGCTCCAACATTTCTTTTGCAGTCGATGATCCACTGTCTTTGAAATAAAAACAAATAATGTGCACAGGATGTTTCGTCGTTATAATAAATTGTGGCAAAAGCTATATAAATGCCAAATGGTTTGTAGTAATGATCCAACCATTTTTAGTTCAGCTCTTTTAACGTCTTAATTCTTTAAATTAATTTTTCAAGTTTTGCTTGGAATAATAAACATTTTTTACTTTTTGCGAAAAAATAATAAAAACAAATCAGTTCAACACAACGCTAAAATATTAAATTACACATGAATTACACATGCAGTCAATTACACATGGGCTACACATGAAAAAAAATATTACACATGATATGTGTAATTACACCTGAGGTGGCAACACTGTTCTACACACAACAAGTAAATCGTTTTTTACTATTTGTGTGGTGTTGTTGTAGTGTCTGCAACAATCTTTGATAAGTTAGATGAGATTAAAACGCTCACTTTGTAATTTTACTCTCAGAGTGGCACTACCAAAGAAAAGTTCAATATCTTTTTACTTTGGTTTATGAAATTTGTACCCATTTTAAGAAATTCCACGATTTATTTTCGAAAGTAATCCCATTAAGGATTGTTTTAAGTACGTGTTAGTGTTATTCGTACTTGCATTTTAAAGGTGGAAGTACATAACATGCGTTAGTTCGTCGAAAAAAACCTTTAGCGCAAGAAATTGCAAGTTACACAACGCGCGTTAAAAAGCCGTTCCCGTCAAATGTTTTTTATTTGTGCATTGCAAACGGATTCTAAAGTATATCAAGATTTTTTTATTTTATTGAATTTATTCTTTTTATTTGTACGTCTTGAATTTTTAATTTTAAAGCGGAGATTTCTCAAGACTAATAAAATGGGAAATTCTGAGTACTGATACTCAAATTTATACACTAGAAATATTTTATGGTTTATATATGAAATGTACTAGAAAATAACATTTCGATTTAAAGGTCTTTCAAAAACGTCCTAATGATCTCATATGTATGTAATGTAGGGTATTCACAAAAAAAAATTTTTGTTTACCCAAAATGCATATTTCATGTCACATAAAATTGACAAGTCTATCTAACCCTTGTATATAACATAAATGTTTAGCATCATTTATCATTTTAAAATGAGTAAAATTTTTACATAAAACACATAAAACTTTCTTTTAATAACAAAATAACAATAAAAAAAATCTATACATCATGTCAAAATAATATTAATAAATATAAAAATTAAGTTTTTTAGCAAAAAGTAGAAATAATTTGTTTAACTTTTTATTTCATTTTCCTTCCATTCTTCAGTTTATTTGTCTATGAAAAATTATTCAACTAAAACCGTTGTAAGAAGATGGTTTAAAGAGATTTTTGGTCGGTTCGTTTGGCTTTTTGATGAATTTTTCTTGTTGGATTTTTTGATGGATTAAGGATGCATAAAAAAGGTCAATGATACTTGTTAAAGAGAGTTTTTCTTCGTTTTTTTTTCTTCTATGATTTCTTGAAATAAAATGGTTGATTATACTTCAGACAATTAGCTTTTATTTTATTGTTCAAGTTGTTTTCTTTTTAAAATTATTTCATTTGTATTTTTGTATATTGTATTAGAAAGTCTGATGGAAGGGATTTTTTTTTTTTTTTTTTTTTGAAAGTCTGAATTGTTTTATTAACAATTTTTATAAGAGGTTTGTTATTTTGACACTTAAAGAAACATGGGGGGTAAGTCGTTTGGAAAAATAAGAGATCTTGAATTTGGGTTTATAATAAAAGAATATAAAACTGAAGTGTTCACTTTTATTTTGGATGAACTGTAATTTAAATAACAGCAATTCTGGTGAACGCAGCAAATAACTTTGCAAAGTATCTAATTTGCGAAATGAATCTCTCGCTCTTTATCATGTTAACTAAGAAATTCTTAAAATTCTTGTATGTGTTTTTAATTTAAAATAATTTGAAGCGAAGAATAAAATTGCGATAAGAACAGAAAGTTATATAAAGTCACTGCTTAATGCTTATATAACAGCCACAATTGACGATTATGATTCCTACCTGTTTCGTGACATATGGCCAGCAATTCATAAAACAGTGGCAATAAATTGGACGTCCAGAAAGCGCTTAGTCAAGAACAGCCACGTGCTCATAGGCCGGAAATCATTTTCACATGTTAATGCCACACAAGTATTGATATCCCAAATAAAAATTTTTTTTTTTTAATAAATAAATTTGTTTGTCTTCTTTTTAACCATTTTAAGCAGAGCAAAATACTGAATTAACACTGCAGTTTAACAAAAAAAAAAAAAAAAGAAATCTGAGTCTCTCTGGTGCTATTTATTACATCACACAGAAAAACTTCTTGCCAATTTTTTTTTTCAATTTAACCATTAATCAAAAACAATATCAGTTTTAATTAAAAATTTAATCAAGTAAATTAAACTTTTAATTATATAAAGAACATTCATTACTGCAAAAAAAGTTGTTACATAATATCAAAAAAATATTTAATTGATACTATTAATTTTTTTCGGAGGAGATTTAATAAATTTTTTAATTAATATCACAATTCTTTTCATTGGAATAAATTTTTTTCTGTGCAGTTGAATATTAATACACAGAAAAATGTCTCCAAAATTTTTCAACAAATAAGGAATTAATCAACTATAAAATCAATTAATTAATAATTTAATCAAGTAAGTTAAATTTTTAATCAAGTGAGTTAAACGTTTAATATATACCATTAATTTGTTTACTGGTGCAAATTTAATTAATTTTTTAATTAATATCACAATTTTTTTAATTAATATCACAATTTTTTTTTTTATTGAAATCAATTTTTTTTCTGTGTAGACTTATTTAAACAAGTTTCCAAGTTAATTTAGCCTTAACTTTTCTCAAAGTGTATTTAAATATTAAAAAAAAAAAAATATTGGTTATAAAAAAATTTAATTTCTGCCTTTGTGCTTAAAAATGCGTATCTGTATATGAATTGCTACGAATAATTCATGTTTTATGCAATTTGTTACGCCTCATTGCATCTTACTTAACAGGCATTTTTCGTTTTTTTTTTTCTTCCATAAAGAATGTTTCAAATTTTTATTATTACTAAATCAAACAAAAAACATAAAGAAACAAAGACATTTTCCAAACCGCCTGAAACTCTTCCCCCTTAAACAAACATACAACCCAAACTTTAAATTTAATTTAAACAATAAAAAAAATAAAATATTACCATATTGAAAACCATTTTCATATCCTTTCGAAGAAAAAAAAATATACTCATACAACCAACACTGATTCTACAACAAAGTTAAAAATGAAACCGCACAGAAAATCCTTTGTCATAAACAGAGTTTTTGTTTTTGCTTGTGGTTGTAGAAGCAACGCAACGCAACTATAAATACAACTTTGGTATCCTTGTTCGTTTCCTTTTCCAAAAAAACGTACTATTTTTGATAATGTTTTTTCTATTAAAACCAATTTCGTAACGCTTTAACACATTTATGGGGCGGCAAAAGCGTGAGTGAATGTTTTTTGTTTTATTAAAGACACTGTTACTGTTTACTCCTGCATGTATTTTAAAGTTTTGTGCGTTTGTGTTTTATGCTGCTATTACTTCTTTTGTAACAAAACCACTAATTGCTGTATAAGCAGTTTAAAAAAAATAAAAAAATCAGGGAGAAAATGTTGTGGCCTATACAAAATCTTTGTAAAAATTAAAATAGTACTTTTGGCTTAAATAAAGAGTAACTTTAAAATTGTTAGTACTAAAAGATAGATAAAAAAAACTGGCTACAAGTCCAACATCACGGCCAGATAAAAAAAAACAATTAAAAGGAATAAGAAAATGTTACATCTATGAAAAGTCTGAATCTGGTTCGTAGGTTAATTTTCCTTGATTAATGCCAGATCTTTGAGGCCAATTGGCTGGATAATTTCGAGACATGATGCCATCCGTTAATGTTTCCTTTGTCCTTTTAAGACGACAATTGTTTGACGGGCTGTACTTTTGAAAAAAAAAAAATCTTTGTATCTTTAAAAATTCAAATTATTGATAATTATTGATAAATATGACTCTATACCAGTTATGGGTAGATTCTTTATTTTTGACACGTGTCCTTAGGCAGCGAAATTCCTCTTGCGTTACGCCCACATTCTTTTACTACAATTGTATTTTTCATCCTCTCAGTTTCTCTAACTTAAATTGCTTTGTTGTTATATTTTTAAGTTAAATATACTGATGTTATATTAAGAGGTATTTTTTTAAGCCCGACAGAAATTTAAATTTTAAAATGTAACACATAAAATTTAATTTTAATTAAACTTTTTTTATTTGAAAGATTAATGGCCAATTTCGCCAATTCTTTTTAAATATCAATTCATATTTAAATATAGTTTTTTATGTAATATTATTTTTATTTGACATGAAAAACGAATTTTAAACAGAATCTGATATTTAAATGAATTGGTGAAATTGGCCATAACACAAGTTATTAAAATCTGTAAATGATATCGGGCCAACGGACTACGCGGCGAATTCTGCTCGTCTAGTTTTAGGCCACTTTTCGAGCATTACTAGCCGAGCACTCAAAAGAAAAACATTACATCCCTACTCGAATCAATTCGAAGCGGTATTAATAGTACGGTGGGGGTACGGATTTTCTTGAATCAAGTACAGAAAGATTGATTCAAATACCGATTTTCAATCGCGAAATACCTCACCAAAAATAAGATTGATTTAAGTAAAACTAAGATTGAAATAATTTTAAAATTCGCTTGAATCAAGTACTATAAAATTGATTCAATCCCGAATCCGTACTTGAAATAAGCCAAAAGTGAAATTAGAAGGAACATTTTATTATGGTTGATTAACTGCCCCGTTTTACACCTTGCAGAATTTCAATTATAAAACACCAGCATCATTCCCGATATGGTTTTTTACTTTAAAAACTTAATAATAAATTAATAACTGAAAATTTAAACCAAATGAGAAGCAAGAGTCTTCAATTTTACTTTTTTTACATGAAAATAATGTGCTTTCGTCTTGTTCTGTGGTTTTTATTGTTTCTACACACAACAAGCAAATCTTTTTTTTCTATTTGTGTGGTGTTGTTGTAGTGTCTGCAACAAACTTTGATAAGTTCAATGAGATTAAAACGCTCTTATTTGATGATTCCTAATTTTACTCTCAGAGTGGCACTACTAACGAAAAGTTTAACCATTTTTTGCTCGGTTTAAGAATATTGTACTTATTTTTTGAAATTCCGGAAATGATATTCGACTGTAATCCCATTTAGGGCTAAAAGATCAGAGCAGGTTAAACTCTCTTTAATGTTGTTGACTTTATACCACATTTAAATTCAAGTTTAGTTCAACTAAACCAGCGTTTAAGCCATCAGTGATTTATAAGCCATTTAGATTGTTCTAAGTACGTTTAAGAGTTATTAGTACTTGAATATTTAAGTACGAGTTAGAACAAGTAAGTAAGTAAGTAAGTATAAAAAACTTAATGTTTGCCGAGAGTTTTTCTTTTTGTGTGTGTCGCGAATTAGGCGAACATGGTTTATAAGCTTTTGACTCTACGACAGGTATCAAATGGTAGATTTTAAAAAGTCTATGGTTGTGGTCGACGTTAAGTACAAAGTGACATCCTGTTACGTCATAATCATTGATCACGGTGCTGTAACGATCTCCAATGGCCATAACGCTGCCTGCGGATTAATTTTGGAAGAAGTAACTTCTAAAGATGCTACTAGGCTATTGTGGATCGGTTACAATCCATATGCGGCAATTATATTTATCAAAAACAACTTATAACAAAAATGAGCCTCAATACTGAACACAACTTAGCGATAAAATATCGTCTATAAGTGCCGGTTCACACCGTTGTTCAAGCCTGAATCTATTCATGATGATTTGCCAATGTATAGTGATAATAAATGTCAAAAAGTGAGCGCAGTATGACCGTTCGTTTGACAGCTAACTTCTTCGTAAGTTCTATCGGACTTTAAAAAACCCCTCTATAATTTTATACATTTTTAACCAGAACAGAACAGACTAAGCTATTTTAATATTTAACCTCTGAAAAAATGAATTAGCTCGTATCTTCCGATCCTTAAATTTTATATATTTTTATTTATTTGCCCTGAAGTCCACTTTCATTTTCGATTTGAAAACATTGAGCTTCCCTAGGGGAAAGGGAATTAACACCAATTGTCACGGGACAGTTTTAAAGAGGAAGAGACCGGTTTAAGCTCTAACACTTTACATGAAGGGGACTTTTCCCTTTTACATGCGATGTCCTAGGAGGGTTTAATTGGCACCTTTGTGACAAGTCACAGAAACAACCTAAATAATTACATTCAAATAATGCCTGTCGACATTATTGTCCCAAGTGAACATTGTAAATATTATAGATTATAGATTATAATGCCAGATAGAATCAGCCACTACCCGCCCAAAATCCAGTCACATGACTAGTTTTGGGTCGATTTCCTTTTCTCTGGAGTAACTAAACTTCAAACACATTAGCGCCGGTTAAGTGATATGTCTTCTTTTCAGCTGTCACAATGGGTTCCGTTTTATTATAAAATTGTATTCACTGGTCACGGGTTGATTGCTTTAAGAAGAATTGACACAAATTTCCCGCAGGGTTATTTGCTATTTGTTGCATATCATAACAAAAGGTACTTTTTGGTACATAAAAGTACTAAAAATATTAAGAGTTTTATATGGTTTTTCATATTAATTTGAATTTAGTTGTAGAAGAGTGTGTCTCTTTAAGCAAACATTTTTAGTTACGGTGAGTGACACTTTACATCATCATTAATTTTAATTTATGGTAACTTTGGCTTTTGGTTTTCACACTTTAGGAGATTTTGATTTTATGATTTTATGGATTTTTTGTTTATTTTTTTTTAAGTTATATTATGTACTCTTATTTTTTGTAAAAACTTAAAGTTACTAATGGGATTTTTGTAGTCATAGATACTTAACACTAAAAACTCCGACCATCATTTAAGCCCTACCTTTAAACAAAATGTATGATAGCGCAATTAAAATCCTGATAGTTTTGGCTTCATGAGAAAAATAAACTTATAGATGGGAGAAAATAGGACGACGGCGCTTTTAATGTTTAAATATCGTAATAATGCCAATTGTGTGTGTTAATTGAATAAATTGTCTACAAAGTTAAGACTTTAAACAGACACAGAGACACATTCTGACATAACATTTTTTATTCTCGTATGAACTAATAAAATTTTTTGTTAGCACAAAAAAAAACTTTTTATAATTTAGCCGATTTTGTGAATACAACATTTATGTAGGTTTGTTTAAAGTGAAGAAAAAATTTCTGTAAAATCTACATATCGTCAGATAAAATTAAGGTTTTTGTTTCCCGTTCATTTTGATTCCGGCGTAAGCGGGAAATAAAAAATCATTTTCCCGGCAGGAAGTGTAGTGTTGTGTGGCTGCCTATCAGAGAAAGAGGTTGGAAAACTGGTATTTATTGGCGGCATTATGAACAAGGACGATTATTTGAACATTTAAGCCCGTTTTCACAACTTCCCAACCTTTTAAAGTGTTCAATTATTAAAACGTTAGTTAAACCTAAAGTGAGCGATAAAGTAGATTAAGGTTCATCCTACCTGGTAGGTTAAAGTCAAGTTGTAATAATAGAACACTTTTTATACGGCCGATAAAGACCCTTAGAGAGACAATTGGAACAATCTGCTTAAAAAATGGGAATTGCAAGAACTTCTAAATTGTATCAGGACAACGACCCTAAATATAAAAGCCCACGTTGTTCTTGAATGGTTGCTTTATAATTGCCCAAAAGTGATTAATATGCCTGATCAACTCCCATTAATGATTCCCATAGAAAATTTATGGGACCATTTACATCGACAAGTCCGCGAAAATCCCGTTTCTTCGAAAAACGAAAAAAAAAAAGTTTGCAGGAAAATGGGATAAAATCAGTGTTGATAACTTGCAAAAAATTATTTTCAACATGCCAAATCGTCTTTCTGATGTCATAAAAAAAGACGTGTTATCCAACAAATCTCGATCGCTTAAATGGCTTTGACAATACAAAATTTAAAAATTTTTGCGATGACACTAAAACCTAAAATTGCGGCGAATAAAATTTGTATGACATTGCCAACTTTAGCAATTCACGTTGCAATATTGCATTCGTAGCGAAAAATCGCTAAATCAACTTCATAGATTTTTAGCGAATAACAGAATATGGACACAGTTTTTATTTAAACAATAATTTAAAATGTGATAAAAAAAAACGAAAATAAAACTCAAAATAGCAAATTATTTTATTTAAGTTAAAATTTTTTACATCACTCTTGGCTTTTATTTATTTATTTTATTTATTCTTCTCCTTAAATAAAATTGGTCATTCACATTAGTTGATACCATGATATTAAACCAGGTGTGGGAGCTTTAGTTTAACATGAAATGGTTATAATATTAATTGATAAGCAATTTTAATTAAATTAGTCTAAAAAATAAATTGTAATAAAGAATAAAATTTGTGGTGGTAGTTATCACATTCTAAAAATACTTTTACAAATTCACCCAATAACTCAAACATTTCCAGGCCTGGCATAAATACAACATTTTTCAAAACACATAAAAATCAATCGTAAAAAGAGAAAACACTTTTGCATGAAAACTACAACAACAACATCAAATATACAATATTGTATAATTAGGCGATTATATAACGAATACGACGATACTACGAGCTTGTGAATTGGACAATTGTTGCACTGCAAAGCAAAAAACTTAAAATGTATTAATGATTTAAATTTTTAGATACTCATAAATTATACTCTTGTATTTTTTATTGTAAGACTTGCAATTTGTGTTGCTTTGAAATTGCATTATTGTTTAGATTAGGAAATTCTAGTCTTACAATCGTTGTTTGTTGACTTTGTCTTTCCTCTTCTTTTTTTATATTTGATATATGAATACAAATGCACCTACAGCCAACTTCAAGTTGAGAATTGTGAGAATGACAAAATACAACAGAATTGCAGAGTACATAAAACTGAGTACCCCTCCCCAATCTTCTTACCTCTCTCACCAGTAAACTCAAAATTGCAAGTCTGGACGATGACTTAGTGTGAAGAATATCAGACATTTTTTTAATTATTTCTATTATAAAAAATGATTTTTAAATGCATGGTTTTTTTTTAATCAATATTGTTAAGTGATAGTTTGAACCAATATTTGAAATATTTTAGCAATTTAAGTTGGACACACTGGTTATGGAGAGAAGAAAGTATACCTTTAAGTCCTCCCTACAACATAAACGATCAGCAACTTAAATTAAATGTATCTGTATAAAAATCTTACCTTCAAAAAATCTTACTTTCAACCTTTGAGCTTAAAAACAAGTGAATTTTAATTTAACACGTACCTGTAAAATAAAGAGAAAATTTATTTTTAAATTAATTTTCTAATAAAAAAAATATTTGCAAAAACTTAAGCTTAAATTTTAATAAACAATAAACCTTAAGATAACAAAATAAAAAAAAAGAAACACCTAAACAAAACATAAAAACCTTACAAGTCAGTAAACTATGACCCCAATCTGGACTAGACCATAAGAAAATAAAAACATACCGAAAGACTATGAAAATGAAGAGAAATTCATACAATACAACAATAAAAAAAAATATGATGAACAACAGAAACCTCTGACAGTCTACTCGTACTCACTCAAAGTAAGTAGTAAGTTGTGCCACCATACGCATGCATTTAATTGAATTTGTTGCAAAGTGGCAGGAGGAATTAGTAAACAATGCTGCCCATAACGGAGCTGCTGCAAGCAAACATGAATGCTCTTACAACATATGAGATTGTAAAAGATTTTCCACTTTAGAAATCATAATGGAAATAAAGAGGCCATGTATGTTTGTAAGATTTTTTTATTTTTAAGACAAAGACCAAACCAATTGCATTTACTTAACATTGCTGCAACATTATTAGCCGCGGCAGAGTCTGCAGCAGCAGCAATTAGAATTGCCGTGAAAATGCCATAAACTACCATTTATGTTTTATTTGTTTAAGTCACTCATGCAGTCAGTCAGCCAGTCACTCAAGCAAACTGCCAGTAAGGCAGTCATTTATTCAGCTTGTAACCTAAATTGAGGTTAACTGTTAATTTTACGGCTTCTTTTACATTAACGACATCGACAAGCTTAAAAATCTTAAACAAAACGCTTTTATTTATTTTTTTTTTTTTTTGTATTTTTTTGAAAAAGTGATTTATTGCTAACCACACAATGCAACGCACACATCATCAGTTTTTTTTTTTTAGGCAAACAATAGTTTGATTGTTTTCTTAGATATTGCACGTTTACGTAGTATTAGTCGTCTCTATTGTTTGCAGTTTAAATTTAATTTTCGATTCAAGCAAAACTCTATTCGTCTAACAACTGAAATCAACCATAAAAAAATTAATAACAATTTACAAATCTAGAAACAAACAAATAAAAAAAAATAAAAATTGCAAAAATTAGTACTATTGAATTAAATACACTGTAAAAAATACAGGAAATGATAAGTCCAATAAAAACAAGAAATAAATGTTCCCCCTTATTGTGTTTGGCGTATTTAAAATTTTTGTGAATGGAAACTGAAGTTTTCCACTTACATGTGAACAATTTGAACAGTCTTTTATATTGCATCTTCGATAAAAAGCTCAACAGCAATAAAATGACAATTTATTTTTGTTTGAGCTTTTATATTATTACGAGTAGAACTGGTGTTTATAATTCTTATTCGCTTAATAGTTTTATTTGTATAATATCTTTAGCTTTTCTATAAACTTTTAATGTAGTTTCCTGATGATCGGGCCTAAGCAACCAGTGAAATGCGCATAGGAATAGCTTATCTCTTCAACAATAAATTTCAGTTTATCAATAATATGAATTGGGAATTTAGCACATTTAAACGAAAACTTGTAAAGTCTGGGATCACACTTTGAAAGCTTTCTTTCAGAAAGTCAGAGTTTATGGATGAGAGAGGAGAGAGAGGAGAGAAAAAAGCATGTTCTCTTCCCCTCTCACCAATATACTCAGACTTTCTGAAAGAAAACTTTCATAATGTGCGCCCAGACCAGGGATGATAATGACATTTTCTAAATTGTACTTAATTAAGTAAAAAATTGTACTTTTTTGACCTTAATTGTACTAAAAATATTTTTTCCTAGTTTTATTATTAAAATTACAGAAAATTTATGAACATAAGTATATACATTAAAATTCACTTGTACTATACTTTTATACATACGTATTTGAAATACATATTTGGCAATTAACAAAAAGCATTATGTTAATACGTAATAAGGAATTAATACGATGCTTTCTTATCTGGCTTTTTTAAAGTAAATAGTGGAGCAGGGTATTTTTTTATTATTCATCTAACTCTCACTGGAGCATAGGGCGCCAAAGTGGAATAGGGTATAAATATGTTTAACCCAGTAATAACCCCAAAAGATATTGTCTTAGGGCCCTTATGCGACCTCTACACGTTGTAACTGGTCGTACAATTGAGTTGAATAGACCAGTTGACCGTTCACAGCATATGTACAATTTTTTAACCAACTTTTCACTAAGCTTTATTAAGAAATTATTTTCATAAAGTCAACATGAGTACCGATTTTTTAGCACTAGTGGTGATAAACGAAGTGGAGTAAGAAGAGGAGCAAGAAAAGAAATTCAATAATACTTCCGGTAGTTTTTGTAATCTTTACTAAAATTGCGCATTGGAATTTCGTATTAGTTTTTTAAAATATTGTTTGCTTTGCACGCTGCTGCTTTCAAAACGTTAGAATGAAAATTAAAAACGAAGGAAAAAATCGCCATCAACGCACCAATTTGAAAGCTAAAATCAAACAGATTTTTTATTCAACCGATGACAAACCGCACCTCTAACGTAACAAATGGTTGTACAACATGATCGAATTGTACAACAAGTCGCAACATGTAGCGCCGCACTATATTCTGTTTCCCAATACTTTCGGAAATCAAGCTTAAAAGTTTATTTATAGCAACAAGATTGATCAGACTGTAGTATATATTTTGTCTGAATTAAATTCGATGCAATATTCACAAAAAGGCGGTTTCTTCGCTTTGTTTTTATCATATTTTGCTACGAAAAATTCCTTTCCATATTCGGCGACGAATGTTGTGTAGACAATATGTCTTTGGCAATTATTCTGATATTTGGAAATGTTTAAATTGTACTAAATATGTCATTGGAGTACTTCAGTACTTTTGCAATGCAAATTGTACTGGAAAAAGTACAATTGTACTGACTTTATCATCCCTGGCCCAGACTAATGAATTTTTCACTCCCAAGAAAAACTTTGATGACTCCAATCTGGTAGATAGTTACGTCCATAGACGGACGTTTGTCTAAGGCCCTCTAGATAACCCCTTAAAGTATTCGAGTCGAGAGGTTGTGTCTGCCTGCGAGCAAGTTAAAGTAAAAAGTTTGCCATAATTTTAAGTAGATTGGAACACTTGTATAACACTGTAAAACAATTTCGAACTTTTTCCAAAAATAACGGGGTTCTGACAATGGACTCTTGTAGAGGAGAAAAAATAAAATATGCGGATATCAGCGTTTTGTAAGATCACATCGGAATTTTATTTTAGGGGTTGTAAGAGTGCAATATATCGGTATGTGTATTGTTATTCAAATATTTAAAAAAAAAAATTAAATAACTCATTTAAATTTAAATTTCAGATCCCACGTTGATTTCAGATCATATCACAAATATTTCAAATTTATTTTGTTTTTTGAAATCCTTAATATTGTTTTTGGATTTGTTTTTGAATTTGTGGGGTTTTTTCTTCATTTCACATTGTTTTTTTTTACTTTCTGCAATTTTAATTAATTTGATTTCTATTAAGTGAACTTAGTCCCTCCTAATTAGTTATTGTTTCACCAGTTTATCCGTTGTTGGAAAATACAAATGCTGATTAACTTCTGATGTTATTGAAATTGAATATTCCTTTTACTTTTTCAATTGCATAATCATGTACAAATATGCAAAAGTATGCATTTAAAACCTAAATTTGCATTTTCACCAAAATATGCAACAATATGCAAAAACAAATCGATGCCATTTTACACAAATTTAATGATTCGGAAAGATAATTGGTCGACATCGTTCTTAGACAATCGACAAAAACATGCATTTGCATGGAAATCGCATCCATAGTTATAACGTATGTTCGGCAACTTTGTGGAAATTTCACAGCAAATATTTTTCTGAAACACATTAACTCTCTTACTCATCTTCATAACGGTAGTTTTCTGTCATATTCTATGAAATCGTTACAACACCGTTCTTACGGGCGAGGACGGGAATGAAATGCAATACAAAAATGTTGATCATGATATATTATTACCAGAATCTATTAGCAGAACCCTGTTTCCTTTTTTGTGTTGTACAGTGTAATTAGTCATGCAATTCAAAAACAAATTACCGGGAACTTGGTGAAAACATTCCTTAATCTTAAATAAAATGTTTCCACTATTCTTAAAAAATATAAAACGGGAATTATTATTCCTTTATGGTTATTTATTGTCGGTATATGGTTATTTTTTTCGTGTTGCACTGTGTTATTGGGGAATTAAAAAATTAATCTTGCAAATTAAAATTTTTGCAATTTCTTTTTTTGTGGAATAAGAGAAAAGGAAAGAACAGATTACAAATTAAACAAGCCAATCAGCTTTATCTAATTAATCACATTTTATTGTTTAAAATAATAACATATTATCCATACCGTTAATCTTATAAAACATTTTTCCACTATTCTTAAAAAATTCTTGGGGTATTAAAATAGTTTTAATACCCGCAATAGGAAAATTTCTTATGTTGGTTGAGTCTCTCTTCAACCAAGCTCACTTATTATTTCTATATGCGACGAAAAATCTACCAGAGACCAAGTTTGTCTAAGAATATTACTTTTTCATTACTTTTTTCATTACTTTTTCCCTACAACTGATAAATAATAATATTTTCTTAAAAAGAGGGCAATATACTTTGTCTGCATGAATTTTCTGATCGATTCCGATCAAAATATTTTAAAGACCAATTCGATAGATATGCACTTTACAAAGCGATAAATATGAGAATGGCTTGTCATAGGAGTCTACTTTGACAGCCAATATCTATGCAACGACAAATCCCAGAAAGCATATATTAACTTTTATACATACTTATTTCAAGGCTACAAATTGGGTAGATTATAAGAAAATTAACAACGAATGTATGTACAGTAAAATTGTAAACGGGTTTATATCTATTTCTGTTTATTATTTCTCTAAATTTATTTAATACAAAGTTGTATGCAGCCTATTTATGCAGAGTATTTCAAATAAAATGAAGCAGTTTAAATGGTCGTTACCAGAGTTCGAAAATCATTACTATATACTGTACTTTAGTGTTCTGTACGGTAGAAATATGGAAGTAAGTAAGCTTTTAATACTGTACTTTAGTGTTCTATAAAGAAAAAAATATGAAAAAATACGCAAATAGTGTTTGTGTAGCAAATACCTTAAAAAACTTGTCTCTGTTTGTGATCTTCGTGCACAATAAAAATACTGTACTTATCCAACTCAAAATAAAGATGAAGGCATTTCATTGCATTCTGTTTTTGGCAAAACCCCCATAAACTTCCTTGTGGTCGGCTCAGTACCTTAATATTCGTTCATTTCATTTGTGCTCAACCCCTTTTTGGTAAAGACAATAAACATTGGTTTGCAAAAACTAAACATGTACACTCTTTGTTTGCTCATTCCTTCATCAATTTAAAATAATATTAAAGAACATTAATATATATTGCATGTCTACATAAACGCTACAATTGTTCTGTTTCATAACGAAAAACAGAACACTATGTACATAATGTTTGCAACTTTCTAAAATAAAATAATAATGAACGGTATTAAAGATTGTGTACTAATCCACAAACACTAAAAAGAAACAAATAGCGTTACTGGGTCTGTATGCCGTACGCTAAATAATGTTTGGTTTATTTTCGAACATTGGATTAAACCAAGTCTTTCCTTTGATAATATTTATTTCTTATTTCTTTTAGTGAATTAGACAATGATGACAACCACAATACAATAAAAGTTAGAGAAAAAATTCACAAATTTTAAATTTAATTCAATTCCCATGTTCTTATTAATTCCTGTCCAAACAGTTTTAATAAGCCATAAGAAATTATTAAAAACTAAAGACTGTTTAAAGACTTCAGATACCTCTCTCGCTCTCTCTACCACCGGCAATACAATGGCAAACAATGTCTGCCAATGAGTTGGTGTCACTATTGTCAAACAACTTGGCATGTGAGTGTTCAAATATTAAAAACTAAGTTGTTTGATGTACAGTACTCTTTGTTTTTCTCACATAAGGAAAATATTTAGCGAGCTTAACGCAACCACTAATTTAAAACAACAAAAATGTCAATCATTTCATAAAAAAAATTTACTGGATCAAACTTTTATATTTCTTTTTTAAAATATCCAAGTGTTTAGGTTAGGGTGATCGATTATTCGACATTTTTCAATAACCGGTTTTCGAATATTCCGAATAGTTGCTATTTTAAAAAAACCGGGTTTCGGTTAAGCATTTTCAAAATAACCGGTTAACCGGTTTTAATTCGAAAACATAAAAATACAAAAATCAAATTAGTTTTTGTAATAAAAAGTAAATAAGAATAAAAACAAAACAATTCACGAAGGTATGGAACCAAAAAACTCCATAGATATGACTTAAGGCACGTTCAGACCACAAATATTTGACGATAAAATCAAAAAAAAAACCTGACCAGTCAATGAGTTTTAATTTGTTGCTGGTTAAGCATGTCTATATGAAGCAGTAAACTTCAGCCATATTTTTGAAAAGTGGCAAACAAAACCTCTTATACAGGATTATATATTTCAATTTTTTTTGTTTCAGCATTAAAGACAAGAAATCATGCTTTTTGTACGAAATATCTTTCAATTCGTCGATTACACAATTTAAACCCTTCCAGGACATTTTTGATTCCTTCAATTTGGTTTAAGTTCTTGGTGTTTTAATAAATAAAACTGATGAATTTTCCCATAACGTTGATTCCGCCGGTATGTTTTTGTTTTAAGCATGAAAATATGCTAGAACTACTTAAGAGTTTTTCAGTCATTATTTTTATTAAAGTATTTTTTGTTTAGTTTTATTTGCAGTCTCTTAAAAACTACTTGGAACAGAGTCAAGTTTTTCTTGGCGTATATTTATGTCAAGCTTGTAGACTAATTTAAAGTGATTAATAAGTCGTGACGTTAAAGAACCTTTGCAACTTATCATTTTAGGGCCGTTTAAGCACAATTTTCTTTTAAGTCAGTTTAAGCTGAACTTTTTTGTAGTACTTTAAATTGTTTTTGGTTTTTGTTACAATAACACACGCTAACATAAGCGATTTGTATTTACATTGCTCATAACGTTTTTTGACTTTTGTTTCATTTTGTTTTGACATTTTTTATAAAAAGTTTAAGTTTGCCAAATATTCAATTAAAACAATACTTAAATTACGGGTACATTTATAACAAAAGTAAGGAAAACATATAAAAATTACACATTACTAAAATAGCCGGTTTATTTTACTAAAATAACCGGTTTATTCGATATTCGAAAAATTTACATTTTAAAATATTCGACTTGGGCAAAACTAAAATAACCGGTTAAAACCGGTCGAATACTATTCGATCGATTACCCTAGTTTAGGTATATAAAAGGAAATATTTTAATGAACTTTGAACTGCCGATTTCCAGAACAAGCCCGATTTACTTAGTGGTCTAACCGTTTTGCTCAAATATTTCTTAAGTCTGCACTCAGTTTTATTGTTTGATTGCAAAATGTCTTTGTTTAGCGAAAAGAAAATGTTGTTGTTGTTGTTGAAAATGTACGCTAATGTCGTTTGCTGTTGCTGAATATGTTGCTATTGTTGTTGTTTTTAGAACTGCTCTTGCCTTTTATGTTGCAGAGGTGTATTAATGTGTCGATTGACTCATCTACTCCTCCAAATATGTACATATGTGTTATGGATGTGTTTGAGTGTGTGTTTCAACGTACCAGAATGGTTGGTTCATTTGTGTAGATGGCTGTTTCGATGGTTCGTTGAATAGATGAATGTTTGTTATTTCAACAAAAACTGTCAATCAATTTGTTAAACGGCTGTCATCGTAAATATTTGTTAATGACAGAAAATACTATTTATTTTTGCAAAAAAATCTTTTGAGACGAAGACTCTACCATTGTTTGAGTAGATGAGAACAATATAAGAAATATAGCGAACTTAGCAAAAAAAAAAAAAAAAAAAAGTAGGTGAGCATTGTCACACATTCTTATAAAATTCAAAAGGTTTTTATTATTGTTGTTGTTTTTATTCGTTACAGCTTTTAAGGCCCAGGCATGATGGTCTGACGCTCGTAAATTCGCTAATTTATGACAAACTAATTGTTTGTTAAACTCAATTTGCATTGAAATCAAAAAAAAAAAATATTTAAGTAATATAAATTGACTGCTATTCGACCTTTATAAAATTTATTATTATTTTATTAAGCTTGAGGTCTATTTTTTTTATAAAAAAATATTAAATTTATTGAACCAATATTTCGGCACTCCGTTGTGTGCCTGAAGAAGGCACACAACGGAGTGCCGAAATATTGGTTCAATAAATTTAATATTTTTTTATAAAAAAAATAGACCTCAAGCTTAATAAAATAATAATATATTTAAGTAATAATTGAAATGACTATAACACAACAAGGAATTGTCTTGGGAATTAGAGAATTAGAAAAACTCATAACAATTGCGATTGCAATTTAAAAAAAAAAATTATAATTAAATTCGAATGTATTCGTTTTTCGCGCCTTTGACATTTGATCGATTTATTGGGTTCTGTTAGAGAAATCATGTACATTTGATAAATATTTGATTGATTGATTTGTTAAGATCGAAATTTTCTAGTTAGTTATTTAAGGGATTTTCTGAGTTAGTAAGAATGATAAGACAGTTAGTTATGCAAAGTAAGATGTCACTTTCGTCGGCTCCAAGCTTTGAAAGTTAATTGGAGCTGATTAGAATTACAAAATAGCTGTTTTACAGGATATTGAAGAGATATATACAAAATTAGTTGGAAATCAATTGATTATTCAATATGATTTTTACAGTTGATTAATTTATATTTTTATTACGGCTGAATGCTATTAAAAGTTATATTCAGTTATATTTGTCCAATTCGCAAGCTCTGTCGTATGGTGTATCGTTTAAAAAAGTACGATTTTCTTTTTCTTTAATAAAAGTTAATATTCACATTATCCGCTGCCATGAAATTAAACCAGGCATAGGAGTTTAATGTCAAATGGCAATTTATATTAATTGACAGGCAGTTTTAATTAAATTTTTACAAATTTACCAAACAAATCGAACATTTCCAGCCCTGGTATGAGTACAACATTTTTCAGTACACTTAAGATCAATCGTATTATGGGACAGTACTTGTATGAAAATTACCAACAACAAATATACAATATTGTATAATTAAACGATTATTCAACGAATACGACGTTTCTACCAGCTTGTTAATTGGACAAATAATGACAGCAAATATCATCCCGTAGAACCGAAACAGGCCTTCCAGAAAAGTGAAGTTGCAATTTCTACATCTGTTCGGCTATGCCGAATCTTTGATCCCCTTCACCGTTAGGTTGAATATTTCAGGTGTAGGCTCTGTATTGAATATAAAAGTTATTCAATTATCTCAAATACCAAAATATCTTTAGTCGCTACGGTTCCGGCATATTTGATTTCCCAGAGTGGGCTTTATATGGGGTGTGTGGTATATTACGGGCCGATGTTCACGAAATTCGATAGTGTAATTTCCTGCATTAAAAAACTATGACAGACCAAATTTTACAACAATAGCATATTTGTTACGGATTTAGACGTATTAAACTGATTTTCGAGAGTTTGGTTTATGTGGGGCCTATGGTAAATTATGGGCCGATCTTCGAGCGACATCGACCGAAATTTTAACAGCATTAGTTCAAGTCATATTGGATCAAATCTTATATCAATACGTGCATTGTGCCATCATTAATGTTAGTTTTTGTAACAAAATTATAATTTTTTTTTTTGACACAGAAAGAAAAACACTCGGGATCAATCAAGTTTTTTATGATTACTTTAAGTACGAGTCGTACTCAAAAATTCAAGTACGAATTAAGATTCATGTAAAAGTTCTTCGTTTCGAATATTCGTCCTTATTGTGGTTGTCGTTGTCGTATACGACTGCTGTGTAATAGATTAAAGTAATACAAAACATGTGTTCTTTAATCTACTACAAAAAACGACACGTTTGTTTACGAAAACGACAACCACAATAAGGCTGATTATTCAGATAGTTTCTTCTACATAATATTTGTTTGCTTTGGAGGGGCTTCATATGGGACAAATGCTTAATTTTGGACGAACCAGCACAACATTTGACATGTTACAATCGTTAAAGTTGTTGGCGCCAATTTGTCTGTCAATGATAACATTTTTAAGGAAGTTATGGGTTTAAAAGCTATTTTCTGGAGTAGTATTTGGGAGTTATGGTCGAATATGGACCGATTCCAAAAAAAACTTTGTAAGATGATTGAGATTGCAATAAAATTAGTTTGGACCAAATTTAATCTGAAAACCAATATGAAAAGATGTTTTATAAGCACAAAGACTCTATTCCGGAAAGAAGCTTATGTGGAGTCCATGTGAAATTATGTACCGATTATCTTCATTTTCAATAAGCTTGGGCCGTTTGGAACCTACATATCTACCAACCACACTGCGTTAAATTTTAAGAAAAATTGTTTTACACAGTGAGCCAGCTGGACGGAAGGACATCGTTAGATTGATTCAAAATTTAAATCTTGGTCGATCGGTGTAGTAAAAGGTAAATCTAGGACCAATATTCTAAGGTATTACAAACAGCAGCACAAAAGCACAATACCTCCTCCCTGGTCTGGGTATAAAAATATTAATGCGCTTCTAGGGTTAAGGACTTTTTAAACGAACATTAAGATCAATTAGTTTAAAAAAAATGTTTCTAAGCCAAATCAAAAAAAAATTAAAAATCATGAACTCCGTATTAAATGCCTTTAAGTCAAGTATTTATTTCATTTCAACTGAAAGCAAAATTAAAAAAAAAAACAAATATTATTGCTGAAAATGTCCCATCATCACCACCCATTGTGTGAGTCATATCTCATCATATAATCGCATTTGAACATGGCCTGCCAGTCAGTCGGTAGCTAATTTTTCATTATTTCACATTATCAATTTCAAATCACACCTTATTTTTGTTCTGTTCAATCTTCAATCGTATTTATACGATATTTTGCATTATAATGCTAAAAACACACACCTCATTAATTTATAGACGGCCTTTTTATTTTTTATTTATTTTTTCGTATTAACAAAACAAAGTTTCCTTTCGTTTCAGTTAAATAAAAGTTTTATTGAATTGTACCTGCCACTGCTGTTTGCATTTTGATTCCAGTGTTTGTTTGGGAATTTTCGACAAATTCGAAAATGTTTCGATCATTTTTCATTATTAACTAAATTGTTTCTGACACGGTGCATGTTTAAATGAGTGAAATCCTCATAATGACAACAAAATGTACAACATTATTAATATTTAAAAAAAAAAACAGAATGGTAAATAAATGTGAATGGTCTTGAGAGCCATTATTGATATGCCAGACATGTTGGCTTAAGTGGTGATTCTAAACTCTTAAGACAACATAAAAACCCAACTTGTATAATTTCTCAATAACATCATCATCATCGTCACCATCATCATCGTGTGTATTGAAATGTTTGTAATAATATTTAATGACCCCTTTTTCATTTTTATGTTCCTACTTTTGGCGAATGGATTACTGAGTAAAAGAAGCTACAAAATGACGGATCAATAAAACAATTATTGTAATTTACTACTGCTGCTATTTTGGTAGTTAACTTTTAGTGGCATAATAATTTTATTAACTTTTGTTTTCTTGACTTTATTTTAATTTTTTTTTCCATATTCCTCATAAAAATCAACAAAAAAAAACCTAAAAAAAAAAGTGGCAAATTTGAAACGACTTCCCATTGTTTTGCAGAAGACACCAACTAAAACTTCACCCGAATTCGAATAAATGTAAATAAAGCTGAAAAAAAGTCATAAAAATTAATTAAAATTTTTATTGACAAGGTTTTATTTGATTTTTATGCAAATTTTTAGTGTCTGCACACGTTTTCTTTTTATGGTGCCCATTTATTTAAATAAGTTTAATTTTTGTTTGTTCTCTTATTGATTTTATTTGTTTTTCTCGTTATAATAGAAAAAAACCAGTTAAATTCCAAAATCAAATAAAACTTAAAACAAAAATATATTTGAAATATCAAATGTTACATTGAAACCTTTTATGGCGGATAGTAAAACTGGAAAAATACCAACAATATTTAAATAATTTTGATTAGTTTATAATATCTTTATTAGAGTTTTATGATAGATTCAAATATTAGATGTCTTTATTAATTTGTAACAGTTTTTAATTAATAATAATTAACATTTTTAAATTAGTTGGTTTGAGACATAACTAAACGGCAAAATAGACCACACAAATGGCTTGTGCAAATACACGCTCTTTTTTGCTAAGACCAGCCAGCACTCAGGGGATGAACGTTACTAATTCATTGCATTGTGTTGGAACTAGAAAAATAGGTTATGGGAAGGCGGATAGTTTTTGTTTCTGTTTGCAAATAAACAATACCAACATATTTTGTACAAACAGCTGTTTATTTTAATTTTTTCTTTGTTTTCTATGAATGCATACGACAGTGCCGCGGAAATTTTGCTCGCCTTTTATTTAATATACAACTGAAAACGATTTGCTTCTTCTTCTTCTTCTTCTTCTTACTTTTTAATCTCTAAAACGATGTTAAGTGACCACAAAAAGTTTGACAAATATCCAACATGTCTGCACATATTTAAAAATTATTATTAACATTTCTACAAACATGCTTCAAATATTTGTCCAAACAACACTCACCCCAATTTATAACGCATGTTTACAAACGTTAAATCTTGACATGTTTGCCAAGTCATTTGTATGGTTTATTTTCGTGTTTGAAAAACAGCAGTCGAAACCAAATATAAATGTACAAATTTGTGTACAACTTTTCGCTTTTTGAGTTGGTTTGTGAGCGATTGTTGACTTTTAATGAATCAGAAGTATGTAAAAGCATCAGTTTTTTTTTCTTTTTGCCAATGACAAATGAAGAAGTGGAAGAAATTGCAGTTTTTTACTTTGACTGCAGTTTTTAAAACGCTTGTTTATTTTGAACTTACAGCCTGTTTTTAGAAAACGTAAACAAGTGAGTGAGTGAGAAATTATATTAAAAACAAAAACAAATTTTCGTTTTTTATTGTTGTTTTCAATATAATTTCTCACTCACTCACTTGTTTACGTTTTCTAAAAACAGGCAGTTAATCAGTAATTGCTATAGGCAGAGTGAAGTTGCGCATCAGTTTCAGTGACACATTTAATAAAGGGTAATTTAACTCAAGTTTATTCGCTTTAAAAATACAGTTTAACTGCCTGATTTTGAAAGTAAAATGCAAATTTTCGCTTTGGAATTCATATTGAAAACCAAAAAAAAAATTATATTTTATAGTTGTTTCAATGTAAATTATCAAACGAAAATATTAATTTTATTTCAAAAAAAAGGCAATAAATAAATTACGAGAATTTCAACAGCTAAAAAATGCGGGATCTTAGGAAAACCAAAAAAAAAAAACATTCAGAATATTCCGAGCATGAAAGAAAATTTCTTTATGTCCCAGGTAAACCATCCAGTATTCATATCAATTTGTTTGCAATAGGATTTTGGGCTTATCCATATTCGGAATAGGGCATACTCGTATGGTGGCCAATCTTGGGTAGATTTGTCCATTTGGGAGCGCTTCGCACCACTCAAGGCGAATTCATGTACCCCATATGATCTGGTGGAGTAAGAGCTCGCGCAGAACTCTTCAATTCGCCTAAAAAATACCTTATATTGGAGTGAAAATAGGTGCGGTAATTGCAGGGCTATAAACCCGACAATCCGAACCGGAGGATTGATCATGTTTCTTGTAGAAACTGCGTTCAAGGCACGAAAAGAATCGTGAACTTCTGTTTTAACTGGCTCTTAGTCATGAGAAGAAGTGGAATACGGAGAGCACTCAAGGGAGTTCAACCTCAAATTATCGCAAAGGCTTCCTTCCGGATTAATGTAGCGTTTTCCATGCAGAGACATTTGCGATGGAGGAAGCTGTAGACTGGCTTGGACTATCTGCTGTGGATATATTTACACTGATAGCCATGTCGCTGTTTTAGCCTTGGATTCCCTCTCCCTAGAACGACAACAGCCCTTGACTACCACTCATTTCTAAGTGAGAAGGCTGAGCAGTTAAATATCAGGCTCATATGGGTTCCAGGGCAAGAGGATATACTGGGGAACATTAGAGTAGAAGAGATTGTAAGATAGACTTGACACATCATTACGGGTTGCAGTGGATTCGAAAGGCGTTGGAGTGGTTCTGCTCTCCTGCAAACTTGAACTTCTACGATCGACTATCGATATTACTAAAGGCTACATCACACTATTATACTTTGTATACATGTCAAAAACTGAAGTAATATGACAAAGTGTGATAGTGTTAATGAAAGGTGTCACCCATATCAGGCTCATATGGGTTCCAGGGCAAGAGGATATACTGGGGAACATTAGAGTAGAAGAGATTGTAAGATAGACTTGACACATCATTACGGGTTGCAGTGGATTCGAAAGGCGTTGGAGTGGTTCTGCTCTCCTGCAAACTTGAACTTCTACGATCGACTATCGATATTACTAAAGGCTACATCACACTATTATACTTTGTATACATGTCAAAAACTGAAGTAATATGACAAAGTGTGATAGTGTTAATGAAAGGTGTCACGAAAATTCCAAGTATTCATCGTTTTTTGAAAAATGTCTAAACAATAGTACTTTTCTTTGGATCAGGGTTGCATTTTATTTCATGTGTGAGTGTTTATATTTTCTGTGATGGTGTGAACACAAGCTGTCATGTTAAATTAGATTGTTTGAGAAACGCAACAAAACTCATTAGATTTCTATCTCACAAAGTATTATGGAATACGTACGACTTGTGAGATAGTGTAAACTAGCTTTAATGACTCTAACACTTGATGCAGGATTGCCAGGCAACTGTTTAACCGCATGGATGACGGGCGAACCATTTATCTTCTATCGATGACCAAGATGGACGAATTACTTTTAGAATCTATTGCCCCGGGACACTGTCTCGTAGGTAGACACGCACAGCATGTGGATTCCGAACAATATGACTGCCGCTGCAGTTAAGATGACAAAAATGAGGAGGAGCACGAGGACATAAAACACCTTCTTTGTCACTGTCTTGCACTAGCGAAAAAGCTACTGGCTTAAAACGTATCTGCCATCTTTAACGGAATGTATGATATCTCTTGCGTGAATCTAGAGCTCATTTAAAACTTCGTTAGAAGTTCGGGTTGGTTCTATCGTGGGGCGTTCTGTTTAGTACAACGCCATTGTATCAGAATGGCTCATTGGCTTTATGTGTGTCAGATGCATACTGACTGCCATTTCTACCTTAACTAACCTAACCGACGTAAAATTTTGACTTTCTGAAAGTGGCATACGTAAATGTTGCGGACATTTACATTCTGCGGACACGTAAAATCTACTTCAATGGGTGTTTGTTACTTTAAATACCTGTTGAAAAATGTATGTTAAAAAGAAAACCGAAAATATGATCAAATTTATATAAATTTTAGCTTTTGATATGTATGCGTTTCGTATAAAAATATGAAAAAATATTGTTTACGGCGTTTAAGAGGTCACTTTATCAAGAAACATAAACAAACATCAAATTCTTTAACAGCTGATACGTAAAAACAGAGAAAAACTTCAATAATTTCACTTACATGTGCAACTTAACATTACGTTTACGTAAGTGTAGCTATGATTACATAAGCTTGGTAAGGAAAACGGAACAGCTGATCCGCAACGTATACATTTACATAAGAGTATCGAGGCATTCATTATTCTTCTGTTGCTAGATTAAAATATGTATACAAATTGTTCTTGTTAATCTTCTAAAATGTGAAACATGATTATGATTTGTGAAAAACAAATTTGCTTGGCGAACTTCTAAATTTAAAACCTTTAATCTCATGGACACTTAATTAAAAAATAAATCGAGCTACTTCTCATACAGTCAAGACAGCATGCATTAATTGTGCTTTAGACTTACGTTAGGTCAACCTTATCATGGTCTTAATCTTTTGATGGTTTATGAAGTTTTTTTTTCTAACTATACAGGGTGGCCCAAACTTACCGAAGGGGTTTGAATTGCTTATCATTTTTTTATTATAATTTTTTTTTCAGTATTTTGTTGAACAACATGCCCAAATTGTTAAGCTTTTTTAAATCATAATTTTGTTTATAATTTCATTATGAGCGACGAAGCCCATTTCCAATTAAGTGGTTTCGTTAATAGGCAAAGCTGCAGGATATGGCCTACGGAAAATCCGAGAGTAGTTCAACAGCGAGAATTACACCCACCTTAGTGTACGGTTTGGTGCAGTGTTTCATCGGAAAGGATAACTGGTCCTTATTTTTTTGAAAACGAACACGGGGATTATGGAAAATGTGTTGGAAAGAGCACGAGTATGCGAAGCAGAAAATGGCCACCACTTGCGAGATATTATTTTGCATAACTAAACTAAAAATATTCCCCATTTATATACTGTATTAAAAAAAAAATTAATAATTATTTCTTAAATAAAAAGTTAAAACGAATTCAAACCCCTTCGTTAATTTTGGGCCACCCAGTACAGTATTTTTATTACTTAGGATAAAATTTATGAGGCCTTACTACTATTTGCTTGACGATCGGCGTCCTCAACTCTTTTCATAATATTTTTGCTAATCTAGACAACGAGAAAAAACAAAATTCACACACCTTTATTCTCAGTGCATTTGTTGAATTATCTCAAACATGTTAAAACTTGCCACTAGCTATTTAATACGAGTTTATGGACAAGAGAGTACTCGTATTAGTAGCATGATCGTTTCCCACCATATCACTCATTCAAAACCGTCATTTTAGTGGTGGTGGTTTAACAACATTCGCTAAACTCTTTACATAATTGCCTAATTATAATTTTTGAAAACATTCAAATGCATTTAATCTCTCAGTCAATTTAATCCGACCACCACTATTGGCCGGTCCTGAAGACTACAAAGAACAAGTTGAGAAGAAGAAAAAACCAAACCGACTCAGACAACTTTAACCAAAATTAAATACTTGTGATACCCCTACATACAGTCAATTTTATGGCATTTATCTCTTCAATGTCTATTTTATATCTTTCAAATAAATATCAATAAATAACTCTTTGTAAATATTTTCTGCAGATAAAATTTATTACGCAATTTTCCCAAAAAAAAAAATCTCAAATTTTTGTCTGATTTTGTTTTTTGTTAAAAGTTTGGCACGACGTGATTGAAGTTAAGAAATGGAAAAAAAAACCGTTGCGCGACTTGATTGGCGTTAAACATGCAAAAATAAATAAATAACTTTATTTTTTTGTTTAAACTGTAATCCAATCATTATTTGCTGCAAGTTTAGTTAAACATCATTTAAACATTTTGTACGGATTAACAGAACTCTGAAAATTGTTTCCAAAAACGGCAGATAGAGAAAATTTACAATTAAGTTTTTTTTTTGATTAATTTTTTTTTGTATTAAAAAGTCATTAAATCTGCTATTAAAGTCATATTAAGTTTTGTGTGTCAAAATAATTTGTTTTGTCTGAGCGTTTGTAAAGGCGTTCGGGGCCATAAATGGTCTTAATTCGAATGTAAAGCTGTCTGGCCATAATTGTAATACATTGTAGACTTGACTGTGATATAATTGTTATAATAGAAGTAATCCAAAAACATTTAAGGTGGTCAATTAAGCGTTTTAAAATTGAGTGGCGGAGTAAAAGGACTTTTGTTATCTTTAAAAAGAGATTGTTCGAATTATCTTGAAAAAAATTTTACTCTTCACATGTGAAGAACAAAATATGAAATACAGATACGAGTTGTATTTAAATTATGGCAAATAGTGTAAAGAAAAAAAGTAAGATTGGAAGCAACGAACTGAAAACTCAAAGGGGATTTTTATATATGACTCACTGGCCTCGTGGTGACCTTTAGGTAGAAGTACACAACACGCGTAAGTACGCAAGCGCGCTGACGACTTCTGACAAAAAAAGTTTAGCCGCATAAAAAATCCTTCAACATCTCTCGGCTTTAACTCGTGCGGAAACCGATTTTCTGGCTTCTAAGTTAATCCTGCTACTTACAACGGATTTTAAAACGCCTGCTTGAATGGACCCTAACTGTTCTCTTCAAGTTTTACCGATTTTTTTCTTTTTTTTTAATTATATTCGCTATTTAGCGAGGTTCCACAGAAAATAAAGTACTGGTCGTACTCAAAAATTTAAATACCCATAACACTAAAACGTACTCAAAACAATCCTTAATGGGATTTCTTTCGAAAATCAATCCCGTACTTTAATAAAATAAGAAAATAAATTATTAAAGCAAGTGAAAAAAATATTAAGCTTTTTGTTTGTAGTACCACTCTAAGAGCAAAATTACAAAAAGACCGCTTAAATCTCATTAAACTTATCAAAGATTGTTAACGAACGATTTGCTTGTTGTGTGTAGAAACAACAGAAAATCCTATTATTTTCATGTCCAAAAAGTAAAATTGATATCTCTTGCTTCTCAATAAGTTTATATGTTCGGTTATTTATGGCACGGCTGTTAAGTGCCTAAACAAAAGCGGATGGCGGAACGTTTTTTCCCGATTAGCTTTTACGCTGCTATGCCATACCTTAATAAAAGCGTAAACGTCGTGTCACAAACGGTAGTGTTAACGTTCATGTTTAATAGAACCCATATAATAGAAATAAAAAGAAGAGAAAAAACCGCTAGATGGACAAAAAAAAATAGCTAAATTTCCCATATTTATTAACAATAGCGGCCAAATTCAGTATTAAACGCGCTGTCAAAATCGCGCTATTTATAGCTGCTTCATACAAATTGTATGGGCATAAGAATTTTTGACAGCTAGAAAACGCTTTCCGCTCTTATTTAGGTAAGTTTTTAAAGTAAAACCCATATCGGGAATGATGCCGGTGTTTTATAATTTAAATTCTGTTAGGTGTAAAACGGGTAAGTAAATCAATCATAATAAAATTCGAAGGATCTAATTTCACTTTTGGTTTTTTTCAAGCACAAATTCGGGATAAAATCAATTTTATAATACTCGATTCAATCTTAGATTGATTCAATCTTAGATTTACTTAAATCAATCCTATTTTCGGATTATTTTAAGTACGAAATCGGGATTGAATAGGGATAATTGAAGTAGTTTGCGATTGAAAATCCGTAATTGAATCAATATTTCTGTACTTGATTTAAGAAAATCCGTACTCACCGTGCTATTGATACCGCTTCGGATTGATTTGAGTACGGATTGAATGATTTTTTTTTTTTGAGTGTAGACTTGGGCATTTTTTATTTAAATAATCGTTTTGGCTTTTTTTATGTTTTTTTATATCATTCCGCCTCCCCCCCCCTGTCCAAGTCGAGCAGTGGTATTCTCAAATGAATTGGTTTTGAAGGCTGTATCAACTGAATTTCCACTAAGTGAGTGTGTTGTAGTTAACGCCGGTTATGTCTCTAACTGAGTGAACCTTATAAAAGCGGTTAGCCCTCTTAATGAGGTTTGCATATTCTAAAAATATGCGATCTTTTCTACAGTATCTAAACTGAAGGGAACTACCTTAATTTAAGTTTAACAAGCCACGGTACAACTGATTCTTCGAAAACGTGCTCTATAAGTTGAATAAACTATTTATTTTTTTTTTAATATATTGTTTTGTTGAAAAACATTATAGACAAAATGTACTCTTACTATTTGTTATAAAAGAGAAAAAACAATAAAAAACATAAATCATAAAAGAAGTGCAAACATTGCAAAGTCTAGAAGTCTGCAAACAAGAGCCGACATTCATAGAGAAAACTTAAATACAAAACGATGACCCAGATTTTGGAAAATTGTTGTTAAAAAAAAGTGAAGAAAAAAATCTATAACATCAGATGGAAGAACGTAAAAAGAAACATGCATTCAAAACTTGGCTGAATACAGCAAAAATGTGCCTTATAAGGCATTAACATTATTTGCTTTTAAAAAAAAATTCTTAAAAGTTAGTAAAATAAATAAAAAAAAATGTTATTTAAAGTAAAAGTATGCCAGAGATATATCAGTCTTAATTGCCTAGAAATTTTATTTATTTAACAAATCAATAATAAAAAACAAAGCTAATTTAACTTGTTTTATCGTTTTTTTTTTCCTTCCTATTTGCTTATCTGATCGTTAATTACAGGCTTGGCATTTTACAAATATTTTCATTTTCATCATTTTTAAAAAGTCAAAAGATACTTGCAGCGCTCCGTTACTTTAATTGCCGCTAAATGACCAACAACTACAACATTTATTACAGCAAAAATAAAAACACAAGCAGTCAATAACATTTTAAGCTTTTAACCATTTTTTTCTCAGCGTTTTTGTGCTTTTATCTTGTTTTCAACAAAAAACTTTCACAATTATTTCTTAATAAAAAAACTTTTCAACACAAACACACCCACTGTAAAATAATAAACAATCTTCAGACGATCTGTTGCAGCGAGTGCAAAGTAAAAAGTCATTGATTTCTATCGCAGACGCATGAATACACAATGATTTTTCAAGTATTTGCTTGGTGTTAAAAGTGTTTGTTGGTTGGTATGACTGAAAAAATAATAACAATATGCAATAGTGTCTATGCATAAATTGAGGAACAGTGGCCAGTATTGCATTTAACGCAGTTGGAACGTATAAGGCGAGCCCAACGAAAAATATAACCTCACTGTTTAATGAAACGACTAATAAGAACGACTTTTATGATAAATACTAATTTCCATTCTGGTGTCTTCTCAACAACTCGGGGAAATATTAAAATACCGATTGAACGGGAGTACAGAATAAAATTTAAGACAGATACGGAAAAGATTTATAGATAAGCACCTGCCTGGGTGTCGTAATCTCATGGTGGTCTAACCCACTGGGTGACAAACAATGCGTTTACTACACTGAAAAATTCTCCAAAATTGTTCATCAATTAAAGCATTAATCAAAACTAAAATCGGTTTTAATTAAAAATTTAATCAAGGTTATAAAACGTTTCTTCAAGTGAATTAAACGTTTAACTGATATTATTTATTAATAAGCTGGTACAAATTTAATTTATTTTTTAATCAATATCACAAATGTTTTAATTGAAATCAATTTTTATTGTTTTCTATGTAGCCGTGTACGCACAAAAAGCACAGGTAAAAATTTTAATATATAACACCGCAAACTAATACGCTCACCCCTTGTTTGGGAGCTTGAGCTATCTGCCCCCGCTGGTTTTGGAATATCCTAGCAGTATATGTTTAATAACAACAGCAGTTAAGATGATCCACTGGAAACCCGAACTTCCCCAGTAGTGGCCGAAAATCAGCCCGAACTTTTTAAGATTTTCTCCTCCGCGACTTTGTGTATAAACCAAAACTACCACATGATCCCCAAAAGGGCCTCATCCAATGGTCCGACCGGAGCCATATATCCAGGGGCTACTGACTCCAGTGGTACCAGATAGGTTTTCTGGTCAGCCTCAATCTTAGGAGACCTGGATATTTTATTCAATGCCCAATTCCAGCTAATGACTTTACTTGATTTCTCTATGCGAATGTTACACCAAAAGGCGGAATGTCCTTTAAATATCTACCTAAATACTCCTGGTATAATATAAGATAAAATCATCTGACAGCGATAGATTTGGTTATGTGGCCTGACTTCATGAGACTGTATAGGTGAACAATATAACAATTTATTTTCTACATTAACTGCATCAAAGATGCGCTACTTATTTCTCTATTATGGTACTTTATAGCCGAGACCTTTTTAGATATATGAAGGTTTAAGACCCGTATTCATAAGCGATTATTAAATTTAATAAACGTTTAGATAAAGTTTTCATAGGAAATAAGTTTTGTGAACCTGATAGTCTTCAGGACATCACAATCAGCTCTTAAATCATTTAATAGCCTTGCTTTTTAATTGTGCTACTTTGAGTTCGGTAAACTGTATTTTCTGAATTTTTAAATTTTTAATAGTATAATTGATTTTAATTAGTTAAGTTAAATTACTTTTTGTTACCAATTACAAAATGTTTAATTATACCAATTAAAATTTAAAACTATAATTTACATATTGATTTTTTAATTGACATACAAGTAAAACAACCGAAACATTTTTAAATAACAAGCGACCTACTATTCGACTGACTGACCTAAATGCCGTAACTAAATAAAAACATTGAGAGAAATTAAAACTTGGAAACATTTGATTTAGAGAAATTTGATAAAACTGTTTATTCTTCGTTAACTCAAAATATGTGTTACAATTCTCTTATTTCTTTCATAAAATAACAAAGTTTTGAAAATATTCTACAAATCGAAATCGAGTGAAATTGAAATCGATTTTCAGTTTAATGTTTTAAGAAATGACTTTGGTTTTTTTCTGATTTTCAGAGTAGTGCTATAATGAAGTTTATAAAAGGGAATATTTTTAATAACTTTCCGCAAAGGATCATTTTCAAAATTAGTCCCATTTTAATTTCACTCTAATTTGATTTTTATGTCATGGCGTATAAATGAAATTTATCATAAGTTTTTACTAAAATATGAAATATTTTGAAAATTTTCTTAATATATGAAATTTTTGGCAATTTATTCAACACATAAAATTTATCGATAAATTTTCAAAATAAATCGAACATATGAATTATTTTGAAAATGTTCCAATTTATTCAAAATGTCCTTTATATAAAAAATTTATCGAAAATAACAAAATTTACCATAAGAATTTCTTAAAATTTATTTAAAATTATCTTAAATATAAAATTGGTCAAAAATTTCTTTAATAAAAAAAATTATTCAAAAATTTCGTTAATTTATTTATTATATAAAAATTATCGCAATATACAAAAGTTATTGGCACATTTTTTAAGATATCTAATTTATTGAAAAATTTGATATTTATCGAAAATGTTCTCAAATTTAAAATTTATTGAAAATTTTTCTTAAATAAAAAATTCATCAAAAATGTTCCCAATAACAAAATTTATCAAAAAAATGTAATATTTATTCAAAATGTTCTTAAGATATAGAATTTATCGAATTTTTTTTTAAATAAAAAATTTATCGAAAATTATTTTCAAAAATAGAATCTGGGAATTTATTTCTCATGTAGAGTAACATTTTATTATAGAAGAATTTGACTTAGAATTCACAGTCGTATAATATGAAAATATTTATCGAAAATTTTTAAAAAAATGTAAAATTAATCAAACTTTTTTAAGATTTTTAATTAATCTAAAAGATAAAATTTATTGAAAATTTCCCCTACAATTTACTTAAAATTTCCTTACAATGTAAAATTTATCCAAAATTGTCATAATATATAAAGCTTATCGAAAATTTTTTTAATATATATAAAAATAATATATATATTCAAAATATATCGCAAATTGCTTTAAAATATAAATTTTATCGAAAATATTCTTAAAATATTGAATATTAATGTATAAAATCTATCGGAAATTTATTTAAAAAATATAGAATTTATCGAACATTTTTTATCATATGTAATTAATCGAAATTTATCCAAAAGAGGAGATTTATCCAAATTAATTGCAAATATAGAATTTATCGAAAAGTTTCTTAAAATATAAAATTTATGGAAAATTTAAAAAAAATAAAAAAAAAGAAAAAAGAAGTTAATCTGAAAGATGACATTTCTTGCAAATTTTCTTAAAATTAAAAAAAATTGATTTAAAATATTAAATTAATCGACAATTTTCTTAAAATATTTAAATTTGTAGGGTGTTTCTTTTTTGTTGACCTGTGTTATTGTGTGTGATTATTCATTTGCTTCGGCTAAAGGTCTTGGATCATAAAATTAAAATAAAAACAACTTTTTATTTTAGTTTTAACAATTTATTTTCTCCGATATTTCGGTTAACTTCGTCAACCATTTTCAAGGAATCTAAAATAAAACAATTGATTTTCTTTAATATTACAAAAACTAAAACTTATAATTTGCATACTACGTACATAATTAGTTAAATTATTTTACCGCGTCTTTTTCACAAACCTATAACATCAAACAAGACTTATCAACTAGTTGTCATTTCTTATTATGTTTATTTATTATGTGTCGATATAATTGAGCGCAATTGTCTGTATCTGTCTTATAATTAAGTCGTGTGTTCGTTGGAATATTTATTATATGTAACATTTCTAAGGTAAATCTCTTTTTATAATTACTCTCTTTAACTAATTATGTACGTAGTATGCAAATTATAAGTTTTAGTTTTTGTAATATTAAAGAAAATCACTTGTTGTATTTTAGATTCCTTGAAAATGGTTGACGAAGTTAACCGAAATATCGGAGAAAATAAATTGTTAAAACTAAAATAAAAAGTTGTTTTTATTTTAATTTTATGATCCAAGACCTTTAGCCGAAGCAAATGAATATTTAAATTTATCAAAATTGTTCTCAAGCTGTTTAATTTATCGAAAAATTTCTGAATAGATAAAAATTATCGGAAATGTTTTAAAAAATTAAAATTTTAAAAATTTTTACAAAATTTATCCAAATAATGAGATTTATTAAAAATTTTCGTTAATATACAATTTATGGCAAATTTTCTCTTTAACAAAATTTTTAAAAAATAATAATCTTCAAAACTCAAATTCAAAAATTTCAAATTTCAAAATTTATCGATAATTTTCGGAAAATATAAAATTTATCGTAAATTTTATAGAAAAACTTTCTTTTAATATGAAATTTATCGACAATTTTTTTAAAATTAAGGTTTTTTTTAATTTTTTAAAACGTATTAAAAATATTCTCAAAACATGAACTTTTTTGGAACATTTTCTTGAAAAAAAAAATAACTTAATTAAAATTTGTGAATGAATTTCACATTTGTTCCTTCTTAAGACACTGTACACTACAATATTAACTCAATAACAATTCAAATTTTTTTCTATTGATTTTGGTGTGTGTAGTGTGAGATTGTTATGGATGTAATGTTGCATAGAAAACCTTTTAAAATTGTGTGTTGTTTGCGAGTTTTGGAAATCAAGATAGTAAATTTTTAACAAACTCAAGCAAATGACTATTTGTTAAATAGCAACAAATAGAAATAAATTTAAAAGTTTGAAAACCTTCAAAGATTTAGAGTTTTAAGAATCATAATTTTGTTTCTAGCAAAATTGTAAAAAATTGGTTTGAAGTAGAAGAGACATAAAAACAAAAAGTTTTATTGATTTTTAATTGAAATTAATGTAATAATTTTACATAACTTTTGTAGAAAAACGATGGGATGAAAAGATTCCAATTTTAAATGAATGTATTCAATAAATCCAGTTAGTTTCATTTTTTATAACTAATTTGTTTTTAATATCATATTAATAGTTTTTATTTCTTTAAAAAAAATCACTTTTGTTTTCAAAAACGTCATAGCCACCCACTTGTTACACACACACACGAACATGTTTTAAATCAATTTATTTTAATTCCACTTTATTTTATTCCATTTTATACAAATTCCTTTTGCATTTTAGCAAATTCATTTAAGAAATCATAAAACTTGTTTTAAACAAAAATTCAAATATTTATTTTAAATAAATAAATTTAAGGTTATTTAAAGCAAAAAATAATTAACGATTTCGTTTCATTTATAAATTCTGCTTTGAAAAAAGAACTCAAAACACAAAAAAATATATGTAAATTAATTTTTATGTGCAGTTATCTACTTTTTAAAACAATAAACGTGATAATTATTTTTTTTTTTATTTAATTTATTTTATTGTTTTTTTTCATTATGCATGCACTCTCGTTTAAATTAACAAACAATAAAATATTCTTTAGGTTAAACAAAAAATGTTTTAAATAAATAAAAAAAAAACAAATGAATACTTTAAATAACAATTAAGAAGGCAGTAAATTAGCAAATTAGTTTTGACACTAATTGTGGATTTGAAGGGCTTTTTCTCAGGGGGGAAACTGATTTTAAAGAAAATAAAAGTATTATTTTAAAATGCCAACAGAATACTACAGAAAACGTAAAAAATTTCCTGCAATTTTATGACCTGTTTAAAAGAAAAATAAAATAACAAATATTAACAATGAAATTATTCTTAAAAGTTAAAAAAAAATTAATTAATTCAATAAAAAATCATAAAATAAAACAATTTTAAAAAAATTTCTCAAAACACGAAACTTATCAGACATTATCTTATAACATCAAACTAAATAAACATATTCTCAAAACATAAAATGCATTGAAAGTGTTTTTAAGTGATGTTTAACGCGTATTCACCTACTTGTTCAAAACAAAATGTTTGTCTGAAGAAAAATGGGTGTATGGTCATTTTTGAAAATTTAAAAAAAAAAAAATTTCATAAACACACAAAAATTTGTTTAACCGGTAACGTATTGATAGAGGTTATATTAAAAATTACATAACTATAACGACAAAAACAGCTGTTTTTATTGTGTTTTCTTTTCTAAAAAATAATAATGCATTATAATTGTGGAATATATTTATCACCCTTTCAAAGTGATATAATTTTCCAAATAACAATGTAACAAAATAATAGATACGTTTTACACTCAACCCTAATGTGTATTTAGCGTGTTAAATATTGAATGCAAAGTTTGTACTAATAAGCGATATTCACCGCTGTTGTAGCAATTTTCAACATAAAATTTTCTTTGAATTCCGTTAACAACACTGATTTTCAATAATTTAAATAGTTTTTAAATAAAAGTAAATCAAAAGAAAAACAAAAAAAACGGGTTAAAATCGGAGCTCGGAGTGGGTGCAGGGGTTTTTGGACCTAATACACGACTCTCGATGGCAATGGGCGAATCACCGAGTGTTTGTCAGGCCGAGATTTGCGCCATTGATGTGTGTTGCAGCAACATTCTTGATAGGGGAATGGTTGGCGGCAGCAATGTGATTTTCATTGATAGCCAAGCGGCCATAAAAGCACTCTCTTCTTGGAGAATGTCCTCGAAGCTAGTGACGGAGTGCCGTGGAAAGCTACAGGAGCTGGGGACAAGGGGCAGATTGACGCTCTGCTGGGTGCCGGGGCAGTCAGGGATCCCGGGTAATAAAATGGCTGATGAGCTGGCAAGGGCTGGTTCTAACGCGCGGATGATGGGTCCCGAGCCCTTCTGTGGACTAAGTTGGGCAGGGGTCCAGTCTGTCATGGAGGACTGGGCTCTGGGCGAACATAGGGGATACTGGGTATCGCTTCCGGGAATGCGTCAGGCAAAGAGATTTATCTCTCCCGGGAAGGTAATGAGGACGAATGGTCTCGGCAGACGGGATCTGCGACTGCTGGTGGCCTATTTGACTGGCCACCACACGATCAATACCACCTTTATCGGATGGGCCTGGCTGAGGATAAGGAATGCAAACTATGTCTAGACGGGGACGAGACGACGGAGCATGTACTGTGTAACTGCCCGGCGCTGGCATAGGCCAGGAGGAGGCACTTGGGGCATGGTATAATGTGTGCGTCCCGAATCGGTAATATATATAATATATCGGCAAAGGCCCTGGTTGGGTTCCTATGGGAAGCAGAGGGTATTTTGGCCAACTAAGGGTAGTGGGTACAATAGACCTAACCTGGTCGCGGTACCTGTCACTGTGGGGAAACCTCCCCGCTCTATCGTGAAAAAAAAAAAAAAAAGTAAATCAAAAGAAAAACAAAAATGTTTTATATTCATCACAATATAACCAAAAATCACAAGAACTTGCGTTTGTTGAACGCAAACACAAGAAAAAGTTATGCTAGGAACACAACTGGGACGAACGACGAATTTTTGGCCGTACCGGGTAGCCATATTGTTTAAAAATGGTAAGTGTTTTAGTAAATAACGTTACTTTTTACTTTAGAAATTGTAAAATTTTATCTGAATATAATTTAATATACAAATTGTAAAAAAAATTGACAATAAAAAAGTATTTTAGTTAGTTGTTCTTAATGTTTTGTTTGTGAAGTATTTTTTGTACCACTATTTCTTGTTTATACAAAATATTTTATTTATTATTTTTTCGTCGTTATTGTGTTTCATACGCCGAATTTCTTCCGAATAATTCTTCGTGCTTGACGAAATTCGTCGTTCGTCCCAGTTGTGTTCCTAGCATTAATTAAAAAAAATACTTGCTTGCATAAAAAAGTACTTAACGCAGATGCAAAAAAGGGAATTATAAAACACTCAATTATAACTTGGGGGGTAAGAAATAGGGATGCCAAACGGGAAATCCCGAATTTTAATTTTGACTACTTTTATGTATGAAAAATTTTTATATGTATAAAAATTTTCGTTTTTTTGAATTTTTATACTTTCTAATTATTCATTGTCTTATGGCCGTTTTGTCATTACGCAATTATTTTTATTGTCAACGAAAAACTGAACATTAAAGAAATTTGGTTTTCTCAAGGTCTCATTTGTTTCCTATTCTGTCGCAAAGCTAACCTGCACTCATCTGCCAATTATTTATTTTCCTTTTATGTATTTGCCGTACAGATAAATTGAATCAGCTGACTCCCAACCTTTATATGTATTTTGAGAGGTGTTGCCAACTGAAAACAATGTTTTTTGTCGATTTATTGAGAAACCCAAAATCGCTAACGGACACTTTATCGGTCTAATAAATTTATGTTGACATTAAGTAAGTCCGAATTTATACGGCTCATGTCTTATTGACATTATGCTTCCATTTTCTTCTTTAAACATGAATTGGCGTTCAAATGATTCATGTCATCTTGACGACATGTTTTTTATTTTGTATAGTCATGTGTCTCGTTTGTTGGTTGATAAAGTAGTTATTAACAAATATTGCAGATTTATGGCTGTATTCATAAAAGCTTTTAAAACTTAATAAAGGTAAACAAAACAAATTATTTATGAAAATTTCGTTTAATAAACGTTGTTAAATTTAATAAACATTTATGAATACGAGGTTACATTTCAAGCGTTTATAAAATTTAGATATAATTTAAGACATAAAACCATAATAATAATTTAAAATTTTTATATAAAATGAATTGTTCTGTTAATTTTTCTTTTTTAAAAATTCAAACATAAATAAATAAAGTGTTGTTTATTTAAAAAAGTTGTATATTAAAGAAACAACTTGATCCAGAAAAAACCCGAAATCCAGAAGAATCCCGGGATTTGTTTAAATCGATCCCGTTTGGCATCCCTAGTAAAAAATGGAACAATTTGCCATTTATTTGTGCAACATATTTTGAAAGGAAACCGACAAAGACAAGAAAAGAAAACACCATAAGTAACATTATGGGCAACACTGCATTTTTATAAAGGCCATGTTTATGGCGTTGCCATTATTCAAACTGCTTTTTGGTTTTTAGCATAACAATAAACAATTGTTACAGATAGGGCATTATGGTATGGCACGTTTAACTGAACGTTTACAAATCTATTCGTGCTAAATTTTACGCTTACCCAAATATTATTTTTAATACTACTAAATCCAGCCGATGCTGTGTCAATAGTACCGATTTCCTTAAATCAAATACAGAATGCTTGGTTCAAGTACGGATTACTCAAGTGCCCCGTACTTAAAATAATCAGAAAACGGAATTGACTTAAGTAAGTAAGACAAAAATAAATCCAAAACTCTACAAGACTTTCTAAGCTGTTTACGTCCCGAATTGGCGCTTAAAATAAACTGATAGTGAGATTGATTCAAACCTAAACACTTACCCCAGAGAACTTAAGAGAGAAAGAGAGAGGTAGAGTATTATTATTTACCTATCCATTACAAATGTTTATCTCATTTTTGTTGTACTCCACCCTTTATTTAAAGAAAAACTCAGAAATAAACCGCACCAGCAGCATGCCCGATATGGTTTTTGTAATCATTCTACATTGAAAATTCGATGCATTTAACTAAATATTTAAAGAAATAGAAACCGGGAATTTTTGCTTCTTACTATTTCACTTTTTAAACATGAAAATAATATATGATTTTTCTTCTTGTAGTGTTGCTTTTGGTTCTACACAAAACAAGCAAATCGTGTTTTATCTTATTTTGTAGCGTTTTTGTTATTTTTACAACAAACTTTCACAAACATACGCGTATTCACGAAACGAAAAGTTCAAGGATTTCGAAAGTAATCTCGTTTAAAATTGTTTAAAGTACTTTTTAGTGATATTCGTATTTAAACTTTAAAGTACGACGTGAAAGCTGTTGTGTAGGGATAATTAACGAATTAATTTAATTTGTAAATTTTTCCTATTACTGTTCTTAAGATATAGAGGATTTTTTATTGTCTTTGCCACGGCCACTTTGAACTTTACAAATACATATTTATAAACTTTGTGAGAAACACTTCAGCTTAGTAGTCTATAGGGAACAAACAAACAGACGCATTTTAATTTCTTTACATATTCGTAGAAGAGAATTTTTTTTTTATATTGAATGTTAAAACTGGTCGAAACTTATTTCCAATCATAAAGTTTACTTCAAACAATAAAATATATTAACAATTTTAAAATTCATCAAAATTTGGATTAAACCCTATAAACAGTTCAACAAAATAGCCACAATACAAATTATTGTTAACAGTTAAGGCACAAGCTCTATGTAAACATTCGTCCTTCAAGTTGTGCTGAAAAAGGTCAACAAGAAAAAGAAAGACAAAAACAAAAAAAAAACAGAAAAATGTGCAGCACTCATCCGAAACTAATGACTAAACGTTGGTCTGATAACTTTTGAATAGGCCTTTTATAAAGCACAAGTAACTGTCAATGAGCAGGAATGTTAGAGGCAACACCAGTAAATTGTTTGTGTTCTTAGAGGCAATAAAAATCACACACGTAAAATAAAAGTAAAACTAATTAAAACTCAAACAATCACCTTATCAAAACGCAAGGAGTAACTTCATTAAACATTTAACAACCACCATATTAAACCCAACGAAAGTCTTCATTACTTTATCGAAACTTTTTTAAATTGACAGAAATTTGTTTGATAATAAACTGTATCCTTCTTATTATCTTTGCATTTAACTAATTTAAACTTATTTGTTTATTTCAAGAAATTAGTAAATTATTTTTTACAAAAATCCAATCCTATAATTATAAGATTTGTATCTTGTTATATTGGAAATCGAATAAATAAATAAAAATATATCTAAGAGAAATAAATACCGAGACAAATTTGCTTTATGAAGTTAAAAATGTTTTTTTGTTTTTCGGTTTATTTTATCTCATGTTAAATAATTTGTGATAGTTTTATTTTTGCCTTTTTGCCACATTTTTGAGGAGACACTAGTAAAGCCATTACAAATGACTCGTTCACAGTTCAAAATGAAAATTTATGTAAATTCGTTTATTATTGTTTGTTGTCGTCATTTGTTTTGTTGTAAGTAACATATTCAGAATTTACGGTTTTTAGATAATTTTTTTTTTTTTTTTGTTCTGAAAATGTGTTTGGGTTAACAAGTTTGCTTTGTTTAGATTGTTCTATAACGTGTACCCAGCATACATATTAAAGAAGTTTGCTTACTCTCAGTTACAAACAACGATTTTAACACAAACTAATTCTAGAATGTTAAATGTGCATAGAAGTACGCACACACTCGTATTTAAGTGTGTATTTATGTAGGCAGAGGTAATGACTTGAAAGGAAGGTGTTTACATTTACATGCAATTTGAATACCCCCAAAAATAAATTATACTACAAGGATGTATAATCAAACAAACATTTATGTATGGACAGGGTGGGCCAAAATAAACGAAGAGGTTAATTTGATTTTCTTTTATTTTTTAAATTGATTTAACGAAGTCTTTGAAATTTGAAAATTAAGTGTTACACTCTATTGAGCAACGAACTAAAAGAGGAGAATTTTTTTATTTTAACTTACGATACATTTATTTAACACAACGAGAATATCGCTGTTTTTCTGTTAGAACTAGACCATCAAAGACAATGAAAAATTGTCTGATTGCACATTTTCGACAACAAGGCGATGTCTGTGACCTCTCTGAGCTGGAAAACAACAAACGACTCTTAAAACAAAAAAATGTTTGAAGACATAACGAAAGTGTGCAGAAAAATCGAACAAGGTTAACAAGGAGGGAGACCTTCAAGGATACTTCGGTTATCGTGAACACCAGTTAAACGAATTGTGTACAAATTGCAAATGTTCCCTTGAAAAGTGCAGCCTGTTCAAGAATTAAGAATCCAGTGCACAGAAAACAATAAAAAGCGATTTCAATTAAAAAATTTGTGATATTAATTTAAAAAAAATAATTAAATCCGCAGCAGTAAGCAAATCATTAGTATCAATTAAATATTTTTTGATATTTACAATATTTCCTGCAGTAATTTTGTTGATATAAGTAAACGTTTAATTCACTTTATTAAACTTTTAATTAAAACTGATTGAAAAAGTTGGCGAGAGTTTTTCTGTGTGATTACCAACAGCGACTTAATGTTTTGATTTTTCAAACAGATCTAGATCAGCGCGTCGAGCGTAACGTTTTGGAGCTTAGCATAGCTTAAACACCAGAATGACATTCTTCAACATGAACGGCAACATTTTAACATGAAAAGTAATTTTCACTAATCTTTCTTAATGAAACCCAAAGAAAAATGATAGTAAAAACTGGAGATAAAACCGCTAGATTGACCAAAAATAGCTAAATTGGCAAATACTTTAAAACTAAAACAGTTTTAAGCAGCCAACTTAAGTACTTAACGCGCTGTTAAAATCGAATTTTCCATTTGCAAAGTGTTGACGTAGCGCTTTTTGGGTTTGATTCATATATTTTGTACAAACAAAGAGGAAACGCCTTGACGAGCTGCTTTAGTCTTCAAACAGAATTGAGTCTTCAACTTCAGGCAAAAAACCCAAAAGCCCGTAGTTAAAACGCCGGTAGTTACTTCAAATTCACTCTCATGTCTCCTGTCGCGCAGCCAGGCCTTCCCCAATTCGAATCCTATCAGACTAACGAGGCCGCAGCCCGAGACATCCCCAAATTCACCTAGGAATTTACTGCCCAGCCACCTCAGCCTGCTGCCGTGTAGCCTAGGACAGTGGCACAGAATCTGCTCAACTGTCTCCAATTCTTCAAGGTCCTCACACAACCCGCACATATCCGACAAGTCGGATTCCATCCTCACCGCAATCCAGCCTATCAAACAGTGGCCCGTGATAATTTCTATCATGGTCCTTACGCATACCCTACTCCTGCCCAGCAGCGACTCCGAATCGTACTTCCTAAGCATCGGCCACAGCGCTCGCGATACACAGCAGCCCGTTCGGTTACCCCAGACCCGACTGGCCGCGCCTAAAATCCATTCTCTGATCCTTCCAAAATAGAAGCCTAATGGAGGCCTAGCCGCCTCCATATAGTTAGGATCCTCCATCTCTGCACCCTGTCTCGCTAACTCATCAGCCACCTCATTGCCGCCTATGTCGCAGTGACCCAGCACAATCACCATAAGAGCCGCCTGGGTGTCCACATATATAGTGACCTCCGAACCCCTCATCAGTTCAGCGGACCTCAAGACCCCCAGAACCTCCGCCTGAAAACACTGCAATCGTCAGGACATTCTGATGTCCAGATCCTCAATGTAGACCCCCTCATCCGTGCTAAATAATCTCACATACAAAACACGATATTCTGGTTCAGCCGTCCCGATTTACCACCTTAGAAAACATCTAGCTTTTGAGGTTATGACAAAAACTTGAAAATTTGTGAACTAGTGTAATCGCTCTAATTACTTTACACACAACAAAATGAAGCAGTTTTTTTTTGCAATGTTACTTTTACTGTCAGCTTACTGGGACTTAATGGTCCTTCGTTGTTTAGGAATAGTGTCGGTAATGCAGTTACCAATTATGCTAATCAATACTACAGCAGGTTGAAAAATAGTCCGTTGGAATTACCCTTTAAACAAGTAAAATCTAAACTTTGTTTTTTTATGAGAGTATGAGTAGCGCATGCTAAATTCCAGCCAGGTTTTCTTTGCAACTTCATGGAGCCTGGAGTGCATAACTAAACAATGTTGTTGAGTTTCCCACTTTTTATTTGTAGCGTTGTGCCGTTGCTTGTTATCCGAACTATAAAAAGAGACAAAGTTGACAGTTTTACAAATTGCTACGATTAGTTATTGTAGTTTTTTTACTTTTCAATGTTTAATGCACCCAAAGTATGTTAACAAAACGATTCGTTTAATTATTTACTATGGATAAAGAAAAGTAAAATGCCTACTTTTCATTTTAAAGTTTTAAAGAAACTCCTACACTTATTTTTTTTATAAATTTGTTGCTATTTAGTATTTAGTGCTGGCAATGTATGTAGACGAAATGTTTTGGCAACTTTGTTTTATATTTAATTAAGGGAAAAGATATTAAGATTTATATCTAAAAGAAACTTAAATTTTAAGTTTTTACCCAAAATAACATTCAATACATTTCGTAACCACACTTTGAGTAGCAATTACCATTCAAGATGATTACTTTATACAGCAAATGAAAGGTGATGTCAAAACTTTTTACTTTCATCTTTTAAACAAACAAAGCGCTCAGAATAACAAGACAAAATGTTAGCAGACATTTATTTGCGACCAAAGTATTTCGTACACATGTTTTCAATACCTTAAATAAGCTTTCTATTATTTACTGAAGATACACTCAAAAGGAAATATTTGTAGATGATCCCACACCAAGAGAAATAACATTTTAAAAATAGATTTGTTGGAGTTGACCATATTTCAACATGTTTACCTCTGCGTGCAGGAGAATGTGTTTAGCACATCGAGAATCGTCCTAGAATGCGGGATGTCTATGGAGGAGATAGCGAGACATTGAGTGGTTACCCTCAAGTGGATCCATGGAGAAAGGGGCACACATGGTAACTGTATGGTTGACCCGATGGTGCATGGAGGCACCACCTTGCAGCGGCTTAACGATTTAAGATATGAAATAGGTGTTTCACTCTCGAGGAGATTGCCTACAGCCTTTATCTGATTAACAGTCAGAGACGGTTTAATGAAACTACCTGTGGGGAGTCCTGAAAAATGTGGCCCATTACAAATATAAAGAAAGGTTCGGAGGGTTTGTGGGGAGACCATACACTTGCAATATTATTGTATATCATATTCGCCATATTATTTACATGTTGTACTATATTATGCAATAAGTCGCACAATGGATTCAATTTAAAAATTGCTCAACTTTCATTCGATGAAGAGGTACACATAACCTATAGGAATAACATAAACACCATTTTACAATGCTGCCAACACATTTTACTTTCTTTTCGTTGTGCAATAAAAATCAAAAGTCTTTTGATTTTTGCCAATGTATTGTGCCACCTTCGAATATCAGGTACACATAGGCAATATAATTGTACAATACGTAAAATTGAACAATTTTATTGCAAGTGTATGAGCCGCTTTAGGAACATAATTGCGGTTATAAATAACCACTATCCTATTGGGAAATACGGCAAATAGCTAGAACTCTCTTACAAAGACCTTTGTTGAAGTAGCAGTGACGAGGATGAGGAAGAGTCAACGCAATATTTTCTCAGTCAATGAAACATCTTCTCTGGCATTTTCAGGCATTCGGAGTTCAAAGACTTGAACTGTTTGGTCGAAGAACTCTTGGGTACAAAACTTGTTGACATTGATTTGAAGCGGATAGCTGAGTAAGACGAGAAGCAGCCAGGTAATATAGGACCCCCCCTAGGGACCAACACCACGGAAACAAATTGCTTGAACACCGTGAGCTGTGCTTGATCACGGCTGCCAATCGAACCTAAGCATAATTGGTTTTTAGCTAACATTTTTCTTTGGGTGCATCCTGGTTCATGAATTTATGTATGTGACTGTGAATATTTAGTTTTACTAATAAATAAACGGTGTTTAGTTACGCAATGGCGCATGTGCATTTTTTTTATCAAAAACGATTTAAACAACAAGAAAATTTGTTACTTTCAGTCCGTTTTGAGTCAGTACTGTTTTTGTTTTTTTTTTTTTTTTTGCAAACATTTTCCTCATGTTTTTGTGTTTTTATTTTGTTTTCTGTGAAACGATTATTTTAATTAAAACGGCAGCTAACACGTGGATTGTGATTGTAATTAATGACAGTATTGTTTGTAAAGCTGCTGCTTATTTCACTTTAAAAGTAGCAGCTCCAGCGGCAGCAGCAGCAGCAGCAGCAGCGTTAAAGGCAGCTTGTAAAAGGGTGGGTGTTTTTAATTTTCAAACTTTTCCTGGTTTATACACAGAGTGGATAACACAATCAACCGACAGTGACTAACAAATAGATTGTGTTGAATAAAATAAATTGTTTTTGTTATACGGTTTGTTAGTTTGTTAATCGTTAACTATTATTAACAATAGCAGTGGAGCAGTTTTGTTATGAGAGGCCTTTAACGTTACAAATTATTACAATTTAATGTTAAAGTATTTATTTCCTTAAATTGGTTATTCAACGTTAGAAAATTTTAATTTATTGTATTATTATGTCTAATAATTTTTCATCATTAGTTAACAATTTTTTTTTTTTTTTGTTGTGATTGTTATTTGTTGTAGCGTGTTTTGTGGTATTTTAAGTATGAAATAATTTGTTAACGTTATTAAATGAAATTGTTTTTTAAATTTAATTAATTTGGTTTTTATTTTATTGTTATTTAAATTTAAAATTATTTAAATTGAATTTGTACAATACAAGTTAAAATATTTTTAATGAATTTTGAAAAACAAAGCGTTAAATTTATAATTTCCGGCAAATTAGTGTTTGTATGTGCGAAATTCTAGTTAATAAAATGATTTATGAAAACCGACATATGGGAAAAGCATGAAAAAAAACCAAAAAATTTCAAAATTTAATAATTCAGAATTCTAGACGTACTTGGACAGCAGTTGCCTGTCAAATAGAGCTTATTTATGCAAACCACGTTCTGAAAATCAAAATCTAGTGATACTTAAATTCATGGAAATTTTTAGTCAAATATTTTTAAAAATGTCCGTGGATAATCGACCAAATGTCAACACAATCGGGAGAAACTGGGTCTGTTAGAAATGTGAAAACACCTGTCCGTGCTCGCCCAGTTCATTCTATGGATAACATTGCTGTTGTTCGCGACAGCGTTGCAGAAGAGCCGTCAACCTCGACTTGTCGTCGTGCGCAACAATTGAACATTTCACGAACACCGCTGATGCGAATTTTGAATACAGATTTGAATTAACACGCTTACATGGTACAATTGAGCTGAGGCACACGGACCATTTCAAGTGTCGTGAATACGCCGAATGGTTGTGAACGGTGACTTTACAAAGAAAATCATCATCAGCGATGAGGCGCACTTTCGCCTCAGTGGCTTCGTTAACAAGCAGAATTACCGCTTTTAGACAAATGAGAATCCACCAGTGATTGCTAAAAAGCAGATGCATCCACAAAGAGTGACTGTTTGGTGTGGTTTATGGGCAGGCGGTGTCATTAATTTCTTCGAAAATGAGGTCGGCCAGACAATTACCGCGAGTGGTGTTCGCTATGCCGAGACAATAACGGACTTCTTGTGGCCAACAATTGAGGATATGGCCCATTGGATAGAGGTATTACATCGAAGCCGTGGCGAACATTTGGCCGATCTTTTGTTTCACACATAATTGTCATAATGAAAACTTGTTGTTTTATTTACAATTAACGTCATGCGTTTTGGTTTATTTACCCTTTACTATGGCAACTCTGCCCCATAAATTTCCCAGGTAGAAAATAATTAGTTTACTGTTGTCGCGGTACAAACTCGACTTTCTGCATTCGAACCATTTAATTATTCAGGAAATGCTGTTGGCATATCAGAGATTGAACTTACAAAGATTGTAGAGCCATAAGAATCTCTAAGGGCCCAGTCGTTTCAATTTCTAAGATTTACTTGGGTTTGAGAAAGTTTTATGCAAAAATGCTGCCGCATTTGTCGCAATCGACCACAAACGCAATCGTCTGACAACTTCGCAAGAGTGATAAGCTTTAGTTAATCACACTATAGACTAGTTTTTGCGCCGTTTCATAACCGAAGACAAAATGTGGATCCACTGCAAAACACCAGGGATCACACAGCAATCAAAATCAAGGTTCCAAAAACTGATAAACAAAAAACGAAAATTTGTGTACAATTTTCGATTTTTGTGTCGGTTTGACAGTTTTTTTTTGCCAATGACAAAGGAAGAAGTTTTTCTACTTTGACTGCAGTTTTTAACGCTGGTCAAAACAGTGGGTTTTCTGGGTCAATCACTGCCAAAAGAGGCTCAGGTTGATTTGTTAGCTGGAAAGAGATGGTGACTGTTGTTTGTGATGCAGGCTGTATAATCCATGCTGATTTCTTTCAAAAGAGTAAAACAATCAATGACGAATATTCAGCACTATTACGAGAATTCTTGTCATGATGAAAGTCATAGTCGGTAAATACACACAAAGTTTAACGTCGTATTTTTGTTGTTTTCGACAATTGCAATGCAAACTTTTAAAAACGACTGTTTTTGTGCTACGACAACGAGACTCAGAACAAGGCCGATAATGCCAACTTATTGGGTCGGTTTAATGAGGATTTAAAAGAAAGTCAGACCGCATTTGGACAAGACAAAAGTTCTTTTGCACCACAACAATGCAAGAGGGAACACGTGTGGTGTTTCCATGGTGAAAATGCATAAATTAGACTACAAAATGTTCCCTCGCCCGCTCTATTCCTTAAATTTCTGTTCTAGTGAATATTTCTTGTTTCCTGAAATTGCAAAAAATAGCGCGAAGCAAACTTGAACGCTCGCACTTACTTCCCTACAGGGGCAGCCTTCTCAAAAAATAGTTTTCAATGATTTTATTACTATCACTCCATCAACGGGCAATGTTAAATTCAATTCCCTTTGTGAACTCAGTATCTTGGATTTATTTTAATAACCATAATGCAAGCAAAATTCTTTAATTTACAAAATAGTCCTTTATCCCTTATAAAGGAACAAACCTTAATTTATAGACACTTTTAAAATAACATAAAAATTCTCAGATAAATAAATTGTCCACATAAAAAGTGTTAATATATTAAACCACATGACAAGATGATACACTTATTTCCATGTACAATCATTTAAAACAAATAGAAACAAGAAAACTATAAAAACTTTTTTAAAATGACATGATTTCTTTAGTGTTTTGCAATTTTTAATTATCTCGACACCCATATATGCAACCGAACGCAGCACAAACAAACTACTTACAAACAAAAAACTTCACTACATTTCAATCAAAACCTTCAAACAACAATAAAAACCACGATAGCAAAAGGTATGGATTACAAAGGAAAACAAAAAAATCTTAAAATTTATTTATGTTTTGTCAACGCTTAAAACAAGTCATTATAAAGGCAGTAGTCCTTGTAAATAAGAAGAAAAACAACAACGGCACACACGCAACACAAAAAAATCCATGCACAGCAAAAGTCACGCAGCCTGGTTAAAAGGCACTCACTCAGTCAGGCTGACTGCCACTTCAACAAAAGCAACAAAAAAAAATCAACTTTAATATTTGTGCTCCTCTTCATTCCAATACAATTTATGTTAAACTAACAAATTGTCAATGAAGTGAATGCGTCTGCAGCAGCCACAGAGAAACAAACAAACAAACAAACAAACAAACAAACGAAGAATCCTACTTGCCACTGCAACAACACAAAATGTAAGCGAAATCAAACAAGAAAAAAAAATGCTCAAACTCAAAAGAAGAAACAAGCTTTTTAAAAGACAATAAAGACACACATAAAACTAAATCAGGGTCCTCTTCCCATGGCCCAGGACAAGACTTGAGAGGGGGCAAAGGCAGCCATTAAACTAAAATAAGAAGTGTGTGTGTGTGTTGCACGATGTTCAAAAAATACAAATTGTGTATTTGTATCGATCGTTGAAACTACAAGCAAAACGCGCTTTTCTTCCTCCTCACAATACACACATCATGTTGCAAGTAGTTTATAATAAAAAAAAAACAACCAAAAACAATCTGAAAGAAACAACTGAAAATTATGCGTAGAGTTCGTTTACGTTCTTGTACAACAGCAGAGAATGTTTTATATGTGTTCGTATGTTTTGTAGCATGAATTGAAGCGAAAAATGTATGTTTTTTTTCAACTGGTTGACAAACTGGTTTAACTGATTTTTATGTACAATAATTTTTATAATTTCTTTTTTTAGTTGTTGTTATTATCTTATTGTTGCAAAGGTTTAATAAAACTGAAGGGCCGTAACTATACTGAGGAATAATTGAAAAGGGAAGGAGCAAGTATGACAGTAAGAACAAGAAAAGGCTTTTTAATATTTGCTTGGAAAATAAGAACGCAAGCTTAGTATCACCGGAGCTTTGCGTACTACACCGACTACGGCACTGGATGAAAAATGAAAACCAGTGAGTGAGTGAGAAATTATATTGAAAACAACAATAAAAAACGAAAATGTGTTTTTGCTTTCCATATAATTTCTCACTCACTCACTTGTTTTCATGTTGTTAAAACAGGCAGTAATTATACGGTGAGTAGGGATTTTTTTTTAATCAAGTACTGAAAAATTCAATTCAAGTACGTATTTTCAACCGCGAAATAATTTATTTTTCCATATTCAATCCCAAATTCGTACTTGGAATAAACCAAAAGAGAAATTAGAAAGAGAATTTTATTATGATTTATTTACTGCCCCATTTTATATCTTAAACAGTTGTAATTATAAAACAATTCCCGATTTGGTTTTTACTTTAAAAACTTAATGTACATAAATAACTGAATATATAAACTGAATGAGAAGCAAGCGTTCTTAATTTTACTTTTTGAAAATGAAAATAGTGTGTTTTCGCATTGTCCTTTTGTTTTTGTTGTTTCTACACACAACAAGCCAATCGCTTTTTAACTACTTGTGTGGTAACTTTAATAAGTTAAATGAGATTAAAACGCTCACTTTGTAATTTTACTCTCAGAGTTGCATGAAAAGTGAAATTTTTTATTACTTGGCTTAAGAATTTTGTACTTATTTTAAATAATTCCGAGATTGAATTTCAAAAGTTATTTCATTTAGGATTGTTTAATGTTATTCGTACTTGAGTTTGGTTTTTTTGTAGCAGAAGGGACTTCAAGGAAATCCGATCCGCTTAAAGGCGACTTACGGAGACTAATTTTAAATAAGAAACCGCGTATTACTTAAGAAGAAGACGGCTGGTTAGCGGGACTCCGATTTGACCATAGGACTTTCATGTTTATACTGTTGATACCAAAATAGAGGAGGGACTTAGAGCTTCAGATTACTGTCAGGAACTGGGTATTCTGGAATCTTATAAACTTCCTGATAATATAAATGAGTGCTAATTTAGTACGTTATTCTTACATGTAAACTTCTTTATAGATAGCCAGAAGATAGACTTGGTGCCAACAGAAGAGTATACATCTGCGTTATTGGCCAACAGGGCCAGGGATTGACATTCCAATTCCAATTCGTAATATAACGAGAGATACAGAATCTACTATACAGAGGAAATCTGCACCGAAAAGTGCAAGGTATCCGGAGTAATGTGGGGATCCTATGATCCAAAGTCGACTTAACTTCTTCTTTCGCTAAAAGACTGTATGCTTCTGGTAGGTTTTATAACAGGTCACTGCTGGACGGCAGTATACCACAAAATGGCGGGGCAACCGACTAGGGACAATTGTAGATTCTGCGGTGTAGCAGGAGACATACTTAGCTACTGTCCGGCACTCATACGGTTCAGAGCGAACTCTTTGGGAGATCATTACTTTCAAGATTTTGGGGATATCTATGGGATTAGACTAATGAGACTCCTAGCATTTGCCAAAAAATTGTGGAGTACTTTTTGTATCATCACATCAAACTCACCTTTTCAATCAGGGGTTATTTTACATCGTGGTAACTCTAGTGACGAACACGTTTTATGCGGGGTCTTTATGCTCAGCCATTTTAACTTAACTTTACCTAACCTTGGGTATGAAATGTTTGCGATAGACTATCCGTACTTTATTTTCAGTTTTATTTACAAAAGGCCAACAATTTGAGGCCAGTGTAATGAAACTAAAATTGAAACTTATGATTAGCGATTTTTGTCTGAAGAAACTCGTAATTAATTAAAAACTTTCTTCGAGAAAATTTATATTAAATATTCTCTAATTACACACATTTTGCACGTATGTGAAGATAAATATGAATAGTTTAATTAATTTTTTTTAAATATCGCATGCGATAAAAAAATACATTAAAAATTATCGCATGGGATAAAAAAATATTATTATGAAAATACGACTATTAACACCAAATTTTAAAGTTTTTAAACACATATTTGATATTTTATTAGTCTTTTTATATTAAAATTTATGATTTTTGAAATACTATGACAGACTGAAATTCTTATGAATGACTTCCGGGAGGAATATGGCCACTGCGTCCAAATCCTTCAATATCAGCGAATCAAACCTAAAAGAAAATGAAGAGTATGGACAAGGCTACAATAATCTATAAGTACTATATCCAAATTGTGTTTGTGAAAATTTGAATACTTTTTGAAAGTGAAGTTTGAAAAAGGAAGATTTGCATAAATTATTTAATTCTTTTTATTAATATGTGACCTTCTCCGAGAAAAGGGACCTAGTGAGTGAAAATGAAGTATTGAGAAAAACGCATTTCATCTTATTCTACACCCTTTTAGGTACCAGAATCCATTCTTAAGTCCGAACTCTTTTTTAACACACTAGTTCCCTTTTCTCGGAGAAGGTCACATATGTTAAATTATTCGATTTGCAAAATAAACATTTTGATGGTATTCTGTGTCCATTGGTTGCGTGGTAAGTTTAAGATTTGATTACCTATAAGTAGAAAGTTTGGAATAAACAAAAGTAATTCCATTTTTAAAGGAAAATACAAATATGGATTTGTCCACGGAAGGTTACGTGTTTGCAAATTGGAGCAAAAATAATGGTTACAACCGCCAATAACCTAAAGGAATTTAAAAATTACATTACCCTATTCATTTCTTACGACAGTATTATTGTTTTTTTTTCGTGTCTTTTTAATGCGACGCTCGATTATAAAAACGAATTTTATTACCTTTTAATACGTAATTCCCTTAGCCATCATAACTTGAACACAACACTTGGATTTTTAATGATTATAAGCCCATCATGAGATAAAATTTATGTAGACACGCTCTCATTCATATCCATACACAACCCATCTCACTGCTTATTACAATTCCCAGCTCCTCATAACGTCAAACATGCCTGGATTCCCATAAATTCAAACTTGTAGTTATTGAACAAACAAAAATGTAAAACGCGTATATCCTGTCCTTCAACGAGTTTTGATTTTTTTTTTTGTTTGCTTATTTTTCTGATATTTTATTTAATTTTTATTTTTGGATTCTATATCAACATTAAATTATTCATTTGTAGGGTTCCATTTTTTGCCTTGTTGCACATTGAATTTTTTTCCTTCTTTTAATTGACAGTCTTAGCATAAAGAAGGTAATTATCATTATGATGATACTGCACAGTAATATTTAGAAAGGAGTTAATATATTGGATAAAAGAGGAATATTTATATAAAGCTGGGTTAATTTTTATTTTTAATAATAGTAGTCAATATAATTTCTAAGGCACACTTATTAAATATTTGATCAAATAAGCGTAACCACTACTTTTGTTATAGCACTATGTAACAAGCAAAAATTCCCTACACAAGCACGTCAAAAATCATCATTATTTCAAATTCAATGGAAAGGTTTTTTTTTAAAAAATGTTTTTCTAAAATTTGAGATTTTTGAAGTGGCTGCTTCATAGATCTTGCCGATACTTTGGAACAACGTACTCGATTTTGATATGCAATCCGTCAAAAAAAAATTTAGTTACACCAGATTTAAGTTTTTCTAATAGCATTTTTTAATTTCCCATTAGTTTTGGACAAGTGGAGAAATTTTTTAATTTTTTTTTTTGTTTAATTATAAAATTTTTGAACTCAAAAAATTCATAAAAATTTGAAATCATGAAATACTTCTCAGTTTAAGTACTTTATCGTAAAGCTGCATCTTTTAGGAATAAAATAAATTTTATTTCATGAAAATCCATAGACAAATTTCAGTTTTATTCCCGATAAACTTAAAGTACCCATTTTGACCTTTTTTTATCGCAAATTTGTGTCGAGCAACATGTTGCAAACATAGGGTTGACATGTTGCTGTACACACATTTGCGTAAAAAAATGTCAAAACTAGGTACTTTCACTTTATCGGGAATAAAACAGGAATTTGTCAATGGCTTTTCATGAAATAAAATTTATGTTATTTCTAAAAGATGCAACTTTACGATTAAGTACCAAAACTGGGAAGTATTTGTTTTTGAGTTAAAAAATTTTATTATTAAACAAAAAAAAACTAAAATTATTTCCACTTGTGCCTCAATGACTCCAAAACGAATGGCTTAATCAAAAAATGGTATTAGAAAGACTTAAATCTGGTGTAATTTGAATTTTTTTGACGGATTGCATAATAAAATCGAGTACGCTGTTCCAAAGTTACGAGCCACTTCAAAAATCTCATATCTAAGAGAAAAAAATTTAAAAAAAACCTTACCATAGAATTTGAAATAATGATGATTGTTGAAGTTAAGTGACTATAGCGGATCAAAAAAAAATATAGCGGTTATTTAGGAAAAAAAAAATTGTTCCCTTTTGTTGCATATTGTAGTTAGTGTGATTTAATATGGTCTTATGGTGTTTTCTTTTCTACAAAAAATGTCACATATTATTTAAAAAAATGCAATTTGTGTTCGTTTCTTGAAAATGCTTTGCTCTCTAAAAGGGCTGCGTGTTTTATTCTAAACAAAATCACCCTTAAATGTCACAAGGCATTGATTGCACTTTACGCCCCGTATAAAAAGAGAGTGTTTATAATGCCCTATAAAGAGATGGCTTCTGTTTATATATGGGGTTACCAGACGAAGTTGGGAAAAAATCGTCTCTTATCAGGACAGTAAAACTTTTAAGTTTTAATAGTTATTTTTTCTATTATTTTACAGTAAAAACAAAAGAAAGCATTACATTGTTAATGGTAGGTTGTCAGTGGTATAAAATTCTAATGAATTCGGTGTTATAAAATTATTTTTGAAAAAAAAAACGTCAAATCAAGAAATCGTGAAAACTTGGTGTTAATCAATTGGCAATCTGGCAAAGGTATTTTCTTTTTTACATATTTTATGAGAAACCAACTAAAGAAATTGGAATTTCGTCATTCATTTATTTATTTATTTAATATCACAATCTATTAACAAATTAAGGTTTATGTATATTTTTTTATATTATGACGATCAAACTTTTTGATTTATGTACATATTTTTTTTATATATTGAAGAACAAACTTTTTGTCAGCTGTTAACAACAGGGCTATCCAATTTTGTGTTTTGTTCTTGTCAAATAAAAAATTGCAGTATTACAAGTTCGGCAAGACATTTTATACATGCACCCTTTAAAATATGGTATTTTTTTGTAGAAAAGAAAACACCATTAGATCACAAAATAAAACTAATTATACTCCTAGACATGGCAAAAAAACTATTTTAATATAGTCTTTGTTAGACGTGGTATCATAAGCAAAATAAATATTGAAATTATATTTTGTAGTTTACCTGTTGGTCACGTTTTTTCGTCAAATATTTGCTTAAAAATTGGAAAAAAATACACCTTAAAAAAACTTGACAAAATTTCAATAAATCTATACAAATATTTATTTTAAAACTGAAAATTTTGTACATTTCTATCTTTCTAAGAGGTCATCTTCGAAACTGCCGGTCCGATTTTAAAAATGAAGAATGAAGCCTCATTACGGACATAGTCTATATAAAGCTTCACTAAAGTGCTTAGGGTTCAGGGGAGCTAAGCTTCTATAACAAGAAGTTATCAACTATCATTTTAGGAGAAATGCATTAAAGCAATACTTTCCGTACTCAAAATTAAAACAAAGCCATCTTAACGTGAGTACGCTGTTAACCCTCCAGATGCCTTTAGTCTATCTGGCCGCTTAACCGTCTCCTGCCCGTAAGTAAAATTGACTTTTGCATTTGCACGCTTTGTCGGCTAAATAGCTAAATAAAATTGGATATAGGCTTTTTAATTTTTTAAAACAAGGACCAAGAGGAGGACATAGGGAGAATTACAGGCTTTCCGAAAATATCTAACCAATTTTGATGAAATTTTAATCATATACATTAAATAAATTAAATCTTTATTGCAGTCTTTTTTAACAGTTTTCTAACACATGTTCTAACTAATGACTCTTTAGAAACTCTTGTCGTTATGTGTTGAAAAATCTTCATTGTGGTGCTTTAATTTCCCTCATTTAGACACTTCTATACAATTAACATCTTTTCTGTTCAAACTTTCCTTATAAGGACTTCAAAGAAATGATAATTGTTAAATTATAGAGCAGAAAAGTTCTAGGCCATTCCATTGAATTAATTTTTTTTTCAAGTTATTTCTTATTTAACCTCTTTCTTCTGCAAGCTCTTGCCTTTTTTATAATTGTGGTTAATTAAATATATAAAGTTTTTAGAACTTCTGTTTTCATTAGAAGAAACAAGAGGATCTTTTTAAAAGAAAAAAAAATCGCTGGTTTTTCAGTACTTCCCAAGAAGGTAAACTCCAATTAAACAATAAATAATCCTCCCAGGTGCAATTATAATTATTTAGTTGCTATTTTTTTTTTTATTGTTATTATCGTTGTGTTTTTTATTTTGCCGGCTAAAACATATTTAGCCAGTACCGACAATCAAACATGCAAAAAAGGAAAATATTTTTTTTTCTTTTTTTGCAGAAAATATGTCTACTTGAAAAATAAAAAAGAAAAACGCAGAATGTTAAAACTAAAAAAAAATACAAAAAGTGGATGAAACATAAAGAAACAAAATAAAAATAAATACGAAAACAAACAAATCCCTCATCAATTAAAATAAACACGCTTCAAAAAGCACCTGCTCCATGGATCATGATCATATTTAAACTACACACATACAAACAAACATGCTACAAACACACATACAATACTCAAACATTCATACATGTTCCAAAGTATTAAGACAATGTTCAAATAAATCATTGACAGTAAAAGAAGAACTTGGAAATAAAAACACTCGCCAGCGCTCATACTCGAATCCAAGATATGAATAGAAAAAATAAAAAAAAAAGAATTACTAAACTTTTTAATAACAACTGCCAATGGACACAGATAGCGTAGAATAGTCAGTCCTTAGTTGTTGTTTTTTTTTATGTGATGCTCTTAAATTTTTGTAGTACGAGAAGTTTTGCCACAAAATTTGTTACATTCCCTGTGATGAAATAACCCGTACAAAGCCAAAGATTTTTTTTTTTTGTTGCAGTTCACATTGGGATAGATACAGCCAGTCGGTCGATTTATGTCTTCGTTGTCTCTTTAAACTTTTCCAATTCAATACATATCAAATCATATATGGATTTTTCCCTATATAAACACGACTGCAATGATAGAACACAAATCTTTCAAGCCAAGTTGCACGTGAACGTATATAAAAAGTAAAATAGAGGAAAATTAAAACTAAAAAAAGAGAATGTGTAGCAGCAAAACAAATATGTAGTTATACAATATATGTATAATGCATAGTTGGGGGTAGTGCACTCATTTTGCAGTTTCAACTCACACTTAGTCTGCTTTAACACGTTTCATCTTTTGATGCTCAACTCTTATGTTTTTAGGTGAGAGAAGAAAGAAGAAAGGGGTTAGTACGAAGATTCCTGTACTCGGTCAGTACGCTTTGTGTTTTTATTCGTTGGTATATGCACAACGATGGCTGCATGTAATTTTTTTCTTTTCTTTTTCTCTTTGAGTCGCTTTTAATAAGTTGAAACCGATTTCTGCGTGTGAATATATTGGCATCTTTAAAAGGGAATTGAAAAGAAGTTGAGCATCAAAAGATGAAACGTGTAAATTCAGACTTAGTGATAGTGGAAAAATATTGCAAACATTTTTTTTATGTTGAGTGATGAATTGAAAATTTGCAGCCTCACTAAACATGAGTGATAGTGATGTTAAAAAAATTTTGCACTCAAAAAAAAAATAAATAAAATAAAATAGTTTATTGCAACTTTTTTTTTTTTTCACTCATTTGAATGCAACTAAAATTGTTGCACTAAATTTAAAATCAAAAACTTGTTTTTTCATGATAAGAGCCAATAATTATACCGTTATTGACAAAATTTCATTTTGTTTAATGTTCTTTGCTAATGCATATCCTCCAAAAAAAAATCCAAAACCATGTTACATTTTTTAAATTTTAGAGATACAATATTTGGATGCAACTTTTTTGATTGCAAGTCCAAATTTTGCACTATTTGAATTGAGTGCAGATTTTTGCATTCAATCTGCGTTTAGTGATAGTGAAAAAATTTGCAATATCACTAAAAAAAATTTTAGCTGTAGTTAAAAAATTGCAATCATCACTTAAGCTGGTAAAAAAGAGTGCAAACTTATTTCTTTGCAGTTTTATTTAGTGATAGTGCACTGCTGATTTAAATCAATATTTAGTGCACTACCCCCAACTATGATATAATGACATTAATTCTTATTTACAATTATTCTCCCTTCTACAAAACATAATTGCAAAAGTATTTTTGCCTTTAAAAACAATTTAGGTGCTCTACACTGAGATTTTATTTTTTTTGTTTTTTAATTAGAAAAGTTACTTGATAGTAATTTCGAATGCATAAGTGGGCAAAACTTCTCCCCAGTTTATTGCTTAAAGCAGTGTTTGAAAATAAGCAGAACATTATTTAGCGTTGGAATCACACCAAGGAACGACTTCTTTTTATTTAGTGTTTGCGTAGACGAACACAGCCCTTAATACCGTTCGTAACTGTTTTCAAGAAAGAGCCGAAAATTATATAGTGTTCTGTTCTTCCTTAAAAAAAAAAAAAGAACAATTGTACGTAAACAAATAGCTTGTTTGTGTATTTTGAACATGTTTTGTTTCTGTAAAAGTATTTTGCTGGCTTTTTGTTTTTTTTTCGTATGCGTATTTTGTTTTTTTAAAAATTTTCTCAACGCAAGGTGAAGTGAACAACAAAATTACCCCCTTTGGTTTTTTGCCAGCTTCGGACAACAGAAACAAACGAACATTAATGAGCTGAACCGAACACAATGATGTTTGTGGTTTTTCAAAAAAAACTGATCGGAATTAAATGTCCTCATCTATTTGTTGAGTTGTTAAAGAACAGTTTTATTTTTGTGTCTGAAAGATGACAAACAGGAAAACATAATTTTTTAATAATTTGCTTCACAAACATATTAGCGTTATTGTTTTCTAGAAATCTAACGAACCGAACACTAAAGAGCGATATTTAATGTTTATTTCCGAACACTAGGTTTTTAAACGCATCAGTTTTATAAATCTGAAGTTTTTGGTCTTTAAAATTATTGTTTGGCGATTGTAAAATTTTCATTGCAAAAACTTCTACAACTTTAGTATATTTAATTAACATCAAAATACAGTGTTAGCATTGATAGCTTTTTTGGTGCACTTTAGGACAAATCTGTCATTGATTTACATGAGCACCTGCCATATGACCTAATGTTATGGTGGATCTTACTTAGCCACTGGGTGAGAACACACACCTAGCATGCAACACACCTCGCGCTACCAGTGCACTTATAACAGGTACCTTAACCTTAGCGCGCTTTCAATATCTAGCCCTTAGCTGGTCTTACCTAGCCACTGCAGCCCTTCAATTTGCTAACCAACTAAGATCACCACCATTATTACCATTCAGAACCATACAAAATATCTCGATCACAGAACTTATGTGAAAGCCAAAGACACCTTCTTCCAATAAAAATACTCACCCCGTAAAAGCAATCTTTTCGTGGCGAAGAGCATTCCTTAACAAAAGAGAGTATGCAGTCGGGGCCTCAACTTCTACATAGTTAGACCGGGGAAATGTTAACAGGGGGCTACAGATTCCCATGGCACCAGATGAGGTAGAAACTCCTGTGAGCCTTAGGTCCCAATAACTCCAAAGACTTTAGAAGGCCAGGCATATTGAATTTTTACCGAGTTCTAGAATGGTTAGACCTACTTTTTTCCAGTGGCTGTAACGTTAAGAGTTGCAGAACATCCCCCACGGAAGATCTTTAGAAGAGATAACATTTAACGTTTTTTGTTCGACAGTTTTTGGTCTCGACTGCAGTTTTGTCTGTCTCTGCGAGTGGCAGGGTTATCTACATTCTAGGTGACATTAAAGCGGCCATTACGGGTCAATGTGTGAAACAAGTGTTCTACTCTCGAAGAGAAAGCAACTTATTTCACATAAATGAAGTTGCATCGCCAACCAGAAAACTTTGACGTTAAGGCTGTCTAGACTTTACCACAGAAATCTAATTGGAATTATAACTTGACTTTGGTCTATTTGGAAATACGCTCAGAGGCCACGGCTCCCTTACAATGATCTTTATAGAAGTTGCCTTAACGAAGAAGACGGAAAATCAATAGAACGTCTTTTCTGCCATTGGCAAATCCCCTACTAACAAAGTCAGTCTTTCTGATACTGATTTTATTGGGATTTTTTTTTTTTTGTTCATTGAAGCGACCGGTTGACTGAAGAATAATGTGGGTGGCAACGTATAGAAAGTCTTTAAGACAGTGACAGATTGTTATACAACGTGAACTCTCAACGTGAACTTTCAACGTGAGCTTTGCTTAGTAGAAATTATCTTTGGAATCTAATCTATCAAATCTTGTAACTCTTTTCCAATTTGTCACTAGTTATTATTATTAATTGCTTTGGCGCCCATTATTGGCGCATAGTGCCGTAGTAAATGATTTCCGTTTCTGCCGATTATTTGCTTTAGCCTTAACTTGAGACCATGTAAGATTATTATTCGCTCTTTCAATATAATTCGCTAAACTGCACGTTCAAGATCCCCTAGGTCAGCCTGCGTTTCGTTGCCCTTGTGGATTCCAATCAAAAGCCATTTTACATACATCGTTGTAGTGCCGTCGTAGGTCATGCCCAACCCACCTCTATTTCCTTTCTTTTATCTATAGGTTTTCCGGTATTTGTCTGCACCTCAGATATAGTTCTTCATAAGTGATCCAATTCCCTGGCCACAAATGTTTCTTTAGCATCGTTTAATAAAAGTTTGAAGTTTTCTGCTGATTTCTTCAGATTCCAGGCAGGTTTCGCAACCGTACTGCAACACTGCTTTTATATTGGAATCAAATATTCGAATTAAAAATTTTACTGGTTAAGTGTAAACCATTTTTATGAATGAAACTTCAGCTAGAACAGCGTTTATATAAATTTATTTCCAAAATTATGGCGAATCACTCGTGTTTGTGATTGCTTTAAATATTATTCATGTTTAAGAGAGTCATAATTTCTGTCAGTGTATTTCTTTTGGTCATTATCTATTTCCAACTGCAATAAATATTTCATGTTGTATAGTACTTTTTTCTATTTTAGTTCCTTTTTTTCTATTTCATATTGACGACACAATTAACCAACATTAATCTGATTGAATTTTTGATGTAAGCGACGAAGAACATGTACATCTGTGATTTGCAGCAGGGTATAGACAATTATTTTTATAGCGATTGTTTACAAAGGGACTTGTGAACAGAAAAAAAGCTAAATTTTTTATTTCAGTTCGTTAAAAAAAAAACAAATACATTTCTAAAATATATTAGATTAAGGAGTTTCTAATGAGATATTCATTATGTGATACTTCATGAATAACGAACTTAAGATTTTCGACGAAAATAATACAAAATTTTAATTTTGCTCTAATTTAACTTGATTTTTATAATGATTTTGATTTGCTTGGGAAAACAGACTTGAATTTGAATTTTTTTTTAAGGCTAAATTCTATATGTTGCAGCCGAAGGGTATAGCAAAGCTTAAACATAATTACATTTTTTCACCCTTCGCTTGCAAAATTCAATGTCAAGCCTTTTCGCTCCAAGAATGAATATTAAAAAATTCAATTAAAAATTAATTTTCATTACCCAACAACATCTGGAATAAAAAAAATTCCCCCCATTCATAAAAAACGAAACTAAAATCAATTAAAGAAAAAAACAAATGCAAAAAACTTTACTCACCTGAACATTAAAATCGAAGAAATATTCTGGTTGCAATGGACACGGTAGACCACATTTACAGGTACCCGGTGACAATAAGTAATCCTTTATTTGAAATGGTGAACGCAAAGTAGAACCAGTTGGACTGAAATGAAACAGAAAGAACAGCAAAAAACATAATGAAATTGTTACAACACAAAAAGTATCAAGTTAAAAATTCAATAACAATTATTGCAAAACGAAAAAAAAACATATTAAATCTCATGTTTTGCTCGATGGCCACAAAAAGGGGAAAAATAGAACACGAACACGAACACAGAAAAAAAAAATAAATTAATTAATTTGTTTTTTTTCGTTCTGTTTTCCTGTGCCTTCCTGTCCGTTATATTTGCAAACAATTTCTGTAGTTTTTAATTTTACATTCATAGATTTGATATGAATGATAAAGTTCAGACAATAGAAATAGTTACGCAGTTACACCAATTCCCTCTAAGCCGTACAAGCAATCCTTGCAAACATTACAACATACTCCTTGTTCTACAGGGTGATGCAGAATGAGGTATATGGCTAGAATTCTTTATAAAACTGCCTGTTTTCAAACTAAAATAAAAACTTTCGCTTAGAAATTTATATGAAAAACAAAAACAAATTTAAGTTTTTTTATTGTTGCTTGAATATACATACATATTTTCCCAATCGAAAATCATTATTTTATTTTGAAAAACAGGCAATTAATAATAATTTTTTCTTTGCTTTTTTCAACATTTTTTTGAGAACACTTGGGGAATTAATTATGAATAATTATAAAATTGAACAAAGATTATTACATCCGAAATTTTGCAAAATATGTTTAAATGAGCACGTTTGTGCGAAGCAGAAAATAGACATCACTTACAAGCAGGGCTGTGAACTCGTCAAAAAATAGTTATAACTCCGACTCCTGCTCCATTCGCTGAAATTTTTAATCCCAACTCCAACTCCTACTTTAACCTTGATGCTAAATGCAGTTTAATGCAGTACCCTTTAAATGGTTAAATGCAGCACGGAAATTATTCTGTAAAAATTTCATTTTGATATTTTAATTCTGGCACGTGCCGCATTGAGCTTTATTATAGTTATTTACATATGTATGTATGTAAAGTAGATGGGTCCTTTTTTTCTAACTTGAAAATTTTTTTTTTTTAAATTTTAGAAAATTATTTTTATGAAGAAAGGAATTTAACAACATGAAAATTAATTAAAATTGTTATTGATAATCCTTCATTCCTGACTGACCTGAGATTCGAACCCAGGCGGCTGGTTACCATGACGGCAAATCCATCTGAGGAGATCGAGTGGTTGCGATCGAAACATGTCATGGTAACCAGCCGCCTTGTTTCGAATCTTAGGTCAGTCAGGAATGAATGATTATCAATAACAATTTTAATGTTGTAAAATTCCTTTCTTCATAAAAATAATTTAATGAAAATTAAATTTGATGATCTTAAGCCTGATTAAAATATTAAAATTTGGATTAAAAATTTTAGAAAATTTTCTTTTTAATTTTTTACGCAGAAAAATGTTGGAGTCATAGTCGCGAGTTTTTGTGGGTACTTCGACGCCGACTCCGGTACAAAAACCTCAACTCTGACTCTACAACTCCGACTCCGACTTTACAGCTCTGCTTGCAAGTTAACATTTTTCAAAGCTTGTTAATATACTGAATTATAATAAAATAATAATAATAATCGCATAAATAAAAAATATAAACCATATAAACCATATAGCTCATTTTGCACCTCCCTGTAGGAGTGTAGTTCGTGTTACATTTAATTCGTTGGTGTCATGTTGTTTAGAAACATGTTCTTAAACAATTTACAGTGGAAAATAAAACAACATTATTTTACTTATTTATTTTTTTTTTTGCAGAACTTGTTTCCTACAATTTAAATTAATTATTTGTATGAAGGTTAATTAAGTCAAGCAAAAACGACAACGACACCATGACGTCAGAACAAATATTCCAGCAAAAAGGGGACAAAAACAGCAAGGCGCTTTATATAGATGGCTTGGCAATGAATTAATGATGATGTTGTTTGCTTAAGCCAATAACAATTATAAGGATTTCAATTTGAAGCAGGTGTATTTAACGATTAACACAACAATATTTAGAAACATTTCATGCGTTCTTGTAGGCGTTATTGATGTTATTTAATCAATTCGCTTGACGACACACATAAAATATTCGAAGAGGTAAAAATAGATTTGAATAGAAGAAATGGAATTGGTATTACCAAGTCTAGGTTCACACTATGACATTTTTCTTTTTGGAAAGTCTGTGGTGAAAGGTTAAAGAAGAATAGCACTGGCTACAGACTTTCCTACACTTGAAAATTCTCGTATATTTTTTTTTTAAATTGGATGTGAGTTTTACATTTTTTCTTTAACTTTTCATATTTTTTTATAAGCTATTGGCTTATTCGCTCTATTGTTTGTTTAGAAAAATTTCGATGCGTAGCCACAAATAAAAGTTTAAAAGAGAATTCTAGATAATTCTATAATGTAAACCGTGACTTAGTATTTTAGCGTGAAACGAAAAAATATAATACTAATCAGATTTGCTAAAGTAAATAATTACCAGAATTAGATTTTTTAGTCACACAAACAAGGAGTCTAATAGAAAAATCGATAATTTAACTAAGAAATGATGACACAGTGGTCAACAAAAAAAAACCTTTCAATTGTTTCAACGCAACGAGCACTTTTTTATATAACAACTGGAGCATCAGAGCGAAGAAATTATAAATCATCGAAAGGGTGGTCCAACCATAATACACAGTGTTAATTGTAAGGCACAGGGTTTAAAAACTGCAGTCGAAACCAAAAACTGTCAAATAAAAAAGGAAAATTTGTGTACAACTTGACAGCGACTGTTTACATTTAACGTACCAGAAGTAAAGACAACAGTTTTTTTTGCAATGACAAATGAAGAAGATTAAGAAATGCCAGTTTTTCTATTTTAACTGCAGTTTTTTAAACGCTGGTGAGGCACACCTTAACGTCAAGTTTTTTGCCAAACTTAATTTGACATTTTTTGTTTCAGTGTTAAACAAATTCGATTAAGATTGTTGAAGCCTTTCGTGTACTTCATGATTTTTTTTAGCCAATATAATGGACCCGATACACAGAAAAAATATCTCAAGAAAATTTTTAGCAACACAAAATAAAATTTTAGGTCAATAAACTTTTTATTTGATTCAATGAAAAAATTAATCAAAATTACACTTTGCAAAAAAGAGCTCAATAAAACATATTTCATAATGAAATAATAAAATATTTCTTCATATTCAATAAAAAAAATATTTGAATCAAAGTAAAGACAGTATTTTTATAACTCTTGTCCTATTCGCTTTACAGTTTCATTTGTAGAATTGGGGGATTCACAAGTTAGTCATAAAGTTGTAAAGTCATATGTCTTAAAATAATTACAAGAAATATATATGACTGCTGTGGGCAACCGCTTATAATTCAGAGTTCTACTGTTCAGTAATGACGAATCAATGAACACATCATTAAAATTTGTATTTTGTTTGAAACACAACAATATTTTTTTTTAAGCAATTGTAAAATATTATTTAGGCCATTATAACGATATGACTTGCTAGTACATCTTGTGAATCCCCCAAATATATTTAGTTTTACCAAAGACTATAGAAAACAGTTTCCTTATGATCTGGCCTAAGCAACCAGCGAAATGCGCATAGAAACTAGCTTATACCCCCACAGTACATTCTAATGTATTTATCAAAGAATACAATTTGGGAACTTAGCACAAGATAATTAATAAATAACGATTCAATAAACATTTTGTTTGATTTATTCACATTTCCAACAATTTACTTTATCAAATCAAATAAACATTTTGTTGAAAAAAAAATTATTTTGGGCAACAACTTTTTTTATTGACACAATAAACTTGGTTTTTGACTAAAAATTCAATTACAAACTTTTTTATCAATACGGCAAAAGTCGTCATCGCAGAAAATTTAAAAATTGTTTTAGTCAAATATGCGATATTCGTTTTCAAATATGAAAATTATTTTTTTTTTGTGTAGACTACACGTAGAAAAAAAATATGGTTGGAGGTAACCATATTCTAAGAGCAACATACTATTGTTGGTTTTTAACAATGTTTATGTTTGCAGGTTACCACATTACGTTTAATGTTTAAAATCAACAAAATTTGTCCCTAAATCAACCATAATATGGTCAAAATTAACCATATTTTAGTCAATATCAACCACAATAATGGTCAAAACTAAACATATTTTGTTCAAAATTAACCATAATATGGTCAAAATTTCCCAGAATTTTGAGAAAAGTAACCATATTATGGTAAGTATTAACAATAATATGGTGAATGCTAATCATATTATGGTAAATCCATTTTTTCAATTTGTTTGTTAAGTGTCAAATAATAATTTTATTTAATTTTATATTCTTGATAGGTGCTACGTTCAACTTTTATAAAAAATTCCATTTGGTTCATTTTCCAGACTGTAACGACCTTCATATTACCATGTTTTCTGTTCTACTAGTTTTTTCTACGTAAATTTATGTGTTTTAATCAATAGTTAAAATTAAATGAATGAGAATTTTAAGCAAACCAAGTAAAATGCAAACGACCAGAATGTTGTTGCTTTTTAAGCATATTATTTTAAATTTAAAATTAATCATACAATGTTGTAAAATATTATAATTTCAAACATTTTATTGTTATTAAATATTAACCATAACATGTTTGGAGGCAACCATAATATGGTTATAGCTTTTTGATGGATGAATTTAACCATAATATGGTTACCGTGATAATAATATGGTTAAGGTAACCATATTATGTTTAAGTGTATGGTTGTAGTTTTATTTTATTTAAACATTATATTGTTAAAATCAACCATATTTGAAGTTTTAAGGGAGGTAAACACTTTATTGTTAAATAGAAACAAAATATTATCAATCGTGAAAAAAGTTTTTTTAAAAACAACAAAAGTTTGTTTGTTGCCATTGCAGGGACCATAATATGTTTTTTTAACCATTCTTCAACCATGTTTTTTCTCTACGTGTAGCTGGTATTGAGCTAGTCCATCAGCGCCGGGGTTGCGGTTTCGATTCCCGCCAGAGATTCTGGTTTCTTCCCTGCAGACAAGCGTAAAACTTCGCGGGATAAGCTTAGGGAATTAAATAAAAAAAATTTGTCCACAATCGGGAAAATTGTGCGCAAATGATGTATGAAATGTGAAAACACCTGTGCATACTGGTTGGTGCGGTTTATGGTCTAGCGGCGTCATCGGGCCGTACTTCTTCGAAGCAGTAACCGTTAATGATGTTCGCTAGCGCGAGATGATAACGGACTTCTTGTGGCCAGCAATTGAGGATATGGACCTGGGCGATATGTGGTTCCAACAGGACGGTGCCACTTGCCAATGTGACAAAGAAACGATGCCTCTTTTGCGCGAGAAATTCAATGGCCGTGGTATCTCACGTCGTGGCGATATTAATTGTCCGCGACGATCATGTGATTTGATACCGTTGGACTTCTTTCTTTTGGGATACTTAAAATAAAAATTGTACGTCAATAAGCCAAGAACAATTGAAGGACTAAAAGATGAGATAATGCGGCACATTAACGACGTTGAACCTCAATTATGTCTCAGAGTCATTGCATATATGGACCCCTATTTCTAAAAAAATTTCAATGGATTATATCAAAATGACAACGAAGCGTTTCCATTTTTATTGACAACAAGAATTTGTTGCAAATTTAATAGTAAAACGTTGTCAAATCGAGAACAAAAAATGTTGTAAAATTAATAACATTTTGTTGTCAAACAAAGAACAATAAGTTGTCACCCAAAACCTTTGTCTACAAACTTTTTCTAAGACCATAAAGTAAAACTTTTAACAACTTTTAGCCTAAAGAAGTTATAAAAAACTTAAAATTTATCAGCAAATAAAAGAAATAATATCTTAAAATTGGCAACAATTCCTAAACGAAGATTAAATTAAATTAAAATTAACTTTCTAAAACAAATAAACGCATTGTGTTTCTTTCTGAGACAAATAACCAAATAAACCAATAAACCAGAAAAGTAAAAGATTAAGTGATAAACAAAAAACAAAAAGCCTAAAGCAACATTTAAGGAAGTAATCGTAAAAAAAAAAGGAAACAGCCGTTTAGTTGTGGTGTGCGTGTGTGTGTGTGTGCGTATGTTTAACTATTTACTGCAACAAGAAACTTTCCGAAACTAAATGGGGGCACACAAAAAATAAACAATAATAAACCACAAAAATTAAATTAAATAAAAAAAAATTGACTTTAAGGAAGTGTAAATAATAGAGCCAAATATTTGCAGAGGTTTAGGGGGAGTTTAAAAGTTTTGCTTGTGTTTTTATAATAAAGCGAAGAAGAAATCCATTGATTTGGCATTTCAAAGAGAGAATTTCGATAAAACGAGTTTATTCTGTTCTAAAGGAGGCACTTGTTATATAATTCGTGGATGATTATTTTATTAACTAGGGGCGAAAGATGATTGAATGCTTCCTGAGTTTAGTTATTTAAGGTCCACTCAAGCAGACAGTAAGTTTATTGAAACCTCCAATATTACGCAAAAGAGCGAGAGAGAGAGAGAGAGCAAATGTAAATCAACTCCTACCCAGCGGGAGAATAAGGAATTGATTACATAAATCATTAATAAAATAATGTATTGTTTTTGAACGAATGATAATGCATTCATTGGAACCGAGAAGGTAATTTTATAATGAATTGAAAATTATTCGTGTTTTTCTTTTACACATATTCTTACGGTAGACTTTTTATACATAAAAGTGTTAGGAATTATGTTTAGATTCCAAAAATTAAAATAATTTATAATAATTGTGAAATTCATTGAAGACATTTTGCAAAAAAGTGCGAACAATTGGATTTTTGAGGTTTTGTCAATAATATAAATTTTTATTTTTGTATGCAGTACAAACTTTATTAACTAATATTTTTCAATCAAAGTTTACATGTAAATGAATCCCACAATTTCCAAAAAAAAACCACCCAAAATCCCCAAAAATAAGAATTTTTTTTCAAGTGTTTGGAAATAGTATGCCTAACAAGTAAAGGACTCAGGATTCCTATTGCACAATTATTCCAAACGTATGAGGTTATATAAACAGTGCTTAAAATTTTTGATTCTTTCTTTGCCATTGGAGAAAAGGTAGCATAAAGTGGAAATTTGTTGAAAGATATTAAAATATTCGAACTTTTTGGATAGCAATATTCTAATTTCAAAAAAGTATAAACAATATTTATGACCAAGGAAGGTCAAAAAAAAGAAGAAAAAAGTACAGTCGGATATTTTCTTAGCTATAAGGGTTTAATTAAAATTAAATAATAAAAAATGTTCAACAATTAAAGCATTAATCAAAAATAAAATCAGTTTTAATTATAAATTCAATCAATTGAAATTAACGTTTTATCAAGTGAATTAAACATTTCATCAAGTGAATTAAACGTTTAATTAATACTATTTTTTTGATTACTGGTGCAAATTAATAGTAAAAATTAAACGACTAATTTACTTGATTAAACGTTAATTTTAATTGATTAAACGTTTAATTTACTGGATTAAATTTTTAATTAAAACAGATGTTATTTTTGATTAATGATTAAATTGGTGAAAATTTTTTATTGTCCAGGAAATCAACTTTTTTAACTTTTTTATTACAGAAAAAAACAAAAATTTTTTTTCTGTATTATTTATTTTTATCACACTGTTAATGTTTTTTTTGTCTTAAGTAATACAAGTTGTAGTTTATTTAATACTGTAGTACTTAATTTATTTTTTTTATTTTCACACTTTCATGCTTTTGCCTTATTTTGCTAAATATTTCTTATCATTTCGAATAAAATAACAAAAAAAAACAAAACAGCGAGCAAATTGTGTAAAAAAAAGCGAAGTAGTAAATTATTTATGTACAATTAAATGGTTGCTTAAGCAGTCTAGTTTTAGTTCTTGTTTCAATAAAAACAACAACTAAGAAAGTATAGTCGGTCAAGCCCGACCATATGATACCCTAAACTACAACAGTTACCAACAAATTTTGAGAGTGTTTCCTACACTCACAATATTCTGTACGTAAAATTAACTGAAATTGTAATATAAAATAAATGAAAGTTCAATTAAAAACCGGTCTACCTATTTTTCATTTATTTTTAACAAAAAGTTTATTTAAGTTTTACAGTCAAAAATTCAACACCATATTCCGTAAAATCAAATAAATATTTAGTTATTTTGTAAAATTTTACTGTCAAAAATTCAACACCATATTCAGTAAAAACGATTAAATATTCAGTTATTTATTAAAATTTAACTGTCAATTTTTTACTGTCAAATTGACCCCATATTCAGTAAAAACAATTAAATATTCAGTTATTTTATTAAATGTTCGTTTACTCCACAAAAGAGCCGAATTTCTAAAAAATTCCAGACAGACACCTGTCCGCTTGTTTTTCTTATAAGCGAAAGAGGGAGAATATTTTTATTTACTTACCCAGTTACACACGTTTGTTTTACTTTTGTTGTACTGACCACGTTGTTTACAGAAGAACTCTCAATTATAAGACACCAGCAGCATGACCGATATGGCTTCGCAATTATTTTACTTTTAAAATTTGATGTATTTAACTAAATTATTTTAACAAATAGAAAATGGGAATTGCTTACACAAAACAAGCAATTCATTTTTTATAGATAAGTAAAAATTAATTTTTGGTAGTAAAATTATATAAAATAAATGAATATTTAATTGTTTTTACTGAATATGGTGTTGAATTTTTGACAGTAAAATTTTATTAAATAACGCATATTTATTTGTTTTTACGGAATATGTAGTTAATTTTTTGACAATTAATTTATAAAAGATAACTGAATATTGATTTGTTTTTACGGAATTCGCGGTTGAATTTTTGACAGTAAAAATTAAATGAACTTTTCGTTGCTTTAAATTACATTTTCATTTAATTTTACATAAAGAAGAATTTAACTCAATCAACGGACAATATTAACTGCAACTGAAAATCCGTATTAATATGCACTTAGTTTTTTGAATAACTGTTAGAATCTGTTAAAAATAAATTTGCTTGGAATTTTAAATGTTTATTTATTTAAAAATGACTGAACGAAATATTTCTTAAATAAACTACAGTCCGTTACTGTAATAATATTGTGAGTGTATTTGGAGCCATGGGCAATCATTGACAAAGACTATACCGGAAAGAAGCTTGTATTAGGGCTTTGTAAAATTATGAACCAATTTTCAATAGGTTTGGGCCTTGTGGCAGTTAGAAGGTTTGTACCAAATGTTATCAAATTATCTCGAAAATTGCGACCTGTACTTTGTGCACATGACATCGTTAGATTGATTCAAGCACTATTGTAGTGTGGGTATACAAATACTTAATGAAAACAAGCAAGTAAGCATAGGCAATCATCAACCCGCCCAAAATTGTGTTTTGAGGTTAAGATTCATGTTAAAGTTACTTGTACTGAATATTGTTTAGTTCACTTCATCTGCCTGAGATTTAAGGAGGATATGGAACCCATAGATAATTGTATAGCTGTCAGGGCAACATTTTGTCATGACATACATAGTAGCTATCATAAAAGTTATTATTGCAAATTTGTATGTTAATACCAACATTTATAAGCAAATTGTGGTAATAAAGTCATTTTTGGGAGTAGTATTTCAATGGGAGTTGTGGTCAAATATGGACCCATTCTAATTAAATTTGGTAAGATTATTTTGATTGCAATAAAATAAGTTTGGACCAAATTGCCAACGCTCTTGTACGGTTGTGAACTATTCGCGAACTGTGATACATTAAGTATGAAAAGGCTTAATGTAACGTACAATAATATTGCCAGATATGTGTTTGGCCGCAGTAGGCGAAGCAGAATCTCACAGTTCTCTAGACAAATATGTAATATACCATTTGACGGCTTGTTAAAGCTTCGAACATTATTATTTTTTCATAAAGTGATTTACACTAAACAGCCTGAATACCTATACAATAGAATAACCTTTTCAAGGTCTGACCGAGGAAACAAAGTAAATACCTTTCGCTTTAGAAAAGATATATCGAAAAGACACTTTTTCTTCACTGCTATCAATCTTTGGCGCCAACTTCCCCCTAATATTCAAACCATAAGCAATGCAAAGCATTTTAAAACTGCAATATTTAATCGTTTAGGATAACAATAATTGTTTAACCGCAAACTATACATAGCTTTTATATACATAATGTTTTAACTTATATTTATTTGATGTTTGTAATATTATTTTTATTCATTAATTTTTAATATCGTAATAATTATTATTTTTATATTTAATATTTTAATAACAAAACCATATTGTGCCACTATCTCCCCAGTACTATTAGATAAGACTAGTTCTTGTTGTGCTGTATTGATTAAATAAATAAATAAATAAATAAATAAATTTAATATAAATCCTAACATAATATAATGGTTTAATGTCACATAGACCCTGTTATTAGTTATAGATCGATTCGCCCCATTTTCAATACACTCCTTGTGCCAATTAGAGCCTATATTTATACCAAATTCTGAGCCGATAACTACTTTGGTTTCTGCAATAACCATGCGAAAAAAACAGAGACAATGTCAGAAGTAAAGTACATGATGTACGTTTGTGACCGAATATTATAAACCTTCTGTAAAATAGCAATTTTGACAAATATGCACAATTCCATGTGACAAGTCAGACGTTAAAAAAAATTGTGGCAAATTGATGGTAGATGTTAGATGTTGATCAGTGTAAATGTCGTATGGAGCACATTTTGAGTATAAGGCACCTTTACGTGTGTAAAGATAAATATGAAAAGTTAAATTCATTTTTAAAAAATATCGCATGCGATAAAAAAATATATTAATAAATATCGCATGCGTATTATTAAGAAAATGCGACTATTTACACGAAATTTTACATTTACTATAGACATACTAAAATTTATTACGATTGGACTATAAATTAAGAAATTGAAGATTTATTTGCCTCTCTTCCCCCACTGTGCAACCGCAAATTGCAGTGAAATTAATGTCATTTGTTTTGTGTGTTTTTTTTTTTAATTTGACTGAAAGCTTTAGTGACTCATTGATTTTGTAAATTTTTTTATTTAAAGTAAATGACTGTCAACAATGACAATACATTTATTAAGAGAGCAAAAAAAACAATAATTATCATTATAAAGCGAGAAAAATGAAAATTATCCACCCACATTTGGATGGAGAGGAAACATGATATATGAAAGTAATTAATTGACTGGACAGCTAAACGGCCGAAATGACACTTTAAGGCAGGTTTTTGACAGTGTAAATAAGTTCCAAGGTAAGGTTAAGTTTTGAAGTTAAAAGTAGATTTGTTAAGCATAATTATGCAATATTATTGATCAATAATTGATTGTGTACAATAAAATTCCCTGAGTGTATATAATATTATAAGGTGGCGCAACATTTTGGATACAATCAAATGTCTTTTGAGTTATATTGCGCAAAAAGGAATATTTTGTAATGTGTTGAAAAATAGCTCCTTTTTTATACCTGTATATAAAAGGCCATTTGACATTATCACACAAGATAATTTTGAAGAAAATTCATCTCTGATCTAATTATTGTTTGAAAATTTTTAAAAACCAATAACACCTTATCATAACTGGGTTGTATTTTTCGTAAAATACGTAAAACATGTGTGATTGTGTACAACAGCCTTTCGCCATTTATTCAATGGTGTTGAACAAAATGTCAATAATAATAATAGCAATACTCTCCGTCTACACTCGGTCAACACGTTCAAGCAACAAACAATTTCTTGTGTGCAAATTAATGTGAAAACTACTGTTGTCCATGTTCTTGTTAACATCGCGTTGTTAAAACATTTGTGCGGACAACGATGTTAGACACATAAAAATTGTTATATAAATAAACGGCAAACAAACAAGATTGTCATTGTTGGTTTTTATGTGGGTTGTCGTGCCATAAGTTTCCCCATTATTTATGAACATATACTATGGTATGTCGATAATTCTTCCAACATCTTGTACTTGTGCACACATAATGATGTCTCTACAAGACACTTTCTCGTCCATCCAAACACATGGATAAGAAAATATCGATGACATCATTGCATATTAAATTAGGAAGTTTTTTAATAATGAAAAAAAGATTTTTATTTTTTTTTATTTTTTTTTTTTTTAATTTTGAGCAACTTTATTTTTTGCCTAAAAAAATATCGTTGAACGGAATTTTACAATTATATTAAAATCTTTTTAAGGCAAATCCCAAATCGCACTAAAAGTTTGACAATTATAGATTTATAGCTTTTTGTATGTAAATAGTAAAAGTCACAAGCCTGTTTTTTTTTAACTTAAAAGTTCTTTTTAACAAAATTTCGCATATTCATTAAATAAAGTCAAATCTCTGTTTTTATTTTAAACATCATAAATAATAATCAAAAAAATCAACATTTGACAGCTACAACAAAATCATGTTGCATGTTCACAATCAACAAAAACTTAATCGACAGCAACAATGAGCAAAAAAAAATACAATAAGCAACCAAAAAAAAAAAAAAGAAACAAAACATTCCAATTTAACTTCTGACATGGGCCCTCAAGGTGTATAAAAGTGAACAGAAAAAAATATCAAAATGCCAAAATAAAATGATGAAGACATCATTCATGTCATAATATTTAACAATAATAATAATCTTAATATTATAAGAAGAGAGGTAAGAAGTTTCTTAAAATGTAGAAAATGGAAATAAACTAAAAAAAAAATACTACAAGTAACCTTCTTTTTACATTGTTAAAATTTGTTAAAATACATACTAAAAAAAAGAGAATGATTAAAAGCCTACAACTTAAACAGACCCCTGTAGATCTGGGGGAGACTTATTTTATATGAAAAAGATTCTTCAATAATCAGTTTCTCAAATATATTATTAACTGCAACGCACAGTGCGGACAAACGCCAAAAAGTGGTAATAAATCTGGATCTCCTAAACAACTAGTCGGATTGTAGAATATTGTATGGCGAGTCGTAGAGGAGGACGCCAGTCACCGTTACACTCATACAACATAAACTGGGGGTCTACTCTCTACTGCGGTGCGAAAGAAGAATAGTAGCATATCCAGTGATTGGTACTTTTTAATGAGTTTGCGCATTTGCCTTCCGCATCGTTTTTATTTCTTTTCGCAAATCATCGCTATTTTTTTTTTTTTATTAAAATTTTCAAACAAAACAAGGTAAACCGCCTTAATTTTCCTCTTTTATTTGTAATAACATATCTTGACATTTCATCACTGTCAATCTGCGCTATCTTTAATTTTTATTGCCAGTGCTACTACGTTTTCAAAAAACATTGCGAAAGGGTCTGTTAGATCTAAGAAAACGGCACCATTTTTACGATTCTTTTGGTAACGATCTTTAATTAAGTTACAAATCCGCCGCATTTTAAGACCTGCCTGTTCCTGAGAAATTATTCAAACGATTGCTAGACTAATTCTATTTGAAATAAGTCGTATGAGAAGCTTAAAATTTACAGATTGGTCACACAAAGCAAAACATGTAATTGCATATTTTCGGTTACCTCGCTGATGACTCGATATCACCAGAACTAAAGGGCTCTAACACTACATTAATGTAAACACATTTAATACTTAAGACGTAGTCGTGAAAAACATCTTTTTGAATATATTAAATAGATTCAAAATTATTTATTTAACAAAGAAACTTAATTTTAGAGGCAAAAACACTTGACAAGGAAAAAACAACATTAACAATAACCATACCAACCAAATTCTAAATGTATTTACGTGGACAATCTGCTAATTTATTTTTTATCGAGAAAAAAACCCCTACCAATTGTTGAAGGGAATGTGAGAAAAGATAAACTCACTTTTTTATTGTGGGTGTTTTGTCTAAAGGCCCCATTAACCGACCGTAAATGTAATGTAAACAGCTGATCGTTTCTGTTGTATGGAAAGCAATGTAAATGTTTAACTGACTGTAATGTCACTTAACCGTAGTGTACCAACCTGTAAAAAATAGATTTTCATTACGGGGTTACGTTACATGATGGGAATGCGGGTAAAATCACTCTTTTTCTTTGGTACTTTTGCCAGTAATATTTTATATATAATAATAAATTTATACAAATGTATGTTTAGATACATAAAATAAACAAATGCATACATATGCACAAACAATAAAAATTCTGATTTTTAATGATATCAAAGCACATTTTCAAAATAATGTAAGTACATGTGTATGAATATGCTATAATACATATTAGTTTATTGTAAATCTGTTATGTTAATATCAAATATTAAATTATTTATGTATTTATACATACAAGAAATACAGTTTTAATACTTTTTTAATCACTCGGTACTTTTTCTGCAAAGCGGTCACCATTTGAACTTTTTAAATTCTCAACACTGTGTGTGTTGTTTTATGTAGCTAATGCTTTTTTGTTTATGTTTTTAAAAAACAGCTGACACGTTCTACCATGTTCTATAAGTGCACAAACGAGCTTACAGTACGTTACGGTACGTTACATTGCATTTCGGCTTAAGCGGCCTTAAGCTTTGGTATCGTTGCCAATAAGACTTGACTGCTTGTAATTCTCAATCGCTTTACAGTTTTATTTACATAATAACTTAGCTTTCCAAAGTCTTTGCAAAAAGGTTTTTTAATGATCTGGCCTAAGCAACCAGTTGAATGCGCATAGCAACTAGCTTATCCTCCCACAATAAATTTTAGTGTATTTATTAGGAATAAATTTAGGAATTGAGCACACAACAAAATCTTGTTAATGAATAAAAACTGCTTTAGTGTTAAAATGGTTATTTAATTATTTTTTAATATCTTTGGATCAAACCTCTCCCTGAATTTCCCATTAAATAATATTGCATCAGATCAACGGATTGCCAATAAAACTTTGTTGACGTTTTTGTTTGAATTTACTAAAACTAAATTCTCGTATATCAAATTTTAAATATTTAACAGTTTAAAAAAAAAATTTAAACAAAAAGAAACTGCTTAAAGTACTGGTAGTTCTCATTTTGTTGAATATTTTTAACGATGGTGCGCGATATAATCGGGATTTATTAAAATAAAAAACGTTGCAACTCTGAACTATAACAATTGCCATTAATCGACCCGGCACTGGAAGCCAACTAAAGACTAGTTTACACGGTAATACAATGAATTTCGACTTTGTATTTAATCCCCTAAGCTAATCCCACGAAGCTCTGCGCTTGTCTGCAGGAAAGTAACCAGAGTCTCTGGCGGTAATCGAACCTGCAACCCCGGCCCTGATAGACTAGCTCACTACCAGCTAGCCTACCGGGGCACTTAAATCAAAATAATACGAAATTCTCTCAATGTTTAAAAGAAAAAAATAAAAGTCTGTTGTAAGTATATTTCATGTTTACACGGCTGGTAAAAGTAAAATCAAAAATAATAACAAAAAAGCAGATGGTTGCAGTTTTACAATTTTTAACAAAAACAACATGAAAATTTCCTGAGTTGATCTTAGTTGTTTTTGTAATTGTATTAAAATGAAGCCACCTACAATATATGCTGTTAAAATACACCTCTGGTGTGATTAGAATACATAAGGTTTCACAACTTACCAATAGTAAAAGGTAGGATTTTATTGGCCATATAAAAAGTGTTCCCTTATTACAACTTTATAATCTATAGTTTAAAATACGAGGTCGGATGAAGCTTAATTTAATTTATCGCCCACTTTAGGTTAAAATTAAGCTTAAATAGTAAAACACTTTTTATAAAGTCTACTTTTAGCTATCGGTAAGTTGTGAAAACGGGCATAAAATGGTTAAGAAAAAAAAACATTTACCGACCGCTTGCCAGATTCTGTATTCATATTCCCTTTTACTCAATACATTTTGCTTTACCATGATAAAATTGTTTTCATTCTACATAATTTTTGCAATTTTTGTCGTAATGCATTGTATTACCGTGTAAACTAAACTTAAGAGTAAAATTTAATGGAAATCTTGGCAAATATTCTACATTGGCAGAAGATTTATGTAGTTGTACAGTTCTTTCGATTTCACTACCACTTTTATCCCATACTACAAAAAAAAACTATTTCCTCTCTCTTCTGAAAGCACTTTTCATCCTGCCTTCGTTCTAGCAGACACATGACCGAAGTGTGAGCTTTTTGTTTTTAACACTAATCATGAACAACACATCACCCCCAACATATTTTATTTGTTGCTTTTAGTCATTGATGCTGACAATGATGTAACTGAAGTAGAAGGTGGTGTGATGTTGTTATAATCATTACGTCTATTGTTGTTATTATTGCTGCTGTCGTTGGTTTTTGTAGTTAATATTTTCATATTATCTTATGGCAAACAGTCAACAGCAAACTCCATTGTTTAATTTTTCTTGAATACAAAATAAAACAAAAAATATTCAAATAGAGAAATAATTACAGAAGCAATTACAAAAACTAAACCATTTCCTATCAGATATAAAATATATAAAAAATGGTTGCGATCGAAACATGTCATGGTAACCAGCCGCCTGGGTCCGAATCTCAAGTCAGTCAAGAATGAATGATTATCAATAACAATTTTAGTTAATTTTCATGTTGTAAAATTCCTTTCTTTATAAAAATAATTTAATGAATATTAAATTTGATGAGCTTAAGCCTGATTAAAATATTAAAAAAATTTGGATTAAAAACCATAAATAAATAGTTCAAAAAAATAACCACAATTCTAATTATTACATAATATAAAAAATTATAAAATCAAATGTGCATTTCCCAATCGCTATAATAAAACAAATTCAGTAAATTAGAAAAAATCGAATAGATTGGGGAAAAGTTGCTGAATAAATTAGATCGAAAAAATCACAGAAATATGAGAAAACTGTTTTATTAAACAGAAATTTTTGCCAAAATTGGAAAAAAAATGTAAAATTTATACAATTACTAATTTTCTAAAGCAACGCCTTTTGATGCCCATCAAAAGAAGTTACTATAGAATTCAATCAATTCTTCTTTCTAATGAAAAGAAAAATCAATAAGAATTATAAGCAACAAAATCATTTTTATTTTTTTTGCGAAAACAATAAAGGAAGTTGTTTTTGTTTTTATTTTGATTTTCTCAACCTACTTACAACTACAATTAATGTTAAAAGAATTCCAATCAATTGTAGTGGGGAATGTAAGAAGAGATAAACTCACTGTTTATTGTTGATGTTTTTGTTTAAACATTGATATTGTTGCAAGTAGAACTGTTGCTTATAATTCTTATACGCTTAACGGTTTGATTTGGTTTAATATCTTTAGTTTTTTAAAAATCTTTTTGGATGAAGTTTCCTGATAATCTGGCCTAAGCAGCCAGTGAAATGCGCATAGGAATAGCTTATCCCTTCAAAAATAAATATCAGTGTTTTTATCAAGAAGACTTGTTCTTGTTGTATTGTATTTGATAAATAAATAAATTAATTAACAAATTAATAGTAACAATTAACTATTTTTTGATATTAAAATAACTTCCTGCAATAATTTTGTTGATATGTATACTTAAGCGTTTAATTAACTTGATTAAATTTTTAATTTAAACTGACTTTATTTTTGATAAATGGTTTAATTGAAAAAATTCGACGGGAGTTTTTTCTGTGTTCTATCGTATCTCTCCCTAATAAACTGAATTTCAGTACACTGACTCCTTATCATGACAATTTCTGCAGTAGTCACTGATTTCCATTGAAGTCTTCTCGCATGGACCAGTACCCAGTTATAACTGAGACAAGTGTTCTAATCAGGTCCCTATTGAATCTTTGGTTCTCCGTTCATCATAGCCACGCGACAATTCCCTGGCTATAATTTGTTTTACGATAGAGCAATTCCATTAATAAGTCTTTCAACGTTACAAAAGAATGAAATATATTAGCATGGAAACGGTGTATTATTATAATTATTTCCATGTGTTTCTTTGTCTCCATCAACTTATTTATGCTCATATTATTATAAGTAACTTTTTGAAGTTGACTATACGGGCAATTATTATTGGAATGTTGTCAAAAATATAGAAAAACCTAAAACAAAGTCTAAATGTTGAATCTTTTAAAACAATGACGAACGAACGACATCTCATCATCAACTGATGACAGACGCAATTATAATTATTATTATTTTTCTGTCTGTAGTTTTAAGTTGTATGACTCTGAGTATTATGTTCTTATCGTTTTGTTGGAGTTTTGTTTGTTTTCGACTCCCACTCCCTCTTAGTTATAAATTTGGGGGCACAAATCAGCTTCTGTGTAGATTACGATTTGGAATATTCATTTTTATTTTTTAATTAATGAAACAAGACGCAATCATCATAGAAAACTTTTGCTAAACAAACAATCCCTCTTTAATTAATGCTTTAGCGATTTTAATAAGAATTAAAATCAATAATTAATACAAAATCGTGCATGTTCTAGAATTAGAAAATGATTAAATTTTCCTATTCTTAAAGAGTTGTTCTTGTAAAGATATTTGGGGACTCAAAGTATGCGGTATATAAAAAGGAATATTTTATGAACTTCTTAACAGGCTCGTTTTCAAAATTTGTTCGATTTCAAATCCACTTTATTTCGATTTATAGAACATGCCCGATTATAATGCTAGTGCTTTCATCTGTTTTAATAAAAATCGCAATTTTTTAATTTGAAAATCATTTTTTACATTAAGTCATATTGGACATACAAAATTAGTTTAAAGGTTCCAGTTCACTCTTGTCAACAAGAGTAATTTTTGACACCAAAAATTAGTTTTGACACTAGTAGTTTTTTACTTCAAATTTTTTTGACACCAAAAATTACTATTATTTCGTTTTAAACAAAAGTAAAATTAGGACCTTTTTACACGTTGCTTTATATCAACCTAAAAATAAGGTCTTTTTTGGCCTTAAAGATAAGTCAATTGCTGGCGCCCGCACAACTTTTTTAAACTTATTGTTTGATGCTTTTGCTAAATAAAGTCACTTTTTCATGTCACCTTAAACCATTTTTAAATATTTGAAACATTTAAGCGTTCATTCACATGTTGGTTTAAAAAAAAAAAAAAAGATTCATGATAATTAAACAGTAAAATGTGTGTAAATTAAAAGTGATATACATTCGTATTCTGTTGGTCTGATGTATAAAGGCCCTAACTCAAATTTATTTGAAATTGAGTTTTTTTGGTGATTACAAAACATTTCACACAAATACTCCTCTTCATAAAAATTTAATGCAAAAGTACCCAAAACAGCGGTTTTACAAGAAATTGCACATTTTCTACACTGGTAGAAAAGCGTCATAACGCTGATGAATTTTGACACCAGTTCTATGCCAAGTGTCTTCGATTCTGACTTCATGACACATTTCATCATTGTAATGTCAGCCTTAATATCACTTGGCCAAATTGTCATCAGGTGTGATGTCATCGGCATTACAGAATTGACAAATCGGAGTCAGTTTAATGAAAAATGTCATCAGTGCGGTGACTCAGTATCATCGGAGAAATGAATGATTTGGGTCAATTTAATGAGAGTTTGTCATAGGGATTGACTTAAGTCAAAGTGAGAGAATACTGTTATTTACTTACCCGTTAAACAGGTTTGTTGCACTTTTGTTGTATTCCGACCTTTGCTTACAGAAGAATTCTCATTTATAACCAAGCAAGCAAGCAGCAAGCGATGTGGTTTTCGTAATCATTCAACTTTTAAAATTTTTTGTATTTTACTAAATAATTTAAGCAAATAGAGTATGGGAATTTTGGCGTTTTATTTTACTTTATTAACATGAAAATAATGTTTATAATACATAAAATTCGGCATCGAACTGATGTCACTGTAGTCATAGCATGATGACATGACGCAAAAAATTTGACAAAATTGTATGATGACGTTCTTTATTGAACTGATGTCACTTTTTGCCTCATTGACTCATTTGGTATAACTAGGGATGCGACTTGCATGCAAACGCATGTTGTCTGTCATTAAATTTGCGTTAAAATGGCATCGATCTGTTTTTGCATATTATGGTGAAAATGCATATTTAGGTTTGAAATGCATATTTTGAAATTTTTGAGTGATTTTTTTTTTAATTTCCATATTATAAAAAAGTCCTTAAAAAAAAAAGCTTTCAAATATTTTTAATCTGATCTGGCATCAAAGTGGGATCTGAAAATAATTTTTTTCAGAATGCATTGGCATTCTCTAAGTGCAAGACAAAGTTTTACTTTTAATAAAACTGTACATATTTATTTAAAGAAACAAAAATTTCAATCAGTTATTTATGTTTTTTAAATATGTTTGAATAACAAAATACTGAAATTTTTATATTTCTGTTTTTAGTAATATATAAAAACAAACACAAAATTCGAAAATTCGAAATCGATTTACAGGCTGTATGTTTTTACCTTCTCCTTTAAACTTGTTATAATGAGAGTTAGGGCCTTTATACATGCTACTATGTTCCGTGCCTTCCAGCTTCATGCAGTATTTACTGCATGTATCCTTTTGCTTTTTTTATTATAAAAAAAAAATGTTTAATTTAACAAAGTTATATTATGTTGCAAATTGTGTTTTTTGTAGTTGAAGCAATAATAGCAACAACAATATATGTACAAACAACAATATTATGTACATATTTGTCTGTATCTCTGAGGAATAAATAGTAGCTGTTGTCTGTCTGCTACTTTTATTATTTCTACATTTTTTATAATTTTTCTACCGTTTTTATTGCAGTGTATTTTTAAACAATTTTATTTGTACGTTGTTTTTTATTTATTCTTCTTTACTATTGTCATCATGTCATCAACGTTTACAAATATTTGTTTAAATGTTTTTTTTTTTTTTTTTTTTGAAATAACCCGGTAAAAATGTTTGTTTTATTTTTATTTAAAAGTGTTCTTTCTGTTATTCTGTGAATTTTATTGCAGTTCTATTTTATTTTTATTATTTTTTTTTATTGTAACAGCGAATTTTTTTTATCGAAATTAAAGAATATTTAATTAGAAAAGTATTTAAAATTGTGGGGATTGTATTTATGTGTTCGCACACTAACAGCTTCACACTGGATGTAGAGTAAATAAGTTGGTGTTTGTTATAAGAGAAAAAAAAACTTGTTTTATTATTAAAATGTCAGAAAAGTTTAAATAAAAATACAAATATATGTATAAAATAAGAACAATTTTGATTCTTAGTTGAACTGTTTATTTTCAATTTTTGATATTCTTTAATTAGGCTTGAGTTCATCAAATTTAACTTTCATTAAATTATTTTCACTGAGGGAAGGAATTTAACAACTTGGAATTTTTTATTAAAATTTATTGATAATTTTTCCTGGCTGAGCTGGGATTCGAACCCGGGTTGATCTTTACATGTTTCAAGAAACACCACTTTCTATCGTCAGAAGATCTTTGTGTTCTACCCACTGCAACACTGCGGTGCCCGTTAGCCAACAGTCAAACATCAATCTTTAACCAGTAGTAAGTATAAAATTTAAAAAAAAATAAAAAATATTTAAATAAATATCGTTTAGTACATTCGTGTGGTGGTAAATTGAAATTTGTTCTACAATTTTGGAATATTTAACAGAAGTAAGAGATATTGCTAACCTTAAAACTGTTTCGGAAAAAACGTAAAGTTTAAATGTTTGTCAATAGATTCAATAATACTGACTATTAGCCAATAGTTGAATAAGACCCTTAAGACCCCTTTTACACACGCAAAGTTTACTTTGCAAAGTCTAGTGTTGTGTTCGTCGTTACAACTTTTGCAAAGTTATTTTTAAGTAAATAAAGGTAGAGATAAATACTTTCAGCATGACTTCTAGGTTTCCAATTGCTTATTAATTATAACCGCAATGATAGTTCTTAGATGAAGCCTGAGCATTTTCAGCACTAGTAGTGTCTCTTACGGATGCCAGTTGATCTATTAGGAGATGGCGGGCGTAGAAAATTTCTTTATCACTGTTTTGCACTGACAAGCAGAAGACTGGGCAGTATAAGATTGTACGATATCTCTGGTGCTAAACTTTAGCGCGGTCTACGATGGGGGTTCTGTTTATTGGAACTCCAAGGTATTACAATGAATCATTTGGGTAAGTGCGCCAGAGGAATACTGACTGCCATTTATTCATTTATTGTGTCAACTATTCTTAAAGCAGTTAGCCCGTGACCAGTTAATGGAATATGATAATAAAACGGTACGCATTATAATAGCTGAAAACAAGACACATCACTTAACCGGTGATAATGTGTTTAAAGTATAGTCACTACAGCGAAAAGGTTATTGAAACAAAACTAGTCATGTGACTGGATTTTGGGCAGGTTATGGATGATTCTATCTGGTATTAACTTATATGAAAGGAATCTATCATATTCACAATGTTCACTTAGGACAATATCGGTGACATGCATTATGTTATCCAAAATTTAATGTATTTATTTAGTTTGTGTCAGTGACCTGTAACAAAGTGTCAAAAAGGTTTAACAATTAACACCCTCCTAGGACATCGCCATGTAAAAGTTAAAAGGGTTAGAACTTGAAACGGCCCCTTCCACTTTAGAACTGCCCCGTGACAGGTTTGGTGTTAACTCCCTTTCCCCTAGGGTAACCTAACCAAGTCTAAACATATGATTGAACGAAATAAGAATCTATTCTGGGGCATAAAAGTAAATTAACTTTTCAAAATATATTGTGATCTTTATTTAAAAACCTAAGCTCGGGGACTTACTTTTTATGAAAATGTTAAAGATCTAATTAACCTAAACACAAAAACTCGTAGGTCTATTTTTTGTCATATGCTGTTTTATTAAACATTTATAATAAAAACTCATTTTAAGTTTATAATAATAAAATTCTGTATACACAGAAAAAAAATACTTTTCATATTTGAATACGAAAATCGCATATTTTTCTACAATGACGATTTTTGCGGTATTGATAAAAAAGTTCGTAGGTATAGTACATAATTGAATTTTTAGTTAACAACCAATTTTATTGAGTCAATAAAAAAATTGTTGTTGCCCTAAATAATTTTTTTCAACAAAATGTTTAAGTGATTTTTTAAAATAAATTGTTGGAAATTTTGAATAAAACAAACAAAATGTTTATCGAAGCTTTATTTTTTTTATTTGCTAATTATGATGTGCTACATTTCCAATTTTTATTCTTTTTTTTTATTGATAAATTCACGAAAATTTATTGCGGGGGGATAAGCAAGATCCTCTGTGCATTTCGCTAGTTGCTTAAGCCAGATTTATTCAAATAAAACTGTAAAGCGAATGAGTATTACAAACACTCAAGTCTTATTTGCAACGATACCAAAGCTATTAAAAATTAAAAAATGGACAAGAGTTGGAGAAATACTGTCTTTACTTTGATTCAAATACTTGTTTTTAATTGAATATGGAGAAATATTTCATTATTTTATTAATAAATATGTTTTACTGAGTACTATTTTGCCAAGTGTAATTTTGACAAATTTTTTTGTTGAATCAAATAAAAAGTTTTTTGGCCTTAAATTGTATCTTTAACAAACTGTGTTGTTAAAAATTTTCTTGAGATATTTTTTTCTGGGTATTCATATTGAGTACTTCAAGTTTATTTTAGTTTTATTTCGATTAAAGACAATCATCATTAATTGCCTCGTCATTATTTCAATTAAAAATATTTGTTTTGTAGCTCTCAAGACATTAAAAATCAAAATGATTATCAATAATTAAGAAATTTGCTAAGTCATTTACTTATTTTTAAATAAATTTACAACAATTTTCAATAGTTTTTTTTTACTTACAGAGGCATTTCAAGAATTTCAAACTAGACCTCAAAATTATGTATTAACGTAAATGTTCTTCAAAAACATAGTTGACTACTTGCACAGTGACCATAACATAGTACATGAAAGGGGCTACAAGTGGTCTAATGAATAAATATTTTAAGCAAGCTACTTCGATCGATTTTCTAAAGAAAATTATTTGCAGAAGCATAGCAGAGGATGGAATGTCCGTGAAAAGTTAAAAAAAAAACCAAAGTTATATTAACAATTTGCAGCTACAGTGACAAGATTTGTTTTAAAAAAATAATGTTTATTTACTCAAGTTCTTATTTCTTCTACAACTATCGAAACAAATCTCGTAATTTATAAAATTTCTGAATTAAGAATTATTCGATTAATCGATTAATTTTAAAATTTTATTCGTTTAATCGAATAAGTTAAAAATGCCATATATCGATTAATCGTTTAATCGAACAAAAATAAGACCCGATTAAATGAACACCCTAATAAGTATCGCACCAAATTCGACAATTTTGTTTGTTGACGTACCCATTTATAATTTTTCGGGAGGAACGTTTCCCAAACAAAACACATTTAAAAAAAAAAAAAGTTTACTCATCTTTATTCGTCAAAAGTGATTTGGCAAAACAGAATAAATCCACGACAGCCAATTTGACAGATGCAGCTCTAACAGTATGGCCGCCATAAACTGTCAAAGTTCATAGGCAGCTATTGAAAGACCCTTTACCAAACAATAAAAAATGTTTTCAGGTGTTAACTAATTTCATAATTGTTTGTAATTTAATTTTGAGAACTAAACAGACTTTTACAAAAAAATCCGTATTAAGATATTAATTAAATATAAGTTCTAAAAATTTTTCTTTCGCTTGAAATAATTTTTTATTATAATTCGGTCGGTGACTATTTTAGCTGTGTGTTTATGTCCATATTTATTGCAACAAATTACTTAACTAATGATTCTTTAAAACTTGTGACACATTTTTTTTATTATCAATACAAAAAAATTTACTAGCAGAAATCATCTCGTATACGATATAAAACTCTTTTTTCGCCGTTGACTATACTGAGAAGTTCATTAAAAACTTTTTTGACGGAAACTACAAACTAAAAATTACTTTAGACAAAAACAGCAACAACAAAAGAAAATAAATAATAACAAATTAAATTCAATTATGCAAGCTTTTTTGCAAAATAAAAAAAAAGTAATCCTGAGTGACACATGACAGCAAAATAATAATAATTATCAAGAGTTAAACAGTGAAATACCGAATAAAAATAAGTACGAAATTATAGTTGGCCATTCCGTACCACATAGTACCCTAGTCTGATTGTGCGCAATGTGGTATTCTACAGAGCTTTTTGAGAGTGGTCATTATTTGAGAGCAAACATGGATTTACGTAAATAAAATAACGTTTTTAGGTTAAAGCTGAAGAAGGTCCACACCATGCGTTTACGCGTCTGTCCTTTTTATGCATCTGGCAAAAAAGTAGAATCAGCGTAATTGTATGTAAGTGACAAGCAAAACGCATAGAATGCATACACGTATCGACGCGTCAAAGTAGGTTTAAGCTGAAGGTCCACACCACGCGTTACTCGCATTTTCGCTGCATACGCAGCTGTCAAAAAAGTAGAATCTGTGTAGCTATACGTAGTTACATGCACAAAAGCGTAGATGCCTTGAGGCGAAAAGTAGGTTTACTTTCTACTTTTGTAAGCGTCCCAAGCAGCGTTCGAACAAATCAGCTGATTTTGACAAATTAAATTTTATTTGTACCTGTGCTGCTGCTGTTGCATGTAACTTGAATTAAGAAACGCATGAAATGCACAAAAAGCATTATATGCATCTGCGCATGACCGAACGGTGTGGACCTTCAGCTTAAGATTTTGTAAAAGAGTTAATTCAATTCAACACCTGTATATCCCAGAAAAAAATCTTGCCAATTTTTTTTCAATTAATATAATAATCAAAAATAAAATCAGTTTTAATTAATAATTTAATCAAGTGAATTAAACGTTTACTTATATCAACAACATTACTGCAGAAAATGTTGTTAATATCAAAAAATATTTAATTGGTACTATTAATTGGTTTTTATTGGTGCAAATTTAATTAATTTTTTAAATAATATCACAAAATTTTCAATTGAAATCAATTTTTACTTATTTCTGTGAAGATTTATTCGTCTTAAAGTGTATTTCATGACGGGTCCTTAACGAGTTTATAGTGCCTTTTAAATTTACAAAATGTTCTCTTAATATTTTACAAGAATTTAAGGCTGTCTAAGCGATTTTCGGAAAGTGTACTTGGACAGCTTTAATTAAGAAAAGATTTGCACAAAATTAAGATACTTATAAAAATTAACTTATAGAAATTAGGAATACTATCTCAGAAGTTATAGGAATTCAGAAATATTTTAAAAGATAAAATTTCTTCGGGGGTAAAGTGAAATTATAGACCAAATGCCAAAATTTCAAAAAGGCTGTCATCTATACAGATGGGTTTACAAAAACGCACAGTCTGCCAACACACAAACATGAACACACCTCCTCGTTAAATCAACTGAAAAAGTGCGACAGAGTCGATCGGTATACCTACAACCGATTGCTGTAGGGTAGAAATACTACAAAAAAAAAAACAGAAACATTTTACTTTAAAAATTTTAATAAAACAACAAATGACACAATGATTTGTTTGTAACAAAATTAAGATTGTAGTCACAAGTAATTATTTTAATTTTATACTGTATTTTAATTTTATTTATATTGCAGTATTTATAATTATCTTACGTAAACTTTTCAAAGGAAATTTTCATATTGTTTTGAACTATTATATTAAAATTATTTTGTTACTAGACATCTAAATTACATTTTATTTAATACTTTTGTATTCCAAGAATCCGGTCATTGCACTCTATAAAGCAAATGAGTAGTCATAATAATTTCAAACTGACTTTGCATCACAAAGTTGGAAAGTCGGTTTAAATATAATTATAATATTGAACAGAAAATAAAAAATTTGACATCAAAAAGAATTTTTAGTTTAATTGTAGCGCTAAATTAAAAAAACAAAACAAGTTTCAATAAAATGCTTTATAGATAGGCTTAAGAGCAGGGTTGCCAGGCTTATTGTGCACATTTTTGCTAAATTTAATGTCACAAATCGCCAAATAGTTTTTATAATGGATATAAATCCCATTTGATATATGAACATTTATATTTTGTTTAAGTGTTATTTAAAACAAAGTCAAAATGATTAGTTAGTACATAAAAAGTACAATTGTATAATTCACATGCTCTATCGTATGGCTTATCGTATACAAAAAAATTTGATTCTTGTTGATGCACTTGTGAATAGACAAATTTATTGTATCGTTAAAATACCAATGCAATGCACATTGTCAATTTACTTTGAGTAAACTTTTCATTTTTCCAAATATTAAAATAATTATGAAAAATAAAACTACAATAAGCAAATAATTTAATTTTAGCTTAAATTTTTTACTTCACTTTTGGTTTTTCTTTTTCTTTAATTAAACTTGCCATTCACATTGGTTGATATCACAAAATTAAACCAGGTATGGGAGTTTTAATTTTAGTTGAAATGGAATTAAAATTAATAGACAAGCAATTTCGAGCTTAATTAATTACTTCTTTTATGTTAGAATAAAAAGGTCGAATAAAAATAAACTTAAATAAGATAAGCAATTTTAGTTAAAATAGTTTAAAAAATAAATTGAAATAAATCAGACCTACATCAATCATTCAGAAGAATTAAATTTGTGGTGTTAGTTACATGTAATGGCTTAGTTCTAGTTTACCGACGCAGCTCCAAATAAAAAAAGGGGAAAAAATTAAATAAACAAATTGGCGCAAGCGAATTATGGACGTTTTGAGTTTTTATAGAAATATGTGATTTGGCTGAAGTGCAGTTTGCGGGGCTACGAAAAAAAATAAAAAATATATGCCACCCGATTCAGAGTTAAAAGAGAAAAAATACCAAAATAAAAAATTGAAGGGAGCTGAGGCCCGTGGGGCCCCCTGCAACCAAAAAAAACTCCTCCCCCCCCCCCTGCACTAAGTGATATACATATGTATGTGGGTACTCAAATTAAAGTTAATTTGCTTACGATTGCAAATATGTATATGGTTTTTGTATTCGCATATTTTTTTCTCTTAAGGTTTATTTAAGTATTTTTTAGGTGCAGAAAAGCTTTAGTTAGCGAAACCGGTGTTTGTTATACCATAGAGAAGAAAATCTTTGCGTCCGGACGAAGTCCGTCAAAGCAAGACGTTTTTGTTTGCGACATTGGTGTTTGTTATTTTATAAAAAAAAATTTACGCTTTTATTTAAATAAATTATACAATTACAGCCATATTCATAAAAAATATTTTCGATTTTTGAAAGAATTGAACAGTTTTCCTATAAAAATAAACCTTTTATAAATCAAAAATATTTTTTATGAATATGGAAGTTAGTACACAAAAACTGTAATGTGAGCTTAAAAGTAAAACATTTTTAAATAAATTCTATATTTAGAAATATCTATTCAAAACCTTCAAAAATATTGGTCATATACCTTTAGAAATGTAGTGGAAAAATTACATATTTCTTTGAAAACTAAAAACGTCCATAACTCAAAAACTAAGCGTTTGCGCCATTTTTTTATTTAATGTTTTCTTCTTCTTTTTCAATTTTCTATCACCCTAGGTACTTTTTTTTTATTTGGAGCTGCGTCGGTAAACTAGATTTATTCCGTTATAATATTCTAAAATTATTTTTACAATTTCACCAAACAAATCAAACACTTCCAGGCTTGGCGTATAAGCAAAATTTTTCAAAACACATACAAATCAGTCCCAAAATGAGACAACACTTTTCTATGATATTTTTCAACAGCAAATATACAATATTTTATAAGTAGACGATTATACAGCGAATACGACGATATTAGCTTGTTAATTGGAGAAATGCTTAAGGCTCGTTTACACTAGTATACTTTGTATTTATGTCAAAAATTCAAGCAATATGTAAAAGTCTGATAGTGTGAATACATGTGTGATGAAAATGACAAGTATTATGAAAAAAAGTTTGGCATCCCATACGACTTCAACATTTTTTGAAAAATTTCTAAACAATAATTATTTTCGTTGGATCAGGGTTGCATTTAATTTCATGTGTGAGTGTTTATACTTTGTGTGATGGTGTGAACACAAACTTTTATGTTATATTAGATTTTTTGACAGTCGCAACAAAACTCATTAGATTTCTATCTCACAAAGTATTATGGTATACTTAAGACTTGTGAGATAGTGGAAACTATGCTTTACTGTGAAGTTGGTTACAGTAGACGGAAAGAAGATCATTTTCGAAAGTAATAAATAATGACACCTTTTTTGATGATCAAGAAATAATTAATTTTTAATGAACCATCCTTTGACTCTGGATCGTGGCTGAAAGAGAAGTATTCAGCAAAAATTCTGATAAATGTGACGTAAGTAAATAAACTTGTTCACCGTCGACCTGTGCGCTACGCCCCTAATGGGGACCTTCTATCGTTAACAGGGAGTATTGGCGTCGCATAAATCATGAGTTTTGTGAGCTGTACCTTAATTCGTTAACCTAAACTAAATAGATACAAATTAATTTAATACTTATCGTGGCGAGTGAACACGTAAAACCCGTATCTTGGAACTTTTTTTCTCGCCCTATCTTTCTTTTTAACCAATAAACATATAAATTAAAAATTATATCACATTTTTGACTTTTCTAAAAATTACAAATATTAGTTTGGTACTTATACAAAATTCTAATGTTTAAGGGATGGAAATTGTACCTATTGTTGGTACTTTTTTACAAAATATTTTTTTCCATTCATTGACAATATTAAAATTGTTGATACTTTGATGGAGAAAAAACAAGTTTCGGGGAAATTAAATTTCTTTGTTTTACTTGGTCGTTCTTCATGCGGTACTTTTTGAATTTTCTAAAACAAATTTATTTATAAGTACAGACAGAGTCCCTGAGTGAATGAGAACCGATAAGATGAACATTTTTGGTACTTTCTTGTTAAAACGTAGAAACAAACGTTGGCATATATGTACATAAACATGTCCACCAAAAAGAGGGAGACGCTAACGAAGAAGTGGGTTATATGCTTGTACTTCATACTTACATAGTATGTTATTCTTTTTACATACTTATAAACTATTGATATTAAAACTCCTAATAAACTTTTGTTTTCTACCATCTCTTTTCTTAAATGCACGTTAAAAAAAATTTAATTCTGGCAAAATTCGGAAGAATAAACATTTTTTGTCATTTTATACTCAATTTTAATTCAGAATTCGAGGAAATTTTACATACATACATATGTACTTACATACATACATACATATGTATGTATGTATGTATGTACATAAGTACATGTAAGTAAATTCAAAGCCCAGGCCGAAATCTAACACTTAACTTAATATGAAGTTGTTTTTTTTTTTCTTTTCATTTCTTCTAGTCTTTTATTTTTTCTAAAGTGAACAGACATTCAATTAATTAATATTCATTTCATTTTATTACAGACTGGTCTATTAATTGAATTTCACTCGCTCGTTTTCTACTCCTTCCCTTCTTAACACTCATACTCTCTTGAATTCTTTTACCTTTCGTATGAGTGAGAGACATGTGTTCATAATCATTTGATTTAATTGATTCTTCAACAATGTGTTTTTTTTTTTGATGTTGTTGTTGTTATTGAGATGTTAATAATGATGAATTTTTTTTCTCATATTTTGTTCTCTTTCTCAATTAAATTTACTTTCAATTTATTTTATCGTTCTGTTTTGTTTTGGGTTTGTTCAGTTCTGTCTGTTCCAGTGTGGCCTTCAATAGTGATTCTGGTTCATTATTGTTGTATTGTTCACAATGAGTTTATGTTATTTTTTACATATTTATTATTAATTTTACATACATACAACATGCAAACAATCACTAGTGAAATTTGCCATGTTTTGCTTGATATTGTTGACCGACCGTTGTACGAAAAAAGCGCATGGCAAATAAAATTTTCCAAGAAATATTCATTAAAAATCATTTGTAGGAATTGTTTCAACAAACAGTAGCAAAAACAATTAAATCATTTATTTTTTTTCTGTGTATATTTTTTAATTTTTTATGTATAATTAAGAGATAAATGATAAAAAACACATGCTGAAATTTTAAATTTGTTTTCTTCATTACTTACACGTCATGTTAAACGTGTGTTAATTAATTATTTAAAATTGAAACGAAAAGTAATTTTGTATTTTAATGGCCAGTTCATCGATAACGACTGAAGACTTCGTTCGCTTAAATTACATACATTTAAAACAAATTACAAAATATTGTTGTTGCTTTACATGTTAGTTAAGCGAACGAAGTCCTTATTCGTTATCGACGAACAGGCCCTAATGAATTGTATAGTTTTGTCCTTTAATTAATTAACTATAATCCAACCATCATATCAAAAGCCAATTTGAAGTACATACATATTCATAATAATAAATTAATTAAACTTGTGAAGAGTTTAATGGAGCTTTTATTTTAATTAAGTTACATAATTAATTTCAAAATACAATCAAAAGTGGGTTCAAACTGAATGTTGTTAAGGCTCAAATTTACAGTCATTATTTAATTATTTGCAAACTAAAATGATTACTATTGCTTAATTAAAGAATCATACATACTTACAATACATAATTAATTGGTTAAGTAAAAATGTTAATCAGACCAAAAAATTGTAATTCTATTAAAAGAATAAAAAATAAAAGTAGTTAACCAATAATATTTAAGGGTTTAACTAATGGTTAAGAAAAAGCTGGAAATAATATTTTATTTGTTAAACTGTTGTTATCAGCTAACTAATGACTGTAAATTTGCTAATGTTAAAAAGAATAACTATCGGGCGTGTCCTTGAAATCGAAATGAAGTGGATTTAAAATCGAGCAAATTTTAAAAACGACCCTGTAATGAAAGTGCATACAAATATTCTATTTTATCTACTTCATTCGTTAAGTATCTTTTATTTTTGCAAGCAAAACACTTAAAACCACGAAAAACTACGGTCATTTTGTAAATAATTCAATTTAAATTATCGGTCGTTTTCAATTCCACTCCATTTCGATTTCTATAACATACCTGTATATTTTAATTTCAAAAATTTGAAAATTACCCCGTATGAATTAAATCGTAAACTCTGCATTTGACGATGCTATGATCTTTAGCGAAGTTGTTGAGCATGAGCCGGCGAAGGTTTATAAGTTGATATGACCAATTTCAGACAGGTGGCGCCACTGAAAATGGCTCGAAATGAGTTAAATCATAAACTGTGCATTTGATCATTCTATGATCTTAAGCACAGCTGTTGAGCATTACCATACAAAGGTTTCTAGGTTGATATGACCAATTTCCGATAGGCGGCACCATTGAAAATTACTCAAAATAAATTATATCATTTGATCCTGGTATGGTCTGTAGTAAAGATGTTGCGCATGAGCCGGCGAAGGTATGAACAATTTCCGACAAGAAGTGCCATTGAAAATGAATCAAATCGTAAGCTATGCAATTGATCATGCTTTGATCTGTATCAAAGTAGTTTTGCATGAGCCGACGGAGGTTTTTCTTAAAATTTGGAATGCAGACACTGTAGTATCAAAAGGATCTTTTAGAAACTCCAATGTTGCGTGCTGATGCATAAACGTGCGACGGATAATCTGTATGTATGTGTGGTTCAAGTATTGAGGAATCTAAGGCCCCATTTACGGTTCACAACTCAACTCAGTTGAGTTGTAATTAAGACAACTGGTTGGGATCAGTTGTAATTTTTGTTATGTTTTTGTTCACCGCAATATAGCAAAGTTGTAAACCATAATGCAAAAAATTACGAAATTACAACTCAACTTGGTTGATAGGGGCCAGATCAATCCTAAATGTGGTGTCCGATGCACATATATTCAAGGTGTCGAAAGATGCATTCAAGATACTTAACTTCATCTGTACTTCTTACTATTTTTACCACCTTTATCCGACCGCGTATGGTATACAACTCTCATGTGTGTGTCGGTGCTTCAAAGCCTACTTTGGAGCATCTCGAGCAAGTGGAGGAGAGGGCGAAGGTTCTTATTGGTGACGGAAAGGTATCCAGTTCCATTGGCTCTTTTGAGCAACGTGGCAACGTGGGTTGTATTTGCCTGTTTTATCGTTACTGCAATGGGATATGTTCTGATGAAATAAGGGATCTGGTTTTCGAGACTCGTAGGTGTGTTCATAATACACATTTTTCATCAAGACCCCATCATTTTGTGGTCGATTGGACAAGTTAACAGTACACCGCATTACAGGGAGAATTCGTTTTTGGCTGGACTTACCATTTGTGGAATATCCTTCCTGCTGAAGTCTTCCCTCTCACTTACAACATAAATAAGTTCAAGACGAATGTTGAAGATCACTACTCCCTCTATCCTCCTTCCTATAACCTATTTTCCTAGCTCCAATACAATGCAATGCATTAGCAGAAGTCACTTCCTGAGTGCTGGTTATAACAAAAAAAAAAAGCAAAAGAAAAAATGTTCTCAAAATAAAACAGATTCTATTTCACGACGCCTTTCTAAGACAAATTTCTGAAGACAAATTTTATGGAAAATGTGGTGTCAATGCAGTTCTGTTTGAACACTAAAACAAAATTAAACAAAGTTTAAAAAAAAAATTTGCAAATTTTAAAGAAAAATTGCAACAAAATAATTCTTAAAGCAAATATTGTCAAAACAACTAAATTTCATTAAATCTGAATTGAAAAAAAGTTGGAGATGTAAAAAAATGTTTATGCATTAAGAAATATTCCCAAATTTGATTGAAGATTGGTGAAGATTTTTTTAGTGTAAATGATGTCAAACTTAATCACTCTGATCGTGGTTGGGGAATTTAAAATACGCCTGCGACTGTTTGGAAATAGATTAAAGGAAATAAGTTAACGTTCTCTTAAATCGATTACCAAACAATCGCAGGCGTATTTCAAATTCGCCAACCACGATCAGGGTGAATATAAATCAGTTTTTGTTGGCAACAGTTATAAAAAGACCTAAAGGATTACAATTGTAAATGTGGTTATATGTTTATGAAAGAGTCATCACAAGAAGGACCTAATTAAAAGACTGCACAGATAAAACGTAATTTCACATCTTTCCATAATAAAACTTTATCAATTATTGTGATCTCAAGTCACGTTACAAATTTGTTACTACAGAAAATTATTATTCATATTTTATTGTTCCAAACAAACAACTGGAAAATAAATGCTATAAAAAAAAGCACATGAATTTTCTTCCAGCCGTTCTTGCATGTCATTGCGTTGCGGAAAATTATTTAAGCGGGAAAATGTTGTGAAAGACACATTTTTTATGCTTTTTGGTACACAAAATTGTTGAATAGTTTTTTTTTTTTAATAACAGCAAAATAAACTTTTTAACATACTGTTACATGAAGTTCGTTCCTTCTTTTGCTCTATTCATAACAAAATGTTTAAAAATTTAAGTTTGTTTTGTTGTAATTCAAAAGGGTTTGCTTTACGTAGAAAAAAATAACACGTTAATTTTGTATGCAGGATGTTGAAGTTGTTTTACGTTGTAACTGGTGTTTTTTTACCGGATACAATTTTTACATTAGGGAATTGCAATGCAATTTAACAATTGATGATATTTTTTTTTTTATTGTTTTTCATATAAAAAATATTAAATTTTGTTTTTACGGATAAACCTTTTTAAAAAATAATCATATTAAAAGTGATTTTAAAATAGTTTACATTTGTTTTTGTGTTTATAAAGTAATTGGAGACGTATGTGTTTTATTTATAATGCGAAATGTACAGAACGCATACGGCTTTGTTATTACGGGAACGTATTATTAATAGTTTTCATATATCAAAGATAATATTAAGTATGCGCTCTGTGGTACTTACGATTTTCGAGAAATTTTTCTTTAATTAATGATTTCTTCAAATGTATTACCTAGAAAGAAAAGAAAAATAAAACATTAGCAATTTTAAATATTGAATAATAAAACATTACAACTACAAATCGTTTAACATTTGGACACATTTAAATTGCAATAACATTTGATTAGAATTATAGAATTAAAATATTATATAAAAAAAAAGAATATTGCTTAAGGTTTTAAGAATTTTTAAAAATCATTTTGAAATTTTACATTTTAGTCTTTTGTTCACACAAATTAACTTTTTTGTCCGAGCTGTGTGCAAAAAAAAACACAGTGTTTGTTTAGTTTTAAAATGTTTTATTTAATTTTGTTTTATCACGACCAGAAGGGAGAGCCAGACTAACTCTTTTTCTTTACAATTCTTAATATTTAACTAATTATTCTATTGTGGTATTGCGAAATCAATAAGTTTATTTTGAAATTATTAAGTGTCATCATTAATATTGATTTCGCAATTCTGTTTATTTATTTTGACTTATTTTATGTTTATTTCAAAATTATTAATAGTCATCATTAATATTACAAATGTTTAGTTTACAGAATTGATTTCACAATTTATTTTGACCTATTTTATGTTTATTTCAAAATTATTAGTAGTCATCATTAATATGTATTAAAAAATGTTTAGTTAACAGAATTGATTTCGCAATTCTGTTTATTTATTTTGACCTATTTTATTTAGGAAGTCGTCGAACTTGTCTATAATTGTATCATCATTTGCAAGTTCGTCGACTTTATTATTTGTATATGTAACTCACACGTTCCTCAAAGATTCGAATTAATTTTTTTGTGGCTCTTTGTTATAAGGCGGCTGTTACCCTAAAACAGTGACGGCCACATATATAATCTGATCACACGATCTCGGCACAAAACCAGGGCTGCCAGGTACTTTTTTTCCTTGTCCCCAAAATATTTAAAAAAAATCCTTAAAAATCCCCAAACTAAAAAAAGCCTTAAAAAGTTAATATTTTCTTTTATTTTTTTTTCTGACCAAATTTTGAATCTTGTTAATTAAAAATTTAAAATTTTTTTAAAAAAAGAAATAAAAATTTTAATAGGAAATCCCCAAATAAAATTTTTTAGTATAAAAAATATTTTATTTTGTTTGTCTCGACTGGTTTCAGCATGTTTTTTAAAATCCTTTTTATGAGATTCCAGTGAGGAATTACAAGCAGAGAAATATGCTGGTTTTGAAGACATATGAGCCAATTTATAAGAATTCGGAGCTTGTTCAGTCGATTTTAGACACTTTTAAAATCAACAATGCAATACATATATCCGTCATTTATTTATCACTTCGAAGCATAATACGTACTAACTAAAAGCCCAGCATTCTTTTTCCCAACCTTTATTCTTTTATACTTCGTCACCTAATACGCAAAAGGCCCTACCTAACATTTTGAAAATTTCACAGCGAAAGCTAAAACTATTCAAAATAATAAATCAATAAATCGCCTTAAACTGTTTATAATTAAATATTCTTTTATTTTTCTTGTAAAACCTTCTAGTTGTTTTGACCATTGACAATTTTTCGTATTATGCAAACTGTGAGTTAGGCCTTTTTGCGTTTACCAAAGTATCTTTTGTAGATATGGACTTTTGTTTTTTGAAAATAAAATCGCAAATTTTGGTCGAAAGATTCCAAACTTTTTTATTGACATTTGTGTTGATGCAATACATCAGAATCAATGAAAACGTTGATTATGAATTTTTCGTTAGTAAGGGCCTTCTGCGTTTCAGGTAACGATTTACTTCATTTTAGGAAATACATATTTGGACATGAAAATTCGATAAATTTCCAGACTTAGCTTTATATTTTTATGAAAATAAATGGCACTTACTGCCCGTTTACTAATGTCAATAAAAATTCAGGACATTTTTTCAACCAGAGAAAATAAATGTATTTGTTGAGACAGGGTCCAGATTTCAGGTGACCTAAACGTAAAAAATTGTGTTTTTTAAGCCCGACAGAACTAACGAAAGTGTAATCTATCGAATGGGACAATCATGATCAGTATTTGCTGGGCAACCATCATGAAGAGATTCGCCCTTAAGCAACTTAACCAAATTATTCAGATTTACTTTAAATTAAGTCATCGATTCGCCGCGCAACTTTTAGACGTAAAATAGTGTTAAGCGATGAGGCTCATTTTTTGCTTAACGGGTTTATTTAAAAACAAAGTTACTCCAAATGAGGAGTTTGGCCAATTCATAACAGACCCTGCAGACTCCATAACACCATAAAAATTAAACGTTTGGTGCGGTTAATACGCTGGCGGGGACATAATTTCGTCAAAAATTAAGCCAGAGCTCGTGTTGCGATCAATAGATATCCTGACCGCACCATTATTTTTTATGTGAAAAGTTGATTTACAACTGTACCTGTCAATTTGCCTGCGAGGTCGTGCGATTTGACACCGAAGTCACTGGTTTATACTGATGGACCAGTAGCAATTCCAGCCTTGGAGGCCAAAGTTTTTCATGTTCTTCAAGACAACCAGCCAGTAACGCTCGAAAAGTGACCCTAAACTGGACGACCACAATGTGCTTCATCAAGGACAGCTGCGTTGCCAACAGGTCCGAAATCATTTCCAAATGTTAATGCGATGTATTAGTCTTTCGAAAAAAATTTTTGCTGATTAACATTTAATTGTCGTGTTAGTTTTTATAACTCCGAGTTCTATCGGACTTAAAAATAACACCAATTACAAGCATAAATCAGAAAAAAATACTTCCAAAGATGTGAAACCACATGAACAAGGTGGCCAATTCACAGCTGCATTTCTTGAGATTAATCGGTCACCAAAGGTTCGGGTCAACAAAGCGATGGCTTTACCCGCTGTTTAGCATGTTGCCTTGTTTTGTTGGAACCATTGCTCCTCCAAATGATTTGCAATGAGAAATAAAAAAAAAAAAAATCATGAATCATTTGCCTGTAGCGTTCGCCATTTTCTGTAATGTTTACAGTAGTTTCGAAATTAAAGGCAAATGGGCCGATGACGACTTAATCATGTAAACCGCACCAAACAGTGATTTTTTTGATGTATGAGGATTATGCTGGCTCCAAAAACGATGATTCAGCACAGAAAAAAATGTTTGCGCCACTAAAAGAATTAATCAATAATTAAATCAGTTTTAATTAAATATTTTATTAAGTTTATTAAATATTTAATTGAAATATTGTCAATTAAACATTTATTTAATTAACCTGATTAAATATTTAATTAAAACTGATTTAATTTTTGATTAATTCTTTTACTGGCGCAAAAAATTTTTTCTGTGAGCTTGTTTACATTCTCGATAAGTCAGAAATAAGACTCATCGCTAAGGATGGTTTGACGATGAAAATCTGGTACAACTTCCAGTTTGATCTTAGCGATGGCTTTTCCTGTATGCACGGTACCGGCGCTATTTATATGAATATTATCTAAAATAGTAAATGTGTTCATAAATCGATCCAAAGATGTGCCTATTAGCTGCTTAGATAGACGATTATGCGAACCGTAAACTTGACGAAATGTGCTCCATAAGTTAGGGGACTAGAGAGAGTGATTACCATCATTAAAAAGACAGCTAGTAGTTTTACAGTTATCGCTATCGAAAGTTCTATACGTCTTTAAAAGCCTTTAGAATTGAATTCGATCTAAAACACAAAAAATACTTTTAACGTTTTGTCATGGAACTCCTCATATTTTTAATCTTCTAAATAAATTTTAATACAAAAGAAATACAAATTTTGGTAATGCAACAAAATGTTATATTTCTCATTTATGCTTAATAAATTAAAAAAAGAATAAATTTATAGAATTTAGGGGTCAATTTAGGGGTCAATTTACCGCATTCGACATCTATAGAAATTTCAATACAATATAAATGGGAATTTCGATTGATATCGAATGCCGTAATATTGCTTCAGGCATTTGAACGCTATTTTAGCGCTTAAAAATTGAGAAGATAAACATTAAAATATAAAGTTTCAACACAACACGTAAGAAAATACAGCATTTTGTTCCGTATCGAATAATTTAAAATCAAATTTTTTGAGTTATGACGTTGTTTAAGTAACTAAGAAACTCGGGCTTTTTTAACAAATTTCAAAAAAAAAACAAAAAGAAGTTTAATTTTTAAACGACACTTCACTAAGGATACAAAGAGCACAAAAGGTTTTAAGGAAGTAAAAAAAATTGTCTAAATTTACACATAAAAGTTTTTCTAGGACAAACGGTGAAATGTTTACCAATATTCAGATATTATTTCGTACATATTTTATCCATGAAGATGTGAATGTTTATATTGAAATGTGGTTTTCTACCACATCTAAACAAGATTATTGTGTTAGACTCTGATATGAATTCCAAATTTAAAACCATCAACACCACGAACAGCAACATTATTTGTATTATCGGAGGCAATGAACTGTAAAAATAAATGAAAATTGCCGTCAATTTAGAGAGCCAACGAAAAATAAAAATAAAAAATTATAGAAAACTGATACGAACCGTTAATTTTTAAAAAGAAATAACTTTTTGTCTGTGAGATTATATTGTATAACACTTCACCTCACTTATACAATATTTTCTTAAAAATTTTGGAAAATTTCAAAAAAATTTATAAGAACAATCTTTTAACACAATTCCTCTCATACATTCCGTAGACAGATTTAATAAAACTGTAGTTGTTTTGGATATAAAAAATAAACAATGTTTTTTCTTAAATTTCTAAAGCGAAAAAATGCTTAGGAAAAAACCGTAAGAGAAGTAAAGTTGTAAGATGTAAAACATAAATGTTCTAAATAAATTATGCAAATTTATTGAATAAAATTTTAAAGATATTTTTCGCAAGAACACAAAAAAATAGATAAAGGAATAATCTTATTAAAAGAAAAGACTATAGAAAAGCATAATGGCATGCACTTCTGTGATGAAACCGAATTTAAAGTAGAGGTAGAGTAAAGAAAAAGTAGAGTTAGAGTAGACAGAGAATAGAATTAGTGTAATGTTAGAGCAGAGTTAGAGTAGAGTTGGAGTAGAGTAAGAGTAGAGTTGGAGTAGAGTTAGAGTAGAGTTGGAGTAGAGTAAGAGTAGAGTTGGAGTAGAGTTAGAGTAGTGTTAGAGTAGAGTTGGAGTAGAGTTAGGGAAGTTTTAGAGTAGAGTTAGAGTAGAGTTAGAGTAGAGTTAGAGTAGAGTTAGAGTACAGTTTGAGTAGACTTAGAGTAGAGTTAGAGTAGAGTTAGAGTAGAGTTAGAGTAGAGTTAGAGTAGAGTTAGAGTAGAGTTAGAGTAGAGTTAGAGTAGAGTTAGAGTAGAGTTAGAGTGGAGTTAGAGTAGAGTTAGAGTAGAGTTAGAGTAGAGTTAGAGTAGAGTTAGAGTAGAGTTAGAGTTAGAGTAGAGTTAGAGTAGAGTTAGAGTAGAGTTAGAGTAGAGTTAGAGTAGAGTTAGAGTAGAGTTAGAGTAGAGTTAGAGTAGAGTTAGAGTAGAGTTAGAGTAGAGTTAGAGTAGAGTTAGAGTAGAGTTAGAGTAGAGTTAGAGTAGAGTTAGAGTAGAGTTAGAGTAGAGTTAGAGTAGATTTAGAGTAGAGTAAGAGTAGAGTTAGAGTAGAGTTAGAGTAGAGTTAGAGTAGAGTTAGAGTAGAGTTAGAGTAGAGTTAGAGTAGAGTTAGAGTAGAGTTAGAGTAGAGTTAGAGTAGAGTTAGAGTAGAGTTAGAGTAGAGTTAGAGTAGAGTTAGAGTAGAGTTAGAGTAGAGTTAGAGTAGAGTTAGAGTAGAGTTAGAGTAGAGTTAGAGTAGAGTTAGAGTAGAGTTAGAGTAGAGTTAGAGTAGAGTTAGAGTAGAGTTAGAGTAGAGTTAGAGTAGAGTTAGAGTAGAGTTAGAGTAGAGTTAGAGTAGAGTTAGAGTAGAGTTAGAGTAGAGTTAGAGTAGAGTTAGAGTAGAGTTAGAGTAGAGTTAGAGTAGAGTTAGAGTTAGAGTAGAGTTAGAGTAGAGTTAGAGTAGAGTTAGAGTAGAGTTAGAGTAGAGTTAGAGTAGAGTTAGAGTAGAGTTAGAGTAGAGTTAGAGTAAAGTTAGAGTAGAGTTAGAGTAGAGTTAGAGTTAGAGTAGAGTTAGAGTAGAGTTAGAGTAGAGTTAGAGTAGAGTTAGAGTAGAGTTAGAGTAGAGTTAGAGTAGAGTTAGAGTAGAGTTAGAGTAGAGTTAGAGTAGAGTTAGAGTAGAGTTAGAGTAGAGTTAGAGTAGAGTTAGAGTAGAGTTAGAGTAGATTTAGAGTAGAGTTAGAGTAGAGTTAGAGTAGAGTTAGAGTAGAGTTAGAGTAGAGTTAGAGTAGAGTTAGAGTAGAGTTAGAGTAGAGTTAGAGTAGAGTTAGAGTTAGAGTAGAGTTAGAGTAGAGTTAGAGTAGAGTTAGAGTAGAGTTAGAGTAGAGTTAGAGTAGAGTTAGAGTAGAGTTAGAGTAGAGTTAGAGTAGAGTTAGAGTAGAGTTAGAGTAGAGTTAGAGTAGAGTTAGAATAGACTTAGAGTAGAGTTAGAGTAGAGTTAGAGTAGAGTTAGAGTAGAGTTAGAGTAGAGTTAGAGTAGAGTTAGAGTAGAGTTAGAGTAGAGTTAGAGTAGATTTAGAGTAGAGTAGAGTAAGAGTAGAGTTAGAGTAGAGTTAGAGTAGAGTTAGAGTAGAGTTAGAGTAGAGTTAGAGTAGAGTTAGAGTAGATTTAGAGTAGAGTAAGAGTAGAGTTAGAGTAGAGTTAGAGTAGAGTTAGAGTAGAGTTAGAGTAGAGTTAGAGTAGAGTTAGAGTAGAGTTAGAGTAGAGTTAGAGTAGAGTTAGAGTAGAGTTAGAGTAGAGTTAGAGTAGAGTTAGAGTAGAGTTAGAGTAGAGTTAGCGTAGAGTAAGAGTAGAGTTAGAACAGACTTATACTAGAGTATAGTTCCAGTTTGGATTAATACATTATACGCCATCTATAGAACTGTTTATGTTAAACACAGCTGTAATCAAATCCCTACTTATAATCACAAAAATTGTCGTGTTCTTAAACTTTTAATTAAAATAACAACAAATATTGTGTAAGTTGAAGTTTTCACTGATATAAATTAAAGACTTATTTTTTATTTAAAAAAAATTTTTTAAATTTATTAAAACCAATATTTCGGCACTTCTTCAGGGTTTTTTCCGTTTCTTTTTAATAAAAATTAACAATTTTTTTTTAAACAAATTTAACAAAACGACAAAAAATTTACAAAATTAAAAAGTGTTTGCAATTGACTTGGTTTTTAAACATTACGAACAAAATAATAATAAAAAACCACTAATATATTGCCCATAATGTTTCTAGATACGTGTATAACTTTAATTCTAATTGAAGTTATTGTTAAGCTTTAGCAAAAGCTACGACAATAAAAAAAAACTCATTTATGTACTTCAAAATTTAATTATAGAAAAAAAAAAATTATAAAACAGTTCTTTACCAACAGCTGTAATAAATAAACTCCTTTGCATGGGGTGGTTACTGTCATTCATCAATGTTGTGCTAAATAAATGTTTGGTAAAATGGTTGGATTGGTTTGGTTTGCTGGATGGCTGGATGTCAGGCAGCCTGATAGACGAACATACTGGCTGCCTGTATGGTATGCCTGTTGTAGACGTTAAAACTTGTCGACAGGTAATCAATAATAATGTATATAATGTCCAAGCCAACCAATGTATACATTTTTTAATTTTGTTCATTTCACAATGAGATTTCACTGACAATGATGATGTGGATGAAGATAATGGAGACAGGCGTTGTGGAAATGGTGCTGATGATACGGACGATGGTGTTGGGGATTTTTAGCATAAGCAAGTTTCATTTCATGAGTTCTTGTTGTTTTGTTTCCAAGGAGTGTTTTAATGTGTTACTAGATGGTGTTAATGCTGCAGCTACTGCCGTCTAGTGCTAACCAGCCAACCAACAAATACGTATGTATATAGTGATACTTATACCATCGCTAAGTTAGCTCTTGCAATTCCGCAAACCATCCAATATTTGTATACAAATAACTAATAATCATTTGTATATAAAATCATGTGGTCAACCACCAGTGTTTCCTGAGTAGCAATGGCCATTTTAACACCCACTGAGTTTTTATTCCTTAACTTTACGTCAGCAAAAACAAAGAAAATTATACTAAGAGTAATGATTCCAAACGAATGAAGAGATTTATAATTCTTTTATTGAATTTTTTACACAAAATATAAAAAGCGCTTGAATATTGCCGCTTAATTAATTTTAAATTTTATAAGTTTCCTGAAGGGTTTAGGATTATCTCAATTAATGAGTTTGGTCATAGCAAATAACCTGAATGGTTTCTGTCACAAATTAAATAACTTCAATCTAGCATTGAGTACCTTTTGTTTAGTGTATCGGATCACTTACACAGCTATTCTTTTATTAAAGTAGAGTTTAAATTAAAATAAACTAGACTTAGAGTAAAGTTAGAGAAGTTGTAGAGTAGAGTTGGAGTAGAATAGAGTTAGAGTAGAGTTAGAGTAGAATGAGAGTAGCGTTAGCATAGAGTTAGAATAGAGTTAAAGTAGAGTTAGAGTAGAGTTAGAGTAAAGTAAGAGTAGAGTTAGAGTAGAGTAAGAGTAGAGTTAGAGTAGAGTTAGAGTAGAGTTAGAGTAGAGTTAGAGTAGAGTTAGAGTAGAGTTAGAGTAGAGTTAGAGTAGAGTTAGAGTAGAGTTAGAGTAGAGTTAGAGTAGAGCTAGAGTTAGAGAAGAGTTAGAGTAGTGTAGTGTAGAGTTAGAGTAGAGTTAGTGTAGAGTTAGAGTAGAGTTAGAGTAGAGTTAGGGTAGAGTTAGATTAGAGTTAGATTAGAGTTAGAGTAGAGTTAGAGTAGAGTTAGAGTAGAGTTAGAGAAGAGTTAGAGTAGAGTTAGAGTAGAGTTAGAGTAGAGTTAGAGTAGAGTTAGAGAAGAATTAGAGTAGAGTTAGAGTAGAATGAGAGTAGCGTTAGCATAGAGTTAGAATAGAGTTATAGTAGTGTTAGAGTAGAGTTAGAGTAGAGTTAGAGTAGAGTAAAGTAAGAGAAGCGTAAGAGTAGAGTTAGGGTAGAGTTAAAGTAGAGTTAGAGTAGAGTTAAAGGAGAGTTAGAGTAGAGTAAGAGTAGAGTAAGAGTTAGAGTTAGAGTAGAGCTAGAGTTAGAGAAGAGTTAGAGTAGTGTAGTGTAGAGTTAGAGTAGAGTTAGTGTAGAGTTAGAGTAGAGTTAGAGTAGAGTTAGGGTAGAGTTAGATTAGAGTTAGTGTAGAGTTAGAGTAGAGTTAGAGTAGAGTTAGAGTAGAGTTAGGGTAGAGTTAGATTAGAGTTAGAGTAGAGAGTAGAGTTAGAGTAGAGTTAGAGTAGTGTAGTGTAGAGTTAGAGTAGAGTTAGAGTTAGAGTTAGAGTATAGTTAAAGTAGAGAAGTTAGAGGTAGAGTTATAGTTTGAGTTAGCGTTAGAGTTAGAATTAGAGTTCGAGTTAGAGTTTGAGTAGATTTAGAGATGAGTTAGAAAAGAGTTAGAGCAAATTTATAGTAGAGTGAGGTTAGAGTTACGGTAGACTTAGAGTAGAGCTAGCATAGAGTTAGAGTATACATATATAATAATATCCCACCAATTGCAAAATTTCCTTGCAAATCAAATAAAAGAAAGATTTAGAACTCTTAAAAAGTGTTAGTTATGGCAGAAATCCAAAATCCATTAAATTAAACCAAAAAACAAAAGTGGCAATTATTTAACTAAAATTATAAATCAAAATAAAAAAAAGATACTTAAACCCTAGACCGCCCTCAATCAAAAATAACCTTTAATAATCTTAAAAAAAGGTTAAAGTTATAATTTAAAGCAAGAAAATCTACCAAACAAAGAGTATTAAAAGAAAAATAACTTTGCATGTTTGAGTGTTTTTTTCTTTTACTACTAAACGATAAAGCAAATGTAAAGTTTCTGATCCATCCAACAAATACATATTTAAAAATATTCAAAAAAGAAAAACTTGCTACAAAAGTACGTTGTTTTATGGCGAGCAATTAAATTGAAAGGTACGGCAAGAACTAATAAAACGGTCGTCCATCTACCTAAACGAATTACTAAATTTGAGGTTAAAATAACAAAAAAAAAATAAATAAATAAATAAACAATGAAAACAATATTTTACAAAGGATTTAGTGTCCTGGATAATTTGATATTATTAACTAACGGTCAAAGGAGTCAGGGTAAAAGTTAAATCGACATTCCATCACCGCCACCGCCTCTATACAAAAGTTATTTAGAAGGAGCAACGTATTGATTGTTGGTTATTTTGTTAAATAAATTATATGCGATTTGTTAAACATACCAGAGGGGTAAATGTTTTATATCTAAACATATGTCAGCATTCATGATCAATAATTTAATGACTGGGTTTTCAATAGAGTTGAATACTTTTGATGTTAAATGGTAGTAATTTTAGTTAAAGTAATGGGACAGGTTTAACTGAATATATTTTTGGGAATTTAAAAGAAAAATTCGCGAACACAAATGATTTTATTTATTTCTATACGGAAAAACGTTCATCAATTTAACTGTCTGTTCAACGATTTTGAACGTAGACGTTCGCATAGAATTTTATATGGAAAATATTTTTAAAACTGAACGTTTTTCATATAAATTTTCTATGCTAACGATAACGTTCGAAATCGTTAAATTGGCAGTCATTTTTTTTTTTTTTGATCGCGAGCATTTTATAAACTATCAACAGTCTGTTTATCAATTTCGAACATTACCGTTCGCATAGAAAAGTATATTTAACACAAATTTCTACAATTTGTTTTAAATGATATTTTCTATGCGAAAGTTTAGACGTTCAAAATCGTTAAACAGGCAGTAAATTTTATGGTGTTTTGTCACATCATCAAAATATGTCTTGAAATACAAAAATTTTAATGGGTTTGAATTCGTTATCTTTTTATTTAAGAAATAATTATTAATTTTATTAAAGTTGTTCTTGGGATTCAAAAAATTAATTAACACGGTTTCGTTTAAATGTGCTAAATTCCGATTTCATACTATTGATGGGATAAGCTATTCCTATGCGCATTTCACTGGTTGCTTAGGCCAGATCGTCAGGAAACTTGATCCATTTTTTTTTATAAACAGTATATAAATGGGAATATTTTTAGTTTAGTTATGAAAAATAATATCTGGCAAGTGGTGGCCATTTTCTGCTTCGGAAATTCGTGCTCTTTCCAACACATTTGTTCTGTTGTAACTTCAGGTGTTATGTTGTTTATTTTTTCGCGTATATTACTTTTTGGTTGCTGAATGGTTCTAGGCTTCTTAATGAAGACTTTTCCTTTCAAATAACCCCAAAGAAAAAAGTCTGGGGCGTTTAAATACGGTGAACGCGGAGGCAAATTAAAATCACTGAGTCACAATCGAGCTGAGTCAAAACAATGGTTCGTTGATTTGAAAAATAAAGCTCAACAATTTGGGCGGGCACGTTGTTCAATTGAGTACTGCTCCATTTCGGTAATTTTGGGCCACCTGTATATTCTTGATCACATTTCCTTTAAAGTTAAAGAACTAGTTTTAGCCCACTTACTGAACATTTGTAGTGCGATTTTATTAAAACTTTTCATATTAAAAATAATATTAATTGCTTATCAAAATATATTACACGCGAAAATAATCCCATTACTAATTTATTTTTTAATTTATTTGCCATTATGTATGTATACGCTAGCACGGAGTTGTCTGTGAGTGGCACCAAAAGCATAAAAGAATCCTAATGTCCATTTATTTAAGGCCCAACCGTTGCCGGCAGTTTTCTTTTTTCAGATTTTTTTTTAATGATTTTAACCATAAAATCGTTTGGTATGACGTTGTCTATACGAAAAATTTTATGTTTATTGTTAATTTTATTAACAATTGTTTATGATTTTTCCGGCATTTGAGTTGATTTTTTTTTGTAAAGCACACACACACAAAAATTCACCGAATAAAAAGCAGCAATATTTTACACTCACACACAAAATTAAGTGAACATATTGGTGTAAAGATTATAAATGCAAGCAAGCAAACATTTTCTATTCAAAATTATTATCAATTAGAACGAATAATTTTTATTTGTATGGTCATTGCTATGATTGCTAAAAAACAATGGGGCAGAACTTATGTTTTAAAAAGTTTCTTTAATTAAACCTGCGGCAGTAAGGAAAAAGTACTTCAGGCCATGGTAGAATAAGTACAAGGTACAGTCATTAGAAATTTTGTTCTCAATTTCAAAACCCATATAACGTCAAACAAAAGAAAAAATGGAAAATAAAAAAAGCGTCAAAAATCAAATAAATTATTTTGACATTACATGGGTTAATAATGAAAACCCTCCCTTTATTTAGTTTTGTAGGAAAAGAATTTTACACTTTTAAGGTGATTTTTGAAAAATTTACCCCTATTCTTATAAATCATCACTTCTCTGCGGTCATAGTTTTTTAAGTTTAAGCAAAAATTTCCATATTCTATTTGTTTAAATATCATATCGGTCATGCTGCTTGTCTCTTATAACTGATAGATCTTCTGTTAACAAAGGGCCTTAAGTCAATCCCAATGACAAACTGTCATTAAATTGAGCCTAATGATTCCTTTCTCCGATGTTACTGAGTCATCGCAATGATGACATTTTTCATTAAACTGACTCAGATTTGTCATTTCTCAAATGCCACTGTGTCACCCCATTGATGACATAATTTAAATGTTTGACCCTGATTACAATTTGGCCAAGTGATGTTAGGGCTGACATTTCAATGATGAAAAGTTTCATGGAGTCAAAAACAAAAACACTTGTCATAGTACTGATGACAAAATACATTAGCGTTATGACGTCTTTTCTTTCAGTGTATTACTTACTGAAAAATTATACAAAATAATTGAAACTTTGAAAGGTGTCATGCCATCAACTCATATTAAGTACTTTTTTCTTTTTGCCACAGATATTATGATCGGTTACATGACCACCGTAATCTTCTTATGATTGAACAAGAGTTTTGTGTTGACACAAGACTTTTTATAATTTCCCACATATTTTGAAGGTCATTCCTATGCCTGAAGAGAGTAATATTTTTCGCTCTCTCAGCAAAATTTTTTATTAAATTATACTTTCGCTAATTATAATATTAAAAGGTGATTATAGTATTAGTAAATTCATAGATATTAACCGCCATCGTGCATAAAATTACCCCCTTTTCCCTGAAAATGTAAAGAAATTTAGAGGGGAAAAACTTTTCGCTCACGATAAGCGTGATAATCTCTCTGCTTGGCCAGACATTTTCCCGGAAGTTGTTGTTTGGTTTCCTTCTGAACTGACAATCTGGGGTAATACAGGTCCCACACAGAACGAAAAACACTCGGGATAAATAAAGTTTTTTTTTGCTATTTTAAGTACAAGTCGTACTCAACAATTCAAGTACGAATAACGTACTCAAAACAATCCTAAATGGGATTACTTTCGAAAATCAATCCCGGAATTTCGAAAAGATTACACTTTTTGTTGTGTTTTACACTACGGCTTACGCATGTTTTGATTTTCTATACACATTGAAAAAAAAGTCTGGCCAAACTCATTTGCACCACGAAGGGTTAAAAAGTAAATTTGAACTCTTCATTCTCATTTAGTTTATATTTTTGGTTAAATATGTGCATTAGATTTCTAAAGTAACAACCATATCGGGTATGATGTTGGTGTTTTATCATTCTTTAATGTGTAATACGCGTAAGTAAATCAATCATAATAACTTTTTCTTTCTAATTTATTTTTTGGTTTTTTGAAGAACGAATTCGGAATGAAATTTACTTTATAAAACTTGAATCAAGCCATTTTAAGATTGATTCAATCTTAGTTTTACTTAAATCAATTTCATTTTCGGATAATTTTAAGTACGAATTCGGATTAAAACAATTTTATAATTCTTTAATCAAGTGCATTTTGAGATGAAGTCAATCTTGGTTTTACTTAAATCAATCTCATTTTCGGATTATTTCATGTACGAAATATGTATGATTTAAGTATTTTGCCATTCAAAATCCGTACTTAAATCAATCTTATTGTACTTGATTCAAAAAAATCCACCGTACTAATAATACCGCTTCAGATTGATTTGAGTATGGTTGGATTGATTTTTCTTTTGAGTGCACTTATACCTCAAATTTGTTAAAGGTTGTGATTTTAATCTGACACAACTGGCAACAAACCATAAAAATATCACGTTGGGGAGCAGTTGTTGCTGAGGTCCTCTTAAGGAGTAACAGACTCTTGATCGCTCAAATCAATAGGAGAAAGATCTTAAGTGGAATAATTAAAAGATCAAGAGTTTGGGGTGCCCATTTTCTGGAATATTTTAAAAAAATTACGAGTTTGGGGTGCCTATTTTCTGCCTTAAACTAAGGATAAGATTTCTGGCTGCAGCCGGATTCTTTTTTGTGCAGTTCTAGTTTCTAAGTGCATTATAGACAGTTTTTAGACTTTTATGTGTGTTGGGCCCTCAGACTGGGATGTTAGTAGATGTATAAATTTCTCCGATGTTCAAAGCACCGTGGAATTAAACCGTTATGAGAGCAACACATTAAACAATTCTAAGATCGCCATAAAATCGATGTTAACCATAATTCGATATACTGTTATGTGAACCAGTAGTCTTGGATATGGTTGATAGAGAAGCTATTCCAGTAACGGTGTCTTAAGTCCAATTCGCTTAGTGGAAGTTCTGAAGAATGTCGGCTCAGAGTCTGTTTTTCATCGTTAATAAGTATAAGTTTTGCACATTGAGCGTTGCTAGGCACCAAATTCAGGACAACATGGGGACAGACTGTAACTTAAATCTTCAAAATAGCCGATCGAAAAAATGTTGACATACTGTTTTCCCTACTTCCTTATTCTTTTGCAAATTTTTTTTCACCTCAATTAAGTAAATAAATTTCAACAAAATTTAAAAAATGTTCTAGCATTTTAATATTTTCTGTTCCACTGTACAATCTTACCATCGTTATGATCGTATGTGGAATATGTCCAAAACATTGGCGTTCAATTTTCTTTTCTCTCATTAATTCAGTTTTTATTTTTTTTTTAAGGTTTTAAGTACTTTATTTGCTTCAATAGCAATTGTCCATGCAAACTTGCAACATTTGCCAAGTATAAATGTGTATGTGCTTAAATCTATTTGAATGAATTTCCAATTTCCTTTTTTGGGTAAAATGTGGCGCACATAAATGCGTACGTATGCCATACGTAAATTCTAGTCACTTACTTATGAAGCTCCGATGGTAGTAAATTTTTCGTTTAAAATTTTTTTTGCTGCTGCTTATGCAATTAAATGGCAGGCTCGTTTCGATGACTTGCTGGCTGGTTGGTTGGTTGGCTGGCTGGTGGGTCTCTAGTGAATGCTGCCATTATTTAAAACAATTAGCGCATATTTTACTCAGATCCGTTGTTTGCGTTTGATTGTTGCTACTGCCATTATTATATTCATGCTCCTACTTTGGGGAATTTCTAGTTGTATCTGATAAAAATGTTGATGGCTAAAATCATGATGATGCTGATAATGACTCGGCTGCTTCTGACGACGATCATGATGAGAATGGTGTGGCTTTTATTGCTAGTTGTTGGCTGGCAGCACTGGTTAGCACTGGGCTGGTCTGTTCTGAGCTGTTGGTGTTGTTTTTATTTACGCATTTAAATTGTCTCATAATTTAACAATTTACAACACCATTTTACATGTCTTTTCTGCCAGTTTATGTTACGTTATCTATTGGTTTATCTATTTGGTGTGGATGTGCAATTTTCCTTGTAGGTTTTGCCCACATAGACACTCATTCGTAGATGGGTCCTGGAGTATCGGCGTCATCATTGCCATTGAATAAATGTCTATGTGTAGTTGACATTTAATTATTTTTTTTCGTTTTTCTATTTATTCAACTTGTGCGTAACATTTTTGCCATGTGTTGTTGATGTTGAGCTTTTTTTGCTGTTTCTAATTTTCTAGTAAATGAAGTGGTTTTTAGAAAACAATAGAGATTTTCGTAGAGTGTTAGGAATATATTTCAAACGCGAGGAAAATGGCTGAAGTTGGTAAATTGGGAATGAGTATTTAAATGAAAAATTCTCAGTAAAGCATTAATTTAAGAAATGTATATTTCATATCTCTAATCTTGTACTTGAACTTGAACTAACTTTCCAATTCATGCAAATAACTTTCTCTAAAGCAAAGACATCTGTTATGGATACCGCCACTTAGCGCAAAATTGTGTTTAAGAACTTAAAAAAAAACTCGTTGCCTTTGCGTCTTGCGAATTTTGTAATGTTTACTCTTGAGTAGAATACCGCACCCGAAACCACACAATTGTAGAAAATATTTTCAAGTTTATTCATCAATCAATACACATTTTACTTTTAATACAAAACTTTAACCAGGAGGATGTTCATATCGTCTTCGGACTTCCAGTAATGCTATAAATTCTACGGCCTTCAAAGCCCCTAGGACCTCCACCAAAAATGCACTACAGTTATTATGAAGCCTTTAAGACCTTTTAATATATTTGTCCTTAAGGAAGTCCCTGCACCCGTGGTCCGATCCAAAAGCAGTAGTAGCAAATCCCTCATACAGTCTATCCTGACATCTACAGCTCTTTGTAAGCGGTAATTCCACCAGCACACCTCTGAGCCTAAGACAGAAGGTTCCTCCGACTTGCCAGACTCATGGCCTCGCACCAAACACAGCATCCATACGTAAGAATGGGGCTCACCACCAGTGTGTATAGCCTTCCAACTCTATACAGAAAAAATTCTAGCCAATTTTTTTTTCAATCAAAAAAAATCACTTTTAATTAAAAATTTAATCAAGTGTATTAAACATTTCATTATAACAACAACATAGCTGCAGAAAATGTTCACAGAAAAAATGTTTTTACCAATAAATGCATTAATAAATAAAATCATTTTTTATTAAAAATTTAATCAAGCAAATTAAACGTTTAATCAATTAAACGTTTTTTTTATACTATTGATTTTCTACAGTAAACAAATTAAAAGTATCAACTAAACGCTTAATTCACTTGATAAAATTTTTAATTAATGCTTTAATTGGTGAAATATTTTTTCTGTGTTGTTAATATTAATCAATATTTATTTTTTTATTTTTTAATTAATATCACAAATTTTTTAATTGAAATAAATTTTTATTTTTTTCTCTGTACTATGATCTGCAAGCATTATTACACAGAAAAAATTTTTGCAAACAATTATTCAATTAAATAATTAATTGGTGAACATGTTTGTGTATATGTGGTGTATTTTTTAGTTTATGCAATTAATTTTTTAATTGACTAAATTTGTGTCCCATGACTCGAAAATACAAATCCGTTAATTGATATGATCAATTCCTTTGCAGGGGCAAAATAAGTTAAATATTTAATTGTCTGAACAAATTGTTTAATTAAAATCGATTTTCTATTTTTTCTGTGTACATAACAATTTTATTATATGAAAGTCAAAACAAGTGAATTAAAAAGTGCTAAGTTCTCATTTAAAGTACAAAATATTTAACAGAAAAGAAGCCAAGTCATAAGGACCGACAATAAAACAAAACATCATTTATAGATTTAAAAAATATTGAGAACTAAAAATTTTAAAAAAGATTTTTCATCAAATTTGACTTACTACCTTTACGACTGAAGGAAACGATATAAAAGTCTAATAATAAATAAATATGAAAAAAATAAGCTAAAAAGATAATCTTATTATGAAGTTTGTATTCAAACTTTGACCAGTAGTTGTTAACTCTTTTGGGTACCAAATTGCAATTTGGGTAGTGTCTATCTTTAATCAGCCTTTTAATTTAATGTCCTTGTCTATTTTAAATTAATTTAGAGAAAGGCATAAGAAAATTACAATTTGGCCACAAAATAGATATGCACAAACATACAAACATTTCCATGTCTATAATTCAAAATGATACACAAGTTAATGACATTTCTTATATGTATATTACCGTTAACCACACAGTCACTCATACCCCGTATACCACGAAACTCGCAAACTATCTGATCGCAATAATGAAGAACAATAATAATGACTATGATAACAAAAAATTAATAATTATGATGAGTTTGGTGGTGATGGGTTGAATAAACGATTTTTATTGAATTCAGAAACATGTTAAACGTTGTTGAGTGGTTTTTATTGTAATAAATAAAACGTGTGTTGTTGTATGTAAAAGCGACTGTCATCAAAATAAGTGTAGAGAGCAGACGCTCATATGTGCATATGCACACAAGTTCGTTTCTATGATTAAACAATATCGATGTCATCACCATACATTGTGTCAATGGAAAATTGCAATAAAAACAAAATTAAAACGAAAACCAAACAAGCAACAGCAAGCAAACACACAAAATTTATAAAAATGGAAATTATTGCGAAAATGCAAACAAAAAAAAACAGAATTGTTATAAATTTTTCTGTTTAATGCATCGTATTCAAATGCAATTAATTTTCAGTTCATAGACAGGCAGACAGACGGACACATGTTCATCATATTTTGAGGGGGAGGGGGGGGGAGGAAAGCAACGTAAAACGTATATAATGTAATGTCGAATAATGTATGCCATGTCGGGCATTAGTTGATGTTTGTATGCTGTCTCCACTCTATCTACACCAAGCTGCCACACCTCAGCAACTTACAAAGCATCGGAGTTGCAACTGTTGAGCCATAACAAGCACAGTGGGGCTGTATAAGAGTACGTTTTTTTTTCAATGTTTATTTATTGAATCTTCATATATTTAATATGAACTAACAATATATAATCAAATCTTCTCCTAATACTTTATTTATGTCCTGCCATTGCCAGACAAAAATTTTCTTCATCAAGGTGTACGTAACAACAAAAATGTTTATTACCAAAATGATTATGTAGATTACTAAAAATTGTAAAAATTTAAATATATTTTTTTCAATTTAATTTAAAAAAAGATCAAAAAATTTTGCCGTTTCGAACCATGTGTTAATTGATTTATTTAAATGTAAAACAGGTTTTGACATTTCCCAACAACAATTCTACAAGTTGAAATTATTTTATTTAAATCAAAAAATCAATTAAGATTTTTGTTATTTAATTAATATTTTAATTAAAAATATATTTCAAAACAGCAAAAATGTTAATTAATTCCTAATTAAAATGTGAAGTGTGAATGTATGTACACCTGAAACATCTGCTATCAATCAAAAATGTTAACATTTCTGAAAAAAATATTTTTGTTTTTTAAACTTTTTTCTACAAAAGTCCCCCACATTTAAAAAGAAAACAGCAAAATGTATTTCGAAAATATTTTGTTTAATAATATAAAAAATATAATTTAACAAAAAAAGACTTTGAAGAAACTTGACTAAATTGTAAATTGTCAGGGATGCCACGATAATAATAGAATTTATTGACACTTTCTAGTGATGACACTAAAATAATCGAAAAATGTAAGATAAAATAAAATGAGAGAGCAACATCTTGAAAAGACGTTGACTTGTAGCTCTATGTATTTCCTATGGGAAAATTGCAACATCTTTGCAAATTGATGGTAAATGTTAGATGTTGATAAGTATGAAAATGAATGCTATTAGGTTAAATAAACAATGTCATCTACGTTCGTTTTAGCATTTTTTTACGGTCATTTCGATTGCTCTATACTGATAGAAAAGGCGGCATAACGCCGATGTTTTTTGCTATCAGTACTATGACAAGTGTCTTCGTTTTTGACACTTGGCCAAACTGTCATCAAAAATGTAAAATATATCATCAATGGGGTGACACATCGGCATTTCAGAAATGACGAATCGGAGTCAGTTTAATAAAAAATGTCATCGGTGCAATGAGATAAGTAATATCGGAATAAGGACCCATAAGGCTTAATTATATGACAAACTGTCATTAAATTAATTCATTGGAATCGACATAAGACAAAGTGAAAGAATATTATTATTAACTTACTCATAACACATGTTTGTTAAACTTTTGATGTATTCCGCCCTTTGTTTACAGAATATCTCTTAATTATAAGGCACCAGTAGCATGCCCGATATGGTTTTCGTAGTTGTTCTACTTTGAAGATTTTGAGTTTTAAGTAAATCCTCGTAAACAAATAGAATATGGGAATTTTTGTTTCTTATTTCACTTTTAAAACATAAAAGTAATGTAAATAATACACAAAATGTGGCATAGAATTGGTGACACTGTAGTCATAGTAAAGATGACTCATAAAATATAACAAAATTTTATAGTGACGTTTGTCATAGGATTGATTTACCACATTGGGAGGAGTAATAGCAAAACATTTTAATTTTTAACAAGGTTTCGTTTAAATGTGATAAATTTCCATTGCAAACTACTATTGATAAACTGAATTTATTGCTGATGGGAAACGAAACCTTATTAATTAATTTTTTGACTCCCAAGAAAAAATTTTAATTTTAATTAAAATTTTTTTTTAGTTTTTTTTTAACTAAAACTCCCCACAGTGCCAGTGGTGATAAAAGTGATAAATTTTAGCAATTTACCACATTTTAATTATGCCGGTAGTATGTAATCTGATAGATACAACAAGTAAATGAACATTTATATACTTTTTACAAATAAAAAAATACAAATTAAAAATAATTTTATTTGGTAAATTTTTTTTCGTTTTTTTTTTTCAATTTTCCGTTGATAAATAATTAATCATTTCAAAATGTTTATGGCCTTAACAGGCCTTTAAGCTTTATTTCGCAACATTTATTTTCGATTTTGTTGCGACTTTATTGCATTTTTTTCGAAATAAATTATGCAAATGCTAATAAAATGTTTTATCCCCAAATGCACAGATTCATTTATCTACACTCATGTGTCGTGGAAATACCAAAAAAAAAAAAAAACGACAAAAAATATTTTTGTTTTTAATTAATATCCGCAGTTATTTGGCATTTATGCAGGGAGCTGCTAGTAAAATGCATTTATACAATATTATGCATGTTTTCATGCATAAATGCATAAAATATGTGTTTTTTGTTTTTTTTTTTTTAATTTTTGTCAGTTTGGTGTTGTGATTTTTTCGGTATTTTTCTTTTTTTTTTTTTTTTGTTCTGGTAGGTTGTGCATTTTTTATATTGGCATAAAATCTTGCATAATAATCCATAATGATGACATGAACTAAAATTTTCTACAAGTATGATTTTTAATTTTGTTTTTATTTTGCTTTTTATTTGGTTTGGGCAAATTGCCAAATTTATTAACTTTGCCGGTTTTAGCATATTTTTTAATATAAAAAAATGGTCGTTTAACCTTTTGGGGAGTGGCAAAGGCATATAAAAATGCTTAAGCCAAAGCAGAGATTTTTCTTTCATCAAAAATTTTTAATTTAAAATTATACGTTTTTTATAAACTTTTTAACCTTGACAAGCCAAATAAATGTTAGTCTTGAATTAAATTCTCCTTCCTAAAAAAGTGCATGGGGAAAAGCAAAATTTCTAGAGAAAAAAGTTTGCAGAATAGGCGTGTATAAATAGATAAGTTATGCGGGATGGTCCAAAGGTTAGGATGGGGTTTTAATGGTCTATAGAGGTAAGTGGGGAATTTAAAACGATTCTAAATTCCATTTTTGAATTGATTTCAATTAAAGAATTTGTGATATCAATTACAAAATTAATTAATTCTAAAAACAACTTAATAGTATCAATTAAACGTTTCGTTTACTTGATTAAATTTTTATTAAAAAGTTATTTTAATTTTGATTAACGCTTAAGTTGGTAAAAAAAATTGTAGAATTTGTTCCGTGTAACATATCGATATGTAAAATTCTAACGTTATTTACCGACTGATTAATCATCTGCACAGCCTAACCGCCTTTAGCTGAAAAGTTTAAATTTAGACCGGTGGTTGGTATCTCGCTAAATCGATCCATTAAGTCGGAATTTATGGGAATTTAAATGTTTTAAGGGTAAAAAAAATGGTTTGTTGAAAAACAAAATTGTCAGACTAATTTACGACAGAAACTACGGACTTTATTATATTTAGAAAAATAACCCTTTGGTGGGCTAGTGGTATCATCGGCCGTCAAAAACTAACAGCAGGCTCGTCGATTTCGAACATTAACATGTTTTTGTTTTAAATATAATTTTCTGTGCCAACGTTAACGTTCGAAATCGACGGTCAATGACGATCGTTTCCTTCATTTAACTTAAAAAAAATTTAAATAATAGTCTATGGTAATTAGGGTGATCGATTATTCGACATTTTTCAATAACCGGTTTTCGAATATTCCGAATAGTTGCTATTTTAAAAAAACCGGTTTTCGGTTAAGCATTTTACGAATAACCGGTTAACCGGTTTTAATTCGAAAACATACAAATACAAAAATCAAATTAGTTTTTGTAATAAAAAGTTAATTAGAATAAAAACAAAACAAATCACGAAGGTAAGGAACCAACAAAATACATATATGTTCCCGTCAATCCCATAAGGAGCATAGAGCCTCAATACATAGATATGACTTAAGGTATGTTCAGACCACAAATATTTGACGATAAAATTAAAAAAAAAGCGTGACCAGTAAATTGATTAAACTTAAGCATTATTTGAGGCAACTTCTAGTTATTTGCTTAACTTTATGTATAAGTATATGTATAAGATGATAATTGCATTTATATATGTATAATGTAGTTAAGAAACCGTTAAATAATGTTTGCTCTAGCCAAACGTTTTGCAAAAGCAAACAATTCTTTAAGAAAACTGGTGGTTACGTTAGGAGTCAAATATTTAATAGGTGTGAACATAGCTTTAGAATTTTTGAAAAACTTTGGTTTTATAAAAATTTATAGGAATTTAATAAATTTATTATTTGAGAAATTCTCCCAAATTTATTGTAAATGAGTTTTAATTTGTTGCTGGTTAAGCATGTCTATATGACGCAGTAAACTTCAGCCATATTTTTGAAAAGTGGCAAACAAAACCTCTTATCGAGGATTATATATTTAAATTTTTTTTGTTTCAGCATTATAGAAACAATAGTAATACGAACATGCTTTTTATGTGAAATATCTGTCAATTCGTCGATCACACAACTTAAAAACTTCCAGGACATTTTTGATTCCTTCAATTTTATTTTATGTTCTTGATGTTTTAATAAATAAAACTGATGAATTTTCCCATATCGTTGATTCCGCCAATAGAACTACTTAAGAGTTTTTCATTCATTATTGGCAGCATATTTTCGTAAAGTATTATTTGCAGTCTCTTAAAAACTACTTGGAACGGGGTCAAGTTTTACTTGGCGTATATTAATGTCAAGCTTGGAGACCAATTAAAAATTATTAATAAGTCGTTAAAGAACCTTTGCAACTTATCATTTTAGGGCCGTTTAAGCACAATTCTCTTTTAAGTCAGTTCGAAATATCACCAGAGATGACATCTTTATAAAGATATATATAGTACATATTTATAATACTGTCAAATTGCTAATTACTTTTAAAGCTGAACTTTTTTTGTAGTACTTTAAATTGTTTTTGGTTTTTGTTACAAGAACTCACGCTTATATAAGCTCATAATGTTTTTTTGACTTTTGTTTCATTTTGTTTTGACATTTTTTATAAAAAGTGTAAGTTTGCCAAATATTCAATTAGAAAAATACTTAAATTACGGGTACATTTATAACAAAAGGAAGGAAAACGTATATAAAATACACATTAATAAAGTAACCGGTTTATTTTACTAAAATAACCGGTTTATTCGATATTCGAAAAATGGACATTTTAAAATATTCGACTTGGGCAAAACTAAAATAACCGGTTAAAACCGGTCGAATACTATTCGATCGATCACCCTAATGGTAATTCAAATATCTTTTTAAAATTAAAAAAGCTAATTTTTGCTTATACAAATAATTTTTATATTATCAAAAGTAAAACTTTATCTATTCGGATGCAAAAAAGGTTTTGTACATGAAAAATTATCTCTCAACGTCAACCGAAGTTATAGGAGGATACTTGAAGGATGTCAATGCATATGCAGTATATTCATTTTCAGATCCCACTTTAATTCCAAATCAATACAAAAATATTTGAAAGTTATTTTTTTATCCTGAATTTGTTTAGCAAAACGTTTTGGATTTTTTTTAATTTGTCGGGCTATTCTTCCTTTTACATTGTTAATTTTTACTTTCTGCAGTATAAATAAGTTTGATTTGAGTATTAAGTGAACTAAATCCTTCCATTGTTTTATTGTTTCCCGAGTATATCCGTAGTTGGAAAATACAAATTCTAATTGACTTCTGAATCAAAGTTCGAAAAAAAAACTTAACAATAAAGTAGTGAATTTGTTCAAAGCACAAACTCGAGATCTCATTTTTTTGTTTGTGAATTTGTACACAAACAAAATACGGTACACAACGATTGTGAGCAGGGTATAGGGTACATGCTCTGTATTTAATGGTGAACAAGTGGTAAACTGTTAGCTTAGGTTTTTTTAGTGTATGCGTAGTGAACGTTTAATGGACTTGTTTTTTTAAGGAAAGATCAGATGTATGAGGAAGGAAATAATTTCGAGTCTGAAAGAGCCCAACCAATTGTAAGGGAATGAAAGAAAAGATAAACTCACTTTTTATTGTTGGTGTTTTGTTTAAGCTTTTGATATTGTCACACTCAGAGTCCTACGAGTGATTAAAATTCTTATTAGCTTTAGGGTTTTATTTTTATTTTTAGTTTTGCTAAAATCTTTGGAAAAGGTTTCCTGATGATCTGGCCTCAGCAACCAGTAAAATGCGCAAAGAATCAAGCTTTCCCTCAACAATAAATATCAGTGTATTTATCAAATATGGAAAATTGGGAATTTAGCACGTCATACGGAAATCTTTTTAATGAAGAAATAAAATTATTTATCATTTATGGATTTTTAATTGAAAAAAAGTTAAAATATGAGATCAAAATTTTCACTTTTTGGAAAAAATAGACACGTAGTATTTATATCTATGCGCTTTAAAAATATCGTGCTATTTTGTCTAATTTTTGGTAATGAAACTGTTGTTTTAAAAATTCTTTTTCATATGCCTTAATCTAAATGGTTTTGCTTATACTGAAAATTGTGAGTTAACACAGTACATGTTGTTGAACAAATACGATATGTATTTGGACATTTGTTGAAGAACTTTTTTTTCTGATATAGAAATCAAAAAATAACTCAAACATTTCAAAATATGCATTTTCAAAAACATATGCAACAATATACGAAAACAAATCGATGCCATTTCAACGCAAATTTATTGATTCTTAAAGATAATTGGTCCACATCATTCTTAGACTATCGAAAAACAAAACATACATTTGCAAGGAAATTACAGCGCTACTCATAACAGTTGCGGTTCAATTCGTCATATAAAAAATGTGTAACTCCATAAAAGGTTATAAACAGTTGTTAAATGGTTAAGTTGATTTAAAAAAATAAAACAAAACTAAATAAATTTTATTTAGGCAAGAAATGAGATTTTAAATTTTAAAATGCAAATTGTAAACTTTTATCTCTTATAAATGAAATGCAAAGATTTTCTAAACAAAATCTAAGCCAAAAAAAACAACCTGCACTTACAAAAAAATAAAACTAATAAGACAATTTAACTTGAAATAATAATAATTCAAGATTAAATTTTTAATCTGGTAAGCTAAACACAAATCCTTTTGGTGTAGCCATTTTTGGAAAATTCTCCCATCCATCTTCTACCAACCAGCACCACCAAACAACCAACCAACCAACATCAACATTATTACATGTTTCCATTTCGTTAGCAGAAGCGAGATCAGTGTGTTCAAATGAATGGATGGTGTGTGATTATCTTTAATCATTTTTCAACAAGTTTGTTGCTGAAAACGTTTAGAGAAATCACTATACTTTTGACTATAAGATAATTTATAAAATCACGATTTTTAAATTAACACTTTACTTTTATTTCCCTCAACAGTTTTTACCCTTTTTAAAATTTTTTCTATCTCTTTCTTCTTATTTTACTTTGCGTTTCGTTACTCGTACATAATTGGCCAAATGTTTATGGGTGTTTATAATAATAATTTTCTCTAATAAGGAAACGTTTGATTATAAAACGTATATTTTTTTTCTGAGATAAATTTAAATACGTTTTTATTGAAGTGTTTTTTTTTTATAATTTGCTTAAGTAAGTGTGATAATTAAAACGCTTATACTTTAGATATTATTCATTAAAACAAAAAACAAGTTAGAAAGTATGGTCGGTCCGAGACCGAACTTTTAATGCCCTATACTACAGCATAAACAGACAAACTTAGGGAAGGGTACTCCATTTGGGATAAGATGGTGGATCAAATTTAATCTTAATAAATAAATCGTAGTCGAGTAGAACTAAAATCTAAAAAGATTTTAGGTACAATTATTTTTAAAACTTTGTTGTTTCTAGTTTTAAGTGTAGTTTTAGTTGAGATAATTAAGAATGAATTATACAAAACGGAAATATGTTTATGAAATTTCAAAGCAGGATCGTCTTCAAAATTTGTTCGATTTCAATTTCACTGGCATTCGATTTTCAAAACAAAGCTGAATAAGGCCGTTTTTGGGCCCAAACACTCCGGGAAGAAGGTTATATTGGGATATTTTTTTTGACATTTTTATAGGAATTGTTCTAATGGTCAAAGTATGTGTCAAATGTCCATAAAATTATCTTCTAAATTGCGACCTCTATTGCGATGACAATGCAATTTCTATACGAAAGCTAAATGTGTTAAGAAGCCAATTTGAAAAAGAAGAAACACTGGCCATACAAATTAAGGGTGACATTCATAAAATTTCAAAAAATGTAAAAAAAGGATAGTGTTTTTGTTTAAAAATTTAAATACATAAAAAGTGATGATTTGCGAAAACAAAAAAAAGGCGAAAGACAATAGCGAAAACGCATTTAAGAGTACTAATCACTGGATTTGCTATCATTTCCCTTTCAGAGAGTATCACTCCTTTACTTTGCACACAAGGTTTACTTGGACAGAATACCAGCCGGAAGGACATCGTTAAAATAATTACGAAAATAATTCTAAAGCCCATAGTACACGGAATGTAAAAAGCCACATGCGCATGTGGTTCTGACGTAATTTTGACGTCACTACAAAGCCACAATAGCAAGTTCGTGATGTGTGATGACGACAAAATTACGTCAGAACCACATGTGCATGTAACTCTTTACATTCCGTGTACTATAGGCTTAAGTCGATCGTTCTACCAAAATGTGGTTCTTAAACCAATATTTTTATGTAAAACACACATCAGCCAGCACAAATGCATAATACCCTCTCCACTATTGTAGTGTGTGTAGCAAAACGCAAATAAATTATGTATAAATTTAATAAAACGTGTTAAAATTGCTTTAAACACTTTATGTGGAGTCACGAAAATTAATTATTTTTATTCAAAAAATAACACAAATTCAAATAAGATTAGCTTGCAAGAAAGATAAATGAGAGATTTTTTATCTCCTTCTAAAGGGTTTTTCAACAAGAACTTTGTTTGCTAAAACAAAATAAAACAACAAATTTTTTATTGTATTACGAAGAGAAAAGTTCGGCAATTATGAATAAAAAATTATATCTGGCAAATCCAACACGAGCACGCTTACAGATGTCCATTCTTTCATTCAAGGTTTTCATCACTTTTTGGCAAAATGGCGGTTCTATTTTGTTAATCACATCACGGGTTTTAAGTTTTAAAGCTGCAATCGATTCGATTGGCCCCGTATAGACTCTGTCCTTAACATTGCCCCCCACACATAATAATCCAGTGGTGTTAAATCACACGATCTGGCTGGCCACTTAACAGCTGATGTTCGTGAAATTATGTGATCGGGAAATTTGGTTTGCAATAAATTTATCGTTTCATTGGCTATGTGAAATGTGGCACCGTCCTGTTGGTGTTGGCAAATTTTTGGTATCGAGCATGTCGACTCAAATTTAACGATCAAATTCTTAATACCGATTTTAGAAGATCGAATCACGAATTTAACGAAATATAAGTTTAACAGAACCACCGTTTTTATGGTGGATTTTAATGCGATTTTCGAGCGAAAAACTATCATATTGTTGGTGTTGCCACAGTTTAAAAAAGAAGTTCTAGCATCAGTATTGCCAGCATGTTCATTTTAAAAAGATTTAAAACGCAAAAAAAATGTATTAAAATATTCCCCAGAGGCTTAAGAAAATACTTAGCTTTTATAGTACACAATTTAAACTCTTTATTGTAGCAATTCTCTAAATTTTTAAGAAAAAGTAAACGTTTATTTCAAAACACAACATAGTCACGGCTAACACGCTTCAGCTTTTGATGCTCAACTTGTTTGGTTAACCCTGCTACCTGGTACAGATCGTCACTTAAAGTCGGAATTTGACTACTTTTTGGCAGTCTGTGACTTTTTGTAAGACTTTTTGACTATAATTTTGCAACTTTTTGGTTTTTAAACAAAAGCAATCAACAAATTATTGTTCGTTTGGTTACATTGTTTTATGTATTGACATGATAAAATATTAGAATATAATATATTTTGCAAAAAGTGTTTGAAAAGGATCAACAATTAAGCAAACTAATCTAAATGTTTTTTTTTCGTTTAATGTTTGTTGTATTTTTTTTTTTTTAAATCGTTAAAAAAAATTTGCGACTTTTATTTTCTTAAACGACTTTTTGGTTCGACTTTATTTTTATAAAACGACCAACTGTACCACTTTTAACAAATTTCTAACGGTTACCCTGGTTGATACGGCAATGCATGTACTCGTCAACACGCTTGGTATTTTTTTTTGTATCAGTGTTGTCAATGAATAATTCAAAAATTACACATGACTGTGTCCCTAATTACACACACATGCGATGAAACATTACACATGAATTTTTTTAATTCAGTTAAACAAACTTTCGAGAAAGAGAAATTTAATTACATATTTAAGTTAAAAAATACTTTAAAATTTTTAACTATTTTTTATGACTTTGGCTGAAAATATAAAAAAACATTAATTTATATATCGTCACCTTATATTAAAACGGGCGTAACTTAACTTTTATTTTTTTGCAGGAGAAGCAAAAAACATTACAAAATTATTAGCGTATTCTTGGCGTTTGAGTTCCTTAATTTAGGTCGTCATTTTTGATCGCAGAAGTCTAACAATTTGCGTGAATATGGAGTTAAAACTCAATATTAAATTTTTGAATAGTTTCGTCTGTTAGCATTTAAGATTTTTTATATAAAAAATTGTAATGAACATATTACAATATTTCCATAGATTGGCTCTTATTCGACCTTTAGAAATTTATATTAATTTTCTTATTAAGCTTGAAACAAGCCCTGAAAAAGGTACACAAAGGAGTGCCGAAATATTGGATAAAATAAATTTAATTATTCTTTTTTTTATAAACATTGTATTTAGGGCATAGTAATACACGAAATAAATTTTTCACATTTTTAAATTAATTTATGTTGAACAAAAAAGGTTACCTTTTTTAGGAATTAAGTACCATTTTGAAATTTCGATTTTCTATCCCTTTTCCAGAAATCTAAGCTTCTTATTGAAAAATGCAAGGAATCATTAACAAAATTTAATAAGTGAAGCGTTTCTATCAAATAATTGTGTTTCAAAGTCTACAATTAAAGTACGATTTCTCAAGGGGCCAAGAACGCAATAAACAGTGGGAACCCCTGATTTTGTAGAATATTTGCTAGAAAAATTACAAAACATTACAGCAATTACGGTAAACTTGTAATCGTGACAATATTAACTGTATTTTATCATTTTTTCATTTATTTTTTATTTGCTTTTTATACTTTTTGTAAGCTGTTTTTTACAGCAAAAAAAAAACTTCATGGTTAAATAAATCTGAAAATTTCTACTCGTTTACATTGTAAGAGATGTAGACACAGAGACGTCTACATACAAATTCCTTCAATGTTTAATAAGTTATTTAACCAAAAAAAAAATGTAGAAAAAAAATTATAGACCAACAAAAACAATATGGTAGTTACTTTCAGACATTGTTTTTTTTTCATGGTTATATGAGAAGTTATTTTTTTAACTTTTTATTTTGTAATCAATATTGATTAACAATTTCCTCAATTACAAAAAGAGTGATGTAAAAAATAGCAAGTTTTAGATAAATTGCTTATGAAGATGATAACATCAGATTTTGTGATGGAATTTTAGATTAATGTATTATATTTGGTCGAAATGAAATACTTCATGAACATTTGTTAAAATCAGTGTGGCAAATGTTTACATCCCATCACAAAATAAGGAGTATAACTTATGTAACTAGATCTTAACTAGAACTGAACTAGAATTGAACTAGAGCTGAACTAGAACTAAAACTGAACTAGAACTGAACTAGAACTGAACTAAAACCAAACCAGAACAGAAATAGCACTGAACTAGAACTGAACTAGAATTGAACTAAAACTGGACTAGAGCTAAACTAGAATTTAACTAGAACTGAATTAAAACTGAACTAGAACTGAATTAGAACTGAACTAGAATTGAACTCGAACTAATTTAGAACTGAACTAGAACTAAGCTAGAACTGAACTAGAACTGAATTAAAACTGAACTAGAACTGAACTAGAATTGAACTAGATCTGAACTAGAATTTAACTAGAACTGAATTAAAACTGAACTAGAACTGAATTAGAACTGAACTAGTACTAAGCTAGAACTGAAGTTGAACTGAACTAGAACTATACTACACCTGATCTAGTTCTGAACTACATTGAAACTAGAATCCAGAAGTAAACTAGAACTGTACTACAACAAAAACTATAGTTTCTATAGAAACTAGTAGTGAACTAGAACTAAAAATTGACTAAAATTGCTTTTCCAATAGCCTAATTAAAATTGTTATAGTTGCGGCCGGTTTTTTTAACTTTAAAAATTTTATCAGGCGGGTACCAGCAGCATTTAAAAAACTGCAGTCAAAGTAAAAAAAACTGCCATTTCTTCCACTTCTTCTTTTATCATTGGCCAAAAACCTGTAGCTGTTACTTCTTATTCATTATGCTGGGTACACACTATGCAACACATTTACGCAATCTAGTGAATTAAATTCATTTTCATTCATTCCAGATTACACAACATCAAAACGCTTTGATATTTTGAGGTTGCATTGAAACAGATTGCATGTAGGTTGCACTGTGTGTACCCAGCATTACATACAAGCAAGCAACTCAAAAACCGAAAAGTTGTGCACAAATTTTAGTTTTTTGTTCGACAGTTTTCGGTTTCGAATGCAGTTTTTTAAATCCAGGGTACAAGATACGGAAATACGGTGTTTGTTTTGCAAAAATTTTAAAATTAATAATTTTCCAAGCATTGTTTACTTTGTGTTACAAAAAAAAAAAACAATTTCTTACCCTAAACAAATAGTAGTTAATTAAAAAAATAAATAAATTATAACAAACAAAACGAAATCCATAAAATTTATTTTTGCCTCATACTTAAAAACGGCTACAGCATCGATAACAACAGCAATAAAAATGAGTTGTTGACAATGTGCCATTTTTTTTCTATTTGTAGCTAAAAGTTAATATATTTATATTTTATTCATTTTTTTCTTTAAATATCTGTAATTTGTTATGGAATAAATCTGTTTATTTAAGTGTTTTTTTTTGTGTTTTGTAGCAGAAGTTTGTTTGCGACAAAGAGTATTTTATGTCAAAGTATTTAATTAGAAAACAAAGCTGTCATCTAAAAAGCATGACATCGAAAACCTCTTAATAGAAAAAGGAAGTATTTTTTTTAAAAAAATTCATAAAAGTTTATTAAATTTAATAAACGGTTATTAAAGAAAATGTTCATAGAAAATTTGTTTTGTAAACATTTATACAATTTAAGATTTGTTTAAGAATACGGGGGTTTTTAACATCTAAAATTTCTATGGTGATCTCATCATTTTGTATTGAAGTTTTAATCTCAAATATTAAAAACATCTGGTATCGACATCATAATCGTGATATAAAATTTGTTGCAGACCAACCTTCCTCATTTGTAGCGCTTAGGTTAGGAAGTTAATCGAAAAGTTAACTTTCATGTGAGGAAGATATTTTCGCTTGTTTTTCCAAAATGTGCACGAGGTTAAAAGAAGAAAATACAATTAAGAGCGCTATATTCGGCTATGTCGAAACTTATATGCGCTTCACAATGTTGTGGTACATGGTGATATTTTTTTTGATATTAATAAATCTCTTCTGTGCCCGCGCACCTCAAACCACAACACCAAAATTTTGTCGGAAGTTGTGTATTGATAACTAAGATGCCTGTACCTAATTTGGAAACTTTGGATCCTACTAATCGCCAGATATACAGAAAAACGCATTTTTTTTTTACTTAAATATCAGCTATTTGTGGATAGATGAGGCTGAATTTCAATAGTAAAATTTTCAATGGGTATAATAAGTTAACATTAGTTAACCAGCACATTAAGCCCACTTTTGGGTTTAAAAAACTCCAGTCGAAACCAAAAACTTTCAGTACAAACATACAAATACGTTACACAATTTTCTGTGGCGTCTACCCTGCAAATAATATTGGACTACCTGATCCATTTTGATTAAATGGACTTCTCCTTGGACTCGTCCAATGTAATGCAAGCAAGGACCATGTCATTGTTAAAAAGCGTTTGTAGTGAGACGATATGTCTTCGTTTTTTAACAACATGTTTCGTTTTTAAACGACTTCAAAACAAATCCTCTTAAGTATACCATGTGGTAGTTTTAAAACTACTACTTTGTTATATGGTCCTGCCCTAGGACATCGTAATGTTAAATAGACCACGTTTTTTCATACTTTTGGGTTACTTTTTGACTAGTTCTAGTACCTTGTGGGCTACATTTTACACGCGTGTTTGGACTAGTCCTATTTTATGCAGGGTTAATGAAGCTGCTGTCTGTGTCAGTGGGAGAATGTTCAGTTCGAAACAATTTATACACAGAAAAAATTCTTCAAAATTAAAATCAGTTTTAATTAAAAATTTAATCAAGTGAATTAAACGTTAAATTGACACTATTAATTTGTTTAATGATGCAAATTTAATTAAAACATATCACAAATTTAAAAAATCAGCTTTTATGTTTTTCTGTGTACATTTGATAACAATACATATTTGCTATGTTTTTTCGCTAAATAACAATAAACTTTGTTTGACCTTCAACTTAAGAAACTAACTAAAGCTCAATCTTACTAAAATCAAAATAATTTTATAGCTGCCAATGCAATTAAATTCTCAAAACAAAAAGATTGCAATTACACATTATTATTTTCGTTCACCTGTGTAATTGAATTAATTAAATAACAATTTCGTGTTTGCAATATTTAAAAACTAAATAATTTCTGTTAATTATGATTGATTGTCTATAAATACAAATTTAAAAAAAATTATTCAACCAAATAAAAGCATTGAAATGAAAAACCATTAAACAGATTGTTATCATTACAACGCCTGTGGCATAAATTATTTATAATTTCCTTCTTTCAAACTAACAAACAATTAGTTGTAATATTAGCAAAAATTTTAATAAATACAGCAAAAAAAGAAAAAGCAATTGCAAAATTATTTATGGCAGGAGTTTATTACAAAAGATGCAAGTGAGTGCCTTTTAAAAAAAAAAACTCTTATGAGTCGTTTACACTGATAATTGCTGAGACTAGTTAGTTGGTAGTCTTAACTAACAAACTAACGGACGGACGACTATTAATTGTATGTTCTTTCTACTGGTTTTAGTCGATTTATTCCTAGAGTCTGTCTTTATTACGTAGTAATAGTTTTGCTAGACCAAAGTGTTGATTTAAAAATGCAAATTTTACTTTTTTTTCTTAACTGGTAGCTGGATACGTACATACGTTAACAATTTGTTGGAGAAATATTTCTCTGTTGTTTAATTTTTCTTAATAAATTACTATAATTATGATTACTTAGAGTGAGTTTGTTATTATAATCATTTGAATTTAATAATAAATATCATGTATAATGGACTCGTATTAAAAATTGTATGCATATTTATAAAATGAATTGATGACCGTAAAGCACTGGATATGGGAGGGGTGTTGTAAAATAAAATAAAAAGTAATAAATAATCCAGCTTTAATTAACAGTTATTATAAGATAAAGTAATTAATTGTTCGTACATTTTGCAAAAATTAACCGTTCGTTATAAGTGTAAATTAATTGTGCGATATTGACAATTTGAGTGGTAAATAATTACGAAAAAAAAATTATTGATCTTAGAGTAAATTAAAATTCAAAGTTTTTTAGCACAACAGTTTTTATCTCCATAAGATCATGAATCTTAAATGGTGTCTTTTAAAACTCTACATCACTATAATACGTTATAAGGCCAGGCCTCCTCTTTAGGGTTTTCAGGTGTTTTTCGAGTTAAGCCTAGTACTCTGTTCAAAAAAATGAAAAATGTTGAGCAACATTGATTATTCCACACGAAAATTTTGGCATTTATCAATGTTACCAATCTTACGAGTTTGTACAATTTGACGTTTTTATTCCTTCAAAGTATGCTACATTGTTTTGTGTATGTAAACAAACGCCACATGTATTTTACTAAAATTATTTTTTTTTAATAAAAAAAAGTAAATATTGATAACAAACTGTTACCGATTGTGTTATTTTAAATTTTTTATTTCTTTTTTAATATTAAGTTCATACTTTTTTGCTTTTGCTTAAAATTCCACGTGAAATAAAGGCAGCTTACATTATTTCGCAGTTGTAAAAAAAATGTTGCCAGAAACATTTCGGAACTTTTTCACAAAATAAACAGAGTACAACTCCATCAACATTATTTCATAGATATTCCGCACAAGTTTTTTTCATATGCATTTTGACAGCATTTCACGTGAAATGTTGAACAGAGTGCCAGGCTTTATATAAAAATTTTTATTCTAAAAATTACTGAGAAGGCAGATTTTTTAATTCGCCGACTTTCCAACAAACACGAATTCAAACACAATTCTCAAAACTTTTCAATTGTTTAATTTTAACTTTTAAATTCAAATTAATAAAGACTGATATCAAATATTTTTCTCAAATCAAAAATAAACTTGGCAACACTTAAGTAAAAAATAATTGTAAACAATAAAAAATGGCGATTAAAGTTAAATGGATTTTACAATTAAGGTGAAGTGAATTCGGCATTAGAAAACTTTAATATCTTGTGGAAAAATATTAATTATTAAAAAACAGAAAAGTGAAGAAAACAGGAGCAGGTTATTTCGTCTTTTCAAGAATTTGAGGGTAGAACGAACACTAGTTTAAGCTATCGTGACGAATGTTTCGCTCAAGGTTTATTAAACTGCCAGGACCACGATGTCGACAAGAACATTTCGTTCGCATATTTATATTGAAAACAATAAAAAAAAAACTAAAATTTGTTTTGGTTTTCAATACAAATATACGAAAGAAATGTTCTTGTCGACATCGTGGGCCTGGGCCTTAATAAAAAAAAATAATGAATTTCAATTAAACAAATATTTTTCATTTATGTTTTACATTGTACTAAAACTCACATTTGAAAAATATTTGGGAATAACCTTTGAAAGCAAGTTGAAAATAAATGTATTTCTTAAGTTCCCCTTTTTTGTTGAGAATGCTATGATTTTCAAATCATTGTCAAACGTTTGTCGTTGGAGAAAAGTTTGATTTCAAATGATTTGCGTGTTTCTTGGGTTTATGAACATTTTTTTATTGTGGCTTAAAACAAAAACAAATTAAATGGCAATAAACTTGAAGTAAATGCAAAAAAATAAATATTAAATCTGAGTGACCCGGTAGGCTAGTCCGTAGTGAACTAGTCTGTTAGTGTGAGAATTGCTGGGGTTAGACTCTCGCCGTAGACTCTGGTCTATTTCACTACAACGGACTTCGACGGACGTATCTTAAATCGATTCTAAGTAGATTGGTCTAGGACCAATATTTTAAGGTGTTACACACATCAGCACAAACTCATAATACCCTCGCTACTATTCTGGTGTGGGTAGAGAAATAAATAAAATTAAAATCCCCAAATATCCTCAAAAAATTTGAGATTTTCCTAATGCGCCCCATACACTTTTCAATTCAATTGTCAACTGAGTCTTTCAACTGAATTGATACTTGGCCACACACTTCTTCAACTGAATTGAAAGATTTTAATTCAACTGTCAAATTTAGATTTTTTTTTACAATTTTACAAAAATTTATTTTCTCTCCAAGTATCCATGTTTGCCACCAATGTCATTTTTTTATTTAAAATTTTATTGAAATTAAAGACAATTTTAAAAATATTTCACTTTTTCTTTGCAAAAAAAATTACAAACATAAATTTTGACAGCTGATCAAGAGACTTAAGCACACACAGTACAATCGAATTGAAAGACTTGGAGTCAACTTGAAAAAATCAAAATCTTTTGATTTTTCTTCAACCAACTCGACAACCGTCAAACTAATCAACTGACAAGGCCATACACGCTTTGATTTGGACAACAACCGACTCAGTTGACAATTGAATTGAATCGTGTATGGTCTGCTTTACAAATATCATTATGTCCAACACTCTTTAATAAATTTCTTAAAGATACTCTAAACGCAAATTTATGGGAAGGTAGTATTTCCCTTATTGAACAAATCTTTCACATAAGACCCGTTGCCAAAAATTACTCATCGCACCAAAAAAATATTTGGTTCAAATAAATTTAGTCTAGATAAAACCTTATCAGAAAAATTTTGGTTGGAATGTCTATAGCGGACAATAACTTTAATATAAACCCCGATCCATATTTGACTTTTGGTCATATTTAAGGCCTAGTCTAATCCAATATATATTGAAATCAAATAAATAATTGGAACAATTTTAAAGTCCCAATTTTCTTTGAAATGTATTTTACATTAACATCTATACTTTGCAATGGTTTAGAGTATTAAATGGTCGACCTTTGCCGACTTCATTCATTTAGATCAGATATTAACCCCCTTATGCAAAAAAAAAGGTGAAGTACACATTAGTTAACCAACACATTTAGCCCATACATACACTTTCGCTAGGCTTAATATGTTGGTTAACTAATGTGCTCTTTAACTTTTTTGTCATAAGGTGGTAAATCTTTTATACAATCTGTAAAATAACAAAGGGTTTAATGGACTTGGGATTAAATTGTTATTACGACTTTTTGCTGGGGCGAAATAGTCGAATGTGTTGAAGGGCAACCGTGGTAGATACACCTTCCTCCATCATTTGCTAATAAAATTTTAACTTATGTTTGCTCACCCATGTAATGAAGTCAACATTAAAATCTTGTCTAATAAAATTCAAATTTATTATTTGATCGTGTTCTTACCGATAACTTAAACAAAAAGTTTTGATTAAAAATTATTACCTGAAAAGAAAAAAGAGGAAAACATTATTAGTAAAAATTGCAGGCAGTTAAAAATTAATATAAAAAAAGCAGTTTATTAATTTCAGTAGAATTAAAACAAATATTTCTGCGAAATCCCGAAATATATTATATGTATTGAACTTAAGTTCATTAAGTCAAAAATAAAGTCGACTTTTTCTAAAGTATACTTTAGAACAATGGTGTTGACATCCATTTAAAGCCAGTTTTAACTTAAAGTCGACTTTATTTTGACTATGAATATGGGCCAATGTGTTTAAAAGTTATAATAACATTACAACATATTGTTAGCACCGCAACATGTTGCTAAAAAAAACAATTTACCAATTCTGAACTGACGATATCTAAAGGCTCAGTTAGTCTTTACTTTCTGTTCTGTTACGAATCAGATGATTTGTTTTTGTTATTAAAAAACCTGTGAAATTGATTAGTTTTTCTGTTCTGTTGCGGTTCAGTTTAATAAAATCAAAAAATTGTTAAGTAATTGTAAGTGACAGGAAAATAAATAAAAAAAAATACATATTTATATTGAAATAAACTATTTTTGATTTTAAGAATTCATAAAATTTAATTTCTTCAAATTGATGTGCATAAAACTTATTGAAATAAAACAATGGACGGTGCAAAACTAATAAATTCGTCATAAATGGCTGATAAGTTGCTACAGAAAAAGTAACTATTACAATTTCGAAACAGAACGGCACGGAACAGAACAGAAACAGAAAGTAAAGTCTAATTCTGCCTTAAGTATTGTATTCGAAACGAAATTCCCATACATTAAAAAAATTAACCTTAGCAACATGTTGCCAATTTTTTTTTTTTTTTCATTATTCTTATCTTAATTAAACGACTTTTTATGATTTATTCTTGAATTAATTTTCAAAAAAATTCTTACTAAATTAATAAATTGTGTCTAATAACCATAAAATACTTTTAATTTATAAAACAATGTTATTAAAAAATTTATTAACAAAATAAACAGTTTTAATGCCAGACATATTTACAGTAAGTAGTACTGACTAAATAAATAAAACCAAAATAAAAAGCTTAATAACAGTAAAAAAAAACACACATAAACACCCAAACAATCTCAAGAAAACAATTTCAGAATACAAAAAAAAATATAATAAATAATATTTTTAACGACACCCTGCCCCGGAGACTAGTTGCGACAAGTAGGTGTTGCCAATTACAAATTATATATTTAAATTTACTTACTAAAACATAACAAAATAAATTGGAAATAAAACGTAGAATGTAATATAAATCAATTAATTAATTACAAAATCTCCGCAAACAGACATCTCAATAATTACACAAGACATTTTGCAAACAAACAAACACCTTTCAGCAAAAACAGCACAAAAAAAAACTACGAATAATTTTACTTTTACAAATTTCCTTAAGAAATTTGAAACTCAAAACCTGCCGAAGCTTATAGAATTTTAATTGAAAAAAAAAGAAACAAAAACTGTAACTGTCTGCTGGGGAAAAAGTAAAAAACAACAGAGGAAATAAATAATTTAAATTTCAAGGTAGTCAGTCAGTCCGTCCCAGTAACAGTCACAGTCATAGTCAAAGTCGTCATTGTCACAGTCAGGGAGTCAGAGTCATATAAGCTTTTTACCGACATTTTCTACAAAAAAAACTAAAAAAAATATTGTTAATGGTAATAAAATGAAACACTTGTTTTTCTCCATAGACATTTACACATTTTCTACATAAATTTTGTAATAAAATAACGAACAACAACACAAACAAAATGTATTTGCAAAGAAGTAAAAAAAAATGAATGAAAACAGCGGAGAATTAATGTTAATAAAACGTATGGATGAATGTGTGAATGGCTGTTTAAGTGAGTGATAAAGTTGTATTAAAAGAATTAATTTATTTTCTATTTTATTTATCACCGTACGATGTTTTTTGTTCTCTGATGAAGAAAGGTGGAAACACTGAAGGACAAGCATGACTCCAGAACATATGTTAGCATTGTGTTTTTCAAAACAGAGTACTTTCGACTTTATACGGTTTGCAAGCAGTGAACTGTCACGATAACGGTGTTTGAAAGCATTTCTGCAACATGTTTTTGGAATATTACTTAAGGCCGAGGCACATTAAATCTGGCGTACTTTGTGCGTCGCCTTTTTAACTGACACTAACGTAACAACGGAGGAGGGCCATCTAATGAATACGTTGATTGCGGTATATTAAATCAGTTTTTTACCAAAATTTAATTTAAATACATACATTTTCAGTGGAATTCGTGGATATGTTGAAGCTCGGACTTGTCTTGATGTGATGGATGGACGGAGCGCTATACCATAGATTAAAATTTAAACAAACTGATAGCTTTAAGTAACTCAACGTACGTTAGAAGTTACCCAACTTTGGCACCTAGCGTTAAGCCTAGTACTCAGTTTAAATTTGTGAAAAATGTTGTCAACATTTATTATTTCACACGACATGCATCAATGTTACCTATCATGCGAGTTTGTACAATTCGACTTTTTTATTCCTGTAAAGTATGCGACATTGTTTTGCGTATGTAAACAAACTCCACATGTAATTAACTTTTTTTTTAATAAAAAATATAATGAAAAAAAGAGAGTGAATATGGATAAAAACTGTTACCGGTTCCGTTATTTTAATTTTTTATTTCTTATTTAATAAGTTCATACTTTTATGCTTTTGCTTTAAATTCCACGTGAAATAAGAGCAGCTTACAATATTTGCAGTTGTTAAAAAAATTTTGCCAGAAACATTTCGGAACTTTTTCACAAAATGAACAGAGTACAACTCTATCAACATTATTTCATAGATATTTTGCACAAGTTTTTTTTCATGTGCGTTTTGACAGCATTTCACGTGAAATGTTGAACAGAGTACCAGGCTTTAACGGAGACCTACGATATGGGACAAAGCTCTTTAGATAACTATGTGAATCGTCCTTTATGGTCTTTAATGCTTGGTAATGTAAAGAATATAAACAATGAAAAATATTTATATTAAAGAGAAAATTCTGTTTTTCTTTCTCTGTATCATGTTGCTAAGGTATTTATTTAATTTGAAAGATGTTAAACAATTTTTAGAACAACTTTATGATTTCTGTTAGTGAGCATGACATGCTGCTTAGATAATGAGTGATAATGGAAATTTTTGATTGTAAAACCGGTCTAGAAAAGAAAATCATAAAAAAATTTAAAGATATATGTTAAAAAAGATGTTTAAAACATGTTGCAGGTATAAAATGTTTCGGCAATGTTTTGGTAATTTACCTCAGTATGAAAAGTTTAATAAAAACAAACTTTGTTTATTCTTCAAAATGTTGCTAACAAAACTTGTTTAAGGTAAATATTATTATATCGAGAAATTTAAAGAATTTAAACTCAGAAAGCTTTCTTATTTTGTTTACAACATTTCTATATACAAAGATTGTTTAAAAGTTGCTTTGGCAAAATATTTTAAAGTTGCAATAATTTTGCAAAATCTATTATTGATAGTTGACATTTTAATTACAACTTTGTTATTTTTTTCTCTAGCTCCATTATTTCTAAGTTTAGTTTTAAAACTTGTTTTTACAAAATTTACATTCTCAAGCTAACTAGCAACATGTTGCTAGAGTAAAGTTTGTATAGCAGCCGTATTTAATTGCAGTTTTTTTACAGAAAATGTTAAATCTTTTTTAAACAAACAAAATCCTACGAACTTCTACCTCTAAATTTCGTTTGCCGAAATAAATGGCAAAACTTCAATGTTTTTGTAGCAAAAAACAAGAAAATTTTTTTGATGATTTGTGTAGTGACCTGTTTTCTTAAATATGTACATTGCAAATGTAGCCATGTTTTACCAAAAAAAATTTCTTTTAATTAATATATCAAAACAAACTGCTTTTTAATTTCTTATCATTTTTATTTTTTGTAAAATTTTTAAATAAGAAGCCAAATTTTGTTATCTTAAGCGCATTTTCCTAAGGCAACATGTTGCTAAAGCCGATCACAAAGTTTTTAATCAAAATTGTAAATTTGTGCTATTTTTATTTAACCTAATGTTACGTTTCGCTTATACTGTTCAAAGAAACAAGCTCAAAGAAGTAAATCCAAAATTTTTACTTTGCAGCAATATGTTGCTAATCTGTTTAAAAATCGCCCTTTTCAAAATTTTTTTATTCATTTCTGTTGAAGTTTTTTTGATAGCAGCATGTTGCCAATAATACAGAATAAGAAGAGATTTTTATTTACAGAATAAGAAAAAAGAATCAATCGGGTGTTTTTTTTTTATATAAAATTTACTAGTATTCGTAAATTACTGGCAATATTTGTCAGCCTTTTTTTAGCAACATGTTGCTTATATAAAAATGAATTTTGTTGTCTCTTTGCTTAAGATTTTTATTTATTTTACATCATAGGCAGGTATGGGCACCACTACATTGAAAGCTTTGCATGTGTGGCATTGTATTGGTTTATTTGCGTTTGCATTTGTTGATTTTGTGCTCTTTGTTTTTTGTGTATGGATACACATCGTTCGCTCTTTTTGCATTTTCATTTTGCATTTGCCCATAGCAGATCAAAGGTCACAATTTTCTTTTTTAAGCAACTTGTTGCTAACATATGTTACTATAAAAACTCATTCATGTAGTCATGTTGCTTAGGTTAAAAATAATCCAAATTACAATTTAAATTTATTGCGACCAAGTAAAATGTTTCCGTACTGGGAGCTGTCCTTATAAAAGAATCTACTTACTGGCAATATTTGTCAGTATTTTTTTAGCAACATGTTGCTTATATAAAAATGAATTTTGTTGTCTCTTTGCTTAAGATTTTTATTTATTTTACATCATAGGCAGGTATGGGCACCACTAGATTGAAAGCTTTGCATGTGTGGCATTGTATTGGTTTATTTGCGTTTGCATTTGTTGATTTTGTGCTCTTTTGCTGTTTGTTTTTTGTGTATGGATACACATCGTTCGCTCTTTTTGCATTTTCATTTTGCATTTGCCCATAGCAGATCAAAGGTCACAATTTTCTTTTTTAAGCAACTTGTTGCTAACATATGTTACTATAAAAACTCATTCATGTAGTCATGTTGCTTAGGTTAAAAATAATCCAAATTACAATTTAAATTTATTGCGAACAAGAAAAATGTTTCCGTACTAGGAGCTGTCCTTATAAAAGAATCTACTTATGAAATGCTGCTAGGACCAGGCAAAATATGGGGTGTCAAAAGAGAGTGTGTCCGCTTAAGGAATGTTTCTTTTAAGTAAGATTACCCTGTATTTGCAAATAGCTGATATTTGTAAACAATTTTTTTTATTACTAACACGTTGTTAAAAAAAATTAAACTTTGTAGATTCTTTGCTTTAAAATTTACACCGGTTATTTATTAACAAAAATTGAAATTACTTATTTTTCAGCAACATGTTGCTAACGTATGTACATACATTTAAACGAGCGAAAAAATTTAAAGAAAAATACGATTTGAAAATACTTTTATATTGAAAATAAAAGTTTGCAATATTTTAACTTCTTAAATATATTAACTGTCAGACCCACAATATCGACAAGACAAATTCTTTCGTATATTAATATTTAAAACAAAAACCAATTTTAGTTTTCTATTATTGTTTTCAATATAAATAAACGAAAGAAATGAGCTTGTCGCCATTGTGGGCCTGGCAATAAATTATTAAAAATCTTATTTTAATTTTGAAATAGCAACATTTTGTAAACAACTATGCTATTAATGGCTTCAGCAACATGTTGCTTAAGTTCAAAAATAAAACAAGTTATTAATTAAGTAGATTTGCCAGTAAAAAAAACGGTTAACAAGTATTTTACATCAGAAATGTTCTTATACCCTTCACCAACATCCAACATAATATTTTTAAATCAAAAGACATAAAAACAACCCTGTCTAGTTAGAATACAACAAAAAAAATGCATATAATAAAATAAAATTTTATAAGAAATTCATGAACCTTGCACGTTCATATAAAGGAAATAATCATAAATGTTTTAAAACAAAATTTTGATGGGGAGACTCCTTGAAATCACCAGCCAGAGTGGTGGAACAAGGTAATGGGTGCTATTTCTACGGTAGTATGATGATTGATATTGGCCAAACTCTACCAGTTTGCTGAAAATATTCTTACATAATTAAATATGAAAAATGTACACAAGAAAGAAGGGTGTTGTTTGCTATTTTGGCTTATACATACGTACATTTTTGCATTGTATGAATCTAAAAGGATGTGATTATTAAATACAGGAAATAAAACACAAAACGTTTAAATTTTTTTACATTTCATAATATCCTCTATGGCGGAAAAGTAGAGTGAAAATATGTTCTGTTAAAAAAAAAACAAACAGGGGTAGTTTTCACAAATAAATCTCGACGCCAAGACACCATCTAAAACATAAGACGTATGCCATTTAAGAACGAAGGAAACTTGTCATTTAAATGTATCCAGAAAAAGTAGAACGTAAGGTAAACGTAAAAAATATGAAAAAAAAAAGAAATTGTAAAGAATGAGGACAACTTTTTTTATTAAAAATTATATAAAAAAAACTAAAACTGCAATTACTTTTTGATGTTGTAAGCAGAAACTGTTGTGCCATCTTGAAAATGTTTTTCTCAAAAGCACAAAAGAGAGCGGGAAAACTGAAAGCTGACAATACCATACTTATTTTTCGCTGTCATTTGGGATGTGTGTGTGTGTGTTAGAAATTGCGTTATGAAAAAAATTAAAAACTTCGTAATTACCTGCCAGAAATTTTGAGAAAAAAATTAGTTTATAAAAACATTAACATGAGAAGGATTTTTTTTTTTTTTTTTTTTTTTTGTTGACTCTTAATGTGAGACAATTACGTAGAACGAGACCAAAAATGAAGAAAACTACAAATTATACGCATTATGACAAAATAATGGAAACAGTGGAAGGAATAAAACGAAATTGCAGATAAAAACTGTGAGTTTTAACGATTTTTATTAACAAAAAAAAATAGAAATGTCTGTATTTATGTACAGATGTGTTGGGAATAACGTGATAGACAAGGGCGCACACAGCGTTGCTAGATAAATAAATGCAGAACCATACACGCGGTCCTTGCTTAGCAGCTGAGGCTATCTTGCCGCCAATGCTGAAAGGCAGCTTCTACCTTTGATTGGATATCAAACAGACCTCGAACCGCAAAGTTTTTAATATTTTTTATGGAAAAAAATTCATTTAGCTTATTTTGCAAAACATTAGTAGAACATGTTATTCATACTTATTGTAAAAATTTAGGACTTTTTTCACACAGGACAATGTTAATGTATAAAAATAAGTTGTCCTATGTTCGTAATTTTATAACTCGAGAACCAATCAACCGATTTTCAAACGAGTACATGCGTTGGAAAGGTCTACTTTCTCTGATGGTTTAAAAAACTCCCGGTGGATGGCGCTGTTGTCATGGTATTTAAATTTGTTTATTAATGGTAGATGGCGCTGGGGTCAAGTTATTAACAAAATTCTCCAGTATTTAGTTTTTTATTTTTATTTAGAAAATCCCGAGCAGCGCCGGAACTAAACAGCTATATTTTTATAAATATTGTACCATTCAGCTGGGAAATACTTTACACTGTTTTGACTTAATTAACACTACTTTTATGAAAAATAAAAATATAAGCTACTACACAATTTTCCTTCATTGCGCATTTTACATAACACGAACATTTGGTCTTAGAGGACCCCTAGTGAAATTTGATGCAAAAAATAGTTGTAGAACGTTTTAACCCTCTAAAGTTCCGTTTTAGTATACTTTTGTATGGAAGTTCGAAAAAGGACAAAAATTGTCCCTTAAAATGAGGGTTAAAGGGTGAATATATTTTAAGAAATGAATCGCCATAGAATTCAACTGAAGTCATCTTAAATTAGTTTTTAGCTTAGAAGTACATTTATTTAATTTTTTTTTATTACTTTTTACCAAATGCTTTTTCAAAAGATTTAAAAATTTTAGGGACCGAAATTTCGAAAATCCCTGATCACTTTTCAAGCCACTAGTTTAATTTCGCATGCAACTATCAAGGCTGGTTTTTGTTGTTGCACAGTGCTATCAAACATAAATTAAAACAAGTAAAAGTGCTACATCGGCTATGCCGAATCTTATATACTCTTGACCATCGTGCGATAAGTATCGAAGCTTATTTTGTAATTTTCACTGAAACTGATGTATTCGGTATTTGTGTGAAAGGTGGCACGCCCACTTTTTGAGAGATTTTGTATATTGACAACCCAATTTTTGTCCTACTGCTCTCCATATCAAAAATAAATTTTGTGCCGCGCCCACATCTTTAATTCAGTTCCTTTTTTCCATATGTCATAAAATGTCACCAAAGCTCTTTGTGAAGTGACACAACCCCATGAACAAATTTGGACAATTTTTCCCCCACAGTTTTTGATACAAATAAATCTATTTTGTACCACGGCCACTTCTCCTATGCCGCCCACATTTTGTCGGATGTTGTACATTGATAACCAAGATGCTCGTAAATAATTTAGAAACTTTGGCGCTTGCCTTTCTCTTGATATACAGAAATCTATAATGTCTTTATACGGGAGATGCCACGCCCACTTCTCCCATCCCACCCATATTTTTAGATATGGTTGTGTGTGTGTACCAAACCTGGTAATACTTTCTCTTAACGTTTTTTAAGAAATAAATAAATCTATTATGTGCCATGCCCACTTCACCAATCCTGCCCACATTTTGTCTTATGTTTTGTATTGATAACCAAGATGTTTCTACCAAATTCTCTAGATATACAGAAAATAAACAACAACAACTTCAACAAGGGATTTTTTGGAAAACAACTAGAGGCAGTCGTGATTTTCTGCTCATTTCTTAGCCATTTATGAGTCGATCTGGCTAGATTTCATAAGCAAACTTTTACGGAGTACATGTGAGTTAAATAAATAACAACCTAGTCCCTATTATATCTGGGGTTTTCGGAAAACGTATTTCAACATACATACGGACAGTTGTTCAGACGGAAATCGATAAATTAACTTCGTCACTCACAAGAACCCTGAATATACTTTATATGGTCTACCATCAACGTTATAGAAATTACAATTGGAATGGTAAAGTAATACATAACCCCTTTCCATCTTTAGCAAAGGGTATTAAAATGTCTAAGTCTAGCCCCTAGATTGGCAACAGAACTAAGACATATTAATTGCTTTAAAACAAAATACAACCATTCAAAAAAAACAATTATACGATGAGACGATTATATCAGCCTAAGAAATAAAACATTACGTTTGGAATTTATTTCCACTGACTCTGCCGTAGACAAATCAAATCAAAACAAATCTTCTAATAATATTACGAAACGTAACAAAATAACAATGAAACATTAGAAAACAATTGACTTACTTGGAAAATTGTTAGGGCATTCATCAAACCCGTCCTTCAAAACGAAATTCTACTTGGAAATTCATTTAAGGTTGTACAAATATAAAACGAATTTGCATCTCAAAAAAAAAATTAAATAAAAAATCCTTTATCTTATGGAAACGCGCATTTATTTATTTATTTCAAATTATATTTATATTGTTGTTAAGTATTTAATGCTGTATTTATACGTTGTAGCATTAAACTTGATATGCAAATTCAATATCCTTTTGTTGCGTCTTCTGGCTGTTATCTAAGCACAACAATAAAAGCGACAATAACAACAACAGCAACAACAAAATCTAAACAATAACAAATTTGATTCAATTTCAGTTTACAGTTGAATCAGCAACCACCAGCAAAGGGCAGCAATTCTACGTTGAAAAGAAAGAGTACACAATTTCATAAGAAACAACTTGATTTCCTTACAAAATGTTTCCTTTTTTTTAACGTTGCCGCTTAACTGGAAGCAAAAAACAATAATAATAACTTTTTTTTTCTTACAACAACTCAAAATCTAATATAATTTCCTGCAACAAACAACATTTATAATCTTTCTGAATGTATGGATGTGTGTGTGTGTGTGTTCGTTTGCTTGTTTCTGCCTTCCTGCTCAAGGTTTCTCGAAAACAATCTGTAAGATTTTTCACTCAGCCAGCCCCAGAAAAAGTTTTCTCATTCTTTTCAATTTGTAGACAGTAAAGAACTTTAAATGATATTTTGGCCAAAGGATAAAATTATAAGAAAGAGTTAAGGGTTGTTTTCTGAAAGTGTGTGTGTGTGTGTTTCTGTATCCTTGTCAATAACGCGGAACGAGTATTTTATATCATTCTTAATGCTTATTGTCGTCTACAACATTCAATGTTTGTGTATTTTATTTTTATTATATTGTCAGGTTTTTTTGCGACATTTTATTTTTTTTTCTTATGTTTTATTAAAATAACATTATGTTTTTTTCTTTTTTGTTCATGTGTCATTTTGTGCTGAAACGAATCGTTTCGCAACGTTTTGTTTGTTATATTTGTTTTTAAGCATTTTCAATTCATTGTTACCCGTAAAGGATACGTGTTTTCAGACGCTTTAGTGGCAGTTTTTATGTTTTAAAAGTATATTTTATTGTTATATAGTTTTTTTTTTTAAATATTCATGTTGAAATTGCGTATAATTTCCATTCTGTCTTCATTTTCATGCTGGGGAGAATTTTATTTAAATATTAAGTCGATGAATAGACGAAAACGTTTTTATTGACAACGAGAGGTGGTTCTTGATTTTTATTTTTGGAAAAGGTATCGTCAGTAATATTGTACATACTACGAAAGCTCCCAAAACTTGCCCACTTTTGGAGTTCCTTATTTCTCGGATTATTTCAATTCCCGTGAAGATAATAAATTTTTGTTTTTATTTTTGGGAATTTTTTTAAAAGTTAAAAAGTGTTGCGAATAAGAATACATCGCAGCGGCAGTTACACCATATATTTTTAGACACGTTTGTTTTCTTCATTTTCACAATGGCTTCCCATACATGTCTGTTTCATGACTATGGGCTAAAAAATCAGATCAAGTTTAACTCTCTTTTTGGTTTAGAATGTGTTTAAGCCAACAAATCTATAAATCAGTAAACATACAAACCATTTTAAAACGCATAAAATTGAGCGTTTAAACTACCAATACAGACCATATGAATTTGACAAGATTTATCGTGATTATAGTTGTTGAGTTTAAACTACATATAAATTCAAGTTTAGTTCAACGTTACCAGCGTTTAAACCAGCAGTGATTTATTAGCCATAATTGTCTAATCTACTTTATTTACATATTAACAAACATGAAAACTTGTTTCGTGTCTGTTTAGCAACAGCACTTTCTTCTCTAACCCGATTGGCTACAAACAAAACAAACGGGTTCGTTAGATATGTCTGGAAGACATCGTGTAAATTAAGCACTGCTCACGTAGTACCATCAATTCGTTCCCATTGTGTTACACCTCAACATAAAGTAAGTAACATTGAGCGGGTGGAATGGCTCTTCGCAGATTTTCGGTGGCTCAAAATCGGGAATTCTGCTTAATCACGAATCCGCAAAGATAGAAATGGGCCTTGGAGCTCATGATGATTCTTGCCGAATAGTTTATCCACGTTCTTGAGGCTTAGCGCTTTATTACTTAATTACGTGTATGTTGTATCTCTTTACTTCACAAATGTTGAAGCAGATCTGATTTACTGCCCTTTTTAAAAAATTATAACATCTTCCCATTGGATGATGAATTTTGCGCTAACTTGTCTATATTGTCTGTAACTACTCTAAACGAGAAGTTTTGTTTTGTGAAAAATGCTGTAAAACGTGCAATTTGGCTTTAAAAGATTTTCACTAACATAAACTTAAATGTGTTGGAAATAAACAAAGATTAAAAGAAGTTTAAATAAATGATCGATTTTTCTCCAAGAGATGTATTAAAATGTAGTTAAATTTAAAATAAATAAATTGTATTATATTGGTTTTTAAAGAAAGAAAGATCAAAATTCTAAAGAAAAACTTAAAGGTTCATAGGATTTTGAAAATAAAATTCATAATAAAAGTCCTTCGAGTTCGAGCTACTTTTATATAACATTTCTTAAGTACTATACTTTTAATGTATTTTTTTATATTGAACGTATTTTGTGAAATATTTACAACGAAAGCTCTACTCACAGACAGTTCTTTCGGCCTGACATCTCACAAAGGCGGAAGATAATTAAAGTCCCATGGTTTCGTGAGTTTCCTTTCAAAACATTTTAATTAACGATCAAGTAAACGGACATCTCCCTTCAGCAGACACAATTGCGCCGAAGGTCGGTGTCTGCACGCGGGAGCTTTCTCTGTATACAACGTTTTTCAATTTCAACTACAGTAGAATCTCACAAATACGAACCGTCACAAATTCGAACCGTTCAATGTATTGGACGCTCTGAAATTAGAACCTGTGGTTCTATTTTCTGAAGTGTGTTTTTTTGTTGTTATTTTTTCTACTAGCAACCATTTTTTTTTTAATTTTGAACTTAATAGGCGAAAACCCAAATTAAACGATATAAAATTGGAACAGGGGGTTATAATTTTTGGAATTTAATTTTTTTTTTTTTGTGTTTTCACTACAAATTATTTTTTTCGCTCATTAAAGTAAAAATAAAACGGGGAATCACCGAATAATTGCTGGTGTGTAAAATTCGGACATGTGCGTAAAAAATTTGATATGCTTGTACAAATTGGGGTCAGTTGATAACCGATGGTCAAAGTGAAGTGTTCATACGTGTGAAAGATAATATCTTTGAATTTAATATTTTCAATTAATTAAATGTTATTAAATAAAAACTGTTTGGAGTTCAAATAGAGCTTACACAACTAGTTTCATTATAATTTTATCATTTTCTGTAAAAAAAAATGTCCAGAAATTCGAACTTTTCAGAAATTTGAACTGCCCGGTGCACAAAGTGGTTCTAATTTCTGAGATTCTACTGTAGTGTAGTCTGATATATCGACCAAACTAAATCTACTGAAGTATAATCCTTCGATCTCTAATTACAGCTAACTTTAAGAAATTTAAATTAAAGCTTAACAAACGAATTGGAATATAATTATTTTAGCTCTGCCGTCATTTTAATTGTTACGTACTTTTTATACCCTTCACTGAAGGTAATGGGGTACACATATACATAAGTTTGTCATCCCGTCTCTAATTTCTACAATATTGATGTTAGACCCTATAAAGTTTATTTATTCCCGGTGCTTAGGAATAGCGATGTTGATTTAACTATGACCGTCTGTGAAATGGGGTTTCCGAAAACCGCAGAAACGATGGGGACTAGGTTGTTACAGATTTATGTCACGGATACTCCGAATGGGTTTGCTTTGAAAATTATTTATATGTAAATAAAACACCACGACTGCCTTTAGTTTTACCCATTAATCCCTTGTTGTTGTTTTTTTCTGTATATCTGGAGAACGGTAAGAGCAAAGGTTTACAATATAATAACACTGTGCGACAAATGGTAGGGGTCAGTGATCGGGAAGGGTTCAAACTACCGGGGAAAGTTATATCGGTAAAAAAAATGTTATACGTGTCCCGGCGTTTCGCTGGGTCACGTCTAGGAATCCAGATATATCGATATGAAAAATTGGCTAAAAAACATCAACATTTTTATAAAAACCTAATTTTTAGGGCTGCCATACGTCCTATGGATATGACTTATATACCAAAATATCGGATATTGGACTCGGGGAGATCTATGGTTCCCGAAAGTGGGTATTTAAAAAAAATGTAATTTTGGTCATAACTTTTTTTATCTGAACCGATTTTACCGAGTTTGTTATAAAATATGTTTTTTTCGTAGTCGCGTTCCATCTAAAATGTTTTCTACACTCACAATATTCTGTACGTAAAATTAACTGAAATTGTAATATAAAATAAATGAAAGTTCAATTAAAAACCGGTCTACCTATTTTTCATTTATTTTTAACAAAAAGTTCATTTAATTTGTACTGTCAAAAATTCAACACCATATTCTGTAAAATCAAATAAATATTCAGTTATTTTGTAAAATTTTACTGTCAAAAATTCAACACCACATTCAGTAAAAACGATTAAATATTCAGTTATTTATTAAAATTTTACTGTCAATTTTTTACTGTCAAATTGACCCCATATTCAGTAAAAACAATTAAATATTCAGTTATTTTATTAAATTTTCGCTTACTCCACAAAAGAGCCGAATTTCTAAAAAAATTGCAGACAGACACCTGTCCGCTTGTTTTTCTTATAAGCGAGAGAGGGAGAATATTTTTATTTACTTACCCAGTTACACACGTTTGTTTTACTTTTGTTGTACTGACCACGTTGTTTACAGAAGAACTCTCAATTATAAGACACCAGCAGCATGACCGATATGGCTTCGCAATTATTTTACTTTTAAAATTTGATGTATTTAAATAAATTATTTTAACAAATAGAAAATGGGTATTGCTTACACAAAACAAGCAATTCATTTTTTATAGATAAGTAAAAATTAATTTTTGGTAGTAAAATTATATAAAATAACTGAATATTTAATTGTTTTTACTGAATATGGTGTTGAATTTTTGACAGTAAAATTTTATAAAATAACTGCATATTTATTTGTTTTTACGGAATATGTAGTTAATTTTTTGACAATTAATTTATAAAAGATAACTGAATATTGATTTGTTTTTACGGAATTCGCGGTTGAATTTTAGACAGTAAAAATTAAATGAACTTTTCGTTGCTTTAAATTACATTTTTATTTACTTTAACATAAAGAAGAATTTAACTCAATCAACGGACAATATTAACTGCAACTGAAAATCCGTATTAATATGCACTTAGTTTTTTGAATAACTGTTAGAATCAGTTAAAAATAAATTTGCTTGGAATTTTAAATGTTTATTTATTTAAAAATGACTGAACGGAATATTTCTTAAATAAACTACAGTCCGTTACTGTAATAATATTGTGAGTGTACCATTTTTTTCAAAATTTTCCAAGCCATCGCTTAAATTTCTTATTCAGTTTATTTTTTAAATCTTTTCCCAAAAGAAAAAATCGAGAGTGGTGAAATCATTTTAAAATTGTGAATAAAATAACGACTTTCTTGGGCTGTTTGCCTTTAAGAAATTGAAATCAGTGTTATGAAGGGATGTCAGATTAAAAAATTTGCAACAAAGTAGTAAATAGTATGTTGAAATGTAACAGACTATAATAATTTTATAATAAATTATTCCATTTAAATTACAATAACGTATGAAAAAAAATTTGTTTGCACTAAAAGAACTCTGTAAGTTTCAAAACCAAAATTTGGAGTTTTTAAATAAAAAAATTTTTTTTATTATTTATAGTCTTGTTTCATGTTTTTAAAGTACATACAACAACAACAAGCTACATAATATGTTGCATATTTCATTCAAACCTTTAACCTTGCACGAATAATCAGATAAAATTCAAAATTGCAATTTAATCTACCATATCACAAATCAGTTTTTATTAAGAAACAAAAATCTTTAAAAGCAAATCAGATTTACAATCATAAAATAATTTATCTTTCTCATCACAAAAATTACGTTGAGGAAAAATAAACGTATTACCACGCCCAATCATGTCATAATAAAAACACCATACATGACAACAAAACACTCGAACAATCAACAGCGACAACAAGAACAACAACAACAACAACGAAAGCAACAGTAACAATCGACAACGACATTTAACAACACTGTACAACTCTTGCAACAACATTCATTACGATGAATTTTATCGTTCATAAGAGTATGTGTGTCTGTATCTTACCCTGCAAATATTATTGGGCCACCTGATCCAATTTCATGAAATGGACTACTCCATGGACTGGTCCGATGTAATGCAAGCATGGACCATGTCATTGTTAAAAACTGTTTGTAGTGACACGACATGTCTTTTTTTCTAACGACATGTTTTCGTTTTTAAACGAAGTTAAAACTAACCCTCTTGTTTATAAAGTGGAGCAGTTTTAAAACTATTCCTTTGTAGTCCAAAGATGGGGCATCGTAATGTTAAATAGACCATGTTTTTCCATACGTTTGGGTTACTTTTGGACTAGTCCTAGTCCCTTGTGGGCTACTCTTTACACGCGTGTTTGGACTGGTCCTATTATTTGCAGGGTTACAAGTACAAATTAAAGTACGCATACTTGAACACTAAAGTAACAGTAACAACAAACTTCGACGACATTAACAGATACATTATCAAGAGACACTTTTAATAAGATGAATTTTGATTATTTTTTATCTTCCTTTTTGCCATATTAATCAAACTGCTGTACAGTCCAACACTTTTTGTTTATTTTTTTTAAATGCATTTTTTGCACTTTAAATGTCAACTTTAAAATGCCATAATATTCACTTTCCGTGAACAATGTGTGCACTTTATATGTACATACATATGTACGTACCGTACTATTTTGCTATAATGATGTTGATGTAATGATGCGTTGTGACAACAACGGCAGCATCACCAACAACAAAAATGTTCGCGTATATATAGGGAAGGTTGTAGAGTGCAATAACAAAAACAACACATATGTAGGTACAATGTCAACAACATTGTTGTCGATGAAATAGGGAAAGAAGATATTAAGAATAATGAAAAAGTTTCAAGGAGCCTAGAGCAGTTCTTTAAAGGAATGTTTTCAGGTAGCAGGAATTCTAGGGAGTTTTACAGAATACTGAAATTTGAAAATAAAAAAAATGTTATTGGAACTTGATCTATTTAATTTAAAGTGCTTTCAAACTAAACACGGTCAAAATGTTTGACGTTACGGCAATTCACTCGTGTAGTCGCCGTAATATCTAAATTTTTTGATTTTCCATCCAGCATCGTCGGTGTCACACATACAAACACTTTTCCCTAATACTACCATAGCACTTGATGAAAATGCTTCACCGCGTACAGACCCCTAAAAGTCCTGTAAAACAAAAAAGTAAAAATAGCAATTTTATTAAGTGATTTCGATGCCAGTTTTCAGAGCTATATTGAACATGTAATATATCGATAAACATAGGCCTATCGAAATTACAATAAAAATATAAAAGAATCGATATCGAATTCCGTAATTTGTCTCCTGGACTATTAGGCAGATGATCTGAAGCTAAAGGAACCAGTATCTGCTAAGATTTTATATATCTTAAGATGTGATGTTTTTTGCTCTTTTACGACACAACCAAATATTGGTGTCGGCTTTGCGAAATGCGTAAAAAAAAACACGGACTATGTCAGAAGCAATTAACATGACCGTTTGTGACCGAATATTAGAAACCTTTTATAAAACCGCAATTTTGGCAAGTCAGATGTAAAAAACAAGCCATGTATGGCAGGCTTTAGCTGTGTAGCAGAACTTTAGTTGATGATTAGATAGGTTCGAATGACAGTTCAAACAGATCTGCGTCGAGACCACATTTTCCGTACAATTTGAGATAAAAATTTGTCGTAGAAAGTCGTCGTGAAATAAAATCTTATTTATTTTCTTGATATACATTGAAATTTATCAAAATGATAATAAAATTATAGACAACTTAAAGTTTTTGTCGACGTTTAAATCAGGAACGATATTTATTTTTTAGTGTTTGTGTAGACGAACACAACCCTTAAAACCGGCCGTTACTATTTTCAAGAATGTGCCAAACATTATATAGTGTTCTGTTTTTTTGTACATTGATAATGAAATGAACAAACAAACAATGTTAGTAACGATCGCAGCACGAACAGCTTGTGTGTGTATGTGTTTAGTTTGTGTAAAATTATTTTGCGGGCTTTTTGCTTTTTTCGTATGGATATTATTTTTTTGTAAAATATAAATGATTGTTGTAAAATATGTTGAGTTTTTTTACCAGCCAAAAGGGATCAACATCAATGAGCTGAAACGAACACAATGAAGTTTGTGGTTAAAAAAAAAAGGAACGGAATTAAATGTTCTCATCTTTTTGTTGAGTTGGATAACAACAGTATTATTTTTGTGTTCGAAAGATGACAAACAGGGAAACGTAATTTTTTTAATGATTTTCTACACAAACACTATTAACGCTTGTGTTTGTCACAAATCTACCGAACCGAACACTAAGATGCGATATTTAGTACATACATACATGCTGAATAGATTCGCCAAACATGGATACATATGATCTCAAAATATAAAATTAATAAATTAATAAAATAATACTAGAATCACAATGTTTTCACAATTATTTTGTAAACATTTGTATCTTAACCAAAGAGAGTTCTATGATTTCTTTACTGTTTGACACAATTAATCAGCCATCAGAGTTCTATGATTTCTTTACTGTTTGACACAATTAATCCGCCAGTAATATCTGTCATTTTTTACCCCATTTCATCAATATTTGCCTTTAACATCAAAATCACCAATTTTAAAAGAGCAAAAGCCAATGTCTACCTGATGCTTCAGATAGATTATCCTCGTTATACTTTTCGACATGAATACAAACATTTTGTTGCGCTATTCTTTTAAAAAACTTTAAATTTTAAAAAATTATAATCCATAAAACTCTTTTGGATTGAAAATCATGTTTATGTGAATAAATAAACTTATAGAAACATTGCATTTACTTTAGCCAATATCACATTTTCTATGAGCCCGTCCACATTATGAAACATTTGAATGGAATATCGTGCTTTGTTTCATGTACATGCTGTCTTTAAGAGTTTATTGTTCATAAAAAGAAAAACAAAGAGGAAAAGTACTCACAATAATGCATTTTTAAAAGAGAATTAAAGAAAGTTACACAGAAAACAATAAAAATTGATTTCAATTAAAAAATTTGTGATTTAATTAAAATATTAATTAAATTTACACCAGTAAAAACAAATTAATAGTATCAATTAAATATTTTTTAAATTAACAACATTGTCTGCAGTAATGTTATTAATATAAGAAAACGTTTAATTCACTTGATTAAATTTTTAATTAAAACTAAATTTATTTTTGATTAAAGGTTTAATTGTCGAGAAATTTTTCTGTATACTGCAGCAAACGTTTTATAATATGAACGTGGACTAAATGACGAAAACTTTTTTTGCATCTAATAGTGATAAAAACAATATATTAAGGCTCTGATTTATATAAAAGTACATGCCGAATAAAAAAAAAAAACTTAGCAATTGCAAATCAGTTTTAAACAAAATAAACATCTTACCCAAATCATGAGAATCATAAATTTATACTTCATTTATTTCTCTGAGGTCGTCGTATTCCTCACAAAAAAATTCAAGAAGACAAAAATTAAAAATGAGGATGTCTACTTAAGATTACGTATGCAAGTTGGAGAAACAATAATGATGAAAAACAAGGAATTAATATACATAAAAGTAAACATGCAAGTTTAATAAAATGATACCGAGTATTCATCAACACTAAACACATTCAGATAGAAGAAAAAAATAACAGGGAATTTCGCAAACTAACTTAAAGCAAAAAGGGACTTTGCGCGACCCAAGAGATAACTAGACCTACAACATGTTGGCAGAGTTGAGGACAGAACAACTGTCAGCTAGTAAAAGAGTTCGTCTGTTACAACACAAACATTGACGGTCATGGCAATGGAAATGCAAAAATCTTCATTGATATTTTTGTGCTATTTTTTTGTTTTAGTGTTTTGCATTAAACTGGCAGAGGCGTTTATGACGATGACAGTGTTTACAACATTGACATCAATATACTTGTTTCACGTTCTGGTACGAATTATGTTCTCCGGCTGCATTCTGAATGTTTAAGAAAAGAAGGGTTGGTTCCCTGTTATGAGAGGATAGTGATTTTTTTTAATTACTAGTCGTCATATCTTGTTGTAATTTTAATACTTTGGCTTCTGTGACTGGGGACTGAATAGTGGAGACTGGTGTTTGTCTGCTTCTATATACTTTTTTTTATTACCAGATTCCCATAAATTTTTAATACGCCACTTAAAAGATGAAAAAGCGAACACGAACACATTAAACTGATTTTCATTTTATATGTGTGCATTTATTGAAGAAATTAAATTATAGCAGAATAAATCGTCTTAAAATAGTTGCCTTTTATGGCGTTTTTAAATTTTGTTGTGAAGTGTTTTTTTTTTTTGTTTAAGTGCTTTGAGAGTAAATATTCACTTTTGATGTTTTAAATTAAGAACCTGTTTTTATTTACATGTTTTTGTTATTTTTTTTTTTTTCAATGAAAACTAATTTAAAAAACTAATAGAGTTATAATGAGTTAAATTTATGTGTTTTATCCATTAAAGTTTTTGATCTAGAAAATGATCTTGAAAAATTGAATATTTAAAAAACAGGGCTAAAACACGCAAAATGTATCGTTTTCAAACAATCGCTTATCGTAAGAAAGCGATATTTAAATCATCTGGTTAGTTTATCTTATTTCAGATTAAAATACGAAAAGCCAAAATTTTTACTTGAAGTTTCCTAAATAAATGTGACTTGAAAATCTCTAACACTCTTAGCTTTTATAAAAAACGCTTACAGCCGTACCTAAACAAAAGCGGAAGGCGGAACGTTCCCTTTCGCTTAGCTTTTACGCTGATATGCCATACCTAAACAAGAGCCTAAAAGTTGTGTCACCAACAGTGTTGTTAACTTTCTTGTTTAATAAAACCAACATATGTAATAGAAATAAAAAGAAGGGATGCTTCATACAAATTGTATGGACATGAGAACTTTTGGCAGCTAGAAAACGCTTTCCGCTCTTGTTTTGGTACGGCTGTTAGTCAGAAAAATGTTTCAACAAAAAGGAGAAATATCAGAAATTAGGAAATAAGAAAATAGAAACAAACGATTTTTATTTAATTTTTTTTTTCGCAAATACAAGAAACAGATATCGCAAATATCCAATACAAAAAAATTGTATTGGGAAATGAGCGATTTTTTAGCCAGTTTTTACAAAAGTAAAATGTGCGCAGTGAATTGTTATGAGTCAAGGACCGGTGATTTCCGAGAACACTTAAACCTACTTTTATTAACGATTCCCAAACTTCCCTATCCAATGAGTCATATATGTATGACTCACGAAAGCATATTAAAATAATTTCATAAGTCACATGAGACCTTTTTCTCTATACAACTTGGAGAAGAGTTTTTGTCACGTTTAATGGTGCTATATTTTTGTGAACCAGCGTTAAACTCACAGCCTGCAAACTTTTCTCAACAGAAGTCTCAGAAGCACAATCTCTCATCTTCAATATGGAATCGTACCCGTTAGTCTGCTTTCACACGTTTCATCTTTTGATGCTCAACTCTTATGTTTTTAGGTGAGAGAAGAAAGAAGAAAGGGAGTTAGTACGGAGATGCCTGTACTCGGTCAGTACGCTTTGTTTTTATTCGTTGGTATATGTGCAACGATGGCTGCATGTAATTTTTTTTCTTTTCTTTTTCTCTTTGATTCGCTATTAATAAAATTGTTGTTGTTTTGTACCGAAAAAAGTTGAAACTGATTGCTGCGTGTGAATATATTGGCATCTTTAAAAGGGAATTGAAAAGAAGTTGAGCATCAAAAGAAAAAACGTGTAAATTCAGACTTAGATGGGGAGAAAATGAGCTGAGTAACCTTAAAGTTTCATAAAGCAAGATTTGACGACTGAAAGATAGGAATGGAAAGCTTTGGTTAAGGTCCGATGGGTTCAGCGGGAAAAAAGGATAAAGTATTTATTTTTGTGGTCGTGAAAACCCGTACAAAAAAACTGTAATGTGCTAAACAGGGCATGTGGGAACAGGGATGTTGTGTAGCAATATTCTTTCATCTTTAACCATTTTATGATTTTAGGACAAATGAACATTCCAAAGAATTTAAAGATTGTTTCGGTTCAGGTAGCTCTTCACCGTAAGAGATCGGTTTTTAAGCAGATGGCTTAAAAAATTTTACTTTTATTTTAATTGTTATACCTCTGATGCCCGTAATTTCTACAAAAAGAAAGCAGGTCGTGTTCGTATCTAAGAGTTATCTTTACCTATTTTAACGTTTATTTTGCCTACGTGTTTTTACCTTCATCTTTTACACCATAGATTTCTATGCACAACTAGACTTCTTTTTGTAGAAAGAACAGAAGTTTTGTTATTTCATAATTATTTTTAAAATATATTTAGGCAATTCACAAAGTGTTCTATTGTGTCATAGTGATTGTATATGCTATAATTTCATGAATAATAAATTAGTAAAAATAAAGCAGATACAACTAATATGACACAAGAGAACACTTTGCGAATTGCCTAATTATAATTTAAGTCCACTTGTCCCGGGTTTATACCATAATTTCAATCCCTGGCGTTTTCTGTTTTCAATTAAATTTAGAAATATGACAAAATGTTTTTTTCTCTGTATTTTTTTTAAGTTAATCTTTTGCTTCTTTTTGTTTTTTTGTTTTAAATGTAATTAAAGCGAATGAAGCCTTCGTTCGAAATCGACGAAAAGGACCATACAATCGTAAATGAGTGTTGCCCACACAGAAAAAATAGAAAATTGACTTTAATTAAACAATTCGTTCAGACAATTAAATACTTTACTAATTTTGCCCCTGCAAAGGAATTGATCATATCAATTAACGGATTTGTATTTTCGAGTCAGGGGACACAAATTTAGTCAATTAAAAAAGTTAATTGCATAAACTAAAAAATACACCACATATACACAAACATTTTATTTTATGGGTTTTGATTAAAAATATTAATTGCTGCAAACAAAACATTAATTGAATAATTAATGTACACCAATTAATTATTTAATTGAATAATTTTTTGCAAACATTTTTTCTGTGCACCAATGTTTGGAAAACAATGGGTAAATGAAACGATCAATTGTATAATGCTGGCATTGCACGACACAAGTTCAGTGCCCAATTCTGGCACTGACCAGTGCGTTTGTATAGTGTATGGCGGTGTTTTGGCTATTTGCGCAAGGAACTGAGCAAAAGCTGTTAAACTGTACAGTGAACTTGTTTAGTAAATGTTCAAAACGGTTTTTACAGTTGACAATAAAAAAACGGACAGAGTTTCTAGAATAATGCAAAGCATCACCTGCAATAAGGCGTTTTATGCTATGTTCACATTTGGCTTCTTAAACGCGTTTAAGCAGCTCGAACGTGATTAAGCTGTAATCACTTCAAAATCGAGATGATTACCCATACATTGAAGTGATTTGTTAATCACTTCAAATTGACATGATTACAACAAAATCACTTCATTAATCACATAGAATCCACTGAACATACCTCAAATGTAAAATCGGCCAACATGAACGTGTACAACTTTATAAAAGTATTCTTATCCATTTTTAATACTTTCAAGAAATATAAATTTGTTTGTTGTGTATTTTTTCTTAAAAATCTGTCCTCTTAATCATCTCAAATGTAATGTGAACGACTTTGATTAGCTAAATCAACATTTTGCTTAAACGCATTTAAAAAACCAAGTGTGAACTTAGCATTAAAAGCAGAATTAGCCTTATGAAAGTCGAGTCATTCGAAAAATGAATGAAAAAACTAAAAAAAAAAAAATTTTTTTTTTGAAAATGTTGTCTGCAAGGCCCATTGAAAAGGTCTGCGCAAGAAGCCTGATGATCATTGTTTATGTTCTTTTTAGTTGTCAAAAGTTGTTTGCATTTTGCTTACATGTGCATGTATACGTTTATAGTATGCCACACATACACGTTTTTTCCTTTTGCTTTGTATATGTGGTAGTAAATTTTTGACAACTAAAAAGAATCGTTTTTTGTTTTTGTACAAGTAAGCAGACCTGATAGATGGGCCTTGGTTGTCTGTTCCCCTAATTAATTCAAATGAAAAAAGTGTGTGCGTCACAAGTTTTGTTTACGCAGGGCTAGACTTGAGCACTAACCTTGTTTAGTGTATGGCCGGCCGGTTTAGGGCAAAGTATTGCAAATTGTTGATCAATTCAGTAATCATGGTTTTCTTCTGATAAACTCGTTAAATATTTGCTTAACAGACATGAATGTATGTGATTTTCGTACTTAAATTAATTCTTTTTTTTTTTTAAATTACAGAAATTCCGGTTTTTGACTGCGCCCAACATGTGACTGAAAAATTTAATTGTTTATTTTTTCGTTCTCTTTGATTTTTCACATATTAATTGTTAAGTGCGAACAGTTTTGAGGTTTTTTGTTTCTGTCGGCAGCCATATCTGAATAAAAGTAAAATCGATTATAAGGCCACATAACTTGTTCCATTATAACGCAGGCTCTTGTTACAGTCAACGATGAAACGCTCGTCAGCAACCAGCAAACGAACCAACCCTTTTTTTTTGCTTTCAATCTTAAAATTAAGTTAAAAATAAAGTACTGTGTAATCATCACTTTGTTATGTATTTTTGATTCCCTGGCTGAAAATTTTTTTTTTGGACTTGTAGCCTTGATTTTAGTTTTTTCTTTCGACATTTGATTTGCTTTTGGAAACATTTTTGTAGGGATTCTGGTTTCTTTTTTTCTCCAGTTCAGTTCAATTCGTTATTGTGTGGTTATTTTCTTTAAAATGTAAGATTTTTTTTTTTGTTTTATTCTTGTTATTGTGGTAATGATTGAGATGGATGGATGGTTGGTTGGTGTTGTTGTATTAAATCGTGTTTAAATTGTCTGCAGTAAATGTTACATTAAACATTCAGTCAGTCATCAGAACAACCAACCAGCCAACCAACTAACCAGCCTGCCTGCCTTCGTTCCTCTTCTTTGTGTTGTTTTATCCAGTACAATGAAAATAACGATAATGATGTTGTTTGTTGATGTTAATGATGATGTTGCTGGGTTGTTATTGTTGCGGTTTAAGCCCATAAGGGTTTTGTTAATGTTTATTCAAAACCTAAATGATTTGACACAAGGCTTGATTATGGTTTATTTTATTTATATCTGGTTTCCCTCTTTTTATTTAGACAATATTAAGAAACAAACAACATGTTTTTTGTATTCATTTTGCTTTCGTGAGAGCCTTATTTATAATAATACTAATTTTTGTGTTATTTAATACCTATTTAAGGATTATTTAAGTATAAACGGAGATACAGGCAGAAAAAGGTGTTAAGTATTTGATTTATAATTAGTCGAAATATAAAGTTACAAATTTAGTAGGAAAAACCTGTTTGAGTGCGGTTAATAGAAACCGCAGAAAAATGAAAACAAATCGTCAAAAATATTCGCACAAAAATAGCGTTACCTGTATATAAATTGTTTATAATTTAAGGCAAATATTGTAACTGATATTTTTTGTTAACCTTAATTCGAATATTCTCTAAAAACTTTTGAAGCATAAATGGAATGATAGTTAATTTTTAGCGATTTTTGTGAAATGAAGTTTTATGGCAAACTAAAAATTTGTGAAAGTATGTAGATATTTACCTCTAGAAAATTACACTGTGCTCGAAATTGACGCTATTCTAGACAAGCTGGGCACTTAACGTTTGAAAATAATTCGGGTACGGTAAATCCAGTGGTGCTAACCATTTTTTTAGGTTAGCTCTTGTTTTCGAGATATTCCGTTATTTCGAAAATGGAGGAGGTTGCACATCATATATTCGCGTAACTCAAAAACGGTTTTAAGCAGCTGATTTGCAACGATACTGTTACGCCCGGATAACTGCGCATTTATGCTTGCAAAATAGCATATGCAAATTATCGTTGCAATTTAATGAAATCTAACGGAAACTCTGTGTATTTTATTTTTGGATTAAGCAAAAGAGTAAAACAGCAGAAAATTAATGAAAAAAGAAATTAAGAGAACCTAACGAATATCTATTTCAGCTTGGCCTTCTTTTAAAGGTGTTTTTACAACTTTTTTCATTTAGCGCAGATGAGTTAATTGGACAATATGCCTGGCGGTATTCAATATGAAAGTCTTAAATTATTTCAAAAATAAATTTGTATTTCCCATTAAATAATGCATTTCATTACGCTTAGCGTTACTTAGTAATGCGTTGTTGTTACAAATATCCAATTTTAAAATAAAACTACATAAATTAAAAGTAAGAAACATACATTCAAAAAAGCTAAGAAATAACCAAAATTGGTGTAAAATTATTTTTTTTTTTAAGAAATATGTTTTTATGAAATTTTTGATTTTATTTTTAATTAACTCAGAAGACTCTTTCAAGAAACAACAGGAAAAAGAAAGACAAAACCATGAAAAACAGAAAAATTTACTTTGGACTACAAGATGAATTCTTGACAAAAAGTACGTAAAACAGAAGTAAGGAAGAACATGTAAATCAATTAAAATAGATAATTAATCAAAAACAAATTAAAATCTACCAAAATTAAAATAACAGTTCTCGTCAATGGCGGTGAGTGTTAAACAGCAAATCCCTCTGAAGAGATTGTGTGGTTACAATCTAAACATGTCAGGGTAACCTGTCCGTGCAAGCCTAGGTTCGATTCCCAGTTCAGTCAAGAATGAAAAATTATCAATAAATTTTAATTAATTCCGTGTTGTAAAATTCCTTTCTTCATAAAAATAATTTAATGAAAATTAAATTTGAAGATTAAAAATATTAAAATTTGGATTAAAAACCGCAAACAGTTCAATGACAATAACAAATTTTTAACAAAATTTTTGTTCAATGCCACTTTTAATGAAATAAAAAAAATTTTAAATTTCGTAAATTTGGTATAGAAAACTTTATAATATTTTTGGGCGGCTATTTTTTTTTAATAAAAATGTTTTAAAAAAATTAGAAACATGCATCTATTTGCATAAAATTAACAAAAAAAAATTCAACAAATAGAAACTGGGAATTATTTCCTTCCGAAGGTTACTTTATAATATATTCAACATTTTTTTATTTTTCGAATTTATACTATGAGCTAAATTTTAGTTATGTATTTTATAAAGCTTTTTTGTAATAGTCATATTCCTTCAATTTTTCAGAAAAATCTTTATAAAATACATAACTGAAATTTACCTCATAGAATAAATTCGAAAAATAAAAAAATGTTGAACAAAAAAAATTTCCATAATCACTTATGCTACTCTGATTGATCTCAGTCCTCTCTAAGCCTCCTTTAAAAAATACCGAAATCCTTAAAAAGCGTTGTAAATTATTAGTTTAAAAATCAATTTATGCATTTTATTTTTATTGTTTAGACTTCAAAAAGAAAATTAAAATGTTTTTTTTTGTTATTTTTTATTGTTTGTCTCCACTCTTTTAAAAAAAAATTCAACTTAAATCAACGTCATTATCATCAGCTGGTCGTTGCAACATGCGCCAGCCGACTACACTAAAATATCTTAAGTTTGTTTTAGACGGCATGTATTAAGCTGTGTGCTTGTCAAATTTCTTACTTCAAAATGCCAGCAGATCGTGTATTTGTATCATTTGTTTGTGGCGGCAAATATACATTAACGGCTATTTTCACCAAGTTTAGTTAAAGTTAACTATCAGTTGTAACTGTCCAAAAGCACTGTGAATTTGGTGAAATTGGCCGTAAAATCTATTTCTTTACACATATTTGGGGGATTCACAATGTGTGCTATTAAGTCATATCGTCATAATATCCTAAATTATATTTTAGAATTGTTTAAAAAAATACTGTTGTGTTTCAAACAAAATAAAAATTTTGAATGGTGTGTTTATTGATTCGTCATAACTGTACAGTAAAAATCTAAATTATCAGCGTTTGCCCACAGCAGTCATAGATATTTCTTGTAATTATTTTAAGACATATGACTTTACAACTTTATGACTACCTTGTGCATCCCCCAATTCTTTAAAAAAAAAAACAAAATTTTAAATAAACTAAAATACAGTTAAAAGTGAATAGAAATACCTTTTGTGTATATCTGACGAAGCCACTGCAAAATATATGTCGACTAAAACCACCTTTAAGACGAAATGACCGACCTGTTTTTCCAAGATCTTTTTTTTTTTGAGTTCGTGTGTTTGAGGGTTTTATATGAGTTTTTCTTTTAATTCTGGTTTTTTTATAGATATAAATAAGTTTTTATGCTTTTTTTGGTGTGCACATAAAGAGGTCCATAATTTTACGAATGAGACAGTGGGGCAAAGAAGAATAAAATGAAATTTTTTTACAAGTCTTTTTAAGCTTTTACAATTGTCGTCTTGAATGATGATTACAAGCAAGAATAATAAAAAGAAATAAATTTTATTTCCTCTAAAAGACAAATTTAAATTATTTCAGTTTTTTTAAAATTTTGTCATACCTGATTACTTTCGGTATTACTTAGTAATGGGTAGATGTCAATAACAGTATAACTTTAGGAAAAAGTTATTTATTTATTTAATGTTAAAAATACAATTGAAAATAAAGTTCTAACTTAATTTAACTAGTGGAAGTAGCATAGACTTGCAGCCCGTTGCGCTATTTGCTCAGCTTGAAAGTGAAGTAACCTTAAGATTAATGAAGAAGAAATTGAAGAATTTCTTAAAAACGGTAAATTAATTTTCTCCTTCATGCTAAATTTGTTAAAAGGAGAAAATGTTTCAGAATTCCTACTTTGTAATATTCAGTTTCTATTCGCCCCGAAATTTTGAAAATTATGTTCCCCCAAGACTTCAATACTTTCGGTATGCAAACTTTGATCCTGCCCGCAGAATTAGCTCTAAATTTAACGATTTTTAAAAGTACCTCTTAAGTGTCTTAATTAAAATTAATGAAATCTTAATTTTTTTTCGTTTTTGTTATTTACTAGAATGTGTGTGAAGTTAAATTTTTTAAATTTTTAACTCTGGACACATTCTGTTATGTTAACAGAATAATGTTAACTATTTAACATGCCTTATATAAACGCTTTTATGAGGGATAAATCCAGATTTCTGGATTAGGAGTCAATGTGGGCGAACAAAAATTAATGGGGTTTGTGAACAATAAGTTGCCTCATCGTTGCGGGTTGGCTTCTTTCCTTTTAAAGAGTTAATTACCAATAAGTCCCTACAACTCCCTCTGTTAAGAATTCTGATGATTGCAAACGATAAAGAAACTAATTGTTCACAAAACCTATTTATTTTTGTTCGCCCACGTTGAATCCTGCTTCAGAAATCTGGAAAGCGTTAACATAAGTTCTTCATTATTCTGCCATAACAACAGAATGTATCTATGGATATAAATTTTAAAATTTATCTTCACACACTAGATACATACTTAAGATTTAATTATTTTAAGCATACTAGCCAGTAAGAAATATTAGTTTCATTATAGAATTAAGTAAATAAATAAACAAACAAAATTGGGGCGGGAATTCTGGGATCCCGGGAATATGATTTGTATTTCCCGTTAGCTCGGAGATCAAATTTCTCAATATTATTAACAACATGGCCATAAAGTAAAAAAGCCTAAGCTAAAGTTTTTACAACAAGAAACTATCAAAAGAAGAAGTAATAAATCATAGCATTACCCCCTAAAGTACTTAGTAATGACTGTTAATTACTTACTTCATTACTTTAAAGTAAAACTTCGTAAAATGAATTCCTTTAAAACACACATTTTATTTATTTAATTTTTTATTAAACTCTATCCACAGTACTTCAATTTCAGTTAATTTTTTACAAGTACTCTTTGCCGAATTATGTTTGATTTTTTTCCATACTTTTATTATTTGCTGACTTTAAAGCTTCTGTTTAGAGCATGATTGAGGCAAATACATGCAACACAATACAGAAAACTTAATTTACTTTTTGGTGCACATACATATTTGCAACCAAGCCAAACAAACTGCCACATGATTTCTGATCTTTTTATAATAAATTGTATTTTATTTTTTTCACATTATTCCCTCTTATAATATTTTCTTTAAAACAGAAAGCTGAAAAAGGGCTGCAAAATATAAAAAAAAATAAAGACAAAACCGGACTTTTAAGTTAAAAACAGAATTCAATGTATTTTTCGTACTTCAAAATTAAAAGTATGTACTTATTGTATGTGACTACATACATCATACAGAATATGAAAAGAATTTAACGTCTTGGAGGTTCTTGAAATAAAGAATGTTGGTTGCCTTTTTAAAATTATGAAGTTTTTTTTAAGTTGTTCAAAATAATTTTTTTGTGTGTTTTTTCAATTACAATTGTTTAAGAAAGCAAATACAATGCAGAAGAAGTCTTGAAAGAATTGTTTTTTTATTTTTTTTCATTTCTTTCTTTGAATTGCTCAGAAAATTCCTCCTATCATATTTTTTTATAATTTAATAAATGAGTTAAGCAAAAAACAGTATTATTTCTTTAAGTACTCTTGTTAAATAAACATTAAAACTAAAAATTTAAAAAAAAAATTGCCTTTTTATGAAAATCTTTCCATCTTTCGGTCTTTAAGACGTCTGTTTTTTTTTGCATAAATTTTGTTTTATTCTTTTAAAAGATCTTAACAAACAATTGAATTGTCTACATATTTTTTCCTTAATTCATGTCATAATTTTTTATTTTGAAATGGTCATTTAACTAGCATTTCGTCACTTAGTTGAATTAAGCTTGTCGATTTTTATCGCCACTTTACTAATTTTTTTTTCTTTAATTTTTTAGTTTTCCTCAAATCGCTTTTATATTCAAAAAAATATTAACTGCCTGTTTTTTAAAAATGGAAAACAAATTTTCGTTTTTTATTGTTGTTTTCAATATAATTTCTCACTCACTCATTTGTTTACATTTTCTAAAACCAGCCAGTAAAACTCCCTTTTTACTTACATTTTTTGTTTTTAATGTTGCCAGCCAAGATTTTATTTGATGGCTGCATCCCTGCATTTTTTAGGGGCTTTTTCAAGCATTTATAATTTTTATGAAACATTTGTAGTTGTTGTTGTATCATAAAAATAAAACAGGCATATAAATGCTATTTTAAGTGGCTTCTTAAAAAAGTGGTTACAACAAGTTGATGTTGATGGTTTTATAAAGGGCTGTTTTGTATATTTCAGGCCTGGAACAGAATAAAATAGTTGTAGTAGTAGCTGAAACTGACAAATGCTCTGTAGCGCAACAAAGTTTATAATTTCGAATTTTGCTCTTCAACTTCAACTGCAACGCCTTATACAACTACGTTTTCTGTTGGTGCTACTTTGAAACTGCCGTTTTTAACTTTTGACAGCTTGCAGCGCTATTCGTAAAGCTGTACTACAGCGACTATTCTGTTCCCCACTTCAAGCTTAAAAACAGCAAAAACAAAAAAGACCTGTTTAAAACAATTTTATGGCAACCCCTTTTAAATTATATCCTAAAAAATCTTTTAGAGCAAACTATATTTATACTAAGCAGGGACCGAAAATAACAGTTATTTTGAAATTTTATTGAAACCAGTGTTCGAAAATAAACAGAACGTTATTAAGCGTTCGGCTTACACACCCAAGAACGATATCTACTATTTAGTGATTGTTTAGACGAACCCAACTCTTAATACCGTTCGTAACTACATATTTTCAAGAAAGAACCGAACATTATATAGTGTTCTGTTCTTCGTTAAAAACAAACAGAACAATTGTAGTGGTACTGTAGACAAACATTATATTTTATTGATCTATAATGTTTCTTTTTTTATATTGATAAAGAAATGAACAAACAAAATTTTTAGCAACGACCGCACCACGAACAGCTTGTGTGTGTATAGTGTATATGTTTTGTTTGTGTAAAATTATTTTGATGGCTTTTTTCGTATGTGTTTTGTAACGAACGAGTTTTGCAACTCACCTACTCATATATGTGTTTATTATCAAAGTGTTTATTATCATTAAATGTGAACATTTTTACAAAAGAAGTATTTATATACAATATTTGATTATTAAAAATTATTAAAATGTTTCTGCAACATGCTGTTAAGTCATACAAAAATATATTTGAACGCTTATTGAGTTGTTTACAACTTTACAACAATATACTAACAATACAACGTTGATCACTATATACGAAAAATTTGATATTTAGACTACATTCAAAAATAGTTGCAGTCCATAAAACTTCCATATGAAAAAAAATGCTTAAACAATTTTAAAATTGTTTGTAGAGATGAGGTTCTAGAATATTTTAGCAATATATTTTGGCAGCTCTAAATTTTTTGGATTGTTTTTGTAATTCATTATATGCCTTCAAACCACTTTAGATACAGAAATTGTTTAATACATAAAATTTAATTGTACTTACTTATATAACAACAAAGTTCGAACATACCTAAAAGAAACAAAAATAAAGTTTAAATATAAAAAAAATAGCAATCTTATCATATTTAAAAATATAAGCATATGTTGCCAGAAAATGTTGCATAAGAACTATCGCAGCCAAACTTTTTAGGTATAACATGTTTATGGAGGCAGCAGTACTTTATAAACATGTTTGACGTTTAAAATTGTTTAGAAATAGTCTGGTTAAATTCTGTTTTTGCTTATTTCCTTATTTATTGAATATTTCACATTTGTCATCAATATTATCTTTCTCGCGGTTTTGCAAAAACTTAACGTTTTAATTAGCTACAACTATAGTACATTGTTTGGAGAAGGTAAACAAAAACTATGTTTTTTTTGTTGTCATTAAAAAAAGTGAAAAAATGTATAAGTTCCCAAAGAAAAAAAATAAAAACAAACCAATTTTATTATTAATTCTTGGACTTTTCTCCATATTTCTTTTTTGTTTTTGTAATGCTATTCAAAAAAACCCACTTTACAAAGACAAAATAAAAACTATAATAATTATAACCTGTTGCTTAAAATTTCATGCGAAACAATATAAGATGCAATTGCTTCGCAGGGTAAACAAAAATGTTGTTAGAAACATATCGCAAATTTTTCGCAATATACGCAACAAACACGGAGGTTTGATTTCAAATTGAAAATGATTTAAAACCAAACGTTTGATAATGTTTTGAAAATCAAAGCATTCTCAACAAAAAGGGGAAATTGTTTGCAAATTGAAAAATGCATTTATTTTTAACTTGCTTTCAAACGTAATTCTCAAATGTTTTTCAAATGTGGATTATAATACAATGTGGAACATAAAAAAATGGTTTACGTTAAATTCCTTATGTTTTTAAATTAACTGACAGCTAAACATTTGGCACCATAACTTAAAGATGAAGTAAAAATTTAACTTTAATCGCAATTTTTAATGTTTACATTTATTTTTAGCTTTAGTGTTGCCAAGTTTAGTTTTGATTTTAATTTAACATTTGATACCAATTTGAGATCAAATTGATAAAACATTTGATGTCAAATGTTAACTTTCAAATCATTATCAGTTTAAATTTAAATTTTAAAATCAAACAATTAAAAAACGTTTGAGAATTGTGTTTGATGTCAAATGATAAAGTCATTTCATATCAAAGGTTTGACTTCTTGTTTGTTGAGTAGTCAGAGTACAACTCTATCAACATTTTTTCGTGTGGATTTCACAGAATTTTTTTTTTAACTGACTTTGACAACATTTCGCACGAAATACCAAACAGAGTTCCAGTCTTAAGTTATAAAGCCTTAAGATCCATCCACATGTTGAAATTCTTAAAAAAAAAATTGTTACTAGGAAATATTTTGTAATATTTGAATACTGAAATCCTAGCCACTTTTAAACTACATAGAGCAGACTAATTTAACATTTTTAGCAACATGTTGCTTAAAAATATCTAAAAGAAATAGAATAACTTAACAACGAAACTGCCATTAAAATTAGTTCTTTAAGTTACAAAATAAAACTTATTACTTTAACACATAAAAACCCTATTTTCTACTTAAACCCCAGTTTTAATTCAATTATTTAAAGACTTAAAAAACCACAGCAAAAACGAGAGATTTTTTTTCTACCGTAAACAAAGAATGTCGGCAGACGGTTGGCTAAAAGGATTTGTCAGTTTTTATTTGAACTAAATTTATGTACACGAGAGGGGTATTATTTTTATGAACTAAAACTTTTATTTCTTAATAACGTCGAAGAAAAATAAATGTTTTCTTGTCATGTTGCCAATAAACATTTGAACATTTAAACAAGCATACACAAAACTCATATAAACATGTCTATAAGCATGGAGATGCATAGAATGTAATATTATTCTTAGTTTTTGACTTGTGGTAATATTAACATAACCTTAAGGATGCCGTTTTATACAAAAGTATAGAGATACAATGATATTTAATACGTGTATGTATGTACATATGAATATAAAATAATAGGGGTGTTCATCTTAAATTAAAAAAATTAAGAATCAAGTTTAAAACAATTAAATTCGTACAACTAAAATAATTATTTAAAATTATTTGTTGGAATTACTGACTTTATTTTATTTTAAAGTTTTAATAATTCTTGTTTATATTGAATACCTCTACTGCTTTAAAAAAAACTATGTACTGATTTTACAATTGAAAAAAAAGTATTGTCTACCCAACAAAACTTAAAAGAAAAACACTTAAAGGGGTTAAAACCAGCCAACAAACAACAAGAACTACTTAAGATTTATATTACATAAAACTATGAAATTCTAATGCAAAGTAGAAAAAAGAAAAATAGAAAAAGAAAAAGTATAATATATGAATAGATGTTAGAGCTAAAGACGTTGATGTTCATGAAATATCAACTTTACATCTTCTGACACACACACACACACACAACATGACACAGTATAAAATTACACAAAGAGTTGAAAGCCAACAACAACAAAAATGAAAAACATTTTAAAAAGATTGAAACTGACTGTTTGGGAAAGCCCCAAATGCGAAACCAACCATTGAGTGTTGGCATATTTTCTGGTTAAATAGCAAATCAGACATACTTACACACTATCCTTAAGATACTTTTAAAAAGGGGTGGTATAGTAACTTATGAGACTTTTGCAGAGAAAATTTTTATATTTAAATAATTAATACACTTAAAAAATCTTTACAAAGTCTTAGTATCTTTCATCTTAAAAATTTACAAATCATTAACGAAAGAAAACAGATCATGTATCATTTGCATGAATTTCAATTCCCCTGGGTAGTCGGTCTATGAGATTTGTATTTGAGTTCATATAAGACATCATTTCTTAGACACATTTGGAAGAAAACTAAAAAAAACATATGAAACATTTTGGTAAAGTGCATGAGATGAGATAAAAAAATATGCCAGTCAGCCAGACTGTAGTAGAAACAAAGCTAGATTATTTTGTTTGTTTAATATTTTTGCATAAACTCATGAAATTTAGTTCGCAGTTTTCAGCAATACACTATTAAAACAAAGTACTTTTCTCAAAGTACTTTTGGTTGCGCCGATAGTTGATAATGTGCTAGTCTTCTATGGTGGCATGTCATAACGTCCAGTGTCATAGTGCCCATGGACACTCCACTGGACGTTATGACATGCCACCTCCTCTATTTGCAAAACGTTTGTGATGATAGATGAATTAAATTCACCCGATATTAAGAGCCCAACAAAATCCGGCTCTAAAGTCGAAGTTGACCCTGTGATATACGCTACCTCGATTGAAAAAAAATTAATAAAACAAAAACCCTTCTCGTGTATTAAAAACGAAGCAATTTGAATCAAATTATAAACTTCTACTATTATCCTCCCCAAGATATTAAGACAATTATATTGCCCTTGTATGGGTGGTTCCATGCTCACTTTTCTAGTTCAGCTCGCTTTTTGGGCGATGTTTTGTATAGATAACTTTAATATTTGTTTTGAAGAAACTGATCGTACAGTGCAACTAAAACATTACAATTAATAGTGACTGTTATTCAACAAAAGGATTCCACCTTGTATTAATTTGCAAACCATTTGAGACCTTTTAAGGAATTTAAATGCAATTTTATTTAAATTACACTCTTTATAAGTTTACATGAGAAGCAAAATCAATAACAAAATCAATAAAAACAAGGTGTAGTTGGCGTTTGAATTTCTTTAATAAAGTCGCTATTTTTTATCGCAGTGGTCTTAGGTTAATATAAGAAACAAAAATCAATCAAAAAGCGAATTTTTTGATTGTACGTTGTTTTGTATTTTAGGTAACGATATATACTTAAACTCAGATATTTGTAAATTTGAATGAAACAAAAAAGTTTGTGGGTATAAATCGAGTCCTGATTATTTTATCTAGATGCATGTTTAAATTGTAGAAAGAAATATTAAGATTCATTTAAAACTGAAGCTGAGAGATATCGCTTGCTGATTTTACATACCGTAATTGCTGTCTGTGCTCTTCAAACGAAAAACATGTAAAGTTTTATCTCATTAGATTTCGCCACCTTAAATTGTTTTGATCGATGCAAAAAGAGACTGACAAAGTAAATTTTTGATACTCCATCTATCCAACTTTTTATACCCTTCACCGATGGTCATTCCGTTTGTAAGTTTCACAATATTGATCCTACACCCTTTAAAGTATATATCGTCCCCTTAACACAACAATAGCGTATTTGCTCATACGCTGTTATTTTTTTATTGCATATTTAGAATCTCCATCATTGATTTTATGTCTGGTCAAAATTTCGTTAAATTCTACTTCCAAAAAGTGGGTCAAAATGTCGTTGGAAAAAATAGTGTATAATTTCTTGTTCAAAATTTTCCTTCAATAAGTGTGTAAGGTCATATGCGCTATTTTACTTGAAATTGCCACTCAAAAATTGTTAAAAGAATAATAGCGTATACGCACTATACTCCATTTTAGTCTGTAGAAAAAAATACAATTTATGAAAACTTTCACTCATAAAATAGCTTATAATAATATACACTATTGTTTGAGAAATAGTTGCATTCCGACCATCGAAAGCTGCATGATCTCCAAAATTTGTGCAAGAAGAATGTAATTCGTCGTGGCTCGCAGTCGTTGTTTTATAACTTACGAGGTGGAAAGAAGCGAAATTGTTTGATGAGCCAGATGAAGCAGAGGAAGAGAAAGAAGATGAATGAATTTCTAGTTATTTTTGATTTACGCAATGTATACCTTAATTTGTCATAATTTTTTGTTTTTAATAACCCAAATTGAAAAGTAATGAATATAAGCCACTGAATTAACAAAACTATGTTTTATAATGTTGCAAATTGATATTTTTGAGATCAAATATTTTAATAAAAATACCGTAAAATTATTGAATAAAACAGCGTATACCATACAAAATAAAATAGTGTATCAGATTCATCATACGAATTCCTTAAAAAATAAAATAGCATATATGGAGGACTTGCAATTTGAATGACATATGGATGGTCTTAAAGGATGCGTAGTATAAAAAAAGTGGTCAATTTAAAGACAAGAAACGGTATTATGTATTCGTCGACAAATCCAATATGAAGAATTTTTACCGCGATATTGAGGTTTTAATAGACATCCGATTTGCCAAAAACTTTAAACACGATTTTCTCAAAACCCCAAAAAAAGTATACGCTATTGTTATATTGAGGGGACGATATATTTTGGGTCCTTATGAAAAGCGAAGTTCAAATCCGGTTGTCCGTCTGTCCGTTTGTATGTTGAAATGGGTTTTCCGAAGACCCCAGAAATGATGGGGACTAGGTTGACATATTTTTATGTCACATATACTCCGTTCAAGTTTGCTATTGAAATTCCGCCAGATCGGTCCAAAAATGTCAGAGATATGAGCAAAAACCACGACTGTCTCTGATTTTACCCAAAAGTCCCTTGTTGTTGTTGTTGTTTTTTTATTTGTTTTTTCTGTATTTCTGGAGAACAGCAAGAGCCAAAGTTTTCAAATAAGATCCAATCATCTTGGTTATCAATACACAACCTCTCTAAAAAAAAATGGGCGGAATTGGAAAAGTGGGCCGAACAGAAAACATCAAAAATGTTATTAAAACTTAAATTTTAGGGCTTTCATATGTCCGATAGATACGAGTAATATGTCGAAAGATCGGAAATCTTTAGTAGAACATATTTTCTAAAAATGTCAGAAAAACACAACATCCGACGTTTACATAATTTTTTGTTCTTATTGCACCATGGTGAAGGGTATATAAGATTCGGCATAGCCGAATACAGCACTTTTACTTGTTTTCTTATTATTTATTTATTGAATCTTCATATAACAATAGCACTCTGCATGAATTTGATACTTTTTGACTACTATGAATTCAATAGTTCTAGTCATTTTTCGAAGTTATCGCTCGTATTCGGTATTAGAAAATGTAATAAAAAAATATTTCTTATACTTTAGAGATCATTGTTCAATTTAAATTAATTTAACTCTGTTAAATACAATTGGGGTATTCACATGTTATATTGTCATAATGTTCTAACATTTTACAATGGTTTAAAAATATTGTTGTTGCTCTGAAAACAAAAAATTTCTTAAATAAATAGAACTTTGCTTGCTAGGCTTATTGTGCTGTCGTAATAAATCAGAAGAGACCTGCGCTGACCGGCGGAACCGAGCCGCATTAGTCGCCGTTGATGGTAAAATTTTATCCGGCTAACATCCGAATTTAACCTGCGATTAGCCATTTTTGCACGAAATCACTTGCGGCGTCAAATTAGATCGGCGTAGGACTCTGCTGTTTGGTAAACAAACTAAATAAAATTTATTTCTGATTTGCGTCTGAAAAATGGAAAATAGTCAGGTGAGATCTAATTTAATTTATTAAAGGTAAATATTTATTTTCTTATATTTGTTTTAAATCAGCTGATTTAAATTCAAAATAGCGCACTGAATTATGAGGGGTTGTTCGCAGCAGTCGTATTTTTTCATGACTTTATGACAAATTGTGAATGTTTTGTTAATATTTTTTTTTGTGGAAAATTTTTCCCCCAAACCTACAGTCAAAACCAAAAACTGTCGAACAACAAACGAAAATTTGTTCACAACTTTTCGCTTTTTGATTTGGTTTGCCAGTGATTGTTTACATTTACTGAATCAGAAGTAAAAGCATTAGTTTTTTTGAGGCCAATGACAAATGAAGAAGTGTAAGAAATGGCAGTTTTTCTACTTTGACTGCAGTTTTTTTAACGCTGATTTTATGTCCTGGCACAGCCGGACCAAAATGTTTCCCTTCACGGTTTCTGTTCAAATACATTTTAGGTGTATAGCGCTCTTCTAATCGGATGAGTCCTTTAGTATCTCTTCTCTTTAAGCGACTGTGCCGGGCATCATTTTAAATATTTCGATCTAGTAGATTCGGGTGCAATTCGAGCCAATTGAAATATATTACTGCATAATTCGTAATTTGAAATAATTGTGAATATTTGAGTTTTAAACATACCAAGGGGCAGCTGTGATTATTCGAAGTAGTTTGGTTTGGCGCTCTTGAGTTTTTTCGATATTAGAGGCCGAGGCAGTGCCCCATAACTGAATACCGTAGCACCAGTTTGGCTTGAAGATGGAATTGTAAAGTAGAAGTTTGCAATCGACACTAAGAAGAGAATTTCTTCCAAAAAAGCCAATTAATTTGAATTGCTTTAAGTTTCATTTGAGTTAATTTTGTCTCTATATGGTTTTTCCATGTTAAACAACTGCATTTTGAAAAATAAATAAGACTTTAATTTGGAAATGGATTTTAAAATTTGTTTTTGCCCAACTTCCATTCTCGTTTCTTAATGGTGGTTTAGAGAAAACTGGTCTTTTAAGATTTCTAGCTGCACGCCATAATGAGTAGTTTTGCTGTGAAGTGCCTTAAGATATTTTCCCAAAGAAGCCGTGTTCTGAGACAGCAATAACATTCTTAGCCTTGTTCTGCACTCTTTTAATAATTTCTTAAGTTGAGGGGACCTGTACAATTGCCATCAATCCAACGTATTAAAATATTTCTTTCATTTGCGAAGCTGCTAAGGATCGCTATACATTCACTTAGAGAAAACTGAATTTTTCATATTGTTATATCAGACCTGCATAGTCATCGTGTTATGGTTAGTAGAACAATTAATATTTTTACAAAAAATAAATGCATAATTTTAATCATCAAAAAAATTTGGCTCATTCAACCATATTTTAAGAGCAATAACAAGTTGTGGTTGATTAACAGCCATACAATTATTTTTGGTAGCCATAATAATGTTTCATGTGACATATTAAGTATGATTAAAAAAGCCATAATATGTTTAAATAATAAGATTTGTTAGCCGTGACTTAATGGATAACTTAGTTTTCTCAGTGTATTTTTAAGCCGTTGCTAATAATGAGTGTATCCATGAATTGATATCTAAACAGTTTAACCGCTTTTTTGAAGATTTTAGATGAAATACTTTTTTTTAGAAAAAATTATACTTTTTTAGAAAAACGTCCGAAATCAGAAACAATGAAGCAGCTAACATTTTTTTATGAGTTTAAAATTATGAATTTGCAGTCTCTACATTATTTGATATCAATGTAACAAAGTTCTATTTTTTTACTTTGAACGAAAAACATGGGCAAAAAGTTAAAGGTCGCATAGAGTTTTAGTATGTTGTTACAAATTTACGTATGTGAATACAATCTAGGCTTTTCATGTTTACATAGTTCTTTTCATAACACACATACATTTAATTTCTTTGTTATAAATTTGTATATATGTACATTACATTATGCATCCAAATATTAAAATACTATACATATAGTCTTTTTTATCTGCTTAGAAATAGAAAAAAAAAATTTAACTAAAAAAAGATATAAAAAAAAATAAATAAAAGAAAGAAAACATTTCATATATGAATATCTTTTTAAAATGCATGACATAATAATTTTTTTACATACGTTTCATTTTCATAATCATCAACGTCACCAGCATCTTCCCTAGCAACATCACTCAACTCAAAAAAAAAAAAAAACATTTCCTTATGCTGATGGATGTATCTACACGTTTGGTACTGTTTATTTTTAGTGCTTGATTTTTTTTTTTGTCTGTATTAAAATAAATATTTTATCTAGTTGAGTTTTACTTTTTCTCTTCTTTTAACTGAATATGTACATACAGAGTAAATGTTTAGTTTTAGTCCTTTACTTTCTGTCACTGTTGTCATCTTTTGAAAAAAGAGGTTGAGAGATACAAATATGAAATGTTTCAAAAAAAAACACCACAAATCATCATATTCTCTTCATAATGTATGTTATAGTGATAATATGGTTATGATAATATTGGGATATGACAACGGCTGTGCACGTGTGTCTATCTATTCAGTCTTAACTTCTCTACACATTTTTATTTTGTGAAAAGTGGTTTCTTTTCTATTTTAGAAAGTAGCCAAAAAAAAAAACAACCACTTCGTCTTCTTATTTTAGGTAAGTAATCGACAATTTATTTGCAAAATACTGCCTATTGGTTGTTAGAGCTGCTGCAATTGATTACATTAATGATAATCACTACACAACAACTAACTACAGCGTGTCATAATGGACATCCAGACACACGTCATGATTGGCGAGAATTAACGACAACTTTTTTTTTAATGAGGGTATAATTATACATAAATATGTATTTTTATTAATACATAGATAAAAACTAAATAGATTATTAAAGTTTTGCTTCATTACTGCGACACTGGGAGTACCGATTGGCTTCAAACATTAAAAATCTTAATTTCATTTGACATTGATATCATTATTTGAAGCATCTCGTTAGAACTGAACTAAAACGACGTTGTGTGATGGACGGGAATGTTGAAAAAAAAGCATTAAGAGGTAATTGTAACGTTTTGGACGCCGTTTATTTTAATAGGAGGAGTAACCGATAGTAGTAGCAAATCATTAAAACAGACTAAGTTTTCAGGATAACTGCATCAAAGAGACAAATCACTCAATCAGGAATACTCCATAATGATCACAATGATCATTAACTTTTAATACTACTCAAGTTACCTGATAGATGCACTGTTTTTTGAACAGATAAATACGCTTTAAACCAATATGTGAGAAAGTTGAAAAGCAATTCAGCAAATATTAAAGATTATCGGTTGATGTTAGTTTGGCTTTCGGCATGAGATAATACATTCAGTATTGAATGTTGTACACACACATTTATACGCCCTTGGTAAGATGTCGATTGACAAATAGAATCTGAGAATTATTCCTTTTCATAAGTTACTGTCTGGTAAAATTCAACCAGAAAAATGTTGAAGGTCGAATGACCTAAAAAAGAGGTGCAGATATAACTCGGGTGGTGTTAAGTTACTACTTTCAATATTTTAAGAAATATTTAAATCTCACTCACCTGTTAGAAAAAGAAGGTGCTGTCCCTAGGGAGAATCGAGTATTTCGTATTGTTAACAAAGTCACGTGCCCCTTTTTTATAACTCCGAGTATACTTTCTTATACGGACTGCATGTCCAATCTAACTTATACAAGTTCAATCATCATTTCCAACATTTTCTTTATCATATTTTGAGGAATTTGGTGAAATTTATAGATAATGACACCGCAAATCCTGTCCTTCTTTACATTAAAATACCAACGATGTAAAATACTTTAAAATACCTTAAACCTTCACTTGACTTTTCTTTTTAAAAGGTGGTCCTACAAAAACGCACGACGTTAATCGTAAATAAAGCAAAAAGTTTTCAAAAAATTTCTTAACTATAATTTATCCAGTGGTCGGGATTCGACCATAATTATGTGTGTATGCAAATATGAAGAAAACATTAGTGCCAAAAATTCTCCTCTTAGGTGTATGTATGTAGTTTCGCAATAACTCTAGATTCTGCATGTTGATTTGTATGTTTCTAGGTTCAGTATTTATAAAAAATTCAAAAAGTGCCAAATAAAGAACAAAAAAGTACCAAAAAGCTCCCCCTACAGATTCGTATTCACTCAGAGCCATGCATGTTTAATACTTGCGAAAATTAAAAAAGTGCCAGTTGAAGAACAAAAAAGTACCAAAAAGTTCCCTATTATGTATTCCCATCGAATCACTGTTTAATTTTATGTTATTATGCCATTATTTAATATGTATATGTCAATACCTAAAGAACAATGTTTTCTTAAATAAAATAAAAAAAAAATTGGTACGCTTTTCACGCCTTAAACTTTCGAATTTCGAAAAAGTAACAAATCTATATTTATATTTTTTTGGTAGGTTACGAATTTAGTTTTAAGTTTATTGGTTTAAAAGATAAATGAAGTGACAAAGAAGTACCAAAATACAGGTTATACCCGTCTTCTCCCAAAAAGGGCCGAATTGCAAAAAAGTACCAGGCACCCGTCCGCTAATTGCTGTAATAAACAACGATAAGTATTAAATTTTTTTGGATCCCTTTTAGTTTTACAAATATGAGTTTAGCAAATTTACCCGTTTTACCCCGTCAGAGTTTAATAAAAATTGTGCACTTCTGTAAGTAAATGCCTTTCAAATGGTGTATTTGTTGTTCAAGTCGATTGACACACAGAGGAGGAAAGTGTTCTTAACTGTTGTCTTCGCCGATTTATGTATATATAGATATTTTTTATTATTAAAGAAGGATGTATGAGGATAATGTGTGAAACAAAATATCGGCCAAATGCTCGCCACGGCTTCGGTGGCATACCTCTATCCGATGGTCCATATTTGTAAAGACTCTGAGACATAATTGAGGTTCAATGTCTTTAATGTGCAAATTATCTCATCCTTTAGCTCTTGAATTCTTCTTGGCTTATTGACGTACATACACTTTTTCTTTTTAATATCCCCCAAAAAAGAATTTCAACGGTGTCAAATCGCATGATTGTGGCGGCCAATTAACATTGACACGACGTGAGATAGCACGGCCATTGAATTTCTAGCGCAAAAGAGCCATTGTTTCGTTGGCTGTGTGGCATGTTGCACCACCCTGTTGGAACCACATATCGTCTAGGTCCATATTCCCAATCTTTGGCCAACAGAAGTCCGTTATCATCTCAGCATAGCGAACATCATTCACGGTGACTGTTTGGCCGACCTCATTTCCGAAGAAGTACGCCCAATGACGCCACCAGCCTATAAGCCGCATCAAACAGTCACTCTTTGTCGATGCATCGGCTTTTCAACAATCACTCGTGAATTCTCATCATGCCAAAATGCGGCAATACTGCTTGTTAACGAATCCACTAAGATGAAAGTGTGTCTCGTCGCTGAAGATGAAGTGCACGAAATGCATTTTGGTTTGAACGCCCATTTTCGTAAAAGCTTTCCACAATATTAACGCGCTGCTCAATTGTGTACCTCTCCATGGTTAAATTTGTCAAACACTGAAACAAAGAATTGTCAAATTAAGTTGGGCAAAAAAATTGACGTTAATGCCATGTTCGCACGGTGCTTTGGATTACTTCGCTCTCTGTTTTTATTACTTATTTGAATTACCATGTTCGCATGGCATTTTCCTAATCGGTTTTGACAGTTCTTCTTCTTCTTTTTTAAAATTAATTTTGTTTATTGCTAAATTTAATTGTTGGTTTGCGGTTACTTGCATTAAGAATGGAAAGAAAAAGTATGTAAAAAATATTATTTTAAAGAAATACATACATACATACATATAAAATATTTATTTTCCTTTTTTGGATTCCATTAAATTTTATATTATAAAATTACATCCTTTACATTTGTTTTCTTTCTTTATGTTAAATTTTGTTTGTTTTTTACACTGGCTTTACACATGAAAGTTCTTTCATGAAATTTCTGTATACGTATTATAAGTAAAAATTTCAATGAAATAGACGACTTTCTTGAAAATTTCTTGTTCGATTACACAGGAAAGTGAAAGTTCATTTGAAAAATGTCGTCAAAGCGCAAAGTGGCAAAAATTGTTTTAGTTTTAGAACTGCAAAAAAAAGAAATAGAAAACCAAAACAAAAAAAAAGAAATGAAAATAAAAAAACCAGTAAATAGGAGGCAGTGGGTAAAGCCATTATTAATAAAAAGATGTGAATTCGATGTGGAAGCGAATTTACTGAGAGACCTACTGTGGGAAGACGACGACAAGGATTTTAATAATTTTTGCAATAGCTTCATACGATTTTTTTTTAATGTCGTTCCTTCTGTAGGATTTGTGGTTCATATCCCACAAAATGGGGTGGGATCGGTACAAATTTATTAATTTAATAATTTGTTTATTGCTTAATTTTGCCTCCATTTTTATTGTTTTTCTTATTTGTAATTTCAGAGTTGCCAAGACAAATACTCACGCCGAACTTTAGGCATTCGTTCCAATTAATATTTATTTTTATTTATTTTCCTAATATTTATCCACTTTAATAAGAATAGTTGTGTTTCAAATAATTGTAGTTAAAAAATATATTAAAATTCTTTATATATACGTCCAAAACAAGTTGCTTTTGTAACTATAATTTAACACAATCCTGAAATTTCAAATGCAAATTTTAAATAGGCAACACTGCTTAGTTTATTGTCATTTGTTTTCATGAAATTGTCAAAAAATCGCTTTCTTGAAATTTTCATTGAAAGCAAGCTGAAAGTTGGGCTGAAAGTAAAAAAATGTAAATGTGTTAGTGAAAAATTGTGAGTGTATTGCGACTTTCATGAAATTACTTTCACGTGTAAATGCTGGGTTAGTGCTTTGACAGCTGGTGATGGAAAAAACCCGATAAAAATTAGAGATCACATTGATTTTAAAGTAATCCACAGGGTAATAAAAATTGAATTACGTACAAATGACATAATCCGCTCTCAAAATTTTGTATGACGAATTATGTAATTTGGATCGTAATTAGGCTGTGGATTACGAATGAGAGAGTGAATTACGAAAAAACGCTGTCGTGCGAACATGGTATAAGGTGTGACTCGCAATTAACATCGTGCATTATGGTTGGACCACCATTTATTTATACTTTCTATATCATCTGCCAACTTTAAGACCCACACCAGCTTGAACACTCTTATAGTTCAAGGCTCAAGGTTGGCCACCCTCCGATGGTACCAACATAATAAAACCACCGAATAATTTGCCTCTTTGGATTTAAAATCAGGGTAGAAACAAAAATAAGACACTCTTTACAAAATCTTAAGTTCCAATTTAGCTACCAAAAGTATGTTGAGTGTCTTAATATCTTCTTTAAGCACACTCCTTGATAAATTTAGCACTTTATAAAATTAAAACTTTCCTAAATGCAGATAAAGAAATAAATCTCAATCTACATCAATTACACATATTGGCAATAACTTTGGAACACATTTTTCCCAAAAGACAAAAAAAAAAAGTTTCTAAACTCTGCTTAAACTGACACTCCACTCCGTAAGACTTCTTTAAACAAATTATTTGTCCAATTAGCGATTTCCAATAACAGAAAATGTTAAGAAAAAACGAACAAACATGAAGAAAAGAGAACAAACAAATGACATACATATAAATTTATAGCATTTATCGTTCGGAGCGAAGAAAAAAAATCAAAAAATTGGATTTTAAAAGACTTTTCAGGTCAAGAAACAAATACAATCAGAGTTTAACAGCAACAACATTCAAGCGCAAAATAAACATAAATAATCAACAGCAAAAAAAATTCATCTAAAAGAAGTAGCACGAGTAATAAGAAATGAATTCAACCAAAATGTTAAAAAAAGAGTAAAAAAAAATTGAAAAGAACAACATAGAAAAAATCTTAAGAATGCGGAATAGCACAAACTAAACTGCATAACTCAAAGTAACAACAACAGCAGCAACATCAAAATCAACAACAATATACGAGTAGATGTATTCAACTTCAAAAATTTCTACCCAAATAAACTAACGGGCGGATGCAAAGAAAGGAACGACAGACAGACAGACCAAAAGGCATACAGATTATTAAAAAAAAAAAAAAAAAGAATGGAGCTTTTCACACATACACTCTACTTTCATGTGAGTAGGATGCAGTTTCTTTATTAGTTTTTGTTCTTTTTGGCAAGGTAGTAGGCATGACGGAGTACCAGTAGATTTAGCAGCAACATCACTTGCAACAATTCAAGATAAAGAAAATAAACAAGGAAACAATGAGTGAGTGTAAGTGTTGGTATTGTTGATGTTTGCTTTTTAGGGTACAGATGTTCAGGCATCATGTTTGATTTTTTTTTTTCTGCAAATTTCTTTCCTTATTTTTTTGCTATGCTGATGTAACATTTGTTTTTTTTCAAGTCCGACTCTTCCATCACGTTATAGGAGGAATAAAGTTGTTGTTCTCTTTTTGTATTTGCGTAGGCAGTTTAACGTGCAAAAAAAACTTAAAAATGAGAAAAAAATAAACTAAAGTATTTTATGTCCATGTTTATCAGCAACAACAATGACATTTGTTAATAAATTATATTTAAGCAATGCCAAGCAACACATTAGTAAATTTATTTTAAAATACTCATGTATGCACTTATTCACTGTAAACATGTTTAGTAGATTTCTATTTGTTTATTCTTTTTTTTTTTTTTGTTGCATTTAGACTCTAATGAGTTTATTTTCACACTTCAACAACATGTTGGATGATTGTGGTTGGTGTTGTCCTTAGCACAGCATGGCATAATTAAATAGGGTATTTCATTTTGGTAAGAAGGCACGCGTAAAAGATTTTCACCATGCGTACTTACACATAAAGCTTTGTTGCAAAGTTTAAGCCGAACATCGGCAAGAATCAATTTAACAAATTGTCGGTTATCTCAGATGTATTAAGGCGTAATTATATTGTTTAAATTTATTCAAATTATTCTTTATTACACGATAGTTTTTGAATTTGTAACCATCCTAATTTTTTTAAAGGGCGTAAAAATAGTTAAAATAGTGGTGGTTTAAGCGTGGCCACTTTTTTGGGTGATCATGGTCATCATAATCGACATACTGTGCAAGAAATTGGCAAGATTATAAAGACTTTTGAAGGGGCTGAAAGCGTTAAAGATGTGGTCAGGCATGTGAAGTCTGCAATTGTTGTTTCCACAAGACTGTCACGAGCCACACAGCACGGCCAATTTTGGTTTTATTGCATATAATGTATAGTACAATTTTAGAGTTTGTTCTTTACAAAAACGCTTTAAAAAAAGTCCACATATTTTTTTTTCAACGACAAAAGCAAAAAAAATATAACAATGTAAACACACTTAAGAACAAAAAACTTACGTTTTACGTCCTGATATTCATTGCATTTTAAATATATTTTTTATTAATAATTAGTGTTGTGGTAATTTTGTTGAACTATTTATGGTTTTTAATCCAACATGAAAAAACAAAAATGTACTTTGGACTTCAATAAGAATTATTGACAAAAAGTACGAGAAAAAACAGAGTTAAAGGAAAAACATGTAAAATCAATTAGAAATGGATAATCATTAAAAAAAAATCAAATTTCGATCTACCAAAAGGTTAAAATACAATTTGGTTTAAGGATAGATGTTTGACTTTTGACGTCAGCAGTCGTCGATGGCTGCGATTGTAAGACGGCAAATCCCTCTGAGGAGATCGAGTGGTAGCGATCGAAACATGTCAGGGTAACCAGCCGCCTGGGTTCGAATCTCACGTCAGTCAAGAATGAATGATTATCAATAACAATTTTAATTAATTTTCATGTTGTAAAATTCCGTTCTTCATAAAAATAATTTAATAAAAATTAAATTTGATGAACTTAAGCCTGATTATAAATGTATATTTTTTATTTTTAAAATTTTATCCCACCACTTTTTTATTTGTGAGTTTATTTGACAGTTTAAAAAAATGTAACAAACAGTTACAGTTTTCCTTTTAATTGCAGAGTTATTTCCTTATGTGACAGCTCTTATTTGCCAAAAAAAAAAGTTACAGACACAGTTTAGTAAGAAAAACAGCTGTTTTTCAAGTTTATGGCAATATTGATACTTGATTTAACGAATTTTTTCGATCGAATTGATTTTGATTCTGTATTTGCAGTTCAGATAGATTTCGTTTTAGGCTCTTCAGATTCCGAACGATTTTATTTATTCCCAAAAGTTATAAGAAAAAATTTTTAACTTGATACTTTTTGTTCAACATATATAAGTGTTTTGCACAATAATGTGGCAGCACTTAGATTGAAAAATACATCAGTTTGTTTTCTAATCAAGTTAGAAATATAAGAGCCCGTATTTATAAAAAATGTTTAAATTTAATAAAAGTTTACAAAACAAATTTTGTAGGAAAATTTGCCATAATAAACGTTTGTTAATTTTTTAAGCGTCATCTATTTTAGGACTATAGTGACATCCATTCGATGCCACATTTTGTATATTATTAACATTATTTTCATGATTACAATGTATTATATGAAGCAAAAATTCCTATATTCTATTTTTTTAAATTATTTAGTTTAATACAACAAATTTTTATTTATTTGCACATAGCTTCCAATTCCAATACCCAGACTCTGCCAACTCACAATGAATATAATGACCTTGAAAGCGGTCAAGTTCATTCTAACAATTTTGTTTATAATACGGCAAACCGCTTCAATGCAACCTCGGTGTCTAATTCAAATAGTCCTAGCTACAAAATTGATGTCTCTCCATCAGGTCTGAGTGTCGGGGAATTTCTTTATCGAATTCGTTCGCTTACTTATGACAATTTTAAATGCGATTTTACTCCCATAGTTAAAAATTTAAATATCCTTTTGAATGGCAAAGCCAAGGATTGGTACTGGAGGTACAGAAAGAAAGTCAGTTGATTCGTTTAATTGGGAGGAATTTTGTGAGGTATTAAGTGCCAATATCGTGACTTCAAATCGTCGTTTGATATCAAAAGAAGAGATCAGAAACAGAAAGCAAAAGGTTGGAGAAACCTTTGATGTTTTCTACGATTGTAGTTCATCCATTACACCGAGTCTACAACTGACATGAAATGCTGTTAAAACATGATGTTAAGACTCCATGTTGAATTTTTAATATGTTAATGGTGGAGTATAGTACTCATGTTAATGTTAAGAAATTTCATTATTTTTTGATTGTCGTCGAAGCATATTCCAAACAATAGTGTGTGTGAAATGAAAAAAAGCAACAAAATGACTTCTGTCAAGCTTAAACGTCATTTTATGTTATAAAAGAGTTGTTAAAACACATGGCTTAACAGCCGTGTTAAAACATGAGAAAAACTCTAACATGATGAGTCTATACTTAACACTAACATCATGTTAGTGTTAATGTTAAGCATTTCATGTCTGTTGTAGACTACATGTTATGGATCGCTTGCATTCTCCCATGTCGGAGATGGAATTGATTGAAATTTTGACCAAAAATCTAAGGCCGGAAATCCGACAAGATTTGCTTTTTGTACCGGTGCACTCAATTTCTCATTTGAGAAAATTACTTCAAACGAGAGAATCGTTTTTAAACGATGATCAGATTTTTCACACCTGTTCTGTTTTTATGATTTCTCATCGAAAACCCAAACGATCTACAATGAGAATGGGTTTATATTTTAAGACACGAAGGTTGGGCAAAAAGAACTTAATATCTGCAATAATAGGCAATTCCGCAGACCAGCGTTTTTCCGCGATAGTTTCATTTTTTGCATTGTTTTTTTCTTGAGGACACCCCATTTTTTAATAAATAACTTCAAAAAAATCTAAAATCTTACAAAGTAGAATAAAACAAAAAACCGGTCTTAATCAGAGGTGAAGCAAGCTTCTGAGTAAAGCCGTATGTGCTAATACAGCAAAATATGTAGTGTGACCTTAAAATTTAATCAGTGAAAGATTATTTTGATAAGTCTCTCGGTGTTGCACATGAACATTTTCATAATATGACCGATTCTTTACAATCAGAGTTGCATTTTCTTGCAAGGTAGCTGAGCCATCTGATTTTGCATCTTTTTTTTGTGATAGTGAGGTATTAAAAACATTTGTTTTTTATGTCGGATATAATTCTGCTAGATTTTTGTGTGAGTTATTGAAATGATATTTTTTTTAGCTAAATACCTATGATGATATTAATAAAACAAGTTTCTGAACAAGAAATCCAGAAGAAAATAGCGTTGTAAATGAAGAAAAAAAGAGTTGACAAAAACTCAACCAATTATAGTGGGAAATGTAAAAAAAGATAAACTAACTGTTTATTGTTGTTGTTTTTGTTTAAGCTTTGATATTGTTACAAGAAAAACTAGTGTTTATAATTCTTTTTCGCTTAACAGTTTTATTTGTATAATATCTTTGGTTTTTCTAAGATCGTTGGATGATCATTCCTGATGATATGGCCTAAGCATAGCATATCCCACCAACAATAGACTTCAGTTTATCAAAAGAATGAATAAGGAATTTAGCGCATTTAAATGAAACCTTGTTAATGAATTTTTAACGCCCAAGATTAACTTTGAAAAAAAAATAATGTTGCACTTATTGAGACTATTTTTTGAAAATAGTTGCGGTTATAATCGAGCTCGCACTGTAATTTTGCCTTAATGTTATTCACATTTTTATTTAATAAATTATTCAAAATAGCAATTCCACTTGAAAAACTTGAAGTGGTTTACTTTTTCAAAAGAAGCAAAATACGGAATTAATTCTTTTTTCGATCGGAATGGAATTCTGTGATATACCTAAATTTCCAGAAAATGTAACTTCTATCTGGAGTTTTTTCTTTTTAAAAAAATGTTAAAGAAAAAATTAATTTTCAACTTAAGCGCTCCACACTGTTTTAGGCATACTCGCTAAATACTGTGTAAAATATTCATTGTGTGTAAATAAAAATATATGCAAACAAATTAATGAAAATACGTACACAAACGAATGAAATCACACAGCGCATACAGACTTTTAGAGGTTCTCTAGTTCGCTTGAGCTCAAAACATACACATTCCGTTATTCCATTTATTCTACAGTTACTCAGTCAAGGACGTTGTGTATTCGCAAGTACCTCGAGTCGTACATTCTGGCGTTGGTATTTACGAGTATGTTTTTGAATGTGTATTTCTTTTAAAATAAATGTTTAAATTAATGTTGCCAGAAGCTGTTGTTGTTGTTTTGTAAAAATTTATTTTCATTTTACTGTTTTTATATTTTTTTTCATTGTTGTTGCTGCTGTTGTAAGTAGCTGGTTAAAGTTGTTGTCGTAAAATGTAAATTACTTTGTTTTACGTAATATTGTGATGTTGTTGTTGTAGTCGTTGTTATTGTGTGCGATTGTAATTAATTAGATTTTTATGATTAAAGTTTTGTTTATCTTGTTTATTTTTGTGTTTTTACTTGAAATATGGTTTTATGTTAAATGTCAAACAAATTAAATAATTACTGGGAACAAAAATTATAATCATTGTTAATGGTTTTTATGAGATTCTATTGTTGGGATGCGATTAGAGTTGTTTGCGCTTATTGTAAAACATTCATGTTCGTTTTCATCCGTGTTTTGACAGTAGCATAGAGATGTTGCTGAGAATATTGATTCATCCTTAAATTTTGCTGTAAGAATGCCAAAAAAAAACAAGCATATTGCCTAATACTCCGTCGACCTTGCGAAAAATGTTGAGCAACATTTATTATTTCACACGAAAATATTGATATGTATGTCGGCAGTTCATTATTAGTTTGACCTAGCGACCATTTAAAACAAAAATGAGTTAGGATTAGTGCATATATATTTAAAATGCCCCCTTTCTGAATCCAAAACCGGTTTCACCAAAATTTTTAATGGCTACTGAGATAAAAAGCATTCATTTTTCTCCATATCAAATATTTTAGTTTATTAAGTATTGTTTTGCTCTACACGCCACCGTTTGGCAAATGCTGCAAATTTCTCATACAAAAATTTACAAAATAAATGTCATTAATGCTTTGCTCTATTGCCGTTAGAAAGGTAAGTAGCTAAAACGAAAGCAAAATAAAATGTAAACAACTCAATATATATATATATAAGTTCCTGTAGTTCCTATAAGGAGCATAGAGCCATAACAAAAATATTCCATTTTAATTTGTTCGATGCAAGTGTTTTTATTTCGTTCCAGCTCTTGTCTTGTTTAGCCGCTTCAATTTTGACTTTACGGCGCCAGGTGTGTGATGGTCTTTCTTTTCTGCGGATTCCATTCAAAAGCTTGTCTTGTGATATCGTCAACGGGTTTTCGTAGTGTAGGCTCTAGCCACCGTCATTTCCATTTCCGGATCTCGACATTTACGGGGATTTGCACGGTTTGGATCCATAGCCTTTCATTGGATATCGTAAGTGGCCTAAACAGCTCAATACACAGCAGTAATTATACGTATACAGCACAAAAAGCTACTTTTTAGAAAAGTGGCGTATGTGGCACAAACCAATATTTTTCACTTTCAATAAAATACTATAAACTTTTCAGTTCGTTCATGAACGTTTACAAAAATTTACATTTTTCTTCCAAACATATATGCCAGAAGCAGTGGTGAAAATACAAAAAAATCTATCGGGTATATTTTCAGAAAACTTCATGTAAACCCTTATTGTCGTTTTCTCCACTTCGACTTTTTGGCATATGCGCCAAACCAATAATGGGCAGACAATGTATCAATATAATCTGTCTCGAGGTTTTGCAAAACTAAACGTTTTTATTAGTTACAAGTATACAACATTGTTTTGCAAAGGTAAACAAGGACCAGGTGAAACAGGGCTATTATTTTTATAATTTCTCAAGGTAAAAAAAAACAATAAAAATTTAATTTTTTTTTTTAATTTATGCACTTTTCTTAATTTTTCTTTATGTAACGCTTGTTATAAAAACCACTGCACAAACATAAAAAAACTACCAAAAAATTATTAGCTAGCTTAACTTGTTTAGCACAGAAAATAAAAATGTTGTTAGAAACATTCCACATGTTTTTCGCAATGTAAAATTATTTGAATTTGACGTTTTTATTTTTGCGAAGTACGCGACATTGTTTTGCCTATATAAACAAAGCCCATTATATTGTCGTCTAAAAAAATTTGTTTACCAAAATGTATTTTTTTTAATTAAACATTAAATTAAAGCAATATGGAAGAAACGTTTGTGTAAGTTAAATTCAAATTTAATTTCAATTAAATGTTTCTTTAAATTCGGTGTTAAATAAATACATCTCATTTTATTTTGCAGTTGTTGCTAGAAACTTTCACACAAAACGAACAGAGTACAACTCTATAAAAATTATTTTAAAAAATTCCGCACAAGCTTTTTTACATGGGCTTTGACATCATTTCGCGGAAAAGGTTGGACAGAATAGCAAACCGAAGATAGGTATGATCTATTGTTCATTGGGCTAAACATTTTTAAAATACTAACGCAACATAAAAGCTGCAATCTTGCTTAGCAACGTTTAAAACTGCATACAAATTTATAAAATTAATTATGTTTACATTTCTCTTGTAATAAATAATTAGCAAGGTTTTTATTAAATTCTTGGGAAACTCTTAAAAAATTTATCTTATCTACTCACAAACTTTTTACATTTCTAGAAATTCTGTTCAATTAACACAACTGCTGTTGATTTTTGAAAGAAACACACTTTGGAATTTAAAACCACCACAAAATTGCAACATATTAATTTACTTAACAAATTGTTATTTATTTATTTTTATTAACCCCAAAGATGATAATTAAAAATTATATTTACTTAGAATTAATTAACACAACAAACAATTTTTAAATTTAATAAACAAAAAGTTTTGAATCTGGCTGCCATAAGTAAACAAAAAAATTTTTTAATTAGAAAAATGTTTTCAAATAGAAGTTATTGGCCTTTTCCGACTTACTTTACGTCTATTTCTAAAATGTTGTGGTAAAAACTAAATATTTGGTAGGTTGGATAATCAATGTTTTAAATTTTAATTAGAACATCATTGAGAAATAATTGTTGATTGTAAGTAATTTAAGCTTAACAATTTATAGATTTTCTTAAAAAAAAATGTGTTTAAAAGAAAAATTTAATTGACTGCGTAGATATTCTTGCAAATTTTCTTGCAACACAAGGTCTACCGAACCACCTAATAGAACATTAAAAAACTGATAAGCAACAAATTCAAAAGCGTACCCAATTGAAAATTTGTAGATCCTAGTACCCATGTTCTGGAACTTTGGTGATAACTTCTCGCATAAAAAATAATATGAAACGAAATATTCCATCGTTTCTTGAAAAGTGAGAAAAAATTGTGTCGAAACTATGAAAAGAGATTACGTCGTTACTTGATAAATTTCATAATATTACACTCGAAGCCAATGTGCCTTGCAGACGTTTAAATCGCCAATAATTGAAAAATTTTCAACGACGGTGGCGAAAATACAACCATCGGCTATACCAAATAATGTAAAGTGCGACTTTAATGTTTGTTGTTTACAAAATATCTTTTAAACCATTCGTATATTTTATAAAAAAGTTTAAAACCAAATATTTAATCCAGAAAAAATCAGCCAAGAAAATAATTCTTACCTTTTATGTGTTATTTTCATTGTATTTCGCATTTATAATATATTTTTTGTGTTAAAATTTTTTCTCACCCCGTTTTTGTTCGAGAGTTTATAAGAGAGTTTAAAATGGGAACTTTCTCACAAAAATTTTGCAGACACACTTTTTCTGTAAATTAGCGAGTAATTTCCATACGTCGCAGCTATTACTTGTCAAAAATGTTACAGCGCAGTTAAGTGAGAAAACCCAGTTTTTTGTTTTAATTTATGGCATTCTTGTTTTATTTCTCCCATTTTAATCGAAAAGTTTCACAATGCGGGAGTTACAGAACATGGACCACAGGCTTTAATAAGCAAATTCACAATAGATCGCTGCTAACTAGAGTCTTATTTTCTAGCACGGATACACGGAAAAAGACTAACCACTGATACAACTGGTGGGCCGAAGTGACGAAAATATCCGTAGCAATCGATTCAAATCAGTTGATTTCGCGTCGTTCTAAAGAACTGGATATCGCCAAGACCACTTTATGGCGAATTTTGCGTGAAGATAATGGTTAACACCCATAAAAGATCAAGCTGACTCAAGAATTGAAACCGATTAACCATTTGAAGCGACGTAAATTCTCCGATTGGGCTCTGGAGAAGATGCGCCAAGATAATGAATTTCATCGCAAAATCTTCTTCATTGACGAAGCGATCGTCACGTTACTGGGAATGGCGATCTTTATCGCGTCATGATTACCGATTATTTGGACGTTGGAAGAACTCAGAGCCAAATAGCGGCCGTTGCGGCCGAAATGTATGACCGAGTCATCGAAAATTGGGTCCAACGAATCTACCGCTGCCGACGTGCCCGAGGTGGCCATATGAACCAAGTCGAGTTCTATTCAAAAATGTTTTGATTTTATTTCAAGTCGCTCATAAAGTTTGCGTTTTATTTAACAAAAAAGGCTGTAAAGTCCTTATTGGAAAGACCTTTATAACCAGCTTAACTTAAGTTTGTCTTGGGAAAATCACTATAAATCAATCTTTTTATTTCCTGTGTTAAAAAAAACATTTACAGCAGGAGTGCAAAATTTGTGGTATAAGAAAAGATATTAGACAAAAAAAAAATGTCCCAATTTAATAAAGTTTTAAGCTTTAAAAGGATTATTGAGTAAATTCCTAGACTGTATCAAATTTTTTTCACAAAAAATATTGATCCAATTATGAATAAAAATTTCATACAAATTCCTTGCCCAATTTTTTCTATTAAGATAATTTTTAAAATGGGAAAAAGAACAAATTCTTAATGAATATGTTTTATAATTCGGATATAGAATTTAAAAAATGCCACATTTAGTCTGCTCTAATTTACAATTGGGTTGGTTTAAAATTCAGCATTTAAAACAATTATACTGTAAGTAATTACGGCATAATACAAATATTTATTTAAGTGTTGTTGAAGACATTTGATATTTCACTGATATTGACTGTAATTACAAACTGTATCCGTTGTACGTCAAAAAAAAAGCATAATGCGTTATACAAATAGACAGAAATACTGCCATACATTCTAAATGATTGTGCAGTCATTCTAAATGATTGTGCAGTTGTTTTATATTTTTTTTTTATTAAATATAAATGAATAAATAGTAAATTAAATGCTCTGTTTATTTATTTATTTATTTATTTGTTATAACATTTTAAAGTTAATGTTGAAACGTAACTACTGTATGTTGCTAAACATCTGCTTAATGTTGACAGAATAATAAAAAAAAAACCTCATTATACATAAAACGAAACCATTCTTAAAAGTTATTTTAGTGCAGTGTTGCCAATTTAGCCATTTATCACCCTCTTTAGCCATTAAAAACGAGTTTAGCCATTAGCCATTTTTTTAGCCATTTATCAACTTGTTTAGCCATAAAATTTTTTTGGCGTTTTTCTTTTAAAAGAATAATTTTTATTTTATTATAAAAATTTATAAAAGAAAAATAAAAATTTTTAACAATTAAAACGCCTTTAATTTAAATCACAACTTTTATAAATGTTAAAAATCGCTTTAAACGATGTTGATGAAACAACTTTCCAAATAAAGGAACAAACATCGGTGTTTCTTTTTTAGAAATTTCAGAATTGACTATAAAGTTGATCTCACTTTTAATGGTCTAATGATGAAGTAGAGAGTGTATTTAGCCAAGTAAACATCGTTTAAAGTAATTTGAGAAATAGGTTACATTTAGAACCCGTAAATTCGATTTTATCAAAAGGGCAAATATTTTTGCCATAACAATAAAATAGTTATACCCCCACCACAATAGTGGAAAGGGTACTATACGTTTGTGCTGATGTTTGTAACACCTTAAAATATTGGGTTTAGACCCACCTTTAAGTATACCGATTGACTAAGAATCATTTTCTGAGTCGAATTAACGATGTTTGTCCGGCTGTCTGACTGGCTGTCCATGCAAACCTTGTGCGTAAAGTACAGGTCGCAAAATTTGGAGATTATTTAATAAAATTTGGTACATAGGTTCTAATGTTGTCAGTGTTGACCGACCACACTTTCTTCCTTGTTTTTTAATTGTAGATCTGGACTCAAAAGGTTGGGTAAATGTTGTCGTATTCCTATGAGATGAACAATAACGTCATCGAATTTATGGATGATTTAATTTTTTAAACATCTTTCAAAATATTAATTTACCTTTATTCGTATTTAACAAATTGATCTCAACTTATTTTTTCATCGTAAACAACTTTAAATGAATTATTTCTGTTTGTAATAGAATTTTAATGTGTTGTTATTTAAAAAAAACTTTTAGCCATTTTTTCAGCTCATTTTTACCCATTTTTTAGCCATTTTTTCCGTAAATTTAGCCATTTTTGGCCACCTAGTTTTGGCAACACTGTTTTAGTGTTTAAATGAGAAACAAAAGGTTTTATTCTGACATTTTTTGTAACTAATTCTCTGCCTGGCCTCGTTTTAGTAACTGAAGTAAATAACAATAAAATACAGTTGTTTTTTTTTTATTTTATTTACATAATGCCGCTTTGTTGTCTTTTTTATTTTGGTTTTAAGTTCTATAATTTATTTTTTGTTTGGCTGCCTGGTTTTTGTTCAAATAATGCGCAAGCGCAAAGTCATGTTGTACATTCTTATAACTTATCTTTATTTATTTAGTTTAAGGTTTTTATATGTTTTTTATTTTGTTGTGTTTCAGTTATTTTCTGGTACTTCTTAGCTGTCCGTGCGGCTGTTAAAACCTCACAAAACAAATATGAATTATTATTTATTACTTAGGGGGTTTACTTGTCTAAATTAAGTTTGTTAATGTTATCATTTAATTACACAATTAATTTCAAATTAGGTTGTACATACGAGATCTTTAGCTTTGAGATATAAAAGGTGTCATAGTATAAAGGATAAGTACGTTGGCCAAAAGGACAAAAATGTATTTAAAGAAATCTTTAGAACTAAGTGCGAACTTGAAAGACAACAAAACTCCACATCATATTATAAACTTTCAGGACTTTAAATTGAGATTTTTAGTTTTGGGACTCTGCTAAAGTCAAGAAGTTGAAAAAAATTAAATACACTGCCAGACATATTCCAAGTCTTGCTGAACCTTTATGTATATTGAGTCATTACCGCAAACGAGGCTTTAACGACAAAAACAAAATTTTACCGGAGAAGTTTTTTTTTATTTTATTTCATAAAAATTTTGTATGAAGGTTGTCGCTTAAGCTAAAATTGTTTTAGCTCTAAAATCGTAACGGTTCCTTATGTGACCATGCCATTTTAGGTGATGATGCAGCATGTAATGAAAAAACGAAAATTGAAAATTATGTCGCTTAAGCTATTTTTACGGTAAGGGAGGCTCGATATAATCTTACACATTTCTGTGAATTTTTTCATAATTATCACTCAACTGACCTCAGGTCTCGAGAAGTTATATTCCTACTTTCTTATTCTGAAGATAACGACAAGAACACAAAGCCTAGTAAAGTAACTATAATTTGATTGAAAAGCAGATTGAATGGCAAAAATTAGATCTTTGCAAAGCCTACCTAAGTTCTACCTATTTATTAATATGTATTAAAAAATGTGAAATTTTAGAATATCGTGTCATGATATTAATATTTTGCTGTCATCATGATATTAACCGTTTGATTATCGTGCCATGACAAAAAAAAAACACAAAACTATGCAGTTCATCTGCTGTGAATAAAGGAAAGATTTTTTTTATGTTTATTACAATTTAACAAAATCAGAGGTAAGTAATCATTACAAAAATTATGCAAATAAATCAAAATAAATAAAAAAACAATCCCCATTAACAAAACTTTTTATTCTGATACAACTTATTTATGAAAGAGTATCTCCAGAATTGAAACACAAAATTATGCTAATAAAATTGCTATTGACATTTAAAGTGGCATTACATTAACCATGAAAATTAACCTAATTTTATGGGAATAAAATCAAGGCAATAAAAACAAATAAAATGGAATAAAAAAAATATTATGCAAAAATAATTTGGAAAACAGAATTTTTTTGCAAATAAATGTAAAGCTTATTAACAAATAAAGAAATTGAAAAAGAGAGAAGCATAACAACACTCCAGGCTAAGGAACAGAAATTTGCATTTCAAATAAAAAAATAAGAATTGGTATACAAAAAACAAACTAAACAACTCTAACCCCAAGGTTGGAAACACCGGGTGAAAAATTAAAAAAAAATTCCCAAATCAACCCCAAAATTTGTATATTTAAGCAAGTATGGCAGCAGAAAAATACTGTAATAATATCCTTTCAAGGATAAAGTGAAATAAAAAAAATATATATAAACCAGAATACGCATAGTTATACAATTTGTATGGTTTCATCAAATATTGTCCTGTTTGTGTTTTTCCGCTTAGAGTGTGAGTGGCACGGAATGTATACGATTATGTTGTAAGATTATCAACTCAAAACATTTGCTTAAACCCGAAAACCTTGGATTTTTGTTGGTTTCTTTGCCTTATTTTCAGATTTAAACGGAAGTACAAAACGAAAACCAATTTTTTTTTCTTTTTGTATGATTTTACAAACCATAATAAAATATTTGTATACCCTCCACCGCTGTTGGTGAATGAGGGTGTACTAAGTTAGTAATTCCGAGTGGATCTTTTTTATATATCCAAGATCCCGTAAGGTATGTACATACATATATTTAATTATTTATTTTATTTTCTTCAGTTTATAACAACATGCATTTTTTTGGTTAATAACTTATATATTTATTTCATAGAGAGCCTACTTCCAAAATATTCTTACTGTCGGTGGAGTGTATCAAAGATTCGGTACAGCTGAATATATCACTCTAACTTGTTGTTTTTTTTTTTTTTTTTGTTAGGAAAATTGCATAGGAATTTGTTCTTATATCTCATTGTATTGTTCTAAGTGTGATTATATACTGTGCTAAGGTTTAGTATACAACTATTTGGAATTTAGTTTAGTGGATTAATTGAGAATGGTGTAAATGATTCACTTATAGAAATTTAAATACTTTAATATAAAATACAAACGTACTAATTAATTGAATAACTAAATAGGAAATAAGAGGAGTTCAATAACAAGACTATATTATACCACTTTTCTGATTGAATCCAAGAAGTATGTGTAAAACCTTTATTTCTTATTCCATATCTACGAAATAAACAACTTCCAGATACTAGTGAAAATGCAGTGGAAACTAGTAAGACACCGCATAACACTAACGATCAACTATACTTTTAAAACAAAATTAAAAAAACAGGTCTAAATTTTTTTTATCCAACAGGATCCATGGAAAATAATGGACCTGCTGACAAAAGTTTTACATAGTGTTCCATAAAACGCATTTATATCCTAATAAATTAACATACTAACGGTATTAACTGCATACGGGATTAAATAGGACGTTGAACGATATAAACAATGGCATGGCTGTTACTTTCATTTGAATAAAAAAACATTTCCAAACACCCTTATATAATGCGACAAACACTATCTATAGCATCATGTCCTTCGAAGTCTCGTAAGCCCAATTATAAATATGTAGACGTATTTACCAATAAAAAACTTTATTAATGTTTGATTCATATAAGGGGTGATTTTTAAGCCCGATAGGCCTTACGAAAGGGTAAGCTGTCAAACTGCGTTTACTTTTTGGCATAAATGACCAGTATTCTCTGGCAAGCAGTGTTGCCAATCCATGTTTAATTACACATATTATGTGTAAACATTTTTTTTAATAAATAATGTTCAACGTAAACGGTCTATTAGATTTTAATTTCTTTGACTTTTATTTTTTGCGCTATTTAATAAAAAAAAAAGTGTGTAAATTCTAGAAATTTTAGATTAATTTTTTTTATATTGCGCAATAATAATATTGTGTACTAAAATAAGTCAATAAGTTTATGTGCGACAAACAGAACCACTCATAGCGAATTTTAAAAAAATTATGTTGCTTAGGGTTATACGAAAACATTTTTGTGCTCTTTTTCTGTCGCCGTTACCGCTTATGTTCGGAAATAAATACTTCGCGTGGATACGTGCCTTCAAACAGTTCTTTCTTTCTACAGCAATTAGTAAGCTTTGCTTTTTTGTAAACCTAATAACCATTTAATTGCAAATATGGAATATCGATAAATTTTGCATGTTTTTCGATTTGTATGTGTAATTTTGCTTTTAATGTGTAATTTGTTACAGTCATGTGTTTTTTTCAAGATCTTCATTGGCAACACTTTCTGGCTTGAACAACGCTAATAAATTATCTGAATATACCTTGAAAATAAGTCATTGATTCGGGAAACTTCGAGTTTTTTATGGTGCACATAGAGATAAGGCCAACTTATGGCTTAACAAGTTAAATATATGCATGTATATTTTGTTTATACCATCATACTCGTGTAAAGCCTATAGTACACGGAATGTAAAAAGCTACATGCGTATGTGGTTCTGACGTTATTTTGACGACACTACAAAGCCACAATAGCAAGTTTGTGTTGTGTGATGGCGACAAAATTACGTCAGAACCACATGCGCATGTGGCTGTTTACATTCCGTGTACAAAAGGCTTAAGAGTTCTTCTCTCGTACACAGCAGGGCTGCCAGGTATTTGTTTGTTCCATCCCAAACTTTTAAAAAAAATTCCCCAAAAATCCTCTGCTAAAAGAAAAAATCCTTAACATAAGCCCCTAAAAAATACACCATTTTTAACGGACAAGTTAAATATTTATTTGAATTTTCCTTGTACTATGTTCTACAAGAGATCATTTTTATCGTAAGGAAATGCGTAGTTGTATATACAGTCGAACTTCCCTTGCATGTGACCACAAAATCCATTAAGAAAAACAAAATAACACTAAAAAACTCGCTTTATTGTTTTCGCAAACAAAATATAAAGCGGGCTGCCAGTCAGTTTTTTTTAGGCCGTGCACTTGCCAGTTTATTATCAAAATATTATTTTCGTGGGAATACAAAATTTAATTTAAATGATTTTGTTATTCTTGCTTAATTTCCTATTTTTATTATTTGAAAAGAACACTGCAATTTATTGTTGATGTTTTAAATAAACAATTATATTCTACAAATCAATTTGAGAAATCTTTAAGGTGTGTGCTCTAATCAGAAGCACTTCCTTCCACTTCAGCCCAGCAATAATGATCAAACTATTGAAATAGTAATTTTTAATGTCCTTGCTAAACACAGTTCACACACGTCAATTTTGACTCGTCAAGTCTTGAGTTTTTAGTAGAGAGGGAAAAAGAAATGGCATTCTCTTTTCCCTTCTCTCCTAAAAGCTCAAGACTTGACGAGTCAAACTTGACGTGTGTGATTTTACAGTAACCGTTCTACAGATATTTTTTTTTCTCATTATTTATTTATTGAATCTTCATATATTAAATATGAACTAACAATAATTAATCAAATCTAATCCTAATTCTTTATTAATGTGCTGCCAGTGCCAGACAAAAATGTTTCTTCTTCACGGGTTCTGTTCACATAAATATATAGGAGTTTATCGCTCACCTAATTGGGTAGGCGCTGCTGTGCCTCTTCTTTACTTATTTTACTTAATATTTTGTAATCATAGTTTTTACTAATGTTACATTGAGATCCTTATGAATGTTTGAGTTTTTAACGTACCAGGGAGCGGCTGTGATTATTTGAAGAAGTTTATTTTGACGCATTTGAATTTTTTCGATATTAGAGGCCAAGGCTGTGCCCAATAGTTGAATACCGTAGCACCAGATAGGCTTTAAGATAGAGTTGTAAAGTAGAAGCTTGCAATCGAGACTAAGGACAGAATTTCTTCCAATAAGCAAATGAATTTGAATGGCTTTTAGTTTCATTTGAGTTAATTTTGCCTCTATATGGCATTTCCACGTTAATCGCCGATCCAGATGTAAACCGAGATATTTTACATGCGAATGTTGAGGAATTATTTGATTATTGATTGTAATAGGGGGGCAAGATTCCCGGCGCAAGGTGAATGTTATATGAACGCATTTTTGCTCATTTACCATTACCCTCCATTGTCTTAGCCATATTTCTAGTTGAAATATAGGATCCTGTAAGTAACGAGATGCTTCATGCTTCTTTTCGTGGACGCTTAGAAAAGCTGTATCGTCTGCAAATGTTGAAGTTTGGGTGTAGTTGTTTGTTGGCATGTCCAAAGTAAAAATAAAGTATAATAGAGGGCCCAGGATGCTGCCTTGTGGAACTCCAGCGCTAATTGGCTGATGCGAAATTAAGAAATTTCCTTCCTTAATAATAAATTGACGACCGACAAAGTAGCTTTCTAACAGCTTGTGTGTGTTTGCTGGTAAATTTTGCTTCAATTTATGTAATAAGCCAGACTTTATCAAAAGCTTGCGAAATATCGATCAATATTTGTTTTCTTCAAATGATTTTCTTATGGCATTCACTATTCGATGAATGCTGTGGTTTCTTCTAAATCCAAACTGATGACTTGGAATACATCTTTTGTCACTTAAAATTGGTGTTCATTTTGAAACTAATAATTTCTCAAACAGCTTTGACATACATATTTGATAATAAGCTAATAGGCCTGTATGACTCGACTTTTGTATGATCTTTACCTGGCTTTGGTATCATGGTAACTAAGGATACCTTCCATTTTTGAGGATAGTATTCAAGGCGTAAAATAGCATTAAAAATAAACAGAATAATTTTCTTTGCTACGCGAGGTAGCTCTAAAATAAGGTGACCATACGTACTCTTTTTTAAAGGACAATCATCTATTTTAACTTTCTGTCATCTATAAAATTTGTGTCCTCTTTTATCATCTTATTTTCATAATCTGTCATCTTTGTCCTCTTTATTTTTAAAAGCATGACCAATAATTGCTTTTATTTTAATAAATTAAAATAAATTTTAAGAAAAAATTTGATACCCATATTACCCTATTTAAAACGAAGGGTTACCACGTAATTGCATTTTTGTCAAAACGCGAACAAGCACGAATTTCAAAAAAAGCTGAGACACGTATTTAATTAAATCGACTAAAGATTAAAATATGTTAATTTGGCATTTTTATTACAAACAACCCCAAACAAAAAATTCAAAAACCGTTTTTGTACAGAAATTGCTTAAAAAAACAAAATTGAATGTACAGTTAGACGCGCCTTACGATACCCAATTTGTCGGTAAGGAAACAGATTCTCAAATTAACAAAACATGCAAAAATAGACCCTTTTTCAAACTGGTCCAGCTCACGAGAAGTCGAAGCTGGAGCCGAAATATTTAAAATGGCATCTTAAAAAGACCAAGGTTCATTTTTAGGAGGGTACATCGAGCACGAATTTTGCTTCCATACAACTTGAGTCGCTCTAATGTACATACATACTTATGTACATTCATACATATATTTTTTTATTATTCTTTATTTAATTTTTCGTTTTGGTAATTGTTCACTTTTAAGTTAAATAATTTATTTAAAAATCATTTAGATTTTTGCGTCCATTCGCTAAATATTTATGTTATATATGTACATAAAATCAAATTTAATTAATTATTAATTCAAATTGTATGCGGGGTTAAAAATACACGTCTGAGTCCCAACAAACTGATGTAGAACACAGATATGTATACAGGAATTTCAAGTGTATTCGTATGAGAGGTACCATGCCTACTTTTCCTATTGAACATATGTTTAAAAGATGTTGTGTGTTATGTAAGCTATTTGCTCAAAGTTTTAATACTTTTACTGTTACTGTACTCCAAATATGTAGAAATTAATATTGTGATTGTGATTTAAAAATTAAAATTTATTAATCGCTTTGTAAAGCGCTGGGTTACCTGAAAATTACTATAAAAATTTCAGGTAAATCGGTTTAGTAATTTAGGAGAATTTAGGGAACAAAAATTATCATAAGAGTGGGTAATTTTTATTTTTAAATTTATAGTTTACCGATTATTTTAATCCACTGGGATAATCTTAAGCGTAATTTAACAGCTATGTTCAAAAGAAACAACTATGAAGAATTGATTAATACTCCAACATTTCTTCATATAAAGATTAACTTTCGAATTAAATTTCCCATTTAAAAACTCATTCAAATGACTGATTACTTTATCTACTTACAACATACTTAGTTAAGTTAATACGTTCGTTTTTTTCACCCTCCCTTTCTCTATTAACTTCTGAACAAACAGTGAAATCCTATAATTGTTGTTAAACAAATAAAATACCTAAGCAGATTTTAGGGCTTAACTTCTAAGGTAACCAACCATTGTACAAACAAATCCAAAAAAGGAAAATAAATGTTTATAAACTTCCACACTTATTTCCCCAAGTCAATATAAAAAAATAAAAAAAAAACATTTTATTATAGAAGAACTTGAAAAAAATCTTACCTTATATAAACTATTTCATTGTTGTTGTTGGTAAGGCGACGCCAACCTGGTGGTATATTTGCCTTAACTCCCGGCAACATTGAATGATTGTGATTATTGTTGCTGTTGTTGATGTTGGTGTTTAAGTTTGAATTTGAATTTAATCCATTTGAGTTTAATCCAATTGTAGTGAAATGATTACTGGCTACATTTGTATTACAATTAGCATTAAAATGAGCATTACAATTGGTATTACAGTTGTTATTATCATGATTAGCAACATGTTGCTTAGTGTTTGCATGCATGCTTTGTAATTGTTGACGAGCATTAATGTGACCTACACCCTTTAAGTCCCCTGTAGTGTGTGTAGGGATTTGTTGTTTTTGGGAATTTTGTAAGAGAGTTTGTTGCTTCTGCTGCTGATTGGTTTGATTAAAGTGTAATGGCTGTTGACTAATCATATTGTTGTTATTATGATTATGTTGCTGCAGCATGCTGCTATTATTTGTATTTTGATGGGGATACAAATTTTGATTTGCTGAAGGTGCTACCACATTTGGTGGTATACATGATGCTCGATTATTGCTGCTGTTATTTTGGTTATTTGTATTGCTATTTACCAAGCCTGCTGGTAAAATTCCATTTTGTTGCATAGATCGTTGATTGTTAGAAAATTGATTTTGATAATGTGGCATTGTGTTGTTGTAATTATTTGCAACAAATTTATTTTGAGTATGTGGCATGGGTGTCATATAGTTTTGGCAAGGCATCATATGTGTAGCAGAATCTTGATTAGATTGATTCTGAAACATTTGCTGCTGTTGTTGCATTTTCAAATGCATTTGTTGTTGATGCATTTGCTGTTGATGCATTTGTTGTTGCTGTTGCATCATTTGCTGTTGATGCATATGCTGTTGCATGTTGTAATTATGTTGTTGTTGCTGTTTTAATGAATATTGTTGCATTAAATGTTGTTGCTGTTGCAAATTGTGTATTTGTGGCTGCTGTTGCGTTTGGTGCTGTGGCGAATTTCTATTCATATTGCCATTCATTGTTGCAGCTGCGTTCATTTTTTGCTGTTGCTGCTGTGTAGGCTGATGTTGTTGTTGTTGTGGCTGTATATGACCAGCACTTGCAGCAGCCATTTTGGCTAAGATTTTATATTTTTAAGAATATATGTATTTTATTGAACTATTCTGAAATAAATAGAAAAAGGAAATATTCTGTTAAAATTGTTTTTAAAATTTATTTATGTATATGCATATATGTGTGTATGTGTATAAGTATATGTATATGTAAAATTGAAGCGTTACTGACTGAATCATTCATCATCACACAGCCTCAACGCTTGAAGCTCTCACTTTAAATCGATCAACTAAGGAAATTCGAACGTTTAGTGGGTAAAAAGCGTAAAAACGTCTAAATTTGCTTATCTCAAAAAACAAATACAAAAAAATGTAATTCTTATCGTTGCTTATTTAAAAAAAAAATTTGCGGGCAGGTGTCTGGTACTTTTTTGGAATTGGTCCCTTTTGGGTAGGAAACGAGTAAAGACTGAATTTGGAACTTTGTGTCACACTTTTTAGCTAATTAACTAACATTTAAGTACAAATTGTATAACATCCCAGCCAGCAAAATAGTCCGACGTCTTTCAGATATCTGAGAGAAACGTCGATAAAAAAGTCGGAATCGTATAAGAATTCTGTCAAATTTCTGACCCAAAAACGTATGAAGTGGTTGACACGAATTCTGACAGACATGTCGTGGGAAATTCTGTTGTTTTTTTTTGCTGACATTTCTGATTGATATCTGACTGAAACCTAATGAAAAAGGCATGGAAAATGTTGATGAGCTAGCCTAGATTCTTATTGTTTTTTAACAAATAGCTGAAAGAATTCCTTTTATTGCAAAATATTTTAAAGTATATAATTACAAATTTTACACGTACGTACCTTTTTTTAATCATTTTATCTTGAAATAAAATTAAAATTATTTTCAACTTAATCTGTAAGAATTCCGTCGGAATTCTGTTAGACATATCTGTACACAAATTTCCCCCGATATGTCCATTCGAAATCGATCAGAAATCGGACAGACAGTAAGTATATTCAATGTCTGACAGAAATCTGAACGAAGTCTCTAAGAATGAAGTCATTTGCAAGAAATGTTTAATTCAGACAACGTCAGAGTATTTTGTTGGCGGGGATTCTACATATCAATTATCTAATATATACAAATATAATTTGAAATTCGAACGTTAAAGGGGAATTTTTTTTTTTTTTTTGTTCTTTTTAACAAAACATTTTTCTCCATTCATTGACATGTATCATCGTATTAAATAATGGGCTCCCGCTACAATATTAAAATGTTTGATATTATAGATGAAAAATGTTGATTGATACTTTTTTATTTTGTCTTAAAACATCTTGAACTTTGTCATATAAATATGTCCACGAGAGAAAGAAAGACGCTTAAAAAGTAGCAAGTTAAATGCTAGTTGAATATATATTAATTTTAAATAGCTCAGCTGCATGTTGTAGTTTACTAAAATATATGTTAACGTATTGATAAATCATTTGAAAAACTAATCTGTCTATCTTCTATAATTTAGTGGGCGTGGTACCCCCATACAAAGAAATTATATATTAAACAAATAGGTTAGTAATTAATAGGGATAAGATTTTCATGCACTTAAAAACCGATAATATCCGCATAAAATATGCATTGAAACCTCTAAAATATGCACTCAATAAATAAAAAATATGCGCAAAAAACTTAGAAATTTCCATCGTTTTTTAATTTTACTTGAAGCCTAATGTTATTCAAAAATGTATCTTTAAAAAGCTTAAAGAACTAATTTAAATTTTTCTTTGTTTAAACAAAAAGTTACTGTTTACTTTAAGAATGCCAATGCATTTTGAGAAATCATATTTTCAGATCACACTTTAATTCCAGATGAGATCACAAATATTTCAAACTTATATTATTTTTTGAAATCCTAAATTTTTTTTGCAATACATCTTGGATTTTTATTAATATTTCGGGCTATTCTTTCTTTCATATTGTTAATTTTACTTTCTAAAAATATTAATTAATTGGATTTGAGTATTAAGTGAACAAAATTGCTGCTAATTAGTTATTGTTTCAACAATATATGCGTAGTTGGATACAAATACAAATGCTAATTGAGTTCTGATGTTATGTAAATTTAATATTTCTTTTACTCTTTCAATTGCATCATCATCGGTGCAAAAAGCTCTTCAAACATTCTTAAATTATTTAAAGTTTTTTGAATAGAATTGTAAAGCGTCGAGCCAGGCCCCATCTTGTTACTGCTGGCTGCGGTGGAAGGGGAACCAAGGGATACATTTCATTAGAAATTGCAATATTATCGAATTGGCTTCTAATTTCCTCTGCAAACCGGTATAACCCATTTGCCATAGTTGTAAGTATCTTGTAAAATTGTTGGAAATAATATTTAAAACCCATTGGAAGCCCTAACTATGTAAGGTGCTGCATCGGTTTGAAATAGAAGGATCTTTTGTCGAAATCTTAATAATTTTATATTTAAATCAAAGATCCAAAAGAATTTATTTATTTATTGATTTTAAGATTTTTTCGGAAGGTATTTTTAAAAATTTGAGTAAGAACTTATTTTATAATATGGAAATTGAAAAAATCACTCAAAATGTCAACAAATGCAAAAATATGCATTTTCACTAAAATATGCAACAATATTCAAAAACAAATCGATGCCATTTTAGACTATCGACAAAAAACATGCATTTGCATGGATATCGCATCCCTAGTAATTAATAATGCAAGCATGGACCATGTCATTGTTAAAAAGTGTTTATAGTGAGACGACATGTCTTCGTTTTTAAACGACATGTTTTCGTTTTTAAACGAAGTTAAAACTAATCCTCTTGTGTATATCCAAATCTGGGTTATATGGTCCTGCCCTAGGACATCGTAATGTTAAATAGACCATGTTTTTCCATATGTTTGGGTTACTTTTGGACTAGTCCTAGTCCCTTGTGGGCTACATTTTACACGCGTGTTTGGGCTAGTCCTAATATTTGCAGGGTATGTAAATTTGTATATGTATGTAAATTTGGCAAATTTGCGAAGTTATTTCTAATAAATTCAAACACAACAAAAAATATTTAAAATAAATCTGCAAAATAAAAAATATTTGCAACACATTATTTTGTTGCTGAGATAACATATTTAAAAATAAAAAATCTTTAGCAAAATTTCTATTAAAAGTATACATACATACATATATAAATACACACATAAGATAAGGATCCATAAATAAAATTAGACTTACAGATTAAAAGCCATTATTTCATTTATGAAATCAAAAATAATAAAACAAAGAACTTATTTGCAGGTAGAGCACAACCAAAGACATAAATTTTGGGAAATACCCAAAAAAGAGAAATCCTTTATAAGATCTCCTAACAAATTGAATGAGTCACACACACTCTAGTTAATTGTAGTTAGTGGCGGTGACGTTCAATAACGAAAAAGAATTTTTTCTAACACTTTCTGAAACTTAAAAATTCTTTTGTTTTCCTACTAACTAAATGATTTGTTCAGTAAGTTGTCTTTATCTTCATCACATTATTGGTGTGTTTACTTATATCCCCATTTATCTCCTTTTCTACTTGGGATTTTTCAACGTTTTTTATTTTTTGTGAAAGGTGTGACAATGTTGTACGTGTGGGTTATTGAATTTCAGGCCGTCTTGCCTGTAAGGGACACACAAGTGGAAACTTTTTTTTACTATTTGTGTTCTTTCCCAAGCTTTTGTGTATTTTATGCTCCTAAAGTGTTGATTAGATCATCAGGGTATAATTTTTTGTAGATTTTTTGGTAGCATTTACATTGTTGGTTTTCTAAAGAAAACAACAATCATTTGAGTCACTTCAATATTCCTGACATATGAAGTCATAATCAATTCGATGTGCCTCCTTTTCTTTCTCCTCTTTCTGTGAGTTGTGGTGAAACGTGTTGACAATTTCAAGTACTCAGTATTGTGTAGAACGTTTTTTAAGGGTCTACAGTTGTTTATTGGCTGATGATGTTGATGTTGTTATTGGCATGTGTTCATTATAGATTGTATTTAATTTTAAATTAAAATAAAAACGTCACTGTCAGTTTCGTCAAGCCATGATTACCTTTATTAAACAATCATTAAATTAAAAATATGAGTTTGCACAATAAATTATATGTATGTATATGCTAAAAATTTTAATTGGTGTTTATTTTTATTGATAAAAAATTAAGAAAATTTTAAAAATGCCACTAAGAAATTTTAAATAATAAGAAAGTGAAAATTGTGAACAAAATGTTGTATACAAATTTCCATTTGTTATTCTTAACAGTTATCCTAACATGGCTTCTAACGAGTTTAGATAATTAGCAATAGTCAAGAATTGTTTGCTATTGAAATTAAACCAAACCGGTCCACAAATAGCTGGGTTATAGCAAAAAAAAGGGCGATGTAGCTTGTCTTTACATAATAATTCTGTGACGAAACAAGGAATAAAAAGTGATAAGTTTAAAAATCAAAGATTGTTCTGTTTTAAATCCATTTATTATTCATTTTTGTACTTCAGGCTCAATTATATTAAAAAAATTAAATATACATATTAATGTTTGGGGGACTATTGGGAAAGTGAAGCGTTCACAAGTCACGTACTTTTTCACATAGCCAATCCTTTCAAAAAGTCAACCTCATCCACTGTCCTTTACGGGCTTGATGATGGGCAATTTCAATGCACAATTGTGACCCGATAACTTAACAACAGAGAGCGCCATGGGAAGACATTGATTAGGGCGTCAGGCGGAAAACGGTAAGATACTCCTAGACGCATGCCGAACTAATAACCTTGTTATTGGCGGAACTCTATTTCCTCATCCGAGGCTTCATAAAGTTAACTGGATATCTCCTGATAGCGTGACCGAAAACCACATCATTATCAGCAAGAAGTGGAGAGGTTCGCTGCTAGATGTGCGAAACAAACGTGGTGCTGATATGGGCAGTGATCACCATCTTCTAATCGCTCATATACGCGTTTAAATCGCTGCCATCAAAAATAATTCTCTCGTGACACAAAGGAAATTTAACGTGGCGCAGCTAAAAAATGAGGTAATTTCCAACGCCTTCACCAACGAATTAAAAACGTATATAACAAACAACAACTCTGAACGCACGTGGCCAGAAATTAAAGATATATTATTCAAAGCTGCAGAACATCACCTTTGTTCCAAAAACAACACCCGAAAGGAATGGATTAGCGATACCACATGGAAATTAATTCAGGACAAAAAGGAGGCCAAAGCTGCCCTTAACTCGAGCAAAACTCGATCGAATAAAATTAAACACCAGGAAACGTATTAGATTCAATCTGCACCTGCACTTCCCACGTATTGCATCCATCCATATCTTCTGTGTGTCCAGGAATCATTGAAATCAGCGAAGCAATTAGTTCAATTAAAAACAACAAATCCCCGGGCCTGGATTAGATTTCCCCAGAACTCCTTACAACCGACCGAGTTACTAGCTCTCGCTTATTGAAACCCATCATAAGAACATTCTGGAATGAAAAATCCATACCCGACGAAATCACCACAGGCGCAATTATAAATCTTCCCAAAAAAGGCGATTCAACCGCCAGGAAGAATTGGAGAGGCATAACTTTGTTGAGCGTGGTCAACGCATCGGGCGACCAGCACACACGGAAACGCCAAATCATTACCGAACTGTCCGAGCTACGACTACAGTGGAACGAAGTCAAACATCGCGCTGATGATCGAGATCAATGGAATCAACTTGTTTCGGCCCTATGCTCCCCAAAGGAGTAAAATCGACAATATATATAACCCCATATTCATAAAAATATTTCTGAATTATTCTAGGTTTATTAAACAGATTTTTTATGAATAAGACCTTTAATGTTTAAATTACTACTTAAAAATTGTACACAAATATTTACATTGCAATTAAAAAAATTAAAAATATGAACATTAATTTTCAAAAAGTGTTAAATTTTCTTCTTCTTCTGGCCATATGATTGTTTTTACGTAATGTTTTGGTTTTTTCTACGTTTCAATTGAATTGGGCAATTCGTAGCTTAAACAGCATGCGCTGCTCCTTTGTAAGCCATATTTTATATGAATTAAACTGTTTACAGTATTCAAAGCCATACGATTTCTAATTTTATTTTTAAAAAAATTCATAGCACTGAATGATTTTTCAACCTCAGCATTAGAGTATGGATATGATAACAATTTTAAGACAATCAATGACTACTTTTGAAAAGGATTCTTATCAACCGAATTCTTGAATTGATAGACCTCGATTCAAAATTGATCGGTTCTATCTAAATTTTTCCACTGGTAGTATTTTAAATTTTTTAAAGAATTTTTCAGTTCTTCAATTTTATTAACATCATCTTTAAACTCTTTTATTACATTTAAAGTATGTATTTTCTGGTTTACACAAAAAAACATTTTTTACGCTAAATGCCGAAATTTTTTCTAACAACTTAAAACTTGTTGGAAGTTTGGCCCTAATTTCATAAATTAAAGTTTTTACGAACTGTATTAAATTCTGTTTAATAATATATTTATCTGATTCAGTTATATGAGAATCATCACAAGCCTTCTCAAAACTATATCCTAGGTAACAGTTATTATTTATTATAGATTCAAGTTTGTTAGATATATAATTGAAGTCATCTGTTGGTATAATGATTTTATTTGTTAGGCTTTGTAATAAATGAAATAAATCAGAAAATAGCTTCAAATGGTCAGCAAAATGTGCTTCAAACGCTAAATTTACTTTCAGGACTTCAGAAAGAACGGAACCTAAAAAAGTTATACATAAAAAGTTTTGTTGATGATTGTACATTGTTTTAATCAAGACGTTTCGAAGGACATATCGTCAACCATATTGAAATGAGTTTTGAGCTCCAGCCACATTGATAAAATTGTTTTTATGGTTTTTTTCGGTTAAAAGCCATCTTGTAGGAGCCGCTAAAGGAATTTTATTTGGACTACCATTGTCATCATTTACCATTGTCATATTTATGTAACGGTCGCCGTAAGACCCTTCAGGGGGGGGTTCTTTTTATAGGTAGACCAAATCAGTTACAAAATAAATTATATTAAAGGTAGTATATAACTATTTAAGTTGGGATCGAAATTAACCAAAAGAAAAAAAACAAAAAAAAACTTATGAACTTGTGAAATGGATTTCATAGAGAAGACAGATGTTATGTGTCCTCCCTTTCTTTACCCACCCATGCCATGCTATCTATTTATATTTTTAAAAGTAATTATAAAAACACCTCAAGCTTAAATAATTAAAAGTAATTATAAAATAAAGGTCGTATAAGAATAAATATCATCATTTATTAATTTAAATATCCTAGCATAGGCTTTCTGTCTTATGGAAGAACAAGAAAACCAGAAAATTTATATTTAGAGAAAAACTTTTTGCTGTTGCAGCGCAAACAGCTTACTGAAGTGAATGGCACACAAATCTTACCAAAATTAAATATTTTTAATTATAATTTGCCTGAATTCTATATAATAACAGCAGCGTTGTCTGCTCCAATGCCTAAAAGTTTTTTTATGTCCAAATTAAAAAGATTTATAAGCCGATTAAGCCCTGAAAGTAAATTCTCAGCATTACCGACGTTTAGATCGATTAATCCCAAGAAAGCAGTAGCAAATTCATTTCTTTTGTGACTAAAATAATGAACTAAAAAGTAGTAATAAAATAATTATATATTTTGACACATAATTATTAATATTGTTTTACTAATATGTAGTAGCTTCATCCAATATTAAACTGAAATATGACAATCTCAGGTCCTTAAGAAGCTCGTCAATAAAGTGGGGGGAGCTAATTATAATATTGGCACACTTTGTACGATGCAGTGTTAAATTACCTGTCTTGCTGTCTGCAAATGTTTAACGACAAATTTCGCCAAGGTGATTCATTGCTAAAAATTGTGAATGTATTGAAGTATATAAAGCAAGATTCGCGTGTGCAATTTGCTTTTTTGTCGGAACATCTGACGAAAAAGATATATCTGTAGTGCAATTCACTAACTTTTAACACTTTAAAAAGTGTTAACTTTAACCACACATTTTGATGTTTGCACTAACCACTATGTGATTCACTAACTTATTTATAACCACGGTAAACAGTTTTATATTTCTCTCTTTTCAATTGATAAATCGGTGCAACTCTGCCAAGAGAAACGTCAAAATAGGATAAAATAACTGCCCGTCTATACCAGAAATAATTATTGCGACATACATATATTGTAAAATGTAAATGTCAAAATTATGTTATCTATAATGTAGACAGCAATTTTTTGTACATATTTATTGCCGGTAATTTACGTTGCAATAATTGTTAGTCCATTTTTGTTGACAATTGTTGCTTACATAAAACATCAAATTTGGACGTCAGTTGAAAAAAGTATTAAAAAGGAAAAAAATAGAAGCATATGGCGTATAATTGTTGTAAAAAAAATTACAACCATATTCATTAAAAGTTCTTATTTTAAGCTTATAGCATTAATTAACAATCAAACGTTTTTTGTCTAATAAGCCTCCTATAAAAATTTGTATTCATAAACGTACATTAAAAGTTTTATTACAATTAACTGTTTGTGGGGATTTTGTGTTTTAGTATGGCAACTTTCTTTACATTTTGCTGAAATTTTATTGCTAGTGATGCATGAAACTTGTATTCGGTTCACATGATATTCTATATTTAATTTTTTTATAGTTTTTTTTTTAATTGTAGAACTTAAAAATTATTCTTATCAAATAAAACTACATTTTATTTTAGTTTCTGAACAAAATCTTGCCGAAAGGTATCATCATGTTTGAACCTTTTTCAAATATACGATAAGAAAGTATTCGAAGAAAAAGTTTGTTTACTTTTTATTAACATCACTATTATTATAATTTGTTTATTCTATATTTTTTAAAATTTTTGAACAATAATTCGTTAGTTTAAACAAAAAAACAACTAGTTTCAGTAATTAAATAAGTTATTAATGATAATATCTGCATTTGCCCCTGAACATATTATTTTAAATCATATAAAAATGTTTTAAATAATTAACCATATAACTTTAAATTGCTTGTCTAAAATAAAAAAAAAGTTTAGTTAAATGTATTTAACATGTCCATATTAATAAATAAAACATTTTTTTCGTTATTTTTCAACATATTTCACAAAAATAAAATCAAAAAATGCAAACGCTTATCAAAATGTCATTTTATTTTTGGTTTAAAGAAGGGTAAATCGAACAATAAATTTTCTTACTTTATGAATGGTTTATTAAAGGTTTAATAGACTATTTTTCGTTTATGAATCCTTATATGTATATGGTTAATAAACCATTAATAAATTTTTATGAATACGGCTGTAAATTTTTTTCCTCTATTGCAAATTAATTGTGGCTATACTTATTCCTTGTGCATTTTAAATTTAATGTGTTTATATTTTATATTCACTTTTATTAATTTAAAAAATTTAAATAATTTTTTTAAGTATTTAAATTTTTATTAAATTATAAATTTGTATGTATTAATTTTTTCAAAGCTTGACATTCACACACAAAAATAAACAACAAACAGATGATTCGAAAATCAAGTGAACAAGCAACTGAAGTAAATGAACCCTTAAACTAAATGAACTGACTGGCTGAAATGAACTGACTCAAATGTACGAAATAAACAGCTGACTCAAAAGACAAACTGACGCAAAAGACTAATTGACTAAAAATTAACTACTGAACTAAAAGAACGAACTAGTTTATTTTTTTTAAATCTAATGACCAGTCACCTTATTGAACGATTAAGCCCAAGACTAGTTTTTCCGTATTTATTTTGTTATGTAGTTTGATTTTTGTCGGTTAAGATATATTTTTTAAAAGCCAAAACTATTACCCCCGTATTTATAAACGATTATTAAATTTAACAAACGTTTATTATGCCAAATTTTTATACAAAATTTGTTTTGTAAACCTTTATTAAATTTAAAAATTTTTTATAAATACGGGCGTTAAACTTTAAGGAATTTCTATGCAGTTTAATAATAAAAAAATTTAAAAATTAATGTTAAAATCACTTGTTTTAACTGAAATGGAAATGATCTTTTTTTAAATAAATTTTAAGTTGTTTAACTATAGTTACATACCTATACATAATTAATTTAAAATTTAGCTTACTTTATTTTTAAAAATTACATACCTAATATTTATGACTTAAATAAATAGGTATGTATATAAAAATGTATGTATTTATACCTATGATATCATTTTCTTTACAATATTCATTAAATATCAAATAAAAATGTTATGTTAATAAATGTTAAACGTTAAAAATGTATTTTAATTTTTTTTTTTTCAAAATGTATCTTTTTGGAAAAAATTTTATCTTTTTAGAAACCAAAATGTATCTTCCTTCAATTTCACTGGCAACACTGGGTGAAGGGTAAATTAAAATAAAATTAGTATGCTTAAATAAAAGTCAAGTAGTTGATACTCCCTTACAAACACCCACTCTTTCAACAAATTAAATACCTACGCTTAATAATCCATTATTTCAATTAAACACCTTCTTTTTGTTCCATAATTTTAATCTGTTTTACTGATGTTGTTGCTCCTTTTTGTTAAGAACATTTATAGTATAAATTTTATACCTATCACAAAAATATTGAGTGTTTGCTCTTTGTTATAACAAGAACAACAAACTTCATATGTGTAAAAAGGAAACAAACAAACAAACAAACAAACCCTACTGAATGAAGGCCTTACTATTACAACATGTTTTGTAAAACATTGAGTAGAGCCAAACTATTTGAATGAATCAAAATTTTAACAAAAACACCACATGAACATAACAAACACTCATCTATTGAAACAAAATTGTACCACATTAAAAACAATTTTTCTTCTTTTGTTGAATTTTGGGATAAATCGAGATAATCTTATTATAAACACTTGACACAGTTTTCTTTTTACTTTTGTCTTGTTTGACAAATTCTTATTTGATTTATACCTAGTGGTTATTAATGTTTTAAATATGTTAATATTTTATAGATACAAAATAATATTTACATAAGTTGTGTATTGTCAGTTTTAAGTCTTTTAACTTTTTCATTTTGTATTTTCTATACTATTAACAAAATCAATTGCAATTCGTGTCGGTTTTTAATTTCATAGTGAGAGAAATGGTATGAGAAGAGAGATTTTTTTTAATAAGAGAGTTGAATTTGTTTTCAGATTTTTTGTTTTTCATAAAAGAGAGTACGCATTTAAAGAGAGAAATACAACGCAATGTAAAGAGTAATAGTACATTTTTACACTTAATTTGTACCAGATAACACTTAAAATTGTACCAACACTAAAAGAAACATGTTCTTTTTGGAGTTAATTACACTGTGCTAGTTGAAAAAACAGACAAGCCGGGCACAAGGCGTTTTAAGACAATTCGGGTACGCTGAATCCATGGGTCTAGCCGTTTTGTTAGGTTAGTTCTTGTTTTAAAGATATACCGTTATTTCGAAAATTGAGGAGGTTGCACAACATATGTAACTCAAAAACGCTTTAGCTTATTGAAAAAACTAAAAAAACGAAATTCCGCAATAAAATTTCTTTTAAGAAAAGTAGCCAAATTTAAGAATTTCAACCATACAGACATGGCCGTCGAATGAAGTTCTTAAATTTGGCCCCTGCAGTGCCTAGGATGCCTCTAGATGGGTCAAATGTAGGACCAACCCCACTTTATTTTGCATCTAACGGCCATTTTCACCAAGTTCGGTTATAATTAACTATCGGTTATAGCTGTCAAAACATATTGGTAACCGGAACTTTAATTTAAAGTTAGCATTAACCAAACTTGGTGAAAATGGCCGTAAATCATTTATTTTTAACAAATCTATCCATCTCCATTCCTTAAGGGGGCTCCCATACAAAATGTTCAATGCAGACTAGAAATAGATTGAACAAAAAGTCCCATAAATGCCCAGGAGTCGCCCCTAGTGGGTTATAATGAATGGCCGCCCCCAATTAATTTTTTGTTCTTAACATTTTCTCGAGACATTTTGCCCCTTATCACCCCTTCTTAGGGGGGCTCCCATAGAAACATTGCGTTTTATGAAATTCTTAATTTAATTAAAGTTTGGCGACTTTTGTGAATAAAATAAAAAGTTGCTAACAGATTTTTTTGTTTGCAGTTTTTAAATGTCTTCAAAAAATTAGAAGCCTAGCTGGGTTTTGCAATTTTTTATGAATTTTAAAAACAAACAAAAATTGTCAAATGTGGCTAAAAAATTTGCCAAAAAAAAATTATGTTTCTAAAACGACTGCGTATCTTTGAAAAAAGTTTTATTTTTCTTAGAAGAATTTCGGTTTTTTAGTAATTTCAATAAGCTAAACCATTTTACGCGAACATAGCTTTATTCGTTATGGTTTTAGATGTACTTAAGTGTTTTCCGAGAGTATGATTTATACATATGTGAATTATGGACCGATTTTCGCGAAATTTGATGGTGTTATTTCTAGTTTTATTAAACTATGGAAAACCAATCATATCAAGCCAAAACTTTGATATATCATATTTAAAGACCCTACTGTAAATGCCAATGATATAAAGAAAAATTTAAAAAGGTGACCCCTACGTTCGCCAAAATCAAAAAAAAATTTCGAAACTGCCTTGCAAATATACTTAATATTAGGGGGTGTTCAGCGCACTTTTTTTTGTTTTAAGGTGGTACGCTCTACTATACATGTTATAGATACTTAAAAATCTTAAATGAAACATGTAAAAAATATTTTTTTAATTTTTTGGACTTGATTGCTTTTTTTAAGTTTAAATAGACACAACAAAATATAAAACTTTAAGCAGAACCGGTTGTTTGCATGCTAAACACACAGATAGCAACGAATACTGAACGAATGGTGTTAAGTTTTTCTTGTGTCTTCATGTGGCAACATGTTATTTCATTGCTTCATGTATGTACTACGGCATCACAAATAGAGATTGTAAAGCATTTAATATTTTTTTTCCTGTATATTTAAGGCAATGCAACGCAATTGGAAGCCCGATATTGATTACTACTAGATCTAGGTCCTAATTTAACAGGAAACAATTGAGCTCTTTAAAGATAAAATTCTACAGGAAAATTCGTAATTCAGATTACATTAATTGTTCTTCAATGTACAAAATTGTAAGCAAGAATTCATAGCAAAAAAAATATTGCAATGTTGTTTAAAAATTAATTGTGCTTTTAAAATGCTTTGTCTTTGATTTATCATATTCATGAAGTGCTTTAGGTAAGCTTAGGTTAAAAATGGCAGTCAGTATTCATTTGACACACTTGGACCAAATGATCTATCGTGATACCGCTAAACAGAACCAACCTAAACTTCTACCAAAGTTAAAGGTGGCTGATTCCATTTTGGCCAATCGTCTCTTCGGCATAGCAGGACAGTACAGAGTAGGTGTTCTACGTTATCCTCCTCTTGTTCGTCATCACAGATGCGGTAGTAATCAAAATGTCCGACTCCGAGACGCTGTGCATGTCTGCCTATAAGACAGTGTCCCGTAAAAACTGATACCAAAAGTGATACGTCCCTCTTGTTCATCCATAGTACAGACATGGTTCGCCCGTCACCCATGCGAGGCCACAATTGCCTGGCAGTTCTGCCTCCAGTGTTCTTGGCCCATATGTCATTAGCAATATCGATTGTCTACCGCCCAAGTTCGAGTTTGCAGGCGAGCAGAGGCATTCCAACGCCTTCCAGATCCAGTAGAACCCATTAGATAGTGTTTAGCAAGCTCATCTGCCCTAATGTTACCCAGTAAACCCCCGTGCCCTGGGACCAATATCAATATCAGAAGTCGTCATCAGAGCTTGATCGCAAGTATCTCCGTCTTTAAAACGCGATAAATTAAGGTTGAACTCCCTTGAATGTACTCCGAAGCCCACTCCATCTAGTGACTAAGAGCCAGTTCAGAAGGAAATTTACGCTTCTTTTCGTGCCTGGATAACCGTTTCTCCACGAATTCCGACTTGGAATTCTTGGGGAAGTGTGTTTAATCCTCTGGTTCAATATTGTCGTGTTCATAACCCTGCAACCGGTGCTATTTTTTGTCTAGTTCGTCGTCACTTTCCTCACTAAGTCCAAGGGCGATAGATAAAGGAATATATCTAGCGAATCGTTAGCCGCTCCACGTTTCTTAATCTTCCCAAGTGGGTCCTTTTATCCAAGGTTAGCTCTCATATGAGTATGGCGTGGAGAAGTATTGGAAGAACTATGGTCGTATGGATCTAGCGGATTGTTGGATCCTTGGGTCATTCCCCACTGTGTGTGAATGAACAATTTGATGGAGTACAGAGCAGCGGTTACCTTCCCGATTCGCACCGTAACATTTTGTGTGAAACTCAACTAGTCGTTAAGAATGATCTCTAGGTACATTGCGCTCTTTGCCAATTCTGTCTCGGTGTTAATCAGGATAATAGATCGGAAGTCGGGCGTCCCATACTTACGAGTGAATTTGGATCGGTGCACAAGACCGAGCTTGTAGAATATCGCGTATCGTTGAAAGAAATTGTCCACTAACAGCAATCACAACATCGTCAGCACCTTTCACAACGGTATTATAGAGACATCAGCACTAGAATAGGACCAAAGATCCATAGTAACGAAGAGAGAACTCACCCTTGTGGGGTCTTCTGTTAACAAACCGGTGATGGTGGGGGAACCCAGAGAGGAGGTGATCCGCCGTTTGAGTAGATTTTCTATACTCTCAATAATTTCACTTTCCGCCCCAAGATTCGACAACGCCACAATTATAGCATTATAGGTATGATGTAAAAAGCTCCCTCGATATTTAGGTAAGCCACCAAAGGAGTGGTTTAATTCAAGTTAAAGAAAACTGATTTAAATAATGATAAACTACAAAATGTACCTATCACATGATCCACTATCGTACCAAAAACAGTACAAGTTTACGATTAGGTACTAATATTTTCATCCCTTTTTTATATTGTTGCTTTTTTTGTTTTTTTTTTTTTTGTTTTCTGAGCTCGTGTGTTTTTTTTAATTTTTGTTTTCTTTTTTTTTAGTGATAAGAAAGCAAAAGGGGAGTTAAAAAAATATTAAAACACGAAAGTAGGTGAATGGAGTAATAATTATAAAAATATACCTATACATCGTACAGCAAAAACAACAACAAGAAATTTAATATACAATAATTTTTTTCGTTGAATAAAAAATATACACACCTTGAATTTTTGTTTAGTACTTGATAGTATGTATAGAATATCTACATACAATTAGAATTTAAAGTTTTGACACAATTTTTTTAAGATAATTAATTAATAAAATAATTGTTTTATTTTAAAGAGCATTTTGTTAAAAATAAATTTTTATCTCATTTTATTTTTGTTTGCACATTTATTTTCACTATACACGTATCATTAGTTTTATTTTCATTTCTTTTTAGGTACCTATCACACCTGTATTAATGTTTTAATTCATTTTGTTTAACTTTGAAAAAAGACGTTTTATTTACAGCTTAATTTATCAATGTAACACCTTTCATTTCACATTAAATTTAATTACGTTGTAATATTTGTTGTTGTTGTGCTCCCCTTGTGGTACTGTTGTTATTGTTTTTGTTAAAAAGGGCAAAAGCAGCTGTTTAGTTGTTGTTATTTTACACGCACAATTTTATTTGCACCCATTCTCTTGTTCAAAGTTACACTATTTTGTGTTTTTTTTTTTTTCTCTGTAATTCGGTTTTACATCATCCAACAAAAACACATGAACCAAACATAACGAAACACACTAGAAATTAATGAAGAACGACAACAACATAACATTAGTAAAATACGTATGTTTGTAGTTGTACCCATGTATTAAAAATAACACTTGTATTTTTGTTTGTTTTTTTTTTGTTGAAGTTGGTGTACAATAAGTTGTTGTTGCTCTTATTATATTGCTACTGCTTTGATATTTAGATGAATGACCTCAATAATATTACGCACAATAGCAACAACAAACACACATTTGATTGTTTTTTTAGTTGTTGTTTTTAGTTTATTTTATCTAATATTCGCAAAACTTTTTTCTAACAAACACTTTTACGCATACGAAGTTTATTTATTTTTTAAACCTACTTTTACGTAAATTTTTTTGCATATAAAAAATATTTTCTTTATTTCTATAACAATTATTGATTTATTTCTGGAATATTTCTTAGCTGGATTTTTTTTTTTCAATAATAGGTATCTACTTTTAAATAATTTTTGTTGTATATAAATTGATTTTAATTAGTGGAGCTTATACAAAAAACATAACTCAAATTGCTCGTAGGTATTTTCGAACTTCTCCTACCTACCACTTCTTTCCCTACTAGAAGAGCTCCTCTCAATTATTTAAAATATTATGATAATTTACAAACAAACACACACGTTTTTTAAATATTTTTATTTGCGGATTTTCTTTTGGCTCTATTTCTTTCACACCAAAAAATACTCTCACATAATAAAGTATTACTTTTTACATATTTAGGTATACCTATGTAGGTACCTAAATGTATTTCATGTATTAAACAATATTTTTATAAAACACCAACAAAATAAATTTATTGAAATATTGTTTTTCTATTTTCTTGCATATAATTTATTTTTTATTTATTAAAATTTTATTAATTTTGTAATTTTTTAACGTTATTTTATTTATTTTTTAAAATTGTATTAATTTTTAAAAAATGGTATTATTAACCGTCCGCCTTCAAAAACGTTACGACCGCACACTAGCGAACTCACAGCGAAAATGACTAAAGAGATAAAAGAGCTTTAGTGCAAGTGTATACATTTGTTTAGTAGCGGCTCAGTGATGGCAGTTAAAGTGTGTACCAAAAGCTTAAGGGTATTTAGTACCAAATTTGTAGCATAAAAGTGCTTAAAGATTTAAAATGTTGTATACATACCTACATACTTGCTGACCCGGCAAACGTTGTTCTGCCGCATATTATAATTAGTAAAAGGTAGGTGCATTAGGGAGAGTTGTCATTATTTACCTATTAAATGTCAAATTAATTAATTTGATTTTTTACGCTTGTTTTAATACTTTTTTTGTTTGATATTATATGCACCGTTGCCAATTTAGAGATTTCCCCGCTAAATCTAGCGTTTTTGAAATGTCAATATCAGGAAAAAATACGTTTTAGCGGTAAGCGGGAAATTTAGCGATTTACAAGCATCTCTCAGCGGCTCATTTTCGCTACGAAATATTTCTCAATACATATTTAAATTTACAGATTTTATACTTTTTCTTATAAAATTTTTTTGTTTTTCTGGTTAAAACTGCTTGTTTTAACTTACTCTTGTAGTTTTAGTGAACTAAAGATTGTATATGACATTTTTTCGATTTTCAGTTAGTTAGTAAGTACATTTTGAAACAAAATGTAAGGAATTGATCTAAATTGTTTCGATAGCTCCCAAGCATTATAATTTGCTTACATACTTTCATCTAACTTATTTTATCTAAATGCTTAAAACGGCAAATAATTGCCAAAAGTTATAAAATGTTATAAACTTGTATGCGTCATCACAACTAGTTTCGATGAGGGTATACTACGATTGTCCTTTCGTGTGAAGCTGTTTTAATTTTTATCTAAGACCCCAAAAAATATATATTTTGTAGGTCCTTTTAGTAATTCTAAGTCGATTAAGCCGTCTGTCTATCTGTCTGTTGAAATCGCGTTCACTTTCAAACGACTCAAAAGAAAAGACAAATAAATATTGGCATCAAATTGTTTAGAATTCTCCTAACCAGTTTGGGATTGAAGTGCAGCACAATCGGTGGAAATATGGAACAACAACCCTAAAAAATGTATCATTTTGTTAAAAAAAACTAGCATTTTGATATAAGATTTTGCACAAATTCGTTCTAAATATATGACTACAAATCATACTATTAAATAAAGATCGGTCCATAATTAACGATAGGCCTCATATAAAGTCCACTCTAGAAAAAAACCTTTAGTATGCCTAAAACCGTAACAAATAATCCTATTGTAATAAACTTGGTACGCCACAGTTGCATATGACTAGAAATCACGCTTTTAATTTTCGTGGTTATCAGTCCATAATTTACCATAGGCCCCATATAAAGCCTGCTCTTGGAAAGCAGCTAAGTACGCCTAAAGCCCTAATAAATAATTCTATTGTTATAAATTTTGGTCCGTCACAGTTTTATATGATTAGAAATTACACAGTCAATTATCGTGTCAGTCATAGTTTTTTAAGTCTGGGTTCACACTATGAAAGTTTTCTTTCAGAAAGTCTGAGCTTAAGGCGCCCGTACACGGCATGTTTTTGTCATCTGACATGTCAAATTTTCCACTGCAAAATACATACATGTCGTGTGTTACCTTTTTAACTTTGATTCTGTAAAAGTCAGATGCAAAGTCATCTGACAAAATTTCAATTAGAGCGTGCTCTTTTTTCATCTGACAAACCATCTGACTTCAGAAATCTATGCCGGGAAGAAACCGTCAGCGGCGTCCACTATTGACGATTTCATTAGCCGGCTGAGGTTGTTATTTTACAATACCGATAAATGTATGTTCTTTTAACCTTTTAATAGAAATAACGTACATACATATAAAAAAAACGTTTCATTATTAAAGAAAAAAATTTTAAGATGGCTGAACTCTTTTACGGCGCAAATAAAAATGTTTGCGGCGGCAGCGCGTTAATTTCAAACCGAGAACTGCTTTGGTTTCTGCAATTACTATGAAAAAAAAACAGAGACGATGTCAGAAGCAAATTACATGTACGTTTGTGACTGAATATTATAAACCTTATGTAAACCAGCAATTTTGACAGACATGCAAAATTACATGTGACTTTAAAATTTGACATGTCAGATGACAAAAACATGTCGTGTACATTCAGCTTTATTGGTGAGAGGGGAAGAGAACATGCTTTTTTCTCTCCTCTCTCACCCATAAACTCAGGCTTTCTGAAAGAAAACTTTCATGGTGTGAACCCAGACTAAGACTATAAATTACTTGCTCAAATTTAATTCCCATATAAACCCCTCTCCCGAAATATTCTAACTGTAGGTGGAGGGTATCAAAGATTCGGTACGGTACAGCTGAATACATAACTGTAACCAATTTTTTTTTTAATAATTTTTATTAATATTATTGAATCTTTCTGTTCGAAAATTATAAAAAACATCTAGCTGTTTGGTCCCGGCGCTACTCGCGATTTTCTAAACAAAGATAAAAAATTAAATACTGGAGAATTTTGTTAATAACTTGACCCCAGCGCTTGTCAATGACTTTTGGTCTGAACCGGTGGATGGTTAGGATGGCAACGCTTAGGTTTAGGTTTAGAAATTTTGCCAGGCTAGGCCGGTAGAGGCGGGAATTCGCCATCCTTACTACCCACAAGCCATTGTCCAAAAAAATAATAATAGAAAATAAAAAAAAGTATTTAAAAAAAATTAAGCAACAAAATTTATTAAATTCAAGAGAAAAGAAAAGAAAAAATTAAAAAAATAACAATACAACCAATGGAAATAAAAAACTAGTTTATTGTACAAAAATGAAATAAATCTAAAAAAAAACCAAACTCTAAATATTGTCCAATTCCCTGCAATAATTTAATTCCTGCCCATCCCGACCTATCACTTCCCTGGCGGGCAGCTGATGTCTTGCTGCCTGGCCTGCCCTCCCACTACCTTGGCAAATCCCTGGCCCATATGTGGATTTGCCCCTTGCTGTTATTTTACCCCTACAAGCTTAAACTAGACTCACTTGCCTGTTAAATTTCTAATCCATGTCCATTTCCACTTTATCCTTCCTTCAAAACATTTCCATGACCACAGAAGCTCACCCAAATATTAAAAAAAAAACCAGTCCCGGCCGTCCAGTCAAACAAACCTTCGGTCTTAAAAACACAATTAAAGTCACCCCGAGCGCACAAGTCGGCACCCAAAGAAACCCTAGTCCGAGCTCCGTCTGGTATCTGAATGGCTTATGGGTGCGATTATCAATAATCCGCATTTCCCCCTTCGGCTTGGACCACGTCCCGTCTGACTGTAGGTCGGTGATGTGGCCAGAGTCAGTCTGCTTCGTGTGAGATCCTGTGTGGGGATGAAGGATAGGGTGTGTATGTATGCTTGATGATTTCTCGGATGATGTGTGTAAAGATGAATAATTTTGAAATGATGTATGTATGTACGGGATATGATTATATGGGTATGGATGAAGATAATTGTTTGGATGATGCGGATATGTTATGTAGGGGTTTATATTGTATGTATGGATCCTGTGTGTTTTGTGTGTCTGAATGACTTTGCGGGTATTAATATACCAACTTCAAAGCTCCCCTTATTTTATAAATGTCTTTTTTATATGGATTTAATTTAACAAAAATTTTGTTCAGTATAATTATTGTTTTTAAGCAAACTATGTATTCCACATTTTTAAATAGAATCTCAAATATAAAATTATAATTTCTCATGCACCAAAAAAGAATCGATCTTATTTATTCCGCACTCCGACTTCAAAAAAAAACTCTTCCTCTTCTTTTTCCTCTTCTTCTACCTGTCCTATTTTCCCGCCTTTTTGCCACCGTTTCCGCCATCTTTTTTCCTTCCCCGCCAGTCCCTTATACCCCCTGAACAGCTGTGCAAACTGTAAAAAAAAATTATTCTAGCAGTTTGCACGGTTGCATTTTGATGTAAAATCCTCTCCACTCCCATTTACATTAAAATGCAACCTTCAGCCGTTACCATCAACAAAAAAATTTAAATATCACGACAACAACGCCACCTATCGGGAGTTTGTTATAAACCGTCAGTGAAAGCAAACCTTTCCAACGCATGAACTCGTTTGAAAATCAGTTGAGTGGTTCTCGAGTTATAATATCACGAACATAGGACAACTTATTTTTATATACATATGTTCATATATAGAAGATAAAATAACTAGGGAAGTTGAAAACCATAGGCCCGTTTTCACAACTTACCGATAGCTAAGGGTAGGATTTTATCGGCCATATAAAAAGTGTTCCATGATTATAACTTTACTTTAGCCTATCAGGTAGGATGAACCTTAATTTACTTTATCGCTTACTTTAGGTTAAAGTTAAGTATTAATAATGGAACACTTTTTATACGGCCAGTTAAAGTCTACTTTAAGCTATCGGTAAGTTGTGAAAACGGGCCTTAGTATGTAACGTAATTTGAGTGCAATATACCTTTGAAAAAGCAGCCTATATCTTGATTTATGTAAAACTTTTAAAAATGTTAAGGTTTTAGTGGTATAAAAATAATTTTCGTGGGAATACAAAATTTCATTTTAATGATTTTGTTATTCGTGCTTTATTCCCAATTTTTATTTTTGATAAAAACACTGAAATTTATTGTTGATGGAATAAGTTTTTATCAAAAATAAAAATTGGGAATTAAGCATGAATAACAAAATCATTTAAAAATTAATATGTTTATATAAAAAATACCTCAAGCTTAAACACATTAATATTCATTTAAATAATAAAGTCGAATATGAAAGAATTTATATTAATAAAATACCAATTTATGTTATTATAATGAAACGTTATATATATGTACACATATATGTATGTATGTATATAATAACTATGTCATCGCACAGACTTGCAATTTTTGTTGCTGCAATTTTTTTAAATTCTGCTTTAAAATTTCATGAAATTCTAGGGTTGCAATTTCTTGTTCTTTTTATATTTTATATATATGGAGGATTTCATGTCAAGTGACTCAATTTTGAAATCGATGTCTTCCAATTTGCACCAAGGTTAGTCCTATTGGGTAGTAGTTTAGACACAAATTCTCAACAAGATCGGTCTAAAACTTTCTGAGTTAGTGCGGGTCACTAACTCAGAATGTTTTAGACCGATCTTGTTGAGAATTTGTGTCTAAACTACTACCCAATAGGACTAACCTTGGTGCAAATTTCATCCAAATCGAAAGACATCGATTTCAAAATTGGGTCACTTGAAATGAAATACAAATAGGCCTACAGCCAACTTTAAGTTGTAAAGTGTGAGATTTGCAGAACAAAAGAGAATTGCAGAGTACATGAAACTGAGTACCCCTCCCCAGTCTTCTCACCTCTCTCACAGGTAAACTCCAGAATTGCTGCAACAAAAATTGCAAGTATGGATGATGACTATTCAATGGTGAAATGATCGTACATAGTCCCAATTGTGGAAATTGGGACATATAGCGGTATTGAATTAAACTGAAGACCAAAGAAATATCAGACGGATGATTATCAGCGTAAAATTGCAACAAACAGATGCTGTTATAACCAGGACTGTGGAGTTGACCGAAAAAAGTACTAACTCCGAGTGCGACTCCGAATCCTACTATAATCTTGATGCTGAATGTATATGGGACTCAGTGATGTTAACTTTTATTTTTACATTACCGTACGGCTTTCTAAAAATTAGAGTTTTTGAGAAGAAATTACCGTAAGCAAACATTAATGTGTTGTTTCCAAATTACAGGCGATTGATTATGCACTAAAATTTATATGAAAAGCACTCAGTCCATCGCCTGTCATTTGGAAACAGCACATAAGAGCAGTATTCATAAACCATTTATTTAAATTTTAAATGTGTTTTAAGAAGATAATTTTGGAGTCGGAGTCGCGAGTTTTTATGGGTACTACGACTCCGACTCCGGCACAAAACCCTCAACTCCGACTCCACAGCCCTGGTTATAACCAGTGTCCGAAATAAACAGTATGTACATTATTTAGCGTTCGGCTCACACACCCAAAAACGGTATCTATTTTTTTAGTGATTCTGTAGACGAACACAACCCGTAATACCGTTCGTAGCTATTATCAAGTACAAAAAGCGTTATAATTTACTTATCTACATCTACAAAAAAATTCATTTGAATTCTATAGTTACTTTAATCAAGTTTTCTTTAATCAAGTTTTCGTTTAAAGAAATCCCTAGCATTTGTTTCTTCATGCAAGAAATTCGATTTTATTTTAAAATCAAGAAAATCCGATTAATATTAAATAAATGCTGCTTGATTTCAGATACATGTATCTTTATTGTTTTTAATATCAATAAGCTACTTTTGTATTTCTTGTTTTAATAAATTTTTAATCATACACCAAAAACGTGAATTTTTTGATAATGAGAAAATTACTCTTTATTTAAGAAAGTTTTACTTAATAGGAAAAAAACAAGTTCAAATCTGGAAATTATTTTTGGATTTTCTTGTTTTAGGAAACGAACTGGATTACTTAAGAAAATTAACTTCTTTCCGTGTATGGTATGCATTTCAGAGTACAACATATGAAAAGTTTTTAAAAAAACGGAAACAAATTTTTGTTTTATGTGTCTTGATTTTAATGTATGCCAATAAAAGTACAAAAAAGTTGGGTATCTATAAAAGCGCTAATATGGCGCGCTTTTTTTAAAACGCGCTAAGGAACAAAAATGCGCCCTTTCGACAGTTAAAAAGCGCTAAATCATAAATTAGCAACTCTCCCTGAAAAGGAAAAAGTTGTGCCGAGGTGAGTTTTTTGGTGTGGGGGATTTCATGGTAATTTCACCATGGGTGACTTTTTTAAAAAGTAACCATGATATGGTAAGTTTTTGAGAAGCTCACCATGGCACAGTAAATAATATTTTATTCACCACGAAATCGTCATTTCCACTGCTGTCAACTTTTTTTCAAAGAATGTCGCTAAAAGAGAATGAATAATAACTAGAAAATAGCTACATTTTCCCCAAGGCGATTTTATTACAGGTGGTCTTAAAAGACCTGCTGATAACTTTTTTTTTTAGCTAAAATCACTGTTGGATGTCAAAATTTTGTTTATTCTCTTTTATTAACTTTGTTTCTCTTTTGTTTTATTTCTGTTTTTGACATTGTACAATGATTTTACAAACACAAATTGCTTGTGGTTTTTGTACGAGTTGTACTTGTTGTAGTACCGAGATTACCTGGGATGAATTCGCCTTGATTTTCCCTATATAAAATATTTGAGATGAAATTTTTTTTCGCGGTTAAAATCGGTAATGACTTTAATAAATCAATAAAACAATTTGGTAATACATATGTACATCATAAAGTTTTATAAAACTTATACCTAAGTGTATCTTTTTGGAAACTAATATGTACAACGGTTTTAAAACTACTCCATTGTATATACAAGAGGATTAGTTTTAACTTCGTTTAAACCCGAAATCATAACATTAAAAAACGAAGACATGTCGTCTCACTACAAACACTTTTTAACAATGACATGGTCCATGCTTGTATTACATCGGATCAGTCCATGGAGTAGTCCATTTAATCAAATTGGATCAGGTGGTCCAATATTATTTGCAGGGTTGTAATGGGTAATGGTATGTATGTGTATGGTTTTGATCTCTACTCATGCATGTCCATACATGTTTTCTCACTAATAGGCTTTTTACACTTGCTCTCATCTTACATCGACATCTTTCTTCATCTTGAAAAGATGTTCCTATCTCATGTTTTTTCATTCAACATCTTTCGATTATTTTAGTGTATTCACTAGAAAAAAACAAATACAAAAGAACAGGACAACAATATCATTTATTTAGTTTTTATTCGCTCTTACACGTGAAAAAAAAATATTTTTAGGATGAAAGATGTTACAAATGTAAACAAGTTTTTTCATTTTCAACATCTTCCACGCATTCCTCTAAGATGTGCTCAAGTGTAAATAGGCTATAATATTGAAATTTTCATTCTCTGTTATGTACATATTTTTTTTTTATATATTGAAAAACAAACTTTTTGTCAGCTGTTAAAAACAGGGCTATCCAATATTGTGTTTTGTTCTCGTCAAATAAAAAATTGCAGTATCACAAGTTCGGCAAGACATTTTATACATGCACCTTTTCAAATTTGTTATTTTTGGTTAGAAAAGAAAACACCATAAAACAATACACATAAAAACATTCATTTACTGCATCTTTGCAATAAGGAAAATCACCGTAGTAATATTTACAAGTTTTTTGTTTCACATTTGATAACGTTAATATGCATAAAGAAAAATGTACATTAAATTTCAAACTTGCCTATCTTAGCATTAATACGTTGCATAGCCCAGTGCGTATACAAAAATTTAAAATTTACTGAAAATTATCATCTTTTTTAAATCTAAGAGTTTTTTTCAGTGATTATTCACATATATTTCGACAAAAAATTTGTGCTTCCAATACTAATTCCATATGCATAGATACCCGGGTACCTTGCAATACTGTTAAAGATTTTTTTGCCATTCACATTAGGGTTAAATAAAATACTGTATTATTGGCATATTGATGGTGTTAATATACTGCATTATCGATCGTTACCTACAAACGAAGCAACATTTGTCGAAACATAGGCATGTTTTACTTAATGTTGATACGTGTGTGGTAATGTTTCTGGCAAGGCGAATTCAAACAGGTAAACTCATCGTTACAACTACAAAAAGCCCCATGTATTTTGTTTATACAATTTTATGGTTAGTTGTCAAAATTTTTTATTGCAAATTAAAATTATCACTTTTTTATAAAAGAAATTAAAAAAATCACTTCAATCATTCGCAGTTTTGAAACTTTTTTATTATAAAAATAATATTTTTTACACTTTTCATTCAACTTCTTCTCAAAACAAAATCATATTTTAACGTTTGACCATATTTTTTAATTCGCCGTGGAAACAGCTGATGAACGGCTGACGAGATGAGTTTACCTGTTTGAATTCGCCTTGGTTTCTGGTATCCACCTTGTTTCTTGTTGAAATTCGTGCTACCTTTTTCGTTTCTCAAATGTCAAAAAAAAAGCAATGAATATTATTGTCTGTGTTTCTTTTTTGACATTCCTCTTTGTACTAAATTTTGTTTTTTAATTTATGAGGGTGTTTACACGGTGTCTTCCCAGACATATCTGTTTTTGACATTCTTTTTTGAACATGCTACCAAAAACCTTTTGTCTTTTCACGATGTCTTTCCAAACATGTCTGTTTTCAAGTATAATAGTCTAATACACATATACATACATTATAAAAACATGAAAATTCATATTAACAAACATGAAAACTCATTTCAAGTCTGTATGGCAACTAGAGATGAGCGATATTTTCGTACCTGTGATTTAATCACTGTTACTGAAAAATCACGAATCACAGTTGTGATCAGCGCTGCCAGAAGTAAGATTTTACCTTATTTTTTAAGATTTTTCAACCGAAAAAAGATTTTAAGATTTTTTCCCCCAAAAACAAGACTTTTGTTTTGTCTAGACGAAGGTTAGGTTCAATTAAAAAAAACCTTATTTGGTCCCATTTAAAAATTTTTAAACTAAATACTACAATTAAGTATAAGAAATTAAATTTTTGGTAATGTTTTTTTTGTTAGTTTATTTTATGTATTAAATAAAATATGAATTGTTTTTATTATTTATAATAAAAAAAACTACTTTTTTCCAAAAATAAGATTTTTTTTTGGTGAAATTAAGATTTTTTGCTGAAAATTTCTGGCAGCCCTGGTTGTGATTGCTCTGTGGTTGACTGTACCATGGCCCAACTAGTAGGTCTGCGCGCAACTACAACAATCCAACAATAGAAAAAACAACACGCATTTTGTTTGTGTGAAAAATGATAAAGATGTCAAGAACAAAAGCAATTGTTAGTGTAAAAAATGGTATAAATGTCAAAAGCAATTGCTACAAAAACAATTGCACGTAAAAAACACAACTCTGCAAAAAATCAGCAGGCATTTCAAGCAGACCTACTAATTGGACCATGGACTGTACTACTTTCTTTCTCATTTTGTTGAGAGCAGTTGTTGAGTGAGGTGCAAGGCGAATTCATGTAAACGTTGGTGTCGATACTACAACAAGTAACCACAGCAAAAACACAACAATGTATTTTTTTGTTGCTTTCGTTGGCCGATATGTCAAAAACACAAGTAACTTTTGACATTCATCTTCCAATTAAGAAAAAAAAGTAGCACAGCTGTGTTTTCAACGCCACCTGTAATATGAATTCGCCTTGGTGAGGTGTTTCTAAAATTCTCGGAGAAATAAATATGAAATCGGAAAATGCCAACCAAGGCGAATTCAAACAGGTAAACTCATCTCGTCAGCCGTTCATCAGCTGTTTCCACGGCGAATTAAAAAATATGGTGAAACGTCAAAATATGATTTTGTTTTGAAAAGAAGTTGAATGAAAAGTGTTAAAAATATTATTTTTATAATAAAAAAATTTCAAAACTGCGAATGATTGAAGTGAATTTATTAATTTCTTTTATAAAAAAGTGATAATTTTAATTTGCAATAAAAAAATTTTGACAACCAACCAGAAAATTGTATAAACAAAATACATGGGGCTTTTTGTAGTTGTAGAGATGAGTTTACCTGTTTGAATTCGCCTTGAATAAAAAGGTGAACATAACCTATAGGAATAACATAAACAGCATTGTACAATGTTGCCAACACATTTCACTTTCTTTTTGTTGTGCCATAGAAATCAAAAGACTTTTGATAGCTGCCAATATATTGTGCTACCTTCGAATATCACATACACATTGGCGATATAATTATACAATACGTAAAATTGATCAATTTTATTGAAAGTGTATGAGCCGCTTTATAATAAGGAGTTTTTGGGGACTTCAAACTTTTAATTTGGGACATGAGCCAACAGTTTTATGGCAGCACTGACTGTGTTTAAGATAGAGCTGCAAAACTATCGATAGTCGGCCCAATCGATAGTTTTGATAGTCAGCTTAAAAACTATTGATACTATCGATGGTATCGAAAAGTTTTTATGTGCCACTTCTGTAGATACGGTAGTCAACGAAGATGGTAAACAATGAAAAAGTTTTAACACTTCATTTAAAGAAAACGTTTTTCAGGTTTGCATATTCAATTTAAATTTCAGTGTCATCTATAGTTTATAATGTATATAAACTTTATTCCCCGTATTCATAAACGATTATTAAATTTAACAAACAAACTTTTATTATTTCATAGTAAATTTGTTCTTTAAACCTTTATTAAATTGAAAAAATTTTTAAAGATAAATTTACGGTTAATTGGCAGTCTAGAAATTTAAAAATAAAAAATAAATTTTTGATTTTTAAAAAATGTTTGGGTACTGGTATTTTTTTTGATTTTTTAGAAAAGTAAGAGTTTCCTTTCAATTCCTTTCAATTCGCAATACAATTTCACTTTTCTCAAGCATTCACACTTATTAAATTGACCATGAGATTGCTTTGTGCCGGTTCACACACGTCAAGTTTGACTCGTCAAGTCTAAAGCTTTTAGGAGAGAAGGGAAGAGAGAATGCCATTTCTTTTCCCCTCTTTCCTAAAATTCAAGACTTTACGAGTCAAACTTGACGTGTGTGAACCGGCGCTTTCAATTCACCTTTCTTTTTGTTTACTTGGTGGCCACAAGATCAAGTTTTGCATTTCAATTCATTTCAATTTGCAATACACTCTCACTTTTTTACTAACACACTCACACTTTTTAAATTGCCCACGTGATTGCTTTCAATTACACCTTTCCATTTGTTTGGAAATTTTGCTTTCAATTTAATAGCTGATTAAATGTTTGTCCTTATAAATTGTTTTTTTTTTTTTGTTGATATCAGCCTACGTCACTGCCTTCAATTTTTGTAAATTTTGACAAGGAGTATATGTAAAAGACTTTCAAGAAAAACCTGATCGTGTGGCCGCAGGGTTAGCAATTTTACGTTCAATTTAACAGCTGATTACGAGTTTGTCTTTAGAAACTGTTTTCTTGATGAAACTGCCACTGCAGCCACGCCGCAGCTTTCAATTTTTGGACATTTTGGCAAACAGCAAGGCGAATTCAAACACTATATGCAAACAGTATATGTAAAAGAAAGACGTGATCGAGTAGCTACAGGGTTAGAGAGAAAACACCACAGCTAACAACCCCTATTTTTTTTAACTTACAATTTTCTTAGTTGAATAAACAAAGTAACACTCTTTGAAATTATTAATTTATATAAGGTAGGAACGATTAACATTATTTTAATACATATGTAAATTTGTACACAATTCTGTGGCAATAAGGTAAAAGTCTATTTTTAAAGTTTCGAAGGTGATTTTTGAAAATTTACTCCTCATCCAATATAATCATCTCTTATCTGCGGTTATATTTTTGTAAAGTTTTTGTCCCTAAACATTCTTAATGTCACAGATCGGGAGTAAAATTTAGTTTTTATTCCATATACTATTTCTAATCAGCCTTGTAGTTAATTTTAAAATTTTCCGATAGTATCGATAGTGATAAAGACTATCGATAGTCCGCCAAAAATAAAACTATCGATTGTTTTTCAGCTCTAGTTTAAGACGCGCTAAAACTGAAAATAAAAATAAGCATGTAAACATTATCTCAAATAAGAAAATATAAAATTAAATATTTTTTCAAAAACAAAATATATAAGCAAAATTACTGCACGAAAGTTATAAAAATTCATTGAAATTAACTTATCCTCCAATTAAAAAAATCCGGTTTAAGAATTAAAAATTGCAATGTCTATTCTAATATTGGAATGTAAGAAACGATGTCTCTACCGATGCCTCGCGGCTGTAGCTATAAGCATAACCATGCAGTTTTTTCTGCTGGCGGTATTCCTACTTTTTATCAACTTTCATGTGTTGCACCCTGTTATGTGGATAACTGAGACCGTAGCTGTCTTACTTTCGTTTTACACCTGGCTCTCCATAATGCCTTTGATATCGGTGGTTATTATTTATGGCATTTTGTTGGGTAAATCACATTTGGCTGTTAAACCATATTATGCTACACGTTTTCGAAGGCTGCTTGGTACTGCTGTCAGGAAGTTTACCTTCTTTTTAATACATATAACCATGGGCTTTTTAACCATCTGGCTGTACGCTCGCTATTTGCACATGGATTATAGGTATATTTATAATTTATTATAAGGAGTTTACAACTAGCAAACTTTTTAACTACAGATCTCTTGTATACAAATGTTACTCCATGGATTGTCTTAATTCCTATTATTTATTTCTAATGGGTGGTGGCATTTCAGCGGGTTGTTATCATTTTATTAAAGAAAATCTACGACAAGAACCTGAAGTAGAATATCCCATATTACAACAAAATAAATTGGTGAAGATACGCTCCTTGTTGTATTCGACCTTATACAATTCCTTACTAAAATCATTTGCGCCTACGTTCTTCTACGCCTTGGGTTATTGTCTACTAGTTGGTTTTGTCAATCACCGTATTGCCCGTTTTTTTGGCGTTGAGTTAGAAGAAAGCCTGACTTCATTCTTCGGGGTGGCTACAAATTTAAGACTTTTCTTTTATACTTGGATTTTAACATCGCAAATTTTAAGCAACATGAATTTAATGCAAAAATTCTTTTCCATATTTTTGGCGGAAGAAATGCAATTTGTTATCGAAAAAAATCCTGTCGTGACAGATGGCCAAAAGGAAGTTTCATTGGTAGAAGCTTTAGCAATGATACAAGTACCAGTAGTGCAAAATTTGGCTGCTTTGAATTTGTTTACGATTGCTTCATCACATATGGCCGGTAAAAGGCAGGATATTTTTGCTCTTTCAGTTCCGGGTACGTTTAATACATAGGTATTTCTTTTAAGTAATAAAAAAGGTTTGATATAACATCTTCAACAGGAGGTCATCCCTATAATTGGAATCAACTATCTGGTCAGTGTTTGTCTCTCATAAATGTCTTTATAGAAGAATTGACCGCTTCAGTGAAAAATATTTCCACTATGAAATCTTCCCCCTTATTTTGTCACACTGACAAACCAACTGCAACTGAAGCTGCTGAAAAAATTCTTCTAAGACAATACAATGAAAACTGTGGCATACGCAGAATGTTGGCTGAATCACCTACTACCAACATTAATTCAACAACGCCATCCAACATCTCACCTAAAACTTCCAACGCTGTACAACGCATTAACGCCCAATTTGAGCACATGTCCAAGCAATTGGAGCAGGTCCTCAATACCGCCTTTCGTACAGTACCCGGTCTGTTTTATATGTTTGGCGAATTTGAAGGAGCCAAAACTGCATTTCTACTTTCGAATTCTCAAATGCTTGTGTGGTTAATTGAAGGACTTGCTGGCATATGTGCTGCTTCTATTGTTGAAGATAAATATGGTGTTGTACAAGTGGCTTTGCCTCAAATTATCAGAGCTTTGTTAAAACTTAAAGGTGAATTAGATAAACTAAATAATGTTAATTTGAATGGTATCAAATTGGATAGAAACTTGATTACCTTGAAAAATGCAGTTAAGCGTAGTCTTTACAAGATTACCTCAGTCTTTGGCGACTACTTAAGAGATCTATTTGATGATCCTTTGGAAATACGTATTTTGCATTGTTTTACAAATTATCAGGATATTTAATTTTTTTCTTTAGTTTATTTTTTGCTGTTACTGAAAAATGTTATGTATTTAAATGATAATTTTAGTTTGTTATTATTATTATTCGGCCTTATTCACCATTATCGTGGTTGGCGATTTTTAAATACGCCTGCGTCTGTTTGGCAATATATTAAAGAGAACGAGAACTTATTTCCTTTAATTCATTTCCAAACAGCCGCAGGCATATGTATATGATTGTGTAAGGCGTTGTCGTTATCGAGTGTGTCGTTTTTTGTAATAGATTAAAGTAACACACAGCATGTCTTTTAATCTATTACAAAAGGCTCGTAAACTACAACGCCTTACACAATAAAGGTAGAAGTACATAACACGCCTTAGTGCGCGCGCTCTGTAGACTTCTTTAAAAAAAATTTAAACTAGTGTATTTTAATAGAACAAGCTACATGCAAAATATTTTGACGCGTTAGCGCCAGAAACTTAACTTTTTAAAACGTGTATTTTTGACAAGTAATCAGCTGACAATAAAGAGAATAATTTAACAAATTTTCGAGTCGTAAAAGAAAAACTTATTGAAGAGCTTAAAAAGCATACAATCTATATATCGTCATCTAAAAGACCTAATAACCTATCTGCAAAAATTTTAAAATTGATTTTTTAATTTTTAACGCATACCTATGTGTGCAAAATTTTGAACATACATATAATATTACAAATGACAAAGTTTTTCTACCTAGAGGACCGTTACGCACAAAAAAATATCGTTAATAGTTCCAATTTTATAACGTTTTTTCCCCTCTCCTGTAAACTTTTGAAAACTGCAGATAGGCTATTCCGTCTTTTAGGTGACGATAGGTACATATATAAAATAGGATGTGTGTATGTATGTATATATATATGTATGTAACGTATGGACTCCAAAACCATTTCAGGGAATCTTCAGAATATTCAGGCGGGTGACACTGTGAAGTCTGATTTTTGATTTTCGGTCTGCGGGCGGAGGGGCGTGGCAAAATCCAATTTTCATATTGCACCACCAATGACATCTATATAATTTGGACGATTTTTTTCTTTAAAATGATCGCCATGGTCCAACTTAGATCTATACGAAAAGAAAATTTTGCCCCGCCCACTTTGACGCCCACTTTTTTCGAATTACATTTTACATTTTTAAATGCTCCCCTAATTTTTAAGAAGTGTTTCATATTTTACGTTAACAAAAGAACACAAATTTCGGCATTAAACAATAAAGTACAATTAGCGCAAGGTAAATTCAATTACAGGTGGTGGCAAGACTACAACAATCCAAAGCCAACAGAAACAACAGACAGGAATTCATAACAGGTAAGTGCAACTCTACAACTACAAAAAGCCCCATGTATTTTGTTTTTACAATATTATGGTTAGTTGTCAAAATTTTTTTATTGCAAATTAAAATTATCACTTTTTTATAAAAGAAATTAATAAATTCACTTCAATCATTCGCAGTTTTGAAATTTTTTTATTATAAAAATAATATTTTTAACACTTCATTCAACTTCTCAAAACAAAATCATATTTTGACGTTTCACCATTTTTTTAATTCGCCGTGAAAACAGCTGATGAACGGCGATGAGTTTACCTGTTTGAATTCGCCTTGGCATTGCTATTGTTTACGGCGCGAAACTTGCCACCTCCTTGAATTGAATTCGCCTTGATTTAGTGCTGCACTCATCCCCCTTTAATGAAAATGAGTGTTGAACATGTATCATTTTTTTTAATTTTAAAGGGAACATCATCAGAAAAGAACGCTTTAAAATTTTAAAATAACATGTATTTCAGAAAAGAACATAACAAAATGTAAAAGGCAGAATAAATGCAGAATTTTACTCAGAAAAGAAAACGCCATTAATTAAAGGGTCATGAGTGCAGCACTAGATCAAGGCGAATTCAATACAAGGTGGTGGCAAGATTCGAGCCGTATAATTGTAGTAAAAAAAAATAAAATTAAAGAAGTTAATAAACACTAAAATAAAATTACAAAAATTATTTTTATTAATATAATTTTTTTCTTTTTCGATCTTTATTATTTAAAATTATATAAATTTGTTTAAGTTTGAGTTCAAGGCGAATTTAATTCAGGTGATCTTAAAAGCCCTGCTGATATTAGCTAAAATCAATGTTGGATGTCAAAATTTTGTTTATTCTCTTTTATTATCTTTGTTTATGTTTTGTTTTATTTCTGTTTTTGACATTGTACAATGATTTTACAAAAACAAATTGCTTGTGGTTTTTGTACGAGTTGTACTTGTTGTAGTACCGAGATTACTTGGGATGAATTCGCCTTGTTCCTTATGCGCCCCATACACTTTTCAATTCAATTGTCAACTGAGTCTTTCAACTGAATTGATACTTGGCCACACACTTCTTCAACTTAATTGAAAGATTTTAATTCAACTGTCAAATTTAGATTTTTTTACAATTTTACAAAAATTTATTTTCTCTCCAAGTATCCATGTTTGCCACCAATGTCATTTTTTTATTTAAAATTTTATTGAAATTAAAGACAATTTAAAAAATATTTCACTTTTTCTTTGCAAAAAAAAATTACAAACATAAATTTTGACAGCTGATCAAGAGACTTGAGCACACACAGTACAATCGAATTGAAAGACTTGGAGTCAACTTGAAAAAATCAAAATCTTTTGATTTTTCTTCAACCAACTCGACAACCGTCAAACTAATCAACTGACAAGGCCATACACGCTTTGATTTGGACAAGGCCCATCTATCAGGTCTGCTTACTTGTACAAAAACAAAATACGATTCTTTTTAGTTGTCAAAAATTTACTACCACATATACAAAGCAAAAGGAAAAAACGTGTACGTGTGGCATACCATAAACGAATACATGCACATGTAAGCAAAATGTAAACAACTTTTGACAACTAAAAAGAACATAAACAATGATCATCAGGCTTCTTGCACAGACCTTTTCAATGGGCCTTGGATTTGGACAACAACCGACTCAGTTGACAATTGAATTGAATCGTGTATGGTCTGCTTTAAACTTCTAGTTTTCCCTACACTTTGCCAGAAGGTATTGTTAATTGGGGTGGTCTGGATGTAACTCATCCACCCCTTGTATGGAATTCTCTTGAATTTCATTGTAAAAAAATTATTTTTTTTTATTTTGGGTTGTATTTACTTGGGATATCCTCAATGTCTGAAGGACTCTTTGATACGTTTGGAACCGTTATAACTTTAGTTTTATTTATAGCAATTTTTTTCTTTTTTATTACAATATAAAACAATATAAGTGCGATAATGGCAATAATAATTAGTGTAAAATTTAATCCATATGTGATTTTACTATGGACTTTCAATTCATTAGTTCCTTAATATTATTTGTATGTTCTAAAATAATGGCGTCAAATTCAAGGTTAGTTTTGGTTACGTTAATAATTTGCGTTGGTGGTAAACAAGGCCCATCTATCAGGTCTGCTTACTTGTACAAAAACAAAATACGATTCTTTTTAGTTGTCAAAAATTTACTACCGCATATACAAAGCAAAAGGAAAAAACGTGTATGTGTGGCATACCATAAACGTATACATGCACATGTAATCAAAATGTAAACAACTTTTTACAACTAAAAAGAACATAAACAATGATCATCAGGCTTCTTGCACAGACCTTTTCAATGGGCCTTGGTAAAAACGTTTTATTTTTAATTATTAATACATTTCTTTGATTTATTTTATTACTTTTTTATATATGTACATATGTATATTAAATTTAACAATATGCAGAAAACGTGTTTTATTTTTGTGCAAAAAAGTACAAAAGCTAAAAAAAAGTACAATACCTATCTGAATTTTTTTCTATTGAAAAATATTTTTTTGTTTTTTTTATTACTCTATGCAAAGATGTAACAAAATAAATACACAATGAAATAATTCCTGTGTTAAAAAAAATTACGGTTACTGCTCTCGTAAACGAGTAGATTGAAGAACACAGGTTGTGTTTTACTTTAATCTATTACAAAAACAAAGGTTGTTTATGACAATGGCTGAGTTGTAATCATACTTTAAAAATTCAGTTATAGTATAAAGGCTCAGTCAAGGTATATTTATAGCAGGTAGTCTCGGAAAGCCAGCTGTTTATTTTTTATTTGCTTGTTTTGCGATACGAACTGTCAAATGTTGTATAGCAAACAAGTAAACAAGTTTTTTCTCTTTATCTTTTGTCTCTTATCAGCCCCTTTGCTTTTTGACAGTTTGTATCGCATAACAACAATAAAAAGCCCTGTTGTTTGTTTTATTGTACAATTGTTGTAATCTCGCGGCTACCTGCTATAAATATACCTTGGGCTCAGTTGTGCGAACGTTGCTGTACCGTATCTCTACCGTATGAATCAGCTGTTCGTTTCTGGTTGTCGACGCTATCTTGGCTTACCTGAAAAACAATGCAAAAGCCATGGCGAATTCAAAGAGGTAAACTCATCTCGTCAGCCGTTCATCAGCTGTTTCCACGGCGAATTAAAAAATATGGTCAAACGTCACAATATGATTTTGTTTTGAGAAGAAGTTGAATGAAAAGTGTTAAAAATATTATTTTTATAATAAAAAAATTTCAAAACTGCGAATGATTGAAGTGAATTTATTAATTTCTTTTATAAAAAAGTGATAATTTTAATTTGCAATAAAAAAATTTTGACAACCAACCAGAAAATTGTATAAACAAAATACATGGGGCTTTTTGTAGTTGTAGAGATGAGTTTACCTGTTTGAATTTGCCTTGGCAAAAGCTTACCGAAATTTAATGAACCGTAGTTGTAACGGGTTGTAACGTACCATTCTGTATTAAATAGAATTTTATTCCGTTGTTACGTGACATTTGTAAAGCCGTGATGGGCTGCTTGTGTCTTAAATTAAATACGGGTATTTCCGCCCTATTTTTTGGTACTTTTTTCCAGTAATAATATCTTGTAACTTATAACAACATATTTCCATATATGTATATATATACGTATAAACATATATATATAAATATCTGTGGAATTTTGACAAAACAACCAATGTCGAAAAACTGAATTTTACAGGAGGACCAAAAAACACTTTTATAGGGTCACAAAATCGTCCCAGAACATATCTAAGCAAATGTAATCTATTTTTATTGTGGAGAATTTAAATACCTTTATTTTCCAATTTGAATCTTTCTTTTAGATTTAACTGTTGCCGAGAAAATGTCCAAAAACCAAGATGTGTTGTTTTGTCAAAATAATTTTTGATCGAAAAATCAACCCTTCTCTAGATGAAGTCTTTTTTCATACTGAAAAGTAACAAATATTTCGCAACCTTGGTCGGGACTAGTGCTTTTATTAAAATGAAATAAGAAAAATTTAGTGACATATGTATGTTATTTTCTTAAATAGAATTCAGTTTATTTTAAACGAATATTATAAAAAGTTATGCTTTCTATTACACCAATTACATGTATTTTTAGGTATGAAAAAGAAAAATTGGAATAAATTGAATTAAAAATACAAATAAGAAATAGTTCATATCAAGGCCCATTGAAAAGGTCTGCGCAAGAAGCCTGATGATCATTGTTTATGTTCTTTTTAGTTGTCAAAAGTTGTTTACATGTGCAAGTATACGTTTATGGTATGCGACACATACACGTTTTTTCCTTTTGCTTTGTATATGTGGTAGTAAATTTTTGACAACTAAAAAGAATTGTTTTTTGTTTTTGTTCAAGTAAGCAGACCTGATAGATGGGCCTTGGTTCATATATTATAATATATTGTATTTCACATTTTTGTGTATGGGCATTTCCAGTGAAGTCTACTTTTTGTCACGTAACGCCAGAAGTATCTTAAATTGTTTCTCAAAAAATTGTATATGTATCGTTCACTTTTTTATATTTTGGTGTAAAGCGCAAAAAGCTCTACATTAAGTAACAAAAGGGATAACGATTGAACAACATGGTCCGAATATACATCCTTATTTGCAATCTGGCGTTACATTAAAAAAAGTATACTTTTAGCTGAAAATTCCCATATTTACCTTAAAACGAGCAAAGATTTTTAAATTTGATAGCTTGAAAAATAACTCTATACCTATAAGTCCTAAGTTTACTAAAAAAGGTTTTGTACAAAACATCATGCTCAATTCACAGTCTTATTCAGTTTTGTAATGCAAGTCAAAACCCACTTCCGTTTTTTTAACGTCACGCCAGCGCAGATTTTTGCTTATATCTGCAAATCCTAAGCGTCGATTACTGTAATTTTTTTTTTTAATATAGTGCTACCTCATTACTTTGTATATATAAAAACCCTTTTTACAAATATGACTTCGTCATTTAATTTTTTTACATTTTGTGGTACAAATATCACGACACGTCAAAATGGAAATGCCCATATTAAATAGCTTTAATTTTTATAATTCTGAAGAAATAAAGAATAATTCACTCTAGAGCTAATCATAGTCGTCAATATCCGAATCATCCAAATGTTGGTTTCGACGAATGCGGGAACTACAAAAACCTTTGGGCACGGGACAATCCTTAATTGATGGACTTAAAATTTTGATAAGTATAGCCAGAGCATCGTGTTTTTGTAAAAGTTTAGAACGTGCTGGACCCTCAGCAAATTCTAGTGGTGTCATGGTAAGGAAACGTATTTTCTCGATCGCCTTTTTTAACATATCTTCGTCTAAAAATGAATGATTCGTGAGATTTTGGGCATCTGCCGCAACAAGTGCAGCGGATGTTGGGGATTGATTGTAAGACACTGGAAATGCGACTTTATTTGCAGAATCATGCGCACCAGATGTAACACTACCTTCAACTAAAACATCGGGAGATAGTGCACTATGGTGACAATATTCATCATCACTATAGTCAGTTACCGAAGAAGATTCGCAATTATTTTGTTCTGCATCCGGTAAAGATTCTTTTATAAACAATTTTTTATCATTGAAATGTAATAAAGCCCTAAATAAATCCATTTCAGAGGAAATACTTAATTTGTCCTGATCTAAAATATCCATTAGAGTGTATATTTCTATGGCGGTAAAACCGGGACCAGCTAAAACTGCTTTGGTACGACGAGCAATTAACTGAAAGAAAGAATAAACCACAAAAAATAAACTTATTTTCAATAATGTCTTAATTGCTCAACTTGCCTCCATACTACTTTTCATTAAGCGAGGCTTGTCGAAAAGCTTAGCAAACTCATAAATCCTACAAGCGTTCTCTGGAATTTGATTATACATTAAAAACGTGGTACATTGTTTTCCCACATGAGGCAACATGTACTTCTCAGCTACATAGTACAACTCACAAGCTTTGTCAATTGAACTGATATTAATATAATCCGAATAAATATACTGCAGCATTGACTGAAAAATATCTGGCTGTACATCTGGTATAACTATTGGATCGTCCTTTTCCGCAAGTTGACCATAAAACATACGCTCAAATACTGGAGAAGCCGTTGCTAAAATTAGTTTATGACCAGCAATCATTTTTTGATTACACGGTGTACTACCAACGAGGAAGCGACAATCAGCCAATTTTTTTGTTTGCAACAAAAAAGAGCTTCGATTTTTAATTCCATAAATTGTAGATGGCCCATCATTTTCCATTGTGAAAAATTAACTATTCACTACCCTTTTTAATTTATTATAATGCCTTGATTATAATATTTTATAATTTTTAATAAAATTTTCACAAAAACCGAAAATTGTTTGGTGTTGAAAGGTACTTTACTCCAGGGCACAAAACCAGGGATGGCAAATGCTTTTATAATATAATTTCAAGCCATGGCGGTACCCAAGGCGAATTCAAACAGGTAAACTCATCTCTACAACTACAAAAAGCCCCATGTATTTTGTTTACACAATTTTCTGGTTGGTTGTCAAAATTTTTTTATTGCAAATTAAAATTATCACTTTTTTATAAAAGAAATTAATAAATTCACTTCAATCATTCGCAGTTTTGAAATTTTTTTATTATAAAAATAATATTTTTAACACTTTTCATACAACTTCTTCTCAAAACAAAATCATATTTTGACGTTTGACCATATTTTTTAATTCGCCGTGGAAACAGCTGACGAGATGAGTTTACCTGTTTGAATTCGCCTTGGCGGTACCATTTTTAATATTTATAATTAAAAAAAACAAGGGCTGTTTTCGTGAATGCATCATTGCGCTGCATCAAGGCGAATTCAAACAGGTAAACTCATCTCTACAACTACAAAAAGCCCCATGTATTTTGTTTATACAATTTTCTGGTTGGTTGTCAAAATTTTTTTATTGCAAATTAAAATTATCACTTTTTTATAAAAGAAATTAATAAATTCACTTCAATCATTCGCAGTTTTGAAATTTTTTTATTATAAAAATAATATTTTTAACACTTTTCATACAACTTCTTCTCAAAACAAAATCATATTTTGACGTTTGACCATATTTTTTAATTCGCCGTGGAAACAGCTGATGAACGGCTGACGAGATGAGTTTACCTGTTTGAATTCGCGGACAATGTATGCAAATTTTTCGAAATAGAAATAGTGATAATTTTTTTAATTAGGCTGGGATGCGAACTCGGGCTCAACTTCGTTTTACATAAGTTCTCCGTAGCTCTGCCCTCTACACCACTACTGTGCCCATTTTTCTTATAACTTTCTAAATAAATATCTTAATTTGCCGTAACAATGTAGTATGTCTTTAATATTTACAAATTTGTTTAAACATTTTTACCTTATAAAATAACATTACATTAAACGTGCTTCAAATCCTGTAATTGAATGCGTATAAGATATTTTTTGAATTTTAACTGGAGACTCTTCTTTGGTGGTTTCTTCAACAGTGGTGGAATAAGGAGGCACAATGTTTGGCAATGGTGCGTTAATCATTTGAGTCAATGCAGAATTAGTTTTCTTAAGAGCGCCTACAAATATCAAAGAAAAAATAAATAATTTATTTAAAATAAAACAATTTCAGTTTTATTTAACACATAATATTACATATGTACCTATGTAGTTTTACTTTTATTTTATCATATAACAGGTTTGTAATCAAATAAATAGTTTTTTATTTTATTAATTAAATTAAGACAGAAGATAAGAAAAATTAATTCAAATTGCTTAAAATTTTATATTTGATACTTATTTATACAAATTGTTTTGTATTCTTATCTAAGTATGTATCAACTACATATATTATTTTACGTATTTTAGTAAAATAAATCATTTAAATATTGTTCAACAATATTTTATTATAAACTGTAGGTATAATTATTCTTTTCTCGATTTTAAAAAACTGGCAGCTAAATCAATTTCATATATAAGTTTAGCCAGAGCATTTTTTAGCTCAATATTCTCTGGTAGTCACTGTTTCAAAGTAAGACGTTTATTATCAGACTTAACAAATAATTCCTTATTATCATAATGCTCTTCTGTAACTTCAGATGTGTCATTGGTTTGCAAAGGAGTATCAGTGTGTAGATTTGTCTCTCGTGGAGTAGCTGGTTGATTAATTGAAGCCTTTGCTACTGTTTGGGGCTTGACATTGGTAAACACTTGGGTTTCTAAGAAATGTAATGCTCTCATAACCAGACCACCTTCAGGATTGAAGGGTGATTTTGATTTATAATGTGATAGTGGTGTTTGATTTGGTGTGTCTGGATTGAAGGGTTGATATTCGTGTATTCTATTATTAGTCCATCTGAAAATTGAACGTGATTCTGGAAAAAGGAAAACCAAGGATAATAAAACAAAGGAAAAAAAATGAAACATATGTAGTGATAATGAATTTGCGAAACAAAAGAAACTGATTTTTGTTCTTAAAAAAATGTTAACATAAATTTGCTTTTTAAACGTTTTAAAAATAATCTTATCAGTTAAAAATCTTTATGGATTGTATTCATTATGTTTATGCCTAGTTAATTTTTTGATTATCCTTAACTTGATCTGAGTTTTGCAACGTTTCTTGTTTTAAGTGATGCAGCATATTTTGACAAGAAATTTTTAAAGCATCTTTTGATTTAGAAATTCTTTATTAGTATTTATTTTAAACTAGTTCTTAATTTTCACTAAACACTTACCGATATCGGCTAAAACTCTAGTCATCTCTCTTAATTGGGCATCTTGACGCTCCAAACGGAATGTCATTTCGCCTAAACGATTGGTTAATTCATCTTTTTCTAATTTAGCATTTTCCTGCTTTTTAGCCTCATTGCTTGTTTGTCTAAAATGGAAGATTTAAATGATTTTTAAATTACAAATAAGCCTTTGGAAAGTTTTCAAAAATAAAGGTTATTATATGCAGTTTCAAATCATAAAATCCGATTATAGTAAAAATTTGAATAGAAACGGTGTCTTCATGCTCAAGTTTTAAAAAGAAAAACAGTATAAGTTATATATTAAATCAACCATTTCTGATGGATTGTATTTAAAAATCTACAAAGGATTTAACTTAAACTTTAAACATTTTAGTTTTAGTCCGTAACTCATTAACTAGAAGTTGTCCGCGTAAATTTGTTTTTATATGCTGCAGGACTCTGATGAGGACTACAATTTCCGTTTTTTCAAACAGAATATCCATACCCTCGGAACGTGAATACGTAAATTAATTTAAGTTCCTTTTATAACTCCAATCTACATCAACTCACCTGGCATATTCAAATATCAGCACCCCAGCACCTATGACAAATATAATAAATTCGCCCAGCAAATTGGCACCCAGATCCACAGCCATAGCTTCTGTTAGCGGTGGTACATTAACAGGCTTACCCAAATTCAAAGCCCACATTTTCGTTTTGACCTCAACCCAATTATAAACTAAATAATACAAAAACATGAACACATATACCTATATTTTCAAAAAAGAATAAAACTTACGTTGGGCCGGTGGCATGCAAATATAGTTACGAAATAATGGATGTTCTTTGGCCTTTGATTTAATTACATTTGCTATGGGTTTACTGATTTGCTTTATAGCCAAAACACCCAATTTGGCTGCTGGAAAGGCGCCTATTACCATAGCTGTAGAAATTTAATACAATAAAAAAAAGTTGAAAAAATGCTATTTTTGTTTAATTATTACAAGTAGACGGTGTTGATAATTTTTTTCTGTCCAATAGCAACTGTTTTTAATTTGACAATCAGCTGAATTTGGCATAATTAAAGTAATACCAAGTCTTTTAATTAAAAAATATGACATACAGATGTCGCCAATGGTACACCAACTAGAATTTGACATACCTTGTTGATCATTTGCGCGCCTTTTGTTGACGTTTTTGGTAAATAAACAAGAGTTTGTAATATTTTGTTCCAACAGATCGTGTTTTTACAAACTATTGATTGTGATTTTTAAGCAAAGTATTGCTTTAAAATAAAAAGCCCTTTAATTAAGTGAAAATTATTTAAACAACGCTTAAATTAGTACTTCTAACCATATTTGCAACAAATTTTCAAGAATTTAAACACAATGGATGCCGAACTAAAGCAGCAATATGATGATATGGGTATTGAGCCTTCACAAGATGTTGTAGACCGATGTAAGATTCTTTTTATTTCTTTTTCTCTTCAGTCGTATTTCTTTAATATTAATTTGGTTACATTTTAACTTATTTTATTTTAAAGAGGTTAGCAAAATATATTCCTTTTCTACTTTGACATTTTGTGTTGTGGTAATATTTACAATATTCTTTTTTTTAAGTAACTTAGTTTTGAAGGAATATATTCATTCCTTTTATTATAATTAAAAATTTTATGTATTTTGGATTTCGATTTTCCATTTCTTTGTTATTTAGCCATCGAACTTTGTATTACCTATCATATTGATGATGCAGCGGAATTCGTTGAGCAGTGGGTGGCCTTCAGTATATCCCATTTGAATGGTTCTGAACCTTCAATTGAACACCTTAATGAATTAGAACGTAAAGTTTTTCAAACCAAGCGTGAAAAGGAACTTTTAGCTGCCAGCAAAAAAAAAGGCAACAAATTACCTTCTGCGATATCAAATTTAACGCATTTAAATTCCCTTGCTGCTAGTAATTCTAATCCTCTGGCTATGTATGGTGTTCAGGATGATATGATGGATGATTATTTGCCACCGGACATTACTGGTACCGATAGTAATACTAATTTTGATGAAAGTGAAAGTGTTCCGGGTGCACCCAATGTTTATCACACACCTAAGGTAAGTGGAAAATTACTGTTTTTCCATCAATTATTTGCTAATATTCAAACATTTATAACAAACAAATAGAATGATAGGAAGAAATCTAGTTTACCGACGCAGGCCCAAATAAAATAAAAAGTACCTAGGTTGATAACAAATGTAAAAATAAAAGGAAAATATAAAGTGACGCAAACGCATAGATCTTTCTAAATATACAAAATGTATATCGAAATGTTTAACTCTCATTACAGTTTTTACAAAATTTTACATCAAAATATAACGGATGTGCTATGTTAATACTTGTGTAGGTTATTCCAGTAAAAGTGTAAACAAATTTATTAAATACCAAACTCCAGCTTCGCTAACTAAAGCTTCTCTGGGTCGAGGGCCTTCGGCTGGGCGCAAAAATGTTCTCCTATATGTATGGTAAAACAAACACTGGCTTTGCTAACTAAAGCTTCTCTGAATAGCCGGCATTCGGCCGGCCACAAAGATTTTTTCCTTTATGGCATTACAATTAACGGCTTCGCTAACTAACTGCCAGTTTAACGCCAACGTTCGAAATCGATGAACAGGCTGTAAATCTTTTCTCCATTGTTATAATTATGCGTACTAAAAATACTTTTATTTTTGCAAACTAATACCAGCTTCTTAATGGGTTAAGAATTTTTAAAACCATTTTGTATTTTCAGAAAGATCTATTAAAGAGCTTTAAAATAATACCAATAATGGCCCTATAAATTCAGAAATGAAGTGAGAAAACGCATATTTATATGAATATTTTAGAGGCCCATAAATCGAAAACTATACATTTACGCCACATTTTTCACTTAATATTTTTTTCTTGTTTTTAAATTTTGTATCATACTAGCTACTTTTTTTTTATTTTGATTTAAGCTTATCTGCGGCCTTTGGCCGGGCGGAACCGTTTTATTCTCTATGGTATAACAAATACTGGCTTTGCTAACTAAAGCTTCTCTGCATAGCCGGCCTGTTTTAGTTATAACTTGGGCTGATTCATAAACGCAGGGTTGCAATGCAACACTGAAGTAATACAGGCGGGCCTCGATTATCCGTGATCCGGTTAACCGGTAACCCCGATTAACCGTGATGGCCAAAGATCAGCCCAGGCCCACGATGTCGACAAGAACATTTCTTTCATATATTTGTATTGAAAAAAAAAACAAATTTTAGTTTTTTATTATTGTTGTGAGCCTGGCGGTAATTTTTTAATTTTTTTTCGTTAAAAAAGGTTAAAGATTCGTTTTGGTTTCCGGGAAAATGAAATTTCATACTTGAGCTATTTTTATTTTAAATAAACATATTCACCCCTATCGCGAATAAAAATTCCTTGGGAGTTTTTTCCCTTTTTCAATTTTTACAATTGAATTAACATAGGAAAAATGGGAAAAGGGAAAAAACTCCCAAGGAATTTTTATTCACGATAGGGGTGATTATTAATTTTTCTTAACCAAAAAGAAAATTAAAATTTTTCAAAACTTCATCGCGGTTGGTGCGTGAACTTTTTTGACCTTAGCAAAAAAAAAAAAAAATAAATATGCGTTCCCTTATAGTTGTTTGTGCTCAATCGGACTGTGCTATGCCAATTTTTTTATTTTAAAAAATTGTTAAAAAGTTTATCCCAAATGTACACCAATGTTCACTTGTTAAATAATAAAAAGGAGGACTTTGGGATGGTGGAAAACTTTTTCGTTGAAAATGGTGCACAAAATGGGTTGTTAGTTGGTGATCTAAATGTAAGAGTTGGCGAAATGCAACAGGTGGTGGAGGAGGAGGTTCATAGCTGGTGCCCTGCTTTTTTGGGGAGAAGAAGATCGCAAGATAAGGTTATTAATGGCAAGGGAAAGAAGTTTATGGAATTCTGTGAGGATTATGGTTTAGTAGTACTAAACGGTGCCATTAAGGGTGATGAAAATGGAAACTTTACCTACATTAGCAGGATGGGAGATTCAGTTAATGATATATGTGCCACATCACTGGATATTTTACCACACATTACTGAATTTTCTATAGATGATAAAACCTGGTCCGACCATTTCCCAATAAACTTAGTATTAAATGTTAACATCAAAAAATCACCAACTACGTCGCAAATACTTTTACCTAAGCTTAGATGGAATGATAAAGAAAAAGACAAATATATTGAAAACATACAATCTCATCTAGATCAAATCAAAGAAAATAACGCCGATATAAATTTATCTGTTTTAATAGACATACATAATTAAAAAATCTGCACAACAAAACACTACAGAAAAAGAAAAATTAGCACCTAAAAGGCCATGGTATAATTGGAAATGCCAAAATGCGAGACATAGATCATTTAAATTGCTTAAAAAGTATAGAAAGTGTAATAATGATGTCAATAAGAAAAATTATTTATCAGCCAATTCAAAATATAAAGAAATATGCAAAGAAAGCCAGTTGAAATATTACAATGAACTGGAGTTTAAATTGAACGCGGTCAAAGATAGTAAAACTTGGTGGAAATTAGCGAGAGCTATACGTAACCAACCCCGCATTTCCAGCATAAATGTTTCAACATCGGAATTTAGAGCATACTTTAAAGACTTATTGAATCCAGCACAATTGGCTCATGAAATTAGCTACGCTCCGTTTCTGACAGAAGACTCTTTCCTAGATTCAGAAATAAGTACCTTGGAAATAATTCAAGTGCTAAATAAAGCCAAAATAAATAAAGCACCGGGGGAAGACAGAGTACCCTATGAATTTTGTAAGAATGCTCCAACTGAATTGTTGAAAGAATTAGCCAAATGCTATAACTATTTATACAACTCAATGGAAGTTGACGAAACATTTATATCCAGCGTAATTTTTCCTATATTCAAAAAAGGAGACCCCAACTTAGCGTGCAATTATAGGGGAATTTCATTTATGAATTGTGTTGCGAAAATTATGATGGGTATCATAAACAATCGCTTACATCAATGGACTGAACAGAATAATATCATCACGGAATATCAAGCTGGATTTCGAAAAGGTTATTCTACAATGGATAACATTTATAACTTAGCAGCTGTTGTAAATTTGAAAATGGAAGAAAAGAAAAAAGTATATGCCTTTTTTGTAGATTTTAAAGCAGCTTTTGACAAAATTTCTCGACACTCTCTTATGTTTAAGCTACATAGTCTTGGTGTATCTACAAAAATGGTAAATTTTTTACGCAGTGTCTATTCTAGAACATACTCAACTGTTTGGAATGGAACCGAACTTTCTGAACCATTTGAAACATATACAGGCGTCAAGCAAGGGTGCTTGTTATCTCCCCTATTATTTTCTCTATACATAAACGACCTTCACGAACATTTAGGCGGAGGCATCGTAATAGATGAATTGAATATAAGGTTGCTTTTGTATGCAGATGACATTGTAATATTGTCAGATGAAATAGAAGTGTTGCAGAAAATGATGGAAAGATTAGAAGAATATTGTGACTTATGGGACCTGGAAGTAAATCTAACAAAGTCTAAAGTAATGGTGTTCAGAAATGGAGGTAGATTATCTTGTCGTGAAAAGTGGCTATTTAAAGGTGAAGTTGTAGAAATAGTTAACGAATATAACTACTTAGGTATGATCTTAACCCCAAGAATGGCATTCTCGAAACATGTTCAAAGTAGAAATTTGGCAGCAAAAAATAGTATAAATTCTACTTGGAACTCATTTTTGAGCAAAAGAAATATATCTTTTAAAACAAAATACAAATTATTTGAAGCTGTAAGCCGCTCTGTACAATCATATGGTGCCCAAATATGGGGAAATATGCACTTTGAAGATGTGGACAAGCTGCAGAGATATTTTATAAAACGGATATTAAAACTACCCAATTTCACGCCAAACTATGTTTTAATGCTGGAGACTGGTTTGCAAGACGGTCATTTCTATACCCTTAAATTAAACTTACAATACTTATATGTAACACTTTTTAAATTAACTTCATCGCGTTTAACTCATCAATTAAGCCTTAAAATTCTAGAAAAAAACATCTTTTGGGCAAAGAGAATTAATGAACTAGGAAACGAGTTTAACATATATTGGCAAATGAGCACAACATCAGACCAATGGATCGAAAATCAAAACTATTTCCTTACTGCTTTGGAAATTAAATACCATAACGGACGCCTCATGAGAGCCTCTCAAAGCCAAACATTTTATAAAAACCTAAGATTCACAGCTGGACATTTTTATTTTATGATTTTGCATGACCAAAGTTATGTAACATTGATTCTTAAAGCTCGAAGTGACTTAATAAATTTAAATGGCGCTAGGTTCTCAAGAAGCATCAATAAAGAATGCTCCTTGTGCAATACAAATGAAATTGAATCAGTTCAGCATTTTATATGCCGATGCCCTGTTCTAAATTACTTCAGATTCCAACAGTTTCATACCATAGCAATACCAGAAGAACATTTTTTAAAATTACTAAATGGCGAACTTTATAATTGGGAAACATTAGCAAGATATATTACCAACGCTTTAACTTATCGAAATTTTTTAATAAATGAATTTAATCATTAATATAGTTTATACAGAACATTTTATATCTTCATATTAAGCCTATTCTTCCGGCTGACGACAATGTCAAAGCCGTACGTACATTTCTTTTATTTTATTTATTTATTTATTCTTTTATTATACATACATATAAAAATAAAAATGTTTGTAATGAATTATTGAAAAAATAAAGAAATTACTGCTACTACACACAAAAAAATAATCTAGGGTATTTTACAAATGCGTACATAGGTAATTTATTTTTATATAAAAACAAAAAACTAAGTTTAGTTGCCTAAGATAATTGGTAATTTATAAAAAGAGTTTTGCCTAAAATTTTTGTTATTATTACTAATTGGGTTAGGTATCTTCTTCGATTTTTTTAATATATGTATGTATGTCGGTTTATTTGATTTTTTCTTTCAATTGGAAATTTTTTTGTGAAAAAAGTTCAAATTCAAATTTCAATTAAAAATTTTTGAATTTAAAATAAATTAAAAACTATTCGATAGAGTATAAAGATACAACGTATTAATGTGAGTATATTATAAACATAATATCTCCACTGAACTTTTTACAAAAAAATTCCAATAGGTTTAAAAAATATATCGCTCATTCAAAATATGATATTTTGGAGTTAATGATGCAGAATTGTTCGCTATGAGTTTATTTTGTGTGTAAATTTTATCTTTACATCTTTTATACTTTCCCCGGTTGATGAAAATAAATAAAATATTACAATGAAATTAAATTAATTTTATATAAAGTATGTAACCAAAAAAAGTATAAAGTAAATTTATCTAAAATCTATGGTACAAAATAAAACTTAGATAATTTTCCAAAAATAAAAATATAAAATAACTTTGCTATAATTGGTAAATTTTCAAAGTTTTTAAGTAATTACAGATCTGTTACAGATCAAAAGATTGCTGGCAATAATAAAATCAAACATAGACTAACCTCTTTTGTTGATGTCGGCACTACCCCATAGGGTGTGGTGTGCATTGGCGTCACATCCCAGTACCAGTCTCAAGCCATTTCTGCCTGAGTGCTCCACCAACTCTCGTACTTTCTCACCAGGTGGATCGACAGCTTCATATGGCAAGTATGCCGATGCTAATGCCAGGACTGATCTGTCCCTGGCCTCCCCTGTCACGACCGTGAGGTCTCCGTTACTGAAAGAATAAGAAAACATAAATTTATGCTCAGTTCTTGCCAATATACATGTTCGTACCTTCTCCTCCGAGCGGGATACGAACAAGGTTTACCCCGTGACCTTTAATCCAACTACCCGGTTTTTATTAATCCAGGGCTCTTGGATCAAGGCCACGTCCACGTTGTTGTCAATGAGGTGGGTTGCTAATTCGGTTGAGGCCGCTTCACAGTGGTGCAAGTTTATCTGCACCACTTTCAGCCTCTTAGGGTCTATCATCTTTAGGAAACCTAAATCTAACAGACCCTAACCCGAATACAGCAACCCCTCCCATTGACTTCAGCTTGCCTAGAGACTCTCGGTCTACTGCGAACCGGAAGTCTCTACCTTGGTTCTCCTTACAACCCAGTGAAGCTATCATCTTCCACTGGCCTGTAAGGAGCCCGTTGTTCTGGTTGGCCAGTAACCCCAGTATGACCTCCACCGGTTTTATAGGTGGAGGTATCCATACCGTGACCACTGGCCTTAATGGCAACTCAGACGCGAGTATGACGTCCAATCTGGCCTCAGGACAAGCGATGCCACACCTGCCGATTGCAGCCTTTAAAAACTCAAAGGTTTTTTGGTTGCCGCAACTGACAGTTTTGACACCTCTTACCCAGTCAGCCCCTTTGAACGATACTTCGTCCGGCCTTCCCTTAACGCTAAGGATTTCGTCTAGTAGTTTGTCTTCTAGCATCTGCCATTTCTCGACACTGATCCTACCATCGGGATCCATACGATCAATGACAGCCGCTAGAATACCGTCCTTACCCGACGAATCCATTAGCTTCTTTGATGTGGAGGGTTGGTCCTCTCTGGAGCCAGTCCTCCTAATGATCTCCTTTCGGGGATCCTTCCTCTTAGCCGCTGGGGATTTCTGGTCATCCCCAGACCTAACTCTCTTAAATACTCCCTTATTGGGGGCCTTAGCAGAGCTTTGTCGGTGATCACCGGATTTCCCTGCAGATGTTGACTGGTTTGTCTCAGTAACCCCTTTTGTGACTCCCTTTTGGGGGAGTCTGTCGGAGATTATCAAGACTTTACCAGTCCTCATCGCGCGACTAGTCGTGGGTAATTCATCAACAGGCTTAGTTCCCTTAACTGTGACCGTACTGTCAGGATTAAGAGGACCAGGTGTTGAATCATAACCCTCCTTTTGTTTTTTTGTTACATTTTCCGAGGACACATCAGCAGGGGTTGCTGAAGGTTCGTTGTCTTTGCTGACAACATTTGAGCCCTCAGCAGCCCCTGTTGTGTATCCCGCAGGATAGGGAATGCCTAGGATATCACCGACAGAACCGTGGATTCGTTCGAATCTAGCTACGTTCTTCCGGTGCTTCCTCAACAAGTTCCTATCCCGCCCATCGTGTAGTGAGGAGCTCTTCTTAGCTATCTTATCTAGAAAGGCTAAGGAGGCTCTTACACCACTCTTGGCTTTTTCATAACTCGTTCGGCTTTCTGATGTGACCTGTACTGTCGCATCCTGCCGAACAATAGGTTTGGAGGCACCCGCTGTACCGTTCCCTATCTCGAGTGAGGCCTCCAGAGCCGATGACCCAGCCCTATGGTCCCGATCATGAGCCGAAATCATTGTTATTTCGTGCTCATCATCAGATCCCAGAGCAAGATCATCGAGTCTTTCAGATACCCCTGTTCGAGGCGGGGAACCGACCGGGGGGTCCATCCCGTCCGTCTCTGTCAGTTCTGTCAGTAACTGACCCTCCTGCAGCAGAATATCCCTGTGAATACTCAGCCAATCGGCGTCTGGATCTGACACCGAAACTGCCGAGTTGCCAGAGACATCCCCTGCATCGACTCCTAGAGTCACGTCCTTTTCGTTTTTATTTATTTTATCTAGATTTTTGGTCCCACGAGTAAGCCGTATAAAAAAGGACCGTCTCGCGCAGTGACGGCTTGCACGGACTAGGCTAGAGTTACAACTGACCCTTGCCATCGGCGTCAGAGGGAAGCTGTTCGCGACCAGTTTCTTTAACCACTAACTAGCCATTCAGGCCCTCGGCACTGCTGTCAACCACCTTGACCTTAAAAGTGGGGGATATGGGAAATAAAGGGGAAATATAAAGGATTTTAGGTAAAGGGATAGGGGGATGGATGGATGGATAACCCTTGGTCATGCTGGCCTTAAAGCATATGCCTTCCAACTTGTTCCGGCTAGAATTTACCGATTCAAGTTACAAGGCATACACTACAGCCGGCATTTAAGCCACCACATCGCGGCAAGATAGTTATCCAGGTGGTGGTAGTTTTCACAAAGTACTATGCATTTTGTTTAAGATTGATTGGATCGTACCTCATATGTACAGATTGTAACACTAGGCTTATGGGATTCACTAAATTCACCACGAAGACCAATACATTTTTGTATTATCATCGCAAAAATTTGAAGGAATATACATGTATGTAGGTGATGAACTGAAGAAAATATCACAATTTTTGTTGAATATTCAATTTCAACTTGATCCGCTTCAGCCCGAACGTAATCAAAAGTCATGGCAGGACGGTTTTTTAATAATGTAATTTTTTTAGGATTTGCCGGTAAAGGGAATATTGATCGTCATTGGCTCCCGCCACAATCAATTCCTTTACCTTAACGTTGCCTGTAAAGGGAATATTAAAAAGTAACTTCTCATCGGCATTACTTTGAACAAACTCCCCTAAGTCCAAACGTTTTTCATAAGGTTCAAATAATTTCTTACCACCACCTTCCGATTCATCATTTAAACATTTCAAGTTTCCACATCGATCTTTTGTTACAGACTATATTCTATGCCCATTTCTAAGGCATGATCATAATCGGTGGCTTCATGACCACAATTTATTAATTCACAGGAATATTTAAAGTATTTTTATATAAATTTTCTTGAAATTTAAAATTAAATTTTTCTAAACTTCAAAAAACAAAACAAAAATTGGATGATTTAATAAAATATGATAGCACAAATTTTTATAATTTCCATAAACGTCAGAACGTTAATATGGCGATAAAAAGAGAGAGTGGAACTACCAAGGCCCATGGAAAAGGTCAGCGCAAGAAGCGTGATGATCATTGTTTATGTTCTTTTTAGTTGTCAAAAGTTGTTTACATTTTGCTTACATGTGTATGTATACGTTTATGGTATGCCACACATGCACGTTTTTTCCTTTTGCTTTGTATATGTAGTAGTAAATTTTTGACAACTAAAAAGAATCGTTTTTTGTTTTTGTACAAGTAAGAAGACCTGATAGATGGGCCTTGGGAACTACCTTCTGTATTTGGATCATGCTCAGCTGTGCTTTCAACGCCACCTGAAAACTTTATTCGCCTTGAAGGTGACCATTTACATTAATGATGAAACAGAGTTGAGACTTCAACTGGAGGCAAAAATTCTAAAGGCCTAACCATAATATGCATAGCCTTGCGTAACCTACTGTCAAAAATTAAAAAAAAGTCTTTCAAATGTTAAAAAAACAAAAACAAAATAAAAAAACATTTGATAAGATTCGCACCTTGCTTAAGCAAATGTTTTATTAAACTTAGCAAAAAGTTTCCTTAAGTTCAATATGGTTTGCCTCATATGATTTACATGTATTGGCACATTTGCTTAAGCCAATTTAAGCACATTGTGGTTGGGCCTTAAAGCCAACACAAGGCGAATTCATAAAAGTGACATTTTCGAGTCATCTGTTTAATGTTTATTTCCTTGTGTGTATACTGAATGTCAAGCGTTGTATACATTTTATGAAAAAAATTTGTTAAAAGTCAATAAAAATATAAATTCTTGAAAACAAACCTTTTTAAATGTTATAAAACAAAAAAGTGAACATGAAATATAAACACAAGTACATATTGTGAAAGCCGTAAGGAATAAGTGGAGCCACAATAAATTCCTGATGTGTGGAGAAAAATAAAAATAATTCCTATTCCTAAGAAAAGTTTAAGCCAATCGCAAATTTGCAATTTTCGACCCATAAGCCTTCTACAATGTTTCTACAAAATTATTAAGGGAATGATAAAGATCCCTGTTAAATTGTATTAATGACGTTATAAATACAACATGCTTACTAGAGATGAGCGATATTTCCGTACCTGTGATTTAATCACTGTTACTGAAAAATCACGAATCACAGTTGTGACCAAATCTGTTAAGTAACAGGTACTTGCTAAATTGTTATTTTCTTATTTTGTTTCATACACAAATTTATGATATTTCACTGTTTGTGTGGGTAATAGCGTTTTTTGCACTCATGAATGTAATTGTTGCTATTTTTTCTTTTGTTCTCTCTTCTTCCTTTTTAGAATTTTTTTACAGCCAATGTTTATTTGTTCAAGTATGTCCAACTAAACAGGTGATCGTTTTTGTTGCCTTATTTCTTTGTCAAACTCCATAACAAAAAATTTTCAAATATCCAAGTACAAAAATAAAAGTTGTGATCACAATCACAGTTTTAAATAACAGTGATTTTAAAATCACGTTCACTAATCACGATGTTCCTTAAAAATCACGGGATCGCTCATCTCTAATGCTTACTACAGTCGAAGGGTTTTTGTGTTATGGCGGCATGTCGGGATCTGGAAAAGCATATGACAATACTAATATAGAATTGATGTGCTTGTTAATGGAAAATATAAATTTTAATGCCCATATAATAAAATGGATTTACTCATTTTTAAGTAATCGGACTCTCATGCTGGGTGATGCATCAATTAATATGAGAAAAATTTTAATTCAAGGAAGTGGCATTAGCCCGACTTTTTAATTTATTCACCACTCCACTCCATCGAATTGCTGATGAAAACTGTAAATTGTTTCAGTTTGCTGACGATTTCTTTATGGTGGTACAAGCAAACACATTTGAAGCGACGAAATCTCTTACGCGTCAAGATTGCGGAATTCACGGAAATTTGTACCAACATTGATCAACGCATAAATCATAATAAGACTAACATTATGTGCTTTAACAAAAATATTATGCAGCTAAACATCTTAATTGACAATATAGTTTTAAGAGAAGTTGAATAATTCCATCAAACCTCACATAGATTTCATTGTCTCTAAGCACAGGAGAACTTGCAACTTTCTGAATATTTTGAGTGGCTGTAGATTTGGTATTCATCCTAGAAGAGCTCTGCAATTTTTTAAGGCCTACGGCCGGTCAAGACTTGCATATGGCGCATCATCTTTCACTAATTTATAGGCTTATGCCTCTAATCGAATTCGAACTACAATAAATGCAAACCTTAGAAGATGTATGGGATTGATTCGTTCAACCCCCGTTCATTTAATATACCATCTGGCGGCTGAATTACCACCTGAATATAGAACTCAATATTCCGCTGCGAAAGAATTGGCCAAAGTATTTGCTTATGGTTTACCGGCTAAGTCTTTATTTAACAATGACAGTACTCATAATTTTAATACTACCTATAGTACGATTTACCGTATTTATGGTCATTTTTTTGGAAGAATCCACCCATGTCACAATGTTCGGTTGATCGCATTAAAAGTATTATTTATTGATGTGGTTAAATCAGCTTTGAATACGAAGCTGTTACTTTCGGAAAAGATAAATAACCTTCAGCGTAGCAACTTTGAAATTATTTTTAATGATGGCTCAGTTTTGAAGTCCACATCTGGTGCAGCATTTATTCATATGAGTACGGGAATTACACGTAGTTTCTATGCAAATGGGAAATTCTCCTCTTTGCCAACTAAATTATTGAATTGAAAACGCTTGTGAATATGCAATTGTAATTAAAGCCTCCAAAATAGCAATTTTATCGGACAGTAAAAGCGGAATTCTTGCTTTAAGAAAACAATTTTCTGACAATTATTTTATTCACAGCAATATTGTGAAAGTGGAATTTCATTATATCCCTGGACATTCCAATATTAAATTATATGGCAGATGAGGCGGCTAAGAACGCGCATGTTTTTGGAACCTTAATTGAAGCAAAATATCCACTTAAAGATGCTATTAACATGATCTAAAGAGATCTTTTCTGTAAATGGAATAGTGATTACAAAGCAAGAATACTGGAAAATGGTAAAGATTTAAGTAAAATTTTTCCCGCAGTGTGTAAACGTTCATGGTTTGCTGACAAACAAATTTATTTAAAACCTTTGGATATTAAGCAGATCACTAGATTACTTACTGGTCACTATTTTTGCAAGAGTACATTGGCAAAAATGAAGATGTTCCCTGACGATCAATGCGATGAATGCAACATTACTGAGGATAACTCCCATATTATTTTCCATTGCAAAAAAATACGATGATGAAAGATTAAAATACCCGACAATCCTGAAGTACAATAATATGTTTGATTTTTTCATTGCTGAGAGACCTTGCTCATACACAATGCTAATTAATTTTAGAGTTGGGTAGTTCATGATCGAACTAGTTCAATTGAACTAGTCAGTCAGATGAACGATGAACTGTCTATCAGTCTGACAGTTCCTTTTAGTTCAGTAGTTCACTTTTAGTCACTTGGGTCTTTTGCGTCAGTCAGTCTTTCGAGTCAGCTGTTTATTTCGTACTTTTGAGTCAGTTCATTTAAGACAGTTCATTCAGTTCAAGGGTTCATTTACTTCAGTTCAGGGATGATAAAGTAAGTACAATTGTACTTTTTTCAGAACTATTAGCTTTGCAAAAGTACTGAAGTACTCCAATGACATGTTTAGTACAATTCAAAAATTTCAATCGCCTTACCGGTTTGAAATGCTTTGAAAATCAGTAACATTGAAACCGGTGTGCTGGAAAAATGGAAATGATTGTGATAATTTCATTACATTCTGGTACAATTTAGGTTGCAGGGTGTGTGAAAAACGATAGAACTGGTTTCAAAACAATAACTTCTAAGGCCCGTTTTCACAACTTACCGATAGCTAAAGGTAGGATTTTATCGGCCGTATAAAAAGTGTTCCATTATTACAACTTTACTTTAACCTACCTGTACCTCAATTCTGTAACTTTTTTAATTTAACTACCGATATCGTTAAGTAACGAGAAATCTCGGTTACTTTAACGAATTTGTTATTCCCTATTTGAAAAAAACGAATTTTTTTGGTTTAGAAATATTGACGACAAATATCGGTAAAATATAAGAACGTCAAAGTTGAAATTTTTTAAAGGTAAAATCGCCAAAAAACCATAATTATTTCATCAAAAAATCTGCGCCGTAGTGTAGCTTAAAAATTAATTAAGTGACAGATTTTTTTGACAGTCTGTCCGACTTGCAAATATCTATATGAGATTTTAGGATGAGAGTTACATAGGACCTATGGATTAAAAATGCGCTTTATAGTAGATATCAAAATTTCGTGTCAATTTTTTTCAAAAAAGTAAAAGAGTATATCACATTAAAGAAACTGAAATAATTATAGATATTAACGTTTTTCCAACAAGAGCGCACTGCCAGTGGTCATATTTTCTTTATATACTTTATCGATTCTTGCGTCTAGGATTATACGGAATTAAGTGAATGCTTAAGGCCGTAAAAACATACGAAATTTCGAAATTACATATAAAACTATTATTAATTTTTTCCGTGTATACTTTATGCTAGGAACACAACTGGGACGAACGACGAAATTCGTCCAGCACGACGAATTATTCAGAAGAAATTCGCTGTATAAATTCGTCGTACACAGAAAAAATTATTTTTCGAATTCAAACAAAAAATTTGTAGTATCAAAACATTTTTTGTCTGAAATCGGTCCTACAAACAAATTCGCATATTCAAACAATTTATTTGCATTTTGTTTACTGAAAAAAAACACTGATTTTTTCAAACAAATAATTTACAGAATCAAACAAAAAGTTTACTGAAATTCATATAAATTTCAAACAAATAATTTTGCTGAATCAAACAAAAATTTTTTGCACAAGCAATGACGCGCACCCAATCTATCACTGAAGGAGAAGATGAAGGCAGAAGCAGAGCGGCGGCTGGCTTTGAGACACATGTTTTGTTGGAATAATTTTTGAACGAAGTCTTGTTTATACACACAACGTTTTTCTTCATCACTCACTGTTGCTGTATCCTTTCCTTGGCTAAAGAAGAAGAAATGTAACAAACAACGGCAGCAGACCGACTCGATATGTTTTTCGTCATCATTTTATTTTTGTATTTGATGTATTTAAGTAAACAGTTTTCAAAAATTGAATACGGGATTTTGTTTTTCATTCTTTTTTTCCAACTTTGAAACCAACCAAAAATTTATTATGTTTCTTATAATGTTGTTGTTGTTTCTGTTGTTTAAAAAAGAATGAAACCTTTTTTGTACCTGCTATTTTTGTTTGTTTTTTTACTAATAACCTCGTCGCGCTATTTTATCATCTTTCTTCTTGTTGTACTTTTTTAAAGCGTCCAAAAATAAACTGTATGTGTTTTGTGTTGTTGTTCTTATATTTCACATAAAGAAGTGTTGCTTACGATCAAATAAATTATGCAAAAAACGACAACATTAAAGAGCGTTAAATATTTCATACAAAATTATGAAAAATTGAAACCAATAGCGCGTATATTATATTATTGAAAAGTTGTCAACATTTTTGTTGGTTAAAAAAAAATCAAACAAAAATATTAATTGAATCAGTAAAAAAATTTGTAGAAATTAAAAAAAATTTCAAACAATCGTTTGTTTGAAAATAATTCGGCAATAATTTTTTCTGTGTATGAAACACAATAACGACGAAAAAACAAAATGGAAATAAAATATTTTGTATAAACAAGAAATAGTAGTACCATACGAACAAAAAATACTTCACAAATAAAATATTAAAAACAACTTAACTAAAATACTTTTTTATTGTTAAGTTTTTTTCAATTTGTATTTTAAATGATATTCAGTTAAAATTTTACAATTTCTAAAGTAAAAAGTAACTTTATTTACTAAAACACCTACCATTTTGAAACAATATGGCTACCCAGTACTGATTTGTTCGTCGTACGCCGGCGTAAGAATTAGAATTAAATCTATTTACAGTTTGAAACGTCCGGCGAATTTTCGTCGGTGCCCTGATTGTGTGCATTTTCATATGCACAGATATTTTTTATTTTGGGCGACGAATATTCGCGGCCAAAAATTCGTCGTTCGTCCCAGTTGTGTTCCTAGCATTATATTGACAATTAGTTACGAATGCATTTAATTTATAATACATATTTATAATTTATATTAACTTTTTTTGTGGCATCATGAAATTTATCGATTTTTATGTAATTTCTCTTATTCTCCAATAGTTTTTCCCATTCAATCTTATAAATTTTACCATAAATCTTTAAAATTGGATAACAATTTACAAATTTTAATTGTCTGCACTTTTTTCCATTACCTTCCCAGAGACGACTTTAGTTAAGGAAACCAAACAGATAAACACTCGATAGTTACATTGAGTGGCATCTATGACGTTGAGTTCTGTTAGTCTGACGCCGTCATCATCGTTGTAGTCATCATTATCCACATCATCTATTGCCATTCAACAAACGAAAATTTTTGCTTTTGTATGTACATACATACATACATATATAAAGATTGTACGTTGGTACATACATACGAACGAAATGAAACGAATGAACGAACAAACAATTCGTAATTCGTCAAGTTAATCGTCAAAGCGTCAAAGTTACATCTGATAATTATTTCAGTTCCAATTTGCAATTGCAATAACATGCATAAAGCAGAAATAAAAATTTCAACAATACGCGCACTTCGATGGTGGAACGCATGTTTTAGTAGAGGTGGTACAGTGGTTTTGCAACGTCCGCAGCACGAACAGCTTGTGTGTGAATTGTGTATATGTTTTGGTTGTGTTTAATTATTTTGCTGCGGCCTTTTTTTCGTATGTGTACATATTTTGTTTTTGTAAAAGGGCGCAAAGTACAACAGAAACGAACAAACATTAATGAGCTGAACCGAATATGTACAATGAAGTTTGTGGTGTTTTTAAAAAAACCGAATGGAAGAACAGTATTATTTTTGTTTTCGAACATTTTTAGCGTTAGTGTTTTCCACAAATTTACCGAACCGAACACTAAGTGCATAGCGATCTTTAGTGTTCATTTTCGAACACTGAATAAAATCTAAAAAGAATCAAGCAATATTTTATCTTGCGAGGTGGAATATTTAAAAAAACTTGTTAATGAAAACATGAACATGAATGTTTGATCAATAGAATTTTTCAACAAATTATTTGCAATTAAATAAATAATAAAAAAAGATTTGGCTCTATTGGTATTGCCCTTGGTTTAATTATAATTGTTTTATTTAAATGTTTAAATATTTTAAAGTTGAAGAAGTTTATTTTATTAATTTTCTACAATAGTTTTTACTTACATAAGTATGTATTTTCATAAGTAATATTTTCCATTATTAGCTGTTCGTACCAGTGATGCCAGGATAAATTTCAACAATTCTCTACGTGTCTAAGAAACAAATACCTTCTTTCAACACAACTAAAAAAATGTTCCCTACACTTTTCCCTACGTTAAAAATTTATTGTTTTTAGCAACAGGCAAACAAACATATAATTTGTTAAAATTTTGTACATATTATAATAAAAGCATTAAATAAAAACAAGAAAAAAACCAAAATAAATATGTATATGTCATACACGCACCTTTTAAAATTCAATTTTAAAAATAACACTGTGTGCCAAATTTAAAATTTACTTTTTGGCAGAAACGCCTGTATATGGGCATTTCCAGCGAAAAGTCTTCTTTTTGTAACGTAACGCCAGAAGTATTTTAAATTGTTTCTCAACAAATTTTATATGAATAGTTTACTTTTTTATAATTTGGTGTAAAGCGCAACTAGCTCTACATTTAGTAACAAAAGGGATAACGATTGAACGATTGGTCCGAAAATACAACCTTATTTGCAATCTGGCGTTACATTAAAAAAAAGTATACTTTTCGCTGAAAATGCCCATATTTACCTTCAAACGAGCAAAGATTTATACATTTTATAGCTTGAAAAGTCCAAAGTTTACTAAAAAAGTTCGTCTACATGGTTTTGGCAATTGTTGAAGATTGCCAGGCTGTTAGGACACATAGTATGGAGTTTCTTGTTAAAAATGCTATTTTATATAAAAAATTTTAATTTAAAAATGGGAATAACCTGGATATATACGTATTTTTAGACAAAATGAGATAATATTGTGAAAATTCCCCACTTTTGCCTTAAAAGAAAATATATGTCCTTTTATCCCTACGTTTGAAATTTTCCGAAAAAATCCCCACAAAAATTGAATTCCCTGGCATCACTGGTTCGTACTTTTGAAAGTTCTGCCGCAAGTTTAAACCGCCAACTTTGGGCGTTTAATTCAATATGGCGGACTTTTAAAGATCAAAACTCAATTTTGAAGCAGATATCTTCAACCGAATTGAGCTGACATTTTGTACACCCGTTCAGTTTGGAAGACAATGCATGGTTAACTATGTGACGTCATTCTAAATCCAACATGTCGGCACACCCAAGACGACGGTCTAGTTATTTTTAATGCACTGAAAAATAAAGTGACATCATTCTTAAATCAATATGGCGGACTTAGTTTTTAATGCTTGTCTACAATATAGGTTTCAAATTAAAAAATAGGGCTGAGAATACGAATGCGAGTTTTAAATAAATTAAATAAAAAAAAACAAGCTCTTAATTCAATGCCCAAAATATTTTTTATTTAAATGCGCTAAACAGAAAAAAAAACTTTACTTTTACTATCAACTTATAACGTCATTACATAATTTATATGATATAAAAGCGGCGTTTAAAAAACTGCAGTCAATGTAGAAAACTGCCATTTCTTCCACTTTTTCATTTGTCATTGGCACTGTTGCCAATTTGACGAGTTTACCGCGATTCTAGCGGTTTTTACGTGTCCACCGGGGTAAAATTTCCGATTTGCCGGTTAGCGGGATATCTAGCGGTATTTTAATATCATTAGAAAATACAATTTTTGTTCTAGGCATTTGAAAATTACAATTTTTATCTCAAAATAAGAGATTTGTTTTCAATTAAAGTAATTAAGTGATAAGAAAAAATTGTTTTTTTGTGGAAATTTAATTTGTTTCCGCAATAATAAATATTTCAACGTTTTAAGCAGATTTTATAAATTTTCTTATTAGGAAGTTAAATTGAAATAGATTAACATAACCATCTTATTTCCAGCGAAATATTTGTACTGCCAAAAAAAAAATAGACGTAATAGAAAAAAACTGAGAACGGACTTGAATTTATTTAAAACACTTTTTACGGCAGACCAGTGTTATCAACTTTAATCGATCAAAATATAATCTTTAGTCAAAGCTAAAGTTAAAAAGGTGTGGTCTACAGCAAATCAATGCTTATATTAAAGCACTTAAGCAATCAAAAATTAAAAGTATTTTTTATTATCCCTCGGATAAAACTTCCACACGGTTGTCTAACCTAATGCCAAACAACGTACTGTTATTCGAGAATTCAAGAAATACTGTTTGTGATACTTTACAAAAAAACAAGAAGCTCCATTTTACGCCTTTTATATACATAAGTATGTTGTTTAGCATAAGCAAGCTTGTATCTAGATATGCAAAAATTCTTCTATATTTTTATTTAAGTTAACGGATACAAACCTTATTTCTAGTTTTCCTAAAAAAGTGAAAAATAATTTATATTAATCTAAGCAAAGTCTTCGGAGCGAAACAAAAATTATCTATTCGGTTGTTAGGATTGTAAACAGTTTTCAAGCATGAATGTTGAAAAATGGGCAGCAAAAACTTTTAAAAATTATATGGTATTCAATTCAACCTTTTTGAATAAATGTCTCTCAGAAAGTAAATGTAAGTATTTATCAAATAATAAATAGTGTAAAATTCTAAATCTTTTACGATTTTTTTTAAATCCTGGTCTACGGTCTAAAATTTTTAGCATCATTACCAAAACTAGATTAAGTGCACTTAACTCAAATGTCTGGATAGATTTCAAGCAATACAAATCCATGAATTTTATATGAATATCCACATTTTGTACGTTCCTGGGACTAAAAGAGTCAGTGAAATTAAAAACCTTACAATATAATTTTAATTGAAAGACATACACCTATAAAAAGCACCCTATATCTAGATTTGTATAAACATTTCACATAATATTTAGATTTTAGCGATATTTTCAAAACATTTTAAGCTAAATAAAAAATTTAGCGGTTTCTAGCGGGTTTTGAAGTGCGATTTGACGGGAAGTCTTCATAAAAAGTTGGCAACAATGGTCATTGGCCAAAAAAAAAAAAACTGTTGCTTTTACTTTTGATTCATTCAAATGTAATACATTTCTTTTAGTTCTAAAAATATCCATGAGCTTTATTTCTCAAACTTAAAAAAAATTGTTATTTTAGATACGCCTTTTCTAAATGAAAGTAACGATATGAAAATACTTTTCACGTGAGGTGAAGTATGTATTTTAAAAATTAGGAGTAAAAAGTTTCCGAAATTAAGATTAAAAATAGTTAAACCAAGGCGAATTCATGTAAACGGTGGTATCGCTACCAACAAGTACAACACCAATAAGACAACCAAGGCGAATTTCAAAAGGTAAACTCATCTCGTCAGCCGTTAATCAACTGTCTCTACGGCGAAATAAAATAAAATTGAGAAACGTCAAAATATAATTTTGTTTTGAGAAGAAGTTGATTGAAAAGTGCTAAAAATATTATTTTTATAATAAAAAAATTTCAAAACTGCGATTGATTAAAGTGAATTTAATAATTTCTTTTATAAAAACATGATAATTTCAATTTGCAATAAAAAAATTTTGACAGCTATCAATTATATTGCAAAAACAAAATACATTAGGCTTTTTGTAGTTGTAGAGTTGCACTTACATACCTTTTTAAATTCGCCTTGAAGACAACAATGTATATTATTTGCAGCTTTCGTTGGTCGATATGTAAAAAGCACAAGTAACTTTTGACATTTCTCTATCTCTCTATGTTAGAAAAAAGTAGATCAGCTGTGCTTTCAATGCCAGCTGAAAAATTAATTCGCTTTAACTTGAGATTTTGGAGTATTACGTAAGCCTATAGTACGTAAGCCTATAAACACTAACTTGCTATTGTGGCTTTGTAGTGTCGTCAAAAATAAGTCAGAACCACATGCGCATGTGGCGTTTTACATTCCGTGTACTTTAGACTTTCAAATTAAAAGTAGAAAATTTGAAAAAATTTTTAAGTTTTGATATGCAACAGATTTGTTGATCGTCCTGTTTTAATGTAAAATGTGTAAAATAAAAATGGGGCGTGGCATAAAAGTGAGTATATAAAAAGCTAGACATACTAACTTTTAAAAAACCTCTCTTATCACGTACAAAAAATTGGACATTAGAGGGGAATAATACCAGATGGCAAAAATGGCGCCCAGATGTTGATGTCGGATTAAAATGCCATGAATAACAATATGCAATGTGTTATGATAGGGCTACAAATGGTGATGCTTTGTACAAAAAACTAAAAGGGCGGTATATTTAATACCAAGGGCTCAACTTTTTTTCTATTCGGACCGAACCACTTTAAAACTTCATTCATACATTTTTTTCCCCAAGAAAAGAAAACTCAAAAAGCTATTAACATACATATGTATAACTACATACATAGTTAAAAAATTCCAAAATTTTATCTTTCCAAACCACAGTTCATTGTTTGACTAAAGCTTATCAAAGAATATTGCATGTATATGCGACACTAAGAATGGGCTTAAAATTGTTTAGTGCATTGTTGCAGTTTTTTCAATTGCTGGCTGCATTTATGTGTGTATTACACTTAAGTTTTTCTCTATTTCATTGTTAAGGTATACAAATCGCCAGACGGACAGTCAAAGCGACAAATTTATATGAAATCGTATTCGCATGTACATATGTAGCTGTATTTATGGATGATTTTCTTAGTTGGCACATATTGGCTGTTTCTTAATAGTGTGTTGCTGTGATATTTTTGTTTGATGTTGCGCCTGTTTGTTTGGTAACATAACAATTTTTGTATCTTAAAGTTTTTACTTCTCATACGGACAGACAACTAAAACAACGATATACAGACATATGAAGGTACATAGTTTAAAAAAGTATAGATACATATATGTGACCTTCTCCGAGAAAAGGGACCTAGTGTGGCAAAAAAACGGGTTTGGACTAAAGAGTGGATTATGGTTCATAAAAGGGTGTAGAATAAGATGAAATGCGTTTTTCTCAAAACTTCATTTTCACACACTAGGTCCCTTTTCACGGAGAAGGTCACATATGTATATATGTTATACATATGTATATGTATGTATGAATATAGGAAACTTTTCCCTTTTTCCCTTGTCTTAAAAAATGTTTCTTGGAAATTTTGCTATTTTTCTTTTTACACTTCAATACTTTCGTACGGTAGTTGGTGGTGATAATAATGAGGAAGATGATGAAGACGAAAATGTTGTTGGTGGTGACGTTGCTTTTGATGATCATCTTTTTTAGCTATTACTGGCTGGTTGGTGCTGTTTTTGTTGTTATTCTTCTTGGCTGATTTCTGTCGTTTTCTTTTTGTTTTATTCGTCTTCTTTTTTTTTTTGTTAAACAATTTACAAACATTTTGTATTCTTTGTCATTCTTGACGTTTTTTCATGTAATGATCAACAACCGTCCAACAGGCAACAATACGTAGCAACAAAAGCGTCATCTACAAAACAACAAACAACCAGCAATAACAATAATAATGACGATGACAACAATGACATGAACGTGAACGAGATGTCATTGCTGTTTGTTTTTCTTTAGATTTTTTCCAAAATTTTTTTTTTATTTCTGGCTGTTTGAAAATATAAAATGATCATCCCTGTAAAATGTTGTATGTACCTAGGTATGTCGCATTTTATCTGTTTAAAATTTTCGTCTACTAAATAAACTCAACTCAACTCTAATAAAACTAATATTCAACCAACCAGCCCAACAATGAATGCTACTAACTTTTTGTCTGTACTTTATGTATATTTTTCCCCGACTGATCATCATACAAAAAACGCTTAACCAACCATCCACTATTCTCCATTCATACTCTTCTATAAATACAATTATAATAAAAGTCTTCTACCAATTTGTTTTTTTTTATGCAGAAATAATTTTTCGTAAATGCCTTTTGATCTTTGGAGTTAATAGGTATTTGATGCGTATTTAACAATGGCTGCGAAGCGTAAATACAAACAAGATTCAAAAGTGTTCTTTATCATTGTTCTCTTTTTTTTTTATTATGTATTAGACTACTGAATTTGTGTTTTAACTAAAAATGGCTGTAGTTTCTTTTTTTACGTTCAAATGGAGAAATTACCGGTAATCTGTGATCACTTACATAGTATGTATGTATGTATATACCAATTCCGTCAAGAAATAAATTTTCATACCAAAATATGAAAACACTAAAAATTACTAATTTGGCTTATTGGAAGAAATTCTGTCCTTAGAATCGATTACAAACTTCTCCTTTACAACTCTATCTTAAAATCAATCTGTTGCTACGGAATTCAACTATGGGGTACTGCCTCGGCCTCTAATATCGAAAAAAATTCAAAGGCGCCAAAATAAACTTCTTCGAATAATCACAGTCGCTCCCTGGTATGTTAAAAACTCAAATATTCCACTTGGAAAACATTGATTGCGAAATATGCAGTAAAAAAAATATTTAAAAAGCCTTGAACTGCACCTAAATCGACTAGCTCGAAATATTTTTAATTATGGCGGCCCCACTCGCTTAAGGAGAAGCGACACTGCAACACTCACCCAATCAGAAGAGCGATAAACACAAATCGTGATGACAAAATTTATTGTCTGGCACTGGCTAGAAATATATAACGTATTAGGATAAGATTCGATTAATTATTGCTAGTTCATATTTAATATATGAAGATTCAATAAATAAATACTGACAAAAGCGCGTACATATCAGTTTTAAGCACTCAATACTCTTGAGAAACCAACATCCAAATCTCCCTATGAAAACCAAGGGGTGTATAAATATGTATATTCCAGCCAATGGACCATATGCAATCTGTAAACCAAGTTTATAAAAAAGTGAAAAGTTACCAAAAGTACCAATATTTTCCATTTTTACTTCATAAAAAATACCCTTTATTTTAGAGAAAAAGTACCGAAGGTAAAAGTTTCCCTCATGTTAAACCCCCAAGAAGTACAGTTTATGTTATTGTAGGCTTTAATCTGTATGTATGTATGTATACACAACTTATCAAAAAGAGAAAAAGTACCAAAGTAACTAATTTTTACCCGTTTTTAACTTTTAAAAATTACCCTTTATTTAAATCTCGACCATATGCTATCCGTCTACCAAATTTGATCCAAACCCATTTAGCGGCTTTCGCGAGCTACAAGCTAACAAAGCTATTTAACATTCAAATTTTCACATTAATAAGATTACATAGTAGGATTAATCGCTTACTTGCATTTTATGTTCTGCTCAAAAGATCTTCATACTTTTGTTACATAAAAGGTATTCATAGGTCATACATACTATAGCCTTGAAATTTAACTTTTTATGAAAATACTGATGTTTTTCGCCCATTGTTTGAATGTTTTGGTCATAACTCGGCAATTCTTTAAACGATTTGACAGATTTATATATCGACGCGTCGCTCGTCGGATTTGATTTCAATGTGGTTTAAAATCTCTTTAAGCTTTTAAGCAATTTTTGCAATAAATATGGCACTTATAATGACTCATATTGGGCGGATGTTATTAACCATCCTCCTTCTGACTCTATTATCGATCAAACAAAACCATGTTATCAAGTGAATTAAAAATGGAATTGGACAATATTTAGATCTTTAGATTTCTCCAAACAATTGTTTAGAAGCCACACCTCATTTTGTTTATGCCCTTTAATTTTATTGTTGATGAGACAGCGACGAGATTTCAAAATCAGGAATAAACCCATTAGCGCCCGCCCAGTTTTTATTTTAAAGATTGTTAGCTATTTTCGAAAAATATAGTTGTTTTTATTCAATTATTATTTATCAAATTATTTGTGCTTATTCTCAAATGGGATCATTGGGCGCTAATGAATTAAGAAAATATTTTATGACTAAATGGCCCAAATATAGATATGCATAAGCTGGCTTAATCATATGTGGGAATACATGTTTACCATATGTTTTAAACCATAATGAACTTAAGGAAACTTTTGTTAAGTTTTATGAAACTATCATTTGCTTAAGCAAAATACGAAATAATTTTCATAGTTAAAAATTTGATTAAAAAAATGTTTGAATTTTCTGCGATGACGATTTTTTCGGTATTGATAAAAAAAATTGTAGGTTTAGTAATTGAAGTTTTAGTCAACAACCAACTTTGTTTTTAATTATAGGTTGAGGGTATCAACCTGAACGTTTACAGGCTGGGGTTTATTTATTATTTTATACTTTGTTAGTTTCTTTACTAATATTAGTTGGAATTTTTTATATCTATAAAATTACGGGAACAATAGTTTTTTATTTATTAAATAATTATACATTTAATTATGAAATTCTTTATTTTTCTTTAGTTTTGGCTTTTTTAGTAAAAATACCAATGTTTTTATTTCATCTATGATTACCTAAAGTCAATAAAAAAAAATTGTCAAAGTTATACAAAAATTTTTGTTGCCCAAAATAATTTTATTCAACAAAATATTTTCGTGATTTGTTAAAATAAATTGTTAGAAAGGTTGAATAAATCAAACAAAATGTTAATCGAAACTTTATTTATTTATCAATTATGATGTGCTAAATCATCAATTTTTATTCTTTGATAAATACACTAAATTTTATTGTGGGGGGATAAGCTAGTTCTTATGCCCCTTTCGCTAGTTGCGTAGGCAACTTAAAACTTATTATACAAACAAAACTGTAAAGCGAATGAGAATTACCAACACTCAAGTTTTATTTGCAACGATATCAAAGCTATTAAAAAAATGGACAAGAGTTGTAAAAATACTGTCTTTACTTTGATTCAAATATTTTTTTTTTATTAACTTCGAATAAATGTTTAATTATTTCATTATAAAAAAATGTTTTATTGAGTGCTATTTTGCAAAGTGTAATTTTGATAAATTTTTTCATTGAATCAAATTAAAAGTTTGTTGACGTAAAATTTTTTTTTAACAAACTGTGTTGTTAAAAATGTTCATGAGATATTTTTTTCTGTGTGATCGGAAATTTCGTACGGAATCAGATGTTTTTTGATATTGATTTTTTAAATGGATTTGAGAGGCTTTTCTTTCTAATTTTTAATAGTAGCTAAAGCTTGCTCAATTGGGTATTCATTTAATCGGGCTTTTGCTTTAATCGCTTAACCGCTAGATCAATTAACCGAGGTTTTGGTTTAATCGGTTAATAATCGGTTAATTTTGTTTTTAATCTTGCGATTAATAAAGTTTTTTTATAAATTAGGTAATTTCAATAAATAAAAATGCAAAATTATCAAAGTTATTTTCGGGAATACAAAATTTATTATTAATACGATTTCCGTATGACGTGCTAAATTCAAAGTTTTTCATATTTGATAAATACACTGAAATTTATTGTTGAGGGAAAGCTAGCGACGAGCCAAAGGCAAAATCCACCATTTATTTGGTTATAAAATGTTTCCCGAAAACTCGTATTTTTCCAAAACAAATATCATATTTAAATCATAACTCTTCTGTTTCTGGAGCAGACATACTGACTTTTAAGAAAGTTTATTCGTTTATTCGAAACAAATATTACGAAAACCGTAATACACAGTACAAATTGTTCGAATTCGTAAATGATTTCTTTCGAATCGTAATACGCTGTAACCCCCTACTCACTCCTACTCACGAGGGCAATATATATGAGTGCGACGTCGACAGCATACTTATAAATTACCTCAGTTTAATTTATAATTTCAGGACAATGCTTATACATATTACTCATGTTGATTCAACTCATTTTGCTCATCCATTTACCTTTCTAACACAACAGATCAAACACCCAACTTCATAATCAGCGCTGCCAGATAAATTTGCCGAAAACTCCTACACTTCATACATATAACTTAAGTAAACTGTAATTGCCAAATCGTCACTTTGCTATTTGGGGACAAATCTGGCAGCCTCGCATTTTGCTTCGCCAATACACATTGAGTTAAGTTGAATCTAATGGCGATTTCTTTTCTAAACAAAAAGTGTTGCATAAGTGTAACATGTGACTTGGCAACATTTTTATATGCCCCCCTAATTTTTAAGAAGTTTTGCATATTTTACGTTTACAAAAGAATTAAAATGAGTGTTGAACATGTAGCATTTTTTTTAATTTTAAATGAAACATTATCAAAAAAGAACGCTTGACACTTTTAAAATAGCACATGTTTTTCAGAAAAGAACATAACAAAATGTAAAAGGCAGAATAAATGCAGGAGTTTTTCACAAAAAAGAAAACGCCATAAATCAACCACAATATAAATGTTGCTAAGTATGAGTACGATGAATAATCTCTGTCGGAAATAAATTTAATTTAAATTAGAAAAATTTTGCTCGTTTTCTTTAAAAAATAAAAGAAGACAAATTAACGTATTTTTGCTTTTTCAACCTACTTATACCAGAGAAATAGAGAATATTAATATTAAATTACCTATTACACATATTTTTGCTTCACTTTTGTTGTATTGCCCTTTTGTTTGCGGAAGAACTCTCAATTTTAAGTCACCAGCAGCATGCCCAAAACGTCTTTCATAATAATTTCCCTTTGAAAACTAGATGTGTTTAACTAAATAATTTAAACAAATAGAATATGGGAATCTTTGCTTCTAATATTACTTTTAAAACATGGAACAAAACCAGCAAATCGTTCTTACTAAAGTCTACTGCATCACTTATCGAGAAGAAATCAGTTATACAAAAGCAACTCACTAATCTCTGCATAACTTTTAAGAAGTTAGCTAAAAGTTAGTTCCATACTTATCGAGAAATAGACAGTCATACAAAAAAACTATTGACTTACAACTGTATCATGTATGAGTTAGTTTTGAAGTCAGTGGTAAATTAGTTAGCAAAAAGTCAACTTTATGTTGAGCCAGCTTTTAAAAATCCGGCAGGGATATCAAACTTCTGAGTGAATATGAGCTTTAATAACATTGCAATGAGTATGAGTGCGTATAAGTACAAGAAATTATGAGTCATGACTCGGCTCTACTCACTTTTTCACTACTCATTGCTGGGGCCTAATTCTGGCAGTCGTGATCGAGTACTTTCTCGATTCGAAAGCAATTTTATTTCAGTCGATACTCATGAATCGAAATTATTTTTTCGGTATTCTGAAACGCAAATTAATTCATCATAACACTGAAAAAATAATTCCAAATCGTTCAGTATCGACTGAAATAACTAGATATTAAATTGCTTTCGAATCGAGAAAATACTCGATCACGACTGCCAGAATCAGGCCCCTGATCTCTGTTCTGGATCGATCTTACCGACTTTTTTGGAAAATATCTTCAGCTAAAAACTTCCGATCTTTTGATTATGAAACGTTTCCATGGGTCATTCTGGCGCCCTAAAAATAAGGTATTTAGGAAATGTTTGATGTTTTTTAACTTAACTTTTTTTTTCATTTTGGCTTTTTTCTTATACACCGATTTGGCTGATTTTAAATAGCCAAATTCTCGAAGGCTCTAACGATCGAAAGATACATCATACATACATATATCAGCCTTGTGTAGGGGCTCCGCAAACTTGATTTTAACCGACAGACAAACTAAAGAATTTTGGATCATTGTAGAAATTTCAAACGAAATGGCAACATTATATATGCCTTCATACATACCTTTAGTGAAGGGTATAAAAAGTTGAATATTTTTTTACAACATCTAAATGTTTATCTTAGTCGAAATCTTAACACTTCATATCTAACCATAAAATGTATAAAAATATAAATTTTTTGGTCTAAATGCATCTTAAAGGTATTACAGTAGTAACATTTAGCTGCCAACATGTCATAATAATAAAAAAGCTCCCCTTTTTAAATATAATAATAGTTGTATCATTAAAAATACTGCCAGAAATCAAGTTTAAATTATAAGTAGTTTATAGTCATGTTCCTCGGCACAAAATTAGTAAGCCTATTGAAAAGGTGGAGGTTTATGATAAAACAACACATAATTTTCTTTATTTTTAAGTGTGTAATTTTTTTTTTTTTTTGAAACAATTAAAATAAAGAAACAAATTTAAATTGTAATGGACGGTATTAAAATTTATACGCAACACTTGTAGCTTGTTGCAGGCAGGTGATAATAAAACTTTAAATCAGAAAACAAATGTTGAAAATGTATTGGTGGTAGGGAGCCAAACGGGATCGATTTTAACCGGGATTCAGGATTTGGATTTCGGGATTTTTCGGGATCAAGTTGTTTCTTTAATATAAAACTTTTTTTTAATAAACAACACTTTATTTATTTTTGTTTGAATTATTAAAAAAAGAAAATAAAATAAAATATAATTTTTAAAACAAAATATTTTTATATAATTTTTATTTAAAAAATTTGTTTAACTCATGACCTAATGCCGAACAAAATCAACAAACAACAAAACTAAAGGTCAAAAATTTACAACTTAAAAAAAAGAAAACTTAAGAAAACAATTCATAAGCAACTGTTTTTATAATTAACTAAATTTTATTTGTTTTTGAATTTTTTAAAAAGAAAAATTAACAGAACAATTCATTAACAACTTTAAAAAAAAAATTCTTAACTGTACAAACGTAACCCCGTATTCATAAATAATTATTAAATTTAACAACGCTTATTAAACAAAATTTTCATAAATAATTTGTTTTGTAAACCTTTATTAAGTTTTAAAAATGTTTATGAATACAGTCATAGATCTGCAATATTTGTTAATAACTACTTTATCGACCAAAAAATAAAATACAAAATAAAAAACATGCCGTCAACATGACATAAATCATTTAAACGCCAATTCATGTTTGAAGTAGAAAAAGGAAGAAGCATGTCAATAATACATGGGCCGTATGAACTCAGACTTATTTAATGTCAACATAAATTTATTGGACTGATAAAAAAGTGTCCGTTAACGATTTTTGGCTTCTCAATATACCGACAAAAAACATTGTTTTCAGTTGGCAACACCTCTCAAAATACATATACAAGTTGGGAGTCAGCTGATTGAATTTATATGTACGGCAAATTAAAGGAACATAAATAATTGCCAGATAAGTGCTGCTTAGCTTTGCGACAGAATAGAAAACAAATGAGACATTGAGAAAACCAATTTTCTTTAATGTGCAGTTTTTCGTTGGGAAAAAGATAATCGCGTAATGAGAAAACGGCAATAAGAAAATGAATTAGAAAGTATAAAAATTCAATAAACACGAACATTTTTATACATATAAAAATTGTTCATACATAAAAGTTGTTAAAATAAAAAATCCGGGATTTGTCAGTCCCGAAAAATCCCGGGATTCGGGATTTCCCGTTTGGCATCCCTAATTGGTAGTATAAATATGTTTTTGCCGTTTTTATTAAGTTTTGCGATAGAATTATTTTTTGAAAAAGTATGTCAATTACATATCGCACTTGTTCCTCTAAAGAGAGTCAACTCAAAATTTTTTAATTTTCACTTTTTGCAAGAAATCGATGAACAGTGGTCAAATCTAACCACTGTTAAATTCTTAGGTAAATTTCTCTAGTATTTTGCCATAAAAATAAAATTGTATACCCCTTTGTTATATAAGACTACATATAAAAACTAGACAGTTTTTTGTCTCTACTGAAAATTTATAAATTTTGAGTTAGCCCTCTTTATAGGAACCAGTGCGATATACATATTATCATCTTTAGTATTCGTAAACAATGAAATTTTCCCTTCTTTTTGGCAATAGACCGATTTTGCTGAAAAAATACTGCTAATTTATCGGGGCCAAAAATAAGATAATTATTTTTATTATTATTATTGAGATGTTTTTCTCACGGACTATTTTTGATCAATCAGAATAACAAATGTAAATAATAAGCATTTTATGTGTTTTTAATTGTTTTACCCAAAAATAAAATTTCATAAAAATAAATCCAATTAAGAATGAAAGTAATGAACAAAAAACTAAAAAGAGGGAATTTTTTTTTGAAAATCTAAAAATTTACCACGAAGGTTTTTAAGTGGTACTAAAAAATATCACGAAACATATACTTACATAAAAATTAAAAAACATTAAAACTCATATTTACAAACATGAAAACTCCTTTCGTGTCTATTTGGCAACCCCTCTTTCTTCTCTAACTCGATCGCCTACAAACAAAGCAAACGTGTTTCTTAGACATGTCTAAAAAGATATCGTATAAATATCCCCTATAACTTTTCAATTTATTAATAATTTTCCTTTTTATATATATATATTGCAGTGGAGCTTTTTACAGTCGCACCGAAAAAGTAAACACTCGGGATAAATTGAGTTTTTTATACTTACTTTAAGTACGAGCAGTACTCAAAAGTTTAAGCAAGAACAACACTAAAAAGTACTTAAAACAATTCTAAATGGGATTTCTTTCGAAAATCAATTCCCCAATTTCCTAACCAAGTAAAACAGGATCAAACTTTCCATTGGTGATCCCAGTCATAGAGTAAAATTACAAAGTGAGCGTTTTAATCTCATATAACTTATCAAAGTTTGTTGTAGACACTACAACAACACCAAACAAGTAGTTAAAAAACGATTAGCTTGTTGTGTGTAGAAACAACAAAAACAACCGAACAAGACGAAAACACATTATTTTCATCTTTAAAAAGTAAAATTGAGAACTCTTGCTTCTCATTTAGTTAATATTTTCAGTTATTCATACACATATAAACATTAAGTTTTTAAAGTAAGAACCAAATCGGGAATGATGCTGATGTTTTATAATTGAAATTCGGTAATGTGTTAAACGCATAAGTAAATCAATCATAATAAATTTCTCCTTCTAATATAACTTTTGGTTAATTGCATGTACGAATTCGGGATTGAATAAACTTTATAATACTTAAACAAGTGCATTTTGGGGTTGATTCAATGTAAGATTTACTTTAATCGATCTTATTTTCGGATTATTTCAAGTACGAATTCGGGATTGAATATGGATAAGTTAAGTATTTCGCACGTACTTAAATCAATCTTTGTGTACTTGATTCAAGAAAATCCGTATTGCTACTAACTAGAATTCTATCTGGCACTCCGACAACCAGTATCATCCAGGGAGTAAGTTTAACCATGGACTTGTTATAGGCCCTTCAGTTATTACGTGGTGGCTGTGTTTTATACACAACTCCTGTGAATATTTTTTAAAGTTGTTAGTGTTAAGAAACGGGAGCGTGTTAAAAGCACCGTGACGTTGAGCTTACGACATTTTTTTTGGTAGTATTTTATTTAACACATCTTTTCAAATGTATCAATTGTTGTATAAAACGCTATCATATTGTAGTCGGACTAGGTTTTAGCAGCTCATAGTTCAAAACAACCTTCTATTTCCATCGTAGCGCAATAAATATTTGGTGTTGCTTTTCGTTACTTTAATATAGAAAACCCCTAACTAATGTTTTCCTTACTTTACAGGAGAAGGAAACAACTTAATAAAAATTATAGTCTTGCAGTCACGATTTTTTTTAAAACCAGTTTTTTGTTCAATTCTCTAAGCAATTCAATAAAAAACTGGTTTTAAAAAAAAATCGTGACTGCAAGACTATAATTTTTATTAAGTTTTTTCCTTCTCCTGTAAAGTAAGGAAAATATTAGTTAGGGCTTTTCTATATTAAAGTAGCGTTTTGCTCTATTCTTTTTTCGATAGTAGTCGAAATAACTGATCGAACGAATTTTTTTTTTGTTATTATGTCACATTTTCGATTGCCAGATTTCTTATTGTCTGATGTGCGAAGTTTATGCATCTGACAATGGCATCATTATCAGAAACCTTTGCCAATAGGGAATGGGTTTTAGGATTTTTCAATAGCAAATCGTAGTTTTGAGACTATGACGATGCCAATTTTATATTTTCTGGCTCATCTCCTGATATACGGTACATATACATATTAAGAAAAAAGACTTTTTATTAATGATGAACATTTTTTTTAAAGATAGCCCACCAATGAATAAAAAAAAGTTCAACCGCACCATAGTTTCTATCCCTGTCACAATATTTGGTCCACCAAAACAAAAGAAATTTACAAACTCTTACATTTTTAACAAGTTTTTTAAATTTATTTGCATTTTCGGAAGCAAAATTTTCGACAGCTCGGTCGACTTAATATACAAAATTTACATTCGATAGTCGATAGCCAGCGAAAATCGTTTGGCGAATGCAACTCATAACAGGGGCCGATATCTTCTTATAATCCCCAGTAACAATAAAAACTTTTAGTAACAATTTCATTTTTAACAAGGTTTCTTTTAAATGTGCTAAATTCCTATTTCATACTATTAATAAACTGAAATTTATTGTTGATGGGATAAACTATTCCTATGAGCATTTCACTGGTTGCTTAGGCCACATCGCCAGGAAACTTCATCCAAAGAATTTAGAAAAGCTAAAGATATTATACAAATAAAACTGTTAAGCGAATAAGAATTTTAAACCTCACTTCTACTACTAATGTTAGCTTAGCAAAAGCAATAACAATAAACAGTGGGTTTATCTTTTCTTACAGTCCCGACTACAATTGGTTGATTTTTTGTCAACTCTAAATGTAGTTGTAAGTGGGTAAAAAAACAAATTAGTTTATTTTGCCAGTTCAGTAGCCCGTTTCTGTATTTTTCGCATCGTAAAATTTTCCGCATGAAACCAGTGAATCGGGACAGAAACAGTGCAAAATGAAACAAAAAATGGTTTTTCTCGCACAAGTGTTTCTGTATCTTTCCGTTGCGAGAATTATCTGTCATTTTAATAATTTTCCAGCAATTATTGGAAGGATGCGAGAAAAAGTGTTTCTATAACAATATTTTGCGAAAAGTTTCTTTCAAGAACTGTCAAAATAAGTCACATTTGAAATTGGTGGCGAGAAAAACAAAATGTAGATTTTTTGAATTTAAAATATGTTTATATACTATTTTTTTAAAATAAATAAAAAAATAGAAGGAATATAAATGATAAATGCATAATTTATATGATGAAAATAAACAAAAAACAATTGTTATATATTGTTAGGTTAAATTTTTGTTAGCCTTTTCTTGTTTTGGTTTTAATCAGTGCTGCCAGATAAATTTGTGTCAAAACCGTCAATGTCCTGAGAAAAAAATAAAAAAGATCGTCTTTTTTGTTTTAAAAATCTTGCAATTTAAAATCAATTTTAAACAAATTTTTTTCGACTTTTATTAAAAAATAATCAAACAAAAACATAGTTAAAGTTCATGGGTATTTAATAATTATTATTTAATAATTGAGATATAAATCTTTAATTTACCTATTCCTATAATCTTTTTCTTCTTACCTGAAATAGACTTAGTAGAATACCTTGTAGTTAAAATTAAAAAAATCGGTTCATAAATAAACGGGTTAAAGACCCAGTAAAATCTTCGCCTACAAAATAATATGTTAAGTAATCAGAAACACATAAAAGCACTACATACAATTCTACTGAAAAACTAATGAATTTTACAAGGGTTGTGCCAAAAAGAACAAATTCAAAAGTAAGTAATTTTTTGTATCTTAATACATCCAAAAAAAAAGTAGTTATCGAAGTTCTTGTGGAAGAAAGCTACTTAATAACGAGTGAAAGAAGTTATCCATTTTGAAAAAGTTTTTACTGGGAGACAAACAAATTTCTTTCTTGCCGGAATAATGGTTTTGGCACAAAAGTGTACATATAAGATAAGAATATCAAATATCAATCATATTTTGTATATGTATAATAGAAGTATTAAATGTTCAAAATAAGCCAAGTCGGTCCATTACTTTCCCTCGAAATTTTGCTTTTGCCGATACATTTTTTAGGGAAGAAACAAACAATTTCGAGGACAATTTTGACAATAGGGATTAATTAAAAAAAATTAAGCAGCCTTGTTTCTAAAGATATCTTTTTTTCTAATAAACAAACATATAAAAATATTTACAACTATCTTATTTCGAAGACTAAGGGGCTTATAGTGTAAAACGCAACGCCAACAATTTCATTAAAAGCAAAAATAAAATCAAATATATTTTATAAATTTGTTGTTGCTTTCTACAGACATTCATGTTATTTTTTTTCAATTTTCAACGCCACAAAATAGAAGTGTTTGAAATTTAAAAATTCAAGATGAATTTCTATAGAAAGTAACAACAAAATTATAAAATATTTTTGATTTTGTTTTTGCTTTCGTCACTTTTTTAGAAAAAATCATCAAAACGTCACTTTGTTAATATCGGAACAAAAAATCGTCAAGATGACGATAACTCGTCAAATCTGGCAGCCCTGTTTTTATTATATTTATTTCTTTTGTTGACGTTTCGCTTTTATTTGACACTTAATTACTGGAAATATTCCAGTATAAACAGAATTTGTTGTGTCTGTTTTCGCATTCAAATACAGAAACACTTTTATCTCATAAATCGAGAAACGATGGAATTTTTTGTTTCACACTTCATGTAAGAAATTTTAAGATGCGAGAAATACAGAAACGAGCTACAGTTTATTTACACTGCCACATGCATATAAGTTATCAAAGTTTTTCTTGGGATCAATAATTAATTAACAAGGTTTCTTTTAAATGTGCTAAATTCCCATTTCATACTATTGATAAACTGAAATTTATTGTTGATGGGAAAAGCTATTCCTATGCGCATTTCACTGGTTGCTTAATAAGATCTTTATAACAACTAAAATGTTACTGTCATGAATTGAAACATTATAGAAACGCTCTAGAACTGTCTACTAAATGTGGCAGCCAAGATCCTTGCTTTTGAATGTATTCCAATTAGGGTGATCGATCGAATAGTATTCGAACGGTTTTAACCGGTTATTTTAGTTTTGCCCAAGTCGAATATTTTAAAATGTCAATTTTTCGAATATCGAATAAACCGGTTATTTTAGTAAAATAACCCGGTTATTTTAGTAATGTGTAATTTATATACGTTTTCCTTACTTTTGTTATAAATGTACCCGTAATTTAAGTATTTTTCTAATTGAATATTTGGCAAACTTAAACTTTTTATAAAAAATGTTAAAACAAAATGAAACAAAAGTCAAAAAAACATTATGAGCAATGTATGTAAATACAAATCGCTTATATAAGCGTGTGTTCTTGTAACAACAACCAAAAACAATTTAAAGTACTACACAAAAAGGTCAGCTTAAAAAGTAATTAGCAATTTGACAGTATTATAAATACTATATATATATTTATAAAGATGTCATATCTCGTGATAATATCGAACTGATTTAAAAGGCAATGGTGCTTAAACGGCCCTAAAATGATAAGTTGCAAAGGTTCTTCAAAGTCACGACTTATAAATCACTTTTAATTAGACTACAAGCTTGATATAAATATACGCCAAGTAAAACTTGACCCTGTTCCAAGTAGTTTTTAATAGACTGCAAATAATACTTTACTAAAATATGCTGACAATATTGAATGAAAAACTCTTAAGTAGTTCTAGCATATCTTCATGCTTAAAACAAGAACATACCGGCGGAATCAACGTTGTGGGAAAATACATCAGTTTTATTTATTAAAACAAAAATGACCTGGAAGGGTTTAAATTGTGTGATCGACGAATTGAAAGATATTTCATACAAAAAGCATGTTCATATTACTATTGTTTCTATAATGCTGAAACAAACAAAAAATTGAATTATATAATCCTGGATAAGAGGTTTTGTTTGCCACTTTTCAAAAATATGGCTGAAGTTTACTGCTTCATATGCTTAATCAGAAAAAAATTAAACTCATTTACAATAAATTTGGGAAAATATGTCAAATAATAAATTTATTAAATTCCTATATTTTTAAAACCAAAGTTTTTCAAAAATTCTCCTAAAGTACCCACTAGTTTTCTTATGCCCGTTTTCACAACTTACCGATAGCTAAAGGTAGGATTTTATTGGCCGTATAAAAAGTGTTCCATTATAACAACTTTACTTTAACCTACCAGGTTGGATGAACGTTAATTTACTTTATCGCTCACTGAAGGTTAAAGTAAAGTTTTAATAATGTAACACTTTTTATAAGGCCGTTTAAAGTCTACTTTTAGCTATCGTTAAGTTGTGAAAACGGGCCTTAAAGAATTGTTTGCTTTTGCAAAACGATTGGCTATAGCAAACATTATTTAACGGTTTCTTAACTACTTTTTACATAAATACAATTATCATCTTAGACATAAAGTTAAGCAAATTAATAGAAATTGTTTTTTGAATTTTTGAAAATTTAAAAAATTTTATATGAAAATTACCCCCTAAAATAAAGCTTAAGTTCTATCAATTCACAGGTCACGTGTTTTTCTGATTTTATCGTCAAATGTTTGTTAGGTCTGAACATACCTTAAGTCATATCTATGTATTTTGTTGGTTCCTTACCTTCGTGAATTGTTTTTATTTTAATTAACTTTTTATTACAAAAACTAAATTGATTTTTGTATTTTTATGCATTCGAATTAAACCGGTTAGTTTTAAAATGCTTAACCGAAAACCGGGTTTTTTAAAATAGCAACTATTCGGAATATTCGCAAACCGGTTATTGAAAAAAGTCGAATAATCGATCACCCTAATTCCAATGTTTTTGAATGGAAGTACAAGAAGCGAACTATTCTTTTAACAAAAAAATCCAGAACTTTTTTATACAACCAATAATATGTACAAGCTAAAGCTACGGGCGGTATCGAATAAAAATGGTTCGAAATCTTACTTTAAATTGCAAGTTTGGTTTTTTTTTGTAGACAATAGAAGATGATTTTTTAATAGTTTAAAAATTTATAATTAACTGTTGTTATTGTTATTTAAAATTTTCCTATATATAAAATTTTTTACTTTCCACCACAAAGAAACTTTTTTTTTTTATTTAATAGATAGACCTTAATGGAGTAATATAGTAGTAAATTACATATTGTTTTGGATGTAAAGTGTTAGGATTTAAACAAATAATGAACAAAAAAAAAAACTAATAAAAATCTGAATATAGTTTTTATTTTTTTTAGTTTTTGTTGGTTTTGTATGTTTGTTCAACTATTTCAGGTGTTGGAGGGGAATTATGCATCAGTGCGCAAGCGTAAACGCATTACCATGAAACAGCTAAAAACTACGTACAACAAAAACTAACTCACAAACTAATATAGAAATAGAAATAACAACAAAAAGAAAATTAAAAAAAACATCAGTATTTTTTTTTTGTTTCAAGCAGAAAGAAACCATTCGTAATACAAAAAACATTTCTTAATTTTTCCAAAAATTAAAAAAAAAAACTGTTAACTCTTGTACTCGTTCGTTTAGCTCTTTGGCTGTAGTTTTTTTAATGGTGTTGTTACATTTAGTAATTATTACCAAACTAAATTGGAGTTTATATGCTCCAAAAGTTAAAGTACTCGTAACTGTTATAAAAATAAAAAAAGTAAATAACAAAAAACCAAAGGAAAAGTATTTGTAATGATGATTTTTTTTCATCTGTAAATTTTTTCTTAGTACATAATTCCTTTCGATTGGAGTATTAATTTTGTTTAAGTATTTGCAACAGGTTCTTTCGCAGAGGATTGTTATATTTTTTATGTTGATTATTGAAGATTTAACTTGATTCACTTTAAATTAGGGATGCCAATCCCGAAATCCCGATTTCGGATTTAGTGAATCCCTAATCCCGGGATTTTAATTTTTTAACCCCGGGATTTTCGGAATTTTATCAATCCCGAAATTGTTAACTTAAAAAAGAAATTCATTATGACATTTCCCATGAGAGGATAGGGAACACAATATTGATCTTTAACATTTATTTGATTAATTCTGTTAATACTGTCATTGAAAACGTAAGAAAATAGTTACACTTTGTTATTATTTTCAAGCGTGTCCAATAATTATAAAAAAAATTTAACGTGAGAAGTTCTGAAAATAATTTTTTGAAATGCACAAAACAATTCACTGGTGCACCAAATACAAAATTTAAACTTTACACTTTACAGGGTTAATATTATTAAAGTGTTTTCCGAGAGTTGACATCGAACCTACGGTAATTAATGGAGCGATTTCACAATATTAAGTAATATATTTTATACAGTGGTGGTTATAAAAATGCGTTTTTATTAAAATAAGATTTTAATGGTTAACTACATAAATTGATTTTTTTAGTTAATTTCGAATTCAAATTTCAATTTAAATTTTAATTCATTTAATAAAATTTTAAAAGAATCTTACAAATAAATCAACTTCTATGTTGCGTTGTTCAATTAGAATATTAATTATTTTTTTTATTTAGTTTGAATGAACTGAGGTAATTGAATCAAATATAGTTTTTATGGTAATTATTTTTTTATTGAATCAAGTAACACATTGTTTAAAATCGTACGTTATTTTTTTTATCATATTTTTTATTAAATTAGTCATTAAATAAGAAATGTCACAATTTAATTTACAAATTTAGGTAATATTTAACTTTAAAATAATAAATTAATTATAAAACCTTCGTTTGTAAACTTCTTTTAAAGGCGTTTTTTTTAAATAAATATCTATAAAAATCATTTATCTCTTAATTTTCAAATATCCCGGGATTTGATTTTTTGTAATCCCGAATCCCGGGATTTGCGAAAACCAGTCCCGATTGGCATCCCTACTTTAAATCCAATAATCTTATTTGTAAAATGTCCCCTGGTCACTATAACAGTTTTTATTTCTGGAAATAAAAAATATTATTTAAATAAAAAATATTATTTAAAAGCCTTAATTTGTTTCTGGGGAGTAAACTGTCGCCTGTAATTATTTGTATCGATCAAAATTTTCATGTTAATTATATTCAAATTTCGATTGGTATCGAATGTCGTATTTCGGACTCTGCCATTAGTTTAAAAAGCCGAAAATATACGGATAATAAGTTCATAATATACACAGAAAAAAAAACTCGTACTGAATTAAACAGCCGTATTAATAATGAAAATTTGGCATGAGGTTGGCACAAAGCTTATTCATAATACACTAACCAAACTCTGGCTAACGATTTGCTAAACTCTTGTTAACGAGCTGCCAAACGTTTGCAACTTTTGAAAAACAGCCGTTTAACGTTAAACAATTTTGTTTTGTTTTAATTAACTTTTTTTTTAATTCACCTTTTAATTCATCTTTTCTTTATTTATTTTAAAAACTTTTTAAAATTTTTATATGTGAAGGGAAGAACAAAAAAAGAAAAAAAAAATGACAAATCCAGAGATGATTAATGCAAGACGTGCTGCATTTTTGAGTAATATAATGTGGCATCATTAAAATTCAGAGTTGATTTATTAAAAGTTATCAGATGGAGAAAAGTTTGTTATGAACTAACTTTATGCCAACAAGCTGCTAAGCTTAATCGGTATTGTAGTTAGCAGCTGATTGTACGTTGTGTACAAACTGTGGCTAACTTTTTGTTATGAATATAGCTGTGTGTCTTTTCTAGTTACTTTAGTACGAGACGTACTTAAAAACTTAAGTACGAATAACACTTAAAGTACTTAAAACAATCCAGCTTTCGAAAATCAGTATGCGTGTATACGCGTGTGCTTATAAAAGTTTGTTGTAGAAACAAAAAAGAAAGAAAAATATAGATTATTTTCATGTTTAAAAAGTAAAATAAGCAGCAACAATTCCCATGTTCTTTTTTTTTAATTATTTAATTAACCCCATCAAATTTTTAAAATAGAATGATTACGGAAACCGTATTGGGCATGCTGCTGGTTTCTTATAATTGACACTTCTTCTGTAAACAAAGGATGGAATACAACAAAAGTGAATAAACATGTGTAACGGGCTAGTAAAATATTAATATTCTCTCAAGTTCTTTGGAGGTAAGTGCTTAGGGTAGAATCAATTTAATCACACTTTCGGATTATTTCAAGTACGAATCGAGATTAAACCATCTAAGAAATTTTTTAATCAAGCACAGTTTGAGATTAATTTTATCTTACTTTTAATTTAGTCAATCCTGTTTTCGGATTTTTTTAAGTACGGGGCACTTGAATAATCCGTACTTGAATCAAGCATTTCGTACTTACCGTACTATTGACACCGCTCCGTAGCGGCTTGAGTTAAGTACGGATGGATTGATTTATTTTTTTAGTGTACACATTTCTCCAATGCTTTTTAAAATAAGGTCTTTTCATATCTCGATTTATCTATCTTCTTCTTAAAAACTTCAATGTCGGGTGAGATGCCACCAATAGTGGCATGACGAGCGACTTATAATGTCGGAACTTCATATAAATCAGAGAATTATGACTTATCTTATTATATTACTGCGTGTGTTCAAAAGTGTCCAGAAATGGAAAAAATATGGAAAATTATGGAAATCAAAACTTTATAACTTTTTTTAATCTATCGGCCATGTTTTTAAAATCAAAATCACGTGAAACTGAAATCGATGAAGATTTTAAATTTATTATTTTTTAAATGAACGTAGCTTTTCCTGATTACAAAAGAAGTTTTGTAGTGGGATTCTCTATTAAATTTTAACATAATTTAAATTGTTAAAAATGTTTAACAGCAAAGTTAACGTAAATTTTATTCAGGAACTTTTTTAACAATAACGTTTACTGCTATGTTCTATCATAACGTCATTGTTTATTTTTAAATTCGTAGTAATTTTTCAAAAAAAAAAAAAAAAAAAAAAACAAACAAACAAAAATTTTGGCAAATAAACGCCACATTAACATTTTTAAAATTCAGGTTATTTACATACTTTTGCCAAAATAATATTAAAAAATTTGTTTGGAATTTATAAATATCATTCAAAATATTACATATTAGATGCAGCTTATGGAAATCACTAATAGTGTTTCCTTTTTTAACACAAAAAATAAGTGGTAGACTTTCCAATCATGCCGCTGTAAGGAAATTTTTGCGAATTTCCAATTTTAACCGAATTTTTGCGATTCCTTATAGTTTTAGTGGCTTCAATTCAATTTTATGGATTGTTCGAAATATTAAACAATTTCGCGAATTTCGATATTTTTGCAAAAAAAAAAAAATTATATTCCAAGAATTTGTTTTTTTAAGCGATTTCCAATTTATTTTACGTTTTTTTTGGAAGTTTGCAATTTTTCGCGAATTTTAGCAATGTTCGCGATATAAGCGATTTTTTTCCTGTCGTTTTTTAGAGCTTTAACGATTTTTAATAAATAGCCGCAGTTTGCGAATTTTTGCGAATTTCCGCTAATTTAACAATTTTTACCGAATTTTTGCAATTCCTTATAATTTTAGCGACTTTAAACCAATTTTATAGCTTGTTTGATACATTAAAAATGCTCGCTATTTTTGCAAATTTTCAGAATTTTCGCTAGACTAGCAAGACTTAAATGGCGTTTAGTTAGTTTCGAAAGTATGTACTTTAAGTCGTTCTACACGATAAATAGTTTGCCCTCGATGGCAGTGTTCGTTAAATATATACTAATGAATTAACAAATATGTTACCGTAAGCAATAAACTGTGCCGATAAAATTAACGTTAACGTTTATCGTTAAAAGTTAGAGAATTCCCCTACTGGTTGAGATAAAAGTAAATATTTTTATGAACTTTAAACACAGGATAGTTTCTGAACCTCTGTAACATATAATGTACTACAGGCAGCATACTGGCCCTCACTCAATAATTTTCAAAGTAAAAGTTACAGTTTACAGGTAATGTAAACTGTCGTATACTCTCTGTTCTTTATGTCAAGAGCAAAAAAGTATAAGGAGGTTTGTTTGTTATTGTTTAACATTTCATTATACATAAGCTCTGTTTCAAGGCCCATTGAAAAGGTCTGCGCAAGAAGCCTGATGATCATTGTTTATGTTCTTTTTAGTTGTCAAAAGTTGTTTACATTTTGCTTACATGTGCATGTTTACGGTTGTTTACGTTTATAGTATGCTCACATACAAGTTTTTTCCTTTTGCTTTGTATATGTGGTAGTAAATTTTTGACAACTAAAAAGAATCGTTTTTTGTTTTTGTACAAGTAAGCAGACCTGGTAGATGGGCCTTGCTCTGTTTCTTTACTTTTTGGCTTAAGTTCCAAATGAGAGCAAGCATACATTTCTCTCATAAAGAGACGAAATAACACAAAAGTACGGGAACAGAAAAAACAAAATTTAAAGCACAAAATAAAAATTCAGAGTTTTTTACCTAAAATAAAACAAAACAAACACTTTTACAATAACTAAAGCTACGGTCACACTTGTCAAATATTTGACGAAAAAACGGGACCAACAAGCAAACTAAATAAACATTTCTTTTAACTCCAATATTTATTTTGATTATAATACCACATCTTTCAAAAAACCGTTTTTTGATATGTCTGGTAGTATTAAAAATTTATTTTGTAACGTTAAGGGCATGTTAAATCTCGCTTACTATTAAAAAAAGGTAGGGGTTACGCTTATCTGGTCAAGTATTTAATAAGTGTGACCGTGGCTTAACATTTTATATCCCTAATTTTTCAGTACAAAACTATCTATTTAAGTAAATTATTTTATTCTACAACACTTTACACAATTTGCACGAAGAAAAAGTCTGGGCTGTTTCGTGCAAGAAAAAGAAGAATTTTATTCTCTCAAACTAGCTCTCATTTACACAAATTTAAAGCACGGGAACGCTTTCGTGCAAATTGGGATCCCGAGGGATCACAAAGAACAGAGCTATAATTTCAAAGATTGCAGATGCTTAAAAATAAATATTCAATACAAAATTGTTTTATAATATGTAAGTATAGTGTCAAAAGATCAGTCATTTATCAAGTACATACTTTTAATATTGAGGAGTAACGTATTTGCGTAAAACAAGAAATTTATGAGCGATATACATTAAGCGAGAAGGGGATCTATTTTTAAGCCTCTAGCAAATTTGTTATATTATTTTATACATTTTTAATCTAGAATCACTATTTAGGCCTTACAATGTCTAGCTTTTGATTACTTAATAAAAAAAAGTATGCAAATCCAACAAGCTACCGAGATACTTCATTATGTTATTGAGAAATTTTCGATTAGAAGTTAGCGATTCTCTATATATGATGGGAACTTCCGTATCCTTACACGTCGACTTTTATTACGTGAATTCAAGCAAAAACTTGCAACTGCAAGCAGCCCAGCAGAATCTCAAGTAGGTCACTGGGATCAAGTGGCGAACAAATTCGACGCAACTATCCAGAATGTGCTAAATTCACTCATACTGTAAACATTTTTAAATATTAAACATCCCTGTCGGACTTTGAGTTAACATAAAACTAACTTACTGCCAACCAAAAAAGGAGTCACATGTGACTAAAAAGCTAGCTCATCTCACTTGTTAATCTCTATTCAGTTTTTACACGTAGTCTCATCAGAGCGAGTCAGTACTCAGTCACTCTGCATAAGTTTCAGCTAACCACAAGCTAGCTGATTATGAGTTAGCTTGTAGTGCATAACGTAAGAGGGCACTATAATTTAACTTGATTTTACAAAAACTTACGAACAACATTATTTTCTTTTTAAATAACTATTCATAATTCATGTTTATTTAACATGCCCGTTAAGTTAGAACAAAATTACATTCATATTGAAATAACACTCCGAATCACGATGAATGAAAGTTATTTCAAGTTGAAACAACGTGAATTTCATGTAGAATCGAATTGGTTTGAGTTTGAAATAATAGAAAGAAGAAGCTTCAGAGACATCATATGCAGTGATGGCAGATTTGAAGATTTTTGGTATAAAATTGCAGATTTGTTTTTTTTAGCTCGGTGGAATCTTCATTACATTTTCGGAAGAACCGTATGGAAATAGATTCATGAGAAGGAATTTTATACCCAAAAGATTACTTAAAAATTCGGATTGTCTTGTATGTATATACCCAGTAAAAACTTCGCCTACAAAATATTGTGTTAAGTAATCAGAAAAACATAAGAGCACTACTTACAATTCTACTGAAAGAACCAATGAATTTTATGTGGGATGTCCCAAAAATAACGCATTCAAAAGTAAGTCATTATTTTTTTACATTAATACATCCAGAAGAAAGTAGTTATAGAAGTTGTTATAGATGTAGTTATAGAAGAAAGCTACTAAATAATGAGTTAAATAAGCTATTCATTTTGAAAAAGTAAGCGAAGTTTTTACTGGGTACCAACATATTAGGAACCCTTTGCTTTTCACTTTTTTTTTTATTAATTTCCTAAGCTTATCTGCGAAGCTTGATGCTTGTCTGCAGAAAAGAAACTAGAGTCTCAGGCGGGAATCGAACCCGCAACCCCGGCGATGATAGACTAGCTGTATGTCGGTTGCTTTAGACTATCGATTTCTCAAAACTTATATGTGCATGCGGAAAATAATAAATCTTATAATGTTGTTTGTAGAAATATTTTAACATAACATCGGTATTTTGTTCATATTTTGTTTTATTTTTGCACTGATGGTTGAAAATCAGTCTATATTTCATTCTGCACACGTTAATTTAAAAATGATTTTGTCTATGAACTTAAAAAAAAAAACGTGTTTGATCGATAACTTTAGATTTTGAGGGTGTAATCGAAATTTTAAAAAAATTATAAAATTATCATCTTAACAAGGCCTACTAACTAAAACCCAAGCTAGATAATTTGAAAAGTGTATTTTTACTGCCACACTGTCCCTGCAAATATTATAGGACCACCTGATCCAATTTTATAAAATGGACTACTCCATGAACTGGTCCGATGTAATGCAAGCATGGACCATGTCATTGTTACAAAGTGTTTGTAGTGAGACGACATGTCTTCGTTTTTTAACGATATGTTTTCGTTTTTAATCGAAGTTAAAACTAATCCTCTTGTGTACACAATGGAGTAGTTTTAAAACTACTCCTTTGTAGTCCAAAGATGGGTTATATGGTCCTGTCCTAGGACATCGTAATGTTAAATAGACCATGTCTTTTCCATACGTTTGGGTTACTTTTGGACTAGTCCTAGTCCCTTGTGGGCTACTCTTTACACGCGTGTTTGGTCTGGTCCTATTATTTGCAGGGGTATTATTGAACTATTGTGAGTAGTTTGCAAATGCATATTGGGAGGAAGGTTATCTTAATTTCAGGAACTGAATATCCAAATGAAATTGACTTCCTAAAATCGTATTTATTTTGGGCGTATAACAAAAAAAGGGCGTTCAAAATTCGACCAGTTTTTTTTGTTTTATAAAAATAAGTGCTTTAATGACCTGTTGTAAACTATAAAACTCTTTGGTATGGAAATTTTGTGTATATTGTAAAACAACCATAACAATAAATATAAATCATTGTTATGTCTATTTTTCTCTCTCCATGTCTTTTTATGTCTGAATTATTGTCTGTCGCTCTGTCTGTCCGTTCAACCATCCATACTATGTACATATGTATGTCTGCCTATGCAAATTAAAAATAATTAAAAACAGTGTTAAGTCTCTAATGTTATACCATAATTTTTGTACTGTTTTTATTCATTTTTTTCTTGTTGTTTTATTCCAAAATCTTTATTATATGACTTAAACTTTTTTCACTGTGTTTTCCTCTATTATACATTTATCCACATGTGTTTAGTTATGAACTATTATTAGAATTTTCTACCCACTGTGTATGAAGAGTTTTTACTGTTTTCTGTTTTTTGTATATCACATTTTCATTTTATGAGTTTTTAGTGAAGGCAAAGCCGAGAAAAAGTTTAGTTTTATAAAAATGATGAACAATTATTTGGAGATATAAAAAAAGTCTCAGCAGGTCTCAAATCAAATCAAATGTGATTAAAGTAGAGTTGGGCACGATGAGGAAGCTTTAAGAAAAATTTTATTTAATGTAAATAATTTGTTTTTAATAAAAGTTAATTTTATTAATTTTCAATGGAAAGAACATTTAATAAAAATATAATTTTTTTTAAAAAAAAAGTGGGGAGTGTAAGATGAGATAAACTTACTGTTTATTGGTGATGTGTTTTTGTTTAAGCTTTGATATTATTACAAGTAGAACTGTTGCTATAATTCTTATACGTTTAACAGTTTTATTTGGTTTAATATCTTTAGTTTTTCTAAAATCTTTATGGATGAAGTTTGCTGATGATCTGGCCTAAGCAACCAGTGAAATGCGCATAGGAATAGCTTATCCCATCAACAATAAATTCCAAGTGTTTTTATCAATAATAAAAACTAGGAATTAAGCACGAATAACAAAATCTTGTAAAAAAAAAAAAAAACGTAAATTTTTTTATAAAATTTACCTTTCCTTATAAAATTTATAAAACATTTTCCCCTTTTCAATTTGTTAAGTTATAGTTATAGTAATCCAGTCGAAGGCCACAATTAATTCCCAAATTTCAACTTAATTAAAATATCTTGCCTTTTTAGTAAAAACAAAACAAGTGCTATATTCGGCTGTGCCGAACCGATAGTTCGAATATTTCAGGAGTGGCCTCTAGATGGCATCTATAAAATATAAGCCAATCTTTATAAAACCTGACCTCACAGTACAGTAAAACCCGGTTAATTACCTAACGCTTAAATGCCTTTGACACGTATTTACCTTGAGTTTTTAATCCCCGTTAAATTGCCCTACGCTTTGTTACCCAATTTGGGTAATTGTCTTAAAATTTAAACTCCCAAAAAAAAATTCACCTAAATTTCATACGTTTAATTACCTCAGTACAAAATATTCCACAATTTAATATTTGCATTAAAATAAACTTTATTCTGGGCTCACCACAATTAAGTAATGTTATGAGGTTAAGATTCTTATAAGAGTTAGTTTTTTTTATATTTTTTATTTACTTAATAACGGTCTATGGACTAACATCCTTACAGACCAATAAAAGTGTTTTACCAGAGTGGACTTTATATGGGGCCCATGGTAAATTATGGACCGATGTCTACGAAATCGATATTCTTCTATTGTCAGAAAGCCAGGGAGGTTATGCTGTATTGCGATGCAAAAGTCAATACGAAGCGAAGCGTAAATGAAATGTTATGCGAAAGAAAGAAAGTAAGACTTTACCAACAATAAAACATACGTTTTAGAAAAGAAGTACCTTGTAAAAGATATTTTTGAATACTTAACTTAATTGACCGAATAAAGCGACATATGTATGTATGTATCTTATTTAAAATCACAGTGAGACATAAAATATAATTTGTTTTTCTAGTTTTTATTATGAAAATATTAAAACATAAATTATATTAATGAATAATTAGAACGCATGTGACTATGCCTATGAAATTGGATCCTTGTTATAAATTTACATCTTTTTCGTATAAATTTAAAAAAAAAAACAAAAAAAAATATTAAATAAATAAATAAATAAACTTTCAAAACTACTCTACAAACAACAATAGAATTTAACAACGATCAATCATCGTACTAAAATAACAAAATAATCTATTCTGATAACATTATTTCTTTAAAATATTTGAAACCCACAAAAAGCAGAATAAAACGTAAAAAAAGTTTGATTTATTTTGCAAATTAACCTAAAAATGTAATTTAAAACGTATAACATTTAAATCAAACATTAATTGTAATTTATGGTTTTGAAACAAAGACAACACAACAGCAACATAAAATGTTTTTTTTTTTTTGTTTCTTTTTAGTTAAATGCAAAAAAAAGTATGTTTAAACAATCTTAACATTTTGTAATAATTTAACTTTAACATAAGACAAGAGAAACCATTGAAGGAAACAAAAAAAGGCTGAAATAAAAAAATTTAACTATACTAAAAATTTAAATCCTCACGTTAATCTAAAAATCTAATTTATTTTTCATGTTTTTCGAACACGATCGCGTTCAAAAAGAAAAACGCTTTTGCTTAGAAAAATTTACTGAAAATAATACAGAGATTTTTTTCTCTTTAGCTTAATAAACGTAAATTCAAGAGCACAATACAATAACAAACAAACAAAAAAAGACCTAAAATTTATTAAATAAAAAAAGCCTAAAGTCCAACAAAAAAGTAAAACAAAAAGTTTTAAAAACAATGTAACATGTAATTGCACTAATTCTCATACGATGAAATGGCATCAAATTTATATACTCACAAAAATTCAATTGATCGTTTAAGTATGTACGCTTAAGGGGGGGGGGGAATATAAGCGATTTACTATAATTGGTATTATGTGGTATTTAAATCAGTGTTCGAAAATAAACACTAAATATCGTTCCTTAGTGTTCGGTTCGGTAGAATTGTGGAAAACGCTACAAGTGTTTGTGTAGAAAATCATTAAAAAAATAACGTTTCCCTGTTAGTCATCTTTCGAACACAAAAATAATACTGTGGTTATCAAACTCGACAAAAGATGAAAACATTTAATTCCGTTCCGTTTTTTTTTTAAATCCACAAACTTCATTGTGTTCGGTGCGGCGCATTAATGTTCGCCCCTTTTGGCTGTCAAAAAAACCAAACATTTTTTTACAAAAAAAATTTACACTCACAATACACACACAAGCTGTTCGTGGTGCGGTTGTTGCTAAAATTGTTTGTTTGTTCATTTCTTTATCAATGTAAAAAAAAAACATTATGAAACATTAAAATATAATGTTTGTCTACAGTATCACTACAACTGTTCTGTTTTTCAACGAAGAACAGAACATTATATAATGTTCGGTTCTTCCTTGAAAATAGTTATGAGCGGTATTAAGGGTTGTGTTCGTCTACACAATCACTAAAAAAAATAGATATCGTTATTGGGTGTGTGTGAGCCAAACACTAAATAATGAACTGTTTATTTTCGAACACTGATTTAAACACTATTGGGTATTGTTATTATTAAGATACATTTTGATCTTAGTAAAGAAGTTTTCTCCATCTGTAATTGGAAATATGTGAAGTTAAACTTTAAGTTTTAAGAGTAGACATTTAGAAATAGCAAACCTTTTAGACAGTGTAATAATTGTCTTAAATAATGGCAAGCGTTTTTTAAACATGAACATTTTATTTGTCAATACATTTTCAGTAACACAAACCGACCTAGCGATAAGTCAAATAAGTAATTATCCAGACTTGCGATTTTTGTTGCAGCAATTCATCAGTTTATAGGTGAAAGGGGTGAGAAGATTGGGGAGTGGTATCTCTGTTTTATGTACTCTGAAATTATATTTTGCTGTGTAATTCTCACACTTTTTAACTTGAAGTTGGCTGCAGGTATATTTGTGTGTATATATTAAATAGAAAAAGGAGAATAGGAAAGACAATATGAAAACACAAAAATTGCAGAACCAGAATTTCATAATCTGGACACTAATGCAAACAAAAATTGCAAGTATGAACGATGACTGAGATTTCCCAGCCGGGTGGTATTGAATTCGCGTTCTAAAGGTTTGTTTCGTACATACACAAAAACTTTGCCGCTCTTATTTAGGTAGCTCAGCTATGGCATTTTATTTTAATTTTTTGCTTATGAACTTCAAAGAAATGAACAAACTTGGCGTCAAATTGAAATCCAGCAAAATCGGTTCAGTAGGGTCACAGCTATGAATCAAAATGTGGAACCACCACCTTAAAAAATTGATAATTTTGTTACAAAAACTAACATAAATGGTGAAACAATGCAACATTGTTTTTTTTCGACTCGAAATCACACTGTGAAATTTCGTGAAGATCGGTTTATAATTTACCCTAGGCCCCATATAAATCCTGCTCACGGAAAACAGATAAGTACGCCTGAAACCGTAATAAATAATGCTATCGGAATAAAACTGAAAACTTCACAGTTTTATAGAACTAGAAATAGCACTAATAAATTTCGAATATAAATTCACCATCTGAAAATCATTTAAGTTCGGCTTAAACTGTTACGAATCATGATATTTTACTCAAGCTAGTTAAAATTGTTTAAAAAAGCATAAAACTTTCTTTAACCCAACCAATTTTGTAAAGATAAATTAAAAATAATTAGATATAATGTAGATAAAACTCCTGAAGTATTCGAACCGTCGGTGGAGGGTATCAAAGATTCGGCACAGCCGAATATAGCACTCTAACTTGTTTAGTATAAAATAATAGAAAACATAACTATTAAAATTTTAAATTTTTACTGTCCTGATTAGAGGCGATTTTTTCCCAACTTCGTCTGGTAGCACTATATATGTACATGTAAAGAGAAGTCACCTTTTTACAGGGCATTATCAACAATGTTGATTTATACGGGGCGTAAAGTGCAACAATGCCTTTTGTCAAGGGTTAGTTTTTTTTTAGAATAAAACAAGCCACCCTTTTAGAAAGCAAAACATTTTTAAGAAACGAACATCAAATTGCATTTTTTAAAATAGAATGTCACTTTTTTTTTGAAGAAAAGAAAACACCATAAGTGAATCGGTATACTAAAAGCTGAGTCTAGCTACAATGTTTTAAGGTGTAACCAACATCAGCAAATCGAATAATATCCTGAACATGTTTCATTGATTTCAACCTGATGATGAATGATGGTTTGCTTGGTACAGAAGTGGTGATTTTGACATGAATGAAAAATCCCACTTAAGTCAGCTAAATACTATGAACTCGAGGCATAACATAATAAATGAGGCTATCAGTGTTGTTACCCCATACAACTTTTTATGAGATTGGTCAACAGACTTGTGGCTTATTAAGTGATCAGGGATTAAAACCTCCGATTACATTGGCAATATGTTAGAGAAAACTCAAAAAATTCCCTTTTCAATAAAAAGTTGTTTCGAAGTGTGAAACTTTAACAGTTGTTATCTAGTTTTTTCACGATAAATTCTTAAAAAAAAAGAATCAGAGAATTTAAAGTGAATATTTGAATATGAAGAAGGCCAGCGGTAATGCGCTCTCCTTGAGTTGGCCAATAAATATATCCGTTAAGATTTGGGTATAATGTCTTTGGCGTAGTCACTATACAAAACTAAAAAGTGCACACAGAAAAAAATCAAGTTAAAAACGTCGAAAACAAGGTTGATTTAAAATTTTTCGGTGGTGATTTTGCTTCATACGTGTTTCATGTTAATTCAACCTGATCTTATAATTGCTTGCGAACAACATTTTTTTCTTTTGAAATAACTATTATTCATGTTAATTTAACATTGCAGTAAAGTTAGAGCAAAATGTCATTTATATTGAAATCAAAATCCGAATCACGTTGAATGAAAGTTATTTCAAGTTGAAACAACGTGAATTTCATGTAGAATCAAATTGGTTTGAGTGTGTTATAACAGTGTGAAGAAGCTTCACAGACAACATATACATTTATTTAAGAATAATTCAACACACTTACCCTTGTAACACATGCTTCACTTATTTTGTATTCTCCTTTGTCAACAGAAGCATCAGCAGAATCGCCCGATATGGTTTTTGTCATCATTATACTTTGAAAACTTGATGTACTATTTAACTAAATATTTTTAATTCAAAGAATACGGAATTGTCTTCATTGTATAACATATTTTAAGAATGAAAATTAAAAAATTAACATACTTAACTATGCATGCATGTTAATTTTACAAGATAAACTTTTGATTTTAATATAAAACAGGGTTTTTAAAGGATTCAATATCGAATCCATATTTATTTTAATTTTAATATTTTTTTTTATTTATTTTAACAGTGAATAATATTAAATAGGCGTGATTTAGGATTATTTTAATATTTTTAATTTAAAATTAATATGAAATAATGATAAATTTAAATAAAAGGCATACTTTTGCAGAAATTTAACATGATTCTCAATCAACATTTTTCCAAGTTAATTTTACATTGGTATTTTTTTCTGTGTGTGTATGTGATTCCAACTGACAAAAAACTCCGATATTTTAAATGAAAATAAATGAAGATTTTTCCATGAGTGTAAATTTAAAGTGGTGATTTGAGTGTATTTTTGTTTTTTTCCTTATTTTTCGAGTATAAAACAGTTTATATTGGCATGAACGTGGTTGTTGGTTGGTAGTTACTTAGTTAGTTTAACAGCAAAATTGTAAAGCTGAAAATTAATGCTTACAAATGCTAAAATAAATGTTAACAAGTTGCAATGAAGAACTTTTTTTATTTTTTTTAAATTTTATTCTCCAGCCAAAAACTCTGCTGCATTTATCATGATGCGAAGCATGCCGGACTCATGAAACAACAAACATACCTACAATTATTTCTAAGGCAAATCATTAGTTTAGTTTTTATAGAGCATGTGAGAAACAAAAGTCTCTCAAAATTTTCCAAGCATGGCCAATAATGGTGGAAAACATGACCAAAAAAATCATAGCGTATTTTTTTTTTGTGGACATTTTGTATATCTGTTTTGCCCGAAATAACGATTATATTGCAATAAATGTCATTCAAAAAAGGAAAAACTACAATTTTTTAAATCTTTCTCTATTTAATTTTCGACTTCGCTTTAGACCAAAGTGAGAACAAGAAAAAAAAACAAAAACTTACACACTTTACGATTTGTGGCTTTTAAGTTTATGTCTGCAGGGATACTACAAAAGGTTTTCTTATATTTTACAGTTGCCTTAGATTTGTTTGTGCTCCTAAATTAAATGTTTAAAGTTTATGTTAAAGATGGGAAGACACTTGAGTGGACAGTGTTTTTAAGAGCGGTTCATCTTTATCGGAAAAAGGATTTTTAAGTTTTCTATTTAATAATAAAATTTTTTTTTATAACATCAAAGCAAAAATATATTATTTTCTTTTTTTAACTAATAACCTACTTTTTACTAAAAATATATTTTCACTTAAAATCATTTTGTAAAGTTCTTTTATTTTGTTTGTTAATTTTGTTCGGCATTAGGTCATGAGTTACTAAACAAATTTTTAAATAAAAAATAAAGAAAAATATTTTGTTTTAAAAAATTATATTTTACTTCCCAATATTTCGGTCAACTTTGTTAACCATCTTCAGGGGTTATTTAAAATTTTTTTAAAATAAATAAACGAAAACACTTTCTTAAGCTGTAAGCTTACAGCTCATAACCCCTGAAGATGGTCAATCCCGCCCATATGTTTAGAGAAGTTGTGTATTTATAATTGCTGGGCTATCAATGGTGTACCAAATTTGAATATTTTTTAGGTGCCCCGCCCATCTATCTAATCCCTCTTGCATTTTATCGGATGTTTTCTATTGATAGCCAATATTCTTGTATCTAATTTGGAAACTTTGGCTTTTGCCGTTCCCTAGATATTAAAAAATCTATAATGTCTTTGTATTGGAGATGCCACGTCCACTTCAGTAATCCTTCCCACATGTTTTCAGATGTTATGTACTGATTAACCAAGATTAACTTTTGATCTTTTCTTTCTCCAGATAGACAGAAAAATAGACGGACATCGTTAAACAAACTACGCTTCATTTGTTTTGTGTAAAAAACGCAAGAAAAGCTTATTACTTTCGGTGATGAGTAATAGGCCCCTAATACGGTTTACAACTCAACTCAGTTGAATTGTAATTAAGACAACTGGTTGTGAACAGTTGTAAGAGGTTGTTGAGAGGGTATTATGCATTTGTGCTTATGTGTGTAACGCCATAAAATATTGGTCCTCGACCCACCTTAAAGTATACCAATCGACTCAGAATCACTATCTGAGTCGAACTAACGATGTCCGTCCGGCTGGCTGGCTGCCCTTGTAACCTTGTGCGCAAAGTACAGGTCGCAATTTTGGAGATAATTTGATACAATTTGGGACATAGGTTCATATTGGCACAAGGACCAAGCCAATTGAAAATGGGCCGAATCGTAGGACCACGAGGGAAGATAGGGGTAAATTTCTTCCTCTCAGAAACTATCAAACCGATTTTAATGCAATTTTATTTTAATGAAGTTTATAAACATAGATAACCATATTTATATGGACACATAAGCATGATGTGTTTTGTAATACTGTGGTGTAGGGTATCATAAGGTCGGACTTGACCGACTATACTTTCTTACTAGTTTTTGTTCACCGCAATATAGCAAAGTTGTAAACCATAATACAAAAATTAAGAACTCAGTTGAGTTGTAAACCGTAATTGGGGCCTTAAAAATAACAACAACATGGGATTTAATGAATAAAAAAATACATATGGCCATGTTCTGACAATCGCACGATTTGAAATCGCAAAACGCCTGATTGATTTTATGGTGTTCTGAAACTCGTGCGTTTTGCTTGCGATCTGCCATAGTTTCTTAAAGTTCCCTTGAGCATACTTTTGCAATTTGAAGTCACCAATCTTCTTGCGATTTCGATTTATTACAATACACGTTTTATGCAATTTCAAGTCAACCTGATTTTCATTTTTTAAATTAATGATTCTTTTAACTCTCAATTAGCTCTTTAATATCTGCAAATGAAATTTTTCGATTACTGTCGTGGTTTCCGAGATAATTGCAAAAAACCAGTGATTGTAAACGGGACAAAAAACGGAAGTGGGTTTTAAGGGGTAACCGTTTAAACAGTGATTTCTGCGAAACCTGACACAATATTTTATTGGGATTAATTTTAAAATGTTGCGTACTAATGTGCCCTAAAAATGGTTTCGATTTCAAAATAAAATATGAATTACATTTTTTTAAATAAATTGTTAAAGAAATTGTAAACGGGACATTGTAAACGGGACAATTTTTCCACCATGATTTAAAATTTTTTTATGTTGCTATTTATAATCCTTTATATAAGAAACTTAATAAAAAATGTTTTTCAGATCATAAATATGCCTTAGATTAGAGTATTGTTGTTCCAAATGCATATTTTCTAATATACACAAGTATGTGCTAAAAGTTGTAGTACTTCGTTTACCATTTATCTTTTTTTTTTGAATTAATTTATACGCATATATTAAAAAAATATAAGCAATTCTCTAAATAAATCTTGAAAAGAAAAATTTGTTTTTCCATTTTTTGTGGTTGACGTTTTTTTGGAAATAGCCATATGACAATAATTTGTTTTAAAATTAAAAATAGTATTTTCCTCTTTTCCAAGAGCAACATGTTATGGTTGAAAAACAAACATGCTATTATAAGTGTTAAACAAGTTTTAGTTATTTTTGACCATAATATGTTCGGACTAATACAACCATAATATGGTTGTCGGTGACAATAATATTGTTAAATGAATCATAATATGTTTAAAATTTTCTTTAAAAATTGTTTGGCGACCATATCTAAACATGTTTTTTCTCTAGGTGTATGTGACATATGTAAATATATGATTGTATATATAACAACTTAGCCTCCATAATATATGGAGTCTTTGGAAAACCAATGTCAGCACACACGAATCAACGTCGCTCCTAATAAGCCTCCAAAATATATATCGTTACCTGAAACGCAAAAGGACCTTACTAACAAAATATTAAAAATTTACTTTTTCATTGATGCTGATGTATTGCATCTACACAAATTGGACTCTTTCGATCAAAATTTGCGATTTTTTTAGCAAAAAACAAAAGGCTCTATCTACAAAAGATTATATGGTAAACGCTTAAAGGCATAACTAACAGTTTGCATTATATGCAACATTTTCAATTGTCAAAACAACTTTGTAGGTTTTAGAAGAAAAATAGAAGAAGAAAAAATAAAAATAAACAGTTTAAGGTTATTTATCAATTGATTATTTTAAATAGTTTTTGCTTCTCACGTAATATTTTCAATATGTTAGATAGGGCCTTTTGCGTTTTAGTTGACGATATACTTTAAAAACTTACAAACGGAATGACGAAGGGTATAAAAAATGGAAAGATATTAGAACAATTTTTTCTATTTTCAAAGTGATTAATATAATTGCGAGAAAACTTGCGATTGGGCACAGATTTCCCACCGCTTTAAACACTGTCCTGACTTTAAATAAACAAACGTTCTGTTAAGTTAACACAGATCACAAATAAAGGAAAAACATAAGAAACTTTATCATAGATTTTGAATTTGCGTGAATAAAAATACAAACTGTCTATTAAATATTTAGGATTATTGTATGTGGTTTTTATTTGCTTGAACTTTTTGCTGTGGCTCCGTTTGGGGTATTAAATGCGAGTTTAAGGAGAGGTCAATAAAAAAGGTTTACTTATGGTTTTGGCGGTTTGGTCTAAAACTAAATTTGGTTTACATGTTGTTCGTTGGCAGCAGGCAATAGTACTTGCACACAACAATACCATCATCAATTGTTACTTATTTTTTTTTGTTGTTTGTATATTTCATTTATTTGTTTGGAAAATTTATTTGGTTTTTCCAAAGTTTTTCTTTATTTATATATTTTTTTTTTTTTTTTGCTAACAGTACACAATTTTATATGGTCCATGTTTGGAAATTTAGAGTTTGGTAATAATTTCATTTTTTTTTTATTTTCGCTGCTTTCATACTGTTTATCTTCCTTAAAATTACTTTTTTTTCAAAGGTTTGTAAATGTGTTTGGTATAGCTGGTGGTGGAGGTGAATGTGTTGCATTTGTGGTTCGTTTTTGGAGCGCGAAGAAAAAAAATTTGTTTGGTTCCCACGTTATTTGTGTGGAAATGAAATCTGTTTGATTTGGATTTGGCGTTTCTTTTTTCATTTTGTTTTAGTTTTTAGTGTTTTTCCTATATTGTTTTTCGCAAATAACAATCCTTTCAGACAATTTAAAGTTAGATGGTCTCAAACATCGCCAACATCATTTGGAAACGTCGCGACTCTAACATCGCCATCTCATCAACGGTATCATCATACACGTACCATATTTAAAATTGCCTTAAGTTCAATTATGGTATGGAATGGTTTAGTTTTATTTTTTATCCCAAATGTTTGCTTACTGATGTTGTAGTTGTCTTTGTTGTTTTTTTTTTATTGTATTTTTGTGTAATTTCTTGATCATAAAGTGAAATGTTCAATTTTATTAACATTTGCCTAAATTAACATTTAAGTTGAGTTTTGTGAGGTTTTCTGTTTTTTTTTTTTTGATTTTCTTTGTTTTTCATCCAATTCATGTTATTACTAAAGTTTAGTTTAAATTGCTATAAAATCTATTTTAATGTTTATTATTATTTTTATTTTAGTTTTTTTGATTTTTTGCTGAACTTTGTTTTCTTCTCTAAATTCATTCGTTTATTGGTTTTTTTGCGTCAAAGATAAAAATCGAATATTTTTAATCGTGATTTTGTTTAACATAAAGATTAACTAACAATCATTTGAATTGGTTTAATAATGATTTTACGTTTATTTGAAAACAATTACAAAATGTCAGAAACAAAATTGCTTATTTCTAACAATGGGGTCAATTTATTTAGTTTTATTGTAATTCAAATATTTCAATTATTATTTGTAACAATGTTTGAAAATAATAATATTATTCAGTTAATGGACCTACCACAACGATTTTTAATTGGCAATCAATAATGGTTGCATTGAATTTTCCCACAGTTTAAGATATTGAACATTTGGTATATTTTTTTCTTTTATCTCTAAAATACTCCAGACAAATTTTTTAGATTAAGAATTGATACAATTTTAGTTCAAAACTTTTAAACTGATTACAAATAGATTTTATATTATAATTCTAGCACGGAGAATCTGTTACGACCATCTTATTAATATTATAATCAGGGAAACCATAAATATGCAATTGCATGTTTTTCCTTGTGTTACCAATGAAGGCAGAAACAATATATTTATCCGTTTTATACCTTTTTATGAATTTTGTCATCGACTTGTTAGTGCATATTTTTGCATACTTTACCCTTTGCAGCTTTTTTTTTTTTGCATAATTTAGTTAAAAGAGCATTTTTTATGTTTATAGCCGTATTTACAGCATATTTTGATAAATGTAAACATTTTTTATATGCCTACAAGAGTTTTCGGAGCAAATAAAAAAAAAATTTTTTTTTCGAAAATTTGGATTTTCAGTTTTAAATATTTATCTGTATACCAAACGTGTTTCTTCAGATTCGACTTCTCCATTTAATTTTTTCTCGAAAATTTTAAGAGAAAGCAGGTTTTCATTAAAGATAATTTTAAGTTTAATCTTTAAAATTTTACGTATAAACAAAAATTAAGGAAAAATCAATTACATGTATACAGGTTTGTTGATGTGTGTAATGCATAGAAATCTGGACTAATCTTTCAGTATACCGATCGATTAAGAATAACTTTTTGAAGTGATCTAATGATGTCCGTCCGTCTGGCTTTTTGACCGTTCATGTTAACCTTGTGCGCAAAGTACAAGTTGCAATCTTTTAGAAAATTTTTCCAAATTTTATAAATACGGGTACGTTCGTAAATGCATCAAAACTGTGCATCACTGCTGCAGTGATGCAAAATTTTGCTGCTGATGCGTGATCACTAGTTGCGCTTGTGAAGCTGATGCATTTTAACTGCACAACAGCTCTGCAAAGTTTGAATTTTTGAACACGAGCTAAATTTAAAAAGTTTTATAAGCGAACATAAAACAATACTAACAATTTTATCAATAGCGATGGTAAATTTTATTGAAAATATTGAACGAAAAAGAAATAGTACTCTTATAAATAACAAGAAAAAGCATAAAAAAATAATAAATATAACGATTTCTTTTATGCAAAAAACTTTTGACATATGAGAGTAATGCCAAGTTTCTAACAAGTGATGCATTGACGAACATTAAACTTTACTAATGCGCAACTGATGCACAACAACTGCATTTACGAAAGTACTCTACGTTTCAAATGTAGTTAGGACGACATCTACGTAAATGGTGAGATTCGGTTTAAAATTTCACATATTTTCCATAAAAACTTCTTTCCAAATTAGACTCTTTGAGTCCGTAAACCATCTTATTACGTTGGTATTTAGATTAAATTCATCCCAAAAATATTTTACAGCAAATTAAATTTGAATCCCAAGAAAAACTTTGATAACTAATATGCATGTGGCAGAGTAAATAAACTGAACTGGCAAAATAAAATAAAGTAATTTGTTTTTATTTTTGTTTTTTCTTTACCAAGTTACAACTACATTTAGAGTTGACAAAAAATCAACCAATTGTAGTCGGGACTGTAAGAAAAGATAAACTAACTGTTTTTTGTTGTTGTTTTTGTTTAAGCTTTGATATTGTTACAAGTAAAACTGAGGTTTATAATTCTTATTCGCTTGACAGTTTTATTTGTATAATATCTTTAGCTTTTCTAAAATCTTAAGATGAAGTTTCCTGACGATCTGGCCTAAGCAACCAGCGAAATGCTCATAGGAATAGTTTATCCCTTCAACAATAAATTTCAGTTTCTCAATAGTATGAAATGGGAATTTGGCACATTTGAAAGAAACCATATTAATAAATTCTTTTCGAATTGGCTCACATTTGCCCAAAGCTCCCATCTATAAAAAGCTTTAACTTCCTTTTAAATGCTAACGTTAACAAACAATTTAGTGACCGACTCTAAAATCCCTTTAAGACTAAAAAATCTCATATGGGAGTTAATATCTAGATAATATTCGACACAAATAACTCTTGTATAAATTTAAGACTCTGAAGATAACTGTTTGTGAGCCGAAAATTTATCTTTAAATTGTTTAGGCTTTGCCGATTGTAATTTTAGAATTGTTTTTATTAAATGGAACTGTTATTAAATTGTTGAATATTTGGTTTTCAAATTAGAAATGTTTAAATTTTTTGGGGCATATTTTTAACAATTTTCAGGGCATTATTTTAGTTTTATAATGCGCATTAAACGCGGATTTTAGAGCATATATCTGGTTTCACTGATTATAACTAACCACTTAAGTTATAGTTGAGGAATGTGTCTAAAACTCCTGTCTAAATAGATAAGCTTTAATGCAATATCAAATGGACCCATGAGTTGAAACTAAACCTTAACCTACACAGAAAAAATTATTGCCGAATAATTTTCAAACAAACGATTGTTTGAAATTTTTTTTTAATTTCTACAAATTTTTTTACTGATTCAATTAATATTTTTGTTTGATTTTTATTTAACCAACAAAAATGTTGACAACTTTTCAATAATATAATATACGCGCTATTGGTTTCAATTTTTCATAATTTTTTATGAAATATTTAACGCTCTTTAATGTTGTCGTTTTTTGCATTTTTTATTTGATCGTAAGCAACACTTCTTTATGTGAAATATAAGAACAACAACACAAAACACATACAGTTTATTTTTGGACGCTTTAAAAAAGTACAACAAGAAGAATGATGATAAAATAGCGCGACGAGGTTATTAGTAAAAAAACAAAAAAATAGCAGGTAAAAAAAGGTTTCATTCTTTTTTAAACAACAGAAACAACAACAACATTATAAGAAACAAAATAAATTTTTGGTTGGTTTCAAAGTTGAAAAAAAAATAATGGAAAACAAAATCCCGTATTCAAATTTTTAAAACTGTTTAGTTAAATACATCAAATAAAAAAATAAAATGATGACGAAAAACATATCGAGTCGGTCTGCTGCCGTTGTTTGTTACATTTCTTCTTCTTTAGCCAAGGAAAGGATACAGCAACAGTGAGTGATGAAGAAAAACATTGTGTGTATAAACAAGACTTCGTTCAAAAATAATTCCAAAAAACATGTGTCTCAAAGCCAGCCGCTCTGCTTCTGCCTTCATCTTCTCCTTCAGTAATAGCTAGGGTGCGCGTCATTGCTTGTGCAAAAAATTTTTGTTTGATTCAGCAAAATTATTTGTTTGAAATTTATATGAATTTCAGTAAACTTTTTGTTTGATTCTGTAAATTATTTGTTTGAAAAAATCAGTGTTTTTTTTTAGTCAACAAAATGCAAATAAATTGTTTGAATATGCGAATTTGTTTGTAGGACCGATTTCAGACAAACAATGTTTTGATACTACAAATTTTTTGTTTGAATTCGAAAAATAATTTTTTCTGTGTAGATGTAACCCGCCAAAGGTCTCTTACAAAACCCAAACCTAGAATTAGATCTGGGTGAAAAAGGAAGTTCTCATAATGCCGGCTAATCCAACCTCGGGTCCTTGTTACGGCTTACAACTCAACTCAGTTGAGTTCAATCCTTACGACTTAACTTCAGAACTGCTAGTGGCGAGTTGTAAATGTTGATCGATTACGTGCATAAGGCCTGTACCAAAACATTTTTGAACTGTTCTTCCGCCGACTTAACTGCTTATGTTCGGAAAAAAATACTGCGCGTGCATACGGTCTGTCATACATGTTCGTACAGTTCATACAGTTCATACTACAGCAATTGATAAGCTTTGCTTTTTTTTTTGCAAACCTAACGATTTAATTGCAAATAAGGAATATCAATTAGGTTTTGCAAGGCGAATTCATTTTAGCAAAGCTACTTTTTTAAAATGCGTGCGTAATTTTGTTTCAAATGTGTAATTTGGTACACCGTCATGTGTGATTTCCGAATTCCTCATTGGCGACACTGGTTGACATTGATTCCCAAAAAGACTGATTCTTATTTAATAGGAAAACTAGTAGGTGGAGAGAAATGTATCACAGACCAAATGTGTTACTGTATCGTCATCAGTTCATGTCCCATGAACACCTATAATATTTTAAAAGAAATTAAGTTCCTTTTATGCTTTATTTATTGAACATTTCATGGGAGATAAATAAAATCTATTATGTTTTTTTAAATGTTTGCTTAAACTCTTTCATTCAACTTTATTTTCATTAACAATGGTTTCTAGTTGTCTTTTAAATTTTTTTTTTAGTCTATTTGGAAGTTATTTAATGCATCGGTGATTCTTTAAAAAATATTGTGTTTATTTGATACCCTTGATTCTAATTTCCTTTCTTCTTTTTTCTCTACTCGCTAAACCAAGCTTGAGAAAATTATTAGATATAGTTGTAGGTACATATAAAAAAGAAGTTTGTATATAAAATATATGAACATATAAAGGATCCAATAACTTATTGTAAACCTACGTCTTTGTTGTTTGGTGCAGTTGCTGCTTTTACTATTGATGTTGTTAAGGCATATGGAAGTGAATACTTTCATGCCAAAATACATGATGATGCAAATGATTACCATCTATGGACATTTTTTCTTCTAATAATACTGCAAAAAAAACTAAAGGGAGAAAAATACAAAAAAGTTAGAATTTAAGAGCGAGTTAAAAATACGTGGAAGAATTGCATCGATAGATAGTTAATTGTAAATAAAAGTATACAAATATTATAATCGTAGGTAAATAACATATTTTCTTACGTAATATGCTAATCTATATACGCAACGGGTCCGCCATCTAACGTTTTTTTTCAACTAGTGCTTATTTCAATAAACTCTTAAGCCATTGGTGAAATACAGCTGCACACAATCGATAATGTGCTTAAAAATTGGACCGATCGTGTAGGCTACTGCATGGCAGGCCGAGGCAGCCATTTGAATGAAATTATTTTCCATTATTAACCGGAAGGATTGTACTATAAAAAAAAAGAAATTTGAGAAAATGTTCAGTAGTTTTTTTTATAGCATTTTCAAAAAAAAAAAGTTATTTGGCGGACCCGTTATATAATTTCCTTAATTGTGTGTTTATTTTTTTTGTCCATCCAGCCCACTGATGGGCTAGAAATTGGCATTCATATAGTAACACACCTAAGCCAAATTCTAACGTAGCTGCATTTTTATTTCTGGCCTTTGTGCGAAGAATTAAGAGGAAAAAGGGTGTGGCAAAATGTAATCTTTTGAATAGCAAGAGCACCTATGGAGATCCGCCCGCAGGCCGAAATTTCCCACATGTGGTATAAAATCAGCTCTTGAAACTAACTTTTTAGATCTCCCTTTTCCGCGACTTTAAGTATAAACCACAACCTCCATTTAATTTTCGATGGGACTTCACCCATAGCCAGCCGGGAGACGTGTCCTCGGGGGCTTTTGGCCGCGATCTCAAGAGATTTGTCAATTTTTGACTCTGCGGATTCAAGGTAATGACTACAACTGATTTTCCCGGAGGATGTAACATCAAAAGGTGCAATAGTATTAAAATGTTTCCCTCCATACTCTTGGCGTTGCAGTCTCGAGAAATTAGGGCGCTTCCTAAACCCTATGCTTGTTAGGAATCTTCTAAAAATCGTGGTTGATCACGTAACTCAGAAGCCTTTCGGTAACAGGCCCTGGACTGGTTAATGGTGACGATCCTTAAGTGATTACATCGTGTTGTTGGTTATTACTCAAATCTAAAGAAGATAAATCTTAAAGATATCAGATAAGGAATGCATTTTGTCCGTAACCTTAAGCCAGTGCTGCCATTTAAGAAATGAAGAAAAGCGTCAGAAGCGACACGAAAAAAAAGAATTTGAAGAAAAAGTTTTAAAATGTGTAGTTTTGCTTTGCAAAGACGTTTTTATTTAATTCATTTTATTTAGGAGTAAAGAAACATTTTAAATAAAATAACAATTTATTAAAAAACAAAATTAAGACAACGTTTTATAGCAAAACAATTTCATTTATAAATGTATCTGTTCATAACCGTCATCATCGGGCCACGAAAAGGTTTTAATGAAATACTCAGAACTTTTAAAAGTGTCATTTGAATTAATTTTTAGGCAATTTGTAATTGCAACAACAAACTTTTTTCTGTTTAAGACCGTTTTTAATAGGCAATAATAAATTGGCTGAGCTTGAAGAAAGTCGATTCGTTATCTTTGGCTTAGGAACATTCTTTAAGCCAAATATTTTTTCGTCTTCGTCATTTCAGTATGGAAACGAAAGTTTACGAATAAAGTTACGAATAAAGTAAGCTGGTTCCTGAAAAGGATTCCCCTCTCCCCCAAACAATTTTTCAAATTGCAGACTTTAATCTAAAATTCATTAGTTTTTTTTCCTTATTTTCCCATTTTTGCAATGTTAGATTCTTAAGGAAAATTTATATTTTATTTATTTGAGACGAATCATCAATTTTGTACACGTAAGAAAAAAAATATGGTTGGAGGTAACCATATTCTAAGAGCAACATACTATGGTTGGATTTAAACAATGTTTATGTTTACAGGTTACCATATTATGTTTAAATATTACCATAGTATGGTTAAAATCAACAGAAATTTTCCCGAAATCAACAATAATATGGTCAAAGTTAACCATTTTTTGGTCAATATTAACCATATTTATAATAAAAATTTCCCATTTTTCAGTTGTTTGTTAAGTGTCAAATAATAATTTTATTTAATTTTTTATTCCTGGTAGGATTTATGTTTCACTTTTCTAAAAAAATTCCCTTTGGTTTATGGTCCAGCCTGTGACGACCTTCATTACAATTTTTTCTGTTCTACTAGTATTTTAATCAATAATTAACATGAGCTTAATGAGAATTTTAAGCGAACCAAGTAAAATGCAAACGACCAGAATGTTGTTGCTTATTGTTATAAAATATTAACCATAACATGTTGTAAGGCAGCCATAATATGGTTGCAGCTTTTGGATAGATTAATTTAGCCGTAATATGGTTGCCGTGATAATAATATGGTTTAGGCAACCATAATATGTTTCAGTGTATACATAGTTGTAGCTTTATTTTATTTATTGTTAAATTCAACCATATTTGAAGTTTCAAGGGAGGTAAACACTTTATTTTTAAATAGCAAAAAAATATTATTAATCGTGAAAAAAGTTTGGATAAAAACAACAAAAGTTTGTTTGTTGCCATTCCAACCATGTTTTTCTCTGCGTGTATGAAATCAATAATAGCTGCTTCGTTTTGATTTTGTACACAGAAAAAATTAAAAATTGTCTCTAATCACCAATTTTATACCGAATTCATAGAATCAAGCAACCCATTTGTTGATTTTGCACCTATTACCAAAATGATTATATTGATTACTAAAAATTGTAAAAATTTTATATTTTTAATATTTTTTTTTCAATAAATTATACTTTGAATTTTAATTAAAAAAAATTATCAAAAAACTATGCCATTTCAAACAATGTGTTGATTGGTTTTGACAATTTCCAACAACAATTTCACAAGTTTAAATTATTTTATTTTAAACGAAATAATTTTTTGTTATTTGATTATTATATTAATTCAAAATTTATTTTAAAACAACTAAAATGTTAATTAAATCAAAATTATATTTTTAATTTTTGTTCAACAAAAGAAATAATTGACTCAATTACTAGATTAATTAAGTTTAAATACTTTTCAAATAATTTTTTTAATTGATTAAAAACTACTAATAATTTTTTCTGAGTAATATTATCCATATTTAATATCAATATTTTTTGCAGCAATTTTAAAATTGAAGGTAGTTTACCTCTAAGTTCGAGTACGAGATGTTTCGTTGCAACAAAGCACTTAAATTGCCAAAAACCAAAACCACATGGCTGTAGCAAAAAGCACTAAAAGCGCCACAAAGGAAAAGGTAACGAGACTAAAAAGCGGCATAAAATACCCGTTAAGCGCCAAAATGGCAACACTGCCAAAAGCGGAGTTTGAACTCCTGGCGGTTCTCTTTCTCCTTTTATGTTCTCTGACAGAAATACTGCCTGTCCTCTAGCAATTCAGTTTAAAGTACTTAACGATAGAATTTTTCGAATTGAAAAAAAGTTCTGAATAGAACGGTACCTCAAACAATCGTTCAAATGCCCTGCAACTGTACTGTGCATAAACTTTTTAAATTTAGCATAACAGTGTGTGTATGTGTATATAAATACATAGATGTACATATGCAAATAGTATGTATATTTAACAGAAATTCTTATTTTTTACTGTACTTGCTGTAAGTGCGGCTGCTGCTGCTGCTGCATAGCAACCTACCTCACTTTTTATATAAACTACCAACTAACCAACTTAACAACTGGAGGCTAAAAGAAGCTGCAACTTTAACATAAACTTTGCTGTTGTTGCATTTTCTTTTAACTTGCCTACAATATATTTTGAAAAAAAAAATAAATACGTAAAAAATACTAAAATTTTCCTCGTAGATATACTTTTTATGCTTCTTGGAAGAATATCTTATGGTTTTCAATTTTTTTTTTCTATATTTCTTTTTAAACTCGAGTTTAACTCAAATATGTTATTATGTTTTTTTGTTGTTGTTTTTGCCAGAGTATTTTCCTTGAAAGAAAAATTTCCATATAACCAAAGGTAACCTCTTCTTGGTTTGATTTTTTCTTTCTATAGTTTTTCAAATTTATACTTTATAATGTGCCAGAGATGCCGTTGAAATGTTTCGTTCATTATTTGTGTACTGCTGCTGATGTTGTTGTCGTTGTTCCTGTTGTTGCTTACTGTCATGTCTTGAGGGAGTAAATTTTTATGGAAAAATAGAGAAAAAAACGATGCACAAAAGTATCTAACTGCGCTAATATCTATTTTACTCGTACGAGTGAAGTATGAATGTTGAACAGCAATTTCGTTAAACTTTTTTTTTCATCTTTTTTTGCCTGTTAGAAATGAAAAATACTATAGAAATTAAGCAAAAAAAAAAAAAAACTTTTTTTTATACACAAACATTTAATAATTTATGCTTACATATGTAGAAATGTTATAAATCATTGATTTTGGCGAAAAAACTGCTGTACGAAAAAAAACTATGCATAGCGATGCAAACTTTAGAGTAAAGACCTACAAATACTCGCTATCGCAGCGCACTCTTTAAATGCGCATGCTCGTGTGCTTTTAATCGTTTGACTCCGTTCGTTGAATGCATGTGGCAATATATTGGAGTATTGAATTTCAAAACACTTTAACTTTTAACTACTGCCACAAACATACACAAATAAATTGTTTATTTGTACGTTCAAAACGATGACAATATCGAATGTATTCTAATAAATTTTATGCTAGTTTTGATAAAATATCTTGAGGATACTTTTCCTTTATACTACTTACATATATGTTGTCATGTTGTTACTGCTGCTTTGTTAACGTTTTGTTGTTGCTAAAGTTTATGGATCTGCTGCGATTTAGTTGTTGCGTGCAGTTGGCAACACATTTTACTTTAATTTTGATTGAATAAAAAGTTTTAGTTAATTTTAATATAAATATGTACATACATGTACATAATGTACTTACTGTATATAGAAATAAATTAATAGTTGCAAGATTGAAAATATCGCCTTAGAAAAGGATGGTCCAACTAAAACGAACGATGTTAATTGCAAATAAAACAAAAAGTTTTCAGAGAATTATCTTAGGCCCCTTTTACGTTTTACAACTCAACAGAGTTGTTTTTTGTTCGACAGTTTTTAGTTGGTTTCGACTGCAGTTTTTTAAATCCTGCTTAGATCTTATAATATTTCTAAAGACGCTTATCCGCTTATTGAAGGCAGCAATGAAATTTTAAATCCAAGTTTAAAGAAAAAGGCGCAGAAATTCTTACGTTTAAAAAATAGTTCTGTCACGTCTGAGAGACTATTTTCCACTGAAGGTCTGGTTTAAATGGACTTGTCTATCTCCGCAAAAGTTGAGAGTACTTTGTTTTTCAAACAAAAATTTTATTAATGTCAAGTTTAAATATTAATAATTAAATTCTTTTGCTGTTATTTTTGAAGAAAACATTTTTATTCAAATTTAATTCTTTGATTTTTAAATCGTATTAAATTCTAAATGGCGTATTCATAAAAATATTTTCTATTTAATAAAGGTTTACAACACGAATTTTCTATGAAAATTTTACTTAATAAATGTGCTACATTTAATAATCATATATGAATACCGGGGTAAATACACTGTGCTAGAAATTCACACTTTTTTTTAAACATAATTCGGGTACGCTGAATCCAATGGTGCCAACCGTTTTTTAGGTTAGCTCTTGTTTTTGAGATGTGCCGTTATTTCGAAAATGGAGAAGGTTGCTATTCGCGTAACTCAAAAACGGTTTAGTTTATTGAAATTACATACTTAAAAAAACGAAATTTCGCAATAAAATTTCCGCTAAGAAAAGTTAAAGTTTTTTCTTATATGCGCATGTCGTCTTAGAAACATATTTTTCGAAATTTTTGTTTGTTAAAAATTCATAAAAAATTGGAAAATGCAGCTATGCTTCTAAAAAAATTTAAATCTGTTAAGGCCTTATGACACTTCATTTTTAATGCATTGTTCAAGTTTTGGTGAACAGTGCAAATATAACACAGTACAACAGATGATTTCGGAACTCAATTCTGGTAATTGGTTATGAAAGTAGACCCAAAAAGAAGAACTTCTGCATCATTAGTTTGGTCATGGTACATCAAACAATAATTTGAAGTTAGTAATTATAGTAATTATGTATATGGGAATTTGTCACGTTTTAGGCTCTGTTGTTTGTCATAACTCGAGAACCACTAGTTAAAAGTCGACAAGTTTTCATTAATTTAAGAATTTCATAAAACGCAATATTTGTAAGAAGTGGTGATAAGGGGCAAGTATGTCTCAGGAAAATGTTTAGGATAAAAAATTAATGAAGGTTGCTCATACATTATATCCCACTACGGGCTACTTCGGCGCATTTATGAAATTTTTTCCTCAGTATATTTCTAGTCTGCATTGAACATTTTGTATGGGAGTCCCCTTAAGGAATGGAGATAGCGGGTAGGTATGTTAGAAATAAATGATTGAGATGAAATATGAAGTGGGGTTGGTCATACATTTGACCCATCTAAGGGCATCCTAGGCTCTGCAGGGGCCAAATTAAATAATTTCGAAATTTTGATAAAAAATTACAATTCTATTGGGAACAGTCCAAAACGTAACAATCAATTTTCGAAATACATACAAAAATTATTAAAAATTAAACGCAAAAAAAATTCTTCCCCCATCACAAAACAGGTGGCTTTCATTAAAAGCATTGTTAATTCGAATTCTACATTTATATGAATGCAAAAAATATATACTAGAGCCCCGATTTGCGTCAGTCCTATTTGCGTCGTTTCGATTTGTGTTGCTTTTTGAAATTGGTTAAATCCGCTTTGCGTTTTTATGATTCCGATTTGCGCCGCTACATACGATACATAATCACATGTGAAGAACTTTTCTATTTGCGTGTAAAAAGGCGAATTCCCATTTAATTCTGTTAGGTAAGTTATTCTAAGCATAGTTGCGTGTTAGGAAGTAAGAATTTAGTTCTTAATAAGAAATTGTGTAGAAAAATGAGTGCAAAGAAAAGAAAATGAATTAGTTTGGAACTAAAATTGGACGTAATAAAACGTTTCAAGTCGAGTGAAAAGGCTGTTGATATAGACAGAACAGTAAAAACAATTTGCAACAGAGATTTCGCTAAAAAGTTATCATTAAAAGTTAGCTCGAGTTAATAGCAAATGAGATTTGGTTTTTTATTTAATATTTTTGTGAATATGGAAATGATAAATATATTTTTACTTATTTTTTAAAATATCTAAGTCCATTTTTTTTTATAATAAATAGAATTTCTTGCTAAAAATTTACATTTTTTATAGTTTTGAACCAATCAATAAAAAGTGAGTGCAATAAATTGCCTGTTTTGTAAAATTTAAGCATTTGACGATTTTGTTAAATATTCGTGACGATTAAGACGAAATTTGTGAAAACTTTTGACCATTTTTTAAGAAAAAAAACCTAACAACCCTGGTCGCAGAGTACAATTCCGTTCGGAACCGAAAAAAACTGATTTCTTTATTGATAGAAAGTGTATTTTGATAGTTTGTTAGCCTTTCAGATTCATAATACTCTCATTCCGTCCGTTCATGAAAACAAAACTGGTTTCAAACTATTTTCGTAATTTTCTGAAGCACCAAAATACGGAATGAATTCCGTTACCGTACCCAATTGTACCCTGTGACGTGGCTGTATGTTAAACATTTAATAAAAATATGTATAAGATCAACAAATTTACTCTTTCTTCGAGCAACATTATAGCGACATTTTCGGCTGTAGTGACTTCAATTTGTCGTCAAAGCAAAACAAATTAAAATTATATAATTTTTGATTATCTTATATTTAGTTTTAATACTTATCTTCATTTATAACAAAAATATTATTTTTTCTCTTTTTAGGTAAGTCAATATTCAACATTTTATTCGAATAAAATACTTTGTAAGTACTTCAATGAAATTTCGAACTTATTTATTGCCCATTAACCATTTCGAAAATCAAATAAGTATGTAATTGCAAATTATACCGGCAACTTAAATTCCAAAAGAGTTTAAAATTTACATACTTAACAAATATTTCTGTGCCGTAATAAGTTGTTAAAAAAATAACAGCCAAGAAAAGAGGCAAGAAAAACTCATGTCATAAATTCAAGGCTAAAGTTTAAGATTGATATAAAAAAAATGGTAAAACGTTAAAATAAAAAAAAAAAAAACAGCAAAAAGAAACCGTTCATGTAAATACGAATATGTACAAACAAATCGAATAAGAAAAGGAATCATAAATATAAAACTATTATTTGTACGAGCAAGCAAATACTCGTTCAATAAACATAAAATTTGCAATACATCTACTAAATATTTATGTACATTACATCACATTACATCTACATACAATACGTGGAATACTAAAGCATTCAACCGAACCGTAGAAACAACCAACAAATAGTCAAACCCATCTTTACCGCTTTTGCAATGACCCTTCCTTCTTTTATCATCCATGGGCCATTCCGTATGCCCATCAATGTTGGTTGCAAGTTGTAACGTTCTATAGAAACAAAACCTAAAGCAGCTGAAAAGCTAATAAAGTTGGCTAAAACAAACAGTCAAATAGTCTCAAATATTTGTAAACTACACGAATGTTGCGCTGCAATAATATTCAACAAGTTTCGGTTGTGTTTGTAATAACAAAACTTAAAGGAAAAACAAAAAAATACAAAATGTTCTTTCTTAACGATTGAGGAAATATTATTGTTGTTGGTGCAGTTGCAGATAGTAAAAGCCAAAAAATAACATTGAACATTAATGAAGCATCTTTAAAGCAGACGTTGCAATTGGTAACAGATGATGCTGACTCAGAAGGAATTATACTTGCAGTATGCATATTTGTTGTACTTTTAGAAGGAATAAAGACATGGAGTATTTTGCAGTAAAAGAGTCACATATGCAAAAAATTGTTTTCAACATTTCATATTGACCATATGGGCTTAGAGAAAGAAATGAGAGAGAAACAGAACTTTTTTTTAAATATGCGGAGTTTACACTGTTTCTGAAGTCAATTTGATTTGATGTTGGTTTGAATACTAAGTACGTGTACAAAGAAAATTTTTATTATATATTAATATTTTTTTCGTTAGTATGATCAATAGTAGTACGCGAGTACATGCATTAATTTACCTGATATATTTCCGATAGAAGTCTTCACTTACAACCATCATCTATTTAAAATTTAAATCCAATGTTTGCAGTTGATAGTCAAAAATGTTGAAAGCTTTCAAGTTATAGTTACAGTAATTTAATATAATATTTTCTTTATTAATTGCTGAAACTTTAGAGATGATGCCAGGTATCGTTGTGCAAAACGGTCAACGGAAAAAAAACATTAAAGAAAAAATTTAAACATAAAAACAAAAAATTTAATTTGTTACTCCCCGTCTACAACTGACATGATTTGCTTTTATAACATGCTGTTATAAAAGCGTTGTTTAAACATTTGCACTAACAACCGTGTTATAACATGAAAAAAACTCTAACATGATGAGTCTATACTTAACACTAACATCATATCAGTGTTAATGTTAAGTATTTTATGTCAGTTGTAGACTCAGTGTTATACAAGAATTTGGAAATGTCATAATCTCCGTGGGCACTAAGACACTTTGCAAATGGCCATTATGTCATTTCTTCGTTAGATAAATCTCCTTAAATCTGCCTTGTTTCCGAACGAAGGCTGACTACGCAGAGACGCTTTAGTTAGCGAACCCGGTATTTGTTATTACAAAGAGGAAAATATCCTAGTGTCCGGCCGTTGGACGGCTATGCTTTCGAGTTTGTAAACATGTTGTGGACATTATGGCACGCGTCAAAACGTCCATAGATACTGTGTCACTCGACGTAATGACATGCCACCTAAATAAATTGAAAATGGATAACACAAGGGAACAACATTTTTGTTGCTTAAGAACTGAATTTTGTTTTTAACTTATTTTGGGGTGCTGAATTCGAATCTGCACTTAGTTTTGTTTCTTTAAGCTCGACTTTTTGAGATATACCGTTATGTTCAAAATTAAGGCACATATAATGGAATAACATGAAAACGGTTCATCTCATATTTAGTTAAAGTTTTGAAAAAACAGAACAATTAAAAATAAAAAATTTTTTCTTTAAAAATTCATAAGAAATAAAAATGCAACAAAAATCACAGTTTTAGTTTAAAAATATTTTGTTGAACATATTTCGAATCAAATGAGCTTTATATCATTGTACTGAGAAAATTGAATTGATAAAAATCGCAGTTTCCATACAAAAATACATTTTTTTAATTTGTCTGTTTTTGCTACTGTTCTATTTATGGACGTTTTTGCCTTCATTTAAAAATGAGGTACCTCCACTTAATTGTGAAAAAAAGCGAAACGCGTTCATCGATATTTATGATCTCTTAGGTTATGTGACTGTACTTAAAAATAATAAGACTAAAATTTTCCCGTTTTGGATATTTTATATATTTTAAAATACAAAATTTGTACTGTTTTGCGTAGACAATCATTACTCACGGGGTTTTTTTTTGATGATTTCCAAAAATATTACTGTTTTTCAAAGCTAATAAACATTATTTTAAAAATTTCTTAAAAAAATTTTTTTTTTTAAAAGTTCTAAAATATGATTAGTACCAGCGATCTAAGTAGAAAAAAATATTGCATGCAACATCCAAGTAACTCAAATAAGTTCAATTTTGTTCCCTTGTGAATCATTACGGCAATTTTCGATCCATTGGTTTAAATATTGATTTTAAACTACAGCCGTCGAAGTGGCAAGTGCAAGGAATCCTGAAGATGAATATGCCGATCTTCTTAAACCATGTAAATTCGGCCTGAGTTCGAGCCCTGGGTCTGCCAAAAATAAAAATGATCAATAAATTTTAATTCATTCATTTTGTAAAATTTCTTCCTGTACTAAAAAAATATAATGAAAATTAAATTTGATGAACTTATGCCTAATTTAAAAATAGCAATTATTTCCAAAATAGAAAAAAAGATTTTACAGTTTTTCCCACTTTGTTAGGTATTTCTGGCAACACTTTGTTTAAACCGCCACTTTATTTTTTTTATTTTATTAACGGCAAATTTCACCAAGTTTAGTTATAATTAAGTAACAATACTTTTCGCTTATAGTCACATCCTTTAGTTGCTACCATAACGTGGACTATATCGCTTATGCGACTATAAGGCTATTTCACATACATGCCACTATGGGGCATGTAACCGCATTTGAATTTAATCAAGTTATGCGAATAAAGAAAATAAAAAATTCATATAAATAACACCGATATCATAATTTTATTTGTCATTCTTTTTTCATTTCTTTTCTCAATTAATTGTATTTTCATACTATTAAATATAAAATATACTTATCTACCAAATTGCTACCCAATACTGTAATATAAGACTTGTTCTTGTTGTATTGTATTGATAAATAAATAAATAAAATACTTATGGTTTTGCAACAGAGTTGCATACTGTATAAAAAATAGATAAAATAATAATAAGATATTTTATTTATAACTGATACCAACGGAAAAAAAAATTTTTTTACTTTCTTTGGATGGATTGTGGATTCGAAAACTAAAAAGAACGTAGTTAATTTTGCTTATGTGACGCCATTAATTTGCTTTACTTTTCCCTTTGACGACTGTTGATAAATGGCATATTAATAATTATTAAATTAACTTAAAGCGGCAAAAGAAACAGATAAAATGGCCTATATCGCTAATGTGACTACAAGCGGTAGTGACTATAAACGAAAAGTACTGTATCAGTTATTGCTGTCAAAAATATATTGTTAACTGGAAGTTAAAGTAATACAGTACTTTTCGCTTATAGTCCATTCCGCTTAAAGGCCAAAAACGGATATAAGCCAAAACTGTCATATTCACATGCAGATTTTTTCGAATTTCATACAAATTATTTGTCCTAAGGTCCATTTCGCATGTAGTCCATTTTCGTTTAAAAGCCACATTTTCTTAGCATACGAATATAATTCTTTATGCAAAAATGTTCGCTTATAGTCCACTCTGTTTTTAATATTTTTTTAATCAGCTTGTAACATGTTTTTATTTACATTTCTGGTAACTATTATAAATACCAAATTTCGCAATTTATATTTCATAACATGGTGTCTTCATCTGACCATTTTTGTTTTTATTGTATTATTTTTTGTTTTAACTATTTATTTGAATGAAATCAAAATTTGGTTATGTTTTAAATAAACTTTTGTTTTGTTTAAAAAAGAGCAGTTTTATTGAAGAAAATAATTTTTATAAAGTCCAAAATGTGGATTATACACTTATAATCCATTAAATGGCTTATAAAAAAATTCGGTTATAGTCCAAATTCGCTTATAGTCCACAAAAGTTGTGCAACTATAGTAGTGGACTATAAGCGAAAAGTACTGTAGTTAGTTTTTACTAAAATTGGTGAAATATGTGGGACGGCCAGCATAGCCTACTACCTCCTTGGAGGTTCCATTCAATGGCATTTTTGGTGATATTGCCGCCTGGTTTTCCCCTCGTGTGGCCAGTCCATTTCCACTCCCTTCTTCGAATATTAATTTTCATGATTCTTCGGAGACATCGGTTTGAAAGCTTAACACCGTTTCATGACTCACATAGACGATTTCACACGCGTTAAATATATCTACTTTGGTCTTGACTGAGTTATGTGAAGAACGCCATATGAAATTGAATCGTCCGATAGCCTGGTTGCCCGATTTAATTCTACTCTGTTTATCTGTAACCGAACAGCCTGATGATGTTAATATACTGCCAAGGTAACAGAATTACAGAACATCGTCAAGCACTTTGCTTTCGATATAAAAGCAGTGGCGTTTGAGGTGAATTATTTATGTACCTAATACCTTTAAAATATTCCTGAAATCATATTAAATAATACAAAAATTAAAGTATTAGTATACCTCTTTAGCATATTTGAAAACCACTGTTTTAGATTTTATCCAAATGCAAAGAAATGTACCGAGACACTAACTAACTAAATAGATGCATCTATATTATATATACATACATACTTGACAACAACAACTATGTATATACTCATACAGCGCAACAACAAAGATTCATGTCCAAGTATATAAATCTAATGAACATTTGTAAAAACTACAGCTTTCTTTCCAACGTCTCCAATGCACAACGAAAAAAAGCAGTAGTGTGTGGTTGAAGATGCTGTTGTTGATGCTAAAGATGCAGAGTTGTAAAAGAGGAAATTTAATAAACTAAACGAAAAGTTTATATTTAAGAAAAGAAAAACAAACATTTTTCTTTACAGATTTCCATCTAAAGCTACGGATGTCTTACAATATGTTATTCCTTTAAACTTCTGGCCCTAACATCCATTTTTGCATTGTATCCGAAGGCGTTTTTTTTTTGTTTTATTTTCGTTTGTTTGGTGTTAACAAATGCAATTCTTCCTTCCTTCATTGTTTTGGAAACTTCCTTTAAAAAAACGACAACTGCAACAGGAAAAACGTAATAACGTATCTGTTGTAATGTTCTTCATCTCTTAGTTCTTGCCATAGACGAACACAGTTGCATACAATAAGCTCGTACCACTCGCGTACGAGAACATGCTGCACAACATCAACGTCATCATAATTAACTATGCATGATGCAGTAGTAGTGCTTTTCGTCTGTGTGTTTGCATCGTTCCTTTTTTGTCCGATTATTTGTTTTTATATCTTTCTTGATCAGCTGAAGTTTAAGTTGTTGCTTTTTTATTTATTTTTTTTTCATTTTGTTTCGTTTTCTTGTGCTAAAGCATGTTTTTACTCCATTAAACAGTGCGATGAGGAAAATAACATTCAATATAAAGATCGTTCGTTAATTTCTTCTTTTCGTACAGCATTGAACGAAAAATATTGGTGGTATGAAAAAGAGTTAATTCTATAAAAGGGGTCCAAATAACAGCGAACTGATGCTTTTTAATCACTGTATGCTTCTTATCTGCAATTGAAGATGATTAGCAGCCTAAAGTGATTAAAAATCAGTAAATATTCCTCTTCATCGATACTTAGGTCTCATAACTTTGACAAAAAAGCCCAATTTGTATTTAATTGGTTGGCAGCAAACAAACATTTTTTAACTAAAGAACTGCCTTGTCGTTGCAATGTGTGACAAAACTGTTTTGTTTTTAAATGTGTCGTCGGGCAGTCGTGATCAAATACTTTTTCTATTCGAAAGCGATTTTTTTTTCTTATCATATTTTTTTTGTTGATTGCTTGATTTGAGTTTTCACAACACTGAGAAAATAATTTCGATTCGTTCAGTATTGACTGCAAGAATTAAAAAAAACGACTGCCAGAATTAGCCCAGGTGACGGCGATGCTTGTTCGCTGGGCAGTTTGGTTATATTTTTGAACATCAACCATTTCTGTGATGCGTGTTTTAGATTTGATTGCGCATCATTTGCTTTTGGTACGTATTTTCGAACAGCTGAGATTTGCAGTGCTGCCAGATGTTGCTTTTACTTGGTTTTTGCAACGTACCCCAAGTCCCAATTTACACTAGGGACATTTCTTGCCGGACATTTTTTGAATTCTCTTTTAATCTTACCTGAAGTGTTTACATATGAAACATTAGAAGTCAGACAGCAATTAATACTTGTATGTAAACTACGAAAAGTAAGAAAGAGAAATGAAAAACTGTCCAGTACAGATAGTCATGTACTACACACTTTACCTTTTCGACCCCTCGCCATCAAACTTCGTCTGTCCGGCAAGAAATGTCCCTAGTGTAAATTGGGACCAATATTTTCAAACAAACATTACTAGTCTGTGGTGTTTCTGAAAGTGTTTTTTTTAATTTGACGTTGAGCAATGCTTCATCAAACTTTTTGCTTTCCTAATGGTCTTTTTCTTGCACTAATAAAATGTATAAATTTTTTATATGATTTTCGTAAAGAAAATGTGTTTTATGTGTACCTATACGAATTCAACATTTTAAAGCTCTCTCCAGTGTATGTCCTCCATACACCCTTTTATTTCTTCCCTTTCAATTTATTGTCGTTGTAGTGTAGTGTTAATAGTACAGTAAATTATTTCAACATGCATTGATGCAGCAGGCTGGCTGGCATCTTCCTCCTCTCAAGACCTACGAAGAACTTAAAGAACTGCAAATACAAGAAAATTTGCAAAAATAATACGATGGGAAGAAGGAGACGATGATTAGAGAAGACGATGGTAGTATACACACAAAAAAGTTTATTTAAAGTCAGTTTCTTTATTGTGGAGTAAGATCCAAAGCAACAGACGGAGTTAAACAGTATCGTATCAAAAGTGCTTAGCTAAGCACAATTCATTATGTTTATGCCAACCTGACAAGAAGGTTGGTTGGTTGGTTGGTACATGTGTGTCTGTATGTGATCTTGTTCTAGTGAGGATTTAAGATTCTCTTCGGAATTATCGATACTACTGTTGTCTTCTCTGGCTGTGTAGGCACATTGACTGTATTCATTGATGATGAATATGATGGGGCTGCAAGTTAGTTGGCTCTTCCTTTTGCATCCGTCCTTTTATAAGTTTTTGGAGATTGTTGATGACTTTTCCCATCTTGTCTTCTCTATTTTATTATTATTTTTTTTTTTTTTTTGACCGTTGTTTACAATGAATCTGTATGCACATTTTTAAACGTAAATATTTTCTTTCTTTATTTCTTCGCTTTTGTTTTTGTTGTTAATTCTCTTGTTCCTCTTTTGAATTTTATTGCATGACTTTTTCCCTTCAATCGACCAGATAGATCTTTGTTGTGTTTTAGATATTTTATTTATTCATACTTGTCTTCTTGAAATAAAATAAAGTTTTGTTTTGTCTTCTTGTATTCTATTCCTAGTTCTGTGGAAAAGAATTTGCCTCAATGATTTGTGTTTTGGTTTAGTTGAGAGTACATCTGTAATTACATTTCGTTTTGTTATAAAAGAATTTGCTTAATCATCACTTCTAATCAAAATTTTCATAATTCTTTAGAAAAAAAAAACGTATTTCAATTAGTTAATTCTGCTGTTTTTCATTTTTATTTCTACGAAGAACAAGAAATATTTGTGTAAGTAATTATGTAGGTTTTCCTGTTACAGATTCCAAAGATTCCAAAAAATATCCTTTTGTATTGATATCGAAATATCCTAAAAAAAAAGTTATGATATTTAATGCTTTAAATTTAACTAACTACCTATAATCTTTTTTTTTTGTTTATTGTTAAGATTAAAAAGTATTTTTTAGTAGAAAAAAATATTTCAAGAAGTATTTTGGTGTCAGAAAAAAAGAAGCTTTGGATAATTAATTCGAATTTTATTTTTGGTAAGAAATGAGCATTTGTGCGCTTAAAGAACTTGATAAAACTGCTGATAAAACGATTTCCAAACCAACTGTAGTTTAAAGAATGTGCTTGCAAGCTGATTCGAAAGTTCTGTGATAAAAAGCACAAGTTGCTTAAATCGACTTAAAGCAAAATTTGAGGTGATGTCACATGGGCAAATTTATAACAAAATCACTTTTTCTTATATTTTTTCAATGTGCAATAAGATTTGGAATAAAAACTCAAGTTCACTTACGATCTGTGCCATCAGAAATATTAAGAAATAAAAACTTAACAGACCAATAGATAACCCAGGTGAGCTGTCTCTCGATGGCTGCCCATGGAACCTAACCTAGGAATAACCGCAGTGAAGTGATAACTATATAAGAATAAAGTAAATTTTCGAAGAAATAACCTTTAAGGCCTTGTCTAATAAAACTTTTGCTTCACGTTGCGTTAGAGATTTGCTTTGACATCTGAGATTAAATCTTTATACTTATGCAAAAAAATTTCACGTAACGTACTTTTAACGCAGAGCGAAGCGAAAAGTTAGGCAACTCTCATCGTTTTGCGAGCTTTGATAATCTGGCAGTATAATTTTTTTTTATTTACATATTTATTTTTTTTTAACAAACAATGGGTGAGTGTTGTCAAAGCTTTAATTGTGCCATACTCCTTTTGCTTTACGCTTTTCTGTCAAAGTTTGAAACGTCAAGCAAAGCGACGAAGTTGTATCTAACACGGCCTTTAAAATTTATAATAATTGTTCTTCTACAAAACTCAAAAATAGACTTAATTTAGAAAGTGTGGTCGGTCAAGCTCGTCCATATGATGCCTTACACCACAGTATGTAGAGACAACTTTTCAATGATGTACCATATTTGAGACCCATGTGTGGTCATATATCCGCCAAAACATAATTATGCTATGAGGCTAAGATTTATTTCGAAATTCTTTCGGCCAACTAATTTTTAAATATCTACAACTTTACCAGCACAACATTTTACCATGACATTGTATTTAAAGTAAAAGTTATTGTCAAGGTATATTTACACAAGGTAGACTCATTTGGGAGTGTAGACATGCTGCTCTATAAAAATAACCGTGTGGAACGGAATTGTCAAAATTGTACAAATTTTGGCTCATATACACGAAATTTGACATTGGTGTTCCAACTTAGGTAAACAGCTGACAAACATATGGGCCAACGAGTTTACCTTGTGTAAATATACCATGGTTATTGTCTTGTAATTTTATGTCAAAACCAACATTTTTAAGGAAGAAATATCATTATAAAATATTTTCAGGGGTGATATTTGTATGGGAGCTTTAATCAAATAAAGATCGATTCCAATAACAGTTGTCAGAATAATTAAGGCTGCAAAAAATATGTTTGGACACAATTGTATCCAATACCAACATAGTAAGATGGCCTATGGGAACAAACTCTATATTCTGGAGAGAAGCTTGTATGGGGGCTGTGTGGAATTATGGACAACAATTTCGACCTGTAGCCGGACGCACATTTTTACATCTCCTTAAAACATGTCACATAAAGAACTTTTAACGCAGAGCGAAGCGAAAAGTAAGGCAACTCTCATCTTTTGCGCGCTTTGGCAGTCTGCTAGTATAATTTTTTTTTATATATTTATTTTTAACAAACAATTCGTGTGTGTTGACAAAGTGTTTATTGTGCAATACACCCTATGCGTTACGCTTTTCTATCAAAGTTAGAAACGTCACGCAAAGCGAAGAAGTTTTATCTGGCATGGCCTTTAGAAACGCTGTTAAAACACTAACATCATGTTTGTATTAATGTCTAAAATCTACTTATGTATATCAGATAGGTTTATGTGCATCAATTGTCTAAAACCGAACCTTTCTTGCACTTTTGTCGAATACTTAATTGTGCATATATTTTTTATTAATAAAAACTCCACTTCATTTAGTTTTACTAATATCTGTACTTTAACTGTCCGTCTTAAACTGCCAATAAAATAATTATTAGTCAACTACAATTAAATCCACCTCAAACTCTGCCAAATTTGATCAAATGTTTTCTTTCAATTCCCCTTTCGATAAACAAAGAGAAATCTCTCCACTTTTAATTTTTAAACTCTCAGTTCAAACTAATTCCCCTCTTTTGGATGTATTGATCTCACATACATATGCACATTAGCAATTACATTTGTTATTTTATTAAAAACCAAAATCAAATACAAATTCTACAATTTTTTTTTTCAACGATAAACAATTTAATCAAACTGTTACCATGTTGGATTTTATTCGCTTAAAAAAAAGAGGACTCTGTTTTTCCGAAAAGAGAGACTTTAAATACTTTTTCACATGAATACAAAATAATCATTAGTATGTTTTTAGAATATTTTGGTAGAAAATATTAAGGAGGCAAGAGATACATACACATACGAGGGTAGGTAGAAACAGTTATTAAAAGCAATAGAAAATTATTTATTGAAATTTTTGTCAGGATAACAATTCAAGCATTCAGTTCAGTATCTTATAGCTATTTACAGTCAAGTAATTGAAAATTGCAATTTACTTTTTAATCAATTCTTTTCGAAATAAAATATTAGGTTTAATTTTTATATTTTTTTTTAATTCTTAAATGTTTTTTTTATTGTTTTTGTTAATTTTGTTTAACGGCTGAATGCCTGAATTAATGTTTAAAATGACGTTTAATGCTTCCCATCAATATGATGACGAATGAGTGGTTGTTACAGAGACGATAACCCTGTAAATAAACCAAACTTTACATTTTAGTAAAATGTGTTTGTTAGTAGAGGGGTCTTATTATTGCTATTTTAGCGTTGTTTTTGTTGCTTTGTTTCTTTAAATTTATTTTCTCAACCAAAATCATCCAAATTTTTTTTTGTGTTCATTCGCGCGCGTAGCAGATTTGTAATTATTGTAATCAACTCAATAATACCGATTGTAAAGATATTCGTTCTTCATGTGTATGGTGCAGCACTCTGATCGAATCAATATACATACATATCTATACTCGGACATTCATTCATCAGTTTAATGTATAAACGCGCAGAAAGCGTAGGTTTTTTATTATTTTACAATTGCAAGAACCTCCCTTGTAAATTATTTAATTTGGCTGTGTGAGAAAGGAGAGTTAATCATGGTAGATTAAACTTAGATTAAACGATGACTTGGGCAAACTTTCAACAGTTTACCTTAACCATCAGATAAAAGTACAGTGTAAATTCGATTATCCGGACTCCACTAATCCGGAATATTCGGTAATCCGGACAGAATTTTGCAGCTCATTTATAATCCGGATTGATTGCAACTCTATAGTCCGGATTGTATAACACATCATAGCTGTATGTATGTACGATTTTGCTATGAATCATTATAATTTTTAATAAATACCTACATGTGGTAATCCGGATAATTCGCTACTCCGGATTGGGGTCTGCAGTCAATTATCCGGATTATCGAATTTTTACTGTATATGATCAAATAAGATAAAATAAAATTATTTTTAATAACTTTAACAAAAATCAGGACAAAGATTATAACTAAGGTTTCGAAATCAGTGAACTAACCAGGGCTGCCAGACAAATTTGTGAGGAAATCGTCAGTTTTCTGAGAAAAAAATAAAAAAAATCGTTTTATCGTTTCGAAAAATCGCCAAAAAACTTAAAATTTTTTTTTTCTTTTTAACAATTTTTTTTTCGATTTTTATAAAAAAAAAAACATTCAAACAAAAACATAATTACTTCATACCCAGATAGGATTTTCATTCGTGTAAGATCTAATGGAAGTCTCATGAAGAGCGTCTTTGATCGTCGATGACAGCATTTTTTTAATCGTAGAAGATTCCTTACACGGGAAAAACTGTAACACGAGTGAGATTCTTCCATAGCACAGTGAAAGGCGCTTTATCAATCTTTGTGGGAATCGTTTAAGATGTGGGTAAAGATAATCTAACGAGACTTTCATGTCAAGAATCGTATGAGACTCATGTAGATATTCTCTTACAACTCGTGAAATGCTTGCCGTATAATTACTGAAAATTTGATTTATACAGAGAGCCGTAAATGGTTCATTCAATGATGGTAATACGAAAGATAAACAAAGTGTAACATTGTTGTTTTTGTATTCTGAAAATAATCAAAGATTTTCTTAAGACTTGCATGTTTCAGCCGTACATAAACAAAAGGGGCACGCGGTTTCTAATTTTTGAATATAGCGGCCTGAACGCTTTGCAATTGGATTTTCACAGCTCGTTAAGTAGTGAAGTTTGCTGTTATTGTTAAATAATAATCGCAATTTAGCTATTTTTTTAGACATTCTAGCGTTTTTGTCTCTATTTTTACTTATAATTGGTGGGTTTTATTAAACAAGAAAGCTAACGCTACTGTTCGTAACACAACTTGACGCTCTTGCTTTGGTATGGTATGTCAGCGTAAAAGCTAAGCGAAAGAAAACGTTCCGCCTTCCGCTCTTGTTAAGATACGACTGTTAAACTTTCCAAGATTAAACAACGAAATTATCAGGAAACTAAACAAATCTTCACTATTTAGAAAAAAACCAGCAAATCGCCACTTTGCTAATTTCGGAACAAAAAATCGTCAAAATGACGATAAAGCGTCAAATCTGGCAGCCCTGGAACTAACATAAATTTAATGCAGAATGCTTGAGTTAGATCAATTCGTTGCTTGCTTTTGATTAGAACGTAATTTGAAAGAAATTTAAGACACGTTACTGCGTTTGTAATCTTTGACGCATATTCCGTATATTTATTCGCCTACAAACTTCTGTAGCACTGCGATGAAAAAGTTTTTTAAATAATTTCATATTAAACATGCAGATGTCGATCTTTATATTGCAAATATAAACTTCGTTTAAATGTACCACTTCACATTTATCAGATAGCGGTACATTTGTATTTTTCAATGTGCATATCTCTTTCACCATAGAACAAGCTTTTATCCGTGACTTAGTTCACTTCAAAATTAGAGAAAGATTTAAATTTTATTTATCCTATAAAAAATTTGCAAACATTTTATGTAGATTTCTAAAATTATACTTATTTTTTGTTAAAATATTTCAATAAACAACATTATAGGAATTATACTGCCTGCTTTGTCAACATCAATTCTAAAATTTGTTTTTGTTTTAAATGTAATTTTCTATGCGATCGTTAACGTTCGAAATCGATGAACAATATGATAATTTTTCGCCAAAACATATACGTTTTGAACAACAGGTGGTATGGATTGCTTAGCTGTGCTTAGAAGTTTTAAAACTACTCCATTGTATACACAAGATAATTAGTTTTAACTTCATTTAAAACCGAAAACATGTCGTTAAAAAACGAAGACATGTCGTCTCACTACAAACACTTTTTAACAATCACATGGCCAATGCTTGCATTACATCGGACCAGTCCATAGAGTAGTCTATTAAATCAAATTGGATCAGGTGGTCCAATATTATTTGCAGGGTAGTTAAAGTTTTCTTGCTCAAGTACAAACATTCAGTCGATAGTAATATCGATAGTGAAATCTTAACTATCGATAAATATCGATATGCATATTAAATTTATCGAAAAGGAAAAAAGTACCAATTTTAACCAAATTTTACCCCTTTAAAGTACTAATTTTATCTCTTAAAAGGTACCGTATATTTTAATCCTGAACCCTATACTTGAACCTGGGCCATATGCTTTTTGTCTACCAAATTTCTTCCAAATCTATTAAGTGGGTTTCCCGTGATTAAGCCACAAAGTAACAAACATCCAAATATCCAAACATATACCCCCGTAATCATAAACGCTTATTAAATTTAACAGACGTTTATTAGGGATAATTTTCATATTAAATTTGTTCTTTAAACCTTAATTATGTATATTTAAAAAATGTTTGTGAATACAGGCAATAATCTTTCACATTTATAATACATACACTCACAATATTATTACAGTAACGGACTGTAGTTTATTTAAGAAATATTCCGTTCAGTCATTTTTAAATAAATAAACATTTAAAATTCCAAGCAATTTTATTTTTAACTGATTCTAACAGTTATTCAAAAAACTAAGTGCATATTAATACGGATTTTCAGTTGCAGTTAATATTGTCCGTTGATTGAGTTTAATTCTTCTTTATGTTAAAGTAAATAAAAATGTAATTTAAAGCAACGAAAAGTTCATTTAATTTTTACTGTCAAAAATTCATCCGCGAATTCTGTAAAAACAAATCAATATTCAGTTATCTTTTATAAATTAATTGTCAAAAAATTAACTACATATTCCGTAAAAACAAATAAATATGCAGTTATTTTATAAAATTTTATTGTTAAAAATTCAACACCATATTCAGTAAAAACAATTAAATATTCAGTTATTTTATATAATTTTACTACCAAAAAATAATTTTTACTTATCTATAAAAAATGAATTGCTTGTTTTGTGTAAGCAATACCCATTTTCTATTTGTTAAAATAATTTAGTTAAATACCTACATCAAATTTAAAAAGTAAAATAATTGCGAAGCCATATCGGTCATGCTGCTGGTGACTTATAATTGAGAGGTCTTCTGTAAACAACGTGGTCAGTACAACAAAAGTAAAACAAACGTGTGCAACTGGGTAAGTAAATAAAAATATTCTCCCCCTCTCGCTTATAAGAAAAACAAGCGGACAGGTGTCTGTCTGGAATTTTTTAGAAATTCGGCTCTTTTGTGGAGTAAACGAAAATTTAATAAAATAACTGAATATTTAATTGTTTTTACTGAATATGGGGTCAATTTGACAGTAAAAAATTGACAGTAAAATTTTAATAAATAACTGAATATTTAATCGTTTTTACTGAATATGGTGTTGAATTTTTGACAGTAAAAATTAAATGAACTTGTTGTTAAAAATAAATGAAAAATAGGTAGACCGGTTTTTAATTGAACTTTCATTTATTTTATATTACAATTTCAGTTAATTTTACGTACAGAATATTGTGAGTGTATTAGTATGATAAACATAAATATACACTGAAAAAACAAATCAATCCATCCGTAATTAAATCAAACCAACAGTGCGGTAAGTACGGATTTCCTTGATTCAAGTACGAATTATTTTATTGCCCAGGTTTTAAAATAATCCGAACGCAGGTCTGACTTAATTACAAGTGAAATAAAATTAATATCATACTGTGCTTGATTCAGGAAGTTCTAAGATGGTTTAATCTCGATTCGCTCTTGAAATAATCCGAAAGTGATTACCCCAGAGAACTAGATAGCATATTATTATAAGGGAGAATATTATTAGCGGTTTTCACCCTTTGTATTAAGTGTACAACTCCGCTTTTCTTAATACGATTTTATACTACAAAGCATGAGTGTCTTTTTCGTTAGTATTGTAAATTAATGAAGTTGCTGAGTGAGAAAAAGGGACAGATATAGTTTCTTCAACTGTTTTATTTTGGGTTATTTAACAAACGTGTTTACTACAGCTTTTTGTTGCATTTTTCAACAACAGCGTAGTAAATTTCATTCTAATACATTTTGTTGCAGTGTTGGAAATCTTAGTACTTTTGCTAAATTAATAAAATTCACAAGGACTACAAGGGACTTTACTATCAAGGGTGAAAACCGCTATTATTTTACTTACCTGTTACAAATGTTTATTTCACTTTTTTGCTTTCCGCCCTTTTTTTACAAAAGAATTCCCAATTATAAGACACCAGCAGCATGCCCAATATGGTTTTCGTTATCGTTCTACTTTGAAAATGTAATGTATTTAACTAGATAACTTTAACAAATAGAATATGGGAATTATTGCTTCTTAATTTATTTTTTAAACATAAAAATATGGGCAATTTCTACAAATCGAAATGAAGTGGAATTGAAATCTAATGAGAATTTGATTTCAATTATTGACAACATTTCTGTAGTGTTTCCTGTTTTTAATTGATATTTAAAGGATGAAGTATATAAAAAAGGAATATTTTTTTGAACTTTCGTTACAGACTTGTTTTCAAAGTTTGTTCGGTTTTAAATCCACTTCATTTCGATTAACAGAACATACCCGATCATCTATATTTTTCTTTTTATAGTATTGTTGTTGTTGTTGTTGTTGTTTCAAAACAAAACAATTAGATAGTTTTTATCTTCTTTTGAAGTGTTGTGGTTGTTTCTACAGTAAACTTCTTTCGGGATCGGGATTTCGGGATTGGCATCCCTAGTTGTGAGTGACTTAATATTAAACATTTGTTTATATGCAAGAACTTAAACTTTAACTTTATTTTTGCATAAAACAGTAAGTCACTTGTTTATTCTTGTACGGCATTTAATGGGTTATTTTCTATCCCTTTTATGTTATTTTGTATAACAAACTTAAATTTTTTTGCTTCAATTACATTTGGCTAAATAATAAAATCTATTGTTTTTTTTTTAATACGTTACGTTACTTTAATTTTATTAGCTCTTTATTTCTGCTGTATTTTCTCATTTTTTTTGTTACAATTCTCACGATGTGCTTGCTGCTGACAGCAGTTGCTTATTTGGTTGTTTGATATTGATTTTTTTCTATTCCCAATTTTTTTTCATGTTACGATTATTGTCCCAAAAAAAAAACCAAATTTTATAAAATTGAAAGAAAAAAAAATATTAAAATTGTAATAACCAAAAGTAATCTTTTGGATAATTGATTTGTGGGCGCTTTGGTTGTTGTTCATATTGGCTCTTAAACAATGAAAACAAATTCTAGTTTCCATTTTGGCTCCAGAGACTAATCAAAAATTAGTCTTGAGAACAACTCATGTAATAGACTTCCATAAAGAAAAAAAATATTATTTGAAAATTAGCTGGAAATTGAATTTGAAGTTTTAGTAAATTACTTTAACTGTTTTTAAGTTGCTGATGCTGAGATCATACCAGTTGTGTATACCAGTGTGGATGTAGTGAAATTGTATTTGAACACGTATGTATCTGTGTCTACCTCCTCCTAATATGGTCAAATCCTAAATTTAATTGATTTTCAATTTTCAAAATTAAAGGTCTGTCTACGAGTCTGTCTTTTGTTGTCTGAAAAGTGTTGCTATCGGTTTTGTAGCCATAATAAGTTTTATTGTAATTTTGGAATACTTTTTATGGTTGTTGTGTATTGTGTGACATGATTGTCTGTCCATGTGTCTGTCGGTGTCATATGGGTGTCAATCTACAGTTTGACAGCCTATTTAAAACCAATGTTACATTTTTTCAGTTATTACAAAGGCGTTTACAAAAAAAAAGATAGTGTTAGTTCGTCGAAATTTATGATTGGCTTACAGAAAGCCAAAAGTAAACAGAGGGTTTGATCCGGTAGAAAAATATTTTGCTTTGTCAAAAGAAAGCCAGCCACGATTGTGTGAGTAAAAATTAAAAAAAAAAATTCACCGTTGCTTTATTGACACTAGGTTGTTGTCATTTTGACAATTTAGTCTCATCATTCTGAAAATAAATGAACCAATCAAATAAGCGGGAAATTGTATATATATTAGAGTATCCACTCGATTAATCGAGGAATTTTTCCGCCATTATTTGATTGAATAATTAAAATGGCCAATTTCGAATAACGAATAACTCGAACAACTTGTGTCAATTAATCGAATAAAATTAGTTTCTTAGAAAATTATGTAAAAATGTTTTTTTCGATTTCTAACTGATTAAATACCATGAAACTATATAACGTGTTGTTACTTTTTGCATTTATTTTTATTACACATTTTTCTAAACATATTTTCCCAACAAACACGGAGGTTTGATTTCAAATTGAAAATGATTTGAAATCAAACGTTTTCTCAATCGACAAACGATTGATAATGATTTGAAAATCATAGTGTTCTCAACAAAAAGGGGAAATTATTTTCAAATTGAAAAATGCCTTTATTTTCAACTTGCTTTCAAACGTAATTCTCAAATGTGGAATATAAATAAAACTAGTTAATTTTTTTAATTTAAATTTATTATTTATTTAAATAAACTTTGAGATAAACATTCGGTACCATAGCTAAAAGATGAAATAGTGTTCTTTCCGTCCTCTAATTCTTGGAAAGACAAAATACTTGGCTCATTTTTATTTTGAGGATTGTAGCACCGCGATCGTTCAACAATCTTTCTTCACTTTCCCGTTTTATTATTTTTCTTTTTTTTTCGTATTTTTAATCATTGCAATTTCTCACAAATAATTTTTATTTTTCACAAGAAATAAACTGTTTACTTTATTTTAAAATTTATTTTTTATAGTAAAACACATGTAACCACAAAGTAAAAAAATGTAACTTTAATCGGCATTTTTAATGCTTACATTTATTTTTCGCTTTAGTATTGCCAAGTTTATTTTTGATTTGATTTTAACATTTGACAAACATTTGACATCAAATTGATAAAACATTTGATATCAAATGTTTATTTTCAAATCATTATCAATTTGAATTTAAATGTTAAATCAAACAATTGAAAAACGTTTGAGAATTGCGTTTGATGTCAAATGATAAATTGATTTCATATCAATGGTTTGACTTCGTGTTTTTTGGGTTAGTCCCACTTAAGATTTGAAAGTGTGTGTGACAAATTATGTAACTTATTATAAACGGCAAATTCCAAACGTTAGAAATTTCGCACTTAAATAGAATATTTTTCATATTCATTTTGTCGTTTAGTACAAAAAAATCATTAGCAGTTATAAATGTGTAAACCATGCGCTGTCAGATTATGAGTTAAATGTTTTTACCCGCCTGTTAATTTATTTATTACAGTTTCTTCTAACAAACTTTTGACAGCTGAGATTTCTTTAGATCCGTCCTAAGTCTCTTTGGTTGGAAACGAAATATTCATACGTTAAAAAACAAAAGAAAATTTAAATTTGATTACAAAAATATGTTTATATATGTAAGATATAATAAAAGTATTACATAATTCAAATAGAGAATTATGTGTTTTTCCATTGGATAAAATTATTGAATTAATCGAGTAATTCGAACAATTTAAACCCTTTATTCGATTAATCGAGCAATTTAAAAATTCAAAAATCGATTAATTCCTTACTCGAACAGAACTAAAAGTCGAATAATTGGATACTCTAATATACATCTTTTATGATGAATTTTATACACAAAATAAAGAAAAGAATAGCAAACAATTCTGTATCACTAACTTCAAAATTTTATTTTATTGCAGTAAACGAGCGATATTTTGTTCGTTTTTAATTATTATTAACTCAACACTTAAAAACAATTGAAAGCTACATATAGGAAATTTTAGAGCGAAGCAACAAAGAATTGTTCTTGATTTGACAACGAAATGTTCTTAAATTGAGACGGGGCTGTATTGATTTAACAGCGAATAAAATGTTTTACTTTAATATTCATAACTTACCATCATTCCATTCTTAATTAAATAAAGAGTAGTACTTCTCGTTCTCGATTTTTTTTTTCATTTTTCGTTCTTGATTTGACAACAATTGGTTACAAATTTGACAACGAATGCTGTCGGAAATGTTGATTCGCAACCGTTGCCGTTTTGAAACTATCCGTTGACAAGTTCAAAGGTGTTGTGTCAACAGGGCTGTCAGGTATGGCGATTTCTCGACAAACGTCGCGATTTTGAAACGTGTTGGACGGTGGGATTTTCCATTTGGCGACTGGCGACTTTTTGGGAATTTTTCGATATAACTGGCTATTTACTGGGCTATTTTTGGCTGTTTTTTTTGGTTATCATTTTAAGTGAATTTTATATCCACACGCAGAGAAAAAACATGATTAATAAATGGTCACTACGAACATTTTTATTCATATTTGCCTAATATGTTTACCCTAATAAGTTTATTATAGTCCTAAAATAACTTGAACAAATATTTTTTGTCCTAAACATTTTTAAACTCACTATAATAATATTATATGGTGGTTTACACCTAAAAAGTTACTCTGATCTAGCTAAACATATAAAATTATGTGAAATGTTTGCTACTAAAATATTTTTATTTTCAACTTACAATTAAAATCATAATATAAGTTGCACACAAAAGTTATGTTTAGTACCATAATTTTTGTTTGCTTTAAAACACATTCTCTAATTGAGCAAACATTTATTGTCAAAAAAAAAACAATGTGTATTTATAAAGAAGAAGAAAATATTCTTCGCTCCATTTAAGTCTGTGAGCATCAGTTAATCGGGAAACTTAAATTATTACAAAATAATTTAAAGTTTTTTTTAGGGAGAAAAGATCATGCTGTCTTGCAAAACTTATACGTTTATTGAAACAGGTAAGTTATTTATATATAATTATAAATATAAAAATGAATAAACGTTGTCTTTCTTGCAGCCAAAACCACCTACAATATTGAAAAAAGTTGGGAGTCAGCTGACTGAATTTATCTGTTCGGAAAAAAAGGAAAATAAATAATTGGCAGATGAGTGCTGGTAAGCTTTGCGACAGAATAGAAGCAAATGAGACATTGTGAAACCCAAATTTCTTTAATGTGCAGTTTTTCGTTAGAAAAAATGATAATCGCGTAATGAGAAAACGGCCAATATATGTATGTATTTAATTTTATTTTTATTATATGCTTCAATGTATATATTAATAAAACAAAGTATATGTACATACAATTGTATTTTTAATAAAAAATAAATTTTTTAGAATAAATTTGTTATGGTTTTTATTGTGAGAACCATGTAACGTGTTGAAAAAGATATTTTGCATGGTTTTGGGAAATATAGAAACATGGTTGGAATGGTCGTTTTCGTTTTTCTTGTGAGCATAATAATATGTTTGAGACAATAATAGACTAAAAACATTATGTCTGAACATATATTGTTACTCAAGACGTGTTGGGCACAATCATAACCACAAACATTAATGATAGTTTGCGATTGTGATTGCATCAACCATGTTTTTTCTTTGCGTGCAGTTACTATTTAATTCTAATAGTTTGTAATAGGGTATTATAACGGTTTACCGATTAATTACTACCCGATTAACTGATCAGTTAATTTAAAATCCGCTATTTTCGATTAACTATTAAGCCGGTTAATTTCAGTCGATTAACCGATGTAACAAAGTTATTAATTTTTTGTAGTACTATAGTACTCATTTACAAAAGTTATGTCAAGGCGAATTCAACTACTGGTGGTGTCGCAACTACAACAATCCAAAAACAACAGACACAACATAGGGGGTTTTGCATTGCATTGTTAGTGTTTACGGCTCGAAATGTCAACCATTCTTAGCAAAACACTAACAAATCAAAACAAATAGGCTCGAACTGTCAAAATCAGAAGGCGTTTTGACACCACCTGTAGTTAATTCGCCTTGAGTTATGTGTTTAAAAAATATTTTTTTTATACAACATAATTCCTACATTCTTACATTCTTTAAATACAGTTGTCGAACGTAACGTAAACAATCTTTTAACAGAATCATTGGAATCCATTAGAAGTGTAAAACATTTAAAAAAATTTAAACAGGACTGTAATGGCATCATGGAAGATTTTATATGTTTAGAGAAATCCAGGAAAAGGACTGAGAAATAAGTTATTCTAAATTATGGGTTACATTTGATTTCTCCAACATCTACGATAAGTGAAAGAGTTTCTTCCAAGTCAAGTTTTATTAAAACTGAAGAAAATATTCGCTTAAATCCTAAACATTCAAACCAAATTATTTTTCTAAAAGATTATTGTACAAGATCTCCTTCAACTATTGAGATAACTAATAAAATTGACTCACAGTTTTTTTTTGATAAATACATAACATGTATTAATTAAAAAATATTCGTTATATATTTATGAATGATTTTTTTGTTTGCTCGTTTTAGTTCAAGAATTGTTATTGTGGTTTTTTTTTACTAATGAACTCCAAATCATAAAATTTTTTTGCATTTTACTTATTGAAATTACTTAATTTAAGGCAAAACATTATTAATTGGTTAACCGATCAAAAACAAAATTAACCGATTAGTAACCGATTTAACTAAAACCTCGGTTAATTAATCGAGCGGTTAACCGATTAAAGCAAAAGCCCGATTAAATGAATACTCTACTATGTATGCAGGTCAAAACAGCAGTAATGAAATCGATGAGGCTGAAGGTACGATCTTTTAGACTTGTGAACTTAATTTTACTTTTTTTAACTGAATATATGATCTTCATATTGTGTTATTTAAAAATAACAGAAACTAAACAAAATTTGCTTTCGGCGATTTTTTTGACGTTAGACGATTTCTGACATCCGGTTTGGTGATGGAGCTTCAAAAGATCGGGCAACCCTGTGTGTAAATAAGTTTACCCAGTTGAAAATGATAAAATTATTTACTTTTTCATACAATTGTTTCAAAAATCTTTAAAAATGCTTCTCTTAAAGTAGGGCTTTAAAGATGCGCTTCTCATCAAACTTTTTCATTGTTAATCTTAGAGTACCATTATTTTTAGTTCTTGTTTTTTTTTTAATTTTTAACATTTGTTAAGAATTCGTTTTTATTCATCACTTTAATAAAATGTTTGGCCAGTTACAAGCAGCAGCAGTAGTATGTAGTATGATCTCTTTAGCCTTAGACCATGTCATTTCTATTATTTCAAGTTGTTGTGTTACCAAGTCGTGTTGTCCATATAAATACCCCAAGTCTTTGACGTCGTTCGTTTGGCTTGTACAACTATTTTCTCGTATTATGTCTTCTAATTACTGTTTTCTGTCTAAATTCTAGACATAATTACATTTCATGTTCGCTTTAACGAAATTTTTTTCAAAAAATTTAAAAATGAAAAAAATAAACTATTAAAGTCTTTTATTTAATCTTTTTTGACTTTCAAAATTCATTTATTTTTTTCTTTTTTTTTTGAAGTTTTTTTGTTCAAATTCTTGTCATTATTAGGTCCATAACTGATGGATGACATTAACTATTACTCATATTTATTTAGCATAAAAAATCTCAACAAGTCAGCATGTCTGTCTATCTGTCTGTCTGTCTGTCTGTCTGTCTGTCTGTCTGTCTGTCTGTATGTCTTTCTATCTATCAGTCACTACTATCAGCTAGCCTGCCTTTCGAAATATTTTCGTTATACATTTTGGTTTTCTATGAATTTTTGATTTATTATGTGTTTTGTATTGTTATTTTTACTTTATGTAAGTTTTTTTGGAAGTCAAAGTAAATTTCTTAAGGAAGGTAAAATTCCTTGTTGAACATTTTTTTTTCATGTTAACCCATTAATATTTGAATCCATTTTCCACTGACAGTGCGAGGTGTCAACTTCATGTATGTGCTCTCATAACGGTGATAAACTCCTGAATGAAGAAAAAAAATCATTAAGAATTTTCTAAAAAGTAAAAAAGTCAATATTGAAATCATAAGTTTATGGTAAATAAGAGTGTAACTGAATACAAAATTATTATATGTTTTAGCTTTATTTTAATTGTATAGTTTTGAATGTATCCAGCAGGCATTGGCTGTTGATTACATAATTTCACTATACAATATGTATAATCATATATTGCTGCATTAAAATACTAGAATTAGAACACACATTGAATACATTAATGAACGAAAACAGGCATAAAAATTCGATAACCTAAGTCGTATTTTTTGTTAATAAAAAAATACAAGGTGGCCCAAAATTAACGAAGGGGGTTGAATTCGTTATAAATTTTTATTTAATAAATATTTTTGGTTTAGTTATGAAAAATAATATATCGCAAGTCCAACACATTTTCCATAACCCCCGTGTTAATTTTCAAAAAAATAAGGACCAATTATCCTTTCCGATGAAACACCGCACCAATCTGTACACTTAGGTGAAGTGAAATTCTCGCTGTTGAACTACTCTCGGATTTTCCGTAGCCCATATCCTGCAGTTTTGCTTAATAACGAACCCACTTAATTGTAAATGGGCTTCGTCGTTCATAATTAAATTATGAATAAAATTATGATTTAATAAAGCTCAACAATTTGGGCACGTTGTTCAATTGAGTACTGCTTCATTTTAAATTCCCCAAGTCTTCTTTACAAAATACTGAAAAAAAAATTACAATAAAAAAGTGATAAGCAATTTGGGCCACCCTGTATTAACGTCGTTCAGACCTTCGACAAAAAAGTCTATATTTGGTAAACACTCTGCAAAGAAATCACTGTGTTTAACTTTATGTTTTGCTATAGTTTATCCTTTTCACGTTCAGGTTTCTTATTTCTCTTTACAACGTAAACATATTCTGTAGAAAATCTTTAAAACGTAAACATTTTCTAAAGACGATCTTTACAACGTAAACATTTTCTACAGAAAATCTTTATAACGTAACCATTTTCTAAAGAAAATTTTTACAAAGTTAACATATTCTATAGAAAATCACAATGTAAACATATTCTATAGATAATCTTTACAACGTAATAATTTTTTATAGAAAATCTTTACAACGTAATCATTTTCTAAAGATAATCTTTACAACGTAATCATTTTCGAAAGACAATCTTTACAACGTTAACATTTTCTATAGAAAATCTTTAAAACGTTAACATTTTCTGTAGACAATCTTTTCAACGTAACCATTTTCTATAGAAAATTTTTGCAAAGTTAACATTTTTTATAGAAAATCTTTATAATCTAAACATTTTTGTAGAAAATCTTTACAACGTAAACATTTTTTTTTTATAGAAAATCTTTACAACGTAAACATTTTTTTTTTATAGAAAATCTTTACAACGTAAACATTTTTTTTATAGAAAATCTTTACAACGTAATCATTTTCTAAAGATAATCTTTACAACGTAATCATTTTCGAAAGACAATCTTTACAACGTTAACATTTTCTATAAAAAATCTTTAAAACGTTAACATTTTCTGTAGACAATCTTTTCAACGTAACCATTTTCTATAGAAAATTTTTGCAAAGTTAACATTTTTTATAGAAAATCTTTATAATCTAAACATTTTTGTAGAAAATCTTTACAACGTAAACATTTTTTTTTTATAGAAAATCTTTACAACGTAAACATTTTTTTTTATAGAAAATCTTTACAACGTAAACATTTTTTTTATAGAAAATCTGTACAACGTAAACATATTCTATAGGAAATCTTTACAACTTAAACATTTTTCATAGGAAATCTTTGCAACGTTAACATTTTCTATAGATAATCATTACAAAGAAAAATTTTTTTAAACAAAATCTTTCCAACGAAAACATTTTTTGTAAAAATCGTTGCATCGTTACATTTCTACAGCAAATCTTTAGGAATTTTCTATAAAAAAATCTGAAAATTACATTTGTGTTTTTCGGTGTTTTCACCCGCCATCCAGTGTTAAATTAGTTTTATATCATTTGTCTTTGTTACAAAATGTTTGAGGGTAGTGGGTCAAAGATAAGATTTAATGCAAATTCTAACGTTATTCACCAATTATTCTCATTTCGGAAGATATTTTATACCACAATTAAGAACAAAATCGATATGTTTGTAATTTTATTGTAAACTAGCATTTAACCAGCTTCTTCGTTAGCGTCTTCTTTTTCTTCGGGACATATTTGTATGCGAAAGTTTATTTTTCTAGGTTTTAACTTTCCAATTAGGACATTGCATGTTTAATTTTATGTTTCTAGGTCCAATACTGTCCAATATTCAAAAAGTATCAGTTAAAAAACAAAAAATACCATAAAGTTCCCTAATAGACTCGTATCCACTGAGAACATTGCATGTTGAATTTTATGTTTTAACGATAATTAAAAATATACCAGTTGTAGAACCAAACAGCTAAAGTAAAATGTCAAATTTTTCGTATTTCCCCTTTTTGGTACTTTTTTCCGTATTGTAGTGGGAGCCCATTATTTAGTACGAATATCAATGAATGGAGCAAAATGTTTTGTAAAAAAAAGTACAAAAAATAGTTACGATTTAGAATTTCGAAAAAGTACCAAATTTGTATTCGTATTTTTTTTTTTTTGATAAGTTTGGAATGCGGTTTTAACTTTGTTTCTATGTTTATTGGTTTAAAAGATAGATGGGGTATCAAAAAGTAAAAAAAAATTCACTTTTTAGTTTTGGAGACATAAGGTTACCGAATTTTCGCGTTTTTACCCTTTTTTACTCCCTAAACATTCGAATTTTCAAAAATCCCGTCTTAGTGGATCGATTTGGAGAGTGAGCAATCAATCTCTGGTCCAAATTTTTCAATTCAAGTTTTTAGTTTCAGGCGTTTAGGCTGTGCGATGATGAATCAGTCAGTAACGTTACAATTTTATATATGTATGTACATATGTATATAGATTATAAAATCCTTAAGCCGTAATGCACCGTAATCGGATTAAACTTCAAAATCCTATAATAAAAAAAATTAATCGGGTCGGATTGTGACTCTGGATGGCGGCTGAAAGAGAATACAACAAAAAACAGAAATGAAGCGTTTTCAAAAAATTTGATGTGATGGGAGAAAACTGGGGTCTAATCACCGCATACGATATCGAGCAAAATTGATCGAAATTATTTATTTGGTATCACGACTCTCGATATTGAATGGAATTTATTAAATTTGAAATAGTAGCATTCGATAAAGAGTAACTCGACATTACATTTCTCGAGTTTTCATTCGATACGTCAGTGTCTATCGTATGCAAAAACATTCGATAGTTTATTCGGTACGATAGTATCGAATGCGGTGATTAGACCCCTGGATAAAACATAAGACTAATGGCCATTTTCTCAATGTCTCGACAAACTGTCTGTTAAATAATGTCAACATAAATTTATTACACCGATAAACTGTCGTTTTCAGTTGGCAACACCTCTCAAAATACATGTTAAAGTTGAGAGTCAGCTGATTGAATTATCGGTACGGCAAATAAAAGGAAAATAAATAATTGGCAGATAAGTGCTGGTTAGCTTTGCGACAGAATAGAAAACAAATGAGACATTGAGAAAACCAAATTTTTTTAATGTGCAGTTTTTCGTTGGGAAAAAGATAATCGCGTAATGAGAAAACGGCCATAAGATGAAATACTAGTTAAAAAACTTTTAAAATGTCTTCTTGTGTAATATTTAATCGCTATGAAAAAATGTTCTATTTTTAAAACAATTATTTTGAATACCTATGAACCGTTAAATTATATCAAGTGTCCTGCATTTAACTAACTCCTCTTAAAACCGTTTGCATGCGTCATTTAAGTTTGAAGTGACTGTGGATTTATTTCTTGAAAAAAATAAAATTAAAGCCATTTAGAGATTATAAGCAGAATAAGAGGAGATGTACTTTTGAATGTTGATTTTGTTTTTGGATTTGTTGTAGTCTAGAGTCCAAGCCAAAACTCAAGCTCGTGCCTTTACAAAAGTCGACACAGAAAAATCGTGAGTTGAACAAAATACAACAACCTTAGAGCAAGCACAGTTGTATGTATGTATGTATGTATGTATGTATGTATGTATGTATGAATGTATGTAGGTATGTTGTTTTAATGCTTACAGCTAAACTAAACTTTATTTTTATTATTTTTTAATAAAAAATAAGTACAAGCCAAAAAAAAAACGAACTAAAAATATTTTCTAAAGGCCCAATAGGAATTTAAAAGACAAAAACAAAAAATTGCATTAACGACATTTATGCTTAAAACTAGGGCAAACTCTAATACCGAATATGCACAATTCGAAAATTCAGAAATGTCCGAAACTGAAATCTTTAGCTAAAGAATGATTGGATTTCAGTATTTCACACAAGCTGTGAAATATATACATATGAAATTTCTATTGGGTATTCAAAATCTTAAAATCTATTGAAGCCTTTTAGTTTTTTTTTTGTAGGTTTTCGTTGATCGGTTTATGGTTGCTGCTGTTGTTATTTGGCAGTTTTGTTACTGACTGGCTGCTTTTTTTCTGCTCCTGCTGCTCAATTTTTTTCTTCGTTTCTTTTAATTTTGGACAAACTGGTTTTAAGATTTTTTTCGTTTATTTTGTTTTGATGTAAATAAATTAAAGAAATAAAAACTTAAAATTAAAACAAATAAAAAGCCAAAAACCAAATATTCTCTAGATACTCTTTAAATTAATGAAACTTTGTTGCTTTTTCTTTTATGTGTTTTTTTTTAATTTTTGCAAATTTTGACGCAAAAACTAATATTGGTGTTATTGCTTGAGTTAGTTTTTATTCTAAATTTAAAACCAAGTCCTCCCTTCTTCTTTCTTTCCCTTTGCTACAACAAATAATCATAATTATTGTGCTGTTGGTGTTACCAGTCGGTAAGTACAGCTTTTTTTTTGGATTTTATATTCTTGATGATTTTGATTGTTTACTTTTGGTGTGTTTTTGTTTTCGTATTCGACTTTGACCGTTTTATTTTCAAACTTGAAATTGTAGCTTTTTGAAGGCAGAGTTTGAAATAAATAATTCTTAAACCGGAGTTTAAAGTTTTAAGATTTAAAAAAGAGGATTATCTATTTTTAAAATTGACTGGAACCATGATCAGAATAATGTTAGACTTTATTGGGAGAAGAAATGGTTAAGATGAAAAAGAGAATGCTTTTAAATCTTAAAAGAATTATGTACATATGTAGGTACATAGGTATGTACCTAACTATTTTAAATTTAATTTTTGCTGGCTTGTTTTTTTACATAAAAGAAAAAACTAATTACAGTATTTTCGATTAATCGACATAAAATATTCGAATTATTCGTTAATCGAAAATAATTAATTTTAAATTATTCGAACTGTTAATCGCCCAATTAATTGAATAATCGAACAACGGTTAATCGGTTGAATACCCTAATTGAGAAATTTTATGCCAAAGTTTATGGTTCTAGATTAAAAACGACTAGTAGTAAATCAAAAAAAGTACCAAACAGTTATTCTCATCCGCTCAACACATTGCATGTTTAATTTTATGTTTGCAGGTGCAATATTAACGAACATTAAAAAAAGTACCAGTTAAAAAACGAAAATGTACCAAAAATATCCCTTTTACAGATTCTCATTCACTCAGAATCTTGCATGTACAAATACAATATTTCGATATTTACTAACGAAAATTCAAAAAGTGCTAGTTAAAGAACAAAATTGTACCAAAAAAAAATCACTCACAGGTTCTTATACACTCAGGACATTGCATGTTAAATTTTATGTTGATAAGTAAAATATTAACTATAATTAAAGAATGTTCCTACCAGTTGTAAAACAAAAAGCTTAAAAAAGGAATTTAATTTTCAGTATTTCCCCCTTTTTGGTACTTAATTCTTCCCATTAAAGTATGAAGAATTTCAATATTGTAGTGGGAGCCCATAAATTAATACGTAAAAAATGTTAAAACTTTCGCTCCTTAAAAGTTCGAATTTCGAAAAAGTACCGATTTCGTATTTGTACTTCTTCGAATGTGATGCGGTGACAAAAAGTTCCAAAAAACAGATTTCACCCGTTTACTCCCTAAATGGGCCGAATTTCAAAAAGTAATAGACCCCTGTCCGCTTATTTTTTTAAAGAACAACGATAAGTATTACATTTTTTTGTATCACCTTTAGCTCTGGAGATATAAAGTTACCGAATTTACACAGCACTGAGCGCCGTTCTTGCACGATTTATTTGCATTCTTCTCCTGGCAAAAAAATTCCTGTGGATTCAGCTGTTGCTTTGGCCGAGTGCCACTCGGGTCATTCGGGAGCAAATATCCAAATGTCGTGGGAACGAATTCGCTTTTTGCGATTGTTATTGGTTTTTCGACACCTACATAGTTTTTTTCTTTTAAACGAAAACACGTATTTTAATGATTTCATTCTTTCAAATCAATATATTTGATTTGAATGTCTTTTCCCTATTTAAGCTGTGTTTTATATTTAACGTTAGTTGAGGGTGTATTTGTAATAAAAGGCCTTTGACTTGGTTTTTAAGCAAGATTTGTTTAAGACTTTTTCTTGCTACAGATTTTCTATATTTTTTTATTTCGTTAAACAGCCACAACAAAATTGTAAAAAGAAGGAAGTGGGCGATCAGTAAACTTTTGTTTTGTTTTTATTTTTTATTTTTTTTTTTTTTTGTTAATTTAACATACAACTGATACCACTACTATATTTTTGTTGCAGTACATGTACCTTTTTTTTGAATTTGAATCTGGCTCTCTTTCTCTAGTTGATTTTTGTTGCAGCACTGTAACGAACAGTGCTTCGAGAATTAGAATAAAATAATGTTCTATCAGTTCTAATAGATACTTGTTTGTAATAGTTGTTTTGTTGTAGTTGTATTTCAGGGAATTGTATTTTTTAAATTAATGTTTGCTTAGATCGCTTTTGGTAGATTTCATTTAGTGTTGTCAACTTTTTGCGACCTAAATTTAAAGCAAGAAATCGCTTAACAAAATTTTATTACGAACACACAAAACATTAAACGAAAAAGTATTAAACATTAACCCCCTTATTCATAATCGATTATTAAATTTAGCAAACGTTAATAAAGTCAAATTTCTATACATAATATGTTTTGTAAACCTCTTATAATACCTATATAAAAAATTTTTATGAATACAGGCATAAGTTGTTAAAAATTAAATTTAAAAAAAAATTTTTAAACACAAACTGTACCAAAGTGTGCAATTTTTTAACAGTATGGATTTTATCATCGTATTAGTCGTTCGCGTTATTTTTGTTTTCTCCATTACCCCTTTGGAAGCATATGGCTTCCACAAAGCATTTCCATCTCAGAAGATTTGATGCAATTGTTTTCGTGTCTTCCCATGTAAGATTTCACTGTCCTTGTTCTTGGTGTATCGATCCATTCAGTATTGCTTTTTTGGCTTCTAACAGTTTCGTTAATAGGTTGTTGTCCCAGCTAAGTAGATTTTTGGTGTGCTGTAGCGGGACCTAGGATAATGGGGCTGCCATCTTCGAAAGATACATTTTTCGTATATTTTGAAGACTTCATGTAACATGAATAATCCTGACATTTTTCGTATCTTTTGAATCTGTACGTAAAATGTGCAGAAATAATATATTAAATATTAATTTAAAACATGTTGTTAATGAGCCGATGTTTAAAAATTTTAAAAAAGTAGTTGGTTTAACATTTGTACTTCCATTTTCGAATGCATGTGTGGAGAGAATTTTTAGCCAACTAAAATTTTTTAGGACTGATCATCGTAACCGATTCAATACTAATACAGCAGCAGCTTTAATTATGGTAAAAGAGAACATTAAGGATGTTTCAACATACGATCCACCTAAATCGATGATTACTAGTAGTGCGAAGTTGTTCTGAGGAAATATTAGGAAATTTATACATATGAATTTTTTGATATAATCGCCCTAGTATAAACGCCTTAACTCGTATAATTTTTTTTATTTGTTTTATTGTCAACATTGGTTTTGTTTTAAAATTGTTAATTTTCTTTTACATTCGTAAATAAAATCTGCAACTTAGTCCTCATCGTCTTTAGCATCCTTAATGCCCAGACCATTAGAATAAGGTTGACTTAAAATAAAATATTACAAACTTGAACGAGAGTAAGGTTATTGAAAATTTCTCGGAATCTTTTCGTTAGTATTTTCATAAATAAAAACAAGGAAGAAAGTATAGTCGGTCAAGCCCGACCGTATGATACCCTACACCACAGTATTTAAAAACACATCATGCTTATGTGTCCATATAAATATGGATGTATCTATGTTTAGTAACTTCATGAAAATCGGGTTGAAAGTTTAAATAGGCTTGGTCCTTGTGCCAATAAAAACCTATGACCCAAATTTTATCAAATTATCTCCAAAATTGCGACCTGTACTTTGCGCACAAGGTTACATGGACAGTCAGCCTGCCAGCCGGACGGACATCGTTAGTTCGACTCAGAAAGTGATTCTGAGTAGATCGGTATACTTTAAGGGGGGTCTAGGACCACTATTTTAAGGCGTTACACACATTAGCACAAATGCAAAATACCCTCTCCACTATTGTGGTGTGGGTATAAAAATGTTTCTTTTAACAAAATTTTTTTTTGCACATTTTTGATTTCTTCTAAATGTCATTACTCTATCATTAAAACTAATTTGCAAATCTTGCTGCCTATCTCGTAAGCTTGTTGTTAAAAATCTTTAAAATGTGCTTTAAACTTAATGATAATAATAAAAAAATAGTAATAAGATATTTAATAGAAATAGAGAGGAGCTAAAGTCACCTAAAAAAAACATTAGAAATAAAAATAACAATATAATAAACATTGACAAGCCTTTTTCTTTCCAACATTCTGGAGATTCAATACGACTACGAGTATTTGTAATAAAGGAAAGTTGGGGAGAGAAAAAAAAACAAAACCTGAAAAATGCTTAAACGATTTCATTAGATTACAGTGGAAAATCGTGACTTACAGAGACACAGTACTAATACTACGAGCTGAACAAAACCAAATTGTCGACTGCGACGAGTACTTAATTTAGTAAAGAATATGTGAACACAAATACAGGCAAAAGTATTTAGTATCTAAATTCAGTTTAAAGAATTTAAAAAGGGTGAATAAAAAAGTTTAGCTAACAAATTTTTTTTTTTAAAGCGAACATTGAAAAGCTTTATGAAAATATGTCATCAATGGGATGACACATCGGCATCACAGAAATGACGAACATGTCCTCAGTTCGATGACGAAGTAACATCGGAGAAAGGAAACATTAGCATCAATTTAATGACAGTTTGCCATTAAATCTAAGTCATTGGAATTGATTGAAGTCAAAGTGAGAGAATATTATTATTTACTTACCCGTTACATATGTTTGTTTCACGTTTGTTGAATTACGACCTTTGTTTACAGCAGAACTCTCAATAATAAGACACCAGCACCGTGCCCCATATGGTTTCGTAATCATTCTACTTTAAAAATTTGATGTATTTAACTAAATAATTTAAAAAAATGGAATATAGGAATTTTTGCTTCTTATAATACATTGTAATCCTGAAAACAATGTTAATAATATACAAAATGTGGCATCGAATTGATGTCATTATAGTCATCAAATAGATGACACGTAAAAAATGACAAAATTATACGAAGACGTTAGTCATTGGATTGATGTTACTTTTTGCATCATTGATGCCACAATTCTGATGTAAGGGCATCATCAATATGATTATGAATTGTTCTATCCGTGTAATCTCCCTTACTACAATTTTTGATATTTTGTTAACGTAAGAAAAAATTAAATTTGCGATAAAATTTTAAAACGTGTTTATTTATTTATTTTTTTTTAGCTTGAAGTTACATTATTGTTTTGTATTATTATTAATTATAAAGCGAAGTGTTTGCAAGGTAGTAGAGTTGTGTCGTTCCGAAACGACATAGTTCCATTGAACGATTCCCTAAAAGGAACGGTGCGGAATTTTTCAATAGTTCCTCGTTCCGCAATTGCAATACGTTGAATCATCACATGTATTTCTGTAGGTTATTTTGTTGTGTGTTGATCAGTGTTGTCGACTTTTATGTATTTATATCGGGACGTATAAAAATTTCTAATTAAATCAATTACTAATTTGATCCAAAGCAATATATTTTAGCAATATACCACGCGATCACCACCAGCAACGGCATTAGGCTACGCGCAGATTTAAACAGGTATAAATTCACCTGAATATATTGAATTAGTTATTATTTTTTGCAAACATTTAAAAAATTATATAATTATTATTTATGTATGTATGTAGTTGTTACGCCACAACAAACAATAACAAATATTTGTTAGATGACGTTTTTACGAACGACAAACAAGTTTTCTCGTTCCTCGTTTCATTCCATGGTACAACTACACAAGGTAGACTCGTTGGCCCATATGTTTGTCAGCTGTTTACCCCAGTTAAAACCCAATTGTCAAATTTCGTATATATGACCCAAAAGTTGTACATGTGTGCGTTAAATTGTTTTTGTTTTATATGAAGACAATTTTGACAAGTCGGCTATTTTTATAGAGCAGCTTGTCTACACTCCCAAATGAGTCTACCTTATCTTAATGTACCTTGGTTCATTCATTGATCAAAGCAGGGCTGCCAGGTACTTTTTTTCGTTCTCCCCAAATTTAAAAATAAATTTCCCCAAATATCGCCCGATAAAAGAAAGAATCCCCAAAATAAGCCCCTGTAAAAAATACATCATTGACGGATAATTTAAATATTTATTTGAGTTTTACTTGTACCATGTTCTACAAGAGATAATTTTTATCGAAAGTAAATACGTAGTTGTTTTTAAAAATATAGTGCATTTCATATAAATTTTACTTCACGTTCAATCACTTGTGTTGTAAAAACAGCACATAAATACATATATAAACAGTCGAACTTTCCCTTAATGAATTTGCATGGGACTAAATCACTTAATGTTTAAGAAAGTTTATTATAAATTAATTTAATTTCCACTTTTATTAAAAAAAATAATCAGGCAGTTCTAGTTTGGATTACATTCCCACGTGCATCAATTATCCATTTGAGAATTGCTTAATTTGTTTCCTAACAAATACGGGTTTGAAGGCTCTTGTGCTTAGTGCTTAATGGCTTGCATTCTACATTTTAAGAATTAAGGTTGCTTTAGTCGACCGTAAATGTTGTGCAATGCAATGTAACGTACCGTAATGTACTGTATTTTCTGTAATGGGTAATTATTATTTGACAATTTTTAGTCTTTTGAATAAAAAATTATATTGCACAAATCAATTTTAAAACTATTTAAGGTGTGTGCTCGCATGCTAGGTCAAGTAATAATTGGCACATTAGTGGTCTGGAGCATCATTTATAACAAGTTCTAAACCGATTTTTTTTAATTTTTCTTTTTTAAAAACATAAAACAATTTTTACGACATTTCAAACATTTTCCAAAAACTTAAATAAGTGATTGTTTTGCCTTGTACACACTATTTGACATTTTAATCGACTTATCTTTACCCAATCGTCACCAAACTTCGTATTAAATGTTTTTATATACAAAGGAACCAATAAGCCTATTCATTGGCTTTAGAGTTCACTTTAATTTTTTTGAACACCTCTTATATACATGAAGTTGTCCAGGAAAATGCAAATTTTGGACTTTTTGTACGATTATGACAGATTAACTTCAAACTTATCTGATATTTTTTTTTTAATAAAAACGAAACTTTTTTTATCCGGTGCTCATTGATATCAAGTGATGCTGCAAAAATAGCCACTTTAATGTGTATGTGACACATACTATGTGTACATTAAACATAGTTGTCTTTTATAGAAAAATTAAGCTCATATTTTTAATTTCCCCAAAAAATTCCAAGTTTTTTGTTAATATCCCCAATGCAATCCCCAAACCCCAAATAAAATGTTCTGTCCCTTTTAGCAACAAGAAAATCCCTAATTTGGAATCAAAACCCCTAAACTGGCAGCCCTGGTTGAAAGCAAAAACCAGGAACGATGAACGAAAGGAACGACCTTGTTCCTTTGATCTTTCGGATCGGTCGGAACGATTCCACGAAAGGAACGATTTTGCCCAACTCTACAAGGTAGCTAAAAGTCCGTATAGAATTAAAAAAATATCTAAAAATTACATAATTCCAACATAAACGACAATGAAGCAATGGCCATTTGAATCGAACAGAAACTACAATCTCCGATTTTTATTTAGTCTTTATTTCAAGATCTCGGAGTAGATTTAGTTTAAACTTGCTTGATATCTTCTTCGAATTGATTTGAACAAACTAATTAAATATCATATCACCAATGCAAATACCAATATATCTATGAAGTAGGTAAAACAGTATTTGATATTCATTTCAGTAGCTACAGAAATGGATATTGCTGACTTTGTTTCTATATCTCTTATAAAATTGTTTTGTATTTCCTTATTTTGAAATACAAATTCTGTTTCCTTAAAAAAATGTTTTCTTTTTTTTTTATTAAACTTAAATTAATTTTTAACTCTTACCCGAGATTACCGAATTTCGGAAAGAAAAAAACGGTGTATTTTCTTAAACCATTTTCTAGGCAATTGACGTATTCCCTATTATTGATGACGTACGTCGCTAAGCAAACAAATATTTAAACAACGCTATTTGGACAAGAACAAAACATCGACAACAGCTGCCAACAGAAGACAAATTTCTGTTTGCATAAAACATTTTTATTTGTTATTCAAACAAAGCGCTGGCTTCTGAAGGTGGGTCGTTAAAACAAACACAACTTTTTCAAACACCCTATTGAATAAATTTACGGATTACTAAACCGGCAACTAAAATAAAGTTTTTAAATTCAATTGAACGGCAATAACGAGAAAACAAAAAAAATTATCCAAACGATTATTACACCATTTAAATACAAATAAAAAAAATATAAATCAACTAAAAATAAATAAAACCAATAATTATACGGGTAATTCGAAAATTGAAATTAAGGGCATTATAAACAGCAAATATGGCTTGAACTTTTTAAACTGATGTGTGCAAATTTATTTCGCTTTTTTATTTTTTGTTTGCAACAATTTCACCCCAAAAAAAAAGAAACTAAACAAAAATGCTAAATAACAGATCGTCATTAAATATCGTTGTAAATTGCATACATTTGCATTTATCGTTCAATAAATCGATCAATGAATCATAATTATTGTAACATACTTTTCATTTGTCAATATTTAACGAAGTTTTTGTGATTGTATTAGTGAATTATTACAATTGTATGTGTTAATTTTTTTTAGTATGAATGAATGTTTTGAATGTCTTTATTTCGCTTATTTTTTTTTTTTTTTATGAATGCAATTGAACTATATTTCTTTTATTTTTTATATAAATCTTCTACAATTACACTGATGTATGCATAAATAATTTAGTTTTTGTATTTTTTTTAACGTTTGTTGGTATGTGGAGTTTGCAGAAAAGAAATACAATAAACTTATTTATAAAATCCGCAACAGTTTGGGTTAAGGAAATAGCAGTGAATATTTGAGAAAAAATTCAATGCGGCATGTAGCACAGAAATATTTCATGAAACAGAAAAATTGTTGACCAAGAGTGCAGAGACGCCTGCGGGGTTAACAGTGTTACATGAAATTTAAAATCAAGAAATAATTTGATGTTTCTCTTTAAATGATTCGTAAAAATTTTTGAAGTATAATAGTCGTAAACGTCAAATTGTTTTTTGTAGCTTCCCATTTAGAATTTGTGTGATAAACATTTTTGTATAAATCACCGAAATTAGACTTTTCAGATCCCTTTTGGTGATTAAAAACTGATTTATCACCTCCACGATTAAAAATGGATTCAAATATGATTCATTCATATGTTCAAACATTGATTTTTAAATGTTTTGAACTTAAAACATATTTATCACATCACTAGAGCAATTGAAAATGAATTCACATATGATTTATTGGTATGCTCGAAAAGGAATCAGCAAATTGAATCAGAAATGATTCTTTGATGTGATCCATCGGTTTCTTTTTTTTTTTTTTAATTTTAGGACCAGCACTCAGGGGATGACCCCCACTAATGCATTGCATTGTGTTGGAACTAGGAAAATAGGTTGTGGGAAGGAGGATAGAGGGAGTAGTGTTTGTGAACATTCGATTTGAACTTGATCATGTTATAAGTGAGAGGGAAGACTTCTGCAGGAAGGTTATTCCACATACGAACTGTGCGGGAAAAAAACGAATTTTCTCTGTAATGCGTTGTACGATTCACCTGCCAATCGACCACATAAGGATGGGCTCTTGAGGAAAAACGTGTATTACGAACAAACTTACGGGTTTCGGGAACCAGATCCCTTATTTCGTCAGAACACATCCCATTGTAGTAACGATAAAACAGACAAATACAACCCACATTGCGACGGTGCTCAAGGGAGTCAATAGAATTGGATACCCTACTGTCACCAATGAGAACCTTCGCCCTCTCCTGCACGCGGTCGAGAAGCTCCAAAATAGACTTTGAAGCACCGGCCCACACATGAGAGTTGTATTCCATACGCGGTCGGATATAGGTGGTATAAATAGTAAGGAGATCAGATGGAGTGAAGTATATCCTACACCGTCTTAGAAAACCGAGGCACTTGAATGCTTCTTTCGACACCTTGAATATATGTTCAGTCCATCGGACATCACATTGTATCCTCATGCCCAGAACATCAAGAGATTCTGATTCCTCAATAATTATTTAGTACGAATATGTCAATGAATGGAGAAAATGTTGTGTAAAAAAAGTACCAAAAATAGGTACAATTTTCACACCTTAAATGTTCGAATTTCGAAAAAGTACCAAATTTGTATTCGTATTTTTTTTTTTTTTTATAAGTTTCGAATGTGGTTTAAACTTTGTTTCTATGTTTATTGGTTCAAAAGATAGATGGGGTGTCAAAAAAGTACCTAAATTCAGGTTTTACCCGTTTAGGCCCTAATAGGGCCGTATTACAAAAAAGTACCAGACACCTGTCCCCTTATTTTTCTAAAGAAACACGATAAGTATTACATTTTTTTGTATCTCTTTTAGTTTTTGAGATATAAGGTTACTTTAATTTTTTCGCTTTTACTCTTTTTTACCCCTTAAACATTCGAATTTCCAAAAATCCCGTCTTAGTGGATCGATTTGGTGAGTGACCAATCTCTGGTCCAAATTTCAAGTTTTAAGCTTCGGGCGTTTAGGCTGTGCAATGATGAATCAGTGAGTAACGTTACAATTTTATATATAAAGATGCTCTTGAAGCTGATTTCTAAAAGACTCGATATGATACAAAATGCTAGCAGGGTTGCAACAAATAACGCAACGTCTGAACATATAAATATACGTTTTTAAAGGGAAACCCAAGAAAACGAATATTCAGCTAAATAATGAATAAAAATTTCCCGGAAGTTTTTTCCATTTTCCCATTTTTACAATTGAATTAACATGTGAAAAATGGGAGAAGGGAGAAAACTGCCGGGGAATTTTTATTCATAATTGGACTGATTGTTGCAGGGATATGTCGCATAGTCTGAAACAGGTATCTGTGTCTAAAAATTATTTAATACTAAATAAGGAGAGATAAGTATAGGAGGAAGGGTTTCATCTGACAATTATCGACTTTTTTCCGAAAATGGCGTAACCCTGTTTAAATATATTCTCTACATACTCTGGTTATTTTATTCAACTGTTTATGGTTTTTGATTCAAATTTTTATATATTAATCAGGCTTAAGATCATTAAACTTATTTTCATTTTCATTAAATTATTTTTTATGAGAAAGGAATTTTACATCATGAAATAAATTAAAAAAAAATTTTTTTTGTTTGATAATTTTTCATTCTTGACTGACCGGGGAATTGAACCCATGTTCACTCACAGGTTGTTTGACACACCATCTCCTCAGAAATCTTTGCTGTTTAAAGGCCCAACCGTAATAGGCTTAACTTGGCTTAAGCAAATGTGCAAATACATGTTAATTATTTGAGGCAAACCATATTGAACTTAAGGCAACTTTTTGCTAAGTTAAATGAAACTGTCATTTGATTAAACAAGGTGCGAATTAAATCGCACATTCCGTAGGGAATCAAATGTCTTTTTATTTTGTTTTTGTTATTTTAAATACATTGGAGAGACTTTTTGTTAATTTCTGACAGTAGGTTAAGCAAGGCTTTGCATATTATGGTTAGGCCTTTAGCCACCCCACCACTGAAGACGGTTGGCAGTCAATAGTCAAACATCAATCTTTAAACCAAATGGTATTTTTACCTTGTGGATCGAAAGTTGTTGTTGTGAATGATAATCTATTTTAATTGATTTACATGCTCTTCTTTACTTCTGTTTTTTCATACTTTTTGTCAATATGTAATTCTTCTTGAAGTCCAAGGAACATTTTCCTGTTTTTTTTGTCTTTTTCTCGTTGACCTTTTTCAGCACAACTTGAAGGAGAAATGTAAACATAGAGCTTGTGCTTTAACAATAATTAGTATTGTTGTTATTTTATCAAATTGGTTATGGGTTTTAATCCAAATTTTTATTCTACCATTAAACTATAGTGTTTTATAAAACAGGCTGAATGTTGATACCAGTAAACAGGGACAGCCCTGTTGTAGAACTAACAAACCAAAATATGTATTTCGCCTTGCCCTTTTTACAGGTTCCTAAAGCAACCATATATTCTGGATTGTACTTAAGAAATGACCTAACAGCAACGAGACTCCAGTCTGAAACCAGAAACCCGGGTTGAAAACTCGTTCAAATGGAGTTCCTTTACGAACAAAATTTGTGATAGTAAAATAAATAACTAAAAATGTTGTAATGCATGTCCTTCACTTTAAAGTTAAGGTGCTTTTACCTTTTAAAATGAATTTTAAAAGTACTTTTCTCTAAATATATAAAATGTTGTGTAAATAAAAAATTAAAAATTTTATTATGGTAAATTATTTTCAACAATTTAAAACCATTAGCAGTTCAATAAATAATTAACATTAAAATTCAAATCAAACAACTAATTGACAAGTTCTGCTCGACGTAACTTCGACACACTCGAAAAATGAAGGCAATAAATTCATTCAAATAAGGATTTATGATCATTTTGTGAAAAGCAAATAAACTAAGCAAATTGCAGTAGGACCCGCATTAAAACAAACACCCTTTTTTAAGAAACAAAAAAATTAACAACAACATTTGTCACATTATTGACATTCCCATAAGAGATCTTTTGAAAATGGAATGACCGATCAATGTTAATGAAACCACCACTTCATTTTTTGTTTGTTAGTGTCAATCATATTAATGCTCCTCATCAATGTGAGTTCTTGGCGCAAATGGTGGCTCAGTTGAAGTGGTGGTGGTGTATGTGATGGTGGTGTTGACTGATGATTGACTGACTCTTTGTCTGTCTGCCTGTTCTGTTGTTGGAAGTTGTTAGTGGAATACTATTTTGAATTACAAAAAGATGTCTCTACTTTTAATGTACACATTTCCAAGTCAACCAGACAACCAACCAACCACTCATTCATTCATTCATTTCTCATTTTCTCTTTGGGAAAATACAAAAATGCTGCAGTAGCTGCCTTTAACAAGGTTGAAATACATAAAATTGATGTATTCAGTTGAAAATGTAATTCATAAAACGGAGCCAGTTTTTATATTTTGTTTTCGATGTTGTATGAAATTTTGAACAAACTGCGGGTTTAACGCACGCGTCAATGACTTTTTGTTTTTTTTTTATTGTATTATTGCATGAAATAAAAAATGTACAACAACAATAGTTTTAACAAAATTTACAAAAATCATCATAAAAATACAGGAAGAGGAAAACATAAACAACAAAATATGCAAAATATGCATTGAAGAATATGGTTAAACATTTCGTCGATTTTGCTGCAAGAAAAAGTCGTAAATTTATAATTTTTAAAACTTTTCAAAACACAAAAAAAAAAGAAACTTCCCTCTGCGAAAAAAAGACATCATAATGAACAGGTTCTTAATGCCAACAATATTGCATAAAACACCTTTAAATTATAGGCGTGCGATTTTCGTGAGTTTTTCGTGATGAAGCGCGCGTTAGACGAAAACTTTTGTTCGCAAGACATTCTCCACTCATTCGCACAGCTCGGCCTTAAATAACAAATAATCAGTTTTTGTTTCCATGTTGAGATATGAAAGAAAATTGGAAATACCAGGAAATTCGCATCATTGCATGAAACACCTTTAAATTATAGGCGTGCGATTTTCGTGAGTTTTTCGTGATGAAGCGTGCGTTAGACGAAAACTTTTGTTCGTAAGACATTCTCCACTCATTCGCACAGCTCGGCCTTAAGTAACAAATAATCAGTTTTTGTTTCCATGTTGAGATATGAAAGAAAATTTGAAATACCAGGAAATTCGCTTCATTGCATGAAACACCTTTAAATTATAGGCGTGCGATTTTCGTGAGTTTTTCGTGATGAAGCGTGCGTTAGACGAAAACTTTTGTTCGTAAGACATTCTCCACTCATTCGCACAGCTCGGCCTTAAGTAACAAATAATCAGTTTTTGTTTCCATGTTGAGATATGAAAGAAAATTTGAAATGCCAGGAAATTCGCTTCATTGCATGAAGCACCTTTAAATTATAGGCGTGCGATTTTCGTGAGTTTTTCGTGATGAAGCGTGCGTTAGACGAAAACTTTTGTTCGTAAGACATTCTCCACTCATTCGCACAGCTCGGCCTTAAGTAACAAATAATCAGTTTTTGTTTCCATGTTGAGATATGAAAGAAAATTTGAAATACCAGGAAATTCGCTTCATTGCATGAAACACCTTTAAATTATAGGCGTGCGATTTTCGTGAGTTTTTCGTGGTGAAGCGTGCGTTAGACAAAAACTTTTGTTCGTAAGACACTCTCCACTCATTCGCACAGCTCGGCCTTAAATAACAAATAATCAGTTTTTGTTTCCATGTTGAGATATGAAAGAAAATTGGAAATACCAGGAAATTCGCTTCAGGTATCCTGGCTCTACAATCTCAACAAACAATGGTTCATATGAAGACGTCGTAAATTGGATAGACAAAGCTCGTAAGGCTATGCATGTATGTACATACATCCTGAGAAATTAATAAATATCAAATGATCTTTCTTATGACCTGAAGCTATGAATTAATAACATCTACATTAAACTTCACAAGGAGGCTCCAAACATTGGCCCAACGTTGCCTATGCCGAAAGACGGATCTGGCGTACCTCAACGTTAAATCATAATCACAATTCACATGGAAAGATGCCATAAAAACAGCCTCCAAACGAACCCGATAAAAATCTCTTATTATAGGCTAGTTTACACGATAATACATTGTATTACGACACGATGTAGAATGAGAGAAATCATATCATGTAAAAGCAAAATGCATTGAGTAAGAGATAATACGAATACCAAATCTGACAAGCGGTCGGTAAATGGTTTTTTTAAAACCATTTTAGAAACTTATGTATTTTCAACACACCAGAGGTGTATTTTAACAGAATATATTGAAGGTGGTAGCATTACAAGAACAACTAAAATCAACTCAGGAAATTTTCATGTTGTTTTTGTAAAAATTTAGAACTGCAACCATCTGCTTTTTCGTTATTATTTTTAATTTTACTTACACCATCCGAGTAAACATGAATTATAATTACAACAGATTTTTATTTTTTTTCTTTTAAGCACGGAGAGAATTTCATAATATTTTGATTCTACAAAGTCGTAATACATTGTATTACCGTATAAATTGGCCTTAAAGCCTTTTGCTTCCAAACTAGAGAATAGCGGAACATCATATTACGAGAACTACAAATTACATTTTGCGAAAGAATAACGTCACAGACCCATACGTTGGAACTGTAAGTTAAGCGTTTCGTAATTTTTTAATTTTGAATTTTTATTTGTTTTCAAAAAGCCTTTAACATTTCCAATATATGAGACACGTAAAGCGTTTTAAAAAAATTTTTTACTGTGACAAATTTTCCTGTTCACAAGATTTGTTTTTGTAGGCGAGGAGTGCAGAAAGGCCTGCAGGCTCGTTATGACTTTCGCCTACAATATTCCAAATTATTCATAAAGACCTAAATTTTTAATTTTCTCAACTCTTTCAACAATAAGGGCCATCTGCAATGCCGATATGGCGAAATTGTTCAACACCATTAACTTCGCCATTGATTCGCTGAATTTATTCAAAAACTACAATTTACCTTTTATTGGAAATTTTGCTTAAATTTACTTTTTGCAGGAAATTTTGCTAAAATTTATATATTTTTTTAAACTTTTATATGAAATGTTGCCAAAATTTGAGATGTGCTTAGGAAATTTTGGAAAAATTAGCTTTGCTTAAGAAATTTTGCTCGAAATTTACTAATTATAGGAAATTTTGGCAAAATTTGCTTTTTATATTCAGGTCAGTCACAGAAATCAACTCCAATCGAAACTGATATCGTTTTATGTAAAACAAGATACGAAATCGATTCCACTTTCGATCGGAATGGATTTCTGTGACAGGCCTTATTATTTTTATTTGCTGTTGAGAGCAATCCATTTTAATAATATTTAAACTATGCCTGCTTATAACCAGGGCTGTGGAGTCGTCCGAAAAAAGTACTAACTCCGACTCCAAACGCTGAAATTTTTTAAGTGCGACTCCGACTCCTACTATAATCTTGATGCTGAATGTATATAAGACTCAGTGATGTTAACTTTTATTTTTTAATTACCGTACGGCCTTCTAAAAATTAGGGTTTTTGAGAAGAAATTATCATACGCAAACATTAATGTGCTGTTTCCAAATGACAGGCGATTAATTATGTAGTAAAATTTATATGAAAAGCACTCAGTCCATCGCCTGTCATTTGGAAACAGCACATAAGAGCTGGGGTCTAATCACCGCATACGATATCGAGCAAAATTTATCGAAATTATTTATTTTGGTATCATGACTCTCGATATCGAATGAAATTTATTGAATTCGAAATAATAGCATTCGACATCGAGTAACTCGAAATTACATTGCTCGAGTTTTCATTCGATACGTTAGACACTGAGCAAAAACATTCGATAGTTTATTCGATACGATAGTATCGAATGCGGTGATTAGACCCCAGTATTCATAAATTATTTATTTAAATTTTAAATGTGTTTTAAGAAGATAATTTTTATTTTGGAAATTTTTTTTTAAATTTGTTTATGCCGAAAAACTTTGGAGTCGTAGTCGCCAGCTTTTGTGGGTACTACGACTGTGACTCTTCAACTCCAACTCCGACTCCACAGCTCTGCTAATAACAAATAACCAAATATAAGGCGCGAACGTGTGACCATATTGTTGTACCGGATATTGTCTCGTTTTTTGTGCGGAATAAATCATCATAATGTGCTATAATCTGGCCACTCAAAAACGAATTGAGGAATTTGTAGAAATAACTGTTAGGATCTGACAATTCTTATATTGTACCCTCTCAATGGCGAAATTGTACCAAATTGACATAAATTGTACCAAATTGTAAGAATTCATAACGTTTTTATCTAATAAAAAGCCCGAGCATTTGCTACTCTACACCACAGTATATACAGACAAATTTTCTAGAGTTTATTTTGGACCCGTCAGCGCAATGTTTTGTCTTGAAAAAGTGGCTATTGTAAAAGTTATTGTCGCCAATTTTTATATCAATACCAACATTTATAAGGTAGTCGTTAAATAAGGACCGATTCCAATAAAAAAATGGTAAGATAATTTAGGTTGATATAAAATAAGTCTCGTACAAATTTAATCTAAATGCCAAAGTAATAGGATGGTTTATAGACACTTACACTATTCCAGAAAGAAGTTTGTATGGGGACATGTGAAATTATATACCGATTTTTACCATTTTTAGTAGGCTTTGTCCTTATTAATTGTAACCTATGCTCAAAATTTCATCGAATTACGTTAAAAATTGCGACCTGTACTTTACGAACAAGGTAACATGGACAGACAACCAGCCAGACGGAGGGAGATCGTTAAATCGACTCAGAAAGTATTATTTTATGTGAAAAACTTGTGCAGAATGTCTATGAAATAAAGTTGTACTCTGTTCATTTTGTGAAAAAGTTCCGAAATGTTTCTGGCAACATTTTTTTAACAACTGCGAATAATGTAAGCTGCATTCATTTCACGTGGAATTTTAAGCAAAAGCAAAAAAGTATGAACTGATCTTAAATAAGAAATAAAAAATGAAAATAACACAACCGATAACCGTTTTTAATCCATATTTACTTTCTTCTTTGTTAAATTTTTTATTAAAAAAAAATATTTTTAGTTAAATACATGTGGGGTTTGTTTACATACGCAAAACAATGTCGCATACTTTGCAGGAATAAAAACGTCAAATCGTATAAACTCGCATGATAGGTAACATTGATACATGTCAAAATTTTCGTGTGAAATAATTAATGTTGCTCAACATGTTTCACAAATTTGAACAGAGTACTAGGCTATAGGCAGGGATGATAAGGGAGAAAACCGTTATCGTACCAACGAACTTTTAAAATCGTACTTTTTCGATCCCAATAGTACTAAATAATTTTTGTTATAGTTTTTTTTTATTATTATTTTAATTTAATAAAACAAAAATGTTATACAATAAAAATTAACTGATCTAATTCATGTTCCATTGTGGACACTTCGGACCCAAAAATAGAAATATTTTAAATTTTTTAAGTTTTGTAAAGTATCTATAACCGTCAAAGCTCAAAACTCGTTATTAATAGTATCACAATTTGCACTTATATTTGGAAACATTTTCAATAAAAGCTGTTCTGGAGTAAATTTTGCATTTTTTTTAAGAAAAAGGCACATTTTTTTGTAGAATAGAAAACACCATTAGAATGTGGCATATGCAATCAAGCTGCATTAACACAAGGCAGACTCATTTGGGAGTGTAGATATGCTGCTTTATAGAAATAACCGATTTGTCAAAATTGTCTTCATATAAAACCAAAACAATTTAATGCACACATGTACAAATTTTGGCTCATATGCACGAAATTTGACAATAGGGTTTTAACAGCTGACAAACGTATAGTATAGGCCAACGAGTCAACCTTGTATAGTTGTACCATGTATGCAATCGTCCAACTGGTGCGGGCATCATGGGCCCGTGTTTCCAAAGGGGCTTGCCAATGGGCAAACAGCCTTTTATATTTCAGGCGGAAATCTACGCCTTTATCATATGCGCTGGGGAATGTCTGAGGAGGAGGGCAAGAGGCTTGAGACTGTATATAATGTCGGATAGCCAGGCCGCTCTTAGGGCACTTTCTTCTTTAGAGATAAAGTCCAGGCTGGTCATGAGCTGTTTTGCGTCTCTGAATGAGTTAGGAAAAAACACAATGAATTGAATTTGTGCTGGGTTCCCGGCCATGAGGGCCATTGCTGATTGCTTGGCAGACAGGGGCGCTTGTCGTCCATTTATAGGTCCTGAGCCTTTCTTCGGCGTCCCTGTGGGTCACATCAGGGGGACGTTACAAAATGAAGCGAGCGTGAATTCGTTCACACATGGACGCCCCGGTAGACAAGCTGGTAGCGAGCTAGTCTATCAGCGCCGGGGTTGCGGGTTCGATTCCCGCCAGAGACTCTGGTTTCTTTCCTGCAGACAAGCATAAAGCTTCGCGGGATAAGCTTAGGAAATTAAAACTTCTGTATTAAGACAGTCCAACAGATTTGTGACACTGTTCCGGCGCAGGGCAGGCAGGTTTCCGCTGCTTGAGAAAGCGGAGCTAAGACTACTTGTTCGCGGGGCACTGTGGTTTCAGGTACCACCAGGTTAAGTTGGGTAATACATCTTCCAAAATATGCAGATTCTGTGAGATGGATGTCGAAACGTCGCAACATCTGCTCTGCTGCTGTGGGGACTTCTAGGCGGTAATTTTTCGGGGTGCAAATAGTGGGCCCGACTAATATCTATAAACTTTCACCGGGCAGGGTAATGGGCTTTATACGGGCCCTAAACCTGACATGGCGAAACACACTGGCTGCACAAAAGATCCTTTGGGTCGTGGTGCTCATGGCCTTCACGTGTATACAACACAATAGAATACAATCGTCCAATTAAAAGTGCAAAAAAATCTATTCAAAATGGCGGAGGTCAGTGTTTGGTGCAAATGCTCTTGTAAAGATTTTTTACGACGACAAGTGTTTTTATCAATAATAAAAACTGGGAATTAAGCACGAATAACAAAATCTTTTGAAGATTTTTAACGACTTCTAAATTATATTTTCGATAGTAAAGTACAAATTAAAGTACAATTTCCCTAAAAGAAAACATAACTCATATACATATGTGACAGCGCATAGAGAAAGGGACCAGTAAGGTAAAGGGAACAGTAAAAACCAACTACACAAAACAAGAGGTAGGGACGACCTACGCGCGTTTTCAAGGTTGACCAACACGTTCCTGACGTCATGAGATGTGTCGCTTTCAAATGAGACCAATACCAACACGCTCAGTGATGGTACACCGAAGATACACGTATTTAAATCTTTAAAATGGCTCTCCTGAACAAAACCTTAGGTCCCTTTCTATTTTGCGCGTCATAATAACTTATGGTGGTTTCTTTTCAAAAAAAAATGTGACATTTTATTTAAAAAAAATGCAATTAGGTGTTCGTTTCTTAAAAATGTTTTGCTCTTTTAAATTCTAGCAACTTGTATGCTAAAAAATCCACCCTTAATAACGTCATGCCAACGACTATATCGGTGCTGCAAACTTGGTTTAATTTAAAAACGGTAAAAAAGCTTAAAAAACATCTAAGATTTCAAAATCAGTACGTAATAAGTTACATGTATGAGATAGAACACCTGTATGGCAAACTTTGACCCCCTCTAACTCTGAAACTTTTTGACCGATCTTGTTGAAAATTTGTGTCTAAACTACCATCCAATAGGACTAACCTTGGTGCAAATTTCATCCTAATCGGAAGACATCGATTTCAAAATTTTGTCACTTGACATTAAATCCGGCTTTTATATATTTAAAACGTATATAAAAAGTTTGGTATTTGGTTGTTATTTTCTTAATTATTTTCTAAAATATTAATTTTAGCAAAAAACTTTCTTCGAAGCTAATGTTGTTGACTAGAAGAGCTAAAATATTGCCATATATCATATTCTTGTAAAATGTTGTTTTTAAGAGATAGTAATATGCAAACAAATTACATTTGAATAAATGGCTTGATGGCAAACTTTGAGGGGCGGACGCCCCCCCCCCCTAAAACACAATTTCTCGCAACGAAATTTTTTTGTATTTTTTTTACATAAAACTGAACCGATTTGGGGGGCGCGAATCTAAGAAATAAAAAAAAAGTAAATAACGGCCACCCTAATGTACATATGTATGTATTAATTTGCAACTAAATAATTACAATTTATCTAAAACTAGATACCTACCAATAAAGACTTTGTGGTCTCCTTTTTCCACATTAAACTCTTCAATAAGTTCGTTTATGCATTTTAAAAATGCCTCATAATATTGACAGCAATCTAAAGGTTGTTGTCATTTGTCTTTTTGCTCTTATACCTTTTTATATACACTAAATAGTTGTTGTTGTTGTTGCTGTTTTCTTTCTACAATAACAAAAAAGTTGAAAAACATTTATCTAATTGTTACTAATTGCTTTAAAAGCTTAAATAATTGCCAACCTATGTACAAATGTCTTTTCGACTACAAGTACTTTCTCTACTTTATTTGACATTTTACAAGTAAAGAAATATGTTTGTATCATTCTTTGTCCGTTTTATCTGTCATCGTTGTTGTTGTTTTGCTAATTCTCTGTCGTCATTTTTACGACATCATTATGCAATTCTTTGGAAAAGAAAATGTTTATGTTCATACTCGTATTTAATTTGCAATTATGAAGGTAATGAATGGTGTTTGTTTGTGTTTTTTTTTTGTTCTCATAATTGCAAATTTCTATCACTTGCATTTTTGTTGGCAAAATCAAGGGGGCAGCATTTGAAGTTGCTTAAGAAAATCTAAGTAGGTATCACGAACCAAAATACAAAGTTTGCTTAAGTAAGGTGACCATACGTACTCTTTTTTAGAGGGCAATCATCTATTTTAACTGGCTGTCATCTATAACATTTGTGTTTGTTTAAAATTCGAGTAAATAGGGAAATATTTGTTTAATATTTGTCATAAAATTCTTTTATTACAGAAATCTTATTAAAAACGACGTTTAAAATTCTTGCGTTTTGCGATTTCCAGCACACCCCTAAGTATCAGTTTATTTAAGGATTATAGGATACATACTTAAAATCAACTTTGCTCAAGAAAAAATTAAAATAAATTGTACAAATTGTAAAGTCAACCAACAGCTTTTTTGTTTAATTGTTTTCAAATTATTTTAATCCATTTACATAATATGTACACCTAAAATGTGTACTTCGCGTGAGGTTTTTAAATAAAAAAAAAATCATTGCTTAAATATTTTAATTTAATAAAAATCTTTATAAAAGTCGTTATCACGCAGCTCATATTACTCAATTTGTAATTTCAAAATTAAATTATTTTCGAAATAATATTTATGATCTATTTTTTTTAACAGTAATACAACAATAGCAAATACAAAGTCATAAGCAGTGATATATTTACTATCGTTTCTTTCTTTATTTTGCTCTCGCAAGCATACACTCTCCTTTTGTAATCAGGAGTGAGTGGTAAGCAGTGTTGCCAGCGAAATTTTGAGAAAGATATATTTTAGTTTCCAAAAAGATAAATTTTCCCCCAAAAAGATACATTTTGAATAAAATTCGTTTATAACGTTAACATTTATTAACATAACATTTTTATTTCATATTTAATGAATATTGTAAAGAAAATTATATTAAATAAATTCATTTTTTTCTATAAATTAAATAAATAGTCATAAATATTAGGTATGTAATTTTTAAAAATACAGTAAGCTAACTTTAAAAATGATTATATGTAACTATCTTTGGATGTTACCAAAACAAATTCATTTATATATGGGTGTTTCTACAGAAAATGACCACTTATAGCTCAAAAATTAAATTATTATTTTAAATTTTTTTCCGCTGATATTAAACAAAATAAATGTATCTGTCATTTTCCGAAAGATTAACTTTAATTTTCTTTATACTAACACAAATATGTTACTTTGAGTTAACCATAATAAATGAATTCAAACACAAAAAACTGTTAACTTTTTAAAATGTAACGACCGTTACTTTTAAAAACAAAAATTTTTTTGGGTAACTAATTTCATTGGTTTGAAAATAAATCTATTCCTTAAACAAACATTTCAAAGAATTTAATCAGATGTTTTACTTAACAGATCCTGCGCAAAATTTTACAATACATGATGTTTGTTTCCGACATTTGAAAACAGCACATTTATAAAGTAACGACTGTTAATTTTTTAATGGTAAAAAAAAGAATTGAAATTACATTTTTTATGAAATTTCCTTAGTCCAAAATGGAGCAATTTTCGTGGCTTATTTGGGTAGGTTGGAATTTTTTTTAAAAAATCTCCGAAAATCGGTAACAACCGTTACTTTGGAAACACCCTTATATACGAGTTAAGGCGTTTATACTAGGGCGATTATATCAAAAAATTCATATGTATTAATTTCCTGAAAATAAAAACAATGGTCATATTTCCTCAGACAACTTCGCACTACTAGTAATCATCGATTTAGGTGGATCGCATGTTGAAACATCCTAAATGTTCTCTTTCACCATAATTAAAGCTGCTATTGTATTAGTATTGAGTCGGTTACGATGATCAGTCCTAATAAGTTTAGTTGGCTAAAAATTCTCGCCACACATGCATTCGAAAATGGAAGTACAACTGTTAAACCAACTACTTTTTTCAAATTTTTAAACATCGGTTCATTAACAACATTTTTTAAATTAAAATTTAATATTTTATTTCTGCATATTTTACGTACAGATTTAAAAGATACGAAAAATGTCAGGATTATACATGGTACATGAATTTATCAAAAGATACGAAAAATGTATCTTTCGTATCCCAACGGCAACACTGGTGGTAAGTGTTCAACAACAGTTATACTGGTCGTACTCGTAGTGGTGAGTAATCGGTTTTGGCTGTATTATTTTCGTATACTCGAGTAAATAAATAAATATTAGAAGAGTTCATAAAAGGGAATTGAAAAAAAAATTAATAATAGTAAAAAAAAAAAAATTTAAAGTGTTTCAATGTATGTAGACATTTTAACTGAACTTATACGCAATTTTGATCTAATCCATTTCTCTCTCTTTCACATCTTTTTATACAGCTTTTGGGTTCACACTACTACAAAACAATACTCTCTTGGAAAACTGACACCTTTCTTTTATGTACATCCATACATACATATATAATTGAGTGGAGTAGAATTAAATTGGAATACAAATTCTTAAATCTTCTTGACTATTTGGCAATCTAGTCATAGAAAACCCACTTTTTGGGGGAGAGTAATGACAAGAGTTTTAATTCCTGATCGTTTTATTCTTATTTATTGCTTCTACGTCATTTTAATTTTATTATGCAGTTCTTTTTTTTTCTCATTTAATGAATACTATTGAGTTAGCAGAAAGATGTTGTTTATACATACATATGTATGTAGGTATTGCACGATTTTAAGTTTTAGAAATTGTTGTTCCTCTCACTTCAGCTTGTTTCCGGGACAAAGTGTATGGAAGTTAAGCTTATTATTTTTCAGAAAATGTACTAATACACAATCTTCAGGATAGTATTTAAATCTATATTAAGTTAATTCTGTGGTTTTCATGAGCAACCACGTACATATGTCCGTTTTTTCGATTTTGAAATGTGGATGCCATTTTGGTTAATATTAAACGCTCTTTGCATGGTTCTAAAAATTTTTGAAAACAGATTGACCCATGCCGATTTTTTAACTCAATTACAAAGTTCAACAGGTGCAATACAAAAAAAAAAAATATCATAAAAAGAGTACTTATTTACAAGGTGGTCTCAAAAAAACAGCTGTCTGTTAATGATTTGCCTGTTTTTGTTGTGAATTTTAGGTAACCTTGCTAAGTTATTACAATGGAAACTTAACTTGAATTTAAATGTACATAGCAGCTTGGTGAATTAAGTTCAATTTAAGTGGTTAGTGGAGAATATAAATCTGATATAATATCAAACCTTAAAATTGCCCGTAAGAAAATTGAAAGGTTATACTTTATTTAAGAGATTAAAAAAATTGCTATTTTGCAGCCCAAGTTCTTGAAATCAAAATTAATTGAAATAAAATGCATTTTCTTGCCAAATGTGTTGGGGTGAAAGGAATTCATCATGGAAGGTTATTACTGTTCGTCGAATCGACGAAGCTCATTTACTTTTTATCATACAACTTTTTTTATGAGTGTTCAAATAACGTCCTTTTTGTCAGCAACGTTAGCTAATGACAAAAGCTTGTAGTGAGTGGACGTACGCTGGATCCTCATTTTTTTCATGTTGAAATTCAGAGGTGTGTTCTCGTCGCAACGACGAAAAGTAACCTAAGTGTAAGTGTAAGATAGAAAATCCAAAAATCGACGATAGTACCTGAAAAATCTTCATTAATCTCTCGTAGCTCCCTATGTAAGAGGCAGATTTGAGACACCTACCTTGCATACCTTAATTAAGGAAAAAAATTCAAAATAAAATACCTAATCGACACGAATCCGTCGAAAATGCTGTCAAAAGGCCAAAAGAGGGTAAAATTGGTCGCCTCTGTCCCTACAGCAAACTCGGGATGACAAAAAATACATGTAATAAAAATATGCATAAAAGCATCTGTTGTGAACATAAAATTGAACTTTGTCACTCATATGGGTGCTTCCAAAGTAACGGTCGTTACCGATTTTCGGAGATTTTTAAAATAAAATTCCAACCTACCCAAATATGCCACGAGGATTGCTTCATTTTGGACATATGAAATTTCAAGCAACGCCAGCAACCGAAAGAATTCATAAAAAATGTAATTTCAATAATTTTTTTGACCATTAAAAAAGTAACTGTCGTTACTTTATAAATGTGCTGTTGTCAAATGTCGGAAACAAACATCATGTATTGTAAAATTTTGCGCAGGATATGTCAAGTAAAATATCTGATTAAATTCTTTGAAATGTTTTGTTTAAGGAATGGATTTGTTTTCAAAACATAGAATTTAGTTTCCAAAAAAAAAAATTATTTATTAAAGTAACGGTCGTTACATCTTAAAAAGTTAACAGTTTTTTCTGTTTGGATTTATTAATTATGGGTAACTTAAAGTATCATATTTTTGTTAGTATAAAGAAAGTTAAAGTTAATCTGCTAATAACTAAATATATTTCTTCTTTTGTATTATGGGCTGCGTAAGAAAAAAGTATTTGTTTTTTACCTTTTTTTACTTTTTGTTGTTTTAAAAAGTTAATTATCGTATCGAATTTTAAAGAGAAATGAATTTCTACTTTTTATTTGTTTTTTTTTTTATTTTTTAATAAAACGCTTAACTAAAACAAATTTTTTTTTTGTTCTATACTTTAAAAATCGTTGCGCTAGAATTTATTTTTTAAAAAGTTCGTCGATTCGACGAAGAGGAACCTTAATGTACTAAAATGAAGAGTAATCTTCTAGGGATAAAGTGGGGATGAATTTAAGGAAGTCATAATTTTGAAATTTTGCTATATTTTATTAATGAATATTCATAAATACATAAAAAAACAGGGGACTAATTCTGGCTGTCGCGATGGAATACTTTTCCGATTCGATAGCAATTCTATTTATAATTCTTTCAGTCGATACTAGGGTGTTTTGTCGATTAATTTTTGTTCGATTAATCGAACAATTTTAGACGATTAATTGTTCGAATAATTGAAAATTGCTTATTTCGATTAAAGGGTTAATCGAAGAATTAATACCGATTAATCGAATAATAATAATATATAGTATTTCTGTTAAATATATAATTTTTTTTAAAAGTTTTTGTAATGTTTAGTGAGTAATTTGGCTTTTATTTTTGTTACACTTTTTTAACACAATTTAATAATTCATTTCACAAAAGAAAAAACGACAAAGGTATATTAACTCAAAGATTTATATTAATGAAGTAAAATTGAAATCGAACGATAATTCGTTTCTACACAAAAAATAAGTGGTAGAAAAATTTTGCGAATTTTTACCGGGTTTTGTCATTCCTTATAGTTTTAGTGGCTTCAATTCAATTTTATGATTTGTTCGAAATATTAAACAATTTCGCTATTTTTGCAAAAAAAAAAAAAAATTTATATACAGTGCACTCGCGATAATATAAACTAATTAAAAAACATAGCCAATTCACTTTTGCAAGATTGTTCATATTTGCAAATGGCATCTAATGTTCTAAATTTTCTAAAATTTCTGATTTTTCTTTTGAAAATTCAAAACTTATGTTTTTTTTAAATTCTTATGTAAGAACTTTTCACGTTAAAATTTTATTTAAAGATGTTTAATAGAATTGCATGTTAATGTGAGCACTAACTATAACGTGCATGTAAACTATTTTGATTAACAACTGAAGACAATTTTAAAGCAGATAGCGAGGGAAATCCCCAAGTTATTATGCAGTTGAATCAAAATTTATTTTGATTTAAATACTGTGTAGGTAGATAAAAACCGTTAAAAATGCATTTATAAGTTGTTCATATTTTAAATCTTTTGCACAAGTTCATATTTTAGAGTAGCCAATGGAGGAAAATAAGTGTTCATATTTTGGGGTGTTCATATGTTCGGGTGTTTTTATTATCGCTAGTGCACTGTTTTCCGCAATTTGTTTTTTTAAGCGATTTAGCGATTTCCAATAAATTGTACGTTTTTTTTTTTGCAAGTTTGCAATTTTTCGCGAATTTTAGCCATGTTCGCGATATAAGCGATTTTTTCTTGTGGGTCTTTAGAGCTTTAACGATTTTTAATAAATAGCCGCTGTTTGCAAATTTTTGCGAATTTCCACTAATTTAACAATTTTTACCGCATTTTTGTAATTCCTTATAATTGTGGCGACTTTTATTTAATTTTAAAGCTTCTATTAAAAATTTTCGCTATTTTTGCAAAATTTCAGAAAATGGGGTTTTGTTAGTTTTAAAAGTACTTTAAGTCGTTCCACACGATAAATAGTTTGCCCTCGATGACAGTGTTTGTTAAATATACTAATTAATTAACAAAGATGCCACTTGATTGAAATTTTTAGCTTTGTTGTCAAAGTTGAGTTACTTAATTTCTGTATTGCAAGCAATAAACTGTGCCAGTAATATTAACGTTAACGTTAATCGTTAAAAGTTAGAGAAATCTACTACAGTAGTTATCAATTATAAAACTTTGACATTAAGAAGTCTTAATAAAAAAAATCACTTGATATATTAAAATTGTCACTTTAACCGTAGAATGCATAACCAAAAAAAATACCACACAAACGCGTGACCAGGGTACACGTGTATCCCATTGTAATTTGGAATCATTATCAGATTCACAGAAAAAAAAATTCATTATAAATACCGTTAAATAAACATACAAACAAATTAATTAAATAGTTAAATGTACATATTTAATAAACTTATTTTTTTAATTATTTCAACAAAAAATTAACACATAAAAAATAACACAAAACGAATTTTTAGTCATTTGGGCTTACAGAAACAAATATTTAACTTGAAGACTGTTTACTAAAAATATTCAAATACACTGGCCTACAAATTTGGAACAAATTGACTGCAGATTCGGGCTATCACGTCTTGTTAATTTTTTATCGCATGCTGCCAATACTGTAATCTAGTCAATACTGACACTACAGTTTCACAATTATTTATTTAACAGAAGACCACATTCATTCTAATTCTTCATAATATAAGCATTTAAGAATGTCAGGGAGAATGTGCGATACTGATTCAAGCTATTTTGCTTTGTATGTGGTGAATATTTGTTTGCAAAAAGGATCAGAATCATTAAAATATGCATATTAACATTATTTTGGTTTTACAGTCAGAAACTTGGACAAACCGTGGACACCGACAAGGTTTTGCATGTTCTTCATTCGCATTTATATTTTTTCCACCAAGATTTAATGAAAATAGAAAGAATTTATCAAGGATTTTGAGACGAAAGCATGATGGGAGACTATTGCTGGACTCTTATACGTGAAACCGAACCAACAAAATACAAACGACGCGTCGTTCAAATAACGCTATTTACTTTCGAAAATTAATTGATTTTTAAATAAACTAGTGATTTTTTTATGTAAGAAACGAATAAAAACATTTTGTTGGAATTTGAAAACCTGACGTGATAGAAAAAAACCAATTACAGATTCGAATTCAGCCCACCCTAGATATTTGGTTGCTCCAGTCCAATACTTGTTGGCTAGTGATATTAATGAAATTATTTAATATATTTAATTAAAAAATCTTAAAAAAGCTCGTTACTCGCACATTTATTTTTTTATATTAAAACTATTGGGTACACGTGTACCCCGGTTATGCGTTTGCGTAGCTGTCATCTTTGGAAGCTAATAGTTATGGAACCGCTGAACCGAATTTCAGAAATGGTTAATAAAACGACTTGAATTTCCTTGATCCGAAGCTTCCAAACGACTTGGAAAATACAAAAAATCTACAGTTAAAATCTTTTTATTTTTGGTACAGTTTGAATAGTTTTAGCTCAATAATACTTATATTTCTATTATTATTATTTCCCACATTTAATATTCAAGAGGTGTCTTTAATTTCAAAAATAAATCAAATATTTCATACTCAAAATACCTATAACCAGAGTACAAATATGTAAGTGAGAAAGTACCACTAATGATAATGATGATGACGACGATTATTTGTTGTTGTAATTTATTCCCCCCCCCCCCCCCCCAAAAACAAAAAAATCGTATGAAAAAAACAAACATGATGAGGTCGCATTTGTTCTCCTCGTTTGTGTGCACTGATCTGAACTTTAATCATCCTAATGATCATCACAAGGTAGTTTTAGGCTCAATAACAACAACACAACTCCACAAAAAAATCGTCATTAGGTTTACTGACTGACGAGTATCAGCAAAAGAAATACGAAAAAAAGTTAAGAAAAGGAAAAAAAGAAAAATACTGGAAACGAAACACGAAACAAAAAAAGTCATACAAACACACGAATAAGAAGAAAAAGATCGATTGTTTTGTACCGTTTGTGTTTTTTATGTACACGAATGCACGATTGGATGTATTTACGTACAAGAATTTACGTTAGTACGTACAAATGTACGAGAGTTAAAAGATTTTACGAAGTATGTATGTATGTGTGTGTTTAAAACGATTTAAAAAAGTTAAAGTGATGCTAATGGTGGACTTTTTTCGATACATTAAATTTTCTTATAAGACGGCGCATTGGAGGAATTAAACAGAAAGTACCTTAGAAAATATTCCTTAGAAAAGCATGTACATATGTATTCAAATACACATTTAAAATATATCTCTGCACTTAGATACTTTTTAAGAAAACCCTGTAGTTCATGTGGCCGTCACCGAGCTGTTATAATATAAGCCCTTTATGACACAACCAGTCCGAATGCTAGCCATATGACTAACCACTTTAACAAGTGGATGTCGTACGAGGGGGTATATTGTCACCAAGAGGCCACAAAAAGACAGTTTATAAACCGGTTCTTCTTGGCTTACCCTTAACTGTCTCTGTCAACTGTTGTCATACGCTCTGTTTCTCTATCTCTCTCATAAAATGAACGAAATGCTCAATGACAGACATTTTTTACTATTTTATATAGACAGCTAAGTGCCAGCACAAAGTGACAGTAAAATTTTCCACAGTTTTATAACCAGTCTAACCCCTTTTGGGGTAAATTGTCACGAAAAAACTGCAGGGAAGTGGCTCTGGAAGTACTTTTTAAATATGTTGTACATTAGTACTACGTAAAAAGTGCTTTTTGCTTTGAAAAAAAATCTCATTATGTACCAAATAGGTACATCATTTAAAAGAACAAAAAGCAATTGTTTTGTGCCAACAACTTATGTAAATATTATATAAAAGGAATAATTTTCGTTAAAATTCTTTTTTTACACAGAAATTACTTGTAACATAAAAAGGACAAAAGTGGCTTAAAAAAAACAAAACTTTTCTTTAAAAGAATCTAGTTTTAAAAACACTTTTACTCAAAACAGGGATGGAAACCATGGCGCAATTGTGTTTTTTATATTTTGGAAAAATTTAAGATCAAATTCAACTTAAGTTAAGTACTTTAGTATTCAATATAGTATTAAGCCTAAAACACAAATTCATGTTGCTTCAAAAACTTAAAAAACAAAATAGTAACGTTGTATTATTTAATTTCTTATTTTAATAAGAGCTACAAATACAATTATAAATTATATTCTAACTTAATTAACCGAGCAATGATAACGTAGACCTTCAGTCCGTTGTCGTGAAACATACCCAGAGTGGCGGGAATCGAACCTATAACCGACGCATTGATAGACAAGCTCACTATCAACTAGCCTACCGGGGCACCCTAGTTACGATGTTATTTATGCATTTTGTTTTACAAATTGGTACAAAATCAGGAAAGCCTTTTTCCATCCATGACAAAAAAGTACCTTATTATATCTTGTGCATATAGTAAATACTCAAAAATTGCATTCTTACAACTTATGTACATATATTCTATAGAAAGTTTATAATTTTTAAGCTTTTACACAAGCACACAATGAGTACCATTTTCCACAAAATTTACTGTTTTACACAACATGTATTTTTTTTTTATAAATAAGTCCTTTCTATCTTTAAAGTTTATAAAATATTAACTTTTTACATTGTAAATACCCTTTTACCTGAATAGTACTTTTTTTTAACAAAAGTTATCTTTTTTACACAATTAGTTTTTATATACTGACATGTTTTAAAAACGATAGTTTCAAACGGAATCTATTTACATAAGTAGTTAACAAAGTTTTTCCTGTTTTCTCTATGTCTAGCAATTATGTCCGATTCGTTGAACGATATTTGGACGATTCTAGGTGGTTTGGAAGTATTTTAGAAATTCTCCGTTCATTAATGAGATGGGTAAGAAGATTAACAAGTGGACTTTCTAAAAGAATAATTTCATAGTTTGAACCCAAACTTAGAGTATGCCCAATCCAACCATATTTCTGTCGCAAAATTTCACGATCAATCGTGCTTTGCTTTGGCCTGTGTAGCGTTTGTTCGTTGTAGCTGGTTCGGGGCTACCATAAAACGGATATTCGAGGTAAACACCTATTAACGAATATATGTATGCGATTCAGAATCGCTGCGTTGACTAACCATGTTTTACATCCATTAAGAACTACTGATTTTACGCAGGCATTGAATATGTTAATATTGGCAGACAGATTCATATTCCTGAACGCCATATTTTTTATTTATTTTATTGAAGCGAATGCTTTACACGCTTTGCTAACTCTGTTCTTCACATACCAAGTTAATATACCGCCAAGGTACACATACATATATGTATAGCTAGTGGTGTGTTGTTACTAGTACTCAGTCTCAATGTCTTCGTCTTGACAATATTAGTGTGTAGTCCACCTTTGATCGCTGTATCGACGATATCGCGTATGCCGGTTGGAACTGTTTAGGTTTCAGTTAATGCCAATATGTTTTTGGTTCGTCAAAACAATAAGTAATTTTTTGCGATTTTTTTTTTTTTTAAAAGGTACACTTTCCAAAAAAGTACTTTTTCTATTTCTTTCTTTCGCCAAAAAAAGATATTTTTCGTTAAAAAGTGACTTTTTAGCCAAAAACAGTATTTTTCATTAAAAATCTACTTTTTTCGTTAAAAAGCAACTTTTTCAAAACAACCAATTTTTTTTTAACAGCGACTTTTAAGCAAAAAGTTACTTATTATAAGTCTTTATTAAAAAAGTAATGCAAAAATTTGTGCGTTGAAATTATTGTCCCATAATCATTGTTAAAAAAAAGTCGAATTTTTCTAAAGTGTACCTACTTTAGAACAATGGTGTCATATGCATTTTAAGCCGGTTTTAGATTAAAGCATACATAATTTGACTATTAGGGTATTCACAATGTGTGCTATCATGTTATATTGTCATAATGTTCTAACATTTTACAATGGTTTAAAAAAATTGTTGTTGCTGTGTAAACAAAAAGGTGTCTTATATTAATAGAACTTTGCTTGGTATGCTTATTGTGCTGTCATAATTAATCAGAAGAGACCTGCGCTGAGCGGCTGAGCCGAACCACATTAGTTTTTGTAGCCGTCGCCGTAGATGGTATAGTTTTATCCGGCTAATATCCGAATTCAACCTGCGGCTAGTAATTTTTGCAACAAAACACTTGCGGCGTAAAATTTGATCGGCTTAGGACTCTGATGTTTGGTAAACAAACAAAATAAAAATTATTTGTGGTTTGCGTCTGAAAAATGGAAAATAGTCAGGAAAGATTTAATTTATTAATTCATGGATTAGAATTCAAAAATATTTTTATTTTTGGTAAATATTTATTTTTCTTATTTGTTTTAAATCAGCTGACTTAAATTTAAAATAGCAAACCAAATTATGAGGGGTGGTTCACAACAGCCGTATATTATCATGTTATTATTTTAAGACTTATGACTTTATGACACCTTGTGAATACCCCATATGAGTATGGACCATTATTGTTTTTTACATAAATATAAGTAGAAGTGCGTGTAAGTTGTGATATTTTGTGAAATCTATAAAACCGTTATAAAAAGCACTTGATCAAAAAATTTTTTATTTTAAAACCGCTATAATCGCATCCGGACTTTGCGTTGCTCCCCGATCTTATAATAGTGATTTTTTGGGATTGTAAGTGTACAAGCGGTTTCTAAGTAGTGGTTGATTTTTTTTTTTTTTGTTGTACTTTGCTGTCTTTTGTTCTGATATTTGTGATAGTAAATATTTTTGTTGTTGCTTGTTGTGTACGATTAGAGTAGAGTAGCAAAGCAACAAAAATATCAGAAATGGGTTGCCATACACTCACAAAAACACTCAATATACTCTCAAACCATCATTAAAATGCTCTAAAACGCTTGCTTTGTTGCTACATCGTTTTTAAAACTAGAGTTTAGTCTTATAAGAGTAACGCTAAGGTAAACAACGATCGTTTTCAATTAACGGCGGTTTTTAAGGAAAATTTTATAAAAATTAGCAAAAGAAAATTAAAGAAAAAAAAAGAATACTGAGTTGAATTTTAAATTGAAAGAAAAACGGAAATTTTTTTTTTAAAAAACATTTTTCGATAATAATAATAATTAAGAAAAGTGTTTTATTTTAAAAACAAGATAAGACAGTTTTATTTTCTAATAAAAAGATACATATCTAGATGAAGTGTTTTTTATTTAATTATAAATTTTAAACTCGAGAAATTTAAAAAAATATTGGAGTCAATTAAATATTAAGAACACGCTATAACTAATTGAAAATTTTTAAAATATGAAAAAATGATCATACTTCTCCTGCTCCGTCTGTTGCCAGCCTAAAAACATCCGAAAAAAATTCATTGGAAATATTTATATGTATATAGAAAAAAAATTGCCGCCTTTTGCTAATGTATGCGTTGAAATTTAATATGTACCTTTATTTACTACATTTTAAACAAAAGATATGTATGTACTTCAGTAAAAAATTGTTTTCAATTCGTGCTTTTTGGTATATACAAAACAACAAAAATAACTAACGAAACTCACAAAAAAAAAACTCTTAAACTTAATAATGATCATTTTTCAAAAAAATATGTATGTATGTATGTTTTTAGGAAAAAAGCGCCATTATACATAATTTATTAAGATGAAAAATATTCTAAGAAATTTTATAAATTTGAAAAAACAAACATTAACTTAAACTTAAAATACTTATAAAAAAAAATTATAATATGTAGGTACAAAACAAACCACCAAATTTTAAAAATTATACAAAAATGGTCGTAAACTAGTAAAAAAATTCCAAGTTTGTAATACCAACAAATTAACAATTAAATAAACAGCATGAGTTTGGTGAAAAGAAAAATCAACAGTTAAAAATTTGAAATTAAATTAAAAGCAACAACAAAATGTCTAAAGATAACGACGTTTATGAAAATAGAGAACAAGGAAAATTTAAAAAAAAAATACTGAATATGTATACAAAATGAACGAAAAGCAACAATAACTACTTCTTTCATACATACATGCAAAAAATAACTATGGTGCGATCTTTTTTTTTTTTTTTTGTGTTATTTGGAGACTTTTTTATAACCAATACAACATCGTCACTGTGCTCCCCTTTCAGTTGGCGTTGTTTCCATTATTGTTTTTTTCGCTCTCCTCATTCTGATCATCGAATCTCTGCAGAGAGTCTAGACAAATGAGCTGTGCTTTGCAAAATATATGTAGTTTTTGCTAAATCTTCAAGTAGAAGCTGATAAATAACGCAATTGGTAACTCTGGTCTTTTTATTGTATTTTTAAGCCGCATTTTTTATGATTTTGTTTTTTCTATTTATTTAATTAATTTATACATCATTATAATTGTGAAGTGTTTATTGTACATTTTAATTACATATGTATGTGTTTTTTTTTGTAATAATTAATTATAAATAAATTTTCATCGTTTGTTTTGTTATGAGGAAATTCTGTTGTTGTAAAGTGTAAAAAACTTATGTATGAGCAACAACATTTTAAAGGTTTTTTTTCTTTAATTAAAGTACAGAAAAAGTTAACACAATGGCTTAACAAATATATACATATTTTATTTTTCAATTTATTTATTATCTAAAGCGTCAAAGCAAAATTATGTAAAACTTTAAAGAAATAGGACTATTAAGAAAAAGTGTTGGAATTTATTAAAACTTTAATATGCAAAATTCACATACAAACATTTCCTGGGTTTGAAAGCCCCGGTAGTCTATGTGGTAGTCAGTAGTTTTTCCATAAGAGAGTTGCGATTAGTTTAATAATTATATTCTAATACTTTTTTTCCCAAATAAATAAAAGTTGTAAAAAAAACGAACCAATTTATTGGTAACGCTTTTTTCGGATTTTTTTTTTATAAAATACTTGCTGTTAAGTGTGAAAGTAGCTTTAGAACTGGAATATTTATACCAACACCACCATTTACTCTTCCATTATTATAAGTTTGTTTGGTAGGATTAACGTCTTTTTCTCGATAAAAGCGTTATTAAGGTCGGGGTTTTCAGATGCGAATTAAGTTTAAACTTAGGTTAACGTACTCTGAAACTCGGATTTTTCTAGCGAAATTTGTTTTTTTGCATTATTTTATTAAAGACCAACATTTTAAGCAAAACTAATGACGGCACAAATATTTTCTCAGATTAACTTAGTTTAACTGATATCTCTAAAACCCAGCCTAAGGAAACTACATCCACATAGCAATAATTGAGAGGGTATTATGCGTAGTGGTCCTAGAACCATCTTTTAGAATACCCTTTGACTCGGAATCATTTTTCGAGTTGATCTAACAATGTCCGTCCGTCCGGCTGGCAGGTTGGCTCCCTATGTAAATCTTGTACCCAAAGTATTTCCAAGCTTATTATTAAATGAGCAAAACAAATTTATATTTAATTAGAAATTAGTGCCCGGAATTTAAAGTTCTAAGTAATTCTCTTAAACTTCTATTTAAATAAAAAAACAATGATTTTCTTTAGAAGTGTACCTACTTGAAATTTAAATATTTTTTTTTCATTTCGTTTCACTTATAATTTTTTTTATAAAATTTCTTTAAATTTTTATTATTATTTTTTTTCAAGTTTTACTCGTGTTTTTTGATAAACAAATATTTATCTCACATTATATTTTTGTTTTTATTCAATTTGGTTTAATTTTTTTTTTTTAATAAATTTGCTTTTTAAACTTGTTTATTTAAAAGTTTATTGAACTTCTTTTTATGTTTATTTACTTGTTCGATTAGAGTTTTTGTGATTAAAAAAATATTTGGTTTTTTTAAGTTTTTTTTCTTTTTTTTCTTTATTTAAATTTTGGTAAAAACTTTTTAAATTGCTTTCGTTTTTTTAATGGAAACTAAATTTAATATTATTTGAATTTTAAATTGGTAGTTATAATAAAATTTTATTTAATTTTAATATTAAAAGTTTTATTAAAAAAACAAAAAAAAAAAAAAATTAAAAAAAGTAAGAAAGTATAGTCGGCCAAGCCCGACCATATGATACCCTTTACCACAGTTTTTTAAAACTAATTTTCATGAACGTACACTATTTGGGCAATCATGGACCCGACATACTAAAATGGTTTTGTGAGGTTAGGATTCTTGTTAAAATATTATTAAGATTCAAGTCAAACGGTTCAGGCTCAATATTTTAGGGTACATATTACAGCCATGAGCAGAAACGCTTAATACCCTCTTCACAATTGTGGTTTGGGTATAAAAATACTAATTTACATAAATTAATTATAAAAAAGTTGCTAATTATTTAAAAGTTTATAAAAGAAAGATTTTTTTTAATGGAGAAACTGTGTATTCAAAAAGTATATCAAAAGTTTAATTATCATAAGCGAAACAAGTTTTAGTCAATATTTGGGTTTTCTAAAATTTTAATTTTACGATTAATGAAAACTATAACTAGATTTAATTAATTACTTGTGTATTAAAACAATACTTTTCGAGTGAACATTTAATATTAAACAAGTTTTAAACTTACAATGTAAATAAAATACATTAAAAAATTAATCACAACAAAAATCAATTTCAATTAAAATTCAATAAAACTGCAAAGAATTCTGATGATGGGAATGTGGTTATTCTCGAAACGTTTGATCCCCAGCTCATCCAAGAATAAAAATTATCAAAAATGTTGTTGTTTTTTGTTTGGCTTAAGGTCATATATTAAATGGATTTTTTATTTATAATTTTAATATATGACCTTAAGCCAAACAAAAAACAACAACAAAGATAATCGACACAGGTCAACAATAAATATTGAACATTATCAAAAATTTTTAATTAATTTCATGTTGTAAAATTCCTTCCTCCAGTTAAATAATTCAATGAAAACAAAATTTGATGAACTCAAGCCTAACTAAATATCAAAATTTCAAATTAAAAATCGACAGTTCAACTAAAAAAATTACAGTTGTACTTTTATAATTTGTAACAATATTTAATAACTTTTTCACAAAAACAATAAATTATTTCATTTAAATTGAAAATTGTTATTAGGTATGTGTTTGAAATTAGTTTCAATTAAATTTTTTACTAAATCCATCGAAACACTTGTGGGCCATTTTGATTTTAATTTAAACAAATTTAACTTTACCAAAAATCAATTAAAATGTTATGTTTTTTTTATTTAATATTTATTTCAAGTGTTTCTATTACACTAAAAACAAAGCTATCAGAGGTGTGCTGGAAACCGCAAACGCAAAACGCAAGAATTTGGAAGTGGTTTTTAATAAAATTTAAACTTAATTCATATAATATTTAGTTTAAAATCCTGTTTAATAGGGAAATATTTGTTTAATATTTGTCATAAAATTTTTTTATTACAGAAATCTTATTAAAAAACGACGTTTAAAATTCTTCCGTTTTACGTTTGCGATTTCCAGCACACCCCGTTATAATTTACAGAACTTCAATAAAATGTTCGCTACTGAAACTTGTTTCAATTAATTTCTTAATCATCATCCAAAGTTATTTTTTTTGGATTTTTCGAAATTATTAAAGAAATAATTAACTTAACTTTTTTGTGAAATTCTAAATTTGTTTAAATTATTTCATATACATACATACATAATAATTTTAGGGTTATTTCGAGTATTCAGATATTCTTTTTTCCATCTTTAATTATTTTTTAATAATTTAAATAGATGCTCTCGTTTTTTCATTATTAATATTTCTATATCGATTAATATTTTATTTTTGTTTTTGATTCACACCCATTATTTTTGTGTGTTTCGAAAACGTTTATTAAACTTTTGTATACTTTAAAATTATCAGTTCACAAAAACAACAATAATATTAAATAGAATAATTTGAAACATTTTAATATTATTTTGTGTCACTATTTTATACTTTTTAATACTGATAATATTTGTGTTTGTGCTCTTTCCAATTTTTTTTTTTACTATATTTAATTTTTTTGTTGAAGGGAGGAAAAGGCAAAACAAAAACAACAACACGCAAAATAATAAAAACAAAAAAATCTTATCACATAATAGTTGTTTTTCTTTTTTTTTGTTATTGTAATAATTGTCACTGAATGAAAATAAATAAATTATTTGTAAAGTTTGTTCTTCCAACTTGTATGTAAGTAAAAAACAGAATTTTAAATAATAAAAGAACAAAGTTTAAAATTACGTTGTGTAAATCAGCCATAGAAAATATTAAAATTTTTCTTCAAAAACAAAACAAAACGATGAAACATTTTATTGTAATAATTATTTTTCTTAGGGTTAATAAAATAATACATACAGTGGGTAAAAAAAAAAGTTAAGAGACGTTTTTTGTGTGATGCAGGAAAAACTATTAAAGCATAAATTTTTTTTTTTGACCAAGTCAATCTAAGCTAGTAGAACTATAAATTTATTATAATTTTAATTAAATACATGTACTTCAGCAGCCGTAAGAGAATACAAAATTTAAACTAAGATTGCGGCGAACTAAACAAAGTATTTAGTTTGATAAAATCGTGGTTTGGAAATCTTAAACGACATTTTTACAATTTGCAAACGCTGTTTTCGATTTCGTTTGTGATGAAGGAGCTAACTTAACCGAACACAGATAATAATACAGTTATCCGATTTGGCAGCTATCAACAAGTTTAAATTTGTCAAAATCCGAGTTTCAATATGTATGTTTTAAACTGCCATGGAAATATTTAGGAAAACTACTTAGCAGTGCTTCAGAATAAACCAAACATTATTTAGCGTACGGTTTAGTGTTTGTGTATTAGTACACAACCCTAATTTTGTTCATAACTATTTTCACGAAAGCAACAAACATTATATACAGGCATGTTCTGTAAATCGAAATGAAGTGGATTAAAAATCACATAAATTTTGAAAACGATCCTGTAAGGAAAGTTCTTGTAAATATTCCTTTTTATACACTTCATACTTTGAGTGCTAATTATCTTTACATAAACTTCTATTGAAAACTGGATAAACTACAACCATTTTGTAAATAATTCTCGTTCGATTTCAATTCCACTTCATTTCGATTTGTAGAACAAGCCCGATAGTGTTCTGCTTTTCGTTAAAATACAAAGCAATGTTAGTGATTCTGTAGACCAAAAGGAGTTAATTGCAATGCAGTCCAGACTGGAAAATGCAAAAGTTTATATTTTAATGTTCTGTAGTGTTTATTTTTTGACATTGAATTTTAGCATCGCTTCTCAATAATATTGGCGTTGTTGCTTGATAAGTTGCACGAAAAAAAAGAAAAGAAAACTTTTTTGGGGGAATTTGCTACCCAAAAACTGTTAGCGCTTGTGCTTTTCATATTTCTACCGTACCGAACACTCAATAACAGTTATAATAATGTTTATTTTCGAATACTGATTTAAACACAAAGATCACTAACTTTCCTTAAGAGCATTTCGAAAAGATCCCTTCCAGTTCTAAGAAATTAATAAGATTTGCATTAAAAATAATGCCTTAAATTGCACTGGAAATGTGGTTTCTTTTTAATAAAATAAAACTTTGTTCTCCTTAAATTTCCAAAACGAGCCAGTTTGCAAATTGAGTTGAATTTTTATCAAAAGTAAAGCGCTTTCTCGTCAACCTTCATCAAGCGAGTTTTCTATGTAAACTTTGCACACTGGGGAGTTATTTAGCATACCCCTTATGTCGTCGAATTAAATAAAAATGCTAAACTTCAAGCGATTTTTTTAGATAAAGGAGATTTTTTACCACCTTATAAGAGCATATAGCCAAATAAAATTTGCCTTGAGCAAGGCCTATTTTTATATGTATTCATTAAAATTATAGGACTTCTTAAGAACCACCAAATTTATGCTAAATTAGTTAAATTATGTATTAAATGCACTTAAAAAGCTTTAAAAATGCATTTATTAGGAAATTTCCGGAAACTATGGCAGAGAAAGTTCTTTGGAAAATGTTTTAAAAAATCAAATGTTGAAATGAATTCTCGAAAATTTAAAAGGGATTTTCGAAACTAAGAAATCTTAAGTTTGCCATTAACGATACCCTTTAGCTCAAATTAGACGTAACATACCCATACAAAACAGCTGTTTAAATCATCATTATGGACAACGTACGTGAATTACCATAACGACATACCATATCCATAAAAACAAATTGAATTTTGGCCGTCGTTGCGGCCAGTTTATGCCACATATTGTTTTACCTTTATGTCAATACCAAGTTTTCTCTTTTTTATAACCCACTGTATGTGTATTTTAAAGACTTGATTTGTAAAAAAAATATATTTCAGATTTACAATTTACTTCCTATATTTTTTTTAATTATTATTTATTTCCTATAAAGTGCCTTCAAAATATGTTTTATTTATTGTTCTAATCGCATTCAATTTCCTTATACTGCTGTTTTTAGTGAGTGAGGGTCCAGTGTTTCACATTTGTTAAATTTAGATATTGTGACTAGATCCACACTCATTAAAAACGGTTGTTTTAACGTACAAATTTTCTTGGCAAAAACGTCAAGAAAATAATAAATGCAACTGATTTTTTTTTAATTTTATATCGTATTATAGAAGATTTCATAAAGGAAAACTATAGAAGAGCATGTAATTTTTAAAAATTTTTTACAAAAAAAATCGACTGCTTAGCAAAAGTTTATATGTATATGAGTTAAAATTACAACTTCAGTTGATACATTTGAAAAGATTTTTACGAGTTTACTTATTTAAAAATTTTTAAATTGGTAGATTTATTTTTAGAAATTTTTAAAGATTTTTTTTTAACGAATATGCATAAAAACAAAAGCTGCAATCTCCATTTTTTTTAATTTATTTATTTTTTTTTTTTTTAATTAATAACAAAATTTTTTTCATCATTCCTCTCATATACTCGCATTATTAATGTGATGTTTTGTTTTTTAGTTAAAACCATTAAAAGGAAGATACAAAGTAAATTTGAACCAAATCATCTTTGGAGTTTTAGGAAAAAAATCGATAAGAAATTAGGAGATTGCTGTGTTTGTTTCAACCAAATGGACATTAATGGGGTTAACTTTTCTATAAAAAAATGCAGCCATGGTAAAAGGTGCATGTACAAAATGTCTTGCCTACTTTCTAATAATGCAATTTCTTATTTAACGAAAACAAAACACAAAATTATATCGCCCTTTTTAAACAGCTGATATAAAGTTTGTTCCTCAAAATATAAAAAACATACGGGAATCAAAAAGTTCTTCAAAATTTAAAAAAATATACATAAACAAAAATGAAGATTTTTTTTTAACAATTCTAAAACACCGAATCCACTTAAATTGTATATCACTGACAACCCACCATTAACAATGTAATGCTTTCCTATTTATTTTTACTATAAAATAATACAAAAAAAAAACTACTAAAATTTAAAATTGTTTCTGTCCTGATTAGAGGCGTTTTTTCCCAACTACGTTTGGTAGCCCTTTATACATATAAACATAAGTCACCTTTTTACAGGGCATTATCAACACTTGATTTATACGAGGCGTAAAGTGCAATGCCCTATGCCATTACTTAGGGTGAGCTTTTAAAAAGAAAACAAGCCACCCTTTAAGAGTGTAAAGCATTTTTAAGTAACGAACAAACAATTTGCCGGTTTTTTAAATAAAATGTCAAATTTTTTTGTTAAAAAAAACACCATAAGTCTGGGTTTAGACTGGTTAACAGGAAAAAAGAGAACATGCTTGTCTTCTGTCCCCTTTTACTCAGGCTTTCTAACGGAAAACATTCATTTTGTGAACCCAGACTATTTACTAAATTTGAGTCAGTCAAGTTTAAATGAAATTTGGGATTTTAAGGATTCTATTTTGTTGAAAATGTTCCTGTAAATTCTGGCTTGACATTTAGCTTTAAGCGAACTCTTAAAAGAACAACTTATATAAAGCCATGTCAATTCCGTCCGGAATCGAAGAAAAAATATTTGTTTATTGATAAAAAGTGTATTTTGATAGTTTTTTGTACTCTCTGATACCGAAAACTCCCATTCCGTTTTTGAAAACAAAAATGGTTTCATTCCGAAAACATTTTTTTGACTTTTTCTGAAGCACCAAATTTTTTTATTTTTTTTTTTTTTTAATAAATATTATTTTTTATTAATTCCCTAAGCTAACCCCGCGAAGCTCTTCGCTTGTCTGCAGGAGAGAAACCCGAGACTCTGGCGGGAATCGAACCCGCAACCCCGGCGCTGATGATAGAATAGCTCAGTACCAGCTAGTCTACCGGGGCACTCAATGGAATGAATTCCGTTTTCGAACGGAATTGTACTCTGTGACATGGCTGATATTAATATTCTTCAGCAAGTCATCGTGTTTCTTCTTAACCACTAAGCGGCATTTTTTCAAAATTGATTTTTATAGCATTTGCCACCTGATTGCATTCTCATCTTGACAACTTTGTATGAAGAAAACAATTAAAGCCATTTTGAAAACATCGTAAGCGCCATATAAACATTTGCATGCAAAGTATTTAAAGTTGGAAATGTTAGTCTCACCTTCCAGGCTCTAAAAATCAGTAACATTGGTAAAAATAAAACTTTTCGTTGATTAACTGCACGAACAACTATATATCCTATACAGCTTAAATGTTTTTTTTTTTTTAATAAAATGCAAGTTTTTTCCTTTATGACAAAGTTCTATGTCGATGTCTTAACATGGCTTCCCTACGAAACCTGGTTCTAGCTTGAAATTTGTTTTTGGTCTCTCAGAGGTTAACGGTTGTTCAAAGGCGGTTAATTTCTAAGACCGACCCCAACTATTTTTATACAACCAAAATTTCTTGTTATGGATTCAAAACTCTTGTATGATAGTGTAAAGTACCCTTAAAAGCCGTTTTGCACTATAAAACAAGTCTTTAAAGTATTTTGACGTTTATCTAATTATTGTTTGAACATTTTCAAAAAACAATAACAACTTAACATGTCAGGGTTTTTTCCTTAAAATACTTAAGACTTGTTTTAAAGTATTAAGCTGCCTTTAGCGGCCGCTCTTCCAGTCGGTTTTTTCTTGTGAGTGGAAAACTTTTTGCATCAAGCCGAATAGCTGAAACGACTTTCTTCAATATGTATTTGTTGTGCAATTTTCAGTAGTTTTGAACGAACAATTGTATAACTTTTTATTTCACTGCTGACAGCACTGGCTTTATCTCCTTCTCTTTCATTTTCTTATTCTCAATAAACAACTTACATAAACTGCATGTACGTTAAACGCTGTAGACTTTTTCATTCGTCGCTCCCCGTTCACAATCAAACTCAAATGTTCTGCAGCAAATGTTTCATGTTATGGACGGGGGTACTACGGGAGTTTAACAAATGAACCAATCTCCACAGAAGATCTGCAAATAAATATAAAATTGAATTTGTCAAAAGCATCTTATTTGTTCGAACGCCGCTTATGACGCTTGCAAAAGTAGAAAGTAGTCCTACTTCTTACATTCTACACTTTAAGGAATCATACGCTTTTGCGCATGTAACTGACTACGTAAAACTACATTGATTCTACTTTTTGAGGGATGCCTAAAAAAAATAAAAATTTAATTTAATAAAAAAGTTTGTGATATTAATTAAAAAATTAATTAAATTTTCACCAGTTTACAAATTGATTAAACGTTTTATTTACTTGATTAAACGTTTAATTTACTTGATGAAATTTTTTAATTAGAACTGATTTTATTTTTAATTAATGCCTGAATGAGTGATAAATTTTGGAGAATTTTTGCTTTGTGCGAACAAGCCTTAAACGCATGGCGTGGAACTCCAGCTTTATTGTTATATTTTAATTTTTCAATTAATTGTACAGACTGCATAAATATTTATTTTGTTCTTGCTATTTTGAAAAACAAAAAAACTAGAAAAAATTTGTTGAAATATTTCAACTTATTAAAATGTTCCTAATGGATATTGCAGCTCTTAGTTTTTTATCCCTCAAAAATTTTCTATTTTCTTTATACTGATAAGTAAAGAAAAAAGAAAACATTTTTAAACATACATATACATACATAAATAATACATATCTCTGGAAAATAAAATTTTTTTTTCAAAAACAATTGCGCATTAATTTTTTAGATCTATTAAAAATTTGCAAAATTTATTCTCGCAATAACAACTTGTTGGAATTACTTTTTTAAACCACCTTTTTTACCTTCAAGAAATAAAATAAAATAAAAACTTTCCCTTAAATCATGTCAAGGAATTTTTACAAGTAATTTTTATTCAAAAATAGGGGTTGTTTTTTGTTATTTCTTTATTACACCATTGTGCGATTTTTTTTAGAAACATTTAATTAAATGTAACGTAATTTTGTTTTTAACTTAAAAGAATAACAATTACCTTTTCCAAACATTTCCCTACGACCAAACAACCCTTAACTCGTAGCTAAAGATCTTTTAAAATGATCATAATGTGAGTTAAAAACCACCCTGTAAAAAGTTCATTCGCATTTGTGAACTGTCGCTATTTAATTTGTGTCGAGTTGTGGCACCATCTTCAAGATAATTTATGCAATTCTATTTAAATCTGTTTCCTGTTAAGGAAATTTTCTTTGATAGTGTTGTTTTATTGTAGCACAGATGTTTTTTTTTTTTTTTACTAAAATAAAACAAATTATTAAAGCATGACGTTGATGACGAAGACAGTGGTGCAGTAACCAACCACCGGATTTTTTTTTTTCGAAAAACACCTGCATTATTTTCTTTGTTTAAGAATTTAAAAAAAAAACCAATTATTAAAATTGTAACGAATTTTTTTTTAAACTAAGCGGTTCTAAAAAATAAAATTGGGCAACATTTAAGTCGGCTTAAAAATTAAGACGACATTTAATCGTCATTTGTTGGTGTGACCCGGGGGTCCCAATTACATTTTGCAAGTAATAAAAACTAAAATTACATTGAATTGATTTTTTTTGTTAATTACATTTACGTAAAATGTAAAATAAATCAAAATAAAATTCAATTAAATTAACAAGAAATTGTAATAAAAATTTTTAATTGAGATTACGTGTGATTGTGATTGAAAAACAAAAAAATCAATTGAAATTCATCTCATTTTTTAAAAACGATCTCGTCTTAAATCGATTGATTTTCTTCACATACTTAAATTTTGGAAATTGCAAAAGGTTATTTTTATATACTAAAGGGTTCCATTTAAGGGTGGGTTTTTAACATTGAGATTAGAGATTTAGTCATCTTTAATCTGTGTTTTTAGTTTTTAAGATGAGGATTAATTACTTTTAATTGCCAGTTTAAGCGGCCAATGTTGGTGGTTTAAACTTAATCATCAAATGTCAACACAAACACATGTATAACAAAAGCAGCTGTTAATTTTTTATTTTTTTAGAAAACAGAAAAATGGATTATTCTTGTAAAGATGAAGACTTTAGTGATTCTGAAATATATGCAAAACCTAAACAAACTAATTATAAGAATAATTTTTCTTTTTATAAGAATTAAAAGGGCGAAAATTCTTCTTCTTCTGTATAAAATGCTAAGTGGATTGATAAAAAGTTTCCATTTTTAATATGTTGTTGCCATTTGTTGTTATTCATTATGGCAATGCTTCAAGGTTTAAGCTACCTCTTAAAACCGGCAAGCACAATTAATACTCAATTAAATTTATCCTCAGATTTATTAATTATAGTCTGCCGCTAAGATTAAACTCGATGTTAAAAACCCGACTTAGAGTTTGTGGGACCTGTGGGTCCTAATAGCATTTTGTAAGTAAAAACGCCTATAATTACGCTCTAACATTTAATTGTAATTTTTGTCAATTACACCCTGCAGCTAAAATCGTTACTAGTAAGGTTTTGGACTAGTTTATTACTAAATGAAAATGAGAAAGATGATAAAATTTCGTCTGCACAGCTTTATATGTGACGCCGTTTGTTGTAGAAACAACATTACAAAAAGTAGTAAAACGCGATGTAATTCTCTTTCGTTGTTATAGCAAACACAACAACACTACAAAAGTAGATATAAAAAACGATTAACTTGTTTGTTGTAGAAATAACAAAAACACTACAGAAATTCCCGAATTCTTTTTGTTAAAATTATTAAGTTAAAAACATCAAATTTACAATCTAAAATTATGACGAGCCCATATCGGGGCATTCTGCTGTTTTCTTATAATTAAGAGTTACTACGGTAAACAAACGGGAATTCAACTTACATGTACGTTTGTGACCGAATATTATAAACCTTATGTAAAACAGCAATTATGACAGACATGCACAATTACATGTGACTTGCAAAGTTGACAAGTCAGGTGTATAAAACTTGTCGTCTATATGCTCCTTTACTCATATGGGAGTGTAGACATGATGTTCTATAAAAATATCAGAGTTGTCAAAAATGTTCTTCATAAAAAACAAAAACAATTTAATGCACACATGTACAAATTTTGGCTCATACATACTAATTTGACAATTTGGGGTTATGTTTGTCCGCTAACGAGTCATGTACCTTGTATACAACTAAGTTTTGTAATGATTGGTCCATAATTAACTATGGGCTCTACATAAAGCCACATTTTAAAGAATATTGATCTATAATTGACGATAGGCCCCATAAAAAGCCAGCTCCACATATATTTTAACTGTCGGTGGATGGTTATAAATATTCGGCACAGAATATAACACTCTTTTTGGTTCTTTTCTTGTTGTCCTTTATGTTCGATAAGATTTTATTAAATTTTAGTGTTTTTTTGTTTTGTTTTTATGCGGAAGGATTTCCAGGGCGAAATAACGGCATTCGAAATCCCTTTTAAGTTGTATTTTCATTTCGTTCGACATGGAAGCCATAATTTAGTCCCAAATCTTAGAATATGTTTTCTATCACATTAAAAATTAATTAAATCGAAGGTTTTTTTCTATAAGTTTTTATAGGCGGAAATTATACCAACAAAATTGTGAATAAAAATCTCTTGGGAGTTTCTTACCCCTCTCCCATTGTTTGTTTCTATTAAAATTGAATTGTAAAAATAGCAGAATTTATATATTTTTGTTTGTGTAATCCTTAAGACCCTGTTAGCTGACAGTAACGTTAGCAAATCAGCTGCTTAATTTTTTTGTATACATATAAAGCAATTAGAATGATTAGTGCCAGTTCACACACGTCAAGTTTGACTCTTTAATTCTTGAGCTTTTAGTAGAGAAGGGAAAATAAATTCTCATTGCTTTTCCCTTTTCTCCCTGGAATTGAATAATTTTAACGTCTAAATCTGCAGAAAATTGTTTTTTCTTACTTTTTACTGTACGGTTACATTACTGTTACTGTCAGCTAATTGGGGCTTTCATTAATGGTTTCTTAAGCGCTTAATGATTCTGTTTATTTTTTTTTTACATTTCTTTATTAAGTTGTTTGAATTACTTCACTTATATAGCACATTATGTACATAATTTATTAGAAAATGTATACCCAAGTCCATAGTTATAGGTGCAATTCAGCAAAAACTTACAATGAAGTATAAATGTTTGGAGAATTTTTGCAATATTGACGTTATTTTAAAAATTTTACAAAAAATTTTGTAAATTAAAGTTATTATAAAAAAAAAATTTAATATTTTGAACAAAAATTGCTGGGGTCCCTTAATTTTGTACCGAAGTGTGCTTGCAGAAAATATCCAACAAAGATTTTTATGTTCGACATATTCTTTCTTTTTTTTTTTCATAAAATTTTTTTTTATATTTTATTATTAAATGTTCGCAATCTACTGCTATTACGTTTGTTATTTATTTTTTTTTTTTTTATTATAAATTTTTTATCATTAACTGACTGACTGACTTTCTTTCATTTCATGATTTAATCATAATACAAGTTTTTTCTTTCATACATTTGCTAGTTTTTTTTAAATTTTTTTCCAACAGATTTCTTTATCTGTCTGTTTGTCTTTTTGTTGGGTGTTTGTGATTTTTGTTATTGCTATTTTTGCAGCCTTCAGCTCTGAGTCTGTCTTTTTTCCAGAAAATGCCGATTGCGCGATTCCATATTTTGATTTTAAAAGTAGTTTTTTTTATCTTTTTTTGTTGCTCTTTGCTTTCAGTATTAACTACATTTTTATAATTATTTTTTTTATTTATTTTTTGAAGTTTTTTCTTCATTTCATTTCAATTCTTTTTTTTTTTAACATAGTCATATTGAATTAAAGTTGTTCATTAAAAATTGATTTGAAAATTTGTGTTTATTTTTTTATTTTTCTCTTTTAATTTTCTTGAAGATGTTTATTTTTAAAACTTTAAAACTAAAATGAAAGAAGGAAGATAAATATGCTTACCTACATTGTATGGACTCGATCAGGCTAGTTGTTTGACAATTTGTTTATTGAGTCTTTAAAATAAAGTCATTGTCCCGACTTGTTAGCAGTGGTGCCAGCTTGCGAGGTTTTTTTTATAAACAACAATTTTTTTTGCTACGATATAAAACTAACAAGACATTTTAGTTGACTTTTTATTATAATAGCTAACAGTATTCCTTACACTGTAACCATAATTGCCATTCTTTGCATTACTCTATGCAAGGTCTTGTCTTTAATATTCGGACTTATTGTGTAAGGCGTTGTCGTTAACGAGTGAGACATTTTTATTTAAAGATTTAATAGATTAAAGTTAAATTTTCGCCGAACATTTACCAAGATGTGCCAAAGAATTTTTGCTTGATTTTTGCTTTTTGTAAATAATTATTTTTAAAAATTATTTTTTTTTCTTATTTGAAATATATCACGTTTAAAACCATTGCCTTTAACTCACCTTAAGATGCCAATATTAATATTCTTTTAATGTGAAAGACAAATATATACAAAATTTATTTAAAATTTCTTTGTTTTATTCTTTAAATAAAGTTATTTTATTTTAATAAAACCTACCCTCCGTCTTCTTTTATTTGAGTTTGTGGTTACAGGTGTGTTTTTATTATTATTGTTATTTCAGTTCTGTTTTCAACGAATCTTCATCAACGGCTGCATATAATTGTTTATTTTTTTTTTTTAGTTATTTTAAACGAAATATTCAAATTATCTAAATGTCTTGAATTTAAATTATTTTAAGCAGCTGCTAAATGAAATGATAAAAAGTTAAGCAGAAAAATTTCAAGAAATTGCGTTTAAACCCAAAGTATAGATAACTTTTAAGCGTCATTCACAATGTAAGCGACAATTTGGTTTTTCTTTTGTCTCATTTGAAACTCTTATTTTCTTTGAACAAAAATGTGACTTAAGTTTTTTAAAAAAATTTTGTCTACTTCCTCAATAATTTGTTTGAATTTGTGAATGATGTTTATAATAATTTGTATTAGTTTTGAATAAAAATTATAACAATATGTTTTTTAAAACGCACAAGCCATTCTTTGCTGTGCACAGCGCCCTCTGGCAGATATTTCGTTAACACTTTGCTCTACATGTTCAATGTTTTCCGCAGTGCGAATAAAACGTGGTCTTACAGTTCGAGGCTTATATCTTACGGAGCCATGTTGGTGGTAACGATGTACGAAGCAACGAATCATTGCTTTAGATGACGAAATTCTATCTTTAAAATGTCGACGAAATGCTCTTTTCGTTAAAATCTTTGATTGCTGCTTTTAATAATAAAATTCTCGTCCCTTGTTAAGTTGTAAATCTTTCCATTATTTATTCCCCTGGTGTGATTTATATTATCTAAAAAAAAATATTAATTAATAGGTACCTGTATATAAACGAAAAAGTTATTAAATTTTTAAGCCCCATGGTGTCTTTTGGCCCACCCTGTATATAAGCAGTCGGTGTTGATCTTGGTACGTCAAAAATGGCATTTTGTAACAACTTAAAAAATATAAAACATAATTCCAAAAATATGCTATTTTCTGTTATTTATAATAAAAGCAAAATTCGTTAAAGCACTTCTTCTTAGGATACTTAACTTTTCCTACTTTTACAATTCTAATGGCTAATAAATCACTGCTGGTTTAAACGCTGGTTTAGTTGAACTTAACTTAAATTTATATGCAGCTTAAACTCAACAACTATCAATCAGTGTCCCATGTATTATATGTTAGTATAAAAATAACATGTGGCTACGATAAATCTTATCAAATTCATATGGTCTGTATTGGTGATTTAAACGCCCAAATTTTATGCGTTTAATGATGGTTTATATGTTTAGTGATTTATAGATTTGTTGGTTTAAACACATTTTTAACCAAAAAGAGAGTTGAACTTGCTCTGTATAATTTAAACTCGTAAACAAGATGTACCTCAATTTACGGCAAGATTCGTTATCACTGACTTCACTCTCCTTTTTTTTAGTACTCTTTACCTAAAATCTAGAAATATTTGGAACTAAATCAAAGCGTTCAAACAGAATTGAGTCTCAAACTTCAGGCAAAAATTTTAAAGCCCATAATTTTCTGTTTACAAAATGTATGAAATTTAATAAAAGTATGGTAGCATTGTCCGGAGAATTAGTGTCTATATCTGAGAGCATTACTGAGCTACCTCAATAAATTTTATACATTTTGTAACCAGAAAATTACTGAGAGCATTAGGAAAAATGTTCTCAAAATAAAAAAGGTTTTATTTCACGATGGCTTTGTATGACTAATTTGTATGTCAAATTGCATAAAAACTGTGGTCGCGACACAGTTCTGTTTGAACACTGATAGGTCTGTAACCTGTCATAGGAATGAATGCCGATCAAAAGTGGAATTTATTCCATATTGCGTTTTTTAAAGAAGCAAAAAAAAATCGATCGGAATTACAATTACGGAGTTAAAACCACTTCGATCGGAATGTGTTAGCAATTTGCTAAGGTTTGTTTTCACTACGTCGGATCCGGTATATTGTCTCTACCCCAACTAATATAATATTTACACATTTATTGAATTTTTTATTTGCTTTAATATCATTTTTGTTGTTGTACCTATAATAATAAACATTTAAATTTTTATCAAGATACCTTTTTTGGCATACATTTTTTTTTTTGCTTGTTATTCATGTGTATGAAATAAGTATAACAATAGCCAAATTACGCACTAGTGATGGAGACAGACACGATGACGATGATCGTATAATAATTTTTAGTTTAACAATCAAGAACTATAGAAAATTTGTTTTGCAATCAGTAAAGTGAAAAAATAGTATGTATTTTAATTCAAAATTAGAATTAGGAAGATTCTGAGTGCTCTTTTATTGAGAAATAAAAATATCTTTATTATTAGATCGTACTTTCAAAACGCAGCTTTTAAAAAATTAAAACAAGTTACTCTAATTCTAAGTAATGCAGGCGATAAGTGGTTAGTGCTGGTTTACACTCTTCAAGTTTTAGTCGTCAAGTCTCGAGTCTTTAGGATAGAGAGTTAAATAAAGCTGGAAGTACACACCACGCGTTACTTGCTTTTTCGCCGCATACGCAGCTGTCAAAAAAGTAGAACCTGTTTAGTAATACGTAGTAAGTTACATGCACAAAAGCGTAGATGCCTTGAGGCGAAAAGTAGGTTTACTTTCTTCTTTTGTAAGCGTCACAAGCAGAGTTCGAACAAATCAGCTGATTTTGGCAAATTAAATTTTATTATAAATATTATTATTTATTTAACCCTTAAATAGACAACTAATTTGTGTGACACAAACTGTCGCCTGGACCTGACTGGGACCGCTTGTATATTGTATAGAGTTTTTAAGGCTGGTTGGGACTACTTTAATCTGTGTAGAGTTTTATGTGTAGAATAATTCTTCAAGATAAAAGTAAATAAAGAATTCATATGTGTTGCGTGTGCTTTTTTGTACGTAACGTTTTGATTTTAGTTACTACAGTACATGTATAATGGGGTAGGGCCTGCATAGGCCCAGTTGAATACAAAATGAACAAAAATTTACACTTTTTTCTTGTAAAATAAAACACTTTGATTAAGGAATACATAAAATTTCCTTAATATATGAAAATAAAACTGGAAAAAGTCAAAAACTGCCTGAACAGTCCCAGGTATACACTTGAGTGATAAGCAGTTTACAATTATTAATCATTCATTTTATGTATAATTTAGAATAATTAATTTTCAATAAAAGTTCAAGTTTATTTTTTTTTTTTTTAATTTAAAAAGGCTGTTAAATTGAACAGTAAAAAACAAGTATTTATAATACCTACATATATTTGAATTAAGCCTAATAATCAAAACATGAAACCTGCTTGCTACAATGCATACTACATACCAAAAAACAGTCAAAATTTCTTTAATAATTTCAAGTAAATCAAGCTACCTGTCATTGCTCTAACAAATATATTACTTGTCACATTTTTAACTATAAAATTTATTGTGATTACAAACTTTGAAAAATGTGTTTTAAATTTGATTTAATAAAAAATCAATCTTGTAGTCACCACCTCTAAAAATTAACAACGAAACAAAAAAAAAAAAAAAAAAAACCAAAAATTAATTGCTACACAAAAACGCTCTTAAAACCCAAAACTAGTTTAGCTGTTTAGAAAAAAATGTTATTGCTTCTATTAACAGCTCAAGTGTTAGAAACAAAACGGATTTTAAGATAAAATAAAATTTGCTTAAACTTAAATACGAAACAAGGACGGCAAACATTAAAAAGTTTGTTGAGATAAAAGCAAAAAAGCAAGTAATTCTATAAAACTAATTTCAATTTTTGGGAATACAAAATTTGAATTTTCAAAAGAAGCACGAATAACAAAATCTTTTGAAAATTCTAGAAAACTTTAGTCGGATTTTACAGCAAACCTGCTGTAGGGCAGTAAACGACAATCACAACAACCAGGGGACGACAGAAAAATCAACAAGCCTTTATTAGAGAGTAAAACCAGGGCTGTCAGATATGGCGATTTCTTGCCAACCGTGTTTGGCGGTGGGGTTTTCTATTTGGCGGCTGGCGACTTTTTTTTTTTGCGATATTACTGGCGATTTTCTGGGCTATTTTTACCATTCACATTATTTGAGCGATTTTTTTATATATTGTTATCATTACTAATTAAAAAAAATCTGGAGGGCTACTCTCTATTGCGATGCGAAAGAAAATGGTAGCAAATCTAGCGATTGTTATCAATTTTTTTCTTTTCGCAAATCATCACTATTATTTTATTTAAATTATCCAATTTCAAATATTTTTACATATTTTAGCATTTCATTACTGTCAATCTGCGTCATCTTTTATTTTTGTTGCCAGTATTGCTCCATTTTAAAAAAATTTTGCGAAAGTGATAAGAGTACCAAGATGACATTTAGCTTTCGCATCGCAATAGAGAGTAGCCCCCCTGGCTTATTTTTTTCTCATTATTTTTGTTTTGTTATCAGTTTAAGTTAATTTTGTATTCAGTTACTATTTAATTCTAATAGAATGTATGCAGGTCAAAACACCAGTAATGAAATCGATGAGGCTGAAGTGTTCGATCTTATATTATAGACTTGTGTACTTAAATTTTATTTTTTTTAAATGAATATATGATCTCCATTAATGTTATTCAAAAAAAAAAAAAATATTTTAAAAAAGTTTCATACGTTTTAATTTAATTCATTCTCTTTTTGACGAATACAAACTTCTTCTTCGTGTCGCCCGAAAAAAATTTTAACTTACTACTTAGTTAAAAAGATTATTAATTTTGAACGAAATACAAGCTCAGAAGATTTAAAGAAACCTGTACGTATACACGATCAAAATACATATTTAAAGTATGAGTTAAAGTTTTTCTCGTATGTGTGACACCGACGATGCAGACCAATCAAACGTCAAGCACGCGTACACGATGTTGACAGCAAGCATTTTGACCCCTTAAGGATCGGACAGCCTTTTTTCATTCCCGGAACCGCCTACGATTTTTCTTTTAATTCCCTGAAATTGTTTGTAAAGAATAATGTTTGTATGATTTACGTTATTGTTAAGAATTAATTGCCACGTTAAGAAAAAAGATGTTCTTAGTTAGAGAAAACTGAATATTTTGCATTTTGTTTGAAATCTTTTCAGATTTCAGCAGAAGTCGCTCTCTTTACCTTTTGTTTTAAAATTCTTGGCATCAGTACTTGTTGCTTGCGTCATCACAATAGAAGTAAAGATAATGGATTAAGAAATGGTTTTAAGCTCGTATCGACCAGCTTCGATTGAGAACAGTTCAATATTGTTTCAAATATTTAACGAATCCTCAATCCAAAAAGTTTTAAACGATATTTTGAAGTCACGAAAATTACCGCTTCATTGCTTTCAACGTTAACGCTAGGTCTCCACGTAGCAATTTTTTTTGCTAAGCACAAGCAATAACGTCGGCAGAACCATGGCGCAATAATTGCTGACTATATTGCTGGAGAACACGTGAAATTGCTTTGCCATAAAAAAACGTACAGAGAAATTAAATGTCAGATAAATAACAGCTGATTTTACAGCAGATTGCTAAGCAATAATTGCTCAAGCAATAAGAAGAGCAATCATTGCGCAATGGATTGCCACTCATGGCAATATGCGGTCTATACGTCGCAAATTTTATGGAGCAATCAAATTTGACGTTTGCCGCAATAAATATTGCTACGTGGAGACCCGGGGTAAGACAAATTCACCTAAAAATCGTTGATATAGTTTTAAAAAATTTGGCAGATAAGCATATTTCTCACTTATCTATACTTATGCAGGAAGTTTTAAACAATATTTTTAAGTGATGACCACTAACAATTTCATTATGCTAACCTTTAAGACAAATATCTCGTGTTAACCCAAAAATTTCGTCAAATTTCTTAGATATCCCTGATTTATACTTGTTATGCAATTTCTACTTGTTTCTTTCAAAACATTTCAATACAGTAACAAATTTTCTGCCAGTACTCCTAGTACTTGAAAATTAGCTCGTACAGTCTGTGAGAATTTGTTATGTTTACTTGTCTGTCATATGTGGGGTACGCATACAAACAATAATTTTTAAAAAGAATTGTTGTTGCAATATTAGCAAAGAAAAAAATTTCGTACATATGTATGTAAATATCCCAAACACACATTAAAAAAAATGCTTTTGCTTACTGCAGCGTGTATTTTTCATTCCCTTGTTAATTTTTGAGATTTTTTTTTTATATTTGCACTTTAATATTGGCTTTTTGCGGCGCCCTGATTTTGCCGATGGCTGTTCTACACGCTAAAGCTACGGTCACACTTGTCAAATATTTGACGAAAAAACGGAACAAACAAGCAAACTAAATAATCAATTCCTTTAACTCCACTATTTATTTTGATTATAGTTCCACATCTTACAGAAAACAGTTTTTTTTTGCTATGTCTGGTAGTATAATAAGTGTATTCTGTGATATTAATCTAACTAACTATTAACAAAAGAAGTGGTTATGCTTATTTGGTAAAATAGTTAATAAGTGTGACCGTAGCTTAACACTCTTACAGCCGTATCTAAACAAAAGCGGCACGCGTTTTTTAGTTGTCGAAAATTTCCATGCCCATACAATTTGTATGAAGCATAACTAAACACCGACGCGTCAACGCTCTGCAATTTTAAAATCCTGGGGCCAAATTACGGCATTCGATATCGATCGAAACTCCCTTTTAAATGGTACGGTAATTTCGATGGATATCGAATGCCGCAATTTAACCCCTGTTTTGACAGCGCGTTTAATGGTAAAGTTGGCCGCTATTAATAAATAATGTCAATTTAGCTTTTTTTTTTGTCAATCTAGCGGTTTAATCTCCTTTTTATTTCTATTATGTGGGTTTTATTAAAGAAGATAGTTCACACTACTGTTTTTCACACAAATTTGACGAACGAAAGTTGGTATTCTTTACGACTTTTGTATTCGCATTCGTATTTTAAATCGGGGCAACACTGGTCGATAAATCACAAATTAACGTAAAATTTATTATTTTTCACTTACATTTTGCGATTTTGACATTTGTTTTCGCATTACAGAATACCGCCTTGCACCCATTTGGCATTTTAAATGCGCATAAAACCGTTCTTGCCAATTTCGTAACACAGAAAAACAATTGTTCGCATTTATATATTTTCGAGACGGTTTGACTTTTTCATTGCAATACAGAATAAGCTCCCAAGTATGTAAAATTCCGATCAATTTCGTATGTTTAATAAATAATAAATATGGAGACAAGTGGCTTTAATTAAATCTTGCCGATTTTTTTACCCGTTAAGTTTGACTAAATTAAGTCCTTCTAAATTAATAAAAAAAACAGCAAATTATTTTAAATGTTGTTAAACACTATGTTTGGTTCTTGGTAAGATTGTTAGTCGGTCATATGTATGTATGTATGTATGTAAGTGTTTTTTCGTTAGTTTTTTCGATTAATGACAGGTGTCACAACATTTTAATGGCAATAAATTTTCTAGCAATTTTAAGCTAATTTAAAATACGTTTTAAATATGTAGACGAAGTTGTGTACATATACTTGTATAAACACATACGTACATACAATTTCAGCAAAAAAATCTAACTGGAAACAAAAAAAAAAAAAAAAAATACTGGGAAATATTTCAGTAACAAGTTGTGACAAAACAACACTTTTTTCTGCATCACCTGTTAGCTAAAAATCGTGTTGAACACAAACGGAAAAAAATTGTATAAATTTATACAAACAACAATTAGTGACATTATTTTCAGCTTTTAATATTTGTATTGTTTTTGTAATGGTCGGGCTCTTACAATTTACTTTCTATATTTTGTTTTAGCATGAACCAAAACTCACAGTTTTGCACAAAAAAGTGTTTGTGTTTAAATTGCCTTAAACCACGTAATATTGACTGATGTAGGTATGACTCAGTTTTATTTTTTTATTACATTATTTTCCTCTTTTTTCTCTCCTTAAATCAACAACAAAGTATTTTTTCATCATTAAAGTGCAATATGTAATATGTTTGTACATAGCAACAATTATAATAAATAAAGTTGCTGCTCAAGTTCCACTTGAGTAAAACTACGGCAACTCTCGTAATTCACTTTTTTTACCAAAAAAAAAAAAAAAAAAAAAAAATCATGTAAAGAAAAGGGGAAACAAACAAATTTCTTAGTATTGCGGTACTTTTTTAATGAATGATTTTGCAAACAAAAGTTGCAACAAAAAACAAACCAGCCCCCCACATCAATCGTTTAAAAGCGATAGTGTTAAAAAATGTAAAATAAGATGTTTTTTGTTTTGCTAATACAAATTTGTTTAGCTGATATTCTTTTGAATTATCAGTTTTCCATTCCAGTAATTTTTTTTTGTTACTACGATTTGTATCTTGTGTAATGTGATGTGTTGTAAATCTGAACTCTAATGTCTGAAATATGTACTTACATATGTATATTCCAAGAACTAAAAGCGACTGACAATAATAAACTATACTTCAAATACTTTTTTCATCCACCATGTCGTAGAACTCAATTCCGATCGAAAGTTGTTTTAATTTCGAAAGCGAAAAAAAACCTTTTTCTAAATAAAATGACTTCAAGTTTTCAAAGTGAAATTGCTTATTTTAATGATTTATTTATTAAAAATAAGTCTAAATGAAAGATTAATGGGCTGATCATATATGGCAACCGAACTTTGTTTTCGTTGCCAGCTGCCGAAAATTAATAACAGATGACAACTGATATAAACTTCAGTTGCCAAATAATAAATAAATAGGCAACCGTAAAGATTTTCTTGCATTGTACCTAGATTTTTTTTAAGTAAAATGGCAACAAAAGTAAAAATGCAATGAACTTATTTATTCATGAGGTTTCAGGTTCCAACTTAATGAATACCGGGCACAATTTTGCCATTAATTCTTTTAATTTTTTTTTAATTATGCCAAAAATTTACACCGTCTTAAACTGACAGTGTACCTGCTACCTTAAGTTTTTGAGGCACTTCTCTGTTGACATTCCTATTAAACGTTTCCTTTGTCAGCCTAAATCGTCTTTAAGCCTAAAGGCAAATACTCTCAACATAACTTTAGTTTATTATCTTGTTTATGTTTTTATAGAATCATATATTTTATTCTACTACAAAGTAAAAAATCTACTACATTTTTAAACAAATGTTGCTTCGAACGCTATCGGATGCCGCAATCCGCTTTTCGATACAAAATTATCTTCGATACGAAACCTTGTTCGTTGACGACTGCGATGACTTGGCCCCCAGGGCTGCCAGACATAGGGATTTGTCCCCAAAGTTGGGAATTTCATGCGAGCAAAAAAGGACAAAGAAAGCCAGCTTGTAATTCCTCACTGGAATAAAAAGGATTTGAAAAACATGCCAAAACCAGTCGCAAAATAAAATAATTTTTTTTTACTAAACATTTTCATTTGGGGATTTCTTATTAAAATTTTTCTTACTACATATTTAAAAAAAAATTTTTTTTAATTTGGTCAGAATTAAAAAAAAATTAACTTTTTAAGTTTTTGTTTTTTAATTTGGGGGTTTTTGGGGATTTTTTTTTATATTTTTGGGACCAGGAAAAAAGTACATGGCACCCCTGTTGGTCGAAGGTTTTTTCAGTTTGAAAATAAAGACACTCGATCGGAATTGCAAATCCAAATTACATACAACAATTCCGATCAAAAAGTGTGGCATAATTGTTTATTATCATTCTTCACCATAAAATTTACCGGGAATTCCCAGGAATAAAAGAAATATGTTTTAATCTCCCGGTACTGGAAAAAGTCCAGAAAATAAGAAGTACTAGTAAGTACTCAGGCTTATTAATTATGTCAGGTAGAAAACCATTTGTAGAGCTTTAGTTGTGGTTGGCCAAAATTTTTTTCAACAAAACTTCCAATTCTTTGTTTCCGGTGCCAATTAAAGGCTGCTTTAATTAAGAGTAGTTAAGGTTTTACAAGCAATATTTGCGTCGCAGATTTGTTTAAAAATAAATCAATCGTTTTTTGCGAATTAAGCTTAACCGGTTGATGATTTTTGCTTAAAAGTGTAAAAAGGTGGTCAAATGTTGCCAGATGTGTCAATTTAGGACCGATTTAAAATTGTTTGTATACAGCTCGTTTCGCGACTCGATATAACTATTCCACGTTTTACAACTAAAGATCTGCATGGATTTCACGTTGCTGTTAAATAACCTGACTTTGGTGTGCGTTGAGATATTTTGCGATCTTCAGAATTTATTAGAGCGCCGTACGTCTGCTCTTTTCTGATTTACTAATTACCTAGTAAAACCTTTTCTTACCAAGCAACACGTTTGGTAATGAGCAAATTCGTTACCTTTGAACTAAAATAATTAATTTGTTCCCTGAAGGCTGGTTATATGGTTGTTTGGGTAAAGTCACAACAACGAAATACATTTACATATTGGATTTTTTCTTTTAAATATATTTTGTTGCTTAAAATATATCTACATAACCATATAACCTGATAATCCGCCTTTAGTGAACAACCCAACTATTTTTACAACGAATGTCCCCATTTTTTTGTAAGAAGAAGCACTTACATAAAGATAAAACCATTTGACTGCGCCGATATTCGAACTCAGACTGCCACACAGAATGTCTAAAATTGCAATTACTTATTGGTCCACGTACCCCAGATTGAATTTGAACTGGAGTACATTTTTCGTTGATTTTTTTCTAGTTTTGCTTTTTAGCCAACTGAGGTTACCGCATTTGCGAATTACATACTGTATAAACGACGTAGATACGTTGTGCAATTAAAACGTATAATATTTAATAAAAAGGTACAATAGGTAACGTTAACGTTAAAGCGTATCTACGTCGTACGTTGACTTAGATCTAATTCTATTTTATACGCCATTTCAAACGGTCTCATTTGGTCATAAAAAAAGAAAATGCAAAATGTAAAATGAATTTATTTTTGTGTTTTCAAATTAAATTTTTGAAAAGAAAATTAAAAGGAAAAGAAAATTAACAACAGTTAGAATATAAATGAAATTTTTCAAGAAATTTACTGTGATATGTCCTACGAAGTGTAACGAGAAAGTACTTCTAAAATTGGTGTAGTGTAATGCTGCGAGTAGCGATTAGGTATGAAAGATAATGCGTTTAGGAAGTTGTTACAAAGGTTGTTGTAGGTAAAATGTATGTGAAGTGTTTGCTGAGCAACGAGTTCTGGGGATTTTCTGGTATATATACATAGTTAATTTAAGGTACCGACTTATTTGTATCCTTATGAGTATTAAAGTTGATTAAAGGATACCAGTCTGTCAGTTCAAATCAGTTTTTGCGGTAGTCCCTGTTAGTAATAACAATAGACCGAGAACTTTGCTATTATAAATCAGGAATCTTAGAAAAAAATTTGCAGAAACTACCAACAAAATGATTTACTTTCCACGTGTGGTGAAGTGTACAAAAAAGCCAATAGTAGCTCAAAGTCTCTACTTGCTTGCATTAAACTGATAAAGATCTTTAATTTTTTTTATACTTTTTAGATTTAGAATGTTGGAAAATAATCAATAAATTTGGTAATTTTTCAAAATACAAGTTTCCTTTTAAAATCTCTTTCAAAGAAAAAATTTTTTTTAAAGTCATGATAACAAACAACCTTGATATTAAATTAGAAAAACTAAGTTTCATCACCGTCTAAACTATAAAGAAAATAAAACTATTATTAGTCTAAAGTCTTATTTATTTGTAATTAATTTTTTTTTTTTTTAAATTTTCAAGAAAATCCAAATTCTCATGACATTATTTACCCGCGTTAATACGTTAAGTCAGTCGGTCAGTCAGTGATTTAATGTTTACGAGTTTAAATATTTAATAAAAATAAAAATATGCTGATGATGAGGTTGATGACGATGATTTTAAAGTAGATAATAATATTTTATTAACAGCTATTTTTTATGTTTGTTTGTTTGTTTGTAAAAGTAAAATATATAAAATGTTTATAATGTTTTGCGTTTTTTATGATTTTTCTTTGAATCATAGAGAAAAAAATAGCTACAGTCTACAACAGACTTGCCTCTGAAAAAGTATTTGAAAAATGAACACGTTTTAATGTCATAAAAAAAAAAACTAAATAGCAGTTTGTTGTAACCGTTTATACGTTAAAAGCTGCTGCTACTGCTGGTGTTTTAGCAGCCGCCATAAAGCGTGAGAAACTTTTATGTATGCAAGTGATCAATTGATTTACCAGACAGTATTTATTTGTAATACACATAAATAAAATTTTATATTTTATATAAAGTAAAATAAAATTTTAATTTATCTGAAAACATATTTTCTAGTTATAAATTAAATAGAAAGCGCTTAAACATTAATTCAGAATTTTATTTTAATACTAATAGAAGTGATGTACTTTCCCGCGTAGAGAGAGGGTTTATTAAAAGAGATAAAGTGAAAACTTTATACAATCAAAAGAAAAATCAATCCATTCGTACTCAAATCAATCCCAAGCGTTATTTATAGTACGGTGAGTTCTAATTTTCTTGAATCAAGTACAGAAATATTTAATCAAGTACGGATTTTTAATCGCGAAATACTTAACTTATGTTAAGTATGTACACTGAAAGAAAAATGCTTCATATATTTAATGAATCATTTTCATAAAAAAAATTTCATTGGTTAAATGAAAATTTTCATTGTCTAAATGGAATTTCATAGTTATAATGAAGTATTTTCGTTAAAATCGCTTCATGGAATTTCGTAATTACGTTAAAAATTTTCATTGGATATATGAAAACTTAAGTTTGTCCTAGTTAAACAAAAACTATTAACTGGGAACATAAAAAAACATAACTTTATTCATAAATTAATACAAAATTATAGTTTCCTTAAAAAAATGTTTAATTGTTAATTAAAAAATATAAGATTTAATAATTTCATACATCTAATGTAATATGCCATTAAATTTATGAAATCAAAAATTTTTTTATAAAAGCAACATATTTTAATAATTGAAAAAGAAATTATTTTTAACATTCAAATAACTCTATAGTCTCAATAATTAAGAGTTTACAAATATTTCGAAAATGCATGCCTCCATAAATTTAAATTTTCATTATGACAATAAAAATGTCATTATAGTAATGAAACAAAAACTTTCAATAAATAAATATGTATGTTTTTAGTTTTCTTTAATATGTACATACGTTGAGTAATGGCAAAAAACATAGTTTTTTTATTCAAAAACTACACTGCCCTACAGAAAAAAATGAGATAGAAAAAAATAATTAAAAAGAAAAAAAACTAAATAAAAAAAAATTGTTTTACTTAATTGAAGTATTCATGCAATGAATAATATTCATAGATCTAAGCGTAATGTTTCATTAAATACATTTTAATGAAACAGGTTTCATTGATCAACGAAACGCTCCATAGGTTCCTTTTTAATGAAATTTTTCATGGGATTATTGTCAAAATTCATTGGTATTGCGAAGAAAATTCTTTCAGTGTATAATTAATCCATAATTATCCATGTTCAATTCCGAATTCGTACTTTAAATAATCCGAAAATGATTTTGATTTAAGTAAAACTAAGTTTGAACCAATCTCAAAATGCGCTTGATTCAAGTACAATTATAAAGTTGATCGAATCCCGAATTCGTACTTGAAATAAACTAAAAGTGGAATTATAAGGTGACATTTTTTTTATGATTGATTTACTTACCCGTTTTACACATTACAGAATTTAAATTATAAAACACCAGCAACTTTCCCGATATGGTTTTTACTTTAAAAACTCTATGCACATATTTATTTTACTAAAAATATAAACTAAAGGAGAACTCTTTATTTTAATTTACGTGTGTGAAGATAAATATGAAAAGTAAAGTTTATGTTTAAAAAATATCGCATGCGATAAAAAAACATTTGAATAAAATATCGCATGCGTATTATACAGAAAATACGACTATTTACACGTTTTATGAAAAATCAAAAATTTTTATTTAATATTTAGATATAATATTTAGATATAATTAGATATTTTATTAGTGTTTTTATATTAAAATTAATACGACAGAGTGAAATTCTCACGAAAGTGCTCTGCGAGGGATATGGCCACTGTGTCCAAATCCTTCGATCTCAGGGAATCAAACCTAATGGAAAATTAATACTATGGGCTGGGCTACAATAATCTATAAGCACCATATCCAAATTGTATTTGTCAAAACTTTTATACATTTTTAAAAATTTGACTTAGAGTGAAATTCTCATATGAAAGTGCTCTGTGAGGGATAATTATTCTGTATGTATAAATTTCTTTTTTTAGTTTAAGGCCTGGAACAGAATTAAGAAGTTGTAGTTGTAGCTGAAGCTGAAAAATGCTTTGTAGCGCAACAAAGTTAAAAATTTCGAATTTTGCGCTTCAACTTCAACTGCAACGACTACTACAACTACGTATTCTGTTGACACCATTTTGAAACTGACGTTTTTAACTTTCGAAAGCATGCAGCGCTATTCATCACGTTGTACTACAGCGACTATTCTGTTCCCCACTTTAGTTAAAATTTTTTTTTTTTAATTATTTGGATAACAAAATTTGTTGCTCTTCTTAAATTGTTTACTCAAAATGAATTGACTATGTATGCACATTGAAGCGACATGTTTAATTTTTTATTGCTAACCATACGATAAAGTAACGATACAACAAATTTGTCTGTTCACTATTGCATAAACGAAAATCGTATTGTTTTAAGCGATAAACCATACAATGGAGCTTGCGAATTGAGCAAATGTCATTTAAATGAATGCCTCAAGATTGGTTGCAGCATTCGATCCTTTTCAAGTAGTTTTCGACCACTTTTTCGCACATTTCGTGCGGTATCTCGGCGATAACTTGACAAATGTCAGATTTTAAAATACTTTAACGTTAGGGGACTATCCGTGTAGACTGCGGTCTTTGACGAAGCCTCACAAAAAAGTATAATGGCTTCAAGTGGCATGATCTTGGTAGCCAGTTGAAGTCGCAAAAACACGAAATTACGCGTTCTGAAAACTTTCCATGCAATCAAGCCAAAATCGGTAGTTTTGTGTCTTACGTGGCACCGTCTTGTTGAAACTTCTAATCGTCCAGTTCATAATCTTCAATTGCAGGCAAAAAAAAGTCGGTAATCATACGGCAAAATTCACTTTAGAGGAGGCCAAATGAGAAGCGAGTATTAAAAATACCCTCAAAATTTACAAATATGTATATGAACGAAATATTTTGTAAATGGTATGTTAATTTCTTTGATAATATATCAACAACAATTCTTTGCAAAAACAATTCTTTTTATGCGTACGCCACATACGAAGCACAAGTAAACATCACAAATGTTTTGTATGTGTCCCATACATACGACACATTCTTGCAGAGTGCATGAGATAATTTGTAAATACTAGATGTGTTAAGAACTTTTTTTTACCGTATTGAAAGGTTTTGAAAGAAGCAAGTACTGTCTGGAGTAATTTTCTTTGAATTCTTGTACCCCCACAACACTACATATTAAAATTGTGCATTCGTCATTGGGGTTGTAAGCAAACATTTTGTACACACATTTAATTTTTTTGTGTTTGATTTTCAAATACTTTTACGCAGGCCTTTTCTATCAATAATAAGTTTCAACGTTGTTTAACCCAATGCAAAATCAACCTGCTATGATAAAAGCTATGCCGATAATTAATTTTGTGTTGAGTTTTATTGACATCAGCGAAAAAGCATTTTTTTTTAAATTCGCTATACTTTCAGACTATTGAAATAATAATAAAAAAAAAACTATTAATATTTCAAATTAACATAAATGTTGGGCTTAATAAATTCTCATGGCAATAAATTAATTAAACACTATTTCAATTCATTTTTTTTTAACAAAAACATCAGTAGGCCTTGTTTCCAACAACAATATTAATTTATTTTGCTTAGCAACTCAACTCAATTCAAATTACAATATTTTATTTAATTTTTTTTTTAATATTACAATTGAAATCTAAATCAATTTTTTTTTTTGCTAAAGTTCTATTTTAAACAAAAAGCTGACTCAATATATTTCAATGTTAGCAAGATTTTTTTCGCAAAAAAAAAATAAAACCCAGTTTTAAAACTCAAATAATTTATAGAAAAACTTAATTGTTCAGAAAATAAACTTTTTTTTACATAAATATCTGTTGTAGGTGTTCTTTTTTAAAAGATTTTTGTTCAAAACTTTTTTCGCTACTAATGAACAAAGAACGTCATTTCAAATTTATTATTTTCATAAAATTCAGCTTTGGGGCTTATTAGAAAAATCTTGCGTTTTTATTGTTTCGATTATTTGTCCGTTTAGGTTGTATTTTGTTCTGTAATTGTCATTTGATTTGTATCAATGCTGTATCTCAATTCTACAATATATTTAATCACGCAATTGGGGTTCGTTGTTTTTTTTCTGTTTGAAATTGAAACACAAAAAAACCTTGAAATTTTTTAAATCCGTTTGTTTATTAAATATAATTTTTTTTTTAAGATAAATATAAAACGATAAATACAATTATTGCGAAACGGCTTGATTTTTATTTTCTAAGAAAATGAGAGAGTAGACGTTTTGAACTGAGCTGATTTATTTGAAGAATTAACCCTTTAACCACTGAAATGGAAATATGCATTATATTATTACATAAATTTTGGTTCTAGGATATTTTTGGGCTAAAAAACTCGAATTTGATGTCCATTTGCTAAGAAAATGCTCCTGGAAAGCAACAGACGCAAAAGATGAAAGACCGCCTGTAGACGGTCTTAGTGGTTTAAGAGGAAAAAATTTATATTTAAATACAAAAATAAATTTATTTTATTTGCAATAATTTATCCATAAAGTTAAAACTTAAATTTAGCAATAACTTATAATAAATAATCTGGGCACTTATGCAATTTTAAAGCAGAATTTTTAAAAATTGCAGCAACAACAATTCCAAGTGTGGACGATGACTTAGTGATGAAACACTTTTGTTGAGTACATCTGCTCATATATATATAGACGAGCATTTTTTGAAACAGAATGTAACATATCTTAACATTCCATTATCTTCCGCTTTTAGTTTATCCCTTGATAGGGTTTTCGATGCTTTCATCATCATAATCAATTGTGTTCATCAAATTAGTGATTTCTTCACCGCTCAGTGAATTATTAGTTATTAGTGAATAGCTTACCGCTATCTCTAATTTTTGATATCTTTTTTTATGACAAAGTCGGGAGATTTCCCCCACTAGCGATGGTACCGCGAACAAGTTAGGTCTATTGTAACCACTCGCCATTAGCTGGCCAAAAGACACACTGCTTCCTAAAGAAACCCCACCAGGTCTTTTGGCGAAATTGCACCAACTCGGGACGCACCGATTGCGACTTGATCCAAGTGTCTCCTTCTGGCCCACGCCAGCACCGGGCAGTCCCACAGTATGTGCTTCGTAGACCGGTCTTCATAAAGACACAATCTTCATTCCTTATCTTCCGCCAGGCCCACCCGATAAAGTTGGTACTTGATCGAGAAGTGACCAGTCAAATAAGCCGCCAATAGTCGCAGATCCCGTCTGCTGAGACCCTTCGTCATCATTACATTTCCGGGACAGATCAATTCCATCGCCTGGCGCATTCCCGAAAGCGATACCCAGTATCCCCTATGTGCCCTTAGAGCCCAGTCTCCTAAAAGGGATCGTGAGCCAACTTAGCCCACAAAAAAGCTCGGGACCCATCATCCGGGCGTTTGAACCAACCCTAGCCAGCGCATCAGCCCTAACATTACCCGGTACCCCTGAGTGACCCGGCAAACAGCAACGCGCTACCCTGCTCATTGCTCCAGCTCCTTTCCGGCATTCCGCCACCAAGTTCGATGATGACATCTTAAAAGTTTTATTTTTGATCTTTACCAGCCAGCAGACGAAATTATAATGCGCATTTACTAGCGTAAAATACTTTAAATTTTTTACATTTTTTTCCCCCGTAGCCACTAAGACCGTTTGAAGACAATTTGAACAAATCTGCTTTCCCAAATCTTAAACTAAGAACAAATTATTAAAGTAAACATTATAAATACTTATTATAAAAATTCCCAAGTCGATTGGAAAACTCTAAAGTATTTAAATTTTTATTTAAATTTTTGGTAAAATCACAAATAATTTTCTTGCGTTTTTGTACTGAAATTTTTATTGTAATGGTTGATTCTACCTAACGAATTTAGTTTTCCCGTTCAAACTGGTTCCATTTGATAAGTTATTTAGTACTGAATAATAAAGCTTTAGGCCCTAAAATGTAAAAAGTTCGAATGTTGCAGAAAATGGCATTTATCGATGCCCGTCTGTAGACGGTCTTAGTGGCTAAAGGGTTAATAAGCTTAAGAAAACTAAACTGATTTCAAAGTAATGCGGGTCCATCCAAAAGCCATAACCATATTATGGTTGTCTCCAAACAAGTTATGGTTAATAATGACAATAATAGGTTTAGTTTTATATTTAAAATAATTTGTTAAAAACAACAACATTATGGTCGTTTTGGTGTTTTGGTGTTTACAATAGTTAACATTGTACTTGCTGCGTTTGCTTAAAATTCTTATTTCTTTTATTTTAATTATTGATGAAAATACGCCAATTTACGTATTAGTATTAATGTAAAACAGAAGGAGTGTTTTTTAAAGGTCTTCAAAGGCTGGACAAATGATTTACGGTGATGCTTATTAAATTGAAATAAAATTAATACTTGTCACTAAGTAAACAAAATGAAAAAATGGATGAAATAAATAACCATATTATGGTTTACATTGACCATATTATTGTTAATGCTAACCATAATATGTTTACTTTTGTCCAAATTCCGGAAAATGTTGGCCACATTATGGTTAATTTTGAACATAATACGGATAGTTTTGACAATAATTATGGTTAAAATTGGCAAAAATATGGTTCCTCTTGTTCATATTATGATTGATTTTGGCCATATTATGGTAATTTTTAACTATAATATGGTAACCTGCAAACATATACACTGTTAAAATACAACCATAGTATGTTGCTCTTAGAACATGGTTACCTCCAACCATAGTTTTTTTCTGCATGCGAACCTCATCCCACTTTAAGGGCAAACATGATATTGAAACTCCTCATCTCTAAGATATCCCTACCCGCGATTTGTGTATAAAAAAACAGAGCGCACTTAATCTCTGAAAAATGTTCACCAACAACCAGCCAAAAGGCCCAACCATAATATTCATGAGCTCGCTTAATGTAAGTGAAATACGTTAAAAAAAACGAAAACAAAACCAAAAAATTAAAAAAATTAAAGTTAACAAAAAGTTTCCTTAATGGCGATTTCTTTTCTGAGAAATATGTTGCATAAATGTTACATGCTCTACACAAAAGTTCAATGTGGTTTGACACATATGATTTGCTTTACTTCTGATTCATTAAATGAAAACAGTTGTAGTCCAGGCAAAAGCAGAAAATGAAAAGTTGTACACAACAAAGAACATCGACAGTCGACATGTTTGGAAGTGTTTGGTTTGACAGACTGAAACTTTTAATCAATCGCGAAGTTAACGAAGATGGGACGTTGTGTTTTTGTTTAAACACGGGATTTTTTAAAAGTTTCAACTGCAGCTTTTTAAACACTGGCTTGCAGCCTTTGGTTATTCATTAGTTAAACTATCAAATACAATTGGTTAACTACTAGTTAGACAACAGCTGTTCCGTTGAAAATTATTTTTTACATTGGGTTTTTTTTTTTTTTTTTGTGGAAAATTACTATAATAAATTGAACACAGACGACGCTGCTACACATCTTCTTTTTGTTTAGCTGTAACACTGTCAGTTTTTTTTTATTTTTTTTTTATAACATTTGGGTGTTGTCTAACCAGGTTTCAGTTTCTTCGTTTTGAATTTTTGCTATTTTAGAGAACAGTGCAAATATATTTGCATAGAAAAACTGACCAAGTGTAAAGAGTATGATAATATCATAACAAATCTTGAAATGTTGAACAAATATACGTGTGTTATCGATTAATTTGTTAGAACTTTCAAAAAAGATTTACAAATTTTTAACTTAAAATTTACATTTCCAGAATAAATGGTTGAACTGTTGCCAACTTTATTAGATTTTGCTCGAATGTAGCGGGTTTAAATTTTTTTTTGTGATTTGTAGCTTTTTTTGTCGAGTTTTTGTGGGAGCTATAACTTGGGCAATACTATATGGTTTGTTTACATATTTGGGGGATTCACAAGGTGTCACAAAGTCATATGTCTTAAAACAATAACATGAAAAACTGTTGTGAACAACCTCTCATAAATTAGTGTGCTATTTTGAATTTAAATCAGCTGATTTAAAACAAATATAAAAAATAAATATTTTCCTACAATCAAAATATTTTTTAATTCTCATCCATGAATTAATAAATTACATTAAGTCTTACCTGACTATTTTCCATTTTTTATACGCAAATCACAAATATTTTTTTTTTGTTTGTTTACCAAACATCAGAATCCTAAGCCGGTCTAATTTTACGCCGCAAGTGTTTTGTTGCAAAAATTGTTAGCCGCAGGTTAAATCCGGATGTTTGCCGCATAAAACTATGCAATCAACGGCGACGGCTACAAAAACATAGCCGCTCGGCTCAGCCGCTTAGCGCAGGTCTCTTCTTATTATTTACGACTGCACAATAAGCATAGCAAGCAAAGTTTTTAAATTTAAGACACTTTTTGTTTACAAGGCAACAACAATATTTTTAAACCATTGTAAAATGTTAGAACATTATGACAATACAACATGATAGCACACCTTGTGAATACCCCAATTTTATTTCTTCGTTTTTCTCTCCAATACAAAAAATAGCAATAATTTAGTTTACTTATAATTAACTTATGACTGTAAATTTGGTCCTTAATGGCATAAACGATATTACTTGTATTGATTATTTTATTCACTACTGGTTATCTGAAGTCGAGTTATATGTAAATTGCTTACTTAGGTTCCCCTTAGGACCCATAAATGTTGAAGATTATTGTAACCGTCGACTACGAAAAACCGGCTACTTGACCGTTTTTGTTCGGTTTTTTTGCAATCTATGGGAGGTTACACAGCTGTCTCATAAATCACGTCTTTTTAACGCAGCGAATAAAAAACTACCGATTTTAAATCAGGAATCTCTGGTTAAAAACAATGTGCAATTAAACTCTTTTTTTCTTGTGTAATATTTAAAAATGTTTGATGTTTTTTTTAATGTTAACTATTTTTAAAAGTTGTTAATTTCTTTTGTTAATCAATAGTTTAAGACACGTTTATTTGACATCAAACAGATTTCAAAGAAATTAATAGCAATTATTTTGTTGCAACAGTCAAAGAGCAACAAAACGAAATAAATAAAAAGAACTAAAACTTTTAACCTCCTCTTTTAATTTGCAACATTGTTGTGTTGCATGTCTTTTACTTTTGACAACTAAATGAAGGCAACATTTAACAGATTTTCATTTCTTTGCTAACTAAAACAAAAAGTTTGTAAGGAAGTTTGTATTAAAAGAAAGAGCAGAAGGAAGAAACAAGAGGTGGGAGGGTGTTTTCTTTTACATACATTTTTTCTAAAGTGATCACGTTTTGTTATTTGAGCCATTAGTTAATGGCCATTAACTTTTTGTTAAAGAAAGGTTTTAAATTAAAACTACAAAAAAAAAACTATTATTGAGTTAAGAAGGAAGGAGTGGTTGAGATTTCTAATTTGGAAGAATTTTTGAAGCAATGTTAATGCGAGCAGCACAGCAAATTTGTTAAATTGAATGTTTCAAGACAAAGATTTATTTTTTTAAATTAAATTTAAAAGAAATTTGAATTAAACTAGCAAAGAAATAAATTAACTTTTTCTTTTTCATTCAGTTAATAATAACAAGGAAATACAAGTCTGTCAAGTTAATACCAGAAATTAGATTGTTTTTTGTTGTTGTTGTTTAAATACAATAGCGGAGTTCAGTATTAGTCTAGAAAATGATGCCAAATATTCCGTTTCCGTTAGGTTACATATAAGTGCGACGATAGCTTGCATTTGCGCTTTTGCAAGCCACTAGACAATGAAATGATGCCATATCTCCTTTTAATATGTCCACATTAATTGCAAAACATTAACTGATTAAAACTTAATATTTAAATAAATCTTAAGGAAAGAAAATTAAAATTAATATTGTTTAGTCAGCTTAAGTTTAACAGACGTTTATTAAATGTCTTTATAATGCTTGTTAAATATAAATTTAATGTATAAGCAGATATATTTTAATAAAATAATTGTTTTGCAAATGAAAAAAGATTAATGGGCTCAGCTAAATTCGGGTGAGGGTGTGATGATTGACTTCGCATCAGCCTACCAAATTAAAATAAACAAGACTCACAGAAAAAAATTATTAGTAGTTTTTTATCAATTAAAAAAGTTATTTAAAAAGTATTTAAACTTAATTATTGTAATAATTGAATCAATTATTTTTTTTGGTTGAAAGAAAATTAAAAATATATTTTGATTTAATTATCATTTTAGTTGTTTTGAAATAAATTTTGAATTAAAATAATAATCAATTACCAAAAAATTATTTTGTGTTAAATAATTTCAGCATATGAAATTGTTGTTGGAAATTGTCAAAATCAATCAACACATTGTTTGAAGCGGCAAAGTTTTTTGATCATATTTTTAATTAAAATTAAAAATATTGTTTATTAAAAAAAAAATAATCATTTGGGTAATAGGAGCAAAATCAACAAATGGGTTGCTTGATTCTATGAATTTAGTATAAAATTGGTGATTAGAGAAAATTTTTAATTTTTTCTGTGCTATTAAAAGTTATAAATATTAATATTTTTTTCCTAAATATTCGCGATCGTTGACATAGAAACAGTATTTTTTTCTGCTGTTTGTTTTGAAGTGTAACTATGTTTTGCTTTAGACAGGTCATAAAATTTAAAAAAAAAGGAAAGAAAAAAAACTGGTAAACCTGTAAATTCTTATTACTCGAGCACGAGTAATAAACAAGATAAAAAAAATTTAATCTAGTACAAGACCACATAACTAAATGTATGACTAACGCAAAATTAACAGCAGGGATGTAGTTAAATCATACTTTAAGGAAGGAGAACATTTTAGAAGTTTGAGAAATGTTTAAACATCATTAAAGTTTCAAAATAATTTTGTTTTATATCGCTGTTCCTTTTTAAGAAAATTATTAAAGTGCCCCCTTTTTTGTACGGCACAGTTTTGTATATTACTTTAGCTGCAGTTTGGAATAAATTAAAACCCACTCTTTTATATTTAAAAAATTTTTTTTTTCGTTTTAATTTATGCTTTATCTCTCCATTAATAAGAAGTCGTCTAATTCTATTTATATACATATGTATGCGAGTATTAATTTGTGAATATGTCTGGCTTAAATAGTAAATTACATACACTATTTTGTTAATAGTGTACCAAGCAGTTCGGAGAATTAAATTTTTTTTCTCCAGAACATCTTTTTAACCAAGCTTATTTATAAAGTCTGGGGGGCTATTCTCTATTGCAATGCGAATACAATTTGATGCGAAAGCTAAAGGCGCCCGTACACGACATGTTTTTGTCATTTGACATGTTAAATTTCCCACTGCAAAACACATACATGTCGTGTGTTACCTTTTTAACTTTGCTTCTATACAAGTCAGACGCAAAGTCATCTGACAAAATTTCAATTAGAGCGTGCTCTATTTTCTTCTGACAAACCATCTGACAACACTGTTGTTATTTTGAAAAAAAAAAAATGTTGCTAGAAATCTATGCCGCAAGGAAGCCGGCAGTGTCGGTGCAATGTTGACGGAATCGTTAGCCGGCTGAGGTTGCTATTTTACAATACCAATAAATGTATGTTTTTTAACCTTTTAGTAAAAATAATGTACATACATATAAAAAAATATTTAATTTTTATATCCAAAATTGGCATCTTCGAATTTTAAGAAGAAATGTTTAGGATAGCTGAACTCTTTTACGACGCTATTTTGAAATCGAGAACTACTTTGTTTTCTGAAATAAAGATGCGAAAAAAAACAGAGACAATGTCAGAAGCAAATTACATGTACATTTTTGTGACCGAATATAATAAGCGTTATGTAAAACAGTAATTTTGACAGACACGCACAATTACATGTGATTTGCAAAGTTGACAAGTCAGATGTAAAAAAACATGTCGTCTATATGCTCCTTAAATGCCAACTTGGTACTCTCCATCACTTTTTCCAAATTTTTTGAAAATGAAGCAACACTGGCAATAAAAGTAAAAGATGGCGCAGATTCACAGTAATGAAATGTCCAAATATTTTAAAAAAATACTTAAAATTGGAAATTTTAAATTAAATAAATAGTGATGATTTGCAAAAGAAAAAATGAAAAGATTCGAAAGTTAAATGTGCAAACTTAATGCGAGTAATCGACTGTAATCGTTTTAATTGCTAAAATATCTTTTCTAATCTTCTGAAGAAAGCCGTACTCAGAATTGTATAAAAGTGGCAGCTGTTATTTTCCTATTCTAAAGTATTCTAAGGTGCAATCAGTTTTCTAAAAAAGTGCGATTTGTTTTTATATTTTTAAAGACATTTTACCCCTAATCTTTATTAATAAAAAAAGCATTAATAGTTATCTGTTTTTTGAGACCATCTGCAAAAAAATAATCTTTTTTATACTTTATACTTTTATCTTAATTAAATAAGACTTTTTCAAATAAAACTTCAAAAATCAATCTGTATTTAAATACGATATTGAAGTGAATATAGATTGGGCATTAATCATAGACTCATCTTTATTTTGGCCATAGCATGTAAATTATTATTGAATGAAAGCTGTTAGTTCTTATTTCGTATTTCTGTGCCCTTTTTGATATGCGCCAGAGATTGAAGTCAGTGTCTAAATATTTACTTCTAAGCTTTCCATTCCTCTGAAGTGTCTACACATTACCAATTTCATTTATTGGCTTAGGTTTCTTCGATCATTACAAGTAATAGAGTATTTAATCAATTGGAAACTTACAGTCCCTAAGTAAATATAAAGAGTAGTCAGCTTAATTTATTAAATTTTTTTTACTACTTTGAAACAACAACTTCTAATTTGGAGATGGAAATGTGCCTTAAGGGTACTTTACAGTAGCATACAAATCCTACGTATTTAAAGGAAAATACAACCCTGTCATGATAAGTTGTCAGGGTAAAAGTTTTGCCAAAATACTTAAGTGTAAAATTGCCTTTAATAAGCTTTTAAGTAGCAGCCCTCCGAACTGCAGGTTACATTGCCCCTTCTTTGCAGTTTAAGTTGTACATACATGCAATTAATTTTTTTTTTTATTACGTTTTCTATAATTCAAGTACGAAGCAAATTTTTTGCCGTCTGCTTGTGGTCTAGTCTAACTTGGTGCGAAAATGCCACTATTTTTAAAAGATCAATTCATTCTTTCATTATCGCACATTAAAATCAGTTTTAATTTTGTTTGTTTTAAAGTTGCAATTTTTTTTTTAAACAGATTTATGTTTTTGAAAAAATGTATTTTTAATAAAATTTCAAAGTTGAGGGTTTTTGTGGAAAATTGTATGGACTTTAAATTATCAGGTGTGGTAAATCTGTATATAAACATGTCTATGTATGAAGAGGGGTTGGGCTGTTTGGAATTTGTAATCTAATTATATTTCCAAAAAAAAAAAAAAAAAAAATGGTATTCAGCAATTTGTGCTTAAAAGGAGTAACCATTTATTATTTTTCATAGATTTTATTTTAAAGAACCAAAAAAGAAAAAAAACAGGTTTTTACTTTCTGTTCATCTATTTCCGAACGAAGACTTCATGTGCTTAACTTACATTTAAAACAAATTTTAAAATATTGTTTTTGTTTTAAATGTACGTCAAACGCACGAGCTCTTCATTCGAAATCGATGAACAGGCCAATAATTCGAAAAAAACTAGGGAACAACTTGAAAACTGATTATTTTGAGATGCCAAAATTTGTACAAACCTTATATGTATATAGTTCTTATTTTATCACCGTGCAATAACATTTTACCAAAAATTACGTTCGTTTTTTTTTAATATTTGAATATTTGAAACGTCTTTAACCACGGTTCGAAAAAGTGGTGTGTTCCCCAAAAGTGAATGTAAAAATTGATATTCCTAAAGTAAGACTTTTTTTTTATCTGAAGCACTGCTTATGTTTATTTTGAAAGTTATTTCTCGCATGAAGTCCTTGAAAAAAATCGACGGTTTAAATATAAATTCTAAACAATTATTTAATCGACCCCAATTATCAGAAATATCAGACGGTTTGAAAATAACACTGAACGAAATGTATATACATATGTGATGGCAGCCTTGACATATCGCTTGGCCAAATTGACATCATGTGCAATTATGTCATCAATGGGATGACACACCAGAATTACAGAAATGACGAATCGGAGTCATTTTAATAAAAAAATGTCATCAGTGCGATGACTCAGTAACATCGGAGAAATAACTTATTAGGCCCAATTTAAGACAAACTGTCATAAGCAGCGTTATACCGTGTTCAGATATGCACCTTAATTGAGTTGTACGCAATAAACGACATTATTGAGCTCAATTATCCATATAAAATTGCAATTTAGTTATTGCTCAATTAATACGACAAGTGTGTTTATTAAGCACAACACAATTTATTAAACAGTGTTTTGACATTTGGAAACTGAAATTAAAACAAAACAAATGCCCATCCATTGGGTCGTCGCAAAAGCCAGATGTTTATTCCTTAAAGATGTCAAAACTTGTTTACATTTTGCTTATACATGTACATTTTTGTTTACGTTGAATGTTGTATGTAGTAGTAATATAAATTGAGTAAGCTAAATTGTGTATGTGTGAACTGAAAGATAATTATGTCATTTAACCGAATATTGACTCAATAAAAAAGGTATATCTGAACACGGTATTACCGTTGTGATCCTAAAGTATCAATTTGACCCTTTTTCGACGGTCTTGATACACTTTATGACCCTTTTTTTAGTTTAGCCTTTTGTATAATTTTTAACTATTTTGTGCCACTTTTTGACCCTTTTTTGAAATACCACTCACATTTTGTTTTTTGTCCAAGTCAAGATTTTATAACAAAATATAGAACGCACATTCTTAAAAAGTTGTTTGTATTCGCAAAAAGTTTGTGTCAAAACATTTTTACTACTTCTAAATTGGATGCTTGATAATGAAGTACAAATTAAATTACAATTTCCCTAATAGCAAACATAACTCATATACATACATACATACATACATATGTTAATTTTTGTATTTTGTTTTTATTTATTAAATAACTGATGGGTTCTCTTGTATAAAAACAAATGCAATTTGGTGTTCGTTTCTTCAAAATGTTTTGCTATCCAAAAGGGTAATGTTCTATTCTACTTCTATATTTTTTGCCCCGTATAAATCGACAGTGTTGAAAGTGCCCTGTTAAATAGGTGACTTCGGTTTATATATGGGATAATTTTTAAAACGGCGGCGATTGCCTCAAAAAGCAACAAAAAATAGCAAAAATAATTTTTTAATTTTTCAAAAAAAAATTGATTAAAATCTTCCCCAAAACTAAAAGGAATGGCAAAAATTCGATAGAAATCAGGTCAGGTGCTAAAAACAGGAAAGGGCATTGCATAAAAAAGTTAAGTTTTTGAGCACTTCTTACTTGAAACAAATATATTTTGTTTGTTTATGAAAAACTTGGTCTTATTATATTCTTTGAAATGGGAAATACTGCTTATTAAAACCTTGACCCTTTTTTAGTTGAAATACCCTTTTTTACCCCTTTTTCTGGAAAATCCTCTTTTTGTGACCCTTTTCGAAAATGTCCAACGGTAACTCTGGTCATAAGGATTGCCTTAAGTCAAAGTGAGCGAATATTATTATTAACTCACCCGTAACACATGTTTGTTTCACTTTTGTTTTATTCCGTCCTGTGTTTACAGAAGAACTCTCAACAAAAAGACACCAACAGCATGCCCGATATGGTTTTCGTTGTTAAAATTTGATGTTTTTAACTTAATTTAACCAAATGGAATATGGGAGTTTTTGCTCCTTATTTTACTTTTTAAACATGAAAGTAATGTTAATAATACACAAAATGTAGCATCGAATTGATGACACTGTAGTCAAAGCATACAAAGATGACACATAAGATATGGGAAAATGTTATGATGACGTTTGCCATTGGATTGATGTCACTTTTTGCATCATTGATGCAATTAATGATAACTTTGGTGTCATAATTGTGATGTTAGATTATCGTCAGTATGAAGATGCATTTTTCTATGATTACGTCCTAAAATCATAGAAAAATGCATCTGAGATTCAATTTAAGAGATAAAAATTATCTTTACGAAAAGGGCTTGCAGCTGAAATAAGAATTAGAATTGTAACTGTACAAATACGTGGGCAGGTACAAAATTTCGTTACTGTTTAATAAAATGCATATTTTTTAATAGAAAAATCAATATTTTTTTATGTTGTCTCCTTTGAGTTCTATATCCCTTTAAAAAAATAACGGGTCTACGAAAAGATGGCAATTTGATACTCTCTCTTAAGCTTTTTCAAACAAACAGACAGATGCCTGTTGACAGGAACAGTGTTGCCCTTTCATGAAAGATGGTATTGACATAAAAGTTATATTTAGTGAAGTAGTGGTTACTTTTATTTTAACAAATATTTATCTAAGGGGTCTATAAACAAACAATCGCTAGGGAACTCAATTCTTTATTGCTCAAAATGTTTCAATAGATTTCAATCAAGTTCATCATCGATCGAGCCCAATTTCTTTTTACTTAAAATTTTTTTTTTCTTTAATTAAATCTTAAAAACTATTAAAAAAAATTTTGAATCAAGTAAACAATTTGAAAAAAAATTATCTCTTTTTTCAACTAATTAAATGTAAGGCGTAGAACAGAATAAAGTATCTGAAGCTGACGAATGCTCTGTAGCGCAACAAAGCTAAAAATTTCGAATTTTAAGCTTCAACTGCAACGACCACTACAACTACAATTCTGTTATAACTACTTTGAAACTGCCGTTTTTGAATTTTGACAACTTGCAGCGCAATTCGTAACGTTGTACTACAGTGGCTATTCTGTTTGCCACTTAATTTATGTAAATCTCTTAATGGAGTTTGTTTTTATTAACATCAACTTCATTAGATCTTATTAGTTTAAAAGAAAAATAACTGAAAAGTTTTCCTTAGTTGACGCCATTTTTAATACTGCTTTTAGCTTTAATAACTACTCAAATTACTTTTATACAAATTTACAAACATAAAAAGAGAAAAGGTCCATTATCAACCAACCAAAAACCCCCATTTACATGACTTTAAAATTGTTAAAATTAAATGCTGCCTAACATTTTTCTATTTATTAAAAAAAAAAAATGGAAAAAAGATCACAAAGTTTAAATCTGTGAACCAGAAAGAAACACTTAAAACTTAAAGAAAAAAATAAAAAAAAGTTTTTTGACATGATCACCTACAACACAATAAAACAGCGACTAGAAACGAACAAAAATAAAAACAAAACACATTTAACAACATCAGAAGCTTGTAAAAATCTAGAGGAAAATGTTAGAAAAAACAACAAACACAATAATTGCTAAGTTGTTGTGGCGTTTAAAAAAGAAAATAAATACAACAGCAACATCAAAATAATGTTATAATAAGAACCCAGTTTACTAGATTTTCTTGTAGATGATTTTTAGACTTTGTAATATTCTCCAGTAACTCTTTTCTACTATAGTTTTCCTTTTTTAGAAATTTAAGAAATATACACTCACTAGTGATCTCTTCCATTTTTGTTTTATTTTGTTTATTTTTTTTTCTGTTTAAAACCATTAATCTGACTCTATTTTGTCGGCGAACATGGATCTAGTGCACGGTTTATTCATATTCAAGTTCGTGACTAGATTTCATGCTCGTCTATTAAGTTGGGTCAGTTCTACAACTGCAACAACAACAACAGCGATATCAAAGTCAACGTCAGCATCAGTAAAAAGAAACAACTACAACAGCAAAAACAACAACAGCAGCAGCAACATCTCAACGACAACACAATTTTATTGTTGTCGTTTTTATTTTAAGGTAAAATTATTGTTTTATTTTATTATTTTTTTCACAGTACAATTTATTTAGACATTTATGTTAAAAATTTATTCTAAATAATAAATTTAATACATCATAATCATTTTATAATATTTTTTTTTATTATGCACAATGGGATATCTAGACCACAAATGAGCAAAAAAAAAAAAAAAATTTAAATTGTAAAAAGTAACTAATTTTATAACATAAAAAATTTCTATGAAAAATTCAGTTTTAAAAATATTTTCAATAAAAAATACTACGAACTAGGGAATGGTAAATGGATTCCAAAATCGATTTTTCGATTGACTTTTTTATTTTGGTTCTTGAAATCGATTAATCGAACCTGAAAATAGTTTAAGATTAACTTGCAAACTCTTTCCTTATATCACAAAGGGGAATATACCAGAAATTTCTTGGCAAACTACTAGAGAAATTGAACTAAGATTTCTACAGTGGGCAAATATGACTACTGTTTATAATTTTCCTGCAAAAAGTTAAAATGTGTAAACTTTGAGACGACCTTTAGAGGATCAAGGGCGATATGTATGTACATTTCACATTAAAATTGTGTTCTTGTGTAGTCGATCAGACCTGTCACATAAATCCATTCCGATCGAAAGTGATTTCGTATCTTGCTTCACATAAAACGAAATAACTTTTGATCGGAATTGATTTCTGTGACAAGCCTGCATGTATGGATAGTACATATTTCAATGGATTATGGCAATTGTTCCTGATCGGTGGCGACTGTTTCTGTTTCCTAGAAAACAAATCTAATATTAATTACATACTTTTTGTTTTTCACTCTGCTTATAACTAGATTTAAATATCGCTCACACACTGGTCTAGTTAAATATTAGCGTATTTCCACAGGAATGTTAATTTTCACAAAGCTGACTTTCAGTGTTTGTTTCGGTGCGATATACTGTTTTGAACAGGAGCCCCTATATTAAAGTTAAAAGTTTACAGAGATTACTAATTCGTAAATATGTAAAACTTCAACTTTAAACTTAGAAAACTGCTTAAACATACCACCTACACACGTAGGTACGCACAAAAAATCTAAGTTTTATTGTGCAAGCCCATAATTTATCCATTTAATTAAGATTAAATTTCAAAATTGCCAACATTTTGATAAAAATAAAAAAATCGAATTTAAAAGCCCAATAATCGATTTCAGTATAAAATCGCATACGTAAATTCGATTGCAAAAAATCGATTTTCGATTGGAATCGAAATCGATTTACCATTCCCTACTACGAACGTTTACATAAATTTTTTTTTTATTTTACTGCCAGTTCAACGATTTCGCACGTTAACGTTCGCATAAAAAATTTCTATGAAATTTTTTTTTTTGTAAATATGATTTTCTAACACACTAAAACATCATATCTTATAAATTACAGTATTCGTATCTGAAAAGTTAACCATACATTGATTCAATTAAATTTAAATAATAATAAAATAATGAAAAATAAAAAAATTAAATAAATAAAAAAACAAAATTAAAAAATAACGTTTTAACCATGATACAAATACACAAGGTAGTTCCACTTCTCTCTCAGAAATTATTTTTTGAATTTTATTGGAATTATTTGAAGTTTTTATTTGTATCAAGCTTCAAATAATTCCGATAAACTTCAAAAAATAATATCTGAGAGAGAAGTGGAACTACCTTGTGTATTTGTATCATGGTTTTAACTATTTTTTTATAGAATATTGCTACATCATTAATAACATTTCTGAACCTCATTCCGCTGCTAGTAGTTTGCATATTATAAGGGAGTTCATTCCAGAGACGGATGCTAAGAATAAAGAACTGACATTCAAAAGCGTGGCAACGATATCTAAATTAAATCGCAAGCGATCAAAGAGATACTTTGTTTGGCTCCTTTGTTATAATAACTTTATAAAGAAATATTAAGTTTTTGAAAACCAGGAAGTTATCAAATGTAATACTGAATATACGAATGGACACATGATCAAATTTTCTCAGTCCGAAAACGTATCTTACGATGGTGTTAAAAGTTGTTTTAAGTTTCCTCGTATCCCCTGAGTTACAACCAGCAACTATATCGGATGAATACAAAAGCGTTGATAATAAATATGTTTGCGCAAGTAACAATCTAACTTTCGGCGGAGTTAAGTATTGGGTTACCCATAAGCACCGTAGCATGCCGTAGGTTCTACCGCAGACTTATGTAATATGAGCCGACCAAGTAAAAAGCTTATTAAATGTTACACCTCAATTTTTAGCTTTACATACAATGTAAATTTTTTACCCTCCCAAGAAAATATTTACCTCATCCTCTATCCCCAATATACATTTAGATTTCCCTGGATTAAACTTAAGCCATTTGCTGAAGCCCAAACGAAAATAATATAAAGACCATAATTCAGCTCCTGCACTTAGATACAGCTGAACGTCGTCAGCATACATCTGAACATTACAAAAACGGGTTTGTTGGGGAAGATCATTTGTATATAACGAATAAAGTAGGGGTCCGAGTATTGAACCCTGTGGAACACCTCTTGTGACCCGTTACGGACTTGATCTGTTTAGAAGATACGACAACATCAACCTAACAGCAAGTATGGAGAAGTTAAAAACATTTTGACAATTTAAGATATCAAACTAAATGATGCACTTTATCAAATGCCTTTGAATTGTCCAGTAGGACCAGCAACGATATTTTACTTTCATCCAAGTTTCCCCGGATTTTCTCTATCACATCTGATAATACAGTAATACAGCTAAGCTGTGGTCTAAAACCGGACTGACGATGAACACACTCAGAAATCTGCTTATGTAACAGTCGTTCAAATACTCTGGATAAAAAGGGAAGGATTGCAATTGGTCGGTACTCATTGTCAGCCTTAGGCACGGGAACTATTTTGGCATGTTTCCAATCCATTGGAAAAGTGCTAGTGGTAATTATTGTATTAAATAAGTGGGTGACAAAACGGACTATCCAAGGCAAGATTATTCGCACAATATAATATAATCGAAGCCAACAGCGTTAGATTTAACTGAAGAGAACCCTTCAACTACTTCAAAAGGGTCTAGGCAGCGGAAATTAAATTTACTTATACTGGTGTCGGGGAAAGTGAGTTTTTCATAGAGGTCAGTTTGAACATTTGGCAAAGGGATATTAACAAAGGTTTCGTTCAACAAGTTGACTTCAGCATCCACTGTCCTGACAGTTGACTTACCAATGCCAATCTCACGAATCTGCTTTCAAGTTTTTTTACCGTCGTTTTTACCGACTGCCGTTTTAAATTTGTTAAAATAATAAGTTGATTTGTCATGCCTTATCTTGGAAACAACAGATTTTCTAGCATTACGATATGCCTGCTTGCACTCTGAAATTTTATATCGTATCCACATTTTGTACATGTTGTCACGATGTGCAATCAACAATTTAGTTTCAGTATTGTTCTATTTCCGATAGTTGTATTCTTAAGGGCCATTATTACAACTTACAAATAGTTATTTTTAGGATGCTATCTGACAGATAAATAGTTTTTGGTTATTACAAGTTAAAATTAACCTTAAAAGTGACTGGTAAGCTAACATCAGGTTTGTCCTCATGGTAACTTTACAAGTGAACTTTAAGAACTTGAAGATGCCATATTTTCTGCTGAAGATATGGTAACTTCGATGACAGTTTTATGTCAAATTAAATTATATAAATTCACTTTCATTATTTATTATCGACATTTTTTTTACACAAAAAAAAAACAAATTACCATAAAAACCAAAAATTTACTGTTGCTTTCAATTAAAGAAACAAGCAAAACTAAGGCGTAGCCACCATGTATTTTAAACGAACAAAAGTAATCGGTATATACTGCAATGTTGCCACAGTATATAAATTACATTTTTTATTTTATCGGACAGTTGTAATAATGCAAAAAACTTATTGGTCACTTTATCGTTCAAGATAGCTATTGTTCACGTTAACTATCAGCAACTTTATCATTAGGTTGTAATAATGGCCCTAAGTGGGACATGGTTATTGTAAATTTGAAAGATGTGAGTGTTAAGAAACTCAGTTTTATAAATATTTTGAATATAAAATACTATACGACCGTTTACATTCTATCACTATGATGTCAACCCTAACATCACTTGTTCAAAGTGTAATCAGGGCAAAATGAAATTATGTCATCAATGGGATGACACATCGGCATCACAGATATTATGAACATGTCCTCAGTGTGATGACGCAGTAACATCGGAGAAAGGACACATAAGCATCTATTTAATGTCAGTTTGTCATTAAGTCAAAGTAATTGGAACTGACTTAAGTCAAAGTGAGAGAACATTATTATTTACTTACCCGATACATATGTTTGTTTCACGTTTGTTGAATTACGACCTTTGTTTACAGCAGAATTCTCAATAATAAGACACCAGCACCATGCCCCATATGGTTTTCGTAATCATTCTACTTTAAAAATTTGATGTATTTAACTAAATAATTTAAAAAAATTGAATAAAGGAATTTTTGCTTCTTATAATATATTGTAATCATGAAAATAATAAGAAGGTTCCCAACAAACACGAGGTTAAACCTTTGATATGAAATGACTTTATTATCATTTGACATCAAACACAATTCTCAAACGTTTTTCAATTGTTTGATTTTAACATTTAAATTCAAATTGGTAATGTTTTGAAAATAAACATTTGACATTAATGTGCTGTTTTCACAACACAAGTGACTGAACGTGAAGTAAAATTTATGTGGAAAACACTCAAAAAACTGAATGTACAAACTTGTATCAAATTATCTTCAAACTTGCGGTTTAGGCCCTGTTTCTCCAAACTACAAGTTACAAATCTACATGTAAAATACGTCCAGAAAAGCACCAATCTTACAATTTTCGTTTTTGTTTAAAATGTTTATTACTTGTAGATTTGTAACTTGTAGTTTTGAGAAACAGGGCCCTGTACTTTGCGCCCAAGGTTTACATGGACTGGCAAACAGCTGGATACGTTACATTGATTTAGAAAGTGATTCTGACCCTGCAAATATTATTGGACCACCATTTCCATTTTGATTAAATGGACTACTCTATGGACTGGTCCGATGTAATGCAAGCATGGACCATGTCATTGGTAAAAAGTGTTTGTAGTGAGACGACATGTCTTCGTTTTTTAACGACATGTTTTCGGTTTTAAACGAAGTTAAAACTAATCCTCTTGAGTATACAGTGGAGTAGTTTTTAAACTACTCCTTTGTAATCCAAAGCTGGGTTATATGGTCCTGCCCTAGGTCATCGTTATGTTAAATAGACCATGTTTTTTCCATACGTTTGGGTTACTTTTGGACTAGTCCTAGTCCCTAGTGCGCTACAATTTACACGCGTGTTCGGACTAGTCCTTTTATTTGCAGGGGAGTAAAAGTGTTACAAAGATCAACACAAACTCAAAATACCCTTTCCAATATTGTGGTGCGGGTATATTGATCGTTTTTTACGAAAGAAAACGAAAAATACCACCGAGCAAATAAGAAAAAATCTTATAATAAATGGGAGTACTAAAATGTATTTGAATGGAATGCTTGATTTTTATCATGCACATTTTTCTTATACATTTGTAATAAAAAATTTATATAATTTATTCTTCGGCAGTTTTTTTTATACGTTAAATTTAAACCAAATGATTTTCATTTAAAACTTGTTTTATAATATTCTGAAGGTACATGTACACGACATGTTTTTTATATCTGACTCGTCAATTTTTCAAGTCACATGTAATTGTGCATGTCTTTCAAAATTGCTGTTTTACATAAGGTTTATAATATGCAGTTGTAAATATACATGTAATTTGCTTCTGACATTGTTTCTGTCTTTTTTTTAAAGGAGACGAAGCAAGTCTTGCCAATCAATTTATTAAAAAAAATTGAAAATAATGTCGCTTAAGTTTTTTTGCTGTAATGCCTCGATATGTACATAATTTTTATTCCATGGTGAAATGATCATACATACATATATCGGTATTCGGACGCAGAAGATGTCAGATGGTTTGTCAGAAGAAAATAGAGCACGCTCTAATAGAAATTTTGTCTTATGACTTTACATCTGACTTACAGAAGCAATATGCACGACATGAATGTAAATATTTTTCAGTGGGAAATTTGACAAGTCAGCTATTAGAAACATGTCGTCTACATGCAGCTTAAGTGGATAGTCCGGTTTCCAAGCAAACATTTGAATTTGAAATTTTTATATTTAAAAGTTCACCTCGAACATTTGAAAAGTTTAAAATTTGATATATATTTTAGAACGGCTTAAGAGATCAGCAATAATCAGTGTTGCCAACTCTTTACGACCAAAATTAGCTAAAATGTATAGCAAAAAAATGCCTGAATATTTCCGAATACGGGCTAGAAAATGTCTAAAGACTTTTACAAAAAATGCCAAAGTATTAAAAGAAACATGAATAAAATCAGTTTCTTACAATGAAATTGTAGATACGTGTACAAGAAAACTTGTACTAAAACTAAACAAACGTAGCATTTTTCAAGGTTTTAAAGTGTAAATCTCAGACAGAATAAATGGTTTCATCATAAGGGTAGCAGGCGTGTATGAATTAATTTAAGGGGATTTTATTGTCAAAATGTGTAATTCGTTTGAAAGGCCTATCGATGCCGTATGTACACCAATACCCCGATTTGCGACGCTATTGATTTTCATTTAATTTGTTTCGAGATTTATAATTTTAGCTGAAAAAATAAATTTTGATTTGATAGACTTTATAACGGATAAATTTATTTAAGATCTTCAAATAAAGTTAAAGCTTTCTTTTGAATAACCTTTTGTTTTAAGGGCATTAATGGCTGATTTTAATCTTCAATCCAAATACATAGTAAGAAGTGGCTACATTTTTTTCTCATTTTTGTAACCTGTTTACGTTGTAACGAAGTTCTTGTGTCAACAAATTTCTTAATTTTATCAGCGTCACTGGAACAGCAAATGGATTTTATTGTAGAAGGGGCTAGTTCACGGGTTTTTTTTTTCAATATCAATAGCCTTTTCCACTGATTTAGAACGCGTTTAAGTGTCCAGTTTTTGTTCTGAGCTTATTTGCTTTTTCTGACTCGTTGTTGCACAATTTAACAATTTAAATTTAACTTTACTTTAGCAAATGTAATTTGAAACCAGTTGCAATCATCACATACATATTTGCATTAGACTTCAAGGGGAAACTCCCTTTTTCTTTGTACAAACATTTTTATATTAATGACGTTAATCGAAGAAATAGCAACGCAACTTCGAAGCCATGCGACGCAAAGTGAAACAAAAACGACGCAACTACGAAATCACAGAAATTTTAAAAAGACGCAAAACGAAGCGACGCACACTGAAGCGACGCAAACCGCGGCATTGGGTGTATATATAAAATTCTCGTGTCACGGTGTTTGTAATTAAACTCCCCTGAAACGGCTTGACCGATTAATTTTGTATGTGTATTTTTTAGGTATGAGAATGGGTCGTAAAGTATATTTCATATCGCTAGAGTGCGTAAAATAGGACAAATGGGTTAAAGCTTTCCCTCCCTATATTCTATTAACTACACAGAAAATAATAAAAATAGATTTCAATTAAAAACTTTGTGATATTAATTAAAAAATTAATTAAATTTGCACCACTAAACAAATTAATAGTATCAATTAAACGTTTAATTGAATTGATTAAACGTTTAATTCACTTGATTAAACATTTAATTCACTTGATTTAATTCTTAATTAAAACTGATTTTATTTTTGATTATTGCTTTAATTAGTAAAAAATTTTGAAAAATTTTTTCTGTGTAATCAACCGATTTTCTTGAAATTTGGCAGGCAATTAGTGTAACATCTGGAAGGAAACTATAGCCTTTTTATTATTTAGGGCGTGAAATAGGGCAAGAAGTAATTAACTGGGAAATTCCAACATTCTGGGCATAAAATAGGGCAAAATGGGTAAAAGCTTCCCCTACCCATGTCTTCTTAATTAATTATCCGATGATTATTTAAAGTCTTAAAATAACTAAAGGCTATAAATTTTGACATTTGGGGCGTAAAATTATTTTTTACTTAAAACCCATACTATTCACTGATGACATTTCTAACCTTCCATGTTGTACATCCATAGAGCAAAACCAATTTTACATTTCAATTAAATATTTTATACTTTGTTCGTCTCGCATTGCGAGTCCCTTGATCGTTTTTTCGTTAATTCTTAAGCCGTAAGCTCTACGCAATATGGAATATAACGTGCAAATATCCGCGGCGACTTCGCTGGCTAGTGCGCATCCCAAATGTCCAGTTTATAATAACTCTGGCGCATAAATCAGACTGAATTTGACGTATGACATGGTTTATATTAAGTTTAAGGGCCGCTGTGGCTTTTTCGAATATATTTGAACTCAAATTGCACGATCTCGTTGGCCAGTTCACATCATCTCTACCTGTAATGAGAATGCCTTCAAACTGCTTCTGCAGAATGTTCAACACTACATATCGTTTGGGCTCAGATCATCTAATTCAGGCCAAAAGATGTTGGTAATGATCGACCTATAGCGCTCGACGTTGACGGTTATGGTCTGGCAAAAACGTCTTTCTTAAAGAAGTATGGATTGGTGATGCAGCCTGAAATCCACACCAAACAGTGACTGTTCTGGAATTTTGAGATTATTATTGACTGGCTGACTGATTTTGATGAGTAAATTTATTTTAACCCTTCTTAGTCTAATTTTTCAGGGTACATAAATGAATTTTTTTTTAATTTTAAAGTAAAATTCATTGCATTTTTACCCTTTATTTCCCACTGTTGATCTACCGCACTTTGCAGTGTCTGCCTTAAATATTTTTGCAATTTTTATTTTCGATTCAATTTTAACTTACACACATGAATATGACTTAGGAAATCTGCATTACAACAAATATCACATAATTTTTCTTTGCTTATTATTTTTTCTATTTGATTATTTTCCATGTTTCAGTTTTTCTAACGTTTTTGTTGTAGTTTTTTGCTTGTCATGTCTTTTGTGTCTTTGTCGTTAACAACTGATTGTGTCACGTTAAAAATGATACAACGACAACACAGTGTAACAGCACAACACAATCAAAAATATTACAAATACGGCAGCAGCAGCAGCAATAACATCTTTAGACAACTGCAACATTTTGGCCACTACAAAGTAACATATTTTTTTTTAAGTTTAGTAAGAAGAAAAACAAAAAATTGTTTGTTAACGTCATTATTTTCATCTTTTTCACGTACATATTTGTTCAAATGTTAGAAAAAAGTAACAAACATATAAGAGAGCTCTTTTAATTTAACAACAGCAACATGTCATTGTTAGTTACTTTTTGTACTTCACTGTTCACTGACAGCACAACGACAGCAACACTTTCTACAGGAAAACGTTTGTATTTGAATGTCTTTTTTTAGTTTAAGCAACAAAGTTTGAAGTTTATATATTATTTTCAATAAAAAATATCATCTTACAATTTTATAAATTAGATCGTGTTTTAATTTTTTACGGGTAATTTCGCCAAGTTCAGTTGTAGGCCCCTATTACGGTTCACAACTCAACTCATGTTTTTGTTCACCGCAATATAGCAAAGTTGTAAACCATAATACAAAAATTAAGAAATGTCAACTCAACTGAGTTGTGCTGAAACTGTATTTAGAAAATATATCGATAACTTTGACAAAAAATATATCAATAATTTAATTATTCTACTAAAATTCATGATTTTGCTTTATTTTTATTATTTTTCAGGAGAAAACTTATTGACAAACTTGAATTTCCTATAAAAAGTTTTTGAAAACTTGAATGATCTTTATAAATTTCATATACAAATTTCATGACACCTTAATTTACATAAAACATAAATCGATTACTTTAATTTTCTATAAAAAAAAATGTATCGATAAATAATTTTTCTTCATAAATTTTTTTTTCACTTCAAAAATTATTTTATATCCAACATTTTTTATTTTTCGAATTTATTCTATGAGCTAAATTTCAGTTAGGTATTTTATAAAGCTTTTTTGTAATAGTCATATTCCTTTAATTTTTCAGAAATGACTTTTTTATACACTACCAGAATATAATATAAAGTAACCTTCTAAAGCAAATAATTCCCAGTTTCTATTATTTTATATCTTTAATTTTCTAATGTAAGTTAATTGGTGACATTAATATTACATAGAAAAGTTATTGATATGTTGAAACTTAATTGATAACTTGAATTTTCTAAAGAAAATAAATGTATTGATAACTTAAATTAACATTTTTAATGTGTCGATGGTTTGATTTTTTGTATGAACTTGTTATTGTTATTTAAACTAACCTATAACTTGTATTTAGGTAAGACGATTTATCGATAACTTGAAAATTCTATAAAATATTTATCGATAATTGGATCTTCTATGGAAAATTTATAAAAAGCTTAAAATTTATTTTTAAAAATGTATCGACTACTTGAAAATTTCCATAGAAAATCTATTGATATTGGAAATGTACCGATGACTTTGATTTTCCAAATAAAATTGAATTTTCTATAGACGATTTATCGATAACTTCAATTTTTTAGCAAATTAACGGATTCCTCAAATGTTCTCAAAAAATATTTTTTTAGAAAATTTGGATTTAACCGAAAATGTACCACATACAACTTATTGATTAAATATCCAGAGTAAGCTTTTGAATTGTTAGTTTATTAATCAATTTATCGCTAATTTGAATTTTCTACAAAATATTTATCGATAACTTAAATTTTCTATCAAAACGCATAAATAACTTTAAATCTATTTTCGTAAATGTATCGACAACTTTTGAGATTTCTAAAGAAAATTTATCTATAGCTTAGTTGTACATACATATAATATTTATCGATAACTTGAATTTCCTGTAGAAAATTGGTCGAATCCTAATATTTTCTCTAGAAAATTGATCGATAACTTGAATTTTGTTTTAAAAATTTACCGATAATTAAAATATTTTTTTTTAATGTTTCAAGGTTTTTAACAAAAATAAAAACAGGGAATTAGGCACAGCAAACAAAATCTTATAAATAAAAACAAAATTTGTATTCCCAAAAATTACTTTGATAAGTTTGCGATAACTTAAAAATAATTAGTATTGTGGTAATTTTGTTGAACTATTTATGGTTTTCAATCCAAATTTTCAATATTCTTAATCAGGCTTAAGTTCATCAAATTTAATTTTCATTAAATTATTTTTATGAAGAAAGGAATTTTTGCAACATGAATATTAATTAAAATTGTTATTGATAATCATTCATTCTTGATTGACCTGAGATTCGAACCCAGGCTGCTGGTTACCCTGACATGTTTCGATCGCTAAACCATAAATAGTTCAACAAAATTACCACAATACTTATTATTGTTAAAGCTAAGGCACGAGCTCTATGTATAAATTTGTCCTTCAAGTTGTGCTGAAAAAGGTCAACAAGAAAAAAAAGTACGAAAAAACAAAGGTAAAGGAAAAACACGAAAAATTAATTAAAAATGGATAATCATTCAAAAATGCAAATTTCGATCTACCAAAGTTTAAAATACAATTTGGTTTAAGGATTGATGTTTGACTATTGACGTCAGCAGTCGTCGATGGCTGCGAGTGTAAGACGGCAAATCCCTCTGAGGAGTGGTAGCGATCGAAACATGTCAGGGTAACCAGCCGCCTGGGTTCGAATCTCAGGTCAATCAAGAATGAATGATTATCAATAACAATTTTAATTCATTTTCATGTTGTAAAAATTCTTTTCTTCATAAAAATAATTTAATGAAAATTAAATTTGATGAACTTAAGCCTGATTAAGAATATTGATAACTTAAAATTTTCAAATAAAATTTACGGGATGCTTTAATTTTCAAAAAAAAAAAACTATTAATTTAACTTGCTGTTTATAAGTTTTAAATTTTTTATAAAATATTTTTTCGATAACTTAAATTTTCTATAAAATATTAATCGATAACTTTTTATAAAAAATGCATAAATAACTTAAAATTTATTTTCGTAAATTTATCGACAACTTCAATTTTTCATAGAAAATTAATTGATTGAATTTTTTATCAAAAATTAAAAGATAACATCAATTTTTTTAGAAAAAAAAATATATTTTTGATAACTTTTATTTTTTAGAAAGTTTAAATCGATTACTTTTTATGTTCTATAATAGACAAAAAAAAATACAAAAATTTTAATGAAAATGTTAACATTTCATGAAACAGAGATCATTATTCGTTATATTCTTTTTTTTTTTTTTATAAATATTTTTGCAATAGAAAATTATACGGTTATCGATAACTGCTTAAAAACTTATTTTTTATAATATCCATCGTTAACTTTTAAAAAATCTTAAATATTAAAATTTATCGATAAGTTATTTTTTAAATCAACAATTTTATTATATTGTTACATATAACTTGAATTTTTATTGACATAAATCTAAAATAAAGTTACCAAAATATTTTTTGGTTTTATTCCTATGTCGCAAGCTTTATTTTCCCAATCAGATGGAATTAGAATTCTTCCCTGTCGTCGAATTCTTCCCAATCTCTAACGACTGCACATACACACACATATAAATGTAAAGTTTAGAGTATGACACAAACTGATGTTGTTTTTTGTTGTCTGTTTAGATATTTTAATCATTTTAACATTAAAGACCACTTTCGAAGTATCAAATTGCTTCTATTAGATTGACAATAAGAAAAATTATGAGTGTTCATCCTCACTTAAACTTAAACACCAACAACAACACAAACTCACTCACACAAGCAAATTAAAAAAAATTATAATCAAAACAAATGCACAAAAAATCTATAAAAAAAAAATTGAAAAAAAACTTATGACAAAACATAAAAATAAAATACAGCCAAACATGATAGCAGATAAAAATAGGAAACGTTGATGATGCTGCAAAAGCGAAAACTGAGTTCAAGCCATACTCAAACCAACAGCATCTTCTTCAATACAAAATCATCTATTCATTCAGTCAAACACACACTCTTTCACCGATCTCTTAAGTTATTGTTTGTAAAGAAAGCCATAGGAAACCACCAGGAAACAGAAACTAGTTAAACAGAGTTCAAAAGGAATTGAAGCATTTCGAATAATATTTCTGATAAATAAAGTTACTTGGAATTCAGTTAAGGTTTGTCATGGAATTTTCTGCAAACTTATTGAGAGCCAACAAATGAACACATTCCTTTATTACACTGCATATAATTCAATTCTAACAGAAGGCAACGTTTCGTTATTTATAAATTGTACGAGTACTTATAAATAAGTACGTTTTTATATACATACATTTATTTTTTCTATCATTCTTCTGCTTCATTTCTCTATCAGAAGATGAGGCCAGGCCGGCCGGGCGTAGATGCAACAGATGAAGACGACAGAGATGCTGATGATGATAATGGGTTTAGTAAATGTGAGCTTAAGAAGCATAAAAGGCTAGAAAACTGGTAATAAAATTTAAATTCTTCTAAAGCGTAAGCAAAAGGATCTCCTCTATTCTTTCTATCTCTACACAAACGACTGAGTGGTTTTGATAGTTGAAAGTACAATACAAGAGCAACGTACATAAATAATTACAACAACGTAGTGTGTTCAACACTCTAACAACGGACAGATATCCATACATTCAAACATTCATACTTTACTCGTATTGTGATAAAGTAAAGATAGAATGAAAATTAAAAAAAAAAAAAAATAGAAAAATAGCAAAAACTGAAACCCTTTCATTTTAAAGGTGAATGTTCTAAAGTTACGTTCACTAAACGCGAATACGGGCACATAAAAAATATTGAAAGAAATACAGAAAAAATCTTCTTAACTTAGAAATTAAGGATGATCACTTCACAACACTGTTGATAAAGTTGGTACAATTATACTTTTTTGGTACAATTCGAAAATAAAAAGTACGCTAGTACCCCCTTGACTCATTTGATACTATTTCCAATTTTTTTTCAAACCTATCGTTACGTTAATTAATATTAAATATCAACCCTTATTAACTGTCTATTGAATATGATCGGAGTTTAGTGTTTCTTAGCAATTTTATGAAATCTAGCGAAAACTCTGTTTTTTGTTGTTGGATTTACCAAAAAAACATCTATGAACACTGAACTCTGCTTATGTGAAAAGATTTTGCACTTGTTCATTAGAAGATTGCATATGCCGAATTCAAAATTTAGTATAAGCGTGCATTTTCTGATGATATTGACAAATTATTTTGGAACGAACTCATAATATTTTAAAATATTCGTCAACAAGATGGTTGTTACGTCAAGAAGTAATCAACAGAATTTTGGAACAATGGTAGCCCACTCCATTATTATTTTACTCCGAATGATTTTAAAGGAGATTTTACAAGCGCTTAATTTATTTTTCTTATATCTGGTTTGAGTATGTTATAACAGTGTGAAGAAGCTTCAGAGACAACATATGCATTTATTTAAAAATAATTCAATACACTTACCCCTGTAACACATGCTACAACTTATTTTGTATTCTCCTTTGTCAACAGAAGCATCAGCAGAATCGCCCGATATGGTTTTCGTCATCATGCTACTTTGAAAACTTGATGTACTGTTTAACTAAATAATTTTAATTAAAAGAATACGGGAATTGTCTTCTTTTTATAACATAGGTTAAGAATGAAAATAAAAAAATTAACATACTACATATGTACATAATTTAACAAGACAAACTTTTGATTTTAATATAAAACAGGTTTTTTAATGGATTCATATTGAATCCATATTTATTTATATTTTTTTTATTTTTTTTAACAGTGAATAATATTAAATACGCGTGATTTAAGATTATTTAAATATTTTTCATTTAAAATTAATATGAAATAATGATAAATTTAAATAATGAGCATACTTTTGCAGAAATTTTCTATGATTCTCAATCAACATTTTTCCATGTTAATTTTACATTGGTATTTTTTTCTGTGTGTTTTTGTTTTTGTTGCATTTAATTTTTGTTTATAAAAATAAAGTAAATTATAAGAAAATGATTTATTACTATTGGGGTAGAAAAAGTACTATTTATTGATAACTTTCAAGAGTTTTGTTTATAAAATTTTTCTATAACTTAAATTTTTTTTTAACATATGAATTTTGAAAACTTAAATGTTTACAAATAGAATTTGGGAATCCTCTCATTTTTTCTGTAAATTAAAAGAAGCAAATGCGTTAAATGTTTAAATAATGCAATAACATATGTTTTCTCTAGAAAATGTTTTGACAACTCGTCAGCTCATTTTTGGTATTTTTATTTTTTAAATTTTTTGATAGCTTTAAATTTCTTTATACGCTGTTTCTAACTTTATTTTTCTTTAGAATTTTTTTTTTTATTAGCATAATTCTCTCTATGAATATTTTCTAGAAATTGTTTCGATAACTATAACAATATATAGACATTTTACTGTATCGACTACTTTTATTTTCTTTAATATTGAGAATTTTTTAAACATTCTCGATCATTTTAATATTCTTTTTGCAATTTTAGTGCGTTTTTGGTGCAGTACAGTCTTTAAGTGAACACCATTATTATCGTAAGAAGAAGCTTAAGGAAAAGTTCTTTGTATCGTTTATTTATTTTTTTTTTTTTCTTTTTTATTTCTTTCCAATACGACTATTTATATAAACAGAGATTTTCCATTTTTACGCTGTGTTTGGTTATACAAACTCTATTATTATCATTCTAGGATTTCTTTCAACTTTTTTTTGCGTCGTATTTTTTTCCTTTCGAATCTCCTTTTTTTAGTCATATTGCTGTAGTTGTTGGTGTTATTAAAAACAATATTTTCCCAAAGCTGCTGTCTGGCTGCACCCTTGCGCTCGTACCACAATCATCCACATGATGCTGTATTGCAATGATGATAAAGGTCTATTTTAAGTGCTTAGTGTTTTGCGATAGTGATTTCTGATTCTTTTGTCTTTTTTTTTTAAATGTTGCGCGCATGAGCACCGCATAGCACAGAGGACTATACTTGGATTTGTATAATTTCTTTAAACTTCTTCTAGGTATAAGTATCTTTCTGCTTGAATACAGCCAGCCTTCCTATCAATTGTAAAAGCTGGTCCGGCTCGTCATTTTATTAAGGAAATAAAAAAGGAAAGATCTGCTCATTTTCTTGTTGTGATCGTACCTTTGGAGTTCTTTGTGTGTGTGTGTGTGTGCGAGTGTGTTTGTGTGTACATGATTGCTGTACTAAACAATTGATGATCCCAAGAGTTGTGTCGGGGGGATATCAAGAATATATTTAATAGATGGGATAAAACAGTTTTCAAATACATTTAAGGCGTTTGTTCGTTCAACTGTGAGAGTCAGTGTCTATTTGAGTTTTTATTTTGGCAGTAGCATGGTGGTAATAAATCTTTTTCTATTTAGTAATAAAAATCGTTTCATAACAATGATAATTTTATAAAACAAAAAACAGAAATAAATAAAATGAAAAGAAGAAAATCCATAAAGGTAAAAAATATATAAGCATTCTTGTAATCATACTGATTTCTCTTAACTTTTTTTTATAGTAACGATTATGTATTTGGTAATTCGTAATTCTTGAGTGTATCTAAATAATCGTACGCGCCTGCAGTTTTATAATGCTGCAACATTTCCAGGTGATTGTCTTAAATGTTGCTTAAGAATATGTTGTGTATGATGTTGTTTGCATGAGTTTTACTAAACAATACAATTATTTGGTAAGATGTATGATCGTTTGTATATTTTCTATTTAGTTGTAGTTAAGAAATTCGTAATGGAAAAAATATCGGCAAAATGATGCCAGATCAAAGCTCATTAATATTATTCGCCTTATGTGCATCTACTTATTGGTGATCACTGATCACCATTATTCAAACGAACTCTAAAAGATTTATTGATAAGCATAACATTCAGAGATTTTTAGTGGAATCTATTGTTTGAACATTATTGGAATATAACTAATTTTACTAAAATTAAGCGGAACATAAAAGAAAAAAAATTGTTGATTAGTTATGAAACTATTTTAAATGGTTTTTAGAAAATTTACTCCTCTTATAGAAAAAATGCAATAACTTTCCGAAATGCTAAATAAAGCATTTTAAAAATATTGTTTATTTAAAATTGTCCACTAAAATTTTATAAAAAAAAAATTTTAACCATAAAAAGCTTAACCCTCGCGCCTCGCTACCCCATTGAAATAAAAAAATTTAAATTTTTTAGCCGACCTTTTGCAAGCAGATAACAAAGCAAGTTGTAGCAAATTTTGATACTTTTAATATTGTTTCCATTCTCCAGATATATTGTGTTGGCCCACTTCTCTGATCCAGCCCACTGTCAGATGTAAAATATTTTTACCAAATTTGGATACTTTTACTGTTACCTTTCTCCAGATATACAGAAATCTTGCATGTGAGGTACCACGCCCACTACTGAAAATTATAGGAAACCCTGTTCAGGGGTTAAGGAGTCTAAGGAACAAACCAACACACGAACAAATGCATATTTATCTTTATATATCTAGATAAAAATTTTCTATAGAAAATTGTCCCGTAACTTTTATTCTCTACATAATATTTTCCGATAACTTTAGTTCTCTATAGAATCGGCTAACTTCAATTGTCTATAAAAAATTTTCCGATAACTTTAATTCTTTAAAAAAATTATCCGAAAATTAAATATTCTATAAACAATTTTGGCATTATTAGCGTTAGGTAAGTTTCCTTGGCCAGCCGTCGAGAGACAGTTCACTTGAGTCCTTCAGTGGTCCCTTTTTGTTACCCAGCGCCATTGCCTATCCTTTAAAGCAGGCGTCACCGCAGAATTTAACCAATTAGTCCTCATAATGAAGAGAATAATCAATCTCAATTCTACCCTAGATAGATCTTCCAAACAATCTTCGCAAATCCATTCCAACTGCGCTAGTCTATAACACTCGCGCTTGATAAGTGAATTACAGTGAGTCATTGCAAATCCAACGAATTCATCAATAAATAATGAGTCATGCAGATGACCGCCTCTAATATCAAGCTCATCGGCTATCCGGTTACCCGGGTAGTTCTCATGTCCTGGCACCCACATTGGCGTTACTTTCGAATGCTTGGGAATCTTAATCAAATACATCCGATATTCTACAGTCAACCTATATGTCGTAGAGGCACCCGCTAGGGTTAAAATCTAAGTCAGTTAGGCGTCCGCCTTATAGCAGAGCTTTCGCCTGCAGGACACAACAGTCATCCGGCAGACGAAAGGGAGTTTTAATATCCCGTTCCTCTTTGCAGAAACCCCCACCAGCTATACTTTCTTTCTTCGAACCATCAGTATATACCCTTATGACCGGTTCACGGAATGTCCCTTCGTGTCGTATGCACTGCGTACCGCGCAACAAAGAAAGGCTCTGGGGTACAGTAGTCCACCCTGTCAGGTACAATCGAATGCTTGATTATCTTGGCGTGGCTATAATCACGATTCAACCAGCTGTGCGCAGCAACTGTCTGGCCGTGATGTCTACCGCGAACCAGTTTATCAAATGTAAACAGCGCCCTCGGGGGTGTAGAACGCAGTAATCCAGTGATAATCAACCCTGTAAAACAGAGTCGGCTTAACCATAGCCAAAAAGTCCGAATTGACACCCAGTTCCTTCCGGTTGCAAGCATATACTTATAGCAGCTGTTGGCTTTTCTACACTCATCCGGACCTTTAGTCCCAGCGCCAGCCTGCTGTCCAGTACCACACCCAGATATTTGGTGCTTTTGGAGACCTGAAGTTCAGTCCTTGGGATTATTTAAAATTTCGCAAAATTTTTAAATTTTCTGTAAAAAATGTTGCGACTATAAAATATTTTCTAAAGAAAATTTTGCGATTACTTCTCTTTATAGAAAGTAAAATTTTTTTTATTACTTTTTCTCTTGAATAACACTCGAACTGAGTGCTGGCTTAGACAGGTCAATTCTCAATTTTCTTGTTATTTACCATTAACTTAAACTCATCTAGCATAGTACGTGTACAAAAACAAGAGAAAAGAAAAATTGACAAGTACTGTCAAGTCTATACCCCGTTCCAATCTCTATTGCTCCCTCTGCTAAAAACTCAAGACTTGACCAGTCAAACTTATTGCCGGTTCACACACGTCAAGTCTGTCTCGTCAAGTCTTGAGTTTTTAGGAGAGAGACGTGTGTGAACCGGCACTTAATGTGCATGAACCAGCACTTTCCAAAAAAATGTTGTCAACACTTATTTTTCAAAGGCAATTAATCGATAACTTCATCTCTAAAAAATTAATTTTTAAAATCTATTTGTATGCTAAAATAAAAATTTGTTGTAAACTTAAAATTTCCGAAAAATCTAAAAAAAATTCTCAAAAGTTCTCAAAAATTCATTGTCCTATAAAAGCTTTCAAATTATGCTTGAGCACCCAAAAAATATTTTTTTGGGACACCCAAAGATATTTATATGTATGTGAGTAAGAATACATATGTATGTGTGTCTTAAGATTCAAAATCTTAATGTGTTATTATAAAAAAATATAAATTGTTAAATTACTGTTGCACAGTGTAATTTCAATTTAGTTATTTGCATTAAAGCGTTGCTCAATTAAACGAAATCATTTGAAAAAATAATCGTATTAAGCTCATATAAGAAGTTTTGAATTAAAAGCTCACTTTTTATTAACACCTTTCTAATTTTATTTTTATTTATTTTTTTCTATATTTGAAATCCAACACTCGTGCGTGAGTATTAAAACTCAAAAAAAAAAAATCAATTTACTTTTAAATTGAATGTTGAATTGGAAAGTAATAGTTACAAATAAAATTTATAATACGAATACAAAAAACCTAAAGAATTAATAAAGAACACATGCAACAAACACCTCACACAGAATTATGATAAAAAAAAACCACAATCAATACAATTGAATTCTTTTTAACATTTCTCTGTGATCAGTAAAATAAAAACCTCAGAAACACAAGCAAAAACCATTTCAAAAGAAAAATTTACAATTAAGAAAGTTAGACGGTCAAGCCCTACCACAATTTAAAAAAAAAAAATTCTAGAGCCTACCCTATTTGCCACTCAGGAGCATCCATGGACCCACCAGAGCAAAATTGTGTTATTAGGTTGAGATTCATGTGAAAGTTCTTTGTTACGAATATTGTTTAGATATCTTCAATTAAATGGGATTTGTTTGCCTCTTAATGATTTTAGGAGAGTCCATTGTTTAACTTTGGACCTACCAGCACAACCTTTTGTCATGGCAAAGAAGCTATCGTAAACATTATTGTTGTAAAGTTAAGACTTCATTCCGGAAGGAAGCATGCTATCGGGGCATTGTAAAATTATGTATCGATTCTCATCTAGGTCCTTGTGCCAATCAGAACCTACACTCATAGAAAAATGCATATTCATATCGACCCCTAACCGCGAAAATAGTGTAAGCGCCAAAAATCAAATTTTACAGGAGAGAGCTTTTTTATTTTATTTCATATAATTTATGTATGAAATGTGTCGCTTACAATAAAATTGTTCTTGCTATAAAATCGTATCTGTACCTTATGTGACCATGACATTTTAGGAGATGATGCAAGTGTTGCCAATAAAGTCATTAATTAAAAAAACCGAAAACTGAAATTTATGTCGCTTACGTTATTTTCGCGGTTAAGGCTCGATATGGATGATGCCCTAACAGCAGAATTGTGACATTAATGTTATTACAAATGGCATCAATGAGTCAAAAAAAGACATTAATCCAATGAAGAACGTCATCATAAAATTTTGTCATATTTTATGCGTCATCTATGCTATGACTGCACTGAAAGAAAAATGCTTCATATATTTAGTGAATCATTTTCAAAAAAAAAATTTTCATTGGTTAAATGAAAATGTTCATTGTCTAAATGGAATTTCATAGTTATAATGAAGTATTTTCGATAAAATCGCTTCATGGGATTTCGTAATTACGTTAAAAATTTTCATTGCATATATGAAAAATTAAGTTTGTCCCAGTTAAACAAAAAATTTTAATTGGGAATATAAAAAAAAAAATTAATAAAAAATTATAGTTTCCTTAAAAAATTTTTAATTGTTAATTAAAAAATGTAAGATTTAATAATTTCATAGATCTAATGTAATATGACATTAAATTTATGAAATCAAAAATTTTTTCATAAAAGCAACATATTTTAATAATTGAAAAATAAATTATTTTTAACATTCAAATAGCTCTATAGTCTCAATAATTAAGAGTATAAAAATATTTCGAAAAAGCATGCCTTCATAAATTTAAATTTTCATTATGACAATAAAAATGTCATTATAGTAATGAAACAAAAACTTTCAATCAATAAATATGTATGTTTTTAGTTTTCTTTAATATGTACATACGTTGAATAATGGCAAAAAACATAGTATTTTTTTTAAACCTACACTGCCCCTGTAGGCTAGCTGGTAGTGAGCTAGTCTATCAACGCCGAGGTTTCGGGACTAAAAAAAAGGTAAAAAGAAAAAAAAATTAAAAAAAAAAAAAAATTGTACTTTATTGAAGTATTCATCCAATGAATAATATTCATAGATCTAATGTAATATTTCATAAAATACATTTAAATGAAACAGGTTTTATTGATCCAGCGAAGCCTTGCATAGGTTCCTTTTTAATGAAATTTTTAATGGGATTAATGTCAAAATTCATTGGTATTGCGAAGAAAATTCGTTCAGTGTGCAGTTACATCAATTCAATGCTACATTTTGTGTATTATTAACATTATTTTCATGTTTTAAAGTTAAAATAAGAAGCAAAAATTCCCATTTTTTATATGTTAAAATTATTAAGATTCCGAAAACCATATCGGGCAAGCTGCTGATGTCTTAAGGGCCAAATACACATGTCAAATGCTTGTCCAGCCGGCGAATTTAACGTGCACTTGTGCTGGCCGTAATTTATTCGCAGTCATATCTAAATTGTTTGATTTTTCATCAAGCGTTGTCGGTGTCACACATACAAACACATTTTCACTAATACTACCACAATGCTTGATGAGTACTTTGATCAGTGTATGTGGGCCTTAAGAATTCTTCTGCAAACAAAGGTCGGAATACAAAGAAAATTAAACAAAAAGGTTTAACTTGTAAGTAAAAAAATAATGTTCTCTTACTTGGACTTAAGTCAAACCCAATGACAAACTTTCTTCGATGTTACTGAGTCATCGCATTGATGATATTTTTACTAAACTGACCAGGGCTGTCAGATATGGCGATTTTTCGCCAAACGTGGTGATTTTTTAGTGCTTATGGCGACATAAATTTCCATTTGGCGACATGGCGATTTTAAAATGAGATTGCGATTTATTTGGCTAATTTTTTTTATGTTATGTATATTTTACAAATATTTCGAATTTTTAACAAAATATGTACCATTAAAAGAAAATTTAGTGGAAAAAATTTAATATTTTAAATATGGTCTTATATTAGATGAATCTACCGACATGTCTCAAACAAAATGGATGAGTGTTTGTGTACGATTTTTTGACCATAAAGAGCTTTTGGTAGTTACCAATTTTTTTGGGAATTATTTTAGTGGAACAGGCCACAGCTGAATACCTTTTTAAATGTTTAAAATTATTTTTTAAAATAGTTGGTTTAAAAATTCAAAATATAATCGCCATTCGTACTGACGGAGCAAGTAATTTATGCGGAAAAAATTTGCGATTCTTAAAAAGGAAAATTCCCAGTTGCTTCTTTTTAAATGTTCTTGCCACTCACTGCATCTCTGCTGATCCAAAGCCTCAAGCGAAACTCCTAGAAATTTAGATTTTTTGATAAGAGAAATTTTTTTTAAGAAATTGCTGTAAGTTTAAGAAATTTGAAATATCTTGGCGGTATGTATACTTTTTTAATGTTTTTTAAGATAATTCTTTGGTAAAAAAACTTTTGACTGTCAGTCATATACTTTTTTCCATTTTATTTACGTTACGAAAGGCAAATTTTTTTATATTCGCCATAATATTTTACAATGATTCACAAAATGTTTCAAAAAGAACAAATTTTTAAACAGTTATTTATAACAAGAATTATAAATTTGAAATAAAATTTACAAACAAGAGAATCAAGCATACCATCAAACGTAAATTTCGTCAAAAGGATTAAGAAATCGCCACATTTAACAGTTCTGCCAATAACAGCTAAAAAGCAAATTAATAAAAGGCATTTTAAATTTGGTTATATTTTTCTACATTTGGGTACTTTTTCAAAAATTTTGGTTGCAAAAATTATTTAGGTTGTGACAGTACTGTCCACGTCATTTTCCTCAAAATTGTCTTTTAGAAATCCTAAGGGATAGACGACATGTCGTGCATAAATCGTTGACGACAATGTCGTCGACGGCAGTTTGGCCAACAGGGACCCCTTTCAATATTGTTTTGTGGGTATAAAAATACAAGGTAATACTTTTCTATTGGTAGCAAATTGTACAAACTACTCGACTCAAGCAAAAATCACACAAATAGTATAGAACCACAAGCACCACAAGGCAACACAATGCACTACTTGTATACAAAATGTGATCAGAAATATTAATTAGGGAAGCTCTCAAATCTTTATTTATTTTTTCTTCGTTTTGTATTCTTTTTATTTAACCTTAAATACGAAGAAATTGAGAATAAGAAATGGGGATTTGAAAAAAAGAAAATGACTGAGACTTAATGGAAATAAATACGAACAGACACAGAACAAAAAGTGAAAAAAGCCATTATGTACAAGTAACATTATTAACAAAAATTTCTACGTAAACACAATTGCAACTTTTGTATGTGTAAAAATACTTGATCATTTGTAACACCTTGCACTTACAACACAACACAACACAACACAAGCAACAACACCAACAATAGTATTTAGTTGCAACAGTAACACACAGAATGGAAACAAGCCCACTTACAAAAACACTAATAATATTTTCGTAGCAGTGAAGTAGGAAACGCATCCCATTTATTCACTTGAATGTGTACCTGCATACAAAAATCCACGCAAGAAAAATCATGATGATCATGGAATAAATTTAAACATTTAAAAGAGAAAACTATACACGCACTAATCGTTATATCCACCCATTGAACTTGTACCATGAAAAAAAAGGGAAATAATTCTCAGGTTCAGTTTAAAGTTTTGACATCATCATTATTAAACCCACTGAATATCAAATCAATTTTAAGTGAATATTTTGTAATTAACGGTTGTTAACATCCAAAATACATTTCATCCTTTTAAATTAAAAGGGATAATTATAAGGAATCTTTCTTATAAGGAAAATTAGGCCATTTTTATCTCGATTTCGAGTCATATAGAATGTCGGTATCAAACGTGTTTTCCTTTAGTTTGTTCGTAATTTTTCTTCCAAATACAAAATGTATTTTTTTTTATTCAATTGGCTAATAAAAACATCTTTTCATTTAAACCAACTTAATGGAAAGAAGACATATGCATTTTTTGTTGACTTTTCTTCCGCTTTTGATTTGATTGATTGATTCCTTGTTCTACAAACTGTCGAGTATGGGACAATCATCAAAAATAATAAGAATTCTTATTAAATCGTATGCAGACACTACTAGCAAAATCCTTTTCAATAACACCCTCTCCAATGCTTTTAATGTTAATCTTGGTGTTAAGCAAGGATGTATCTTAAGTTCAATATTGTTTGCTCTCTACATGAGCGATCTAGCTGATGCTCTCCCTGGCGGTGTAGAAGTTGGGAATCTCACAGTGAAAACACTAATGTATGCGGATGACATTGTCATTTTATCTGACTCCCCAGACGGCTTGCAGAATATGATTACTTCCCTTCAGGCATACTGCAACTTATGGCAATTAAGGGTTAACATGTCTAAATCCAAGGTTTTAGTTTTCCGTAGTGGCTCAAGGATTTCCAGAAATCTAGGCTCGTCATATGGTGAAGACAGAATTGAAATTGTAAACTCATATAAGTATCTTGGGAAGAACCTTTGTTACAATTTATCCTACAACGACCATTTGGAAAACCAACTTTTAACATCTAAATTGGCAATCTCATCGTACTGGGCTAAATATATTAACCATCACAAAATTTCAAACATAAATAAACTTAGAATCTTCAGATCTGCTGCCTGTTCTATTATGTTCTATGGTGCTCAAATATGGCGTTACAAAAAATATGATGTCGTCGAAAAACTTCTTCGTTTTTTTATAAAAAAGATGCTGTTCCTACCTAGTAACACTCCAAACTACGTGCTCTTCCTGGAAACGGGTCTTAACTCGTTATTTGTGGAAACACTAAAACTTCATTTTAACTAAATAAATAAAATACTTAACATGCCGAACAATAGACTGCCTGGTAAGCTTGCTGAAACTGTAATTGAAAAACACACTTTTTGGGCTGATCTGTGTTCCACAATTAATTTCGTTCAACCAAATAATTCCAATCCAATTAGCAAATATGTCAAGCTAATATTACCTTTAGTTATCATGCTGCAAGTAATTCTCAATTCCATGATCTGTACTCGCAGTTAAACTACAATTTGTTAGATATTACAGACTCAACTCTAACTGTTCGTGCTATACGTCTTCTCATAGGAGCTAGGGGCTGCCTATTGGATATTAATTCGAGACCGTTTAGAAGCAATACAGTAGGTCTTTGCACCATTTGCAACCTCGATGCAACAGAAAACACCCTACATTTAATTGGATGTTGTCCTATTTTCAATGGATACCGACTTAGGTTCTATAATAAATGCCAACTGAGTCTAGCGGAGGTGTTGGATATTCTCAACGGCCTAACATTTTCTTTTGACATCCTTGCTAACTATTTAGAAAATTGTTTAAGATACAGAAGATTAATAATAAATGAATTTGAATAATATTAATATGTAATTGCTTAGTGCATGTAAAATGTCATTATTTATATATCGCTCATTTGCTGCAAGACCGGCATAAGTCAAAAAATCCATTTCGAGATAAACGCGTTTAAAGTTTTTGATTTGCTTATTCACTTAAAAAAAAATAACGATACATTCTCTTCAAATGGGGAAAGTATAAAAGATATAAAGATGAATTTTATACACAATATAAAGTAAAACATAGCGAACAATTCTGCATCACTAACTCCAAAATTGTATTTTTTAATTTATGCCGGTCTTGCAGCAAATGAGCGATATGTACATAAGACATTCCCTTGTTTACGAATTTTATTTTTTGCTTCTAATTTTATTTATTTTTTTCTTTATCTTCCTATTTTGCCAATCTGGCTAACAACCAATATGTTAAGCCATTTATAGATAATAACTATTTCTATATTTAACATTTGTAATTATCCAAATTTTTTAATATTTTAATCAGGCTTAAGTTCATCAAATTTAATTTTCATTAAATTATTTTTATGAAGAAAGGAATTTATTCAAAGGAATTAATTCAAATTGTTATTGATAACCATTCATTCTTGACTGACCTGAGATTCGAACCCAGGCGGCTGGTTACCATGACATATTTCGATCGCAACCACTCGATCTCCTCAGATGGATTTGCCGTCTTACACTCGCAGCCATCGACGACTGCTGACGTCAATAGTCAAACATCAATCCTTAAACCAAATTGTATTTTAACCTTTGGTAGATCGAATTTAATTGATTTTACACGTTTTTCCTTACTTCTGTTTTTTCGTACTTATGTATGAAGTATATAACCACAATTCTAATTATATGTAATTATGTTTATACTATCTATTAAATAAATAAATAAAATAAAAGTAATCTTTTCGAAAAAATTAACCTAACATTTTTTGAAAATCCTCATTTCACACAGAATCGCAAACGATTCAGTTTTTCAAGTTCATTTTAAAATTATTTTTTGTGAAACTCATATTTTAATCAGGTTCATCAAATTTAATTTTTATTAAATTATTTTTATGGAGACAGGAATTTTACAACATGAAATGAATTAAAGTTTATTGACAATTTTTCAGTCTTGACTGACCAATCTGCTTTTATCCGGCACTGATTCTTATAACTTCCAATCATTTTAGATCTTCAGATTTGTTTAAAAAACATATGATGCATGCAATAATGCCAGTTCTTAAAAAACAATTGTTTTGGGTAATGGTATGTATGTGTATGATTTTGATCTCTGCTCATGCATGTCCATACATGTTATCTCACTAATATTGAAAGAGTACTTCCCTGTTGGCTATGTGTTAATTCCTGCACGACACGTAAGGGACAACTAATGCAAATCGTCGACGATGTTTTCAAAGAAGTGTCGCGTAAATCGTGCACGACACAAAGAAAGACAATGTCGCTCAGCCTGTCGTACACACACGAATGGGTGCAACACAATATCTCCTAACTTGTCGTTGATGACCACATACTCGGCATTGTCGTCTATGTTGTCGTTGATGACCACATCCACGACATTGTCGCCCATATTGTCGTTGATGACCACATTCACGACATTGTCGTCCATATTGTCGGTGATGACTATATAAACGACAATGGATTCTACTTTATCGTCAACGACTGCGTATAAGACAATGTTGATGAAGTTACAAGAGTTACAGCTTACACGACAATGTCACCTATAAACCTAAACGAATAAATAAAAATATACAATAGCACATACATACATATTTTTAAAATCATACCTTAGTCTATGAGTTCTCAGATTTGACTGACTGATTCTCTTCGCTTCGCTTTGGTTGTTTTTAATTATTATCGCTATTTTACAGTTGTTTTTATTTTTTTAATTGGGAACAAATTATTTTTGTTTGTGTAGAAGACAGATTACAAGACAATGTCGCTCATATTGTCGTGTTTAGTAGCTCATAGAGGACAGGTTACAAGACACTGTCGCTTGTACTGTCGTGTATAGTTGTTGATAGAGGATACCTTACAAGACAATCTCGGTCGTGGATAGATTTTGATAAGGGACAACTTACAAGACATTGTCGCTCATGTTGTCGTGGATACATTCTGAAAAGGGACAACTTACAAGACATTGTCGCTCATAGTGTCGTGTATAGTTGTTGATAGAGGATAACTTACAAGACAATGTCGCTCATTTTGTCGTGGATAAATTTTGATAAGGGACAGCTTACAAGATAATGTCCGTCATGTTTTTGTTGTTACACTTTAATATAGGACAGCATGAAAGACAATGTCGTCGTTAATAAACTTCTTTAAAAGACAGTGCACTAGACAATGTCGAGTATTTTGTCGTGCACGACATTTTCCTCGAAAGAACAACAAAGTGCACGAAGAGTGAGTTTTCTTGATGTTAATCTATAGAGTTCTTCGCGACATGTTGAATAGAATACACTTAACATTTTTTTTTGCATTACAATAAAAAGTACGGGTGTGGACTTTGCGGTGCGTGCATAAGGGGTAAAGTTAGAACTGACCAAGTCACGACATTCGCAAGTTTCTTACGGTTTCCTTTCGATTTAAAAGACGTCTATTGGTTTCTTGGCGATGATGATGTAAATTAGACCATTAACCATCTTTTATTCCACTGTTCTACTCTGGCTCTTTATCTCTGTTCTCCACCCAATGATTTCATTTGGGATTCTATGCCCAATTCTCTTGATGTGGCACTAAATTTTGAAAACAGTTTTGTTTTAATAATTGAAAACCCATCACTGCACACTAAAACAAAAAAGGCAAACAAACAGCAATTTATGCACATACAGTGGGAACAAAAAATAAAGTGGTAAAAATAGTAATTACTTAATTAAACTTGCAAAGTTAAATTTTACATAATTTAAGTTTTATTACGATATTTTTCTTCTTAATAATTTTATTGTTTTTTAATTTTACCCATCACTGTACAACAGCCATGTATAAAAGTAGAAAAAAATGTTCTTCTTGCAACATTTTACCTTTGTGCCTTCGAATAATGATTGAGGCCATAATCTGTATGGCAACTAAAATCGTTTTCTTATTTTTTTTTTATTTTTTATTTTAAGTGTCTGATTTTCTCTATTTCATTTAATTAATTTAATTTAATTGATTGTAAAATGCCTATTGGAAGTGTTTCCCTCTTGGGGTGCTTGTAAGGCAAAGAAGCGAAAAAAAGTGGCATAACGTAAGTAATGGAGTGAGTGGAGTATGACCATTCAATCTCATTCAATCACCACTTGAATCTGTGTTCTTTTTATTTCAACATTTTCTATCTTTTTATCGATGTTCAATTAAATTTAATGAATATTAATATTAAGATGGTTTTGATTTGGTGGTTGTGTGTTGCCTAGTGTGTGTTTCGGTTTATTAATTGGATGGAGTTTTTCTTTTTGGACCAAATGTGCAGACGCAGCAGCAAATGTGGCATTTAATGTTTCGTCTTTCCATTTTTGTTTAACCAATTATGTGCTTTAATGGGTGAAAATGTGTTACCAGTTTTTTTTTATTAAATTTTTTTTTGTTTTCAGAAAGAAGATTTACATTGATTTGAAAGTAATTAAGGAGGAAATAAGCGTTTTTAGAAGATTAACGATGATGGTCTTTTTTTTGTAATTAAGATTGCAAGATATATTTTGAAAGAATTGTGGTATATTTAAGTGCATACAATATCTAAGTCGATGTACTCTAAATGCTAATGTAATAATAAGGGTGTTCACGATAGGTAGCTCAAGTGTGCACACAATGCAAATTTATGCAAAACTACATACATTTGCACAACAAAAGAACAAAATGTGCTTAATTGCAACTTGCTTTGTTTCAGTTATTTTGCACTAAGAAACCCATGAGCAAAAATAGTAGTGCGTGAGTTTCAAACAGTTAAATTACAATTGACATATTTAGCGCCATATTTTTTGTTAAAGGACGGGATTTTCCATCCTAAATAATCTTAAGATTCATTCACACGAAAATCTGACGAAATTCTATCCGACATAAAAAAATGTTTGTGAAATCTGCTGGCAATGCCACAGTATCCTACAAAAAGATGCAAACTGCAGCTACTTTACAAGAAAATGCAACTCTGAACCCATAGAATCGATCATTTCATGAAAATTGTCATAAACCTTTGCAAGTCAGACAATCTTGTCACTCAACTCATTTTTAAGCCAAACTTTTATACTTTATGAGTCCACACGAACTGAATAGCACAGTGTACCGCCGGTTTAAGGAAAAAAATTGTGTGGGTTTAAATAAAAAAAAAATGGAGAATTAAGTTTAAATAGTTTTCAAAGAATAAGTTTATTTTAATATGCTTGTGTGTAATTGTAAACAAATGCAGATTTTTGACAGCGCTGCCAGAAGTTTTTTGTGTTGCCAGAATAAATTTTTTGAGGAATAGCACATTTACATAAAAAACAAAACTTGCATACTCACGATTATTCATAATATGCACTGAATATTTACAAATTGCAAGTTTACGCAATGTCCATTGTGATTACCCTTAATATATTAAGTGACTTGGGCAAACTAGTAAAAGTTTTGTACATATCCTAATATTTCTAATATTAAATACATATGTGGGTCAATTTCAAAAAAAACGAAATTTTTGTGTCCCAGTACTTTACACTTCTATTTTAGGTAAAAAAAACCCAAAAAAAAAAACAAAAATGTCAGAGGTATCAGCGGGGAATATGTAACAAAAAAACGTAATGCTCAAATTTGTATGTTTGTTTTTTTGTTTATTCAGAATGGTGTTTTGTTTCACCCTCTGACTCCTTCCATACAAAAGCATGTGTCCCCCGTTAGAATTTTTCGTAAACAAAATAAAATAAAACCAAGAAAAAAGTAAATATGCAACGAATTATTGCGATTCTTTGTTGTGTTTTGATTTGTTATAGTCGTCAAAACTGAATTAGTGCGAATTTGGCGTTGCAAACAAAGGTTGTCCCCACAATTTGCATTGAGCGTCACTTTTTTATAATTCAAGTAATATTACTAGTTTTTATTTGCATTTAAATAAAGTAAATAAAGTAAGGAAAGTACAAACTTAAATTATTACAAAAGTGAAAAAGCGAAAAAAAAATTAATTAAAAAAAGTGTCCATTTGCGTAGTTTTTGTGAACACCATGGTAAGGGCGCGATAAAATTGCATGAGCGTCACGCTAATTTTTTTAATAGTGAATATATTAAATGTAAAAAATTGAACTTGACAATCATTGTTTACATGGTTTCAACTCATTTTTTTATAATTTGTGAATTTGAGAAAAAAAATGCCTACGAAAAAAAACCAAAATAGGCAAACATTTCATGAGCGTCACTTTTGATATATATTGCTTCATAGCTTAAAATGCTTAATTTTGATTTTATTTTTGTATTTACAAGAGTAAAACAACAAAATTAATGGCGGTTGAAAGAGAAACGAAGATATCGAGAGAAAATAAAGCTCGATAAAGCGCGTAATGGCGAATGTAAAAGAAAGAAGAAAGTAAGGTATAATCGATATTCACCATATAATTACAAAATCCAGAGGTGAATTGATTTACAGATCTCGCTCGTGCTTTTGCAATTTAAACCTCTGGGGAACCGGAAACTTATGCAACTGCCACAAACTTAATTCGAAAGTGCTAAAACTGAATGAGAATGAGAAAAACAAAACCGTTTGTCATTTCATAAAGAATTCGAATGAAAATTTATACATTAAATTAAGTTAAGTTATTGTTTTGCGTCAAATATTTACATACATATGTGTATAAGTTTCTTCAAGAATTACTTCCTTTTTTCCATTTTTGTTAAAGACATCAAAGAATATGTACATGTTTAGTTTTGTATGAAAATTTTTGTTTTTTGAAGAATTTTTGTTTTTTTTATTAAATTTTTGTAAAAGAATAAACTTTTTTTCGTTAAACTTAAAATTAGGCATTATTTCTTGTTTACGTGCAACAAAATCTCTTGATCGTCACAAAATATCTTGAGCGTCACACTTAGATTTTTTCCCTCAAAACGCTTATAATTGCAGTTGTTTTAAATACATTGTTACAAGCCTATTACTTTGCAAGTAACCTCTAAGTTCAAGTCTTTTTTCAACAAAAATTTACATATTTTCATCTTAAAATTTTAAAATAACTAGTCACTTTTAAAAAAAATTAAAAATCAAAGTGAATCGTGATTTTGTGTTTATAATCGAAAAGGTGATTTTCACAAAAGTCAATCTTGAGAAACAAAAGAACATCGTAGTAAGCTTGAATTTCAAATATTTTTGCATTTTTAGCGAATTCTTATACATATTTGGTGTGTGACGCTCAAGATCGAAGTTATAGAAAACCTAAAAAATATCAAAAAATATTGATTTTTTTGAGAGCCTAAAAGTACCACCGGATTCTTCATCAATTTCTACATTAATTTGCCACTCTTACAGGCGAATTGAAAAAACTTTAAAAATAAGCAAAAAAAACTCGATGTGTACGTTTTTTTTTGAAATTGACCCATGTACATCTTGTGTAGAGTTAAGCTTTTAAAATATAACCTGCAGAGACTACGGCGAACATTGTTCGATGTTTTATAGTTTTGTTTGCCATTTAGACATTATCGGATGCCTATTGCGTATGCGGCTTGGGGTCGATCCTTTTTGGACCAATCTGGTACCACAGGTAACCCTCACAGAGTATTCTTTTCTAAAAAAAATGCAAAGATGTATGCTACCATTCGCGGGGGCTTATGTTTCATTCTAAAAACATATGCAAAGATGTAAAAACATTTTTTTTTTTCAATATGTTGCACAAATAAATGTAAATATGAAGCTACGTTGTTAAGTACTATTTTATGCAAGCGAGTGTTTTACTTTATTCTTGTGTTTGCGTACCATTGGTGGTATCTACATTGAAAAAGTGTAATTAACTGAAATGGATATAAAAGTTGTTATTTCATATATCGTTACTAAAAATGCAAAAGCCCTAACTAAACACAAATTAAAAATTGATTTTTTTATTAATTTGATATATTGATTGCATCAACACTTAAAATGCAAAAGCCCTAACTAAACAAAAATTAAAAATTGATTTTTTTATAAATTCTGATATATCCACAAAATATGAAATAGTTCGAATAAAATTAGCGATTTTATTTAGTTAAAGGCACTTTATGAGTTTATCATTTTAAATAGTTTTTTCTTCTCCTGTTTCAAAATGTTAGATATATTAAAAATGGTTTTTTTTAACAAATTTTAATTTTAAATTTTTTTGATATATTTAGTTTGGCTTGAATTCATCAAATTTAATTTTCATAAAATTATTTTTACTGAAGGAAGGAATTTTACAACATGAAATCTATTAATATTTCAGTAAAAATAATTTAATGAAAATTAAGTTTGATAAACTTAATAAGCCTCACTAAAATTATCAAAAAAACTGATTTTTTATTATTACAAATCGGTGTTGTTATTGGCAACCTATCGGCTTATTGGCAACCTTACAAATGGAATGTTGAAAATCGCTTCCACCGCTTATTATATTATTCTTTTTACTTAATAACCGACCTTAAATATACATTAGATTTAAGAGAAAATCAAGATAGTATTTTGTTCCATTAAAATACAGAAAAAGTTAATACATTTTAAACGTGCGTGTAGCATGATAAAAATATTACACATTAATGAGGCATCATTTTTTTATAAAAGAAAACAACATTAGAAATAAGAGCCCTGAAAGAATTATTGGTGATCACGTGGTGGCGGCGCACAGTGCGATGCTCCCATATAACGATGAAACAAAAATAGTATAAGTTAAGGAAGTCTTTTGAAATTTCGTACTGTAGTTACATTTACTTTACCCTGAGGCCACACGATCAAGTTGTTCTTGATAGTCTTTTACATATACTGCTTGTCAAAATTTACAAAAATTGAGAGCTGTGACGTAGGTGGCACTCAATTTACTTTCAAGATGCCATAAAAAAAAACAATTTATAAAGACAAACATGTACTCAGCTGTTAAATTGAAAGTAAATTGTCAAACAAATGGAAAGGTGAAATTGAAAGCCATCTCGTGGTCAATTTAAAAAGTGTGAGTGTGTTAGTAAAAAAATGAGAGAGTTGAGTAAATTGAATGGAATTGAAAGGCAAAACTTGATCGTGTGGCCGCTATGTTAGTTAAGACAAATTTAAGATTTAGTATTTACTGTATTATTCAAAACAATATTGTCGCCCATTTTCGGACAATCGCACGATTTGAAATCGCAACGCCGGATTTATTCTATGGTGTTCTGAAACTCGTGTGTTTTGCTTGCGATCTGGCATACTTTCTTAAAAATATTCTAGTTCCCCTTTGTATAATTTAGTGATTTGAAATTGCCAAATTTGCGATTTACAGAACACCCTGTTATTCGATTTCAAGTCAAAATCGCAAATGTTTAGCGTTTAACGATTGTCAGAACATGCCCGTGTATAAACCTAAACCGTTAGTTGTTACCGTAATTGTGAAAAGGACTTTTGATCCTGTTAAGTGTCCTTTCAAGAAAATATACAATAACTCTTACAAAAAATATCCGAATTTCATAAAACATGGAATATTTGTAAAAATCTAATAACACAGAAGTACACGTGTCTGTTTCTGACGCTCACGCATGATGAGATGGAAATATATTTACTCACGCATATGCGTGTGACTTTTTTTGACTCAGTGTCACCCAAACTTTGGATGAGAACAGATTTACTCACGCATGATAACGTGCAATCAATTAATAGTGGAAGGCCATAGTTCGCGGCTGCGGGCGGCGATCAGCTGTTTAGTTTTTCGATTTTTAAAGCGGCATGTGGAATAAGCTGTTAAAAAAAATGATTTATTTGAACCTAATAAGAATTTACTTATCAAATTAGTTTTCATCCCCTTCATTTGTTATGTATTTTAAATTTCTTTTGTTAAATGCAGTGTTACCGTCGGATATTTTCAATAAGTACCAAAAAAGGGGATATCCAAAAAAAAAGTGGCACCGAAAAGGGGATTTTTATAAAAAAAGTGGCACAACTTTTCAAATTAAAATAGGTGTACTTATTATGTATTTTTTACGTTTTTTTCTATTTATTATAATTTTAAATAACATTTTATAAATGGTATAAAAACATAACAAAAAAACATATATCTAGTAATTATATACACTAAAAAACAATTGATCGTATTACAATAGACATACATACTTATGGCTCATTTGTTGCAAAAATTGAAATAAATATTTCTCTCGAGAAGTAATTTTTATAAAATATTTTCTTTAATGTTTTGGTAATTCAAAAACGTTAAACTCGTTTTCTGCCAAACATGTTTTTTGAATTCTGACATTGTTGCAGCAATTAGAAGATATTTATGTAATTTGTTTTATATCGATGGCTAAATAAAGGCGTAACTCGATTTTTTTATGTTTACAAGGGAAGGAAAAAACTAATTAAAATCCATAAAATGTTTGATTAATAAAAAGTTTTAAAGTAATAAATAATAAAAAGATGCAACAAATTTTTTATACTATAGCTCCCTAAACCTTAAAGCAAGCCGCGTTTGGTATTTATCTACCAGAATAAACGAAAACTTTTTTTTTGAAAGAAATTGACTTACGCCTTTTTTATATTAAGCCATCGATATATACATACATACATACATTAAGTAATATATTTCTTGTACTTTTCTTTCTGAATAAATTTTCTTTGATTTATTTAAGACATTGTATTGCACATGTTTTAAAATTTTTTTTAGAAGTTTATTTGCCTATTCCACCAGATTCTTATGTTTTTTAGAATGCTATGGCCAAATATGAGTAAAGTTTTTTCCCATCACGTCACATTTATCAGAAATCCTAAACAAAAAAACGAAAATATCACTTTTTAAAATTCGTTATATTTAATCAGTTTCGCACTTTAATACAAAAAAATACACGGCATTCATACATGCTACTAAATTTAAATGCAAGTGTTTTAATTTCTTTAGTAGGGATATTTAGTTTTTATCCGAATTCGTCTATTATTGCTTCAAATTATTGTAATCAGGTTTACAAATAGAACAAAACTATACTACTCGATTTTGTTATTAATTGTGGTACAAAACATCTTCCGAAATTACAATAATTGGTGTATCTGATAAATGTGACGTGATGGGAGAAAACTGTGCTCATTTTGTCTTAAGCATTCCAAAAAATATAAGAATCAGTTAGAATGGTTAAACAAACTTTTTCAATGTGTTATTTATTAATGGTCAGTTACATACATATTTTTTTACAATTAGTTGTTCTTAAAACGACTTCTATACTTTCGTAGAATGTCTTCACTTGGAACCCAATTTTCAAGGCTAGTATCTAACAAATTTAAAGATAAAAGCATGGATTCGCAAGTATTTACTTTTAGCCTATTTGTTACTTTATTTTTGATTAAAGCTAACTTAGAAAAAACACGCTCAGCAGAAGCGTGGCAATGTAAAAATATGAGAGATCAATTTGTACAAGTTTGAATATATATATTCATCAAATCTATTTTTCAATGTTCCTATTTCACGCCAAAAATCTTCAGCATTTGAAATTTTAAATATGTGTTCATAATTCGTGTCATTTACTTTACTCTCTAGAAGTTTAAATTCATGTATAAATGCATCTGGGTCAGTTATTATATCTTTAAACTCTGAAACTAATTCGAAATAGAATGAAAAAAAAGTATCTTTTCCTAACGTAAAAAGTATCAAAAAAGTGGCAAGAATTACAAAAAGTATCACATTTGGGTGCATTTTGTAAAAGTGGCCAAATAGTATCCAAGCAGTCGAAAAAGTGGAAAATTGCTACTTTAGTGGCACCAACGGTAACGCTGGTTAAATGAATATTTTTGTGTATGGCAACATCTATTCCACGCGGCTTAAAACAAAAGTTAAACAAATTCGACTTTGCCGCGCGGCATTTTTTCCTGTTTTGCACACTTTTATATATTTTGTACACATGCATACATTTCGGAGAAACGCATGGAAGATATAGAAAATGTGAAACATGCATTCAGACTTAAAACATCCATCATCTACTATCAATCAGAAATGCCACTATTTCTGAAAAAAAAACTTTTTTGGTTAAATACTTTTTTTTTCTACAAAAGTGTCAAAATTTTAAAAGAATGCACCAAAATAAATTTGAAACTCATTTCGTTTAGTAATATTAAAAAAATAAACCAAAAAAGACTTGCTTTCAAAACAAATGCCATTTTGTCAGAGATGCCACAATAATAATAGACTATTTTGCAACTTTTTTACAAATGACACTTAAATAGTCGGAAGATCTAGAATGAAATACATTGAAGATATGAACATCTTGTAAATATGTTAATTTTTAGCTCTATTTATTTGTTATGGGAAAATTTCAACATCATCGCATATTGATGGAAGATGTTAGATGTTGGCAAGTGTGCCAAGGCAATTACGCATGACAAATATGTATTTAAGTTTTCCCTCACTTTCGCCTCAAAACAAAAAATACACTATTTATATCTTCTCGTAAGAAAATTACGTTAGCGAAACAAGTCCATAAATGAAACAAATTAAGGCCTTCAATCAATTTTGTTTCAAATGTCAAAGGACATTTTTTAATTAAAATTTTTTTGTATATCAGATGTAAATTTTTGTTCCCAACATCAATTACGACACTTTCACTTGGAGATTTTTCCAAAAGCTATATTTTTTTTAATCTCGATAAATTTTAATTATAACGATGTATAGACAAGTTAACGAAAAAATCGTTCAGTATTATATACGGCAGTTAATTAGATTTTAAAAAAATAAATGATATTTTATCAAAATCCGTGATTAGCGATATTCGTATCTTTGGCTATGGAACAACTCATTTTGCGGCTGCTTATATCCGAGTCAAGATTTGGAGGTTTGTACAGTGCAATTATTCAGTTACTTATAATTATTTAAATAAAAAGTAACTTTTTTTTTGTTCGGTTGGGTTCAGAAGTTATGGCAAAAATATTTATGTAACTGTTTAATTAAAAATTGTAATTAAGAAAATTTTTATGAAAAAACTATCAGAAAAAATGCAATAAATTTCCAATTATTTATGTCGAACACCTACAATCCAAGCGCAATTAAATAAACCAAACCTGACCGACCCACCCATTCGCCACTTTCCAACTTATTTGAAAATTAAAACAAATCTTTTCAAACGCAAACCATCATAATCAAAGGATGTTGTGTGTGTTTGGACAACCAACCCATATTGATAATATAAAAATTAATTATTAAAAAAAGAACAACATTTCTTTTTTGATTTGATACGATTTCATGCTGCATGCATGCCGAGTTAAACTAATGGCAACATCAGCATTCCCAACAAAAACACCATCATCCTCATCACCAACCCAAAATAACAACTAACAATTGACCCGCATAAAGATGATCATGAAAGACAAACTGATTTAAACCAAAATCTAAAATAAAGAAAAATAGTAACGGCTTTCTAATGCAGCAGCAGCAGCCACAAATTTAACTTGGTTGCAAAATATTAGGGTGTAGCAGGAGGTTACAAAGGTAGGACAATTGAAATGAGAAATGATATAAAATTGAAATAAAAATAAAAACAAAATCGATATGGCCTGCAGAGTTATTGAAATGTTTTTAAAAAAAAAAACAAAAACATTTTAAATCGCACAATGATAAAACACAATAGTAGCAAACAAATATTATCTTTCACCCGATGTAATCACAATTTTAATAAATTGTTGATGGTACATAAGTAGTGGCATACATACACTAGGCAATCAATAGTGAGGTACGCTTAATAGTTACACTCATACATCATAAACTACTTTGGTTGTTGTAATTACTCCTATGGTAAAAAATTAGCTGCTAAAGTAGCATTAATACAATCAACGACAAAAAATCAGGGTTGCCATAACCAAAAAAATTTTGTAACCAAAATGTAAAAAAAAGTAGCCAAAAGTGAATAAAATTAACCAGAATTATTTTGAATCAAAAGTACTATTTTATTCGCACTTCAGTTTAAAAATATGTCTTAAGAAGAAATGTCTTTTTTTTTAAATCTTGTAGGCTCATAAACCTCTGGGCCGATTTTTATAAAGTTTTGACAGTATATTACCGATGGTCTATATAATTTTTCGAAATTATAAGTCGAGGTGGCACCTCCTATACAAAATTAACACTTATTTTATTAATTTTATTCATTGTCATATTGAATACCATATTCGTCAATACAATTATTTTTTTAATTGAAAAGGCACCAACAATCGAATTTTTAAATATAATAAATATTTTTTTTAATTCAAATTGTTGATATTCAACAAATATTTTTAACAACGAAGTTGTAATATTGAGTAAAATATTTGTTAACAATTACATACGAAATTTCAATATGAGTTTGTCATTTTAATAAAATATTTTGTTAATAATTAGTGAATTAATTGCCTGTTGAAAGAATCAAATGTATTTAAAATATTTGTTAAGTTAATTTTTATTGAAATACATACATATCGTCGGTTGATTATTTAATTGTCGTATGTGGATGCAAATTACATACGACATACGACAATTAAATAATCAACCGACGATATGTATATTAAAAAACACATCACAAACAACATAAATATTTATTTCAGCAAACTTTTTGAGTCTTTGAACTGGATGCGCAATAATGTTTTAACATCTTCATAAAGGGGAATCTTGACACCATTATCGACTAGTATTTGAAAGCTATAATAAACGAAAGGCACTTTCAAATCTTTTACCTATTCAAACAGCAACTTTACTTACCCCAAAAATTGATTCAGATTTTTAATAATCTGCATATATTTTAGGAATTCAAGCCAAAATATTTAAAAAAAAAATTTCATTTGGTACTTAAAATTAATTAAGAAAATTGTTTAATATATTTGAACAACATTTTTATTTTTTCGAATTTATTCTATGAACAATTTTAAACAATTTTATTTTATCACTTAATAACTCTTGTTATTTTTTTCTGTGTACAAGTAAAACTTTTACGGTCTTGCTGTGTGTATAGTATCTGCGAAATTGAGCTAAATTATTCGGTAGATCTTGTAATAGTAAACGTGGTGGGATTATTTTTTATTCTGTTAAAGTTCAAGCTTCTTAAGAAAAAAAGTATTGGTTTTAGATGCACATGTACCACACATAATTTTTAAGGGTCAAAAAAGCGTAGCATGAAGTTCTTGTTCCAAAATAAAAAATTGGTTATCTTTGTGTTGAAAAAAGTACCCAAAATCGAAAAAAGTACACAAATACACATTGGAAAAAAAGTAACAAATTTTAGTTAAAAGTAACCAAAATGGCAACACTGCCAACAATATCTTGAATAAAAAAATGCATTAAAGATTCCTGAAAGTTGTTCAAAATTTCAAGTCAACTAAATAAAATATGCTGCTGTGATTAAGCTGTAACGTAAAACGAATTAAACGACGATTTTTATCAAAACAAAATCATTTTATTGTAGGAAATTAATTTTGCCTGCTTTTCTACTCGCATGTCGAACTGCAAAAATAATCAAAAACAAAAGCACACACACATACAAGATCCCATCTGCGTAAACTTCGCTATTTATTAAAAGTTTAGGTCAGTCAATTTGAAAACTTCAGAACATGTCGTCTGCCGAAGTTCTTTGTTGTGTACAACTTTTCGTTTTTTGCATTTACTTTGACTTCGACAGTTTACATTGAATAAAAAAGTCGAAGAAAAAGCAATTTTTTGATTTTGATAGCAGTTTTTTAAACACTGATTAAAGATAACAGCAATTTTAATTTATCTGCACAAAAAGTCGTGCAAAGGAGATTGTGCAGCTAAGTCAAAACTAGAATTTGAAGAAAACTACTCAAAATCACGTAGTTCTTAAGGCATCTTTACGTGTCAATACATGTTTTACGACACGTCAAGAGAGAGTTTTATTTAGACGTCATAAAATTAAATTCAGTTGAGAAATTTGTTTTATTCCGTCATAAAATAAAACTCAGTTGAGGAATAAAATGTCGAGTAAAACTCTTCAAAAAAGAGTTTTATTTAGCCGTCAAAAAATAAAAATCAGTTGAGTAGGTTTATTTTTCCCATCATTAAAAAATCTCATTTAATATAAATTGACACCCAAAGCTTGCCGGTCGGATTAGGTCAATTAAAGGCGGAAAAAATAAAATTCCTCAAAATAGCTTTATTGTATGCCAGCGAAATGAAACTCTGTTTAAGAGTTTCATCCGAACTTTTAATTTTTCGTTGAAAAATAAGTCCTAACTCTGGAGTTAAGATGGTTTTTAAAGATCACCATAGATTCTGAAAGAGCACTTCAATGCGAATCTATTGTTATACGATAGTATATGGGTCCATTGACTCCAATATGGAGAGTTTTCGATCTTAAATTTTCTGGTTAAATGTTATTTACGGTCCCTCAATTAAAACAAAAGTTTTGACAACGGGTCAATTTTGGTATTTTTATACCAGATTTTTTTCTGCGTGTATGGTTATTTATATAATAAAAAATGTCTTTAATTAAAAACAAAAATGTCGGATTGCTAAAAAAAAATTCAAATATTTTAAGAAAATAGTAAAAAAAAATTAAACAGATAAATAATATTGATGAAATAAATAAAGTTTATTAAAGATCTGTATGTATGTATATGTTGGTATTTGTATTAATAAAAAATTAAACTATTGTACATGTAACTTTTAACCATAATTTTCATGTTTTTCTTTTCAGGTAAGATTTGTCAATAGAATATCTGAATTATTTATTTTAGGTAAGTTTTAGATTATTTTAAACATTTGCAAATTTGATGAAAGTCAAAAGTCAATTTAATCGTATATAAGTTACATTGTAACTGTTGGCGGAGGCATGAAATAACCCCCAAAAATTTGTGCAGATACCAATATTGGGAGATTATTTAATTTTGTTTGGGGCTTATTCCATTATTTTAATTAGGGTTTTAATTCATATGAAACTATCCCCTAAAAAATCATTATTAAATAATAAGGATTTTCTCCACTTTAGTATACAAAACACCGGCTTCGCTAAGTAAAGCTGCTCTGCATAGACGGCCTTCGGCCGGGCGCAAGGGTTTTTGTTCCTCTATGGTATAACAAAGACCGACTTCGCTCACTAAAATTTCTCGGCGTATTCTATAAAGGAGAAAATCTTTGCTCATGGCCGAAGGCTGGCTATGAAGAGAAGCTTAAGTTAGCGATGCCGGTGTTTGTAATACCATAGACGAGAGGGTCCCTGGGCCCGGCCAAAGGTCGGCTATGCAGAAAAACTTTAGTTAGCGAAGGTGGTGGTTGGTATATCATAGAGGAGGATATCCCTGCGCCCGGCGAATCTTTAAAGCAAAACTCTAAAATTAATTGTATTATACATATTTGGCTCTTATTTCGTTTCAGAAATTGGGGGCTTATTACATATGAAATTCATTTCTGTTTGGGGCGTTATTTCATTTCGTTGTGGGTTTATTTGGCTCCACGAAAAGCCCCCCAATGAAATAACACCCAAACGAGAAATGAAATATTCCCCAAATTTTTTTTCATACATTTTTGGGTTTTATATCATTTTTTTGGGCCCTTTTACATTTTTTTTTGGGAATTATTTCATTCCTCATTTGGGGTTTTCAAATTATGAAATAATCTCCAATGAAATAACACCCAACAAATTTTTAAAATTCGGGGCTTGTTTCATAGCGTGTATAATTTGGGTGTTATTTCATTTTTTATTCGGGGGTTATTTCATTTTTAAAGGTGTTGCTTTTTGGGGGTTATCCTTGGTGAAACTGACGGTACAGTGAAATAACTCCCAAATGAAATAAGTCCCAATGGAAAAATGAAATAAATCCCAAAAAATTTTACATACAAATTGGGACTTATTTCATTATGAAATAAATCCCAATGCATTGGGACATATTTCATATTTTTTGTTGGGACTTATTTCATTATGAAATAACTCCCAAATGAAATAAGTCCCAACAGGTTTTTTTGTTGGGTGTTATTTCATTTGGGAGTTATCATTTGCACTTATTTCATCGCAGTTGGGACTAATTTCATTTTAATTGCAAGCACTATTTTATCGTTGGGAGTTATCAGTATGTTTCAGAAGGAAAATATCTACACAAATGTTGGACTTACTTTGCATGAGGGCCAAGAGAAAACAGCGTTTTTTAAAGTGTGCCACGACTCGTAGGACTTTGCATACTGCGTCTTTGGATCCGATAAGATAGTCAAGCTCATTAATGAAAATATTCCCGACAACAACAATAAAAAGATTTTGATCGATGGCACATTTTCAATTGTACCGCTGGGATGTTTTAAACAATTGATTTTGCTGCATATCGAATATTATGAAAAGGTTTGTCATCACTGGGGGGGGGGGAGCGCTACCGCGCTCGCGAAAGCAAATCACGCCGCGCCGCGCGCGCCGCCACGCGATTTCTTATACAATAATTAGACTAATTTTTATTTTTACTTCCAATAGGTTTTTCCAGTATTTTTTATTTTGACGAATATAAAGTCAGCAAAATGCTATGCCCATTTATTTAATTACATAAATTCTAATGTATTTAACTTAAATGGTGCGACTTTTATCACCGATTATGAAGCGAGTCTAAAAATGGCTATAAAAACTTCATTTTTGGATACAAAAATCTATGACTGTTGGTTCCACTTTTGCCAGGCAAAAAGAAGCGTTCTGTAAGTTAATTTGGGAGTTAATTAATTTTTGTTGGGACTTATTTCATTGGGAGTTAATTCATTTTTATTGGGATTTATTTTTACATTTTGAAATAAGTCCCAAAAATTGGGACTTATTTCATTTTTGCCTTTGGAAGTTATTTCATTTTTTTCAGTTGGGCGTTATTTCATTTTTCATGGGACTTATTTCATTGGGAGTTATTTCATTGGGACTTATTTCATTTGGGAGTTATTTCACTGTACCGAAACTGACTCTTTTATGAATTTTGGGCATAATTTCATTTTTGTTGCTGGTGAGGTTTATTTCATTGGGGTTATTTTATTTTCATCATTAAGTGTTATTTCATATGAAATAACTCCCAAATATTGGGGGTTGCGCCACTGTTGGCAGTTAAGGACTCGTTACTCTAAGATAAACGTTGCGTATCAGCTATTCCGTTTTCTTTACCAAGCTTATCTAAAATATAGTAACTCTTACGTCACGTTGCGTTGCGGATGAACCTGATAAAATTAAAATTAATTTTACGTATTACCTGTTAAAGAGCTTTAACCGTGCAGTCAAAAAGTAAATTTTTTAAAACTCTTAACCTGAGGTTACGGTTAAGTTACATCTTACTGCTAACAATAATCGTTTTAATTGGTTTACATACAACAAAACGAAGCATCTTATTTGCATCGTTACTGTTACTGTCAGCTAACTGGGGATCTATGTTTGTTTGCGTTTATTGATCGTCGCACACAACCAACATTGCCGTTGTAAATTTGTTAAAAGGGTAAAAAGGGAGTTTTCAAAAAAAGGTCTTAAAAAAGGGTATTTGGATTATAAAAAAAATTTTGAAGAAAATATTTTTAAATTAAAATAAATATTTTGAATTGTCTACAGGGTGTCTGTCTGGTAGCAGATTTATATTTTCAAACTTAAATAAAAAACGTAATAATTGAAACAAACTTTTATTATTAAGAGCATTGAACGATTGTATACAAATGCGGATTTTATTTTTTTAAAGAGTATTTCATCCAGATGTCTTCCGTCGAGTTGAACACACTGTATAAAACGGAGCGTTGTTTTTCGAGAATTTTCGAAAAAAAAAATGGTCAAATTATCTCATGCGTAGATAAGGCATACCAAACAGTTACCCTGGGGCAATTCAATCGATTTTAATGTTTCAATAGAGGGTTACGGGTTCTTGGAGACCAGTAACGGCAGTTTTGCTTGTTGACGTGGCCGTTTAAGTGAACATGAACGTAAGAATCATTACTCTTAAAAAATTTCTCCACAGCGAACCAGCGATGCTCACTCGACCATAGCGACATCATGGTTGACAAATCCGCACAATCGATAATTCCAATCCGCACCGTTTATTACTTGTTGAAATATTCGTATTTAAAAAATATAAATTTGCCACCAGACACCCTGTATATAAATATATGTATTTCAAATGATTCACACCTCTATGGATATTACATGGACGGTTTTGACCGACTTTACTTTATTTCTCGTTTTATTTTCCAAATATTCCCCAAGAACTTTTTCCCAACACCGACTGTATGATCTAATACACAATGGTGCCATCAATTGCCAAACTGCTGATGTTATTATTGCTTTTCTTTGTAGCTGCTGAAGTTTATGTTTTTTTCATAACTTCTGTTATGTATAGAGATTTTTAACATTGCTAGAAACAAAAAAAATCGATTGCCGCACGCCCAATAATAATGACGATGATGGGAGTGCATGCATGTCAAAATGTTGCCCCTATCCAAATACATAAAAAGAATTTTATGCCACACTGTGCAGCAAATAACAAACAGCAGAATTGTTCATCAGCTTCTTAAGGCTACTAGTCATACGAAAAATAGCAAAAAAAAAAAAAAAATGGAAATGTATTTTATATATGTACCTATAATGTAACTTATGGTTAAATTTTCTTACCAACAACTAACTTCGTACAGTACATAGAAAATACTACCTTTATAAGCATTTGTAAGTTTAGTGTGATTGCTATTGCTGCAACATATTATAACTAATACTAGTGCTATGGCAGGTACTACTTACTGCTGGTGGTGATGTTCCATATAGTTTTTTTTTTAACAACAAACATCCAACTACATACCATTTTTATTTTTAATCATTGCAACAAAACTTTTTGTATTTCTCACAAAAACAACCCACGGTATGATTTTTCTATAATTTAGTTTCTTTCAAAGTTGTTGTTATCGTAATGCGACAGTTAACCGTTGCTTTTAAACACCAATCCAATCTGAACCAACAGCATAAAATAACCTAAAAAAAAACATCCCAATACGAATCATCACATCTTGTCTAATTAAAAAAAAAAAAAAAAGAGCGGAAAACTTTTACCACTGTTTAAATGTAAACATTGGAAATTTATTGACAAATAGCACGCGACGCGACCTAAGGCCACATTTTGCCATTAAATAGACTTTGCTCTTCCAAGTGCATTTTTTCTCTTTTTTTATGCGCTTTATTTGTAATTTTTGAAGTTTGCTGGCTTCCTCGTTAACTTGTCACTTAACATTAACTACTGTTTTTGGTTTCTTTCAAACAATTAAGAGTTTAGGAGTTGTCCTCTTTTTTCTTTGGAAGATGCTGGTACAAGTTACCATGAAGAAAGTTGATCTTTTTTGGCAAAAGTTCAGACAATGTTTTTGTTTCATAATTAAAATTAATTTTATATTTGTTCGTTTTTTTAATCTAATTTGTCGTTTAAACTAAAAAGTATTTAACTTTTTTTATAGACTTCTTTGGGATTTAAGAAAAAATACGGTTACCTCCCACATTGTAAAGTTTAAATTTTAAAAAACAATTTAATATAAGAATCTATAGCCCCTCTCTATGTCAATATTTTAAATTATCCTTTTCTTTTTTATTTGGTTGGAGTTCAATTAGGCTTTCTGGGAAAAAGCAGGCTTCTTGCCTCTTTTAAAAATATAAATAATTCTTAAGAAGAGCCTGAATTTATTGATCCGCTCTTCCTGTGTATTTTCCATAATAAAGCTCTGTTGCTCTATTTAAAAAAAAAGAAGAAGCTAAGTGCAATGAAATATTAAAAACAAGTAAGAAAGTATAGTCGGCAAGTTTGACAAAATGATGCCCTGCACCATAATATTTAAAAACAAATTTTCGAGAGTATACCTTAAGCCTGGTTGGTACTCTGTTCAACATTCCACGTGAAAAACGCATATGAACAAAAACTTGTGCGAAATATCTATGAAATAATGTTAATAGAGTTGCACTCCGTACATTTTGTGAAAAAGTTCCGAAATGTTTCGGGCAACATTTTTATACAACTGCAAAATAATGTAAGCTGCACTTATTTCACGTTGAATTTTAAGCAAAAAAGTAACACAACCGGTAACTGTTTTTTATCCATATTTACTTTCTATTTTATTGAAAAAAAAATAATTTGTAGTAAAATACATGTGGGGTTTACATATGCAAAACAATGTCGCATACTTTGCAGGAATTAAAACGTCAAATTGTACAAACTCGCATGTTAGGTAACATTGATGCATGTCAAAATTTTCGTGTGAAATAATTAATGTTGCTCAAAATTTTTCACAAATTTGAACAGAGTACTAGGACTCAGGGACAGTCATGAAGTTGCCAGAACAAAATTATGTTACGAGGTTAAGATTCATATAAAAGTTCTTGGTTTCATATAATATTTTTAAATCTTAATCTATCAAGGGTGTTCTGGAAATCGAAAACGCAAAACGCAAGAATTTTAAGCGACGTTTTTTAATAAGATTTCTGTAATAAAAGTGCTTTATAACATATATTATACTACTAATATTGCTCTATTAAACAGAATGTTATAACAAAAATTATCAAAAATTATAAGACGGCAAATCCATCTGAGGAGATCGAGTGGTTGCGATCGAAACATCATGGAAACCTGCCGGCCAAGGTTCGTGACCCAGCCACGGTCAAAAATGAAAGATTATCAATAACAATTTTAATTAATTTTCATGTTGTAAAATTCCTTTCTTCATAAAAATAATTTAATGAAAATTAAATTTGATGTACTTGAGCCAAATTAAAAAATATTAAAAATTTGGATTAAAAACCATAAATAGTTCAACAAAACAACCACAATTCTAAAAATGATAAAACTTAGATAAAAAGTGTATTAAAAACAACTTCCGAATTCTTGCGTTTTGCGTTTTCGATTTCCAGAACACCCCTGTATATGAGATTTATTTGGAAGGCGGTTTCAATGGGACTATGGTTAAAATTAACCAGCCAGCATTCGATTTCGATCGAAAACATAGTGCGGTTTTAATAAAAATTTCAATAAATATTAAATGCCGTGATTTTCCGTCCTTTTTTTTATTTTTTGCTGCCAGTCCAGAATTAATACTGAATTCTTCAACTTATTGGTCGATTACGGATGGCAACACAACTGAAGTTGGATTGCCAGCAGCGTAAAAGGCAACGCCGCTCATGTTAAAATAAACAATTTTTTTTTCTTATATATTCCAACATTTGCGGCGTTGCCTAATTTCGCTGCTGGCAACTCAACTTCAGTTCAGTTGTCATCCGAAATCGACCTATTTGTTCTCACTGATTATACTTTTATCTGCATAGTTATTCCCAAATACATTTTTCTGCTTAATAAAAATTAAAAATTATGCCCTAACACGCATTTAAAAAAATATTGAAGTAATTAATAGGTAAGTGCGTAGCTCAACTTAAAGGTAAAACTATTTGAAAGCAATTAAGTGCTAATTCTTTTTTTTACGGTTAACAAAAAATTAATTAATGTGTGAATTTAAAGCGTGAGAAATAACTTTGAGCTACCCCCGTTCTAATCGAAGGGGATGAAAAATATAAATAACATATTAGGAAATAAAAAACATATTTATCATAGGTCTTACAAAGTTACCCCATTTAATTTATTTATTTGCTTATTGTCCTATAAAAATATGCATTTTTATTTCGTTGTTCTAACACCAGCAGAATTAACAACTTGCATTTATAATTTGTATTATTTTTTTTTTTTTTTTATATGCACATGTCTTTGCAGTTTTTAGTTGGCGTTACTTTAAATTAATGTTAGAACAATTTGGTTAAACACAATGGGTTAAAAAACGTTAAAATGGTGATAAAAATACTTACCAGATAAAATTTATTGAAAATCGTAAATTTTTTTTTTTTGAAAAATCGTTAAATTTTTAAATCGTTACTTTGAATATTGTTTTTTTTTTTTAAACAAATATAAAATCGTTTTAACTAATTGCAATAAATCCAAAATAGGGAATATTTAAAACATTGGTAATGTAAGTTATATTCGACCATTGTCAACAGATCTAAATAATAAAAATCTTTCAAAATTATTTTTAATGAAACATTGTAAATAGTAAAATTTAAAAACCTCTTACACAGGTATGTTCTAGGCTTCCACTCGAATTGAAAACGACAAATTTGTTGAATCCGCTTCATTCATAAATCGGTGTTCTCAAACCCGCATGTTTTTGTGTATTCTGAGTTTTTGTTCGAAAAAACTTTTTGTTGAATCGTTAATTTACTAACCGCAGCATGATAGCAAAGTCTAATATTTATTAAAATTCGTGAATGCTGTAAAGAATCAAATAGAAAAACCTCTTCTGTCGCGAACTTGGCTAAAATTCGCGAAAAATTTCAAACATTTAAACAAGCACTAAAATTTATTTAAAATCGCTAAATGGGCAAAAAAAAAAACAAAATGTCAAAAAATAACAACAAAAAATTTTCCAAAAATATAGAAATTTCGCAAAAATTTTTATTATTTCAAACAAGCTATAAAATTGAATAAAAGTCCCTAAAACTATAAGGAATGGCAAAAATTCGGTAAAAATTGTTAAATTAGCGGAAATTCGCCAACTAACAGGAGCACGATAGCAAAGTCTACTATTTATTATAATTCGTTAATGCTGTAAAGAATCAGAAAACTGACAGGAACAAAACGCTTTTATCGCGAACATGACTAAAATTCGCGAAAAAATCAAAAACTAATTTGAGATCGCTAAATTCATTAAAAAAAAATAATTGGCGGAAAATAACATAAAAAGCGCTAAAAATGAGCTATAATTACATCAAAATCAATGAAAAAGTCGATTTTAAATTTTGAATTAGTAAGGACCTTTTGCGTTTTAGGCAACGATATATTTTGATTAAATTCTAAAAATAACATTTTAAACTAAAAACAAAATTTTTTCTTGTTAAAAATGCTATCACTTAATTAGAATAAAAGTCGATTCGTTTTACTTTCACCAACCACCTAACTACTCTCATTGAAAACGAATAGAAACATGTGGATGTGCAATGCTGAAGTAATTTACTTTGGAGTGGATTTGAATTCTAGAACATGCCCGACGAACTTTTAAAGCGTTTTAAGATCTTTTAGAAATGCAATTGTATTTCCGAATGTGTCCCAGTAATGTTGGATACTGCGATAACTTTTTAAATTATTTCTTCTTTAACGATATTAACAATACAAAAAAAAAGGATGCCATGCATTTGGGCGGCTACAACATTTTGGGAATCTAAAGACAAGACTCGATTTAGATTCGTAACCATTAGAGTGAAACAATGAAAAATATTTTCAAAGTTGTAGAATTCATAATAAAAAATAAAACTGAGTGATATCAAACACAGAATTTAGAAAACAGAAATACTGTCTCAGCGCTGATATTCCAAAGCGTAAATTGTAATTTTTAAACAAACAAAATAATTAATGCCAAAGACAAATAATAAATAATCATTGTGTTAACAATAAGCGAATTTTAAATTCTGAATCCTTAAACATGAAAATTACTGCCAATTAAAAATAATCGAAACTATCCAAGAAGTTAATCAAAAATATGAAATAATTAAAAAAAATTGTTTAAATTAATACAAAATTTATCATCTGATAAATCGTAAAATTTAGCGAATAAGTCACCTTTTTGGACCCGAATCTGATCGTCAAATCTGGCAATAAACTAAACAAACGTCTTGGCAAACGTGTCAAAATTGTACGTTTGCACAAACCATTCATGATTCAAAATTGCAAATTGTGCAGGCCCATTATTTTTTTGTTTGACGAAGATATAGAATTTGTATATGTTTATTTGTGTATGTCTTACATTTTTTACAACAAACACAGTATTTCCATTCTATGCTGCCTTAGATGCGCAGTAAACATTTTTTGTACGGCTGAGTGCGCAATCTTGTTTTTTTTTTATTTACGCAAACTAACCATTGGCGTTGTTAATTGAAGCATTTGACAAACGATCAAAATATATTAGATGGACAAATCGAAATGATAATATATTTCAAACTGTTACCGCTGTCAATTTCTACTATAATTTATTTTCATTGAAAATTTCGCTGAGTAAAGAGGGAAAAAGATTGGAATTAAAAAAAAATTATTAATTATATTTGGTTTGTTTATTTTTAAACGGAAAGGAAGTGTTTGCCAAGCCGATTGTGTAGTTTGTTTGTCTCTTAAAGCTTACCCCTGTTATTCGAGATTGTGTTAAGGGATAAAAAAATGTTTAAGTAAAAACTGCATAATCTTTATAATTATTAAAAAAAAAAACTTATTTTTTACACGAAAAAACTTCAAAGTGCTCAATGCTTACTGCGGGTTAGACTTACTGCCTGTTTGTAGAACGCGAGCGCAAAAGTTACTCGTTTACCTAACATTCAAAACAACAACAAATTTTGAATTTTTGTTTTTGTTTTAAATGTTTATTAAACGAGTCACTTTTGCACTCGCGTTCTACAAACAGGCAGTTAGACTTTCTGAAATATAACTTTTAAAGTGTGAACCCCGACATAGAAAAATGCTAAATGCAGGTAAATCTGCTCATTTGGCAATGCTGACTGAGAAGTTAGGAGGCGTTTAGGAAAAACATCTGTTAAAAAAGGGAAAACTTAAAAGTAGCCCGAAATTTCTTAAAAAAACTATTAAATCTTTAAACCAAGTAAAAAAAAGATTGAACTTTTCGTTCGTAGTGCCACTCTGAGAGCAAATTTACAACGTGAGCGTTTTAATCTCATATAACTTATTGGTCTCATCTCTTAGCATTGCATTTTTAATTTTCTGTTTCAAAAGTAAAAAAAAAAGCAAAAGTTCCCATTTAGTTAAGTAAGTACATCAAATGTTTAAAGTGGAAACCAAGTCGGGCGTAAATCTGGTGTTTTATAATTGAAATTCCGTAAGGTGTTAAACGGATAAGTAAATTGGGAATGGGCAAAAATTATCGATATATAAAAAAATAATCGATATATATCGCCGATATTTTAAATACCGATATATCAATATATCGATATTGAAATACGACTATCGAATTCGACAATTTCAACAAATATTTCATTTTCTTTTTAACTTTAAATTGTTTGTTTTGAAATGTAATAATTTAAAAAAAAAATTTAATTTCATAACTTTAAGCGAAAATGATAAAATTTAGTAAATATTTCCCAGAACCACATGAACGGTAATTTTCAACAAGGTTAGTAATCAGCTGTTGCTTACGTAGCAATATAAGGTCACCTGGTGTAAATTCGCAAAGGTATATTAAATTTTTGAATTTGGTAATAGTTTCAGCAAAATACCTTCGATATACCGATATACTCTTAAAAAATATCGATTCGATATATATCGATATATTTTTTTAATTTGCCCATCTCTAAAGTAAATCAATCATAAAAATATTCTAATTCTGTCTCTAATTCTCTGATGTAAGTGTTTTAGGTTAGAATCAATCTAATTTCACTTTCGGATTACGAATTCGGTACGACTTCGGGATTAAATCAACTTTATATTGCTTGAATCAAGCGCATTTTGATATTGATTCAATCTTAGTTTTACTTAACTCATTCTTATTTTAGGATTACATCAAGTATCAATTCGGGATAAAAGTTTAAGTATTTCGCACTTGAAAATCCGTACTTGAATCTGTACTTGATTCAGCAAAATCCGGACTAACCTTACTATTGATACTGCTTCGGATTGATTTAAGTACGGATGGATTGATTTTTCTTTTGAATTAGAATTAGAGAATAAAATATACGGAAATAAATAAAAAATTTCTTGTTTAATTCATCTTATTTATAATTCAAGCTCAAGGTCAGGTTATGCAACAAATAATTATTTATTGTTTATCCAATATTTCGCTGTCATAATAATTTAGATTTTGTTTTAGAAAAAAATTGGTTTCAAATTTATAAACAAAAGATCCCTAAAGATGCTGTCCATTGTGACAGCGAAATATCGAGTAAACAATAAATAATTATTTTTTGCATAATCTGACCTTGAATTATAAATAAGAATAAATTAAATTATAAGGTCGAAGAAAATAGACTTAATAATTTCTTGTTTAATTTAATTTACAAATAGACTTTATTACGATTAGTACGCGCGATGATTAATTTTCAAATTTATGGCAAACGAGTTACAAGATAAACTCTACGTTGTGACCTTTGACCTAATATATAAACAAATCAGGGAACACCAATAGATATTCACTCCTATCGTGAATAAAACTTGTTTGGGAGTTTTTTCCCCCTTTTTCCATTTTTCCTATGTTAATTAAATTGTAAAAATGGGAAAAGGGAAAAGGGAAAAAACTCCCAAGGAATTTTTATTCACAATAGTGGTGAGTATTATAAGTTTTCGGCTGAAACCACAGATAACAGTTTTTCGAAATTCATTTAATGTTCATTATTTTAGCCATTTAAAACTGTTTAAACAAATTTGAGTATTTACGAATGATTGTTAGAGAATCCTTCTGGAGTCCCATAGCGACTGTTGGGTCACGGGCTGGACTAGAGCAAAATTTCGATTATAGTTTGGACAAACGTTCATTTTTCTATTCTTTTTTTCCATAAAATTTAACCCATTGTGCTTGCTCTATTGCCTTACAATCATTTGTTATGTACTTATAAAAGCGGAAAAATCATTCTTATGCATCAAACGCATTTCACGGAATTTACACGCCCTCAACATTTTATTTCGTTTGTACGACTATTTTTTATTAATTCTTTTTTTTTTTTTTTTTTTGTTATTTTTCTTTTAATTTTATTCTTTTTCTTGTATTGTGTTCATTGCAACATGTGTGTAGGTGTTGTGGGTTCTTGTAGTTTAAGAAAAAAGTAGAGAAACAAAAATTAAAACAAATAAAGAATTATGTAGGCTGTTTGGAACGCTGCAAGTAGAGAAACGTTCATAATTGTACACATTTACTGGCATGTATTTTGTTTTTATTGCTTTTATAATGTTCTTTTCATGCAATGCAATGGAATTTAATTGAAATGTTTGTTAACATTCTTTTTCTTTTTTTTTTTTTGTTTTATGTTACCACATTTTGTTGCAGTTGTAGGTATATTGTAGTACGTATGAATGTTCTTATAACGGTTTAAAATTAATTTGCATTTAATAGATCTTATTTTAAAAAGGGCTTTTTTTAATTTGTTTGAGACAGACCTGGGGAGCTTATTTAAGTGTGATTGTGTGAGAAAGTTTTTTTCTGTAAGGCTAGAATTAAAAAATCGTGTGTAAGTGCTAAATTCTTTTAGGTCAACAATTGTTAGTAAAGTAATAAGAGAGCAGCTGTTTTTTTTTTAAATAAGGAATAAAATATGAAGAACTGCATTTAATGTTAGAAAGAGTTCAATTAAAGAAAGTTTACAGGGTAGGGAAAATAACACCTACTGTAGTCGTTGTTGGTGGTCTTGCGGTATTAATGCTTGCATAATTTGAACTTTGTATTGGTGCATTTTAAGATCCAACTTTAAAATCTCTTCTATTTGATTCTTTTAACTGGAACGAAAGCTGAAGGTCCACACCATGCGTTCATGCGTAGATGCGTATGATACTTTCTATGCATTTTATGCGTTTCTAAATTCAAGTTACATGCCATGCGTTTTATGCGCCAATTTTTTTTTTTTTATCAGCTGTTGTGCTAATATGTTTATCAATTAAAAGCAATTTTGCCAAAAATGGAAAGTGTAATTGATATTTTAATAGAATTTATTTAAAAGAATTCATAGAAAAGTAAGTTTTTATTATAAAAATATTCAAGATTTTTCACGGTATTAATAAGTTTCCAGTTCATGGCATTTGTTAAAAAAAAAAAAAAAATATAATAAACACAACAAAGATGACACTCAGAACATAAAAGTAATCGATAACTAGAATGGCAAAATTTGTTCGTGATAAAATTGTGCTTAAATTTAATTTTAATGTATTTTATTATTTAAAGTTTATACAATCTTAATAACGAAAGCTTTTTCTCTTATTAAAAACCTTTTTTAATGCAAAAAAATAGTAAAAAGTAATCCACCACACAAACATATTTATCGATAACATTGAAAATAAAATATGATTTGTCATCCATGGCCATCAATAACAGCTGACTTTTATTCACCACACATGCGACGGATACAAAAGTAGAAAGTAAACCTACTTTGATGCGTTCATACGTCTATGCATTCTATGCATTTTGGTGTGTAACTTGTCATATGCAATTACACTGATTCAACTTTTTTGTCAAATGCATAAAAAGGACAGACGCATAAACGTATGGTGTAGACCTTCAGCTGAAGACGAGTTGCGACAGTTGGATCTTTTTACACTCTGCCGCTCAGTTTCCACTTTGCCTTAAGTACGAATATTTCAATGAGCACCTCTTGCAGGACGTTATATTATCAAAGTTTTATTCGGGAATTATATTATCCCGTTTCTCAAAACGGTAGACTAAATTCCCAAGCATGGAGGCTGTGGGTGCTGATCTTGAATTAAAATGCTGACGATTTTTTTGCTGCGTCATAAAAATTGAACGATAACAAGAAGAGAAAAGTTCGATAATTTTATTTCTTTGTTGTTTGCTGTGAGCAATTCAAAATAAATTTCCAAGATTCAAGGTACATTATTACATACATACATATTACAAACTAAAAAAGTTATATCTACTTGTTTAATGTTGGGAAGTCTTATTTGGGCGACCCTGTATATAAGCGGTCTTCACAATGCCATTTGAGCACACATTCAAACTTTTGCAAAATTTTTAAACTCTATAATGTAGCGTCGCTACAGCGTCTAAGAAGAATATTGAAAATGTTCAGGCCCATCAGGATATAAAACTCACAACTCTGGGAACGTACTCACCAAACCAAATGGAAATACGCAGGGGTTGGGGGAGGTCATGCATTGCGAAAACCACCTGACGATGTTTCCACTAAATGCAATTTACTGGAGCCCGCAAGGCAGGAAAAGAATAGGACGGCCGGCATACACCTTCCGAAAGCAACTAGACTAAGAGACTTCGAGAGCAGGCAAAAGCTGGAACGAAATCCAGATATTTGCATTCTTTTTGTTTTTGTAAATAACTTTTGTTGGCTGTTTGATTTTGTTTTACTTTCGTTAAAAACGCATATCTGTGGCATTTTGACAAAACATTTTAAGTCAAATTTAAAAAGTTGAAAAAATTGTAGTTAATCATGTTTACGTTTTCAAAATTTTGTATTATAAACGAAATTTTTCTGGAATTTTGGTTTATTTTATTATTTAATAAAAATGCTAATGTTCACCGAGTTTTTTTTTTTTTTGTTATCTTATCTCTACTTAAGATGTTTTGTTCAAAATGTCACAGATACATATGTATTTTGTCTTTGTAAAAAATGTTATGCTGTGCTTACTAGCCAAAGAGGCGCTGAGCACAACTGAAACGCACTTACACTAATGTACAGAGCAGAACACAACGAATTTTGTGTTTTTAGCGAAAACCCGAACGCAATAAAATGAGCAAGATAAGTACAGTATTGTGTACGAAAATTACGAACATAGAAATTTTGTTTTTAAGGTATTTACTACACAAACACTATTACGCTTGTTTTTGCTCTCCAACAGAACTCAGAGCATAGTCTAAGAAGTAAAGGCTCTTTTAAAGCGGACTTGGTCTACAACAAATTCCTAATATTGAAAGATTATCATTATTATTGCAGACTTGAATGTATTTTGTCATCAGTACAATGACCCACCCCCCATGACACTTTTCATAATTGTGATGTCACTTCGGATTCAGTTTAAAAAAAAATGTCATCAGTGCGATGACTCAGTGACATCGGAGAAAATACTCATTCGGCTCAATTTAATGGCAAACTGTCATTAGGATTGTCTTAAGTCAAAGTGAGATAATATAATTATTTACTTACCCGTTAAACATGTTTGTTTCACTTTTGTTATATTCCGCCCTTTGTTTAAAGAAGAACTCTCAATTATAAGACACCAGCCCGAAAATTCGATGTATTTAACTAAATAATTTTAACAATTATAATATGTGACCTTCTCCGAGGAAACGGAGCCAGTGTGTAAAAATGAAGTTTCGAGAAAAACGCATTTAAAGTTATTCTACACCCTTTTAGGTACCAGAATCCACTCTTCGGTCCAAACCCGTTTTTGAGACACTAGGTCCCTTTTCTCGGAGGAGGTCACATATGGGAATTTTTGCTTCTTATTTTACTTTTTAAACATGAAAATAATGTTAATAATACACAAAATGTTTCATCGAATTGATGTCACTGGAGTCATAGCATGGATGACGCATAAAATATTACAAAATCTTGTGATGACGTTCGTCATTGGATTGGTGGCCCTTTTTGCTTCATTGATGCCATTTGTAATAATATTGATGTCACAATTCTGTTGTTACGACATCTTCAATATGAAGATGCATTTTTCTATGAATGTACATTCCCTCTTCCATAGCTGTTTATTCAGGGTATACCAAATTCTCCCAATACTTTTTTGTACTCTTTTCTGTAACTGTAGAAGAGTCATGAAACGCATAGTTATGACTTATGCGTGCATATTTTAATGTCTGTATAAGATGATGATGAGCTGTGGCTTAAGTATATATTTATGAAAAATCGTGAAATCGTGTTTAAACGGTTTTTGTTTGTTTTTTTTTTGTTTCCTTTACAAAGTCCTAGATTTTATCGATAAGAAACCAAATATTGTTTTAACTTTTTTTCTTTAATCTTTTGAAACTTTAAAACACAAAGTGTTACATGATTTGTTATACGATACACAAATACTTGCATTGAATAATTTTGAATATTAGATTTGTTTTGTATGTTTGTGTTTTTTGTTTTTTGATAAATTTAAAATGATTTATAATTCATATTTGAAATATTTGAAAATGAAAAAGTTTTGTATTGTTTTTAGCACAAGTTATGCGCATTTAAGAATTGTGCAATTTTTCGTTTTTTATAAAAAAATATATTTAAATATCTTTGAATTTTCAAAAGATCTTTGGCTTTTAATGTAAATGTAATTTTGTCAAAAAAAAACAAATCAATTTGCAATACAGTAGAACCGCGAAAAAGTTAACTCACGTAAAAGTAAATCTAGCAGTTAAGTTTACCACGCTGTTAAGTAAACCTTATTTTCGAGTCAATGTGTTGCTCTAAAAGTTGACTCTGAGTTAACTTTTCTGAGAGTATCAATAAAAAATGGAAACAAAGCAGTACAAAATATCGCAATTTGGATTAGATTTAATGCATAATTTGAGAGTTAAAAAAAATTGTTTAAGATATTTAAAGAAAACTATTGGTGTATCTGAAAAAGAAGAAGAATCGAAGCTGCAGTGAAAACTTGAGAAAAGACCTACAAGGAAAACACATACACCCGGAATATGATAATCTTCAAACAAGTTTATAAAAATATTTCTTAAAACGTAATTGCGTAGCGACTGGTCTAATTTTAATATCGAGCTAAGCAATTTACCGTTATGAAACCTGAAAACATTTATTCAAATAATGGAAGGCTGACAAATTTAAAGGAAAGGCACAGAATTTGCTATCTGAAAATTTTTTAAGAACTCCTTTTAAGATATACGTCAGATGAACCAGCTTTCGTTAATAATAAAGGTTGGTCCAACCAAAACATACGATGTTAATTGTAAATAAAACAAGTTTTCAGAGAATTATCTGAATATTTTTTTATTATGATATCTGTGACAATTATGTGTGAAAGAAAATATCGACCAAATGCTCGCCTCGGCTTTGGTGGCATACCTCTATCCGATGGTCCATATTTTCAATGACATCCTTGAGCTGTTTAATTGTTCTTAGCGAATTGACTTACACTTTTTCTTTTAAATATTTACAAAGAAAGAAGTCCAACGGTGTCAAATTACATAATCGTGGCGGCCAATTAATATCGCCACGACGTGAGATAGCACGGCCATTGAATTTGTTGCGCAAAAGTGCCATTGTTTCGATGGCTGAGTGGCAAGTACCACCATCCTGCTAGAACCTCATATCGTCCAGGTCCATATTCTCAATATCTGTCCACAAGAAGTCCGTTATCGTCTCGCGATACAGTCACCAAACAGTCAATCTTTGTGGATGGGCTAATAAATCAGTGCAAGTTAAACTCTCTTTTTGGTTTAAGATGTGTTTAAACCAGCAAATCTACTATTCAGTAAACATTAAACCATCTCTAAACGCATGAAATTGGGAGTTTAAACTACCGATACAAATCATATAAATTTGACAATATTTATCGCAGTGCTGCCACACTATTTATATATGGGGCACTGATTTACAGATGTTAAGTTTAAAAGTTTAAAATTAAAGTTTAGTTCAACTTAACCAACGTTTAAACCAGTTTTTGAAAATAAACAGTACATTATTTCGCGTTCGGCTCACACACCCATAAACGATATATATTTTTTAGTTATTGTGTAGACGAACACAAACCTTAATACCGTTCGTAACTATTTGCAAGAAAGAGCCGAACATTGTATAATGTTCTGTTCTTCGTCAAAAAACCGAACAATTATAGTGATACTGTAGACAAACATTATATTTTAATGTTCTATAATGTTTATTTTTTGACATTGATAAAGAACTGAAGAAACAAAAAGCTTTAGCAACGACCGCAGCACGAACAGCTTGTGTGTGTATTGTGTATATGCTTTGTTTGTGTAAAATTATTTTGCTGGCTTTTTGTTTTTTTCACATGTGTATTTTGTTTTTGTAAAAAAATGTTTGGTTTTTTTACCAGCCAAAAGCGAACACAATGAAGCTTGTGGTTTTTTAAAAAACCCGAACGGAATTCAATGTTCTCATCTTTTGTTGAGTTGGATAAAAACCGCATTATTTTTGTGCTCGAAAGATGACAAACAGGAAAACGTTATTTTTTTAATGAGTTTCTACACAAACACTGTAAGCGTTTCTGTTTTCCACAATTCTGCCGAACTGAACACTAAGGAGCGATATTTAGTGCTTTTTTTCGGACACTGGTTTAAACATTCGTTGATTTATAAGCCATAAGTTGGCCAAAAAACTTGACAACTAACATCGTGCATTATGAAGGTTTCGTTTAAATGTGCTAAATTCCCATTTCATACTATTGATAAACTGAAATTTTTTGTTGATGGGATAAGCAATTCCTATGCGAATGATAATCCAAGAGTGATTGTCGAAAAACCAATGCACCCACAAAGATTGACTGTTTGGTGCGGTTTATGGGCTGGCAGCATCATCGGGCCGTATTTTTTCTAAAATGAGGCCGGTCAGGCAGTTACTGTGAATGGTGTTCGCTATCGTGAGATGATAACGAACTCTTTATGGCCCGAATTGGAAGATGTGGATGTGGACGATATGTGGTTTCAACAGGACGGTGCCCCTTGCCACACAGCTAACAAAACAATGGCTCTTTAGCGCGGCAAATTCAATTGCCGTGTTATCTCTCGTGGTGGCGATGCCAATTGGCCGCCAAGATCATCTGATTTGACATCATTGGATTTTTTTCTTTGGAGTTATTTGAAAGAAAAGGTGTACGTCGATAAGCTAGCAGCAATTCAAGAACTAAAGGATGAGATAATTCGGCAATTATACCTCAGCGTTATCGAAAATTTTAACCATCGGATGGAGGTTTGCCGCCGAAGTCGCGGCGGCCATTTCGCCGATATTTTATTTCATGCATAATTGAAGCGTACCAATATTATCATAATTAAAAGAAATGTCAATAATTTCCTAAATAATTCTTTTTTTTTTTTTTTTTTTGTTTTTAAACATATTTCTATTAAATTTCGCTTCTTTAAGAAATATAAAGTTATACTCAAAATTTCGTTCCTAGAAATAATGATTTATTTTAAATAAATTTCACATATAATTTGTTTAATTTCATGCTTATTTATTATAATAATGCTCGTAAATAACAAAAAAAAAAAAATTTATTCAATCAAAAAGCAATTGTAAAACGCTGTTTACTTTATTTTGAAAGTCGTATATTTTCTATTAAAAGCTTTTGCTTACTAACTAAAATGTTTTGTTTGTTTAGATTTTTGAATAGTGATATATTTAAATTTCTCCATTGTATTTTTTTTTTTTTTTTTTGTAATTTCATTCTTTCTCTAGCATAACAAATTTTTTAATCTAGAAAAAAAACTAAACGTAATTTTCTTTAGTTTTTTTTTATTTATTTTTTTTTTATTTCAAACGATTTGTTAACGTAGCTTAAAAAGCTTTATTTAATGAAATGTTTACTAAAACAGCAATAAGCTCTGTTTCCTTCAATTCAGTTCAGTTCAGCTCAGCGCAGTTCTGTTGTTTTTTCCTCTTGCTATACAACAACATCATCATTAATTTTAGATTGCTTATCTAAATCTCAAGAATGAGGCAAAACTAAAGCCAAATTGGAAAAGCGGCTTTTTGTATTTCATTTGCTGGTTTATTTAAAGATTTTTGTTGTTGTTGGTTGTTGCGTATCAATGCCGACACTAATAAACCATTATATCCATCACTATCATACATTTTACCAACACAGAGAATAACTGGTCGAATCAAGGCTTAGAAAAGCATTTAATGTTATATATTTTAGAATTGGAGCGTCAGGCGACGAACTAATAAAGAAAGATTAAGGTTACAGGGTTGAACACATTTGCTTGCCTTTTCAGCAAAATGAAAGTGATACCAACATATTCCAGACCCTTTTCCACTAGTTTAACTTCCTTATGTATGAGAACGTTGTGTTTGTGCGTTGGACTAATCTGAAACGAGTTTCAATTGCAACAATTCTTGCAACAATATTGTCTAATTTCCACGGCTGAGGAGTCGAAGTTGGAGTTGTGGAGTCGAAGTACCAACAAAAACTCTCAATTCCGACTTGAAAATGTTCGGCAAAAAATATTTAAAAAATTTCAGCGGGTGCAGTCGGATTCGGAGTTAGAACTATTTTTTGACGACTCCACAGCCCTTCTAATTTCAATAACAAATGCATTCATTCAGGGGTTCCGCAAGGCTCTGTTCTTTCTCCTACTCTATTTCCAATTTTTCTAAATGACCACCTGTGTCAAACTTCCAACCATATCTACTATTTTACAGATGGCAGCAACCATTGCAATTCGTATTCATTTGATTATAAACCCAGCGTTTCCGATGCTGGTGTTATGAAGCAAAACATGAATGATGCGCTTGGTCGAGGCCTTGATAAAATCTCGAAACGGCGTCATGCGAAAAGTGTCCCATTAAAATGCCTGAAAATTCAAATGTTCCACGCTGACGCGTAAACGCGCGGGTGGTATAATTACTGAGAAATCAGAATCTCTTGATGTTTTGGACATGAAAATACAGTTTGTTGTCCGATGGAGGAATATATATTTAAAGAAACATTCAAGTGCCTCGGTTTTTACTACACTCACAATATTCTGTACGCAAAATGAACTGAAATCGTGTAATATAAAATAAATGAAAATTCGGTTAAAAACCGGTCTACTTATTTTTCATTTATTTTTAACAAAAAGTTCATTTAATTTTTACTGTCAAAAATTCAACCCCATGTTCCGTAAAAACAAATGAATTTTCAGTTATCTAACTTTATTTATAAAATTGTAATACCTTTATGAAATTCGCTCCTATTAGGGAGTAAATCCTGGGGGTAAATCCTGAATTTTGGTACTTTTTTTAAACCCCATCTATCTTTTTGACCATAGAAACAAAGTTAATATGACATTCGAAACTTATCAAAAAAAACGAATTCGAATTTGGTACATTTTCGAAATTCGTACATTTAAGGAGTGAAAATCGTATTTATTTTTGGTACTTTTTTTACAACATATTTTTCTCCATTTATTGATATATTCGCACAAAATTATGGGCTGCCACTACAATACTGAAATGTTTGGTACTTTAATGGGGGAAAAAATAGTACCCAAAAAAAGAAAATACGGGAAATTTGATATTTTTATTTAGCTTTTTGGTTCTACAACTGGTATTAAAACATAAGATTCAACATGCGGAACTGTTTGGTACTTTTTTTGTTATTTAACTGGTACTTTTGAATTACTTTAGTATTCGACCTAGAAACATAAAACTCAAGATGCAATATCCGGTTGGATGAGAATCTATAAGACTGATCTTTTTTGTACTTTTTTTATTCTTTGACTGGTACCTTTTGTATTTCCGTAGGTATTGGACCTAGAAAGATAAAGTTAAACATTCAAGGTCCTGAGTGAATGAGAAAATAAACTTTGGCATAGAGATGTGTCGCTAGCAAAGTAGCGGGGTAAATGCTAGTTTAGTTTAGTTTTGTTATAATGGTTTTTGAAAAATTTTTTATGACAAATAGGTTTTTGAATTTAATTTCTGACAAACATTTTTTCATAATTTTGTTATCGTTTTTGTTATTATTAAAATTTGTTAATTTCGAATTTAGCGAATTATTGAATAAAATAAATATAATTTTTTATAAAAAAGCTTAAATAATTAAAAGTAGTTATAAAATAAAGGTCAAATAAGAATCAATTAACTATAAAAAATTAACTTCATATTCCGTTATTTGTTATTTTTGTTATTTGATTAAATTCAGTAATTTTCGTTTACTCCACAAAAGATCCGAATTTCTAAAAATTCCAGACAGACACCAGTCCGCTTGTTTTTTTAATGAGGGAGAGAGAGAGAGACAGAATATTATTAAATACTTACCCCGTTACCCTCGTTTGTTATACTTTTGTTGAAATGACCCCGTTGTTTACAGAAGAATTCTCAATTATAAGGCACCGTCAGCATGACCGTTATGGTTTTGCAATTATTTTACTTTAAAAATTTGATGTATTTAACTAAATAATTTTAACAAATAGAATATGGGAATTGCTTACACAAAACAAGTAATTTTTTTTTAAGGATATCTAACAATTTATTTTTATAGTTAAATTATATAAAACACCTGAAAATTCATTTGTTTTTACGGAACATGGGGTTGAATTTTTGACAGTAAAAATTAAATGAACTTTTCTTTACTTTAAATTACATTTTTATTTAATTTTAGATAAAGAATAATTTAACTTAATCAACGGACAATATTAACTGCAACACAAAATCCGTATTAATATGCGCTTAGTTTTTTAAATAACTGTCAGAATCAGTTAAAAATATATTTGCTTGGAATGTTAAATGTATATTTATTTAAAAATGACTGATCGGAATACTTTTTAAATAAACTACAGTCCGTTACTGTAATAATATTGTTAGTGTATTTATACAACAACTCTGATGTTTGAGCCGGTGATTTAAAGTTAGGAGAGAATGAGTGTTCTCATTGGTGACAGTAGGGTATACCAATCTATTGAGTTTCTTGAGCGCCGTCGCAATGAGTATTGTATTTAACTGTTTAATGGGATGTGCTCTGATGAAATTCTGGATCTGGTTCCCGAAACTCGTACAATGCATTACAGGAAAAATTCGTTTTTGGCCGGTCCGTTCGTATGTGTAAAACCTTCCCGATCCTTCTCACTTTCAACATGTAGAAGTTCAAGTCGCATGTCCACAATCACTACTCCCTCTTTCCTCGTTGCCATAACCTATTTACCTATAAGTAGGGCTCGTCTTCTGAGTGCTGGTCCTAACAAAAACCAATTTTGCTGGAATCCATCGATTTTAATCTCCCTTTTCCAACATTTTTATTAACTTTCTACATTTGCTGGTTTTTATAGAACGATTACCATAAACTTGCATTAAAAATATAATAGAAGAAATTTATGATCGTACTCTTTTGATTTAATTGAATACTTTTGTAAATCCAATTTTTAAAATCTTTGCATACAATAATTCCGAATGAAAACAAATGTATTTTTAACACTAAGAGCCATTATTACTACCTAACGATAAAGTTCCTGATAGTTAACGTGAAAAATAGCTATTGTGAACGATAAAGTGACCATTAAGTTGTCTTTATTATTACAACTGTCCGATAAAATGAAAAATGTAGGTTATTACTATGGCAACATTGCATTAGATACCGACTACTTTCGGTTGTTTAAAATACGTAGTGGCAACGACTTACTTCTGTTTATTTCTTTAAGTGAAAGCAGAAGTAAATTTTTGTATGGCTTAATTTAATTTTTTCAGAAAATAGGCAGCTTCAAGTTGTTAAAGTTCACTTGCAAAGTTACCACGATGATAAACCCGCTATTAGCTTATCAGTTACTTTTGGGGTTAATGTTAACTTGTAATAACCAAAAACCATTTATTTGTCGGATAGCATTCTAAAACTAACTATTTGTAATTTTTAAAAATGTCCCTAAATGTTGGGAAGTAACAGACCAAAACTGAGCAAAATGTTAATGAGTTGTAGAATAAGCATATCATAAGAGATTTTCTACAACATGAAACCAAATATGATTGCAAATGACTTATTCTCGCTATAGTTTTGTAAGTGTTTTTGAGAATGCTGAGCCGTTATGTAATGCGAGCATAAATTTTGTATTATTTTTTTAAGTTTTCAGACTTGGTGTTTTGTTCGACGAGTGAAGTGTTTTAACGTGTTTTAAACAGTGCACAATTTAAAAAAAGAAATAAAATATTAGATATACATATGCATTAGTAAAAAACTGTTTGTAAATATGCCATATAAATTTAAACCGAGTGTTCGTAAAGAATGTAATTTTATTATAGATTAGAAAAGTATTTTTCTGTAAGTTTATTCTATAATTAGACTTTTTAGCTTACATTATATTAAAGGCAAGTAATATTATTGCAAGGGATCAGTTTTCATTATTAAATAATTGTTAAAAAGCCTTTTATAATAGTAATCACAACACTTTTCTAAGTTTAAGGCTTATGTTAGTAAGATTGTTACAAGTTATTTCTAAATATTTTTGGTTTGTTGGGTTAATTAAACCTGCAATAAGTTTCCACCTAGAAAAAACTTGCTCTTACTTCAAAAATTGGTTAAAATTAGATTAATTTTCATTTTGGAATATCCCCTGTAAAATTCATTAGTTTTTTCAGTAGAATTAAAAGTAATATTTTTACTTTTTCCTTATTACTTAACACAATATTTTGTAGGCGAAGTTTTGTACTGGGAAGGTAATAAAACCTTTTTTTTACTCAAACACACACTTTGTGGTTAGTCGTAACAATTCTAGTTTATCTTTTAAAGCCAGCTAATTCATTATACGAGAGATATTCTACAGTTCTTTTTTAGTGGTTAAAACAAAAAAAAAAAAAAAAAAAGGTTTTTGTTTTCTTTTTAAGCCACACGAATAATGATAGTCGCATTTGTAGTCAATAGTTAAAGTCATATAAAATGAATAAGTGGCACTTGAAATACAGTAGTTGCTTGTTTTTATTTGTTGTTGGTTTTTCTTTCAAATATGTTTAAATAATTTGTTATGTATTGCATTTGCTGATGCATTTGATTTGAAAATTTGTTCATTTCTTGATTTGATTTACATATTTGTGGCAGCATCAACAAACAGTCAGCATCTGCTATAGCATCTACAGATTTTCAAGCAATGGAATATGTTTTAACCATATTAATAATTCTGAGGTTGCTGTTACTCTTCGTACACTTATACACACATACATACATACATAAACATATACATACATCTATATATACATACATATTCCAAGCATATTAATGTTAATGGTGTGCATATTTTGATTTCAATCTTATATCCGTTCTGTGTTGTATGATAATTTTTACTATTCCACATTTTTTTGCGTTGCAACATTTTGCTTGGCACCAAAGGAATTTTCTTTAAGTAAACCGCATAAATTTTGATTTAGTAGATAAATTTGAATTTTTGATTAATTTACCAAGATTTAGCCGTAGCAAGCTACATGATTTGTTGTTGGCGATTAGGAAATCGTCCCATTTAGAAAATATGAAAAGAAGCTGTTTCTTAGCTGGTGAAGAGAACGTCGAATGATAATAGCAACAAATTGGATTAGTTGTAAAATTTAATCAACCATCTAAAGTGTGTGCTTAACAATTTCCACTGTAACTTCTGTTTTGAAGCTGACTAAAATGAATAATGACCCAGTAAAAGTATCAATGTTTGTGACCATAGCTGTTGACCATAGCACATCCGTAATGTTGTAGGCCAGGAAATATAAAAGAGAACTTAATTGTTTTTAAAAACCAAACACAAGTTTAAGGACGATTAACAGTTGTTTTGCGTTGTTTTATTCAAAAACTATGGTTTAATTTGTGAAATATCTAAAGAAAAGAACAGTGTTGGTGTCGAATTCTTTATAGGGCTCCGAAGCAGTTTGGGATTGAAACCCAGCACTATCGGTTCAGTAGGATAAGAATTATAAATCCAAATGCGGATCAACCACACTAAAAAAAATAAAAAATTTTGTATAAAAAACTAACAGAAATTTTGGCAGAACGCACGGATTGACATAAAATTTTGCACAAATTGATGATGGGCTTATAATTTACGATAGGCCCCACATAAAGCCTACTCGCCAAAAAAACACATAAGTGTACCTTAAACTATACCGAATAATTCTATTGTAATTAAATAATGTGTGTGAAGATAAATGCGAAAAGTTAAATTATTTTTTTTTTAATTTCGCATGCGATAAAAAATATATTTAAAATATGTCGCATGCGATAAAAAAAATATAAGGAAAATATGTGCTACTATTTACTAGTGCTGCGCAACTGTCGATTGGTGCTGGGAAAATATCGTTGAACTATCGATAGTCTTAAAATATCGAAAATAAAAATTGATGTTTAATAAAATAAAGTGATAATAATAACGTAATAATATTAATTAAAGTATTAAATAATATATTTTTTTAAAAAGAATCACACTAACAACACAAAAAAAATGTCAAAATGAAACAAGAACGAATCGTATGAACAGCATGTTTGGCAATCTAGTTTCAGAGAGCGAAACCAGTGGTTTATATCGTCGTTTGAACATAGCATTAGCTGTTCTTCTTATAACTGCAAACTTGTGTCCCGTCCCTTATGTCAACATTTAAATAGGTATGTTTACATAAGGACTGAAATGTCAAATGTGTTTAAAGTGTTGTAAAATCAATACCATCTGTATAAATACGCTTTAATGTAGAAACTCATTCATTTCTACACCTCAAACATTGTGTCAGCCATTTTTAAAATTTTAAATAAAAGCTTGAAAACTTTGGTTCGAAAAGTTTCAGAAGCTTAAATCGACAACAAAAATGCAAGTGCAATTGCGAGCATAAGGAAATACAATGAATGACGATTAGAGGAAAATTGGTACAAGATGCTTTGTTATCAATACACGAGATCTGTTTTAAAATAATTTTACTAATTGTATTTCGATGGGGTAGCAAAGCGCACCGGGTTAAGCTAGTTTAATATAAAAAACTAATTTGATATTTTATTAGTCTTTTAATATTAAAATTTATGATTTTTGTAAAAATACGACAGACGGAAATTCTTATGAATGAGTTCCGTAGGGATATGGCCACAGTGTCCAAATCCTTCCATCTCAGGGAATCAAACCTAATACAAAATGAAGGCTATGTATACATGATTACACTGTGTATAATTTTTTAAGTTATGGAAAAGTAGTCATATACCGACAAAACTACGTGATAAAATACCAAAAAAAAAGACCCGTGTTTCCCAGTTTTGCCCAAAGTCATGCACTTTTTTATGGGCCCCCAAAGATTTGAGGGCCCGGTGTCATTTTTGCAAAAAAGTTTCTCAGGCTCACATCTTGCAAACCGTTCGGAATTTTGATTTACCCTCTGACACAAAGTTGTAGCTCTTGCCATAAAGAACAAAAATTGGGACCATATAAAATCAAAAAAACTTCGTCTTCAAGATCAATATCGCAAAAAACTTTAAAAAATTCGATTTTATTTACCTTTTTCCCCCTCTTCAGGCCAATAGGTAGCAAATCGTTAAAAATTAAACGAGACAATCAACTAAAAAAACTTTCAAGAGCATATTAAATTCCTAAGAATGAGTCTTAACAACGTTTAGGTGAAAAATTTCCCGAACATTTTTTAATTTTATTTGTTTTTCTTTACTTCAGCATCGAGATACAATGCTATCTATCTATTACAAAAATATAAGAAAAAAATATTCGTATTTTATTTATAATGTTGATGGCCCTGGACTTGCAAATCGCATTCTCTTAAGTTGTGGATCCAAATCGTCGTCCGAATCTGACTGATTCAGAATTTATGATGTCCACAGGAACGTTGCTTCCAGACTGACCCCCCTCATCAGCTTTTTCTTCTTCAAATAGTTCATTAACATCATACAGGGTGATCTCGTGACTCCACCAACATACCTGAAATGAATTAGAAAAGCAACCAAAAAAGGAATGCAAAACAAGGCATCAAAAAAATTGATATTACCTCTGCAAGCGACGACGATTTGCAAGATATGAGCCTGAGAAAATTATCACTATTTTGCAAAAATGACACCGAGGCCCCAAATCTTTGGGGGCCCATAAAAAAAAGTGAATGACTTTGGGCAAAACTGGGAGATATGGGTAATTTTTTTTTTTTGTCTTTTATCACGTAGTTTTGTCCGCATATGGTTATTTTTTTTCGTGTTGCACTGTGGTAACACGACTAAAAATACATATATTTACCAAGCTAATGCCTCTTAGAATAACATTTATTTAAATCAGCAGAGATTTAGTTTAGATTTATTCTAATACAGAGGAGTTTTAATATTCAAGAATTGCACAAAGCGAAAGCCTACTACAAATTAAAATTTTATCTAATATCTACCCATTGCTCATAAAATCCGCTAAATCATCCGTGATTTCAAATCGTTTTAGTAATAGTAGTAGTAGTGAAGCAAAAATATACAAGTATAAATTAAAATTAAATAATCCTGTTTGTAGATTTTATCTATCGGTGGAGTCAAATTCGCCATAAACAAACAATTTTCAAATTTTACTTAAACACCAGTTGATCAATGTCATTATTTAAGCAAAAACAACAACTACAACAAAAACTAAAATCACAAAAACTTCAAACAACTTTTCTCGTTGCAACCCACAAACAAACAACAATTTAAAAAAAAAATCATCCATCCATACATAGAAAATGTTTAAAATCAAACAATATTGAAATGTCTTGTAATAAAACATCCCTTTCACCAGATTGACATGGTTGTAAATAAACGACAGGACCTACCACAACAACAAAATTATTCTCATACAAAAAGGAATAAACTTTAAAAAAACAAATATTAATACAACAAATGAACTTTATTTTTATGCCAAAATACTAAACAAAAGCGAAAGAATCAAGATCAAGTCGAGTGGATGAATGGATCAGAGTTAAAAGCGCGCAGAGCAAATATGAACGAGTATTAAATGTTCGGTTAACTATTGTTTGCAGTTTGTAAATTAATGGTTTTGTTTTTTAAAGAAAATATTTATGTTTTTATGAGATAATGTCTCAGTGTATGGAGGCTGCTTTGAAGGTACTCAGGCTGGGTGTTAATCCGTCCAAGACGGAACTGGTTCTCTTTACGAGGAAGTACAAGACCGATGAATTTAGGCTTCCAAGGTAAAATGGAACTGAGTTTCAGATTTCTCACAGTTCCAAGTATCTGGGTGTGGTTTTGGATAGCAAGCTGTCATGGGGACTAAATGTCCGGATGAGAGTGGAAAGGGCAATATTTGCCATATGTGCGTGCGGCAGGAAATGGGGCATGGGCCCGAGGTGTGTTTATTGGATCTTTGAGGCTGTAGTAAAGCCGACTCTGTATTACGGGGTCGTTGTATGGTGGACTGCACTGGATAAGAGCAGACACCGCGCGATGCTTGAGAAGGTACATAGACTGGTCGCGTTAATGATCGTGGGATTAAAGCGATCTACTCCCACGTCGGAGCTGTTTACGGTATTAAACTGGCTCCCGGCCATACAGATGGCTCTTTGCTCAGCAACACGGCTGAACGCCTGGTCGCCCCGTGACTATGGACACGTCGGGATAATCAAATGTCCGATTGTCCCTGATGGAGTGTACTATTGCACCCCGGGGCCATTCTTTGGCGCGGGGTTCGGGATACAACTTGCGGATACTTTCCACAAACTGACCCTGGGGGCTTATACTGATGGTTTGAGGAAAGGTGAACGGGTTGGCGGGGTTTTTTCATAGAGGAACTGGATGTGAGAGTTTCTTTTCGTCTGCCGGATGAATGTAGTGTCCTGCAGGCGGAGATCTCGGCTAAGAGGCGGGCGGCAAATTGGCTGGAGTATCATCGCATATCGGTGGATATACGTATATTTACCGACAGCAAAGCTGCCCTTGCTTCCCTAGCGGGTGTCTACACGCATCTAGGTTAACTGTAGAATGTCGGATGTCTTTGAATTAAAGACCTGCACAGATACATCTGTTTATATCTGTTTCTGTGTGTTTTCTAAAGTGGATATGTATGGATGAGTGCTCCTGTGTTTCTGATATAAGTTGATATTGATATGAATTGTAAAAGAGTGGATGTAAGTTGATACAAAAGCGAAAGGGAGTATCATATCTGTTAATATCTGCTTTGCAAAAGCAGATACTAGTGGATACTGATGGAATACAATAAGTTACTTATTGTACGATGCCGTTATTTTCAATTATTTTTCAACGAAAAAGAGCGTGAATGTATTACGAGCGAAAAAAAAGCCAAACAAAAAATTTTACAAAAACAAAATCCACACTATGGTCGTACAAATTGCCAAGCAACAACAACACTACAAGTTACGTATTATACCTACGACGAAAATACAAGTGGAAGCGCTTGCAATCTTTCTTGATGAGCAGCACGATTAGCCTTTGTGTCTGCTGCGTACATGATTTGTTCTTGTAAACATGTGTATGCTGCTTTTTTTAAAGCAAACATTTTTGAAGATTTTAGTAGCGGTAATATTTTTTTTCTTAAATTCTTTGATGCCTATGGTTATTTTGTTAAAAAGACATGTAGACAAAAATTATTGTAAAAAAAAATTACTGAACACATGTAATTTGTTTTTGTAAAAAAAACTTGGGTTTTTACCAACCAAAACTATTTTTTTCGTTTAAAGCATTTTCTTAAATATTTAAACATTTGAAAATATTAAAAAAGAAGTATGCTACATTTTATGTGGAAATAACCTACATACATAAAGGCAAATGTTACAGTAAGTATAATTGTTGGGTTAGAAAAATTAAAAAACGCACCGAAATTTAAAAAAAAAATAGCAATTCATATTAACGTTTTGAAATATTTTTATTTTGAAAAAAATTGTTTGACTAATAGTTGAATTTGAGCCCTAACCGCGAAAATAACGTAAGCGGCATCATTTTAGATTTTTGTTTTTTTCTAAATAAATGACTTTAACGATTTTATGGCAAAAACTATTTTATCCAGGGACCCTATAAAGGAAACAACAAAAAATCATATAAATACCATTAATATTGATGAATTATAGGTACCTAAAGGTTAAAAATTACAATTATCATTTAATATATATATTTTATTCTGGTTATCGTAACCAATTAAAGTAAAAAATTTTTTTTTTGGTTATACCTTCATAAATAACCATTAATTCAACTAAAAAATTTTTTTGGTTACAAACAACTATTAAACCAAATAATTAATTTTTTGGTTACAAATAACCATTTTAACAAATAATAAATTAATTTGGTTACAAATAACCATTAAAACAAGTAATTTATTTTTTGGTTACAAATATAAATTATACATAAGTAAGAAAGTATAGTCGGTTACTATTTGGGACCCTTGGGCAATAATTTTTCCGGCAAAAGCAAAAAAACTGTTTTTAAGTAAAGACGGTGATTCTAGCGGTTTAGAATTGCCTCTCAAGTCACGCACAACAGTTGACACGTTCACTCCTTCTTCTTAGTCATCGAAATAATAAATGCACGGAAATAATCATACATATAAATACCCTAGAGGGAAGCGAACTGACACTGAAGTAGTCCCTTGATAGGTCTTTGGTGGTAGGGACCGGTTCCAGTTCTAACACTTTATATGAATAAGACCTATCACTTTTACATGGGGTTGTCATTGGAGGGGAAATACTATGTAGTATTATTTCAATAAAACTAGTCTAAGAATTAAATTTAAGAGCCAAATTTTAAAAATTACCAAAAAATGTGTCACATCACCGCTGAAGACTGTTCTGAAATTCATTACTTTTTCTACCTTTTTGTTCTTTATAAACCAGTTAAGGGATTGGATCTTCTTTCACTGGTCATGAGTCCTTTCTTTTTGTACTTGTTCTATTTTCACAAATCCCAGGACCAGTCGCTTGGACCAATTGACACAAATTTTCCGCAGGTTACATATGCACAGAAAAAAATATCTGAAGAAAATTTTTAACCTGTGTCGTTGTTAAAAAAAATCGCTTGTTTTAATGGTTATTTGAAACCAAATAAATTAATTATTTTTTAAAATGGTTATTTGTAACCAAAAAATTAATTATTTGGTTTAATAGTTGTTTGTAACAAAAAAAAATGGTGGTTGAAGTAATGGTTATTTATGTGTAACAAAACAAAAAAATGTTTTTTACTTTAATTGGTTACGATAACTAGTTTAAAATATATGTAACGATAATGGTTAAAAATAACCAAATGAAAATAAAAGGAATTTTCCAGTAAACTCAAATAAAATACAATAACCATTATGTTTGGTCCCTGATTTTATCGTGAGCAACAAATTTAATACAAAATTTATATGAATTAGAATAAAAAAAACTCTCACCTATAAAATTTATTTTGGTGCTTACGTTATTTTCGCGGTAAAGGCTCGAATAATAAAAATGTTTCACACGAAATGACAAACTAAGTATACCCAGCTAGTTGTGGCGGAGGGTATACATAACAAAAAGCCAATATAAACCCAGCAAATAAAATTGGACCACCTGACCCATTTTGATAAAATGGACTACTCCATGGACTGGTCCGATGTAATGCAAGCATGGACCATGTCATTGTTAAAAAGTGTTTGTAGTGAGACGACATGTCTTCGTTTTTTAACGACGTGCTTTCGTTTTTAAACGACTTCAAAACTAATCCTCTTGAGTATACCATGGAGTAGTTTTAAAACTACTCCTTAGTGATCCAAAGGTGGGTTATATACCATGGTGTAGTTTTAAAACTACTCCTTAGTGGTCCAAAGTTGGGTTATATGATCCTCTCCTAGGACATCGTAATGTTAAATAGACCAGGTTTTTTCCATACGTTTGGGTTACTTTTGGACTAGTCCTGGTCCTTTGTGGACTACTCTTTACACGCGTGTTTGGACTGGTCCTATTATTTGCAGGGAAACCACACATGTTACACACACACATACACTGTGTGTTGTGCTGTGGCAGTACAAATTGCCGAGCAACAACTGCAACACAAGCGAGAATCGTTGTTATCAGGCCATATTTCACGATTTTTGGCGATATTTTCCTCTAAATTATCAAAGTGCCTATTTTTTGAGAAATACTTACAACACGGTAATTTTTGGTTTGTTTTATATATATTACACTACGCTAGTTGGAAAAACAGACAAGCTGGGCACCTGGCGTTTTAACCTAATTCGGATACGTGGAATCCAGTGGTGCTCGCCGTTTTTAAGATTGGCTCTGGTTTTCGAGATATACCGTTATTTCGAAAATGGAGGAGGTTGCACAACATACACCTATTAGCGTAACTCAAAAACGGTTTAGTTTACTGAAATTACTAAAAAAAACCGAAACTCCGCAATTTTTTTTGTTTTGTTTGCAGCTTCGTTTTTTATATGTCTGCAAAAAATTAGAACCCTTGCTGCATTTTTGAATTTTTTATGAATTTTTAAAAAACAAAAATTTCGAAATTAATTTTTTTTTCAACAAAAAAAAATTATGTTTCAAAAACGACTGCTCACATTAGAAAAAAGGTTTAATTTTCTTAAAGGAAATTTTATCGCAAAAGCGTGTTTGAGTTACGCGAACATATGTTATGCAACCTCCTCCATTTTCGAAATAACGGTATATCTCGAAAACCAGAGCCAATCTTAAAAGTGGCGAGCACCGCTGGATTCAACGTATCCGAATTAGGTTAAAACGCCAGGTGCCGAGCTTGTCTCAAAAAAAGTGTAAATTTCTTGCACAGTGTTATTAATTTTGGGCAACTTGTTACATTACAAAGAGACAACTGTTATTAATTCAGCGCTTATATCTACTTAAGGAAAAAATGGTTATATGTATTCCATATATGCAGTATTTGTATTGTATGTCTAACCATGCAAAAACATTTTGAGAAATGTACAACTACATATGAGGGGCTTAAGGCACAAGGGGAATCGATCTAAAGAAATCCACCCGTCCGGTTGGCTGTCCGTGTAAGCCTTGTAGGCAAAGTTCAAGTCGCAATTTTGAAGATAAATTGCTGAAATTCGGTACATAGGTTCTTATTGCCCTAAGAATTAAGCCTACGATAAATGGTAATAACATTGACCTGAATCTTAACTTTATAATACTATTTTTTTTCCTGGGTCCATGATTGCCCATTGGTCCCAAATAAGGTACACTCTTGAAAAGTTGTCTAAATGATGTGGTGTGGAGTATCATAGGGTCGGGATTGAAGAACTTTACTTTCTTATTTGTTTAAATTTGATATTTGTACCCAAAAAATAAAAAAATATAACCAGAAAAAAATATATTTTTTCCAATAGATATTTGTAACAAATTTGGTTATCATTAACCAAAAAAAAAATAAATTTTACTTTCATTGGTTACCACCAACAAAATAAAATATATATAACGATAATGGTTAAATATTCCCAATTGAAAATAAAGGAATATTTCTCGTAACCCTTACAAAAAATAATATATGCAGTAATTATTTTCAGTCCCTGAGTTATTTTTTTATTTTAAAAACCAACAAGTCCATATAAAACAGTCATTTTTCAACGTAAAAATAAAAGGTAAAATTTAACTCTTAAAAAGAGAGTTTTATTAAGCTGTCATAAATTAAAACTCAGTTGAGGAATAAAATATCGAATAAAACTGTTAAAACGAGAATTTATTCAGCCGTCAAAATATAAAACTCATTTCACTAATTTTTTGTACATTAACAACCAAAGCTTGTCGCTGGTCAGATCACTACAATTTCAACGTAAAAATAAAAAAAGAAGAAAAACATAATGAGTATTTTAGACGTAAAAATTAAAATCCTTAAAAGAGTTGTATTTGTTGATGGTGTGAGTTCTATTTTAGGGCGAATATGTTATGATTGCGGAAAAAACTCTGTTTTTAAGAGTTTATCCAAACTTTTATTTTTTCGTTGAAAAATGATTTTTAACTGTGGAGTTGAGATTTTTTTTTCTATATCACCATAGGTTCTTAAAGAGAACTTTAGAACAAACCTATTGGTTGACTCCGTTTTTAAGCTAACATTTTATGGATAACTCTTATTTACGGTCCTTGCGATTTTTTAATTAACTAAAATTTATTTCTTAAAAGTTTATTTTTATTAATTTTTTTAAAGCATTAGGTAATGGTTAATTGTTTTGCTTTTTTATTTTTGTTAATGTTTTATTGTGTTAAAAATCGTAATAGTAATTTGCCGATTTTTTTATTTAATTTAATTTCTGATTTGTTTTTGAAAATATGCCGATTTCTTACCAAAACGATCTGGCACCCCTGGTTGAGATCGTATACAAGTTTTTATAAACTTTCTTATTTTCATAAACTCGCCAACAATATTTTAAAATACAACATAACACCACAGATATTGTAGAAATACTTATGGTGACAACAGATATTTGTAAGCAAGAAAAAAATGTTATGTCATACTCAATACAAAACCATAAGCAACAGTTTTTGTTTTTAAGATATGGTGAGTGGACAAAAGCAAAACCATACAATATCAGTTACACTCATTCTCTCATTTATATCAGTATTAACAGATAAATATCTGGTGTATCTGTTTCAACAATACTTACTGATACACTCGTGCAGGTCTTTACTTTGAATGAGATTGCGAAGCATTCAAAGGTAACGCTAATATGGATACCGGGGCACTCAGAGTGCCCGGGCAATTAGATAGCAGATGGGCTGGCCAAACAAGGTGGTCGCATGGAGGACGTATTTATTCATCAATGGCTCACTGTAAGTCACTTATCAAACGGGAGTCTTATGGAGTTGCACAGACGCGGTGGACCTGTGAGTCTACCTGCTTGATATCTAGGACACTTTGGCCTGGATATGATGAAAAATTTTTTTTATGTTTGTTGTCGTCTTTCGTTTTAAGAGAGAGAAAATATTTATGAACCACTCTCAGCAGTTTGAATTGGTTTGTTTTTATATTTTGCTCGGACACTTAGAACTGAGTTGCCAATAGGTTAAATTTTTTTTAACTAAGTTTGTGTTTGTTAAATTCCAAAATTTCCATTGATGGTTGCTTAAGCATTTTCTGTTTAACACCGCTTTCTAATGTTTGACTCTATGACAATACACGTTTAGTCAATTCCTGAATCTTTTTAAGAGCCTAAAATCTGCATAATGCTATAATCGGGACTAAACAGAGTCTAATATGGAATTATGGATTTCATTAATCTCCATAATCTTCTAGACTGCTATTAGTGAATACCCTTCTAATATCAGGTTATAGCTGGTCTTTAAAATCAAAGTCAATAATTCCAGCAAATCTGATCCAATCAGTCCTATCTGGTACCATGGAGACATTTTATGTCTCGGCTGTTTGTTGGTGGGTTCGCCTCGTGGTGGGTCACGTGGTGGCTATACCAGATAAAAGATCTAGTTGAAATGTCGTTTCAGGTGCAGTATTTTTGAAATTTCAAAAAATTGTATATGAAAATTTTCTCAACGCAAGGTGAAGTGAACAACAAAATTACCCCCTTAATGTTTAAAAATAATTTCTGGCATATGGCTTCCGCGACTGCGCCTTGTGAACGCCATTCTATCGGTCCAATTTTACAACACTTTTCAAAGCGTACCCGGTCTTCTTTTTTCCAGCATTTAAAAATTGCAGTCAAAGTAGAAAAACTGCCATTTATTCCACTTCTTTATTTATCATCAGCAAAAAAAAAACTGTTGATTTTACTTCAGATTCATTAAATGTGATCCTACATGTTTGTAGGTCAAGATCTTTCTTCAAACATTTCCAAGTAGTGGTCGGTGATATGAAGCATTATTTTGAATTTCACAATACTGAAATAATAATTTAGATTCGTTCAGTATTAACTAAAATAATTAGATATTAAATTGCTTTCGAATCGAGAAAGTACTCGATCACGACCGCCAGAATTAGGCCCCTGATTAATTCTGAATTACGGTTCTACAATAAAGTCAAATCAATGTTTTATTCTGTTTCTAATCCAAAAACAATAAAAACTTGCGTTAAGTGCAGGAAAATATTTCTTTTTTCTGTATTTGTCAAAAATAACAATTGAATTATCTATCGGAGTTTTCAACGAGAACTTTGTTTTTTAATTGTGGCAACACTAACAACATGATAGTTTTGACATTTAGTTTTTTGACGTATTCGTAGTTGATGAATTGGCAATTGATGCAATGAAATCAATTTCGCTCGAAAATCGCATTAAAATAATTTAAATCCTCTATGAAAATGCTGGTTCTGTTAAAGTTACATTTCATACAATTCGTGATATTTTCGGACAACATAATCCTTCATATTGTATGTCTTTCTGAGACCGCTTTTAAGAAATTGGTCGTTAAATTTGAGTCGACAGGCTCGATACGAAATGTGCCAACACCAACGCGTGTTCGAACGTCTCGTTCAATTAAAAACATCACAGCCGGGAGCCACTATGTTGAAGCAGATATAAATTTGACAAAGGAATCGACATCTGTCGGCGTCCTCATGGTTGACATTTGCCAGATATCGGCGCCTATTACGGTTTACAACTGAGTTGAGTTGTAAACCGTAATTTGGGGCCATCATTTTTCATTCATTATTGCCGTACATTTTATCTCTTCGTAATACAATAAAAATAATCATCTTCATCAAAATTTTTTGTTTTACAAATATAAAAAAAATAATTTATTAAAATAAAAAGTAATAATAAGATTTAATTTAAAAATAATTAATTTTATTCATTTCGAAAACCAAATTAAAATTACTTAGCCTTTGACCACGCAGAGTAATTTGCTGATTTTTGCTCTAAACAGTTTCTTGATTTTGTTCCACTTATCTACACACATTGTTGTCTGAGAAGAATTAGCCGCATTTATTTTGTTAACATTATGTTGTAACAACTACACTTAAATCAATTAAAATGATTAATTAAATATGAGTTCCTGTTAAGAATTTAAAAATTCTTGTGACAAAAGAATAAATTCCTTACATGCCCTGCTTGCTAAGGAGGTAAATATATGTATGTGTTTGTTGAAGTCATTGTCTTAAACATTGTAAGAATTATAAAAAAAACGAATCGAGGAGTTTAGAACCTTTTAACAACAGACAGTCAAACAAAAATTAAGGCGTATGTGCAACTAATCGCATTCAGGGGACATTAAGCGGATGCAGCTTTCAAATGTTTTATATTGTATGATTTTTTTCGTTCGTTCGTTCGTTCTTTCTTTCTTAAAAAAAAATCTTGAAAACAATCAAATAGTTCTTTCTTTTTTGTTGTTTCCAGCTTCTTAGAGGGGAGTTTTATAGAAGAATTCTTGTAGTACTCGTATTTGTGGTGTTTGGTTTGGAAAAAAAGCGGCTGTTAGGAAAAGCATTCTTTTTAATTCTTTCTCTTCTTCATAGACAGATGCTTTTTATAAATTTTTAAATGAAGTTGGAAAAAAGCACAGCAACAGATCAAAACAAAACATTTTTTTATGGTCCAAGAGTTGAATAGTTGTTAGTTGGTTGGTTGGTGGTGGTAGTTGCCAACTGACTGACTGCCATGATTTTTTTGTTTTTTTTTTAGAAGGAACACGTTAATGATGTTGAATGATTCGTTTCGATTCAATTCGATTTGATTTGATGTGATGTTAATGTTGATGTTTGACGTGGTTGTTGTTGTTGTTGTTGCTGCTGCTGCTGTTGTTGATGAGTGGAGCACTTTTCTTCTATGCTGTTATTTTAATAATAATAATAATAATGGCGATGTGAATGACTATGACGCTGACGATGTTAAGAATGATGTGAATGTGTCTCCAATTCAAAAAGCAAATCAACTGCACCACTGCTTGGTTTTTCTTCTTCTTTTATTTTGTTAAATTAATACAATCAAATGCAACCAGCAACAACAAATCAAATTTAAAGTTATTGATTGTTTATTTAGCATTTAAAAACTATTCAAGAAAACTTTAAAGAAAAGATTAAAGTAAAAATCTTTGAATATCTTGCAAAGAAATAGAATTTTATTCATAAGGGGAAGGATTGTCAAGGAAAAGAGATGTAAGGCTAAGTTAAAATTTTATATTATTTGTTTGAAAAATTCTATATTTAAATAAAATATGAGGGGGATAGTATCAAAATCCCTAATTTTAAAATCCCGAATTTCAGAATTCTGAATCTTTAAACCAAGAATTTGAGGAATCAAAACATTTCCATTAAATAAATTTGTAAATTCAAAGAATTTATTTAGCATTTCGTTTATTCAAAAAATTTAGATTTTGTTTTTGAAAAAAAATTTGTGATATTTGGTAAAATTTCTTTATGATATTAAAAAAAATTCCCAAACAATTAATTTTGCTGAATCAAACAAAAAGTTTACTGAATTTATATGAATTAAACAAAAAAGTTTACTCTGTTTGCCTTATTACCAAGCCACGAGCAAGGTCGAGCATCTAGCAACCAGGGAAGAGAAGAAGGCGGCGACTGGCTTGGGACAAATTTTTATTTTGGAATAATTTTTCAACTATTCTTCCTTTTCTTATCGTCTTGTTATACACAATGTTTCTCACTTACTCTTGCTGTATTCCTTTCCTTGGCTACAGATGAAGAAATATCTCAATTATCAGACAGCAGCAGAATGACCCGATGTATGATTTTCGTCATCATTCTACTTTGAAAAGTTGATGTATTTTTAACAAATAGAAATTGTGAATTTTTTTTCTTTTTTATCAACTTTAAAACCAACAAAAAAAATGATGTTAGTTTTTCTTATAATGTTGTTGTTGATTCTACACATAAAAACTAGTGTTGCTTACGTTTAATACTTATCGATATTTGTTAACTAGCAAAATAATCGGATAGGTGTCCGAAAATTCGGCCCTTTTGGGGAGTGAACAGGTAGAACCTGTATTTTTTAACTTTTATGTCACCTCATCAATCCTTTAAACCAATTAACATAAAAATATAGATTATACCAAATTTTTCGAAATTCGAAATAAGAGGTGAAAATCGTGGCTCAGCGAATAAAGGCTTAACGAACTAACGCCTAATTTTTCAAAATGAAAGAATGCCTAAACAAGAACGCCTAAGAAGAAAGTGAAAGAACGTCTAACTTTAAAAATGAAGGAAAGTCTAATTATAAAAATGAAAGAAAGTCTAAATTGTTAGGGTTTCTTTCATTATGAATTAACACCTAATGAAAGAAAACCTAACAACTGGAATTAAAATGCTGAAAATATATCTTGAAAGGAAAAAATGTATTTTTAAATTATATTTAACTATAAGTTATGCAAATACAGTTAAATTTTCAACAACTATAGCTCTACATAGCGGACATTTGAAAAAATTTTCACCTGCGTTAGCTTTTAGTTCATTACAACAGTTCAAGCAAATTTTTAAATGCCGACATGGCAAAAGTAATATATTTGGCTTTGAAACCAAACACACTATGCACATCGCAGTATCCGTTTCGCCAAAATAATGACTTGGTATGTTTGGATCAACAGTATCGTCGTCATCATCATTTTCATCTTCGCTATCATTATCGTCCTCGTTATCACTGTTATGCCCATTTGTTTCAAATATGTCCTCATCTGGTTCTAGGTCAACACAAATTTTACTTTTTCCGAAAACCATTCTTTGCATAAATTCTTTGGGAGTAATTTTACCCTCCAAGAGTTTATGACTGGCTTCTTCAATGTAACTTGATTTTTGCTCATAGACGGTCTTCTTTTTTTTTGAAGTGCCATGGGATCCACCACTGCATATAAGAAGCTCAAAATCTCTACTCTTATTAAAACCAATTGCTTTTATAATTTTAAAAACTAATAATTTTCCCTTTTACAGAATGTTTACAAGATAGTGTATGCATTTTGTAAAAGGGAAAATTAAAACCATTATTTTAACATTTTGTAAAAGGGAACTTACCTTTCGTAACCATTGCTTTTCATAATAAATCAAAAATGAATAAATATCTAATTAGGCGTTTTTTCATTTTTGATTGTTAGGCTTTCTTCCATTATGAAAAATCACCTAACAATTTTAATGAAGGAATGCCTAAAATATTAGACATTCTTTCATAATGAACAACCGCCTAATTCCTATATAATTTTTTGTTGCAATTTTTAGGCATTATTTCATTTTTTTTTTTAGGCGTTAGTTCGTTAGGCCTTTATTCGCTGAGCCGAAAATCGTATCAATTTTTCGTACTTATTTAACATACAATTTTTCCCCATTCAATGACTTATACGTATTTAAATATGGCCTCCCACTACAAAATTAAAATTTTTGAAATTAAATTTCTTTCTTTTACTTTTCCGTGCTGCATGTGGTCATTTTTAAACTTAGAAACATAAGATTGTAGGTGCAGGGTCTTGAGTGAATGCGAACCTATAAGGTAAAAAATGTTGATACTTTTTTGTTCTTCAACCTGTACTTTTTGAATTTTCGTTAATTTTAGACCTAGAAACATAAAATAAAACATGCATGGCCTTGAGGGAATAAGAATCTGTAAGGGGAGATATTTGTTACTTTTTTTTGGTTCTACCACTGTTACTTTTTTAACTTTCGTTAATATTGGACCTAGAAACATAAATTGCAACATGCAATATCCTGAGTGGATATGAATCTATATAAATTTTTGGTACTCTTTTGTTCTTTAACTGATACTTTTTGAATTTCAGTTATTATTAATCCTAGAAACATAAAAGTAAACATGCGAGGTCCTTAATGAATGAAAATCTGTAAGAGGGATATTTTTGGTACTCTTTGAATTTTAATTAATACTAAAACTCAACATGCAGAGTCCAGAGTGATTTGATAAGAAACTTTAAAAGGAGACTTTTTGGTACTTTTTGTTTTTCAATTGGTATTTTCTACTTTTTTATATTATTGAATATACAAAATTAAATTAAACAATGCGATCCACTAAGACGGAAAAAACAAATGGCCGAAACAAATAAATTCATATAAATTCTTATTTGCATAAATAATAATGGTCGAATTTCCACCACTCGGCAAACACTATTCTTATTTAAAACCAATAACAAAAGCTTGAATTTCATTATCATTTTTTAACATTGATTTTTATCCTCATATTTCCCTGTGCAACCATTCCTCTTGCATAGGTAGGTGAAACTTTAGAAGTTTTCTATGATTTTTTGATGATGTTGAATGAATGTTGACAAGGATGATGATCATGATGATGACGTTGATGGGGAAGTCACTTTAGCTCGTATTCGAATTGATACTTCTGCTATTCACTCTCAAACATCAAAGTGCTGATTTATTGAATATTATTTAAAAGAAGACAGCATACGTTTATAATCTTAAACTTCTTTTTGGTCTTTTTTATTATATTTTTTTTTATTCAAACAATAGATTTATTTCTAGTAATATGGAATACAATTTTTTCCAGTATTCCTTCATACTAAATTGTGGTCATATAGTGGCATAAGTGACAATGTCGTTTATCATACATACATATGTATATGTATGTATTATCGTATACATAGTTAAATATTTTATTTCTTTTCAAAAAAAAAACATCATCATCTATGGAGCTTCAAGTTGCAGTTGCATAGTTTGTTGCATGTAGTACATTTCAAAGAGTTTTTTGTTTGTGTGTGTTTAATTCTTTGTAGCACCAATAATTGCATTGAATTGTTGCACGTCTGTTATTTTTTGTTTTAATTTATTTATTTTTTTTCGTTCTAGCACAAATGAATCCAAAAAATTTAACACAAATTTAGCGAATATTTCTGCTTTTTTCATCTATTAACATTTTTGTTTAGAGCAATTCGTTTGAGTTTGTAATTTGAGTTAGTTCTAGTTGACTTTAACTGATTTTAATAGCCTTCAAAATGTCTTGATCATAAATCACTTTATAATGAATATATAAAGTTTAATTGATAAATTTGTTCGGTATGTTGTCATGAAATTGCTTTTTTTTTAACTTAAAATAAAATTGCAATTTAAAATCGAAAAATTTTAATTAAAAAACACTCGACTTTTGTTTTTTTTTTTGAATGGGCAAAATTAGCAAAAGGTGTAATATAAAGAGCCAATTGAATGGTGTGTGTATTTTTTAGAATATATTAGAGTCATGGGGTCTTTTGGTCGAATAAGAATAAAAATGAAACTAACTTTATTAAACTTAAGCAAATTTCTAAGTGTGTCATTGAATCAGTAGTGTCAATATTCGCTAGCGATGATAAACGGTAAATTTTTACAGCATGCATTTCAACAAATCTCTTTAAATACTGTAAATTCGCCGTATTCCCTCGTACAAGAATAAGTAAAAAACTGACTCCTGATTTCTTAATTAATTTTAGGAACCCCCAATACAAAAAGGAATAATAGTGTTGGTCAGTATCCGACCGAATAGGCAAATAATACCTTGTCTTTAATGTTGCACAGTGGGATTTTTGAAAAAAAAATTGTTCAAATAAAATTTCAAATAGTAATTAGGGACTTGCATTTGAGTTCAAGTTATGGATCTCGGCTATATAGACATATTATCAGCAGGGCCGCCATAGGTCGACAAAGTAGGGCACCTCGGGTATTGCAAAAATTAAAAACTATCCGGAATTCTTAATTTTTGCTCGATTTTAAAAATGTTTTTTTATTATCAATTAAATCTACTAGTCGAGTTCTACAAAAAAGTAAGAGACTTACATACAGTGTTCGATAATAAACACTTAATATCGCTCCTTAGTGTTCGGTACGGTAGAATTGTGGAAAACACAAACGCTAATAGTGCTTTTGTAGTAAATCATTAAGAAAAAACGTTTCCCTGTTTGTCATCTTTCGAAAACAAAAAAATACTGTTCGTATCCAACTCAACAAAAAGATGTGAACATTTAGTTCCGTACGGTTTTTTTTAACCACAAACTTCAGTGCAAAGTTTGAAATTTGAACAGGAGCTAAATTTTAAAAGTTTTATAAGCGAACATAAAATAATAAAAAAATATGTTATCAACAATAGCGATGGCAAATTTTATTGAAAATATTTAAACAAAAAGTAATAGTTTTCTTATAACTTATAAGAAAAAGCATAAAAAAAGAAAAATACAACGATTTCTTTTATGTTTAAAGTTATTGCATCAGAAAATTAACTTATGCAGTAATTGGCAATATTTGCTGCAGAACTGTGGCATCACTGCATATGAAAGTAATGCCAAGTTTCTTACAAGTGATGCATTTATGAACATTCAACTCTACTAATGCGCAACTGATGCGCAACAACTGCCTTTACGAACGTACCCACTGTTTTGTTTATTTTCGAATACTGCTTGCATATTTTATCTCTAGGGATGCGATTTCCATGCACATACAATGTTTTTGGTCGATAAACTAAGAACGATGTCGACCAATTATCTTCCTAAATCATTAAATTTGCGTTACAATGGCATTGCATATGTTTTGGCATATTGTTGCATATTTTGGTAGAAATGCATATTTTTGCCTATTTAGGTTTTTAATGCATATTTCTGAATATTTAGAAATTTTAGAGTGATTTTTATTTTAATTTCCATATTATAAAAATGCAAAATAAACCAAAAAAATGTTAAAATTAATAAATAAAATCTTTTGGGGCTTTGCTTTTAATGCAAGATTTTCAAAACTGTTACAAGTTACTTGCTTGGCACATAAGTTATACCGCGTTGCAGATAAAATTTAAAGCCAATTCGATCATGTTTGACATCCTACACGTAATCTAGTGTTATTTAAAATATTTTTGTTTGTGCAAAACGTTTGGCTGGATCAGACAACAATTAACAGTTTCCAAATTTATTATTTAATTATCATCTTATAAATTCAACTGGTCACGCATTTTTGGATTTTTTCATCAAATATTTGTTAAGGTTGAAGTACATAACACGCGATAATTCGTCGACGAGTATCGTGCGTTTAAAAACTTTAGCGTTTGAAAAATGGCAAGTCACAAAACGAGCGTTATAAAAGCCTTTTCTATCATCTGTTTTTATTGGTTTAAAACTTTTCTTTTAGAATTCCTAGCTTCAGCTCTTTTCTTTTGCTGTTTTTTTTTTACCTTACGTTTCTTACTCTACGTTTGAAGTTACATGCAACGCTTTTTGTGCGGTAATACAACAAGTAAAAGTAAAATTAAATTTGTCAAAATTCACTGATTTGTTCGAACGCCGCTTGTGAAGCTTACAAACGTAGATAGTTAGCCTGCTTTTCGCGTTCAACGCCTGTGTGGACCTCCAGCATTAGGTTTGAACATAACTTAACGTAATCCATTTATGCATTGACAAATGATTGTATTGCCCCATCTAACAACTATTCCACAAATTAAACGCTAGTTTAAAAATAAAAATCGGCAAAACATGTAAATTAAGCTACAAACAAAGCAGTTAACAAAACAAAGTAGTAGTAGTTAAGGCGAATCAGCTGTTTGTCGTTGAAATTTTATACGAACAATATCGGTCGACATCGTGAGACAGGCTGATAATTTATGAAATTACTCAAGTTGATGTTAAGCATTCCTAGATGTACTATTATTTGAAGCAATTGCACTCAAAAGAAAAATCAATCCATCCGTATTCAAATCCATCCGAAGCGGTACGGTGAGTACGGATTTTCTTGAATCAAGTACATATTGATTGATTCAAGTACTGATTTTCAATCGCAAAATACTTAAATTATCCATATTCAATCCCGATTTCTGACTTCAAATAATCCAAAAATGAGGTTGATTTAAGTAAAACTAAGATTGAGTCAATCTCAAAATGCGCTTGATTCAAGAATTATAAAAAATGAAAATGAGATTGATTTAAGTAAAACTAATACTGAATAAATCTCAAAATGCGCTTGATTCAAGTATTATAAAGTTGATTTTATTCCGAATTAGAAAGAAAAAATTATTATGATTGATTAACTTACCCGTTTTACATATTTAACCAAAAATATCAACTAAATGAGAAGCAAGAGTTCAAATTTACTTTTAAGCCCTTCGTGGTGTACATAAGTCTGGTTGGACCTTATTTCAATGTGTATAGAAAATCAAAACATGCATAAGGCGGAGGGTTAAACACAACGAAAAGTTTAATTTTTTTTTACTTGAATTACGAATTTTATACTTATTTTAAGAAATTCCAGGATTGATTTTCGAAAGTTTGAGTACGTTTTAAAGTTATTCGTACTTTAATTTTTGAGTACGACTCGTACTTAAAGTAATCATAAAAAACTTGATTTATCTCGAGTGTTTTGCTTTCTGTGTGCCTAATTGTCGTAAGAAAGTTTTTGACAGCTGAAATGGGCCAATTAAAATGCAAGATAATTCCAATCCCCTGACACAAACTTGAAATGCTTTCGCTGCGGTGGGTTGATTCAGCGCAATTGTTGCTGTAGATTAGGAGAAAAAAAGTCTGGAACAAACTTACCCGAAGAAAATACCTCTACAGTCCAATTATGAATAAAAGCTCCCGGGGAATTTTTATTCATAATTGGGCTGCTAGTGAAATGTCAAAAAATTCTCAGTTTTAACTAATTTTTCAAGATTTTTGGCCCATTTCTTTTTATTATTGAAAATGCTGTAAATTAATCTCCAAAAAAAAATATTCTTTATAATATAATTAATAATTCTTCAGAACATTTTAATACAGCAAAATGCTTTTTCACATTTTTCATCAATATCAAGTTTTTGGCATTCTGCTACGTTTTTTTTAATTTCTCGCATGTTTTAGCAAAAATATATTAACATGAGCCCATAAAATCCGAACAGCAGCTTAACTTGCAAAACCCAAATTCCACACGAAAAGAAGTTTGCACTAGAAGACTTCAAAAATGTTGCACAGTGATATTTTCCAATACATTTTCAAATTATTTTTGATCTTTGTTCTCGTGAGAACTGATTTATTGAGATTTTCGTGCATAACGAAACCTTTTGATCGCAATCAATTAATTACTTAGAGGTTTTAATTCGTCTTAAGACTTCATTCAGAAAACAGAATCAATTTTTTTATGCCTTCAATTTTTACCATTAACCTGTTAATTAAAACGTAAATCATAAATTAAACTTTAAATCACTTTCTTAAACGATATATAAACTTATTTCTACTCTCTTTTGAAATTTTGATTGATGACTTTAATTGAAAATCATAATGTAAAAACAAAAGATAAAAAAAGCTAAAATCCATAAAAAAAACAAATCTAAATCCGTTAAAAAATTGTTGTTGATCAACCGTTATGATAATAATATTCATTTAACTAAACGTTTAATTTGTTGAATACGAAGATAATGAAAGATATTATTTTAAAGATAATCTCTTAAAGAAGTTACTGGCAGTTTTGAATAATAGAAAATTGAACGATTTCATTACAATTTTGTTCAATTTGTAAAAGAAGTTGGCAACGTTTTTTTTGGAAATATTTAGTAGATGCAACATTTTTAATGTTAAATTGTAAAATTCTACTTATTTCTTTAACTCTTGTAATGTGAAATGTAAATAAAAGATGCTGTGTTTTTCACAAAATAACGTCTTTGTGCCAAAAGAGAAATTATAACTAGAGGTTTCCAAGTGACGTCAATTTTTCTTGGCACACATGAATAACTCGTTATTGTAATTAGTTTTACTAATAATCCCGTTTGATAGATTGCAATATAATATTTGCTTGTGGGACTAAAATTTTAAAACCAGCACGAAACAAAGAAAATGTAAAATATTTAACCCTTAAATGTATTCATGGGTCAAAATTTACCAAACAGTTTTTATTGCTTATTATTTTAAAAACTAGTCAATGAATTTTTTTGTGAAATGAATGTACAATTAGTTTTCTCTTGAATAGTATGTATATTAGGGGTATAACCAAATTTTGGCCCAACACTACAGGAATATTGTGTTATTTACGAAAACAATTTGTTTGAGTCGTTTGAAAATAAAAACCTCATCCACAAAATGCGATTTTCTAAAATGCCTAAAGAAAAAATTTAATAAAAAAATTTTTAAATATTTTATTAATAAACGAAAAAAAAGTTAAAAAGTTTCTTAATTAATAATAATAATAATTTCATAAAAAAAACTGTGAGGTTTTGGCTAAATGTACAAATAAAAATAAATAATTTTCCAACTTTACCGCGTTTTGTTGGTGACCTTTTTTGAAAACCGCGAAAAATTAATATAATTTTTTAATAGTTTTCAATGGACTATTTGACTATGCTAGAGGGCTTTTTTGATATTTGCTAAAAAATGGGAATAAGTTATGCCCCTAATGTACATATATTTCAAATATTTAACTTCAAATCTTTTTGATAATTGCCCAACACTGTTACGTCTATACAAAATATATAATATTTTAAGGATATTCACGTCAAAAGTAGCACTGTTGCGAAAAGGCAAAAGAGCAAAAACACAACAACAACCACATAGTCAATTATTTCGCACAAACGAGGCAAGATTATCAGAGTAAAAGCATAAAAATGTTGCAACTTTTTATGGCATTACCAAATTGAAAAAAAAAGATAAACTTTGTCAAAAATACAAACAATTAACAAATGAAAAAGCATCAAATTAATGGAAGAAGCAGAAACAATAAAAACACTGGAATGCTTATCTGAAAATAAGATAAGTTTTTAATTCGGCTTGTAAATTAATAAAATTAATCATTTTGTGTATTTTTCCAAACACTCACGGCTTAAATTAATAAAAAAAAAGTTTTTGACAATCGCAAGTGCATGCATCTTGGAATATTGTCAAAAGGAAGGTGCGTTTTTTAAAAAATTTGTTTCGGAAAAAATTAAAATTGAAGGTGCACACTTCCACTCGGAGACCAATGCGGTCCATTGTGAATCCCTTCAATGAAAAAAGGTATAGAAAGAGAAAAGCAAAGAAAAGATGTATGAGGTGGATAGTATTAAGGAAGTAAGTAGTTACCATTTAGAACTATTACCCTCTCTACAGTCTCCTCAACAGAAACAGCCGCACTATTTCCCTGACAGCCGGATTACATCCAGTAGATCAGCCGGATTACATCCAGCGATGCACCCCAGTTTGTCGTGAAATCTATCTCCTAGCCACTTTTGTCTGAGACCCTGCATCCTAGGACAATGGCACAATACCTGCTCGATCCTCTCCAGCTCTTCAGAATCATCGCATAATCTGTAGAAGTCCGGTATGGTGTTGTCCCATTTGCCCGTAAAAGCCCTAACAGAACAATGGCCCGTCAAGAACCCTTTATGTGTCCTAAGACCACCCCTATACAATACCAGTAGAACTATGGTTGCCCCCGCGTCCAATCTGGGCCATAGTTCCCTAGACATCCTGCAATCTGTTCTGTACCCAGGATCTCCCGTATCACCCCATAGTAGTAACAAAGGGGACTTTTCCCCCCTGTCCCTTACCACTAAGTCCAGATTTGAACCCCCCATTCGCGAGTTCTTCCGCCACCTCATTTCCATCAACCATGCAGTGTCCACGTACCCAACACAGCCTTACATTGAATGCCTCCATGAGTTCCGTAAGAGCATTCCTACATCGAGCGACCAGGCACGATCGCACTGCATAATTTGTCAATGCCCTAAGCGCCGCCTGACTATCGACGTAAATTGTCACCACAGATCCACCCACAATGTGATCCAGTATCACTTCCGTCGCCCTCCAGATCGCTAGGATCTCAGCCTGAAAGACACTGCCCTCATCAGGGAGTCTGAATGACCTTTTCATTCGATGTCTACACCGGCACCAGTGCCGGTTTCCATCTTGGATCCATCCGTAAATACTGCCCACCCCTTAAACAGTTCATTGGATCCACGTTAAATTTCCCTTTCCGGAAACTCCACTGGTAGTGTTACACCGAAGTCCGGGGTCATAGTCCTATGATCCGAAGCTCCCTCGAGAATAATACCCCGATCAAGCAGACCCAACTCGTACAAAATTCTCGTGTGATCATCGCGCCTGGGTCTAACTAAGGAAGACTCGTAAAGTCTAAGTAAGTTCCTAGCAGCCACACTCGTCACATAATGCTTAATAGGGGACATATATAGTAGGGTGTCAAGCGCTGCCTGTTGAGTGCTTCTCCTTGCATGTCTCAAAATATTAACAATTTTACTTAAAAATTTAAAAAAAAAAATTAGCCATAGAATTGAAAAATTTTACCATTTTTGTACGTAGGTTGCCATGATGCATCAAATCTATATAGTGGTTATTCAAGCCCTTTTTTGCTGTTGACCAGTGTTTTTCATATAAAATCGGTACTAATGTTATCACCAGAAGGACCATTGCGCAGGTCTATTAAATTGAGATACCAGTCGAACAAATAATGCTTGCAATAAAGTAAAGCTTGTTCACCATGTAGCGCCATCCAAAAATCGTCGATAGTACGGTTGTTAATTTTAGAAAAGTTCAAAAATTGCTAAAAAAAAAAAAAAAAAAAAAAAAAAAAAAAGAGACTTATAAATTTTCCAAGAAATGTTTATATGGTTTCTTAGTGATTTTACTTTGCGCCGAACACTTAAATTTCCTTTTGATTTTTTTTTCTTTTATATGTGTAACAGTTTAACTTGTAGAGCTTCAAAAATTCGATGTAGACTTCTTATCTTTTTTTTTTTTGGTAGTGTTGTCTTTCACTAAAAATAAACTTGTGCATTAGATTAAAAATTACAACTTAAAACATTTTAAAAAAATATTAAGTAATAGAAAAAGTTAAAATGTTTCTAAATAATTAAAAAAAATCGCAGTTTATAAAAAAACAATTAACTGCCAAAAAAAAAACACAACATCGCTCCTTATTGTTCGGTTCGGTAGATTTGTGGAATAAACATACGTTAATAGTGTTTGTGTAGAAAATCATTAATAAAAATAACGTTTACCTGTTAGTCATCTTTCGAATACAAAAATAAAACTGTTTTTATCAAACTCAAAAAAAAGATGAGAAAATTTAATTCCGTTCGGTTTTATTTTTTTAATCCACAAACTTCATTGTGTTTGGTTCGGTTCGGCTCATTAATGTTCGCCCCTTTTGGCTGTCAAGAAAAAACCAAACATTTTTTACAAAAATAAAATACACATGCGAAAAAACAAAAAGCCAGCACAATAATTTTACACAAACAAAACATTTACACAATACACACACAAGCTGTTCGTGGTGCGGTCGTTGCTATTACAACATAGAACATTAAAATATAATATTTGTATACAGTATCACTACAGTTGTTCTGTTTTTAACGAAGAACAGAACAATATATAATGTTCGATTCTTTGTTGAAAATAGTTACGGTATTAAGGGTTGCGTTCGTCTACACAATCACTAAAAAATAGATATCGTTCTTGCGTGTGTGAGCCGAACGCTAGATAATGTACTGATTATTTTCAAACACTGATTTAAAGTCTATCAGGTATAAATGAAAATTAATTTTTCAAAACCAAAACGATTTAAACGTTTTCAGTATCTTCTAAAGTCTGTGGCAAAAAGGAAAACGTAAATTTTAATCTTTAAAAGAGTTTTTTAAAATTCACTTTGCTGCGATAATAGTTTTTTTCAAATATTCTCTATAAAAGAGATTTGCTTGTTTTAAAAAAATTTTCAAAATCATGCAATTATTTCACCTAGCGCACATACAAATATGCTCCCTTAATAAGTCTTTATGGGAGAAAATGGCTTCTCAAGGGGTATATAAGATTCGGCACAGATGTGAAAAAGATTAACATGGATACCTGACGCGTAGACGTACTCCACTGGGTGGCAAATAATCCGTTTAACAGCCGCTTCTTAGTGTGAAGGCAACCAGCCAAATCTGGTCGCAATTTTAGTGCATAATCCGGCGAGATAATACACCCGCCCTTGTTTAGGAGCTAGAAATATCTAAACTCCGCTGATTTTATAAATATGCCCTTTAGTCGAATTTCTTAGATATTCCTTCCCGCAACTTTGGGTTTAAACTATAATCACCAACTCGTCCCCGAAAGTATCCCTTCGTCAAAAAAGCATCTATTCGTTGCACCCCATTTGTTAAAGCAAGCTTTTATCGGACGGATTTGCAACCTTGAAAGTATTAATTATCACAGAGACAATCTTCCTGAAAGACCGGAACATTTACTGCAAGAAGTATACTGTAGTTTTGCTTTACTTGAATATCAGTTTTGCGACTTAACTTCACAATGGATCTCAACCACATGGTATGTTAGTATTTAGCATTTACCAAATTCATCTCTGTGAGTGAAGTATCACTTGCACATACAGGTAACAATTCGAGTATCTAATACACCAAAAATGTAACACTTACCCATTGCTTAGGAGCCGGAGCTATATAACCTCCACTATTCTATACATTAATCCCAGTAGCTTCTGTTGATTAGCAACAGCAAATTCGGCCATCCACATTCCGAACTTTCTCACAAGGGTGAAACATCAGCCTTTCATGTGAATGTTACCCTAATTGCCACATTTGATTAAAACCACCGCCACCACGTGCTCCCCGTTAGTATTTTCGTCAAAAAAAACTGATCTTCTTTGAACCCTCTTGTGAGTTGATGCCTTGAAAAAGGCACTCCCCCATCGGACGGTAAACAACTTACTGAAAACCAACCTCCTATCAGAAAAGCAAGTCTTCCGCAAAGATAATCATCCTGAAAGGCAGGAAGCATTTCTCGCAAGAAGCATACTAACGGATAGTCACTAATAGTCAGACCGGTGCTTGCACCCACAGGGGATGCTGACTCCAGTGGCACCTCAGTTCGAACCCCTTGAAGTCCATTGGAGCCCAAGTCCTATAAATAACTAAGGTAGAATTCATTTAACCTAGAGGATGTAACACCAAGAGGAAGGAATGCTAAAGCTGCTTTAACTTCGCCCGCCTGAGAGACGCAGCACATCCTCTGGAGCGCAGAGTATACTAACAGAGGCCTTAATCAATTGTATTCCGGTGCCTTGCCACCAAAGGCTACTGACTCCCGTGGCACCAGATAAGATATCTGGTCAGCCGCGACCATAATCTCTTAAGATCTTTCAACTTTTTTTCAACGAATCCCAGGTATTCGCTTCACCTGATTATGGCCTGGAGGATGTAACATGAAAAGGTGTTACATCCTCCCCCGGGGGATTAAATTTGACACGGTAAAATAGCACTTTTAATTTTTTTAAAGAGTTGCTAATTTGTAGATATGTATGTTTCCTTTTTTAAGCGATTTTACAAAGAACAAAAGAAACATTTTCCCTCACCTAACATTTCTAGCAACGAAGAACAAAGTTTTATAGCATAAACATTGAATTAGACGTCAACGTTAAAAGACGTTAGTTATTTTAGGTTGATTCTAATCTGAAATAACGATTATAGCCAACTATATAGAACTAAAACGTATTTAAGTTTAAATGTGCAAAAAACTGAAACTTTTTTTCTCAACTACTAAGCCAGGCTTTTCTTTTATTTCAAATGTTTTGTGATGTGAAGGAGTGCCTGAACTGAGATTTTTTTTTTAGGCATGAAACAAAAAATCAACCTTAAGCTGGAAACAAAAAAACGAAAAACCATGACCATATTCAATATTCTGTAGATACTTTTGCTGTAAATGCATTTTGTGAAGTGGTAGTGACAAGAGTTTAGAGAGAGATACACTTAAATTAAATGTTTTTGCTCTTATTATTTTGTTGTTGGGAAAAGTTAAGTGAAATATTTGCTTAAAAAAAAAAATCATGATTAAAAGAAGGTGTTTACAAGCCTAGTAAAAAACTGTTAGCAGAACTATATAAAACTCCTTCTTAACAAGAATCAAAAGAATCTATAGGAAGAAATTGTGAAAACTATAAACGTTTAAAGCTTTTACCTTTCAAGGCAGTAATTATAACGTTTTTTTTTTCGTTACGATATTTTTTATTTTGTACTTTTTCCACCATTTATTTTTGCCAAATTACAATTAGTTGTTAAAATGGCTTGTGATCATTTTATGTAATATTTTTTTCTTTGAATATTTTTTGTATTTGTATTTTGTTTGAAAGTTAAACTGTGAACGTTTAAAGTTTTTATTTCTTTAAATCTAAAACATTATTTATTATTATCGTATTTTAAAATCTATTAACCGATACAGCAACTACTTAATTTTAAGTAAAGAGAAATAGTTTTCGTATTTTAAAAGTTTTGGTAATATTGGGAGTATTTTTATGAGCTTATTTTATGTTTTTGGGGGTTCTACTGCGTAATAGGATTGGAAAGTTTAAAAATGTTTTTTAAAGCTCATGACTTAACAATGCTTGTAAATATTGTCTAAGTTAAAACGATTTCGCTTCTTAAAAAAAAGTTTTCATCTGCCAGCACTGATTTTTTAGAAAAAAGAGAAAACTGTAATAAAAAAATTGCTTTTTATTTACATTAATTAACCTTAGGCCCTATTAGCTTAAATAAAAAACAAATCAAGAGAAGGGAAAGAGTTTTCATTGCAATTTGCTCTCTGTTTTACAAAGTGAATACTTACGCAAAAAATATAATAATGTAAAACAAACACTTTCAAACAAAAATCTAGGCTGGTATCTAAATATGTGCAAAACAATGTGAGCTGTGGCTCTTGGTGAACCAAAGAACCAAAATTCTGTTTTGCTCTCTGGCGGTGCAAAATGTAACCCCAAAAAATATGGCCCTAAAGTCCTAAATAAAGAAAGGGTTCAAAGCATAACATGAAACACACCAACACGCTATTTGGAGCAATTTTTTTTTTTTTTTGGGTATGTAATATTTTTTTAAAATTCACGATATAAATAGAAGTAAATTTTGCGGTACTTGACCCAAACCGAAATATCTAATACACAAGGTAGAAGAAAAATTACCCCAAATTTGGGGTCTATTTCATTATATTTTTAGGGCTATTTTTTTATCCTTTATTTTTTTGTGACATTTCATTGGCTCCACGAAAAGCCCCCCAATGAAATAACGGCCAGGAAATAACCCCCAATGAAATAAATCCCAAAAAATAGGAAATAACACCCAAAAACAGTAAATGAAATAACATCGAAAAATAAATGAAATAAACCCCAAAGCGAAAACGAAACAACCCCCAATATTTGGAAGTTATTTCATATGAAATAACACCCAATGATGAAAATAAAATAACCCCAATGAAATAAACCCCACCAGCAACAAAAATGAAATTATGCCCAAAATTCATAAAAGAGTCAGTTTCACCAAGGATAACCCCCAAAAACCAACAGCTTTAAAAATGAAATAACCCCCGAATAAAAAATTAAATAACACCCAAATTATACACTCTATGAAACAAGCCCCGAATTTTAAAAATTTGTTGGGTGTTATTTCATTGGAGATTATTTCATAATTTGAAAACCCCAAATGAGGAATGAAATAATTCCCAAAAAAAAATGTAAAAGGGCCCAAAAAATTGGGGGTTATTTCATATGAAATAACACCCAAAAATGTATGAAAAAAAATTTGGGGAATATTTCATTTCTCGTTTGGGTGTTATTTCATTGGGGGGCTTTTCGTGGAGCCCATTTCATTACAAAAAAAATAAAAAATTTCATATTCTTTTTGCGGCGACATTTCGCAGCGCCTTGTTTTCTACCTCGGGTTTTAAAAAAAATTTCAATAATTGCCTGGTCGTCGTTTTCGAAATAATATGGTCCAATGATCTTTTCGGAGTTGCATTTAATATTCAACAATTATTCTTGGTTTTTCGGTGGCCCACATTTTTATCTAGGTGACCATTAAGCTTAAAATGGGCCTTATCGCTCATTATTCGAATAATCGAATGCTGAGTTTCAAAATTAAATTGAACAATTTTGGTTCTTTGTTCTTTGCTGAGTCTTTCCATCAAAAATTTTCCAAGTTTTTCAAAGTTAATTTTAAACAAAAAAAAAACAAAAATAAAACGTTAGCAAAAATGTTTTCAATTATTAAATCATAACGTTCATTTGGCGCCGCCCTGTATATCTGAAATTTAGACATATTGACACGCGAAATCCAAATATGTAATCAAAATTTATATAGCACGTCCGCTAAAAGCAATTTTTGTTTTCATTCGAGAAACCAGGCCTTAAAACAGGCCCACACGTGTCAACAACTACAACAACAGCAAACGATGCTTACTCAATAAAAACAAGTAGGAAAGTACAGTCTTCAAGACCGACCATAGACAGACAACCGCCAGCTGGACGGACTGTATAGATGAATTTATATTCATATATTTTAAATCAAAATAAAAATCTTTTGATATTTCAATGAATCTAAATTCAACAATCAAAATCTTAAAGAAAATTATTAAAAACTAAAATGATTAAAAAAACTTATTATATAAAAACCACCAGTACCACTGGTTAAGGATTGATGTTTGACTGTTGCCTGGCAGGTACCGCAGTGGTGCAGAGCAAATTGTACCAAATTGACATAAATTGTACCAAAATTTAGCTATAAAATAAAAAGGCATACATAGTTATTCCTTAAAATTTTGTATTCAATAAAACAAGGATGAAAGTATAGTCAGCCTAGCCCTAACATTTGATACCCACACCACAGTACAAAAAGACAAATTTTCGAGAGTGTACTCTATTTGCGACCCATGGGCAATCATGGACCCGAAAAACAAAACTATGTTTGGAGGTTAAGATGCATATGAAAGTTCTTTGTGCCGAATATTATTGAGATATCTTCATCAACGTGAGATTTGTTGCCCTTAAGTGATTTTAGGAAGGGCGCTTTTGTGGTTGGGTTAGGTTTAGAAGGGTTATGTGCCCAAGGGCACACTTCCACTCGGAGACCAGTACGGTCCATTGTGAATCCCTTCAACATATAGAAAAATAAATAAAGAAGATAGAAAAAGAGAAAGGTTAAGAAAAGAAGTATGAGGTGGATAGAGTCTAGAAAATAAGAAAGTTAGTAAGAACTACGAAGAACAAATTCCCTCTCTACTGACCCCTCAACAGAAAAAACCGCACTATTTCCCTGACAAACCCCAGTAGATCAGCCGGACTGCATCCAGCGATGCACCCCAGTTCGACGTGAAACCTATCTCCTAGCCAGTTCTGCCTGAGACCCTGCATCCTGGGACAATGGCACAGTACATGATCGATCGTCTCCAGCTCCTCCGAATCATCGCACAATCTGCAGAAGTCCGGTATGGCGTTGTCCCATCTGCCCGGACCTATGGTTAAGTTGGATTTACAAGCGCAATAGTTATCATGTCATTGTAGCTACTGTAAAAGTTGTTGTAGCCAATTTGTATATCAATACCCACATTTATAAGGAAATAATGGCATTAAAAGCTTTTTCCGGGATTAGTATTCTAATGGGAGCTATCGTCATAATGTGTTATAAAGATCGATTCAATAAATTTTTTTAAAAATTATTAAGATTGCAATAAAATAAGTTTGGCCCAAAGTAAATTCTAATGCCATCATAATAGGCACAAACACTATTTCGAAAAAAAAATAATGAACCGATTCTTCCCATTTTCAGTTGGATTTGTCCTTATGATTTAAATTTCATCAAATTACCTTCAAAATTACGACCTGTTTATAGCGCACAAGGTCATTAGGCACATAACAAAAATTTACGAAAAAAATTGCCATGCCCCTACATGGTGGCAAATATTGTACAATTAATGAATAACACTTTTTTAGAAGACTTCGTTTCAAAAATGTTCCTCGCAAAACGTGATTTCAATATTTTTTTTTAGAAACACAAATTGTTATATGAAATAAGTTTTAAATTAAAGTACATATGTGATGATTTACACAATATGAAAATGTCTTGCACAATTTAAATTGCACGTTCTGCGCAGAGGTGGCTTCGCTGAACTTTTTGAATAGTTTTTTTACCCAAAGCCTGACAAAACAATAATTTGCTTTTGCATAGCCGGACAATGATTTTTGTAGTGTGGCGGAATTTTTTTGTTGAAAGTATGATCAGAAACCCAGACTTCGCTCCAAGCATCACATACAACTTTACAAAAAGAAAATTATTGCAATCGATATTCCGGAATAAGTATAAAAGACAAAAGTGCCAGAATAGCTCTAGAATCCCAACGAGAATGTCTGAGTGCTGGCATTGCTCTAAATTTATTAAAGGGAAAATATTTATTTTTTAAAAGTATTTAAAAGCTTGGACCAGTTTATTATATTAGGAATTTAAACTGTCAGCTAAAACTGTACGTATGTGGGTAATAACTGACAGTTCAACTCAACGGTTAAGTGTAACTGAGAAACATAAAATTTTTATATTTTCAAAATAATTTTCGTGGGAATACAAAATTTAATTTAAATGATTATGTTATTCGTGCTTTATTCCCAACTTTTATTTTTGAAAAAAAACACTGAAATTTATTGTTGATGGGATAAGCTATTCCTATGCGCATTTCACTGGTTACTTAGGCCAGATGATCAGGAAACTTCATCCATAAAGGTTTAAGAAAAACTAAAGATATTAATCCAAATTAAACTGTTAAGCGTATAAGAATTATGGCAACAGTTCTTCTTGTAACAATATCAAAGTTTAAATAACAATAAACAGTGAGTTTATCTCTTCTAACATTCCCCACTACATTTGATTGGAATTCTTCCAACAATAAATTTCAGTGTTTTTATCAAAAATAAAAATTGGGAATTAAGCACGAATAACAAAATCATTTAAATTTGTTGTGGAAACTTTTATGCGATTGCGAACAAATATAGTATGGGTTCCACACTGTTTTATGCTCAATTCGACTATATTATGCCATTTTTCCTATTTGCAAAAATTTTAAATGCCTAATGGGCATACAACCAGCCAGTCACCCGAAATAAATTATTACACATAGGAAACAGATTCGTGATCACAACCGAATTTGTCGTCAATCGAATTTTTCGGTTGCATGTACTATCACACAATTCGGTTACAATTACTGCAAATTTCGTTGCTTAGCATAATATTTTTGATAGTAACATTAGAATTTTAGTACACTATCAGTTATAACAACAGATATTTTTAGTTGTTAGTATGATTATTAGAAATCAAAAATATGCTTACACCCGAATATATGATAGATGCAACTGAATGAACACATAATTGGTGTTCATAACAAAAGATTTGATTGACTTAATCAATATATTTTTCCACAGTTTGCATAAACCATTTTCACGATTTATTAGATAGAAAATCAAACAGTCGGAGGCATACTTAAAACTTGCCAACCACGATAAGGGTGATTATTTAATGTTATAAAACACATTCATACATTATTTACCCGACCAACACAGACAATGTTGAGAACATCGTGAACCTTCTCCCTTAAACGGAAAGAATTGCTAGCGAACCTAAAAGAGTTCCAATTAGACCAAGTGGGCAGGGTTAAATAACTGAGAAAGAAGTGGACTACATAATGGGCTTAAAACACAGATCTTTTTAGAAATCCTAACGAAGCAGGAAGCAATAGGTGGCCTATGTAGTGGTAAAATCACCGGTAGAGGAGGACTCACCACTCTATATCATCTACAGCCACAGAGTCCAAAATGGATTTGATGGATAAGCTCAGAAGGTGAAATATATGCTTTTGCGGGACTAGTGATCCATTGGAGTCTATTGAGCGTGCTGAAGAGTTAGCCCACATGTACGATGTTGATCTGGACAAAATATTTCTTAAATATGAAATTAAAACGTATTTGATTAAATGTCTTAAAAATTTATTTTTTACTTTTGACTATTGGGACACATAGCTTTTTTTTGATTGTGAATACCAAATAATAATATTTTCATTTGTTGTACTCGAATTGAAACTATAATAGCAATCGATAATTTGGTGCAATAAATGAATTAACATTTATATTACAAAATTTATTAACGAAAGCAAATTATTAATTGCAAAGACCAATATTCAGTATTGCTCTGTATTAAATTCGGTTGTGATTCTAACCATTTGTACTAATTTTTAGAACTAAATTAAACAAGTTATCATAACTAATAAAAGAATTGAAGGAATCATATTTCAGTTAGAATAACGTTTTAATAATCAAGAGAATTAAAAATCAGTTAGAACTATATATTTTTAATAGTTGCAATAATAAATTATATGTCTTGATCAATATTTTATTACTGCAACCGTTTTCCAACCAATTTGTTTTCTGTGTGTATAAAAAATTGCCGCTCCGACATTAGGTAATGATATCGGATATGCGATATAACCCTGCCTCTAGCTGATCTTGCAAATGTTAATTTTCTAAATAGATAGTCAGGTTCCTTGGTGTAGATTATTATTTTGTGTAGGAAAATTAAACTGCTACATTTTAAAAGATTATCAAAAGAAACATCAAACAATTTTTTTTGTAAACTGGGAGACGCTGTCTGTCCTTTTTAGATTTAAAACGTATCTGGCGATATTATAAAACGAAGTTTTTAATTTTCGAATATCAGATGCACTACAAGCAGAAAACAAATATGATTTTGCCAATAACATTCGAATCTTAAATGGCGTAAAATAATGATTAGTCCATAGTGATCTCAGAATACCATACGTTTTCCCTGCTGCATTATTTATATGATCTGTCCACGAAAGTGTTGAATTAAAAATTATTCCCAAATTCTTTGCAGAGTTCACGATCTCAATTTGTGTATCTCCCAAAACAACTTTAAGCTGATGATAGCAAATTGGAACGCATTTTGATTTTTTAGGTTTTAAACTTAACCCATTTATTGCTGCCCATTCACTGACTCTTAATAGATCTGAATTTATTTCGAGACGCAGTTTGATAATGTTGAAATGTTACAGCCAATGAGCAATTGGACATCATCAGCATACATTTGGATTTTCATAAATTTTAGTTGAGTCGGGAGATCATTTGAACACATAATATACATAAGCAGATCAAGGGATCCATCCCTGCGGAACACCTCTAGAAACTGGCAGTCATGATGAATATCTGGAGATACTATATACAGCCTGGTATCTATTGCTTAAGTATGTTGATATTAGCTTTGTAGATGTAGTTGAAAAATTAAATTATTGCTGCAGTTTTCTTCAAAGAGTTCCATGGTGTACGGTGTCGAACGCCTTCGAGTGGTCGAGAAGGACTAAAAAGCCAATATTACCCTGATCAATAATACATCGGATCTCTTCGACAACTTCCGAAAGTACTCTAATGCAACCATGGTTTGACCTGAAACCTGACTGGTTGGTAGTTAAAAGATTTCTGTTAGTAGCATATTCCAGAATTTGTTTATGCAGGAGTTTTTCAAAAACTTTTGAGAGATATGGCAATATTGCTATAGGACGATATTCCTTGGGAGATTTGGGAATTGGCACAATTGTTGAGTATTCAGTTTAGAGGAAAAGAACTTGTGGTGATAATTGTATTAAAGAGATGTGTTATGAAAGAAATTAAAAAAAGGTAGCAGGATTTTTACAAATTTTGGGTTAATATCGTCATAAGCCTACAGAGTTGGACTTTACTGATAAGAAGCCTTGGAGGACATCTGACTGATTAAATATTTGAAAGCTAAACTTGTTTATTTGGTTTTCATAATCAGAATTTGTCATGTCATCAGCTATCAGTGTTTGTATTTACGGCCGTCATTTTTATGTTTATAAAGTCTTTATTAAGCTCCTCAACATTTACATTCGATCCTTCGCAGCGCTCTTTATTAGCCAAACCAACTTTCTGAATTTCTTTCCAAGTTTTATTTGAGCTTAGAGCTGTAGTGCGATTCACTATGCTTTTTAAACCACAATTGTTTCGTTTAAAAATGTTAACCACAAACGTAACCATTTTGCTATTCACTAACACTTTTAACGGCATCTGCTGGTGTTAAATGCCAGCTGTTTCCCTAGAGGGAAGCGAACTGACACTAAAGTAGTCCCGTGATAGGTCTTTAGTGGTAGAGACCGGTTCTAGTTCTAACACTTTATATGAATTAGACCTATCCCTTTTACATGGGGTTGTCATTGGAGGGGGTCAATTGACACCATTTGACCAGTCACAGATCTATTCTCAGTGAACGTGATTAGTGCCAGTTACTAAAATGTAGTAATATTTCAATACAATGTAGTATTATTTCAATGAAACAAGTCCTAGAATTAAATTTAAGATCCAAATTTTAGAGATTATCAAAACATGTGTCACAGCACCAGTTAAAACTGTACTGTAATTCATTACTTTTTCTACATTTTTGTTCTTTATAAACCAGTTAAGGGATTGGTTCTTCTTTCACTGGTCATGAGTCTTTTCTTTGTGTACTTGTTCTATTTTCACAAATCCCAGGACCAGTCTGTTGGACCAATTGACACCAATTTCCCGCAGGGTTCAGTCAGCTGTTATTTTAAACAAAACAAATTGTGGTTTATTAACACCAAAATTTTTGGTGTGGTTAAATCCGCTTAGAAAAGTGTTTTTTTTTTGTACCTGTATAGTCGATAAATGATATGGCTTTAAGGTATTTAGCCTACAATTTATCCACTATTTATCACACACCAATTTTTCGTAGAGCTTCTTATTTTTTAATCCTATTTATTTATAATATTCTTATCAAATAAAACTAAAAAAATTTATTTAATTAAAATTAAAATAATTAATATAATAATAAAAATTAGTAAATCTTTACGCACTTTGCACAATATCATTTAAAATCTCTAAATTAAAAGGTTTTTGTTTTGTTTTTTTTTATTCTTCTTTGTTATTTTATCCTATTTTGATGTTTCTCTTGGCAGAGTTGCCACCATATATCAATTTGACTAGAGAGAAATATAAAACTGTTTACCGTGGTTATAAATAAGTTAGTGAATCACATAGTGGTTAGTGCAAACATCAAAATGTGTGGTAAAAGTTAACACTTTTTAAAGTGTTAAAAGTTAGTGAATTGCACTACTGAGCTAAATTTCTTTTCGTAATACAAATGTTTATCTTTTCTTGTTCTTGATACAACTGCTCTTCTCTTTCTGCAAAATACTGTATAATGTTCAGGTGTTCTATACCTTTTCCATCTTGCATACGCGGCATCACGATCCCGAATTAGCTGAGCAGCTTCAATTGTGAACCAAGGATTTTCTCTGTTTTTAATTGTTTTGCTCCTAATTAAAACATGTTTATTATATAAAGTAAAAGAATATTGCCCTGAAGGAATTGTAGCTGATCATCAATATTAGGTGTGGTATAGATTTGTTCCCATCGTACTATTTGTGTATCTTCTTGTAGTGCATGTATATTAATGTTGTTAAAATCACGAAAAGTAAACGTTTGTAGTGCATGTATATTAATGTTGTTAAAATCACGAAAAGTAAACGTTTGCTTTGACATAACAGGCTGAATGTTATAGTTGAGGAAGATCAAATCATGCTTGGAAAACGTAGGTGCTGATAATTGCTCATAGTGCAGCATATTTTGCCTATTACTGACAAAGATAACATCTAAAAGAGTATTTCTTGTGCTTGTAAAAAATGTGGGCGTAACAGAATTTGCAGGTGTCAAGCCAATCGCTTTCATAGGATCCGTGAGCTTTCTTTCAACAAGAACATTACTGTTAAAATCTCCGGCAATAAAATCGTTTATGATGCTATTTTTTATTTAAAAAGTTTTCCTCTTTTATTCAATTATTGTTACTTTTTTAATGATAAAAATATAGGTTTTGGTCTTTTAAACTAGACAAAATTTATATTATTCGATTAACCGAATAATGTTAAATTGTTCGGTTATTATTCGATTAAATTTTTACCTCAAATAATTATTCGCGCGATTAATCGATTAATGCAAAACATCGATTACTTTAATACCCTAGTAAGTATGATTAATGAAGAAAATTTTCAAACATTTTACGCATAATGCAGCAAATAAAATGTAAGTATTTTTTTATACGGTAACAAAAATAGTCGGCTTAAACAATAACAATAATTAAAACTATTGAAAGGTTTATTTTTTTTTAAGATCAAAATTTACAGATACATACTCGTAAGTTGAAAACCACAAACTGCGTACATCGCCATTAGTGTACTTTTTTTTAAATTTGTTACCTTTTTTTATTTCAATAAATTTAACGAGTATTTGTAGAAAATACAAAAAAAATTAAGAAAATGTTGCAAACAAAATTAAAAAATATTATTTCTTTTTTTTTTTGACGTAAGGTAATTTTTCGTAAGTTTTTTTTTTGGTATTTTGACTGGCAGCGTATAAAACTCAACGAACCGTTAAGTGGCAAAGACACATAACAATGTGGTTACTAGATTTATATAGAGAAGAAAGGCAAATGAAAATTTAATTTCTTTAACAAGAAACAATTGCCTAAACCTAAAAAAAAATGATTTTTGGTTTTAAAAGTCTTTTGGTTTGGCTTTTTGGTGAGTGTTACAAATTCAAGCGAAAAGTAATTTAACGTTAGGTAAGTTGCTTAAACAACTCTTGTTAACCAAAAAATAAAACTTTTAACACTCGTAATTTTTTGAATAAAGAGAAGTTTGTTTTCGAAGAAAAGCATTTGTTTATCGCCGAAAAATATGATCACTTTATTTTTTACATAACGATGTATCGCAAAAACTAGAGCTAATGAAAAAAACGGAGTGCTGAATGGCGATCAGCGTTGCAGCTAACTAAAGAAACAGCTATTATTTCTAGGAAATAAATATTTTTTCTCGAAATTTTTAAACCTGTGTAAATTCTTACTCAGATTTAACCCAAAAATAGGGTATCATAAATATGGAACCGAAATCTCTGTATCCATTTCTTTTATTATTTAAATACCATTTCAAAATGTTTTCCTTTTTATTGTAATATAAATATTCTAAGAAGCATTTCCCTTTATATTTGAGGTAACATCTCTTTAAAATATTTTTTTTCATCAGAAATGAAATATAAAAAAAGATATTTATTTTGAAAGTATAAAATAATTTTGTACATGAAAAAACCATCAAAATCAAAATAATATGAAATGGGAATTTAGCACATTTGAAAGAAACCTTGTTAATTAATTTTTGAATCCCAAGAAAAACATTGATAAAAATTTTTTTTTTTGTGCAAAACAATTTTTTTTATTGTTATTATTTATCCTCGAATTTAAAATTACGAAATAATTTATTTATTGTTGAGTTTGACCAGAAACAAGTGTTCTAACTGCCTCATTGTAGAACAAGGGCTGCCAGGTACTTTTTTTCCTTGTCCCCAAAAAATTAAAAAAAATCCCCAAACTAAAAATCAAAACTTTAAAAAGTTAACATTTTCTTTTGTTTTTTTTCTGACCTAATTTTTAATCTTGTTAATTAAATATTTTTAAAAAAAGTAAGAAAAATTTGAATAGGAAATCCCCAAAAATCCCCAAATAAAAATTTTTAGTATACAAATTATTTTATTTTGTTTGTATCGACTGGTTTCAGCATGTTTTTAAAAATCCTTTTTATAAGATTCCAGTGAGGAATTACAAGCAGAGCAATATGCTGTTTTTGAAGACATATGAGCCAATTTATAAGAATTTGGAGCTTGTTCAGTCGATTTTAGACATCCTCAAAATCAACAATACAATACAATACATATATCCGTCATTTATTTAATACTTCGAAGCATAATAAGTACTTACTTATAGCCCAGCATTCTTTTCCCCAACCTTTTTTATATTGTCTTTTATATTTCTTCACCAAATATAATAATAATAATAATTTATCTCTATTTTCCATTTTTCATACATACCAATTCATTTCTTAAAGTACATTTAGATTGTCTTATAAAATAAAAATATAATAATATAAATGACAATGACTATAGAGTCGTCTGTCATTCTTCACCTAATATGCAAAAGGCCCTACCTAACGTTTTGAAAACTTCACAGCGGAAGCAAAAACTATTCAAAATGATAAATCAATAAATCGCCTTAAACTGTTAATAGTAAAATTTTCTTTTATTTTTCTTGTAAAACCTTCTAGTTGCTTTGACAATTGACAATGTTGCATATTATGCAAACTGTGAGTTAGGCCTTTTTGCGTTTACCATGGTATCTTTTGTAGATATGGACTTTTATTTTTTGATAATAAAATCGCAAATTTTGGTCGAAAGATTCCAAACTTTTTTATTGACATTTGTGTTCATGCAATACATCAGAATCAATGAAAACGTTGATTTTGAATTTTTCGTTAGTTAGGGCTTTTTGCGTTTCAGGTAACGATTTACTTATTTTTAGGAAAGACATATTTGCTTACAAATTGTCTTTAAAAAATCAAAAATTGTATGTGTTGTCAACGGTTTAAGATTCTTTTTTAAGTTCTTCATATTAAAAACATTAACTTAAGAATAATAACATAAGTTTAGTAAGTACCTTTTACACACTTGACAGAAATGTAAATATTAATTAAGACCCTTCCCTGTATTAGTTGTTGATAAGAGTAAGGTAAAAGTTTTGCTACTTATTTTCATATTTTATGTACGTAAAATAAGCGAAAATAATAAAAGAAGGGAAAATTATATTTAAAATGTATACAATCCCCATAAAGCCCCGATTTTTTTTTTAAATCCTCGAAAAAATCCCCAATCCCCAAACGACTTTCTTGGTCATTTTTGCTCGCATGAAATCCCCAAGTTTGGGGATAAATCCCCAAGTCTGGCAGCCCTGTGTAGAACATGAGCGAAATTTGTTTTTGTTTTAAATGTTAGCTAAGCAAACGAGCTCGTATTCTTCGTATTCTTAGTATTCAGCATTTACATTTCTGCGTTTTTTTTTTGTCATAATAATTGGTGAAGCGCTGAACGCCCTTTCCACGAAGACCTGAGGCACAGGTACAGCTAGTGTTACTCAAGCAAGTTTCGACCAGTATTACCGTCTTAGCATATTTTCTGCTAGATTTAGCAGATTTAGTTGGGTAATTGCTTACTTCTTTTTATCATATGTCCTTGTCCAAAAGCATATATCAGCATATATTTATTTTAGTAAAGCAATTTTTGTTTAGCATATTGTTTTTAAAAAATTAAATCTATGGAGGCTATGGCAACACTGGTTTCGACATTAGTGGGGTTTTAACATTTTAAGCTTTCCAAAATTTCGAAATATTAATAAAGATAATTTTTCCTTCTGCTGTAGCATTTCTAATGAGTCTTGGACGGAACAACAAAAACGACTAGATGCGTTGAATGCCTTTATTTCCAAATGTTGGTAACGATCTCCGACAGTGTCTATATCTGACAAGCTTTCAGTGATTCTATATTATATCGTTTTGCGTAATCTATTTTCTTAGAAAACTTCATTTAAATTTTTATTATTTTTCTTTCTTAAATTTTTAATTTCAGTTTGAAATTTTCAAATGTACAAAAAAAACTTTTTTTACTGCCTGGCCCACGATGTCGACAAAAACATTAATTTCGTATATTTTTATTGAAAACAAAAACAAATTTTTTTTCCAACAACTTTTTAATTAAAAACTTTATTATTTTAAACTTCGAGGATATTACAGTATAACCCGGTTAATTACCCCACGCTTAAATTCCTTTCACGCTTATTTACCTTAAGTTTTAAATCCCCGTTTTTTTCTTCCTTTTTTCAAACAAAAATCCACGTTTAATTGCCTTACGCTTAATTACCCAATACGGGTAATTGCCTTTAAAATTAAACTCCCAAAACCAAATTTCACATTAATTTCATTCGTTTAATTGCCTCAGTACTATTTGGCAACAACACAGTAAGTAATTCAACCAAGTTTACATGTTAATAATTTGAAAATATGCACTAAACATTTAAAAAAATATGGCCAAAAAATATTCCACAAATTAATATTTGCGTTGAAATAAACTTGCTTTAGGATAAAGTTATGTTATAAAGTTAAAATTCATATAGGAGTTATTTGTTCTAAATATTATCTAGATACACCAAATATATGAGATATTTTGCCTTAAAGGGATTAAAGGAAAGGGCTAAATTTAAAATTATATTAACATTTGAAAATATGAAATAGCTTGCATATTTTAGGGTTTGATATTTGAATGGAAGCTGTATGTTTAAATCTGAACCGACTCAACCATATTTAATTTGCAGTTTATGGGTTTCGTTATTATGACAATTAAAACGTATTTACCAAATTTTATCAAATTATCTAAAAACAGCTACTTTTCTTTCCGCACAAGGTTTACATGGACAGACAACCAGCCAGATTAACGAACGGACACGAAGAGATCACGATGCGCCTATATTTCTATGCATCAGAAAAAAATTTATATAATTGCTTTTTTCCTACTGTTTGCCTACATATACATATATAAAACTTTACAGTTTAGAATAACATAAATCTTCTTAGCGAAAACTTGCTTTGGCTTAAAATTGTGGAGTAAAAATTAAATGTAGAAAGCGAAATTAAAGCAACAGACAATTCATCTGATAACCAGATTTTATTTGCTGAACATGTATTAAAATATGCTTAAAAACGTGAAACATGTGTGCAAAAAAGCAGCAATAGCTTAAATATGCAAATTATCCACAAACAAACCGATACCAATATTCATAAAAATCTCTAAAACGGACAAACATATTCAGCTTTATTTCGGTTCTCGATGTCGAAAACGACTCAGTATTAGATTAAAGTAAATTAAATTAAAGTTCTTTAATCTACTACAAAATTCGACTTACGGTGTTACCGACATCGAGAACCGAAATAAGGCTGATTGCTTCCGCCTTTATTGGTCGCACAAGAAAAACCATTCCATTGCATATTTACGGTTTCCATGATCAAAGGTTTGAATGTATGAGTACGCTTTTGTTAGTAGGATATGACAGGACATCCCAAAAAGCATTACAGATAAAATTTAAGACAACAAATCCCATGGCTTTTAAATGCTATCTCTTAAGATTTAGCTGATACATGTAAAAATGCCTGTGTCTATACAAAGTTAAGATATCTAGTAAATAAAAACGTTAAATTACATCACTGAGATTTTTAAACGTATCGCTTAATTACCTCAATGAGGTAGTTAAACGAATTCTTATAATTACCTTAACGAGGTAGTTAAGCGTATTCGTTTAAATGCTTACCCCGCATAATTACCCAAAAAGTTTGGCATTTTTGTCCAGGTAATTATCCGTGGAATACTGTAATTTGATTTTTTTTTTTTTTTGTACGGTTTAATAAATTTTTTCAACTTTATTGATAAATATTAAAACAAAACCCCAATTAAAAAACGGTTTCCGGTCCTTGTATTAAGTAGTATTCCTTAACAATGTTCCCAACTTTTAATGACTAAAACTGATAAAATTGATTCCAAGAAATTAAAACAGGGGACTAATTCTGGCAGTTGTGATCGAATACTTTTTCGATTCGAAAGAAAAATTTTCTTATTCTTTCAGTTGGTACTGAACGAATCGAAATTATTTTTTCAGTGTTGTAAAGCATTTATTTAGGTTTCACAACCTATAAAAAAAATAATTTCGATTAGACTAAAAGATTTCGAAATAAAATTGCTTTCGAATCGAAAAAGTATTCGATCACGATTGCCAGAATTAGCACCCAGTTTTAAATAACGAAAAATTTCAATCATTGACGAAATTTAATTTTTTCGCCGACTTTGTCGTATTTTAATGACATTTTTATTAATACCTGTTTTAGACTGCGATATGTCTGCAATAAAATTCGTTTTTTCTTTTGGTGTACCTTCGATAATTCGCAAACGTTCAGATGTTACGTTTTATGTTGCAACCCACAAGCTACAATTTGCTTGAATATAAATTTTACTATTCAATTCCAAACATTTTTACGAATCATATTAAAAAGGAACATCAAATTGTTGCTTGATTTAACAGTGGCTTACGTCTCTTACTCCCTCTGAAACATTTCTGGGCGACATGTCTGTTTTTTTTTTTTTTTTTAAACTGAAGAAATTATGCTAAATATAAATGGCTTATGGCTAAATAAATTTTTTTATGACGAGACCAGAAATAAAATGGCTAAATCTAGCGCAAACAAATGGCTAAATTGACAATACTGCTTTTTAATAACAAATAGCCACAACAAAATAAAATTATAATTAGTTTAATACGAAATACTTTTTTCCATGTGTTTATTTATATTACATACATACAAACATACATACATATATCGTCCATATTCTGTCTACCCTTTTTGTTTGGGTCTACTGACATATTTTCTTCGAACAGAATAAAATAAAACGCCATAAATATTTGTGTTAAAAAAAGTTCCATAAAGTTTGATTTCCTTTACCAATTCTTGGTAGACATACACGTATTTATAATTGGAGATTCTTTAATTCTTGTAACCTTTTTGTTGTTGTCAGATCACACAGATACATACCTGCGAGTCTAAAATATAAATCAGTTTGTGTGTATAAATATGAAGTGTAATTACTAGGGTATTCATTTAAACGGGCTTTTACTTTAATCGGTTAATCGCTTGATTAATAAATCGAAGTTTTGGTTAAATCGGGTAATTTTTTTATTGATCGGTTAACCGATTAATAAAGTTTTTTTTCATAAATTAATGGTGTTTTCTTTTCTACAAAAATATGTGCCTTTTTTTAAAAAAATGCAATTTGGAGTCTGTTTCTTAAAAATTTTGCTCCCGAAAAGCATGAGTTTTTGAGAATAAAACAAGCCGTGAGGAAAATTTTTAAGAAAAAGACACCAAATTGATTTTTTTTTTTTTTAAAAAATGGCACATTTTTTTGTAGAAAAGAAAACACCATAAGTGAAAATGAAAATTTTTCTTATTATTTGGAGTTTATTAGTAAAAAAAAAAACAATAACATAACAAAGAAAGATAACAATTCTTGAACTAAAGCGAGCAAACAAAAAAAAATAATTCATAACTATTTCATACATATTTTTTAATTAATACCATAATATTGCTGTACTAATTAAAAATAAACTCTTAGATAATCTTATTAGTAATTTAAATAGTTTAATGCCCGTTTTCACAACTTACCGATAGCTAAAAGTAGACTTTAAAAGGCCTTATAAAAAGTCATCCATTATTAAAACTTTACTTTAACCTAAAGTGGGCGATAAAGTAAATTAATGTTCATCCTACCTACCTGGTAGGTTAAAGTAAAGTTGTAATACGTAACACTCTTCATACGGCCGATAAAAATCCTCCCTTTAGCTATCGGTAAGTTGTGTAAACGGGCCTAAGGAGATCTAATAAAGTAATCTTTTAGAAAAATAATTTGGTTAAAATATTTAGGATTTAAACGACTCTTTTTTTTAGTTTTGAAATATTTTGACTTGGGAAAAATTCTTTCACTTATCGAAGATGTTAGAGAAATCGAAATCGAAATACAGATTATCTATTTTCTCGGTCCTTTTCCTTTATTTCTCTAAATATATAAAAGCTTCCACTATTCCACCAGAGCCCTGTTTTAATTATTAAAATTGTTAACACTTCTAACTGTTTCGGTTAATTCTGTTGTTTTGTTGCTATCGAAAGTTTTTTTTGTTGTCAGTTCATCATCTAACTCATCCTGGCAAAGCTCAGGACCGCATATAATAAGTTCCGACTTTCCGACTTCCTTAATTTCTGTTTTTGTACTGTATTTGTATGAAAAAATATTTCTAAACACAACTTTTTTGGTGCACTTTGGTAAAATTTTTGGTGAATTTTGGTGCAGATAACGTTTTAAAATTTTAAATGGTTGCATTGTAGAATGCATTTAAAAAAGCAAGTTGTTTGGAACTCACCCATATTTCAAAACACAAAAAGAAAAATTAAAAATTTTGTTACATCGGTTAATCGACTGAAATTACGATTAAATCGGTTAATCGAAAAAAGCCAATTTAAAATTAACCGATCAGTTAATCGGGTAGTAATTAATCGGCGAACCGATTACCGGTTAACCGAATGAATACCCTAGTAATTACTCAACTTTAAAAATATTGTTGCATTTTCCACATACAACAAAGTCATTCACGCACTTGGGGGGTCTATATTAAATGTCCGACTGGCTCTTTGTTTTGTCTCTGTTTGTTCATAATTATGTCAGTGTTTGGTTGTATGTGATGTGTTTTTGTTGGACTCAACTTTAATTCTTTATGGGAATAATATTTTATTTATTTTAATAATAGTAATAATTAGGGCTAGTTTTTATGTATGAACAAGCAAAAATGCTTTATAACAATAAAAACAAAGAATAGAAAAGAAAAGCGTTGCTTAATGTGACCCCAGGAAATATAATAATAAAAATACTAAAGAAGGAATAAAATTTAATTAAATGAACAAATAAATTATTATTTGTTGCTTTTACGCCATATTGTGGGCGCATAGTAGTGGAGATATTGAAGTGTCTTTGCGAAAACCAAGCTGAAGGCTTGCGTATAGTAAACGGACTTTAGATATAAAATTAAGCTGCGAATTAGTGCTTAAGCTCAAAAAAGCAGTCCCGGACAATCAGCGGGTGAGTACTTTATGCTTCACCGACGAGGCGAGCAGGTGCCGCCCAAACCTCAACAACCCACCTTCACCCAGCGTCTGTCTCGTAGCGTGCGGCTTAGATAAGAAATGCTGTGCCTTTTCAGCTATATCGAAGATGGCAGCCCCATCGAAAGGCTAAGAGCCATGAGTTAACAACCTACTGTTACTGAAACATATAAATAGTATAAATAAAATGTTTTTGATATTTAAAACATTTTCTGCAGGGTTTAAAAAACTGTAGTCGAAACCAAAAACTGTCGAACAGAAAATGAAAATTTGTGTACAACTTTTCGCTTTATGATTTGGTTTGACAGCGACTGTTTACATTTAATGAATCAGCAGTCAAAAATTTTTTGGCCAATGGCAAATGAAGAAGTGGAACAAATGGCAGTTGTTCTACTTTGACTGCAGTTTTTTAAACGCTGATTTTCAGCAGTAATATTATTGATATAAGTAAAAGTTTAATTCACTTGATTAAATTAATTAAAACTGATTTTATTTCTGATTAATGGTTTAATTAAAAAAACAATTGTTAAGAATTTTTTCTGTGTGTTCATTTAAAATTATAAGAAAAAATGCCCTTAATTAAGGGGTGGCATATTTTACATTATTTTTTTTTGCTGTTTTTCTTTTTTTTCGATGACATTCCACAAAAAAAAATTGGTTACATTTGGGGTAAATTTTCATTTGCTTTTTGGCCATATTTCCTGCGGCCACATTTCGCAGTGCCATTTTTATGTTGTTAAGTCAATTATTGACTTAACATACGGAAAATTATATAAATTATCAACTAAAGCCCAGTTCAATAGAATACAAGAAAAAAATCTCATTATTTATGTAGTCAGTAGTATTTCAACTGCTTCGAAGATCCCAAAAAAAATAAGTTCCATACAGTGATCGAATTGAACGTTCATTAACTGTTTTATGTTCAAATTCAAATAAAATTCCTTATTTATTTTATATAAATGATTTTTTTTAATACATTTCTTGAAGGCTAAAAATCCAAAGCTCAAAAATTGTGCACATTAGCACAGTGTACGTGAGTAGTAATGGTTACTTAAATTTTAGTACTACATATATCACTTATCATCAGACTTATTTCCCTTTTGCTTCTTTTTTTTTAAGAGTTAATGCTTATTATGACTATTTAAGCTTTAAACCATATGCTCATGATCATTATTTTTATTACAATACTCTACATTGAAATAGAGATATGTGAGTTACTGTTACTGAGTTTGTCAAAAACTGCAAGGCCCAAATTAACAGTCATTAGTTAATTATTTGTAAACTATAATAACCAGGGAAACCAGAATTATGCTCTAAAAAACGCGATTTATGCGCATTAAATATGCAGTAAAAACTGGAAAATATGCCCTGAAAATTGTTAACAATATATGCTCTAATAAATCAAAAACTGCTAATTTTAAGACAAAATGTTCAACAACTTAATAACAAAATTTAAAAAAAAAAACCTAAAAATATTATCGCTTAAGCCCATATTAGGTTAAAATTCATATAAGAGATGTTTGCGTCGAATATAAATTAGACATTACTATCCATATGGGGTTTTTGTCTTAACGTCAACATTTAAAAGGAAGTTAAAGCTATTTAAGGAAGGAAGCTTTAAGAAAATGTAAACCGATTCGAAAATAGTTTAATTTGCAGTAAAATATTTTTGGGGCGAATTTAATTTAAATACCAACATAATTAGATGGTTTACAGACAAAAAGAGTCTAATATGGAAAGAAGTTTTTATGGGGAATATGTGAAATTATAGAGCGATTCTCACCATTCACATAGACTTCGTCGATATTTGACATGGACAGGCATCCAGCCAGACGGACGGATGGACATCATTAGCTAATGATTCTGAGTCGATCGGGATACTAAAAGATTGGTATAGATTTCTATGCATTATACACATCGCATAACATTTATCTTGTATGACAACCTGCTTTGTCTTAAAATTTTAGAGTAAAAATTTAGTGAAGTTGGCGAAATTGAAGAAACACGTTGAGTTGAGAATTTTGCAACAAAAAACAATAAATTTCAGTGTATTTATCAAATATGAAAAACTGGGAATTTAGCACGTCATACGAAAATCGTATTAATAATGAATTTTGTATTCCCGAAAATAACTTTGATAATAAAAAAAGTTTTTGTTTGCTGCGAATATGCCTCAAAATGGAAAAATATGCGCTATTAAATAAAAAAATGCTCGTTTAACTAAATTATGCACAAAAATTCTGCAAACGGTAAAATATGCACTAGCAAATCGATGCCAAAATTCAAAAAAGGTTCTAAAACGGATAAATATCTTGTTTGTGCAATCATTGGTCGCACAAGGAAAAACATGCAATTGCATATTTATGGTTTCCCTGATAATAACTATTGCTTAACCAATTAACATTTCATATTTCAAATATATTTTTCACCTTTAAATTTTTATTAGAGCAACAAATGGTAATTCTGTCCAAATAAACATTTCAATGTTGGTAGCAGTGCTTGGCATATGTTTTTTGTTAAATGTTTATTATTTCTAAACTAGAGGTTCACACCACGCGTTAAACGCCTTGGGGTTTTAGCTGGATGTCAACACCACGCGTATTTTGTATGATGTTTATAGCTTACTTGCGTTCTACGTTTCAAGATATATGCAACGCTTTTTATGCGGCCTCACCACAAGTAAAAATAATTTTTCAATTGTCGAAATCAGCTGCTTTGTTTGAGCGCTGCTTGTGACGCTTACAAAAGTAGTAAGTTAACCTACTTTTCGCGTTCAACGCCTCAATGTAGGGAATGGTAAATCGATTTCGATTCCAATCGAAAATCGATTTTATGTTAAAAAATCGAATTTTCATATGCGATTTTATACTGAAATCGATTATTGGGCTTTAAAAATCGATTTTATTTTTATCAAAATTTACATTTACAACTTTACATTTTGTTTTGTGTGTAGGTATGTTTATGCAGTTTTGCAAGTTTAAAATTAAAAAAAATCAGTTGTATTTTTACATACATACTATACTTGTACTTATTAGAACCCTTGGTATACTTCCAATTTTAATAAAGGTCCTCTAAACCCAGAGAAAAAACATGTTTAATTATGGTCACCTCCAACCAAACTATTTTTAAAGAAAATTTTAAACATATTATGTTAAATATAACCATTTTATTGTCAGCGGTAACCATATTATGGTTAAATTAGGCCTCCATCAAGAAGCCCCAACCATATTATTGTTGACTCTTAACATGTTATGATCAATCATAACTAAAATTTGTTTAACACTTGCAATATCATGGTTGGTTTTTAACCATAGTATGTTGCTCTTGAAAAAGAGGAAAATACTATTATAAATTTAAAAACAAATTATTATCATATCAAGCAATTATGTATATCGTTATATTAACCATTATATGTTTTAAATTTTCTTTAAAAATAGTTTGGTTGGAGGTGACCATATTTAAACATGTTTTTTCTCTACGTGTAGTTGTTCATAAATTAAAGTCATCAATGGAATGTAAACAAAAAAGTCCTAAACGTATCGTACCAAACCAAACATTGAAGGTGAGCTTTGTGAAAATCAACATAAAATAATAGAAACACAACATGTTAATCAAACCATGACATTCCTGTGAAATTAGGCTAATATTTTAACAGACCAGAGTGTGAGCGACATTTTAATCAAGTTATCTTTTCGACATCAATGACATGCGAACGTTTGTTTTCTAAAGCTAACTTTACAGTAACTTAGCAAAGAAACAGCCGCCACCAAACAAGAACTTTTGTCATAATCCTCTGAAATACTATCCATACATTGACTAATTTTCAATATTTAGAAATGTTTATTATAAAAAATATTGCTAAAATTCAGAATTTTTTTTTATAATTTTCATCATGAACACAATTTTAATATGTGAAATGTACATAAATATATATCGTACTGATTCCTCTAAAGGGAGTCAACTCAAAATTTACACATGTTCACTAGTTGCAGAAAAATGATAAATAGTGGTCATAGTTATCTACCTGCTGTAATAGTTTTAATTAGATTACTCTAGTATTTTGCCAAAAAAAAAATACAGTTGTTTCCCTCTTTGTGATATAAGGTTTTAGCTTGCAAATCAATCTTTAACGATTTCGAAATCGATTTTTAGGTGCGATTAATCGATTTAAAAATTGTAAATAATAACTTTCAACGGAACAGCTGTTGCCCAACTAGCAGTTAACGAAAACATTTGATGGCTTAACTAAGGACTGTGGAGTCGTCAAAAGATAGTTCTAACTCCGCCTAAAACTCCGACTCGTACTGTTATATTTATGCTATATCTTTATGAGACTGGTTCTTATTTGACATCAAACTTTTTTTTTAATGCAGTACCTTTTAAATGGTTGAATATAGCAAGAAAATTATTCTTTAAAAATTTTAAAACGATATCTAAAATATTGCATCGAAAATTTCGAAAAAATTTTATTTTGGAAAATATATGAAAATTTATTTAAACTTTTTATGCCGAAAAACTTGGAGTCGGAGTCGCGAGTTTTTGTGGGTACTTCGACTCCGACTCTGATACAGAAATCTCAACAACGACTCCACAACCCTGGCTTAACCAATGGTTAGCAAAAAGCAAATAAATGTTACAAAAGAAAAAGATGACCTGGCTTATTCCCTCCCTGTTTGTAGGGTGCAAAATTATTTTAATTCCCCTATGTACTTTTCGTCTCTTACCGGTTTCTTTGCAGTTAAGTGTGTATTATTATTTGCATCCTTAAGGCAATTTACACTTTGATTTCAATTTTAATTTTTTTTTTTCGTTAATATTGTTTTTAAGCTGCTACTAATATTGAATGCAACATTGTTGCCACAATAATTTACTTGATGCTACTTACTATTAAAGGTACTTACCAACTACTACTGCTACCTCTTACTCTTAACATTATACTTTATAGTATTCTTTAATATTTTTTTTTTTTAAGAAGTCGTTGCTAATATTTGTATGTAGGTCTAAGCTTAATGGTGGTTTCAAATTACATTGTACACAATATTTTTTTTATTTAGTTTTTATAAATTTTTTTTTATAATGTTTAGATCATTTTTCAGTGGTTACAATTTTGTATTTAACTTCTACCCAAGTTAAAGGTTAATTTCATGGCGAGACTACGTTTGCCAGTATAATAATCAAGTTCAATGGCATATTTAACAGCAAATGAAATTTAATGAAATTGTTAAAAAAAAAATCATAGTTATGACTTGAAATATGCTCATAGTTTTAATAATTTATGGAAATTTTTTTTTTAAAGTTCGTTGGCTTTTTATGTGAAAAAATATTAACTGAAAAAACGCGTAAAGTTAAATGCTACTAATTTTACGACATTTTGGTGATTTGTTTCTTGGCAAAAAAATAAAAAACTTTTCAATAAAGTTATTTTCCCATAATGTGGAGTTTTACAATTAACTTAGATGAAGTTATATAAAAGAGATAAAATCTAAAATTGTTTTTTATGAATTATAAAATAGAGTTTAGTAAATTTTGACTTTTAAGCTTAAACATAGAGGTTTTACGCCTATACAATAAAAACCTGCATTAATGTACATATTTGAAAATCAAACAACGAAAATCAACTGTGTGAACAAAACGTTTGTGTATATCCACAATTGAAATGTTATGCGTTACTGTTCGTCGCACCTTTTGAATAGTGTTGTGAGGGTACAATAATTCGAAGAAATACACTCCAAACATTACTTGTTTCTTTCAAACCCTTTCCAGACTGTAACAAAATGTTTGCCTATACTCCTAGTATTTGAAAATTACCTCGTGCAGTCTGCGGGAATTTATGATGTTTACTTGTGTGGCATTTGTAGCGACCGAATTTAAAGAATTTCTGATGTCGTACATGCTCGCAAACCCTGCAGGCAAAGTAACTAGTATTTAGCTAGAAATTTACTAGTTATTTTTTACTCCTAACTAGTTGCACTTTTGATTTTTTTTTTATATACCAAACTATTGTATTTAACGTTTGGTTGTCATAGGAGCCCAACTAGTTAATTTTTATGCATTTTTAAAATAGCTTCAAACTAGTTGCTTTATATACAGAATAATCATTTTTTATACTTGATATTTTTTTAATTGTATGTATTTATTTTAGAATAATTCGAAGAACCAGAGAGAGAGAGAGAATATTGTAATTTATTTTCCTGTTACACCATGGTGCCTATTGTGAACTAAATTCGATTTTCGACAGCAGTCGAGTAGCTGATCGGACGAATTTTCATTTGGTATTATGGCGCGCATTCGATAAAAATTTACTATTGTGATTTTGTTAATTCACAGTAGTACATTTTCTATCAGCTGTCACTTAAAATGAAAATTTTTGTTTACAAATTTAAAAAATAAAATTAAAATTAAACGTGACCACTGCGGAATTATGTATGTTTGTTTTCAAATAAATTAGATCTCATCCCACTTTTTTAAATGCTGAACTTTGCTGCAAATCATTTGGTCAAAAAAGACTTTTGTTCCATAAGGAATATGGGCGTTTCCAATTGCTGTTTATGACGTTGGACTTTCATAACATGAACAAAACTGATAAAGAATATGGTATTTGGTATACGAACACAAAAAAATTTACAAATAGTTACATTTTCCACAAGTTTTTAACATTTATTTGCACCGTCGAAAGCAAATTTGTTTTCGTTGAAAAATTCGATGCACAACGAAATTTTCGACGGTGCTGCCAACTCATATTACCAAATTAACATTCGATAGTCGATGTTCGATAGCCAGCGAAAATCGTTTATCGAATGTAACTCATAATAGGGCCCCATGTTTCACTTTTGTCTTATTCCACTTTTTTAATAGAAATCATGAATCAAAGAAACAAGATTGCGCAGGTCCGTTATTTTTGTGTGTGACGAAGAAATAGAATTTGTGTATGTGCATTTGTGTGTCTTGCATTTTTTACAACAAACACTCAGTTTTATTCTATGATGACGTAGATGCGCAGATGAAATTTTTTTTGTACGGCTGAGTGCGCAATCTTGTGTTTTTGATTCAGGCATAGAAATTAAAGAAACTAGCAGAATGCCCAGTTATGATTTTCGTCATCATTTTATATTGTAAATTTAACGTATTTAACTAAATAATTTTAACAAAAAGAATACGGGAATTTTGCTTCATTTTATTTATTTTTTAACATGAAAATAATTTGTCAACTTTAAAACCAACCAATAATTTACGTTTTTCTTCTTGTTGCGGTTTCAACAACAGACAAGTAAATTGTTTTTATCTACTTTTGTAGAGTTATTGTTGTACCTACAACGAACCAGTAGTACATAGTTTTTTAATTTTTGTGGTACTGTTGTTGTTTCTACAACAAAATTTTTATTATATTTCTCAATTTTTGACGCCTTACAACTATTAAAGAACTAGTCCAAAGCCTTACTAGTAACGATATTGGCTGCAGGGGACATAAATATAGAATGTGTGTATTTTTTATTCCCATTCTCATTGCTGTGTGTATTTTTCTTTGCCTTGTTAAATTTTGAGAGTATTTATTAAACCCGCACTTTTACTATAGTAAAGCATTTGTTATTTGTCCTACACGTTCACACACTTACGTAAATTGGTCGTCTACGCTTTTCTTCAGTATTTCTTTGTGACAGTGACAATACAGTATGGAGTGTAAAATTTTTTCAATTATTTTAAAGTACGTACAAATGGAATTGTGCAGGTCTCTAATACATACATCATACAAACATCATTTCGGCTTTCAGATTCAGCAAAATTAAATGAAATTGAACAAACAAAGGAATTAAAATTATGCTACCAACAACCATAAATATCACAGTACCTATTCTCGAAAATGATTCCCTTATTCGGTTTTGGAATATAGTTTCATCGGCTCGGGCTTGCTGGACTATACTATTTATATGTTTTAAATAAAAATTGTATGTATTAGGAATTCAAAAACTTAAATCCAAATGATTTTTTTTATTGAACAATAGCTTTTTATATCTTTTCTTTTCCGCAGTATAAATCTAATTAAAAATGTATATAATCTTCAATGACACCATTAACCTGCCAAAAACCAGAACAACAACTACAAAATTAAACTGTCATTTGTAAATCTATGCTAACTATCTTGTTGCTATTTGCACAGTGTGCCCACATTGTCGACTGTGTTAGAACTTTAAGGGCCATTATTACAACTTGCAAATAGTTAAAAGTCGGATTTTGTTGGACCGATAAATAGCTTTGCATTATTACAACTTCCATTTTTTATTGCTGTTATTTTCAATAATAATAATATTTAATAGATGAAAACATAATAAATGAAGGTTTTATAATGCAAAGCTATTTATCGGTCAGACAAAATCCGACTTTTAACTATTGGAAAGTTGTAATAATGACCCTAAATGCACTTCTTTGGCCAGAATTGATAAAACCTATAAAATACTCATCCATATTATAAATAAATTATTTTTATGAAATTAGAAATTTTAAGGAAAAAATTTTGTTTAAACATTTTTTATGCGGCATAGGTACATGTTGAAAAAACACCTGTTGCTGCCAGTAGCTTTGTTGTGTAGGGTAAAAGAAAACAAAGCATTATCTGTTATTGTTGCAACCGCAACACAAAAACATATTAGTTAGTAAAAATTCCACCTGTTGCAAGTTTATGCTGTCGCTTGTTACACACATAAAAAAGATAACTAAACATTGATAAAGAAAAGAAAATAACAAATACAAAATTATATTCTTTCAATTTCTATAGAAAATGTGTAAAAAAATAAATAAATAAATCTACACATTTAATATTAAAAAAAAAACGATTTAAATTAAAAAATCGTTACATTTGAAAATAAATTAAAAGAGTAAGTTGTTAAGTTTTTATAACATTTGCTTTAACCCAATAAACCATAGAACGATATGATAGCGAAAACGATATTATATTTTACGGTGTTTATAATATTATGTACTATTATTTAAAACGTTATCGTTACGACATCACTTTTCGAAATATTTTTTCAAATTTAAAAACAAATATTTGAAAAAAACATCAAACATTTTTTAATCATAGAAAATTATTTACACAAAAATACATATAAAAATTTGAAGAATATTATTTTGTTACTCTAGCTTGAATTTAATATTATTATTATTATCACATATACATATATAAGTTTGCAACTTTTCATTAGCTAGATATCATTATCAGTATAACAAAACGATAGTTTTTCAAGAAATTTAAAAATGCGATTCCATTATCGTTATTTTTGGAAATTATGATATCGAAAACGATATTATAATTTAATGGAAAAATGATATTATAAGGAAAGGTACAATTTAGTCCGTAAAAACTATCGTTTTCGATTCGTAAACGATTATCACTTGTGATACTATATGATATCGTTTCGATATCGTTACAATATCGCTTGGTTTACTGGGAATTGCCTAAAATCAATAAAGATTTTCAGTTTGAATAAATAACTAAATCGGAAAAATCAAATAAACTTAAAAAAAATTATTCTAATTACAAAAAATAATCGCTAAAAATAAAAATTTTTTACGAATAAAACATTTATTTAATAAATTTGACGCACTTTTTCTGGTTTCTGGGAAAGCTCATAATGAAATTCAATTAACCATTTTTAATAACATATTCATTAGGGTATTCAATCGGTTAACAATTTCTGGTAAACATTGGTGTGGAAAGTTTCTGGAAGCTTAATAAAATCAAGAACAACAATGCAAATGCTATAGCGAGCATAAAGGCCCAAACACACGTATCAAAAGACTTATCAAGCATTGTGGTAGTATTAGTAAAAATGTTTGGATGTGTATGTTGGACACCGCCCAGCGGGAAAAAGAAGGAGTACCACCTTTTTAATTATTGTTGTTAATTTTATGCTAGAAACACAACTTGGACGAATTATTCGCAACGAATATTCGTCGTCAGAAATAGAACACATTAGTATATTGGATCCCGCACATTTTTCGGGATAAAAATCCCGAAAAATTTGTGCGGCAACTTTTATTTATTTAATAATGGCAACTTTACTGCTGATATAATTGTAAATCATTATTTACCCATGTAATGTCAAATTTATTTATTTGATTTTTGACGCTTGTTTTAATTTATTTCCTTATTTTCTTTTGTTTGACGTTATGTGGGTTTAAAAATTGACAACAAAAATTCTAATGACTATACCTTGTGCTTATTCTACCATGATTGTAAATAAGATCATAGCCGTAGGCAAAAAAGTCTTAAGGCAAAAAAACGCATATTGAGTTTTTGATTGGCTTTAATTCAACTTTGTCTCTCTTTTGTTTGGTTTTTGTTCTCTTTTGTTTGGTTTAAATAACATCAGTCTAGCACAACTGCTTCTAATCGTTTTCATCTGCTCTTAGGAAAAAAGTCTATGAAATACACCAAAATAAATATTTTTAATTAAACATAACGAAAAACAACAGTTTCTGACCAAAGAGATGTCAATTCATATTCGAAAAGTAAGGCAATGTTTAATGCTCTAAAATGTCGGAAGGAGAAGTGTTAAAATGTACAGAGTTTTTAATTTGTTTAAAGTCGCAGATCTTTTTTATAAAAACGAAGAAAAGTTATTTCTACTTTCTTCAAAAAATGTAATGATTTTATATGCAGAGCAGCTGCTTAAAGGATTTTTCAGATTAGATTCTGTAGGAGATGGCGCCAAAAGTTATTAATTAAGAAAATGCTTATTCGAATCCAAGAAAATAATTTATTTAAAAAAAAAAAAATTACTAGTTTTGAAGGAAGTGCTAAGAAAACTGAAAGTGTCTAGAGATTATATAATTTTCCTTTCACTATAAAGGCAAACATCCGAAGAAAGGAAACATGTTTTCTCACTGAAATCTGTTTGATAAAAGTTAGAAAAAGGCTTTAAAACGATTCTGTTAATGCTTATTCTGAACGAAAATTCTATTTGAAAAGAAATATTTTTTAATAGTTAGTTTGATTAAATAATTTAACTTTTTTGGTTTTATATAAATCCTTTAAACTAATTCTGTGGCAATGAGTGCTTAATACCGTGTTCAGATATACCTTTTTTATTGAGTCAATATTAAGTTTATTGACATAATTATCTTTCTGTTCACATATACACAATTTAACTAACTCAATTTATATTACTACTGCACACAACATTCAACGTAAACAAAAATGTATGTATTTCATGCATAAGCAAAATGTAGACAACTTTTGACATTTTAAAGGAATAAACATCTGGCTTTTGCTCAGACCTTTTGTTTTGTTGTAGTTTCAGTTGCCAAATGTCAAAACACTTTGTTTAGTAAGTTGTGTTTTGCTCACTAAACACACTTGTGACAGGGTCGCATTTCAATTTTACTCAATATTTATAAAAATTTCGTATTAATTGAGCAATAACTAAATTGCAATTTTATATGGATAATAGAGCTCAATAATGTCATTTATTGCGTAAAACTCAATTAAGTTGTATAGCTATATTTTATTGGAGAACAACTAAAAACTTTAAAGTTGGCTTTTGGAAATTTACTCCGAATTTAATATAATCATCAGTACTCTGCGATTTAGGGTTTGTAAGTGTTTATTCCTAAACACTCCTAATGGCACAGATCGGAAGTTTTTATTATTCCAAATGTTATTGCACATTGAAAAAAGATAACCAAAAAGTAATTTTTCTATCTATAACTTCCTCAAAAATCCTACAAAATAATTGAAATTTTGCCCATGTGTACTTTTGAACATGAAGATCGAAAGGGGCGTTGAAGCACTTTTTCCTTTTTGCCACAGAAATAAAATAGTTAAATGCATTTATAAACTTATTTAATTGATCTCAGGATATGTTATTTGTTAAAATTACTTAAATTAGATAATTTTTTGCATCGATTTACATTGAGCTGTCCGCTTTCCCGGGAATTGAAAAAGTCCGGAAAAAGAAAAACCATATGCAAAACGAACTCTGCGATGGGTTAATTTCTATTTCTTATGCACACGAACGACAAATAAATTGGGACAGGCTGACCACTTTTCATTTGAATTTAGAAACGTTTTAGTAAATAATGTTAATTTTTTTTGATAATTGTTTTAATTTTAAATATATTTATACTAGTTATTTCTGTATTTCTTTATTTTATAAATAGTTTTTTTGTTTATGGTGACTCATGATTTGATAAATGTAAACCAGAACGTACTAATAAAGTGACCTCACAAGCGCGGCTGTTTGCAGTGATTTTCTTCTTGGTGTGACGTTTAGTGTCTTTTTTTGTTTTGTTTATTTACATTTTTTAACAAAGGCATTTTGACATTTGCCGTCTGAATTCTTGCAACAAAATTCGTGTTGGTTTTTCTATTGTTGCATTGTTGTAGTACTGAGGTCACTTTATTATTACATTTTGATGTAAACAAACAAATAATAAAAATTAAATTACATAATTTTTAATAAAATTTGTTGCTATTTATAAAATATGAAAATGATTGTCAGTATCGACTGACAGAATAAGAAATATACAGGCATGTTCTGAAAATCCCAAAATTTCAAATCACTTGTGATTTTGAATTCTCCCAGAAGCTAAATTGCTTGGAACCACCCGTTACAATCTTTCATCTTGTCTCTGTTTAATTGCATTTTCTACATATTGGTAAATACAAATTTCCAGAAATTCTGACAGAGTGGGCTGAACAAGGCCAAGCATATTTTCACTTCCAAGGCTGAGAAGGTACGATTCCTTTTCCTGAGCGCAAAACTCAAGCCAATTTAAATATGTTTGGGATTTACTTACGAAGTGACTTCCTTTTTCAATACGTCTGAAGTATCCCCCAACCATATTCTGCTTTTGGTCAGTTTCAGCAAGCGTTCCACTCCATCAGACGAATTATCGAAGAAAAGTGTTCAACAGCTTGCTGATACAAAAGAATATTTCGAAAATATTTATTTTTTGAATAAAGAATAAAGGCTGTGTCCTATGTAGCAACAGATTTTAATGCATTTCTCACATTTACTCATTCGGCAACACAAAATGATAACATACATTTAAAATTCTGACGCTTGAACGCACATCTAAACAAATACGTTTGAAGTGAAGTGTTTGTTGATTTGTTGCAAACAAATGTAACGCATTTCCGTCGGATTTGCGATTTTAAACTTTGTGAATATTTTAGTTTGCAACTAAATGACATCTTTGCAACCATCTTTTAAATAAAAAAAAATATAAGAAAAGCATTGAATAAAATGCAATTCGGCACTTCATTTACACAAGTACTTTATTTTTCTAAACAAGTACATATTTAACATTATTTTGAAGATACAACTGGCAAGTTGCAAACAGACACTACAAGCAACATGAAGTAGGCCTGATATTATTGCTGCTTCTTTACATTTTTGTAAATGTTGCCATTGTCATCATACTTATAAAAACATGTAGTTGTTGTTGGTGCTCATGTTTATGTTTAGTGCGGGAGCAAATATCATTTTAGATCAGTTTTATGCTTTAACTATTTCAAATTTCCTTAAAGCTTCTGCACCGTGATGATGTTGCACAACTTGAGGCTAACCATGCAATTGTATAGCGACCTCAGCAAGACTTGCAAAATTTCCGCAGCAGCACAAGTGTGTAGTAGTAGTTGTTGAAAGTTGTAGAGAAACTAACATCAAAAACTATGTTGAAAATGTTGGTGATGACAATCATTAGAATGTTCATATGCAACAAGAGTAACAATCTGTTGAAAGCAGTAGCAGTTATACTATGAGTAGTTTTATTGTCTGTTCATACAAAGTTTAACTTAGTATGTATAGTGAAAATTCCTAAGTCACCTTCAAATTGTGCACATAAATATGTTTGTTGTTTGTTGAATGTTGTTATGTTATTTTTCCTCTTCACACCGAGTCGGTTACATTTTATATCTATCTGATCGACAATGACTTTCAAAATGTGAATTCAAAAGCATTTAATTTTTTCCATTGTGTATTACAGCAATTGTTAATACTTCCACAAAGTTTAAATGTGTATTTTATTCTCTTCGTTTGTATTTATTTGATTTTTAAGATGTTTAAGTGCTGTTTAAAAATTAAAAAAAAAAAAATATTTTACTGAAAAGTCAAACAAGTGTTATATGACAGTTTTAACGTTTGCTTAAAATCTTTGGTAACGAAGTACTTAATAAGAGCTAAGGAACTTCCTTAGATTTCTAAAAACGAAAATTGTTGGATATTATATTAAGTTTTTAAGTTTTGTTTAAAAAAATACTTATATTTCCTAATTTCACAGACGATATATAACACTTTCGAATGCATCTAACAAAATGGCTCTTGTCTAGATTACTTCAAAATAATTGGTTTGTGGTACTTTTGGAAAAGGTTTGAGAGTTCCCCATAATAATTTTTTTAGAATTTCAGGAAAACTGGGAATAAAATTTAGCGTTAATAAGATAAGAGCTCAAATGTCTATAAGTCTTAATTAACTTGAACAAAGATGTGTATGTATCAACACTAGAGCTTCGACCATAATTATTTATGCAAATATGTATAAAAAAACATACATATAAGAATTCGAGCATTTGTTAATTTTCGTCTGAGTGGATCAATTTGGCGAGGGACCAATCTCAGGTCCATATGCCATCTTCCACTCAAGTCCGTAAAAGCTTAATTTTATTTTTTAAGTTCAATAATATAATAAAAATCAGAAAGTACCAATAGAAAACCAAAAAAGTACCAAAAGTCTTCTCTTATAGTTTCTCAATAACTCTGGACTCTCCATGTTGAGTTTTATGTTTCTACGTTCAGTATTATTTAAAACTCATAAAGTGCCAGTTAATGAACGAAAAAGTACCAAAAAGATCCCTCTTAAAGATTATCATTCACTCATTACCATGCATATTTAAATTTATGTTAAAAAGTACCGGATGAAAAACAATAATGTACCAAAAAGTTCACTCTCATAGATTCTAAGTTCACTCTCATAGATTCTCATCCACTCAGGACATTGTATGTTTAAATTTTAAAATTTCTAGGTTCGATATTAACGAAAATTTAAAAAGTACCTGTTGAAGAACTAAAAAGTACCAAAAAGATCCTTCTCATAGATTCAAATCACCTCAGAACATTGCATGTTTAATTATGTTTCTAGGTCCAATATTACGAAAATTAAAAAAAGTGCCAGAGTTAGAACGAAAAGAACCAGAAAGCTACCCCTTACAGATTCTTGTTCACTTAGGACCATGAATGTTTAATTTAATGTTTCTGGGTCCGATATTAACGAAAATTAAAAAAGTACCAGTTGAAGAACCAAAAGTACCATCCTTTTCATCTTAAAGGTTCTGAGGCACTCGTGACGCTGCACCTTTAATTTTATGTTTCTAAGTTCAATATTATAGGAATCTCAAAATGTATCCCATGCAGCACGGAAAAGAAAAAGAAAAAAATTTAATTTCCCCTTTTTGGTACTTTTTTTTATCCCCATTGAAGTATCGAAAATTTCAATATTGTAGTGGGAGCCCACAATTTAATATGATTAAAATTTTGTTTAAATCGACCACTGGATGATCTTACTGCAATATACATATGTATGTACATACATATGTGTAATTTCTTCTTGCTTCTGGAATCAATCTTTCTCCAAGTAATGCTTTGTATTAGAGACTTTTTTCACTATGAGTCTTATTCGTCTAAATATTCTTTAGAAAAATAAGATTATAATCCCTTCTACTATTTTTTGTCTCATTTTTAAAAAAAGAACGTATAAATCACTGTTTATAATGATGTTGTAAATTTGTAAATACAAGATAAAAAAGCTAAACATTTTTCATAAATATTTTCTAACCAACAGCAGCTGCTAGCTTTTCCTTAATGTTAGCAAACACCATTTCCTTTTATCGATTAAGTAGTTCCATTTACCACATCCACTTTTATTTTAAATATTATTTCATTTTTCATTCTGTTCTTAAAAAAGAAAATGTATGTATGTTTGTGGTAATATTCACTTTATTCAGTCTATTCAGCAATTCTTTTTCATTTCTTCCTTTTGATTATTACACAAATAAATATTTATGCTTGTATTTTTGTTGTTGTTGTTTTACATACATATAAATAAACACAGTATCATATTTTAATATTATTGTATTGTAAAATATTATTGTATGTTTTTCTTTGATATTTTTTTTCTTTCATAATTCTCTTCCGCTTTAAATTTATTTCGTTACAGGCTAAAAGTGCTTTGGCCAGAACACCTGCTCGGCGCAATGATGCCCCCTTCAGTCCTGTCAGTTACTCGCCAATGTAAGTATTAAATTTAACTATAGTTTGACTATTTTACTGTCTGCCTCTCGATCTTTTGGTTTGTCTATCTGTCTTGTTTATAAAATACAATAAAAACTATTTATTCGATTCGCTTAAATACATTTTACAATGTGCATACTTAAGAGAACATGGAATTATCTTAAAAATGGCCTACAGTCAGTTGTACATTAAATCATAAGTTTACAATTGATCATAAATATATGAACACTACATTATACATGCCAATATATGACGTTCGTTTCAGACAGGTCCTTTAAATAATTAATTTACGAATACATACATATTCCAAAGTTAAAGACACATTTTTTGCAAGAGCTTCTTTGATTTAAATTTCAATTTGTAAAGCTGTCTTGTAATAGTCAGTCCTTTTTCCTCAATATTTCACATACTTTTTGTTTAAGCCAACCAACCCTTGGTTACCATCTAAGCTTCAGACATGTACATAAGGTATGGGATGATGAACGACTTTTCTATTTCAAAACGCTAGTTATATGAGTTTCAGAAAAAATGTATGGCGAAAAATGGGAGGGGGTAGGACTAAGGATAGGGGACGCTCATCGAGCCCGAAGTGGAGACAAAATGGAAAAAATTTACAAAAAAAATCCATAACGGCCAGAGAGTCACTCTAAGAGGGGTGAAATCTAGGCCTTACCCCCTTCATTTTTCCTTTCCACATTTTTCCCGAACATAGTTTCTCCCTATCTCCATTCCTTCAGGGGCTCCCAAAATCTTGGCCCCCACAACTTCTTGGATGCCCTTAGACTCGACTCAAAAATTTTAAATCAAGAATCCTTTCCCGAATAAACACATGAAAAAAACGTTTAATCCAGGGCCGGGGAGTCGTCCAAAAAAAATTATAGCTACGACTCTACCCGCTGAAATTTTTTTAAGTCCGACTCCTACTCTCACCTAGATGCTAAATGTTTATAAGTCTGGTCCTTTTTTGATTTTGAACTCGTATTTTATTCAATGCTGTACCTTTTAAATGGATAAATATAGCAAGAAAATGATTCGGTAAACATTTCAAATCTTTTTTTGAATTCTAACACGTGCCGCATTGAGCTTTACTGTAGTTATTTACATATCGTCGCAAGAATTACAGAACGCTGTAACTGACAAAACATAAAATGTTCACCAGAGCCAAAAACCTGTATGAAAGTAGAAAAAAAATAATATCACAAAAACTATACAACGTATTTTTTTCTCGCTTTATATATTGGCTGTAAGCATTTCCTCTCAAGTCAATTATTCCCGGTTATTCTGCAGCTTACAGCAAACGATTTTTCTTCCACAGACCTATAAAATGCTGTAACTACAATTATTTTTTTATGGAAACAAAAAAGTGAATTTTTTTTTCATCATTCAAATATGGGACCGGGACCAATCGACGCAGTATTTTTTCTGATAAAAATTATGCAAAAAACGTATTTTCGATTTTTTTTTTGTCAGTTACAGCGTTCTTTAATTCTTGCGACGATATGTAAAGTATTTTGCCTTTTTCTGAGTTCAAAATTTTTAAAGTAGACCCTCTTGAAATTTTTTTATTTTGGAAATATTGCTGCAAAACTTTGCAGTCGCAGTGGCGGGTGTTTGTGTTTTGAGTGTTTCGACTCCGATACCGATACAAAAGCCTCAACTACGACTCCACAGCCCTCGTTCCTGATTCTGGCAGTCGTAATCGAGTAACTTCTAGATTCGAAAGCAATTTAATATCTTATTATTTCGGTCAATACTGAACGAATCGGTATTTTTTCGGTGTTGTAAAGCATGAATTTGAGTTTCACAAACCTGAAAAAATAATTTCGATTCGCTTAGTATCGACTGAAAGAATTAGAAATAAAATTGTTTTCGATGAGAAGTACCCGATTACGACTTCCAAAATTACACCCCCGGTTTAATCCACAAACAACGGTCCAATTTCAGCACAATTTTCAATGAAGTGAGCTGCTGTTATTCTTATGTAAAATAATTCTCTTTTAGATTTTTTTTTTTTAATTTTAAATCTCCAATCTTAACAGCTTTTCCTGAAACATAATCAGTCACATATCCATTAAACGAGTTGGTACACTTTTTTAAAATATTTAGTTTGCTTTTTTTTCAATAATATGTTCGAAATTCTAAACTTTATATTCTTTCATAAAGTCATGCACATATAAAATCTGTTTCCTTTCTAAAACATGTTCCATTAAACGTGAACGCAATCATATCAAATAAACAAATACTCCTAAAAAGAAGTCAGTCAGTTAATGGTTATTAAACGAGTATAAAAAAAGTCTTCTTTTCATAATAAATACGTGGTAAAAATAACAGAAACACATGCATACATGTTTAAGACAAGATTTGCTACTTCCGGAGTTTGGTAGGTAGTCTTTACCTCCGTCTATACATACATACATAAGAACATACTTGGTTCTATTTTATTTTAAAGTGCGTTACATTTTTTACTGGTAAAAAAAAAATTAAAAATTCCCAGAGATTTTCTCCGGCAATAATTATAAAATAGACAGTAGCCAGCCAGCCAGCCAGTCATGTAAACATTTTTATTTATCTGAAGAATAATCAGACATCTTAGTTATTTCCAGGGCAAGTTTTTATGTGCATTAAAAATTTGAAATGTGCAAGCAATATGCCCTACAAAAAAAAGAAAACAAATTCTATAAATAAAACAGGGGGCTACTGTGCAAAACAAAATTAAAGTTTACATTTTTTAACAAACACATTAAGCTCAGCAGAGTTTATGAGCTTGATGTGTTGGTTATCATCGTTCAGACCTGCAATTCTTATGTTTATAGGTGAGAGATTGGGGAGGGGTTCTCAGTTTCATGTACTCTGCAATTCTGTTTTGTTTTGTTATTTTAACAGTTATAACTTGAAGTTGGCTGTACATTAAAAATAAAAGGAGAAGAGGAAAGACAAGATGAAAATACAAAAATTGCAAAACTAGAATTTCATAAAGCAATTTCAAAGCAGAATTTTTAAAAAATTGCAAGTGTTAAGGTTGACTAATGTGAACTTTATTTAACGTTTTACAACATGATTCTGAAAAAAAGTAAAATAAGTTTTCAGTTTCTAAATTTTGATGCAAGTTCACATATTGATAGCAAATGTTAAGTCAAGCTAATGTTTAAAATTTTGAACCTAATGTGTAATAGGGACGGCCGCAGGAGGCTTTAAAATTGTCGTCAAAATGTAAAATGATCCTACTTTCTGATTTGATTTAAAAGATCGTACTATATATGTATGTACATTAGGGTGGTTCTTAAAATTAAAAGTTGAATTTTATCAAGTCTCAAATCCCAACTCGATGGTTATGAGTAAAAAACTACAAAATAAAAAAAAACAGAACTTAGGAAAAACATGTAAAATCAATTAAAATGGATAATCATTCAAAAAAGCAAATTTCGATCTACCAAAGGTTAAAATACAATTTGGTTTAAGGACTGATGTTTGACTATTGACGTCAGCAGTCGTCGATGGCTGCGAGTGTAAGACGGCAAATCCATCTGAGGAGATCAAGTGGTTGTGATCGAAATATGTCATGGTAACCAGCCGCCTGGGTTCGAATCTCAGGTCAGTCAAGAATGAATGATTATCAATAACAATTTTAATTAATTTTCATGTTGTAAAATTCCTTTCTTCATAAAAATAATTTAATGAAAATTAAATTTGATGAACTTAAGCCTGATTAAAATATTAAAAATTTGGATTAAAAACCATAAATAGTTCAACAAAATAACCACAATTCTAATTAAAATAAAAAAATTTTATATCCAGCACGCCCATCGAAGTTTGTGAAAATCCTTAATTTTTGGCTAAAATTTTAAAAATTAAATTATACTTAAATGAATATTTAATTCTTTATGCATAACAAATAATTCTTTTTATTGATTTTTTAATAAATCCGTGATATTTGCGTCTATAATCTTGGACAACTTGTAAAACATACATGTTGTTTTTGCTCTTCATTTCTTGGCAGTTGTTAATTATATTCTTCCATTAGCTTGACTCCCCTTTCCGCAGTGTCGTTGACTACCCTTAGTTGCCCAATAATTTCTTTGTCATTAACAAAAGAAGCAATCCCGTCCCAATCTTCAGAATTTAACTTACAACACGACTGCTGGAATTTTTTAAAAGACGGAATGCTGTGTGTCGTCTAACCCAGAACGAAAGTTATGCAAATTAAATTTTGGCCATGCAGTCTCAAAATTTCGAAAAATACCACACTCGGAATTCCTTTTTTTACAAATATCTCTTCAAAAACACTTTTCAAAATAATTTCATGGAAATGGTTACCATCATAAAAGTTTTTTTTTTCAAAAAAAAATTCAATGATAGCACAGGTTCCATTTGTACGACCGGTGTTGTATTCAAACATTGGAGGGCGTGCGACAGCCTTAATCTATACTGATTCGTCTAAAACGAATCCCATCAATTTGGGGTACTATAGTATAAAAAAATCGGGAAAAAAATGTCCGATATGGCTAATAACCACTCTTATGTACATACATATGTATGCATTACCCGCTAGTAAAGCTCTACAAAAAAAAGTTTTGGAAATTAAAGCTGAAATAATAGTTGTTAAACCTGTTTTATATGCTTTAATATATTCTTTAATATTTTGCGAAGAAATATATATCAGAGATATATTGTCGTCCAAATACGTACGACTTGTGTGATCGTGTAAACTACGCTTTAGCAGGCCGAAAGACAATTGCAAATTATATAAACCGAAACCATATTAATGGTACCCGCCTGCTTAACTTAAAATGGGTATTTAACTTAAGCTTTCACCTCATAATTTAAGAAGTCTGTTAAACCGAAGCAGTGTTTATAGTTTATATTAATTTTGGTTTCCCAATTTTGTTACGGACTTTTTAGTTCATTAAAAATTGTCTTTTTTGCAGTCGGGTTTTTGATTTTTTTAATTATTTATATTGCTTTAAATATTTTTTTTGTTCTTTGATAAATAATAATTTAAATAATTTTTTTTAAATAAAGGCTTTTTTTAGTTTTGGTTCATGTCATGTTGAGAGGTTATGCTTTATTGCACCGCTTTAAAAAAATCTTCGGTGTTAGATACCAATAATATCTTTTCAACACTCTGGGGGTTTTCAGTTAAAGTTGTGTTATTTTGTTTAAAAGTCTTTAAAATACCGCGCATTAATATAAAATGTTGCATATTTTACTCATACATACACACAAACAATACCATAAACAAAAAAAAAATTCTATTTTTACTTTGTTTTTTAATTACACTCGAAAAACTTTTCTTTTCATAAAGCAGTTTTATAGACACTGAAAGCGTGTGCAGATAAAACATCCTTATTCAACATAATAAAAATTAATTTTATATAATAATCTGCGATTTGATACCAGCAATCCTTTGGCAAATGCTTTGTGTTTTTGCCATTTGGTAATTTCTATTCTGGTATTAATAAGTCGAGACGTACGGCGCACAGTGCCTTAGAAATTAATTTCATTGGCCAAAAGTCCAATTTTCTGTTATCACCGATTTCCAAAATTTTAATGTCATTCAATAGTAAATATAACAAAATTTTGGTAGCCAAAAAAATTTGGTCAAACTATTGCGAATTGTGGGGCGTGGCATGCTGTTAAAAACAAACATTGTATTTAATTTTAGAAAAAATGTGATTTATGTTAATTTAATCAGAAGAAAATTATCATTCCTGAAATATTTTTTGTTATGTTAGTGGGATAATAGTTTTAAAGAAATGGAATGCGGTTAAATAAATTGTAATAGAATATTTCTGGTCAAAACTTAGCCTTAAAGCTTCGTTCATAATCTCAGAAACATTTTTACTTGGTGTTCATAATAGAGCAACAATTTTTTTTCGCAACCACACAGATCTTGCATTAAGAAACCGTTTGCAAATTTTACCCACAACAATATTATGCATCTATTAATATTATTATTTACAACATTATGTTGAAATTTTCATTAAAAACTAAATAAAATTATTTTAAACGTCAGAAACAATTTCATAAAAATTGTTGCTGAAGTTCTAGTTGACTTATTTTTGTTTAAAAAATAAAAGGAAAATATATGAAATACTTTGGGAAGAAATAAGATAGAAGAAAACCCAAATCAATCCAAATAAGACACAAGCCATCTGTTTCACAAGGAAAAGAAAACCTTTATATCTACCTAGTAGTAATCTCACTCTTTCTGGCTGCAGCATTAATTGGTCTAACAATATTAAATATCTTGGAATTTGTTTAGATACTAAACTAACTTTTAACCCCCATATATGTCATATTATTGATAAAGTCAATCAGGTATGTTCTAGGAATCGAAATGAAGTGAAATTAAAATCGAACGATAATTTAAATACAATTTTTTACAAAATTACCGTAGTTTATTGTGGTTTTAAGTGTTGTTCTTCCAAAAATAATAGCAACTTAAAGAATGAAGTAGATTAAATGGAATATTTTCATGAACTTTCATTACAGGGTCGTTTTGAAAATTTGCACGATTTTAAATTCACTGCATTTCGATTTCTAGAACACGCCCGAATATATATAAAAAAATATTATACCCACTTATTAGCAGAAATTCCATTCTTAGTAATTGCAATAAAATGTTGATAATTAAAAAATATTTCAGGCTATTTTATTTTACGGTTGTCCTGTGTGGGGTAACTGTGCTAAAACCCACATTAAACGTCTTCAAATAGCGCAAAACAAAATATTGAAAATGGCTCTAAAATTGCCATCGCATTTCTCTACCATAAGACTACATCTTATCAGTAAAACCAACACCGTCTCAGAAGGTATTGAGATATTAAAGTCTCGTTTTGAAACAAAATGTGGATTTTCCGAAAATCCACTTATTTGTGCACTTTATTAAAATTTATTATTTGTTGCAATCAGGCTTATAATTGTTATAATGTAATGTCATTGATATACTTTGTTATTTATGTATCTTTGTTTTCTTCATATTGAAGGTTTTTGCTAATAGTTTTCCTTCAAAATTATAAATTATTTATAAATATACTTGAATTTTTGTTATTTACCTATTAATATTTAAGATATAAGGCAAAGCTATTTCTTTGCAATATTTGTTTCCTTAAAAATGTAAGAAATTATGTAACTTACTATTAAATAAATAAATAAAAACCCAAATTGTTGCTCTGATTGTAATTAAAGCTTAATGCCAATACATATAATAAGATGGTTTATGGGCACAAAGACTCTATTCCGAAAAGAATTTCGTATGGGGGCTATGCGAAGTTATGGACCGATTCTTCCCATTTTCAATAGGCTTAGTCCTTGAAAGAATTAACATCTATATACCGAATTTCATCAAACTATTTCCAAAATTGCGACCCTGTTCTTTGCGCACATGGTTTTTATGGACGGACGGACAGCGGTATACTAAAAGGTGGGTCTAACGCCAATATTTTTAGGTGGTACGAACATCAGCACTTTGTTGGTGTGGGTATAAAAACAAAAAACCCCGCACTTTTTTACCAAATGCAAAAAAAAATCAAAAGTTTAACTTTGACCTTGAATTTCTCAACAAGTTCTTAACCGATTTGAATGAAATTATAACTGTAGAAAAGTTCAAAAAAACATCAGTTCAAAATCGAAGCCACTGTGCGACGTACATATCACAGGAAAAATGATCAGTAGTTTTTATCAATTTAAAAAATTGTTTAAAAAGTATTTCAATGTAATTAATGTGATAATTGAATTAATTATTTTTTTTTGTTGAAAGAAAATTAAAAATATAATTTTGATTAAATTAACATTTTAGTTGTTTTGAAATACATTTTGAACTAAAATATTAATTAAATAACAAAAAATCTTTATTGATTTTTTTCGTTTTAAATAAAATAATTATAAATTTCAAAAGATTTTGTTATTCGTGCTAAATTCCCAGTTTTTATTATTGATAAAAACACTTGAAATTTATTGTTGATGGGATAAGCTATTCCTATGCGCATTTCACTGGTTGCTTAGGCCAGATCATCAGGAAACTTCATCCATAAAGATTTTAGAAAAACTAAAGATATTAAACCAAGTAAAAATGTTAAACGTATAAGACTTATAGCAACAGTTCTACTTGTAATAATATCAAAGCTTAAACAAAACAACATCAACAATAAACAGTGCGTTCATCTCGTCTTACATTCCCCGCTACAATTAGTTGAAATTCTCTCAACATTAATTGTAGTTGTAAGTAGGTTAAGAAAAACAAAATAAAAAACAACAACAGCTTACAAAAGATGTTGTCAATTAAGTGTTTTTTAGGCCGTGCACCCGCCTGTTTATTATCAAAAAGTAATTTCAATTTTTGGGAATACAAAATTTAAATTTCAAAAGATTTTGTTATTCGTGCTAAATTCCCAGTTTTTATTATTGATAAAAACACTTGAAATTTATTGTTGATGGGATAAGCTATTCCTATGCGCATTTCACTGGTTGCTTAGGCCAGATCATCAGGAAACTTCATCCATAAAGATTTTAGAAAAACTAAAGATATTAAACCAAGTAAAAATGTTAAACGTATAAGACTTATAGCAACAGTTCTACTTGTAATAATATCAAAGCTTAAACAAAACAACATCAACAATAAACAGTGCGTTCATCTCGTCTTACATTCCCCGCTACAATTAGTTGAAATTCTCTCAACATTAATTGTAGTTGTAAGTAGGTTAAGAAAAACAAAATAAAAAACAACAACAGCTTACAAAAGATGTTGTCAATTAAGTGTTTTTTAGGCCGTGCACCCGCCTGTTTATTATCAAAAAGTAATTTCAATTTTTGGGAATACAAAATTTAAATTTCAAAAGATTTTGTTATTCGTGCTAAATTCCCAGTTTTTATTATTGATAAAAACACTTGCACGGCCTAAAAAACACTTAATTGACAACATCTTTTGTAAGCTGTTGTTGTTTTTTATTTTGTTTTTCTTAACCTACTTACAACTACAATTAATGTTGAGAGAATTTCAACTAATTGTAGCGGGGAATGTAAGACGAGATGAACGCACTGTTTATTGTTGATGTTGTTTTGTTTAAGCTTTGATATTATTACAAGTAGAACTGTTGCTATAAGTCTTATACGTTTAACATTTTTACTTGGTTTAATATCTTTAGTTTTTCTAAAATCTTTATGGATGAAGTTTCCTGATGATCTGGCCTAAGCAACCAGTGAAATGCGCATAGGAATAGCTTATCCCATCAACAATAAATTTCAAGTGTTTTTATCAATAATAAAAACTGGGAATTTAGCACGAATAACAAAATCTTTTGAAATTTAAATTTTGTATTCCCAAAAATTGAAATTACTTTTTGATAATAAACAGGCGGGTGCACGGCCTAAAAAACACTTAATTGACAACATCTTTTGTAAGCTGTTGTTGTTTTTTATTTTGTTTTTCTTAACCTACTTACAACTACAATTAATGTTGAGAGAATTTCAACTAATTGTAGCGGGGAATGTAAGACGAGATGAACGCACTGTTTATTGTTGATGTTGTTTTGTTTAAGCTTTGATATTATTACAAGTAGAACTGTTGCTATAAGTCTTATACGTTTAACATTTTTACTTGGTTTAATATCTTTAGTTTTTCTAAAATCTTTATGGATGAAGTTTCCTGATGATCTGGCCTAAGCAACCAGTGAAATGCGCATAGGAATAGCTTATCCCATCAACAATAAATTTCAAGTGTTTTTATCAATAATAAAAACTGGGAATTTAGCACGAATAACAAAATCTTTTGAAATTTAAATTTTGTATTCCCAAAAATTGAAATTACTTTTTGATAATAAACAGGCGGGTGCACGGCCTAAAAAACACTTAATTGACAACATCTTTTGTAAGCTGTTGTTGTTTTTTATTTTGTTTTTCTTAACCTACTTACAACTACAATTAATGTTGAGAGAATTTCAACTAATTGTAGCGGGGAATGTAAGACGAGATGAACGCACTGTTTATTGTTGATGTTGTTTTGTTTAAGCTTTGATATTATTACAAGTAGAACTGTTGCTATAAGTCTTATACGTTTAACATTTTTACTTGGTTTAATATCTTTAGTTTTTCTAAAATCTTTATGGATGAAGTTTCCTGATGATCTGGCCTAAGCAACCAGTGAAATGCGCATAGGAATAGCTTATCCCATCAACAATAAATTTCAAGTGTTTTTATCAATAATAAAAACTGGGAATTTAGCACGAATAACAAAATCTTTTGAAATTTAAATTTTGTATTCCCAAAAATTGAAATTACTTTTTGATAATAAAATAATTATAAATAATAAAACAGTAATAACTCGTAGAATTGTTGTTGGTGGCAATTGTCAAAACCTGAGCTATATTTATTAAATCAATTAACAAATTGTTTGAAACGGCAAAGTTTTTTGATAATTTTTTTTTTTAAATTAAAATTAAAAATATTATTTATTGAAAAAAAAATATTCCCAATTTTTAATAATCAATATAATCATTTTGGTAATAGGTGCAAAATCAACAAATTGTTTGCTTGATTCTATGAATTTGGTGATTAGAGACAATTTTTAATTTTTCTGATTTTACGTTTGACTTTTATACTATTTCCTTTAACAACGTATCTACTTCGTACGCTACTGGATCCATACGGTGCTATTTGGTTCCTTAAGTAAAACGTTTCTTAATAATTATAACCAATATGCCAATACGAATATTTTTTAATGAGTGTAAAATAAAGTAACCACCTTAGGTTTTATATGTATATCGTTCGACAAAAAGAAAAAAATTTTTCTTAAATTTTCAATAGTTTTTCAAACAAAATTTTGTTCATTTTTGTTAATTTTTCATTTTTTTATAATTTTTATTTGGTATTGTTAAATATTTTGGCAGTATGGAGGGCACGTATGTTACACTCCAGAGTGTTGAATCGTGTTCACAACGTGATTACTGCCTCATGTTGTGTGCTACATACAACTCTCCAAATCAAAACGGAAAATAGCAACAAAAAAAATGAAATAAAGTCGATTTAAAGATGCAGTGTTAGTGGTTAAAGGCATTATGCAATTGCAGTTGTAGTTAAAATTGTTAAATTCCAAACGAAACGGTTTTTTGTAGTAGGTTCATAGAGGAGATCCCGTTTATGCATACAACAAAACGAAAGCAAGCCAAATAGTAACACAAATCTTTTGCTGCTTTTCTTTTTTTTAGTACATATAGAAGGGGGAGAAAGCTTAAGGCGATCTTTTGAACCTTTATGGTGCTTAAGTTAGAGATGAAGGTATTTTTATTAAAGTTGTTGCTCGGTTGGTTGGTTGGTTGCATCCATGGCTTACATATAATGTCAGTTTTCGACAACGTCTTCGTCGTCATCATATCATGATTATAATTTGTGGATTCAATTGAGTATAAAGACACAACAGACACACAGAGTCATCGTGTAACCGTAACAAACAAATGCAAAAGAAACAGCAACAGCCATTACAAAATGTTAAATAAATAATCGTGGTGTTTAAGTGACTTTAGTGGTCACAAAGTTTAGTGACACATAGAAATTTAAATAAAATCACTAGACTCACAATAAGTCATGATGCAAGTCCAAATTCAGAAAAAAATACTTTTTTATATTGCTATATTTTCAATTTGTAAGTTTTTATATACATAAATATGTACATATGTAAATAAGTATGTATGTACATTTATAAGTAAAATTGCGAAATTCAATTTGGCCAATGTTTGCTTTATACAGTAGCCAGCAAAACTAAGTAAACAGCTTTAATAAAAAAAAAAAAAAAACAATGCCCATGTTATGTAACTCTCGCGTCGAAAATCTTTTCGATTTTAATGTGTGAAATGAAACAAAAATGCCATATATTGAAACAAACAGCTGTTTTTCTCACTAAACTGTGGCTGTAACTTTTTTTTTGGCGAGAACTACCTACATGCTGTCACGTAAGGAAATTACTCGCCAATTTACAGAAAAAGTGTGTCTTTAACATTTTTGTGAGAAAAGTTCCTGCTTCGAACTGTCAAATATAGCCGACGGTTGTGTTTTCTCCGTCGTCGTTGAAAAATTTTCAATTTTAGTAAATTTTGTTCGCCGTCAACGATATGTGTTACTGGCGTTCTCAAGGTCTGCTATGTCGCATCGGCTTCGGGTGCAATGTTATGACATTTATAACGTAACGATGTTATCTGTTTTGATAGTTTTCCACATGAGTTACAGACACAGTTTTTTCTTACTTTTCGAGAAACGATGGAATATTTTGTTTCACATCTTTTCGATGCGAGAAGTTCTCACTTAAGTTACAGAACATGGTTACAGGCTCGGATAGGGCATACAAACATTGAGGGCTAGCACAGTAACATTACAAAAATAATTTAATATACCAAAAAGCGGGTCGGCCTCTATACAAAAAAAGTTGTGCCCCCAACGACCCATTAAACAGCACCATTGAAAGTCCGATCTAGTCATACTCCCCTAAGCCATTTGTGGACCGATCAGGCTGAATTTCAAAATTGAATAGCAAAATTAAACAGAGCATATGTTACATAAATATATACCAACCATGTCCCCGTCATATTTGGGGTCTTCGGAAATCCCCTTTTCAACAGATTTTTTTTAAATGAAAATTCTATTTCCCATACATTTTTATTAAAAGTCAAATAAGATTTTTCAGCTGGGTGGTGTTGAATTCGCAATCTAACGGTTTGTCTCGTAAAAACTGTATAAAACTCTATGCTTTTATTAAGTTATGTTTTCTTTTCTCTCAACTTGCATATAGTAAAGGCTTTTTGTGTTTCATGCTTAAATTAAAAAAAAGATGCCCCAAAGACGTTTGGTTTAAAAATTTAATAAAATTTTTACCCCGTTAATATTTTAAAGGGTAGCCTTTGCTTTCTAACACAGCTTCTAAACGTTTTTACAGTGTCAAATTTCGTGATGATCGGTCCAAAATTTACTATAGGCCCCATAAAAAGCTTAGTCTCGGAAAACTTTAGTACGGGTTATACCATAACGAAAATTGTAATAAATAAAGCCCACTCCTGAAATATTCTAACTGTCGTTGGAGGGTATCAATGATTCGGCACAGCCGAATGTAGCACCCTAAATTGGTTTTATTAAATTTATCAAAGTTTTTGTTGTTTTGGCATTTAGTTTGTCTATTCTTTAAAAAGACTTCTTTCGTGATTTCGCTCATTTCTATCTGAAATTTCTCATATCAGCTCTTTAAAGCATTACCTTCACTGCGACACACTTTTAAACGTTTATCAGAACCAAATATTTTAAATTTCTGTTCGTCAGTAAAAATAACTTAATCCCAAAACACTTCTACAAAATTTATTTTAAGAGCATGATCCTTTAATAAGGCACAAACTGATATATTGCTCAACAAAAATTAAAACAACGAAAGGCGTTGTTGCAGAACTTTGGTAATTATTTTACTACAATAAAATTAATAGTGCAATAAACAAACGTGGCAATCAAATTATCCCTCTAATACAATATAATTTACTTTGTTTTTTTTACTTTTCTATAAAATATTATAAACGTATATATTTTTGATCAAAAGGTTCTTTGGTTATTAATTTTCGTTATGGGTCGATTACGGATGGCAACTGAACTGAAATCAGACAACGCCGCCGATAAAGTTAAGTTGCCATCCGTAATCGACCGTTTAATCTTTTTTATTGTTTTACATTCACTAAGAACTGATTGCGTGAAACATTTTTTACGTAACATTCACGATAACATTTTTCCCTTCGAGGAAAATAAACATTTCATGGGAACAACAATTCTACTTTTTATTCGTGATTGTGAATAAAATTATTTTCATTTAACAATTTATTTATTCACGTAATATAAAAACATTTAATTTTTATATTTTTTGTAATTAAATTTTGAGGTTTACACTAATTTATCATATTATAATACAACAAGCTGTTCACAACGGTGCTACTCAGCCTAACATAATACTTTGTGCCGGTTCACACAAGTCAAGTTTGACTCGTCAAGTCTTGAGTTTTTAGGAGAGAGGGGAAAAGAAATGGCATTCTCTTTTCCCTTCTCTCCTAAAAACTCAAGACTTGGCTTGACTTGACTTGACTTGTGTGAACCGGCACTTTGGTACTTAGCACTTTAGAACTAGGATGAAATCATTGAAGAAATTCTTGACCCAACTGAACTTGCTGTCGAAACTTTAGATTAAGATGATGCTGACGATAATCTAACTTGCAGTACTGCTCCAACATAAAACAAGGGAAAGAAATATGTTTAACAGCCGTACCTAAACAAGAGCGGAAGGCGGAACGTTTTCTTCCGCTTGGTTTTTACGCTGGTATGACATTCCAAAACAAGAGCGTCAACGTTGTGCCACGAACAATAGTGTTAACTCTCTTGTACAATAAAACCCATAAAATAGAAATAAAAAAAGGTTTAAAACCAAAGATTGACCAAAAAAACTTAAATTGCCATAATTTATTAACAATAACGGCTAACTTCACTATTAAAAGCGCTGTCAAAATCGGAATTTAAAATTGCAAAGTGTTGATTCCGCGCTATTTAGGGATGCTTCATACAAATTGTATGGGCATGACAATTTTTGACAACTAGAAAACGCGTGCAAGTTTTGTTTAGGTACTGCTGTAAGTGAAGTGTCAAAATTGTCGCTTCAATTCTCATTACGTCTTGCCGCTCACAAACATGAGTCGCAGGGAATCCAAGTTAATTTGCCTTTTTTTTGCTTTTTGTATTTTACTGTTATTGCAAATTCAACCCATATGTGCCTTTAATTTTGAGTTGTCATATTATGAGACCGCATTAAATATTACAGGTTTTTGTTGTAATATTGGTAAAAAAAAAAATTTGAATAAATTTTAAACAAAAATTAAATAAAACCTTCTAATTTAAAATTAATGTGGGTCTTATGGTAATATTTTTGCTAAAACATATAAAAATTAGTAAAATTTTAAATAAATTTTGATGTGTTTTCAGGGCTACTGTACATTACAAAATATTGCATTTTCTTTATACTGTATCAACTAGCGTGTAGCATAAATACGTGAAACCGTATTTGCGATGGCATTTGACTTATTAGTTTTAGTTTTTTTTTCATCTTCGTTTATTGGCAAAATATTGTTAAAATGCATTTCATATCATACCACCTACACATTTAAGGCTGGAGTTATATATTTTTTTTCTTTTGCCAAAAAATTACAGCTCAAATTCCTTGCAAATCGATTTTTGCTGTTAATTTTCCCAACTACCAAACTAATCAGCCAAATTTTAACGGGACAGGAAAAAGTAGATATTTTTTGCAGTTTATTGGTTCTTAATTTGACGTAAACGTTTGCATAGAATTTCATTAGGAAAATTGCTTAAAAACTAAAGGCCTTCTTCATAAAATATGTATATTTACTGACTGGCCCACAATGTCGATAAGAAAATGTGTATCGCATATTTACATTTCACAAAAATAATTTTTAGTTTTTTTATGCCGAGTCTTATGTACGCTTCACTTTTTAGCGACAAGAATAGAAAGTTATTCCCCTATAATGGTTCACAACTTAACTCAGTTGAGTTGAAATTAAAACAACTGCTAGTGATGAGTTGTAAATTTTTAAAGTTTTTGTTAACCGCACTATGTATATCAGAGTTGTAAACCATAATACAAAAATGCGAAAATTTACATGAACTAAAATGAGTTGTTAACCGGAATTTAATTATTACATGCAACCAAATCTCATTTCGGTATCGACAATAAAATATTTATATTTCGATATTGGTTTAAAAATAAATTTTAATTACATCGGTATACCGGTACATATATAAACTTTTATAACGGTATATTGTTCAGTGGACTTAATTACTGTTTTTCGTTAAGTTAAAGATGTTGTATTTTATGTCTATGTTGTCTATGCATGCAGTGATCGCTTATGTTGTCCACAAACAAGTCTCATTGAAGACAAGAAGACCGACAATTGCATCCATTTTGTTGTCAATGTGGTTTAAAAGACGACAAAATGCATGCAATGGTCGCTTACGTTGTCCTCATTAAAGTATTATTCTAGGCAAAAAATGATTTTAAACACGACAAAATACACGTTTTGTTACTTAAGTTGTCGTCATCAATATTATATAGGCGACAAATTCTAAATTGTCCTGAGAACATCGTAGACGACATTTACGTCTAGGACCATTTTGCCAACTGGATATATCAGTGTAGGGCACACACATACTACCAAATTTATGCTTGTGTGGGAAGCAGAAGAAAACAAATGACGCCCACAACAAGAAATGACAACAAAACAACAGCTGAACGTACCAACTATGATATTGCTGACGCTAAATGGAATAAGGGTGATTAATAAAGAATGGCATAACAATTCAAAATCAAAAATTTAAACGTATTTGTTCCATTAAATCGGGCGCTATATGTTTGTTGCATTTTTAAAAATTTCGAGTAAAGTGTAACGAACGAGCTCACCTCACATCATATGTAAATAACTATAGTTATATATCAATTAAAATCATTATTTTAACAAAAGAAATTGAAAGTTTTTGAAGGAAGTGGTGAGAAAACTGAAAGTGTCCAGAGTATATATACAGCCCAATTATGAATAAAAATTCCCCGGGAGTTTTTTCCCTTTCCCCATTTTTGTAATAGCATTTACATAGGAAAAATGGGAGAAGGGAGAAAACTCCCGGGGAATTAATGTTCTTTTGACTATAAGGCGAATGTAAGAAGAGAATGTGTTTTTTATTTACAGGACTCTTCTTGATTATAATTAGAAATAGGCTGTCAAACGATTCTGTACTAAAATGCTGTTGGCTTTGCATATAAAAACTGGAATTTTTTTTATATTTTATTAATAAAATTTTATAAAAATATCAAAATTTAAATAAAATTTTAATGCAATAATTAACTAATTTTATAGATCTCATGAATTGTTTTTTGTTCAAGTAAATTATACAAAATAAAATGCTTTTTTTAAATGGACTATAATTAACTTAAAACGCTTAGCATATAACAGGATCACAATGTTTTAAGCGAAAATGGTTAAGTGCTTTTGCACTTTCAAGCTAAAAACAATGTTGAACAACATCTTCCACCCACTCACTTACCCACTGTAACGTACGAAAGTCGATAAAGTACTTTTCATGTTTTTCACAAAACAAGCCAGAGGCAGGTTTAACCACAAATAAACTTTACTTTAGTCAGAACTAATAAACGTAATATGGAAATAAATGTCCTGTTAGCACTTAAGATAATAAAGCTTAATTTTATACATTCAAACAATTTTTGTGAGAATTGTTGTGCAGATGCATTCAAAATTTATTATTCTAATAATTTTTTTTTATAAAAACAATAAATTTTACAATTAAAATGATTGCCTTTACCATAATTTCTTTATATGTTATCTGTATATCTCCTACACCACTGTTTTAATGTTATTTTAAATATTTAAACGTATTTTATTTAAACATTCAAATTGAATTTCTTATTTAGTGGTACACCACGCACTCATACTTCTGCTCCAGGATCTGGTAAAGTCATTTACACTTTTGGCAATCCAACGTTGATCAGTAATAGCCAATGGTCGCTTACCACCAAACCAAAAATAACTATTAAACAATTGTTGCAACATAATGGTGAATGCCTGGAGAAGTGCTCGAATAGCAAATACATGTTTGATAGTCTACGTGAGAAGGCAGACATTGCGGGGGATCGTGTCTTTAATATTGGCAAAAGTTTGTGCCAAAAAGTATTTGGAGAAGATGCAGAAGATTATGCATTAGCACAAGTGGATGTTCACTCACAGGTGGGTTTTAATTTTATTTACACACAATAGAAAAAATTCTTGTTTAAGTGTCATAACTTTGTTAACCCCAATTAAAATCGGCTCATTTTTTTTAACTGATTTTTGTTGTTGACATTTTTTATATACAAACTTTTGTACATACATACATTATGCGATGCCAGAAGTGCAGATTTATCTGCATTTTGAAGATTTTATCCCCAAAATTGTCAAAATGCAGATTTGCAGATTTTTGGTTTAACATTGCAGATTTTTTAGCTCGGTGGAAACTTCTTTACATTGTCATGATTGTACTATTTCCACTTCTTACATTGATAAATAAATATACTTTAACAACCATTCATGGAAGAACCGTGTGGGAAAAGATTCATTGGTAGAAAAATTATTCCCAAAAGATAACTTAAAATTTACAAATTCGCATTATCTTGACACATTAATATCGCCGGACTTATGTCATCTGATTTGACATTAAATAATATGCTTATGCACGTATACATATATTCATATGCACTTATGTATAAAAGTTGCAATATATGATCTCTTGTAAATTTTCAATAAGACCCTTGATAATTAAAATAACAAAGATGTGAATAATCCTTACTCAGCCTGAGTAATAAATTTTGGATAGATATTTTTAATGTTATACTGGTATGTTCTGCAAATCGAAATGAAGTGGATTTAAAATCTAACAAATTTTGAAAACGAGCCTGTGAAGAAAGTTCATAAAAATATTCCTTTTTATAAACTCCATACTTTGAGTACCAATTATATTTACAAGACCAACTCTTAAAAACAGGAAAAACTACAGTCATTTTGAAAAGAATTGAAATCAAAATTTCGTTCGATTTTAAATTCACTTCATTTCAATTTGTAGAACATGCCCGATAATATCCATAAATTATTAGCCTTGTTCATAAAATCGAACAAATTTTTAAAACTTTTCTGTGTTGAAGTTCAAAAAAAAATATTTCCTTTTTCATACCTCATACCTCGAAGACCACTCATATTTACCATAACGACCTTTAAAACTACCATCAATTTTAAATTCGGGTACATGTTTTGAAATCAATTGTAATATCTTTTTCTAAATAAACTACATAAAAAATGTAATAAATGTGTTTTGAAGGTTTATTGAAGATTTTTAAAACCTTGACGCAGGTTTTGCAGATTTTTTGATAAAAATAAATTTATGGTTTTTTGCTGATTTTTCCTCGAAAATTTCTGGCAACACTGCATACATATCGCACTTGATCAAAAAGAGGGTGGGTATTGACTGAACATTTTTATTTTCTTCTTTTGCGGCATGTAATATTCATATCGTGCTATTTTGCATAATTGTTGTTAATGAAACGTTTTAAAAATTTTGTTTCATATGGCTTAAATATTCAATTAAAAATTATTTCACTTCTACTGAAAATTTTTAAATTTTGATCAAGTGCGATATGTATGTAGGTATATTTTTTTTACTTTATTTTAACCATTTTTAAATTAATGTATCATTATTATAATCTCTTTACAGGATTCTATTAAAACGGTAGGCACAATTTTTAGTGATTACGATGGTCCACTAGATGCTTCGTCTACACTGTTAGTGGGCTCCGATGAAATGTCATGTCGCACAGTACGCCTTAATTTTAGTAAAACGAAATCAGTCGGTGTTTTTCCTGGACAAGTTGTTATGGTTTCAGGCATGAATCCAAAAGGAGATATTTTTATGGTTGAAGAGCTATTTACAGAACAAAATCTTAATCCACCTAAGCCACCAGCTATTGTTGAGCAATTAAGTTTTGTTATTGCCGCCGGACCATATACCCAAGATGATGATTTAGTATATGATCCTTTAAAAGATTTAGTGGCTTATCTAGAAGATCATAAGCCTAATGTGTTGATTTTGTGTGGACCATTTATGGAATCTGAACATAAACTTATCAGTGATAACATATCGTTAGCGGAAACATTTGAAGCTTTTTTTGAAAGGATGATCACTGGCATAGTTGACTCTGTTGGCAGTGATACTACTATTTTAGTTGTGGCATCTCATCGTGATGCTAATACTGATTGTGTGTATCCCACAATGCCATTAGCTCGCATTGAAAAATTTCCAAATGTTCACATGTTACCAGATCCTTCCATAGTGGATTTAAATGGTCTGACCATTGGTATGACCTCTACAGATATTGTAGATCACATTTTATACAATGAGTTACAGATGTAAGTTTAAAACAAGCATTTTAGTGCCATATTCGGCTTTGCCGAATCTTATATACCCGTCGCCATTGTATACATATTAGAGCGTGTCGGCTTCTAAACAAAAAAATAAATTGTGCCAGTTACCCCCTAGAAGGAAAGATATGTCAATGAAGTTTCTAAAACAAGAACAATTTGTTTGCCACGCCTTCAAGTACAGCCCTTTTTGTTTTTTTGTATGTAGCGCTGCCATTTAAAGTCTCATCATATCGCATATCGTTGTTTATGGCTTTATTTTTGCCATTGATGACTTTTTAATCCGACATCAAATTTTGGGTGCCGCTTATGCCATCTGGGATCCTTCCCCCAAATGTCCAATTTTTTCACCTGCCAAGAAAGTCCTTCTTAAACTAATGCCCGTAATTTCAACAAAAAGATATCTAGCTGTGTATAGGTATCTATGATTTTCATAACTTTAAAACGATATCTGACATACAATTTGGCGACAATAACTTTTAGGATAGCTTCTATGTCATGACAAAATGTTGTGCTGGCTGAGTCAAAATTAACAATATTTCTAATATAACCCCATTCCTAAGGTCACTTAAGGGCAAACAAATCTCATAAAGATGAAGATATCTAAATAATGTTCGGCACAAAGAACTTGTACATGAATCTTAACCTAATAACATAATTTTGTTCTGGCGGTTCCTTGATTGCGCTCTCGTAAATTTGTTTTTAAATACAATGGTGTAGGGTATCATATGGTTGGGCTTGGCCGACTCTACTTTCTTACTTGTTTTTCTTTTTAGCAATGCTGGTGACAAAGTAAAGCGTGTGGTTAATTATTTATTACATCAAAAATCGTTCTACCCTTTAAGTCCACCAAAAGAAGATGAAATGTGTTTCGATAGCTACTTGGCTAATAAATTTGCCAATATTGATCAAATTCCAAATATTTTAATATTGCCAAGTTCCCAGAAATGCTTTTTAAGGGTAAGTTAAAATTGTTATCTGTTTTTTCCATAGTGTACAATAACAAAAATTTATTTTTTAATCATTATATCTATGAAAACTGTTGTTCATTGTACGAAATCGTTTGTAATTTTGCTCCACGGAATCTTGCGTTTCATGTACGAAATACACGAAATACAATGACGTCCACTACGATAACGTACATATACGTACGTTACAGTATTATACAATATACAGTATTTTTAGCGTACTTATTTGTACTTTGAACGTGTGTGTACCGTATTTTTTAAAGCAAAGAAAATTTTATAAAATCGAAAAATAGCCATAAAAAAATATGATTTGAAGGTAAGCTATATAACAGGAGTGCATAAATATAAGAAACATGCAAAAGTATACCAATGTTTTATGGAGAAGAGCATTGGTGCCTATTTCAGCAAACAATTGTTTATAAGCCCCACCCCTTTGTTTTTTACGCTCAACAGTTTAGTAGCACTTAAAAGTACAAATAAGAACGCTAAAAATACTGTACATGTACGTTAAAAGAAGTTATGTACGTTATCTTAGTGTTTGTGTGCGTCAGCTCACACTCGTTGTGTACATTATATGTGTGTGTACACATTCAAAAACACAAAAAACAATTTTAGAGTTTGTGTGTTAGAAAAATACGTTACGATAATGTATAGTTTTTTTCGAACCCTGCATCAGTTTTTTTATTTTAGTAAATTTAGCTTTGACGTTCTTTTGTATATTCCAATTCCCAATTCACATTATACAGGGGCCTCATATTGGAGTAGTTATTACCAGCGAGTAATTTCGTTTTCCGCTTTTGCAGCCATATTTTCTGCTAATTTCCTTATATTATTTCTAGCACCTCGTTTGGCCTGTTGATTTGTGGTATCATAATGCTGTTGCAATCCAATTTTGCTTGCCGAGTTTTGGTGTTGGTGATACGCAATTTAACCTCCCTTCTATCCTCAATAAGATTCCAGGTTTGATCTGATATCCGTAGTACCATGTTTTTAGTTGGATTACCGAGACACTTTTTTTGGCGGATTAAAGAAAAGGATTTTTAAACTGTTTCCAGTACGTGTCGACATTTAACACATTATTTTAAGGAGGTTCGGTTTTTTATTTAAGGAGTAAGTCTTTCTCTGTTCGTCCGCCTCTCAAGATTAAATCTAACTCTTTTCTTTGGTTTATCGCATTTGTTCGCGCATTACTTTATTGTATCACTCCTATCACAAGATAATGGTCGCTGCCAATATCAGCTCCTCTTTTCTCACATCGAGCAGTCAGTGACTACACATTTTACTTATTGCGATAGGTCTATTTGGTTTTCTGTTAACTTGTCGTTTGATACCCAGTTAATTTTATGCACTTTCTTATGAGGAAATAATGTACCACCGATAACCAGCTTGCAGATGGCGCTTGTTTTGCAAAACAGTTTGCCGTTTTTAGTCATACGACCAACACCATGCTTGCTAATGACAAACTCTCTACCACGATTTTCGCCACCAATCTGAGCATTAAAATCGGTCATCAAGACCTTTATGTCGCCTTCATTGGTCGAGGTCATTACAGAGTTAAGCCTACAATAAAATTCATCCTTGATCAGTCTATCTGGTGTATCGGTCGGGGCATATCATTGTACATATGAAACGTTCCTCGATTTTGTGTTTAGCCAATTGCATCCTAGAGTGTTGCTGCGGCTGCCAGATGTAGTCTTCAGTCAGACATCCTCCACAAGTAGAGCATTGAGTTTCAGTGATTTTGTATTTTTTTGTTGTCACCGAGTGACCTGAGACGCATCGGTGTTAGCATGCCATTCAGGTTACTCAACAGCAGGTTCGCCTTCTCAATCTAGATGGTGACAAGCGGGTGCTTGAACGGCATTACTAGGGACTACTTGGTTCGGAAGTTGTCAGCTGCTTGGGCCTTTCAACAGAGGAATCGCTTCTTGATATTTCTTAAGCTGTTGGCCTCTTTGCAAGACACCATTCAATTGATGGGTCGTAGTTAATTGCCAAACACAAAAAAATCCTACCCAAGTTTTGTTTTTTTTTTAATTAAACCATTAATTAATAATAACATCAGTTTTAAATAAAAACTTAATCAAGTAAACTAAACGTTTACTTATATCAACAACATTACTGCAGAAAATGTTATTGGCCATGAAGGCTTTCTTTGTATTGATATTTAAATAAATAAAATGTAAATATGATTCGATTACGGTTATGTATGTATAGCTCTTTATGCTTGCCTTTTTTGAAGTTGTGGTTCTTCTTTTGTAATTCGCGTTTTGCTGCGTTAAATTTTCTCAGAAACGTAATATGTACTCGATATATAATTTGTTCGTTTGCTGCTGCGCCTTACTCTTGAGTTTATTGTGAACGTAATGTTCCTATAGGATTTGTTCCTCACGTACGGCGATATTTTGACGTGATCGTGACATTTTGTATAAAACAGAGCTGTAAATGAATCGTTCTTTTTTTTATTTTAATTCGTTACGAATAAGCTAAATTTTGAATTAATTCTTTCCACAGAAAAAAAGAATTGAATGAAATTTTAATCCATTCAAACTTAGACAGAAATTAATTTCAATTCGTTTTCCAATTCAAATGAAAAATATTTCGTTACCTAAAACGCAAAAGGCCCTAACTAATTATAGCTTCTAAAAAGCTTTTTATGTTATTTTCCAACAATTTGTTTTTTTAATCGATTTAGGCCCAAATTTACAGTTATTAGTTAGCTAATAACAACAGTTTAACAAATTAAATATTATTTCCAGCTTTTTCTTAACCATAAGTTTAACCCTCAAATGTTATTGGTTAACAACTTTTATTTTATTATTAATTATTTTAATAGAGTTGCCATATTTTGGTCTGATTAAAATTTTTACAAACCAATTATTGTAAATATGATACTTTAGTTAAGCCATAGTTATCATTTTAGTTTGCTTATAATTAACTAATGACTGTAAATTAGTTTTTGGGTTTGTTTCAAATTTTAAAATTTTTCGCGAATTTTAGACATGTTCGCGATATAAGCGATTAGTTACAGTAAGTTTTGATTCTTTACAGCTAGGGTTTCTAATTTCCCGGTCTTTTTATATTCCCGGGAAACGAAACAAAAAAAATCTTATTCCCGGGAATCCCGGGATTTTTTGAATAAAACAATGATTTCATTAAATGAGTTAAAGACAAAAGTTTTTACTTTTTTAAAAGAATATACAGTGAAAACTCTGTATAGTGGACACTCTCTTTAGCGGACACCCCCTTTTAGTGGACAAAAACTCTGAAACGTAGCACTAAAAAATAATTTTCATGTGAATGAACCTCCCATAGGTGGGCACTCCCTTATATGGACATGGACAAGCTTTTTGTATATATTTTGGTTGTAAACCCTCCATTATGTGGACATCTTCATAAAATCCCTGAAATTTTTTTAAATGTTTTTGTTTATTTTTTTTTTTATCTGGCATCGCTTTTGCATATTTTCGGCTTGTTTTCAAATATTATTCATTTGGTAACTCTGAAGCAACTAAAAACCCCACAAGAAACGAATGAGCGAGTAGTCACATTTTTCATTTTGGTGTTAAGAAAATGATAGGAAAAAATTACCGATTGTGACCGATAACTTGATTTCGATCATTTCTTTCTATCACTTCCCCACAAGAAACGAATGAGCGAGTAGTCACATTTTTCATTTTGGTGTTAAGAAAATGATAGGAAAAAATTACCGAATGTGACCGATAACTTGATTTCGGTCATTTCTTTCTATCACTTTCTTAACACCAAAATGAAAAATGTGACTACTCGCTGAATCATTTCTTGTAGGGTTTCTTAACACCAAAATGAAAAATGTGACTACTCGCTGAATCATTTCTTGTAGGGGTATGTATGCATCCCTACAAGAAACGAATGAGCGAGTAGTCACATTTTTCATTTTGGTGTTAAGAAAATGATAGGAAAAAATTACCGAATGTGACCGATAACTTGATTTCGGTCATTTCTTTCTATCACTTTCTTAACACCAAAATGAAAAATGTGACTACTCGCTGAATCATTTCTTGTAGGGTTTCTTAACACCAAAATGAAAAATGTGACTACTCGCTGATTCATTTCTTGTAGGGGTATGTATGCATCCCTACAAGAAACGAATGGGCGAGTAGTCACATTTTTCATTTTGGTGTTAAGAAAATGATAGGAAAAAATTACCGAAATCAATTGTTCGGTCACAATCGGTAATTTCTTTCTATCATTTTCTTAACACCAAAATGAAAAATGTGACTACTCGCTCATTAATTTCTTGTAGGGATGTTTTGTTGTCAAATTAACTAATTGGTTTTGTGTCAAAAATGGCTTCACAGCGAAAGTGTTAAAAGTTACTGAAATAGAAAACTGGGTAGATCACAAATGCTATGGAAGCTCTGAAATATCTTCATAATGTAAAACAATTCTTATTGGCGGATTTTAAGGCTTATAACTATTTAAAACAATTGGAAAGCTGTTTGCAATATCGTGCTATTGCCGAAACAACTTTTTTAAATCGATTTAAAACTATAAATTACAAAACATTATTAACTAGTGAATATTTTGTATGTACATGTTAATGAAATTAGAATGATCTCTCTTTGTTTTCGTTAATTAATAAACTAAAAGAAAAATATTATGCACTTTTTATTAGACCTCCCCTTAGGTGGACACCTCTCAATAATGGACAAATTTTAGGCGACCGCAGCTGTCCACTATAGAGAGTTTTCACTGTACACATATACAACAGTCTAAAAAAATTAGGCTTAATAATTCCACAGAAAACCAAATAAATTGGAACATCCATATGCACACGCATATTATATATGTAGTATGTTTATATTACATATGTATATATTTTTTTTTTAAGAAAATTTTTTAAATTTTATTAAAGCATTTAAAAGCTCATCAGAGATTCTATTTCTAATCCTTGTTGATATGTATATAACCTGCTACCGAAAACGTGCTCTCGTTCTCTACAGACGTTGGTTTTATAGTAAGAAGCGCCTGATACAAAGATTATAAATTTGTTGGCCTGTTACCCGTGACTTAATAGACGTCAAAATCTTTTTTTATTTATTTATTTTTTTAGAATTTTTAGATGGTTCTGGTACTGGTGATGGTGTATCGTGTACATTTTCATTTTCTACTTCAAGAAGCTTTTTAGACATTTCATCAGCAATTAAAATTTTTTATTGGAGTAGGAAAAATAGTTCGATTTGTAGGTAGTTTTTAGTAAAGATTAAATTTTTATTGCTCGTTTTTGATTTTAACGATGCAAACAAATTAAGATTTCAAAAAATTCAATTTGAAATTCCCGAAAATTCCCGGAAACAATTTCCCGGGAATAATTTAAAAATAATGTCCCGGGATTCCCGGGAATTCTTTCCCGCGTAGAAACTCTATTTACAGCTTCAACGATTAATAACACTGTGCTCGAAATTTACACTTTTTTAGACAAGCGACAAACGACTGCGCATATTAGAAAAAGTTTTACTTTACATAAAGGAAATTTTATTGCGAAATTTCGGTTTTGTTAGAAATTTCAATAAACTAAACCGTTTTTAAGTTACGCGAATATATGTTGTGCAACCTCCATTTTCGAAATAACGGCATATCTCGAAAACAAGAGCTAACCTAAAAAACGGTTAGCACCATTGGATTAATCGTACCCGAATTATATTAAAACGCTATGTGCCCGGTTTGTCTATTTTTTCAACTAGCACAGTGTAATCAAAGTAGAATTTGCTCTCATGCTGGTGTTAGCAAATTTCCGCTAATTTAGCAATTTTAACCGATTTCTTGCCATTTCTTATAGTTTTAGTGACTTTTACTCAATTTTTCCGCAATTTTGAAAATGAATTTTTTGTTATTTTCCGATATTTCGTTTTTTAACCCATTTAGCGATTTCAAATAAATTTTAGGGATTGTTTAAAAGTTTTCAATTATTCATGTTCGCGATAGAAGTGATTTTTTCCTGTGATTCTTTACAGCTTTCACGATTTCCTCACAATTCCAATCCAATACAAAATAAATTCAAACTTCAATCAATTCAAATGAGTCGGAAATGAATTGCCAATTCTTTTTTCGAATTCATTTTAATTTATTCAAAATTTTTTGAATTGATTCAAATTTTATTCAATTAATTTTTTTGTGTGAAAAGAATCAATTCAAAATTTGCTAATTCAGTGCATGAATGATTCGCGAATTAATAAGAAGTAGTATAACACCCTCTTATTCAAATTGAGTGGATCGAAAACAAAAGTAAAAATCAAAAAGTACCGAAGTAAACCGAAGTAGTAGCAAAGTAATTTCATTAAGCATGTATATAAAGGTTAATTTTAAAGACTTTAATCGCATTTTGCCAAGTTCGATTTTTTTTTTTTTTTGAGATATGACTGACTATCTTGCAATAAAGGAGCGATATGTGAAGTTTTGTCAACATCGTTGCAGTTGTTTTCGAGTTTATCGCTTACAAACCAGCAAGCCATTTTTATATAGATTACAAAAAATACAAATTTTTATTTTATTCTAATGTGTATTCTAAGTCAAATTACAATCCTCAAAACAACAGAAATATACAAACGAAAATTCTGATAATGCATACAAAATATTCCTGGAAAATATTGAAGGAATAAGAATATTAAAGCATAAAAAGCTTTTGAGGATTGTAATTTGACTAAGAATACACATTCGAATAATATAAAAATTTGTATAATAAATGTTACTCAACATGAGAAATAAATTCCCAGATTCTATTTGATTACAAAAACTTTTAAATTACATATTATGCTGCTAAGCAAAAAAATATTTCCAATCAGCGTTTAAAAAGCTGCAGTTGAGATAGTAAAAGTCATAAGATTGTGCTGTAACTTCGACAAAGGCAACGGTTTATTTTCGTCCAATGAAAAATCAGAAAGTGGAAGAAAAAGCCATTTTTTGATTTTGACTGCAGCTTTTTAAACCCTGTTTCCAACACATACGAAAATTTGAAGAATCAGTTTAATGTGTGTCCATGCCGCTTTATAAAGGGTGTCCAAATTTGAGGTATCATTTGACAATGGAAATCGCTATAGGGAGATGATCTGAAGCTTTTTGTGGAGCAAAATTTATGATTTAGACGTTGCGAATATGTTTTATCAACAGGATGGTGCCACTTACCGCACAGCAAGAGAAGCAATGGAATTTTAAAAGAAACGTTCGAAAATCGCATTATTTCTCTTAGAGGAGGAATGAATTAGCCACCAACATCGTGCGATTTTTCTCATTTAGACTATTCTTTGTGGGGTGTTTTTAAATCGAAAGTGTACAGCAATAATCCCACTACAGTTCAACAGATTAGCAGTTTATTGAAAAACGTAATCGAAAATTTTGGTAAAAGATTGGAATCCTGCCAAGCCAGTAGTTGGGTCACTTGACCGACATAATTTTTTTATTTTTAACCGGAACCATTTTGTAATAAACTGAAAAAAATGTTATTTAAAAAAAAAAAATATTGAAATTTAAATGATATCTCAATTTTGAACACCCTTTATTTATGTATTTTGTAGCATAAAAAAAATTTGGTTTTTAACCTGCGTTTACGTAAACACAGTTTGTTTCGTCAACTTCCCAAAACAAACGAAAATGGACGAGGACGGTCAAATCTGTACCTATTCCCTATTTACCCCTCTCTTCTTTAAACTCAAGCCTTGACAATACAAACCTTAATCAGCTCTAACGAACTCTTAACTCTATTCACACATTTAAAAAATTTATTAAGGGGTAATTTTGTTTTCACTTCCAAATATTTTATATGAAAATTTTCTCAACGCAAGGTGAAGTGAACAGCAAAATTACCCCCTTAATGATTAAAAAAAATCACTACAGATAGTATGTAGTCATAGTATAATTAGTACCAGGAATGTTCATTAGGGAGAGTTGTCATTATTTACCCATGAAATGTCAAATTTATTATTGGATTTTTGAAGCTTGTTTTAATTTTTTCCATATTTTCTTTTGATTGACGTTATATGGGTTTTGAAATTGAGAACAAAATATCTAATGAATATACCTTGTACTGGTTCTACCATGGTATGTAGTATTTTGTTTAACGTTTTAAATATTTAAAAATAACCCACATTTTACCGTCTGGAACACATTTCAAAAACGAACCTGTATTGAAAGATCGTAAAAATATTCCTTTTTTTACTTCAATCTTAAAGAATCAAATAAATGTAAGAACAATTCTTAAAACCATGAAATGCTATGGTGATTTTGTAAACAATTGAACTAAAAATATCGTTTGATTTTAATTTCATTTCATTTCTTTTTTATAACATACATACCTAATATCACGTTTAAATTTTAAAGGTTTAACCATATTTATCAATTTTAAAATAAATATTAACTTTAAAATCATTTTTATTTATCAGGTTGTAAATGGCTGTTTAGCAATTAATCCAGGACTTTTGGCCGATAATAATGGTGGAACCTTTGCACGTTTTATTATAAATCCTCCCACACCAAAAGAGGAACATAACATTTACAACTTTGTTGGTTGTCAAGTACGTAAAGTTTAGTTTACAAATACAAAAGTATGCCTAAAAAACTAAACGGACGTAGTACTTTAACTATAAGAACATAATTTTTCTATTTTAATAAATTTGAACCATTTTTTGTTAAAAAATTGTTATAATTTTATTATAATGTATATTTAAAAACTTTGTTTTATATAGAATTTTTTCTTAACATTTTATTTTAGTTACCGTAGGCACAGGGGAAATATTTCTTATCAGCTTCTACAATTTCTTCCAAAATCTCATCAATATCTGTTTCAGGATAACGTTCTACCCAAGACTTTATATAGCCTTCGTGGGATGCCTCATAAGTGAGAAGTTGAACTTTGTCATTTTCTTCTCTGGTATTTGCTTGTACCAATATGACACGTGGCTTTTTATGGGCTAAACATATGTCACGCCATTTTGCCCAAGGATGGGGACCAGATTCATTTACTTCCGAATAGTGTTCATACATTTTGGATGCACTAAGAATATCAGCAGCGGACTTATAAACTTGCAATTTCTTTAGAAAATCTTCCATGGCTTTTTTACCAACAGTTTCTATTTTACTGCGATCTACGGTAAGACGTAAATTCTTTCCATCCCCACATTCCTCGATGGTGACAAAACCTTCTCCAGCTTCTAATAATACTTTCATTATAACAAAACGTGCTCTTGAATGTGCCTGCATCCATTGTTTTGACTGAGGATTATACATTTCTAGTGCAACGCCCACGCCATTCCATATCAATGACAACCAATTAATATAAATAATATTATCCTGTTCAACGGGGTCTTTAAAACCAAAAATTTGTAATATATCACGCTTTAAGGAAAGATAAAGGCCAACAGCTTCTGCACGACATTCTTCGTATGATGAACCAATAGCACCAAACTTTGTATCATAGGTTTCACCCGGCAAATACCAAGTGGAAATAGGTTCACCATTAATAAGATTCTTAGTAGTATCCTTGTCAAAATTAAATTTGCCGTTTTCGTCAATACGGAATAGCTTGCCACTACCATGGCCCAGCAGTTCATGGAGGCCAACTTGCACCTCAAATGCTTTTACTTTATATTCCTTCATTAATATCTGATCATCATCAGATAAGAAGGGAATAGGATCTTTGCGGTTAATATTAGCCAAAACATTACCAAGTGATACGTTTTTGAAACCTTCATCTTGCCGAATTTCATCATCTAAAAAGCGAAAAAATTTTTAAAAATGAATATAGAAAATACGTTTTTAACTTACAGTTTGGAATATTTATGCCGGCCGGTACACCACTGCCAGCAAATGTAAGAACATCAAGGGAAGTAAAGTCAGGTTTCAAATAAGAATCTTTTTCATACTCTTTGGTCCAAGGTAAATATTCCAGCAATTTCTCAGCCTTAGATACTAACTCTGCAAACTTAGCCGAACTTTCCTTGTTAACCATAGCAACAAACCCTTCGAATTCTGCACGTCCTCCAGCGGGATCACGATAAGTTTCAATAAAACCAATATAAGTTTCTATTACTGGTCCTTTGTCTTTTATCCAATATCTTGAGCCGTCTTTATGATCATCTAAAGAGCCTTCTTCAAAAGCCTTTATATAATGATCAATCATATTGATTTCGTTTTCATTGGCAGCAAACTTTTTAGCATCTTTGAGGTTCTTATTGACGCGTGCTAATAGTTTACTGTAATCACCACGTGTTACGCGAAAATCATTACCCTTGTATGTTTCCACCGGTAAAGTAATGCCATCTTTGTCGGTGGTAGCGACAGAACCCAATTTAACGTCATATATAACTTGACCATTTTCTTCGACTTTAAAAGTACGACACATGTATGGCTCTATACGTTTCGATGTCAGCCAATCATTAACAATATCAGCATCCTCCTTGGTGCAATTATCAGACCAATAAGTTGTAATGCCATTTGGTGCAAAGCCCAAAACTTCATTACGAGGTTTAAGAGCATAAATAAGCGAAATAACTTTGTTGAATAGTTTTGGAACTTGACTATCGTTCGTAAATGCAGTTGATAATTTTACAATTTCTTCAAATTTTTCTTGGCTTAAATTAGGAATAATTTTACTATCGCCCATGCCTTTATAATTTCCAGCGTTGGCAAAAATACCACAAGCATACACTAAAAATGCCTAAAATAAAAATATATAGTTTTTTAATTAATTAATTTTAAGGTAGCACTAATATTAACGCTTAGAAGCATTTTCTTTATAGTTTTACTGACCGTAAAATCTTCTTCTGTTACGCCAATGGATAAACATTTGTTCTTAAAATCTTCCAAAGGTTCCGCGACAAAAATGCGATGTAGAAGACAGAAAATTAATGGACCCTCAGGACTAGATTGAATTAAAGCAACGAGACCACCATCCCAGGATGCTTTACTAAAGTAATGGGCATAGTACTTTTCTTTGTCAGTTAGATTTTCAAAAGCGCTTTTACACTCCAAATCAGCAATTGGTTGGGTATTTGGTAATACAAAATGAGTAGCGTTAGCAGATGCCATAGTACGTACAGTAACAACAGGACTAAAATTAAACACATATGAATAGGAATATTTATTAAAGTGAATTAAAAAAAGAATGTACCTTAAATTTTGTCTATTAAATTTTGATAAACTATTTTTATTTAATATCTGTTGATTTTTGTTTGAGGTCCTAATGTAGGCCGTATTTGATTGAAATTGGATTGAGAAACAATTTCTTAAGCGGTTACCCATTTTCAATGGCGTTTTCAACATATGTTTCCTTAGAGTTATCATTTTATTTATTTAATACAGGGATTTAATACCCCAAACAGAAACTCAAATTTTGCTTCTGCAAGTAAAATTATCACGTTACAAACAGAAACATGCGCCGAAGAAAGAAAGCCGACTTCATCGAATCGTAGATGAATTAAAAAATTGTGCTTAAAATTTATTCTATTTTATTTAGTTTTTTTATATTCTTAAGTAATTTTAATTATACATAAAATTTAATTACAAGATTTTATTTGTCGTGCTTAATTCCCAATTTTTATTCTTGATAAAAAAAACTGAAATTTATTGTTGATGGGATAAGCTATTCCTATGCGCATTTCACTGGTTGCTTAGGCCAGATCTTCAGGAAACTTCATCCAAAGATTTTAGAAAAACTAGAGATATTAAACCAAATAAAACTGTTAAGTGTATATATAAGAATTATAAGCAACAGTTCTACTTGTAACAATATCAAAGTTTAAACAAAAATATCAACAATAAACAGTGAGTTTATCTCTTCTTACATTCCCCACTACAATTAATATTAGATTGTTATTATCAAGAATACAAATTGGGAATTAAGCACGAAACACAAAAACTTGTAAATAAAAATTTTGTATTTCCAAAAGTTACTTTGAACATAAAATTTAATTTAAAAAGATTTGTTTGAAAATGTTAAATTACATATTACAAGTTTTAATTTGTGATCTTTCGGATGCACAGTGTTCGATTTTAGAGGTGGCCAAAGCCCCAAAAATTAACTTGAAAAAATAAAAAAAGACATCCGTGTTGTAAAACAAACTATCTAACTACCCCTAGGATTTTCAGTAACTTTTTACAACTCGCATCTACCACAGCTGAAACGAGTTTTCCGCTTTGTTTTTGTAGTTAAATTGAATTAATTATTTTGAAAGTTTTAAACGAAAGCTGTAAAATTTGTATCATTAGTATCCACATTTTTTTCTTCTAATGATTACCAAATTATTTATTAGCTATTAAGTAGCTATTAATTAGTTATTAAATTGTATAACTCATTACTGTTACACTAATGCATTAACCATATATGGCCCTATAGAACATAATAATGATAATAATAATAATAATAATAATAATAAATTAACTTAGCTCATAAGAGGCCGTAGTTTTCTGATTTGATTAAAACTTATTTCAGATCATATCATTTATAGAATTCACGTTTCTGTTTTTTTGATATTTTGTCCTATTTGAAAGATATTGAAAGAAAAAAATATTCGAAAATTTGTTTTTGTTTTAAATGTAGTTTTCTATGCGAACGTTGACGTTCGAAATCGTTGAACAGGCTGTAATTGCATAGACTTTGTGATAAAAATGGAATTGCACCCCAATAATTTGCTCCAATCGAATCCAAATTATTTTCATTTGATTCTGCACATATCAGAATTCACGCCCGGTATACCTAGGGTTAAGTTAGTTTCCTAACTCATTTTTTTCTGTTATGACCAGCACTCAGGGGATGACTCCTACTAATGCAATGCATTGTGTTGGAACTAGGAACATACTATTATGTTTTTGAGCATTATGTGATCTTGGAATCCATGTTTAGAAGAAACTAAAAAAACTTTTTGTCCTAAATTTTTTCCGCAGAACAATTTTTCCCTTTGGTTCGACTAATATTTTACCTGAAAAAAACCATTTCTAAATAATATGAGAACGATTTTGATTAGAATACTAGCAAATGATTAGAAATACAATTTTCTTATAGTCATCCAAATAACACTTTTTTATATTTTACCCTGTTTTGGAGAAATTTAGAAATTAGTGGTAGCAATATACCTAGATTTCTTATTTATTATAAAAAATGTAAAATTTTTTCCCATAAAATTTTTCTTAATTTAAAAAAAAAACAACATTCATTTTGGATTAAAAAAATTTAGCGGTACTAATTTCTAAATATCTCCGAAACTGTTATAAATATAAAAAACTATTGTTAAGATGACTTAAATGAGAATTTTATTCCAAATCATTTGGCAACATGATCCTAATCGGACTAATAGTTTTCAAGTGACAATGAAATGTAATGGCCTTATTTCATAAAAAGTCTAAGCCCGATAGAAAAAAATTCAAAACGGAATTAATTAAAACGCTCTGTGTATTCCACATACATACTTTTATATGAGAGCTAGAAAATTTTTCGTTTTTTTAGACAAGTGTTATACAGCCATGTCATAGAGTACAATTTGTTCAATTTGTTTTGCTTTACTTTTCTATTACTTTCTTCTTTTCCATTATTTTCTTAAAATGTTATAAAACTCTAAGGTCCGTTTTTACAACTTACCGATAGCTAAAAGTAAACTTTTACCGGCCTTATAAAAAGTGTTACATTGTTAAAACTTTACTTTAACCTAAAGTTAGCGAAAAAGTATATTAGGGTTCATCTTACCTGGTAGACTTTTTATACGGCCGATAAAATCCTACCTTTAGCTATTGGAAAGTTGTGAAAAAGGGCCTAAAAAAATTATTTAATTTTTCTTAATTGGGTAATAAATTTCTGATTTCTCCAATTTTTAACACAACTATTTTCTAATATGTATTTAAGAAATCACTATGCTAAACAGCTTTTTACGTTTTTTTAGTAATTAATTTTGACCACCTTAATTTAAAAATCGAACACTGTCGGCTGGGCTGGTTTAAAGTCTCAACCAACGAATAATCATAATTACTATCGCCTTCAAATAAAATCAGCGCTGGTTTCTGTTTTTAAGAAGTATTATTTTAAAAAATTAAATTTGGAAAAAGACAATAAGCTGAATTTTAAAACTAAAAAATTATAAGTTGATAAACATAATATTTGGAGGTATGATTTAATATATAACCCTTGCAAATTTTGGCAAAAGTGCAGTTTACGGGGCGAAAAAAAATAACACAAAAATTTAAATCCCTCCGGAATTAAAAACAAAAAAAAACCAAAATTAAAATTTAAGGGGGCTGAGGCCCGTGTGCAATTGTACAAGAAAAACGAAAATAATAAAATTTAAAGCGCGCAGAACTTTTGGGTAAAAAAAGTGCCCCCTTCCACTCACATCTATGTGTAGGTACTCAAATTAAAGGTAGTTTGCTCACGATTGTAAATATTTTGTATTTTTTAATGTTTTATGCTCGATTTTTTTTAAATTGTTTAATTTTGTTTTTGTTACTAATAGCCTATTTCCGATGAGCTAAGGAATTTTTTTCTGTGGATTTTCTGCTCTATGGTATAAAGAATACCGGATTCGCTAACTAAAGCTTCTCTGCATAGCCGGCCTTCGGCCGGGCACAAGGATTTTCTCCTCTATTATGTAACATACACCGGCTTCGCTAGCTAGAGCTTTTCTGTATAGCCGGCCTTCGGCCTGGCGCAAAGATTTTCGCCTCTATGGTATAACAAACACCGGTTTCGCTAAATAAAGCTTTGCTGCGCCTAAAATAAACTTAAATTAACCTAGAGAGGAAAATAATATGCGAATGCAAAAACAAATACATATTTGCAATCGGGGCAGTTTTTTGGCTCCAGGGGGCCCCACGGGCCTCAGCCCCATTAAATTTTAATTTTTTTTATCGGAATAGGGTGGCATATTTCTTTTTTTTTCGTACGCCCCGTAAAATGCACTTCAGCCCAAATTTTGTAAGCAATAATTTAAGTGGGAACATTTTTGGATGACAGTACATAATTTCTTATAATGAAATGTTGGTAGGTAGTAATTACCCCTTTAGAACAACGTTCTAAAAAGTTATTTCGGCAGTGTACACACATTTGTTAGTTGAATTTTCTTTGTTTACTTTCTAGTATGTATGTACATATGTATGGATACGAATATTTAACAATTATTAAATACACATGTATGAACGTATTTTATTGAAGATATCTTTATGCTAATAAAGTTGTGAGTACATAGGTACATACATATGTACATATATCTATTGTAATCGCAAATAAACACTTTAAAGGTTAGGTGTGGAAATGAAGGAATTTTTGAAAATTGCCACGGCTCACTGTAGCTCCTGAAGAATTTTTTTCGAAAAATGCAATAAAGATGAATAACATAAAAAATCTAATATAATTACTTACCCCTTTTTAAAAGAAAAAATCTATATGAATTTAACTTGGCAAAAAATCAAGTGTTTTTGGTATATAACTTTGCAAGCAGTTGCCGGTAAATATTAAAATGCAATGACTTACAAAAATAAGGCACTAAATATGATGGTAGCAATAGACAAATGAGAAATCATTTTGTTTTTGTATAATAGATAGTAAAATTAATAAGGTCGCCCCAGTAGCTCAGCTGAATATTGTTTACGATTATGTTATAATTGGTTTACACAGCGTTTACATTTGACAGTGCTGGCAAGACAGTAGGAAAATACATATTGGTTGCCAAAAACACAACTAACGTTCTTCGTGACGTAGGCGTCCAGACGTGAATGTTGCAGTGCAAGTCCAGCTAATGATGTTTTATATGAACTAAACAAATTTCAAAATAGCTTAAAATAATTATATAGTGTTAACTAAACCATTAAAAATCAGAACAGAATATATTTATTTCTTTACATATTGATTTTTTTTTTCTTTTGGGAACAAAACTTTAGTTTACTGTTAGCAAATGTCAAATCACTGTCCAATTATACAGTCTGCAAAATTTGCTAGACAGTAGACAAGACAGTTGGAAAAGTATGCATGTATTAGAGAAAACGTTTGCGTGTATTGCTACTGTCTGGCAAATGTAAACGCCATGTTACATTTTGTTTGTTTAAAAATAAAAATATTTATTGTTTCTAGAAAAAAAACATATTTCTTGACAATCTATAAGGAAAGACATGTTGTTTTTGCCTTTGGCATAATATTATATGGCTGTCAACTCGTGAGTTTTTAAATAGATTTGATAGATTTGTATTACCCTGCGGCAACACGTTACAAAGCTGTGTCGAAGGCTGCACTCAATTTGTAAGCAATTTACTTTCAAGATGTCATCAAGCTGTTAAATTGAAAGTAAAATTGCCAAACAAGTCGAAAGGTGAAATTGAAAGCAATTTTGTGGACAATTTAAAAAGTGAGAGTGTTTTGCAAATGGAATGAAATTGAAAGGCAACCTGCTTTCCCTTACAATTTTAGAGTAACAATTAAATGTAGATGGCGAAATACAGATAGATATTTAAAACAGAAAAGCCATATGTTAACCAGAATTTGAAAAACAGGATTTTTTTATTTGCTGCTAAAGCTTTGTAGGCATCTAAAAAAATTGCCCATGTATCAAAATAAACTTAAAAAATGCTCTTTTGCTAAATTATGCAAAAATAAAATGCTTCATAAAAGGCTCTAAAACGGATAAATATGTATATTGTTTCTGCCATCATTGGTCGAACAATATAAGAGTTAAAATTTTAAATATTTTTTTAAAGATGAAAGTATGCTGAAGGCCTGATCAAACTTGGCAAAGTAGAAAGGTAACGTTTTATTACCACTTTCCCATCAAATATATGATGGGAAGCTAGAAACTATCAAACATATTGTCTGCCAGTGCACAAAAATGCATCTGCACAGGGATAGATAGTTGGGCTGACACTTCAATTAAGTAACTTCTCAACGTGTCACATTTTAATTAATTAAAATAGCATTTATCCTTACGGTTTGAGTAGTACAAAAGTGTTTTCCGATAATGAGCTTTACATGGAGCCCATGGTAAATTATGGACTGATCTTCACGAAACTTGGTGGTACGAGATAAAATCGTATAGAACGAATATGAGCAAAGCCTTATATTAATATGTGCATTCCTCCACTATTTATGTTTGTTTTTGTTACGAAATTTTCAAAGTAATATCAAATTTTGTTCGCAAAAGAAAAAAAATAAAAAGTGATAAAAACGAATTTAAAAATATTTTATAGTTTTTTCTACTTTTTTAGTTAAAAATATAGTTTTTTAACACGTATCACAAGATTTTCACTATTTGCACTAGCCTAGCATTTACAAATGCCACTGCAAGTTCGAAAAACTCAATACACTCACACTTTTTTACTAATCCACTCACATTTTTCGCAATGGCAGCTCCAGTGGCAGCAAAAAATCATGTCAGTTGTAGACCTGGAGTAAGATAATAATCTCTGCAATTGATTTTGACTTTTGCTGATATAAAAATCTTAGTGCTGGTTCACACACGTCAAGTTTGACTCGTCCAGTCTTGAGTTTTTAGGAGAGGGGAAAAGAAATGGCATACTCTTTACCCTTTTCTCCTAAAAGCTCAAGACTTGACGAGTTAAACTTGACGTGTGTGAACCGGCACTAATATCTTATCTCAGGTGGAGACCCTGTGTTAGGAATAACACCCCAGCAAACAATATGAGTCCTAAAAGAGTCTTTTAGGACTCCTTTTTATGAGCAAAACGCTCAGAAAAAAGCTCCTAAAACCCTCAGATATGAGCGTGTTTTCCTATGAAACCGTCAAAAAATTTTGTACTGAAAATGAGCGTTTTAGGACTCCTAAATTTAACGATTTGTATGGAAAATTGTGAGCCTTTTTGCTCACAAATCAATCATAAAAACCTCTTAAAAGAGTCATAAAAGAGGGATTTCGGATCCAAAAAAGAGTGATATAGGAGTGTTTCTTTTTCTTAAAATTAGGGTATTCATTTTATTTGTAAATTTATGTTTGTTAGCTTTTAAGGGAAAAGTTTAATTAATATATGTTTTGTGCATGGAAATAATTATCATTTTAAACCAATTTCAACGAACAAAGGCTTCAAATGGATAGTTTTGTCTAATGAAAAGATTTACAAGGACAATGTTTAGTCAGCTATTTACACATAAAGTACAAAAAAAACATTAGTGAATTATTGAGCTCAATCCACGTGAGGTTGTTATGCCAACAAGACCTGATTTTAAAGGAGAATCAAAAAAAATTTCTCAAAGATTTTATCAAAATCACAACCGAACAGCGCAAAATGATCACAATAATGACAGACAAACGAAAAATATTGAAATTATTAAGAATAAGAAAACAAACTACCGTTGCCCCTCAGAAAACCCTCATAAATAAGAGTTTTCTAGCAATGTGCTCCTAAATTGCTTATAAAAATGAGTCTTTTAGGAGTCTTGAATTCTACAGGCTCCGAAATCAATCAGAATTGCTCATAAATTAGGAGGGTAATCATAAAACCCTCAGGAAAAGGTATCTTTTAAGAGTCATATTTAGGAGCGCTCCGAAAATTGTTTGGTGGGACAAGGCGAATTCATACCAGGTGGCCTTATTTTGAAAACGTTTACAATACTGTTAAATATTTTATCGTTGTGTCAAAAATATTACAACACTGTAGTAAGCAATTTAAACAAATATTTGATTTTCTTTGTAATTTTTAATTGTTTGTTTTGAAATTATATAATGTAAAAAAATTTTAAATTTTATAATTTTAAGCGAAAATTATATAATTAAGTAAATGATCCCCAGAACCACATGAACAACGTTAGTTATCAGCAGTTGCTTACGTAGCAAGATAAGGTCACCTGGTGTAAATTCGCCTTGGAATAACGGCATTGTACAATGTTGCCGACACATTTAACTTTCTTTACGTTGTGCAATAAAAATCAAAAGTCATTTGATTGTTGCCAATATATTGTGTCACCTTCGAATATCACATACACATTGGCGATATAATTGTACAAAACGTAAAATTTAACAATTTTATTGTAAGTGTATGAACCGCTTAAGTGTATTGATAAAAGAGTGTGGTGAGTGTATTAAAACTTGATAGGCAAAACTTGATCGTGTAACCCTCAAGTTAACCGCATTTAAACGTTCAGATTCTTTCGTTAACCAGCACTTAAATTATACGATATTTATTCAAAAAATACAACGCTGAGGTGTAAAAAAATCGTTTTCGACATTTTAAAAACAAAAAACCAAGCGTACTTTGTCAAGAAACATATAAACGAAAAAGGACAATAGGAAGATTGTATTTCCAATATTTTATGTATTAAAACAATATATTAATATATTTTTAAATTTTGCATAATACTACCTGAGCTTGCTATTTGTTGTAAAAATTTAATAAAAAAAATAAATTGAAAAAACTAGAAGACGGCCGCCTTAAAAAACAAAATGGACAACTATTCTCTTCGCCTCTCCAGTGATGATACAGCAACTTCAATGTATTTATCATTTGATGCTGAAAGTACCATGTCCACAGCTTGTTACAAAACACTAGAAGCCATGAGTGATATATCGGCTCTTTCTGCCATCGACATGGACGATTCAATAAACAAATATAAATCTGGAGATAATCATTTGAACAGCACATTGGAGGCAAATGATGATTCTCAAAATGTAAGTCCTTTAAAGACTGTAAAGAAATTGGATATGACAAATATAAAATCACATTCTCCCTTAAGAGCATTGCCAAAAAATATTTTAAAAGAATATAAGGCAATAAGTTCTACACCGTCTAAGGAGCAGTTGTTAAAAAATGTTGATGTGACTCGCGGATCTGACGCCACTAGATGTGTAGATTTGGGCTTAGTATTTTTGGGTGTGGATGATGAAACCCCGGCTTACTTTCCTCCACCGACTGCAGATGAGTATGAAGAAAACAAAGAAAATGCTTTACCAGATATTGAAGAAGTGTCTACTTTGTCAACATGCTCGTCTGTGGAAATAACTACATCTGTTATCGAAAGAAAAATGTTGACATCAGTGTCTACGGTCGGTTATATAACAGAAGAAGAGTCTGAAGTTGAAGAGATGAAAATTACAAAAAAAATGGAATCTAATGTAGTATCACTTGAAAAAAACTCTGATCTTAATGGTATATCAATAAATAATGGTGATAAAATTCATCATATCGAAAACGAGATTTTAAATGTAGAAGATTTCAGAAAAGAAAATCCTGACAACGATAACATTGTTACAGCTAACATTACGGAATATATGGGTAAGTTTTTAATTAAGATATCATTTTGTCCTATGTATAGTTTACCAACGCAGCTCCAAACAAAAAAAAATGTACATAGGGTGCAAGAATATTCAAAATAAGAAGGACATATTTGATATTTTGAATTAGGCTAAAGATCATCAAATTTAATTTTCATTAAATTATTTTTATGAAGAAAGGAATTTTACAACATGAAATTATAGGCACAAACACTATTCCGAAAAGATGTTTTCATGAGGGCTAAGTGAAATTATGAACCGATTCTTACCATTTTAAGTTCGATTTGTCCTTATGATGTACCAATGTACAAAATATCATCAAATTACCTCCAAAATTACGACCTGGGGTCTAATCACCGCATGCGATATCGAGAAAATTGATCGAAATTATTTATTTTGGTATCATGACTCTCGATATCTAATGAAATTTATTAAATTTGAAATAATAGCATTCGACATCGAGTAACTCGACATTACATTTCTCGAGTTTTTATTCGATATGTCAGTGTCTATCGTATGCAAAAAAAATCGATAGTTTATTCGATACGATAGTATCGAATATTGCGGTGATTAGACCCCTGTTTATAGCGCACAAGGTCATTAGGCATATAAAAAAATTTACGAAAAAAATTGGAATGCCACTACATGGTGGCAAATGTTGTACAATTAATGAATAACACTTTTTAGAAGACTTCGGTTCAAAAATGTTCCTCGCAAAACGCGATTTTAATATTTTTATTTAGAAACATAAATTGTTATATGAAATAGTTTTTAAATTAAAGTATGTACATATGTGATGATTTACACAATAGGAAAAAGTTTTGCACAATTTAAATTGCACGTTCTGCGCAGATGTTGCTTCGATTAACTTTCTGAATAGCTGATGGTTTTTTGATCCAATATCTGAGAAAACAATAATTTGCTTTTGTATAGCAGGACAATAATTTTTCTAGAGTGACGAAATTTGACTTCGCATCACATACAACTTTACAAAAAGAAAATGATAGCAATCGATATTCCGGAATAAGTATAAAATACAAAAGTGCCAGAATAGCTCTAGAATCTCAAATAGAATGTCTGAGTGCCATCATTGCTCTAAATTTATTATAGGGAAATATTTATTTTTAAAAGTATTTAAAATCTTGGACCAGTTTATTTATAAAGGTATTGCATGCCACACTTAAATAACTTTTTAAACCATTTTTACACAAATAATATTTATTCATTTTCAGTTATATTTCTTTTTAAGCTAATAAGACCTAATGAAGTTGATGTAAATAAAAACAAATTTATTACATTTCACTCGACGTTTCGTCACTTTTTTTTATTCAAATTTCTAAATTTAATGATAAAGCAATTGGCTATATGATTGAACAAAAAAAGTAATTCCGTTTTTTGCGGAAACTTTTATGCGATTGCGAACAAATACAGTATTTTTGAATGTTACACGCATCAGCACAGACGCATTATACCCCTGCAAACAACTCAGTTAACTTTAAGCTAACTTTTTTTAAGCTAGTTGTGGTTGATTCCTGGATTATTTTTAATCGAGCCAACTGACAATTTTAACATTGGCATGTCATAGGAAGTAGTCAATTGTCTGACTCTGCATGACTAACTTAAATTTATGTAGCTACTTAGTAGTTAGCTTAAAGTGAGTTAGGTAGTAGTTAGTTTAAAGTTAGTAAGGTAGTAGTTAGCTTTTAGCTAACTTTATGTTAATACACCATAAGTTTATTAAGGAAAAGATTTTATTTTTAATTACATATTAAAAACTATTTTATTTTTAAATTTTTCTTTTTATTTTAAATTTAGTTATGTTAATACTTTAAGTATTTTTACTTCTATTTTTTAAGCAGTCTGCATGAATTTTTCGTTTTTTTTTTATAAACTTAAAGGCATTTCTAATGTCCGTAGGTATCTCCTTCATTTGAGACAATTGATCAGCAGGCGTCATTGCGACACACTAAAATTTTGCATATACAAAACAATTATCAGATAAAAGTCAAAATTTAAAATAGCAAAAGAACACAAAGGCAAGAAACAAACGAAAATATTAAAAAGCAAAAAAAAAAAAAAAACCCCCACGGAATTTACTCGCATCGATTTTGGGGAATTTTTGCATTTATTTATAGTTAGTTCTTAAAAAGTTAATTATAAAGGCGTTATTTTTGTAGTCGACTAACAAATTGCATGCAGGGACCCTCTTCACTATTGTGGTGTGGGTATACAAAATAAAGAAGCAAACATTTCTATATTTCTCATTTTTGTCAAAGAAAGACAAAAGTGTAAACAGTGTCAGCATAACAATCGACAAAAAAGGAGATTTGGAGACAATTGATTCCAGGCTTCCTACAGTAATACGAGTGCATATACTTATGTACATATGTATGTACTTAATAGTCGTGTGTTAGTATAACATCATGAACACAAATTAACACTACTAATGCAATTTTTGAAATGATAAAACTTCGCGTAGATTTTTTGTTATTGTACCAAAAAAGAATGAATTGTACCAGTGTACCAGTAAAGTTTCGATTGTACCAAAATTGGTACAATTGTACCACAAACCCCATCAGTTTTGTATGTGTTAGTTTACATCAGCAATTTCTTGTAGGGTAGTGTATAAACTCCGACTTTCTGAAAAAAATCTCAGACTAAGTAAAATAAAGGAACACTTTGAACAACATGGTTCTAAAATAAAAGCTTAATATCTTGGTGGCATAACGTGACAAATAGGGTGTCTCTTAAGAAGCGCAGATGAGTTGGCGAAAATACAATTAGCGAAGCCTGTGTTGTTATACCACAGAGGAGAAAATCCTTGCGGAAAGCTTTATTTAGTTAGCGAAGCGTGTGTTCGTTAAATAATTGTTTACACTTTTATTCGAATAAATTATATGTTAATTTTTGTGAAAACTTTCAAATAACATTGGCCATATGCGTTATATAACAAAAAAAGCTTCATACTCGAAAACTGCTTTTCCCGAGACTTCTTATTAAATATATTCTTCTAATTATTAAATTGTCTATCGCCCTATGTAAACTTTTATTGTTTGGAGTTGCGTTGGTAAACTAGAATAGTTCCATAATTTTTTTTAAACTTTTTAAAGGCTAAACTTTAAATTTGTATTTAAATAGAAATAATAAAGGACAATTTGGATGTACAAAAAGAACAGATTCCTGTAGCAAAAGACTTGGAAATTTCTAAGAAAACATTCAATAAGTATTTGCCATTTAAACCGAAAATTGCCGATTTAGCACGAAATTCACGACGTTCTATATGTGAACCGAACTTAAAAACCAATAAACCATCTAGGATTTTAAATTCTGATAACAAAAGACGATCGTTATTGCCTACAAGTAAAAAATCGACTATAAATATTGATGCTGAAATGGAGATTCCTTTATTAATGAGTAAACTGTTGAAAATTACTAATACCCCAATGGAAACGGTAAAGGATGAAGAATCACAAAATGTAAAAAATCAGAAAATGCCAACGCCTGCAGATAAAAGACGTTCTATAATGGCTTTAATGAAAACAAGATCATCATTGTTGCCTTTAGCTTCAGGAGAAAAGAGACCGTTTAGTTTTACACAACGCATGTCAGTGGTAGTTAAGACAACATTAAATAGTCCAGCACGCAAAATTGCACGTAAAAGTTCAATGGGTGGGTTAATGTCTTCACACCAACGAAGAAGTGTAATACCACAAACAACTTTTTCAACCCATTGTTCAAAGATTAAAAAACCGGAAGTTTTTGAACGTAAAACTATGATGCCAAAAACTTCGGGTATAGCCCTAATATCGCAATCTAATACCAAAACTTTAGCACCATTGGAAGAAGATAACACTACATCTACATGTACTGGACCAAAAGTTTTAGAAAAAAATAAAATAAATCCTATTGCTGGTATATCACATAATAAGCCTGATATTTCATACAGTTGTAATTTTTGCAAAGAAAAATTTCGCATAAAATCATTGCTCGAGGCACATAAACGTTCACACGAAAGTGATAATATAACACCAGCCTTTATTAAAAAACCGTATGCTACTGCACCGTCTTCGGGTTGTTCTTTACTTGTTAATTCAAATCAATGTAAATATTGTGATAAAAAATTCGCTTTATTAAGAACTTTACATATCCATCTTCTGCAAAATTGTTCAAAAATCCCTCCATCAGAGAAAAGAAAACTTCAATACACAGATTTGAATCATGTTGAAAAAGCGCAATTGCCGAGTGTATTTTCAAATAATAACTTTCACAGCAATGCATCCAGTAGAGTTTCATCAGCAAATGCAACACCACGACATGCAATTAAACAAATTATAAATCCAACGAAAATTCCAAAAAGTTCATCAGAATCAGCAAATGAGAATAAAGGTAAAAACAAGTTCTAATAAAACTTTTCGAGGCAAGCATTTTGTATCATAATCAAATCTTTTTCGATCACAAATGATACTCTCCTTGTGAGAAAATGGTACCCTAACGATAAATCATCTCAAAGAATCATTTGTGATACAATTTTCTGATTCCTTTTTGAGCAATTTGTTTTTGTTTCATTTTTTAATGGTAAATTGTGTATATGGCATGTCACAGAATACAATTCCGTTCGGAAACGGAATTTATTCCGTATTTTGGTGCTTCAGAAAATGACGAAAAAAAATTTCGGAATGAAACCATTTTTGTTTCCATGAGCGGAATAAGTTTTCTGTATCTGAAAGGCCAAAAAACTTTGTAATACATTTTCTATCAATAAACAAATATGTTTTCTTCGATTCCGAACGGAATTGCACTCTGTGATATGGCTAATTTTTGATTATATATCATATCGCTTTTTAAACCTCATTCTTTTACTTTGTCCTCCGATAAAAGCAGCCCTATTATGGCTTTAGATTATTTGAAACACCTTTATTTTAAAACATAAATTATCGGGGTTTCCAAAGAAAAGAAGAAACCATTCGCACTTACATTTATTTTCATTAATTGACAATAATATTTGGGCTTATTTTTTAGCCAATCTTTTTATTTATTTAGCTGGCAGAAAATTTCCAATTTTCATTTGCTATTTGGCGTGACAAATGAACAAAAATTCCAATTTAAAAATCATTATTTAAACATCAATGACAAACCAGTTTTTAACCATCAAGTGATCTAAAAAGACTCATTTAGGTGAAAAATTATCACCCAAATGCTAGCTGGGTTGGTTCTTTCGATAGAATCTTTGTATTTTTATGTATTAAATTTCAACACAATAATTAATAAAATATCAACGATTTCAGATATAAGGAAAAACGCATCAGAATTAGTAACACATATTGGCGGAAGTAATGTAACGGCTCCCCAAGCTACGTTTCAAAAAATAAAAAAGGTTACAGCACACGCCGGAGTTTACAGGACACCCAGCAAATCTGTTCCTTGTCACTTGTGTAAGTTGACATTTAAAAGTATATTAGACTACACCAATCATAATTTAACAGCTCACGGTAACAATAAAGTTACTGTATCAGAGGACACAGGCAAAGATGACGTAAAAATAAATATTGCAACTATCAATGTCTAAGTATTACAAGTTTATACATATTTTAAATAAATTTGTTTTTAAATATAAAAATTAAAACTTTACTGCAAGCAGTAAATGACCCAAAGGAAACATACCTTTAAGATCTATTTTATTTAATATTTTTAATTATACCCTTAAATATAAATAGTATTTAGTTATAATGATGATTTAATTGGTCTTCGATTTCTTTTCTGGTGGGGGTTTCATATCAACATTTTCTTGTTTAATATCTATGCCTTGATTAGAAGCACCACCTGCTGGGCTTGTTCCAGTGGGATTGACATTGTTCCCAGTATTGTTTGTATTTGCATCTTGTGCACTAGTAACATTTGTTTCTTGTGGATTTTGTGGTGGTTGCTGTTGAATTTGTTGTTGATGAATAATTGGTGGTATAGGTGGTGGAAATTTTCTCAATAACTCTGCAAGTAACATATCGACTCGTTGCATTTGAAATACAGTGCCACTATCATCTTTGGCAGTTGTTAAATCTTTTTTAGCAGCTGCTTTTGATTTGTCGGTTACTAAAATATAGAACAACGATGAACGTAACGAATTATTGTATACATAAAATGCAATTTAAATAAAATCTATTTTTTATGCCATTTGCATGAGTTTTTCTAAAAAAAAACCTTTTTGATATATTTTGCATAAGTTTGCATATTGAGCAGGTTGGCAGTCGTTTTTAACAAAATAATTACTTCCGAGTCAATCTGTTGCATTTACAAAATAAAAATATGTAATGTAAATCGGCCTATTTCTTTCATATGCATATTATTATCGAAATTTTTAACAAGAACTAAAGAAATTACATCGGGCTAAGTTTTCCTAAAATAAACGCTTACAACTCAGTCTACACCAGTCATGAAATGCTTAACATTAATACAAATATGATGTAGTGTAGTGTAGTAAAGACTCATCATTTTATAGTTTTTCTTATGTTTGATATAACACTGTTGTTATATGTTTTGTTTTTAATAGTGATTTATTTAAACATTTTAAAAGAAACTAAAAAAAGACTTAAATGCTCGTATGGTGAGAGATAATCCACACAATTTTAAGAGCTAATTGTTCCGGTCTGTTTGTGTGCTTTACATGAAGTTATACTTCATAGAAGACGTAAAAGAAACATTTAAAATATGAATAAAATTTTTATCGAAAAACTTACAGCCGTATTTATAATAAAAATTTGACACAAACCAAACTCTGGCTGACGATTTGCTAAACTCTTGTTAACGAGCTGCCAAACGTTTGCCAACTTGTGAAAAACAGCCGTTTAATGTGAAACAATTTTGTTGGTTTTTTTAATTAATTGTTTTTTTTTTTAATTTACTGTCTTTTACTTAATTTATTTTAATTTTAAAAACTTTTAAAAATTTTTATATGTGAAGAAAAAAACAAAATAAAAGGATAAAATAACAAAATCAGCGAGCGGTGATTAATGCAAAACGTGTTGCATTTTTGAGTAATACAATGTGGCATCATAAAAATTCAGAGTTGATTTATTAAAAGTTGGCAGATGAAGAAAAGTTCGTTATGAATTAACTCTGTACCAACAATCTGCAGCTTAATCGGCATTCTAGTTAGCAGCTTGTTGTATGTAGTGTGCCCTATGCGTTTGGTGCTCATTTGTTTTTGTAAAAGCACTTATCTATAGGCTGTGTATTTTTAAACATACATAGAGCACTCAGCACAAGCAATACGAAATACACAAAAATTTTTGTCTTATTATGGCCTAACCAGGATGTGAATAACGTAGCTTAAGCAACTGAGCGAATACATATAAATTATATGTGTAAAACCATATTGAACTTAAAGAATCTTTTTGTTAAGTTTTATGAAACTGTAATTTGCTTAAGCAAAGTGCGAAACTGATCGCACATTCCGTACGGAATCAAATGTTGTTTTTTTTTAATGCATTTGAGAGGTTTTTCGTTTATTTTTGACAGTAGCTTAAGTTTGTTAATGCACATTCTGGTTGGGCCTTTAGTTTTTTTGTCGTTCTTCACAAAATACACGGAAGTGCAAAGGAACAACACTTTCGTATGCTTTGCTGGTAAACATTGACGACAGCGATCATCATTGTAGATTTTGTTTTTGTTTAACGTATAATTTCGTGTGTTGAAAAACACTAGGAAAAAATTTTTAATTTCAAACTTATAGGTATTATACACAGAAAAATTATTGTATGGTCACTTACAATATACTCTTACATAATTCAAAACGTTTTGAGGATTTTTTTGTTTGTATTTTTTACAAAATGGATTTGCAAAATAAATGGGAAAATTATTTTTTTTAACTTATAATTTTAAGGCTAAAGAACAATGTTTAATATGCTTTCAAATAAGTTAAACTAACACTAATGGCTAATAAATCATTGATGGTTTAAACGTTGGTTTAGTTGAACTAAACTTGAATTTATATGTAGTTTAAACTCAACAACTATAAATCAGTGTCCCATGTATTATATGTTGTTAAAAAATAACATGTGGCAGCACTACGATAAATCTTAGCAAATTCATATGGTCTGTATTGGTAGTTTAAACGACCAATTTTATTCGTTTAAAAATGGTTTATCTCTTTGGTGATTTATAGATTTCTTGGTTTAAACACATTTTAAACCAAAAAGAGAGTTTAACTCGCTCTGATTTTTTATTGAAAGACATTTTAAGACATATCAGGTGAATCAAGAGAACAATAAGTTGCGGACTTTAAAAAGACTTTTTTGGTTCAGGGTGCGCTCAGAATCTTGGAGTACCCAAATAAACACCATTTACTTCACAAGGAAATTTTAAGTTTGTATTCCATGTTTGGTTGTACATAAATATATGTAAGTTAATAAAAAACATGCATAGAAGTAGAATGAATAACGAAAATTTGAAACCCTTATTAAAATTATCTACAACTGACATTGACATAAATTTGGATAATTTATTGGACGGATCATGGAAGACTACATTTCTATTGGAAAGAACGGGCTTTAAATAAAATTAACACGCACTAAACTTTTGTTTCAAAATTTTTACAAAAAATGGAAATCAATTTTTTTTGCTGTGTACGCATATGAAAAAAATATATAAAATATTTTTGTTCTTTTTTCTTTGTATGTACATATTGGTGTTTACAACAAAAAATATTGTTTTTCTTTAAATGTATTGGTGTTTGCTCTTCCATAAGGAACTTTTGGGCACTCCTGATTTAAAACATAAATTATTAAAAGCGAAACTGATAAATTTATTGATATATCTGAATTTATATTATTTAAATACGCGAGTTACATCGACTTGACGTTGAACGTATATTTTCAATATATTCTACGGTTTTGAAAAAACATGATTATACAGGGTGGTCCAACCATAATGAACATTTTTAATTGTGAGTCACACAACGTCAAGTTTTTTGCACAACTTAATTTGAGATTTTTGTTTCAATGTTTGACAACTTCAACCATGGATAGGTTCACAATTGAGCAGCGCGTTAAGATTACGAAAATGGGCGTTCAAATCAAAATACATTTCGTGAATTTTTGGTCAGCATAATCGACAAAATGTGTCTACAATCTAGAGAATTGTGCAAATTTTAGCAAACCGGGTCTGTAGGAAATGCGAAAACACCTATTTAGTGCGGTTTATGGACTGGCACCGTCATCGGACCGTACTTCTTCGAAAATGGGGTCGGCCAAGCAGTTACTGTGAATGCTGGCAAAAACCTTTTCAAACAAAAATACAACTGGAGATTATTAAAAAAAACAAACCTGAACAATATCTATATATCGTTACCTAAAACGCAAAAGGCCCTAACTAACCCAAAGTTAAAAATTAACTTTTTCATTGATTCTAATGTATTGCATCGACACAAATGTCCACAATAAATTTTGGAATTTTTTACCAACATGTGCGATTTTATTTACAAAAAACAAACGGCTCTATCTACAAAAGATTATATGATATGCACTAAAAGACATTACAAACAGTTTGCAAAATATGCAACATTGTCAATTGTCAAAACAACTGGTAGGTTTTACAAGAAAAATATCAATAAAAATGTTTAATTATTTTTTGCTTCTCTTGTAAACTTTTTAAAATGTTAGATTGGGCTTTTTGCGTTTAAGGTAACGATATATAAAAATAAGTTGTCCTATGTGGGCATTTCCATTTTGACGTGTCGTGATATGTGTACCACAAAATGTAAAAAAATTAAATGAAGAAGTCAAATTTGTAAAACGGGTTTTTATATATACAAAGTAATGAAGTAGCACTATATTCAGAAAAAAAATTACAGAATTTACAGAAGGATTTGCAGATATAAGCAAAAATTTGCGCTGGCGTGACGTTAAAAAAACGGAAGTTGATTTTGACTTGCATTACAAAAGTGAATAAGACTGCAAATTGAGCAAGATGTTTTGTATAAAACCTTTTTTAGTAAACTTTGGTCTTATATAGATTTATTTTTCAAGCTATAAAATTTATAAATCTTTGCTCGTTTTAAGGTAAATATGGGCATTTTCAGCGAAAAGTCTACTTTTTTTTAATGTAACGCCAGATTGCAAATAAGATTGTATTTTCGGACCATGTTGTTCAACCGTTATCCCTTTTGTTACTAAATGTAGAGCTAGCTAGTTGCGCTTTTCACCAAAATATAAAAAAGTAAACTATACATATAAGATTTTTTGAGAAACAATTTAAAATACTTCTGGCGTTACGTTACAAATAGTAGACTTTTCGCTCGAAATGCCCATGTTCGTCATTTTATAACTCGAGAAGCACTCAACCGATAGGAAGCTGAAATTTGCCAAGCATATAGTCCTTACAATTGATCATATTCTGAACAAGTCGGATCAAAGGTTTTTGGACTATGGGCAGAGAATTGAGAGAAAAAGGTGTTTGGCAAAATTTAGCTTTTACAAAGCAGCTAATTTTGAAGCCCCTAAATAAAGCTAAGAATTGCCAAGCATTTGGTACTGAGGTTGGGGCTTACCTAAAAGTAATTTTTGTTCCTGCTTGGCAGGGACAGGCTTAACAGCTAGTATTTTATATAATTTTATTAAAAAAATTTGTCATTAAAAATATGGCAAAAACTTTCCACAAAAAAATTAATACTTACGTTGTTTATTTGAGCTAAAATCCCATGTATAACCCTTATTTGGATGGTATCGAGAATAACTGCTTGCTTCTTCAAATGCAGATTGTAAATTAGTAACTGTTGAAAGCTAAATTACAATATAATTTGAAAAAATGTGTTTATACCAATAATTATAGAAATTTAAACCACATCTTACAATTCTGGAACTTATAACATTTCCCAAATCTGGAGCTTTATAAATGGTACCGCCTATAATATAGTAATCTGCTATTGGTGTTGCTTCTTGAGGATTATGTCGATGTTGTTTACGTATGACATATAAAACAGGTTCGTGGACATGAAGTAATATATATTCCAGGCCTACCATATTTCTAAAAGAAATTAATAAGAAGCAATAAATACCTACATGCTCAAAATACATAAACTTACTGTAAATTTTCAAGACCCAAACGTTGCATACGAATATTTTCATTATTACACATACGATCATAAAAGGGATTTGATTTTCGACAGAAATAGTCCATTACGTTTTGTGGATTTAATGAAGCCATCATTTGAGTATCATGCCAAGAAACCCATAAAGGGTTTTCTTGTGTTATTGGCTGGCGGCTTGGTAGCATTTTGTTTACTTTTATTGTTAAACACCTGGTGGTTCCTAGAAAACAAATAAGAAAAAAAGAAAAATAACAAGTGTTTTGTTTTTTGTCATTTTTTGGCGGTTTGTTGGTAAACAAAAAAAAAATCGGTTCGTATAAAAACGTCATTATGCATCTCATTTCTTCCTCAATTTGCCTAAACAGATAAATTAGAGGTCAATGTTGATGCAAAGGCAAAGTTGCATTATTTATATGCACACAATTATTTTTAGTTGTGCTATTTTATTTTGATTTATCGCACTTATTTTGATTATTTCTTGACGTTGTGCAACAATTTTAATTTAGTGTTTGACTTCAAAAATAATCGACGCTTCTGTCGTCGATCACATTAGACGTTTGAATACTAAATAAAAACAGGTGAGTTTATTTACTTTCACTTTTACTGTATAATTTCTAATATATTTAATGTACTTTGCACTTTTTTAACATATATTTTAATTTTAGATGTGATTAGGAATAAAAAAAAATTAAAACAAAATTTTATTTGGCTATGCTGAGAATTTTGATTGCGGATACAAATTGACACAAGAAACAGCTGAAAAAAATAGTGCTACCATATTAATTCACTATCATTAAAGCGAGGTATGTAAGTGGATGTGTAAACAGAAATGTGTTCGTTTATTTTAAAAATTACTCAAAAGAAACAAAAAATTTTAACAATTTTATTTTATTGTGAAAATTAATCAGTTCGATGATTAATAAATAAGCGACAGTAAAAACTTAACTATTGTGTGATTATTAAAACAATGAGGGGAAATTCGGCTTTGCCTAATCTTATAAACCCATCACAAGAAAATTTAAATTGTTCCTAATGTCATATGGTCCGATTTGACTCATTTTCAGTATTAAAAACTATTTGTATAGAAAAAGTTTCTGAAACAAATTTGGTCCTCCTCTCTCGTATGGTAGTCATTTGTTAATTTTCACTATCTATTTTTTCAATATGTCGCTTATTGACAGCTGTCAATCCTCGTAAGCTTAAACTTTCGCTTTCACAGAAAGTGATGTTACATTAGCCATATTGATAACAATGGCAAACAAAATTGGCGCCGAAACGCTTTTTAATCTTTAAGAAAAACTAAAAAAAATTCCATGCATGAACCTGATGACGCAAAAAATATGTTAGCGTTTCCATCGAAAACGAAATAAAATAGAAAAACAATGTAACGGTAAATTTCCTTTCTATCGAAATTTAAGATTATGCCATGCGATAACGAGTAGTCGTTACTCGAAATGTCATTCGATAGGTTAACAACTTTCGTTAAAACATAAAATTGTTTTTTACAAACAATTCACACACTTTTTGGGAATAATTTTTAGGTTTCTTCAACAAATAGCTAAAAATGTAAGTATTAAACATTTTTCAGCAATAAGAAAAATAATAACATTCAGTTTTGCAATTTTTCGCAAATTTAAGTTTTCGATAGAACCCATTTTTGTATTGTAAGTTTTTTGATTCTTTACAGCTTTAACGATTTTAAATAAATATCAGGCTTTGCTATTATGCCGCTGTTTGCAATGTTTTGCGAATTTCCCCTAACTAAAATTTTTGTAGTTTTTGGGTCTTTAAATCAATTAAGTGGCTTGCTTGATATATTCAAAACATTCGCTATTTTTGCTAATTTTCTGAATTCGTAAAATTTTTCCGAATTTCTATAGTTTTCGAATTTTTCCAATTTTTGCGTTCCTTTGTTGCTTATTTTGGCATGCGCTGAAAACCACTAAACCGAAGTCACCTATTTTATAGGATACTATTAACACTTGATTTATATGTCCTTATGTCATTACTATACAAGCATAAAAATCTATTACATATTTTAAACAAATTTCGATTCGAAAGCTTTCGAATGACGCAATTCCGTTTTTAATACGTCACGAAGTTTTATTCGATAAGGAAGTTCATTCGAACACGTGTGCGATGATTTGGGACCTGGTAAAATTGTTCCAGAATATTTACTTAAAGATTAATATTCATATATACCACTATTGGCTTTATTGACAAAATGTTTTCCCATTCTTTTTATTTTTAATAAATAAAATGTTAAAGTATCGTCTTTATATATTTTTAAAGGTTTTGTGGTAAATATTTAAAATCCCATTTAGGAAAAGATTATAGTCACAAGCATTAAAATAAGTATATATGCAAGTTTATTTGATTATTCAAACTAAAATATAAAATTTGGTTAAAAAAAATTTTTTTAGTTTAAGTCGGCTTAAGCCGGCTTTGAGCCGACGCCGGCAATATTTTTGCAAGCCGCCGCCGCCGACAAAACTTGATGGCACAGGTCTCTGCATACGACTTCATCATTTTTTGAAATTTTTTAAAACAATAATACCAAGGCGAATTTATGTGTACGGTGGTGGCGATACTACAACAAGTAACAACACCAAAAAAACAACATTGTATTTTATTTGTTACTTTCTTTGGTAGATATGTCAAAAACAGAAGAAACTTTTGACATTCCTCTCTAATTTAGAAAATAAGTGAGCAGCTGTGCTTTCAACGCCACCTGCAAAATGAATTCACCTTGAATAATACTTTTCATTCGATCAGGGTTGCATTTTAACAACAGCATGTTAATGTGCAATAGTGTGAACAGAGACTGTAATGTTTAATTAGTGCCGGTTCACACAAGTCAAGTTTGATTCGTCAAGTCTTGAGCTTTTAGGAAAGAAGGGTAAAGAGAATACCATTTCTTTTCCCTTCTCTCCAAAAAACTCAACACTTGACGAGTCAAACTTGGCGTGTGTGAACCGGCACTAAGATTTTTTGACAGTCGCAACACATCTCATTAGATTTCTATCTCATAAAGTAGTATGGAATACGTACATAGGTATGACTTGTGTGATGGCGTAAACTTGCCCTTAACAGTTTTATGTATATATCTTTAGTTTTTCTAAGATCTTTGAATAAAGTTTCCGATGATCAGGCCTAAGCAACCAGTGAAATGCGCATAGAAATAGCTTATTCCATCAACAATAAATTTCAGTTTATCAATAGTATGAAATGGGAATTTAGCACATTTAAACGAAACCTGGTAAATTAATTTTTTGACTCCCAAAAAAAGTGTGTGTATAAATCGTTTAGGCTCATAACCGCTGGAGCGATTTTTAAAAGTTTTGACAGCATATTACCGATGGTTTGAAAAGAACAATAGGCTTTAAAGATACAAAATTGATCTAAATTGTTCAGTAGATCTTTTATATAAAGATGATTTTTGCCCATTGGAAATATAATCACATTAAACAGGATGGGATCGGAAGGGCATTTGACCTTATCGTTTATCTAGAAAGTGTTTCAGTTAGAGCATTAAGCATTAAGAGTATCAGATAATGGCCAACTGCACTTCAAAGTATATACCTTATACACACAAGAAAAATCATAGGTAAAAGTACCTAAATATATGGTATAAAATTAACTAGGCAGTATCTAAGATTCTTAGCTAATAAAACTATTAACTTAGGTAATTTCTATGTTCGAAAAAGTACCTAATTATTTTGTTAAAATTAGTTAAAAACTTTGAAAATTTAACAATGACAGCAAAGTTGTTTTATATTTTTATTTCTGGAAAATTATCTAAGTTAAATTTTGTACAAGAACATAGATTTTGGGTAAATTTACTACTTTTTTTTCAAAAAGTAAGCATATTTAAAAAAAACTCTATATACTTTTTTTGGTTACATACTTTTAGTAAAATTAATTTTCATTTCATTGTAATATTTTATTTATGAATTTGTAATGTATTACAATTAACTAAAACTTTAACTAAACTTTAACTAAAACTTTTTACTTGTTCGCCTTTCTAAATCTATATATCGCTCATTTGCTGGAACGTCGTAATAACTCTTTAAATTCATTCCAAAATGATTTGCTTACCCCACTTATAAAAAATAACGACACAGTTTCTTTAAACGGGGAAAGTATAAACGATATAAAGATAAAATTTACTCACAAAATATCATATTTTGAGTCATGACGACGTTGCAGCAAATGAGCGATATATAATTTTTAAACCTATTGGAATTTAACGATAATTTGATTAATTAAATTGTCAAAATAGTGCATATTTAGTGTGCTTTCACTTAAAATTATCCTTATTTTATGTTTATAATATACTCACATAAATACGATCTATTTTTATTCTTTATCGAATAGTTTTTAATTTATTTTAAATTGAAATTTAAATGTGAACTTTTTTTACAAAAAAATTTCCAATTGAAAGACAAAATCTAGTTAACCTACATACATACATACTATATTAAAAAATTCGAAGAAGATACCTAACTCAATTAGTAATATTAACAAAAATTTTAGGCAAAACTTTTTTAATAAATTACCAATTATCTTAGGCAACTAAACTTAGAGTTTTGTTTTTATATAAAAATAAATTACCCATGTGCGCATTGGTAAAATACCTCTGATTATTTTTTTGTGTGTATGGTTAAGTTAATAGTCTGTTAAGCTTCTAAAAAAATAATTTTTAAGTAGATCACACACAATTTTAAGGGTAAAAAAGCGGAGCGGGTATTTCTTGTTTCGAAGATCCTTGCGCCTGGCCAATGGCCGGCTATGCAGAGAAGCTTTAGTTAGCGAAGCCGGTATTTGTTATACCATAGAGGAGAAAATCCTTGCGCCCGGCTAAAGGCCGGCTATGCAGAGAAGCTTTAGTTAGCGAAGCCGGTCTTTGTTATACCATAGAGCAGAAAATCCTTGCGCCTGGCCGAAGGCCGGCTATGCAGAAAAGCTTTAGGTAGCGAAACCGGTTTTTGTTCTTTCATAGAGGAGAAAATCCTTGCGCCCGGCCGAAGGCCGGCTACGCAGAAAAGATTTCTTTAGCAGATCGGAAATAGGCTATTAGTTACAAAAAAAATTAATTTTTTTAAAAATCGAACATAAAACATTAAAAAATACAAAATGAAACAAAATATTTACAATCGTGAGCAAACTACCTTTAATTTGAGTACCTACACATAGATGTGAGTGGATGGGGGCACTTTTTTTTTGACCCAGAGGGCCCCAAAAGTCCCGCCCGCCCTAAATTTTATTATTTTTGTTTTTCTTGTACAATTACCTTTAACTTGAGTACCCACACATTCCACTAAGTGAGCGGGGCGGTTTTTTGGATCCAGGGGGGCCTACGGGGCTCAGCTAACTTAAATTTTAATTTTGGTTTTTTTCTTTTTTTATTCTGAATCGGGTAGCGTATTTTTTTATTTTTTTTTCGTACGCCCCGTAAAGTGCACGTTGGCCTATTTTTTAAATTCTGTTTGATAATGTGCATTAGTGGGTGGTATTGTGAAGGGTATTAAAAGTTCGGCAAAGTTGAATATAGCACTCTTGTCATTAATTTATATCAATCCCGAAACGACACATTTCATAATAGTACATGGTAACACTTTAATTTGTTAAAATGTTTGTTTTTGCTAGTTTTCTTCTTGTTTCATTATCCAGTTTTGTTTTGTTTCCCGTTCTTGTTGTATTTTATTTTAAAAAAGGTTAGATGACTTTTCGCATATAATTTTATTTTTTTTAAACTATTTCAACGAAAAATTAATGATTTTTGTATTTAGATATATAACGTAAAAACGCGTGTCACGGAATAATTAAAAAAAAAATACTGCATGTAAATAATAAAAACTCAAAATTAATCACTGTACCTATCACAGAATTATTAAGAATAAAAAAATTGGTGTATTTCCACGATATTTAGTGCTAAAAATATAATTAAAACAAAAAATAATATATTTAGAGGTCGTATTGTTTATGTGGTTAAGAACAACAATTGGTGGTTTTCTTAGTCTCAGTTCTTTTTGTGCTTTGCATCGTGGCGGCATTACTCAGGAAGAAAGGAATCGTAGAGAATACATCATGGTAACATAAATAATTTTTTTTATTAAATATATGTATGTAATATATACCAGTGTTAATGTTTTATAACATTATTAACATACATATGTCATATTGTTGTGCCACATTTTAATTTCACTAAATAAATATAGCAAACATAATTAAAAATTTTAATGATGTTTTTGTCAGCTTTATTCTTATGCAACACAACACTTATATTACTCTTGCCATTTTGTTCTCCTCATCCAGTTTTTAATTTCCAGTTTTTTATTTACCTACCTACATAGTGCTTTATATTTTTTCGGTTTCTGCTTGTTACCCAAACGAAAGTGTTTAGCAAACAAACATCACATTAAATCAGGCAGTTCTTAAATACCTGTATGTTGTTTATAGATTAATTTATTCGAATAACATATGTACATATTTAGTCATTTATGTTCAAATATGTAAAAATTGTCCAGTAGAGAATCTTTTTAAAATTTTTTGAGTGCCAAATATTGAGTGCTAAAATATTATACGTAATATTTTTATTGGAATAATATTCAATGCTCATAGAGCTGATTTCTAAAAGATTTGATTATAATATGTACATACTTTTATCTGGGAACAGGTATACCTATATATGTATATTACAAATTATATTCCTATATACATAGCTACCCAGCTAGCATTTTGTATCATAATCAAATCTTTTAGGAATCAGATTTTTTTTTTCATTTGTGTGTACATACCTATAACTTTATTTTCTATCATTTCTCCCATCGTTTTCTTAACGCACACGTGAAAAATATGATGATTCGCTCATTCATTTCATGTAGGGAAGCTTTTTTATTGTAAATAATAAATAGAAACTGGGAATTATTTCCTTCTGAAGGTTACTTTATATTATATTCAACATTTTTTATTTTTCGAATTTATTCTATGAGCTAAATTTCAGTTATGTATTTTATAAAGCTTTTTTGTAATAGTCATATTCCTTCAATTTTTCAGAAATGACTTTATACAATATAATAGTCTGATAGTGTATAAAGTCATTTCTGAAAAATTGAAGGAATATGACTATTACAAAAAAGCTTTATAAAATACATAACTGAAATTTAGCTCATAGAATAAATTCGAAAAATAAAAAATGTTGAATGTAAATAATAATATGCAAAAAAAGTTAAAGTTCACATTAGTTAACCAATACATGAAGCCCAGCAAAGGGAATGGATTTTAATGTGTTTGATAACTAATGTGAACCTTAACTTTTTTTGCATAAGAGGTTTAAAGTTTAATATTGCATGCCGTTGTTTCCTACATATATGTACATATTTTCATACAAGCATAAGTGTTATTAAATTTTATGCGTTGTTTATTTAAATAAATAAAGCTATTAAAAATTATTTTTCTGTTTAATTTTTAGACCATTTTAAGCTTTTTTACATTAAAATTCATCTTCAGTTTTCCTAGTACATAGCTTTAGTTGATATGCGCTTTCTTAAAGTGGAACCCTATTATGAGGTATTTTACTATAAGCAAACTAAAAATTCACACAAACACACAAATATTAATAGTTTAAAAAGGCTCTTTTTGCCATAAAGTTTCAATTTGAACATATTTTAAAAAAATATTTATTATAGGGTCTTCCACCATTCAATGTATCCGGTAGTCCATTCAATGTGGTGCCCATCCACCAGTATCCAGAGCTTATGAAGGATACATGCGCGCTTATAAATTCCGAATGGCCACGCAGCGAAACAGCGCGTATGCGATCGCTTGAATCATCGTGTGATAGCTTACCATGCAGTTTAATTTTGACCACTGAAGGCTTCAGCCGAGTCTTAGCCCACTGCAAGCTTAGTCCTATACCATCAAAAAAGAATGCATGTTTTATTGAATCTGTAGTTGTGGACAAGAGTTGTCGGGGTCAAGGTTTTGGCAAATTAATAATGAAATTTGCTGAAGATTATTGTCGAGTTGTTTTAGATTTAAATGTTTTGTATTTATCTACAATTGATCAAGAAGGTTTTTATGAAAGAATAGGCTATGAATTTTGTGAACCAATTTCAATGTATGGTCCTAGAAATTGCGAATTGCCTAGTCTGCAATATGCCAAAAAGAAATATATGAAGAAAGTTTTATAGGCGGCATCGACAGTACGATATCAGAGATAAATATCACAAAATTAAAACTAAATGTTTTTAAAAAAATAAAATTGTATGGAAAAAATTGCTATTAATGCGTTAAAATACACAACGATTTCAGATTTTGTATTAAATATACGTGGTAAATTTTTGCCTTAACAGAATGGTGGCTATACAAATTCTAAATTAAATAGGTATAATTGAAAATCAATTCCGAATTGTGATTTCTCTTATATTTCTGTCTTTTATTTTTACTGTTAATGGTTATAATTATAAAAATATTCAATGTGTTTCTTCTTTTAAGTTAATTTTTACATTTTTGGTTTTAAAGTTTATAAATTTATCACAAAGTGTAAACTTAAACAACCAAACATGTGTGGCTCAGGCAAATGCATAAATAAATATACATTAAAATTTAATTTAAATTTAATTTGTCTTAAAGGTTATTTAATATATAAATTAATTAATTACTGCAGTATATCGTTTTATGTAGTATATGATCATTCAATTTTAAATACACAGTATGTAATATTATAAAATGTTAAAATATCAAATATATAATAAATAGATCTTCCATAGAAATGTAATGTAGAAATGTTTTGAAACTTTTATTAGAGTTGCAATTATTAAATTCAAATAAACTATAGTCTTATGCATATCTAGTCTTAACTTCCGCATAAGCATTATTAGAAATATAACATATTATTATAAATAGTTTTAATATATGTATGCTCAATGTTTCCAACTTGCTCATTATTTGTAAAATTTAATATTAATAAAATTGCGTATTTTGAACAAAATATACAACAAATACACTTCCTATTTCTATTAACATTTATAAGAAGAATTCTAATAATTTTTAATTGACAAAACAATTTTGCCTTTGTTTATTAAATATTCTTTTTTTTTATTGTATGGGAAATTATGCACATTTTTCTATATTACTCGATGCCAAGTTTTACAGCACAGCACGTTTATATTTTAAAATTATTTAAATTCTCAAATTTATAAGACCTAAAAGACAAAAAAAAATTATTTGTGTGTGATAATTTTTTTTATTTAAGTGCAATAGTCAATATCAAGTTCAAGATAAAGACATCTATACATATTTATGTGTTGGTAAGGCATAAATAAATTTTTAACAAAAGTACTTAATGAATCGCGTGCTTTTTGTCACTAAATGTTTTACTTACAAGCAACTAAAAAACCAAAAATAGATTTGATCAAAAATTGTTTAGCTGCTAATTGCTACAAAATTATTTCTTTAGAAAAAAATACATTCCTTTTTGGCATAAATATTTTCACAAATTGTTCAGGATTAAACCAAATTCAAAAATTGAAAAATTATTGTTTTCCGTTATAGACAAAATTTTAAATAAATTTAAAGTAAAAAACCTTTTTGAAAACAAGCTTTTATTTTAATGCGCTAAAAAGAAAAAAAAATATACTTGTACATACTCTAAAACTTTTGCTATCAACTTATAACGTCTTTGAACAATTTATACAATATTTAAGTACATAATCATAGTTTGAAAATTTTTATATGTATGTAGTTTAAATCACTAACATGGATAGAAGTTTATTTTCTAAAGTAATCAATTTTGGGTTTTAAACCAAGAAATTCCAAAAATAATTTCTTGGTTAATTTATTTTGTTCGTATTTAGTAAAATTTTCTTAAATAAGGAATAATTTTCTCATGATCAAAAAATTCACGTTTTTTCATATGACCAAAAATGTCGGCTCTGTGAAATAAGTCCCAGGTGCAATAACTCCCAATGAAAAAAATCCTAAAATAAATGAAATAAGTCCCAAACTGAAAAAAAGAAATAAATCCCAAAAAAATGAAATAATTTCCAAGTCTAAAATTAAACAAACCACAACTTTTGGGAGTTATTTCATTTTGAAATAACTCCTAAAGGCATTAATGAAATAACTTCCAAAAACAGTCCATCGAAAAGAAATGAAAAAAGGCAAAAAAAAAAAAATAAAAAGAACTCCCAAAGAAATTTATTATATAAAGGGTCCGGTCCGCTAAATAACTTTTTTTTTGAAAATGCTATAAAAATTTCACTTCAAACGAAGAAAGTATAAAAGATGCATTTTATAAAGAAAAACATAGCGAACAATTCTGCATCACTAACTCAAAAATTTTATTTTTTGAGTTATGCCACTATTGAAGTAAGTGAGCGATGTGAATAAAAAAAAATATTCAACAAAGTACTTAATGTAATCGCGTGCTCTTTGCAACTAAATGGTTTTCATAAAAACAAATTTAAAAAACAAAAATAGATTTGAACAAAAATTTTTTGGCTGGTAATTGCTATAAAATTGTTTCTTTGTACAATAATCTCATTCCATTTTGGCATAAATATTTTTACAAATTGTTTAGATTAGTTGATAAACTTAATACATAGACAAATTTTATAATAATAAATTTTTTACATTTGCTATACTGATTTTATTGTTTTTTATAAAAACAAAAAATCTTGTAATTTTTGAACTATGTATGTGGGAGATCGAACGGTTGTTATTCGATCGGTTTTAAAAGGTTTTTTTACTTTTTCTCTTTGAAAATAAAATAAACCAGTTATTTTGGTACAATAATCCGGTTATTTTAAAAATGTGTAATTTATATCTGTGGCATTTTGACAAAATATAATATATGTAAGTAAATAATAATAAAATAAACTAAAATTAAAGAAAAATTTCGTTTATAATACAAAATTTAAAAAACGTAACCAAAAATGTTTTTAAATGAAAAATCTTATTATAAACAACATTTATTTCAACTTTTTCAATTTGACTTAAGATGTTTTGTCAAAATGCCACAGATATACAATTTAGACTCATTTGGGAGTGTAAATATGCTGCTCTATAACAAGTAAGTGTGCTATATTCAGCTTAGGGATGCCAATCGGGACTGGGTTTCGCAAATCCCGGGATTCGGGATTATAAAAAATCAAATCGGGATCCCGTGATTTTACGGGATATTGTGATTTTTCGGTATTCGGGATTTTTGAAAATTAAGAAATAAATGCTTTTTATAGATATTTATTTAAAAAAAAAACGTCTTTAAAAGAAGTTTACAAACGCAGGTTTTATAATTAATTTATTATTTTAAAGTTAAATATCGCTTAAATTTGTAAAAACTTTAAATTGTGACTTTTCTTATTTAAAGACTAATTTAATAAAAAATATGATAACAAAAAAAGAAAGTACGATTTTAAACAATGTGTTACTTGATTCAATAAAAAAATAATTACCATAAAAGCTATATTTGATTCAATTACCTCAGTTCATTCAAGCTAAATAAAAAAAAATATTTAACTTTAACATGTGGAGCAATGCTGAAATTGGCGGGAAAACTTTTGCAACTTTGATTGTTTGTTCTGGCGAAAGTTTACATAAAAGTGAAAAGGATTAATATGGAAAACGATTGTCCAGGTATGTAAAACTATAGTTTACCAATGTTTGTGTCGCTGTTATGTGTTTTTGTCCAATTGTAGCGTGGTTTGTTAGTGTATATTTTTAGAATGAGCTAAACAAGTGTAGTTGTGTTTCGTGGATCAGTACTTTTGCATGGCAAAGCGTTGCAAAAAGTTTTAAGTGAGAAGTTATTAACCAAGCTGTGAAGATTAATAGGAAACTAATCCTTTTTGTCCGAATCCACACGTTTTCGAAAAAATCTTAATTTTCTAGTACAATATCTAGTCGTGCCGAGCTGGTTGACATTTGGAGCAACAACAATCGTTCAGAAGACGCCGTACAATAGCACATATTGGAAAGTATCGTACAAAAACATTTAAATAACGAGAACATTTAATCAATAAATGAAAATGTAAAAGCCTGCGTCAATTATAAAAATAAACACTTGCCGAAGTGCAATTTAACTCTGGAAAGATTTAAGGGAAAGCACTCAAAATGGCTTGCCAAAGGTATATTTATAGAAATCACTGGTCATTATGCGTTAGCAAATAAAGTGGGTCGCCCAAAATGTGATTACGAAAGCGCTGGTCCTTGTCTAAAAAGGAAATTAAACGCGGGACTTTCAGAGGAGAATAACAACTTAACTCCCCTACTCATACATGCTGCCACAGTTTCAGCTAAAAAATCAAATGAAAAAGATTTGGCTGTTGTTTTGAAAACAGCTTGGAGTTGTGAGAGCATTAATGAAATAAAAAAGAAGCTTTTTGCGGATGAGCCCAAACAAATGTCAGCTGACAGTGCGCTTGCATTTTTATTGGAAAATGGATTCACAAAAAGTCAGTATATAAACATACAACAAAATGCAAAAATTCACGGATGTGATATATACCCGGCATATCCAGCCGTACTTAATTCTAAATTGAAACTCAGGCCAAAATGAATTGAATATTTTGAAAATAAGGCACAAGTATCATTACAAAATCTTTTTGATCATACATCTTCCCGCATTCTCGAAATGCAACACGAGGTCCTAGAAACACTTCCTAACGTGGTACATTGCAAGTTATTCTTCAGCTATGGATATGATGGTTCGTCCGGCCAGAGTTTGTACAAACAGCGTTTCCAGATCCACGATAGTCCTTCAATTGACAGTTCACTGTTCGTTACTACAATTGTCCCATTGAAATTGATAAATGAGACCCAACAAATTATTTGGCTCAATAAGACTCAAGAAGAGCTTTTTCCAATGCAGCTTTACTGTCATCAATTCTTGAATTTGATTATGATATTCTACAAAGCTTTCATACCATTTAAACAACAATTAAAGGCATATTAGAAAAAGTATCCTTGGTACCCCATGTCGCCAACTGTTCACAAAGTATTAGTACATGGGCACCAAATAATAGCTACTTGTTTAGTTCCTGTAGGCAGCCTTGGAGAACATGCATCTGAATCCCGAAATAAATTATACAAGAGCGAAAGAAGAGGACACGCAAGAAAATGCAGTCGATTATACAATATTACAGACGTTTTTAATAGATCCATCGATACTTCTGATCCGTTGTTGTCCAGTGCTTATTAAAAGGAACGATCAAATACAATCAGAAAAAAACAGCAGAGGTTATATCTCTATTACAAGCACCTCATTTAGAAATTCAACGCGAAAATTATGATCCAGAGTCCACTCAGACTTCGTCCGACGAAGAGTATAAAGAACAGGATGGACTTGAGGTTATTGCTTCAGAAGATGAATATTTTGAACTAGAAGAAAAGTAAGTAACATTTTTTTTTTCAGAATGAGGGACTAATTACCTGACAATAATAGGAAGTTAATACTGAAATTTGAATTTGTATAATTATATTTTTTTTTCATCAAATAACTATAAATTTCAATTCAATAGCTTTAAAATTAGAGTTCAGGCCAAAATAAACAAAAAACCACTGTGTTGGGGAGGGCGAAAAATAGTTCCTGGCAGCCCTGACTCCAGGAATAGCTTATCCCATCAACAATTAATTTCAAGTGTTTTTATCAAGAATAAAAACTGGGAATTAAGCACGAATAACAAAAACTTTTGAAATTAAAATTTTGTATTCCCAAAAATTGAATTTACTTTTTTTAAAAATTCTTCTTATTGCACAAAATAGCCCGTACTTTTTTTTTAGGATGATTGGGAAAATTATTGAATAATCAGCTGTGTCAAAAAACAAAAATTTTTGGATGAATTTTTTTTGAATGTTTAAATAATAATATGAACTATTAATGTTAAATATTTTTCCAACAATATGATTTTTAGAATGCTCCTAAAATGACCGTGAAATGAAAAAGCTCGTTGTCCCAATATTGTTGTGAGGCACTATATATGTACTATGTAGATTTGTAAAATTTTTTAATTTTGTTTTACACAAACAACAAAAACTTTTTTTTTTTATTTATTTAATATTTTCATATTTTTTAAATGTTATACGCAAGGCCCGGATTTTTATGCAAATGCATATTTGTTCTCGTCAGTCGGAGATTACCGTACACAAAATATCTTTGCGAATCAAGAAATTTGCAGTAAAATGGCATCGATTTGTTAGTGCATATTTTTGCATATATTGCTTTAAATGCATATTTTTGCATATATTGCATATTTTGAAAAAACTTGTTTTAATTGCTTTATTTTGCCATGCACCCTTCCGCAGAAGAGGTAAAAGAAAACTTCGATGATATTTATTTATTGATTTCTTATGGGAAAAATATTTTGTAAAGCACCTTTGCGTGTTGCCGCATATAAAAATAATTATCCGGATTAATGTCTTCCTCTATAGCCTATAACAACAGATGGGGGATGTGATTGTAAGCAATTAACTGTTGCAAATTCAAAGATTCAACAATGGTGAATTTAAGTTAATTGATATTGCCATACATAAGTTGTATTTTTTGGACGGTAACTTAAGCTAACAAATTCGTAGCAAGCTTGATAAAGATTAAACACAAAATTAAGGATTTAAATTTATTGTTTTAAATCCTTAACTGCTTGCATATTTAATTTAAATTGCTTAATGAAAATGAATATACCACAGAGAAGCTATAAGCATTTAATCATGCACCTAACTATCACTTCCGTTTTATTTTGTTTAGAAAAACAGGCAGTAAACTTTTATTTTGAAAAAATGTAGGGACAAATATATCTCTACAGCCATTTTAAAAAACAAGATAAATAAACAGTTGATTCGTATGTAATTGCGATCAGTTTCGCACTCTGCTTAAGCAAATGACAGTTTCAAAAAAATTTAACAAAACGTTTTCTTTAGTTGAATATGGTTTGACACTTATGATTGACATGTATTCGCACAGTTGCTCAAGCCAGCTAATGTACTTTATAGTTGGGCCTTTACAAGTGACTTAATTTGCATGATTGTCTTAATGTTTCTTTATATATAATATATAATGTCCTGTGGTTCCTATTCTTTGTTTTACTTTATTTTAACTTCAACTTTTGTGGTTATTGTGCCTTACTTACTTTATGAGACTGAATTGTAACGTTCTTATTGCTATTTTTGTTTTTTCTTGTTATTTTATGTTTTTTTTTATCACTGATAAAAAAATTCAAGAAAATTTTAACTGCATATTTTTTAAATTTTTGTCGCATATATTTCTATTTTTAGAAACTGGGAATTATTTCCTTCTGAAGATTACTTTATTTTACTTTGTTACAATACAATATAATAGTCTGATAGTGTATAAAGTCATTTCTGAAAAATTGAAGGAATATGACTATTACAAAAAAGCTTTATAAAATACATAACTGAAATTTAGCTCATAGAATAAATTCGAAAAATAAAAAAATGTTGAATATAATATAAAGTAACCTTCAGAAGGAAATAATTCCCAGTTTCTATTTGTTAAAATAGTTGAGTTAAATACATTTAATTTATAAAGTATCACTATCCAGTGTGACACAAAGAATGCTGACGAAGGCCGTAGCGGGCCAGAAAATGCGTTATAGTCTGCTGGTGTCTGATAATTGTAAATTTTTCTGTACATACAATATACCTCATTGCTTTCCAACGGAAAGCTAAGGTAAAATGTAACAAGAAAATAAAATATAATAGTCTGATAGTGTATTAAGTCATTTCTGAAAAATTGAAGGAATATGACTATTACAAAAAAGCTTTATAAAATACATAACTGAAATTTAGCTCATAGAATAAATTCGAAAAATAAAAAAAATGTTGAATATTTCTATTTTTATTGCATTTTTTATGCACATAAAACGCGATTTTAACTGCATTAAAGTCAGGGCCCTGGTTATAAGTATGTATTAACATTTTTTGTTGTTGTGGGCAGCAATGCCAGAAGTGCAGATTTATCTGCATTTTGAAGATTTTTTCCCCAAAATTGTCAAAATGCAGATTTGCAGATTTTTGGTTTAACATTGCAGATTTTTTGCTCGGTGGAAACTTATTTACATTGTCATGATTGTACTATTTCCACTTCTTGCATTGACAAATAAATATAGTATATCAACAATTCATGGAAAATTTAAAGAAAAATTATTCACAAAAGATAACTTAAAAATTAAAAATTCGCATTGTCTTGACACATTAATATCGCGGGGCTTATGTCATCCCGCAATTAACTTTTAATTTGTTGTTTAAATTAACAAAGATGTGACTAATCCTTATTCAGCCTGAGTAATTAAATTTGGATAGATATTTTTAATGTAATAATATCCACAAATTATTAGCCATGTTCATAAAATCGAACAAATTTTTATAACTTTTCTGTGTTGAAAGTTCAAAAAAAATATTTCCTTTTTTATACCTCATACTTCGAGGACCACTCATATTTACCAGAATCACATTTTAAACTACACAGAAAAAATTATTGCCGAATTATTTTCAAACAAACGATTGTTTGAAATTTTTTTTAATTTCTACAAATTTTTTTACTGATTCAATTAATATTTTTGTTTGATTTTTATTTAACCAACAACTTTTCAATAATATAATATACGCGCTATTGGTTTCAATTTTTCATAATTTTGTATGAAATATTTAACGCTCTTTAATGTTGTCGTTTTTTGCATTTTTTATTTGATCGTAAGCAACACTTCTTTATGTGAAATATAAGAACAACAACACAAAACACATACAGTTTATTTTTAGAGAAAGGTTTCATAAATTTAAAAAAACAATTTCGTTTTTAATTTTCGTTTTTGTACCCAATATTTCGAGACAACTTCGTTGCTCATCTTCAGGGGTTTATTAAAAAAAATAAAAACCTAATTTAAAAGTCAAATTTCATCAATTTCAGCTATACTACCACTATAATTGTCAATATGTATTACAAAATACAGTTATATTTGTAGAAGACTTCGTTTCTATTTTAACAATGTTTTATTATATTTCTATATTTTCAAATATAAAATATTTAGATAACAATAAATTCAAAGAACAATATTAAAAACTAATTGTAAAGTAAAATATTTAAAGTATTTATAATACAACATCTTCCTTTTAAAAAAAATAAAAATTAAAATAAAAAAAGCTTTATAAAATACATAACTGAAATTTAGCTCACAGAATAAATTCGAAAAATAAAAATGTTGAATATAATATAAAGTAACCTTCGGAAGGAAATAATTCCCAGTTTCTATTAATTAAAATAATATTAAAATTAAATTATAAATAAAATAATTATAATGGCTTATAAAAAGTTACTGTTAATCTGATACGACTACTTCTGCGTAGATTGACAGTATTTCCACTCATATTTTCGTTGCTGTTATTTATGACATTATTATTTGTTTTTCTATATTTAATATGAAAAGAATTTCTTCTATAAGTTTTTTCATCTATCAGACTTTTTACAATATAAGACCTTGGAGTATTATGATATGCAATTATTAGACCAGGTATCCACTTCTGTGAAGAATTTATTTTAAAAAATATATTGTCTCCAATTTTAAACTCGATTTTCTTTTTGTATTTCGATTATACTTCTCTAAATTTTTTATTTTTTTTCCATTTCCTTCCTTATGAATTTGTTATTTATATATTTCGTATCAGGCTTCAGCAATTTGTCAGCGATTGGAGTTTTAGTTCTAAGACGCCTATGTAATAATAATTGTGTTGGAGAATAATTCAAATCCTTAACTGGAGTATTCCTGTATTCTAATAATGCATTATAAACCTCTTCTTTAGTTTCACACTTTTTTAAAATTTTCTTCGCAATTCCCACAGTTCTCTCTGCTAATCCATTACTCCTGGGATAATTTGGGCTACTTGTTATTATTTTAAAATTCCATTTGTTAGAAAATTCTAAACATTCGTAAGAAGCAAATGGCATATTATCGGCTATTATAATCTTTGGTATACCGTACCTTGAAAATATTTCTAACCAAGCCTCAATTACATCCAAGGATGTTTTCGATTTTAAATACATTAAATCAAACCATTTACTATAATAATCTACAACTACTAAATAATTTTTCCCCGAATATTCTAAAATATCACAACCAATTTTCTCAAAAGGTAAATTCGAAATTTCATGACAAATTATTGGTTCTTTAGCATTTGAAGGCCCTAATTCCTGACATTTCCTACATTTTAAGATATAATTCTCAATATCTTGATTCATATTTATCCAATAAAATAATTCAGAAACTCTTTTTCTTGTCTTCGAAATGCCCATATGGCGTTCATGTAATTTTTCTAAAATAATTCGTTAATTTTTCGGCATCGTGATACGATCATCATAAAATACTAATTTACCATCTAGTGTAATGTCATTTCTTTTATTATAATATCCATCCAAAGAATAATTTCTTATTAAACAAAGCAGTTCATCTTTTTGCGTTTCATTTCCTATTCTTTCTAAAGTATCATCTGCTACACTTATACTATGTATCATCTCTGTTACACCCGATTCATGTTCCATATCACCAGTGTCAATGAAATTCCTAGAAAAATAATCTGCTGCAATTATACTTTTACCAGGTTTATATATAACCTCAACATTGTATGGAAACATTTTTAACCTTAATATTTGTAATCTAGAAGACCCTATTTTATTAATATTTTTCTTAAAAATTGTTTCCAAGGGTTTATGATCGGAAATAACAGTAATTTTCTTCCCATATATAAACTGATGAAATTTTTTACATGAAAATACTATTGCCAAAAACTCTTTCAATTTGGGCGTATTGTTTTTCCGTGTTCGATAACGACCTAGAAGCAAATTATTTAATTTTGTCATTTTGAATCAAACAACAACCTATTCCATCCTTTGAAGCATCAGTTTGAATTACCACATCTTTTTTCTCATTAAAAGGTGTTAAAATAATATAATTTGCTACCATTTTTTTAATTCTGTTAAAACATTCATCATGAATAGGTGACACTTTATAATCATTACCTTTTTTCAGCAATTCTCTCAAAGAAGATGTCATATCCGCTAAATTTGGTATAAATTTTCTTAAATAATTTACAAAACAAAAAAACGATTGAAGACTGGTTTTATCTTTTGGAAATTTTAGTGCTCAAATAGATTCTATACGTTTTTTATCAGGTGTTATACCCTTATTCGAAATAATAAGTCCTAAAAAATTTACTTCCTTTACTCTAAATTGAATTTTATTCTTATTCAATTAGAAATGTCTTAAATATTTAAAATTTTATATTTACGTAGGCAAAAACAAATTTTATTAAAAGTATATTTTTTTTACGACTGCGCCATGTAGAAGACTTCGTTTCTATTTTAACAATGTTTTATTATATTTCTATATTTTCAAATATAAAATATATTCAACATTTTTATTTTTCGAATTTATTCTATGAGCTAAATTTCAGTTATGTATTTTATAAAGTTTTTTTTGTAATAGTCCTATTTCTTCAATTTTTCAGAAATGACTTTATACACTATCAGACTATTATATTGTATTTTCTTGTTACATTTTACTTTCCAACGGAAAGCTAAGGTAAAATGTAACAAGAAAATACAATATAATAGTCTGATAGTGTATAAAGTCATTTCTGAAAAATTGAAGGAATATGACTATTATTAAGAATTTACTTTAGAAATAAAATTTAAAACAGAAATAAATTTAAACACGATCATATTTCATCACATACCTGATTATACCTACCATGATGTTAAAATATTTAGATAACAATAAATTCAAAGAACAATATTAAAAACTAATTGTAAAGTAAAATATTTAAAGTATTTATAATACAACAATATTAATATAGCTGAAATTGGCAGTAATTAAATAAAAAAAAATTGTTTGAAATCAGATAATTAATTTAAGAAACAAATATTTTCTAAATTCTATAATATTTGCACACTATGTGTGTGGTGAAAATTGCTTTAAATGCCAATAGTAGCCTTGCAAAGTGCAAATACAAAATATGGCAGCTTTTTTTCCGATAACAAAATACACAAAGTTTCCCTTAGATTTCTTTCAATTGCAACGATATTTTGCATTTGCTCTTTTGCAAGCCTAATACTGAACTTCGCTAATATATATGTTTAAAGAAAATCCTACTAACACAATCAATGAGTAAATTTTTTAAGTTTAATATAAGTTTAAGTATTTAAACATTATGCATTGGAACATGATACTATGGCCAAATGATTCTTTTGGGGTGTTTGCTTTATAAACGCAAATGGTGTCATTTGGTATATGAAATGCCATTAAATGTAAATCTTTCCTTTGACGTTATACTTTTTAAGTGTATTTGTTTTTTATAATATTGTTGTTAAAGAGTTTTAAATATTTATTAAATAATTATGCTTTTGTCAAAAGATGTTTGTTTTTTTGTAATCAATGTACTGCTTTTCCGAATTTAAAATCTGGCTACCCTATATAGATGACATAAACATTGCATGAGCCATGTTATACCTAATAATACTTGCATACATTTCGGAGGAACGCATGGAAGATGTTGAAAATGTGAAATACGCGTTCACACTTGAAACATCTAACATTTACTATAAATTAAAAATGTCATAATTTTTGAAAAAAAAAATTTATTTATTTTTAAATATGTACTTTTTTCTACAAAAGTGCCAAAAATTTAAAAAATAATACCAAAATGAATCTAAAATTAATTTTGTTTTCCACCTGTGGTGAAGGGTATAGTTTAGCAAAATAAGGCTTGCACACAACTTGAGAAATTATGCCACAATAATAATATAATTTATTGCCAATTTTCTAGTGAATACACTAAAATAATCAGAAGATGTAGAATGAAATACTATGAGATAGGAACATTTTGTAAAGATGTTGAACATTTTTGATTTTTACCCCTATGTGTTTCTTATGGGAAAATTCCAACTTCTTCGCAAATTGATGTTAAATGTTGACAAGAGTAAAAAGCTATAATGCGTAATGGAAAAACCAAAGTATATTTATAAAAGCACATGCAACTCTACAACAAAACTACAATACAAAAAGCAACAGGCATTTGGTTTGTGTAAAAAATCGTGTGCTTGTCATAAAAAATAATACATTCACATCAGGGAGATAATGTCAGTACAATTGTACATTTTTCAGCGCTATTAGCATTGCATAAGCACTTAAAAACTACAAGTTGAATACAATTTTAAAATTCACACATATAGCGGTAGGGATGGAAATTTCAAAAATTAAATTAAGAACTAATGTTTCCAGATATCAGAGAGTTGAAGAGTCGGAGTTAAGGATTTTGTGCCGGAGTCGGAGTTGTAGTACCCACAAAAACTCGCGACTCCGACTCCAAAGTTTTTCGGCATAAAAAATTTAAAAAAAAAATTCCAAAATAAAAATTATCTTCTTAAAACACATTTAAAATTTAAATAAATGGTTTCCTTAGATTTTTTGCACTGAAAGCGATTTATATTCTTTAGCACGTCTACTTTCATAATCTATGCAGTTTTTTCCTCGACGTTACCTCTAACACCCTTAAAAATTAAATCCCAGTTTTTTTGACCATTTTGGATGAACCCAGATTTCTGGAAAACTGTTCCTTAGATTTTTTGCACGGAAAGCGATTTATATTCTTTAGTGTGTCTACTTTCATAATCTATGCAGTTTTTTCCTTGACGTTACCTCTAACACCCTTGAAAATTAAATCCCAGTTTTTACTGACCATTTTGGATGAACCCAGATTTCTGAAAAACTGTTTCTTAGATTTTTTGCACGGAAAGCGATTTATATTCTTTAGTGTGTCTTCTTTCATAATCTATGCAGTTGTTTCCTTGACGTTACCTCTAACACCCTTGAAAATTAAATCCCAGTTTTTACTGACCATTTTGGATGAACCCAGATTTCTGGAAAACTGTTCCTTAGATTTTTTGCACGGAAAGCGATTTATATTCTTTAGCACGTCTACTTTCATAATCTATGCCGGCAAACAAATATTTGTCCAATGTGAACATAGTGTGAACACAAAAAATCAAATATTTTAGTAATGTTTGAGCAAACATTTATTTGATATTACAAAAAAATTGTAAGAGCAAACAACGACAAATAATTTTAGCCTTGTACCCGATAAAAGCAATTTTTCCTGTTAGTTTCCGGATTTTTTACAGTTTTAAAGATTTTTAATAATTATTAGACTTTGCTATCATGCCGCTATTAACCAATTTTTGCTAATTTAGCAATTTTCACCGAATTTTTGCAATTCCTTATCCTAATATTAAAATTGTTCGCGAATTTTCGCTATTTTTGCAACATTTTTTTATTTGGTTTTTCCCTGACATTTTGTTTTTTTAACCGATTTAGCGATTTCAAATAAATTTTAGGGTTTGCTATTAGCAAATTTTTGCGAGTTTCCGCTAATTTAGCAATTTTTACCAAATTTTTGCCATTTCTTATACTTTTAGGGACTTTTAATCAATTTTATGGCTTGTGTGAAATATCAAAATTGTTCGCGAATTTTCACTGTTTTTGCAACATTTTTTTTTGGTTTTTTTCCCGACATTTTGTTTTTAACCGAATTATATATTTTAGGGGTTGTTTTCATTTTTTCGCAAATTTTAGCCATGTTTCCGTTAACCATTGTCATCCAGTTTTGTTTTTCTTTTACATACTCCTGTTCTAACAATATTATAGATGCTGCTCCACAGAATAAAACAAATAATTAGGCTTCTGCACGAATTTTTACTATTTGTGACATATATTTTCATTTTTGAACACTTTTATTAAATAATTATTTGATGCAAATATTTGTTTTAGTCTGAACGCATGGCAAACATGAATTAATTTATTTTATTTGACACTATTTGCCAACTGTTTCAACCATGGCCCAATGAATTGGACCATGGCCCAATAATTGGACCATGGTTTCAACAAACAAAAATTGTCAAATATTTGAGCTTAGTTTGAACATCAAACAAAATATTTTTTTTGTTTCACACAGTTTGAAGCAAATATCACAACAAATATTTTTGTCAAATATTTCATTAGTCTGAACGTACCTTTACGTTTAAAACGAAAACAAATTATACAATTTTGTTTTTGTTTTACATGTAATTTAAGCGAACGAAATCTTCGTTCGAAATCGATGAACATGCAATAAGCCAACAGTTTCAGTCATGGCATGACCGCCGTTTGTTGCCAATCCGATCAAATTTTTTATAGGAATATTGTTTTTTGATAAAAAGATTCTTATAAAAAGAAAAATTTTAACGGCACGATCCTTTATAAAACTATCACCGTCAAAGTAACTTGCTACTAACGTAATGCAGATTCATCAACATTAAAATAAAAATTTTTGTGTATGTTAAAAAATCTATGAGGTTTGCAATTGTCTGCTTTCCGCCCAATGTTCTTAATTTTTTAAAATAAGTACATATATGTTGCTCATTTTCTAAAACCGACCAAAATTACGTTTGGCCTACCATCCGACCAAACCAAAAATATCCGACCAGATTTGTTCGGCAACCCTGGTCTCTACTGAAAATTTATAAATTTTAGTGGAACCAGTGCGATATAAATGTATTAAATAAATTTAATGTATTTTTTTAATTTAAATTCCAGTCACACGGGTTGAAATGCAATAAAAATGCTCATACTCATTATTAAACTCACAAATATTATTTAATGTAAATTCTTTTTACATTGAAAGCATTTTACTAATTCTATAAATTACTTTACATTTAGTCAACCTTTTTTGCAATACCACACGCTTGTCCATAATGTTCTGGCTGATCCAAAGAATCCACTATAAATTTTGCTAAATCATATTTAGACACAAGGCGACCGGGAGATTCATCATGCAGCACAGCAAATGCTGTTGATGGTTCATCTGATATATGAGGAGGAAGTATTGCAACATAGTCCAAATCAGATGATTTTGTCAAATCCAGCATACGTTGATGTTCATCATTAAGTCGATGAAACATCGCTGGTACCTCGGACAGAGGACGTAATAAAAATGAAGACATAACAATGGAAAACTTTGTTACATTTAGAGCCTTCATTGCTTTTATAAGATTAGCTGTACCATTGGAAAGTTCTGTTGTAGCTTCCAGTTTATTGCGGGTACCCAAAATAATGCAGACAGCATCCACACCCTCCACAATTTTAAGGCAATCATCATAATTTGTAACATTTCCCTGCACCATATCTACTTTGCCCTTAAAACGTTCTGGAACAGTTTTTTCGGTACGATACAAGAGTCGAACTTTAAGTCCTACAGAATATCCAGTTTTACTGTAAATTAAAATTAATAAAATAAGATATGTTTAGCTGCTTTACCTTTTTGTAATGCATAATCGACAACGCATTGTCCAGTCATACCGGTGCCGCCAATTACTGCAATTCGTTGCATAATCTTCTGTAGATTGTTACACACAACTCTTCTTTTTACGTTTGCTTATGGTTTTCGTTGCGTGAGACGCTTGATAACTAACAAAATAACTTTTAACACAACTAATTAATTTCACAATCAGCGCGATAATAAAATTTCAATTTGCTTAGAAGTATATACATATGTAAGTAGGTAATTGTGAACACAAACACACAAAATTGTTTTTGTTTGCAATGTTGTTTATTGAAGCTGTTGCTTATACACACGAAATCTTTGTGTACTACAAGTACATATATATGGAATCAAAGTTATCTTAGATTCATTAAGACTAGTCAATAATGTTGTTTATTAAAAATAAAGATAAACTTTTGTTAATTTAATTTTCCCTCTAAAAATTCACAAATTATACTTTTACGCAGTGATCAGCGTTGCCGTTTTGGCAACTTTTAACCAAAATTGATTATTTTTTCCCAATGTGTACTTGCGTACTTTTTTCGATTTTGGTTACTTTTTTAACACAAAAATAACCAATTTTTATTTTCCCTACGTTTCCACATGCAAGTAGTGTAAACGTCACTACAAAAAGACTACCGGTCATTTTACTAGCTATATGAATTATATTGTTACTTGGTGGCCACACGATCAAGTTTTGCCTTTCAATTCCTTTCAATATTTAATACACTCACTTTTTTACTAACACACTCACACTTTTTAAATTTACCATGAGATTGCTTTCAATTTCACCTTTCCATCTGTTTGGAAATTTTGCTTTCAATTTAACAGCTGATTACATGTTTGTCTTTATAAATTGTTAATTTTTGAAGGTAAGCCAAGATAGCGTCGACGAAATAGCGTCGAATTTGGGAATTTAAAAACCGGGAAAACAAAATACCCAAATTATGGGTATTTACAGAATAAGAACAAAAAGTTAGCGTCGAATTTAGGAATTTAAAAAGGGGAAGTAAAAATAACTAATATTTTTAATAAAAATACAAAAAATAGTTAACACAAATTAAAATATACACTTTTAGGAACACAATCAGCGATGCGTGCAAAAAATCGTTCGGTCTGTTCCCGAGATATTTGGGTTCATCCAAAATGGTCAGTAAAAAGCGTTGCTGATTTATCCCATGGAACACAGGCTTTTGCACGGTATAAACTGTATATATTCTGAAAGTTAATAGTTTTCCGGACAAAAAGAGCGAATCGTGCAACAAATTGCCCATCCCGTTCCAGAGAAATCTGGGTTCATCCAAAATGGTCAGTAAAAAGCGTTGCTGATTTATCCCATGGAACACAGGCTTTTGCACGGTATAAACTGTATATATTCTGAAAGTTAATAGTTTTCCGGACAAAAAGAGCGAATCGTGCAACAAATTGCCCATCCCGTTCCAGAGAAATCTGGGTTCATCCAAAATGGTCAGTAAAAAGCGTTGCTGATTTATCCCATGGAACACAGGCTTTTGCACGGTATAAACTGTATATATTCTGAAAGTTAATAGTTTTCCGGACAAAAAGAGCGAATCGTGCAACAAATTGCCCATCCCGTTCCAGAGAAATCTGGGTTCATCCAAAATGGTCAGTAAAAAGCGTTGCTGATTTATCCCATGGAACACAGGCTTTTGCACGGTATAAACTGTATATATTCTGAAAGTTAATAGTTTTCCGGACAAAAAGAGCGAATCGTGCAACAAATTGCCCATCCCGTTCCAGAGAAATCTGAGTTCCTCCAAAATGGTCAGTAAAAATTGGGATTTAATTTTTAAGGGTGTTAGAGGTAACGTCAAGGAAAAAACTGCATAGATTCTGAAAGAAGACGTACTCGATGGGATAAATCAGCAACGCTTTTTACTGACCATTTTGGATGAACCCAGATTTCTCAGGAACGGGATGGGCAATTTTTTGCACGATTCGCTCTTTTTGTCCGGAAAACTATTAACTTTCAGAATATATACAGTTTATACCGTGCAAAAGCCTGTGTTCCATGGGATAAATCAGCAACGCTTTTTACTGACCATTTTGGATGAACCCAGATTTCTCTGGAACGGGATGGGCAATTTGTTGCACGATTCGCTCTTTTTGTCCGGAAAACTATTAACTTTCAGAATATACACAGTTTATACCGTGCAAAAGCCTGTGTTCCATGGGATAAATCAGCAACGCTTTTTACTGACCATTTTGGATGAACCCAGATTTCTCTGGAACGGGATGGGCAATTTGTTGCACGATTCGCTCTTTTTGTCCGGAAAACTATTAACTTTCAGAATATATACAGTTTATACCGTGCAAAAGCCTGTGTTCCATGGGATAAATCAGCAACGCTTTTTACTGACCATTTTGGATGAACCCAAATATCCCGGGAACAGACCGAACGATTTTTTGCACGCATCGCTGATTGTGTTCCTAAAAGTGTATGTTTTAATTTGTGTTAACTGTTTTTTGTATTTTTATTAAAAATATTAGTTATTTTTACTTCCCCTTTTTAAATTCCTAAATTCGACGCTAACTTTTTGTTCTTATTCTGTAAATCACTATAATTTGGGTATTTTTTTCCCGGTTTTTAAATTCCCAAATTCGACGCTATTTCGTCGACGCTATCTTGGCCCACGTTATTTTTGATGGCATCATGAACAGAAGTGTCACGAGACAGAAAATATTGTGTTTTTTTCTGTATTTTTCTGCGAAAGCTGCCCTTTTTGCATTTTTTGTTTTGATTACGCAATTCGTGTTGATAGTAGCGGCCTGTTTTTACACATTGCCACTTTACTACCAAAAAACATTTTCTTTCTCTTTCTTCGAAAGCTGCGAGGGCCTTTTTCACACGTCAATTTTTACAGTTCTGTGTATTCTATGACGTAAAAGACTATCAAGAACAACTTGATCGTGTGGCCGCAGGGTTATGCTGCACGTTCTATTTAAGGAATTTAGATAAAACCATTCTATTTTGTTTTTTCATATCGAAAACTAATTTTAATACCTAAATTTTAAAGAACTAAAGCATTTTCAAATTGTTTTTAAACACTTCGTACATATTTGCGGTATGCACAAGGTGTGCAATAATGTTATATTGTCATAATGTTCTTACATTGTACTATGGTTTACAAATATTGTTGTTGCTTTGTAAACAAAAAGTGTCTCAAATAAATAGAACTCCGCTTGCAATGTTTATTCTGCTGTCGTAACTACCCGTCTCCACTATCAATCAACTTTGCAAGAACAGCATGTCGCACATCAATTATACTTGTGTAGACTGTTCATGTTTCGTCCACGTGCTGCCATCGTTGCCTAAACATTTGCCTTAGCATCCATGTGCGCCTTGATGTTGGCCATACAATGCATTTTCTGTATACAACCAAACGCCACAACAACAAAAATTGTGGTCAATCAGAACATGAACATCAGCACGTATTCGCCACATACATGAACATGAACAAATTAATACCGTTGCTCTGCCGGCGTTATGTTCATGTCATGTTTTAATCGATGGCGCTTGAAGACGTAGTGTAATTATTCCGAAGAGACTGCGGTTAACGGCTGAGCCAAGCCGCATTAGTTTTTGTAAACCGTCGCCGTTGATGGTACAATTTATCCGGCTAGTATCTGAATTGAACCTGCGGCTAGTTGTGCTGGGGAACTATCGATAGTCTTAAAATATCGAAACTATCGATAGGAAAAATATCAATATCGATAGTATTATTATTTAAGATACAGCCATGAAGACATGTTATACACACACAGTGCCTGCAAAACTTCAACCTTCATGCTTCTCATTTCCTTTAAAATATGTATCTCCTTCGTCTTTGGCTGTTATATCAAGCTATCGCACTTTGCATGTACGCGGTTTTGAAATTATTCTAGTTTCCTGTGCCAGGGCAAACGATACCATTTCTGCGAATGATGGCTTCTGTGATGCACATACCGCTAGTTTCACATTAGCATCCCGTATACCGTTTACAAATGCTTTGGTCTTAAAGTGATCTAGCAAAGGATGACTTTCACCTGGATAAGTAAGCTTCATCAAACGCTCGATCTCTAGTGCGAAATCCTGTAGCGTCTCGTTTACCTTTTGTACTCAGCCCCGTAATTCCATTCTGAATATTTCTTTTCTGTGCTCACCACCATACTCGCGTTGCAGTGCTACCATAATGTCATCATAATTGTTTCTGCAACTTACTAGTACACTTTCTAAAATTTCAGCTGCAGTTCCTTTTAAAAAAGGTGGCATGTCACAAATTCCAGTGGCATAGTGTCCATGGCTTTTCCTTCATTGTTCCAAGCATTTTTGTTGGCAACTGTGTCAAACTGGAACTTAAACACATTCAATGGTGAGCTTCCGTCAAAACTTGGAGCTCTTATTCTATTCGATACTTCTGGAAAAACTCGCACCGCTCCCTCTTGGCACTGAAGACTATTAACTCTTTCTTCCAGATGATGTAGTTGTAACAATTCTATTTCCATATCGTCTACTCTTTAATTTATAACAGTAGAAATATCTTAAAGCTTATCAAGTTTTTTATTAGTAGCCTGAAGTTTCCCGTTTGTCACTTTAGAATTTTTGTGAATTTCGGTTAAGATGGTGCTTGAATTTTCCTCAATTTTTCTAGATGTTTCAGGCGAATTTTCTTTTGCTATTCTCTCCATTTTTTTCCTTTTCTGCATCATAGCAGCAAACATTGTGCTAAGATCCATGTTGCTTGTTACTGCACGAGTAGCAGCTTCTACTTCTTCTTTTTCATCAAATTTATAAGCTGCGATGTCAATTTTGCGCCGCTTAAATTCATCGATTAATCTTTTCTGCAGCTCAGCTTTATTTCCTGCAGTAGGCAGATCCAACTTGCCTAGCTCTTTCTTGAGCTGTTCAACTTTTAGCTCATCGAATTTCATTGTTGTTTGTATAGTTTTTTTAATCTTTTTTTACTTGTTTATTTATTTTCTTTTTTATTGCAATTTCACTTCTGACACCAATTGTTACAACGCGTTTGAGTTCTTTTTAATTGCAAATCCAAATAAATACGCACAGTTATTCAACTTAACAAACTTTATTAGAAATAATTATTTTGTTCACAATTGTTAGTTACGAACAGAACTGTTTAAATCAGGGTTTAAAAATTAGTAAATAGTTTTTTTTCTACATATCAAAAACCGCAGTAAATATTCAAAACTAAAATATTTAAAGGTATTCATATTGCAAAAATATTCTCAATTTACTAAAACCCTCGTAGTAATATTAAAAAATATTTAACCAGTGGTAATTTAATAAAATAACAATGCGCAAAATATTAAATATTTCGCCATACAAATATATTTTCTATGGAAATATTCAAATATTTTTAGTCACCGTAAATATTAAATATTGTGTGTCTTCAATATTAATATATTACTGCCACACATCACAAACTGCCCAAGTGTATGCAAAATGTACGAATATAAATAACATAACAAAACAAAATATGCCGTCTTGTTGATCATCGACTGCCAAAATATGCGACACAAAATATGCGACTATTACACACGACATATTTAAATATTTCACAATATGAAGAACAAAATATTTTTGTGTGTGTACATACAAAAAAGGTTTAAAAAAGGAATGATTTAAAATAAGAAATTCTTTGTATGATGTGTTGGTAGATTAAAATATAATTGTTTAATGGTTTTTTTATTTATTGAAAAAAGGTAAATTATGATTGAAAGGTGAGTTTTATAATTTAAATGCACAAATAAAAAAAGGATTGAAAAATCAACTAATGTTTTAAGAAAACATATGCATACATATGTAGTTAGTATTTATAAAAATATTTATAAAGAGCAATTAAAAGAATATAGGGAGTGATATGTCAAAGACAAAATTAAATTAATTGTTTGGACTAGTTGTTCAAAAATAAAGTAAAGGTACAAAAGTGCGTTTTTGTTTTGAGAAATTTGTTAACAACAGTCAAATTTACTTTTATAAGGGGAAACATTTTTATGCATTGGTGTGTAGATAATAGTTTTATGACCTATGCATTTTGTTTTTAGCTTGGCTCATTTAATTGTTGATGATAATGGATGAATTCAAAATAGAACAACCAATCGCGATATTGTAATAGAAGCTCAAAAAATAGGATGTAGTGGGAATGTAGGTAGGAAGCTGCTTATATGATCTGTTAGAGAAAATAACATTGGAAGTAGGGATCACTGATCCGTTGCAAAGGCTATGCATATACATATGTATGTATGTATGTACATATGTATGTCTATATGTACATATAAGTAATTGTTAGCGACAAAGAAAACTTCGAAAATTGATATTGTGTATTGCGTTATACAAGTTGATTTAAAAAAAAACATTTTTATGACTTTTCTTGTTTTTTATAAGTATGTAATTTGGAAAAGAAATGATTTTCAGAGTATTGCTGTTTTTTTTTTTATTTGTACCTATCATAAATATTTTTTTAGGTAAAACATTTTTGTTTGCTATATGCGCTTGCGTAGACATTAAAGAAACCCAAATTTTCATGCAAGTAGCAATCCTTTTTTAAGTAATTTTTTTGCTTATTTCATGCACTTATGACCTTTTCATTTGTTGTTGCTTATACATATAAAAAACATATGCAACAACACCGTGTGATTTCATAGACACAAACGTATGCAAATTTATGATCTTTGCTTCTTTTATTTTAACTGAAAATAAAGGGTTATTTATTTTTTCACTTGTTTGTTTACAATATGAATAGGTATATAGAAGTATGAATAATTATGACGCCAACATTTACGCAGAAAGAGAATTGTACACACCATCTGTATGCATGAAGATCCTTTTTAATAGGAATTGTTTAATTGTGCTTTATAAAATAAATAATATAATAGGAGAATATAGAACTGCGCACATAAATGTAATCAAATTATTAAATAAAACTGAGCCTGAGCATATCCTGTCTGTAGTTATTAAGCGAAACGTTTGTTTTATAAGAAACCTATTTTTACCTACATACAATTCACAAAGTGTTGTTGATATTAATTCTTTTTTAGAAAAGACTGTGCAACAGTAAGACAGCATATTACAGGGTTCTACCCTTGATTTTTTTTTAACGAACAAATTGGAAACGATATTACCGGCAATTGTTGTTAATGACTTAAGTTCCGATCATTTTCCTGTTAGGATAATTATAAATGCAAACGTAAATGCTTTATATATATCTAAGTTAGATTTTAGTAAAGCAAATTAGAAAACTTTTTCGAGATATATTAATAGACATATTACCCTACCAAATGCAAATGATATAATTTCTTGTTTCAAAAAATCTAAATTTCTTTTGTATGCTGATGATCTGAAAATTTTCCTGAGGGTTGATTCGGCGGCTGATGTATGTAATTTACAGAGTGATTTAAATAAGCTAGTTGGATGGTGTAAACTTAATAAGCTTAAATTAAACTTTGAAAAATGCTTTCATATTTCGTTTTATAGAAAATTTAGTACTATTAAGAGCGATTTTAAACTTAATGGTGTTAATCAAAAAAATGTCGTCTCCAAACATAATTTGGGTGTTGTCTTTGATTCATCCATGTCTTTCGTTCCTCATATTGAGTATATTAATCCTAAAGTTTATAAAACTTTAGCTTTTTTAAAAAGGAATTGTTCTGAGTTTCATGACCCATACACATTTAAACATATTTATACATCGTTTGTTAGATCAAAGTTAGAATATGCTTCAGTTATCTGGAGTCCATATATTTCTATTCACATTTCCCGTGTTGAGAGAGTACAACGTGTGTTTATTAAATATGCTAACGCTCATATACTCAGTTCCAATTTGCTCCTTATGAGTCTAAATGCCTCCTTATTAGTTTGAGAACTTTATAATACCGTAAAATTACAGTCTATCCTATTCATTTATGATATAATTAATTCAAGGGTTGATTGTCCTGAATTGTTATCTTAAATGCCATTCAATATACCAGCTAGAAACTTGAGGAAAATTGATACATTTAAAGTTCCAGTTCGTCGTACTAATTATGCTCTTAATGGCACTTTAACGAGAGCATTTTTTTAATATTAATAATTTATGCCTTCAAAAAAAATCTTATTCGCATATAGAATTTTGCACATCAAAAGATGGCTTTAAGTTAATTCTTTTTAGTATTTTATAAATTTAATATATACATACATATGTATATACATATGTATACCAATTATTAACTATTTTTTACTATGTAATATATTTTTCTATGTAAGCTAGTTGCATGGTCTGTAAGAAATTTTGTTTTCCATAGACTGAAATAAATAAATAAAATGCGAGTGATATTCACAGAAAAAAATAACAAAAGTTATTAAGTAATTAAAGAAAATTTGTTAAATCTTTTTAATAATTTTAACAATTTCTTTAATTAACATGTTTGTAAATTGTCATATTGACAATTTGTTTTTTTTTAGAAAATAAATGTGTATATCATAGAAAAAATATTTTGTGTCAAAAAGAAAAACCATAAAAAAAAATTCTTTTTTTTCATTTTAAATCTTTAAAAGAATGAACGATGTGGCGGTTGTTCTGAAATTTTACCAATCTATATTATTTAATTATTCATAAATAAATTTTAAATTAATGATTGCAAGATTCCGTTTTGTGTTGATGTCAGAAACTCGCATGCAGGACTATGTTTGTTCCTTAATGAGTTATAATGGTTTTTGTGATGTAATTTTTTATGAATTTTATTAAAACGTTAATAAAAACAACTTTTAAATGAACCTTTAATTTTAATTTAGTTAGTAACAAAGTATTTTGTTAATATGACAATTTAGTAATAAAAATTTATATTTAATTGTTAATAAATATTTTATTCAATATTACAAACTCATTGTTAAAAATATTTGTTGAATTTTAACAATTTTCATTAACAAAATAGTTTTTTGTATTTACAAATTCAGTTGTTGGTGCCTTTTCAATGAAAAAGTTAATTGTATTGACGGAAATGGTATTCAATATGACAATTGATTTGTCGTAATTTTTTTCTGTGTTGTAACTAAGGATCATATAGATTATATGATAGTTTACTTAATTAAAATGAAGGAATTGATGCTAGTGTTCCGAGAAAATTAGCCTCTATACAAAGAAAATCAATACATCTTTATGTGAAAAATGTAATTCAACTAAGTAGTACCCGCCGGAACTGGCAGCGTTTTAGAGAACTGGAAGATTTTTATAATTTGAAACTGCTTAGCGAAATTATTAGAGAAGAGCTAGATATATTTAGAAACAAAGAGTGGGAACGCCTTCTTTCTACCCTTGATATTGGCTCTCAGCCATTTTGGAACCTCACAAAAATTTTAAGGAGAAAAAGTAGAAACATTCCGATTCTGAAACAGGATAATTCTTACTACACAACAAATCAGGAAAAATGTGATGTACTTGCCCAAACGTTTGCTTCAAACCATGAAGTCTCAGTTAATATTGGCGATTCTGAAACGATATCCCTGGTTAATAATACTCTACAATCCTTTCAGTCATCAACTATAAGCTTGTCAAATCATACCTTCACAAAAACTTCATACATTTCTTGTATTATAAGGAAGTTAAAACCAAAAAAATCACCAGGTATTGACGGTATCAATAATGAGTGTTTAAAAGCCCTCCCCATAAAGGGTATTAAATACCTAACAATTATAATAAATTCATGTTTAAAACTTTGGTACTTTCCTCGTGAGTTTAAAGAATCTAAGGTTATCGCAATTAAGAAGCCAAACAAACCACCTGACTGGCCCTCCTCATACCGACCTATAAGCCTTTTGTCATCCATCAGCAAAATTCTTGAAAAAGTTTTTAAAGAAAAATTAACCAATTTTATTGAAACAAACAATATAATACCTGCTCACCAATTTGGCTTTCGTAGTCAACATAATACAACACGACCGTTAGTAGGAATAAGGAATTTAGTCAACTCTAATTTTGCGAACCAAAGATCAACCGGAATGATATTGCTGGATGTCAAAGCTGCATTCGATTCAGTGTGGCACATCGGTTTAGTCTTTATGTTGCTTTGTTTCAACTTCCCCGTAAATATTGTCAAAATTATTCAGGATTTTCTCTCTCTCCGTAGTCTTAGAGTATAAAGTTATAGTGTCCCAGCCGGCTGTCCACAGGGCTCTTGTCTTTCCCCGATACTTTATAATTTGTATACATATGATTTTCCCCAACTTGATTATTGCACAATGTCAATTTTTGCAGATGATACTGCAATCCTTTGCTCCGATATGTTTGCGGCAGATATTATAACAAATTTGCAAAACGCCTTACATCAGGGTTTAACTTATTTTAATAAATGGAAAATACTGTTAAATAGCGCACAAACACAGGCAATATT